>CM075649.1:40483240-45283240 GCA_037953625.1 Crotalaria pallida | reverse complement strand
TTGGAGAAAAATAATGTTTGAGAAAATGAGTTTCTGGAAAATGTGTTTTGTAATGTCTCAGTTTGGAATAGAATAATATGAAAGATATTTCGCAAACTAAGTTATTAAAAAAAATTAAACCAAAGTAATAGAAACCCTTTTTTGATAAATATGTGGAAATAAATGTTTTTGAAAAGTTATATAAAAAATGGCGCAAATTTTTGCTAAAATTCTATTTCCAAATTGGGGTGTTACATTTAGTCTTTTTATTGTAGCTTATATATCCCCTTTGTACAACTTCATACTGCCCTTTTTTTGTCATGATGTCCCATTTTTATATAATAGGAATTGTGTGATTAGCATAGCAGATATTACATGATTCATGCATTGGTGTCTGATTTTTCATGCTGCTGATTCTGCTCCTTCTGATCGCAAGCGCAAGACCCTTGCATCTTCTCCTTTCGCATCCACTACCACAAAAAAGGATAAGAAGAAGGCTTCCTCATCCGGTACTTTACCCTCACAACCCAACCCTGTTGCCAAAAGGAGGGCCACAAGCCTTCCTCCCAAAAACAAAGGTGGTGCATCAACACCTGCTCCTTCTCGTCGTTCACATCACTTGATGGCTCGTGTCATTGCTTCTTCAGTCCCTTCTTCCCTTGAGCACGTTGATTTGGTGGATGAAGATGAGGATGATGCTAGTGAGTCCATTGCTGCTTATTATTCCTCCACTGAGGAAGACCAAGTAATTCATGATACTGGACTCCCTTCGCCTAAGAGTCATCAGTCTCCATCTTCATCTTCTAACACTGATCCTCCAAAAATTAGTGATGAAGTTATGTGGGAGAGGCATTTTGCTGATCCCACTCTCTCTCTTACTCAGGGTTCGCCTTTCATTTCTTTCTTGGTGACGGCTTCAATGAACCAAAGTTAGGAGGTGCAGCGTGCACCTCCTTTGTAATTTGAACTGTATGGAATATTTGAGTTAACCGGTAACTTTGATAGATGGTTTCAAACAAAAAAAAAGTTAGAAAAAAAGAAGGGAGGGTCGGGCCACTGTCGCCGAGGTTGTCGCCATCGTCCTTGCTATCAACATCAGATCCGTCACCGCCGACATCCGTCGGTTTCAACATGACCATCAGACCCGTCGCGATGGTTACATCTGCACGATGCTAGATATGTTGTTGATGGCGATGATGGTGGCGATGGTAGTGGCGGTTGTAGCGATGGCGATGGTGGTCTTCTCCTCTCCTCTCACTCTCCTTCTCTCTCTTATCGAAGGTTGCTCTGGGATTGAGTTCAATGCTCGTAGTGGTTGCATCTGCATTTGGCGATGCTGGATCTGTTGTTGACGGCGATGACAGTGGCGGTGGTGGTGGTAGTGGCAGTTGCAGTTGCAGCGATGCCGATGGTGGTATTCTCCTCTCTTCTCTCCTTCTTTCTGATCGAAGGCTGCTTAGGGGTTGAGTTCGATGCTCGCGGTAGTTGCATCTTCACTTGAAATAAGTTGAAGGCGATATTGTATCGGTTGTTGACAGCAATGACGGTGGCAGTGGTCGTGGCAGTTGCAGCGATGGCGACAGTGACCTTCTCGTCTCCTATTTCTCTCTCCTCTCTGATCGAATGGTTGCTGAGGTTGAGTTCGATGTTCGCGGTGGTTGCATCTACACTTGAAGCAAGTTGAAGGCGAATATGGATTTGGTGTTGACGGTGGCGATGGCGGTGGTCGTGGCACAATTACGGCGGCGGGGGTGTGGTCTTAGACGGTGGTGCCAGAGGAGTGCCGGTGGATGAGGGTGATGGTGAAGCTGACGGCGGTGTGGTTGATGGAGGGGTATCTGCCGGCAGTGGAAATGGAGTCGCTGGTGTTTTTGCTGGTGGTGCTGGAGATGTCGCTGGAGTTGCCTTTAGTGGTAGTGACCAGAGTCCCTTTTTTATTTAAATAACTAAAAAAATTAAAAACCGGAAAATCGGCTGGAGCAGGTAAAATATAGGGGGTGCATGCTGCACCAAACCCCAAGACAGTGCAGTGAAGCCGACACCTTCTTTCTTTAGCCAAACTTTTAAAGTTGTCTTCTCTTTGATGTCTTTCCTTTTTATTTCATCTCTCCTTTTCTTTTATTTCTTGTCATTATATTTTCCTTTCCATTTAATGACTGTTGCTCATACTTTCTGCTTACTTGTTTTCATTTCTTTAAACAGAACCACTTAGGGTCAAACGCCCTTCCCTTGCTGCTAGGCCTAAACCAGTGCCTGTTCGTTCTCCCATTCGGTCCGCTACTCCCAAGGCTCAACACAAAGCTACTCCAGTTTCTGATCCTAGTGAGCATGATTCATCAGGCTCTGCATCTGACCATCCTCCTGGTGATGTTCCTACTCCCTTGAATATAGAGCCCCTTGCTACTATTCTCGCTTTGGATTCTCCTATGGATGTGGATGTGGATCCAGGGATGCCTTCAGAGGACGTTGCTTCAAAGTCTCCACCCACAAAGAGTGTTCTAGTGGATGTTCCTACTTCCTAAAAAGATGTTGCTGTTGACTTTCCTGTTCATGAGGATATTGCTATGGATCAGGGTAGGGATGATGATGCCTTTGACTCTGTTGGTGGTTCTTCTCCTCTCATTCCATGTGAACAAGGGTCTGATGCTGTTGCCACTCCTCCTTTGACTCAGAAGGTTGCACCTGCTGCTGATGTTATTTTTACCATGACTCTAGGGGTTGCGCCTACTATTGATGTTATTCCCATTGCAGTTCAGAAGACTACACCTGCTGTTGATGTCACTCCTACTGCCACTTCTACTGAAGCTTACCCCATTCGTAAGCTTCTGAATCTCTTTTATTATTCTTTCTTTTGTACAAATGTTTTCCTGCCTTTGATACTACTGTTACATTTTACTTTCTTGCAGCCTTGTTGTTCTTGCAGCCTTTGTTGAGAAATTATGATTTGGAAATTATGTTGAAAGTGTAAGTTATGGATTATTTTGCGGACCCCTGGTGGGTATAAGACCTTGGTTAAGGCAATACGAATATAATTTAATCATCTCGTATCGTCTAAAGTTAGTATACAGTGATGGTGCATCGTAGCACATATAACTTTGTGATGTATATCCCAATCGCATTGTCTTCGGACGTGCTTGATTTTAAGTAGCTGGCCACGTGAATGAAGTGTCGTGGTTGCGAGCTTTGTGGATTCCACTGTATGTAGGGAGGTGTTTGTTTCGTTTTTCCCTTAGAGGTCGAGGCCTGTTAGAAGCGAGGCTTAGAATGGGTCGACCAATGTTAGGATGTTAGAACTAAATCTTTTTCTAAAAGACTTAAAATGCTTAAAAGACTTAAAAGCTTTAATCCTTTCCTAACTCTGCGTTGAGAGAAAAGTAGTGAAGAGGAAAGAAGAAAATTGAAGAAGACTATTAATATTTTTAGTGAAAATCCCTTATGAAGCAAGTGAATTTATTATTGATGATATGACATGACATTATGAGGAGATTCTATGAAATGATGATGGTGATACTTATGATCATGAGGTCTTTTGAGAATGGCCACCATTTACTTATTTCATTAGATGATTGTATATGTATGTGTGTGAATCTTAATGTGATCCCTTAGAGTAAGTCCATGCCGTCGACGATTAATTCGTTCGGATCGCTTACTCTGTCTGCTTTCCCTTTTCAGTGGACATTGGGAATGATGTCCACAGATGGCAGATCAAGTCATTGTCGTGTAGAAGTTTCAAATAATGGATAGTGCATTGGGATCATTTGGAAGTGAATCTGATTGGATAGCTTGGGCAGGACCGACATGTGTTGAGATTTTGATCCAGGCTGATCGTGAGCGGGAGTTCGACCCAGATGTGGCATTAGTAATGGAGAGCAGTGACAACGAGAAGTTTTATGTTTGTCTTAGGTTTCAATAGTTAGATCGAGTCTGTCTGCTCTCATAGGACTGATGTAATCTCTAGTATTAGCATAGAACTTTTGTTCAGTATTTTATTGTATCAAATGTCATGATGACCTTAGGGGTCGTGACCTTTTTGTAAAACAATTGAATTGATGTAATTACTCGATTATAAGAATAAATTTTGTTACTTCTCAATTGAAGTCTTTTGTCGAATTTTTTTTTAAAGGAAATCAAATGTTTTCCACAAATAATCATTAGAGGAAATAATATTTTAAGGACAGTAGTTTTGGAATGTGTAATGGTAATGTCTCAGTTTGGATTAGAATAACATCTCAGATATTTTGTAAACAAAGCTAAGTAATGTATATTGGTTAAAGTTAATCTTTTGAGAATAAATTAAAAGGAAATGTTTTAGGAAGGTTATAAAAAAATGGCGCAAATTGTTGCTAAAAATTCTATGTCCAAATTGGGGTGTTACACATTGGGAATGATGTCCACAGATGGCAAATCGAGTCGTTTGTCGTATAGAGATTTCGAATAGTGGAATGGTGTACTTGGATTCTTTTGGTCCACGGGTAGTAGAGAGGAAGGACCGGCACGAGTGGAGCTTATTGGTTCGGAGCTGATCGTCAGTGGGAGTTCGACCCCGATGCGGCACCAGGAGTATAGAGCAGCGACGACGAGAAGTTTTAGGTTTGTCATAAGGTCTAGGTAGATAGATTGAGTCTGCTCTGATAGGAAAAATGTACCCTTTAGTATTGGCATAGACCTTTTTAGTATTTTCAGTGTATCAAAATGTCATGCCTTTTGAGGTAATGACCATTTTAATAAAATAACCATTCAGTATAATTTTTGGATCAATAGTATTACCGCAATTTCAATATAATCAAATGTTTTTCAAGGAAACCATTAGAGAAAAATAATGTTTTGAGAAAATGAGTTTTTGGAAAATGTGTTTTGTAATGTCTCAGTTTGGAATAGAATAATATGAAAGATATTTCGCAAACTAAGTTATTTCAAAAATTAAACCAAAGTAATAGAAATCCTTTTTGATTAATATGTGGAAATAAATGTTTTTGAAAAGTTATATAAAAAAAAGGCGCAATTTTTTGCTAAAATTCTATGTCCAAATTGGGGTGTTACATTTAGTGGTATAAGAGCAATGGTTGTCCTTAGTGACCTTAAGCATAGCCTTATATGCTTTCCTTGTGTGACTTTGTATGTGTTTTTCCTTAAGCATAGTTCGATATGCTTTCCTTGTGTGGTTTGTGTGATTGTGTGTTAGTGGTTAGACTTAAGTTAGATTAATGGCGATGTAAATCCTTGATTAATTTAAAAGCTAACTCCACTCATGTGGAAGAACAGCAGTGGCCCATCGACAAGCGAACGAACCCCAGAATGACCAAGAGGCAGTAATAGCTCAAATGGCAACAGTTTTGGCTGGAATGGGCAACAACATGAACTTGATGCACCAGCAGCTGCAGAAGAATCAGAATGTTGGTGGACAAGGAATTAGGGGCTTAGATGAGTTTTGTCGTCGTAATTCGAAGGAGTTTAAGGATGGTTGTGCCCCAGATGAATCGCAAGAATGGATAGCGAGTTTGGAAAGGATTTTTGAGGGAATGGTCCAGTGTACGGATGAGCAAAAGGTAGCATATGTAAGAACCTACAATCGGTGGGTGAAACAACTAGGAGACACTAGGAGAACACCTAGAAGGGGGGGTTGAATAGGTGTAAAAGAAACCTTGAAAGATTTTCGAAAGAAACAAATCAAAACGATTAAAACAAATGATTTTCATAAAAATTCTTTAGCCTTAATCGATTAATGACATGAACTAATCGATTAATGCCTCTGTTAATTAATTAATCACTTTTCAATCAAATACGAAAATCAATCAATTAACAAGTATAACCAGAGATTCATCGGAAACAATTAACACCTATATTCTTATTGATTACCTAGGTTATGAAAATGATTTTCCCCAAATCAATTTGCACAATTAAGATTCAATTCAATCAATTATGAAAAATCACTTTTTCTAGGTTTTCAATCAAGAACACAATTAAAAACTTGAATTGTAAAGAGTAAAGAGTTTAGAGATACGACACAGTGATTTATCCTGGTTCACTTTCATCCACTTGAAAGCTACTCCAGTCCCCTCTTCAACCAAGAGAGATTCTTCACTATGAGGAATTAGAGTTTCTCAAATTACAAGTAAATGCCTCACAAGACTCCCTTCTTGTTAGCCTACAAGAGATACCACACCCTTGCCTTGTAACCCTATTGATATCTAATCTAACCTCTTCTCTTGCTTGCCGATACCCCACAACAAGACTTCCAATTGCTTGCTTCACTACAAGACTTCCAATTGCTTGTTAACACAACAAGGCTTCCAAGTGCTTGATGAAATGTCACACCAAGACTTCCAATATAACTTTGCTTGATTCACAACCAAGACTTCCAATTGTTGTAGATAGCTTGTCTCTTGCAAAGATTACAACCAAATGAAAACAAAATAACAATCCTATGAATCTCTTTCAAAAGCTATGAAAATATCAACATGAGAGATTCAAGGTTCTTGATCAAAGAATGTAAAAATTGTAGGATTCTCATGTTTTGATGCTAACAATCTCTCTCCAAGCAACAACATTGGCAACAAGCAAGCTACACCACATGAAGATTAGAATTAGGATTTTTATTAATTCTATTTCAATGTAATCTTTATTTTATGCAATGCATCTCATTGGTGTGGGTAGCTTAGGTGATTTTAAGAATATTTAAATAATGTTTGATTAAGAGTGAAGATACTTTAAATCTTGATTAAATAGCTTGTGAAAATCATTTTAGAAAAACTTTGTTTTTATTCAGATTCTGATCAGTTTACTCGAGTAATGAGTATTGGTTCACTCGAGTAATTTATGTCATGACAGGTTAATCGAGTAATGGTTTACACATCACTCGAGTAACTTAATCTGACATGTTTCACTCGAGTGACGTTGTTTGGTTTACTCGAGTAATTCAATCAGTGTTGGGAAAATTTTAAAAGGACTTAATTTTCTCTTTCATAATGAGATACTTTCATTCTTACAATTTTACAATATACTTTCAAAAGCAATTCAAGAGCTATTTTACATCTTTCAAGAGCTATCAAGATTCAACAAAGAACTTTTCATTCTTCACTCTATTTTCTATCATTGTTCAAATATTCTTGAGATCATATTTTTGTTCTTAGTGGTTGTTGAAGATTTGCAATTTGTGATTGCATTATTGAAGTTTCAACACAAGTGAAGAATCTCACAAGGAAGACTTTGAGGATCAAATCAAAGCAAGAAAAGAGGATTGGTTGGAAGCATCTTCAATCAATTAGCAAGGAAATCTAGAATTCTCAAAAGCGGTAGATTAGATCAAAGTGTTTGGTACACACTTTGAGTTGGGTTTTAAGATAGGAGAACTAAGAATCTAGTTGCATCTTAAAACATTGTAAAATCTACATTTGAAGATTTCTAGTGAAGAATCTCTCTTGATTTAAGAGGGGACTGGAGTAGCTTTCAAGTGGGTGAAAGTGAACCAGGATAAATCCTTGTGTCTCTTTTATTTTCATTCCTTGTATTGCATTAATTCATTAACAATTGCATTTTTAGGTTAGAATTGGGGTTTTCTTAATTCAATATAATTGATCTAAAATTGCTTGTTAATATTACTTGAAATTATTCATATTAATCATTCATAATTTGTTGAATCATCATAGCATTGTTATTCTTGAAGAACTCCATTGAAAACTAAGTTTTAAATTGAATTTTACCCAGTTTACTCGAGTAAAGTTCTTGTCACTCGAGTAATCTGCTTTCAGTTTATGAACATTACTCGAGTAGGTTTTCTGATACTCGAGTGATTTAAAATTTGCTTTCGTAATACTCGAGTGATTTGCTGAATACTCGAGTGAAATTATTTTTGCTTGCGTATTACTCGAGTGAAGACTTGAGTTACTCGAGTAATCTGATTTGAATTTTTAAGAAACTTTATTTTCATAAAACCATTCTCTTAGGTGGACGAAAAATCTGTAATAAGGCTTCAATATTCTATTCACCCCCCTCTAGACTATATTGAGCCGCTTGTTGGTTTCCAACAAAAATGAGAACTTTGATCTTGAGAAAGTGAGAGAGAATAGAGTGGCTTTGATTCTTTGTAAAATTGATATAAAAATGATATAATATTGTAATAATGATTCACAAAGGTTAGGAAAAGGTTTATATAGAATACCCAAAAGTTAGAAATGGTTAGAAGTGCTTTTGAGAAGTGAAAAACTCATTTAAAAACAGTAACAGCTCGTGTTACTCGAGTAACAAAGTTACTACTCGAGTAATCAGTGTAATAAGTGTTCACTACTCGAGTATTTAAGTTACTACTCGAGTATTTACGCAAGGCTTCAAAATTCTACTCGAGTAATCAGCCCCTTAATCGAGTATTTGCGCAAGACTGCAAAATTCTACTCGAGTAATCAAGTGGCTAATCGAGTAGTCAGTTCAAAAAACACTTAAAAACTTGATTTCTCAAAATCTAAACCTTTTCTTTCAAACCTTTAAGCCACCTATTGATTTTAGGCAAAGTGAATACTCAAAATATGATATAATCATGCAATCAAAAGAGATTCACTATCCTCTAATATACTCTACCCAAACTCATAAACTAAGAGACTTGAGAGGCAAAAGATAAACAATAAAACACAAACTACCAAACTAAGTCTTCATGAGTTGGCTCTCTCTTCTTAACTTGATGTTTGTCGTTGCTTGTTGAGCTTGAACTTGATCAACACATTTGTAGCTTGTTCAAAACCTTTTGGCATTTATCAAAACATTCTTCATGGATCTTACAATCTCCCCCTTTTTGAAAATGACAAACATGTTTTGAAATTATGAAATTCATTGAAGTTGTTGATGCTTGAACCATTTGATCACTTGGTGAGACTCTTGCTCCCCCTCAATTTATGCTTTTGACATTTGAAATCTAATTGATAGAAAGCTTGATTCATTGAAGTTGTTGATGCTTGAACCATTTGATCACTTGGTGAGACTCTTGCTCCCCCTCAATTTATGCTTTTGACATTTGAAATCTAATTGATAGAAAGCATGATTCTCCCCCTATCTTCAACAACTTTGCTCAACCTACATAAAAACAACAAAACAAACCTTTCTCCAAACATACCATTTCATTTCTCCAAAATGATCAAAACATAATATTTCTCCCCTTTTTCAAAACATCATATTTCTCCCCCTTTGGCATTATCAAAAAGAAATATATACCAATTGAAATATAAGATCTAAGCCAAAATAGAGAAATTAATAAGATATAACAACCAAAGCATGATAATTATCTAATGATTACTCAATGATATCAATTATAACAAATTGTATACCAATAGCATGATACCAATTATAAAACAATTGTAAGAATTTGATACCAATAGTATTTTCTCAATAGTATAAACAATATCACATTATAAGAAATAGTACCAATTGAGAGAACTATGAGCAATATCCAACAATATCAAATTGAAGATATCAATTGTATAATATCGAATGTTACCAATTTGTAGGATTTTCTCCTTAATACCAATTGAAGAAGCAAATGAATGAATAACACATGAAAGTCCTTTTGCTCTTCAATCATACCTACAAAAACAATCATGCTTTGCTTTTTGGTATCCAAATGGTTTTGGATCCATTTTTGTTAGTGTAGGGACTCTCACCTTTTTTCACCCAAACAAAATCTCCTTTAGGTATACCATGCACTTTAATATAACACACATTTGAAGTATGTCCATGAGTACCACAATAGAAACATGTTGGTGCATTTGAAAAATCAACTTTAGAAAAATCAACAACATTTCTATGAGATTTACTCTTAGCATTAGTATAACCCAAACCAAACTTGTTTGAATTTTCTCTTTGAAAATTTAACAATGTGCGCAATCTAATATCACCATTTGTGAAACTTGTAAGCTTATTTTTCAAAATAGCATTTTCATCTTTAAGCAACTTGCAATCCTCACAATCAACCACATTATTCAATCTACTAGCACAATCACAAGAAGAACTAGCATATATAAGATCAAGAGTTTCATTTTGAAGATTAAGCTCATCAACTTGTTTTTGAAGTTCTAAAATCTCTTGTTGAAGTTTCAAAATGAGTTTCTTCCTTTCAATGTTTTTCAAAGCTAGTTTCTTAAATTGTTCATGCATTTCTTCATAAGCATTATATAACATTTCATATTTGGAAGAAATTTCGGATTTAGTAAGACTTACATCGCTTTCGTCGCTTTGTTCACTTGATTCACCATTTGAACTTTGTTCTTCATCATCTACTAGAGTTATCAAGTTGAGACAAGCGGCATCTTCATCATCCGAAGAACTATTTGATGTGCTTTTCTTGTCTTTTTCATCATCACTATTCCAAACTATGTATGCTCTTTTAGATTTTGAATTTTTCTTCTCTTTCTCCTTCTTATTGAGATACTTAGAGCATGAGTACTTGAGATGACCGGGCTTTCCACATTCATGGCAAACTATACCTTCTTTTGAAGTCTTTATCTTGTAGTGTGGGGAATTCTTCTCTTTACTTTTGTCTTTGTTCATCCTTCCTTTTCTCCTTAGAATCTTATTGAACTTTCTTAGTAGAAGCTTCATCTCCTCTTCATCAATGTCCGAATCGGAATCTTCATTTTCATCATTATCATCATCATCATCGGAACTCTCTTCCTTTTTATATGACCTTTTAGCTTTAAGAGCAATTCCTTTTCTTTCTTTGTACTTATCCGACTCTTCATGCATTTGCAAACGTCCAAGCTCCATTTCATGTTCTTGAAGCTTTCCGAAAAGTGTTGCTAAGTCCATGGTGTCCAAGTCCTTTGATTCAACAATTGCGGTAACCTTAGGTTGCCATTCCCGACTTAGACATCTTAAAACTTTGTTAACAAGTTCACAATTCACGAAAGTTTTACCAAGAGCAATGAGATGATTAACAATATGAGTAAAACGTTTTTGCATAAAACATATAGATTCATTAGGCAACATACGAAATAATTCATATTCATGCATCAAAGAATTTAATCTAGCACGCCTAACTTCACTAGTGCCTTCATGTGTGACTTGCAAGGTGTCCCACATTTCTTTGGCATCACGACATTGGGAGACACTAAAGAACTCATCATAGGATAAAGCGGAGGTGATGATATTCTTAGCTTTTAAATCATATTGAATTTTCCTTTTATCATCATCGTTCCACTTATCTTTGGGAGTTAGGGTAAGCACACCTTCTACATCTTTTGAGGGAATATAAGGACCATTTTCAATGGCTTCCCAAATGTTCACATCTATAGCTTCTATAAAGATTCTCATCCTAATTTTCCAATAACCATAACCCTCTCCACCAAACATAGGAGGGCGATTTATTGAAGCACCTTCACCACCAAAAGGATTCGTAGAACCCATTGTAGTTTCTCAAGGATCTTAACGAAAAAGCTCTATGCTCGTGTCTTTCGACCGAGCTCTGATACCAATTGTAAGAACCTACAATCGGTGGGTGAAACAACTAGGAGACACTAGGAGAACACCTAGAAGGGGGGGTTGAATAGGTGTAAAAGAAACCTTGAAAGATTTTCGAAAGAAACAAATCAAAACGATTATCACTTTTTCTAGGTTTTCAATCAAGAACACAATTAAAGACTTGAATTGTAAAGAGTAAAGAGTTTAGAGATACGACACAGTGATTTATCCTGGTTCACTTTCATCCACTTGAAAGCTACTCCAGTCCCCTCTTCAACCAAGAGAGATTCTTCACTATGAGGAATTAGAGTTTCTCAAATTACAAGTAAATGCCTCACAAGACTCCCTTCTTGTTAGCCTACAAGAGATACCACACCCTTGCCTTGTAACCCTATTGATATCTAATCTAACCTCTTCTCTTGCTTGCCGATATCCCACAACAAGACTTCCAATTGCTTGCTTCACTACAAGACTTCCAATTGCTTGTTAACACAACAAGGCTTCCAAGTGCTTGATGAAATGTCACAGCAAGACTTCCAATATAACTTTGCTTGATTCACAACCAAGACTTCCAATTGTTGTAGATAGCTTGCCTCTTGCAAAGATTACAACCAAATGAAAACAAAATAACAATCCTATGAATCTCTTTCAAAAGCTATGAAAATATCAACATGAGAGATTTAAGGTTCTTGATCAAAGAATGTAAAAATGAGAACTTTGATCTTGAGAAAGTGAGAAAGAATAGAGTGGCTTTGATTCTTTGTAAAATTGATATAAAAATGATAGAATATTGTAATAATGATTCACAAAGGTTAGGAAAAGGTTTATATAGAATACCCAAAAGTTAGAAATGGTTAGAAGTGCTTTTGAGAAGTGAAAAACTCATTTAAAAACAGTAACAGCTCGTGTTACTCGAGTAACAAAGTTACTACTCGAGTAATCAGTGTAATAAGTGTTCACTACTCGAGTATTTAAGTTACTACTCGAGTATTTACGCAAGGCTTCAAAATTCTACTCGAGTAATCAACCCCTTAATCGAGTATTTGCGCAAGACTGCAAAATTCTACTCGAGTAATCAAGTGGCTAATCGAGTAGTCAGTTCAAAAAACACTTAAAAACTTGTTTTCTCAAAATCTAAACCTTTTCTTTCAAACCTTTAAGCCACCTATTGATTTTAGGCAAAGTGAATACTCAAAATATGATATAATCATGCAATCAAAAGAGATTCACTACCCTCTAATATACTCTACCCAAACTCATAAACTAAGAGACTTGAGAGGCAAAAGATAAACAATAAAACACAAACTACCAAACTAAGTCTTCATGAGTTGGCTCTCTCTTCTTAACTTGATGTTTGTTGTTGCTTGTTGAGCTTGAACTTGATCAACACATTTGTAGCTTGTTCAAAACCTTTTGGCATTTATCAAAACATTCTTCATGGATCTTACAGCATATGCTGGATACATGATGATAGGAGAAGCGGCCAATTGGTGGTGTAATGCTAGGCAAGGATTAGTCGAAGAAGCAATTATTTGGGATCGGTTTAAGAGAATGGTGTTGGATAAGTATTTTCTCGAGTATATGAAAACGGCTAAGGAGATGAAATTTTTAAAGTTGGAACAAGGAACGATGAGTGTAGGAAAATATGCGGCAAAGTTTGAGGATCTGGAAAGGTTTATGCCTTTTTATGGAGAAGCTGGGAATGAGAGGTCGAAATGCGCTAAGTTTACGGATGGATTGAAGCCTGAGATCAAGCAAGCTTTAGCTCATTTAAATATTATCGTGTTCTCAACTCTCGTAAAGAAAGGAAGGATTGTGGAAAGTAGTTTGTCGTCCAAGAATTTAGCAGCGAAGCATGTGGCTCAAGATGGAAGTGGAGGACCGATAAGGCAATCGGCAGAAAACAGGAAGTCCAAAGGTGGGTTCGGATCCTCAGGCCCTTATGGACAAGGAGGTGGTAAGAGAAGCAATCGGTTTAAAGGAGAGAGATCGCAGGGTGGTTTTAACAATAACAACAACAGTCGGAATCAACATCATCATAACAACGAAAAAGGTCGTGGGAATCACCCCAATAACAAAATCAACAATAGTAGTGCACGTAGTGTTGAAAATGGTGGGAAAGGTCAAGGAGGTGTGATTTCGTTGTGCAATCGCTGCAATAAGAACCATTATGGACCGAATTGCCCTTATGAAAATCCGAATTGCTTTAACTGTAACAAACTGGGACACATTTCAAAGGATTGCCCAGAGCCAAAACGCGAGATGAGTTCTAATAGGCCTGCTGGGGTATGGAAGGGTCTCCGTTATGGTCAAGAGAAGTAGTGATCATGCCTATAGCCATAGATCTTTGGTTGTTTTGAGTGATGTTTGCTATTTTATGTGTCTTTGGATGATTGTTTTGTTATGATTTTGTCTTTTGAACGGTTGTATCGAAGATTATCCCTTTTCATATTTCTTATGTTATAATGAAATGTTAAAAACTTTGTGAGTTCAATGAATGTTTGCGCTTGAATGTGTGCTTGGGAACCTTTGAATGGGTGGAAAGAATCAACTACTGGAAGGAGGTGTCATGATTATTTAGCATGATGGAGGTGAATTGAGTTCAAGGAGAACCCTATCATCTATTGTCACATTTTTGTAAAAGCCCAATTTCCATTTTTGTCGACTTTTTGAACCTAATTGCAATAATTTTTGCCCTCCAAAATTTTAAAGATGCCCCTTTCATCAGAAAATATCCCAGTCTCAAAACCATGACCCACAAAACCGTTGACAAAACCTTAAATAGCAGTAAATTCAAGTCCTTTTTCACCAAAATTTTGTGACCAAAATATAATCTATCCACACAAATTGAAACCTCAGTGTGAAAGAGGTGATACTTGTATGCATAACGCCGCAATCATAGAAGGTTGTAAGGGCAAAAGTAAGTGTGATTAAGTACCAACCCAAAGATCTTAGAGGCATGAGTGTAAAGTTAGCTCCTAAGTTGAATCAAGACGAAGAAATAAAGGTTGGTCTGTTAGGAAGTAGGAAGAGTTCTAAGGTAATTTAGGATATGCATGAGTCAATGGATAGTAGTGTGTAAGTTTGATCAAAGTTGGAGAGTTTATGAATAGGAGTCATGAGTGACAGGATGTTGATTGGTAGCGAAAACCAGAATGTAGTATTGGTAGTATGAAGGTACAAAGTAGCCCATTATTGGTGATTACGGTAATGCTTTGCATACAAGTCAATCCTTCTCTACCGAAGAGACACAAAGATTAAAAATGCCAAACTTTTCTTACCCAATTTATCATTTGAACTAATCCATTTTCCGATCAAATCGTACCTACCTACCTTCACTGTTTCTGACTTGAAAAGATCAAATTTCAATATTGTAAGATGAAATGATTGTTAGCCATTACTTGTTTTTGAACTGGACTCAATTCAACTCATGTGCGGCGTCACGTTAACAGTGTGGAACAAGTGAAGTACGAAAATTGTTGTTGGAAGTTGTCACAGGTATGTAAATCTGGTGTGAATTCTGTGTGTTGTCTGTATTTCTTGGGGACGAGAAATCTTTAAGTTGGGGAGGATTGTGAGACCCACAATTTTACCCAATTTATTTGTGTGATGTTTTATTTATTTTATTTATTATTTCATTTATTTTATTTTAATTATTTATTTTTATTGTTTTGATTTATAAAAGTATTGTTTGAAGTTTGTATGTTTATATATATATGTATATATATTTATATACACATGGGGCGTGTGTGTGTGTGTATATATATATGCATATATGTGCATACTGTAATACCCCAAAATTTTAGGTGAATGTACGAATTGTTGGCATGGATTCCAAGCTTGTCGTGTACCTTCTAGGTGAATGTACGAATTGTTGTATACCTAGGAATACAACGTACTGTTGAGTGCTGGGTTGTCAGGGATGGACGTCAGAGAGTGACATAGAATGATGGAGATAGGCTTGAGAGCTAAATTCATGCATCATTCCAGTCATTTGCATTAATTGTGATAAATGAAACAAGTGTGAGCATCCTACTTGCATTCAATACTTGCTAAGTGCTAAATGTGATTGTTATTTATGATTGCATATTTACATATTCACATTGTATAATTTATTCTCTGTTGATTATGTGTATAGACATGCTTACCCCTATGCCCTTGTAGGTGATGTCTCGTTACATTGCTTGCATCGAGATCCGGCCACTTCCTAGTGGTACATGGATCTATGAGGACCATCGCGCGGTGTTCGAGGGAGAGGTAGAGATTACCTTCTACCACCCGAACCCTTTGATTCGATTCCGTCCTCGTAGATTTAGGATTCCCATCATATACACTATGCATGTACCCCCGTTTTACACATACCATGGACCACCTCCCACACGACCAGCTCGCTCTTATCACAGTTTCCGTTTTCGACCTACCCGCTCACACCCTTTTTCTTCTAGAGTCGTCCGCGAGGAGACTCCCCCTTCTAATCCGAGAAGCCCAGTCAGGGTTTCACCATCACCTGACCCGGTACCCAGTGGTAGGGAACACTCTCCCTCGGATGAGATCGAGGAGGATCCGGTGGAGGACGAGAGTGGGAGCGAGCCTGTCGTGCATTCTACTGGGAGCGATTGGAGGGACGATGATCCCTAGGTATATGTATATGGTGTATGATTTGGATGGAGGATCCGATGTGGAGTTGCTGTGGAGGATACTTTGCTGCTGCTGCTGTGTTGATGATGATGCTACTACCTTACTACTTATGTTCCTTGGAGACTGCTGCTATCACTACTACTACATCTGATGCTGCCAGATCTACGTGACCACCCTTAGAGTTATATTTTGGTTATGCATATATGTTGTAGATATACTTTTGGAGTACTCTAGGGTTTTGGTTGCACTGCTATGTAGATCTGTTTGTGGACTTGTATTTTGGATCTTGGAGACTTGATGTTGGGACTATGTACTTATAACTCTTTTCATATATATGTATATACCTATGGTTATATTACTATTAGTTGCATAGTCCTATAATTTCCGCTTACTCTGATTTAATCTATTTGAGAGTTCGGCTGTGAAAACTATTCGATGGTATCAATTTTATCAAATAAAGCAAGGGTAGCTTTAGTTATTTTCTGTGATATAAACACGATTTCAAAAGACGAATGTTACCCAACTTTTGAAAAGGTTTTAGAAATCGCCGAATTCGATACAACTGTTTCGAAATGTTTTAGAGTTTATTCTCCAAGAATTCCAAGTGTCGATTTGTGCACCCGCTTTTCAATGAAAAAAATTTTATTTCCATATTTTCTTAATACTCGCAAGTCCATATATCATCCAATATTATAGCTTAAGTACTATATTATATTTGGATAATCCAGAAGGGTGTCACACATACCAATGTTTTTTAAAAATGAATTTAAACTGTATTCTTAGCATGAAAATATATTTTTAAGGTATAGTATTTTATTTTAATGATATTTAAATATGAAATGATTTTAAAGGGTTATGGTGTTCTATCTTCAAAAATTCATATCTTTTTAACCGTAAGTCCAAAAATTACAAACTTTATGTAAAAACGATCGTAATGAAATGTAGATTATGAAAATGTAAATTTTTGGATTTTATTCTGGAGTTTTAGAATTTTTATTCCTGCTACTGTAGAATTCAAATTTTATTATTAATAAGCTTGGGAATGCATTTTTAAGTCATTTAATGAACTCTTTGACAAAAAAATATTTTTACTTGCATGAAAATCCTATTTTCTGAATCCCCAATGGGTGCACTGTCCAGAAATAATGTTGTTCTATTTATTTTTTAATTTTAAATTGTTAGAATAATTATTTGATTGGTTGAAAAAGGTGGCAATTTAATGTTGTGTAAATTGCAAAATTTCTCCTTCTTCTCCAAGCAATGCATACGCCCAACATTCTGACCAGAGGGGAATGAACTCAAATTTTTACTTGTGAAGGAAGAATTGAAATTCAAATGAATATGGTTTTTGGTGCAAGTTTTAATTAAACTTGGAAACCTATGATTTTTAACTTGATAACCAAGCATAAGAAGTAAAAATATTCCCTTCTTCCCCAAGCCTATAAAAAACCGTATGACTTACTTCATTTTGGGGTGTGAAGACAATTTTTACTAGCTTCCTATATAAAGAGGTCTTGAAACCTTGGCATTTTTACACAAAAATCAAACTTAAAAACAAAGAAAAAAAAGTAGAAAGAACCCTAAGGGAGAGGAGGTAGGGCGTGACATCAAGGAGCAGAGGAGGAGAGAATTTGCACATCATTGAAGTATTTTCATTGCTTAGGAAAAAGGTATTCTCATACACTTTTGATTCATTTCTTTTAAAATTGTTTTAAGCTTTTGTTTTTGGATTTTTCTTAAAACAGTAAACTTGATGTTCTTAATCTTCTTTTTCTATTTCATAAACCCTAAGATGAAAGTTTTAAATTATTTTAAGTGTTTGTGAATTTTTGTTCATGGTCATGTGAATAAGGATTGAAAGGGACTTAAAATGAAGTTTAAAGAAACAATGTTTTTCCTTTTAATTTCCCTATGATGGACGAATATATGAACATCAAAATAAGGAAGTGAAAAATTTTATTTTCATCATATGAACATGTTTTAATGATTTTTGGAAATTTTTGAATGATGAATGTTTGATGTTTTATCATGAATTTTTAAAGGAAACTATCATTTGATGAATAAAAAAAATTATATTTGGAAATTTCTACAAAATATATTTTGTTTTACTGGGTAGGCCGTGAGGCCTATATGGTTTCAAAAATGAAAATTTTATAATTGTTTGATGTTTATGTGCATGATTCATTCTTTGTTTATGTTAAATTGTAAAAGATTATAAAGATTATTGTGTGAAAAATAATTTGGTTACTCTTCTTATTGTTTTGGTTTGGCCGAATTATCATGTGAATGGAATAGGTGTATTATTTTAATTTTTCTAAGCGTTTATGAGATTATATGAGGTTTGTACTTTAATTCTTTGATGTGGTTTCATAAAATAACAATTGAATGAATGATTTTTAGTGAAAAGAAATGATTCTGGAAAATTTATTTTAATTCTGAGAAAAATTATTTTAATAGTGTGATTTAAATAGTATTTTTATGTGTATTTGTGATATGTTTATGTGTATATGTAGTTAGTATCATGTATAGTATGAAAATGAAAGTTTTAAAGTGAATAAAATTATTATTTTCTTGAAAATAATGTTGCTGTCCAGAATTGATGTGATTAAGAAAACATGATTATTTTTCCAAAGTTAAGTTCATTTTTGAGTTATAGATTATATGTCTTGATGTGTAAGTGTTAGAACTTGTAGAAAAATGAATTTTTGAGTGAGTGCAACCTGTTTTGTGTGGTTGTCCAGCAAGACTAAATTGTTTATTTGAATCAAACCTTGTGATTTTTTTATAATAGAGCTTTTAATTAAGCTATAGGAAAAAGTGGCATAATTTTTAGATTAATCGTTTAAGAGAAAAGTGATTTTCAAGATTTAGAGCTTATGCTGTCCAAGAAATTTTAATTTGATTGCATCAATCTTAGAAATTGTTCTAATGTGATAAAATGTGTGATTTTATGTGTTAGGAGTTTAGGTGAATGATATATGTGCACTGATGCTTAAAAAGTGATTTTTCCTACGCTGTTAGAATCTGTAAATGAGTTGCATCAACTTTAGAAAAAATTATTTTGAGTTTTGAGTACATGAGTTTATGTTTTAAATGAATTATGTGTGCTTGTAATGTGGTTTTGTGATTTTTATTTACTGCTTGAATTGATTTAAGTGTTGCATCAAAACAAATGATTTTAACTCTGGCTGTATGATTTGTCTGATCATGGTAGTTGTTATAAGGTGTTTGAAAAAGGATTTTTTTAGTAAATGAAAAGCTGGAATTTATTTTTGAGATGTTATGATTAAGTTTTAAAAATTATTTTTGTGATTTGAAAAGGTTTTCATGATTTAAAAAGCTAAAAGGAAAAGTGATTTCACTGATGCAGTAATCTGTTTTTGGTTTTCAAAGAGGTTTTAAGTTACTGATGCAGTAGTCTGTTTTTGGTTTTCAAAAAGTGTTTTTACTTGAACAGTGAATTGTGTTTAAGTTTTCAAAAAGGTTTTAAGTCACTAATATTGTTTTATGATCTACATTTTTTCTACATATTTTGAAAAAGGATTCAATTGGTTTAAGTTATTTGTTTTGTGAATGTATAATTGATTGGTCCTTTGAATTGTATTATCAATGTTTTAGGTTCGAGTGAAGCAAATTCGGGTAATCAGAATTAGTAGTCTCTAGCTTCAAACCCAGGTGAGAGAGAAGCTTTCCTAAGACATAATGGTATCTTTGGGTAACATTAGGATGTTCTTGATCATCTCAAAGATCATAACTTCGTAGTATCTTTCAATATACGTGACTACAATTGTTTTTTTGTGTGTTTGGCCGGTCGAATGTTAAGACGATAACTCTTGTTTGTGTGATTGTCTGATATTATTTATCTGCATTTTATTTTATGAGCATTATATTTTATCTGCTATTGAGTTATGTTTATATTCTGAGAAAGTTATGAAATGATTATTGTGATATGGTTATCTGAGGAGATTTGTATCCTGATGGGATACATGAAGATATAATGATGTTGGAACATTTATGTGATGTTGAGAAATTATGATTTGGAAATTATGTTGAAAGTGTAAGTTATGGATTATTTTGTGGACCCCTGGTGGGTATAAGATCTTGGTTAAGGCAATACGATTATAATTTAAGCATCTCGTATCGTCTAAAGTTAGTATACAGTGATGGTGCATCGTAGCACATATAACTTTGTGATGTATATCCCTATCGCATTGTCTTCGGACGTGCTTGTTTTTAAGTAGCTGGCCACGTGAATGACGTGTTGTGGTTGCGAGCTTTGTAGATTCCACTTTATTTAGGGAGGTGTTTGTTCGTTTTTCCCTTAGAGGTCGAGGCCTGTTAGAAGCGCGGCTTAGAATGGGTCGACCAATGTTAGGTTAATAAGATAAATCTTTCTAAAAGACTTAAAAGCTTTAATCCTTTCCTAACTCTACGTTGAGAGAGAAGTAGTGGAGAGGAAAGATATCGTATACTTGGAGACCGATGTATCTTCGAGTGGTGATTGTGATAAGGGGAAGGCAAAGACGGTGAACGTCAAGAAGCCTCGAGTGCTTCTCTAGGTAGGACAAGACTACAATAATGACTTATCTTTCGGTTGTGGGACACTGTCGTAGCAAGGACTACACGATCAACTAGAGAAAGTACTGTAGCCCCCTTGATCAAATCAGAGATGGTGAGAGGGAACCCGAACGGGGCTAAATGTCGTTGTATTTTGTGAACTGATTCGGTCGCTGTATATTTGATTTGGTCACTAAATGTTTTAGTACGTACTCTTCGACATCGATGCCAGCGTGGTTAAGGTTCTTGTGCGTCCCATTTGCTTTCCGAACTAGGTCGTGGTTGGATATTGAGGACGAGATGTATCGTGTGTGCTAACTTATTCCCTTGCCTCAATGATTTCCCTCCCTAAATCATTGACGGCTATGTTTCAGTTGAGAGAGGAAAATTGAAGAAGATTATTAAAGTTTTATTGAAAATTCCTCATGGAGTAAGTGAAATTATTATTGATAATACGATATGACATGACATTATGAGGAGATGCTATGAAATGATAATGGTGATACTTTTGATCATGAGGTCTTTTGTGAATGACCACTATTTGCTTATTTCATTAGATGATTGTATATGTATGTGTGTGAATCTTAATGTGATCCCTTAGAGTAAGTCCATGTCATCAACTATTAATTCGTTAGGATCGCTTACTCTCTCTGCTTTCCCTTTTTTGTGGACATTGGGAATGATGTCCACAGATGGCAGATCGAGTCGTTTGTCGTATAGAGATTTTGAATAGTTGAATGGTGTCCTTGGATTCTTTTGGTCCACGAGTAGTAGAGAGGAAGGACCAGCACAAGTGGAGCTTATTGGTTCGGAGCTGATCGTCAGTGGGAGTTCGACCCCGATGCGGCACCAGGAGTAGAGAGCAGCGACGACGAGAAGTTTTAGGTTTGTCATAAGGTCTAGGTAGATAGATTGAGTCTGCTCTGATAGGATTAATGTACCCTTTAGTATTGGCATAGACCTTTTCAGTATTTTCAGTGTATCAAAATGTCATGCCTTTTGAGGTAATGACCATTTTAATAAAATAACCATTCAGTATAATTTTTGGATCAATAATGTTACTGCAATTTCAATATAATCAAATATGTTTCAAGGAAACCATTAGAGAAAAATGATGTTTTGAGAAAATGAGTTTTTGGAAAATGTGTTTTGTAATGTCTCAGTTTGGAATAGAATAATATGAAAGATATTTTGCAAAATAAGTTATTTCAAAAATTAAACCAAAGTAATAGAAATCCTTTCTGATAAATATGTGGAAATAAATGTTTTTGAAAAGTTATATAAAAAAAGGCGCATAATTTTGTTAAAATTCTATGTCCAAATTGGGGTGTTACATTTAGCAGGCATGATAAAGGAGGCGGTTGGAAAAAATTTGTTTTCACCCTGTCAGGTTGGTAGGAATGCAGTCCCGGTGGCTATGTTGCAATATGCTGATGATACAGTTCTAATGGGGGAGGCTACTATACAGAATTTTCTGACGATTAAGGCGATCTTGAGGGGATTTGAACTTGCCTCTGGGCTAAAAATTATTTTTCATAAAAGCAGTATCTTTGGAATTAATGTGTCACGATTCTGTATGTTGGAAGCTTATTCTCTGCTGCATTGTAAAATTGGTGAATTCCCTTTCTCTTATCTTGGAATTCCAATTTCTGTAAATGCTAGATCTGTTGATTGCTGATCTAAGGTGATTCATATCTTTCAAAAGAGATTGCCGTCATGGAAATCTAAACATCTATCTCTTGGGGCACACATCACTCTTATCAATTCTGTTCTGTCAAGTATTCCTATTTATTTTTTGTCATTTTTTTCTCTCCCAAAGAGAGTGAATGATATCCTGGTTAAGTTGCAAAGGAATTTTTTGTGGGACGGAAATGAGGATAGGAGGAAAATATGTTGGATGAAATGAGATGTGGTCTGTCGAAGTAAACAAAATGGGGGTTAGGATTTAAAAATTTAATGGTCTTCAACAAAGTTTGTTAAGTAAGTGGTGTTGGAGATTAATTAAAGAAAAGGGGGTGGGTTTGGCAGGTAATAATAAAAAGTAGATATGGTTGTCTGGATTTTTCTTAAATTAGGAACATTAGGAAGAGTGAGAGGGGTTCTCAATGGTGTAGGGATATTTGTTGCTTACAGTTAGGGAGTAATGTCGGGGGAGTGGTTTGAACATTGTATTTCGAGAAATATTAGAAGCGGGAATTCCGTTAGATTTTGAGAGGACATTTGGTTTGGGAGTCTTTCTTTCAAAGAACTTTTCCCAACTCATTATTTAATCTCAAATGCCAAAGAGTGTTCAGTAAAAGAGATTTACTAGCAATCAACTCAGGATGGGAATTGGAACCTATAGTGGAGACGAAGATTGTATGACTGAGAATTGGTACAATTGCAGGAGCTTAATAATATTTTAAGGGACTGCAGGTTACATTCTACTGAGGATGATCAGTTGTGTTGGGTCTTGGAAATGGAGGAATTTTTTATGTTAAAATAGCGTACTCGTTTCTATTGCAAAAATTATATTTAAGTACTATGCTGTCAGGACATGAGGTGGTGGAGCTTTGCAACAAATTTGGAAAGTGAAGACACCAAAGTGCAAGCATTTATATGGCAATTGATGTGGGATAAACTTCCAACAAAGCTGAATTTGGTAAAGAGATGGGTGTAAGCAAATACTGATTGTGTTATATGCAGAGATGAGGAGGAAAATGCTTCACATTTATTTTTTACTTGTCCTGTCGTTGGAAAAATTTGGTTGGAAATTTGCAGGTGGATACAAGTATCAAACACTGTGGGAAATGAAGCTGCTGCTTCAATGTTCATACGTTTCAAAAATAGTTGGAAGGGTAAAAAAGAAAAAAATGAAAGGGGCGACTGTGTGATGTGCTGTCATTTAGATGGTTTGGCTACAAAGAAATAAAATGCTGTTTCAAAGTGAAGAATTGGATTTTATTGAACTGGTGGAGGCAATCAAGATGAAAGCATGGAATTGGGTGAATGTTTTGGGCGCTTAACAATTCCATATGGTGACTGGCATATGTGTCCTATTTAATTGTTCTGATTATGGTCGTTTATTATGTTATTATCATGATATAGAGTTGCTACACTCTTTTTCCCTTGTTTTGATTTTTTTCCCTTTGGGTTTTTATCAAATAAGGTTTTTAAGGAGGTAGGGCTTTTAACAGGAGAGGTGGGTGATTGGGTGAATTTCTTAAGTATGGTTGGGTAGTTGAGGTAGGGGATACATTTGTATGCCTTTAAACAACTTTATTTTGTAGTATTAACTTCACGAAAGTGTAAAGTGCACTCATGTAATTGTTTGGTGGGCATCTTTGAGCACATGATAGGGTACTTTTTGGCAAACCCTTCATAAAAGGTGGGGCCATTGTTTTGTACTTTGATGCTTGGTTGTCCTTTTTAAATAATATTTTTTTTGCTGTTAAAAAAAATCAAACACATTGCTAAAATTAATTAATATATCAACATATTAAAAAAGAAAACAAAAAATGATGCTAGAAAAGGAATAAATTTATGGGGGAAATTATTATACTTGAATACATATAAATATTTGCATTAATTTTTTATAAACCAAATATGATTATTAACTTTATTATGATTAATCAGAAATTTAGAATCATGTCAGAATTATATTTCTTCACTTTCTCGTGAAGTACCCCTCATTTGTAATGCTCCTCCTGGGTTTTGGTCTTTGTGGAGCACATTCATTACATTTTTTAGTTTAGGCAACACTGAAAGTTTTAACGGTTGAAAAACCGTTACTTATATATGGAATAGGCAACGGTTTTTTTCGTTGCCATTTAATATGAAATAAGCAACATTTTTTAGTTTAAGCAACACTGAAAGTTTCAACGGATGAAAAACTATTACTTATATATGGAATAGGCAACGGTTTTCTTTTTGGTTGTCATTTAATATGAAATAAGCAACGGTTTTTATATAGAATAAGCAACGGTTTTTTGTGTGTAGCCAATTGACAAGAATAAGCAACGGTTTTCAATTATGTGAGTTAAGAAGTGTTACATATGAACGTATGCTTTCCTGTATGCAACGGTGTTTTAAATGTTAATAGAAAGACCACGTTTTTTATTTGTTGCCTAAAATTTAATAAAGAAAACCCTTCATGAAAGCTCTATTTAATTAGGTAAAAAAATTGATGAACATCTTGAAATATTTTTAGCGCCAATCTAAAAAATAAATACAACATAGTAATAAGGAAAAAATCCCTAAGCTACTCATCATATCATATTCAATTGGTTCCACCCCTAAGCTCACCTTCCACTCATCACTGTTAATCCCAACCCCAATGCCTCCGAACCAAACCCCAACCGCCGCTTGACTTCCGCTGCTCCACCTTCGCGTGTTCCAACACCGGCTAGCTTTGACTTCCCGCCGCTCCACCTTCGCGCACTCCAAACCCCAGCCTTGCCTTCAGCAGCTCCAACGACCTTCGATCCAACCTCTGCCTTCGTTCTACCTGCGCTCTACCCTTGTTCTCCATTGGCCTACAACCTTCTACCATACGGCGGTGAGTATTTTCCTTTTATTTTTTTTTATTATAATGGCTAAAAACCCTAAACCCCAAAGGGCAACGGTTTTTATAAAACTGTTGCCAAATAATAAAAACCGTTGCCTTTGACAATAGGCAACACTCACCTAGAGAACAGTTTGAAAACCGTTGCCTATACTTTCGGTTTTTGGGCTTTAAGCAACGGTTTTGTGCCGTTGCAGAAAATTAAAATATGTTTAGTGATGATTGTGTACCCTTGTTCAAACCATTCATAGAAGATGAGGTTCATATATACAATGAGGCTTACTTAGATCCTTTGTGTTGAATAATATTCTTTTGCGAATAAAAAAGTCAAATTATATTTTCTGATTCCTTTTGTTTGACGATATTATAAAATACTCTTTAATTATTTGATATATAAATTAGCCCCATTATATTTTTCATATGTTTATCACCTATTTTATGATTAATCAGAATTAAACATTCCGTTATGGTAATATGTGCCATGCTCGCCCCAAAATTCCTCTTTTCTGATAAATATTCATAGGGTGATTTAACTTAATAAACTCTTCCATCTCCCAATCCCCAACCAACTATATCATTATTCTCTGTTGACTCTAACCGAAACCTCTATCAGCAGATCAAAAACATATTGTTTTTGAGACTCCTCTCCCTCCCACGTTGTTGTTTTTGTTTATTTTCGATATATTTTTATCCTAATTTTTTACCTACATCTTATCCTTTATGGCTTTTTAATTTCCATACTTAAGAGATTTGTCCTCAAATTATATCCTTATTAATAATAAAATATTCTAATTATGAAAAAAAAAGCGATTGTTCTTCAATGTTTAATGTTTAGAGTTTGTTACTAAAATAAAGAAAGTGCACATGAATGAGAGATGTTATTTACACCCTGTTCATTACTTCATACAATTTTTCTTTTCTTAGAAAGGGTCAGCACCATTTCTCTTTTCCCTTAGGTGCTTAGCTTCAGAAGCCGGTCTTAGCTTAGAAGCTTTTTCAAGGCTTTGCGAGTTCTTTTACTGAGTGAGGGGATGCCGATTCCGATTAGCTTAGCCCTCTTGTAGGTTCCACTCACAAGCTACAGTTGTACCTCGATTCAGAAAGCGATAAAGGCCATTCTTTCAGTTGCTATATTCTAGTTCTTTCTCAGATAGGGCAGGTGGGTAGCCCGATTAGCTGATCTATCTCCTGTTTCTGTCCAATCTATCTTCCGTTTCGCGAGGGAGGCAATTCTTGCTTTCTGATAGAGTCTTTTTTTCTTTTACCAAGTCAGATTGTTCCCAAATGCCCTTTTGTAAGGCCAAGATAAAGGCCGGAGCAGGATCCAATACATCTTAAAAAAAGCACTTTTTTTTCAATCGTTTTGGATCAAAAGGATATTCTTAAAGAAAGCCTTCTACTAAAGTACTGGGACTTAGCTTAGGACTGCAGGAAATAGGATAGCCACTAGGCCTGCTACTAAATACACACGCACTAAACAATATATGGTGAAAGCTTCTTCTCTAGGAGAAAGAAAAAGAAATCAATATTGGCTTACAGGGCTTACCCCTACTCTTATGCTTGACTAGAAATTATGCTTGCTTAACTTGAAAGTTAAATTGGAACTTCCAGGCAAATTCATTCATAGTCTTTCACCCTCCTATCCGCCCGCATGTTTAGCAATCCAGCTATTGAGTGTACTACGAGGGCCAAAGCTGAGCTTTGGTCCACCACCTCTCTCCTCTTATCCAATCAACCAATTGTCCCAGGCCGGGAAATAGCGTTCCCGGAAGAAACGCCCTGATCTGATCTTTGCACCTGTAATAAAAGAGAAGACCAACTTTTATAATTTTTTTACACATAGTTTCCAATATTACCCTAATCATTAGTAATGATTAGGGTAATATTGGAAACTATGTGTAAAAAAATTATAAAAGTTGGATGTATGGAGTAATGAACAGGGTGCAAATAACACCTCCCCACATGAATTAATCTCTTCTTTAACGATTCTCTTATATATATAAAAAAAGAAATTCTTACCTCAATCTTTAAAATTGATGATAAACATTTATTAATGGATCTATTTCATAGAAAATGATATACCTAAAATATAAAATGCTTTACACTTTAATTTTTTTTTTCAAAAAAACATATTTACTTTTAGTTTCCAGCTAAGATTGAGGTTAAAATAATCCATAAAAAAATTTGCAATCAAATCCAGCCTTCTCCCCCTTTTTATGATCATGCTCTAGACGAGTGATCAAATGCATGTGATGATACACCCTATTTTGCTTTCAAATCAAATGGACGGCGTCTGTTGTCATGCATACGATTATAAGCGACGTTCACGAAAGCCATGACATAGTTTGCTTCTTTAAGTTGGATAATTTTGCTTTTTCAGTAATAACTAAAGTAATCGTTAGTTAAAGGTAGCCTTTGCTTGTGAAGATTATAAAAAAGACATAATAAGTTTCACCAAAAAAAAAAAAAAAATAATAAGTATTAAATTGACTTTAATTCTACAACATATCAAAATATATATGGCTTTAATTTTTGAGCAAAATATCGTATTGATCCTCCAAAAGTATAACAATGTTTAATATACTAGTCATTAAAAGAAAATAACCACAAAATAAATATTTAAAAATTTAAATAAATATAACATTGGATCATTTTGAAATTTATTTAGTGATCAAATGAATATTTCAAAATCTAAAATTGAAATTTATTTTTAAAAATAAATCTCTTTGATAAAACTTTAATAAGCAACTTACTTTAACATTTTTTAAGTTATTATATTTTAAATATATATATATAATATATATATATATATAATTCTAGTTGATAATATATAACTAATGAGAAATTATTTTGCCACTCCATGATCTACTAATGCCACCCCAATACTATAATTTATTTCTTTTGTACCCTTTAAAAAAACTATTTTTACACGGGTTGTAACGGTTGCTCACGACCTACGGTCATAACACTACTAAAAAAACAAGTTTTAGTGACCAAAATTTGTGATCGAAATGAAAACGGTTACAAATAGTGACCGATATAGTGACCGCAATGAAAGCGATCACAAATGGTGACCGATTTAGTGACCGCAATGAAAACAGTCACAAACAGTAACCAATTTAGTGACAAATATTGGAAAAAAATATTTTGTGACCGAAATAGTGACTGAAATTTTCAGTCACTGAATAGTAGTCACTAAATTAGTCACCAACATATTTTTTTTAAAGTACAATTTAGTGACTGAATAAATTCAGTCACTAAAATCAGTCACTAATTTATGTTTCTTTACATTGATATTTGGCACAACCCGGGAATATTTTCACTCCTCCCGCCATTCTTCAATTACTTTCCCTCCTTCCCTCTTTTCATTCGTTTCCCTTTCTCTTTTTTATTTTCTCTTTTTCGTTTGTTTCAATGAACAACAAGCAACAAAACTCATTGTTCACCATCATTCACCATTTCACCGTAAATCCATAAATCTCTCACTCTCAATTTCACTCTCCTAGTCTGCCTGATGTTCGTTGTCTTCAATCGCGAAACCCTAAGCTCTGTGCTCGCTGCCGTCTTCACCGGTCTATTCGCGTTCTCTATGCTCCATTGGTTCGTGCTTGTGTTCCATTGGTTCGTGCTCGTGTTCTCTGTGCGCCGTCCACAACCCCAATCATCACTGCTCTCTTAGGTTTGATTCTCTTAACCCCAATCTTTCGTTCCTCTTGCTCTTAGGTCGTGTTCTCTGTGCGCCGTCCAAACACTAATCTTCCTTGACACTATGTTCTCTTAGGTTAGTTGAACATCAAGTGTTTGATATATGTTATCTTAGATTTAATTTTGTACCTTAGATATGCACTTGTTCATTTTTTGTCCCCTTTTCTGGAGGAATGTTTAATCTTACTGTTATATTTCCATTGAAAGTATGGTCTGGTGATGTAATTTGTGGTGGGTCTTTGTGGAGGTGTGGGTCTTAGCTATTTATGTTGGTGCTCTATCTATCTATTTTTTTTAGCGTGTTACTGCTATAGGTGCTGTTAGGATTATTAGTTGCTGGGTGTTGGTGCTGGTTTCATAGCTGTGGGTGTAGGTGGTTGTTCTCTGTTGGTGCCTGGTTTTCTTTTTCTGTGTGCGTGGTGGCCTCTTTTGTATTAAGATTTGTTCTCTTTTGGTGGTCTTGGCTGCAAGTCTTTTGCTCCTATGCCACCTTAATAAATTTGTTTTGCCTTATTAAAAAAAATCTCACTCCCTGAACTGGTAAAGTACCATATACCTTTGCATCACGATTTTTAAACCCAATTAAAAACTAATCTCCCAGTTGCATATACTTTGTCCCCAAAGACCCTTCGTCTTTGAAGCATTGATTAATCATATTTCTTATCTTTGATGAGTAATCTAACTTATATTATTTAAACATATGTTTTAAAAGCTTTTCATCATAGTTCACATCTTTCCGAATGACATAAGTTGTATTTCAATTGTAGGTTTACTTCGTAGTTTTTGAGCAACTAAAGGGTTTGCTTCGTTCCAATGGTAAATATTATGTGATTGTTCTGCATTTTTACATACATTTGGTCTTCTAGTGTGTCATGGGAAATATCAAAATAGTTTGAACTTTTTCCAATTTTGGTTTTTCTTCTGATCATAAATTGACTAGACTTTATGACATTTTTCCTTGGTTATACCGGTAACAGATGGTTCCAATGAACTCACAACTGTTGGAAATATTGTAGCTGCTGCTGGTGCAGGGGCAGCAACAATAATTTCTACAAATCCATTGTGGGTTGTTAAGACAAGACTCCAAGTAAGTTGGTGCTTCTTGTATATGCAATTTTAGTAAATAAGTAAAAATAGGAGTCCATGATATGCTCTTTTATTATTCTTGTTCCCTGTCCTTTTTGATGTTAATGTTTCTTAATCTTTTTTTATTAATGCTAATGTATCTGCCATTCTGCCATCTTATTTGGTTCTTTGTAATTTTGAGTTTCTTACATGTTCATGATGCCTTTGTTATTCCATATGATTGGTTAGTTTCTTAGGCTTGAAATACTGCTCATATTTGAGTTTTAATTTGTATATTAGGCCGAGAATAAATCTGTATCCCTTTGGCTATACCTTTTTCTGTTTCAATAAACTTCATTATAAAAATATTAATTCATTTTTTCATTTTTTCATCAATACATGTTCTTATTTTGTTATATTGGACATTAATTCATTTTCACCCCTAATAATCATTAGGCTCAAGGAATGAGGCCTGATGTTATTCCTTACAAAAGCCTTCGTTCTGCTTTGACAAGGATTATACATAAGGAAGGCATGCAAGGACTGTATAGGTTAGTTTTGTAGTTATAGCTTTATGATGATGTTTTTGGGCATATAATTTTGAAATTGGAAAGTTGACATATCTAGCACTTTTATGTGCATGTGTAATTGTTTTTATTTGCTTTTTGTCTCTCCTGATTCCTGTTAATTGTGCAGTAAATGAGAAAAATATATATTAAAATTTGTGAATTAGAGAGATATATTGTGTATTGGAGAAACATTGACCCATTGATTCTCATGAAGAATCTGAAGACCACCAAGTTGGTCTTGTAGAAGTAATGTCATGAAGCTAGTATCTAGTATTGGTGTGTTTGGTGGTGCCCATAGTTAATTCAGGTTCAGGGCATGCTGGATAGTAGTGACCCAAAATAGAGTGCTTCAGCACACTTGGCTTCTTTCAGATATAAAGGACTAAGACCAAGAGATTCAGACAACAACAACTCAAAGTTAGCAAAGCCTTAAGTCCCTTAACTTCTTTGAATATTCAATTGCAATATCTCTGCAAAACCATGTGATTAAATCATCAAAGATTAAAATAATTAAAATGGACAGGAATCACAAGATTGCTGTAACACCCCAAATTTTCATCCCCTGATGTAATGAAAATTTTGATTATGAAATGTATTTCATAATTATTTTCTTTAATCATAATGATTTAATTCATAATTAATTTAGATTAATTATGTGTTAGTATGGGTGCTTTCAGGAGATGGAAAATCTTTGGATAAGAATAATATGTAAAGTTTTTACATATTAATCCCTGAATGAAGACCTAGAAGCAATATTAGGAAAGTCTTGGAGGGAAGGGCATTAAAATAAATATTTTTGAAAATTGACAAGAATACTCGAGTATTCTTGGAAACACTCGAGTAATCGAGTCAGTGGAGAACTCGTGAGTGCGTTTGATGAGTCAACACTCAACGATTTTAAATCGTTGACACAAAATCAACCAAGGAACTGATAATGGGCTTCGTGTCGACCTGCATGATCAACGATTCATGCAATAAAAGCGTGATTGTTGACAAAAATCGACCATTTGGTCGAATTGCTCCAAGAATGCAAGAGTTAGGGTTCTGAAATTCATCTCCTTCAATCCCTTTCATTTCTTAGTGTGAGGCTGAGTGTTGTACACCATTGTGAAGCTCACGTCTTGAGCTTTACAAAGACATATAGATCGAGAGCTGAGAGTTCGTGTAGAGGAAGAATTGGAGCCCGAAAGATTGGGGGTTTTTGCTGTCAAACTCGAAAACTGAGGTCTGGAGCTTACTTCAAGCTCGAATTTTGGTAAGTTTGTGAAACCTATGACCCTAGAATCTATTCCTACCTTTGGTTGATGTTGCAAAGAACCAATCTTAACCATTTTCCCTAATTTCTTAAACGTTTTTGCATGTCAAATCCTCTGGTCTTGGTGTCCTGTTCAAATATGGCTGCATGCAAAGGGTTTTTGGGTTTTAGCATTTCCAGCCAACTTCTCTGCAATCTCTTTGTTAATTCACGGCCTAGAGGTAAGGGTGAAGCTTTTAATTCACTAGAATAAGTTTAAATCAAGTGAAATTAGGATGAGAGTCAACAAAAGACTCTATGGGCATAGTTGGAAATAGGATCAAGGCTTGGAGGCCTCTCTGTGTTCAAATTTTGTGTTGGACAAGTTTATTATGTTGCATGTAAGTTGTACCAAAGCTGTGATTGTGCTAAATGTGCCTAGAATTGAATTTGGTATGTTGAGTTGTGGAAAAATGGATTTTATGCATAATTGATGATATTATGTGATTCAGTGTAATATGTTGTTAATTCTATATTGGAACACGTTTAATATGTGTAATATAAGCTCTGTTGATCCTTGGTTTGGATTGGAAATGACCAAAATTGGAAATGGTATGTTAAAACACAATTCACAGTGTTATCTGTTTGAAAATACTCGAGTATTAAGGATGATACTCGAGTGTTTCGACCAAGTTGGGAAAATTGAATTTCTGGAAAATGAAGAACACTCGAGTATTTTAATGAATCTGAAAATGAATTTCTGGAAACAAAGAACACTCGAGTACTCATGAAGAACACTCGAGTATTTTGATAAATCTGAGGAACACTCGAGTCCTGGAAAGTTCACTCGAGTCTTTTGGTCCAGGGACAGAAAAGTAATTTTCTTTTTAACATACCTAAAGTAATGTCAATTAAAATCAACTATGCTTATGGGAAAAGAATCGTGTTCCAATAAAAGAATGGGGGAATTATTAACAACATTGCAATTCACTGTTGGAATAATATTGGATGCACATAATAAGATTATTGGTTAATCTTAATGGATAAATTTTATGTGCATACATGCATGGAGAAAGGAGATGGAAAATTAATTCGGTGGTAACTGGCTCGATGACACATTTTGGTAATGTGGGCAGCATTTGGGAATGCTGTTACGTCTTGGTGACGTTGTGTGCACACTATCCGAGCAGTTTCACAATACATGTTGGTCATGTATACGAATTACTGGATTGAACGTTCAATATACAATGGAAATGGGAAACATGCATCATGAGACATAAACAATGGAATTATCATAAATGAACCATGCTTGCTCATTTGTATATGCATCTGAATACTTGGTACTTATGAATGTTACTTGCTTTATTTATTCTTATTCGATTATGTGAGTTATATGGTTTACCCCTTATGCCCATTGTAGGTGATGGCTCGCTATCTAGCTTGCATCGAGTTGCGCCCACTCCCTAGTGGAGTGTGGTACTACGAGGACCACAAAGCCACGTTTGAGGGTGAGGTAGAGGTGACTCTATATCACCCTAACCCTCTGGCTCGTGTCCGTCCTCGTAGGTTTCACATCCCTATCATCTATACTTTGCATGTACCCCCTTTTTATACTTATCATGGACCACCCCCGACTCGACCAACTCGTCGATTTCATTCCTTTCGCTTTAGAGCTGCTACTAGATCTCATCCCTCTGCTTCCCGAGTGATTCGTGAGGAGACTCCTATACCTAGTCCGATGAGTCCAGTTCATGGGACTCCCTCGGCCGACCCAATGCCCAGTGGTAGGGCACCCACTCAGTCGGACGAGGTTGAGGAGGATCCTGAGGAGGCTGAGAGTGAGGGCGAGCCAGTTGAGCACTCCACTGGGAGCCAGTGGGGAGTTGGGGATCCATCGGGTGATGCATAGTATATATGATTAGGATGTGGGACATGTGGAGCAGCTGCTGGAGACTCTGGAGACTTATGCTATGGAGGAGGATCATTGGACCACTGCTGGGATTTTATATTTTGCTTTATATATATATTGTACATGTTTTTGAGAGATCTCAGCGAGGTGGTCTTTTCTTTTGGTTTCATATTATGGACTTGTATTTTGTAAACTTTTGCTACCTCGACTCTGACCTTGATGTACATTGGTACTTTTATATCATACTATGATATGGTTAGTTATGTGTATATATATATATCTTTATATAAATGACGTGAAACGTGGGTTATCAAATCAAGGTCACTATTTTGTCCAAATTCCGCTTACTCTGATAATCATGTGGTTTGATCCTAACGAGAAAAGAATTCTATGAGCGAGTTGGGATGCTTTAGAAAAATGAAAACCCAACTTATGCTATCACAACTCATTTTCATCATATAGATATAGTAATAGAAAAGAATTTTCATCACTTCTCTACTCTCGCAAGTCCATATATTCTAATAAAGATACTATATTTTATAAACTATAGAGAGGGTGTGACACTATTATGGTATCAGAGCATAATGGTCCTGATTCTTGATCCTCTCAAGCATAATCTGCCAGAAGACCTACAGCTGGGTAAAGTTTCTTAGCTATTTGATTATTTCATATAGCCTTAGTTCTATTAATGATTGTTTAGAATAGAACTAGATAGATTTCGATGGTTTAGATAGATCTTTAACGATTTAGGTCCATAGTGCAGACTCACTATGGCAGGGCGTTATAGAACCCATACGAACGGGATGCTGGAAAGGATCACTGCGATATTGGAAAATATGCAGCAGAATCAACATCAACAACATCAATCTCAGCCCGTTAATCCACCTCCAGCGGGTGCGGCAGCTACTGAGGCCAAAACTTTGTTGGATTTCAGGAGCTGCAATCCCTCAAAATTTGCTGGTGGGTTTAAACCTGAAAAAGCTAATAAGTGGATCTTAGAAATGGACAAGATCTTTAGAACTTTGGAATGCTCCGACGCGCAGAGGATAGTTTATGCTGTTTTCATGCTGGAAGGCGAAGCGGAACATTGGTGGAATCATACTGCCAGTTACTGGCCCATGAAGGAAGAGAGGTAACTTGGGAAGTATTCATGGAGGAATTTCTCAAGAAGTACTTTCCTGATGACTTAAGGAGAAAGAAAGAGGTGGAGTTTCTACAACTCAAACAAGGCAGCATGAGTGTGGGCGAGTATGCTACGAAATATGAAGAATTGATGAAATACTCTCCTTACTATCAGATGAATCCCGATGAAAGGAGCAAGTGCATCAAGTTTGAAGGAGGACTGAAACCTGAATTAAAATCAGTGTTTAGTTATCAAAAGATTCAAAGTTTTCCCATGCTGGTTGATATGTGTAGAATGTATGAGGATGACAAAAAGGCGGAGACAGTCCAAATTGTGGAAGGAAGAAGGAACATCAGGGATATGGACCGCAGAGGCGGAAGGGGCATGACCATCGTCACAAAGGTCCTTATTCCCATAAGAATCGAGGAAAGGGCAAGATGTCTGGTGATCGAAACACCTCTTACAATAATGCTCCTTATTGTGAGAAGTGCAGACGTCATCACTTCAGAAAATTCTGCTGGTCTCATAGTGGATGTTTTAACTGCGGGAAATCTGGTCATTTTTCTCGCTATTGCAAGGAACCACCTAAGAACACTCAAGGAGGATCTATGGACAAGCCAGTGACCCAAGGTCGAGTTTTCACCCTTAGTGTTGCTGAAGCGAATCAGACTCCGGGACTCATGCAAGGTACTTATTTGCTCAATGACCAACCTTGTAGAATTTTATTCGATTCAGGAGCCACTCATTCATTTGTTTCCTTTGAATGTGTGAATCGTTTGAAATTGTTTGTGTCTGAATCACCCTATTGTCTTAGGGTAGAGACCCCTACTAATTCTCCCGTGATCGCTTCAAAGGTGTGCCTTAATTGTAGAATTAAGGTATTAGACCGAGTCTCCCAGTTAGATTTGATATGCTTACCCTTGTCCTAATTGGATGTGATTTTGGGTATGGACTGGATGATTAATAACCATGTGGTTATTGATTGTGATAAGAAGGCAATTTTATTCAAGGAATCGATTCCAGAGAGGTATCTCTGCCTTGTCTCTGTTGTTGAACCGGAGGAAGGAGAAAAGTCTGTGAAGGAGATTCCGATTGTTCGAGAATTTCCTGAAGTATTCCTTGAGGAAATGCCAGGATTACCACCCAAGAGGGAGATTGAATTTGGAATCGAGTTGATTCCAGGAACTGGTCCCATTTCTATTGCCCCTTATAGAATGACACCACCCGAGATGGTCGAATTGAAGAAACAGATAGAGGAACTGCTGCAGAAACAGCTTATTAGACCAAGTGTATCCCCATGGGGTGCTCCGGTGTTGTTTGTCAAGAAGAAGGATGGGAGCTTTAGAATGTGTGTGGATTATAGACAGTTGAATAAGGTGACCATAAAGAACAAGTATCATTTGCCAAGGATTGATGATCTCATGGATCAAGTAAGAGGAGCTTCAGTGTTTTCCAAGATTGATTTGAGATCTGGGTATCATCAGATCAGAATCAAGGAGGAAGATATCCATAAGACTGCATTCCGATCTCGATACGGACATTATGAGTATGTTGTAATGCCGTTCGGATTGACAAATGCACCAGCCATTTTCATGGACTATATGAATCGGATTTTTAGACCATATCTGGATTCATTCGTGGTGGTTTTCATTGATGATATCCTGATATATTCTAAGAATCCGGAAGAACATGCCGAACATCTTCGGACAGTACTGAAGATTTTAAAGGAGAAGCAATTCTACGCCAAAATTTCTAAGTGTGAATTTTGGTTGAAGGAAGTTCAGTTTTTGGGGCATGTAATTTCGGAAGGTGGCATAACAGTTGATCTAGCTAAAGTTGAATCGGTTATGCAGTGGGTTCAACCAAAGACGGTTACTGAAGTCCGAAGTTTCTTAGGGCTGGCTGGATATTATAGAAGATTCATTGAGGGATTTTCGAAGATTGCACTAACCCTTACCAAGCTGACTCGGAAGGATCAACCATTCATATGGGATGAGAAGTGTGAGAAGAGTTTTCTTATGCGTAAGGAAAGATTAACATCCTCACCAGTGTTAATCTTACCTGACCCTCACAAGGAGTATGAAGTGTACTGTGATGCATCAGGACAAGGGCTTGGGAGTTTTCTAATGCAAGAAGGAAAGGTTGTGGCGTATGCATCTCATCAATTGAAAGTTCACGAGGTAAATTACCCCACCCATGATTTGGAACTTGCTGCAATTGTCTTTGCACTGAAGATATGGAGGCATTATCTCTATGGCACTACATTCCGGGTGTTTAGTGACCATAAGAGTTTGAAGTATTTGTTTGATCAGAAGGAGTTGAATATGAGGCAGCGTCGATGGATGGAATTTTTAAAAGACTACGACTTTGAGCTTCATTACCATCCCGTTAAGGCTAATGTTGTAGCAGACGCTTTGAGCCGTAAGGCGATTTATGCAAGTTCCATGATGATTAAAGAGGCAGCTTTGATTGAAGAGTTTCGGGATTTAAGTTTAGTGATGCAAGTGGAACCAAGCCATATTAAGATGGGTATGTTGCAAATTTCTAGTGAATTCTTGGCTCGAATTCGAGAATTGCACATGAAGATGAAGAATTAATAGAAAAGAGAAAGTTGATGAAAGGAGGGAAAGAGCCCAATTTCTCAGAAGAATCGGATGGAATTCTTCGTTTCAAAACAAGAATTTGCATACCGAAGAACTCGGAGATTAGAAGGTTGATTTTGGATGAGGCACATAAGAGTCAGATGAGCATTCATCCGGGATCGACAAAGATGTACCGGGATTTGAAAGGCATGTTTTGGTGGTCGGGCCTTAAGAAGGACGTTGCAGATTATGTAGCGTCATGTTTCATCTGTCATAAAGTTAAGGTGGAACATCAGAAACCTGGAGGGATGCTGCAATCCCTGGATATTCCTCAATGGAAGTGGGATAGTATTTCCATGGATTTTGTGACTGGATTGCCAAGGACAGTGACAAACCATGATGCAATCTGGGTAATTGTGGACCGTCTTACTAAGTCGGCGCATTTCATTCCGGTGAATATGTGCTATTCTTTGGAAAAGCTTACCCAAATTTACCTCCGGGAAGTGGTACAATTGCATGGAGTGCCATCCAGTATTATTTCTGATCGTGATCCGAGGTTCATGTCTCGATTTTGGTCAAGCCTGCATCAAGCTCTGGGGACGAGGCTTAAGATGAGTTCAGCATATCACCCTCAGACAGATGGGCAGACCGAAAGGACCATTCAAACTTTAGAAGACATTTTGCGAGCTTGTGTGTTGGAAGAACGAGGAAGTTGGGATCTGATACTACCACTCGCAAAATTCACATACAACAATGGGTATCATGCAAGTATCGGTATGACACCGTTCGAAGCGTTGTATGGGAGAAAGTGCCAAACCCCGCTATGTTGGTTTCAAGTGGGGGAGAATTTACATCTTGGTCCGGATGTGGTACAACAGACAACCGAAAAGATCAGAATAATTCAAGAAAAGATCAGGGCTGCTGATAATCGTCAGAAAATTTATGCTGATCAAAGAAGAAGACCGTTAGAGTTTGCAGAAGGCGACCATGTGTTTCTCAGGATTGTATCGCTGAAGGGTGTGAGTAGAGCGTTGAAACCTCAGAAGCTTTCACCTAAGTTTATAAGTCCCTACCAAATCCTTAAGCGAGTAGGACCGGTAGCTTATCAAATAGCTATCCCACCATCTTTAGCCAACCCGCACGATGTTTTTCATGTGTCTCAATTGAAAAAGTTCGTGCATGATCCAACCAGGATCCTTCAGATTCGTCCGGATGATTTAACCCTACGAGAAAACCTAACCTTTAAGGCTGGCCCAGTTAAAGTGGAAGATAGGAGGACCAAACAGCTTAGAGGAAAGGAGATTCCGTTGGTCAAAGTCGTGTGGCAAAGTGGAAATGTATATGATACAACCTGGGAATTAGAGGATCGGATGCGTAAGGATTATCCTGAGTTATTTTTGTAAGTTGAATTTCGGGGACGAAATTCCTGTTAAGTGGGGGAGTAGTGTAACACCCCAAATTTTCATCCCCTGATGTATTGAAAATTTTGATTATGAAATGTATTTCATAATTATTTTCTTTAATCATAATGATTTAATTCATAATTAATTTAGATTAATTATGTGTTAGTATGGGTGCTCTCAGGAGATGGAAAATCTTTGGATAAGAATAATATGTAAAGTTTTTACATATTAATCCCTGAATGAGGACCTAGAAGCAATATTAGGAAAGTCTTGGAGGGAAGGGCATTAAAATAAATTTTTTTGAAAATTGACAAGAATACTCGAGTATTCTTGGAAACACTCGAGTAATCGAGTCAGTGGAGAACTCGTGAGTGCGTTTGATGAGTCAACACTCAACGATTTTAAATCGTTGACACGAAATCAACCAAGGAACTGATAATGGGCTTCGTTTCGCCCTGCATGATCAACAATTCATGCAATAAAAGCGTGATTGTTGATGAAAATCGACCATTTGGTCGAATTGCTCCAAGAATGCAAGAGTTAGGGTTCTGAAATTCATCTCCTTCAATCCCTTTCATTTCTTAGTGTGAGGCTGAGTGTTATACACCATTGTGAAGCTCACGTCTTGAGCTTTACAAAAACATATAGATCGAGAGCTGAGAGTTCATGTAGAGGAAGAATTGGAGCCCGAAAGATTGGGGGTTTTTGCTATCAAACTCAAAAACTGAGGTCTGGAGCTTACTTCAAGCTCGAATTTTGGTAAGTTTGTGAAACATATGACCCTAGAATCTATTCCTACCTTTGGTTGATGTTGCAGAGGACCAATCTTAACCATTTTCCCTAATTTCTAAAACGTTTTTGCATGTCAAATCCTCTGGTCTTGGTGTCCTGTTCAAATATGGCTGCATGCAAAGGGTTTTCGGGGTTTAGCATTTCCAGCCAACTTCTCTGCAATCTCTTTGTTAATTCACGGCCTAGAGGTAAGGGTGAAGCTTTTAATTCACTAGAATAATTTTAAATCATGTGAAATTAGGATGAGAGTCAACAAAAGACTCTATGGACATAGTTGGAAATAGGATCAAGGCTTGGAGGCCTCTCTGCGTTCAAATTTTGTGTTGGACAAGTTTATTATGTTGCATGTAAGTTGTACCAAAGTTGTGATTGTGCTAAATGTGCCTAGAATTGAATTTGGTATGTTGAGTTGTGGAAAAATGGATTTTATGCATAATTGATGATATTATGTGATTCAGTGTAATATGTTGTTAATTCTATATTGGAACACGTTTAATATGTGTAATATAAGCTCTGTTGATCCTTGGTTTGGATTGGAATTGACCAAAATTGGAAATGGTATGTTAAAACACAATTCACAGTGTTATCTGTCTGAAAATACTCGAGTATTAAGGATGATACTCGAGTGTTTCGACCAAGTTGGGAAAATTGAATTTCTGGAAAATGAAGAACACTCGAGTATTTTAATGAATCTGAAAATGAATTTCTGGAAACAAAGAACACTCGAGTACTCATGAAGAACACTCGAGTATTTTGATAAATCTGAGGAACACTCGAGTCCTGGAAAGTTCACTCGAGTCTTTTGGTCCAGGGACAGAAAAGTAATTTTCTTTTTAACATACCTAAAGTAATGTCAATTAAAATCAACTATGCTTATGGGAAAAGAATCGTGTTCCAATAAAAGAATGGGGGAATTATTAACAACATTGCAATTCACTGTTGGAATAATATTGGATGCACATAATAAGATTATTGGTTAATCTTAATGGATAAATTTTATGTGCATACATGCATGGAGAAAGGAGATGGATAATTAATTCGGTGGTAACTGGCTCGATGACACATTTTGGTAATGTGGGCAGCATTTGGGAATGCTGTTACGTCTTGGTGATGTTGTGTGCACACTATCCGAGCAGTTTCACAATACATGTCGGTCATGTATACGAATTACTGGATTGAACGTTCAATATACAATGGAAATGGGAAGCATGCATCATGAGACATAAACAATGGAATTATCATAAATGAACCATGCTTGCTCATTTGTATATGCATCTGAATACTTGGTACTTGTGAATGTTACTTGCTTTATTTATTCTTATTCGATTATGTGAGTTATATGGCTTACCCCTTATGCCCATTGTAGGTGATGGCTCGCTATCTAGCTTGCATCGAGTTGCGCCCACTCCCTAGTGGAGTGTGGTACTACGAGGACCACAGAGCCACGTTTGAGGGTGAGGTAGAGGTGACTCTATATCACCCTAACCCTCTGGCTCGTGTCCGTCCTCGTAGGTTTCGCATCCCTATCATCTATACTTTGCATGTACTCCCTTTTATACTTATCATGGACCATCCCCGACTCGACCAGCTCGTCGATTTCATTTCTTTCGCTTTAGAGCTGCTACTAGATCTCACCCCTCTGCTTCCCGAGTGATTCGTGAGGAGACTCCTATACCTAGTCCGATGTGTGAGACCTACAATTTTACCCAATTTTTTTGTGATTTTATAATTGAAATTTAGGAAATTATGCTTGATTTTGATACCTGGATTTAATTAAAAATCATATGAAATATATATATATATATACTTGACATATATGTATATATTATATGTATATTAATGTTTTCCCTAGCCTATTGTGGTGGACTCGGCTGCTTACGTGGTGGACATGGGAAAAGGACCTGGACCAAGACCTCGGAACAAGGCTGGATTGGCCTTGACCGAGCTGGGGGGCTTATGTGGTGGACTTGGCCGAGCTCAAAGCTCAACGGGCCGACCTCATCCTCCTACTAAGGTCCGACCTTCCTGTGCGCTTAGCCGAGCTCAATGCTCAACGGCCGAACTGACATCAGGCACGGGCCGACCTCATGCTCCACCCAAGGTCCGACCTCTTGGTCCGACACCACCCAAGGTCCGACCTCCTTGTCCGACACCACCCAAATAGTCTAACACCAAGGACATGATGATGTCTTCCCTCCTTATCCACAAGGACAGCTCATCCACTCATAGCTCATTACAGGCTGGCCCTACTTGGGCCTCAAGCAAGCCCATTAGGGCAACCAGCTCTCCTATATATATCCCCCTCTCCCTTGGGGCTAAGGTATGTCTCTCTCAACCTAAGAACTACGTGTGGCTTGATTTCCCTCTCATGGGATACGTAGGACCGGGGTCACCCTCGTCAGCTGCAACAACCCCCAAACACCTCATGTGGTGCTTCCGGCCTAGGGACATCACGTTGGCGCCGTCTGTGGGGATCGATAAACTTCGATTCCCATCCACAATCAAAAACCAAAAATTAAATGAAAAAAAAAATCTTGAGTAAAGCACCTCCTTCACGGTTACCACCGGGGCTGTTTCCGGTACTACCACGGTGCGGCTCACCATGAGGATGCTAGTTTTTTTTTGGCATCCACATCTGAGTCGTGGGGGGTGTTCTCCACCTCACTGGCTTCAGAATCGCGGCTGGGAGCAGAAGACACCACCAGCAACCATCGCAAAGAGAAAAACAACAACAGAGCAGATCAGATCTGAAGAGACTGGGAAGAAAATTCTTTTCCTTTTTACTCATTTATTCATTCAGTAACAGGAATGTACTGTGACATTCTATTCATTTTACAACCTCTTCTCTGGAAATTTTTTGGAATCCCAGATCCAGATCCAACCTAGAGCCTGATTACACCCGTAAAAAAAAGAAGAAGGGGAAAGCAACGACAAGAACGTGCGGCTGCCGGTATTCACCGTGAAAGGCCATCCATCATGGTTGTTGTCGCCGTTGTTCCTGGTTACCGCCGGTGCTATCCGTATCATTCACGGTTGCCGGTTCGGTGAAGTTGCCGTCATGTCATCATTCTCCAGCAAAGAAAACGTCGGTGTGCAAACGAGTTGGAAGTACCGCTGATTCCAGCAGTTACGGCCTCCTTCCACCATCAATAGCAAAGCCGCCGCCGTCGTTCGAGCGCCCTAAGGCTCTCAAGTTTTAACCCAGATCTGCAATCTCCACCGAGAATAATGGCACTTGAGGGAAGAATCCGAGAAGGATGAAGTGGGAGCAAGGTTCGAGCATGGCCACCTGGTATCGAAAACTGAACAGCCTCCCCCACAAGATTCGAGCAACCACCAATAACCGAGTTCCATGACGGTCCGAACTCGTGGTGACTCCAAGTTCCGTGACGGTCCGAACTCAAGGTGTTTCCAAGTTCCGTGACGGCCCGAACTCATGATGACTCCAATCGATGTGACAGCCCGAACTCATGGTGGCTCCGAGCCCGAACTCGTGATGACATTGCAACTTGGACGCAAGGGTCATGGACCTCGATTTTCATCTGAGAAGTGCTCACTCAAGCACTCGGGAGGAACTCAGCCGCCGAGAAGAAGAAATAGTCGCTGAGAAGAAGAGAACTTGAGGAGAGATACCTAAGTTGGCAAGAAAGAAACAAGATTGGGCCGAGATCTGTAGCCCTGAAGGCCCAAGATGCTTTTCAACTCGCATGCAGGGAAGAAATATACTTCACTTATATAAAATTCTTTTATTCTTGGCATGATGACATTACATTAATTTATCTAGTTATACAACTGCATATACAATTACATGCATTACTATATTTTCAATAATTTCATCTCTCCTTGCTTTATATTTAATTTATTTTTCAATAATTACCATTATTGTTATTATAAATTGTCGGATGACGATCATTAATTATTATTCTCGTATGACCAATGCGAGGTACAAGAAAATGATGTTTTCTTTTGTTGAGGGTGATGGCCCGAGATATTCATGCTTCTTGTCCGAATAGCTTATTCCGAGATTCTTGTTAGTGGGAAAATTATTTACCGAGTATCGCCAAGACAACAATGTTATCATATTTGGAACCTAGTGATGTCGTCGAGGATCCCGGAGTCGAGTTCCCTGCTTTGAGCTCATGTTCCGAGCATAGTGAAGCTCGTGTTCGGCTCCCTGTTTCGGATACACGTGCCGATCCCGTTCGATCTTCGACAGTGTCATCCCTCTTTATATCTCGTACATTTGGAATATCGGAAACCACTCACTACTCTTCTCTCCTCGGATTTACATGATTTCGAAAATCATAATCCGAGTTTACTCTTCTCTCCTCGGATTTACATGATTTCGAAAATCATAATCCGAGTTCACTCTTCTCTCCTCGGATTTACATGATTTCGAAAATCATAATCCGAGTTTTACTCTTCTCTCCTCGGATTTTCAAGGTAATTTCGGAAGACTCGCACAGTGTTTCACACTCGAGTCGATCTCTTAATCCGAGTATGATGACTATTCTGCTAGTTTCCCTCGCTCAACATCACACTAAGGAAAACGGAGATCGGACCTCAAAGCTCAACAAAGCCCATTCGAAAAGGACGGACTGCATACTTCAGCCCGACATGCTTCAATTCGACATTCTTCAACCCGACATCCCTCTCCTCACTTGAATCAGGGAAGAAATCCTAGTTCCCATATTATTTTCTTATCCCATCGCCTTTCTATGTGTTTGCTTTGCATGCTTCTTGATATTGGTTTACCTGGTGCACTATTTCTAACATATGCTTTTAATCCTTGCTTCTTTATAGTTTCTCTACTTATTGCTTATTATTTGGTATTCTCCGTGTTGTTACATGACGTACTGTTAACCAAATTTTCTTGCTGTTAAATGTCCTTAAATCTCTGCCTCTTCTATTGCGATATTATGATAATATTTAATTTCCGTTACCTCTCCTGTTGTCGTTTTTCACGAATTAAATGCTCTCATCTGGTTTGTTGACATGTTTATAAATGTCTTTTGTTATGGAGTGTGATATACTTGAAATCATGTATCTTTTCGTGGACAATACTATCTTGTTGAACAATATCTTAATTGTCAATATCCGTCGCTTTCATACCTGTTGCGTATGACTTGCTCAAATCATCTTGCTCTTATGTCGGTGTTTTATTCTCGCCTACCAACAATTATCATTGTTATTTAATTATCATAAATTATCATGAATCGTCAAATTTAACGACGATCTCTGATTACTATTATTTTACATGTAATGTAAGGTCCAGGAAAATGATGGCCGAAAAAAGGAAGGCCGAGATGCTATGATTGTCTCTATTTTGAACGAAGCCATCTTACGATCTCTATTTTAATCTCGGCTTGGATCTTCTTTGGTTTTCACAGTACGACCACGGCTTCTCGAAGGTGAACAATTCCAAAGGCATACATTATTTCTTAGTTCATGCTTATTTCTGAGCTCGGAGATTCTCTTTTTCAAATTGCGCGGTTTATCGAAAAGGGAGGCCGAGCTACTACTATTCTCTCTAATTCATGTTTCTATCTGATCTGCCGAGCTGCTATTATTCTCTTTAATTCATGCTCCCACCGAGCTGTTATCATCTCGACCCTACCTTTGTGGTAGAACGGTCAATTTATGCATTCACGCATACAGTTATCATCTCGACCCTACCTTTGTGGTAGAACGGTCCGCCCCTGTCACCGCACTTACATGCATTCACGCATACAAGTCGGTACTAGTGCTACAGACAGTGCATACGTACAAATCCTTTCATTTAGCATTAGCCGCCTAAATGTTGCACGACGCTTATATACAGTGAACATCTTCCGAGATCGGCTTATAAGCTCAGGGTACAAGGGACACCTGGTAAAGTACAGCTTGCTGTGAAATGTTTTCACATAACTTTACTCAGCAACCTCTTTTACACTAGGGCCGAGGATGGCATCCGAGTTCCCTACCGCATTCACTTATATACAGTACCTTTTTTCAGAGGAAAACTTATAAGTTGCTGCACTGGTCAGGGGGAGTCATCTGAATTCAAAAGGTTTAGACAACCACATCCTGTGCAACAACTTGCGATGGAAGTTCACTGTCCTCGGCGAACGGTGCAGGACCCGAGCTCTCCTTACCGCATACAAAGCACAACCCTCATCGGGTCTAAAACAATGATCAAAAATCCCTTCCTCCTTCTCGGCAAGGGGGGCAGGCAGGTTGTCAACCGAGTCATCAATCTCGGCATTGTTGTTGTTGTAGTCCACCAGTGTACCATCTTCAACCCTGAACACCTTGAGGCGAAAGTCGGGGTTGAGGATATTAATCTGACTCACGACATTCCCGAAGGTGCCAAAGATGTCGTGTGCCGACTTCTCTAGCTTGGCGTTTCCTAGGCTCTTGTGCACAGACACCACGACCTTGCTCGACGATTCCTTGCTTTGTATGTGTGATGTCCTAGGGCGAGGAGAACCCCTAAGGAGGGGAAATCTACCTTAGAGGGGACTCTGCCTAGGGTTTATGTGTGATGTTTGTTGGGAGTCCTCTAGTGGCCAAAGGGGAAGCCAAAGAGATACCCTAATCACTGGTGTGTGAGGGTGGCGATTAGGGTAAGAGGACGTACCTTTGCCCCATGTAGTACTGAGCTACTTATAGGGGGAAGCTGGTTGCCCTAATGGGCCAGCCTGTAATGAGCTAGGAGTGGTGCGCTGTCCTTGCGGATAAGGATGGGGTGAGCTGTCCTTGCGGATAAGGATGGGGTGAGCTGTCCTTGCGGATAAGGATGGGGTGAGCTATCCTTGGTGTCGGAATCTTTTGGGTGATGTCGGACCTGGGAAGACGTACGGAGATCGGACCTGAGCAGAGGCATGAGGTCGGCCTGTATCTGGCGCTTGTTCGGTCGTTGAGCCCTGAGCTCGGCCAAGCGTTCAGTGGGTCCCTTGTTAGGTCCTTGAGCTTTTAGCGGGGTTTATGGGGAGCTCGGCCTAGCCAGGTCCACCACAGTATGCTTGCCCCTGGTTTCCTCTCACACATCCAAGTCCGAGCATCGCTGTTTTTTTAGAAGGGGAGGTGTGATGTCCCTAGGCCGGAAGCACCACATGAGGTGTTTGGGGGTTGTTGCAGCTGACGAGGGTGACCCCGGTCCTACGTATCCCATGAGAGGGGAATCAAGCCACACGTAGTTCTTAGGTTGAGAGAGACATACCTTAGCCCCAAGGGAGAGGGGGATATATATAGGAGAGCTGGTTGCCCTAATGGGCTTGCTTGAGGACCAAGTAGGGCCAGCCTGTAATGAGCTATGAGTGGATGAGCTGTCCTTGTGGATAAGGAGGGAAGACGTCATCATGTCCTTGGTGTCAGACTATTTGGGTGGTGTCGGACAAGGAGGTCGGACCTTGGGTGGTGTCGGACCAAGAGGTCGGACCTTGGGTGGAGCATGAGGTCGGCCCGTGCCTGATGTCAGTTCGGCCGTTGAGCATTGAGCTCGGCTAAGCGCACAGGGAGGTCGGACCTTAGTAGGAGGATGAGGTCGGCCCGTTGAGCTTTGAGCTCGGCCAAGTCCACCACACCTATTTAAATGAAATATTTTAAGGTAAAGTATTTGATTTCAATGATTTTTAAAAGATGAATTGTCTTTTGATGGATTAGAGTATCCTATCTTTAGAAATTCATATCTTTTCAACCGTACGTCGAAAAATTACAAATGATATGTCAAAACGATCGTATCGAAATCTAGATTATGAAAATGTAAAGCTTTGATTTTTATTTTATAGTTTTCGAAATTTTATCATTGCTACAGTAGTAAACGAATTTTTGAGTTTTAAGAATCAATGTATGGTTTTAATGCATTTAATAACCTTTTGACTCAAGTATAATTATTTTTAAAATAAAAATACATTTCTGAAGTTGTATAATGTATTATCATTTAAATAAAATGCATTTTCGTATTTTTCTTATTTTAAAATATTTGAAAAGCTTAGGAAGTGTATTTTTGAAGAAATGACCTTAGGACTTCAAAAATTCATAACTTTCAAACCGTAAGTCCAAAAATTATAAACTTTATATGAAAACGATCGTATTAAAATGTAGAATCTTAATATGTAAAAATAAATTTTTTATTTTTATATTTACGAAAAATTTTGTACAGTAGGTAGAAAATCAAAATTTTGATAGTTAATATGATTGGATAATTATGTAGGCACCTCCACAATGATCCAATGAAAAATTTTCTCTTCTATTTTAATATATAGGAACCGTCCAAAAATTAGTAGAAAGAGGGGAAGAATAGTTCTGAAGTTTGTGAGAATAAACCATGAATTTAAAATGCTTTAGGAATCAACAAAATCCCATTTAATGCTAGTTCATGTAACAAATAGTGTTTGAAAATTTTTGACTAAGACTTGATGAAGGGGGGCCGAATATTGCTCTGAAAAATGGAGAGGAAATGCATCCTCAACACCTATAAATAGATAGCCTTAGTTCCCACATTTTTCACACACAAAACCTTGATAGTTTTACAAGAGAAAAAAATAAAATTCTAAGAGAAAAAGAGAGAGAGAGGGACGAATAAGCTAAGGAAGGAGGGAAGAGTTGCTTTGTTGCTTGAAGTTTTCTAAAAGCTTAAGGAGTAGAGGTAACCCAAAATCACTTATTTATTTAAGCTATTTTTAAGTTGTTTTGTTTATATTTTTGTTTAACCTTCTAAATTTCTTCTATGTTCAAGTTCTAAATTTTCCTTTTTCATTTTAAAGTTATTATTGAATATGTGATATTGTTCTTGAGTCATATGAATTAAGAATGAGAAAAGGGACACAAAAAGGGTGTTTAAAGGGATTTATCTCCCCTTTTCTTTAATTCTTAAGATGGCTAAAAGTTTTTGATAAGTTTAAGTAATTTAATTTCTGGGTTTATTTTAATTAGAATATAAGAATTGTAGAGAATTTTGTGTGAACAAATAAAGTTTTTATTCATTGTCTTTTTAATTGTTTTGTTCTTTGTTTTAAGGAATGAAAAAGAAATAAGTAAATAACAATGGAAAATAATAATTTCTAATATATATATATATATATATATATATATATATATGAACCGTGTGACATATTTGAAAAAATGAGGATTGATTGTGTATTTTAATATGTGTATTGTGTTGTTGTTTAATATAATAAAAGAGAATAGAAATGAATAAAAGATTTAAAATGGATTTTTATTTTTGGTTTTTTATTTCTTTTCTTTTCTGGACCGTGTATGTATATTGTGTGATAATTGTTGTTATTTCATGTATATTTGAGTTATAATTAAGTCTCTAAAAAGAATGAAAACAAATAAGTATTTTCCTTAAAGTAGAAATGAAATGAAAATGACTTAAAGGAACTAGAAATGATTTTTTTTTAGAAATAAAATTAATTCTGGAAAATTTTGATGTTCTTGAAGTGTATGGAATTATATGTTATGCAATTTTTATGTAATTGTTATTGTTTGATTGTATGTTATTTCCTTTTGTTTGATTTAAGTAAATGAACAAAAAAAATAAATTTCTGGAAAAATAAAAATAATAGACCGTGAGGTCTATGATGTTGTTTTGAAATTATTTTTGGTAAATTGCTTGTTGTTTGATGTGTAATTAAATTATAGTTAATTGTTTAAAAGAAATAGGAACAAATGGTAGTTGTTATAAACTTATAAGAACATGTATTTTTGAATAATTGTATGAGTATGTGGTTGATGTGTTTATAAATATTAGTTGCTGGAAAAGATTACATGTTTATATGGAAAAGATTAATTTTGAAAGTTTCATTTTAATTCTGGAAAATTAAATTTTAATCTGAAAAATTTATTTATTTAAGACCCCAAATGATTATTTTTGAGAATGTTAATGATACCTTGTTTATATGTGCAAATGTAATATAGAAACAAATAGAAATAAGTATTTTTGAGTGATTAAAGTAATTTAAATAAAAATATTAAGTTGCTGTCCAGAATTTAGAATTAATGAAAAATTAATATTTTATTAGAAATAATTGTAGTTATAAGTCTTTGGCATAAGTTAGAATTGTATATAATTGTTTTGGATTGTTTTACTTGAACTTATTGAAGTAATGCAACTTCTCTGTGGCTGTACAGCAGATGCAGCTATTTTATTTTGTTTAATTTTGTCATTTTATTATAGTAGAAGTTGTAATAAGAATTTAGGAAGAAACGGCATGTGTTTTCGATTTTCTGCTTGAGAGAAATTGAATTTTTAAGTTTAAGTATGCATGTTGTCTAAAAATCTAAAGTGTGTGGCACCAATGATAGAAATTGTTTTGGATTAAATCAATATGTGAATTTTATGCTAAGACTTTTTATATAGAGAGTTAAAAAGGAAATATAAAAATGACTTTGTAAATGTATGCCTTAATGTTCTAGTTGTTTACTAAATTGCTGTCTTACTGGTGCTTGTATGATAATTGTGGAATGTCTTGTAAAAGTGATTTTGAGTTTGTATTGTATACTGTCCAAATTTAATAAATTGATTTAAGTAATTATAAAAATGATTTTAATGTATGTGTGTATGTTTGGGTATAGTTATCATATTGTTTGAATTTAGTAAATAAGAAGTGGGTTGTATTTTGATGTAAAAATATAATGTTAAGAATTTTTAGGCAAATTATAGTATTTCATTAGATAAGTAAATGTATGCTATAAATATTGTTGTCTAAGTGATACGATACTTCTTTAAATAATCCATATGTAACTGTTTTTATAAGTTATAAGTATTTTTGAGTTATAATTCTTAGTTCTTTGAAAATAGAGGTCAGAACTTTAATTTGATGAAAATTGTGAGTAAGTGCAATTTGTTTGAGTGGCTGTCCAGATTTGTTTTATATTGCCCTTAGTAGTATGTCTATAAGATTTAAGGTGAATTGAAATAATTTAAGTGCTTCCCATAATTGGATAAGTGTGGAAAAAAGATTACTTTCTTAAGCTTAATTTCATTTTTAGAATTTGGATGTGAATCTTTTAGTAGGAAATTGAAAAGAATGAATTTTTGGGTAACTGTGAAGTAATGCAACTTTATTCGTGCTGCTGTCCAGAGAAGATTTTTATATAGTTGCATGATATTTAAAATAGAACTTGTTTTGACTTGATAAGTGAATGAGTTCATAATTTAGAATGATTGTTGATGTGTTAAGTGTTTGTATTGATTTTAAAAATGTGTTTCTTGGCTGTCCAAATGATTAAAAAAGTTGCATCAAGTTTAAGTTATTTGTTTTAAATGGCTTATGTTAATCCTTGAGTGGTAGTTGTTGTTGATTTTGAGTTAATAATCACTTTTGATTTAATAATTAGTTCTAAAAATTTCCATTAACGTTTTAAAGGTTTTGGATTTTGTAAAGTATGATTTATTTTAAGTATTGGAAGTTTTGGTTCAAGTCTTTTGGATTTTCTAAAAGTGATAAAGGAAATTGTTGTTAAGGACATAGGTCTTATGGTTTGCTTACTTGTAATTGAGTAGTTATTTATGAAATTATTTTGTAAATATTATTTGGTAAAGGCTTTCGTTCGGATTTGGGTGACGTGACTTCAAAGCAAGAGGACACTAATTTTGTAGCTTCAACTCAAGGTGAGCGAGAAGCCTTCTTAAGACATAGTGGCATGTAGGGTAATATTAGGACGTTCCGTATCATCTCAAAGGTCGGAACTAGGAATCTATCGGTCGAGTAGTAAAACGGCAATTGAGTGTGTATCCCGCCGTTTATACGAAAGACACGATTCCTCGATATTTATTGTATGTCGGTTGATAATTGATTATGCCATGTTGAATATTTTTGAATTGTATATTATATTTTGGAAATAATGGTTCATCTTATGGAAAGATAATTAATGTTCGGTGGTTCCTATGAAAAGAGTTCTTTGTGTTTTTTGACCGGTCGTTCCATGAAAAGGACTTGACATATTTTGTAAATATTATTATGAAATATATGAATGGTTAAAGAATAATGTGAAATTGCGGAAGCAATAGTAGTGTACAGTGATGGTGCAAGCGGCACAAAATAACTTTGCTAAATATCCCCTTTAAGTGACTGGCCACGTGGATGACTGTGTCGTGGTCTAAGTCTTGTGGAATCCACTGTATTGTAGAAGGATGTTTGATGTTTCCCTTAGAGGTCGAGGCCCGTTAGAAGCAAGGCTTAGAATGGGTCGACCAAAACTTAGGTTTAAGAAGAGACTTAAAAGACTTAAAAGATTTAAAAGACTTAAAAGACTTAGGAACCCCTTTCCTAAACCTACACGTTGAGAGTGAAGTAGTGGAGATGAAAGACACCCTGATTATCTATGGATACTCAGGTATGCTTGGAGGTCGGTGTTTCTTCAAGTGATGATTGCGATAGGGGAGGGCAAGGACGGTGAACGTCAAGGAGCCTTGAGTGCTTCTCTAGGCGGGACAAGACTACAAGAACTTATCTTTCGGTAGTAGGCAATGTCGTAGCGAGGAACTGCACGATCAACTAGAGATAGCGCTGTCGCCCCCTTGAGCAAATCTTAGATGGTGAGAGGGAACCCGAATGGGGCTAGATGTCGCTGCATTTTTGAAACTGTATTGATGAAATGATTTTACTTCGGTTGTTGGATACTTTTGGTGGTTAGGGTTCCTGTGCGTCCCATCTGTTTTCCGAACTAGGATGTGGTTGGAATGATGGAGGAGATGTAACCTGTGTGCTACCAAACCCTTGAGCCTCGGTGGTGGTACCCCTTCACGAATTTCCGGTGGTTACGATAATAAAACTTAGAGCCTAAAGATGATTAAATATAATGGATATGGTTTCATGATAATTACCTTTTTGGTCTTAATATTCCCCTATCGTAAGCCCGCGCTGTCGACGATCATATCGTTCGGAAGTGCTTACTCTCTCTGTTTCCCTTTCCTGTGAACATTGGGCACAGATGACAGATCAGGTACTACCTCGGGTAACGGTTGCTCAAGTCGAAAGAGGATCGCGAGACGACGCACATACGAGGAGGAAGCAGAAGCAGCAATCAAAGAATATTCCAGACAATTGCGGTGGAGGAAAATGATGAAGACTAATAGTCTAGGATAGTTTTTGTTTTGTATTCCATCTTTGGATGGGTAGGACATGATTACTCTATCCCGAATGTAACCCCAGTTGTAATATGGATTATTTTAAATGAAATAAAAGAAGTTTCTTTGTTATATATCATGTTCATAAAGTAATTAAACTATTTTTCCGCAAGTTAACCATCGACTAAATATGACATTGAGAAAATGAGTTTTTGGAAATGTGTTGGATGTTAACATCTCTTTTTGGGAATAGAATTTTATGACGCAAGTCTAAGTACCAAAACATTTTTGTAAACCAAATGAATTAAATTGTATTTTGAAAATCTTTTTGTAAAAGAATTAACCGAATTGACTTAGATAATGTTATAAAAAAAATGGCGCAAATTTTTAGTGAAAATTCTATGTCCAAATTGGGGTGTTACACGATGAGTCCGGTTCATGGGACTCCCTCGGCCGACCCAGTGCCCAGTGGTAGGGCACCCACTCAGTCGGACGAGGTTGAGGAGGAGGCTGAGAGTGAGGGCGAGCCAGTCGAGCACTCCACTGGGAGCCAGTGGGGAGTTGGGGATCCATCGGGTGATGCATAGTATATATGATTAGGATGTGGGACATGTGGAGCAGCTGCTGGAGACTCTGGAGACTTATGCTATGGAGGAGGATCATTGGACCACTGCTGGGATTTTATATTTTGCTCTATATATATATTGTACATATTTTTGAGAGATCTCAGCGAGGTGGTCTTTTTTTTTGGTTTCATATTATGGACTTGTATTTTGTAAACTTCTGCTACCTCGACTTTGACCTTGATGTACGTTGGTACTTTTATATCATACTATGATATGGTTAGTTATGTATATATATATATATATATATATATCTTTATATAAATGACGTGAAACGTGGGTTATCAAATCAAGGTCACTATTTTGTCCAAATTCCGCTTACTCTGATAATCATGTGGTTTGATCCTAACGAGAAAAGAATTCTATGAGCGAGTTGGGATGCTTTAGAAAAATGTTAACCCAACTTATGCTATCACAACTCATTTTCATCATATAGATATAGTAATAGAAAAGAATTTTCATCACTTCTCTACTCTCGCAAGTCCATATATTCTACTAAAGATACTATATTTTATAAACTATAGAGAGGGTGTGACAATTGCTACTGAAATCCACTTTTAATCATCACAAGATACCATATGTTTTGATGATCATATGATACTTTCCCGTTGTCATTTAAGCTGATACCATATGTTTTGATGATCATGTGATACTTTCCCGTTGTTCACTCATCTGCAGATGCTTATGCAGGTAATCAGTCTTGTTGGTGCTCAGAAAACTTCCCTTCATCCAGATGATATGTTGTTGTTGGCCAACTTTGTTATGTCATCAGAATCCTTTAGGCAAGTAGAATTGGCCGGATTTTATTATTCATATATCAATCACGGATGGATATTTACTCTCCAGTAATTAGAGATTTAGCTAATTGTTCATTCTGGAAATAGAAGTTAAAAGCATTCTGATATTTTTGTTTAGAATAATTATAGGGAGATTTATAATTTATGAAATCCTAACGGGAAAATATTTCAAGTTTAGGAGCATGAACCGATCAAGTGGTTAATGATGTTCAAAGATTAGCTATATGTTACATTACATGTTAACCATGTATTTGTTTGACTAACTTGTCCGGCTAATATTCCCAAATTGGATTTTTTTTCTTAAGTTCCTAAATCCTTCCCATGAATCTATTTATTGAAAAACAATCCAACTTTACATGTATAGTTCTGCTTAAAATTTCCATAATTATCAGGTTTTGAATAATGTTCACTACAACAACCAATTTTTTCTTATTTTCTTGTTTCTGGTTTTTTGATGTTTCTAAAATATTTCGAGCACAATAGATTTCAATGATTTGAATACAATTATCAATGACATGATGAGGAACATAGACCAACAGTGAGTTCAACTAAGCCTGCCTTGTGTGATTAATTTATATGGAAGTGTTGATTCTAATGTTTCTCATCATTTTTTACTGTCACCTGAAGTGTTAAGGCGTCCTCATTTGAAACCTATGTTGGAGGTGGTTTGGATTCATGCTTTGCTCGATTTCTCTATTATTTTTCATTTTAATTTCTAATTCTATCCATTTATGTGTTAAACTGTTTCCACCTTGAGTTCCTGATATTTTGATTTAGAACATGGATGTTTTAAGATTGCCAAAAATATCGAGGAACTGAAGCAATCTGTAGAAGAGAAGGCCTCTGCTGTTAAAAGGGCTGAAGAAGGAGCAACTGATATGAAAAAGAGAGTTGATGAGCTCTCAAAGAGTCTGGAGGATCATGAAAAGGAATATCAGGTAGAAGAAGCATATACTGGCTTTACTTTGTCATAAATTATCTAGTTTATCAATGGAACTTCTAATAGTTTGCGGTTTTTTTTTTAATTTTATCCTATTGCTCAATTTTTGGTAGGGTGTTTTAGCTGGAAAGAGCAGTGGTGATGAGGAGAAATGCTTAGAGGATCAACTTGGTGATGCAAAGGTAAAACTAAAATCAGTCACTAATCTATACTTTTATTCTATACTTTTTTATAAGAGACAATGGGACATTGCCGGTGGTAAAACCCAATCCGCCAATTTACAATGGGCGGTAACAATTGGGCGCTCAAGTAGATGTCCGCCAAAACCACCGATCAGCCATTCACTTCCTTCCCTGTTTACCTATTTTGCCCAAACAAATTCATTTAAAATTCAAAAAGCCACCCTTTCCCAATCTTAAATAAAAATAAAATATTTCCAAAAACACAAAAGCCCTCAAATTTTTTCACACCCCCAAAAATCCACCGAACCTCTTCTCTCATTTCTCACAATCTCTTTCTTCTCTCATCAGTCTCACCCTCATCTCTCTCTTCTCCTCTCAATCTCTCCCTCTCACTCGCGACCCCCTTCTTCTCTCTCGACCACAGCCACAACAGTGTCCTCCACCAAGAACTAGACGGTTTTGAATAGTCGTGACCAACACCATCGGCACTTCGAAAAAATTGCTTTAGAGGTGATCTTTATTTTATGCCCTTGCTTCTTCTTTGTTCTATAAATCATTTTGTGTGTTCCATTTTTATTAGATTTTTTTTCAGAATGGGTATTTCATATTTATGTTTTTGATTTAATTTGTTCTTTATTTCTTGTATGTATGTTGCTTTAACTCCGATCCACTGAATTTTATATGTATGTTGCTTGCTAGATATCATTTTGAGGTAAAGCACTAAACTATGCCGAAAATAATCGTAGAGATTGATTATCCCATGGTCAGTTGAAGTGTTCTTATTTAATACTAACATTATTATTTATTTTTTTATAATTGATGGTGTTGGAAACCAACAAGAGGCCTAACAATCGAGTAGAGGGGGGGTGAATAGGAGATTGAAGCTAATATGACAATTTTTCGATTTATTGAAACTTGATTGAATGTTGTTCACGATTTTAAATAAAGGCCGAGCGATATCCGAGCAGACAGGGTTAATCGATTAACCAAATAGATAAACAGAATGGTTAATCGGTTAACCGAGCTACTTCGAAGCCGAGCTCTGAGAACAACACTCAAAGCCGAGCTTTGAGAAAGACGATTAAAAGCTTGGATGCTCGAAAATCAGCGGACAAACACTTAACCAAGTACAGCAAAAGATAAGCGGTAAAGAAATAAAAATGAACACCAGATATTTATCCTAGTTCAATCTCATCCTGAGAGCTAGTCCAATCCTCTCTAAAAACCATTTAGAGAGCTTTTACTAAAAATCGATTTTCTGGGTTACAAAAGGATTTACAAGAGACTACCCCTCTAAACCTATCTAGTCAAACGAGTGTACCAAACTCGTGACAAACTACCCACAACAAATCGATGACCAAAGAACCTCTTTGGAACCTTTTCAACAAAGAAGCTTTCTCAATCAGAGACCAGCTCCGTACAACAGCAAATACAATGAAGATGATGAAAGAGGATGGCTCCAAATCGAAACACTCTTTGAATGAGTTTGAAAGATTGAAGTTCAAGAGTGAGTCGATTTTGTGACGGGGTATCACAGAGAAGAAATGAGTTGAACTTAGAGTATGGATATTAAAGTTTAACTCTATAAGTTCTTGTGAAAATTTCAGTGATCTTCTTCTTCTCTGTGAGTTTTTGATTCTGCTCTGTTTTTCGAAAGAGAATGAAAGTAGAAGTTCAAAGAAAATTGTTCAAAAATGTCTCTGTTGTTATCGTTGAAAACACCCCTTTATAATCTCTTCTGTTCTCCAGAAAGAGAGAGAAAGAGAGCTGTACGGAAAAAGCATGGGGTTTCCAACGGAAACATTTTGACAACAGAGCAGTGATGGTGACCCTTTCACAACCTTTGATTTTAACTCAATATGAATTTCAAACTTGTTACAGCGCTGGAGTTAAAATCCTAGAACTTCTACCCAGACTTAACGGTAATAAAAAGTACGAAACAGCTGAGCAGAGTCTGAAGGTTGAAGATGATGTGTTGTTGAAGAGTGAACAGAAATTGCCGAGCTTTGAGCTTTGTTCGAGCTTGGTCTTAGATTGGTGTTTCCGAGCTTTGAGTTGAGCTTGGTAATCAGACTTGAAATTGATGTAACAGATCCAAGCTTTGGCCTTTGCTCTGGAGATGAGATACAGAGCAGAGTTCGAGGTATATGTTCATTCTGAGCTTAATCATTTCAACATTCGGAGCTTAATCCGAGCGTGTGCCGAGTTGATCAACATCCGAGCGTACTGTCTTGAAGTGAAGAGCTGAGCTTGTAAACTTGGATGAACCTCGGCCGTGATCAAGAGCCGAGCTCAACCCGAGCTAGAGAAAACCGAGCTAAAGCCTCAAATGCTGACTTGCTGCAGGTAGCGAACAACCCTAATTTTCTGAGCTTCTGCCTTTGGCGGAATGCATGCGCAAAACTAAGTCTGACGCCTTTCACTGAGTACAAGCCGAGCCTGAGCTCAAGCCGAGCTTATTTATTTGACATCATCAAAAGCTCTTTGATTCTACAATCTCCCCCTTTTTGATGATGACAAATATTCTTTGAAAGTTTGTTGCTTTTTGTGCTCTTCCCCCGACTGTATGCTTGGACTTAGCACTGATCGGAATTTGCTCGAAAATATACCACATGTTGCTATGAAAATGCTCAATAAAGCTACCACTTGTTGAAACATTTGTTGAAGAAAAGCTTGAAAGTTTTGTGGAGCTGCTCGTTAAACACTCCCCCTGAGGTTATGCTCGCAAAAACTGAACATCAACATCTGCAACAACAACATACACAACAACAAACACCTCTCTCCCCCTTTTGGCATGATCAAAAAGGAGCCAAAGATTAAGCACATTTGCCAAAAGAGAGTTAAAACTATGTGAAACAGAAATATGAAACAGTTAAAAACTTTTCTGTCCCACTTGTTGAAAGAGAAAAAGTGTTACTAGATACCACATGATGGTAACATAGCTTGAAACTTTAGAAACTTTTTCTCCCCCTGAATAATTTAAAAGGATAATCGAGGAAGAAAATTTTCATGATCTGAACATTATCTTTCTCCCCCTTTAATAGTGAAAATATGCTTCTCATAAAGAGAAGTTAATTGAAAGGAGAGGAAGAAGAGTTGGAGGATGTGAAATTTCAGGAAATTTTAAACAAATACACAATTGAATGTAAAAATCGAGATTATGAAGGTGATCAATTTTATGATATACTAAATACCAAGTTCATGTCGAGCACATTCTGAACTCTTCCAGGATGCCGAGCTTACGCTGAGCATACACTGGATTCATCCAGAATGCCGAGCTCACGCCGAATTTTATAAAAAGTTTCCCTCGGCAATGGTTTTGTAAACACATCGGGTAGTTGATTTTCAGTGCTAACAAATTCAATGACACAGTCACCTTTTTGAACATGATCTCGTAGAAAATGAGGCCTAATTTCAGTGTGTTTTGTTCGAGAGTGATACACTGGATTCTTAGATAGATTGATTGCACTTGTATTGTCACACTTGATAGGAATGTGATCTAAAATTAAGCCAAAATATGATAACTGTTGTTTCATCCAAAGAATTTGAGCACAACAATTACCAGCAGCAATGTATTCGGCTTCAGCTGTTGACAGGGCAACACAAGCTTGCTTTTTAGAAAACCATGACACAAGGGCACTGCCGAGCAAGTGACATGTTCCACTTGTGCTTTTTCGGTCAAGCTTGCACCCAGCAAAATCTGAATCCGAATACCCAATCAAACTAAGATTGGCATCCCTCGGATACCACAGACCAGTGTTCACAGTTCCTTTTAAATATTTAAAAATTCTTTTAACCGCCGAAAGATGAGATTCTTTGGGATTAGCTTGAAAACGAGCACATAGACAAACACTGAACATAATATCGGGCCGAGATGCAGTTAAATATAAAAGGCTTCCTATCATGCCTCTATATTTGCTTACATCCACGGCTTTACCTGACTCATCCTTGCTGAGATAGCTGGAAGTGCTCATGGGAGTGGCAGCTTCTTTGCAGTTTTCTAAGCCAAATTTCTTGAGGAGTTCCTTGCAATATTTTCCTTGATGCACAAAGGTTCCTCCTTCAACTTGCTTTACTTGCAGCCCAAGGAAGAATGTGAGTTCTCCCATCATTGACATCTCGAATTCACCTTGCATTAATTCAGAGAACTTCTTGCAAAGAGACATGTTAGTAGCACCGAAAATTATATCATCAACATAAACTTGCACTAACAATATGTCCTTTTTGGATTTATAAATGAATAGAGTTGTGTCGACCTTCCCTCTTCCAAACCCTTGTTCAAGTAGAAATGAGCTCAAACGATCATACCAAGCTCTTGGAGCTTGTTTCAAACCGTAAAGAGCCTTTTTTAGTTTATTCACATGGTTTGGATATTTAAAATTTTCAAAACCAGGAGGTTGTTTTACATAAACTTCTTCATTTATAAAACCATTTAAGAATGCACTCTTTACATCCATTTGGTAAAGGGTGAAATTCATAATAGATGCAAAAGCAAGCAAAATTCGGATTGCTTCAAGTCTAGCAACTGGAGCAAAGGTTTCATCATAATCGATACCTTCCTCTTGGTTGTAGCCTTGAGCAACTGATCTCGCTTTGTTTCTTATAATTAAGCCTAATTCATCTATTTTATTTCTGAAAATCCATTTCAATCCAATTATTGTATGATCATCGGGCCGAGGAATCAATTCCCAGACATCATTTCTGATGAATTGATTTAGTTCCTCTTGCATGGCAATTGCCCAATGTTCATCTTTAATGGCTTGATCAACCGAATTAGGTTCAATTTGAGAAACAAAGGAAGCGAAATTGCAAAAATTCTGAATAGAACGACGAGTTAAAACTCCCTTAGACAAGTCGCCGAGCACATTCTCTATTGGATGGTCCTTGACTCTCTTCCAGGCTGGACTGAGCTCAAAATGCTCTGCTCGGCTCGGAATGAGTTCGGACCGATCATTGTGAGGTTGGCTCGGACTGAGTACGGTTTGTTCCTTATTTGTTCTGCTCGGAACAAGCTAGTCCCTCTGATCTCCGTCTTTAGCAACTTTATCCTTTTGAGCTCTTTCAGTTGTTGTGCTCGGATCGTGTTCGGCCATAGGCTGATCCTCTCTGTCTGCACAACTAACATTGTCTCTCCGAGGAGATTCATCAAATACCACATGTACGGACTCTTCCACAGTGGAGGTCCTTTTGTTAAAGACTCTAAATGCTTTACTATGAGTAGAATAACCCAAAAATATTCCTTCATCGACTTTAGAATCAAATTTGCCGAGATGCTCTTTTCCATTATTTAAAGAGTTAATAGTCACATAGGTCCCCGAAAGATACCTGTGGAATCAGTTAGGTCCCTGAAAGATTGGTGGAATCTCTTAAACCCCTCAAAGATCATTTTGGCATCACATTAGTCCCCCCAATCAGGATGGACCTAACGTAATTCTACGTGGCATGTTAAATGTTTTGTCGGCCCCAATGCGATGTTGGAATGTTAAGAAGGTGCCACGTTTGGGCCAACAAAGCATTTAATGTGTCACATAGGATTCCGTTAGGTCCCTCATGGGGGACTAATGTGATGCCAAATTGATATTTGGGGGGTTTAAGAGATTCCACAAATCTTTCAGGGACCTAACTGATTCCAAAATGATCTTTGAGGGGTTTAAGAGATTCCACTAATCTTTCAGGGACCTAACTGATTCCACAGGTATCTTTCGGGGACCTATGTGACTATTCACTCTTATTTAAAATGAAAACTTTGCAACCAAATGCATGGAAATGAGAAATTTTTGGTTTTCTACCCTTGTAAAGTTTATATGGAGTTTTCTTTAAAATTGGTCTGATGAGGATGCGGTTCATTACATAGCAAGCTGTGTTTACCGCATCGGCCCAGAAATAATGTGGCAAATTATATTCATTAAGCATGGTTCGGGCTAGCTCTTCAAGAACTCGGTTTTTCCGTTCCACAACTCCATTTTGTTCGAGAGTCCGAGGAGCAGAAAACTGATGTTCTATTCCGAACTTAGAACAAAACTTGTCAAATTTGTAGTTCTCGAACTCACCACCATGGTCTGTTCGGATTACAACTACTTTTTGGTTTGTTCGGTTTTGGAGTTGCTTGACAAGCTCTTTAAAATTTTCAAAAGTGTCATTTATTGATTTTAAAAATAAAGTCCATGTAAATCTGGAAAAGTAATCTACAATTACTAAGGCGTAGAGATTGCCACCAAAGCTTTTGACTTGTGATGGTCCAAACAAATCCATGTGTAAAATTTCCAAGGGTCGAGTTGTTGAGACCATCAACTTAGACGAAAAATCGTTTTTCTTTTTAGTTGGTTTGCACTTCTTGCATGAAGATCAAACCCCCTCAATATTAAAATTTAGCTTTGGTAAACCAATCACTAAGTCTTTTGATTGCAGTTTCTTTAACTGATTTACATTTATATGAGCTGTCCTTCTATGCCATAACCATGTGTTACTTTCTTTGCTAACCATGCATGTGGTTACCAAAGAGGTGATTTCATTCAAATCAACCAAATAAGTATTGTTATATCGTTTTCCAACAAATTTGACAGAGTTGTCCTCGTCACTCTTAATAATGCAATGGGCAGAGGTAAAAACAACATGGTTACCAATATCACAAAGTTGGCTAATGCTTAAAAGATTGTGTTCTAGCCCTTTTACAAGTAAAACATTATTGATAACCACGTTGGCTGAATTACTGATTTTACCTTCACCCAATATTTTACCTCGGTTGTTATCACCATAAGTGACGTAGCCCTTATCTGAATGTGAAAGTTCAATGAATAAATTTTTGTTCCCCGTCATGTGCTTCGAGCAGCCACTATCAAGGTACCATCTGCTCTCCTTTGCTCGGAAGCACACCTGCATCACAAAAATATTACTTCTTTGATTCCGTACCCAAAATGTTTTGGGTCCCTGGGGGTTAGCAGTTGGTTCTCTCTTTTTAACTACCCACACAAAATGGCCCTTGGCTACACCATGATGTCGGATTTTGCATTCATTTGGTGTATGACCATGAAGACCACAGTAGGAGCAACTCGGCTTTTTCGAGTTATTAAAATTTGAGACATAGCCGAGTTTCCTTACTGTTTTCTTCTTGGTCTTAGTGTAGCCAAGCCCATTTTTGTTCGAATAGTTTCTTTGTTCAGCTAAAAGCCTATCAAACAAACCATCACTCTTGTTGACAGTTGCACTTTTAAGTTTTAGTTCAGAAATTTCTTTTTCATATTTAGTGCAGCAGTCAAGATTTTCATTTTTCAATTGAGTGATAGTGTTTTCCAATGACTTGGTTCTGCTTTTCAACGTTTCAATTGATTTTTCCAATTCAAGAACTTGCTCTTTATAGTTTGAGAGATTTTGTTTCATCTTAATGAAATTTTTAGCAAGCTTCTTGAATTCGGTTTGCATTTCAAGATAAGCAGAATACAATTCATCAGTGTCATTAAATTCAGATTCAGAGTCAGAATCAAAAGTAGAGGTTACCTCAGTGTTTTTATGTTCGGACACTGTTCGGCTAGCTGAGGTTTCCACGCTGTGTTTTCCCATTAAACATTTGATACTTGATCTTTGCTTTGTTGAGTCAAGTGCCGAGCTCGATGAGTCTTCTTGATCGGCAAATCTGAGTACTGAACATGGTTCCTCATCTTCACACTCCGACCAGGAGTCATATACAGGAAGGTCTTGTTCAGCAATTCTGAGTACTGAGCTCGATACTTCCTTTTCACAGTTCGAGCACGATTCTTGCTCGGAACTAGTTTGGCTCGGGCTTCTGAACACAGTTTCCCTTCCCATCAAGCACAGAATTGCTTTCTCTTCTTCATCGGCTGAACTGGAGCTTGAGCTGTCATCGTTGTTAGGTGCATCCCATACAATGTAAGCTCTCTTCTTCTTGTGGTCCTTGTTCTTCTTCATTTCTTCACCACCTTGCTTTTGCAATCTTGGACAGTATGTTCTGATGTGACCCGCTTCACCACATTCATGGCATCTAACTCGGTCTTTTGAAATTCTCTTTGTGGTGAGAGTTTTTGGTATCTCTTGCTCGGTTTATGAAATTCTCTTTGCCTTTGAAAAATTTGCTGAACTTCCTAACCATGAGACCAAAGTCTTCCTCGTCCATGTCTGAGCTGGACTCATCCTCAGATGATTCTTTGGTTGCCTTTATAACAGCTTTGAGGGAAATTCCTTTCTTCTTCTTATCAGACTCTTCGTGCATGGTCAGTCTACCGAGCTCCATCTCATGCTCTTGCAGCTTGCCGAACAAAGTGGCTATGCTCATTGTGTCCAAGTCCTTAGCTTCCATGATGGCAGTGACCTTTGGCTGCCATTCTCTGCTAAGACATCTAATAACTTTGTTAGTTATCTCGGCATTCTGAAATGTTTTGCCGATAGCATTAAGATGGTTTATAATATGAGTAAACCGCTTCTGCAAATCATTTATATTTTCATTTGGCAGCATTCGGAATAACTCATATTCATGCATCAGAGTATTGAGTCTTGCTCGTCCCACATTTCTTTTGCAGATTTGCAACTTGACACTCTAAAAAATTCATCATAGGACAAAGCTGAGGTGATGATATTTTTGGCTTTTAAATCGAAAGATACTTTCCTTTTATCATCATCATCCCAGCTTTCCCATGGGATTTCTACAACTTCTTCATTAATTTTTCTTTTAGGAACAAATGGCCCGTTTTCAATAGATTTCCAAATTTCCATATCTATGGCTTCAATGAAAATTTTCATTCGAGCTTTCCAATATGCATAACCCTCACCATTGAATAGTGGTGGTCTGTTTATGGAAGAGCCTTCACCTCCGAAGGGATTGTTAGTAGTCATTTGGTTTCCTCAAGGATCTTTTCTAAAAAGTTTACACTCGATCTTTCGACCGAGCTCTGATACCACTTGTTGGAAACCAACAAGAGGCCTAACAATCGAGTAGAGGGGGGGTGAATAGGAGATTGAAGCTAATATGACAATTTTTCGATTTATTGAAACTTGATTGAATGTTGTTCACGGTTTTAAATAAAAGCCGAGCGATATCCGAGCAGATAGGGTTAATCGATTAACCAAATAGATAAACAGAATGGTTAATCGGTTAACCGAGCTGCTTCGAAGCCGAGCTCTGAGAACAACACTCAAAGCCGAGCTTTGAGAAAGACGATTAAAAGCTTGGATGCTCGAAAATCAGCGGATAAACACTTAACCAAGTATAGCAAAAGATAAGCGGTAAAGAAATAAAAATGAACACCAGATATTTATCCTGGTTCACTCTCACCCTGAGAGCTAGTCCAGTCCTCTCTAAAAACCTTTTAGAGAGCTTTTACTAAAAATCGATTTTCTGGGTTACAAAAGGATTTACAAGAGACTACCCCTCTAAACCTATCCAGTCAAACGAGTGTACCAAACTCGTGACAAACTACCCACAACAAATCGATGACCAAAGAACCTCTTTGGAACCTTTTCAACAAAGAAGCTTTCTCAATCAGAGACCAGCTCCGTACAACAGCAAATACAATGAAGATGATGAAAGAGGATGGCTCCAAATCGAAACACTCTTCGAATGAGTTTGAAAGATTGAAGTTCAAGAGTGAGTCGATTTTGTGAAGGGGTATCACAGAGAAGAAATGAGTTGAACTTAGAGTATGGATATTAAAGTTTAACTCTCTAAGTTCTTGTGAAAATTTCAGTGATCTTCTTCTTCTCTGTGAGTTTTTGATTCTGCTCTGTTTTTCGAAAGAGAATGAAAGTAGAGGTTCAAAGAAAATTGTTCAAAAATGTCTCTGTTGTTACCGTTGAAAACACCCCCTTTATAATCGCCTCTGTTCTCCAGAAAGAGAGAGAAAGAGAGCTGTACGGAAAAAGCATGGGGTTTCCAACGAAAACATTTTGACAGCAGAGCAGTGATGGTGACCCTTTCACAACCTTTGATTTTAACTCAATTTGAATTTCAAACTTGTTACAGCGCTGGAGTTAAAATCCTAGAACTTCTACCCAGACTTAACGGTAATAAAAAGTACGAAACAGCTGAGCAGAGTCTGAAGGTTGAAGATGATGTGTTGTTGAAGAGTGAACAGAAATTTCCGAGCTTTGAGCTTTGTTCGAGCTTGGTCTTAGATTGGTGTTGCCGAGCTTTGAATTGAGCTTTGTAATCAGACTTGAAATTGAAGTAATAGATCCAAGCTTTGGCCTTTTCTCTGGAGATGAGATACAGAGCAGAGTTCGAGGTATATGTTCATTCCGAGCTTAATCATTTCAACATTCGGAGCTTAATCCGAACGTGTGCCGAGCTGATCAACATCCGAGCGTACTGTCTTGAAGTGAAGAGCTGAGCTTGTAAACTTGGATGAACCTCGGCCGTGATCAAGAGCCGAGCTCAACCCGAGCTAGAGCAAACCGAGCTAGAGCTTAAATGCTGACTTGCTGCAGGTAGCGAACAACCCTAATTTTCTGAGCTTCTGCCTTTGGCAGAACGCATGCGCAAAACTAAGTCTGACACCTGTCACTGAGTACAAGCCGAGCCTGAGCTCAAGCCGAGCTTATTTATTTGACATCATCAAAAGCTCTTTGATTCTACAGATGGTGCATTTTGTTTTACGATACTTGATGGAAGCTCATGACAGGGAATTTTCAATCCATTGAAAAGCAAATCAGAGGCCAACATGTCTTATGTTTTAAGAATTTTTGTGCGAAACTGTGAATTCTTAGTTTAATCTATCTCGCTCTTTTCTATCTCTAAATCCTTGTATCACAACAGATTGGCTCTGATGTTCATTTTGTGTCAGTTGTATGACCACTAGGTTCAACTTGACATTGCTGACCAAAACATGAAAACTATCTGAAGTTATTATACAGTTGACATGGGAAGTAATGAAGGGTGTATAATTATTTAACTTGCATTATATTGGATACAATTGCTTTTAACTTTTCTATCTGTTGTATGAATGCAAGTTAGACAGATGTTTTGCTTTTGTCTATTGTATAAATACAAGTCGAAGAGAATAAGATTTGCAGGAATAAGAAATTTGCAGTGGTTGAGAATCTTGGCTTTTGGAATTGGACATTCACAATGAAAGATATTAATGGTGAGGTGCTTGCTCAAGTAGATCGTGATTGGAGGGGTTTTGGCTTTGAGGTTGGTTTTTGGCATTTACTTTTTTGCTTTTGTAACCTTCGTCAACTGTGCTTGCTGATTTTACATGACTGTTACTCTCTTTTGTTGTGGTCAGTCATTTTTATCTGTGTGGACAAAAAGATCATGGGTTCAGTTCCTGCCTAAAAGAAAATAAATTTTGGTTTTAATATACAATGTAGAAGCAGGACCACTAGTGACTAGTAAAAAGAGAGAGAGAGAGAGCAGGGAAAGAAAAAAGCAAAAGCAGAGGGGGAGGAAGCAGTTAACTAATAAAATTATTAGTACTGATGAGGAGTGTGAAATTTAAAGAGCATTAATTCATAAATGTCATTGTGTTCTCTGGGATTGATCAATTATATTTTGTTCCAATCAGCTGTTTTCCTTTGGGATTTAAGGTTCGGTTTACATAGTTTAAGATATTTCTGGACCCTGCACTTTTGATGTGATCATTGACATTTTAGAACCTTATTGATGATATTGTAAATATACTTTTAAACGTGCAGATTTTGACTGATGCTGGTCAGTATGTAATTCGATTTGGGAGTTCAGATCCCAGCTCCAAGATTGGCCTTGCTTCTGTGGTAGAGTTCCTTTTCTAAAGAAACTCACTCCCACTCCTATTTTTGTTTCTAATCTATATGATGTTCTTTCTGCAGATTGAGGACCTTGAAGTCAGTCGCCCATTGACCCTGGCGATGGCAATGGTGATGTTGGTGGTGTTGCTGGTGGTGATGACCACGTCCCTCCTACCCTTTAGTCATTACTCATTTGATATTGAACCTTTTTTTGGTATTTTTGATAGCGTGTTGGTGTTTGTGTTTATGTTAACGACAATTTGTGTTTGGTTTAGAATTTCTTGATTATTATTAGGACATGGTTTATATATGTTATTTGTTGATAGATGATGCTGGACAACAATTAAATCTTATTTAATATTTTTATTTGTCGAGTGTTTATTTTTCTAAATTTTGTGAAATACGTGTAGCTAATATATATTTTGCGATAAAAACACGGATAAAAACAGTCATTAGTAATTCAAAAGCTGTGGTCACAAATTTTTTAAATAGTGACCGAATATTTCAGTCACTAACATGACAATGCGTCACTAATAGTGACTGAAAAAACGTAACAAAAAAATGTAGAAATTCGTCACTATTAGTGACTGCAAACCGCAGTCACAAAACTTACAATTCGGTCACTATTAGTGACGGTTAGTAATTCGTGACGGGTGTTTCCGTCCCTAAAATGAAAATTTCCGCCACTAAATTGGGCCAGTTTTAATTTTGTCACCGTTTTAGTGACTGTTAATATTTAGTGACCGAAAAATTCGGTCACTAACTTCATATTTTTCGTCACTAAATTGGTCTCCCTTTTATTTGGTGACTACTTTAGTGACGGAATGTAATTTTTTGTGACCGCGAAATTCGGTCACAAATTAGTGACGAAATAATTTTTCCGTCACTAATTTTTTTGTGACGCCACTTTTAGTGACCGCACCTATTCCGTCACTAATTCGGTCACTAACAGGTTTAGTGACCGAAAAATGCTATTTAGTGACCGAAATTTGCGGTCACTAAAAAGCTGTTTTTTAGTAGTGACACCCTCTTACGACCCAATTAAAAACTGAATTTTTGAACGGGTCGTAAGGAGGTGTTACGACCTCAAGTCGTAGGGTTGCTTAGGTCATAGCAACCCCTTACGACCCAATCAAAAACTAAGTTTTTGAACGAGTCGTAAGCAACCCCTACGACCTGACAGCTACGAAAAATTGCATATCCATTCCGTTTCTGATCTCTAGCAAACTTGTGGATTGATTTTTTATTTTCTATATGAGATTGAATTAACTGCAAACAAATATTTAACAAAATCACAAAGAAAGGTGCACTGAATGCATGAATTTTCATTTATAATAGTTTATGCCAATGTCTGCTGTTGAACATAGAAAAATTAAAACAACTAATAGTATGAACCAAGTAGATATATATAATATAGGTGCGAGTTAAAATACAAGTTCAAAAAATGAAATTAAAAATCTCTACGACTACAAGACATTGCTAGGGATTAAAGCAAGTATTCATATTGGAGTTGAATTGTGTTGTTGATCAATAATATGAAGGGGTAAGTGCAACAAATGGCAATGGAAGCCATTTTCCACAGTTACGCACGTGTTTGTAGTGGTTTCGTTGCTAATCCATAGTTTGCTAGAGATCAGCAACGAAATGGCTATGCAATTTTCCGTAGCTGTCAGGTCGTAGGGGTTGTGTACGACCTGCAAGTCGTAGCACCCCCTGACGACCCGTTCAAAAACTTAGTTTTTGATTGGGTCGTAAGGGGGTGCTACGATCTGTAGGTCGTAAGCAACCCCTATGACTTGCAGGTCATAACACCTCCTTACGACCCGTTTAAAAACTGAATTTTTGAACGGGTCGTAAGGGAGTGTTACGACAACAGGTTGTCGTGAGCAACCTCTACGACCCGTGTAAAAGTAGTTTTTTTTTTTTTTTAAAAAAAGGGCACGAAAAGAATAAATTATAGTATTGAGATGACATTAGTAGATCATGGGGTGACAAAATAATTTCTCTAACTAATATATAAGTTATTGGAGCCTTGGTTGGCTGTCATACTCTATTTCCGCTTGATTGGTTTGATGTTAGATTCAATTGAAGGAATTTCGTAACTTGATAAGTACTTTAAATTGAACGAGTTTTATGGGAAAAAATAATTTAAACAATATAAAAGTATTACTCTAAAAAGTTAGTAAATTTTTTAAAATTTAACAAAAATAAAGGAAAATGTTTTTAATGCATTATTTCTCCAAATCAATCAATAAAGCAAATATTGAATGTTTGTTTTCTTAATGAACCAATCATAGAATATATATAATGCAAAAAAAATTTATGTCTTTTTACTAACTTCATAAAACGGAGGTATAATATTTTTATTACTTTAAAAAACTATATCTACTTTTAGGTACTTAATTATTTACAGTTTTTTAGATTGGGATTAAGAAAATGCTTAACTAAATCATATAAATTATTTGAAGTTTCGTTCAAAACCACTATAGTTCTGCTACGTTGATATCGTGCTGCCATTGTGACCGCATTTGAATGTACATGGTACTTTTAAAGTGATGAATAAGCAAACAAATTGAGAAAATAAAATAAGATTTTTAATTTATGTTTCGTTGAAATTTCCTTTATATATTATATATGCAAGTAAGTTTTCTTTTTAAAAAACTGTTTTCTATTACACAACAGCAGAACAAAACAATTATTATGTTGCGTTCTTGTAAATAAAGCACTGAATTTATCTAGTTCTAACCAATAAAAATTACATATACCAAACGAAAATTAGATAAAGAATGACAAATTGAATGTATAGATCATAATAGTTTGTAAATGACATTTCATACGTTAACTTATTTTCGTAGAGTAGTTGGGAATAGCACTATGCTTTAGGAAACACTTGAAGACATGTAAATTTGGGTAGTAATAAAAACGTAGGACTACTTGCGACTGTCCTTTTTAATTTGTTTGAGAACCACCACAAATGTGGTTTACTTTATTGAGTATTTGTAAATAATAAAATCACAAACAACATAATACTTCTTAGTATAATATAATATACCCTTCTATATTGTAGACACAATCAATCTTAGGCGTAACCGCACATTCCATAGACACAATATTGACCATGCTCACAACGGTGGTTGCACTCTCCACAATGCCTCTTGTCATAGTACGTATCAACGCATTGCCCTCTACAACATACCTCAGTGTACTTGCATTTCTTCTTGCACGCCCCACAGTTATGCTTATCATACCCCAAGTCAATGCACTTGTTGTTGCAGCAGGTGGAGTTCTTGGCACCCGTCAAGTAGCAAATCTCGTAATCTTTGTTGCAATGATCAGCTGCGTTAGGGTTTTGAGCGAGGAAGCGACCCACCCTCTTCGAAGGAAGAAGTATTTTGTTCTTGTGGACCGATCGTTCCTCGTGTGATGACGAAGAATAATCATTCTCCACAAGAACAGGTTTTGCTTCCTCTTGGTTAATGCTCCTCATTGTGATGAATGCAATAGACAAAGCCATGGTAATTGCTATGATGAATATCACTTTTAGGTACTCCATGGCTTTGCCGGATGGATGCACGAGAAAGCTTAATTAAGGACTCAGAGCCTGAGATCTTGAGAGGAAAAGAAGAAAAATTAAAATTATATGTTTCTTTGTTTTTTGGGATGTGGAAGATGGTAGAAAATGGAGGTGACGACCTAGGGTTTATAAGGGAACTACTAGTAGGCGTTGACGCGACAAAAGTGGTAAAAGCTACGGAGGTTGTTGCATGCTGCATGCAGAAGAGTAGAATGGAATTCTAGGCTATATTTTATTACTCTCTCCCTCCGTCATTATGTATAATAAGACCTTTTGCGAGGTTTTATGTCGATTAAGAAAGTCAATAAATTTAATTAATTGCATTGATATGTATTTTTATAATTACTCATATTAATAGTATTGTGAATACAAAAAATGTTAAGTAAACATAAGTATTTATGAAAAAAATAATTAATTGTTATTAAAAATTCATATAAATTTTATAATAGAGACAAAATAAAAATCACAAAAGAAAAAAATATTATACTCCCTCCGTCCTAAATATAAGACCTTTTTAACGCTTTTATTTTGTCCCTATTTATAAGACTCTTTACCAATTTGCAATGGTCATTAATTACTTTTTTCTACAAATATCCATATTTATTTACCACTTTTTATATTTCCAATAATATTAATAGGGGTAATTTTGAAAATACATATCAAAAGTTCACATTTCCAATACAATTAACTAAATTACTTCACTTTCTTAATGGACATGAAATCTTCCAAATTGGTATTATATTTGGGACGGAGGGAATATATAAGGACGGAAATAATATTTGAAACCTTAGAAAACTTTAGCTAGGTACTTAAATGTAGGGAAAAGCAAAGTTTAGGCATGCTGCTAGGATAAGCAAAGGGCCTAACCATAAATGTTGGGAACTGCAAAGTTTAAACAAAACCTGAACTCAAAAGTACAGCTACTACGTCTCGTGTTTAAAATGTCAAACAAATCGAAACTTGAGTTCAAAGGCTGGTCTACAAGGGACGGATTTGACCATATTTTAGTTGCCTATTTAAGACTAGCATCATGCAAGTTAACTAAGCGTGAAGAATTATCCATATTACTACACGTGGCATGTGTAGTACACCGGCAGACAAATGTTTCCATCAAAAAATAAACTAGGATATTACTTCGTTACTTGTTATTTGTCGTTTTTTTAGAGATTTTTTTTTTCTTTTTATCTGTTATATTGAGGATTTTATGAGTGTAATAAATTTAATTTTACATATTTTTCCCTATTTAATATGTCTTGGTTTATGTAAGTTGTGGAGAAAAATTAATGATTATAGAAGAATTATAGTGGAAAAAAAAACATAATTAAGGTATTGAAAATATGAGTAATGATTAGATTTCGTAAAGGGCGTGTTTTGTTTGAAATATGACAGATAAATAGAAACGGAGGGAGTAACTAAGAGCTCTAATAATCTTGAATATCATCACTCCAATTTTAATTTTCTTCGACTTTTATATTTCTTGTCATAGATTTTATTTTTAATATTTTATAATGTCTCCTCGGAACCAATGTTGTTAGAACCGAATCGGATGTCAAGTCGGAAGAGGCTTCGTACAAAATTCAACCGTACTAACCATTTAAGCCGGAAGGTTGAATCGATATTTAAATATATATATATATATATATTAAAAAAATACATTGCAAATATACATGTTACCTAAAAAAATAATACTAAACATATAACATACTACCTTATCAAATTTATGTAAGTTGATGATGTTTTGATGACAACAAACCAATATGGGCAAACCTCAAGTATCAACAACCTTCAAGTCAAGCACCACTCAAGATTAATTAGTTAGCTCATATGTTATTGTAATCAATGTAATATTTTATTTTATGTCATATGAGAGTGGGTGGTAGCTTAGTTTATCTCAATTTAGGAAAATGGATTGTTGAGTATATAGTGATATAAGATTAACTTGATAGAAAATAGCTCTCATGAAAGTAGAAATCAAAACATAATTGAAAAGCAATTTTTTAATCACTTTTACAGTGGTTAATCGATTAGCTCACAAGGCTTAATCGATTAACACGTTTATAATTGATTAAGCTGTTTGACTAACAGTGGTTAATCGATTAATAGCTGTTAAATCAGAAAAATTATTTTGTTTAAAAGCTTTTCATTTGTGACTTTGATTTGGTTACTCACACTTTCATATTTTTCAAGAATACTTTCATGCAATCACAATCTCACAAAAGAGCTATTCAATTTCAAAAGTTCTATCAAGATTCAAATCTTACTTTCACAATTTCATTCTTCACTATTATTCTCTTCAATTCAATTAGATTTTGAGATACTAGTTTCAAGTGCTTATTCATTTGGTTGAATCATTTTTACAACAAGGGTTGTAAGCTCAAGAATTCAACAAATCAAAGAAGTGAAGAATTTCACGAGTTGGAAGCCTTTGAAGAAGTCAAAGCAAAGAGAAAGGAATTGGGTGAAGAGATTGCTTCAACAATTCAAGAGATAAGAAGAACAATTGGTTGGGTAGATTTCAAGAGATTGGTACTCTCTTGAAGGGATAGGATAACTTGAGTGAGGTTTATCTTTTATCCGTTTGTAATCTACACAATTGTTTTTAGTGGAAATCTCTCTATTGCGATAGAGGGGACTGGATGTAGCTCTCGGGGATTGAGAGTGAACCAGGATAAAATCCCTTGTCTCTTATCTTTTATTTTCTTTATAGCTTTGAGAGAATTAACAAACAAATTGAACAATTAGGTTAGAATTGGGATTTTCATATTTCATAGAGAATCAACACTAATTTGAATTGGTAAATTTAATTAGAGTTGTTCTTAATCCTTTAGATAATTGTTCTTGCATTCTTGCCATTTGATTTCTGCTGTAATTCTGATTGAAAGTGAATTTTGCTGTTACTGCACATTGTTAATCGATTAACTGATATTTTAATCAATTAAATTTTAATCAACCTTCAGGCACTAATCGAGTAACTGACTTGTTAATCGATTAATTGTTTTCAAGTATCAGTGATTAATCGATTAGCTTAGTTCGTTAATCAGTTAACAGCTTTAACTTTTGTTAGAAAATCTGTTTTCTCAAAACCATTCTCATTAGCAATCGAAAAATTGGTATCAAGGCTCCAAAACACTATTCACCCCCCCTCTAGTATTTTTTTGAGCCGCTTGTTGGTTTCCAACAATTTATTACTAAGTGTTGCAAAAAATAAAGGAAAGTTGGACACCTAAAACAAGAGAATTGGGCTTTAGGCTTTGGAAATAAAATGCCCAAGTGAATTAAAGAGATAGGTTATGACTTAGACTTGAGAAACAAAATGTGCTCCAGAAATGCCAGAATAGAGAAACAGAGGCTCAATAAGGTTAGAGAAAGAAAGAGAAGTTGGAGCATCGCGTGTGCGCGTGTATATATATATATCTATTAAACACTACACAGTGCATAATTACAAATAGAAAATCCCTCTTGTTCTCCTTCATCTTGAAGTGATAATTATTTCCCCATATCATCAACACTAATATGGGCGACGACGGCACGATGGACGACAGTATTGTCTAGGGTTTTTGGCTTCTCGATCGCCTCCGTGGCTTTGTCTTCTGTAACATCCTGAGTTGCATATGAACTTATAGAAAATGATAGAAATTAGGAATTTAGTGTTTATGACCTTTTGTATGTATGAAATTAACTTAGGAACAATTAGAATGCATTAGAAAATGAAGTTCTCTGACAATACTCGAGTATTGCAAGGAATATTCGAGTATTCATGTATTAAAAAAATTGAAGCTTTCAGGCAATACTCGAGTATTGCAAGGAATACTCGAGTATTCTGTCAATCAAACAATCAGATATTTCGAATTTTAATGAAATGCTCGAGTATTGTTTAGAATACTCGAGTTAAAATACTCGAGTATTGTGTAATACTCGAGTATTGTGTAAAATACTCGAGTATTTTGGGGAAATTCAAAAAGCTTAAAAACATGAATTTCACTCAAATTGGCTCATTTCCTCTTCCCCAAACACACGACTTTCCCTTCTCTTCATGACCCAAGAACCCTAAACACCATTATAATCAAGGTTAAGCTCCACCATCATTAAAGTTAAGTTAATCCTTTACTCTAAATCCAAATTCCACCATAAATCTCTCTTTCTCCCTCTAGAACTCAATTTCTCTCCCTCTCCTCTCTTACCCATAAAACCCTAACTTTACCAATCAAGAAGCTTTAGCCATAAAACTAAAATAGAAAGGTTAGAAGGAGATTGGGAACAAGGAAGTAGAAGAAAATACTTGTGGAATCACTAAGGAAGAGGCTCAACGTAACCTACACTTTCCCTTCTCTCTCTACATGAGGCAAGAGGGGAGATATTTGCATAAATTAAGGAAAGGATATTATAATGATAGTAGGAATATAATATATGCATGTTTAAATTATGTATTGGTTATGAATGAATGAATTTCTAAACATAGGGTTTTATGTTAATTGATTGGGGATGATGATTATGCTTGAATAGTGATTATATGTTTGAAATGTTTAATAATTTGGATGAATGAATGTTTAATAATCTCATGCTTGAATGTTAATTATTTTATTGTCATGTTTAATTATCCTAAGTTAGGAAACTCATCTAAATAGATATAATTATCTAAAGGCTTGATTCTCAAAATCAATTAAAATGAACTAGAAACACGTCAATTATGAAGTGAGGTGGACGTTAGGAATTGAAAAAGATTCGTGAAGATTCTATGAACTGAAGGACGTTTCGTGAAGGTTCATAGAATTGACGGACGAGAGTATTATAGTGACTAGATTGTGTTACTGAAACAATCGCGGAAAACTATTATAGAGGACTTTAATCTTCCAAAGGATCTACGGTACGAAGTACGTTTCGCGAAGTACCGGATAGTCGGGGATTGGTCCTGTGCACACTACAATAGTTTTATTAGTCACTTAGATATTTCATGGACTAGTTGAGGGTGGTCCCTGCTATAGCCAATTTTGGGAAAACCACCCAAAATTGTACGAAGAACGATTCGTGAAGTACTGTGCCAGCATTGATTGAGGGACACTTACTCCTAGTTGATCTTTTCCATGAGTGGAGGATGTTGTGAGGAAAAGGAAAATGGTAAGTAGTGATGCTACTTTGAAAGGAAAATGGAATGCAGTAATAGCTGCATTAAAATGGAAACAAATGGAATGCATTGATATATGCATTGAAAAGAAAAGAAAGAAAATGGTATATGGAGAATTTGCATTGCATTGTTTATGTTTATGTGTTATTGATAATGGTTGGTGAGTATGGTTATAAATGTATATGTATAAAATTATGGAATTTTATGTACTTTCGGAGCTTAATTGAAGAAAATAAATATGGAACTGAAAAGAGGGCGAAAGGACCTTGAAAATGGCGCAAGAACGGAGCAAAACGGAGACGGAAGTTATCCCGGACGCCCAGGCGTGGAGTGTAACACTCCTTGTATATCATCTTAATTTATAAGAAAAGTAATAAGTTTATGATTACTTGGACTTGTTATTATTGGAAAAAGATCTGAAAATAAGAACTTTCCCTTCCCTTGAAAATTCCTTTGCACAAATACTTGATTAATAATGAAGTTGACTAATAAAATCAGAGTTTGCGGAAACATAGTAGAATAATCATATTATACTCCCCAAAATATATCAAGTGTAACAAGTCCACGGATATCAAATAAATATCATTATTAAACTAAATTCCTCTTGTAAATACCTCTTTCAAAATTTGTATCATATAAATTCTATTAAAAATAGAAATGTTATAGAGCTGGTCACTGGTCCTCTGTCCAAGCATCCATCTGGTCGGATCCTCGATATCTGCACGAAGGGTTACCATCCCACACTTTCTATACTCAGCATGCACCTAAGGGACATCTCCCTTAACTGACTTTTGTGCAAGCTAGATACACGATCAACACCTAATAAGGGCATGGGGGTTAGCAATACATATTCGCATAATCAAATGAGAATAACACTAACATCCACAAGTCAACATGTAGCAAATCTTGATGCATATTCATATGAGCACACCCGGTTAATCATAATAATTCTTTCAATGCAGGTGGCATGATGCATGATTTTCTATCCACAACCGAGGCCTCTAACAAAGTCCATCTTGGACGTCCATCCAATACACCGTTGTGTTCCCGGAACACTGACATTCGTTCCCAGAACGTAATGCCAAACCATACTTGGATAAATAAGCATCACTCCCAGAGTGTGCATCACTCCCAGAGTGTGCATCACGTTCCCAGAACACATAAAAACCAGGTCTCGGACACTGGCCACATTCCCAGAATTGTCATCAAGTAGGTTGCATATCAATGTGTTCCCAGAACACTAACATACGTTCCCAGAACGTATATAACCAGGTCCCAGACACTGGCCACATTCCCAGAATGTGTCATCAAGTAGGTTACAAATTTGGTACTCCCGGAGTACCCTCCTCATATTCCCAGAATATGATAATCGTTTCCTACCAACCCATCTTCCATTCTATATGCATGAATGCACAATCATTAAGGTTGGTTTTTATCTTTAATTCTATTATTATACCAACGTGTTCCCAAAACACTAACATACGTTCCCAGAACGTATCACAAACCATACTTGGAATATAATCAAGCACCACTCCCAGAGTGTGCATTACGTTCCCAGAACGTATCAAGAAACCATGTCCCAGACACTGGCCACATTCCTAGAATGTGTCATCAAGTAGGTTGCATCAATTTGGTACTCCCAGAGTACACTCCTCATATTCCCAGAACATGACAAACAACCCTTGCCAACCTATTTCATCACCTTTCACTTTTCATGAAAGCACACATAATTACTAAGGTTGGTCTTTCCTTTAGTCTCAATTAATTAATTAACATTACGACTTAAGTCTTAAACTCATTTCAATGATAAATTTAAGGTATTAAATTAATTACCATACTTCATTAAATTCACCCTTGAATTTAACTAGGTAATTAACATTGTGTTTGAGTAGAGAGAGAGCATTCTCATAATCATCAACATCACATAATAAGGAAAAATTAAGGTTTGTTAAAGTTTCAGGTCCTAATCGGTTACAACCTCTTCTAACCGGTTTAGACCGTATCAATTCATAAAATGCAACACTTGATTTTTAAATCCTTTTTCCTTTGCTCTCTCAATTACAGACCCACCACAACTTCCTTTCTGACTTAATACCTTAACCATAACAAATCTAATCATTGAAATATTGTTTAAGTCATAATTCAAAGCACAACTCCATAAACTTCCTTTTGAAGTTATCATAAACATTAAGGCATAAACTCATCGAAGTTCAACTATAATTAAACAACACCTTGGTCATTAAATTACAGTGGTAGACCCTCTGAAATTTGACTTAGAATTGAGTACATTTGATAGGAATCACTCAAACAATTCAAAAAATTGTTTTGTCTGAATGCTGTCAGCTAGTAACTAGTTACTGCAACTCAGTAACTGGTTACTGGCTGCAGAATTTGCACTAAAAAGTGGGGTTTGACATACCAAATTCTTTAATACTCAATTCCAATCCAATTCAAGGCATAAACAGAGTTTTATTACCTTAATATAAACATGTTCCAATGCTCAACATGTCACAAATTCATGTATTCAAAACTTATATATTAGACATACATAAATCACATATAAGTTCCATGTATATAACATTATGATAATTATACAATATTCCGTCAATTCATTAAATCACCATGCTCATATTATACATGTAGTTCCCATAAGATAGGTTAATATAAGTTATTTGAGATGGGTTTAAAAGAAAGATGATTGAAATGGCTTTTTCATTGTTTTTCTTCAATTTTCTAGTTTCAGGTACAACTAGTAACCGGTTACTGCAAGTCACTAACCGGTTACTGACTGCATAAAATACACTAAAAAGAGGGTTTTTCAATACCATTTTCAATCACACCTCATTTTAATCCAAACCAACCCCAAACAGAACTTCATTGCCATAAACTAAACATGTTTGAACACTGAAATTAACAAGAAACTTGTTGATTTCATTTCCATTCCTCATTATGCATAAAAACCATAATTTCAACAACTTCAAGTATCAAACTCACATGTACTCGGAATTTGCATGGTTTAAGCATCAATTAAGTTCACTTACAGCATATTAAACTTATTCAAACAAGTGTTATATTTCAATTTGGCCTCCACGCCAATATCCTATTCCAAAATTAATGCCCTTAAGCCTCATGGTGGCTCATCCTACTTTCTCAACATATTTATTCTCATTCTAGCAAATAGTAAGCTTCCCCCTTACCTTAGGTTCGTGCTTGGACATGATTTGAGCAGAGAATTGAGGTAGAACACCAAACACCCAAAGCTCCTCCTCAAACCAGAACCGTTTTGACAGGGTAGATTGATCAACGAATTTGGAACATGAAATGGACATGGAAATTAGGGAAAATGGTCATTATCAAAACCATGCAACATGAACTTTGAAAGGAAATCAAGTCTAGAACAAGAGAAGGCTTGAGCTTACCAAAATCGAAGCTCAAAGTCAGTTCCAGAAACCCAATACAGAACTGTGACAGTTTCGAACCTCCAACTTCGTGAATCGATTTCTCCTAGCTTAGGAACTCCCAACTCACAAACCTTATATCAATACAAAGCCCTTGATTCAAGCTTTGTAATGGTATATCGCTCGAAATCTAACTCTTAACAAAGAAGGAGAATCGAGCGAAACACAGCAAGAACCCTAAAACAGAGATTGATACCAACACACTCCCAAAAACCCCAACTTTGATCTGATTAATGGCCTTATATAGCAAGATTAGAGAGTCATGCATGTTGACACGTCCTAACCCACCAAGAGAAGGATGAATTCGTGGCAAATTTTTGGGTTTTGGCTTGATTACTCATCAAATTTCACTTTCTCTTATGAGCTGTCTGCACTCACTAACCGGTTACTGGGCACGGGTAACCGGTTACTCCAGTTCAAAAATTCAAAAATTAAGATTTTAATTCCTTTCCTGCTAAAAACCCTTCTAATATTGTAATTAGGTCCCAACCCATGGACTAAATTACAATATTCATATTTTTGTACAAAATAACCATATAAAAATATTTCTCATATTTATATATATATAAAAACACATAATGTACAAAAACTAAAACTTTACAAACCAATATAAATCAATTATAAAATAATTGTTATAATTAATTTCTTGGTTATTTGGGAGACGAAAATTAGGGGTGTTACATGGAGCTTCCCACGCCCAGGCGTGTGAGCCCCGTTGTCCACCATTGACCAGACCTGGGCGCCTAGGCGTGTGGCTTGGGGCTCCCAGGCACGCAGTGTTTGTGCAAGCCCAGTTGGGCCAAATTCTGATGCGTTTTTGAGGGATTTGTTTAGGATTTGTAAATATATATTTATTCTAGGATTAGAAACTAGGTTAACAGCTTTTAGAGAGGGAGATTACATGATTTTGGAGAGCTTTAGAGGAGGAGAAGATCGAAGATTGGAAGATTGAAGATCTCTTTGCGGTAATCCTAATCGTTTATGATTGTGGATTACTCTTCTATTGTTTCTGTTCTTATTTTCTCAATGTGTAACTAAAACCCTCGTGTTAGGAATTGGTGGATTTGTATGGATTAGTTTATTGTTTCATGAATTGATGTTTTTCCGTTTCTAAATCAAGTGTTTGATTGTATTTTCACTGTTATGCATGAAAGTAGCTAATCTATGTTTTGGATCTCTAATTCTTCAATTGAGAGATTATGAATTAGAATAGGTCTTCAATCAAACAATATAATTATTCAACTCGTAGGGATACTTTTGGGGATTGAGTGTGATCGAGTCCTCTAAGTATTCTGTTGGACTACCGGCAAGTATACCGGATCGACAAGTAATATAGTCAATAAGACCAAATATCGTCTCTTCCAAATTTCTCTTTATTATTTTTTTATTTTATTTCATTTCATGGAAGAGAAATAGACTTACAACACTTCATACCACTTTTTCACTTGTTGAACCATTCCTCTCAATTGCTCATTCAAAATTCCTAAGGTACTCACAAAGAATCATGCAATTAATGCAGGGTACCAAAGAAAAATCATAATTCATTAGGCTCAAAGTGGGAAACTAAAGGAAATACGTCAACGCAAATCAGTTGAAGACCACAAAAACACATCCTAAGTGCCTTAATCATTTTCATGCATGCAAACAAAAATTAATCTTGAAATGGTCACAGGTCAAGTTCTAGAACACAAAGCCAAAGTGAAAAACACTCATGAAAGAAATAGGAGTTTCAAATCAAAAATAATTCAATAATCACATACTCCTCCAGTGTTTAGGCTCAAAATCTCACTAGGCTAAAGGTCAGTTCACTAATCACAAATTCTTAAAAAGTTTGTCAAAATAACCAGATCTCAAAAAAATAGTTACAGCTCAATCAATTAATGTCAAAAATCAATGAGACTAATCCTAAACTAAGTATTTACACCTATCATCAGAAAAACAGTCCTAAGCATAAAATAATTACCTACTTCTACCAAAGACACAAACCAATACCAAATATGGGAGAAAAATTCAGATCTGAAAATTTTTTATTTTGTCCACTCCCCCAAACTTAGAGGTTGGCTTGTCCTCAAGCAAACTAATCTAATCTAAAACTACAAAATAAAAATTAAAAACTACGAAAAAAAGGACAATATTTTTGCGAAGTACCAGGTCTGGGGTGACATATTGGGAACTAATGGGAGAAAATATGGTCACACCCCCAAACTTAGATTCTGCACCCTCTCCACTCCTGGGCGTGGTTTGACTTGTGACTTCATTTTTTTAAAAAAAAACTACCTAAAACTAAACTACCCTAAAAAAATTAAAATCTAAGGGAGCTAATTAACATTGGGTTGTCTCCCAACAAGCGCTTGTTTAACGTCACGAGCCTGACGGGTCACCTCTTTTCAGAGGTTAGGGTGGTTGCCAAGATCCTTTCACAGGTCGCACCTTGCTTTTCAACTTCTTTCCAACACTCTCTCCATTCGAGTGCGGAATGCACATGAGAGGAGCGAAGTTCTGCGCTGTGATTGGTGGTTTTTATAAAATTTTAACTGTAGTTTGCTCACCATTCACTCGAAGAATTACCTCTCCCCTAGGCACATCAATCACTACCCCTATTGTGCCCAAGAATGGCCTTCCAAATACTAGAGGAATATTTTCATCCTCTTCTATATCTAAGATCATGAAATCCAAGGGCAGGATAAAATCTTTCACCTTTACCAAAATATCTTCCACCACTCCATATGGGCGGAGGGTGGTTCTATCAGCTAACTGAAGTAATGTCGGGGTATACTTAACCTCTCCTAAGTTTAATGCTTCACACACAGACAATGGCATAATGTTTGCGCTAGCTCCTAAGTCACAGAGAGCCTTACCTGAGTACTCCTTGCCTATGCTAACTGAAATGGTGAAGCTACCTGGATCCTTCAGCTTTGGTGGAAGGTTGGATTTGATGATGCTGATGCACTTCTCTGCTATCGGGAATGTCTCCTCAGTGAGCATCCGCTTCTTCTTTGTCAGCAACTCCTTCATGAATATCGCATACAGAGGCATTTGTGCAAGAGCCTCTGCAAACAGGACGTTGATCTGCACCTTCCGTAGCATCTCCAAGAATTTGGAGAATTGCTTCCGGTCGTCCTCTTTCTTCAACCTCTGAGGATAAGGAATCCTCGGAGGTAATGGTGCTGGTTTGGGTGTCCCTTTCCCTTTCTCGAGATCCGCAGGTGGATCCTGCGTCTGTTGCATTGCAGTTGAGCCTCCTCCACTTGGTTGCTTTTGCCTCTCTTCCTTCTTCTCAACCTCAGTTGCATCACCCTTCTTCAGTTGCTCCTCATACGACTTGCCACTTCGAAGGGTGACTGCCATGCATCGCTCCTTGGAGTTAGTTATGATCTCTGACATCTGATTGGTCAATTGGTCCACTCGTACCTCCAAGTTATGAATGCTGGCTCTGGTTGCGGCTATGAAGGTTCTAGTTCCTTTCGTCAAGCTAGTGGTTGAATCAACTAATGCTTCAATCACCTTCTCCCAACTCTGCTTTTGTGGCTCTGGTGTACTGGGTTTTGGGCTGTACCATGAGGTATTGGACTGATTTGTTGGCCCCGAATTGCAGGTGTTGGAGTACGTATTGTTTTTAAGTACTCTGCTACCCACAAAATTAGCCTGCTCCTCAATGATTTCCTGACCCTTTCTGACTTCGAAAGCGCAATCACCATTACGGTGACTTCCCCCACAAAATTTGCACCTCAGAGTGGTAGATGCAACTGACATACTAATCTGGCCCATCTTCTTCATTAATGCAGCAATCGGCAGCTGCATTTGCTTGTTTTGCTGAATCAAGATCTGGATTTGAGTAGAGTCCAGATCATAACTCTTCAGGACTCTTTGCTCCACCTGGGTCCTTAGTCCCTAGTTGCTGCTGAATGCCATGTTTGCAATAACTTTCTTGGCCTCTTCAACAGTCTTCTTCATCAGCGATCCACCAACTGCTGCATCAATCATGCTTTGATTGAATCTGTTGAGCCCATTATAGAAAGATTGAATTTGCTGCCAGTCTTGCATATATGTTGGGCACTTCCTCCGTAGCTGGTTGTAGCGCTGCCAAGCTTCATGCAACGGCTTGTCATCCTCTTGCATGAATGAGTGAACATCCTGCCTCGGCTTTGCTTGCTTCCCAGCTGGAAGAAACTTATCCATGAATTTGGAGACAAGTACTTTCAAGCTCCAAAGACTCCCTGGTGCTTGGTTGTTCACCCACGTTAGCGCCTCGCCCCTTAGCAAGAGAGGGAACATTCTCATTCTGATGGCCTCCTCCGTAGCACCCTCGATCTTGAAGAATTCGAGCATACCCAGAAAGTTGGTGATATGATCCCTGGGGTCTTGATGCGGCACACCACTGAACTGATTCTGCATGATGAGGTAGATGTATTGCGGATCGATCGCGAATGCAGTTGCAGTGATGGCTGGCCGAACTATGCTGGAAGCAAGGATGTCCGGGTCCACGGTTGCATACTCCGCCAAAGTTTTCCTGGAAGGAGGAGGCAGAGAGGATCTGTGAGACCCTCCTTCTTCAACCATCTTCTAAGTTTGTTCCTTCCCTTTTGTGCTAGTTTCTTCTTCCTCTTTTCACTCAAATAGATAATGCTACATGCAGAGCACAAAAACAACAAAAAGATTATGCAGCACCTGTCGAGACAAGAACACTAAAAAGAATAAATTTCACCTAAAACTACTACTAAGTACTGAAAACTAATTGAAATAAATTTCAATCCCCGGCAAGTATACTGGATCGACAAGTAATACAGTCAGTAAGACCAGATATCGTTCCCACGAGGATTGCGAATTGTTTCTAATTTCTTTCACCGAATTGCGATTACTATGTGAAACTTGTATTGGTTTTGAGTTTTAGAACAGAATGGAGAAAAGGTAGAATGAAACAAATCAGAAAACAAAAAGGGTTTAGAAATAATTATGAAAAAGGTTAGGAACGTGGTTTCATTGTAGGATCTGGGTATTAATTATAAAAATCTGTTTTCCAATAAATCAACAACTCCAGAAACAATAAAAGCTAGATCCCTCATGGCTATTACTTTTCTTACTAAACTTTACCCCTTAATCCCTTAAGTGAGTTTTAGTTTATGAAAGTTATACAATTACTCAAAAGTAGTCCTACGAGTTGAATAATTATATTGTTTGGTTGAAAGGCCTAATCTAAATCCTAATTTTTCAATTAAGGTTCAGATTACCAAAGCAAAACATAAAGTGATCAATTCTATGAATTGTAATTAAAATGCAGCCAAATAATTGATTTAAAAGGAAAAACATTAATTCATAAGTAAACAGCCAAATTAAGATCCATACAAATCCACCCTATTCCTAACAAGAGGTTCAGTTATACATATTGGAAGAAGAAGATAAAGGAATGGGAAAAACTAATAATCCTAGACAATAATCAATTTACCCCCAAGAGATCTTCCATTTTCAAGTGGATTCCTCTAGCAATGTTGATCTTCAATCCTTGTGCCTTGCCTCCTTGCCTCCTTGCTCTCCTTTCTCTAATCCTAATTCTATTCTAATATCTTAATTGGCTTTGAAAAGTATACCAAACCTAATGGAAAAACCTATATTTAAAGTCTAAAACTAATCCTAATTGAATTGGAGCAAAACTGATCAGAAAGTGCCCCAATTGGGCTTCTACGTAGCATGCGCGCTTGGGCTCCCAGAGCTCCATTCCTGGGCGCACAGATCTGGTCTGGTGCTGATCAATAGGGGCTGCGCGCCTGGGCGTGCGGGTCTATGCGCCTGGGCGTGCGGGTCTATGCGCCTGGGCGTGTGGGTCTATGCGCCTGGGCGTTCTAACCCTGCTCCGACTCCATTTCGCTCCGTTCTTGCGCCATTTTCAAGATCCTTTCATCCTCTTTTCACCTTCATAATTATTTTCTTCAATTAAGCTCCAAAAGTACCTGAAACAAACCCAAAACGGATCAAAACGTTCAAAGGATAATATGTCCTAAACTAATACTAAAAATCCTAAATTTACAAGAGAAACAAGCCAAATCCTTAGTAAAAGGGAGTCTAATTCATGCTTAAAACATCATATATTGGACCCAAATCACTTTTCTATTTCTAAACACACACACACTTATTCTTATAAAGCTACCAATGGATTCCTTCTCTTTTTTTACTTAATACTCCTTTCCTTAACAATATCAACTACCCTAAGGTTTTAAACTCTACCTATTCATCTACCCCTAGCCATCACTATAAACAAAAGAGAACCTATTTCCTAAGTCAAGGTAACACCACCTTCTTACCTCCAACAAGAAGAGATGATGAATCTCATGCCCTAGCCTTCCTTCTTGTTCTCTAGACTCCTCAAGCTTGAACCTCTTGAGTTTCCTTTACTTGATCTTGAGAGAGAGAAGGCATGAGAGAGATATGGGTTCCATAGCCATGGAGATTAAAAAGAGAAGCTCCAAGGTATGTAATGATGATGATGAATTCGTGTGGTGCTAGGTGGTGATGGTGGTGCCCTTGCTTGAGTTTGGTGCTTGATGATGGAGATGGATGGCCCTTGGAGGTGATGGTGGGGTGTGTGATGGTGATGAGGATAGGGTGATGAAACTTAGTCTTGTGATGATGATGGAAGTGAGGTTGATGATGGGTGTTGAAGCTCTTGGCTCATGAGCTCTTGAAGAAGAAGAAATGAATGTGGTTGTGTTTGCATAAGAGAGGGAGTGTGTGTGTTGTTGTTGTTTTGTATGGAAAAGAATAAGAATGAGTGGTTGTGGTTGGAGGCTTCTCCAAGAAGCTTGAAGATGTGTGGTTGAAATAAGGTGGGGAGGGGGTGAAGAACCCATTTTGCCCTCCAAAATCGTGTTTTCCTCGGTCACCACGTAGATTGAGCTCCCTGAGTTTCGGCATTTCAGGCTGTTCTGCGCGCCTGGGCACGGGGCTGGAGCGCCTGGGTGCATGCCCCTTTTTAATTAGGACAGTCTGAATTCAAAATGCCATATCCCCTTCGTTTACCGTTGGATGTTGCTCAAATTTGGAGGTAAGCTCCCTAAGACCCTTATCTGCACATCCAACAGTGGAATTTGTTTTTAAAGTAGTAAATATTTAATTCTTAATATTCTAATATAGGGTGTTTCTAACACCGAAAACTCCGTTTCCTACACTCGTTTGTTCTTCTTTAAATCTCCTATCTGATGTCAATGCTTCTTAACTCCTTTATGGAACTCAAAGGAATCCTAATCCATCACCTTAAATCCTTTTAGCATAATTATCATTTTTCGAACCTTATTATTATTCTAATTATTCTTGGAATTAAAATTTGGGATGTTACAGGCGGTATGTACCACGTTCCAAGCAAGATTCGCCATTCGTTATGAAAACGTATTATTGTGCTCAGGGAGTACATTTGGTGTTTGGTTGGACGTCCAAGAGGGACTAATATTGGAGGACTCAGGATTGAGAGATAGAAAGCATACATCATGCCACTTGCATTGAAAGAGAATAAAATGAAATGATGTGTGCTCATTTGTATATGCATTTCTATTATGTTGGATTGCTTACTTGTGAATGTTAAAACTTTATTCTCATTTGATTATGTGAATGTGTATAGCTTACCTCCCTGCTGTTATTAGGTAATGGCCAGATATCTAATTTGTCTAGATATCAGTGAGGGTGGATGACCCTTAGGTGCATGCAGAGTATAGATAGTATGGATTACGGACCCTTTGTACAGTTCTTGAGGACCCGACCAGATGGATGAAAGGACAGAGGACCAGTGACCATCTTTGGAACGTCTCTATTTTGATAATTCATATATTGTACATATTTTGAGAGATGTATCAGAGAATGGATTTGGTTTCCATGCTTGGATACTTATGTGGTACTCATGGATTGTTGTACTTAATTTTATGAACATGAATCCTATCTTACGTTGCATATACTTTATGTATAAAATAAAATCATCTTGGTATATTTTCCTGTAGTGGACCTATGGTAGACCGAGTGCTTCCCGACCAAAACCACCTTGGACCGACCAGTAAGACGCTGGAACAAGGCCTGCGGTCGGAAAGTCACACCGAGCAAGCTGGGTTTCTACAGAGAAGTTGTGTGACGCTCTCTTTTTAACTTGAAAATAATTAATATTTCCAAATAGTTGAATACTTGCTATCAAAATTAGGACTAGAAAATTTTTTCCATTTTAGGATTAGTACTTGCTCGTTCATAAACCCTTTTTAACATAAACCATTTTTGAATTCGGCTTAGTAATATCTTAGATTCGAAAAGGCTCTCGAGATGACATTTCCTTAATTATAGAAAATATTATTCGTAGCTAATATTTAAACATACCATTTGCCTCTCGAGTTGAATTTGAATGTAAAAAGCATAAACTTATCGCCGAATCCTTCCTTAATAGAAATCAGAGTTCGCGGAAGTAAAAGTAATACTTATGGGGCACTGCTGAGGTAAAGAAAACATCATATATATATATATATATATATATATATATATAAGTCATAACATAACCCCATCAGTACAGTCAGTAGCAAGTGATAAAAAGTCGAGATAGCAAGTTTTGATGAAACATATACAGACCGGCTGCATAAAATAAAACCTCACTCTAAGACCTCTCGAATATATACAATATATAACAAGATCCAAAAATAGAAGTCTCAGAGCAAGTCGTCTGTGTCCTCAGCAGCTCCTCAGATCCTCCACAGCTCTATCCCTAGGATCTAGGATCCAAAAACATCTACGCTATGCAGGCTCCTATGAACCAGCGGGTCCACCTCTAGCAGAAACAGTCGGCTCAACGTGCACCTCCTCCTCGCTCTCATCCTCCACAGGGTCCTCCTCGACCTCGCCTGACTGTGTAGAGACCCCACCACTGGGTCTAGGATCTGCAGAAGCAGTCCTATCATAGTCAGTCGGACCAGGAGAAGGAGTCTCCTCAGTGACAACTCTATGGGAGGAAGGATGGGAACGAGTGGCAGCTCTAAAACGAAAACTATGAAAACGACGCATAGGTCGAGCCGGGGGTGGTCCTCTATATGTATAAAAAGGTGGAACATGCATAGTATAGACTAATGGGATCCTAAATCGACGAGGTCGCACTCGCACCAGAGGGTTAGGGTGGTAGAGAGTGATCTCAACCTCCCCCTCAAATGTGGCACGGTGCTCCTCATACATCCATATGCCACTAGGGATAGGGCGTATCTCGACGCAAGCTAGGTATCTGGCCATCACCTAAACAGGGCACAGGGAGTAAGTATACACATATACATAATTGATAAAGACTAAAATTACAATCACAAGTATATCATGGACAGATCATAATGCAATTACATATGAGCACACCAGTTTTCAACATTATAACTCTTATAATGCAAGTGGCATGATGTATGCTTTTCTATCCACAACTGAGGCCTCTAAAAGTCCATCTTGGACGTCCATCCAATACACCCTTGTGTTCCCGGAACACCGACATTTGTTCCCAGAACATAATGCCGAACCATACTTGGATAATAAGCATCACACCCGGAGTGTGCACCACGTTCCCAGAACGCATACGTTCCCAGAACGCATAAAAACCAGGTCCCGGACACTGGCCACATATCTATAATGTGTCATCAAGTAGGTTATAACTTGGTACTCCCGGAGTACCCTCCTCATATTCCCAGAATATGATAAACGTTCCTACCAACCAATCTTCCAGTATATATGGATGCACAAATATCGGGGTTGGTTTTATCTTTGCATTAATTAATGTGATTTAGAAATATTCCAATTTCTCTTTTGAATGATTTATTTGAGGCATAATCTTTGGCATAAAATTCTCCTTTGAATTTTTATCAAAACATGCCTTTTAAACTTAGATTGGGTAAAACAAAGTCAATGGTATTCAAAAACTTAACTTTTTTTATTTTTCAGATTCAGGTACTAACCGGTTACAGTTTCAGGCTAACCGGTTAGAATTACAGACCTGAACTGTTTACCATTGCAATTCAGAAAAACCCTTTTTCTTGAATTTACTACCCAATCCATAACCAAGTTAAACATTGTTTTATGCCTCAAAAATCACAGTTTCCATCATTCAAAAGTCCAAATCACATTTTGTTTTCCATAAAGCATAATTTCCTCTTGAAATTATTTCATTGAATTAAGGTATAAACCCCTTACCCTTAAATCTGAACCAAGAGAGTATTGTCACCTCCATTTCAGATTCTTTCCAGTGAATTTAAGGTATAGATTTGAGTAAAATTGGTGAAACTTCAGGACTATTTTATAAACTGATTTTCTTTTGAAATTCTGCAGTGTCTAACCGGTTACGAATATCGAGTAACCGGTTAGATTATGCAGTCAGTCCTTCAAAATAAGGGTTTTAACACATCATTTTCTTTAATTCTCAAATCTAACCACTTTTCATCATTCAACAGGGTTCATATACCTTAAAAAAACATGTTTCATCACAGAAACCAAATTCAAAGTACATGCATCAAGCTTTTTGCATCAAATTGCATAAAAATTCACATAAACACAATTTAATGTAGTGGACTTATAGTAGACCGAGCGTCGACCGACCGAGAGCTTCATTACCCTTATTAGTATGATACTGATACAGGGCCAACGATCGGATACTTACACCGAGCAAACTGGGTTTCTACATGTAGATCACGTACCGATGAGGTTAACACCGAGCACAGGACTTTCAATCTGATCCTTATCGTTTACAGCCTCATCAAACTGTAACTACTCCTAGATTCCCACGACTCTTGGTTAGATAAAACAGCATTGGATAAGGTCTATCACTTACAGGATTTATGGATATGATCTTATCATAACCTCTACAAATCCTACATGAATTCTACCTCTACAGAAGGCTCATCAGAACGGCCCACAACACACAGGTAATCCCCTATAAGAACCACCATGCTATAGGGGCTAAGGTACGTCTTCTCATCCCTAAGTTGACACTAGCACACACATTGTTGACTAGGGAAAACCTGTTTATCCCAACTGGATATTCATAAATCCTAAAAAGTCCTATATTAACATCTTAGTTGGGATCATTCTTCAAGGCTCTTCCATAGCTTTAAGGTTGATCTTGGTTAAGGACACGACATTGGCGCCGTCTGTGGGTACTGAATAACATGTCATTCCCACCACCACCATGGTTACCACCAGAAGTCAAGTTGGTGACCTCCGTGACCGCATCACCCGCACCCGTGGCAGGCCCAGAAACGCTGATAACAACAACCCGCAGCCTCATTCTGCGGGTGATCTGCGCGATGTTCTCAAACATAATCATGTAGATAATGGGCAACCGCCACGAACCTCCCATTTTGGGGCAGGGAATAATTCTCAACCACCAAACCATTCACAAAGTCATCCACCCCCTCATCGTAGCCATAATCGTAGTAATAATCACGCTACTCACTCCCAAACACCACAATCTTCCCATCCTAGGACTAGAAGTAATCCCCAACCACTCCAAATTTTACGAACCATACTGCCTCCACCACCACCACCACCCCCTCCTACACCGCCTCCCTCCACCCATGGTGATTCAAGTAGCACAGCCCCAACCACCCGAAACACATCCAGGACCACTGGAACCCGAGCACATCATGGCCGAAATACTCAACGTACCCCTCCTATCCCAACCAATCCCGACCACATAAGTTCAACACCTAGAACCAGATTGAATCCAGGAAGAACTGCTCCTGGAAATTCTCATCATAGCCATTCCATCGGCAGGTCCTATGCAACATCTGCATCTGCTCGTGCTCGGGAGCAAGAGATGATTAACATTCTAAATAGACAAACGACTCTAATTGAACAACAAGGTCGGGCTATTACCGACCTTCAACAGCAAGCTATGGCAAGGATTGCATAGAGTCAACCGACCACCATACTACCCCAAAATACAATGCCTCAAACCATGGACCCACAACCACTCCCGGTAATGCAGCTCCCCCCACCACAAAATACCCATACTAACCCTACCATGAAACAGGATCAGGGTGATTTTCACCCTGGTCATCCCTTTACTCCATATATTATGGCGTTCCAAACTCCTCAAGGTTACTTGGGCCCTTCTAACGTACCACATTATAACGGCCTAACCGATCCAGTAGACCACATTGTCTCTTATGAGGGAGCGATGAATTATTATGGAGGAGGAGAAGAAATGAAATGCCGAGCCTTTTCCATGACCCTCGAACCTTCAGTACTACGCTGGTACTCATCCCTCCCTCGGAACTCAATAAATTCTTGGGAGGAGATGAAAAGAGTGTTTTTAAACAAGTACACGGCTAGTTGCATCCAGCCCAAGTCCGACCACACCTTAGCGGCAGCCACCCAAAAACAAGATGAGTCATTGAAAGATTACCTTTCGCGATTCCATGCAGAGGCTAGCTCGGTTCCTCGATTAGAACCTGGTGTGGCAGTACTATTGTTCACGCAGGGTTTACAGTCGGGGGATTTCAGAAAGTCCTTGATTGGAAAACCTCCAAAAGATATGGCCGAGCTAAGACAGAGGTCAAATAAGTTCATTAATTTGGAGGAATTCCATAAGGGGTAGAAAGTTAGAGAAGAAAGGCAACGAGCTGATCCTCAAGGTCAAAAAAACAAAAACGTGATGAACGTTTTGGTGGAAGACAAGATAGGAATGATCGAGACCGAAGGATTCCTCCGAGGAATAAATTTCAGGAATACACTCCTTTAACTGTTCCAAGGAGTCAAATCCTAAGGGAAACAATGCAGACTGACTTACGCTCTGCCCAAAGACCTACGTCTTTAAGAAAGGGCGCACAACGTGATAGGTCAAAATACTGTGACTTCCACAGGGGTTACGGCCATACGACTGACGAGTGCATCTGGTTGCGGGATCTGATCGAAGAGATGATCAGAGATGGCAAGCTACAACAGTACATAAGGGATGCAGCCGGCCGAAGAAGTAGGAACAGATCTCAATCACCAGCAAAATCCAAACGCCAGAGAAGTAGGTAACTAGACGATAGAAACACCGGGAGACAGAGAACCAATCCCACTCCAGCTCCTGATACAAACGCTAATAAAATTGAATTCTTGGTTAACACTATTGCGGGAGGTTTTGCTGGAGGTGGAGAGAAGAAGGCCGACAGAAAAAAGTACATTAACCAAATTTTAGCAGTCAGCCAGAAGCCCATAGCCAAGAGATTAACAAAAAACGTTCCCATTATTTTTGATGACGGCGATTTGGATGGAATCCTTCCAGGACATAATGACCCCATGGTGATCACTGCCCTTATTGGTAATTACGAGGTGAAACGAGTCTTTATCGATCAAGGGAGCTCGACGGACATCATGTTTTTCCCTCTGTTCAAAGCCCTTAAACTCAGGGAGTGCAATCTCACTCCCTTTGAGGGTGAATTAATTGGTTTCACGGGGGACACGATTGAGCCAAAGGGATACATCCAACTTCCCGTAACCCTCGGACAACAGCCTTCGGCCAGAACCGAGATAGTCAAGTTTTTGGTGGTTGATTGTCCAGCGGCCTACAATGCCATTCTTGGGAGAACTTCTTTGCAAGCATTTGGGGCGGTAGTATCAACAGTTCACTTGGATATGAAATTCGTCGGAACTGATGATAAAGTGGTAACTGTCAAGGCCGAGCAAGAAGCAGCGAGAAAATGTTACAACGCCAGTTTAGGAAAAGTTAAAAACAAGGATCCGAGCAATTTGGAAAGAGTCTCTTTGGGAAAGGGCAATATTAACCTAGAAGATCTGGATATGAGAGACCAATCCGACAGAAATAGACCGACCCCAAAGGGACAGTGGGAATTCCTGACATTGACCAATGATCCCCTTAGAGAAGTAAAAATCGGTTCTGAACTACCCGCAAGTGTAAAAGAGGAGTTGACCACTCTATTGATTTCAAATAAAGATCTGTTCGCGTGGACATCAACTGATATGCCGGGAATCGACCCAAATTTTATCTGCCATAAGTTGAGTATCATTCCGGGGTCGAAACCGGTGGCACAACGCAAAAGGAAGGTTAGTGCTGAAAAGGCCGCTGCCATTGAAGAAAAGGTTGCTGAATTACTCCGAGCAGGTTTCATTAGGGAAATTGACTATACAGACAAGTTAGCTAACACCATCTTGGTCAAAAAACCCAATGGAAAGTGGAGGATGTGTGTCGACTACACGAACTTGAATAAAGTCTGTCCTAAAGACCAGTATCCACAACCCATTATTGACAAACTCGTCGACAGTTCAGCTGGCTACAAACTCTTGTCCTTTATGGATGCTTACTCTGGTTACAACCAGATTCCTATGTTTCCTGCCGATCAAGATAAAACCGCATTCATCACCGACAAGGCAACTTATTGTTACAATGTCATGCCTTTTGGGTTGAAGAATGCGGGAGCTACCTATCAGAGGATGATGAACAAGGTTTTTCAAGGAATGATCGACTCAAACATGGAGGTATATATCGATGATATTATTGCAAAGAGAAGACAACAGGAAAACCATGCCCAGGACCTCAGGACAATACTGGACCGAGTAATAAAGTATTCCATGAGGTTGAATCCTGAAAAATGCGTGTTCGGAGTCCCAGCCGGTTCTTTCCTCGGTTTCATGTTAACTGAGAGAGGTATTGAAGCCAATCCAGATAAGTGCAAAGCAATCCTTGAAATGAGGAGTCCAGCTAGTCTTAAAGAAGTTCAACAACTCACGGGCCGAGTGGCGGCACTCTCCAGATTCTTATCCCAGGCTGCTCGGAAAGCTTTGCCATGGTATCAGCTCCTTAGGAATAACAAAGATTTCCTTTGGGACAAGCACTGTGAGCAAGCTTTTGTTCAATTAAAGGAGTATCTTTCCAGTCCACCGGTCCTCCACAGCCCTTTTCCTGGCGAAAACCTCATTCTATATATGTCAGTGGCCGAAGCAGCGGTCAGTTCGGTTTTGGTACGAGAAGATTCAGGAATGGAAGCCCCAGTATATTTTGTTAGCCGAGCACTTCAAGGATCAGAATTGAGATTTCAAAAGCTTGGGAAACTTGCGTACTGTTTGGTCACATCGGCTCGGAGATTGAGACAATATTTTCAGGCACATAGAATATTGGTAAGAACAGCTCAACCTCTCAGACAAGTTCTTCACAAACCCGACCTAGCAGGCAGAATGGTTTCATGGTCTGTCGAATTGTCTGAATTTGACATCACCTATGAACCGAGGAAGGCGATGAAATCTCAAGTTCTGGTTGACTTCGTCACCGAATTCACAGATATCCCCTCAGATACTTCTCATAATTTATGGTCAGTATATGTAGATGGATCAAGCAACAGGAAAGGAGCTGGAGCCGGGGTCATCATTGAAAACCCCGAAGGATTGAGCATGGAATATTCATTGAAATTCGAGTTCCAAACATCAAACAATCAAGCGGAGTACGAGGCAGTTCTTGCGGGCCTCAAGATGGTTCATGAGTATGGAGCTGAGCGAGTGTCAGTTTTCAGTGACTCACAGTTAGTAGTTTCACAGATCAAGGGGCAATACTCGGCAAAGGAGCCCATCTTACAAAAATATCTTGAAGAGGTAAAAAGAATCATCTCTAACTTTTCAGAGTTTGACATTTTCCACGTCCCAAGGGATTCCAATTATCGAGCCGACATATTGTCCAAATTGGCAAGTATGAAGGGGTCGGAAAATAATAAAACTCTGATTCAAGAAACGATTCCACAACTGAGTGTCATTTTAACTATCTCATTATCTCAATCTTAGATGGATCCTCTTCTTACTTATTTGCAACATGGTTTCATCCCCCAAGATCAGACATAGGCTCGGAAATTGGTTAAAAAGGCAGCTCAATACACAGTCCTGAATGGAGTTCTGTACAAAAGAGGGTTTGGTTCCCCCATGCTCAGATGTGTCAGCCCATCCCAAGCCGAGGAAATACTTGAAGAGATTCACGGTGGAGTTTGCAGCCACCACATGGGTGGAAAATCCCTAGCTAGAAAAATAATACGAGCAGGTTACTTTTGGCCCACATTGCAAAAGGACGCCATGGAACATGTAAAGAAATGTGTTCAATGCCAGTTTCACAGCGACATTTACCAAAGACCTGCGGAGGAGCTACATTCTCTCGGTGCCCCTTGGCCCTTTTATCAATGGGGCATGGAAATCATCGGGAAGTTTCCCACCGCACCGGGGCAACTCAAATTTGCGGTAGTGGCTATTGACTACTTCACTAAGTGGATTGAGGCGGTTCCGTTAGCAACAATCTCTACGGCCCGTATTCAATCTTTCTTTGTGAAGGAAATTATCTCTCGGTTCGGAGTGCCTCATGCCATAGTTACTGATAATGGATCGCAGTTTGCAGCCTCTCACTTTCAACAACTAGCAGCCGACCTGGGAATCACTCACTATTTCAGTTCTGTTGAACACCCACAGACAAATGGGTTAGCCGAAGCTGCCAAAAAACCATCTTGGACGGAATTAAAAAGAAACTCGGTAATGCAGTCGGCACTTGGGCGGATAAACTTCCGAGCGTCTTATGGTCACACAGGACAACTGTACACTCGTCTACAGGAGAGACTCCTTTTCGTTTGACATACGGCTGTGACGCAGTCATTCCAATCGAAAAGCGAATCCCTACCTTTAGGACGCTTGAACGTCCTTTAGGTACTAATGACCATTTGATCAGCGAAGAGCTCATTTTACTTGAGGATATTCGAAAGAACGCCGCCGCTCATGAAAGAAAAGTGAAGGAGCGGCAAGCTCGGGAATACAACAAAAAGGTTCATCCACGAAGTTTTGAAGTTGGAGATTTAGTCCTTCGCCGAGCAGATATCGGCAAAGGAAATGCTGTAGTTGGAAAATTGAAGCCAAAGTGGGAAGGCCCATACCGAGTGAAGGCTAAATCTGGATCTGGTGCTTACAAATTGGAGACTCTCTCGGGCATGGAAATCAATAACAGCTGGAACATGGCCAAACTCAGAGCATATTACAGTTAAGCACTTATTTTATTTTTCACTTTTTACAAATAGGTTAGTCTATTGCTCAGAAATGTTTGGGTCGAATAAACGAAGGGTAACATCCTTCTTAGCTTAGAGACAATTGTTAGGAATTAGTTGACATACGAGCAACATCATTTTTGTATTCTTTTATCAATAAAACGCATCGATTTCCTTCAAAAATTTTTACGAACATTGTGATGTGACATACGCCTCATTTCGTTCGACTAGCCACCGAGCGGAATCGAGATACAACTCTTTATGAGAGTTTAACAACGTATTCATAGAACGCTCGAATTCAGGAAATTACTTTCCTTGTTTCGCGGTCCGAGGGTCCCGCTTCGGCTAAAGTCGGCGATTCGAGTTCTACTCACAATAATTTATTCAATTGAACCAATTCCTAAATTAGCCTTTTTGTTCGGCGAAATAACAGTAAAATCAGGGGTCACGTGACAAACGAAACCCAAAAAGTAATGAAAGTGATTTACACAACAGAATTTGTATACAAGGCAAATTGATTAAAATTTAGCAGGAGCAAAAGTAAATTGTTCATGGCAGTTAGGAAGTATGCTCGAATACAACGAGCAACAAGTTAAACGCTCGAGTACAACGAGCAACAAGTTAAAGCAAAAATTGTTCGAAATAGCTAAGTAAAGACGCTCGGTAACAGCGAGCAACAAAAAGTTAAACCCTACAGAAAAGCAACAAAAACTGATCACTAATCAATATCAGATAGAACAATGTTGGAATCATCGAAGTTAGGGGCTTCAGTCAATTCAACGAGAGGGTTAGGCAGATCCCCTGCTTGTAAATCGACTTCGGCCTTGGTCTCAATATCAATCAGCTTCCCATTGTCGACAGTATGAAACGGATGAGCTCCGACCACCCTGAATTCAGTTTCAGGATTCAGAACTTGAATCTGCTTAATCGTTGAAACAAAAGAATCATCGACACTCTTACTCCAGTTGTAGAAGTTGGTGTCCGCCCTTTTCTTGTGACGAAGTGCCTTCTCCTTCAATTTCTGGGCAACAGCAGCAAACCTCTCAACCTCAGCCTTCAGCTCGTCCATCTTCTGCCGACTCTCCTGCAATTCCTTCTTCAGTGCTTCCTCGGCCTCCTTCTTTTTATCCTCAGCAACCTTTTGGGAAACCTTCAAAGAGTCCCTCTCCTTAATCAGTTCATTTTTGTCAGCCTTTAAGTTTTCCAACTCATTTTTTATACGGTTCAGCTCATCCGAGAGGCTGGCCTCTTGAGCAGCAGACAATTCACGAGCCTCCTTTTGCTCGGCATTATAACCAGTGAAAAGACCATCAGGTTGCTTGGCCAAAAAATATGCAAGGTTAGCACCCCGAAGCAGATATTTGGCAAGAGTCATGTTGCAACGAGACCATTGGTCGGTAGAAAGAGTTCTAAAACGAGTACAGTCAGATTCAGAACAGATATATTGGCCAAACCTTTCGTCAAATTGTTGGTCCCATATAGATGATTCTGGTGGGGTCGCAGCAGAAGATGGAGCATTGACAGAAGAAGGAACAGCGGCAGCCTTAGCACTTGAACCCTCGACCCTCGGATTCACACTGTCAGATACTTTTTCTTTTCCTTTATCCAGCCGACGGCGGCGAATTTGTGGTTGAAGGGGAGAAATGACTTGGACTTGGCCGCTAGGGCCCAATGAAACCGTAGCGCCGACAGCCACCACGTTTGATGTTGGCCGAGGGGATGCCTCGGTTGGAGAAGCAATTGGAGTGGAGGTACTTAAGCTCGGGGTACTTAAGCTTGAAGACCCGGAAGCCGCGCTCGTTGTAGGGGTCTTCCTCTTCCTTCCCCCTTGAAGTAAAGCAGCATCCGGGAAGCCATTTTTTCTGCGAAGGAAAAGGAAAACGAAGTAACATTAGAACAGATCAACTTAACAAATACAACAACCAAAAGAAAACAGTTTTACCAAGTTCTGCTTTAACATCCGATGAAGGGATGTTCACAATGTCCTTTGTTTCTATCATCCCATTAGATTTCATGTAACTCTCAACTGCTCGGCACACCTCCTTCTCATGTTCAGCCAGTTCTTTCCAATCCGATGAGTACGAGGCAATCGATCGGCTAAAAAAGCTCGCAGACCATTGGAGAGGAAACCGTGGAATTGGTCGGGTTTCACCAGGACGGGTGAACCAGCAAACTCCATTGCCGACAAAATTGTATTTGAAGAAAAAAGGTTTAAAACCCTTCCAAGATTCAGAATACCTGGTGAAAAGAATATAGCCATTGCGGGACTTCAGAGAGACCCAAGGTCGTCTTACTGATCCTTTCTCAAAGTTGTTGCATTGAGGGGAAAATAGATAGAAAAAAATCGGAAGAGTGCAGGACCACTCCATGGCTGAACACACCGGCTGGAAGCCCCTCACAAATGCCCAAGCATTGGGATGCAGCTGGGAAGGGGCCACTCTCAAAGTACTTAAAACACCTATTTCAAAATCGGTAAAGGGCATCCTAATCCCTAACCGAGTAACAACTTCTTCATAAAAATAAAAACCAGGACTACCCGCTGGAATTTGACTGCAGACCCGTTCATTCAAACCCACCGGACTAACAGAATAAAGATTCTCAGTGTTATCTCCAGGACATGGTAAAATTATAGCCCGAGTTTGTTCTAATGACTCTTCCGTCGAAAGCTCGGACCGAATACCGAGAACCTCTTGGTCCACCCAATCGTACTCAGCTGCATCTGGGGGAGGTGGGTAGAGTTCAGGATTAGTGATACACTTTCTCTTCATACCTGGGGAAAAGGGGGCACACTTGGAGTCAGAAGCAGAAAAACTTAACTATTTCAGATCAAATACTTACGACTACGGTCGGTTGGAGAACACCTCCCTTTCAGGGCAGAATTTTCCCAAACCGACTGAAATGTCTAATACCTCTCTGTTGCTTCCTTAACCTCCTCTGTTCTACCCTCTCGGCAATCCTATAGTGAATCACACCCTGCCTGAACTCTTTCAAAGTCTGAGGAAAATGCATGGCTATCGGTTTAACACAAATTTCTGGGTTTCCTCCTTTATGTGTTCTTGGAAAATCAGAGTTTACAGATTCCTCACTCATGATAAACGCCGCTTCAGTACCAACCCTAAGAAGTTAAGTGCAGCAAAACGTAAAACAGACCTAAGAAACGCTACGACGATCACTCAGTAAACATTAAAGGGGGATAAAGAACTTCGAAGGGCAAATGGGGTGTACTATAACAGTGATTTGGAACAACAATGATTTGGGGTTTGTTCGAACCCTAGAAAAATCTTTTCAAAACTCAGGGAAGAAGAACCAGTGAAGATGCATTAAAAAGAAAGTTCTCAGCACATAAACACAGCAGATGGCAGAAACGAACGCATGCAAAGAATCTAAAACAAGCAGAGAAGAAAGAGAAAATAATTGAAGAAAAGCAGAAATTCATTACCTGATATCAGTGAATAATCAAGAAATCGAAGAAGCGAAGACCATGAAGTGAGAAAACGCACTCAATGTAGTGAGGAAAACTGGAATGACAACAAGAATGCCTTTGATAAAATCTGGCTTCGATGATCAAGGTTACAAAAAAGTGATGAACAGAGGTGAGAGAGTTTAAATGGTTTCTGAAGTTTGTTAGAATGAATTGTGAAAAACCGCCCTTTGGAACTCGTCTTAAAAACTTCCCTTCACTATCTCAAAAGACTTGGGCCTAAGTTAGAAAAAGCCCATTTACGGCAAAAGTTAATACGTGGCACCCCCAGCAGGTTTGAAATCATAACTTTCCATTTCCCAGAAGTAAAGGACACGTGTAGGCGCAAATAGAGTTGAGGGGTCACGTCTAGCTCAATCAAACGACAGCTCTGATAAAAGCACAAAAATGCTCGGGCACCTCTTTCAATTAGCAAAGTACAGTCGGAAAAACGGTTCGCTCGTCTCATTAACTCGGTAGGGCTCAAATCACCCAACCGAGCTTGGGGGGCTTATGTAGTGAACTTATAGTAGACCGAGCGTCGACCGACCGAGAGCTTCATTACCCTTACTAGTATGATACTGATACAGGGCCAACGATCGGATACTTACACCGAGCAAACTGGGTTTCTACATGTAGATCACGTACCGATGAGGTTAACACCGAGCACAAGACTTTCAATCTGATCCTTATTGTTTACAGCCTCATCAAACCGTAACTACTCCTAGATTCCCACGACTCTTGGTTAGATAAAACAACATTGGATAAGGTCTATCACTTACAGGATTTATGGATATGATCTTATCATAACCTCTACAAATCCTACATGAATTCTACCTCTACAGAAGGCTCATCAGAACGGCCCACAACACACAGGTAATCCCCTATAAGAACCACCATGCTATAGGGACTAAGGTATGTCTTCTCATCCCTAAGTTGACACTAGCACACACATTGTTGACTAGGGAAAACCTGTTTATCCCAACTGGATATTCAGAAATCCTAAAAAGTCCTATATTAACATCTTAGCTGGGATCATTCTTCAAGGCTCTTCCATAGCTTTAAGGTTGATCTTGGTTAAGGACACGACATTTAATACAACAAAACTCATACTAAGCATTTAAATCCAGAATTTAGTGTCAATATACTTTGCATGCATCAACATAAAGTTGCTCAAAACACCAATGAGCAGAACTTTGGCCTCCAAGCCTTTGTGCCATATTGCACATAATGCCCTTTTTGAGTTTTGTTAACTCAAATCCTAAATCACTTGAATTTTAGTCTAAATCTAGTACAAGGTAGACTTCTCCCATACCGTAAGACTGAGTTTGATGAAGATTGACAGAGAAATTGAAGAAACTCCACAGATTTCTCACAAACTCACAGCTCTGCTCTCAGCCACGGATTTCACCAACAAGGTCCAAAGACCAGAAGTTTTTACATAGCAAATGGCCAAAGAAATTGGGGAAAACAGTTAAGACTCAAAATAGGTAACATGAACTAGAGAATCAAAAAGATTTGAGACTTAATGGTGGCTTTACTTACCCAAAATCAGATATGGAATTAAGCTCCCAGAACAGGAATGACAGAGAACTCAGTTTCCAACTCCTAGCTCCCCAAATTGATTCCTCCTTCCACACACACTCTTGACTTACAAATTTGGTATCAACATGAAGCTCTGGATGTAAGCTTCGTGTTCGTGTATCACTCAGAGTCTACCTCTCAGAATCAAAGAAGAATTTCAGAGATGAAGCTTGGAACCCTAAACAGAGCCTCCCTTCTCAATTTCAGAAATTCAACCCTAAATTCGTCCACATGATAGGCTTAAATAGAGAAATTTCAATGCCATGCATAACGACGCGTGGTTTCCACTGATCTATGGCTTATTTCGTGGCGATTAATTGGATTAATCAAGTGATTACTCATCCAATTCCACTAACCCAGTTTCTGGGTTCATCGTCTAACCGGTTACAGGGCATTACTAACCGGTTAGATTAGTACAAAATTTAAAAATTAACATTTTTAAATCTTTCCCTCCAAGAACCTATTTAATATCACCTCTAAGTCCTCATTCAGGGACCAAAATGCAATATCCTCATATTTTGCTTTTATTTGCCATATAAAAATATTTCAACCTATCTTTATATTTTAGGCTAATTAAATACAAAATATAAACTTGGAAAATTTCTATAAATTAATAATAAAACTTTTTATTATTAATTTCCTATTATTCGGGAGACGAAAATTAGGGGTGTTACACTACTCCCCCACTTAAAAGGAATTTCGTCCCCGAAATTCTAGTTTACAAAAACAACTCCGGATACTCTTGACGCATCTTTTCCTCTAATTCCCACGTCGCTTCAGATACGTCAGCATTTTCCCATATCACCTTAACCAAAGGTATTTCCTTTCCCCTGAGCTGCTTGACTTTGTTAGTTCCATGATGAACATGATGAATGTTTTGATAATGACAAAGTGTTTTTGAACAAGCTACATGTGTTGATCAAGTTTCAAGCTCAACAAGCAACAACAAACATCAAATGAAGAAGAGAGAAAGCAAGCTCATGAAGACCTAAGTTTGAGTGTATTTGTATTTCTTTTATCTTTTGCCTCTCAAGCTTCATAGGTTTTTTATTTGGGTAGATTATTATAGAGGGTAGTGAATCTCATTCATAAGTCATGATTTAATCATAATTTGAGTTTTCACTTAACCTAGAATCAATAGGTGGCTTAAAGGTTTTAAAGGAAAGGTTGGATTTTGAGAAAACAAGTTTTGAACATGTGCAGTACCAACTTAATCGATTAAGTGATTAACTTAATCGAGTACTACTCGAGTACACGACTTGCTTAATCGATTAAGTACTGCTGAACTGATTTTTAAAATACGTTTTTCACTTCTCAAAATCAGTTTTCAAGTGCTATAACTTTTGGATATTCTATATAAACTTTTTCCTAACCTTTGTGATCATACTCTATCATTTTGATATTCATTTTACAAAGAATCAAGCCACTCTATTCTCTCTCAATTTCAAAGATCAAAGCTTTTCTATTTTTATATTCTTTGATCAAAAACCTTTGAATCTCTTATGGTGAATTGTCATAACTCTTTGAATCTATTTTTACCAAAATATGATGTTTTGAATTGAATGAAATGTTTCTCAAATGGGGAGAAATGGTATGTTTTCAAAACATGGGAGAAATATAATATCATATTTCTCCCATATTTTGAAAACATACCATTTCTCCCCATTTGAGAAACATTTCATTCAATTCAAAACATCATATTTCTCCCCCTTTGGCATTATCAAAAAGAAATATATACCAATTGAAATATAAGATCTAAGCCAAGGTAAGAAATCAATGATCATTTCTTCACAACATTGATACCAATTGAACAAATACAATAGAGCTTTACTTTGAAATGTGATATCAATTGGTAAGAGAATATAACAATGAAATATAATACCAATTGAGAACTAAAAAGATCATAATATCACTTAACAAAGAAGATATCAATTGTAAAGAAGAATCAATAATCACAAAAGCATGATAATCAACTAATAATCTCTCAATGATACAAATTGAATTAACTAAACATTTAGAAAAGTAATATCAATTGAGAAGATATCAATTAAGATAATATATCAATATCAAATATTACCACTTTGTAGGACATTCACTTGAGATGCAAGTGTGATACCAATTGAAGATGTGAATATAGACATTCATAGTTGAGACCAATTGAGAACATGTGTCATTCATTTGCATCTTCAATCAAACCTACAAAACAATCATGCTTTGCTTTTTGGTATCCAAATGGTTTTGGATCCATTTTTGTTAGTGTAGGGACTTTCACCCTTTTTCATCCAAACAAAATTTCCTTTAGGTATACCATGCACTTTAACATAACAGACATTTGAAGTATGTCCATGAGTACCACAATAGAAACATGTTGGAGGATTTGAAAAATCAACTTTAGAAAAATCAACAACATTTCTATGAGATTTACTCTTAGCATTAGTATAACCCAAACCAAACTTGTTTGAATTTTCTCTTTGAAAATTTAACAATGTGCGCAATCTAATATCACAAATGGTGAAACTTGCAAGCTTATTTTTCAAAATAGCATTTTCATCCTTGAGCAACTTGCAACTCTCACAATCAACCACAACATTCAATCTACTAGCACAATCACAAGAAGAACTAGCATAGATAAGATCAAGAGTTTCATTTTCAAGATTAAGCTCATCAACTTGTTTTTGAAGATCTAAAATCTCTTTTTGATGTTTCAAAATGAGCTTCTTTCTTTCAATGTTTTTCAAAGCTAGTTTTTCAAGTTGTTCATACATTTCTTCATAAGCATTATGTAACAATTCATATTTAGAAGAAATTTCGGATTTAGATTGACTTACATTGCTATCCTCGCTTTGATAACTTGATTCGTCATTTGAACTTTGTTCTTCATCATCTACTAGAGTTATCAAGTTGAGACAAGCGGCTTCTTCATCATCCGATGAACTACTCGATGTGCTTTTCTTGTTATCTTCATCACTATCCCAAACTATGTATGCTCTTTTAGATTTAGAATTTTTCTTGTCTTTCTCCTTCTTCTTGAGATACTTAGAGCATGAGTACTTGAGATGACCGGGCTTTCCACATTCATGGCAAACTACACCTTCTTTTGATGTCTTGGTCTTGTAGTGTGGGGAATCCTTCTCTTTACTTTTGTCCTTGTTCAACCTTCCTTTTCTCCTTAGAAACTTGTCAAACTCTTTTAACAAAAGTTTCATGTCTTTTTCATCAACATCGGAATCGGAGTCTTCACTATCATCATCATCGGAACTATCTTTCTTTTTATATGCACTTTTGACTCTAAGAGCAAGTCCTTTCCTTGATTTGTTCTTATCCGACTCTTCATTGATACTTAATCGTCCAAGCTCCATTTCATGTTCTTGAAGCTTTCCGAAAAGTGTTGCTAGATCCATAGCATCCAAATTTTTAGATTCAACAATAGCCGTTACTTTTGGTTGCCAATTCCTGTCTAAACATCTCAACACTTTGTTAGAAAGTTCACCTTGAAGAAAAGTTTTACCAAGAGCAAGTAAATGATTTATAATGTGAGTAAAACGCTTTTGCATATCATTTATAGATTCATTTGGAAGCATAGTAAATAACTCATATTCACGCATCAAAGCATTCAATCTAGCTCTCCTAACCTCACTAGTTCCTTCATGAGTTACTTGTTAAGTGTCCCACATTTCTTTAGCACTAGAACATTGAGAAACTCTAAAGAACTCGTCATAGGATAAAGCAGATGTGATGATATTCTTTGCTTTATAATCATATTGTACTTTCTTTCTATCATCATCCTTCCACTTATCCTCGGGGATCAATTGTTCTACACCTTCAACTAAACTAGAGGGGATATGAGGACCTTTTTCAACTACTTTCCAAATTTCACTATCTATGGCTTGGATAAAGATTTTCATTCTAACTTTCCAATATGCATAGCCTTCTCCGGCAAACAATGGAGGACGACTTATTGAAGCACCTTCACCACCAAAGGAATTCATGGAACCCATTGCGATTTTCTTAAAGGATCTTTGCGAAAAAGCTCTTATGCTCGTGTCTTTCGACCGAGCTCTGATACCAATTGAAGAAACCGCAATTGGGTGTTGGAGAGACTTAGGAACCCTAGGAAAACACCTAGAAGGGGGGGTTGAATAGGTGTACAAGATACCTTGAAAGATTTTCGAACGAAACAAATCGAAACAATCAAAACAAATGATTTTTGCAAATTCTACAGCACTTAATCGATTAACCTGCAATTTACTCGAGTAGTACTCGATTAAACTTGAACTTAATCGATTAGATATGACAGAAAACAGAAAAATCAATTTTCATTCGAATACGAAAATCAATCAATTCACATGCAAGATCAGAGATACAACGGAAATGATTAACACCTATATTCTTATTGATTAACCTAGTTATGAAAATGATTTTCCCTTTATCAATTTGAACAATTAAAGATTCAATTCAATCAATTATGAAAATCAATCTTTCTAGGTTTTCAACCAAGAACGCAATCAAATGACTTGAATATAAAGAGTAAGGGTTTAGAGATACGACACAGTGATTTATCCTGGTTCACTTTCATCCACTTGAAAGCTACATCCAGTCCCCTCTTCAACCAAGAGAGATTCTTCACTATGAGGAATTAGAGTTCTCAAATTACAAGTGATTGCCTCACAAGACTTCCTTCTTGCTAGCCTACAAGAGATAACCGACACCCTTGCCTTGTAATCCTATTGATCTTCTCTCTAATCTAACCTCTACCCCTTGTTGATAATCGACACAACAAGTCTTCAATTGCTTGATGATAAACCACACACCAAGGCTTCACTTTGCTTGATTCATAACCAAGACTTTCTTCTTCTTCAATTGCTTGATGATAAACGACACACCAAGTCTTCTTTGTTTGTTGTAGTGGCTTGCCTTCTTGCAAAGATTACAACATAATAGAAAACACAATGACACTCCTATGAATCTCATTCAATAGCTATGACAAATCACACAAGAGATTCAAAGGTTTTTGATCAAAGAATATAAAAATAGAAAAGCTTTGATCTTTTAAATTGAGAGAGAATAGAGTGGCTTGATTCTTTGTAAAACTTGTATGAAAATGATTCTTAATCAGTTCAGCAGTTCATAGGATTGTTTTGTGTTTTCTATTGTGTTGTAATCTTTGCAAGAAGGCAAGCCACTACAACAAACAAGAAGCCTTGGTGTGTCGATTTTATCATCAAGCAAGTGCATTCTTATTGAAGAAGAAGAAGAAGTCTTGGTTGTGAATCAAGCAAGTGAAGCCTTGGTGTGTGGTTTATCATCAAGCAATTGAAGACTTGTTGTGTCGATTATCAACAAGGGGTAGAGGTTAGATTAGAGAGAAGATCAATAGGATTACAAGGCAAGGGTGTCGGTTATCTCTTGTAGGCTAGCAAGAAGGGAGTCTTGTGAGGCAATCACTTGTAATTTGAGAACTCTAATTCCTCATAGTGAAGAATCTCTCTTGGTTGAAGAGGGGACTGGATGTAGCTTTCAAGTGGATGAAAGTGAACCAGGATAAATCACTGTGTCGTATCTCTAAACCCTTACTCTTTATATTCAAGTCATTTGATTGCGTTCTTGGTTGAAAACCTAGAAAGATTGATTTTCATAATTGATTGAATTGAATCTTTAATTGTTCAAATTGATAAAGGGAAAATCATTTTCATAACTAGGTTAATCAATAAGAATATAGGTGTTAATCATTTCCGTTGTATCTCTGATCTTGCATGTGAATTGATTGATTTTCGTATTCGAATGAAAATTGATTTTTCTGTTTTCTGTCATATCTAATCGATTAAGTTCAAGTTTAATCGAGTACTACTCGAGTAAATTGCAGGTTAATCGATTAAGTGCTGTAGAATTTGCAAAAATCATTTGTTTTGATTGTTTCGATTTGTTTCGTTCGAAAATCTTTCAAGGTATCTTGTACACCTATTCAACCCCCCCTTCTAGGTGTTTTCCTAGGGTTCCTAAGTCTCTCCAACACCCAATTGCGGTTTCTTCAATTGGTATCAGAGCTCGGTCGAAAGACACGAGCATAAGAGCTTTTTCGCAAAGATCCTTTAAGAAAATCGCAATGGGTTCCATGAATTCCTTTGGTGGTGAAGGTGCTTCAATAAGTCGTCCTCCATTGTTTGCCGGAGAAGGCTATGCATATTGGAAAGTTAGAATGAAAATCTTTATCCAAGCCATAGATAGTGAAATTTGGAAAGTAGTTGAAAAAGGTCCTCATATCCCCTCTAGTTTAGTTGAAGGTGTAGAACAATTGATCCCCGAGGATAAGTGGAAGGATGATGATAGAAAGAAAGTACAATATGATTATAAAGCAAAGAATATCATCACATCCGCTTTATCCTATGACGAGTTCTTTAGAGTTTCTCAATGTTCTAGTGCTAAAGAAATGTGGGACACTTTACAAGTAATTCATGAAGGAACTAGTGAGGTTAGGAGAGCTAGATTGAATGCTTTGATGCGTGAATATGAGTTATTTACTATGCTTCCAAATGAATCTATAAATGATATGCAAAAGCGTTTTACTCACATTATAAATCATTTACTTGCTCTTGGTAAAACTTTTCTTCAAGGTGAACTTTCTAACAAAGTGTTGAGATGTTTAGACAGGAATTGGCAACCAAAAGTAACGGCTATTGTTGAATCTAAAAATTTGGATGCTATGGATCTAGCAACACTTTTCGGAAAGCTTCAAGAACATGAAATGGAGCTTGGACGATTAAGTATCAATGAAGAGTCGGATAAGAACAAATCAAGGAAAGGACTTGCTCTTAGAGTCAAAAGTGCATATAAAAAGAAAGATAGTTCCGATGATGATGATAGTGAAGATTCCGATTCCGATGTTGATGAAAAAGACATGAAACTTTTGTTAAAAGAGTTTGACAAGTTTCTAAGGAGAAAAGGAAGGTTGAACAAGGACAAAAGTAAAGAGAAGGATTCCCCACACTACAAGACCAAGACATCAAAAGAAGGTGTAGTTTGCCATGAATGTGGAAAGCCCGGTCATCTCAAGTACTCATGCTCTAAGTATCTCAAGAAGAAGGAGAAAGACAAGAAAAATTCTAAATCTAAAAGAGCATACATAGTTTGGGATAGTGATGAAGATAACAAGAAAAGCACATCGAGTAGTTCATCGGATGATGAAGAAGCCGCTTGTCTCAACTTGATAACTCTAGTAGATGATGAAGAACAAAGTTCAAATGACGAATCAAGTTATCAAAGCGAGGATAGCAATGTAAGTCAATCTAAATCCGAAATTTCTTCTAAATATGAATTGTTACATAATGCTTATGAAGAAATGTATGAACAACTTGAAAAACTAGCTTTGAAAAATATTGAAAGAAAGAAGCTCATTTTGAAACATCAAAAAGAGATTTTAGATCTTCAAAAACAAGTTGATGAGCTTAATCTTGAAAATGAAACTCTTGATCTTATATATGCTAGTTCTTCTTGTGATTGTGCTAGTAGATTGAATGTTGTGGTTGATTGTTAGAGTTGCAAGTTGCTCAAGGATGAAAATGCTATTTTGAAAAATAAGCTTGCAAGTTTCACGAATTGTGATATTAGATTGCGCACATTGTTAAATTTTCAAAGAGAAAATTCAAACAAGTTTGGTTTGGGTTATACTAATGCTAAGAGTAAATCTCATAGAAATGTTGTTGATTTTTCTAAAGTTGATTTTTCAAATCCTCCAACCTGTTTATATTGTGGTACTCATGGAATACTTCAAATGTGTGTTATGTTAAAGTGCATGGTATACCTAAAGGAAATTTTGTTTGGATGAAAAAGGGTGAAAGTCCCTACACTAACAAAAATGGATCCAAAACCATTTGGATACCAAAAAGCAAAGCATGATTGTTTTGTAGGTTTGATTGAAGATGCAAATGAATGACACATGCTCTCAATTGGTCTCAACTATGAATGTCTATATTCACATCTTCAATTGGTATCACACTTGCATCTCAAGTGAATGTCCTACAAAGTGGTAATATTTGATATTGATATATTATCTTAATTGATATCTTCTCAATTGATATTACTTTTCTAAATGTTTAGTTAATTCAATTTGTATCATTGAGAGATTATTAGTTGATTATCATGCTTTTGTGATTATTGATTCTTCTTTACAATTGATATCTTCTTTGTTAAGTGATATTATGATCTTTTTAGTTCTCAATTGGTATTATATTTCATTGTTATATTCTCTTACCAATTGATATCACATTTCAAAGTAAAGCTCTATTGTATTTGTTCAATTGGTATCAATGTTGTGAAGAAATGATCATTGATTTCTTACCTTGGCTTAGATCTTATATTTCAATTGGTATATATTTCTTTTTGATAATGCCAAAGGGGGAGAAATATGATGTTTTGAATTGAATTAAATGTTTCTCAAATGGGGAGAAATGGTATGTTTTCAAAACATGGGAGAAATATGATATTATATTTGGAGAAAGGTTGTTTTTGTTGTTTTTATGTAGGTTGAGCTAAGTTGTTTAAGATAGGGGGAGAATCAAGCTTATATCTCAATTGGATTCAAATGTTAAAGCATTGATTGAGGGGGAGAAAGAGTCTTCTCAAGTGATCAAATGCATGATGAACTTGCTCTTGGTAAAACTTTTCTTCAAGGTGAACTTTCTAACAAAGTGTTGAGATGTTTAGACAGGAATTGGCAACCAAAAGTAACGGCTATTGTTGAATCTAAAAATTTGGATGCTATGGATCTAGCAACACTTTTCGGAAAGCTTCAAGAACATGAAATGGAGCTTGGACGATTAAGTATCAATGAAGAGTCGGATAAGAACAAATCAAGGAAAGGACTTGCTCTTAGAGTCAAAAGTGCATATAAAAAGAAAGATAGTTCCGATGATGATGATAGTGAAGATTCCGATTCCGATGTTGATGAAAAAGACATGAAACTTTTGTTAAAAGAATTTGACAAGTTTCTAAAGAGAAAAGGAAGGTTGAACAAGGACAAAAGTAAAGAGAAGGATTCCCCACACTACAAGACCAAGACATCAAAAGAAGGTGTAGTTTGCCATGAATGTGGAAAGCCCGGTCATCTCAAGTACTCATGCTCTAAGTATCTCAAGAAGAAGGAGAAAGACAAGAAAAATTCTAAATCTAAAAGAGCATACATAGTTTGGGATAGTGATGAAGATAACAAGAAAAGCACATCGAGTAATTCATCGGATGATGAAGAAGCCACTTGTCTCAACTTGATAACTCTAGTAGATGATGAAGAACAAAGTTCAAATGACGAATCAAGTTATCAAAGCGAGGATAGCAATGTAAGTGAATCTAAATCCGAAATTTCTTCTAAATATGAATTGTTACATAATGCTTATGAAGAAATGTATGAACAACTTGAAAAACTAGCTTTGAAAAACATTGAAAGAAAGAAGCTCATTTTGAAACATCAAATGAAGAAGAGAGAAAGCAAGCTCATGAAGACCTAAGTTTGAGTGTATTTGTATTTCTTTTATCTTTTGCCTCTCAAGCTTCATAGGTTTTTTATTTGGGTAGATTATTATAGAGGGTAGTGAATCTCATTCATAAGTCATGATTTAATCATAATTTGAGTTTTCACTTAACCTAGAATCAATAGGTGGCTTAAAGGTTTTAAAGGAAAGGTTGGATTTTGAGAAAACAAGTTTTGAACATGTGCAGTACCAACTTAATCGATTAAGTGATTAACTTAATCGAGTACTACTCGAGTACACGACTTGCTTAATCGATTAAGTACTGCTGAACTGATTTTTAAAATACGTTTTTCACTTCTCAAAATCAGTTTTCAAGTGCTATAACTTTTGGATATTCTATATAAACTTTTTCCTAACCTTTGTGATCATACTCTATCATTTTGATATTCATTTTACAAAGAATCAAGCCACTCTATTCTCTCTCAATTTCAAAGATCAAAGCTTTTCTATTTTTATATTCTTTGATCAAAAACCCTTGAATCTCTTATGGTGAATTGTCATAACTCTTGATTGAGATTCATAGGATTGTTTTGTGTTTTCTATTGTGTTGTAATCTTTGCAAGAAGGCAAGCCACTACAACAAACAAGAAGCCTTGGTGTGTCGATTTTATCATCAAGCAAGTGCATTCTTATTGAAGAAGAAGAAGAAGTCTTGGTTGTGAATCAAGCAAGTGAAGCCTTGGTGTGTGGTTTATCATCAAGCAATTGAAGACTTGTTGTGTCGATTATCAACAAGGGGTAGAGGTTAGATTAGAGAGAAGATCAATAGGATTACAAGGCAAGGGTGTCGGTTATCTCTTGTAGGCTAGCAAGAAGGGAGTCTTGTGAGGCAATCACTTGTAATTTGAGAACTCTAATTCCTCATAGTGAAGAATCTCTCTTGGTTGAAGAGGGGACTGGATGTAGCTTTCAAGTGGATGAAAGTGAACCAGGATAAATCACTGTGTCGTATCTCTAAACCCTTACTCTTTATATTCAAGTCATTTGATTGCGTTCTTGGTTGAAAACCTAGAAAGATTGATTTTCATAATTGATTGAATTGAATCTTTAATTGTTCAAATTGATAAAGGGAAAATCATTTTCATAACTAGGTTAATCAATAAGAATATAGGTGTTAATCATTTCTGCTGAATCTCTGATCTTGCATGTGAATTGATTGATTTTCGTATTCGAATGAAAAATTGATTTTTCTGTTTTCTGTCATATTTAATCGATTAAGTTCAAGTTTAATCGAGTACTACTCGAGTAAATTGCAGGTTAATCGATTAAGTACTGTAGAATTTGCAAAAATCATTTGTTTTGATTGTTTCGATTTGTTTCGTTCGAAAATCTTTCAAGGTAGCTTCAACACCTATTCAACCCCCCTTCTAGGCGTTTTCCTAGGGTTCCTAAGTCTCTCCAACCACCAATTGCGGTTTCTTCTCAAGTGCACTTGAAAGGTTGTTTTTGTTGTTTTTATGTAGGTTGAGCTAAGTTGTTTAAGATAGGGGGAGAATCAAGCTTCTATCTCAATTGGATTCAAATGTTAAAGCATTGATTGAGGGGGAGAAAGAGTCTTCTCAAGTGATCAAATGTTTCAAGCATCAACAACTTTTCAAGCGATTTCAAAACATGGGTTGTCATTTTCAAAAGAAGGGGAGATTGTTAGTTCCATGATGAACATGATGAATGTTTTGATAATGACAAAGTGTTTTTGAACAAGCTACATGTGTTGATCAAGTTTCAAGCTCAACAAGCAACAACAAACATCAAATGAAGAAGAGAGAAAGCAAGCTCATGCAGACCTAAGTTTGAGTGTATTTGTATTTCTTTTATCTTTTGCCTCTCAAGCTTCATAGGTTTTTTATTTGGGTAGATTATTATAGAGGGTAGTAATCTCATTCATAAGTCATGATTTAATCATAATTTGAGTTTTCACTTAACCTAGAATCAATAGGTGGCTTAAAGGTTTTAAAGGAAAGGTTGGATTTTGAGAAAACAAGTTTTGAACATGTGCAGTACCAACTTAATCGATTAAGTGATTAACTTAATCGAGTACTACTCGAGTACACGACTTGCTTAATCGATTAAGTACTGCTGAACTGATTTTTAAAATACGTTTTTCACTTCTCAAAATCAGTTTTCAAGTGCTATAACTTTTGGATATTCTATATAAACTTTTTCCTAACCTTTGTGATCATACTCTATCATTTTGATATTCATTTTACAAAGAATCAAGCCACTCTATTCTCTCTCAATTTCAAAGATCAAAGCTTTTCTATTTTTATATTCTTTGATCAAAAACCTTTGAATCTCTTATGGTGAATTGTCATAACTCTTGATTGAGATTCATAGGATTGTTTTGTGTTTTCTATTGTGTTGTAATCTTTGCAAGAAGGCAAGCCACTACAACAAACAAGAAGCCTTGGTGTGTCGATTTTATCATCAAGCAAGTGCATTCTTATTGAAGAAGAAGAAGAAGTCTTGGTTGTGAATCAAGCAAGTGAAGCCTTGGTGTGTGGTTTATCATCAAGCAATTGAAGACTTTTTGTGTCGATTATCAACAAGGGGTAGAGGTTAGATTAGAGAGAAGATCAATAGGATTACAAGGCAAGGGTGTCGGTTATCTCTTGTAGGCTAGCAAGAAGGGAGTCTTGTGAGGCAATCACTTGTAATTTGAGAACTCTAATTCCTCATAGTGAAGAATCTCTCTTGGTTGAAGAGGGGACTGGATGTAGCTTTCAAGTGGATGAAAGTGAACCAGGATAAATCACTGTGTCGTATCTCTAAACCCTTACTCTTTATATTCAAGTCATTTGATTGCGTTCTTGGTTGAAAACCTAGAAAGATTGATTTTCATAATTGATTGAATTGAATCTTTAATTGTTCAAATTGATAAAGGGAAAATCATTTTCATAACTAGGTTAATCAATAAGAATATAGGTGTTAATCATTTCTGCTGAATCTCTGATCTTGCATGTGAATTGATTGATTTTCGTATTCGAATGAAAAATTGATTTTTCTGTTTTCTGTCATATTTAATCGATTAAGTTCAAGTTTAATCGAGTACTACTCGAGTAAATTGCAGGTTAATCGATTAAGTACTGTAGAATTTGCAAAAATCATTTGTTTTGATTGTTTCGATTTGTTTCGTTCGAAAATCTTTCAAGGTAGCTTCAACACCTATTCAACCCCCCCTTCTAGGTGTTTTCCTAGGGTTCCTAAGTCTCTCCAACCACCAATTGCGGTTTCTTCTCAAGTGCACTTGAAAGGTTGTTTTTGTTGTTTTTATGTAGGTTGATCTAAGTTGTTTAAGATAGGGGGAGAATCAAGCTTCTATCTCAATTGGATTCAAATGTTAAAGCATTGATTGAGGGGGAGAAAGAGTCTTCTCAAGTGATCAAATGTTTCAAGCATCAACAACTTTTCAAGCGATTTCAAAACATGGGTTGTCATTTTCAAAAAAGGGGGAGATTGTTAGTTCCATGATGAACATGATGAATGTTTTGATAATGACAAAGTGTTTTTGAACAAGCTACATGTGTTGATCAAGTTTCAAGCTCAACAAGCAACAACAAACATCAAATGAAGAAGAGAGAAAGCAAGCTCATGAAGACCTAAGTTTGAGTGTATTTGTATTTCTTTTATCTTTTGCCTCTCAAGCTTCATAGGTTTTTTATTTGGGTAGATTACTATAGAGGGTAGTGAATCTCATTCATAAGTCATGATTTAATCATAATTTGAGTTTTCACTTAACCTAGAATCAATAGGTGGCTTAAAGGTTTTAAAGGAAAGGTTGGATTTTGAGAAAACAAGTTTTGAACATGTGCAGTACCAACTTAATCGATTAAGTGATTAACTTAATCGAGTACTACTCGAGTACACGACTTGCTTACTCGATTAAGTACTGCTGAACTGATTTTTAAAATACGATTTTCACTTCTCAAAATCAGTTTTCAAGTGCTATAACTTTTGGATATTCTATATAAACTTTTTCCTAACCTTTGTGATCATACTCTATCATTTTGATATTCATTTTACAAAGAATCAAGCCACTCTATTCTCTCTCAATTTCAAAGATCAAAGCTTTTCTATTTTTATATTCTTTGATCAAAAACCTTTGAATCTCTTATGGTGAATTGTCATAACTCTTGATTGAGATTCATAGGATTGTTTTGTGTTTTCTATTGTGTTGTAATCTTTGCAAGAAGGCAAGCCACTACAACAAACAAGAAGCCTTGGTGTGTCGATTTTATCATCAAGCAAGTGCATTCTTATTGAAGAAGAAGAAGAAGTCTTGGTTGTGAATCAAGCAAGTGAAGCCTTGGTGTGTGGTTTATCATCAAGCAATTGAAGACTTGTTGTGTCGATTATCAACAAGGGGTAGAGGTTAGATTAGAGAGAAGATCAATAGGATTACAAGGCAAGGGTGTCGGTTATCTCTTGTAGGCTAGCAAGAAGGGAGTCTTGTGAGGCAATCACTTGTAATTTGAGAACTCTAATTCCTCATAGTGAAGAATCTCTCTTGGTTGAAGAGGGGACTGGATGTAGCTTTCAAGTGGATGAAAGTGAACCAGGATAAATCACTGTGTCGTATCTCTAAACCCTTACTCTTTATATTCAAGTCATTTGATTGCGTTCTTGGTTGAAAACCTAGAAAGATTGATTTTCATAATTGATTGAATTGAATCTTTAATTGTTCAAATTGATAAAGGGAAAATCATTTTCATAACTAGGTTAATCAATAAGAATATAGGTGTTAATCATTTCCGTTGTATCTCTGATCTTGCATGTGAATTGATTGATTTTCGTATTCGAATGAAAATTGATTTTTCTGTTTTCTGTCATATCTAATCGATTAAGTTCAAGTTTAATCGAGTACTACTCGAGTAAATTGCAGGTTAATCGATTAAGTGCTGTAGAATTTGCAAAAATCATTTGTTTTGATTGTTTCGATTTGTTTCGTTCGAAAATCTTTCAAGGTATCTTGTACACCTATTCAACCCCCCCTTCTAGGTGTTTTCCTAGGGTTCCTAAGTTTCTCCAACCACCAATTGCGGTTTCTTCAGACTTCACGATCTTCTATCTGAACTGCTCTGGTCTCAAAGGTCAGGTTTTCCTTCAGAGTTAGGTCGTCAGGTTGGAGTTTTAGAATAACTGATGGGTCATGCACGTACTTCTTTAATTGCGAAACGTGAAAGACGTTGTGAAAATTGGATAAAGAGGGTGGTAAAGCCAATTGATAAGCAACAAGACCAATTCTCTTAAGAATTTGGTATGGACCTATACACTTAGGCGAAAGCTTTCGGGTTCTCAAAGCTCTACTGATTCCTTTCATCGGAACTACCCGAAGGAACACATGATCGCCCTCGGAAAACTCTATGGTTTTCTCCTCTTATCCGCATAACTCTTCTGCTGACTCTGAGCCGCTTTCATCTTTGCCTGGACCATCTTAATCTTCTCAGATGTCTGCTGTATCATTTCTGGTCCAACCATTAAGTTCTCCCCCACTTGGAACCAACATAGCGGGGTTTGACATTTCCTTACATACAACACCTCGAATGGTGCCATTCCAATGCTCGCATGATAGATGTTGTTGTATGTGAATTCTGCAAGAGGTAACACTTGATCCCAACTTCCTTGTTCTTCAAGTGCACAAGCTCGCAACACATCTTCCAATGATTGAATCGTTCTCTCCGTCTGACCGTCCGTTTATGGATGATACGCAGAGCTCAATTTCAATCTTGTTCCCATTGCCTCATGCAAACCTTTCCAGAATTGCGACGAAAATCTGGGATCTCGGTCCGACACAATACTCGAAGGCACTCCGTGAAGACGAACTACCTCCTTGATATAGATCTGGGTAAGCTTGTTCAAAGGATAACGAATATTTATCGGAATAAAATGCGCCGACTTGGTTAACCTATCCACAACCACCCAGATTGCATCATGATTTGCTGTTGTCCTTGGCAAACCAGAAACAAAATTCATTGAGATGCTATCCCACTTCCACTGGGGAATCCTCAAAGGTTGCAACTGTCCTCCCGGTTTCTGATGTTCTACCTTAGCTTTCTGGCAAGTCAAGCACGCCGCCATGTATTCAGCAACATCCTTTTTCAATCCAGACCACCAAAACATCTTTTTCAAGTCCTGATACATTTTGGTTGATCCAGGATGCATACTCATCCGACTCTTATGGGCTTCGTCAAGAATCAGTCTTCTAACTTCCTGATCTCTTGGTATGCAAATCCTCGTCCTGAAACGAAGGATTCCATCCAGTCCAATCTTGAAATCAGGTTCCCTTCCTTCTGATCTTAGTCTCATCTTTTCCATCAATTCTTCGTCCACTTGTTGCAGCTCCCGAATTCTTTCCAAGAATTCGTTGGTGATCTGCAACATCCCCAACTTGATACTTGATGGCTCCACTTGTGTTAACAAGCTCAGGTCTCTGAATTCCTCAATCAATGCTGCTTCCTTAACCATCATCGCACTTATGTGGATTGCTTTCTGACTCAAAGCATCTGCAACCACATTTGCTTTACCCGGATGGTATTGGAGTTTAAAGTCATAATCTTTCAAAAACTCCATCCATCTTCTTTGCCTCATGTTCAACTCTTTCTGGTCAAACAGATATTTCAAACTCTTATGGTCACTAAATACTTGGAATATAGTGCCATAGAGATGATGTCTCCATATCTTTAAAGCGAACACGATTGCAACCAATTCCAAATCGTGTGTCGGGTAATTCACCTCATGGTTCTTCAATTGTCGCGATGCATAAGCCACTACTCTTCCTTCTTGCATCAATACACAACCCAGTCCTTGCTTAGATGCATCACAGTACACTTCAAAACTCTTGTGAGGATCAGGTAAGATTAACACAGGAGACGATGTTAACCTTTCCTTTAACTCACGAAAACTAACTTCACACCGATCGTCCCACACGAACGGTTGATCTTTCCGAGTCAACTTAGTCAAAGGCAATGCAATCTTTGAAAATCCTTCTATGAACCGACGATAGTATCCAGCCAGCCCTAAGAAACTTCTCACCTCCGTCACGGTCTTAGGCTGTTCCCAACTTAGCACTGAACTTACTTTTGCTGGATCCACCGCAATTTCTTCTTTAGAGATTACATGCCCCAAAAACTTCACTTCATTCAACCAAAACTCACACTTCGTAAGTTTGGCATATAATTGCTTCTCCTTTAGGACCTTTAACACAATCCTGAGATTCTCTTCATGCTCTTCCGGATTTTTAGAATAGACCAAAATATCATCAATGAATACCACCACAAATAAATCCAAATATGGTCTACAGATCCGGTTCATATAATCCATGAAAATAGCAGGTGCATTAGTCAACCCGAACGGCATCACAACATACTCATAATGACCGTATCGAGATCGAAATGCAGTCTTGGGTATATCCTCCTCCTTTATCCTGATCTGATGATAACCCGATCTCAGATCTATCTTGGAGAATACTGCAGCTCCCCTAACCTGGTCTATAAGGTCATCAATCCTTGGCAAAGGATACTTGTTCTTAATAGTGACCTTATTTAACTGCCTGTAGTCCACACACATCCTCATACTCCCATCTTTCTTCTTTACAAACAGTAATGGAGCTCCCCAAGGCGAAACGCTTGGCCTGATCATCTGTTTCTAAGCAGTTCCTCGATTTGCTTTTTCATCTCTGCCATTTCTGGTGGTGCCATCCTATAAGGAGCAATAGAGATGGGACCAGCTCCAGGGACTAAATCAATCCCAAACTCTATCTCTCGCTTTGGAGGTAATCCTGGTATCTCTTCAGGAAATACTTCCGGAAATTCCTTCACCACTGGAATCTCCTCTATCGGCATTGACTCTTCTTCTCCAGAAGCCGAGAATAAACACATATAACCCTCCGGTTCAAGGGTCCTATATTGAATTGTCTTTTCCTCACAATTGATGATCACTTGGTTCTTCATCAACCAATCCATACCCAAGATCACATCCAATTGTAACTTAGGAAGACAAACCAAATCTACCTTAGAAAGACGACCCAGAATTTCTACATTACACCCTAAACAGACTTTAGCGGTGAAGATCGGTATTCCCGTAGGGGTATCTATACTAAGATAGCAGGGTGTTTCAGAAACAACAAGATTCAACCTGTTTACACATTCAGGAGAAACAAAAGAATGCGTGGCTCCAGAATCAAACATGATTTTGCAAGGTTGGTTATTAAGCAGAAAGTTACCTTGCACGAGATTCGGGGTTTGGGTTGCTTCATTACCACTCAGGGTAAACACTCTTCCTTGCACCACAGGCTTGCCAGCAGATCCCTTCGCATCACCCTTTACAGATTCTTTGCATTCACGAGCAAAGTGACCTTGCTTTCCACACTAGAAACATCCTCCTATGGACCAGCAAAACTGACCATGATGATAACGCTTGCACTTCTCGCAATAAGGAGCATTATCGCGAGACTTGTTCTTGTTATCCATCACCGCCTTGCCTTTACCCTTGTTCTTAGAATATGGACCATTATTCCGATGATCAAACTTCTTCTTCCTCTGTGGTCCATAGTTCTGTCCAACCCCTTTTACTTGACTTCCAATCAACTCAGCCTTCTTATCATCTTCATACATTCTGCACATATCCACAAGTGCAGGGAAACTCTGAATCCTTTGATAACTGAAGATAGACTTCAGCTCCGGCCTTAGTCCACCTTCAAACTTAACACACTTACTCCTTTCATCAGGGTTATTTAAGTAGTAGGGAGAGTACTTCATCAGTTCCTCGAATCTGACAGCATACTCTCCTACACTCATATCCCCCTGCTTCAATTGCATGAATTCCACTTCCTTCTTTCTCCTCAAATCTTCTGGAAAATATTTATTAAGAAATTTCTCCATAAATACTCCCCAGTTGATTGCCCTTCTTTCAAAATTCAGCAATTGGACAGTGTGATCCCACCAGTTAACAGCTTCCCCATGAAGCATGTAAACTGCATAGGTCACCTTCTGCTCATCCGAGCACTCCAAAGTTCGGAAAATCTTATTAATCTCATACAACCACTTGTTCGCCTCATCAGGTTTATATCCCCCTTCAAACCTTGATGGGTTGCACTTTCTGAACTCTGACAGAGTCTTAGCGTCCTGATTCACCATGTTACCAGCAGATGGGTTACCAGCTCGCCCTTGAGATGGTTGTTGTCTCTGCTGCTGCTGCATGCCTTGCAGCACGGTCGTGATTCGTTCTAACATTTCATTAGAAATATTTCTATTCCTGGTTGCCATAGAAAGACCTGCACTATGGGCTTTGGGTTACTAAGAAGGTCTTTAAAACATAAATACTACTAACTTACTCAAAACATATTCAATCAACATTGAATACCATACTTAGCTGCATCTTTGGGGCCATGAGGGACAGGACCAATGCTCTGATACCACCAAAGGGTGTGACGCTCTCTTTTTAACTTGAAAATAATTAATATTTCCAAATAGTTGAATACTTGCTATCAAAATTAGGACTAGAAAATTTTTTCCTTTTTAGGATTAGTACTTGCTCATTCATAAACCCTTTTTAACATAAACCATTTTTGAATTCGGCTTAGTAATATCTTAGATTCGAAAAGGCTCTTGAGATGACATTTCCTTAATTATAGAAAATATTATTCGTAGCTAATATTAAAACATACCATTTGCCTCTCGAGTTGAATTTGAATGTAAAAAGCATAAACTTATCGCCGAATCCTTCCTTAATAGAAATCAGAGTTCGCCGAAGTAAAAGTAATACTTATGGGGCACTACTGAGGTAAAGAAAACATCATATATATATATATATATATATATATATATATATATATAAGTCATAACATAACCCCATCAGTACAGTCAGTAGCAAGTGATAAGAAGTCAAGATAGCAAGTTTTGATGAAACATATACAGACCAGCTGCATAAAATAAAACCTCACTCTAAGACCTCTCGAATATATACAATATATAACAAGATCCAAAAATAGAAGTCTCAGATCAAGTCGTCTGTGTCCTCAGCAGCTCCTTAGATCCTCCACAGCTCTATCCCTAGGATCTAGGATCCAAAAACATCTACGCTATGCAGGCTCCTATGAACCAGCGGGTCCACCACTAGCAGAAACAGTCGGCTCAACGTGCACCTCCTCCTCGCTCTCATCCTCCACAGGGTCCTCCTCGACCTCGCCTGACTGTGTAGAGACCCCACCACTGGGTCTAGGATCTGCAGAAGCAGTCCTATCATAGTCAGTCGAACCAGGAGAAGGAGTCTCCTCAGTGACAACTCTATGGGAGGAAGGATGGGAATGAGTGGCAGCTCTAAAACGAAAACTATGAAAACGACGCATAGGTCGAGCCGGGGGTGGTCCTTTATATGTATAAGAAGGTGGAACATGCATAGTATAGACTAATGAGATCCTAAATCGACGAGGTCGCACTCGCACCAGAGGGTTAGGGTGGTAGAGAGTGATCTCAACCTCCCCCTCAAAAGTGGCACGGTGCTCCTCATACGTCCATATGCCACTAGGGATAGGGCGTATCTCGATGCAAGCTAGGTATCTGGCCATCACCTAAATAGGGCACAGGGAGTAAGTATACACATATACATAATTGATAAAGACTAAAATTAAAATCACAAGTATATCATGGACAGATCATAATGCAATTACATATGAGCACACCAGTTTTCAACATTATAACTCTTATAATGCAAGTGGCATGATGTATGCTTTTCTATCCACAACTGAGGCCTCTAAAAGTCCATCTTGGACGTCCATCCAATACACCCTTGTGTTCCCGGAACACCGACATTTGTTCCCAGAACATAATGCCGAACCATACTTGGATAATAAGCATCACTCCCGGAGTGTGCACCACGTTCCCAGAACGCATACGTTCCCAGAACGCATAAAAACCAGGTCCCGGACACTGGCCACATATCTATAATGTGTCATCAAGTAGGTTATAACTTGGTACTCCCGGAGTACCCTCCTCATATTCCCAGAATATGATAAACGTTCCTACCAACCAGACTTCCAGTCTATATGGATGCACAAATATCGGGGTTGGTTTTATCTTTGCATTAATTAATGTGATTTAGAAATATTCCAATTTCTCTTTTGAATGATTTATTTGAGGCATAATCTTTGGCATAAAATTCTCCTTTGAATTTTTCTCAAAACATGCCTTTTAAACTTAGATTGGGTAAAACAAAGTCAATGGTATTCAAAAACTTAACTTTTTTTATTTTTCAGATTCAGGTACTAACCGGTTACAGTTTCAGGCTAACCGGTTAGAATTACAGACCTGAACTGTTTACCATTGCAATTCAGAAAAACCCTTTTTCTTGAATTTACTACCCAATCCATAACCAAGTTAAACATTGTTTTATGCCTCAAAAATCATAGTTTCCATCATTCAAAAGTCCAAATCACATTTTGTTTTCCATAAAGCATAATTTCCTCTTGAAATTATTTCATTGAATTAAGGTATAAACCCCTTACCCTTAAATCTGAACCAAGAGAGTATTGTCACCTCCATTTCAGATTCTTTCCTGTGAATTTAAGGTATAGATTTGAGTAAAATTGGTGAAACTTCAGGACTGTTTTATAAACTGATTTTCTTTTGAAATTCTGCAGTGTCTAACCGGTTACGAATATCGAGTAACCGGTTAGATTATGCAGTCAGTCCTTCAAAATAAGGGTTTTAACACATCATTTTCTTTAATTCTCAAATCTAACCACTTTTCATCATGCAACAGGGTTCATATACCTTAAACAAACATGTTTCATCACAGAAACCAAATTCAAAGTACATGCATCAAGCTTTTTGCATCAAATTGCATAAAAATTCACATAAACACAATTTAATACAACAAAACTCATACTAAGCATTTAAATCCAGAATTTCGTGTCAATATACTTTGCATGCATCAACATAAAGTTGCTCAAAACACCATTGAGCAGAACTTTGGCCTCCAAGCCTTTGTGCCATATTGCACATAATGCCCTTTTTGAGTTTTGTTAACTCAAATCCTAAATCACTTGAATTTTAGTCTAAATCTAGTATAAGGTAGACTTCTCCCATACCTTAAGATTGAGTTTGATGAAGATTGACACAGAAATTGAAGAAACTCCATAGATTTCTCACAAACTCACAGCTCTGCTCTCAGCCACAGATTTCACCAACAAGGTCCAAAGACCAGAAGTTTTTACATAGCAAATGGCCAAAGAAATTGGGGAAAACAGTTAAGACTCAAAATAGGTAACTTGCAATAGAGAATCAAAAAGATTTGAGACTTAATGGTGGCTTTACTTACCCAAAATCAGATCTGGAATTCAGTTCCCAGAACAGGAATGACAGAGAACTCAGTTTCCAACTCCTAGCTTCCCAAATTGATTCCTCCTTCCACACACACTCATGACTTACAAATTTGGTATCAAAATGAAGCTCTGGATGTAAGCTTCGTGTTCGTGTATCACTCAGAGTCTACCTCTCAGGATCAAAGAAGAATTTCAGAGATGAAGCTTGGAACCCTAAACAGAGCCTCCCTTCTCAATTTCAGAAATTCAACCCTAAATTCGTCCACAAGACAGGCTTAAATAGAGAAATTTCAATGCCATGCATACCGACGCGTGGTTTCCACTGATCTATGGCTGATTTCGTGGCGATTAATTGGATTAATCAAGTGATTACTCATCCAATTCCACTAACCCAGTTTCTAGGTTCATCGTCTAACCGGTTACAGGGCATTACTAACCGGTTAGATTAGTACAAAATTTAAAAATTAACATTTTTAAATCTTTCCCTCCAAGAACCTATTTAATATTACCTTTAAGTCCTCATTCAGGGACCAAAATGCAATATCCTCATATTTTGCATTTATTTGCCATATAAAAATATTTCAACCTATCTTTATATTTTAGGCTAATTAAATACAAAATATAAACTTGGAAAATTTCTATAAAGTAATAATAAAACTTTTTATTATTAATTTCCTATTATTCGGGAGACGAAAATTAGGGGTGTTACAAGTTGCACGCTAATGAGATTAACCCCGAGCACTGGATATTCATCCTTATCTTTATCGTTTACAGTCTCATCAAAGCATAACCACTTCTCCTAGATTCCCACGACTCTTGGTTAGATAAAAACAATATTGGATTAAGTCTATCATCTACAGGATTTATGGATATGATCTTATCATAACCTCTACGAATCCCACTTGAATTCTTCATCCTTAGAAGGCTCCTCAGAACGGCCCACGATACACAGGAAATCCCCTATAAGAACCACCATGCTATAGGGGCTAAGGTACGTCTTCTCATCCCTAAGTTGACACTAGCACACACGTTGTTGACTAGGGAGAACCTGTTTATCCCAACTGGATATACAGAAATCCTAAAAGTCCTACATTAATCTCTTGATTGGGATCACTCTTTGGGGCTCTTCCATAGCTTCAAGGTTGATCTTAGTTAAGGACACGACATTGGCGCCGTCTGTGGGGACTGAATAACATATCATTCCCACCACCACCATGGTCACCACCAGAAGTCAAATTGGTGATCTTCGTGATCGCATTGCCCGCACTCGTGGCAGACCTAGGAACGCTAACAACAACGATCCACAGCCGCAATCTGTGGGTGACTTGCGTGACATTCTCAATCAGAATCGCGAAAATAACTTGCAACCGCCACGCGCGTCTCATTTCGGGACCGGAAATAATCCACAGCCACCAAGCCATTCACGAAGTCAGCCACCCCCAAATCGTAGCCAAAATCATAGTGGAAATCACGCCACCCATTCCCAAACACCCCAATCTCCTCATCCAAGAGCCGGGAGCAATCCCCAACACATACAAGCCTTACGATCAATATTACCCCCACCCCCTCCTACACCACCACCCTCCACCCATGGAGATTCGAGTAGTACAACCCCAACAACCCGTAATACAGCCAGATCTACTGGAACCCGAGCACATCATGGTAGAAATACCCGCCAAACCCCTAACCCACCTGTCCATCCCAACCCTGACCACATAAGCATAACCCCTAGAACTAGGTTAAACCCTGGAAGAACCGCCCATGGTAATTCCCGCCATAGCCATTCCACTAGTAGATCTTATGCCACATCTGCATCAGCTCGTGCTCGTGAGCAAGAGATGATTAGCATACTCAATAGACAAACAACTCTAATTGAGCAGCAAGGCCGAGCAATCGCCGACCCTCAACAACAAGCAATGGCAAGGATCGCTCAAAACCAACCAGCTGCCATGCACCCTCATAACCAAATAACCCAAACCATGGATCCCCAGCCACTTCCAGTAATGCAGCTCCCCCCACCACAAAATTTCCACTCAAACCCAGCCACTAACCAAGGCCAAGATGATTTTCACCCTGACCATCCTTTCACCCCATATATTATGGAGTTTGAAACCCCACAAGGGTACTTGGGTCCATCCAACGTCCCACATTATAATGGCTTGACTGACCCAGTAGACCATATCGTTTCTTACGAGGGCGCTATGAATTATTATGGAGGTGGCGATCGGATGAAATGCCGAGCTTTTTCCATGACTCTCGAACCCTCGGTATTACGCTGGTATTCGTCTCTTCCGCGGCACAACATTAATTCTTGAGAAGAGATGAAACGTGTTTTTCTAAACAGATACACAGCCAGCTGCATCCAGCCCTAGTCCGACCACACCCTGGCTGCAGCCACACAAAAGCAAGACGAACCATTAAAGGATTACTTGTCATGCTTCCATACGGAAGCTAGTTCTGTTCCCCGACTAGAACCCGGTGTGGCAGTGTTGCTATTTACACAAGGTTTACAGCCGGTGGATTTTAGAAAATCACTAATTGGGAAACCTCCAAAGGATATGGCCGAGCTGAGACAAAGGTCAAATAAATTCATCAACTTGGAGGAGTTCCACAAAGGCCAGAAATTCAGAGACGATGGGCAACGAGCTGACCCTCAAGGGCAGAACAAACAAAAATGTGACGAACGTTTTGGTGGAATACAGGACAGGAATGATCGGGACCGAAGGATTCCTCCAAGGAATAAATTTTAGGAATACACCCCTTTTTAACTGTTCCAAGGAGTCAAATCCTTCGGGAGACAATGCAGACTGACTTACGTTCGGCCCAAAGACCTCCGTCTTTAAGAAAGGGCGCACAACGTGATAGGTCAAAATATTGTGACTTTCACAAAGGATATGGGCATACGACCGACGAGTGCATTTGGTTGAGAGATCTGATCGAAGAAATGATCAGAGATGGTAAACTACAACAATATATCAGAGACACAGATGGACGGAGAGGTAGGAACAGATCCCACTCGCCAGTAAAATCCAAACGCCAAATAAGTAGATCACCAGATGATAGAAATGCCGGGAGACAGAAAACCGACCCCGCTCCGGCCAGTGATGCAAATCCAACTAATAATGAGTTTTTAGTTAACAGTATTGCGGGAGGTTTTGCCGGAGGAGGAGAGAAGAAAGCCGATAGAAAGAAGTACATTAACCAAATTCTGGCCGTAAGTCAGAAGCCCATTCGCAAAAGGTCAACAAGAAACGTTCCCATCATTTTTGACGATGACGACTTGGACAGAATCCTCCCAGGTCATAATGATCCCATGGTAGTCACTGCCCTTATTGGTAATTACGAGGTAAAACGTGTTTTCATCGATCAAGGGAGCTCGGTGGACATCAAGTTTCTCCCACTGTTCAAAGCTCTCAAGCTTAGGGAATGCAATCTCACTCCGTTCGAAGGAGAATTGATCGGTTTTACAGGAGACACCATCGATCCCAAAGGATACATACAACTTCCTGTTACCCTCGGACAATAGCCTTCGGCCAGAACTGAGATAATTAAATTCTTGGTAGTTGACTGGCCAGCAGCCTACAACGCCATCCTCGGAAGAACTTCTTTGCAAGCATTCGGAGCGGTAGTGTCGACAGTCCATTTAGCTATGAAGTTTGTTGGAACAGATGACAAGGTGGTAACAGTTAAGGCCGAGCAGGAGGCAGCACGGAAATGTTATAATGCTAGCTTGGGGAAAGTTAAGAGCAAGGACCAGAACAACTTGGAAAGAATCTCCCTCGGAAAAGGTAATATTAATCTGGCCGATCTTGATATGCGGGATGAATCCGACAGAAACAGGCCGACTCCGAAGGGGCAATGGGAATTCCTAACTTTGACTGAAGATCCTATTAGACAGGTAAAAATCGGTTCTGACCTCCCCACGAATGTTAAAGATGAATTGACCGCTCTGCTGACAGCAAATAAGGATCTGTTCGCATGGACCTCGGCCGATATGCCGGGAATCGACCCCAATTTTATCTATCATAAGTTGAGTATTCTTACAGGGGCAAAGCCGGTAGCACAACGCAAAAGGAAGGTTAGTGCTGAAAAGGCCGCAGCGATTGAGGAAAAAGTTACCGAATTACTCCGAGCTGGTTTTATTCGGGAAATCGACTATACAGACTGGTTAGCTAACACCGTCTTGGTCAAAAAGCCCAACGGGAAGTGGAGGATGTGTGTCGACTACACAGACTTGAACAAAGTCTGTCCAAAAGACCAATATCCACTTCCCGTCATTGACAAGCTCGTCGACAGTTCGGCCGGTTACAAACTCCTTTCGTTCATGGACGCTTACTCTAGTTACAACCAGATACCAATGTTCCATGCCGATCAAGATAAAACCGCATTCATCACCGACAAGGCAACTTACTGTTACAACGTCATGCCTTTCGGATTGAAGAATGCGGGTGCTACTTATCAAAGGATGATGAACAAGGTTTTTCAAGGCATGATCGGATTGAACATGGAGGTGTACATAGATGATATTATTGCAAAAAGCAGACAGCAAGAAAACCATGCCCAGGACCTCAAGACAATCCTGGACCGAGTAAGAAAGTACTCCATGAGGTTAAATCCTGAAAAGTGCGTATTTGGAGTCCCTGCCGGATCTTTTCTCGGTTTATGCTAACCGAGAGGGGTATTGAAGCTAATCCAGATAAATGTAAAGCAATCCTTGAAATGAGAAGTCCAACTAGTCTCAAAGAAGTCCAACAGCTCACGGGCTGAGTGGCGGCCCTCTCCAGATTCCTGTCTCAAGCCGCTCGGAAAGCGTTGCCGTGGTACCAGCTCCTTAGAAAAAACAAAGATTTCCTTTGGGACGAGCACTGTGAGCAAGCTTTTGTTCAATTGAAGGAGTATCTTTCCAGTCCACCAGTCCTTCACAGCCCTTTCTCTGGTGAAAATCTCATTCTATACATGTCGGTAACAGAAGTAGCGGTCAGTTCAGTTTTGGTACGAGAGGATTCGGGACTAGAGGCCCCGATATATTTTGTTAGCCGGGCTCTCTAGGGATCAAAGTTAAGATATCAAAAGCTTGAGAAACTCGCATACTGTTTGGTCATATCTGCTCGACGACTAAGACAATACATCCAAGCACATAGAATCGTGGTGAGAACGGCTCAACCTCTTAGACAGGTCCTTCACAAGCCCGATCTAGAAGGTAGAATGGTTTCATGGTTAGTAGAATTGTCCGAATTTGACATTACTTATGAACCGAGGAGGGCGATGAAGTCTCAGGTTCTTGCCGACTTCGTCACTGAGTTCACCGATATTCCCTCGGATTCTCCTCAGAATTTATGGTCAGTTTATGTAGACGGTTCAAGCAACAGGAAAGGAGTCGGAGCCGATGTCATCATCGAAAATCCCGAAGGACTTTGCATGGAGTACTCATTGAAGTTTGAGTTCCAAACCTCAAACAATCAAGCGGAATACGAGGCAGTTCTTGCAAGCCTCAAGATGGTTCATGAGTTTGGAGCGGAACGGGTGTCAGTTTTCAGTGATTCACAATTAGTGGTTTCTCAAATTAAGGGGCAATACTCGGCAAAGGAACCCATCTTACAGAAATATCTTGAGGAGGTAAGGCGAATTATCTCCAATTTTTCTGAATTTGACATTTCCCATGTCCCGAGAGATTCAAATTCCCGAGCCGATATTTTATCTAAATTGGCGAGTACCAAGGGGTCGGAAAACAATAAGACGCTGATACAGGAGACCATTCCCGAACCAAGTGTCATTCTAGCTGTTTCATTATCTCAATCATGGATGGATCCGCTTCTTACCTACTTGCAACATGGTTTCGTTCCCCAAGATCAGACAGAGGCTCGGAAATTGGTTAAGAAGGCAGCTCAATACACAGTTCTTGATGGAGTTCTGTACAAGAGAGGGTTCGGTTCACCCATGCTCAGATGTGTCAATCCATCCCAAGCTGAGGAAATCCTTGAAGAGATCCACGGTGGAGTCTGCAACCATCATATGGGTGGAAAATCCCTAGCTCGGAAAATAATCCGGGCAGGTTACTTCTGGCCTACATTGCAGAAAGACGCCATGGAACATGTTAAGAAGTGTGTTCAATGCCAGTTTCACAGCGATATTTACCAAAGACCTGCAAAAGAGCTACACTCTCTCGGCCCCCCTTGGCCCTTTTATCAGTGGGGAATGGACATCATCGGAAAATTTCCTACGGCACCAAGACAACTAAAATTTGCAGTAGTAGCTATTGACTACTTTACTAAGTGGATAGAAGCGGCACCGTTAGCAACAATCTCTACGGCCCGTATTCAATCTTTCTTTGTAAAGGAAATCATCTCTCGGTTTGGAGTGCCTCATGCCATAGTTACTGACAATGGATCGCAATTTGCAGCCACTCATTTTCAACAATTAGCAGCTGACCTAGGAATCACTCATTATTTCAGTTACGTTGAGCACCCACAAACAAATGGATTAGTCGAGGCCGCCAACAGAACCATTTTGGACGGAATTAAAAAGAAACTTCGCAACGCAGCTGGCACTTGGGCAAATAAACTTCCGAGCGTCTTATGGTCACACAGGACAACTATGCACTCCTCAAGAGGTGAAACTCCTTTTCGTTTGACATACGGCTGTGACGCAGTCATCCCAATCAAAAAGAGAATCCCTACCTTTAGGATGCTTGAACGTCCTTTAGAAACCAACGACTATTTGCTCAGCGAAGAACTCATTTTACTTGAGGAAATTCGAAAGAATGCTGCAGCTCATGAAAGGAAAATAAGGAATGACAAGCTCGAGAGTACAACAAGAAGGTTTGACCACGAGGTTTCAAAATTGGAGACTTGGTCCTTCGCCGAGCGGATATCGGTAAAGGAAATGCTGGAGTTGGAAAATTGAAGCCAAAATGGGAAGGTCCATACCGGGTGAAGGCTAAATCTGGAGCTGGCGCTTACAAATTGGAAACTCTCTCGGGCACGGAAATCAATAACAGCTGGAACGTGGCCAAGCTCAGAGCTTATTACAGCTAAGCTCTCATTTTATTTTTGTTTACATATAGTTTAGTCTATTGCTCAGAATTGTTTAGGTTGAATAAACAAAGGGTAACTTCCTTCTTAGATTACAGATAAATTGTTAGGAATTATTTAGCAAATGAGCAATTTCATCTTTGTATTCTTTTATCAATAAAATTCGTCAGTTTCTTTGAAATTCTCTTATTTATGAACATTGTGAAAAAACGTACGACTCATTTGGTTCGGCTAGCCACCGAGCGAAATCGAGATACAGCTCTTTACGAGAGTTCAACAACGTATACATAGAACGCCCGAATTCAGGAAATTACTTTCCTTGTTTCGCGGTCCGAGGGTCCCGCTTCGGCTAAAGTCGGCGATCCGAGTTCTACTCACAATTAGTAACACATACAAAAGTGATAAAGTTATTCTTGGGCCAAGAATAACGAAGTGTTTCCGCTCGGAAAATACCATCGAGCACGTAACCAACGAAACCAAAAACAACGATAATACATCGGGCAATAATGTGATTGGCATACACAGCAAATTGATTCAAATTCAGTTCTAGAGAGATGAAAGGACTTTGTTCAAAATGAACATGAAATAAACGCTCGAACATAGCGAGCAGCAAAAGAGAATACTACAAGTGAAAAGAAATTAACCGATCAAGGTTACTCTTCAACATCAGACAAGACGATATCCTTGTCATCAAATTCTGGAGCCTCAGTCAACTCAACAAGAGGATTGGGAAGATTTTCCGCTTGCAGATCAACTTCAGCCTTAGTCTCAAGGTCAATGAATTTCCCATTCTCAACACTGTGAAAGGGATGAGCTCCAACCACCCTGAACTTTGTTTCAGGGTTCAAAATTTGAATTTGTTTGATCGCCGAAATAAAAGAATCATCAACACCCTTGCTCCAATTGTAAAAATTGGTCGCCGCCACCTTCTTATGACGAAGATCTTTTTCCTTGAGCTTCCGAGCAGTAACAGCAGATTTCTCCACTTCAGATCTCAGTTCATCAACCCTTTGTCTGCTCTCCAGCAGCTCCTTCTTCAGTGCCTCCTCCACTTCCTTCCCCTTATCCTCTGCAACTTTTTTAGAAACTTTCAAAGAATCTCTCTCCTTGATCATCTCGGTTTTGTCAGCTTTCAAATTCTCCAATTCATTTTTCACTCGGACCAGTTCGTCCGAAAGACTAGCCTCTTGAGCCGCAGACATTTCTCGAGCTTCCTTCTGTTCAATGTTAAAACCAGTAAATAGATCTCCCGATTGCTTGGCCAAAAAATAAGTCAGGTTGGCACTTCGAAGTAGATACTTCGTCAAAGTCATGTTGCAACGTGACCACTCGTCGGCGGTAAGAATTCCGAACCAAGGATAGTCAGATTCAGGACAGACAAACTTGGGAAACCTTTCATCTAGTTCTCGGTCCCAAATTGATGTTTCTGATGGAGTAGCAGTAGAAGTCGGAGCAGTGACAGCTTTGGTACTTGTCCCCTCAGCCCTGATATTTGCCCCCTCAGACACTTTTTCTTTTCCTTTGTCCAACCTTCGGCGTCGAGTCAGTTGTTGAGGGGGAGAGGAGTGTAACACCCTAGGATTTTTACCCTTAATTCCCCTTATACTAAAATACGGACTTAAAAATTCATTTTTGATTTATGAAAATCAACCGTCAAACGGACGGAGTTTTGTTTGTTTTTCGGACTAATCCAAAATTTAACTTGTGATAAACAATTTTCAAATAAACAACTAATAGCCAGCAGGGCTTCAGATTGTATATGTAAATCATAACAAGGCCCAACGGGAACCAGATATATCAGAGTGCATAAAACAATCAGAGTATTAGCGGAAATACTAAGTTTGGGTGTCATAACCAGAATATATATAATTTTGTCAAAATAAAACATCCTAAGCCTCACTTAAAATATGAATAACAAATTTTACATCAAAATAGTGTAGGAGGCTTAAGTTCATAATATCCTTTAAATCCCATAATTACCCTACTCTCCCTGTAAGGGAAAGTACTCCTGCTCGGCCGGGGGCTGTGCCAACTCAATCTCCGTACCTGAAAATGTAAGGGAGTGGATATAGTGAGGTTTGCCTTGTTCTAGGGAGTAGGTTCTAGTTAGTATATAATACTTGTTAGGGTTATGTGTTAGGGGAGAAAATTAGATTATAAATCCCTAGGTTATTAAATATGAAATTCTAATTAATTAAATATACATGATGATTGGATGTTAAGACTAGTAAAAGGAAACCCAATAATATGGCAATGAATTATTTGATAAATGAAACTTGGATAAGGATAAATTGAATTACATGAGGACTTGGGTATTATTAAATTGTAACATCCCTAATCTTAATCCCTAGTATAATTATAAATTTTATTGAATTAAATATATGTTTCTTAAAAATCAACTATTTAGTTGTTGAGTATTTTCATTTAATACATTATGTTAATTACGAAAGTACATTTAATTATATTTTAAAGTAAATTTATTTGAAACAATTACCCTATTTGAAAAATAGACTTTCTATTCTTTATTTTGGTATTTATAAAGATACAATATTAAATTTTGTTACTTTCTAATATCTAGCTAATTTCCAACTTTATGGCTTTTCTATATGAATTTGTATGGAGTCTAAGTTTTAATATTAGTATTTCTTTATTAAAAAAAAAAGAAAAGAAGAGAAGTGGTTCGTGTGTGTGTGCAGTGGGTGAATGGGCTTTGTTGCCCTAATCTTCTTCAACAGGGGAGGAGTTCCGCCGCCACCCCCATCCCCAAATGTCTCCCTCTCCCTCTTGTTCCCTCTCCACCTGCCGCTCTCCCTCTCATTCCTTGGACCGCTGGCGCCGTCACCATCATCGCCTCCTTCATTCGGTCCCTTTCTCTCCCACTCGATCTCTCTTTCTTTCCCTCAGTGTTACAATCACGCCCTTCTTCTCCTCCAAGTCGCGACTTCGCGCCGCCCTCGGTTTCTCCCTCTCCATCGCGAACCGCTTCCCTCCAGCACGGATCTCCCATCGCCGCCGCCGCATGGTTCAAGGTGTCGCTGCTGCCATGGTGGATCCAGCTTTTGCCGCCGCCTCCTCCTCGCGCCAGAACTGCCACAGTCACGAAAAGAAGCCGTCCTTGCCGTTACCATCACCATGACTCCTCTATGTGGTGCTTCGAACCGAACATGGGTAGAGTTTTAGAACCAAACCGACGCCGGTATCGCCATCATCGTTACCGGGGCCAGCCACTATTTTATGCTCTGAACCGGTTTGACCAAACCGGCCTCAAAACCATATTTGAGGGTAAATCCCTAATACCTTTTTAATTGCTTTATGTTGTGTTTTAATTTTAATACTAATATTGATTTTATTGTTGTTGGTAATAGTTATTAAGTATGAAATTGTTTTGGAAATTAAATTGTATTAGAATTCATGTTGATTTTAATTATACTGATTTTAAGTGGTTAGTTTGGTTTGTAATATCGCCGAATTAAATGTTATGTCGAACTATGAGTCTTGAAGAAGTTTTTGTTAAATGCGTTGGATTCCTAAGTAATTGGGTTGTAGGATTAGTGTGCTGGGTTGTCCCTAAACTAACAACAAACCAATTAAATAGGAATCCGGTATATATTCGGCATACGTTAATTCAGGGTAATACTTTGGACTTTAAATTCAAATTGAAAGGGGCATAGTTATTTGGACTTAGAAGATGTAACTTTAACTTATTCTTGAATAAGAAATGCTCTCTTTCAGTTTTGAATTTATAGCGTCAAGTTAGTATTTGATTTGGTGATTTGAAATTAAAACTAATTAACTTTATTGTATTTATGACGAACACGTTACTTTCGAAAGTTAACGTATTTTTCAAAAGAAGTTGTACTATTTTTAATAAAAAGGGAGCAATGTTGAATTTAAATTTTGTTTGATCTTGGTTTATGAACTTGAGTCGAATAATTTTATGGTTTGGAAACAGATGCAACACTTTAAAACTAAAAATACAATAAGCTAACTTATTTTGTTTTATGATTTTGATTCAAACCCAATACTTGTCAATTTTCGAAATGTCGAAGTTAATCGATTTGATTTCCACTCCTAAGTTTCTCGAAAGTAAATTTCCAAAGTGTTTGTTCTAAGGAATCTTGGATGGTTTAATTGATGAGTTGGGTCGGTTTGGCGTATTAAATTTGATTGTTTGATTGATATAATATGGCTAGACGACGAAGACGCTCTAGAACCTGTCGCTGCGCGTATGCAATGGACCCTGTTATGATCGGACGTTATCGTGCAAAATGGAAGTGTCCAAGGAAAAGCAAGGTAAGGAGTGAGTTATAGTGAGTATTACCTTACTCTGGGGTTTAGTTTACAATATGCATATAATGGGTACTAAGAGTTATGTGTTAGTTTAGGTTGTTATACTATAGGGTAATAAATAACTAGAGCTTATGACATAGGAAAAATAATTGGATGATGATATGCTTTATCTTTAATATTTGGTATACAAGCTTGAGACTTGGTATTGCTATTAATTTAAGTGCTCATTTTGCTAAATGATTGAGTTATGATTTTATTTTATAAACCAAGGCAAAGAATGGAAATTGAGTATGAATTAAGGATAATGGTGATGATATTAATGAAGTTGTTTGATTTGTGCTAATTAAAGTTATAAGACATAATTGGGATAATATGGATAATGTAAAGGTGTTATGTTGTGATTGGTTTGAATATGGTACTTGCTAAAAAGTTTAAGTGGTTGAAAGGGAAATGAAATGGTTAATATGAGTAAGAGGAAAGGTTAATAAAGAAAAATGAGAATGAAAAATATACCCGGACGCAGTAAGACGTGAGTGCACAGGGGTGCAGACGCAGTAGGTCGTGACCAGGGGAGAATGAAAAATATACCCGGACGCAGTAAGACGTGAGTGCACAGGGGTGCAGACGCAGTAGGTTGTGACCAGGGGAGAATGAAAAATATACCCGGACGCAGTAAGACGTGAGTGCACAGGGGTGCAGACGCAGTAGGTCGTGACCAGGGGAGAATGAAAAATATACCCGGACGCAGTAAGACGTGAGTGCACAGGGGTGCAGACGCAATAGGTCGTGACCAGGGGAGAATGAAAAATATACCCGGACGCAGTAAGACGTGAGTGCACAGGGGTGCAGACGCAGTAGGTTGTGACCAGGGGAGAATGAAAAATATACCCGGACGCAGTAAGACGTGAGTGCACAGGGGTGCAGATGCAGTAGGTCGTGACCAGGGGAGAATGAAAAATATACCCGGACGCAGTAAGACGTGAGTGCACAGGGGTGCAGACGCAGTAGGTCGTGACCAGGGACAGATTGAAAAGAATTATGAATATGAATAAAGTGTATGGAACAAAAGACTTTAAGAAAATGATGTATAAGAATGAATATGCAAGATTGACTTGAGTAACCAATGAAACATTTTGATAATGAACTGTGATATGTTGAGCTTTATTATTTGGTGATTGAACTGTTATATGTGTATGACTTGGTGTTGCATTATGTCATATTTGGAAACTGTTTCCCCATTTTATGTGTAATGCTCACTGCTTACTATTTCCACAGGTACTGAGGTTTGAGCTTGCAATACTTTTGGCCGAGCAGGACTACACTCCACCCCGTGGAGTGTTGTAAAATTAATTAGAAGAGAGAGTTATTTATTATGTTTAAAATTTAGTTTTCTTTTGATTTGTTATATTTCATTCGTGCAAGCCCTGAATATGTTTTATTGGATTAGCAGGGCATGAAAATTAAATTAGTATGTTTATAAATATTTTCTGAACTGTACTGGTTGACAGGTTTATAAAAGTTATTTTTGGGAAAGTCCGATAAACAGAGGAGACTCTGTCGGATTTTCGTTAAGTTTTAAATGAAATTTTCAAGTCCATATTTTTATAAAACTCAGTTTAATTAAATATTTGTGAGGGTGTTACAAGGAGACTTGGACTTGACCGCTCGGTCCCAGCGAAACTGTAGCGGCAACAGCATGCACATTGGAGGGTGGCCGAGGAGATACCTCGACCGGAGAAGCAGAGGGAGCAGAAGTACTTAAACTCGGGGTGCTCAGGTTTGAAGATCCGGAAGCTGCGCTGGTTGCAGTAGTTTTTCTTTTCTTGCCACCTTGAAGCAGGGCAGACATATGAGAGGCCATTTTATCTGCAAAGAAAACGAAGTAACATTAGATCTGAATAAATCACAAGTATAAAAGCAGAAAGAAAACAGTTTACCAAGTTCAGCCTTGACATTCGATGAAGGGATATCCACTATATCCCTCGTTTCTATCATTCTGTTGGTTTTCAAATAACTCTCAACAGCTCGGCACACATCTTTCTCATATTCGGCGAGCTCTTTCCAATCCGACGCATATGAGGCAATCCTCCGGTTGAAAAAGCTTGCATTCCATTGAAGAGGAAACCGAGGGATTGGTCGCCTTTCACCAGGACGGGTGAACCAGCAGACATCGTTGCCAACAAAGTTATATTTAAAAAAGAAAGGCTTGAACCCTTTCCAAGACTCAGAGTACTTAGTGAAAAGAGCATATCCATTACGTAACTTCAAAGAAACCCAAGGTCGTCTTACAGAACCTTTCTCAAAAGTGTTACATTGGGGAGCAAACAGATAGAAAAAAATTGGAATAGTGCAAGACCATCCCATCGCAGAACAAACTTGTTGAAAACCTCTAACAAAAGCCCAAGCATTCAGATGCAGTTGGGAAGGAGCTACTCTCAGGGTATCCAAAACATCTATCTCAAAGGCTGTAAAAGGCATTCTAACCCCTAGTCGGGTAACCACTTCCTCATAAAAATAGAAACCAGTAGTACCCTCAGGAATTTGAGTGCAGACTCTTTCGTTCAAACCCACCGGACTAATGGAATATAAGTTCCCAGCATCATCACCAACAACCTCTCGGTCGACCCAATCGTATTGAGCAGCATCAGGTGGAAATGGGTAGAGTTCAGGATTGGTAACACACTTTCTCTTCATACCTGAGGAAAAGGGGCACACTTGGAGTCAGAAGCAGAAAAACTTGATTATTTCGGATCATGCACTTATGAATACGGTCGGCTGGGGAACACCTCCCTTTCTGGGCAGAATTTCCCCAAACCAACTGAAATATCGAATACCTCTTTGCTGCTTCCTTAACCTCCTCTGTTCTACCCTCTCGGCAATCCTATAGTGAATCACACCCTGTCTGAACTCTTTCAAAGTCCGAGGAAAATGCATAGCTATCGGTTTAACGCAAGTATCTGGGTTTTCGGCCTTGTGTGTTCTTGGTACATCAGAGTTTACAGAATCCTCACTCATGTTTAACACTGCTTTGATACAAACCTTAAGAAATTAAGTGCAGCAAAACGCAAAACAAACCTAAGAAATACTACGGCGATCACTCAACAAACGACAATGAAGGGCAAAGAACTTCAAAGAACAAAAGGTTTTACTCATGAACAGTGATGGGCTGTTTATCGAACCCTATGTTTCTTTTAAAATCAAGAAAAAAGGGTACAGGGCCAGTGTTAATGCATAACAAAGAAATTTCTAAGCAAGATACATACGATAGATGGCAGGAACAGTCGCATGCAAAGAATTTTAAAACAACATAGAAGAAAGAGAAAATAACCGGTGAAGGGAAAGTTCGTTACCTGTTGATGATGAACAACCAATAAATCGAAGAAAAATGAAGACTACGGAGATGGAAACGGGCTTGATGCAAGGAAGAAGGACGAAATGATGACAAGAACTCCTTTGGCAGACCTTGGCTTCGTTGATCAAAATCCCAGAAAAAAACGATGAAGAACAAGAGAGAAGAACTTGAGAGGTTTCTAATTCTGATTGTTAAAGGTTTGAGAAAAACCGCTCCTTGAAATTCACTTCAGAAGTTCCCTCCACTATCTCAAAGATTTGGGCCGAATTAATAAAAGCCCATTTATGATAAACTGGATACGTGGCACTTCCTGCAAATTTGAAAACATAAGGTTTCATTTCCCGGTAAAGTAAAGGACACGTGGAAGCATAAGTAGAATTGAAGGGTCACTTCTGGGTCAATCAAGTGACAACTCAGGTCAGAGCACTCTTATGCTTGGATAACTTTCTTCATCAAGAGTTCGGTCGAAAAACAGTTCACTCGTCTCAATAACTCGGCAGGGCTCAGATCACCCCACCAAGCTTGGGGGGCTTATGTAGTGGACCTATGGTAGACCGAGTGCTTCCCGACCAAAACCACCTTGGACCGACCAGTAAGACGCTGGAACAAGGCCTGCGGTCGGAAAGTCACACCGAGCAAGCTGGGTTTCTACAGTGAAGTTGCACGCTAATGAGATTAACCCCGAGCACTGGATATTCATCCTTATCTTTATTGTTTATAGTCTCATCAAAGCATAACCACTTCTCCTAGATTCCCACGACTCTTGGTTAGATAAAAACAGTATTGGATTAAGTCTATCATCTACAGGATTTATGGATATGATCTTATCATAACCTCTACGAATCCCACTTGAATTCTTCATCCTCAGAAGGCTCCTCAGAACGGCCCACGATACACAGGTAATCCCCTATAAGAACCACCATGCTATAGGGTCTAAGGTACGTCTTTTCATCCCTAAGTTGACACTAGCACACACGTTGTTGACTAGGGAGAACCTGTTTATCCCAACTGGATATACAGAAATCCTAAAAGTCCTACATTAATCTCTTTATTGGGATCACTCTTTGGGGCTCTTCCATAGCTTCAAGGTTGATCTTAGTTAAGGACACGACATTTCCGCTGACTCTGATTTTTATTATTCGAGCTCTGTATGAAGCAAGTATTGATGAAGTTAATTTCCCGAGATAACTCTATTTTATTAACTAAGTTATTTATCAAGAAATCGGAAGCTTCGAAAGCTATTTCCATCTCTCAAAGTTATCTCGAATGATTTTAAATACTTAACGAATAATTATTTCCACTACCGAACTCAGTTTCAATTATACGACTTGAATTTGAGTACCATGATCAAAGGCTTTAAAAAGGAAATTTTTATATTCCAATTTTCCAACGTAAAAGTTCAATAATATAAATGAATTACTTTTCCATATAAGTTAAGGTGAATAAATAAAGGGCGTTACACCAGCCCCATTCCTTCCTTCCTTCCTCCGCACCAAACCACCCCCAACACCCACTAAACACCCAAATCTCACCTCCAATCCTTCCCCCATGAAAACCCAACCCCATTTTAATGAAACCCACACCTTCCTCATGTCTTCTTCTTCAAATTCTTCCCTTTGTGTTTCTCTCTCCTCCAGATCTCAAGAAACAAGTGGAGATCGGTCTAGAGAGTTGAAATCAAAGTAGATCAGGGGTATATCCAAGGTATTTGGAGCTTCAATCGAGCCTCCTCTTCCACTAAGGTAAGGGGGAGACCTTTTCTACACTTTGAGATAGGGATAATTAGGGTTTATAATAGGGTTTGGGATTAATAGTTAAATTGGAGTGTGGGTAGTGTTTTATCACTTGTTTAGAGTTGGATTGGGGGCAGTTAGATTTTTATTGGTTGATTTTATGTTTATTGAAATGTTTATAACAAAACCCCTTTTTGTATGTTATAAAAGTAGGAAGTGAAGTGTAACGACCCAACTATTTAACTCTTAATTACTTATAAATAAAGTAGAGGAAAATTTTTCGTCAAAATAAGTTAATAACTTGATAATTTCAAAAAGCGGAAGCAACTTATACATAACATCCTTACCAAATAAAGCATAGAAGTTTTACAACTTTATGATACAATAGTTCAAACTATAAGTAAACAAAATAGACTCCGAGCTACTTAATATACTAATAGTAACCCAGAGCATGGTTCTTCAAACTCCACCATTGGAAAGAGAATTTCGCATCCCTTGCCAGTACTATTCTTCCCCTTGGAAGACGGGATCTCCATTACCTACAAGGGCAACACGGGAGTAAGTCATAGCTAATCACGTTAAAACAAATGATAATAATAGTGGCTAAAAACAACAAACACAAGTAATAACAAATTACAGATGCAAGTACATATGTCAAACCCTTTTTACTCAAGTAGTTAATCTTATTGTCAATGGCATGATGCATGCTAATCTCAACAATATCCCGAGGCATCACAGCTTGGAGGAAAATGGGTCATCCTGAACTTCCTCCGCTCGACCCTTCACGACAGACAGCGTGTGCGACAGACAGCGCAAAACATCTCAACAAGCTGGAGCAAACAATGCATGAATGCAACCATAAACAATTACCAATCCTCATTATTAATTCATTATCATCTCCATCAAGGACATAGTCCATCATTCTATCTTTCCATTCATTAATCTCATCCTTAACAATCCTCTTAGCTGGTGCTGATACTTTCATAAAAAGGCCATCAGCGGCATAGCCACTTTGTGATGGGTTTAATCATTTCCATTTAACAGTTTTAAGAAAAGTCCATCAGCGGCCTAGCCACTTTGTGATGGTTTTAGAAATAGCCTTTAGTTATTCCATTTATAGTCCATCGGGGCATAGCCTCCTATTGATGGTTATTGCAACGACCCCATTGGGACTCCTATAGTAAAATATCAACCAAGTGAATAAGACTTTCACCGGGACACCTATAGGATTAATATCGACAAAACGGGTGTACGCACTTCCGTTGGGACTCCTGTAGGGAAAATATCAACCACTGAATGAAATTCCAGTAGGACACCTCCAGGATAGTTATCAACCAACGGGATTAGATATTAAGCAAAGTGATGATTAGAATTTAGTAACTTTAGGAGATTAGACGAGTTAATTTATGAAACTTTAAAAGAATAAGAGATTTGTGAAATTTTCTTAAAATACTCGAGTAGTTCATGAACTACTCGAGTAATTCATGCCAAAAATACTCGAGTACTCGAACAAATACTCGAGTAGTTCATCATTTTCCAGAATACTCGAGTCTTTCTCAAAATACTCGAGTCTTTTTGCTGCAATAGCACCAGTTTTCTGCATTATATGCACCAATTCGTGATTCTCATACTTTTACTTCAATTCTGCACCAAACATAAGTTATTCCACAAGTAATAAACATGTTGCATATATCAATTAACATCAAATTAACAGAAACATAACCAAATCACAGAATTTCATAAAACATATAAAGTATCCATTTTAACATATGAATTTCATTTCTTCTTGATTTTAAAATCGTAAATCAATCTAGTGAGCTTCCTTAGGTCCAATTAAACCTGTTTAAACACAAAAACCATGTGTTTCTGGCCTCCAAGTCAAATTCCCATTTCAAACTTATATTGCCCATGAACCTCATATGGTTCCTATGAATTTAGCTTATTGATTACCATTCTAGCGATTAGGTAACTTCTCCCATACCTTAGAGAAGCTAAACAAATGATTGGCTGAAGAGAAAAGAGACCAGATCAAGGTTGGTGATTTCTGCACCGGTGCACACTAGTTGCACTAGCTGACTTTGGCCATTGAATTCACCACGATTAAGGCATGAAAAAGAATGAAATAAGTTAGCTTAAGCAACTAGGGAGTGCTAACTTTAATTAGAAATGAATTTGGAATCGAGAGAGTTCCTGAATTTACCAGACCAATTCAAGAAAGAGAGGTTGATGGTGCTGTTTGGTGCTCTGTTTTCACAGATTAGAATATGCAACTTTAGAAGCCTATATCTTGATTTACAGGAAGTCAATTTGAGTGGTTCTTGGTTCTAATTCAAGATTGGAATTAGAAATCGAATAGTGTTTTGGTTTCACTGGATTTGGGTGAGTGAGGAGGGAGAATCGAAGGCTCAAAGAGAGCACCAGAAAACTGAAAAATAATTGAGAATGGAATTCGGGTATGGGAGATTTGGATGAGTTTTCAGCTCCCCAAATCACTTATTTATAACTTAGGATTGCCCTCCTATGAAGTAAGGTCCATCTCTGTGTTTGTAACCAGATGAAACGAGCTGTTGGCTTCAAATTGAGTTGAAACCAACTTTTATTTTTTTGCAAGACTGCACGAAATACTCGAGTATCACTAGAAATACTCGAGTATTCTGACTAAAATTTCAAATTTTCCTAACAGCTAGTTACGATACTCGAGTCTTCCTTCCAATACTCGAGTATTTTGACTAAAAATCAGAAAAATTAATATTTTGTTCAATTAAAATAGTTTATTTAATTATTTATTTTATTTACTTTATTTATTTATTTATTTAAAATGTTGGACCTTACATCCTCCCCCACTTAAAAAGGAATTTCATCCCCGAAATTCAATTCAGAAAGTAAAACTTACTCGAACAGATACGGGTATTCTTCCTTCATCTGACTTTCTAATTCCCAAGTGATGTCGCTAACACCACCACGTTCCCATACGACTTTTACTAACGGAATTTCCTTTCCTCGTAACTGCTTAATCTTTCTGTCTTCTATCCGAATGGGACCGGTTTCGAATGTCAGATTTTCTCGCAAAGGTATCTCGTCGGGTTTGATGCGAATAATCGAAGCAGGGTCAGGCACGAACTTCCTTAGTTGGGACACATGGAACACGTTGTGCAGGTTGGATAGAAATGGTGGCAGGGCTATCTGGTAGGCAACAGGACCAATACGCCTCAGGATTTGGTATGGATCAATGAACTTGGGTGATAACTTCTTTGGTTTCATCACACGTCCAACTCCAGTTGTTGGAACCACTCGGAGAAAGACATGCTCTCCTTCTTGAAACTCCAATTTAGTTCTTCTCCGATCCACATAATTCTTTTGTCTGCTTTTGGTAGCTTTCATCTTTTCTTGAATTACTTTAATCCTTTTGGTTGTTTCTTGAACGACATCGGGGCCAAGGAGCGTATTCTCCCCTACTTGGAACCAACATAGTGGGGTTCTACACTTTCGCCCATATAGTGCTTCGAAAGGTGCCATCCCAATGCTTGCATGGAAGCTATTGTTGTAAGTGAATTCCACCAAAGGCAATAATTGACTCCAGGTCTCACTATACTCCAAAGCACATGCCCTTAACAGATCCTCAAGAGATTGGATTGTCCTTTCAGATTGGCCATCGGTTTGGGGATGATAGGCTGAACTCATCCTTAATCGGGTTCCCATTGCTTGGTGTAAACTTTTCCAAAACCGAGAACAAAACCTTGGATCACGATCAGAGATTATGCTTGATGGAATTCCATTTAACCGCACCACTTCCTTGATATAAAGTTGTGTGAGCTTTTCCAATGAATATTTCATATTGATTGGAATAAAGTGAGCCGATTTTGTCAATCGATCCACTATTACCCACACGGCTTCATATCCTCCTTGTGTCCTTGGAAAACCGGAAACGAAATCCATTGCAATGTTGTCCCATTTCCATTATGGAATATCTAATGATTGAAGTTCCCCTCCAGGCCTCTTATGTTCTACCTTTGCTTTTTGACAATTAAAGCAAGATGCTACATAAGTTTCCACATCCTTCTTCAATCCAGACCACCAAAACATTTTCTTCATGTCTTGATACATCTTTGTAGCTCCAGGATGAATACTCATTTTACTTTTATGGGCTTCTTCCAAAATGATCCTTCGCAATTCCTGATTTGCAGGAATGCACACTCGATCTTTAAACCTTAAGACTTCATCCGGGCCAATTTGGAAGTCTGGTTCCTTCCCTTCCACACTTAGCCTCACCTTTTCTTGTAGTTCCACATCGTCTCGCTGCATCTCCTTTATCTGTTCTAGGAATTCATTGGTTATCTTCATCATTCCAAACTTGATACTGGACGATCTCACTTCCATTGCCAGATTCAAGTCTCGGAATTCTTCAACCAGCTCCACTTCTTTGATCATCAAAGTACTCATATGCAACGTCTTTCGACTTAAAGCATCCGCTACCACATTGGCTTTTCCAGGATGGTAGTGAAGCTCAAAGTCATAGTCCTTTAGAAATTCCATCCATCTACGTTGTCGTATATTTAATTCCTTTTGATTGAAAAAATATCTGAGACTTTTGTGGTCATTGAACACCTGGAATGTTGTTCCATACAGATAGTGTCTCCACAACTTCAATGCAAACACTATGGCTGCCAATTCCAGATCGTGAGTTGGATAATTCTCTTCATGGATCTTCAACTGTCTTGATTCATAAGCTACCACCTTTCCTTCTTTCATCAACACACATCCGAGTCCTTTCTTGGAAGTGTCACAGTATACATCGAAACTTTTGTGAGGATCGGGCAAGATTAACACCGGTGAAGATGTCAATTTGTCCTTTAACTCTTGAAAGCTAGCTTTGCACTTTTCATCCCAAACAAAAGGTTGTTCTTTTCTGGTTAAACGTGTTAAGGGCAAAGCAATCCTTGAAAATTTCTCAATGAATTTTCGATAGTATCCCGCTAGCCCAAGAAAACTTCTCACTTCAGTGACAGTTCTTGGGGCTTCCCATTCAAGTACGGCTTCCACCTTGGATGGATCTACAGCAACTCCCTCTTCTGTAATCACATGGCCAAGGAATTTCACTTCTCTTAACCAAAACTCGCACTAAGCCAATTTTGCATAGAGCTTCTTCTCCCTTAAGGTTTCCAGAGCCATCTGAAGATGTTTGGCATGCTCCTCTAGGGTTTTCGAGTATATCAGGATGTCATCTATGAACACAACCACAAATGAATCCAGATATGGTCGAAAGACCCGATTCATGTAGTCCATGAACACAGCTGGTGCATTTGTTAGGCCAAACGACATTACCACATACTCGTAGTAACCATAACGGCATCGGAAGGCTGTCTTGGGAATATCCTCTTCTCTAACTCGAATCTGATGATAACCAGATCTTAGATCGATTTTAGAGAACACCTTAGCTCCACGGACTTGATCCATCAGATCATCTATTCGGGGCAACGGGTACTTATTCTTGATAGTTACTTTGTTCAACTGCCGATAGTCAATGCACATGCACATACTTCCATCCTTTTTCTTTACAAATAACACTGGTGCACCTCACGGCGATACACTCGGCCTGATAAACTTTTTCTCCAACAAATCTTCCACTTGTTTCTTTAATTCTGCCAACACCGATGGTGTCATTCGAAAGGGAGCAATCGATATAGGACCGGTTCCAGGAATAAGGTCAATACTAAACTCTATTTCGCGAGGAGGAGGTAAACCGGGTACTTCTTCGGGAAAGACCTCGGGGTATTCACAAACTATGGGAATATTCTCGATCTTAGGTTCTAATTTGGGTGTTTCCTCTACTGAGACAGAAAACAGACATAGGTATTGTAACATCCTCACTTTTATTAGTTAATTTTAAGTTTTATTAAAATTGGTGTTAGAAAATTTCTTTTAAACTTAATTACTTCTAAAAACTTCTTACGAAAATCCGGCAGAGTTTCCTCTATTTTCCGGACTTCCCAAAAATTTTCTTCTTAAACCTGTCAGTCCAGAAATATTTAAAAACATAAATCACAATAGTTAAATAGTCATAACAGATCCTAACGCCCGATTTAGTACAAGTCACAGGGCATACGTCTATTTCATATTATAAGTTACAAAAATAATTGTCCTCTCATAATAATAATTATACATTCCACGTAGTGGAATGAAGTCCTGCTCGGCCATCACCAGTGTAAGCTCCAATTCCGTGCCTGCAAAATATAGCAAGAAGGGTAGCATTACACAGAACTTAAAAAGATAAGTCCTATAAGAAGACATAGTAAATAACTAAGCCTACATTATTATTATCATACATTATCCATATACATCCATATATTAAATTTTCTTTTACTTCTTCTCTTATTCTCACATTCTTATTACTCTTAGCTCTCAACTCATTCTATTCTTAGTTTTTCATTGATTCAGATTTCTTTCTTTTCATTCTTTGATTTTCTTTCATTTCTTTGGTCTCTTTCCTTTCTTTTTCTTTCCTTTCACTTTGTCTTTTCATTTTCTTTCTTTTTCCTTTTCATTTCACTTTTATTATTTGGCCACAGGGTCACCACGACCAACCTGTGCCCATTATCATTTATTTTTATTAGGCCACAGGGTCACCACGACCATCCTGTGCCGATTTTCATTTATATTTATTACGCCACAGGGTCACCATGACCATCCTGTGCCGATTATCATTTATATTTATTAGGCCACAGGGTCACCACGACCATCCTGAGCTGATTAACATTTATTTTTATTAGGCCACAGCGTCACCACGACCATCCTGCGCCGATTATCTTTTATTTTCTTTCTCATCATGAATTCGTCTTAGTCTTTTCTCTTTACTTTTAGTTCCTTAGTTCTCTTTAATTCTTTTAAATTTCTTAATCCTTCTTTTATCTTCTTATATTTAAATGTTTCTCTTTACTAATTTATTCTTACTTTTAATTAACTCTATTGAGCCTGGTCATATACTTTATATTTTTAACTCTCGTTACTAGTTCTTAGTGATTTCTTTGCTTCCTCTATCTCACGTTATTATTTACTATTTATTCCTATTTCATTAACTCCATTTTATTTAACTACCTTATTTAACTTAACTTAGTTTTCCTATCTTTGCTTTAGTATCTTTTTATTAATTTTTTTTACCGGTTTCCTATTTTCCTTTACATCTAATTCATTCATTCATTCATTTTTTTTGTTTCTATTCCCATATTCAACTCCGCACATATTCCTTATTCTACATTCTAATCCCTCTTTTATCCCATTTAAATCTTCACTTACTATTTTACTTATTATCTATCAGTTTATTAGTTCTACTCTTTATGCCTCTATTACGTTTACCCTTTATTCTTTTACTCCTAAGTTTAGTTGGTTTTTCCTTAACTTCTCCCTTGAGTTACAGTGTATACTTTTCTACATTTTCGTTCAATATTAACCAATTTAATATCCTAAATACGCTCATTCGTTCCGGACCTTGTCCTACACGTACATATTCTATTCCCTAAGGTGTGGTTTCCATTAATAATTCTAAATACTTCATTTATGTCAGTGGGGACTACCCTAAGGTTCATTAACATATTACCCTATTCTCACTACAAAAAAAACCCTTTATTGCAACGACCTTTTGCAACGACTTAAAAAAGTCGTTGCTAAAAACAGGTGTTTTGCAACGACCTAAAAAAGTCATTGCAGAAAATAGGTGTTTTGCAACGACTTAAAAAAGTCGTTGCAGAAAACAGGTGTTTTGCAACGATTTAAAAAGTCGTTGCAAAACACCTGTTTTCTGCAATGACATTATTGTTGCCAATAATATTAAATTATTTTTTTATATAAAAAATGAAAAAATTAAATAATAAAAAAGGGTATAACTATGCACACTAAAAAACTAACCATGTGTTATAGTAGAGCACTTATTAGAAATAGAAAGTTCCTTAGGGTTTCTCTTGGTCTCACTCTCCTTCTCCATCCCGCCGCCACAATGGCACAGAGCACTCACTGCTCAATCTCGATCTCACAAGGGCACAAGGCCTTCTCCTCTCAGCCATTCGAAGTTTCGAGCTCACTTCTCAGTTCTCTCTCTCCGTTCCGATCTCACTCTCCTTCTCCTGCCGTCGGGCCTTCACTCATTTCCGAACTCACTACTCAGACTCTCACTCAGTTCCGATCTCCTCTCAGGCTCTCAATCTTGTTCTCGTGCCGCCTCTCTTTGGCAGTATCGCCGTCGCCCGTCGCCGTTCTCGCTCGTCACCTATCGCCTCTCTTTGGTGAGTTCGATTTCACTAATATTTGGGGTTTGCTTCTACTGTCATTCGCCGTTGTGTTGTTTGTAACACCCCGCATTTTTCCCATACGTGCGTAAACGATTTTTAACGAAAGAAACCTTGGAATTATGATTTTCTGAAAAAGTATTTTTCATAAGAAAGAAAAAAGTGCTGATTTCTATGGATTTTTATAAACAAAATGTTTTATAGAAGAAAAATGAATGATTTGTTAAGATGGAAAAGGATTTGCTAAATTGTGATTTTTATTAAAAGATGATTTTGTTAGAAATGAAATTTTTGGGTCTGTTATCTTTGAAAATGTGTATCTTTTAAACCGTAACTCAGAATTTTATGATTTTTATATGAAAACGATCGTTTTGAAACCTAGAATTTGAAAATGTAATTTTTAGAATTTTCTGGAGTGATTTATAAAAATTTATTTTCAGAGTTTAAGAAATACGAATTTTGAGCAAAATGTGTTTTGTGATGTTGTCTTGACATGAATTTTGTGTGATGTGTGCTTGATTTAATATGTGTAATATGTGTGTGCAATAAGTGCTGTATGAAAATGGTTGTGAAAATATAGAATTAATTGAATTGTTGTATGAATTAGTAATTTTAAATACTAATGGTAAAAGTGATTAGAAAATAAAAGTATGAGACATGTGTGTGTGTATGAGAGTGCCACGGTTTGTGTATGTGCATGTAGGTGTGTATGTGTGTGTATATCCGTGTGTGTGTGTGTGTGAATAAGCTTGGAAAGTAAGAAACTAAATAGGACTAGATGAGAACCATGAGTAACTAGTTAGTGAAAACCCTAACTAAGAGCCAACAACCCATTAGAACCTAGATGACCCCTAAGACCTAGCCTACTCCACTTTGTCCCCTTAACTTTGCTAAAATCCACCCATGCAAATAATTGTGAGGACCAAACCACCCCTCCTTACTTGCACATGGACCGAATTTTACAAGGCCAAAATGGGGAATCATGAACTTGCCTATATATAGAATCAAGCCTTAGTTCATTTCCTTTCACCCATTCTCATTTTCACCCTTCCAACATAAACACTACTCTAAGAGCTCATTCACCTCTTAGAGAGAAATAGAAAAGAAATAAAGGAAAAGAGAGAAAGAGAGAGGGAAAGGTGGCCGTGAGCCTTAGGAGGAAGAAGAAGGAGATCCACCTTAGATCAAGAGTAACCCTTTGAAGATCCAAGTGTTAGGAGCTTAAAGAACCAACCTTCTTGGTAGAAGATTCGAAGGACAAGAGCAGGAAATGTAATAGTTTAGTTTTCCCTTTTTAGTTTGTAGATCCCTTTTTATTTTCTTTTTTGCATGTTTATTTTTGTGATTGATCTATGATTGCATGTAATTTATAAGTCTAGATCTTGAGTTTTCAAGAACCAAATGAACTTGTAGAACCCTAAATTTTGGACCTTTATGATTCGGTCACACCTAGAAAACTAGGTCATGATGCTTTTAACTTGATTCAAGTTCTTGCATGTTAGTTGTATGTTTATAAAAGATGATTTAAGTTGTTGGAATGTTTGGATCTTGAGTTGATTTTGATGAAGCTTGAATTTTTGGTTTTGATCTTTAAAAAGTCTTAATCTTTTCTAATGCATGTTGATTTGATGATGACGATCTTGTTGATTTATGTGTATATCTTTTATGATCCATGTTTAATAAGCATAAAGCTAAAATCTTAAAGCATGCATGTTGAATTTAAGTAGAAAAATCATGTTTTTATTTAAGTGCATGTCACGGTTTTGGAAGAGAAAATTTAAGAGACAAGTTTTAAAATGATTTTTGAAGTATGAACATGATTTAGCTTAAGTATTTGATTTTTTTGTGTGTTATATTTTTGTGAGAGGCCATTCGGCCATACTTGATGTAAATGGATCTCATGCTTTTGTTGTGTGAAAAGTTAATGCATGTGTATGATAGGACTAGATCTAATGATTCTAAGTGCATGCATGTTATGTTTGGAGGTTTAAAGTGTAATCTTGATTTTTTATTTGAAACTAAGTGATGAACTTAAATTTTGTTGAAATTCTTTAATAAAAACCTTGTTTTAATAAAGTTAATGCATGTGGATATGGATGAGTGATGTGGTATGATGTTTGATGTCTTGATTTGATTTTGTGATTTTTATATGTTGAAAATTGAACCAAAAACCTTGCATCTTTGCATGTGAGTATTCGGCCATGAGGAAAAGAAATAGGAAATTATATGTGATCAATGTTTAAGTTGCATACATGATGAGATTAATTTAATCTAAGAGCTTAGAATGTACATGCATGAAGTCATTAAGTTTAAAGAAAAATAAAAATGAAACTTTGAGAAGATTTGTAATTTAACTTGTTGTTTGATTTAAGTTAAGAAAATAAATTAAGATTGTTAAATTTTCCTTTTTCATGTTCTCGGTTTCTAGTCTAAAAAGAAAAGAAAATAATTTCAATTGTTTTGTGCTTTTATGTGTGCATTAATCTTTGCAAAATTGCACCTATGTGATTCGGCCAATGTATATTAGTATAGCTAGAAAATTATCTCCATGAAATGACCTTTGTGAATGACTATGTGTTGTATGCATGATGTTATTGATGTGTTGTTTGTTTTAACCCCTTGATTTGGGTCCAATATATAATGTTTTGAGCATTGATTTGACTCCCTTTTACTATGTGTTTAGCTTGTTTCTCAAGTATTTGTAGGACTTTTTGTTAATTCTTAGAAATAGTTCTTAGTTTTGAATCCTTGGAACGTTTTGTTCTTTTTTGGGTATGTTTCAGGTACTTATGGAGCTTAAATGCAAAATATATTGATGGACTTGGATAGAGGATGAAAAGAGCTTCGAAACGGTCCAAGAACGGAGTAAAACGGAGTCCGGATGAGTCCGTAGCGCCCAAAACAGTCTGGGGCGCGCGTGCTAAAATTGTGCAGTACCCGTGCGCGCCCCCGGCGTGAGGATGGATGCGCCCCAGGCGCGCAAACCGCGTGAAAGTGACACTGCTCGGTATTTTGGCCATAACTTGAGCTACGCTTATCCAAATAAGGCGATCTTGGTATCATTTTAAAGCTAAGGAAAAGATCTACAACTTTTCCAGAAATAGCCTTGCTCAAATTCGTCCATATTCAAGGTCAAAATTCGTCCATCTTCAGTTTTGCTCCAATTCAATTAGGATTACTTTTATCTTTTAAATATGCATATTTAGGATTAGGTTAGGCAGCCAACTGGAAGAGAAAACAAAAATTAGAATTGAAGAGGGAGATTACCGATACTTTGGAGCAATTGAAGATTGAAGAATTTGGGGTAATTTGTCTATGAATTTCCCTATTATGTCTTCTTTTCTTCTTATTTCTATGTGTAACTAAAACCCTCGTGTTAGGAACACGGTGAATTTGTATGGCGTAGCTTATTTCAATTTATGATTTAGAGTTTTCCTGTTTTTAATTCATGCATTAATTGAGTTTTTATTGCATACGTAAACCTGATCAATTTATGTTTGGATCTCTTAATTCTAATGAAAGTTAGGATTTTGAATAGGCCTTGAAATTAACGGTATAATCAGTTTAGTTATAGAGATATGATTAAATGATTATTGACTTGGTAATTCCCTTGTGCTGAATATGATATTTTCTAATATTGTAATTTGTTGAGAGATCAAGGATTAAGTATTTAGAGAATAAGGGTAATGTTAGAGAGATCTAACTATTGCTATTTGAGAGGAATTGTCCATGAATTAAAGGAAAATCTAAATTATAATTGAATAAGTGAAACCTACAATGCAACCAACGTTCCTAACCAATTTCTCCCATAGTTTCTCAAGTTTTTATTTAATTTCAGCAATTAATTAGTTTAGTTAATTAATAGTTTCAAATCTGAATTTTAATTTAAATCAACTTTTTAGTTATAGGATTTAGTTTTAATTACATTAAGGTGAAAATATACTAAAAACACAACTCCCTGTGGGACGATATTCGGTCTTCCATAGACTATATTACTCCTTGACCCAGTACACTTGCTGGCACATCAACAAGTTTTTGGCGCCGTTGCCAGGGAGTAGTATTCTTTAGTTTATTTTTGGTACTTAGTGTAATTTTTAGTGAGTTCTATATTTTTTAAAATATATATAACCCTCCCTGGTATCAGAGCCAGATGGGGAAGTAGGAACGTTTGGCTAGGGGTAAGATCTACAATATGGTAACATAATATTAAAGGTCATTTTAATTTTTCTGTATATAGAGATAAATAAGATTCGTCACTCAACTGGAAGCACGAATAAGTTTCGTGTTATTCCTGTGCATAGGTAGCAAGAGTCATAAGTCCTAAAAGAGGCAATAAAGCTCAGATGATGCTGCGATTACCAGGAATAACATCTAACTGTCGGTGGCTATGGTTGAACTGATGATGGTTAAAAAAAAAAAAGAGTTTTTTATGACCTAAAATATTGTGTAGATCATATTATTTATCTTACCTCTGGAAACTCGTTTTTATGAAACCAAATGATGGTGATGATACTATAGGGCGAGGAACAATTACAAAATTCACTCACTACTTCAACATGTTTCGCTCTCTCTCAACCCACCTCTCTTTCAAGTCCTCCCAACCATCTTCTTCGTCTCTCGCCGAGAACGAAGAAGACCAAACCTCTTCTAGAAACATTTTCAAAGAAGAAATCAAATTTCAAGATATAAATCAAGATTTTGACAATTGGGAAATTCCCAAAATTCCCACAAAAGACCTCTACAAACCCCAGGGACGATTCTTTCAGAGTTCTGATTACATCATAAGAACTGTTGAAAAGAATATCCCCATCAATCCAATCACCTCTAAAGATGAAGAGTTCCACCTTCTCTCCAATGAAACCTTGAGAAGTCACAAACAAAAATACCGTTACTTTCACATAGGTTGTGTCCAAGTTGCTATCAAGCCACTCATGAGAGAAGGCCTTAATGCTTCTGTACTCTTATGTTTAAGAGATAAGAGGCATAATCAATTTTCAGATTCTCTTCTGGGAACTGTAGAAACCAGCCTCGGACATGGTCCAATCTATTTTAATTGTTACCCCAATCTCACTGTTAGTCTTCAAGACAGAAATATCCTCAAAGTTTTAATCTTGAACCTTCATACCCATGGTCTAGACATGATATCTGGATCCAACCCTATTGCCCTCATGTACAGAGTACAGTATAAGGTCATGAACTCTTGCAGTTCTATGGTTAGAAGATCAAGTAATCCTGGAGAAACGACCCTATTCCTCACTGATATCTCAAAAGCAAATGTCACTGTCCCAAAAACCATTAGATGGGAAGATATTGTCTTACCCGAAGATTGGCATCTAGACAGAGCTGCACCAGCTCTGCCTAAAGAGACCCCTGAAATCCAGGAGATCCGACAATATGAAGATGGTAGAGTAAAATTAACCTTTAACAGAAGAAATTCCTTTAGTGTCGCCAGATCTGAAAGTTCAAGGGCTGGGGATCTCAGATCCCGTGCTACTGAGACAGCCTCTAGGAAATCTTTCTCAACAATATCCCAATCAACTATCCATCTCCAAGGCCTCGATACCTCCACTTCCATACCTTTACCCAAATATCAAAAACGAGAAGAAGATCAAAAAACTATTCAGTCGCCAACATACTCCTCCATGAATGATGAGTATGATGAGATTAATAATATTGAAAAAGTTTTTGTGATCAACAAAGAAATAATCAAAAAAGATTTCTACTCTGATGACAATGTCGCTCAAAGAAACTGGTTTTTTACTCATTTTAGAGAAAAACGTAATCAAATCCAAAATGAGTTTTACAATTTTCTTGGACGAGTTGAACAAAACATATATTTCTTTGATTGGTTCCAAACTTATGCTATTGTGAATAAGATTGATTATCCTTTCAAAAGGCAATTGTCTTCAAAAGAAAAGGTTACAAATGTTATCAGTAGCTGGCAACTTAAAGATGGCACCACTCTCCAGTCTGAATTACCTCCAAATAGGCAATACCAGCTCAACACTAAGACTGGAACTAGTCTAGCCATAGCTGCCCCATTCAAATCAAAAGATGAATCTGACCCAGTCAATCCTAAAGATATCAAAGATTTGATGGAACAATCCAACTACACCAATAAGTATCTTCAAACTTTAGGAGAAAATCTTAGTATTATCAGATCTAGGAAAGAAGAGGATACCTCTTCTTTAGTCGAGACTAAGCCAACTGAAAAACCCTTCTTCAAACCTTTCAATCCTTCGAAAGATCTTAGAAAAAACCTACAATTCCTTAAAGCAAAAAATAAGGCTATAGTTTCCGATGAGTTAGCAGATAGCATCCGAAATTTGACCCATCTCGTTGCCCCCGAGACACCCCAGCCTTCCGATTCAAGTTCCATAAAGCCCTCTGAACCTAGAACCCCCCCCTTTAAGGATCGCCTGATAAATGTTTTAGGAGAATGCAGTTCTCCTTACTCTTCTGAACCTGAATCAATAAGATCTGAGAAGTTAGGTTTGAACCCGCTCATGAGTCAATCTTTATCCTGGAAAAAACCTTCCAAGCTTTATTACCAACGTGCAACTGCCCCGGATTTACTTCTTGAGGAATCCGACATCCCCCTCAAAAGCTTTGATGCAAACCAATTATACATATGGAACATTGATGGTCAGAATGAGTATGGTATTATGCAAGTTATGCAATACATGTGCATGGTTGCTACTGCTTACCTAACCACCAGTGATATAGATGAAAAAGGGATCGTAATGGCTTTAACAGCAGGATTCACTGGCCAATTAAAAGGATGGTGGGATTATGGTCTCACTGAAGACGAAAAGCATGCCATTTACAATGCTGTAAAAGTTGATCCCCACCAATCTCCTATAACCAATAAAGGGGAACTAGTCCCCGATGCTGTCAACCAATTGATATTCACCATAGGAGCCAAATTTATTGGAGATCCTTCTATTTGGAGAGATAGATCAGGAGAATTATTGTCAAACCTAAGATGTAAAACATTGTCAGACTTTAGGTGGTACAAGGATACCTTCCTTACACGAGTCTATACCAGAGAAGATTGTGAACATCGCCTCTGGAAAGAAAAATTCTTAGCTGGTCTTCCAAAGTCTTTAGGAGACAGGGTTAGAGATAAAATTAGACATCAAAATGGAGAAATCCCTTACGACAACCTTAGTTACGGACAATTAATTTCCTATGTCCAGAAAGTAGCTTTAAAAATTTGCCAAGATAGAAAACTCCAGAATGATTTAGCCAAAGAGAAAACTCTAACCAATAGAGAACTAGGAACCTTTTGTGAACAATTCGGTCTCCCTTGTTCTAGGAAAAAACCCAATTCCAACACCCACAAAGAGAAAGAAGATAAACATCCCTCTAAGTACAAACACCATAGGAGACCTAAAGCCAAACATAAAAATGAGCCTCATCATAAAAGGACAAATTATCCGCCCAGGCATAAGAAACCCGATCAACCCAAGAACCAAGGGAAATACTCCGGTTGTTACAATTGTGGCAAGCCTGGACATATTGCCAGATATTGTAGGCTCAAAACCAAGATTAATTCCCTAAACTTAGAACAGTCTGTTATAGAACAACTTAATAACCTCATGGCTGAAAGCTCCGATGATGGTTATAACACCGAATCATCTGAAGATCTTAACCAGATCCAACATGATGATGCTGGAGATGACTCCGACTCCCCAAGCATTAATGTCATAACCAAAGACCATGAAAACCTGTTTTACGAAGCCATCAATTCCATCCCTAACCAAGAAGAAAGGAAACTCTTCATAGAGAAACTTAGGTCTGTCAACACTGATAGCCACAAACAAGAAGTTCATAGCACCAAATTCGATGTTACTGAAGCCTTTAAAAGGCTTGAGAACGAGTGGAAAAAACCCTCTACTATCCAAGACCTCCATACCGAAATAGCCAATCTTAAGAGAGAGGTTAGAGAATTAAAGAACCTCAACATTAGTGAAAGACTTGATCAATTAGAAAACCATCAAAATCTTCAAGATGTTATTATTGAACAGATAGGAGATGCCCAAACCCCTGAGCACACTGATAATATAAAACCCTTTGCTGATGAAGACTTTTTGGCAATCATTGATCGCGTTACTATCCAAAAATTTTATATAAACATTGTTATTAAAATTGCTGACTTCACTCTTGAAACTGTGGCGCTGTTCGACACAGGAGCAGATTCAAACTGCATTCAAGAAGGCTTAATCCCAACTAAATATTTTGAGAAAACCTCTGAGCAGCTTAGTACTGCTAGTGGATCCAAACTTAAAATCAATTTCAAACTTTCAAATGCTATTATCGATCACCAAGGTTTACGTGTTGAAACCCCTTTTCTCCTTGTCAAAAATTTGAAAAATGAGGTCATTTTGGGTACGCCCTTTATTAGGTCACTCTTCCCTCTTCAAATCTCTAAAGAAGGTATCACTACTGAATATTTGGGAAAACCAGTGATTTTCAATTTTATTCAGAAACCTCTTATTAAAAACATCAATCTCGTTAACCTTAAGCAAAAACAAATTAATTTTCTCAAAGAAGAAGTCTCATTTGAAAATGTAAATATCCAGCTCAATAATTCAGATGTTCTGAAAAGAATCCAATCTCTCCTTGATCATATCCACAATACTGTATGCTCTGATCTCCCTAATGCCTTCTGGGAACGAAAGAAGCATATTGTTGATCTCCCCTATGATAAAGACATTAAAGAAAAGCTTATCCCTACCAAAGCCAGGCCTATCCAAATGAATTATCAAATGCTCCAAATCTGTCAAAAGGAGATTAATGACCTTCTACAGAAAGGACTTATCAGGAAAAGTAAGAGTCCTTGGTCTTGTGCAGCTTTTTATGTCAATAAACAAGCTGAGATTGAACGTGGAACACCCCGTCTAGTCATCAATTACAAGCCCCTTAATGATGTCCTCCAATGGATTAGGTACCCTATCCCTAATAAAAAAGACCTCCTTGGAAGATTACATTTTGCAAAAATCTTCTCCAAATTTGACTTAAAATCTGGATTCTGGCAGATTCAGGTCAAGGAGAGCGACCGTTATAAAACTGCCTTCACCGTCCCTTTTGGCCAATATGAATGGAATGTTATGCCATTTGGTCTTAAAAATGCCCCATCTGAATTCCAGAATATTATGAATGAAATCTTCAATCCTTACTCACACTTCACCATAGTCTATATTGATGATGTTCTTATCTTTTCCCAATCTATAGAGCAGCACTTCAAACATATCAATATTTTCGTTCATATTATAAAGAGAAGTGGCCTTGCTATTTCCAAACCCAAAATCCAACTCTTCCAAACTAAGATCCGTTTTCTGGGTCATGAAATTCATCTGGGAACCATTGTTCCTATTAAAAGAGCCATAGAGTTCGGCAATAAGTTCCCAAACCAGATCCTTGATAAGAATCAGCTGCAAAGATTTCTTGGCTGTCTAAATTATGTAGCTGACTTCATTCCCCAGTTAAGCAATACCATTAAACCACTCCATGAACGTCTAAAGAAGACCCCTCCTCCTTGGACAGATATCCACACCAATATTGTTAAAAGCCTTAAGGCTCAAATACGGGAACTTCCTTGTCTTTATCTTCCTAACCCCCAAGCCTTTAAAATTGTTGAGACCGATGCCTCAGACATAGGTTATGGTGGCATTCTCAAACAGCAGGTCTCAGGAAAAGAACAGATTATTGCATTCGCATCTAAGCATTGGAATCCTGCACAACAGAATTACTCAACTGTCAAAAAAGAAGTTTTATCAATTGTTTTATGCATTTCAAAATTTCAATCTGATTTACTCAACCAGAAATTCTTGGTTCGTGTAGATTGCAAATCTGCTAAAGAAATTTTACAAAAGGATGTAAAAAATTTGGCTTCTAAACAAATTTTTGCCAGATGGCAAGCTATTTTAAGTGTTTTTGATTTTGACATTGAGTATCTCAAAGGCACTAATAATTCTCTCCCTGATTACCTTACACGTGAATACTTACAGGGAAACTAAAACAGGGATTCCAAAAATGTCGTCCTCCTCTCGAGGACGGGGTCGCCCCAGAGGTAAAAGGATCCAAGATCTTGTAGAAGTTCCACTCAGCCAACAACCAGGGTCATCTACCCTCCTTGGGTCTTCCACCCAACAAGGGTCATCTACCCTTCAAACCACTGAGTCATCAACTCAGTCTCCAAACAAACAACAAACCCAAACAGGAAAACAAACCAAATCAGATTATGGATTCCCACTCCATACTTTAGAAGTCTTACTAGACCAAGGTCTAACTCATCTTCCAAAAAAGTCATGGGCTGAACAAGCCTCAGATGAAGATGATATGGACTTCACCAATTCCCCCCTATCCCTCATTGTTGATAGGATAAAAAATCAAGTTTATGAACCCACCAAAGTTCTTAAACCACAAACTAGTCTCCCAAAACAAGAGATACAAATTAGTGCCCCAAAACAAGAAATCCAAACAACCCATCAACCCCAAACATGCAAAGAACCAACAAAATACCACAGAAAGGGTAATTATGTCCTTGTCATTCAGATGGAACCAGAATTTTGGGATGAAAATCCCAATAGAGTTCCCTCCCGAATCTTTCCCAAAGATTTTCAATTTCAGCCTTTATCCCTAAACAAAACTCAGAGGTTCTACGAATTTATTCTCGTAGACACTGACTCCATCTCCATAAAACACCATAAATCCACAACTGATAAGACACTGATAACCCATTCCACATTCCAGATCCTTAAAGTATTAACCCCTTCTCAATTTGGGACCAATCTTAATAAAATACAAAAATTTTCTCAACCTTTTGATCCCGCAGGTTTTAATTATTGGGATTATGTTCAAGCCTGGACCAATGTGTTCTGGTTCCAGAATCAAACTTTTAGCCACTCTTGGTTAATTTATTTTAAAAGAAATATTAATTATGTGTTTCCCCATTGGTTTATCCAGTGGTGGATTTTCTTTGGACCACCAAACGACATCCTTCCCCAACCTGTAAAAGAAGGATATCAACATTTCAAGTCTAGAATCAATTTAGAAGACAATCATATCCCAATCAGTCTCCACTTTTGCTCTAAGCTATCACTAGCATGGATCTTCCAGTGGAAATATATTTATCTCACTAGCATGGGACTTCCCTCGTTACAACGAGAAGCCTATCACAAATGGTGGGCCAACTTCGACTTTGCTCATGCCACCAAAGAAGGAGTTAATCTTTGGTTCAGCAGGAATCCAACCTTCCTCAAAGTAGCTGATCCAGAGACTTGTAAATTTCTTAATCAAAGGGCGAAAATCACAGCAGCTCTTGCCGCCTCAACCTCAAAAAATTCTCTAGAAGAAAATCTTCAAAACATCCTCAAATTGTTACAAGCAGACCAATCAGATCATCTGATGAGGAAGAAGAAAATGAAGATGATTGCTTTGCTGTCAACTTGGATGATGACTAGAATTTTCATTAAATTATTGTAAAATGCTGTTGTAATAGTTCCGATTTAATTATTGTAAAATACTGTTGTAATAGTTCCGGTTTACTTTCCCAAATAATTGTACACAGTGCAGGTCTTGCAACCGACACTGTTCAAACAGTAGGAAAACTAGTCTATTTAAAGAGCATCTCAGCTCTCAATAGACAGACACAATTTTAGAGAGAGAGACTTTCAGAGAGAGTTTTGGAGAGATTCCAACCTTTGAGATCTCGTAAGCTCCTCCTTTAGTTTCTGTCTTTCAATCTTTCAAATTTATGTTTATGTCTTTCAATCTTTTAATCATATAATATTTTCATATTCATGTTTTAGTTCTTGTTTACTTTCATTATCTCCACTTTCTCCCTCACCAGTTCTTCCTTCACGGATTATGCCAGAAGGTTCTGGTCCCCCTTTTAATTCTGTCTATTTTTAATTTTTTCCCCTTCTCCCTCACCAGATCATCCTTCGCGGTTATGCCAGAAGGTTCTGGTTCCTTTTAATTATTTATAGTTTCCAGATCTTCTTCACGGCTATGCTGGAAGGTTCTGGTCCTCTTTAATTTATTTATTATATCATTCATCTGCATCATCATCGCATATAGAATAGTCCTGCTATTCCCTACTTTCCTTTTCCGTTTTTAATCTTCCTCTCCCCCCTGGTTCCGGACCCTCCCTGGTATCAGAGCCAGATGGGAAGTAGGAACGTTTGGCTAGGGGTAAGATCTACAATATGGTAACATAATATTAAAGGTCATTTTAATTTTTCTGTATATAGAGATAAATAAGATTCGTCACTCAACTGGAAGCACGAATAAGTTTCGTGTTATTCCTGTGCATAGGTAGCAAGAGTCATAAGTCCTAAAAGAGGCAATAAAGCTCAGATGATGCTGCGATTACCAGGAATAACATCTAACTGTCGGTGGCTATGGTTGAACTGATGATGGTTAAAAAAAAAAAAGAGTTTTTTATGACCTAAAATATTGTGTAGATCATATTATTTATCTTACCTCTGGAAACTCGTTTTTATGAAACCAAATGATGGTGATGATACTATAGGGCGAGGAACAATTACAAAATTCACTCACTACTTCAACATGTTTCGCTCTCTCTCAACCCACCTCTCTTTCAAGTCCTCCCAACCATCTTCTTCGTCTCTCGCCGAGAATGAAGAAGACCAAACCTCTTCTAGAAACATTTTCAAAGAAGAAATCAAATTTCAAGATATAAATCAAGATTTTGACAATTGGGAAATTCCCAAAATTCCCACAAAAGACCTCTACAAACCCCAGGGACGATTCTTTCAGAGTTCTGATTACATCATAAGAACTGTTGAAAAGAATATCCCCATCAATCCAATCACCTCTAAAGATGAAGAGTTCCACCTTCTCTCCAATGAAACCTTGAGAAGTCACAAACAAAAATACCGTTACTTGCACATAGGTTGTGTCCAAGTTGCTATCAAGCCACTCATGAGAGAAGGCCTTAATGCTTCTGTACTCTTATGTTTAAGAGATAAGAGGCATAATCAATTTTCAGATTCTCTTCTGGGAACTGTAGAAACCAGCCTCGGACATGGTCCAATCTATTTTAATTGTTACCCCAATCTCACTGTTAGTCTTCAAGACAGAAATATCCTCAAAGTTTTAATCTTGAACCTTCATACCCATGGTCTAGACATGATATCTGGATCCAACCCTATTGCCCTCATGTACAGAGTACAGTATAAGATCATGAACTCTTGCAGTTCTATGGTTAGAAGATCAAGTAATCCTGGAGAAACGACCCTATTCCTCACTGATATCTCAAAAGCAAATGTCACTGTCCCAAAAACCATTAGATGGGAAGATATTGTCTTACCCGAAGATTGGCATCTAGACAGAGCTGCACCAGCTCTGCCTAAAGAGACCCCTAAAATCTAGGAGATCCGACAATATGAAGATGGTAGAGTAAAATTAACCTTTAACAGAAGAAATTCCTTTAGTGTCGCCAGATCTGAAAGTTCAAGGGTTGGGGATCTCAGATCCCGTGCTACTGAGACAGCCTCTAGGAAATCTTTCTCAACAATATCCCAATCAACTATCCATCTCCAAGGCCTCGATACCTCCACTTCCATACCTTTACCCATATATCAAAAACGAGAAGAAGATCAAAAAACTATTCAGTCGCCAACATACTCCTCCATGAATGATGAGTATGATGAGACTAATAATATTGAAAAAGTTTTTGTGATCAACAAAGAAATAATCAAAAAAGATTTCTACTCTGATGACAATGTCGCTCAAAGAAACTGGTTTTTTACTCATTTTAGAGAAAAACGTAATCAAATCCAAAATGAGTTTTACAATTTTCTTGGACGAGTTGAGCAAAACATATATTTCTTTGATTGGTTCCAAGCTTATGCTATTGTGAATAAGATTGATTATCCTTTCAAAAGGCAATTGTCTTCAAAAGAAAAGGTTACAAATGTTATCAGTAGCTGGCAACTTAAAGATGGCACCACTCTCCAGTCTGAATTACCTCCAAATAGGCAATACCAGCTCAACACTAAGACTGGAACTAGTCTAGCCATAGCTGCCCCATTCAAATCAAAAGATGAATCTGACCCAGCCAATCCTAAAGATATCAAAGATTTGATGGAACAATCCAACTACACCAATAAGTATCTTCAAACTTTAGGAGAAAATCTTAGTATTATCAGATCTAGGAAAGAAGAGGTATCCTCTTCTTTAGTCGAGACTAAGCCAACTGAAAAACCCTTCTTCAAACCTTTCAATCCTTCGAAAGATCTTAGAAAAAACCTACAATTCCTTAAAGCAAAAAATAAGGCTATAGTTTCCGATGAGTTAGCAGATAGCATCCGAAATTTGACCCATCTCGTTGCCCCCGAGACACCCCAGCCTTCCGATTCAAGTTCCATAAAGCCCTCTGAACCTAGAACCCCCCCCCTTTAAGGATCGCCTGATAAATGTTTTAGGAGAATGCAGTTCTCCTTACTCTTCTGAACCTGAATCAATAAGATCTGAGAAGTTAGGTTTGAACCCGCTCATGAGTCAATCTTTATCCTGGAAAAAACCTTCCAAGCTTTATTACCAACGTGCAACTGCCCCGGATTTACTTCTTGAGGAATCCGACATCCCCCTCAAAAGCTTTGATGCAAACCAATTATACATATGGAACATTGATGGTCAGAATGAGTATGGTATTATGCAAGTTATGCAATACATGTGCATGGCTGCTACTGCTTACCTAACCACCAGTGATATAGATGAAAAAGGGATCGTAATGGCTTTAACAGCAGGATTCACTGGCCAATTAAAAGGATGGTGGGATTATGGTCTCACTGAAGACGAAAAGCATGCCATTTACAATGCTGTAAAAGTTGATCCCCACCAATCTCCTATAACCAATAAAGGGGAACTAGTCCCCGATGCTGTCAACCAATTGATAGTCACCATAGGAGCCAAATTTATTGGAAATCCTTCTATTTGGAGAGATAGATCAGGAGAATTATTGTCAAACCTAAGATGTAAAACATTGTCAGACTTTAGGTGGTACAAGGATACCTTCCTTACACGAGTCTATACCAGAGAAGATTGTGAACATCGCCTCTGGAAAGAAAAATTCTTAGCTGGTCTTCCAAAGTCTTTAGGAGACAGGGTTAGAGATAAAATTAGACATCAAAATGGAGAAATCCCTTACGACAACCTTAGTTACGGACAATTAATTTCCTATGTCCAGAAAGTAGCTTTAAAAATTTGCCAAGATAGAAAACTCCAGAATGATTTAGCCAAAGAGAAAACTCTAACCAATAGAGAACTAGGAACCTTTTGTGAACAATTCGGTCTCCCTTGTTCTAGGAAAAAACCCAATTCCAACACCCACAAAGAGAAAGAAGATAAACATCCCTCTAAGTACAAACACCATAGGAGACCTAAAGCCAAACATAAAAATGAGCCTCATCATAAAAGGACAAATTATCCGCCCAGGCATAAGAAACCCGATCAACCCAAGAACCAAGGGAAATACTCCGGTTGTTACAATTGTGGCAAGCCTGGACATATTGCCAGATATTGTAGGCTCAAAACCAAGATTAATTCCCTAAACTTAGAACAGTCTGTTATAGAACAACTTAATAACCTCATGGCTGAAAGCTCCGATGATGGTTATAACACCGAATCATCTGAAGATCTTAACCAGATCCAACATGATGATGCTGGAGATGACTCCGACTCCCCAAGCATTAATGTCATAACCAAAGACCATGAAAACCTGTTTTACGAAGCCATCAATTCCATCCCTAACCAAGAAGAAAGGAAACTCTTCATAGAGAAACTTAGGTCTGTCAACACTGATAGCCACAAACAAGAAGTTCATAGAACCAAATTCGATGTTACTGAAGCCTTTAAAAGGCTTGAGAACGAGTGGAAAAAACCCTCTACTATCCAAGACCTCCATACCGAAATAGCCAATCTTAAGAGAGAGGTTAGAGAATTAAAGAACCTCAACATTAGTGAAAGACTTGATCAATTAGAAAACCATCAAAATCTTCAAGATGTTATTATTGAACAGATAGGAGATGCCCAAACCCCTGAGCACACTGATAATATAAAACCCTTTGCTGATGAAGACTTTTTGGCAATCATTGATCGCGTTACTATCCAAAAATTTTATATAAACATTGTTATTAAAATTGCTGACTTCACTCTTGAAACTGTGGCGCTGTTCGACACAGGAGCAGATTCAAACTGCATTCAAGAAGGCTTAATCCCAACTAAATATTTTGAGAAAACCTCTGAGCAGCTTAGTACTGCTAGTGGATCCAAACTTAAAATCAATTTCAAACTTTCAAATGCTATTATCGATCACCAAGGTTTACGTGTTGAAACCCCTTTTCTCCTTGTCAAAAATTTGAAAAATGAGGTCATTTTGGGTACGCCCTTTATTAGGTCACTCTTCCCTCTTCAAATCTCTAAAGAAGGTATCACTACTGAATATTTGGGAAAACCAGTGATTTTCAATTTTATTCAGAAACCTCTTATTAAAAACATCAATCTCGTTAACCTTAAGCAAAAACAAATTAATTTTCTCAAAGAAGAAGTCTCATTTGAAAATGTAAATATCCAGCTCAATAATTCAGATGTTCTGAAAAGAATCCAATCTCTCCTTGATCATATCCACAATACTGTATGCTCTGATCTCCCTAATGCCTTCTGGGAACGAAAGAAGCATATTGTTGATCTCCCCTATGATAAAGACTTTAAAGAAAAGCTTATCCCTACCAAAGCCAGGCCTATCCAAATGAATTATCAAATGCTCCAAATCTGTCAAAAGGAGATTAATGACCTTCTACAGAAAGGACTTATCAGGAAAAGTAAGAGTCCTTGGTCTTGTGCAGCTTTTTATGTCAATAAACAAGCTGAGATTGAACGTGGAACACCCCGTCTAGTCATCAATTACAAGCCCCTTAATGATGTCCTCCAATGGATTAGGTACCCTATCCCTAATAAAAAAGACCTCCTTGGAAGATTACATTCTGCAAAAATCTTCTCCAAATTTGACTTAAAATCTGGATTCTGGCAGATTCAGGTCAAGGAGAGCGACCGTTATAAAACTGCCTTCACCGTCCCTTTTGGCCAATATGAATGGAATGTTATGCCATTTGGTCTTAAAAATGCCCCATCTGAATTCCAGAATATTATGAATGAAATCTTCAATCCTTACTCACACTTCACCATAGTCTATATTGATGATGTTCTTATCTTTTCCCAATCTATAGAGCAGCACTTCAAACATATCAATATTTTCGTTCATATTATAAAGAGAAGTGGCCTTGCTATTTCCAAACCCAAAATCCAACTCTTCCAAACTAAGATCCGTTTTCTGGGTCATGAAATTCATCTGGGAACCATTGTTCCTATTAAAAGAGCCATAGAGTTCGGCAATAAGTTCCCAAACCAGATCCTTGATAAGAATCAGCTGCAAAGATTTCTTGGCTGTCTAAATTATGTAGCTGACTTCATTCCCCAGTTAAGCAATACCATTAAACCACTCCATGAACGTCTAAAGAAGACCCCTCCTCCTTGGACAGATATCCACACCAATATTGTTAAAAGCCTTAAGGCTCAAATACGGGAACTTCCTTGTCTTTATCTTCCTAACCCCCAAGCCTTTAAAATTGTTGAGACCGATGCCTCAGACATAGGTTATGGTGGCATTCTCAAACAGCAGGTCTCAGGAAAAGAACAGATTATTGCATTCGCATCTAAGCATTGGAATCCTGCACAACAGAATTACTCAACTGTCAAAAAAGAAGTTTTATCAATTGTTTTATGCATTTCAAAATTTCAATCTGATTTACTCAACCAGAAATTCTTGGTTCGTGTAGATTGCAAATCTGCTAAAGAAATTTTACAAAAGGATGTAAAAAATTTGGCTTCTAAACAAATTTTTGCCAGATGGCAAGCTATTTTAAGTGTTTTTGATTTTGACATTGAGTATCTCAAAGGCACTAATAATTCTCTCCCTGATTACCTTACACGTGAATACTTACAGGGAAACTAAAACAGGGATTCCAAAAATGTCGTCCTCCTCTCGAGGACGGGGTCGCCCCAGAGGTAAAAGGATCCAAGATCTTGTAGAAGTTCCACTCAGCCAGCAACCAGGGTCATCTACCCTCCTTGGGTCTTCCACCCAACAAGGGTCATCTACCCTTCAAACCACTGAGTCATCAACTCAGTCTCCAAACAAACAACAAACCCAAACAGGAAAACAAACCAAATCAGATTATGGATTCCCACTCCATACTTTAGAAGTCTTACTAGACCAAGGTCTAACTCATCTTCCAAAAAAGTCATGGGCTGAACAAGCCTCAGATGAAGATGATATGGACTTCACCAATTCCCCCCTATCCCTCATTGTTGATAGGATAAAAAATGAAGTTTATGAACCCACCAAAGTTCTTAAACCACAAACTAGTCTCCCAAAACAAGAGATACAAATTAGTGCCCCAAAACAAGAAATCCAAACAACCCATCAACCCCAAACATGCAAAGAAGCAACAAAATACCACAGAAAGGGTAATTATGTCCCTGTCATTCAGATGGAACCAGAATTTTGGGATGAAAATCCCAATAGAGTTCCCTCCCGAATCTTTCCCAAAGATTTTCAATTTCAGCCTTTATCCCTAAACAAAACTCAGAGGTTCTACGAATTTATTCTCGTAGACACTGACTCCATCTCCATAAAACACCATAAATCCACAACTGATAAGACACTGATAACCCATTCCACATTCCAGATCCTTAAAGTATTAACCCCTTCTCAATTTGGGACCAATCTTAATAAAATACAAAAATTTTCTCAACCTTTTGATCCCGCAGGTTTTAATTATTGGGATTATGTTCAAGCCTGGACCAATGTGTTCTGGTTCCAGAGTCAAACTTTTAGCCACTCTTGGTTAATTTATTTTAAAAGAAATATTAATTATGTGTTTCCCCATTGGTTTATCCAGTGGTGGATTTTCTTTGGACCACCAAACGACATCCTTCCCCAACCTGTAAAAGAAGGATATCAACATTTCAAGTCTAGAATCAATTTAGAAGACAATCATATCCCAATCAGTCTCCACTTTTGCTCTAAGCTATCACTAGCATGGATCTTCCAGTGGAAATATATTTATCTCACTAGCATGGGACTTCCCTCGTTACAACGAGAAGCCTATCACAAATGGTGGGCCAACTTCGACTTTGCTCATGCCACCAAAGAAGGAGTTAATCTTTGGTTCAGCAGGAATCCAACCTTCCTCAAAGTAGCTGATCTAGAGACTTGTAAATTTCTTAATCAAAGGGCGAAAATCACAGCAGCTCTTGCCGCCTCAACCTCAAAAAATTCTCTAGAAGAAAATCTTCAAAACATCCTCAAATTGTTACAAGCAGACCAATCAGAAACCTCGAAAACAAAGCTCCCATCATCTGATGAGGAAGAAGAAAATGAAGATGATTGCTTTGCTGTCAACTTGGATGATGACTAGAATTTTCATTAAATTATTGTAAAATGCTGTTGTAATAGTTCCGATTTAATTATTGTAAAATACTGTTGTAATAGTTCCGGTTTACTTTCCCAAATAATTGTACACAGTGCAGGTCTTGCAACCGACACTGTTCAAACAGTAGGAAAACTAGTCTATTTAAAGAGCATCTCAGCTCTCAATAGACACACACAATTTTAGAGAGAGAGACTTTCAGAGAGAGTTTTGGAGAGATTCCAGCCTTTGAGATCTCGTAAGCTCCTCCTTTAGTTTCTGTCTTTCAATCTTTCAAATTTATGTTTATGTCTTTCAATCTTTTAATCATATAATATTTTCATATTCATGTTTTAGTTCTTGTTTACTTTCATTATCTCCACTTTCTCCCTCACCAGTTCTTCCTTCACGGATTATGCCAGAAGGTTCTGGTCCCCCTTTTAATTCTGTCTATTTTTAATTTTTTCCCCTTCTCCCTCACCAGATCATCCTTCGCGATTATGCCAGAAGGTTCTGGTTCCTTTTAATTATTTATAGTTTCCAGATCTTCTTCACGGCTATGCTGGAAGGTTCTGGTCCTCTTTAATTTATTTATTATATCATTCATCTGCATCATCATCGCATATAGAATAGTCCTGCTATTCCCTACTTTCCTTTTCCGTTTTTAATCTTCCTCTCCCCCTTTTTATGTCAATAAACAAGCTGCGATTGAACGTGGAACACCCCGTCTAGTCATCAATTACAAGCCCCTTAATGATGTCCTCCAATGGATTAGGTACCCTATCCCTAATAAAAAAGACCTCCTTGGAAGATTACATTCTGCAAAAATCTTCTCCAAATTTGACTTAAAATCTGGATTCTGGCAGATTCAGGTCAAGGAGAGCGACCGTTATAAAACTGCCTTCACCGTCCCTTTTGGCCAATATGAATGGAATGTTATGCCATTTGGTCTTAAAAATGCCCCATCTGAATTCCAGAATATTATGAATGAAATCTTCAATCCTTACTCACACTTCACCATAGTCTATATTGATGATGTTCTTATCTTTTCCCAATCTATAGAGCAGCACTTCAAACATATCAATATTTTCGTTCATATTATAAAGAGAAGTGGCCTTGCTATTTCCAAACCCAAAATCCAACTCTTCCAAACTAAGATCCGTTTTCTGGGTCATGAAATTCATCTGGGAACCATTGTTCCTATTAAAAGAGCCATAGAGTTCGGCAATAAGTTCCCAAACCAGATCCTTGATAAGAATCAGCTGCAAAGATTTCTTGGCTGTCTAAATTATGTAGCTGACTTCATTCCCCAGTTAAGCAATACCATTAAACCACTCCATGAACGTCTAAAGAAGACCCCTCCTCCTTGGACAGATATCCACACCAATATTGTTAAAAGCCTTAAGGCTCAAATACGGGAACTTCCTTGTCTTTATCTTCCTAACCCCCAAGCCTTTAAAATTTTTGAGACCGATGCCTCAGACATAGGTTATGGTGGCATTCTCAAACAGCAGGTCTCAGGAAAAGAACAGATTATTGCATTCGCATCTAAGCATTGGAATCCTGCACAACAGAATTACTCAACTGTCAAAAAAGAAGTTTTTTATCAATTGTTTTATGCATTTCAAAATTTCAATCTGATTTACTCAACCAGAAATTCTTGGTTCGTGTAGATTGCAAATCTGCTAAAGAAATTTTACAAAAGGATGTAAAAAATTTGGCTTCTAAACAAATTTTTGCCAGATGGCAAGCTATTTTAAGTGTTTTTGATTTTGACATTGAGTATCTCAAAGGCACTAATAATTCTCTCCCTGATTACCTTACACGTGAATACTTACAGGGAAACTAAAACAGGGATTCCAAAAATGTCGTCCTCCTCTCGAGGACGGGGTCGCCCCAGAGGTAAAAGGATCCAAGATCTTGTAGAAGTTCCACTCAGCCAGCAACCAGGGTCATCTACCCTCCTTGGGTCTTCCACCCAACAAGGGTCATCTACCCTTTAAACCACTGAGTCATCAACTCAGTCTCCAAACAAACAACAAACCCAAACAGGAAAACAAACCAAATCAGATTATGGATTCCCACTCCATACTTTAGAAGTCTTACTAGACCAAGGTCTAACTCATCTTCCAAAAAAGTCATGGGCTGAACAAGCCTCAGATGAAGATGACATGGACTTCACCAATTCCCCCCTATCCCTCATTTTTGATAGGATAAAAAATCAAGTTTATGAACCCACCAAAGTTCTTAAACCACAAACTAGTCTCCCAAAACAAGAAATACAAATTAGTGCCCCAAAACAAGAAATCCAAACAACCCATCAACCCCAAACATGCAAAGAACCAACAAAATACCACAGAAAGGGTAATTATGTCCCTGTCATTCAGATGGAACCAGAATTTTGGGATGAAAATCCCAATAGAGTTCCCTCCCGAATCTTTCCCAAAGATTTTCAATTTCAGCCTTTATCCCTAAACAAAACTCAGAGGTTCTACGAATTTATTCTCGTAGACACTGACTCCATCTCCATAAAACACCATAAATCCACAACTGATAAGACACTGATAACCCATTCCACATTCCAGATCCTTAAAGTATTAACCCCTTCTCAATTTGGGACCAATCTTAATAAAATACAAAAATTTTCTCAACCTTTTGATCCCGCAGGTTTTAATTATTAGGATTATGTTCAAGCCTGGACCAATGTGTTCTGGTTCCAGAATCAAACTTTTAGCCACTCTTGGTTAATTTATTTTAAAAGAAATATTAATTATGTGTTTCCCCATTGGTTTATCCAGTGGTGGATTTTCTTTGGACCACCAAACGACATCCTTCCCCAACCTGTAAAAGAAGGATATCAACATTTCAAGTCTAGAATCAATTTAGAAGACAATCATATCCCAATCAGTCTCCACTTTTGCTCTAAGCTATCACTAGCATGGATCTTCCAGTGGAAATATATTTATCTCACTAGCATGGGACTTCCCTCGTTACAACGAGAAGCCTATCACAAATGGTGGGCCAACTTCGACTTTGCTCATGCCACCAAAGAAGGAGTTAATCTTTGGTTCAGCAGGAATCCAACCTTCCTCAAAGTAGCTGATCCAGAGACTTGTAAATTTCTTAATCAAAGGGCGAAAATCACAGCAGCTCTTGCCGCCTCAACCTCAAAAAATTCTCTAGAAGAAAATCTTCGAAACATCCTCAAATTGTTACAAGCAGACCAATCAGAAACCTCGAAAACAAAGCTCCCATCATCTGATGAGGAAGAAGAAAATGAATATGATTGCTTTGCTGTCAACTTGGATGATGACTAGAATTTTCATTAAATTATTGTAAAATGCTGTTGTAATAGTTCCGATTTAATTATTATAAAATACTGTTGTAATAGTTCCGGTTTACTTTCCCAAATAATTGTACACAGTGCAGGTCTTGCAACCGACACTGTTCAAACAGTAGGAAAACTAGTCTATTTAAAGAGCATCTCAGCTCTCAATAGACACACACAATTTTAGAGAGAGAGACTTTCAGAGAGAGTTTTGGAGAGATTCCAGCCTTTGAGATCTCGTAAGCTCCTCCTTTAGTTTCTGTCTTTCAATCTTTCAAATTTATGTTTATGTCTTTCAATCTTTTAATCATATAATATTTTCATATTCATGTTTTAGTTCTTGTTTACTTTCATTATCTCCACTTTCTCCCTCACCAGTTCTTCCTTCACGGATTATGCCAGAAGGTTCTGGTCCCCCTTTTAATTCTGTCTATTTTTAATTTTTTCCCCTTCTCCCTCACCAGATCATCCTTCGCGGTTATGCCAGAAGGTTCTGGTTCCTTTTAATTATTTATAGTTTCCAGATCTTCTTCACGGCTATGCTGGAAGGTTCTGGTCCTCTTTAATTTATTTATTATATCATTCATCTGCATCATCATCGCATATAGAATAGTCCTGCTATTCCCTACTTTCCTTTTCCGTTTTTAATCTTCCTCTCCCCCCTGGTTCCGGACCCTCCCTGGTATCAGAGCCAGATGGGGAAGTAGGAACGTTTGGCTAGGGGTAAGATCTACAATATGGTAACATAATATTAAAGGTCATTTTAATTTTTCTGTATATAGAGATAAATAAGATTCGTCACTCAACTGGAAGCACGAATAAGTTTCGTGTTATTCCTGTGCATAGGTAGCAAGAGTCATAAGTCCTAAAAGAGGCAATAAAGCTCAGATGATGCTGCGATTACCAGGAATAACATCTAACTGTCGGTGGCTATGGTTGAACTGATGATGGTTAAAAAAAAAAGAGTTTTTTATGACCTAAAATATTGTGTAGATCATATTATTTATCTTACCTCTGGAAACTCGTTTTTATGAAACCAAATGATGGTGATGATACTATAGGGCGAGGAACAATTACAAAATTCACTCACTACTTCAACATGTTTCGCTCTCTCTCAACCCACCTCTCTTTCAAGTCCTCCCAACCATCTTCTTCGTCTCTCGCCGAGAATGAAGAAGACCAAACCTCTTCTAGAAACATTTTCAAAGAAGAAATCAAATTTCAAGATATAAATCAAGATTTTGACAATTGGGAAATTCCCAAAATTCCCACAAAAGACCTCTACAAACCCCAGGGACGATTCTTTCAGAGTTCTGATTACATCATAAGAACTGTTGAAAAGAATATCCCCATCAATCCAATCACCTCTAAAGATGAAGAGTTCCACCTTCTCTCCAATGAAACCTTGAGAAGTCACAAACAAAAATACCGTTACTTGCACATAGGTTGTGTCCAAGTTGCTATCAAGCCACTCATGAGAGAAGGCCTTAATGCTTCTGTACTCTTATGTTTAAGAGATAAGAGGCATAATCAATTTTCAGATTCTCTTCTGGGAACTGTAGAAACCAGCCTCGGACATGGTCCAATCTATTTTAATTGTTACCCCAATCTCACTGTTAGTCTTCAAGACAGAAATATCCTCAAAGTTTTAATCTTGAACCTTCATACCCATGGTCTAGACATGATATCTGGATCCAACCCTATTGCCCTCATGTACAGAGTACAGTATAAGGTCATGAACTCTTGCAGTTCTATGGTTAGAAGATCAAGTAATCCTGGAGAAACGACCCTATTCCTCACTGATATCTCAAAAGCAAATGTCACTGTCCCAAAAACCATTAGATGGGAAGATATTGTCTTACCCGAAGATTGGCATCTAGACAGAGCTGCACCAGCTCTGCCTAAAGAGACCCCTGAAATCCAGGAGATCCGACAATATGAAGATGGTAGAGTAAAATTAACCTTTAACAGAAGAAATTCCTTTAGTGTCGCCAGATCTGAAAGTTCAAGGGCTGGGGATCTCAGATCCCGTGCTACTGAGACAGCCTCTAGGAAATCTTTCTCAACAATATCCCAATCAACTATCCATCTCCAAGGCCTCGATACCTCCACTTCCATACCTTTACCCATATATCAAAAACGAGAAGAAGATCAAAAAACTATTCAGTCGCCAACATACTCCTCCATGAATGATGAGTATGATGAGATTAATAATATTGAAAAAGTTTTTGTGATCAACAAAGAAATAATCAAAAAAGATTTCTACTCTGATGACAATGTCGCTCAAAGAAACTGGTTTTTTACTCATTTTAGAGAAAAACGTAATCAAATCCAAAATGAGTTTTACAATTTTCTTGGACGAGTTGAGCAAAACATATATTTCTTTGATTGGTTCCAAGCTTATGCTATTGTGAATAAGATTGATTATCCTTTCAAAAGGCAATTGTCTTCAAAAGAAAAGGTTACAAATGTTATCAGTAGCTGGCAACTTAAAGATGGCACCACTCTCCAGTCTGAATTACCTCCAAATAGGCAATACCAGCTCAACACTAAGACTGGAACTAGTCTAGCCATAGCTGCCCCATTCAAATCAAAAGATGAATCTGACCCAGTCAATCCTAAAGATATCAAAGATTTGATGGAACAATCCAACTACACCAATAAGTATCTTCAAACTTTAGGAGAAAATCTTAGTATTATCAGATCTAGGAAAGAAGAGGTATCTTTAGTCGAGACTAAGCCAACTGAAAAACCCTTCTTCAAACCTTTCAATCCTTCGAAAGATCTTAGAAAAAACCTACAATTCCTTAAAGCAAAAAATAAGGCTATAGTTTCCGATGAGTTAGCAGATAGCATCCGAAATTTGACCCATCTCGTTGCCCCCGAGACACCCCAGCCTTCCGATTCAAGTTCCATAAAGCCCTCTGATCCTAGAACCCCCCCCTTTATGGATCGCCTGATAAATATTTTAGGAGAATGCAGTTCTCCTTACTCTTCTGAACCTGAATCAATAAGATCTGAGAAGTTAGGTTTGAACCCGCTCATGAGTCAATCTTTATCCTGGAAAAAACCTTCCAAGCTTTATTACCAACGTGCAACTGCCCCGGATTTACTTCTTGAGGAATCCGACATCCCCCTCAAAAGCTTTGATGCAAACCAATTATACATATGGAACATTGATGGTCAGAATGAGTATGGTATTATGCAAGTTATGCAATACATGTGCATGGCTGCTACTGCTTACCTAACCACCAGTGATATAGATGAAAAAGGGATCGTAATGGCTTTAACAGCAGGATTCACTGGCCAATTAAAAGGATGGTGGGATTATGGTCTCACTGAAGACGAAAAGCATGCCATTTACAATGCTGTAAAAGTTGATCCCCACCAATCTCCTATAACCAATAAAGGGGAACTAGTCCCCGATGCTGTCAACCAATTGATATTCACCATAGGAGCCAAATTTATTGGAGATCCTTCTATTTGGAGAGATAGATCAGGAGAATTATTGTCAAACCTAAGATGTAAAACATTGTCAGACTTTAGGTGGTACAAGGATACCTTCCTTACACGAGTCTATACCAGAGAAGATTGTGAACATCGCCTCTGGAAAGAAAAATTCTTAGCTGGTCTTCCAAAGTCTTTAGGAGACAGGGTTAGAGATAAAATTAGACATCAAAATGGAGAAATCCCTTACGACAACCTTAGTTACGGACAATTAATTTCCTATGTCCAGAAAGTAGCTTTAAAAATTTGCCAAGATAGAAAACTCCAGAATGATTTAGCCAAAGAGAAAACTCTAACCAATAGAGAACTAGGAACCTTTTGTGAACAATTCGGTCTCCCTTGTTCTAGGAAAAAACCCAATTCCAACACCCACAAAGAGAAAGAAGATAAACATCCCTCTAAGTACAAACACCATAGGAGACCTAAAGCCAAACATAAAAATGAGCCTCATCATAAAAGGACAAATTATCCGCCCAGGCATAAGAAACCCGATCAACCCAAGAACCAAGGGAAATACTCCGGTTGTTACAATTGTGGCAAGCCTGGACATATTGCCAGATATTGTAGGCTCAAAACCAAGATTAATTCCCTAAACTTAGAACAGTCTGTTATAGAACAACTTAATAACCTCATGGCTGAAAGCTCTGATGATGGTTATAACACCGAATCATCTGAAGATCTTAACCAGATCCAACATGATGATGCTGGAGATGACTCCGACTCCCCAAGCATTAATGTCATAACCAAAGACCATGAAAACCTGTTTTACGAAGCCATCAATTCCATCCCTAAAAAAGAAGAAAGGAAACTCTTCATAGAGAAACTTAGGTCTGTCAACACTGATAGCCACAAACAAGAAGTTCATAGCACCAAATTCGATGTTACTGAAGCCTTTAAAAGGCTTGAGAACGAGTGGAAAAAACCCTCTACTATCCAAGACCTCCATACCGAAATAGCCAATCTTAAGAGAGAGGTTAGAGAATTAAAGAACCTCAACATTAGTGAAAGACTTGATCAATTAGAAAACCATCAAAATCTTCAAGATGTTATTATTGAACAGATAGGAGATGCCCAAACCCCTGAGCACACTGATAATATAAAACCCTTTGCTGATGAAGACTTTTTGGCAATCATTGATCGCGTTACTATCCAAAAATTTTATATAAACATTGTTATTAAAATTGCTGACTTCACTCTTGAAACTGTGGCGCTGTTCGACACAGGAGCAGATTCAAACTGCATTCAAGAAGGCTTAATCCCAACTAAATATTTTGAGAAAACCTCTGAGCAGCTTAGTACTGCTAGTGGATCCAAACTTAAAATCAATTTCAAACTTTCAAATGCTATTATCGATCACCAAGGTTTACGTGTTGAAACCCCTTTTCTCCTTGTCAAAAATTTGAAAAATGAGGTCATTTTGGGTACGCCCTTTATTAGGTCACTCTTCCCTCTTCAAATCTCTAAAGAAGGTATCACTACTGAATATTTGGGAAAACCAGTGATTTTCAATTTTATTCAGAAACCTCTTATTAAAAACATCAATCTCGTTAACCTTAAGCAAAAACAAATTAATTTTCTCAAAGAAGAAGTCTCATTTGAAAATGTAAATATCCAGCTCAATAATTCAGATGTTCTGAAAAGAATCCAATCTCTCCTTGATCATATCCACAATACTGTATGCTCTGATCTCCCTAATGCCTTCTGGGAACGAAAGAAGCATATTGTTGATCTCCCCTATGATAAAGACTTTAAAGAAAAGCTTATCCCTACCAAAGCCAGGCCTATCCAAATGAATTATCAAATGCTCCAAATCTGTCAAAAGGAGATTAATGACCTTCTACAGAAAGGACTTATCAGGAAAAGTAAGAGTCCTTGGTCTTGTGCAGCTTTTTATGTCAATAAACAAGCTGAGATTGAACGTGGAACACCCCGTCTAGTCATCAATTACAAGCCCCTTAATGATGTCCTCCAATGGATTAGGTACCCTATCCCTAATAAAAAAGACCTCCTTGGAAGATTACATTCTGCAAAAATCTTCTCCAAATTTGACTTAAAATCTGGATTCTGGCAGATTCAGGTCAAGGAGAGCGACCGTTATAAAACTGCCTTCACCGTCCCTTTTGGCCAATATGAATGGAATGTTATGCCATTTGGTCTTAAAAATGCCCCATCTGAATTCCAGAATATTATGAATGAAATCTTCAATCCTTACTCACACTTCACCATAGTCTATATTGATGATGTTCTTATCTTTTCCCAATCTATAGAGCAGCACTTCAAACATATCAATATTTTCGTTCATATTATAAAGAGAAGTGGCCTTGCTATTTCCAAACCCAAAATCCAACTCTTCCAAACTAAGATCCGTTTTCTGGGTCATGAAATTCATCTGGGAACCATTGTTCCTATTAAAAGAGCCATAGAGTTCGGCAATAAGTTCCCAAACCAGATCCTTGATAAGAATCAGCTGCAAAGATTTCTTGGCTGTCTAAATTATGTAGCTGACTTCATTCCCCAGTTAAGCAATACCATTAAACCACTCCATGAACGTCTAAAGAAGACCCCTCCTCCTTGGACAGATATCCACACCAATATTGTTAAAAGCCTTAAGGCTCAAATACGGGAACTTCCTTGTCTTTATCTTCCTAACCCCCAAGCCTTTAAAATTGTTGAGACCGATGCCTCAGACATAGGTTATGGTGGCATTCTCAAACAGCAGGTCTCAGGAAAAGAACAGATTATTGCATTCGCATCTAAGCATTGGAATCCTGCACAACAGAATTACTCAACTGTCAAAAAAGAAGTTTTATCAATTGTTTTATGCATTTCAAAATTTCAATCTGATTTACTCAACCAGAAATTCTTGGTTCGTGTAGATTGCAAATCTGCTAAAGAAATTTTACAAAAGGATGTAAAAAATTTGGCTTCTAAACAAATTTTTGCCAGATGGCAAGCTATTTTAATGTGTTTTTGATTTTGACATTGAGTATCTCAAAGGCACTAATAATTCTCTCCCTGATTACCTTACACGTGAATACTTACAGGGAAACTAAAACAGGGATTCCAAAAATGTCGTCCTCCTCTCGAGGACGGGGTCGCCCCAGAGGTAAAAGGATCCAAGATCTTGTAGAAGTTCCACTCAGCCAACAACCAGGGTCATCTACCCTCCTTGGGTCTTCCACCCAACAAGGGTCATCTACCCTTCAAACCACTGAGTCATCAACTCAGTCTCCAAACAAACAACAAACCCAAACAGGAAAACAAACCAAATCAGATTATGGATTCCCACTCCATACTTTAGAAGTCTTACTAGACCAAGGTCTAACTCATCTTCCAAAAAAGTCATGGGCTGAACAAGCCTCAGATGAAGATGATATGGACTTCACCAATTCCCCCCTATCCCTCATTGTTGTAGGATAAAAAATGAAGTTTATGAACCCACCAAAGTTCTTAAACCACAAACTAGTCTCCCAAAACAAGAGATACAAATTAGTGCCCCAAAACAAGAAATCCAAACAACCCATCAACCCCAAACATGCAAAGAACCAACAAAATACCACAGAAAGGGTAATTATGTCCCTGTCATTCAGATGGAACCAGAATTTTGGGATGAAAATCCCAATAGAGTTCCCTCCCGAATCTTTCCCAAAGATTTTCAATTTCAGCCTTTATCCCTAAACAAAACTCAGAGGTTCTACGAATTTATTCTCGTAGACACTGACTCCATCTCCATAAAACACCATAAATCCACAACTGATAAGACACTGATAACCCATTCCACATTCCAGATCCTTAAAGTATTAACCCCTTCTCAATTTGGGACCAATCTTAATAAAATACAAAAATTTTCTCAACCTTTTGATCCCGCAGGTTTTAATTATTGGGATTATGTTCAAGCCTGGACCAATGTGTTCTGGTTCCAGAATCAAACTTTTAGCCACTCTTGGTTAATTTATTTTAAAAGAAATATTAATTATGTGTTTCCCCATTGGTTTATCCAGTGGTGGATTTTCTTTGGACCACCAAACGACATCCTTCCCCAACCTGTAAAAGAAGGATATCAACATTTCAAGTCTAGAATCAATTTAGAAGACAATCATATCCCAATCAGTCTCCACTTTTGCTCTAAGCTATCATTAGCATGGATCTTCCAGTGGAAATATATTTATCTCACTAGCATGGGACTTCCCTCGTTACAACGAGAAGCCTATCACAAATGGTGGGCCAACTTCGACTTTGCTCATGCCACCAAAGAAGGAGTTAATCTTTGGTTCAGCAGGAATCCAACCTTCCTCAAAGTAGCTGATCCAGAGACTTGTAAATTTCTTAATCAAAGGGCGAAAATCACAGCAGCTCTTGCCGCCTCAACCTCAAAAAATTCTCTAGAAGAAAATCTTCAAAACATCCTCAAATTGTTACAAGCAGACCAATCAGATCATCTGATGAGGAAGAAGAAAATGAAGATGATTGCTTTGCTGTCAACTTGGATGATGACTAGAATTTTCATTAAATTATTGTAAAATGCTGTTGTAATAGTTCCGATTTAATTATTGTAAAATACTGTTGTAGTAGTTCCGGTTTACTTTCCCAAATAATTGTACACAGTGCAGGTCTTGCAACCGACACTGTTCAAACAGTAGGAAAACTAGTCTATTTAAAGAGCATCTCAGCTCTCAATAGACACACACAATTTTAGAGAGAGAGACTTTCAGAGAGAGTTTTGGAGAGATTCCAGCCTTTGAGATCTCGTAAGCTCCTCCTTTAGTTTCTATCTTTGAATCTTTCAAATTTATGTTTATGTCTTTCAATCTTTTAATCATATAATATTTTCATATTCATGTTTTAGTTCTTGTTTACTTTCATTATCTCCACTTTCTCCCTCACCAGTTCTTCCTTCACGGATTATGCCAGAAGGTTCTGGTCCCCCTTTTAATTCTGTCTATTTTTAATTTTTTCCCCTTCTCCCTCACCAGATCATCCTTCGCGGTTATGCCAGAAGGTTCTGGTTCCTTTTAATTATTTATAGTTTCCAGATCTTCTTCACGGCTATGCTGGAAGGTTCTGATCCTCTTTAATTTATTTATTATATCATTCATCTGCATCATCATCGCATATAGAATAGTCCTGCTATTCCCTACTTTCCTTTTCCGTTTTTAATCTTCCTCTCCCTCCCTGGTTCCGGACCCTCCCTGGTATATATATATATATATATCGAAGCTACAGGTCTAAGGGGTGCAAAAGTTCAGTTTTGGGGTCAAATTCTGATTCTACCATCTTATCTCTTAGGATTAGATTTATCTTTATCTCTAGGAAGTTTTTTTTTTGTTTATCTTATTTTTTTCAGCAATAGATATTGTTTTTTATTTTTATCTTTTAGGATTAGATTAGTTTTATATCTTTTTAGGATTAGATTTATCTTCTTAGGATTATTTTTAGAATAGATTTTTTTATTTATTTTTTATTTTCGTTTTTTTAATTATTTTTTTAGGGATAGATTTTTTTTAGGATTAGATTTGTATTTTTAGGATTAGATTTGTATTTTTAGGATTTGGACCCCATTAGCCCAATTTTTTCAATATTTCGCCCCGGACTTAGTTTTTATTTTCTATTTTTTTAGTTAGTTTTTAGTTTTATTTTTCTTTTTATTTTAGTTAGTTTCTTGTCTCAACAGGTGTTGCGTAATCTTTTTGTTGTTTTTGTGCTCGCAGGTAATTTTATCTATTTGAGTGCAACAAAAGATAAGTAGCACAAGGGAAGAGGACACTTAGAAGATGGCTGAAGGGGGAGGATCCGACGGTTTCCATTCCGCCTCCTCCTTCCCGTATGACGTTAGGCGATTATGCAACCGTGAGCATGGACATGTTTGCCTCAAGCATGGTCCATCCACCAATCTCAGCAACCGCCTTCAAAATTGATCCCAATTACATACAACTCATCAAACAGGATCAGTTTGAGGGTGCGGCACATCAAGACCCACGGGAGCATATCGCCAACTTCTTGAGCCTCCTCGACTTATTCAAAATCGAGGGTGCTTCGGATGAGGCCATTCGGATGAGACTGTTCCCCTTCTCACTGAGAGGCGAGGCAAGGACATGGTTGCACAATCAGGCACCTGAGAGTTTTTCCAGTTGGAAAGTGCTTGTCTCCAAATTCAATTACAAGTTCCTTCCAGCTGGACAACAAGCAAAGCTGAGGCAAGACATCAATTCCTTCAAGCAAGAAGAAGATGAGCCATTGCATGAAGCCTGGGAACGCTTCAACCTGTTGCTAAGAAAGAGTCCATACCGTATAGCAGATCATCAGGAAATTATTCTTTTCCATAATGGGCTCAATGGGCATGACCAGACTATGATTGATGCAGCAGCAGGTGGAGCATTGAGGAAGAAAACTGTTGAAGAGGCCAGAGAAATCATCACCAATTTGGTATTCAGCAGTAGTCAGGCTGTCAGAGAGAAAAACATTCAGAATGATAAAGGTTCAGACTCTTCTTTAATCCAGGCCCTCATCCAGCAAAATAAGGAGATGCAACAACAACTAAAAGCATTGGTGAAGCAAGTTGCATCCCAGGCTCTCAAGTGCAATTTTTGTGGAGGAAGTCACCGGAATGGTGAGTGTGATTATGAAGTTAGAAAGGGTCCAGCCACCATTGAGGAGAAAGAAAATCAACTTAATGCAACATGGTATAGGCCGGCACCCAATCCACCTCAACCACAAAAGAAGGATTGGGAGAAGGCGATTGAAGCATTAACTCTCAATACCCATTCCTTAATAGCTGAGTCTCGGGCGAGTTTCAATAATCAGCAAGCTAGCATCAAGAACTTGGAGATGCGGGTAGATCAAATAGCAAATCAAATATCAGAGATAGTAACCCACACCAAGGAAAGATGCATGGTAGTCACCCTTCGAAGTGGCAAGTCATATGAGAAGACACTGAAAAAGGGTGATGCAACTGAGAGGGAGTATGAAAAGAGGGAAGAGTTCAAGCCATCAGCTGAGCAAGAGGAGCCTGAAGCACCGAAAGCGCAGGGTCCACCTGCGGATCACAATCAAGGCACACCTAAACCAGCACCACTACCTTTAAGGGTACCTTTTCCTCAGAGGTTGAAGAAGGAAGATGACCAGAAGGAGTTTTCCAAGTTCCTGGAGATGCTACGGAAGCTGCACATCAACATCCCGTTTGCTGAGGCAATTGCACAAATGCCTCAGTACGCGAGATTCATGAAGGAGTTGCTAACAAATAAGAAGCGGATGCTCTTGACTGAGGAGACATTCCCAATAGCAGAGAAGTGCAGCAACATCATCAAGTGAAACCTTCCACCAAAGCTAAAGGACCCAGGTAGCTTTAACATTTCAGTTAGCATAGGCAAGGAGTATTCAGGTAAGGCTCTCTGTGACTTAGGAGCTAGTGTTAATATTATGCCCTTGTCGGTGTTTGAAAAATTGAAAATAGAAAAGATTGAGCATACCTCGGCGTTAATTCAATTAGCTGATAGAACCTCCATCCGCCCTTATGGAGTGGTGGAGGACCTTCTGGTAAAGGTGAATGATTTTATCCTGCCCCTTGATTTTATGGTACTTGATATAGAAGAGGATACGAATATTCCTCTAATTTTTGGAAGGCCATTCTTGGCCACAGCAGGGGCAGTGATTGATGTGCCTAGGGGAGAAGTGATTCTCCGAGTGAAAGGTGAGCAATCCACTATAAAAAATTTTCCAAAACCACCAGTCACCGCGGAGACCTTTGCCCCTCTTAAATTTATTCAGCACTCTAATGGAGGGAGTGTTGGAAAAAGGTGGAGTGACCACGCAAAAGTTTTCCCATTAAAAGGGTCATGGCAACCACCTTGACCTCTAAAAAGAGGTGACCCGTCAGGCTCGTGACGTTAAACAAGCGCTTGTTGGGAGGCAACCCAATGTTAGGTAATTCCCTCTTAGGATAGTTTAGTTGTAGGTAGTTTAAAAAAAAATATTGTCCTGCTTTCTTAGGTAGTTTTAATTTTTATTTTGTAGTGTAGGCTAGATTAGTTTGCTTGAGGACAAGCCAACGTCTAAGTTTGGGGGAGTATATACAAAATAAAAATTTTTCAGATCTGAATATTTTTCTCCCATATTTTTGGTATTGGTTTGTGTCCTTAGCAAAAGTAAGTGATTTTTCTAACCTTAGGACTTTTTCTCTGATGATGCATGTATATACTTAGTTTAGGATTAGACTCATTGGCTTTTGACTCTATTTGATTGAGCTGTAAATATGGTTGTGAACTGGTTATTTTGACAAATGCTTTCAGAACTTGTGATTAGTGAACTGACTTTAGCCAAGTGAGATTTTGAGCCTTATATAGAGGGGTATAAATCTTTATTGACATGTTCTGATATTGAGACCCCTATTCTTTCATGAGTGCGTTCTCTTTGATAAGTTTGCTCTAGAACTTGACCGGTGACCATTTCAAAATTGATGATTGATTGCATGCATGAAAATGATTAAGGCACTTAGGTGTGTTTTTGAGGCCTTCAGATTGTTGCATTAAATTGCTCCCTTAGTTGCCCACTTTGAGCCTTATAATGATATATGATTTTTCTTTGGTACCCTTTAATTATTGATTGATTTTATTGTGAGTACCTTAGGAATTTTGGATGAGCAATTAAGTGGAATGTGATGCAAAAGAAAAGAAAAAAAAGTAAAGTGTTATGTGCCTACTTCTCTTCCAATGAAAAAAAAAGAGAAAATAATAAATTGAATGAAAGTGAAAAGGAAGAGAGTAGAGGAATTAAATTGAAAAAGTGAGAAGAATAAAATTGTGATTGAGTTGTGCTTATTGTAATATACTTAGTACTCATTCATGATTTCTAGGGGAATTTGTTTTCGCATTCAGCCCTTAGTTCATTATTCCTTCTTTCTTTTATCCCACCTAACACTTTAGCCAGGCCCCATTACAACCAATATTAAGACCTTTTGATTTTTGTGTGCAATTGATAAATTTCAGTGGAGATGTTGGTCTATGGTCAAGCATATGGTAGCACTTTATCATTGATGAACTTGTGTGCTTAATTGAAATATTACCCTTATACACCTTTGAGAGAAATATTTGAGAGGTTGAGAGTGTTCACTAGTCCTGAGTTCTGATTGGGTTTGTTACTCTAACTAGTTTGCGATTGTGTAAATAGTTTATGATAATATGTGTTGGAGTCATGAGTCGAAGTCTCAGATGAGGTATATATATGTTGATTTAGGGAGTTTGTCTTTTGTTTAGAATTTTATTTTACTTTTGCCTGGGACATGCAAAATGCTAAGTTTGGGGGAGTGATTTGGGTCCAATATATAGTGTTTTGAGCATTGATTTGACTCCCTTTTACTATGTGTTTAGCTTGTTTCTCAAGTATTTTGTAGGAATTTTTGTTAATTCTTAGAAATAGTTCTTAGTTTTGAATCCTTGGAACGTTTTGATCTTTTTTGGGTATGTTTCAGGTACTTATGGAGCTTAAATGCAAAATATATTGATGGACTTGGATAGAGGATGAAAATAGCTTCGAAACGGTCCAAGAACGGAGTAAAACGGAGTCCGGATGAGTCCGTAGCGCCCAAAACAGTCCAGGGCGCACGTGCTGAAATTGTGCAGTACCTGTGCGCGCCCCAGGCGTGAGGACGGATGCGCCCCAGGCGCGCAAACCGCGTGAAAGTGACACTGCTCGGTATTTTGGCCATATCTTGAGATACGCTTATCCAAATAAGGCGATCTTGGTATCATTTTAAAGCAAAGGAAAAGATCTACAACTTTGCCAGAAATAGCCTTGCTCAAATTCGTCCATCTTCAGGGCCAAAATCAGGGCCGAAGTTGAGTGTCAGACATGAGAAAGCCCAATTGGGCCACTTCCGGATCAGTTTTGCTCCAATTCAATTAGGATTAGTTTTATCTTTTAAATATGCATATTTAGGATTCGTCCAAGAACGGAGTAAAACGGAGTCCGGATGAGTCCGGGGCGCGCGTGCTGAAATTGTGCAGTACCCGTGCGCGCCCCAGACGTGAGGACGGATGCGCCCCAGGCGCGCAAACCGCGTGAAAGTGACGTTGCTCGGTATTTTGGCCATAACTTGAGCTACGCTTATCCAAATAAGGCGATCTTGAAATAATTTTAAAGCTACGAAAAAGATCTACAACTTTGCCAGAAATAGCCTTGCTCAAATTCGTCTATCTTCAGGGCCAAAATCAGGGCCGAAGTTGAGTGTCAGACATGAGAAAGCCCAATTAGGCCACTTCCGGATCAGTTTTGCTCCAATTCAATTAGGATTAGTTTTATCTTTTAAATATGCATATTTAGGATTAGGTTAGGCAGCCAACTAGAAGAGAAAACAAACATTAGAATTGAAGAGGGAGATTACCAATACTTTGGAGCAATTGAAGATTGAAGAATTTGGGGTAATTTGTCTATGAATTTCCTTATTATGTCTTCTCTTCTTCTTATTTCTATGTGTAACTAAAACCCTCGTGTTAGGAACACAGTGAATTTGTATGGCGTAGCTTATTTCAATTTATGATTTAGATTTTTCTGTTTTTAATTCATGCGTTAATTGAGTTTTTATTGCATACGTAAACCTGATCAATTTATGTTTGGATCTCTTAATTCTAATGAAAGTTAGGATTTTGAATAGGCCTTGCAATTAACGGTATAATCAGTTTAGTTATAGATATATGATTAAATGATTATTGACTTGGTAATTCCCTTGTGTTGAATATGATGTTTTCTAATATTGTAATTTGTTGAGAGAACAAGGATTAAGTATTTAGAGAATAAGGGTAATGTTAGAGAGATCTAACTATTGCTATTTGAGAGGAATTGTCCATGAATTAAAGGAAAATCTAAATTATAATTGAATAAGTGAAACCTACAATGCAACCAACGTTCCTAACCAATTTCTCCCATAGTTTCTCAAGTTTTTATTTAATTTCAGCAATTAATTAGTTTAGTTAATTAATAGTTTCAAATCTGAATTTTAATTTAAATCAACTTTTTAGTTATAGGATTTAGTTTTAATTACATTAAGGTGAAAATATACTAAAAAAACAACTCCCTGTGGGACGATATTCGGTCTTCCATAGACTATATTACTCGTTGACCCAGTACACTTGTTGGCACATCAACACCCCTTTCGGTTTTTAAAGAATAAAATAAATGAATTTATTTAATAAATGATGTTTGATGATCTTTAATGTGACTAGTATTGTGCGAAGTTGTGAATGTTTTAAAAATTAATGTGTTGTTTGAATGTGTTTTTCTATATTTGAATTTCCAAAGGATTGAAAAAAAAATGTTTTACTGAAAAAGTATGATTTAAGAAACTTAAATTGATTTGATGTGATTTTGGAACTTTATTTTCTTAAGTTCTGAATTTTGTTTAATAACTAAGGATAATGATTTTTATAACATGAACGTTTTAAAGTAAGATTTCCTTAAGAAGAATGAATTCTGTTTTGATAAGAAAATCATTTTTAAAGTTTTCTTGAAAACATTTTGTTTTTGATTTGGATTTGAAAACTTTTTGAATATTGACAATATGTTCTCAAAAAGGAATAATTTTAAAGTGTTTTCAAAATAAATTCGTTAAAAACGTTCCTAACGCACGGGGAAAAATGCTATAGTTCGAACGACAGACGCAAAGGAAACGAGGCGGAATTAGCAATCGACAAATCTTGGAACGTTTTCGGAGGCCTACGTCATTTGAGGTAAGAGAGGGGCTTCCCTTAAGACGCCGTGGTATTTAGGTAACTTATTAAGAGGTCCAATCATCTCAAAGGTTGGACTCCAATCTCATTTAGCGTAGTGGTGTATGTGATAGCACTTGTTTGATTGCTTTGGCTATCCACCCGAACGGCTGAGATTGGTTTATAAAGTATGATATTATATTTTCTGATTGTTTATACTTGAACTGTTTAATTATTTTATTTCGCAAATGATTTGTTGATTGGTTAAGTAGTTATGATAGTGTTGAGAAACGTTGATACGCTTAATAATGAAATGATAAGAATAACTTTGTGAAAGTAAGGAAATGTGATTGAGAGTATGATAAGTAATAACAAAGGTGATGTAAGTGAAGGAAAATTCAAGAGAAAGAGTTGAGATTGGGAAGAGTAACGTTGTCATTCTTAGTGACTAGGGAGTGAAGCTCCTAGTGCGGACGTGCTACGTTCGTGGTTGTAGGGTGAGGAACCCTTTGTTGTGTTGGGTAGTGCTAGACGAACGGTGAGTCACCTAGTAGTTAGGCTATCTGGAAATCTAGGAAAGGTTTTCCTAGTTGTGTATCGAGGTCCCTGGCGAAAGGAGGTTCCTAGTAGCTTGCGGGGCGCTCTGGTTGTACTTGGGGACGCGTGGCGTCTTGGTTTAGTGAAAAGCTCAAGCGGGTCGCTTGGGGACTGGAGTAGGCCGGGTTTGCCGAACCAGGATAAAATCACCGGTGCAATCTCTTCTATCCTTATCTCTTTTATATTCCGTCGTTATATTTAATTGTTGTGCATCATAACAACTATTTTCGTAACAATCTATTTTAAGCGAATTTAAAATAATAAGCGTGGTAACGGTTTTCGTTGTTCTTATTTAATTCGAATCCGCGCATATTAGTTTTTCTATTATTATTAATATTATTCGCTTCTGCGCAACCGTTTTCAACATTATATTGTTTTCCGCTGCAAAATCTCTTTAAGTTTATTGAAAACGTTTTAAAGCGAATATTTTCCAATGTTTTTATAAACACCCAATTCACCCCCCCTCTTGGGTGACGGCTGCCAATCCTATCAATAATTCTAACAATTTTAATTCGAATATTTTCCATTGTTTTTATAAACACCCAATTCACCCCCCCTCTTGGGTGACGGCTGCCAATCCTATCAATAATTCTAACAATTGGTATTAGAGCTTCGTGCTCTGGTAAAGGCCTAACAGCCTGAGTTAAAGATCCGTTGTAGATTGGCAGCGTTGGGATATTTTATTTTTTTAATATGGATGGATTTTCATTCGATGAAGCACCATTTTTTGATGGAAATAATTTTCAATATTGGAGTGCGAGAATGAAAATATTTTTACAATCTATTAGCCTTCGTTTATTTCATGTTGTTCTTAATGATTTTGATGAAAAATCTTCTTCCTTGAATTTTCAAGCTATGCATGTTTTGAAAAATGCTTTGAACCATGATGCATTTGCTATTATTGATAATTGTGAAAATTCTAAGGATATTTGGGACACTCTACATCTACGCTATGCTACTAATGATCTTGTTGAAAGTGTAAGTGTCCACAGGAAAGAGGAGAAGGAACAACAAGAAGTTGCTATAGAACGTAAAAGGACCAACTCCCTAGACGAAGATTCTGATGATGAAAGTGAAAGCGTGGGGAGTAACTCAACAAGCGACTGTGATGACTTAGAGAGGATATTTGAAACCGTTATGGACTCACTGAAGGAATCAAGTGACTCGGATGCGGAATCAATGGCAAATGAAATTAAAACATCCGACTACTTGGATCATGAGGACCATGAGGTAATTTCAATTAGTCCTTGTTCTAAATTTCTACATTTTGCGTATAATGATTTGAATGATGGTTTGATATCTTTAGAAAATAGAAACTTGGACTCTTTACAAAAATTATCTCTAATTGAAAATGAAATTGATATTTTGAAAAATGGAGATATTTTTGATAAAGAGATATTTTTAGAAAACAGCTCCTCAACCATTTTTGAAAATTGCTTACGTATTGTATTGAAAAACAAGTTGAGGAAGCACTTTTTGAAAGTAACATTGAAAAATCAAATTGTTCAAATTCTTTACTTGATGAAAATGAAAATAATGTGGATATCCAAAAATCAAGTAAAGTCGTTGACAATAATAGTTTTCAATGTGAAGTTAAAAATTCCAAGTTTCATGAAAATAATTTTGAAAAAATCAAATCATCGTCCAAACCCATTACATGTAATTATTGTGGTTGTTTAGGACATATTTCTCATTTATGCTTTTATCGTAAAAATTTAAATATGAGAAATAATATGCAATGGGTTCCAAAGGCCTCTAAGGAACCTATGACTAACCCCCAAGGACCCAAGATGAAATGGGTACCAAAAGGTTCTCCTTGTGTTATAAATGTGCAGAAAATGAAATCAAAGGATGAACCAATTGGACAACGTAAGGGGAAGTCAATGAAGTCAAAGGGTCAATGGTCCAAAAATAAGCAATGTGGTCGAAAGAAGAAGATGTTCACAACCAAAGCCTCTCACGTGCAAAAAGGTGAAATCATAAGATTGAGGACTTTAAACAAAAAGCAATGGCATAAACCAAGCGGAGGAGAAAAAGGGAAAATAACAAAGATGGTACCTAAGAGGACAAAAACCAAATGGGTCGATCAAAGGAGAAAGATGCCTACCAACACCAAAGCTTTACATGAGAAAAATGGAAGATCCGATATGTTCAAAAATCAAAAGGTGAAGCAATGGGTAAAGGCAAGAATTTCATTGGTCAACAAACCTAAGTACTTTTACAGGTAATGCATCAAGTACAAGAGAAGGTATGAGCATTGAGATTATATGAAAGAATTCCAAAGGAGGAATTAAGACTCTCCTTCATCATGATGCTTGAGAAAAATGGGAACATATTAAAAAGGTGGATACTTCCTTCAAGGCAAAGAATAGAAAAACTCTTTAAGGAAGAACTTCACAAGTGCCCAAACATTATAACTTGAGAATGTGTCACAAACGATAAGTATCACCATTCTTATTTTTTTTAACTATTTTATGTTACTTATCTCTGTGATACACATGTTTATCTTGATGCTGAAATGTTTTTGTGATTTATTCCTTATTCGATATATTTGCACAAATCTTTTTGAAGGATAAATTCTTTTTCAGCATACACCATATTCATGTGTTACTAACTCCTAAGGATCTAATTATCTTGGATACCAAGAGAAACGTGCTAATTAGTTTTGCAGGTATTCCTACAAGTATAAGTATGCAATGTCCTCTACAACGTCGTTAATGGATTAAAATGAAAAGAGAACTGGGAAATACTCAATTACTTGAAGGTGATACGGCAATATCAAGACGATCTCTTGGAATGGAAGAAGTGCAACACATTGAATAAGAGGAGAGTGCCTTAAATTAAAGAATTTTGAATATCCGAATGGAAGGAACTCCAAAGCTTACTATCTTGAAAAATATCATCTCGATAAGTATCATTACTCCTAAAACTTTTCATTCTTGTGATACATCTTGTTTATGTGATATATGCCTTAGATGACAAAGTTTGCTGAATTGAATTGCATTAAATATTTTTTGTCATGGCATATAGGCTCATAAAGTTTTGATGTTGCTTTATATAGTAAGCATAAACATGTTTTATTGATGCATTTGATCTCCCTTTATAACTTGCTTGGTTGAATCATTCTTTTAGAAAGGGGGAGAAAAACTTTTTCAAATTTGCATGAAAACATGATTGCTACTTCACTCTATCTTGACATCATGCGACTATTTAACTATGTATTGGGATAAAAATTTATTTTTCCCATAACTCCTTGCTGATGTCAAATAGGGGGAGTAAAGTATGAAACAAATCTCCTTGTTATTATTAATGCTTCTACCCAGTGTTTCAGGGGGAGTTTAGCATTTTGTTTAAATTGATCAAAAGGGGAGAGATATTTGACAAAAGACATGGGGGAAATGAAGACAAAAGGGGAAGAGAACCAAATGTCGTTGACAAAACAAAAGGGATCATGTGATAACTCCCAGAGAATGAAAAGTGAGAAGTCAAGCTTACTCATGGGAAGAAGAATCCAGAGCTTAATAGCATATCTGATGAATAACAAAAGGGGGAGAAGAAAAATTCAAGCATAACAACAAGAGAAGAATTCTGAACCCACTTTTTGCTGTTGACAAAAGGGGGAGAAGAATTCCTGAATGATGTTGAATGATGCTGAATGTTGCAAGGATGCGAAGCATTTAATTTGTTATATATCCTTTTTGTATCCTTGTTGTATTCTTTGAGTTTTAGGGATAAGGATGTGTTTATTATATATACATTTGCTTGTATAACACTTGTGATGCAGATCATTCAGAATACAGGTTTGTCATCATCAAAAAGGGGGAGTGTTGGAAGTCAAGCTTTCCCAAGGACTTTAAGTGCAATCAGTATATGGTTTTGATGATAACAAACTCAAGATTCTCAAGTTCATATCAAGTGCAATCACAAGATCTTCATCCTTCAAGTCAAGCTTCAAGTTGAAGAATCAAGCAAATGAAGTTGAAGGCTCAAGCAAATGAAGATGTTAAACCTTTCCCTTAGGACATCATGTAAGGTAATGAAGTCAAGGTTTATATTATGTTAAAAGGCCAATATAAGTTTTTCTAAAATATATTTGAACATATCAAGGAGAAGAAAAAGAAGTTTTGTGAAAATCAGTTTTTATATCTTAGTTTTGGTGAAAATAATTGATGTTACAAAACTCTGAATATTTTTATGTATGCAAGAGAGAGTAATCGATTACTTGCCTAAAATAATCGATTAACTTTGTTGCATCATAGAAAAATCAGAGAGCTTGTAATCGATTAAGTGAACGTTGTTAATCCATTACTTTCTGATGAGAGTAATCGATTACCTGGCTCAAGTAATCGATTAAAATTGTTGCATCATATATTTTCCTGAGACAAAGTAATCGATTACATGCCTTGTAGTAATCGATTACATGATGTTGCATCATATAAAAATCAGAGGCTCTGTAATCGATTATATGTGTTGCATCATACATTAAACAGAAGTGAAGTAATCGATTACATGCATGTGATAATCGATTACTGGTTTTTTAAAATGAATTTCAAAGTTTCTATTTTTAAAGGGATAATCGATTACCTCCCTGAAGTAATCGATTACCTCAAGTTTTATTGAAAAACGTGTCAGAATCATTTTGATTTATTTCCTAATTTGTTTTTACTTAATTGATTCTGATTTATTTTCAAAATTCGAATTTGATTTTATTTTCGAAAATATTCCTTTTTTGTTTTAAGAATCAAATCCTTGATTTATTTTCTAAATCTTTTTTATTTGGTTTTGATTTTAAAACTTAAATTATTTTATTTCCAAAATCGTTTTTGATTTGATTCTGATTCTTTTTTCAAATTCAAAATTCAAATTTCAAATCTTTGGTTTTAATTCTTAAATCTTTTATTTTATTTTTTGATTTGTTTTGATTTCAAAAATAACTCTATTTAATTGTTTTTCAAAATCTCTACACTTCTACATTTTCAACAATTCTGATCACGTTCTTCTTCTTCTTCTTCTTCTTCAATTCTCTGGTTTTCACGCTCAATCTTTTTGAAGAAAAACTAAACCTTATTTTGGCCTTGTAACAACTTTATATCGACTTCATTGCCATAGAGCTTAATTGTTGTATCTGTGTTGCTTAGAACACATAATTGTTAGAGTGGCCTTTATTGTTGTATCAGCACTATTGAGAGTGCACTATAGGTCTTGTACCCAATCACTCATACCTTAACCTATGTTGTAAAGGGGTGTGTAACCCTTAGTGACTAGGGAGTGAAGCTCCTAGTGCGGATGTGCTGCGTTCGTGGTTGTAGGGTGAGGAACCCTTTGTTGTGTTGGGTAGTGCTAGACGAATGGTGAATCACCTAGTAGTTAGGCTATCTGGAAATCTAGGAAAGGTTTTCCTAGTTGTGTATCGAGGTCCCTGGCGAAAGGAGGTTCCTAGTAGCTTGCGGGGCGCTCTGGTTGTACTTGGGGACGCGTGGCGTCTTGGTTTAGTGAAAAGCTCAAGCGGGTCGCTTGGGGACTGGAGTAGGCCGGGTTTGCCGAACCAGGATAAAATCACCGTTGCAATCTCTTCTATCCTTATCTCTTTTATATTCCGTCATTATATTTAATTGTTGTGCATCATAACAACTATTTTCGTAACAATCTATTTTAAGCGAATTTAAAATAATAAGCGCGGTAACGGTTTTCGTTGTTCTTATTTAATTCGTATCCGCGCATATTAGTTTTTCTATTATTATTAATATTATTCTCTTCTGCGCAACATTATATTGTTTTCCGCTGCAAAATCTCTTTAAGTTTATTGAAAACGTTTTAAAGCGAATATTTTCCAATGTTTTTATAAACACCCAATTCACCCCCCCTCTTGGGTGACGGCTGCCAATCCTATCAATAATTCTAACAGTCATGAAAGTGAGATGTGATTTAAGTGGAGCTTGGCTCCTTTGTTTTTGTTTTGAATGAGACTAGTGTTGAGTTGAGCTGACTCCTCCATTAGCGCTCATCAAAAATGTGGTTTTTGAAAAAGGTTTTTGAAAAAGATTTTTGAAAAGCTTTTTGTTAAAAGATATATTTTTGAAAAAGTTTTGTGGACCCATATTTTTGAAAAGTTTTTGAGAAAAGGTTTCTGGAAACAATCCTTGGATAAAGTTTTGAAATGACATTTTGAGAATTTCTTTTGAAACAATATTTTTGAGAAGGTCTTTTTGAAATGATATTTTTAAGAAAGTCTTTTGTGATAATATTTTTGAGAAAGTCTTTTGAAATATTATTTTTGAGAAAGTTTTATGAAATGACCCTTTTGAGAAAATTTTGTGAAAACAATATTTTGTGAACGTTTGTGAAAATAGATTTTGTGAAAGTTTTTGGAAACATTTTTTTGAGAAAGTTTTGTGAACTTATATTTTCGAAAAAGTTTTGCGAAAAGATATTTTTGAGAAAGACAAGGAAATGAGTTTTGAGAAAGTTGATGAGATGAGATGAGATGAGAAAGAGATTCAAAAGTTATGTGATGAATTGGGGAACAGATTGAACGATTAGTGGTGGGACTCGTTGAAGGGATGCACTAAGGATGAGCCGACCATTAGGATTAAGCCGTTAAATAAAACCTTAAAACTTTAAGACTTTAAAAGACTATTAAAAGACATGAATAACAGTGTGTGTCGAAGTAGTGGAGAGGAAGGAACCATAAGTATCTGCGGATACTTAGGAGGAGATTGCATTAGAGGAGGACGATGACGGTGAAACGTCAAGAAGTCTAGAGTACTTTTCTAGGTAGAACGGACCCCACATGTGGCGTACGAACGTGGTAGGGACTGGAGTGGGGCATCTTGTTTGCCACTGTGAGTTGAGACAGTGTGCCTTGATTATATGAATTGAATTGATATGATATGATATGATTTGAGGCTGAGTCCTCCTGGTCTGGGACCAATTGATTATGAGACAGCTGTCGTGCCCGCACGGTAAAGGTCCTGTACTCCTGTTTGCTTCCGACTAGGTTTGGATGGATGACCGAGGAGATGTAGACGTGTGAGCCGTTTTTCCTCAATGATGGTTCCCCAAGTCATTGAGTGAACTGAGATGATAAGACTTAATAACTTAAAAGATTAAAGAGAAAAGTACAGTAATGGCATAAAGAATTGAGTGAGATTTGAGAAGTAAGAATAAGAGGGTGTTTATATGAGGATGATGATGATGATTATATTTGTTGATATGTTTTGTATGTTGTTTATTGTTTTATCTTAATAATTGCCTATCGTAAATCCACATAGTCGACATTACATGTTTTGGGTAGCTCACTCTCTCCTATATTTCTGCTTGGTATTGGAAAATCCTGTATGGTCTTTAGATGGAAAACATAGCAAGGTTCCAGCTTATTCGGGAGATAGGAGCATCTCCATTGAAGGGAGACAACATAACTATGAATGGCCGTGTCATAGTCTACCTCGAGATGAAACGGAGTAGAAAGGAAATCATGGAAAGACTGCTAGCTCGTGAGGAGGAGGAGAAGAAAGCACGACGCGACGCCATGAAGGAGACTCTTGAGGAGACCGACGAGGATGACCCTGCTTGCGACCCGAGGATGTAATCTACCAAGATTCAGAGTTGGATGGCAAGCGTTAGTGTAGATGACTAGAAGCTAGGTAATTCCCTTTCAGAGTTTTGTAATCCATTGCAGTTACTTAGAATCCTGGCTCTATCGTGCTGTAACCCCCAACTAAGTTTATTTCAGTACCATTGTTTTGTAATTAAGTTGAATGGGCTATTAATTTGAAATGATGTTTTGAAAAACAAGTTTCAAAGTGCGGTGTCTCGTGACATCTCGGTTTGGAACTTGAAAAGGGTTTTATACAATGTGAGAACACGAGTTTAAAATTGTAACTACGTTTTGAAAATCTAAGTGTTCTCACCTTGTGTAATACTTGTTTTTTTAAAAAAAAATGGCCCAAATTTTCACTATATTTAATTTAAGTAACGATGGTTTTCAAGTTGCCAAATCGGGGTGTTACAGTTGTGGTATCAGAGCAATGGTTGATCTAAGTAACCTTATGCATGGATTTACATACTCTGTGTGAGCGTTAGTATTAGGATAGCGATAGACGAGAATAGGAACGCTAAGAGTACGCGGACGCTTTTCTGGAACGTGTCAGTTTTCGTCTGCAATGGAATCAAGGAGCAGTGATCAGTGTCGTCATGGAACGTTAATTCGTGGCTCGAACATTCTTCGTTGAACTTCTCTTTGATGAGAACCCCTTTTAGTTCGTGATGACTCTCAATCCATAAGATTTGTCTCGTGACTAGAACCCTTCTTTTCTTGATCGAAACTTTTCTTGTGAAAACCTTATGCGTGCCAAATTGCTCTGGCATGACATTTGAAGAAGCCTTTTTGAGGTTCTTAAACCATTATTTTGACAAAGCCTTGATTGCTAATGAACCCAAAGCCTACTCTTTTGATCTTTGACTAGACACCTATTCTTTCCTAAAATCTTGTTGAGAATTTGGGGCTCTGACACCTAGTATCGGTCAAGTAGATAGCTTTAGAATAGAAGGTTAGCTGTGAAGTGATGATTAGACACGAGTTGTAAGGATCGAGGAGAATAAGGATTAGATAGTAGGAATGAAGGAGGTATGAGTCTTGGAGAAGATAGGAGTATCCTTTTGAGTTTTAGGTGAATGACTTGTTAGTTAAAGTAATTAGGATTAAGAGCTTTGATGACGGATTGGTTAAATTAATGGTTTAGATGGTGATAATATGAGGAAGAATTTAAGGTAATGATGAGAATTTAGAGTTATAAGTGTCTTGATTGGGTTGGCAAAGGGTTAGGTAGAGGTAAATAAGTGATGATGTGGTGAAGTCGAATGGATAAGATGGTGGAACTTGAGGATAGAGTCCTTAAGTGTTGACCCAAGGATAGGTAAAAATCTAAGATTTGATGTGGTAATGGGTAATAAAGACTTTGAGTTGAGGAATTTTAATGGTTTAGAATAAGAAGAAAATTGTGGGAAAGTGGAAAGAGGTTTGGAGTGTCTAAGATATGTGATCAAGTGTTTAAGATAGGAAGTGAGATAGTGCGCGTTCCTTGAGGATTAGTGGTTGTTAGAGCAAAAGGAGGATGGAATAGTGATCATGGGAGTCTGAAGAGGACAGGTATCTAGTGAGACATGAGACAATAAGAGGATAGATTGGAGCTAAGTGATGGGAAATTTTGTAAGAATTGATCAAAGGGTGGTGAAGGATAGGAGTATTTAGAGGTTAAGTTGTGAGGATGAACATGGTGTTGCGAGATATGAATCATCTAAGTTGGGGAGTAGTAGGAAATGTGAGGTTTTGAGGAGTAGCTTGTTTAGGCTTGAATTGTTGACAAGGATGTAACCCTAGGCGTGATGGTGTCTTGACCCTAAATAAATGTAATCCTGTGACATTTGTACTGTCTTGATGCCTTTGAACCCCCAGTTCCTTGTTTTCCATGAAACCGTATTGTTTTACCCCACCTTGTTTGTTATTAAAAGTGCCCCAAGAGATTACTTTTGTAAGTAATCTGTTCGATCTGCTCTTGAGAACGATGAGTAGACAGTGTGTATTCGAAGGTACGACAATTGATACAGTTGAAGAGGAAAAGGATGACTCCAAGAAGCTATGCGTTCACGGATTAGCCAGACTCTACGCAGCATTTCTCGAGGACGAGAAATCTTCAAGTTGGGGAGAATGTAACACCCCGCATTTTTCCCGTACGTGCGTAAACAATTTTTAACGAAAGAAACCTTGGAATTATGATTTTCTGAAAAAGTATTTTTCATAAGAAAGAAATAAAGTGCTGATTTCTATGGATTTTTATAAACAAAATGTTTTATAGAAGAAAAATGAATGATTTTGTTAAGATGGAAAAGGATTTGCTAAATTGTGATTTTTATTAAAAGATGATTTTGTTAGAAATGAAATTTTTGGGTCTGTTATCTTTGAAAATGTGTATCTTTTAAACCGTAACTCGGAATTTTATGATTTTTATATGAAAACGATCATTTTGAAACCTAGAATTTGAAAATGTAATTTTCAGAATTTTCTGGAGTGATTTATAAAAAATTATTTTCAGAGTTTAAGAAATACGAATTTTGAGCAATATGTGTTTGGTGATATTGTCTTGACATGAATTTTGTGTGATGTGTGCTTGATTTAATATGTGTAATATGTGTGTGCAATAAGTGCTGTATGAAAATGGTTGTGAAAATATAGAATTAATTGAATTGTTGTATGAATTAGTAATTTTAAATACTAATGGTAAAAGTGATTAGAAAATAAAAGTATGAGACATGCGTGTGTGTATGAGAGTGCCACGGTTTGTGTATGTGCATGTAGGTGTGTATGTGTGTGTATATCCGTGTGTGTGTGTGAATAAGCTTGGAAAGTAAGAAACTAAATAGGACTAGATGAGAACCATGAGTAACTAGTTAGTGAAAACCCTAACTAAGAGCCAACAACCCATTAGAACCTAGATGACCCCTAAGACCTAGCCTACTCCACTTTGTCCCCTTAACTTTGCTAAAATCCACCCATGCAAATAATTGTGAGGACCAAACCGCCCCCCCTTACTTGCACATGGACTGAATTTTACAAGGCCAAAATGGGGAATCATGAACTTGCCTATATATAGAATCAAGCCTTAGTTCATTTCCTTTCACCCATTCTCATTTTCACCCTTCCAACATAAACACTACTCTAAGAGCTCATTCACCTCTTAGAGAGAAATAGAAAAGAAATAAAGGAAAAGAGAGAAAGAGAGAGGGAAAGGTGGCCGTGAGCCTTAGGAGGAAGAAGAAGGAGATCCACCTTAGATCAAGAGTAACCCTTTGAAGATCCAAGTGTTAGAAGCTTAAAGAACCAACCTTCTTGGTAGAAGATTCGAAGGACAAGAGTAAGAAATGTAATAGTTTAGTTTTCCCTTTTTAGTTTGTAGATCCCTTTTTATTTTCTTTTTTGCATGTTTATTTTTGTGATTGATCTATGATTGCATGTAATTTATAAGTCTAGATCTTGAGTTTTCAAGAACCAAATGAACTTGTAGAACCCTAAATTATGGACCTTTATGATTCGGTCACACCTAGAAAACTAGGTCATGATGCTTTTAACTTGATTCAAGTTCTTGCATGTTAGTTGTATCTTTATAAAAGATGATTTAAGTTGTTGGAATGTTTGGATCTTGAGTTGATTTTGATGAAGCTTGAATTTTTGGCTTTGATCTTTAAACAGTCTTAATCTTTTCTAATGCATGTTGATTTGATGATGACGATCTTGTTGATTTATGTGTATATCTTTTATGATCCATGTTTAATAAGCATAAAGCTAAAATCTTAAAGCATGCATGTTGAATTTAAGTAGAAAAATCATGTATTTATTTAAGTGCATGTCACGGTTTTGGAAGAGAAAATTTAAGAGACAAGTTTTAAAATGATTTTTGAAGTATGAACATGATTTAGCTTAAGTATTTGATTTTTTTGTGTGTTATATTTTTGTGAGAGGCCATTCGGCCATACTTGATGTAAATGGATCTCATGCTTTTGTTGTGTGAAAAGTTAATGCATGTGTATGATAGGACTAGATCTAATGATTCTAAGTGCATGCATGTTATGTTTGGAGGTTTAAAGTGTAATCTTGATTTTTTATTTGTGTCGTGTCTAGGACACGGTGTTTCAGATGCACCCCTAGCTCAAAGGTATAGAGAGACCCAAGAACTAGTGGATGGACTGAGGTTAGTGTATGATTGTTTAGGTATGCTAGAGGTCCAGTTGGGACAACTAGGGTTTCCCTAATCACAGTGTGTGCGGATGTGCAATTTGGGAGAGAGAGAACGTACCAGAGCCCCTTGCTGGAGACAACTATTTATAGGGGTGGCATTGTACCTTGTGGGCCTGTACGGAGGTCCAGCAAGGCAGCTGATGTGTCCCCTTTAGGATGTGGGATGAGTCATTCATCCTTATCCTGTAGTGGAGAATCTTATCCCTGTTGGCAAGTTACGCTCACGCGCCCCTAGCTCGGACTCCTTAGTGGGTAAGTCCCATGTGGTCGGTCTTGAGGTGCCAGGATGGGTCCTAAGACAAGCGCTCGGACTGGGTAGGCGTGACCTATCAGATAGGGTAATCTGGTCGGCCGAGTATGCTAAGGGTAGACCGAGGGTCGGTCTACCACATAAGCCCCCTAGCTCGGTAAGACTTTTGAGTCTTGAGACGAGCTGATAATTCTTCAACGGTGTCCTTTAAGGGAACCGAGCGTTAGGGTCGGGGCGAGGTGATGAGTTCAGGACAGCTCAAAGTGCCTCGCTGTCCCTTATACTGACTGAGAGGACGTTTGAATGTCCTTTTACTGACACGTGCTGCTTGTGTCAGGTGTCATTATTATGCATGCTGCCCTTTGGGTTTTTGAAATGTTTCCCTCCACTGATTGCACGACATGTGTCTCTTTGAGTGGCTCAATGTTGGATTTGGGCCTTCTGCTGCCAGGCCCAGTAACTCAAAACGTGGGGAGGGAAGTTTCTTTTTGAGTTTAACTGCCCTTTAGTCTTCTCTTTTTCTCATTTCTTTCAAAACTCTTCCTTCTATCTTCCCTCTCTGTTCCTGCGTTTTCTCTTCAGATTTCCTCCAACCATTTTCAAGCCATTGCAGTCCTGCCTTCATTGACGGCCATTGCTTCCCCTTCATTGCATCTATCAGTTCGTGCCAGTATTCTTTCTACAGTTTCAGGTATTTTGACTTGAAACTTCTAGTTTTTGCTTCTATCTTTTTCTTTTTCTGTTTGAACTGTTCATCCCTTAGGTTCTGGGTTCTTGGCTTTCGTTAGGTTTAGAATTTCTTTCTGGGTTTTCTGAATTTCCTGAGTTTTCATCATGGGTATTAACTGGTCATGGTATGAGGAATTGTCAAAATTTTTGGGTTTAGGCGATATTGAGGATTCTTCCTCTTCTTCATCTTCATCTTCTTCTGATTTGGAAGTGCTAGACTTCCTGCCACCACCTTTCCGCCATCGTATGGCGGATCCCACGGTGGAGATGCCGTTATCGGTGGAATTTCCCCAGGATTTTGAGGAAAAGGAGAGTAGGAAGTTACAGTATCAAGTAGCGGAGGAGCGGGCCCCAGTGGCCCGCCGCCCCTCGAACCGTACTTGGGAAAAACCCTTCTGGGGAAAGGCCTTAAAGGTTAGGGGAAGATGCAGTAGGCTCGGCTATAGGACCAATAAACCTAGGGCTAGGTTGTTTAAAGATTTTGATTTTGTAGATTCTGACACCGAGACTTCCCTTTCCCCAGGTATGGTTCGACGGTGCGTCATACATCCTCATGAATTTCCTGTGCCTCCGAACTCTGGAGCCTATGACTGGGTTGATTTGGAGGTGCTCGGTACGCCGCCAGCCTTAATCAACAGCAATTTGAGTCATATCCGAGCTAACATACTCCCTTGCCCTGTGGATGAAACGGGGACATCTTATACAATCAGTCCTCCTTCAGCCAATGACCGAGTATGTACAGCGATCGAAGAGAATCGCAAGGAGTTTTTCATGTACGAGGAGGTCGTGATAAGGCTGGGTGTTAAAATGCCGTTTTCCGATCTAGAGATAGCTCTGCTCCAGCGACTGCGCCTAGCTCCCACCCAACTACATCCTAGTGGTTGGGCGTTTGTCCGAGCGTTTCAAAAATTTTGTGAGGCTCGCCGATTGACATGCTCGCTCCGAGCGTTCCTATGGTTATACATACCACAGGTTAACATTTTTGAGAGAGGGTCAACCAAAAGACTGTGGGTATCGTTGAAGGCATGCAACGATCATGCTCTCTTTGCCAAATACATTGATTCATGGAAAACCTTTAAACCTTTGTTTTTCAAGTACCGATTTGTCGGAAGGGGGAACTGCTGGTTTATGGAGGATGATCACCCTCGGTTCCCTCTATCCTGGTCGCCTGACTTTTTCAACAGACACCCAAAGCTTTACCAATTTCAATATGAAACTGAACTGTCGGCCGACGAGAGGCATACATGTGATACCTTCTTCAGCTATCTTAACGAAAATGGCCAAGTTGACATTAGGAACATTATTATTTTTCCACAAGAGCTTGTGAAAGCCGAGCTTGGTATATACACCTTTTTTTTAACCTTTGTATATTTGATTTGCAGTTAAGATGGCTAGGGAGAACAAGGCTGCTAAACGTATGAGGGAGCTTGCTAAGTCAAGAACAGTTGAAACGGTCGGCTCTTTTGGCCGAGCCGTTTCCTCGGAAGCGACTCGATCGGTTATAGTGGCCGTGGCATCACCTGATGTTGAAGTGGTACAAGATGTCCGACCACCATCTGTTCGTGTGGTGGAGGTGGCTACTGGGAGTCCTGTTTCTCGGGTGGAAGAGGAGGAGGAGCAGGACCGAGTGCCCCTGTCCAAAAGAGCTAGGATAGATAAGGGTAAAGGCAAAGTTGTTGAGTTGCTGAAACCATTACAGAGAGGTAATTTATGGTTTGACGTTTCGGATCCCGAGGAGGAGACCGTTTGGGCTCAAAAGCCGAAGGAGAAATTTGTTGACTTGATTTACACTCCTAATGATGATAAGAGATTGTCGGACCAGACTGCTGCCACTTTGAAATGTCACTATGATTTATTAGGCAGAAATATGCTAAGGGCTGCTAGCTACATGTTCCACCTTAGTAAGCATGCCGAAGATATCAGCGCAACTCTTTCGGCCACTGAGAAGGAGAAAAGGAAAGCTGCTGCTCATCAAGTAAAAAATCTGTTAACTCAGATTAAGGAGAATGAGGCAAATATTCAAGCTCTGACCGAGTCCAACGCCGACCTGCAGAAAAAACTTGAAGCATCTGAAAGAGCTCGGGAGACCGCTCAAAATGCTTTGGAAGATGTTGGTGAAAGGGAGGCCAAGAAGGGAAGGCTGCTGCAAATTGCTCAAGAGAACTGGTTGAAGCTCAACAGAAAGTTACCGAGCTGGAGGGTGTGGAGGGTCGGTTGACAAATTCTGAGAATGAGGTGGCTCGGTTGCAGGGGGAGTTGACAAAGGCTCGTCGGAAAGCTTTGAAGCATAAGGTTACTGCCAAGCGGAACCACTTCAATTGGGATCATGCAGTGAATGACTCTTTTGTGAATGCTGTTAAACAATTGTCCCTTATGAATCCGGGGATCCGAGTGTTAGGTGCAAGTCCAAATTTTGGTGTTGACGGTGATCGTATCATTGATTACGCCCACGAGGATAGGGAGGTGGACTTATCAGTGCCGAATCTTCCGAACCCCTTGGACTTGGAGAATGAAGACGAAGCTGATTTCGATGGGTCAGCCATTGCACTTTCCGAGGATGAAGACTAGATCTTTTTTATGCACTTCTTTTTACTACTATTGTGTTCTTAATTTTTGTTGTTTGATGAAGTACTGAATGCTGTAATATGATCAGTTTGAACAGAATATTGCTTTTGAATTTCTTATGAAATGTTGATGTTTTACTTTCATCAAGATTTTGCACTGTCCTTTATTTCGTTCTAAACTGTTATTTAGATTTCGGATCTCCTACCTTTGGCCAAGGTGGGATCCTCGGTCCTCGACTTGTAGAAACTGTTTAAGTTTTTAGCCGGGCATCTACTAAAGTACTTGTGATTGTTAGTTTATAAGTCCCCGTTGGAAGGACGTGTATAAACACCCAAGTTCGCCTCGGTGGCGAACCGAGGGGAAATGGTTAGTACATTAACAGTAAGAAGGCAAGATAAATGACTGAAAAAAGATAGATCTTCATTAAGCTCTTTTTGATCTGCTTGCAAACAATAGAAATCAAATGTAACATAAACATAGAAATGCTGAAATAAATGACATGGAATTTAAACAATAGAATTTTAAAATCAGGGTTGAAACTTTGCGAGAGTTGTGGTGGGTCTTCATTAGCTGTAGTAAGGTTTAAGCTTGGTAGCATTCCAGGAGTTGTTCAGTTGTTGCTTTGTTAGTGTCTCCAATCTGTATGCCCCCGAGCCTGTTTTTGAGACGACCCTGTAGGGGCCTTCCCAATTTCTTGCCAACTTTCCTTCTCTTGAGTTTTTCAACCCGATGTCTGCTCGTCTGAGGACCAGATCTCCTACAGTAAAGCTTCTTGGGACCACCCACTTGTTGTATTCTCGGGATTGCCTTTCTTTCGCTTTTTTTCTCTCGATCAGATGCGAGATATCGGACCTCCTCGCTGAGAGTTAACTCCTCTTTTAACAAACCATCGTTCACTTCTACTGGTCGTTCGGACACTCGGAAAGGTGGGAATCCGAGTTTCAATAGATAACACAGCCTCACAACCATATGTTAGTCGAAATGGGGTTTCTCCTGTCGAGGTGTGAATGGTCGTTCGAATTGACCATAATACCTCGGGAAGGAGGTCAGCCCATGATCCCTCGGCTTCGTACAATCTCTTCTTCATCCCATCGATGATGATTTTATTCGCTGCTTCTGCTTGTCCGTTCGTCTGCGGGTGTTCGACCGATGAGAAATGGTGGGTGATGTGGAAGTGGTCGACCAGCTCTTGAAAAACCTTGGTTGTGAATTGTGTGCCATTGTCGGTCACCAGGGTGTGTGGGACACCGAAACGAGCGATGACTTGTCTAAGAAAGAATTTTTGGATTTTAGCTGAAGAAATTGTGGCCAAAGCCTCGGCTTCGACCCATTTTGTGAAATAATCAATTGCGACCACCACAAACTTTAGCTGCCCCGGAGCTGTTTTGAATTTCCCTATGATGTCCATGCCCCACTGATAGAAGGGCCAAGGTGCGATCATTGAGTGGAGCTCCGTCGGGGGGCGTTGGAAAATCTTTCCGTGAAGCTGACAGGATTTGCATCTTTTTACGTGTTCTGAAGCATCGCTTAGAAGTGTAGGCCAGTAATAGCCTGCTCGGAGTACTTTACGGGCTAGAGCTTTTGCACCTACATGGTGGCTCGAGATTCCTTCGTGGACCTCGATCAACACGAGATCGGCTTCAGCAGGGTTCAGACACTTCAGCATAGGGGAGTCCATTCCCCGTTTATACAAAATGTCACCGATCATGGCATACTGAGCAGCTTGCTTGACTATCTTTTTTCCTTGAGTGGGGTCGGTTGGTAGGACTCGGAATTTAAGATATTGCTTGATGGGGTCCATCCAATCGGTGGTCAGAGATAATGCCAGAACAACACTCGGCTGGTGGACAGTTTCTTGGACTAGGCTTTTGTTGTTTTCAGGACCTTTAGTGCTAGCGAGCTTGGAGAGAATATCAGCTTGCCCATTGGAGGACGTAGGGATGTGAGTGATGGAAAATTGAGGGAAGAGATATGAGAGGGTTTTGACTTGTTCTAGGTATTTTTGGAGAATTGGTTCTTTTGCTTGAAACTCACCTTTGACCTAAGATACAACTAACTGAGAATCGCTGAAAACTTCGATTTCTGAAGCCCCCATTTGGTGGGCCATCCGCAGGCCGGCTATCACCGCCTCATACTCTGCTTGGTTGTTTGAGGTGGGAAACTCAAATTTGAGGGAATATTCTACGCTGAGGCCCTCGGCGTTTTCAAGGATTATTCCAGCCCCAGCCCCCTTACTGTGGCTGGAACCATCAACATAAATCTTCCAAGGTTGGGGCTGGTTGGGTTGGTTGAGGTCTGACAATTCTGAAACAAAGTCCGCTAGGACTTGGGACTTGAGGGTTCTCCGCGGCTCGTAGGTGACGTTGAACTCTGATAGCTCAACGGACCAAGAGACCATCCTTCCCGCCAAGTCAGGCCGGTGAAGTACCTGCCTTATTGGCTGAGTTGTTTTGACTACAATGGGGTGGTTTTGAAAGTACTGCCGGAGTCTCCTAGCGGCAATTACCAAAGCAAAAGCGAGCTTCTCTATCATGGAGTATCTTATTTCGGGTCCTTGGAGGGCCTTGCTGACAAAGTAGATGGGTCGCTCGGTACCTGAGTCGTCTTTGACCAGGGCCGAGCTAACATATGTTTCACTAACAGACAGGTATAAAAACAGTATTTCTCCCTCCCGAGGACTTGTGAGGACGGGAGGGGCCGAGAGGTATTCCTTGAGTTCAGCAAACGCTTGTTCGCAAGAGTCATTCCAAAGAAAAGTTTTGTTCTTTCTGAGAAGTTGGTACCACGGGAGGGCTTTTTTAGCTGCTTGAGGGAGGAATCTTGAGAGGGCTGCCATCCGACCAGTCAGCCTCTGGACCTCCTTTACATTAGACGGGCTATGCATGTTCAGAATAGTTTGTCATTTCTCTGGGTTGGCCTCGATACCCCTCTCTGTGAGCATGAAGCCTAAAAAGGCCCCAGCCCGGAACCCCGAAGGTGCACTTATCGGGGTTCAGGTGCATGTTGTACCTTCTGATTCTGTCCAGTATGGCTGCTAAGTCCTGGGGATGATCTTCCTTTTTCTTGCTCATGGCTATCATATCATCTATGTATACCTCAAGAGTAGGACCAATCAAACCCGAGAAGACCTTGTTCATCATCCGCTGGTAGGTTGCGCCAGCGTTTTTCAATCCGAAAGGCATTACCGTGTAGCAATAAGTAGCCCTTTCGGTGATGAAGGTCGTTTTCTCCTGATCAGGAGGGTACATCGGGATTTGGTTGTACCCTGAGTATGCATCCATAAAAGAAAGGAGTTGGAAGCCAGCTGAGTTGTCCACTAGTTTGTCAATAATGGGGAGGGGGTACTGGTCTTTTGGGCAAGCTTTATTCAAGTCGGTGTAGTCGACGCACATGCGCCACTTCCCGTTTGATTTTTTGATCAATACTGTGTTTGAAAGCCACTCAGAATAATTAACCTCTCGGATGAATCCGGCAGCGAGGAGCTCGGCCACTTTCTCCTCAATTACTGCAGCTTTCTCTGTGCCTACCCTTCTCTTTTTCTGGGCGACCGGCTTGGCGGTCGGGTGAACGCTGAGACGATGACAAATTAGGTTTGGATCAATCCCCGGCATATCAGCCGAGGTCCATGCAAAAAGGTCCTTGTTTTTCTTAAAAAGTTCAAGCATCTCTGCTCGTATTGTTTCTGAAAGGTTGGTTCCTAGCTTCACCTTCCTGCTCGGGAGCTCTTCATCTAACGAAATGAATTCCCACTCACCTTGTGGGGTTGGTCTTGTATCATCCAACTCGGATCTGACATCCAAGTCTGTCAAAAGTACATTTCCTTTGTTCAAACATAACTTTGGCTGAATTTCTTCAGGGCTTTTGAATTTTGCTAAACTAGCATTGTAGCATAATCTAGCTTTTTCCTGCTCGGCTCGGATAGCGACAACAGTTCCGTCGGAGCCTTCAAATTTCATGGCCAGATGAACGGTCGAGACGACTGCACCGAAAGCCTGTAGGCATGTTCTGCCGAGGATGGCATTATAAGCTGAGGGGCAGTCGACCACGAGAAACTTGATTATCTCGGTCCTGGCCGAGGGGTGGTTCCCAAGTGTTACCGGTAGTTGGATGTGTCATTTGGGAACCACCGCGTCTCCTGTAAAGCTGATTAACTTTCCCTCGAATGGGGTTAGGTCGGAGGTTTTTAACTTTAGGGCTTCAAAAAGGTTCAAGAACATGATGTCTGCCGAACTGCCTTGGTCGACAAATATCCTGGCAACCTCATAGTTGCCTATCAGGGCAGTAATGACCATTGGGTCGTTGTGACCCGGGATGATCCCTTCGAGATCTTCATCAGAGAAACAAATGGGTACACTTTTTGTGGTTCTTTTTCGGATTGGATGGTCATGGACGGCAAGCACTTGATTGATGTATTTTTTTCTGTCGGATCTCTTTTCTCCTCCCCCGCGAAACCTCCTGCTATGGTGTTGACTCTAAGGTTTTGCGGGGATTGGTCTGTAGTTACTTCTACCATGGCTACTCTTTGTGGATCGGATGGTTGCTGATTGGTGTTATGGTTGGCTTCTCTGGTTGGAGGTCGGATATTTCTGTCTGGAGAGGGGGTCCTTCTTCGAGCATGTCGGTTGAGTGCCTCCCTGACATACTGTTGTAATTTCCCATCTCTTATCAGTTGCTCGATGACATCCCTTAGCCAAGTGCACTCGTCTGTAGTGTGCCCGTATCCCCCATGATACGAGCAAAACTTGGAACGGTCTTGGCGCTGACTTCTTTTTAAGGGGGGAGGTCTTTCTACCATTCGAAGGTCGGTTTGCATTGTTTCCTGCAGTATCTGACTTCTTGGGACCGTGAGAGGAGTGTACTGCTCGAATTTTGCTCCGGGAACGCCGAACCTTCTGTCCCCTCTGGGTCCTCTTCTTTGTTCCTCCCTCCTATCATCTCTTCTGTCATCTCTTCTCGGTTTTCCCTGAGAGGAAGGTTCCCCTCGCTCACCTCTTTCCCTGTTTCTCTGCCATTTGCTGAATTCCTCCAAATTTATGAATTTGGTGGAACGATGTCTTAACTCCGCCATATCCCTCGGCGGTTTTCCCACTAGCGAGTTTTTGAAGTCTCCATTCCGAAGTCCCTGAGTGAAAAGGAAGACCGAGAAGCTTGGTTCAAGGTTTGGAACGGATCCTGCCTCTAAATGGAAACGGGACAGATACTCTCTCAAAGGTTCTTCAGGTTGTTGCATGACACCTGCTAGTGCGTGGTCGGACTTTGGCTGGACGCAGCTAGCAGTATATATGTTCAGGAAAACTCTCTTCATTTCTGCCCAGGAGTTAACAGAGTTCCTAGGCAGGGCCGAGTACCACCTCAAAACGGGTGGTTGCAGAGTCATAGAAAAGGCTCGACACTTCATTAGGTCTCCTCCATCATAAAAGTTCATAGCACCTTCAAAAGATAAATGTGTTCCAAGGGGTCGGTTAACCCATTATACTTCGCTACACTGGTGGGGCCGAGGAATGCGGAGGGTGTCTCATAAGCCATGATTCGCAGAGTAAAGGGGTGGCCAGGGTGAGCGCTATCGTCGGTCTCATAAGTGGCTGCAAGGGCTGGATTTATTGGAGGTGGTGGGGGAAGGGCGATGGGGCCATGAGGATCCTGGGCTGGTATGGTTACCGGGGTTGTTTCTACTGCCCGTGCAGCAACCGCCTTCATGTGGATCTGCTGGAGCTCTGCTATGGCCCTTCCCTGCTGCTCCAACATTTGGGCTTGTTGTTTGATTATTTCTTCAAGCTGGGTTTCCCTTCGGCCTTGGGAGTGTCCCCTTTCTTCTCCAGAGACACGGGCGTCGATGGAGCGGCCGGAGCCATGGTTTGGTACATGATTGGGGGGGTGGGGGTTTGTTTGCCTAGAATGAACGGTGTATGGACCACTGTGAGTTCGGGCTGGTACTGAGTGGTGGCTGCGGGATGGGATTTCAAGTCTTACCGAAGGCATGCTTTGGTGGGGAGGATTTCTTCCTTCCAGATCTCTTCCATTGTCAGCGCTGCCTTCTTCCAGTCACTGGCGGTTCCTTCCGGTCTGGTGGTTTGCGCCGCGCGAGCTGTTTGCGGCGTTTCCACGTGGGTTTACCATTTTTTGGGTGGGGATAACGGTTTATCAGATCCCCATAGACGGCGCCAATGTCGTGTCTAGGACACGGTGTTTCAGATGCACCCCTAGCTCAAAGGTATAGAGAGACCCAAGAACTAGTGGATGGACTGAGGTTAGTGTATGATTGTTTAGGTATGCTAGAGGTCCAGTTGGGACAACTAGGGTTTCCCTAATCACAGTGTGTGCGGATGTGCAATTTGGGAGAGAGAGAACGTACCAGAGCCCTTTGCTGGAGACAACTATTTATGGGGGTGGCATTGTACCTTGTGGGCCTGTACGGAGGGCCAGCAAGGCAGCTGACGTGTCCCCTTTAGGATGTGGGATGAGTCATTCATCCTTATCCTGTAGTGGAGAATCTTATCCCTGTTGGCAAGTTAGGCTCACGCGCCCCTAGCTCGGACTCCTTAGTGGGTAAGTCCCATGTGGTCGGTCCTGAGGTGCCAGGATGGGTCCTAAGACAAGCACTCGGCCTGGGTAGGCGTGACCTATCAGATAGGGTAATCTGGTTGGCCGAGTATGCTAAGGGTAGACCGAGGGTCGGTCTACCACAATTTGAAACTAAATGATGAACTTAAATTTTGTTGAAATTCTTTAATAAAAACCTTGTTTTAATAAAGTTAATGCATGTGGATATGGATGAGTTGTAACATCCTCACTTTAATCGGTTAATTTTAAATTTTAGTAAAATCAGAGTTTGAAAATTCATTTTAGAATTTGATTTCTTTTAAAAGGTTTTTCGAAAATCCGGCAGAGTTTCCTCTGTTTTTCGGACTTCCCAAAAATTCTCTTCTTAAAACCTGTCAGTCCAGAATATTTAAAAACTTAAAACATAATAGTTCAATAACCAGATCAGATCCTAAATCCCAATTAGTACAATTTCAGGGCATACAATTACTACGCATCTTAAATTACAAAAATAACAGTTTTTAATATAATTAAAATAAAATCCGCTCAGGGTATGACAATTTCACTCCACATAGTGGAGAGTTTCCAGTTCGGCCCGCAACAGTGTAAGCTCCGCTTCCGTACCTGTAAAATTATATCAAGAAGGGTACATTACACAGAACTTAAAAAGATAAATCCTAAACGAAGACATAGCAAATAACTAAGCCTACATAATTATTAATACATTTTATTCATAGTTATTCACATAATTAATCTCTTTTAGTTCTTCACTTATTCTCACATTCTTTTAATTATTGATTCTCTTTTCATTCTTTCTTTCCCATTCTTTATTCTTTTTCCATTTTTCATTAGGTAGTCCAGCCCCAGCCAGCCGTACGGTACTGAGCGCTAGGAGTTCCCTTATTCATTATTCATTTTCTTTTCTTTTTCTTTTTCTTCTTCTCTTCCTTTTCTTTTACTTTTTCCTCTTCTTTATCTTTTCCTTTTTCCTTATGACTGAGTCCAACAGACCATCAGCCATTTACCTTTATTATTCCTTTATCTCTTTATTGGTGACAGTGTCTACCGACCGCCTGCCACCCAATCATTTAATTCTTTTAGTGATGACAGTGGCTACTGCCCGCCTGTCATCGAAATCATTCCTTTCTTTTATTTCTTTTAGGGATGACAGGGACTTCCGTCCGCCTGTAATCGCATTCATCGTTTTCTTTTATTTCCTTTAGTGATATTAGGGACTTCCGTCCGCCTGCTATCGAATTCATTCTTTCCTTTTATTCCTTTTAGTGATAACAGGGACTTCCGTCTGCCTGTCATCGGATTCCTTCTTTTCTTTTATTACTTTTAATGATAACAGGGACTTCCGTCCGCCTGTCATCGAATTCATTCTTTTCTTTTATCATGACTGAGTCCAACAGACCATCAGCCGTTCACTTTTCTTTCTTCCTTATTTATCTTTTCTCTTATTATAATATAAGTGACTCTTTTATGCTTAACTCAATCTTTTACTCTTTAATTTCGTTTATGACTTATCACATTTTCCTACGTTTTCTACTTTAATCTCTTTCTTTTACTAATTACTCTCGCTCTTATTCAACTTTACTTTATGGCCTATCATCCTAATGTTTATTTTACCTCTATTTTAGTATTTCTCTTTCTTTTCCTTTTTCTACCATTTATTATCCTAATATCTATCTAACTCTACTTAACTTAGTATAGTCATTATATTTTAAATTCCCGTTTGCAGTTCCTTAATTTATTCCATGATTCCTCTCTCACACACTATTATTTACTTATTCACTTGTTTTCCCTATGATAGTTCTCTACTCCATTTATCTATCGCTATTACACTCCATCTTCTTGCACCATTACCTTTTCATTAAATTCCTTACTTATTAACTACTTATATTTAAAATTTAGTTTAGTATTTTATTCCTATTCCATTATTACCCGACAACTCTTAACTAAGTTCCCTCCGCACATCCTTATGGTTCTCGTGTTTTAACCCCTCTTTTACCTTACATTTAATTTTGATAACCTTTCTCTCCCCGCCTATCACAATTACCCTATATCCTTTTACTCTCACGTTTTGTTGGTTCTCTCTAACAATTTTCCTTGGTTTTATTTTATACTTTTCTACATTTTCATTCTCTATTAACTCTTTTAGTATTCTAAATACACTCACTCATTCCAAACTTTATTCTACGCACATACATTCTATTCCCTTGGGTGTGGTTTCTCGTCACAATTTTATTTATTTTATCTGTATCAACGGGGGTACCCTAAGGTTCATTAACATACTTTTAATTACCCTATTCTTAGCTACCACTATAGCATCCTAGAATTTAATTCTTAAGTAAAGGTAACGCGAACCCTCTTACCTCGGGCTTTTTAAATAAAACCTGGATTTTAGCTCGGCGACGATGACGGCGTCGATGTTGCTCCTTGTTGGCGGGAACGATCGTGATTGGACCGAGCCAAGAGCTGTGAGCTTCGAGGTTCCCGACACGAGCTCGGCACGATCACGGGTCGATAATGGCGCCGGTGAGATCCGTAGAGGGAGAGAAGGCTCGCAGGTGTGAGAGCAATGAATGAGGAAGAGCTATGGGGGTTGTGGCCCGTGGTGGTTCGATCGATGGCCACGGTGGCGGATCCGATCGAAAAGAGGGAGGAGAGAGAGACAAAAGAGAGAGGAGAGGGAAAGAGAGCAAGGGTCAAGGGAGAGAGAGGGATGGGGTTTGTGAAGGTGGTGACCGTGGAGGTGGTGGCGGTGGAGGCTATGGGCGGCGGCGGTAGTGGTTGGTGGTGGTGGAGAGAGAGAGCAATGGGAAGTGAGGGAAGAGAGGGAGAGATGGAGGAGGAAGGTGATGATGGGTGGTGGTTGGGAGGCGGTTTTGGGTGGTTGAGGGGCGGTGGTGGTCCGGTGGAAGATGGAGGAGGGAGGGAGGTCGGAGGGAGAGAGAAAGTGGGGTTGGAATGGGGGTTTTTAGCCCCAAAACGCGTTTTTAATGTTGCAGATCGAAGTAATTTCGCTTAAGCGAAATTTGGTCGCTTAAGCGAACCCAATTCGTGTTGTCACTGGAGTAATTTCGCTTAAGCGAAATATTTTCGCTTAAGCTAAAATCACAGATACTACTACTTCATTTTTCTATTTTTCAGCTATTTTCTCCCAACTTCAAATAGCCATAACTTCTTCGTTCACCGTTGGATCTTGCTCAAATTTGACGAGAAACTTCCTAAAAATAATACCTTCATATCCAACGGTGGTAATTGTGTTTTGAGTCTTAAATCTTTTATTTTTAATTTCCCAAGTTAGCGAATTTAAAACACCGAAAACACTGCTTTTAACCCTCGTTTGGTCTTCTTTGAATTCGCTTTTCGATGCCAATACTCATTGACTCCTTTATGGCACTCAAAGAACTCCTATTCCATCATTTTATATCCCTTTTAGGATAGTCCTTACTTCCAAATCTTACTATTATTCTAATTATTATTAGAATTAAATTCGGGATGTTACATTTCTCCCCCAGTTATTTAGAATTTCGTCCCCGAAATTCCGTTCAGTTCCTTATCTGGAAGGAGTATCCCTTGACATAGCTTTCGAACACGTCATTTTAATTTCTTCGGTTCCAATCTTCCCTTTGAGGAATTTCTAAATTAAGGGTTCTACGGTATAATCACTCGCCCCATGTATGGTTTATCTCAGTCACTCAGGAATCCGCGTAATACACAGAGTCTTTAAGAGACTGAGACAATCATTTGCGGTGCTCCAACATAACCTCTTAAGTGAGACTCCACTTCGCGACTCCACTCTTTCTCTGTTCGTTTCTTACTCCTTCAAGTGAGTCTAGTGAGGTCGCCCTTCGAATCCACCTTAGCTATATCTGAATTCCACTCCGGTGGTATTTCCCTTCCGTTCGTTTAACGATTTCAATTTGGTATAGGGGTTCCTACGGGTCGATTTCACTTAAGGGTCGAGGTCAGGGTCTAAACTTATTTCCCAATTGTCTGATGGTCCGAGAAGGTATTGATTGATTCTTAGTTTAATTCTCGTTCCATTCTTCGCGAACCTCTTCGACAGTTAATGCGGAACGTTTGGGGTGAGGTATTCATTAGCCCTATGGGTTATGGTTTGATCATCGGACATTGAGTCCGGCATCAATACAATCTTCCTTACGCTTCGTTACCATTCTGCATTCCACCTTGTTACTCGGATAGGATCCACAATTTTCTTGTTGTTAAAGTTTCATCTTCCATTCCTTGGATTGAAATCCTCCCCCACTTAGCATCAACATACTTGGTTATATCAATGCCTGGGGTATGCTCATTCGTTATTCAGAATTGAGTACATAGGTTCTCAATCGGTATCCAAGGTTAGAAGGAACACGTGGATGGTTATCCATCGGTAGGCATAGAACTATATTGGGTTCCTACGTCTTGGTGAATTCTCATGTATACATCTGAGATGCTTGAAACTTGAAGAGAGTGAAGATGAAAAGAAGAAACACGAAGCACTCAAGGATGGGTTTCATAGTCTCCTTACGACGACCCAGGATGTACTGGATACATGTCAAGCAAGAAGACAATGGAGATTATCCTTAAGTATGCATTTTCAGCAGAGAGTCATCAAAAGATGCGTTCTCTATGAACCTGCGGCTGATTTGATTGGTCTTGGTAAGGGTACCTAACACAGTGACTAAGACTTGCCTCCTTTGAGGGAATCGTTCGGAAACTTTGATTAGACTCTTAGGCGGGTTCCAAGTTGTCTACTTCCTAATTCGACTCGGGTGCAGGGGAATAGCTATAAGATTCGCTCGAGTCTCTCAAGGATTCTACACTTTTTCACTCTACTCTTTAATGTTGTGCGAAGAGTTCAGAAGGAACTTTTCTCAGTTTAGCTCTGTTCCGTCTAGGGGTCTACTTATTAATTTGATTATTTCGGTTTTAGATGAAATGTGTCAATGACATCGATCACCAATAGGTGCAAAGATCGAGGTGATCAATCCCAATCTCACATCTATCAGTGGCAATATCATTGTCAGGTTTGTTTGTGGTATCATCCTCTAGCAGATGCAAGAGTTAGAGTGATCAGTTCTAACCTTACCTTCTACCAGTGACAATATCATCATATGTGTTTGGTGGAACTTCTAGCTAAGGTCTTAACACCTATTGATTTCTTCTTGGTTACACTAAACACGTTTAACCTATATATAGAATTTTATAGGTAAACAGTTGATACATTATTGATATAGAAAAATTACCTCGAGCCGGTTTACTAAATCTCTCGCCCGGTGCACTCGGGACAGTTAGCCCCAATATGTCCCGGTTGCCCACATTGGTAGAAAAGACCCTCTTTCTTGTGCTGCTTCAGCCGCATACATAAACACCTGTGGGGTTTTCCACACTCCGGACAGGGTAATCTAGGTCTTGGAGCATTCACGTCTGGAGTCGTGCCCATTGGCACTATTGCCATAGCGTTAATGTCGGCATGTGTATCGGATTCCTGAGCCGGTACCCTGCCTCTGCTAGAACCTTCAGCCCACTGTATCATCCTGTTCCTATCCTCGGATGTCTTCCGCCTCAATTCCTTCTCATAAGTTCTAGCCATATTCACTAGTTGGGCCAAATTATCTATGTTCTGGAATTCAAAAGCTACCTTGATCTCAGTGCGAAGTCCTGCTTCGAACTTGATGCACTTTGTAACATCCCGAATTTAATTCTAATAATAATTAGAATAATAATAAGATTGGAAGTAAGGATTATCCAAGAAAGAGATTAAAATGATGGATTAGGAATTCTCTGAGTGCCATAAAGGAATCAAGGAGCATTGGCATCGGAGAAGAAATTTAGAGAAGACCAAACGAGTGTTAAAGGTCGATGTTCGGTGTTATAAACACCCTAAATTGGGAAATTCAAAATAAAAGATTTACATCTCTAAACAATAATTCCACCGTTGGATATGAATATAAGTGTCTAAGGAAGCTTGTCTCCAAATTTGGGCAAGATCCGACGGTTAACGAAGAAGTTATAGCACGGTCAACCCGAGGTCAATGGGACTCGCGCTCAAGCGTGAGAAGCCGTGCTCAAGCGCGCGCGTGCATCAGAGGTGCGCGTAACAGCAGCACCAGCACAATAAATGGTGCGTCGACAACCCCCCAAACCCCCATTTTTCTTCCCCCATTTCACCTCCTCCATAGCTCCTCCGTCCAGCACCTCAGCCGCCGCCCTGAGCCGCCACCCCTTGGCTCTTCCTCCTTCAACCCACCGCCCTCTCTCTCTCTCTTTCTCCCTCTCTTTCTTTCTCTCTCAATCTCACTCTCTCTCCACCACCATACCCACCTCCGGCCGCCACCTCCACACGAACCACCACCACCATCATATTTCTCTCTCCCTCTTCCCCTTTGGCTTTGGTCTCTCTCTTTCCCTCTCTTCGAGCTTTCTCTCTCCACCGGATCTCACCGGCGCCGTTATCGACCCGTGATCGTGCCGGACTCGTGTCGGGAACCTCGAAGCTCGAAGCTCTTGCCTTGGCTCAGCCGCGATTGTTCCCGCTAACGAGGAGCAACACCGATGCCGTCATCGCCGCCGAGCTAAAATCCAGGTTCTATTTAAAAAGCCCAAGGTAAGAGGGTTCGCGTTACCTTTACTTAAGAAGTAAATTCTAGGATGCTATAGTGGTAGCTGAGAATAGGGCAATTAAAAAGTATGTTAATGAACCTTAGGGTAACCCTCGTGGATATAAAGGAAGTAAATAAAATTGTAATAGAAACCACACTTTAGGGAATAAAAAGGAATGAGCGTAAAATAAGGCCCGGAACGAATGAGCGTAATTAGAATATTAAAATAGTCAGGATAAAATAAGAACGTGAGCAATCATAAAAATAAAACCATAGGGGAATTAAAAGGACAGAAGGATAAAACGAAATAGGCAAAAGGGAGAGTAGAATTAATGAACTAAAAGATAATAAGCATAATGGTACCCAAAGAGTAAAGTGAGATAAAAGAGGGATTAGTAATTGAAATAATAAATATGTGAAGGACCGATTAGGGCAATAGGTGCCAAATATGAATTAGATTTAAAAGGAAATAGGAAAACGATAAGCGGATTAATAAGAAGATAATAAAACGAAGAGAGAGTACATTATGCGGGAAGTTAGGTAGAATAATGTAATAAAAATTGAGAAGCTAGATTAAGTTAATAGAGCAATTAAATATAATATAGTTAATGAAATAAGAACAATGAGTTAGGTAATTGACTGAGATAAGGAGATTAAGAAATAGCTAAGAATTAGTAACGAGAACTAGAATATACTATAATTGACCATATTAATTAGAATTGGATAAAATCGAGGGAAACTAACAAAAATAAAAAGAGTAAAGTAGAAAATGTAGAAAAATGTGATAAGTCATAACGAAAATACAAATCAAAAGATTGAGACAAGTATAAAAGAAATACTTAAATTATAAGAAGAGAATTAATTAAGAAAGAATAAAAGAGAACGGCTGATGGTCTGTTGGACTCAGTCATAAAGAAAAGATAAACGGCTGATGGTCTGTTGGACTCAGTCATAATAAAAGATGAACGGCTGATGGTCTGTTGGACTCAGTCATAAGAAAAGGAAAACGGCTGATGGTCTTTTGGACTCAGTCATATAGATAGAAAACGGCTGATGGTCTTTTGGACTCAGTCATATAGAAAGAAAACGGCTGATGGTCTTTTGGACTCAGTCATGATAAAGAAAACGGCTGAAGGTCTTTTGGACTCAGTCATAAGGAAAGAAAATGGCTGATGGTCTTTTGGACTCAGTCATGATAAAGAAAACGGCTGATGGTCTTTTGGACTCAGTCATAAGGAAAGAAAACGGCTGATGGTCTTTTGGACTCAGTCATGATAAAGAAAACGGTTGATGGTCTTTTGGACTCAGTCATAAGAAAAGATAAACGGCTGATAGTCTTTTGCACTCAGTCATGATAAAGAAAAAGGGCTGATGGTCTGTTGGACTCAGTCATAAGAAAAAGGAATAGATAAAGAAAAGAAAAAGAAAAGGAAAAGGAAGAGAAAAAGAAAAAGAAAAGAAAGGAGAACGTAAAAATGATAAAGGAACCAATAATTAAAAGAATGCGAGAATAAGTGAAGAACTAAAAGAGATTAATTATGTGAATAATTATGAATACAATATATTAATAATTATGTAGGCTTAGTTATTTGCTATGTCTTCTTATAGGATTCATCTTTTTAAGTTCTTTGTAGTGCTACCCTTCTTGATATATTTTTACAGGTTTGGAAGCGGAGCTTACACTGTTGCAGGCCGAATTGGAAACTCTCCACCACGTGGAGTGAAATTTTGATATCCGGAGTGGATTTTATTATATTAAAAACTGTTATTTTGTAATTTATAATATGTGTAGTTATATGCCCTGAGACTGGTACTAATCGGGCGTTAGGATCTGAACTGGTTTTTAATATGTTGTGTTTATATTTTTAAACAATTCTGGACTGATAGGTTTTAAGAAGAAAACTTTTGGGAAGTCCAAAAAACAGAGGAAACTCTGCCGGATTTTCGTAAAACCTTTTATAAGAAATTAAAATCAAAAATGAATTTTCAAACTCTGATTTTATTAAAATCTAAAATTAACTATTAAAAGTGAGGATGTTACATTTATGGTATCAGAGCAGTTTCCCTCGGCCTTGGAGTTTGGACTCACAACTCCTATTGGTTACTCACCAAGCGAGTAACCAAGTGATAATGTCAAGTCTTACAATAGATAAATAGGTACACTTAATTTAAGAGTTTTTAGTTAATTGTGGAATAACGTGTTCTTTTTCCAGAACTCAGTCACCATGCCTCGGAGACGTACTCGTGATGATAGGATGGCCGCGATACTTGAGAATCTGGTCCAAATGAACCAGAACCAGGCCGAAACGGTAGCAGCAGCCGCAGCAGCCACACTCCAGCAACCACCAAACCCAATCGACATTGATTGGCTAGCTAGGTTCAGGCAGAATGATCCGCGCAAGTTTGAAGGTGGCTACAATCCTGACACAGCACAGAGATGGCTCCAAGAATTGGAGAAGATTTTCCGCACAATATCACCGCCCGTGGAGCAGATAGTCCCTTTGGCATCGTATATGCTCACTGGAGAAGCTGAGTATTGGTGGGAACGTGTACGAAGGGAAATGGAGACCGCTAACCAGGAAATCACCTGGGATGTGTTCAAAATCAGGTTCTTAGGGAAGTATTTCCCGGAAGATGTCCGCCGAGAAAAAGAGTTGGCATTCTTGACCCTGAAACAAGGGAACATGAGTGTTGGAGAATATGCTGCACATTTTGAGGATCTAATCCGATATGCCGGAAGCTACAGGGATGCGGATGAAAGGACTAAGTGCATTAAGTTTGAGGACGGGCTTCGCACTGAAATTAAAATCGCCTTTGAATATCAGAATGTTGCGAACTTGTTCGACCTGGTAAACATGGCTAGCACTTATGAAAAAGGATTGAAACGGGAGATGCTGGAGAAGCGAAGCAGGAATAGGCAGGGTGCTGGAAGTTCTACCAGGAGAGAAGGACCGACGCAAGAACCAGACCCATATGCCGATATTAATGCTATGGCAATGGTTCCCAGGGATGCGGACCATAATGTGGCTATCCCAATTGCTAGGCCCTTATGTTCACACTGTGGGAAATCTCACAAACGGTTGTGTTGGCCTATGAACCAACTCAGGAAGGAGGGTCTTTGTTATCACTGCGGACAGTCGGGACACCGTGCTGCAGACTGTCCTGGGAGCATGCAGAGCGACGAATGAACTCACCCGAGGTACTTTTAGTGTTAACTATATACCAAATATTTATTTAAAATATGTATTTAAAATGTTTTACATAAAGCATACATATTCGATTTAACTTAAAAATAAATCAATAAATGATAATACATTAGCTAAAGTTCCGCCGAACACAGTGATGGTATTGCCACTGGTAGAATGTAAGGTTAGAACTAATCACTCTGATTCTTACATCTGCTAGGGGACGATAACATCAACAAACTTGACGATGATGTTGCTATTGATAGATGTGAGATTGGGACTGATCACCTCGATCTTCGCAACTATTAGTGGTCGATATCATTGACACTTTCCAACAGAAATCAGGACAGACACATAGGAGCCTTAAGTTAGTACATCCACTTACTAGTAGTGTAGCCACGAATAGAACTCGCGAGAGAACCGAGCCGAGCGAACCCGTAGTAACCGTCTTTAGACTTCATGAAAAGCCAAACTAAAAGCCCAAGACTCATCATGCATTTTATTAAGAATCCGAAATGGCTATTCGCGAGAAAGGCGAAACTGGATGAATTAGTAGGGTACCCACACCGAAACCGACCCAAGTAAGTGAGTGAATCGTACTCACCATTGGGAGTTAGAATTCACTTAAGAACTTAGCCAGGTTCCCAAACTATTCCCTCAAAGGAAACAAGTTTTAGCCGTTGCACCAAATACCTTTATCAAGACCAAATCAAATTAACGGTAGTTCCATAGAAAACGCATCTTTTGATGACTCTCTGCTAAAAATGCACACTTGAGGATAATCTCCATTGTCTTCTTGCTTGACATGTATCCAGTACATTCTGGGTCATCGTGCGAAGACTATGAAACCCATCCTCGAGTGCTTCGTGTTTCTTCTTTTCATCTTCACTCTCTTCAAGTTTCAAGCGTCTCAGATGTATACATGAGAACTCACCAAGATATAGGAACCCAATATAGTTTTATGCCTACCGATGGATAACCATCCACGTGTCCCTTCTAACATTGGATACCGATCGAGAACCCATGTACTCGATTCTGAATAACGAATGAGCATACCCCAAGCATTGATATAACCAAGTATGTTGATGCTAAGTGGGGGAGGATTTCAATCCAAGGAATGGAAGATGGAACTTTAACAATAAGAAAATTGTGGAACCTATCCGAGTAACTAGGTGGAATGCAGAACGGTGACGAAGCGTAAGGAAGATTGTATCGAGCCGGACTCAATGTCCGACGATCGTACCATAACCCGTAGAGCTAATGAATAACTCACCCCAAACGCTCCGCATTAGCTGTCGTAGAGGTTCGCGAAGAATGGAACGAGAATTAAACTAAGAATCAATCAATACCTTCTCGGACCATCAGACAATTGGGAAATAAATTTAGACCCTGACCTCGACCCTTAAGTGAAATCGACCCGTAGGAATCCCTACATACCAAATTGAAATCGTTAAACGAACGGAAGGGGAAGTACCACCGAAGTAGAATGCAGGTATTGCTAAGGTGGAATTGAAGGGCGACCTCACTAGACTCACTTGAAGGAGTAAGAAACGAACAGGGAAAAGTGGAGTCGCAAAGTGGAGTCTCACTCCAGGGGATTATGTCGGAGCACCGCAAATAATTGTCTCAGTCTCTTAAGACTCTGTGTATTACGCGGATTTCTGAGTGACTGAGATAAACCATACCCGAGGCGAGTAATTAAACCGCAGAACCCTTAACTCAGAACTTCCTCAAAGGGAAGATTGGAACCGAAGGAATTTAAATGACATGTTCGGAAGCTATGTCAAGGGATACTTCTTCCAGATAAGGAACTGAAGGGAATTTCGGGGACGAAATTCTAAATAAGTGGGGGAGAAATGTAACATCCCGAATTTAATTCTAATAATAATTAGAATAATAATAAGATTGGAAGTAAGGATTATCCAAGAAAGAGTTTAAAATGATGGATTAGGAATTCTCTGAGTGCCATAAAGGAATCAAGGAGCATTGGCATCGGAGAAGAAATTTAAAGAAGACCAAACGAGTGTTAAAGGTCGATGTTCGGTGTTATAAACACCCTAAATTGGGAAATTCAAAATAAAAGATTTACTTCTCGCTCTAAACAAGAATTCCACCGTTGGATATGAAGATAAGTGTCTAAGGAATCTTGTCTCCAAATTTGGGCAAGATCCGACAGTTAACGAAGAAGTTATAGCACGGTCAACCCGAGGTCAATGGGACTCGCACTCAAGCGCGAGAAGCCGCACTCAAGCGCGCGCATGCATCAGACATGAGCATCAGTTGCTCATTCGCTCTCAGGTGTGGGTCGACGCGCTCAAGCGCGAGGTGCGCGTAACAGCAGCACCAGCACCATAAATGGTGCGTCGACAACCCCCCAAACCCTCATTTTTCTTCCCCCGTTTCACCTCCTCCATAGCTCCTCCGTCCAGCACCTCAGCCGCCACCCTGAGCCGCCACCCCTTGGCTCTTCCTCCTTCAACCCACCGCCCTCTCTCTCTCTTTCTCCCTCTCTTTCTTTCTCTCTCCTTCCCTCTCAATCTCACTCTCTCTCCACCACCATACCCACCTCCGGCCGCCACCTCCACACGAACCACCACCACCATCATATTTCTCTCTCCCTCTTCCCCTTTGGCTTTGGTCTCTCTCTTTCCCTCTCTTCGAGCTTTCTCTCTCCACCGGATCTCACCGGCGCCGTTATCGACCCGTGATCGTGTCGGACTCGTGTCGGGAACCTCGAAGCTCGAAGCTCTTGCCTTGGCTCAGCCGCGATTGTTCCCGCTAACGAGGAGCAACACCGATGCCGTCATCGCCGCCGAGCTAAAATCCAGGTTCTATTTAAAAAGCCCGAGGTAAGAGGGTTCGCGTTACCTTTACTTAAGAAGTAAATTCTAGGATGCTATAGTGGTAGCTGAGAATAGGGCAATTAAAAAGTATGTTAATGAACCTTAGGGTAACCCTCGTGGATATAAAGGAAGTAAATAAAATTGTAATAGAAACCACACTTTAGGGAATAAAAAGGAATGAGCGTAGAATAAGGCCCGGAACGAATGAGCGTAATTAGAATATTAAAATAGTTAGGATAAAATAAGAACGTGAGCAATCATAAAAATAAAACCATAGGGGAATTAAAAGGACAGAAGGATAAAACGAAATAGGCAAAAGGGAGAGTAGAATTAATGAATTAAAAGATAATAAGCATAATGGTACCCAAAGAGTAAAGTGAGATAAAAGAGGGATTAGTAATTTAAATAATAAATATGTGCAGGACCGATTAGGGCAATAGGTGCCAAATATGAATTAGATTTAAAAGGAAATAGGAAAACGATAAGCGGATTAATAAGAAGATAATAAAACGAAGAGAGAGTACATTATGCGGGAAGTTAGGTAGAATAATGTAATAAAAATTGAGAAGCTAGATTAAGTTAATAGAGCAATTAAATATAATATAGTTAATGAAATAAGAACAATGAGTTAGGTAATTGACTGAGATAAGGAGATTAAGAAATAGCTAAGAATTAGTAACGAGAACTAGAATATACTATAATTGACCATATTAATTAGAATTGGATAAAATCGAGGGAAACTAACAAAAATAAAAAGAGTAAAGTAGAAAATGTAGAAAAATGTGATAAGTCATAACGAAAATACAAATCAAAAGATTGAGACAAGTATAAAAGAAATACTTAAATTATAAGAAGAGAATTAATTAAGAAAGAATAAAAGAGAACGGCTGATGGTCTGTTGGACTCAGTCATAAAGAAAAGATAAACGGCTGATGGTCTGTTGGACTCAGTCATAATAAAAGATGAACGGCTGATGGTCTGTTGGACTCAGTCATAAGAAAAGGAAAACGGCTGATGGTCTTTTGGACTCAGTCATATAGATAGAAAACGGCTGATGGTCTTTTGGACTCAGTCATATAGAAAGAAAACGGCTGATGGTCTTTTGGACTCAGTCATGATAAAGAAAACGGCTGAAGGTCTTTTGGACTCAGTCATAAGGAAAGAAAACGGCTGATGGTCTTTTGGACTCAGTCATGATAAAGAAAACGGCTGATGGTCTTTTGGACTCAGTCATAAGGAAAGAAAACGGCTGATGGTCTTTTGGACTGAGTCATGATAAAGAAAACGGCTGATGGTCTTTTGGACTCAGTCATAAGAAAAGATAAACGGCTGATGGTCTTTTGCACTCAGTCATGATAAAGAAAAAGGGCTGATGGTCTGTTGGACTCAGTCATAAGAAAAAGGAATAGATAAAGAAAAGAAAAAGAAAAGGAAAAGGATGAGAAGAAGAAAAAGAAAAGAAAAGAGAACGTAAAAATGATAAAGGAACCAATAATTAAAAGAATGCGAGAATAAGTGAAGAACTAAAAGAGATTAATTATGTGAATAATTATGAATTCAATATATTAATAATTATGTAGGCTTAGTTATTTGCTATGTCTTCTTATAGGATTTATCTTTTTAAGTTCTGTGTGGTGTTACCCTTCTTGATATATTTTTACAGGTACGGAAGCGGAGCTTACACTGTTGCGGGCCGAATTGGAAACTCTCCACCACGTGGAGTGAAATTGTGATATCCGGAGTGGATTTTATTATATTAAAAACTGTTATTTTGTAATTTATAATATGTGTAGTTATATTCCCTGAGACTGGTACTAATCGGGCGTTAGGATCTGAAATGGTTTTTAATATGTTGTGTTTATGTTTTTAAACAATACTGGACTGACAGGTTTTAAGAAGAAATTTTTTGGGAAGTCCGAAAAACAGAGGAAACTCTGCCGGATTTTCGTAAAACCTTTTATAAGAAATTAAAATCAAAAATGAATTTTCAAACTCTGATTTTATTAAAATCTAAAATTAACTATTAAAAGTGAGGATGTTACACACTTAGTTCTTTCATCAGCATCCCTATAGCTCGCAGAATACCGGATGAGGTCTTCGAAGTGTGCGGCATATTCTCCAATGCACATACTTCCCTATGTTAAGTTCAGGAATGCCAGCTCTTTTTCTCGGCGGACATCTTCCGGAAAGTACTTCCCTAGGAACCTGATTCTGAACACATCCCAGGTGACCTCCTGGTTAGCGATCTCCATTTCCCTTCGTACACGCTCCCACCAATATTCGGCTTCTCCAGTGAGCATGTACGCCGCCAAAAGAACTATCTGCTCCGCAGGCGGTGAAATCGTGCGAAAAATCTTCTCCAATTCTTGGAGCCATCTCTGGGCTGCATCCGGATTGTAGCCACCTTCAAACTTGGGCGGATCGTTCTGCCTGAATCTAGCTATTCAATCGATGCCAATTGGGCCTGATGGTTGGTGGAGTGCGGAGGCTGCTGCTGCTGCGGCAGCTGCTGCTGTTTCAGCCTGATTCTGATTCATTTGGACCAGATTTTCTAGTATAGCAGCCATCCTTTCATCCTGTGTACGTCTCTGGGGCATGGTGACTGAGTTCTGAAAAAGATTACGTTATTCCACAGTTAACTAAACAATTCTCAATCTAAGTGTACCTATTCTCCTATTCTAAGACTTGACACTAACATTTGGTCACTCGCTTGGTGAGTAAACCATAGGAGTTGTGATTCCACACTCCAAGGCCGAGGGAAACTGCTCTGATACCATAAATATAACATCCCCACTTTAATCGGTTAATTTTAAATTTTAGTAAAATCAGAGTTTGAAAATTCATTTTAGAATTTGATTTCTTTTAAAAGGTTTTTCGAAAATCCGGCAGAGTTTCCTCTGTTTTTCGGACTTCCCAAAATTCTCTTCTTAAAACCTGTCAATCCAGAATATTTAAAAACTTAAAACATAATAGTTCAATAACCAGATCAGATCCTAAAACCCAATTAGTACAATTTCAGGGCATACAATTACTACGCATCTTAAATTACAAAAATAACAGTTTTTAATATAATTAAAATAAAATCCGCTCAGGGTATCACAATTTCACTCCACGTAGTGGAGAGTTTTGCAGTTCGGCTCGCAACAGTGTAAGCTCCGCTTCCGTACCTGTAAAATTATATCAAGAAGGGTAGCATTACACAAAACTTAAAAAGATAAATCCTAAAAGAAGACATAGCAAATAACTAAGCCTACATAATTATTAATACATTTTATTCATAGTTATTCACATAATTAATCTTTTTTAGTTCTTCACTTATTCTCACATTCTTTTAATTATTGATTCTCTTTTCATTCTTTCTTTCCCATTCTTTATTCTTTTTCCATTTTTCATTAGGTAGTCCAGCCCCAGCCAGCCGTACGGTACTGAGCGCTAGAATTTCCCTTATTCATTATTCATTTTCTTTTCTTTTTCTTTTTCTTCTTCTCTTCCTTTTCTTTTACCATCAGATCAGGATTAGAGAAGAGGATATCTCGAAGACTGCATTTTGATCTCGATACGGACATTATGAGTATGTAGTGATGCCGTTCGGATTGACTAATGCACCAGCTATCTTCATGGACTACATGAATCGAATCTTTAGACCTTATTTAGATTCATTCGTGGTTGTGTTCATTGATGATATCCTTATTTACTCTAAGAGCCCGGAGGAGCATGCTGAACACTTGAGGATAGTGTTGAGTATCCTGAAGGAGAAGCAGTTGTACGCCAAACTTACAAAATGTGAGTTCTGGCTGAAGGAGGTTAAGTTCTTGGGGCATGTGATTTCGGACAAGGGAATAGCCGTTGATCCGACGAAAGTGAGCTCGGTTTTGCAATGGGAGCAACCGAAGTCGGTCACGGAGGTGAGAAGCTTTCTTGGTTTGGCTGGGTACTATAGAAGGTTTATAGAAGGTTTCTCAAAGATCGCACTGCCTTTGACGAAGTTGACTCGGAAAGATCAACCATTTCTATGGGACGAGAAGTGTGAAAGGAGTTTTCGAGAGCTGAAGGAAAGGTTGACATCATCTCCTGTATTGGTTCTGCCCGATACACAGAAGAGTTTTGATGTGTGTTGTGATGCATCAAAACAAGGTCTTGGGAGTGTTTTGATGCAAGAAGGGCAAGTCGTCGCCTATGCCTCGAGACAGCTAAAAGTTCATGAAATGAACTATCCAACTCATGACCTAGAACTGGCAGCTGTTGTCTTTGCATTGAAGATTTGGAGGCACTATATCTATGGCACTACGTTCTGGGTGTTTAGTGACCATAAGAGTTTAAAGTATCTCTTTGATCAGAAGGAGTTGAATATGAGGCAGCGTCGACGGATGGAGTTCTTGAAAGATTATGAGTTTGAGCTCCATTACCACCCTAGGAAGGCAAATGTAGTGGCAGATGCATTGAGTCGAAAGGCAATGCATATCAGTACGATGATGGTTAGAGAAGCTGCACTGATAGAGGAATTTAGAGACATGAGTCTGACGATGCAAGTGGAGCCAACCAATATCAAGATGGGGATGTTGCAGATTACTAATGAATTTTTGCAAAGAATTCGGGAATTGCAACATATAGATGAAGGACTTAAAGAAAAGAAGAAGCTTATGGAAGAAGGCAAGGAGTTGGAGTTTCAAGAGGGGAAGGATGGAATCCTTCGTTTTCGAACAAGGATTTGTGTTCCTAATGATCTGGAAGTAAAGAGGATGATTTTGGACTAAGCACAAAATGAGTATGCATCCGGGAGCTACCAAAATGTATCAGGATTTGAAGAAGGTATTTTGGTGGCCTGGTTTAAAGAAGGACGTGGCTAGGTACGTGGCATTTTGTTTGGTGTGTCAGAAGGCGAAAGTGGAACATCAAAGGCCAGGAGGAGAGTTACTTTCCTTGGAAATTCCGCAGTGGAAATGGGATAGTATCTCGATGGATTTTGTGTCGGGATTGCCAAGGACTGCTACTGGTCATGATGCAATCTGGGTGATTGTGGATCGTTTAACCAAGTCGGCGCATTTCATTCCCGTTAATATGCGCTATTCTTTGGAAAAGCTCACTCAGTTGTATGTCAAGGAAGTTGTTCGTCTGCATGGGGTACCATCAAGCATCGTGTCAGATCGCGATCCGAGGTTTACAGCAAAGCTTTGGCAAGATCTACATAGAGCCTTGGGTTCAAGATTGAAGTTGAGTTCTGCATACCACCCTCAGACTGATGGTCAAACGGAGAGGACTATTCAGTCATTGGAGGACATCTTAAGGGCTTGTGCTTTGGAAAACCAAGGAAGTTGGGAGCGAATGTTGCCGCTCGTGGAATTCACGTACAACAACAGTTATCATACGAGCATTGGCATGGCACCATTTGAAGCTCTGTATGGAAGGAAGTGTCAGACACCGTTGTGCTGGTTTCACGTGGGGGAGAATTCGTTGGTTGGACCAGATTTTGTGCAAGAAACCGCGGAGAAGATCAAGATGATACAAGAGAAGATGAGGACAGCTCAGAGTAGGCAAAAAAGCTACGCTGATAGGAGGAGGAAACCTTTAGAGTTTGCCGAAGGTGACCATGTGTTCATTAGAATAGTTCCAACCAAAGGTGTTAGTAGAGCCTTGAAAACTCAGAAACTATCACCTAAGTTTATTGGTCCCTATCAGATTCTCAAAAGAATCGGCCCCGTAGCCTATCAATTAGCCTTACCCCCGTCACTAGATAACCTACACAATGTATTTCATGTGTCTCAGTTGAAAAGATATGTCCATGACCCCACCATTGTTCTTAGAGTCCAACCTGATGACCTAGAAATTCATGAGAACTTAACCTTCGAAGCTAAGCCTGTGCGCATTGAAGACCGAAGGATCAAGCAGCTTAGAGGGAAGGATATTCGTCTGGTCAAAGTCGTCTGGGTTTGTGGTAATGTGATAGAAGCATCTTGGGAATTAGAGGATAAGATGCGTCAGGATTATCCTGAGTTGTTTGTATGAGTTGAATTTCGGGGACGAAATTCCTTGTAAGTGGGGGAGTAGTGTAACACCCCAAAATTTTAATCCCCGATTAATGAAATGTTAATTATAATTTAATTATAATTAATGATTTTTATATTAATCCTTGATTAAAATGCGTATTCATGTAACTAGTTTATGTGTGTGAAATTATTTAATAAATATTATTTTTCAAAAATAGGGCAAAATACTCGAGTATTTCTCGGAAAACTCGAGTATTCTGGTCTGAGTTGCACGAGTTAGTGCGTTTGGTGAGTCACCATCAACGATTTCCTCTTCTTGCCACGAATACTCCCTCCCCAACACCTCAAAGCTTTCGTGTCGTTGTGCATGGAAGTCTTCTATGCCTATTTAAGCTCATCAACACCATTAAGCTGAAGATTTTGATCAAACTTGCATTTGTTGATGAAGTTAGGGTTTCAGATTTGTTGCCTTCGATTCTTCTTCAATTCTGAGTGTTAAGATTTGAGTGATACACGAATACAAAGCTCACATCACGAGCTTTGTATAAACACCAAAATCGTGAGGATTGAGTGAGTGTATTGGGAGAATTGGAGCTTGGAAGTGAAGCTGTTGCTGGTCAAGTCTTGGTCTGGAGCTTACTTTGATCATTGATTCTGGTAAGCTCATGAGTCCCTGAGTCTCAAATTCGGTTTCTTTAGTTAGTTGATGTTGCATAGAGTCTAGAAAATCTAATTTCCCCAATTTTATTCTTTGTTTCATGTGTGAACCAATTCCATTTTGGGGATGCACTCAAAATGCTCTGCATGTGATGCTTGAAGTTGATCTGAGAATTGTGGAGCCTTTTTCTTGTCAATCCTTTGTTGACTCACGTCTGAGAGGTAAGGGGAAGTAATTATATTCACTAGATAGAGAGTAAATTCCATTAATTGTGTTAGAGAGCCACCAAGAGGCTCTAAGGGCTTAGATTGAATAGGATCTTTGGTTTGGAGACCAAGCTTTGCTCTAAAACTGTGTTGAGAAAGTTCTAAATCATGCATGCCAGCTTAAATGAACTTTATTTCATGAGAATTGTGCTTATTATGCAATTTGAGGTGTTGAGTTGTTAAAATGTGTATTTTATGCATGATTGATGAATCCTCTGTCAAATCTGTAATTTGATATGTATTAAGCGTTGTAACATGTTCAATATATGGTATATGAACTGTTTTGATCATTGGTTTAGGTTAAAAATGTTTAGAAATTGAAATGGTATGTAAAAACCAAGTTTTCAGTCTGTTCTGTCTGCAAATACTCGAGTATATGGCTTAACACTCGAGTATTTCGTGGTGCACCAGTGTGAAAATTGGCGCACCAACTTGAGAATCAGGCTTGGCACTCGAGTATTTCAGATGCAACAAGAGTAAAAATTGATGAACAACTCGAGTAATACATGAACTACTCGAGTATTCTGGGTAATGAACTACTCGAGTATCTCATGAATTACTCGAGTATATTTATGAAGATCTGAAAACTTAAATCTCTAAAAAGACATGAACGACTCAAGTATAATTATGAACTACTCGAGTAAAATCTGGAAACTGATAAACTACTCGAGTATTATGGAAAACACTCGAGTATTTTTAGTCAGAAACTTAAAAATACCATTTTCAATTCTAAATCATTTTGTAACACTTAAAGAACAATAAACCAAGTGATTCTGAGCTTAAAAGGAAATTGACTGACGTTGTGATGTTTTCATTTGGGTAATGATACGTTGCTCGGAGGGCGCGTAAGATATTAATAAAAGAATAATACGTCGATCAATTCCTTTTTAACTAAGTAATGCATTCATTCTGGCGTTTGGATGGTAGGACGTATATCATGTTTTTGTTAAACATGCGGAGGGCCTCTGGGAGTGCCAATACGCTTGCTTGATGACACGTCGTTGACGTGGTCGGCTTAGTGGATGCCGATATGGTTATACCGTTTGGATGACGGGATATGCTCGGGTGGCATGGATTCCAAGCTTGTCGTGTACATTCTAGGTGAATGTACGAATTGTTGTATACCTAGGAATACAACGCACTGTTGAGTGCTGGGTTGTCAGGGATGGACGTCAGAGAGTGACATAGAATGATGGAGATAGGCTTGAGAGCTAAATTCATGCATCATGCCACTCATTTAAATTAATTATGATAAACGAAACAAGTGTGAGCATCCTATGTGCATTAACTAACTGCTAAGTGTTATATATGATTGTTATAAATTGATGCATATTTACAGACTCATATTGCACAATTTATTCTCTGTTGATTATGTGTATAGAATTGCTTACCCCTATGCCCTTGTAGGTGATGTCTCGTTACATTGCTTGCATCGAGATCCGGCCACTTCCTAGTGGCATATGGGTCTATGAGGACCATCGCGCAGTGTTCGAGGGGGAGGTAGAGATTACCTTCTACCACCCGAACCCGCTGATGCGATTCCGTCCTCGTAGGTTTAGGATTCCCATCATATACACTATGCACGTACCCCCGTTTTATACTAACCATGGACCACCTCCCATGCGACCAGCTCGCTCTTATCACAGCTTTCATTTTCGACCTACCCGCTCTCACCCTTTTACCTCGAGAGTCGTCCGCGAGGAGACTCCCCCTTCTGATCCGAGGAGCCCAGTCAGGGTTTCACCATCACCTGACCTGGTACCCAGTGGTAGGGTACACTCTCCCTCGGTTGAGATCGAGGAGGATCCGGTGGAGGACGAGAGTGGGAGCGAGCCTGTCGTGCATTCTACTGGGAGTGATTGGAGGGACGATGATCCCTAGGTATGTGCATAGGGTATGTGATGAGGATTATAGGATCCGATGTGTGGATGCTAAGGAGGAGATCTTGCTGCTGCTGTGTTGATGATGATGCTACTACCTTACTACTTTTGCTTCTTGGAGACTACTGCTATCACTACTACTACATCTGATGATGCCAGATCTACGTGACCACCATTAGAGTTATATTTTGGTTATGTATATATGTTGTAGATATACTTTTGGAGTACTCTAGGGTTTTGGTTACACTGCTGTGTAGATCTGTTTATGGACTTGTATATTTTGGAACTTGGAGACTCTGATGTGAGCTATGTACTTATGACTTTCCTATATATAAAACCTATGTTTATATTCCTATCCATGGCATAGTCCGATAATTTCCGCTTACTCTGATTTAATCTATTTGAGAGTTCAGCTGTGAAAACTATTCGATGGTATCAGTTCTATCAAATAAAGCAAGGGTAGCTTCAGTTATTTTCTATGATATAAATACGATTCCAAAAGACGAATGTTACCCAACTTTTGAAAAGGTTTTAGAAATCGCCGAATTCGATACAACTGTTTCGAAATGCTTTAGAGTTTATTCTCCAAGAATTCCAAGTGTTGATTTGTGCACCCGCTTTAAAAAGAAAAATTTCACTTACATATTTTCTTAATACTCACAAGTCCATATATTATCCATTATAATAGCTTAAGTACTATATTATACTTGGGTAATTAGGAAGGGTGTCACAGCTATCGAATTCATTCTTTCCTTTTATTCCTTTTAGTGATAACAGGGACTTCCGTCCGCCTGTCATCGGATTCCTTCTTTTCTTTTATTACTTTTAATGATAACAGGGACTTCCGTCCGCCTGTCATCAAATTCATTCTTTTCTTTTATCATGACTGAGTCCAACAGACCATCAACCGTTCACTTTTCTTTCTTCCTTATTTATCTTTTCTCTTATTATAATATAAGTGACTCTTTTATGCTTAACTCAATCTTTTACTCTTTAATTTCGTTTATGACTTATCACATTTTCCTACGTTTTCTACTTTAATCTCTTTCTTTTTACTAATTACTCTCGCTCTTATTCAACTTTACTTTATGGCTTATCATCCTAATGTTTATTTTACCTCTATTTTAGTATTTCTCTTTCTTTTCCTTTTTCTACCATTTATTATCCTAATATCTATCTAACTCTACTTAACTTAGTATAGTCATTATATTTTAAATTCCCGTTTGCAGTTCCTTAATTTATTCCATGATTCCTCTCTCACGCACTATTATTTACTTATTCACTTATTTTCCCTATGATAGTTCTCTACTCCATTTATCTATCGCTATTACACTCCATCTTCTTGCACCATTATCTTTTCATTAAATTCCTTACTTATTAACTACTTATATTTAAAATTTAGTTTAGTATTTTATTCCTATTCCATTATTACCCGGCAACTCTTAACTAAGTTCCCTCCGCACATCCTTATGGTTCTCGTGTTTTAACCCCTCTTTTACCTTACATTTAATTTTGATAACCTTTCTCTCCCTGCCTATCACAATTACCCTATATCCTTTTACTCTCACGTTTTGTTGGTTCTCTCTAACAATTCTCCTTGGTTTTATTTTATACTTTTCTACATTTTCATTCTCTATTAACTCTTTTAGTATTCTAAATACACTCACTCATTCCAAACTTTATTCTACGCACATACATTCTATTCCCTTGGGTGTGGTTTCTCGTCACAATTTTATTTATTTTATCTGTATCAACGGGGGTACCCTAAGGTTCATTAACATACTTTTAATTACCCTATCCTTAGATACCACTATAGCATCCTAGAATTTACTTCTTAAGTAAAGGTAACGCGAACCCTCTTACCTCGGGCATTTAAAATAAAACCTGGATTTTAGCTCGGCGACGATGACGGCGTCGATGTTGCTCCTTGTTGGCGGGAACGATCGTGACTGGACCGAGGCAAGAGCTGTGAGCTTCGAGGTTCCCGCCACGAGCCCGGCACGATCACGGGTCGATAACGGCGCCGGTGAGATCCGTGGAGGGAGAGAAGGCTCGTGGGTGTGAGAGCAATGAATGAGGAAGAGCTATGGGGGTTGTGGCCCGTGGTGGTTCGATCGGCGGCCACGGTGGCGGCTCCGATCGGAAAGAGGGAGGAGAGAGAGACAAAAGAGAGAGGAGAGGGAAAGAGAGAAAGGGTCAAGGGAGAGAGAGGGATGGGGTTTGTGAAGGTGGTGACCGTGGAGGTGGTGGCGGTGGAGGCTATGGGCGGCGGCGGTAGTGGTTGGTGGTGGTGGAGAGAGAGAGAGAGCAATGGGAAGTGAGGGAAGAGAGGGAGAGATGGAGGAGAAAGGTGATGATGGGTGGTGGTTGGGAGGCGGTTTTGGGTGGTTGAGGGGCGGCGGTGGTCCGGTGGAAGGTGGAGGAGGGAGGGAGGTCGGAGGGAGAGAGAAAGTGGGGTTGGAATGGGGGTTTTCAGCCCTAAAACGCGTTTTTAATGTTGCAGATCGAAGTAATTTCGCTTAAGCAAAATTTGGTCGCTTAAGCGAACCCAATTCGTGTTGTCACTGGAGTAATTTCGCTTAAGCGAAATATTTTCGCTTAAGCTAAAATCACAGATACTGCTACTTCATTTTTCTATTTTTCAGCTATTTTCTCCCAACTTCAAATAGCCATAACTTCTTCGTTCACCGTCGGATCTTGCTCAAATTTGACGAGAAACTTCCTAAAAATCATACCTTCATATCCAACGGTGGGATTGTGTTTTGAGTATTAAATCTTTTATTTTTAATTTCCCAAGTTAGCAAATTTAAAACACCGAAAACACTGCTTTTACCCGCGTTTGGTCTTCTTTGAATTCGCTTTTCGATGCCAATGCTCCTTGAATCCTTTATGGCACTCAAAGAACTCCTATTCCATCATTTTATATCCCTTTCAGGATAGTCTTTACTTCCAAATCTTACTATTATTCTAATTATTATTAGAATTAAATTCGGGATGTTACATGAGTGATGTGGTATGATGTTTGATGTCTTGATTTGATTTTGTGATTTTTATATGTTGAAAATTGAACCAAAAACCTTGCATCTTTGCATGTGAGTATTCGGCCATGAGGAAAAGAAATAGGAAATTATATGTGATCAATGTTTAAGTTGCATATATGATGAGATTAATTTAATCTAAGAGCTTAGAATGTACATGCATGAAGTCATTAAGTTTAAAGAAAAATAAAAATGAAACTTTGAGAAGATTTGTAATTTAACTTGTTGTTTGATTTAAGTTAAGAAAATAAATTAAGATTGTTAAATTTTCATTTTTCATGTTCTCGGTTTCTAGTCTAAAAAGAAAAGAAAATAATTTCAATTGTTTTGTGCTTTTATGTGTGCATTAATCTTTGCAAAATTGCACCTATGTGATTCGGCCAATGTATATTAGTATAGCTAGAATATTATCTCCATGAAATGACCTTTATGAATGACTATGTGTTGTATGCATGATGCTATTGATATGTTGTTTGTTTTAACCCCTTGATTTGGGTCCAATATATAGTGTTTTGAGCATTGGTTTGACTCCCTTTTACTATGTGTTTAGCTTGTTTCTCAAGTATTTTGTAGGACTTTTTGTTAATTCTTAGAAATAGTTCTTAGTTTTGAATCCTTGGAACGTTTTGATCTTTTTTTGGTATGTTTCAGGTACTTATGGAGCTTAAATGCAAAATATATTGATGGGCTTGGATAGAGGATGAAAAGAGCTTCGAAACGGTCCAAGAACGGAGTAAAACGGAATCCGGATGAGTCCGTAGCGCCCAAAACAGTCGGGGGCGCGCGTGCTGAAATTGTGCAGTACCCGTGCGCGCCCCAGGCGTGAGGACGGATGCGCCCTAGGTGCGCAAACCGCGTGAAAGTGACGCTGCTCGGTATTTTGGCCATAACTTGAGCTACGCTTATTCAAATAAGGCGATCATGGTATCATTTTAAAGCTAAGGAAAATATCTACAACTTTGCCCGAAATAGCCTTGCTCAAATTCATTCATCTTCAGGGTCAAAATCAGGGCCGAAGTTGAGTGTCAGACATGAGAAAGCCCAATTGGGTCACTTCCGGATCAGTTTTGCTCCAATTCAATTAGGATTAGTTTTATCTTTTAAATATGCATATTTAGGATTCGTCCAAGAACGGAGTAAAACGGAGTCCCGATGAGTTCGTAGCGCCCAAAACAGTCTGGGGCGCGCGTGCTGAAATTGTGCAGTACCCGTGCGCGCCCCAGGCGTGAGGACGGATGCGCCCCAGAGGCACGCAAACCGCGTGAAAGTGACGCTGCTCGGTATTTTGGCCATAACATGAGCTACGCTTATCCAAATAAGGCGATCTTGGTATCATTTTAAAGCTAAGGAAAAGATGCACAACTTTGCCAGAAATAGCCTTGCTCAAATTCGTCCATATTCAGGGTCAAAATCAGGGCCGAAGTTGATTGTCAGACATGAGAAAGCCCAATTGGGCCACGTCCGAATCAGTTTTGCTCCAATTCAATTAGGATTAGTTTTATCTTTTAAATATGCATATTTAGGATTAGGTTAGGCAGCCAACTAGAAGAGAAGTTAATGCATGTGTATGATAGAACTAGATGTAATGATTCTAAGTGCATGCATGTAATGTTTGGAGGTTTAAAGTGTAATCTTGATTTTTTATTTGAAACTAAGTGATGAACTTAAATTTTGTTGAAATTCTTTAATAAAAACCTTGTTTTAATAAAGTTAATGCATGTGGAAATGGATGAGTGATGTGGTATGATGTTTGATGTCTTGATTTGATTTTGTGATTTTTATATGTTGAAAATTGAACCAAAAACCTTGCATCTTTGCATGTGAGTATTCGGCCATGAGGAAAAGAAATAGGAAATTATATGTGATCAATGTTTAAGTTGCATACATGATGAGATTAATTTAATCTAAGAGCTTAGAATGTACATGCATGAAGTCATTAAGTTTAAAGAAAAATAAAAATGAAACTTTGAGAAGATTTGTAATTTAACTTGTTGTTTGATTTAAGTTAAGAAAATAAATTAAGATTGTTAAATTTTCCTTTTTCATGTTCTCGGTTTCTAGTCTAAAAAGAAAAGAAAATAATTTCAATTGTTTTGTGCTTTTATGTGTGCATTAATCTTTGCAAAATTGCACCTATGTGATTCGGCCAATGTATATTAGTATAGCTAGAAAATTATCTCCATGAAATGACCTTTGTGAATGACTATGTGTTGTATGCATGATGTTATTGATGTGTTGTTTGTTTTTACCCCTTTCGGTTTTTAAAGAATAAAATAAATGAATTGATTTAATAAATTATGTTTGATGATCTTTAATGTGACTAGTATTGTGCGAAGTTGTGAATGTGTTAAAAAGTAATGTGTTGTTTGAATATGTTTTTCTATATTTGAATTTCCAAAGGATTGAAAAAAAAATGTTTTACTGAAAAAGTATGATTTAAGAAACTTAAATTGATTTGATGTGATTTTGGAACTTTATTTTCTTAAGTTCTGAATTTTGTTTAATAACTAAGGATAATGATTTTTATAACATGAACGTTTTAAAGTAAGATTTCCTTAAGAAGAATGAATTCTGTTTTGATAAGAAAATCATTTTTAAAGTTGTTTCAAAGTTTTCTTGAAAACATTTTGTTTTTGATTTGGATTTGAAAGCTTTTTGAATATAGACAATGTGTTCTCAAAAAGGAATAATTTTAAAGTGTTTTCAAAATAAATTCGTTAAAAACGTTCCTAACGCACGGGGAAAAATGCTATAGTTCGAACGACAGACGCAAAGGAAACGAGGCGGAATTAGCGATCGAAAAATCTTGGAACGTTTTCGGAGGCCTACGTCATTTGAGGTGAGAGAGGGGCTTCCCTTAAGACGCCGTGGTATTTAGGTAACTTATTAAGAGGTCCAATCATCTCAAAGGTTGGACTCCAATCTCATTTAGCGTAGTGGTGTATGTGATAGCACTTGTTTGATTGCTTTGGCTATCCACCCGAACGGCTGAGATTGGTTTATTAAGTATGATATTATATTTTCTGATTGTTTATACTTGAACTGTTTAATTATTTTATTTCGCAAATGATTTGTTGATTGGTTAAGTAGTTATGATATTGTTGAGAAACGTTGATACGCTTAATAATGAAATGATAAGAATAACTTTGTGAAAGTAAGGAAATGTGATTGAGAGTATGATAAGTAAAAACAAAGCTGATGTAAGTGAAGGAAAATTCAAGAGAAAGAGTTGAGATTGGGAAGAGTAACGTTGTCATGAAAGTGAGATGTGATTTAAGTGGAGCTTGGCTCCTTTGTTTTTGTTTTGAATGAGACTAGTGTTGAGTTGAGCTGGCTCCTCCATTAGCGCTCATCAAAAATGTGGTTTTTGAAAAAGGTTTTTGAAAAGCTTTTTGTTAAAAGATATATTTTTGAAAAAGTTTTGTGGACCCATATTTTTGAAAAGTTTTTGAGAAAAGGTTTCTGGAAACAATCCTTGGATAAAGTTTAGAAATGACATTTTGAGAAATTCTTTTGAAACAATATTTTTGAGAAAGTCTTTTTGAAATGATATTTTTAAGAAAGTCTTTTGTGATAATATTTTTGAGAAAGTCTTTTGAAATATTATTTTTGAGAAAGTTTTATGAAATGACTCTTTTGAGAAAAGTTTGTGAAAACAATATTTTGTGAACATTTGTGAAAATAGATTTTGTGAAAGTTTTTGGAAACATTATTTTGAGAAAGTTTTCTGAACTTATATTTTCGAAAAAGTTTTGCGAAAAGATATTTTTGAGAAAGACAAGGAAATGAGTTTTGAGAAAGTTGATGAGATGACATGAGAAAGAGATACAAAAGTTATGTGATGAATTGGGGAACAGATTGAACGATTAGTGGTCGGGACTCGTTGAAGGAATGCACTAAGGATGAGCCGACTGTTAGAATTAAGCCGTTAAATAAAACCTTAAAACTTTAAGACTTTAAAAGACTATTAAAAGACATGAATAACGCGGTGAGGTATGAGTGTGTGTCGAAGTAGTGGAGAGGAAGGAACCATAAGTATTTGCGGATACTTAGGAGGAGATTGCATTAGGGGAGGACGATGATGGTGAAACGTCAAGAAGTCTAGAGTACTTTTCTAGGCAGAACGGACCCCACATGTGGCGTACGAACGTGGTAGGGACTGGGTCCAATGCCGTGGTAAGTTCTGCACTCGAGACTAGAATTGTACTGTCGCCCCCTAGATTGCAAATCTAGAACAGTGAGAGGGGCTGGAGTGGGGCATGTTGTTTGCCACTGTGAGTTGAGACAGTGTTCCTTGATTATATGAATTGAATTGATATGATATGATATGATTTGAGGCTGAGTCCTCCTGGTCTGGGACCAATTGATTGTGAGACAGCTGTCGTGCCCGCACGGTAAAGGTCCTATACTCCTGTTTGCTTCCGACTAGGTTTGGATGGATGACCGAGGAGATGTAGACGTGTGAGCCGTTTTTCCTCAATGATGGTTCCCCAAGTCTTTGAGTGAACTGAGATGATAAGACTTAATAACTTAAAAGATTAAAGATAAAAGTACAGTAATGGCATAAAGAATTGAGTGAGATTTGAGAAGTAAGAATAAGTGGGTGTTTATATGAGGATGATGATGATGATTATGTTTGTTGATATGTTTTGTATGTTGTTTATTGTTTTATCTTAATAATTGCCTATCGTAAATCCACATAGTCGACATTACATGTTTTGGGTAGCTCACTCTCTCCTATAAATGTAATATAAAGAAATTTGGTATACCAAGCGGAGAATATATTTGGATTGTTAAGGGGACTTCTCCCCATGCTAACAACAAAGGACCCAAGACCACTTGGGTACCTAAGTCAACCAAATGATATCTTTCTTGTAGGTGTGTCTTCGAACCAAAGAGTGCAAATGGTACTTGGATAGTGGTTGTTCGAGACACATGACGGGAGACAAAACGCACTTCATGGAACTTACTCCGAAAAGTGGTGGATTTGTGACATACAGCGACAACAACAAAGGCAAAATTCTAGGAGTCGAAAAGATCGGTAACGTATCTAACCTTGTCATAGAAAATGTCCTATACGTAGAAGGCTTAGAACACAACTTGCTTAGTATAAGCCAACTATGTGATATGGGCAATTATGTGACTTTTACTCCGGAATTATGCTTCATTAAGTCTTCTATAGATGATAGTGTTAAGTTTGTTGGTCGTCGCTCTAATAACACTTACTTAATTGATTTGGATGAGATAACTTCACTATTTTCAAAATGTTTTAAATCTTTTGATGATGAAATTCGTCTTTGGCATAGACGAATTGCTCATGTAAATGTGAATCAATTAAACAAACTTTTGCAAAAAGATTTAGTGATTGGTTTGCCTAAACTAAACTTTAAGCTTGATGGCATTTGTGACTCTTGTCAAAAGTGCAAGCAAGTTAAAAGTTCTTTTAAACCTAAAAATGTGATAAGCACAACAAAGCCTTTGGAGCTAATCCATATGGATTTGTTTGGCCCTTCACAAATTAAAAGTTTAGGTGGCAATTACTTTGGATTTGTTTTAGTAGACGATTTTACTAGATTCACACGGACTTTATTTTTATCCGCAAAAAGTGAAGTTTATAAATGTTTTAAAAAATTTGCCAAGCTCATCCAAAATCAACTAAGTTTGAAAATTGTGTCTATTAGAAGTGATCACGGAGGTGAGTTTGAAAACACTAGGATTGATGCGTTTTGTGATAAGTTTGGTATTGATCATCAATTTTCGGCCCCTAGGACTCCGGAGCAAAACGAAGTTGTAGAAAGGAAAAATAGAATATTAGTGGAACTTGCTCGTACTATGTTGAGAGAATCAAATGTTCCTAAATATTTTTGGGCCGATGCAGTAAACACCGCTTGTTATGTGCTTAATAGGGTTCTTATTCGTCCGCATTTAAATAAAACACCTTATGAACTTTTAAAAGGGCGAAAGCCAAATATTTCACATTTTCATGTTTTTGGGTGTAAGGTGTTTGTTTTAAATAACGGAAAGGAACCGGTCGGCAAGTTTGACTCCAAAGCCGATGAAGGCATATTCATAGGGTATTCAACCCATAGCAAAGCATATAGAGTCTACAATAAAAGAACATTAACCGTTGAGGAATCCGTGCATGTTGTATTTGATGAATCTTCGAAAGGAGATTGTGTTGTTTCTTGTGATAATAATAATATAGGTACATTTTTGGATCATGAGAATTCAACACCACAACAAATGGAAGAGAATCAAATTGAAGATGGAGAGGTGCAAGCACAAGATAAGGACTTAGCATAAGAGATTCAACCTCAATTTCCAATAGCTTGGAAGTCCAACAAAAATCATCCGATTTCTAACATCTTAGGTGACATTGCAAAGGGAGTGGTAACCCGACGCACTTTAAATAATTTTTGTTATTATGTTGCCTTTGTATCTCAAATAGAACCTAAGAGTATCAAAGAGGCTAAAATTGAAAAGGGTTCTATGCAATGTGAGAACACGAGTTTAAAATTGTAACTACGTTTTGAAAATCTAAGTGTTCTCACCTTTAATTTAAGTAACGATGGTTTTCAAGTTGTCAAATCGGGGTGTTACATTGTTTGTTACAAGTTTTACTTTTAGAAATTCCATTTAAATATTGCAGTAATTTTTAATTTTTTTTAACGGAATTTTGCAGTAATTCTTTGAAGAACCTGCTAAGCTTTTCTTTCCCTAATCATAAGTTTTGTTGATTTTGTCTTCCCTATTTTAAATCTATGGAATACTTTCATTCCAATCTTAATATTTAAGAATTGCATGCACCGCCTCATCTATAAGCATGAGCTGCATCTACAACTGTGATAGCCACACTGCAGTTTTCTAGTTTGATGCCATCACATAATCCTATGAAGCATGATTTGCTGCCCTGGAAGTTTTACGGCTTGTTTTAATTAAGTTGATAAGTTCCCTTGCAAATTAAGTATGTATTTTATATTATACTGTGAAGCCTATATATTGTCTAGCCCCTGTATGAGTTTATAATAATTTTCAAGCAAAATTAATATTGCGTGTTTAGTAAATTCTCCTCTTCTGTGTGTGCGTGAGTTAGTGATTGAGAGGAAAACCATGGTGAGTAGATTTGTGTTTGTGATGTCAAAAAAAACTTCAAAATATTTTATTTGAACGGCTTTGAATTTCTGTGAATGTTAAAGGATGGAGTGAAGAAAGATTTCAGAATGTTGAAGTGTGTTATATTGTTTTGGCATCAATGAGTCTAAGACCGATGTGTACTAGATTAATCAAATATTTTCACCTCAAATGTGATTCAAGAAGGAGCTTGTGAGTTGTGGTTTAATCAGGGAGTGGAACCCATAATCTACCAAATCAAATGATTTCATAATTCATATCAAATCTCACTATTTTCATATTTCACAGTACAGAAACGTGATTTTATGTTATTTAGTTGGAGCTTCCCAATAAAAACTCCCATTGGTATCTTTAACCACATTTCACCACCACGTCTTTAACCGAGTTGGTCATACTTTTTGAATGGCTTAGGCCCTGTTTTTCCAGGTAGATGCACAAACCCCTCGAATAAAAAATTAGATATTGACTAATAACCATATTCTGGCAGGTACTGTCAAAGTTATGTAAGCAACCAATTATTGTTTACATTCCAGAGCATGAGGTATGCCTTCGATAATTCTTTAGAGGATATTTATTTATGAGCAAGATTTCTTTAAAATGAACTTGTCTCTAAAGTGAGAAAGTAATGTGAGTTCTAAGCATTACTCCTCATTTTGGCAACAAGTTGAATTTACAATTCTCATTATCTACTAAGAGTTCCAAGCTTTAGTTCTCCCTTTCCTACTTGAGAGTTCTAAGCATTACTCCTCATCTTAACAGCACATGTAGGACTATAATAAAATTACTGTTTGACAGACTTTAAATTGTTTCATGCATAAGCTAAAAACTATATTTTTATTTTCTGTTCTTTTGAGACAGACTCAGATGTAACAATTGACCCTTGACATGAGTGGATGTGGTTTAATGATTAATTTTCAGGTAACTTCTTATTTTCATTTAGACCCAAAATGACAGAGGAACTGATAAAGTCTGAAAGTTCTCTTTTCGTGGAATGGTCAGATTGTATTAAAGGTGGAAAACCTGTCCGTCTATCTGGACTATTTGATAAGTTGAATTACAGAGTTCGCAAGGCATTGTTTTCTTACTAATTTAGTAAGACAAAACTTGAGTGAAATGCTACTATATTGGTGCGCGTGTAACTTCAATTCACATATAGATATCCCTGATTACTGCTATGATTTTATAAAATTTTGTTTGTTCTACTGTTATTTAGTTCATGTAACTGCTTTCTATAGACAACTTGAAAAGGTCATTGTTCATAACTTCCTTGGCATCTTTGTTATGTATTGAACAAAGGAAAGAAACTTTATGAAGCAATCATGTTGTTTAGTTATTTTGTCAACATGTTTCTGTGATGCATTGTTCATGGATGTCTCATTAACTTCTATCCTGCCATTTGTTTGTCTTAACTTGATAGAGTCTTAAAATTAAAATGGGTAGTATAATCGTGACAATCCTACCAAGACAAGCGTGGAAAACTCTCTATTGTCAAAGCTGGATTATCTGTATAATTAGTTACACGTTTTTCTGGTTTGTTACTTTCTGTTTTTTCTGATTTTTACTGGTTTTTCTGATCTAAATGATGAGTGGCTTGCCCTTTTGAAAACCTCTAGAAATATCTGTTAAGATGTACATGGTTTCCTAGTTTTCTTTACTTTTTGCTTTACATGGTGAAGATGCTTAATTGCAAGGACCTTCTGGCCAATGGGTTAATGTGATGAAAAGGAAAAGAGTCATTCATGAGAATATTATAAATTTGGTTCATGAACAAAATTCTAAGAGTAATATGGTAAAGGAAAAGGTATGTGGCCATTGCATTGGTTCAAATTTTTAGTAATTGTTTTATATATTCATCAGACTTTCTTTAAATTTTTAGTAATTGTTTTGGTTTGGGAAGTGTAATTATCTGTGTCATGTTGCCATTTTTTTATTGTTTTAAATTGTTGCTTATGCTATTATTTATTTAGTCTTCAATCTGATTGTATCCTATTTGTTAATCTCAATCTAATTTCTAGTTCAACATAGGGTGTAAAATTGTGGATAAGGTGGCTTCTTTGAACATCAACTTCAAGTACTTGTCATAGGCTTAAGCAAAAGAGAAATTCTAGAAAGAGTGGAAAAGGGTACTTACTGTTGGTTAATATTAAATATGATTAATTTATAAACATGGCTAGCAAACCTGTCTTATGGTTGTGCTAATTTCTTGCTTAACTATATTGATTTGGCCCTAGTTTCCTCATAGGGGTACTCACCTAATGGCTAATAGTACTTCCTTAAAATTCATTATCTAGAAGTTGGAGACCTTGTCTGCTTGACTTGATAAATAATTTTCTATTAATATAATCTTGAGTGTTATAATTTTTGAAGTGTTTTGCTGAAAGAGGGGTAATGTGAATATCATAAGTTATAGCCACAGATTTCCTAATTTTCTTGTTCTCTTTACAATAGTCTAATACTCTAATTCCTTTTAAAAAAAACTTTACAATAGTCTAATAAGTTCATTTTGTTTGAAATATGCGTCAACCTTATGATCTCTATTTGATGACAGTTAAGAGAGGATCATTGTAAGAATTTCCGAGGTTAAAAGTGATCTTTGTAAGAATTTTGATAATTGATTTCTGATTTTGTTTCCTTTGGTTTCAGCAGCACGTGGTACTAAGCCAGAGAGTTTCAAGGATGAGGATTACTACATTAGTTCAATTCCTAAAAATTAAGTCAGTCATTATCTGTATTTCTATTCTTTATATTTATCTGGATTACAAAAGTAAATCATATAGATATCCAATATGTAATATGGCATCTTACAATGGTGGTTATAGCTTTTGAAACAAAAAATTTGTCTACCCATGTAACTTGTATTTTGCTTTCGCTGTCAGCACACGGAGGCAGGCCTTTCAATAAAAGCTAGTAAAAAATTTGGTTCAGATAGGTAACTATGTACTTGCTTGATTACTAATTGCTCCTCATTATTTGTAAAACTGATGGGTGATCGTGTTTACCCTTTTTTTGTTCTGTCTTTGCTTGTATGTTGTTATATTCATATATTGTGACATTCAACATGGATGATTCAGTAATCAAAACTTATTAACCATGCAGATTTTGAATATTTTATAACATGGATGATTCAGTAACCAAAACTTAAGCACACGGAGGGAGGCCTTTCTGTCTTCGTTGTCAGCACACGGAGTCTAAACTTATTAATTTCCTCATGCAGATTTTGAATATTTTATAACATTTTTTTCAGGAACTATCATTGGATTTTTCACAACATGTTCCTTCTACTTTGGCTTCTATCATAATGTGATTGATGAGTTTGCGCTGGACTGTCTTTCTCAGAAGAGTTGATGAGGTGGAGGATAGCCCCATAATTAGGTGAAGAGGAAGACACTTTAACTGATAGTTGAAACCATTAAGAACGAAAATGGTCACTTTCAAGATTTGGGTTTTGATAGAGCATAGTGGTGTCTTTCTTCCTTGTAGATGACATCATTTAGTTAAAAAAGACTTCGATTTTTGTATGATTTTTGTATGTGTTATAAATTTAGTAGTTATGTAAACCTATTAAAAGTACTTCAGAATTTGAAGCAAAAAAAGATTTATTTGGTCAAATATTTTTTTTTAATTAAACAAAGGCTTTTGCAACGACATTTTCGTTGTAGAAGCCGAAGGTGTTTTGCAACGACATTCTCGTTGCAGAAGCCGAAGGTGTTTTGCAACGACATTATAGATTATTTGTACATAACTTTGCAGCCCTGTTTAGCAACGACATCTCGTTGCTGAAAACCATTCTTTATAACAACGAACAAAGTCGTTGCTATACCCTTTTGCAACGGCTTTACCAGCAATGACCAAAGTCGTTGCAGAAAATATTTTTTGCAACGACTTTTGGTTTTTTGCAACGACTTTTGTCGTTGCAATAAAAGGTTTTTCTTGCAGTGTCTTAGTCATCACTATAGCATCCTAGAATTTACTTCCCAAGTAGAGGTAACACAACCCTTCTTACCTCAGGGTTCTATCGAACCAATTTGAAGGCATGCAGAGAGCTCCCGATTCGGCGATGGTCCATTCGATCTCGATCCAAGCATCCGCACCGGCCCGGCTCGGTTGAACCCAACCAGCAGCAGCAACAAACCCCAGAGGGTAGTACCGGTTTCTATTTTTATGAGGAAGTGGTTACTCGACTAGGGATTAGAATGCCCTTTACTGACTATGAGATAGGTGTTTTGAGTACCTTGAGAGTGGCTCCTTCCCAACTGCATCCAAACGCTTGGGCTTTCGTAAGAGGTTTTCAACAAGTTTGTTCGGCAATGGAATGGTCTTGCACTCTTCCAATTTTTTTCTATCTGTTCGCCCCCCAATGCAATTCTTCTGAGAAAGGTTCAGTACGACGACCTTGGGTCTCTTTGAAGTCCCGTCATGGATATGCTCTTTTCACTAAATACTCCGAATCTTGGAAAGGCTTTAAGCCTTACTATTTCAAATATAATTTTGTTGGCAACGGTGTTTGCTGGTTCACTCGTCCTGGCGAAAGGCGACCAATCCCTCGGTTTTCTCTTCAGTGGAGTGCAAGTTTTTTCAACCGATCGATCGCATCATACGCCTCAAATTGGAAAGAGCTTGCTGAATATGAGAAAGAGGTGTGTCGAGCTGTTGAGAGTTACTTGAAAAACAGTAGAATGATAGAAACGAGGGACATCGTAAATATCCCTTCATCGGATGTCAAAGCTGAACTTGGTAAACTGTTCTCTTTCTGTTATAACATTTATGATTTATTTGTATCTGACCATGTTTCTTTTGCAGAAAAAATGGCATCCCGAATGGCTGCTCTGCTTCAGGGGGGCAAGAAGAGGAAAACCACTGCAACGAGTGTGGCTTCCGGGTCTTCAAGCTTAAGCACCCCAAGCTTGAGTACTTCTGCTCCTACTGCTTCTCCGACCGAGGCATCTCCTCGGCCGTCTTCTAATGTAGTTGTTGTTGCCGCTACAGTTTCATTGGGCCCGAGCGGTCAAGTTCGAGTCTCTTCTCCTCCTCGACAACAGACTCGTCGCCGACGAATAGACAAAGGCAAGGAGAAAGTATCTGAGGGGGCGAATCCGAGGGTTGAGGGGACAAGTACTAGAGCTGCTACTGCTCCCTCTTCTGCTGCGACTCCACCGGAAACTTAAATTTGGGACCGAGAATTTGATGAGAGGTTTGCCAAGTATGTGTGCCCTGAATCTGACCATTCTCGGTTTGGAATTCTCACCACCGACGAGTGGTCACGCTGCAACATGACTCTGACGAAATATCTTCTTCAAAGTGCCAACCTTACTTACTTTTTGGACAAGCAAGCGGGTTATCTTTCTCTGGTTTTAATGTTGAACAAAAAGAGGCTCGTGCGATGTCTGCTGCTCAAGAGGCTAGCCTTTCGGACGAACTGGTCCGAGTAAAAAATGAATTGGAGAATTTGAAGGCTGACAAAATTGAGCTGATCAAGGAGAGAGATTCTTTGAAAGTTTCTCAAAAAGCTGCCGAGGAGAAGAAGAAGGAAATGGAGGAGACACTGAAGAAGGAGTTGCAAGCAAATCAACAGAGGATGGATGAGTTGAAATATGAAGTAGAGAGGTCTGCTGTTGTTGCTCGGAAGTTAAAGGAGAAAGCTCTTCTTCATAAGAAAAAGGCGGAGACCAATTTCTATAATTGGAGCAAGGGTGTAGATGATTCCTTTGTTTCAGCAATCAAGCAAATCCAGATTCTGAATCCAGAAACTGAGTTTAGGGTGGTCAGAGCTCATCCTTTTCACAGTGTTGAAAATGGAAAGCTGATTGATCTTGAAACTAAGGCTGAGATTGATCTGCAGGCGAAAAACCTTCCCAATCCTCTTGTCGAGCTTACTGAGGCCCCGGAATTTGATGATGCCAATATTGTCTTGTCCGATATTGAGGAATGATTTTGAATTTTGGTGGTCGGTTTTTGTTGCTCGTTGTATCCGAGTGTTGTTCCTTAGCTATTTCGAACAATTTACTTTATCTTTTTGTTGCTCGTTGTATTCGAGCGTTATTCCTTGGCTGTCTCGAACAATTTAATTTATCTCTTACTGAACTTATATTAATTTGCTGTGTATGCAAATTGTGTTTCGTTATTTTTGGTTTCGTTTGTCACGTGACCCTTGGTATTTTCCGAGATACAATTCTGAACAAATAGTTTACAAATTATTTTACTCGGGGGTATAATGGATTGTGAGCAGAACTCGGATCGCCGACTTTAGCCGAAGCGGGACCCTCGGACCGCGAAATAAGGAAAGTAATTTCCTGAATTCGGGCGTTCTACGAATATGTTGTTGAACTCTCGTAAAGAGTTGTTTCTCGATTTCGCTCGGTGGCTAGCCGAACCAAATGAGTCGTATGTCGTTTCACAATGTTCATAAATAGGAGAATTCCAAAGAAATTGATGAATTTTATTGATAAAAGAATACAAAGAAGAAATTGCTCATTTGCTAAATAATTCCTTACAATTTATCTGTAATCTAAGAAGGAAGTTAACCTTTGTTTATTCAACCTAAACAATTCTGAGCAATAGACTAACCTATCTGTAAACAGAAATGAAAAATAGGAGCTTAGCTGTAATAAGCTCTGAGCTTGGCCACGTTCCAGCTGTTATTGATTTCCGTGCCCGAGAGAGTTTCCAGTTTGTAAGCACCAGTTCCAGATTTAGCCTTCACTCGATATGGACCTTCCCACTTTGGCTTCAATTTTCCAACTCTAGCATATCCTTTACCGATATCTGCTCGACCAAGGACCAAGTCTCCAACTTCAAAACTTCGCGGACGAACTGTCTTGTTGTACTCCCGAGCTTGCCGTTCCTTTATTCTTTTTTCATGAGCTGCAGCATTCTTTCGAATTTCCTCAAGTAAAATGAGTTCTTCGCTGAGAAAATGGTCATTAGTTTCTGAAGGACGTTCAAGCGTCCTAAAGGTAGGGATTCACTTTTCGATCGGAATGACTACGTCACAGCCGTATGTCAATCGAAAAGGAGTTTCACCTGTTGATGAGTGTATAGTTGTCCTGTGTGACCATAAGACGCTCGGGAGTTTATCCGCCCAAGTGCCGATTGCATTACCAAGTTTCTTTTTAATTCCATCCAAGATGGTTCTGTTGGCGGCCTCGGCTAACCCATTTGTTTGTGGGTGTTCAACAGAACTGAAATAGTGAGTGATTCCCAGGTCAGCTGCTAGTTGTTGAAAGTGGGAGGCTGCAAACTGCGATCCATTATCAGTAACTATGGCATGAGGCACTCCAAACCGAGAGATAATTTCCTTCACAAAGAAAGATTGAATACGGGCCGTAGAGATTGTTGCTAACGGTGCCGCTTCAATCCACTTAGTGAAGTAGTCAATAGCCACTACTGCAAATTTGAGTTGCCCTGGTGCAGTGGGAAACTTTCTGATGATGTCCATACCCCACTGATAAAAGGGCCAAGGGGCGCCAAGAGAGTGTAGCTCTTCTGCAGGTCTTTGGTAGATGTCGCTGTGAAAATGGCATTGAACACACTTCTTAACATGTTCCATGGCGTCTTTTTGCAAGGTAGGCCAAAAGTAACCTGCCCGAATTATTTTCCGAGCTAGGGATTTTCCTCCCATATGGTGGCTACAGACTCCACCGTGGATCTCTTCTAGTATCTCCTCAGCTTGGGATGGGTGGACACATCTGAGCATGGGAGAACCAAACCCTTTTTTGTACAGAACTCCATCCAGAACTGTGTATTGAGCGGCCTTCTTAACCAATTTCCGAGCCTCTGCCTGATCTTGGGGAACGAAACCATGTTGCAAATAGGTAAGAAGCGGATCCATCCATGATTGAGACAATGAAACAGCTAGAATGACACTCGGTTGGGGAATGGTTTCTTGTATCAGTGTCTTATTGTTTTCCGACCCTTTGGTACTTGCCAATTTTGATAAAATATCGGCTCGGGAATTTGAATCTCTCGGGACATGGGAAATGTCAAATTCAGAAAAATTGGAAATAATTCGCCTCACCTCTTCAAGATATTTCTGTAAGATGGGTTCCTTTGCCGAGTATTGCCCCTTAATCTGAGAAACTACTAATTGCGAGTCACTGAAAACTGACACCCGCCCCGCTCCAAACTCATGAACCATCTTGAGGCCTGCAAGAACTGCCTCGTATTCCGCTTGATTGTTTGACGTTTGGAACTCGAACTTCAATGAGTACTCCATGCACAATCCTTCGGGGTTTTCAATGATGACCCCGGCTCCGGCTCCTTTCCTGTTGCTTGATCCATCTACATATACTGACCATAAATTTTGAGGGGTGTCCGAGGGAATATCTGTGAACTCAGTGACGAAGTCAGCAAGAACTTGAGATTTCATCGCCTTCCTCGGTTCATAGGTGATGTCAAATTCAGACAATTCGACTGACCATGAAACCATTCTGCCTGCTAGGTCGGGTTTGTGAAGAACCTGTCTGAGAGGTTGGGCTGTTCTCACAAGGATTCTATGTGCTTGGAAGTATTGTCTCAATCTCCGAGCAGAAATGACCAAACAATATGCAAGTTTCTCAAGCTTTTGATATCTTAACTCGGATCCCTGAAGAGCTCGGCTAACAAAATATATTGGGGCTTCCAGTCCCGAATCTTCTCGTACCAAAACCGAACTGACCGTTGCCTCTGCTACCGACATGTATAGAATGAGATTTTCACCAGAAAGAGGGCTGTGGAGGATTGGTGGACTGGAAAGATACTCCTTCAATTGAACAAAAGCTTGCTCACAGTGCTCGTCCCAAATGAAATCTTTGTTTTTCCTAAGGAGCTGGTACCATGGCAAAGCTTTCCGAGCGGCTTGGGATAAGAATCTGGAGAGGGCCGCCACTCGGCCCGTGAGTTGTTGGACTTCTTTAAGACTAGCTGGACTTCTCATTTCAAGGATTGCTTTGCATTTATCTGGATTGGCTTCAATACCCTTTTCAGTTAACATAAAGCCGAGGAAAGATCCGGCGGGGACTCCGAACACGCACTTTTCAGGATTCAACCTCATGGAATATTTTCTTACTCGGTCCAGTGTTGTCTTGAGGTCCTGGGCATGGTTTTCTTGTTGTATGCTTTTTGCTATAATGTCATTGATATAGACCTCCATGTTGGAGCCGATCATACCTTGAAAAACCATGTTCATCATTCTTTGATAAGTAGCTCCCGCGTTCTTCAATCCGAAAGGCATTACATTGTAACAGTAAGTTGCTTTGTCGGTGATGAACGTTGTTTTATCTTGATCGGCAGGGAACATTGGTATCTGGTTGTAACCAGAGTAAGCATCCATGAATGAGAGGAGTTTGTAACCGGCCGAGCTGTCGACGAGCTTGTCAATGACGGGAAGTGGGTATTGGTCTTTTGGGCAGACTTTGTTCAAGTCTATGTAGTCGACACACATCCGCCACTTCCCATTGGGCTTTTTGACCAAGACGGTGTTAGCTAACCAGTCTGTATAGTCAATTTCCCGTATGAAACCGGCTCGGAGTAATTCCGCAACCTTTTCTTCAATGGTTGCAGCCTTTTCAGCGCTAACTTTCCTTTTGCGTTGTGCCACTGGCTTTGCCCCCTGAAGAATACTCAACTTCTGACAAATAAAATTGGGGTCGATTCCTGGCATATCCGCTGAATTCCAAGCGAACAGATCCTTATTTGAAATCATTAGAGCGGTCAATTCATCTTTAACACTTATGGGTAGCTCAGAACCGATTTTTACTTGCCTCACGGGATCGTTGGTCAATGTCAAGAATTCCCACTGTCCCTTTGGGGTCGGTCTATTTCTGTCGGATTGGTCCCGCATATCAAGATCCGCCAAGTTAACATTGCCCTTACCCAAAGAGACTCTTTCCAAATTGTTTTGATCCTTGTTTTTAACTTTCCCCAAACTAGCGTTGTAACATTTTCTTGCTGCCTCCTGCTCGGCCTTGACTGTTACCACTCTGTCATCTGTTCCAACGAACTTCATAGCTAAATGAACTGTTGATACTACCGCTCCGAATGCCTGCAAAGAAGTTCTCCCAAGAATGACATTGTAGGCCGCTGGACAGTCGACCACCAGAAATTTGACTATCTCAGTCCTAGCCGAGGGCTGTTGTCCGAGGGTGACAGGAAGTTGGATGTATCCCTTAGGTTCAATGGTGTCTCCAGTAAAACCGATCAATTCTCCCTCAAAAGGAGTGAGATTGCATTCCCTGAGTTTTAGAGCTTTGAACAAAGGGAAAAACATAATGTCCGCCGAACTTCCTTGGTCGATAAAAACGCGTTTTACCTCATAATTACTAATAAGGGCAGTGATTACCATGGGGTCATTATGACCTGGGAGGATTCCATCGAAATCGTCATCATTAAAAATGATGGGAACATTTTTCGTTGACCTTTTGCAAATGGGTTTCTGACTGACAGCCAAAATTTGGTTAATGTATTTCTTTCTGTCGGCCTTTTTCTCTCCACCTCCAGCAAAACCTCCAACAATAGTATTAACTAAAAATTCATTATTAGCTGAAGGATTTGTATCAGTGGTGTAACACCCTAAGTAATAATTTCCCTTAAACCCGAAAATTAGGATTTAAAATTTCTTTTAAAAAGGAATATGATATTTGCCAAAATAATATTTCCTTCCATTAATAACGAAAAACGTCAGAGTTAATAAAGCGGAAGAGTTAAATACATCAAATACATAAAGTATAAGTTTAGGTACATTTAGTGTTTTAGCTCGGCCCAACTGACCGAGTCCCAATACAAAACAATGTTCTAGCTCGGCCAAACTGGCCGAGACCCATCCACCTATCTGACTCTAAATAACTTACTCTCCCTGTGAGGGAGAGTAATCCTGCTTGGCCGGGGACTGCGTTTGCTCGGGCTCAGTACCTGAGAAATGGTAAGGAGGTGAGCATTACACAGAACTTAAGTAAGCAGTTTCTAAAATGACATACCGAACTACCAAGCCAAACACAAGTAGTCAATTAGCATATAAGCAGCAAGTAATCAAACCCTATATCACATGCATACTATCTCATTTAGCTCGGTTACATACACACAATCTCATCTAGCTCGGCTCACATCGTACTCTCTACTTTAGCTCGGCTCACATGATTATCCAACAGCTCTATTACCTATTAGTTAGACCTCGGTTCACATTCTCTTACCTCGGATTACCATCTCTATCTCGGATTCATTACTCATTATTTCACTTTCACATAGCTTACAATCTTTTACTCTTCTCGGATGCATACACCCAGTGCATGTCTTACACCATTTACAGTCGGATATCGGAGTGTCATCCATAACGGCGAGTACCCAGTACCCGTCTTACAGCTGCGCATACCCGGTATGCGTCTGACGCGATCAATGCACGCACCCAGTACGCGTCTTCTATGACCAGGAGTACTACCGCCGATCATTCTATGGAGTAAGGAGTGTCCATACCTGCGAGTACCACAATACTCGTCATACAGCTGCGAGCACCACAATGCTCGGCTTACGCGATCAATGCACGCACCCAGTACGCGTCTGCTATGACCAGGAACACATCCCACCGATTCCGTTCTCGGAACCTTGTGTGAATCATAACTGCGAGTACCCAGTACCCGTCTTACAGCTGCACATACCCAGTATGTGTCTGACGCGATCAATGCACACACCCGGTACGCGTCTGCTATGACCCGATCACACAACCATTTCCCTTTAATTCCTCTTATCCTATTAACCATCTTTTAGCTCGGCCTCTCTCGGCTCCACTCTTTAATTTATTTCTCTTTACATTAATCTCATTATTTGCTTAGCTCGGCCTCTCTTTCGGCTAAATTCGGTATCCGTTCCCTCTTTCCATTAACCTTACTCATTTTCTACCTTGTTACTCTATCTCTCCTACTTTGCCTCTACCATTTTCTCATACTCATTACCGAAGTCACTCGGCTCGGCCACAGACATGAATCATAAATATCAAAACTCATAAACATTTATACAACATCAACAATAAGAATAAAACCTTCAACCAATCCATCATGTATACACCAACATATAACATATAACATTATTCCATCCCTACTTCATACACATGTTTCTAGTTCATTTATTAGTTCCCTTTTTACCATTTCCTTTCTAACATTAACCTAGATCCATTCCCTAATCTAACACCCACTCGTAGTACCCTTTATGAACACCCTAGAAACCCAAACTCAAGTAGAGGTAGCACTCACTCCTTACCTCAAACTGGGAAAGATAAGAGTTGAGAGTTGAGAATGGTTTCCTTGACCTTGAGAGCTTCACACCACTCGAATCCGTGCCCTCCTTGCTGCCACCACCACACTACCACGCCGATCCAGAGGCGCCGGAACAGAAAAGAATAGAGAGGAGGAGGGTTCCGGTTTTGTGAGAAGAGAGGGAGAAAGAAAGTGTTGGGGTTTTGTTTGCTGAAGCTTTGGAGGAGAAAGAGAAAGATTCGTAGGAGGGAGAGAATGAGAAAAACAAAGTGTGTTACGTGGGGTTTGGGCTTTCTTTTATTCATTTTGGGAAAATATTTGTGTGGCTAGGATTCATTGGCTTCTTGGAGAAGCTAAAATGTATGGCCAAGGTTCATTGGCTTCTTGAGGAAGCCATGAATAGTACATTGAAAGGGACATAAAGCAATGATAGTGACAAAAAGTGAAAGGCAAGGACAGTGTACGGATGGTACGAATCCCAAAGGGCTACAGGTCAACATGAGCTGGCACGGAGGAGTTAAGATGAGTCGGCTCGGTTTGTAGGAACAGCAATAGTCCGAGCTTCCCTCTCGGACAGGACTCTGAGATCGGCTAATCGGTCTGGACAACAGGTTCCGCGTTTGGTTCCCATCCAGCTCGGTTCATATGCGTACAATCTTATCTAGCTCGGCCGAGATCGGGCCGAGGCCTTAATCTCACATCCTAGGTCGGCTTATGCTCATACTATCCCTCTACCCTTGTACAATTTCTAAGGCTTAATCCTATCCTTAAATAGATATTTATATACTAAAATTATATTATTTAATATTAATTTTCGGGATGTTACATTCCTCTCCCACTTAAAGGAATTTCGTCCTCGAAATTTAGTCAGCATTGAACAGTTGCGGATATGACTGCTTCATCTTCTCCTCGAGTTCCCAAGTAGCTTCCTCCACACCATTTCGATTCCACACTACCTTGACTAAAGAGATTTCCTTCCCTCTGAGTCGTCTGACTTGTTTGTCCTCAACTCGGACTGGTAGGACTTCGAAGGTTAGGTTGTCCCTTAGCGGCAGCTCGTCCACTGCTATCACATGTGAAGGGTCATGAATTTACCTCCTAAGTTGCGAGACGTGGAACACATCATGGAGCTTAGACAAGTGTGGAGGTAAAGCAATTCTGTAGGCTACTGGTCCGACCTTCTCCAATATCTGATATGGTCCGACAAACCTAGGGGTCAACTTCTTCGATTTGATAGATCGACCAATCCCAGTTACCGGGGACACCCGAAGGAATACATGATCTCCCTCGATGAAGTTCAAGGGTTTCCTTCTCTTGTCGGCATAGCTCTTCTGTCGATCCTGAGCTGCTTTCATCTTTCCTTGTATCATTCGGATCTTCTCGGTTGTCTCATGAACAATGGCAGGACCAATTAATAAGTTTTCTCCTATCTGGAACCAGCATAGCGGCGTCCGACATTTTCGACCATACAAAGCATCGAAAGGAGCCATTCCAATACTTGAATGGAAACTATTGTTGTAAGTGAATTCGACCAATGGTAATAGTGTTTCCCAGCTTTCCGACTGTTCAAGCACACATGTTCTCAGTAAGTCCTCAAGAGTCTGAATGGTGCGCTCGGATTGTCCATCAGTTTGGGGATGATAAGCAGTGCTAAACCTCAACTTTGTACCCATGGCTTCTTGCAGACTCTGCCAGAATCGAGATAAGAAGCGAGGATCACGGTTCGACACGATACTGCTCGGAACACCATGAAGTCTGACGATGTCCTTTATGTACAGTTGCGTCAGCTTCTCCAAGCTGTACTTCATGTTGATCGGCAGGAAATGAGCGCACTTCGTAAGTCGGTCCACCACAACCCAAATGGCTTCCTGCCCTGCTCTCGTCCTCGGCAGACCTGATACAAAATCCATCGAAATGTTGTCCCACTTCCATTGAGGGATCTCCAATGACTTGAGTAATCCTCCTGGTTTCTAATGCTCGATCTTGGCTTTCTGACATGTCAAGCACCGAGACACATAATCGGCCACGTCGGTCTTCAACTTCGGCCACCAAAATAACCTCTTCAAATCTTGGTACACCTTTGTGGCACCTGGGGGAATACTCATCTTCGTCTTGTGGGCTTCTTCCATCAACTCTCTTCGGACTTCAAAGTCCATGGGAATGCAAACTCTGCCTCAAAATCGTACAAGACCATCAGGTCCTTTAGTGAAGTCAGGTTCATCCTTGTCTCCGGCTCTTTCTAATAGCTTTTGGAGCTCTAGGTCGGCAGCCTGTCTTTCTTTAATGAAACCCACAAAATCATTGGTTACTTGGAGCATTTCCAAGACAACACTGTTTTCCTTCTTCTGTATGCCGAGGTTAAGATCACTGAACTCTTGCATCAGCTGCATCTCTCGGACCATCATGTTGCTCAAGTGAAGTCTCTTCCTGCTCAGTGCGTCGGCCACCACGTTGGCTTTTCTAGGATGATAGTGCAAGTTGAAATCATAATCTTTCAAAAATTCCACCCATCTGCGCTGTCTCATATTGAGTTCCTTCTGGTCAAACAGATAGCCGAGACTCTTGTGGTCAGTGAACACCTCAAATTTCGTGCCATACAGGTAGTGTCTCCAAATCTTAAGGGCAAACACCACGGCTGCCAATTCGATATCATGCGTAGGGTAGTTCTGCTCGTGTTGCCGAAGTTGTCTAGAGGCATAAGCCACCACCTTCCCTTGTTGCATCAATACACAGCCGAGACCCTGCTTTGAGGCGTCACAAAATACGTCAAAGGTTTTGGTCGGATCGGGCAAGATCAACATGGGCGAGCTTGTCAACCTTTTCTTTAGCTCTTGAAAGCTCTGTTCACACACCTCAGACCATTGGTACGGGGCATCCTTTCTGGTTAACGAGGTCAACGGTAGCGCCAGTTTAGAAAATCCTTCAATGAATCTTCTGTAGTACCCTGCAAGACCGAGGAAACTCCTGATCTCAGTCACTGAGTTCGGTCTCTCCCACTTAAGTACCGCTTCCACCTTGGAAGGATCAACTGCTACACCTTGCTCGGATATCACATGCCCGAGGAAAAGAACCTCGGTGAGCCAAAAGCTGCACTTAGAGAGCTTAGCGTAGAGATTCTTATCCTTCAAAACTTGCAACACCGTTCTTAGATGCTGTTTGTGTTCACTTGGATTTTGGGAGTAGATGAGGATATCGTCAATGAAGACTATTACAAACGAGTCCAGGTAAGGTCGGAAGATTCTATTCATGTAGTCCATGAAGATAGCTGGGGCGTTGGTAAGTCCAAAGGGCATAACCACGTACTCAAAATGCCCATACCTTGATCGGAAGGCTGTCTTCGGAATGTCTTCTTCTCGGACTCAGATTTGGTGATATCCAGATCGGAGATCTATCTTTGAAAACACCGACGCTCCCTTGAGTTGGTCCAATAAATCATCAATCCGAGGAAGGGGATATTTGTTCTTCACCGTTACCGCGTTGAGCTTCCTATAGTCAGTGCACATTCTGAGACTACCATCTTTCTTTTTCACAAACAGGATTGGAGCTCCCCACGGCGATACGCTTGGTCGGATTAGCTTTTTGGCCAAGAGTTCTTACAACTGTTTCTTAAGCTCTTCTAGCTCGGGAGGCGCCATTCTGTATAGAGCAATTGAGATTGGGCCGGTTCCCGGAAGGAGGTCTATACTGAACTCTACTTCTCTATTCGGAGGTAAGCCAGGCATTTCGTTCGAGAAAACCTCATGGAATTCTCCGACTACAGGAATTTGGTCTAAGGTCGGTTCCTCTGTTGTCCCTAACTTCGCAATAGAAGGGCCACTAAAGATTACGGTCTTTTCTCGGCAATCGAGTAAGACATAGTGTTGAGACATCCAGTCCATGCCAAGGATAATATCTAGCTTGGTTAAGGGTAGACAAATCAAGTTAACTTTAAATTCTTTGCCTAATACTTGGATAGGACACACTAGGCACATTTTAGAAGTGATTACAGAAGAATTGGTTGGGGTAGAAATGGATAGTTTGTAAGGCATTTCTACTGGGGATAGTTTTAGTCTATTCATACAGTCAAGGGAAATGAAAGAATGTGTGGCTCCACAGTCAAATAGTACGGCACAATGAATACTGTTTACTTGACAAGTACCTCGGATCAGTTCGTCAGCATCAGTCACTTCTTCTCCATCCATAGTGTAAACTTTGCCCCTCTGCATTGGTCGGTTGACACCGGTCTGTTGAGCCTTGGTCACATTGACCTCTTCCTTCACAATATTCTCGGTACACCGAGCTGCAAAATGGCCAGGCTTGCCACATCGGAAACAGGATCCTCTGGTTTTGCTCGGATCCAGATTCCAGCATTCCCCCCGGTGCTGCCTCCCGTAGTGTTGGCAGATCGGATACGGGCCAGGAACAGCCACCATTTGACCACCACTCCTCGGAGCTGTTGACATTCTGGAGTTCGGATCCACATATGGGGTAGATCTTTGGACAGCTCCTTTTCCTCTGATCGGACCCACCCCTTTCTGTGCCGACTTGCTCCTCTTTCCATCAGCTTTCCTCTTAAGCCCTTTCTCATAGGTGCTAGCCATGTTCACCAGTTGCGAGAGATTGGCCATGTTCTGATATTCGAATGCGAGCCGAATATCATCACGGAGACCAGATTCAAACTTGATGCACTTGGTGCAGTCATAGCATCTCTGTAGCTTCCTGAATAGCGGATCAAATCTTCGAACTGAGCGGCATACTCCCCAACGCTCAAGTTCCTCTGTTCCAGCTTGAGAAAAGTGAGCTCCTTCTCTCTCCTTACATCCTCGGGAAAGTACATTCCGAGGAAGCGAGCTCGGAACAAATCCCAAGTGATGACCTCGTTAGCCGCTTCCAGTCCTCGGCTCTGTTGATCCCACCAGTGCTCAGCTTCACTAGCCAGCACAAACTCGGCCAACCTCACCCTGTACTCATAGGGAGGTTGCAGAGATCGAAAGATCTTCTCCATATCCTGGAGCCATCTCTGAGCTCCATTAGGATTGTAACCCCCTTCAAACCGAGGTGGTTCATTCTTCCTAAATCGGCTCATCCAATCAATCTCGACCGGAGCCGGGGGTTGAGGCTGAAGGGCTGCAGCTGCTGCAGCTGCGGCGATGTTTTGAGCGAGGTTCTCAGCCTGATTCTGCTGAGCCTGCGCTTGGTTCTGCTGTAGCTGAACCAGGGTTTCCAACACAGTGGCAATTCGGTCGTTATCAGCTCGTCTCCCTGCCATGCTGTTCGGTCATGGAGAGAAAGCCAATTAACTTCCGAACAATCAAGTAAATATATATTTAGACATGTATACCTATAAGCTCTATTGTCTAACTTAGACTTCTAGACTTTACTTGTTTGTCACTCTCTTGGTGAGTAACCACTGGAGTCCTTTGCAACTCCAATAGGCCGAGGAGAAACTGCTCTGATACCAAAAATGTAACACCCTAAGTAATAATTTCCCTTAAACCCGAAAATTAGGATTTAAAATTTCTTTTAAAAAGGAATATGATATTTGCCAAAATAATATTTCCTTCCATTAATAACGAAAAACGTCAGAGTTAATAAAGCGAAAGACTTAAATACATCAAATACATAAAGTATAAGTTTAGGTACATTCAGTGTTTTAGCTCGGCCCAACTGACCGAGTCCCAATACAAAACAATGTTCTAGCTCGGCCAAACTGGCCGAGACCCATCCACCTATCTGACTCAAAATAACTTACTCTCCCTGTGAGGGAGAGTAATCCTGCTCGGCCGGGGACTGCGTCTGCTCGGGCTCAGTACCTGAAAAATGGTAAGGAGGTGAGCATTACACAGAACTTAAGTAAGCAGTTTCTAAAATAACATACCGAACTACCAAGCCAAACACAAGTAGTCAATTAGCATATAAGCAGCAAGTAATCAAACCCTATATCACATGCATACTATCTCATTTAGCTCGGTTACATACACACAATCTCATCTAGCTCGGCTCACATCATACTCTCTACTTTAGCTCGGCGCACATGATTATCTAACAGCTCTATTACCTATTAGTTAGACCTCGGTTCACATTCTCTTACCTCGGATTACCATCTCTGTCTCGGATTCATTACTCATTATTTCACTTTCACATAGCTTACAATCTTTTACTCTTCTCGGATGCATACACCCAGTGCATGTCTAACACCATTTACAGTCGGATATCGGAGTGTCATCCATAACGGCGAGTACCCAATACCCGTCTTACAGCTGCGCATACCCGGTATGCGTCTGACGCGATCAATGCACGCACCCAGTACGCGTCTTCTATGACCAGGAGCACTACCGCCGATCATTCTATGGAGTAAGGAGTGTCCATACCTGCGAGTACCACAATACTCGTCTTACAGCTGCGAGCACCACAATGCTCGGCTTACGCGATCAATGCACGCACCCAGTACGCGTCTGCTATGACCAAGAACACATCCCACCGATTCCGTTCTCGGAACCTTGTGTGAATCATAACTGCGAGTACCCAGTACCCGTCTTACAGCTGCACATACCCAGTATGCGTCTGACGCGATCAATGCACACACCCGGTACGCGTCTGCTATGACCCGATCACACAACCATTTCTCTTTAATTCCTCTTATCCAGTTAACCATCTTTTAGCTCGGCCTCTCTCGGCTCCACTCTTTAATTTATTCCTCTTTACATTAATCTCATTATTTGCTTAGCTCGGCCTCTCTTTCGGCTAAATTCGGTATCCGTTCCCTCTTTCCATTAACCTTACTCATTTTCTGCCTTGTTACTCTATCTCTCCTACTTTGCCTCTACCATTTTCTCATACCCATTACCGAAGTCACTCGGCTCGGCCACAGACATGAATCATAAATATCAAAACTCATAAACATTTATACAACATCAACAATAAGAATAAAACCTTCAACCAATCCATCATGTATACACCAACATATAACATATAACATTATTCCATCCCTACTTCATACACATGTTTCTAGTTCATTTATTAGTTCCCTTTTTACCATTTCCTTTCTAACATTAACCTAGATCCATTCCCTAATCTAACACCCACTCGTAGTACCCTTTATGAACACCCTAGAAACCCAAACTCAAGTAGAGGTAGCACTCACTCCTTACCTCAAACTGGGAAAGATAAGAGTTGAGAGTTGAGAATGGTTTCCTTGACCTTGACAGCTTCACACCACTCGAACCCGTGCCCTCCTTGCTGCCACTACCACACTACCACGCCGGTCCAGAGGCGCCGGAACAGAAAAGAACAGAGAGGAGGAGGGTTCCGGTTTTGTGAGAAGAGAGGGAGAAAGAAAGTTTTGGGGTTTTGTTTGCTGAAGCTTTGGAGGAGAAAGAGAGAGATTCGTAGGAGGGAGAGAATGAGAAATACAAAGTCTGTTACGTGGGGTTTGGGCTTTCTTTTATTCATTTAGGGAAAATATTTGTGTGGCTAGGATTCATTGGCTTCTTGGAGAAGCTAAAATGTATGGCCAAGGTTCATTGGCTTCTTGAGGAAGCCATGAATAGTACATTGAAAGGGACATAAAGCAATGATAGTGACATAAAGTGAAAGGCAAGGACAGTGTACGGATGGTACGAATCCCAAAGGGCTACAGCTCAACATGAGCTGGCACGGAGGAGTTAAGATGAGTCGGCTCGGTTTGTAGGAACATCAATAGTCCGAGCTTCCCTCTCGGACAGGACTCTGAGATCGGCTAATCGGTCTGGACAACAGGTTCCGCGTTTGGTTCCCATCTAGCTCGGTTCATATGCGCACAATCTTATCTAGCTCGGTCAAGATCGGGCCGAGGCCTTAATCTCACATCCTAGGTCGGCTTATGCTCATACTATCCCTCTACCCTTGTACAATTTCTAAGGCTTAATCCTATCCTTAAATAGATATTTATATACTAAAATTATATTATTTAATATTAATTTTCGGGATGTTACAAGTGGCCGGAGTGGGGTCGGTTCTCTGTCTCCCTGCATTTCTATCATCTGGTGACCTGCTCCTTTGGCGCTTGGATTTCACTGGTGAATGGGATCTGTTCCTACCCCTTCGCCCGGCTGCATCTCTAATATATTGTTGTAGTTTACCATCTCTGATCAACTCTTCAATCAGATCTCTTAACCAAATGCACTCGTCGGTCGTATGTCCGTAACCCTTGTGAAAGTCACAATACTTTGACCTATCACGCTGTGCGCCCTTTCTTAAAGATGGAGGTCTTTGGGCCAAGCGTAAGTCAGTCTGCATTGTTTCCCGAAGGATCTGACTCCTTGGAACAGTTAAAGGAGTGTATTCCTGAAATTTATTCCTCGGAGGTATCCTTCGGTCCCGATCATTTCTGTCCGAATGTCTTCCACCAAAACGTTCGTCACGTTTTTGTTTGTTCTGACCTTGAGGGTCAGCTCGTTGCCTATCGTCTCTGAATTTCTGGCCTTTGTGGAATTCCTCCAAGTTGATGAATTTATTTGACCTTTGTCTCAGCTTGGCCATATCCTTTGGAGGTTTCCCAATTAGTGATTTTCTAAAATCCCCCGGCTGTAAACCTTGTGTAAATAACAAGATTGCCACACTAGGTTCTAGTCGAGGAACGGAACTAGCTTCTATATGGAAGCGTGACAAGTAATCCTTCAATGGTTCATCCTGTTTTTGTGTGACTGCAGCCAGCGTGTGATCGGATTTGGGCTGGATGCAGCTGGCTGTGTATCTGTTTAGAAATACACGTTTCATCTCCTCCCAAGAATTAATGGAATGTCGAGGGAGAGACGAATACCACCGTAGTACCGAGGGTTTGAGAGTCATGGAAAAAGCTCGGCACTTCATCCGATTGCCACCTCCGTAATAATTCATGGCCCCCTCATAAGAAACTATATGGTCTACTGGGTCGGTCAGGCCATTATAATGTGGGACATTGGATGGACCCAAGTATCCTTGTGGGGTTTCAAATTCCATGATAAATGGGGTAAAAGGATGGCCTGGGTGAGAATCATCTAGGCCATGGCTAGTGGCTGAATTTGAATGGAAATTTTGTGGTGGGGGAAGTTGCATTACCGGAAGTGGTTGTGGGTCCATGACTTGTGTCATTGGGTTTTGTGGTGGTATGGTAGTCGGTTGACTTTGAGCAATCCTCGCCATAGCATGTTGTTGAAGGTCGGCAATAGCACGTCCTTGTTGTTCGATTAAAGTCGTTTGCCTATTAAGAATGTTGATTATCTCTTGCTCCCGAGCCCGAGCAGATGCAGATGTTGCATAGGATCTGCTGATGGAATGGCTATGACGAGAGTTTCCAGGTGCAGTTCTTCCTGGATTCAATATGGTTCTAGGTGTTGAACTTATATGGTCGGGGTTGGGTGGGATAGGAGGGGTGCGTTGGGTTTTTCTCTCATGGTGTGCTCGGGTTCCCGTGGTCCTAGATGTGTTTCGGGTGGTTGGGGTTGTGCTACTTGAATCACCATGGGTAGAGGGAGGCGGTGTAGGAGGGGGTGGTGGTGGTGGTGGAGGCAGTATGGTTCGTAAAACTTGGAGGGGTTGGGGATTGCTCCCAGCCCTAGGATGAGAAGATTGTGGTGTTTAGGAGTGGGTAGCATGATTTCCACTACGATTTTGGCTACGATTAGGGGGTGGCTGGCTTTGTGAATGGTTTGGTGGCTGGGGGTTATTCCCTGCCCCAGAATGAGATGTTCGTGGCGGTTGCCCGTTATTTCCACGATTATAGTTGAGAACGTCACGCAGATCACCCGCAGATTGAGGCTGTGGATCGTTGTTATTAGCGTTTCTGGGCCTGCCACGGGTGCGGGAAATACGGTCACGGAGATCGCCCACCTGACTTCTGGTGGTGACCATAGTGGTGCTGGGAATGATATGTTATTCAGTTTCCCACAGACGACGCCAATGTCGTGTCCTTAACCAAGATCAACCTTGAAGCTATGGAGAAACTTCAAAGAGTGATCCCAGCAAAGAGATTTATGTAGGACTCTTAGGATTTCTGAATATCCAGTTGGGATAATCAGGTTCTCCCTAGTCAACAAAGTGTGTGCTAGTGTCAACTTAGGGATGAGAAGACGTACCTTAGCCCCTATAGCATGGTGGTTACTATAGGGGATTACCTGTGTGCTGTGGGCCGTTCTGATGAGGCTTCTAAAGAGGAAGAATTCAAGTAGGATTCGTAAGGGTTATGATAAGATAACACCCGTAAATCCTGTATGTGTAACAACCTAAATTTTTGATAAGTAATGATAATTATGTATAGGTTTAATCTGTGTAGAATAATAATGTAAAATGGTTGTGAATAAAAGGAAAAAGTGTGTGAGTAGTTGACTTGGTCTAATTAAAATTAACGAAGAATTCTTGGAAAGTATAAATAGCAAGAATTAGAGATCAGTTGGAGTATGGGTGAGTGTTAGTAGATGAGGTTAAACATAAAATAAGAATTTAATAGGGATTATAAATATCAAATCTAGTGAAATTCTTTATAATTGCGGTAAATCGGCAAAATCAATTAGATTTCAAGAATTTTGAATAGAAACTTGTTACTCAACCAAATCTCCAAAAGGGAATAATAATAAGATGAGAAGAAAACAAATAAAGTTAGGATTGGTAAGTAGGAAAGAGTAATGAGATTAAGTATCGAAAAAAAAATCAAGGAATTAACAAGCATATGATACAGAGAAGCTATCGTAATTTATTTTGGTGAAGCCGGTTAGGATTTGAGGAAATTGAATGAAAATATATAATCAAGTTCAGGAGGGTGCTAAGGTAGTATAAAAGAGGGAAAATTGACCTATGTCGGGAAGAAATCGTAATTGAGTTAAGCTGGAAGTATCAATCTATAAATCACTTACTTTTCGTATAGACAACATTAGGTAAATATAATTTTATGATTTGAGATGTAAATAAATGTTAAGAAGGTTTAACTTAGTGTTAAGAATGATAAAAATTAATTAAATCAGGTTAAAAAAGCGAAAATCGGCGATTCGGGGCAAACCGGTGCGCCCAGGCATGAGCCGGTGCGCCCAGACGCACCGGTGCAGAAAATCTGGTGCCACAGACAGGCGTGCTCTCAGGCGCACCAAAGCTGCGCTCAGGCGCACGGAAACGTATCACCAGGGGCACGCCAGAATTCTCGCGCTGGTTCTGGAATTTTCCATAACCTGGTTCGCGCTCAGGCGCCAGGACCGCGCTCAAGCGCGAGTCACATATAAAAAGGCGCCAGCACCAGAACTGCAGCACGAGCCGCACCATTTTCACTCCCCAACCGCACTAGACTTCCCCACAACGCACCAGCACGCATCAGTTTTCATTTCTCATGCACCAACACTACTTTTCTTGCACCAACAAGCCAAGACACACCCCAAACTCAACCCCAAAACCATAAATTAACATCAACCAACATCTTCTCAATAATTCCAACCCTTGTTTTAATAATTTTCCAATCAACCCCATATTGCTCTTTCTCCTCCTCTCTTATTAACTATAATTTCTCCACAATCTTGAAGAGTTTCATCCTTCCACCCAAAAGAGAAGGAGTTTTAAGCTAGCTCATAGGACCAAGAACCTTGGAAATGAATTTCTCCCTCTCTTCATTCAAGGTAAGGGAGGAACACTTTTTCCTTTAGAATAGAGATTAGGTTTTGGGTTTTGTAAATGATTAAATTGCATATACTAAACCCTAGGATAGAAGACCCTGCTTTATCACCTACTTGTGTAGGTGAATTAAACATTTTTGGGGCTGAATATTATTAAAAACCTATGTTTTCCTTAATTGTGAAATGTTGTAGGTAAAGTGCTCGATGAAATGCCTATAAAAACTCTAAAAATTTTAAGAATAATTTGAATACCTAAAAATGATGGATATGTAATTAAAACTATAAAACACAAGTTATTGTACTAACAACCCCATAGGTAGTATCAATATACCATAAAAGTATTACCAAAGGAACTAAAACCATTAGTGGTAAATAATCTCTTTTAGTCTTATGTTAATTAACATAAATATGGAATAACGATAAAAGTACCTAAAACAAGTTAGTATGCTATTGTTAGTAGTATAATACAAATGCGATTTTCAAGGAATAAACGCTATTATGGAACTAAAGCAAATACATTAAGACAAAAATTATAATTGACTATATGATAATTGGAAGATTAAATTAATGATGTTTTCCAACATGATGAAATAAATTAGAGTGTTACTAAAACAAATGCACAAAAAGGGGCGATATAAGTTATTTACTTATGAAAATTTTACTAAGAGTATAATAAATGTGGGTGAACTTCTTGACTAATTGAGTATTCAATTTCATTTATTCATTTCAATTCTTAATTTCTATTCTACTGTGAAAAGGTGTTCACTACCTTGTGGTTTAACATTTTAGGTTGAGCTTGGAGGAGCAAGAACCAGAATTTCAAGATGGTAAAGGACGAAGGAAAAGAACTTCATCAACTAATTGCTTGATTTCATGTTGTACATCCAATTTAACTTTTGAATTTGACATTAAACTTTTATGTAAATGAAAGTACATTTATTTTATTAAGATGGGATGTTACAGTATGCGATAGACTTTATCAAATGCTGTGTTTATCTAACCAAGAGTCGTGGGAATCTAGGAGAGGTAGTTACGCTTTGGTGAGACTGTAAACGATAAGGATTAAAGTCCTGTGCTCGGGGTTAATATTAGCGCGTGACCTCTCTGCAGAAACCCAATCTACTCGGTGTAACTTTCCGACCGTATGCCTTGCTCCAGTGTCTAACCGGTCGGTCCAAGGTAGCTTTGGTCGGGAAATGCTCGGCCTATTGAAGGTCCACTACACTTAGTTCTCTTTAATTCTTTTAAATTTCTTAATCCTTCTTTTATCTTCTTATATTTAAATGTTTCTCTTTACTAATTTATTCTTAATTTTAATTAACTCTACTGAGCCTGGTCATATACTTTATATTTTTAACTCTCGTTACTAGTTCTTAGTGATTTCTTTGCTTCCTCTATCTCACGTTATTATTTACTATTTATTCCTATTTCATTAACTCCATTTTATTTAACTACCATATTTAACTTAACTTAGTTTTCCTATCTTATTACAACATTTTATTTAACTTCCCTAACAACGTACTCTCTCTTTGCTTTAGTATCTTTTTATTAATTTCTTTTACAGGTTTCCTATTTTCCTTTACATCTAATTCATTCATTCATTTTTTTTTGTTTCTATTCCCATATTCGACTCCGCACATGTTCCTTATTCCACATTCTAATCCCTCTTTTATCCCATTTAAATCTTCACTTACTATTTTACTTATTATCTATCAGTTTATTAGTTCTACTCTTTATGCCTCTATTACGTTTACCCTTTATTCTTTTACTCCCAAGTTTAGTTGGTTTTTCCTTAACTTCTCCCTTGTGTTACAGTGTATACTTTTCTACATTTTCGTTCAATACTAACCAATTTAATATCCTAAATACGCTCATTCGTTTCGGACCTTGTCCTACACTACATATTCTATTCCCTAAGGTGTGGTTTCCATTAATAATTCTAAATACTTCATTTATGTCAGCAGGGACTACCCTAAGGTTCATTAACATATTACCCTATTCTTAGTCATCACTATAGCATCCTAGAATTTACTTCCCAAGTAGAGGTAACACAACCCTTCTTACCTTAGGGTTCTATGGAACCAATTTGAAGGCGTGCAGAGAGCTCCCGATTCGGCGATGGTCCATTCGATCTCGATCCAAGCATCCGCACCGGCCCGGCTCGGTTAAACCCAACCAGCAGCAACAACAACCCCTAGTTCAGCAAAAACCCATATCTGCTTCGACCTGGTTCGGTTCAAGGTCGAACCGGTACACAGCCCACGAACCCGACCCGAGGCCGCGACCCCGGCGTCCATAGCAACAGCACCACGAACCAGGAGAGGGAAAAGGTGGCGGTGGCTTGAGGTGGAGGTGGCCTCGACGTGAACAGCGGCGACGGAGGCTCCCATGGCGGCGGTAGCAAGGGACAGAGGCAGAGGAACCAAAAATCACGGCCCCGGTGAGAGGAGCGTCGCGATTCGCGACCAGGGGAGAAAGGGCACGCGTTTCGCACGCAGTGGCAGTGGCAGCGAAGCCCATTGGTGGCGGTGGGTGGCGCGAGCAGCGGCCTGAGGAGGAAGGCGGAGAGGGAGGAACTAGGAGGGAGAGAGAGAGAGAGAAAGGGACCACTAGAGAGAAGAGAGGGAGAAACGGATCTATGGAGGGGAGGAAAGGGCCAAGGAGGTGGCGGCTTTGGTTCGGGCGGCGAGCGGCGGCACAAACGGAGACCGGCGGTGGCTGAAGGTGGGGGTTGTACTGTGGAGGAGAGAGGGAGAGAGTGTTGTGAGGGAGAAGGAGAATAGGGTTCATCGTGAGAACCTTCCTTCCTCTGTTATATTGTTTTTATTTTTTATTTTTTTTTCTTTGTTTTTCGTTTTTTTTTGTTACAGGCTAATCGATTAATCGATTAGTCTGGGTGCTCTTTGGTTTTATTTGTTTTCTTTGCCTTTACGAATGACGTATTTCTTCGTTACCCGTCGGATCTTACTCAAATTTGAAAGCAAGCTTCCCTACATAACACCCTTCACATCCCACGGTGGATTTCGTGTTTAGAATTGTCAATCTTTTATTTTCAATTTTCTATTATAACTTATTTAAATCAAAGTAAAGTATAGAAAAATATATTTTTCAAAATAGGGTAATTACTTCAAATGAAATTTGTTTCAAATATAATTAAATATTCTTTCGTAATTAACATAATGTATTTTATGAAAATACCCAACACTTAAATGATAAATTCCAGGAATCATTTATTTAATTCAATAAACCTTATAATTTATAATGCCAAGGAAACCACAATGTTCAAATTCCGATATTTCGTAATACTTTTGTAATATTAAAAGAGACCTTAATTTGTTATTCTTAAACTTTATATTGTTATTAGTATTATTTTCAATTTATTATTATTATTATTAAAACTGCTACTATCTATTTTCCTTTATTTATTTATTTATTTTAAACAACACGAAGTACTAAGAATAAAATAATATCATTAACTAATTATATGTATAAAATCATGAAGTTAAAGATCTCGAAGTTCTTAAAAAAAATTTAATATTAAATATGTCAAAAGCAATTTAAAATATATCAAGTACATTTTTCAGATAGGATAATTGTTTTAAACCAAATTACTTTGAAATGTATAAATAAGATATACTTTCGTAATTTCGTAGGATATTTTACGAAAATGTTCAATGCTTTAATGGCTAATTTTAAGGGCTAATCCTTTAATTTAGTAAAACTCGGAATTCATAATACAAACGAAAATTTGGGATGTTACAGGTCTCCTTCGGGTGGTGACATGGGGGTTTTGATTTCAGGAAATAAGATGGACTTACGATGATAATCTATGGTTACTTGGTACTTGGTTAGCCAATCCATTCCTAAGATTATATCTAACTGGGATAAAGTTAAACATATGAGTTCAACTACAGTGTTTTTATCTAGTATGGTTACCTTACAATCTACACAGGCCTTAAATTTGGTTACAGGTAAATTGGTTGGTGTTGACACCGTGAGATTATATGGTGTATGGGTGATTTTTAGTTTTAACCGGTTAACACAATCATAAGAAATAAAAGAGTGGGTGGCTCCAGAATCTACAAGGACTCTACATGGTTTACCATTCAAAAGACAATTACCTTGGATCAGGTTCTCAGATTGCTCAGCTTCAACTCCCGACATGGTGAACACCTTAGCACGCGCCATTGGCTTTGGTACAGTTCCTCCTTGGTTAGCACCTCCCTCGGGACAGTTTCGGTTGATATGGCCCTTCTTTCCACAAGTAAAACAAGTTGGGGGATTAACAACCCAACATGTTCTACCACCATGATGCCTTTGACACTGGTTACACTTGGGCAAGTTGGTTGGCCCTCCTTCCTTGTTGTTTCCTTGCCCCTTGTTATGATATGGACCCTTGCCACGGTTGTTTTGATTATTGTGACGTCCATGATTACGGTTAGGATCGTAATTCTGCTGGCTGCGTTGCTGCTGTTCATACACCATCTTTGCTTTGAGGTCATTTTCAGTGACACGACAACGTTGCACCAGGGTTTCAAAGTGTCGGATGCACTATCCACTTAAGAATGGTTTAATATCAGGCCTTAAACCATTCTCGAAGCGAACACACTTAGAATGCTCATTAGGGCGAATCATGAAATATGGGGAATACTTCATCAGCTCTTCGAACTTAGCAGCATATTCCCTAACGGTCATGGCTCCTTGCTTTAGTTCCAGGAACTCAATTTCTTTCTTGTTTCTAACATCTTCCGGGAAGAACTTCTCATAGAACTTCTCCACGAAGACCTCCCAAGTAATTTGTTTGTTCTCATGCTCCAAGGCTTGCTTGGTATACTTCCATCAATTGTCCGCTGGACCCACGAGGACATAAGCAGCATAAGTAACTTTCTGCTCCTCATCACATGGAATGGTCTGAAAGATCTTCTCCAATTCCTGGATCCAGATTTGCGCCTCCTCAGGGTTAGACCTACCATAGAATTTAGGAGGGTCACACTTCCTAAAATCGGCCAGCCCCTTGAACTCAGACAGACCGTTGTCGTGCTTATTCGTCAGGTTCTCCAAAATGGCAGCAATACGGTCTAGGGATTCATCGGTATGGCGAGCGTGCCTTGATGCCATTGCTACCTTGTGCTATTTACCAAAGATAATAGTTATATTTAAAACAAAACAATATATTCATATATTACATCCTACTGACATAATCCTATCTACCCATAACTCAATCCAGAGTTATCACAACTTATAGCATGTGTGGCCATATTCCATAGGCCGAGAGTTTGAACCATTGCTCTGATACCACTAAGTGTAACGACCCAACTATTTAACTCTTAATTACTTATAAATAAAGTAGAGGAAATTTTTTTGCCAAAATAAGTTAATAACTTGATAATTTCAAAAAGCGGAAGCAACTTATACATAACATCCTTACCAAATAAAGCATAGAAATTTTACAACTTTATGATACAATAGTTCAAACTATAAGTAAACAAAATAGACTCTGAGCTACTTAATTTACTAATAGTAACCCAGAGCATGGTTCTTCAAACTCCACCATTGGGAAGGGAATTTCGCATCCCTTGCCAGTAATATTCTTCCCCTTGGAAGACGGGATCTCCATTACCTACAAGGACAACACGGGAGTAAGTCATAGCTAATCACGTTAAAACAAATGATAATAATAGTGGCTAAAAACAATAAACACAAGTAATAACAAATTACAGATGCAAGTACATATGTCAAACCCTTTTTACTCAAGTAGTTAATCTTATTGTCAATGGCATGTTGCATGCTAATCTCAACAATATCCCGGGGCATCACAGCTTGGAGGAAAATGGGTCATCCTGAGCTTCCTCCGCTCGACCCTTCACGACAGAGAGCGTGTGCGACAGACAGCGCAAAACATCTCAACAAGCTGGAGCAAACAATGCATGAATGCAACCATAAACAATTACCAATCCTCATTATTAATTCATTATCATCTCCATCAAGGACATAGTCCATCATTTTATCTTTCCATTCATTAATCTCATCCTTAACAATCCTCTTAGCTGGTGCTGATACTTTCATAAAAAGGCCATTAGTGGCATAGCCACTTTGTGATGGGTTTAATCATTTCCATTTAACAGTTTTAAGAAAGGTCCATCAGCGGCCTAGCCACTTTGTGATGGTTTTAGAAATAGCCTTTAGTTATTCCATTTATAGTCCATCGGGGCATAGCCTCCTATTGATGGTTATTGCAACGACCCCATTAGGACTCCTATAGTAAAATATCAACCAAGTGAATAAGACTTTCACCGGGACATCTATAGGATTAATATCGACCAAATGGGTGTACGCACTTCCGTTGGGACTCCTGTAGGGAAAATATCAACCACTGAATGAAATTCCAATAGGACACCTCCATGATAGTTATCAACCAACGGGATTAGATATTAAGCAAAGTGATGATTAGAATTTAGTAACTTTAGGAGATTAGACAAGTTAATTTAAGAAACTCTAAAAGAGTAATAGATTTTTGAAATTTTCTCAAAATATTCGAGTAGTTCATGCCAAAAATACTCGAGTACTCGAAGAAATACTCGAGTAGTTCATCATTTTCCAGAATACTCGAGTCTTTCTCAAAATACTCGAGTCTTTTTACTGCAACAGCACCAGTTTTCTGCATTATATGCACCAATTCGTGATTCTCATACTTTTACTTCAATTCTGCACCAAACAGAAGTTATTCCACAAGTAATAAACATGTTGCATATATCAATTAACATCAAATTAACAGAAACATAACCAAATTACAGAATTTCATAAAACATAGAAAGTATCCATTTTAACATATGAATTTCATTTCTACTTGATTTTAAGTTCGTAAATCAATCTAGTGAGCTTCCTTAGGTCCAATTAAACCTGTTTGAACACAAAAACCATGAGTTTCTGGCCTCCAAGTCAGATTCCCATTTCAAACTTATATTGCCCATGCACCTCATATGGTTCCTATGAATTTAGCTTATTGATTACCATTCTAGCGATTAGGTAACTTCTCCCATACCTTAGAGAAGCTAAACAAATGATTGGCTGAAGAGAAAAGGGACCGGATCAAGGTTGGTGATTTCTGGACCGGTGCACACTAGTTGCACTAGCTGACTTTGGCCATTGAATTCACCACGATTAAGGCATGAAAAAGAATGAAATAAGTTAGCTTAAGCAACTAGGGAGTGCTAACTTTAATTAGAAATGAATTTGGAATCGAGAGAGTTCCTGAATTAACCAGACCAATTCAAGAAAGAGAGGTTGATGGTGCTGTTTGGTGCTTTGTTTTCACAGCTTAGAATATGCAACTTTAGAAGCCTATATCTTGATCTACAGGAAGTCAATTTGAGTGGTTCTTGGTTCTAATTCAAGATTGGAATTAGAAATCGAATAGTGTTTTGGTTTCACTGGATTTGGGTGAGTGAGGAGGGAGAATCGAAGGCTCAAAGAGAGCACCAGAAAACTGAGAATAATTGAGAATGGAATTCGGGTTTGGGAGATTTGGATGAGTTTTCAGCTCCCCAAATCACTTATTTATAACTTAGGATTACCCTTCTATGAAGTAAGGTCCAGCTCTGTGCTTGTAACCAGATGACCGAGCTGTTGGCTTCAAATTGAGTTGAAACCGACTTTTATTTTTTTGCAGGACTGCACGAAATAATCGAGTATCACTAGAAATACTTGAGTATTCTGACTAAAATTTCAAATTTTCCGAACAGCTAGTTACGATACTCGAGTCTTCCTTCCAATACTCGAGTATTTTGACTAAAAATCTGAAAAATTAATATTTTGTTCAATTAAAATAGTTTATTTTATTATTTATTTTATTTACTTTATTTATTTATTTATTTAAAATGTTGGACCTTACATGAAGAACCCTAGGGAGTTGATTTATGTTATTGTGCTCTGAGACATACCTGTGTATGTCGATTGGATTATTGGATATTTTATTAGTTATTGTTTTGTTATTTATCGTTGTTTTATGGTTTATTGTTATTATGGGTGTTGTTATTGTTGTTGTGGTTGTTGTTGGAATTAATGTTTAGTCCTGAGCATATTGACCATGTGGATATTGTGTGTGAGCATGTAGATGTTGTAGAGCCTGGGTTAAGGTTATTGTAATGGAAGTTAGTATCGGATTATATGGAAAATGAATTGAGAGGGTATTTCGATACTAACTTAACTGGTTAATCGATTCCAATAACTAGTTAAGTAAGTATCAAGTACCACGTTTTTATTATGAAAAACTGAAAGAGCGTAGACTATTGACTTCCTTTCAAATAATCCTAACCATCATGCATCATGACATGGAGTTGAGGTTGGACGTCAGGGTATGGGATAGACTTACGAGACGGTTCATTGAAGCTAGGTACGAGAGTTATTCAGTGACTAGGTTGTGCTATTGAAACAACCGCGGGAATTGTAGTGAGTGGGGCCTTGATCCTACATGGGGCCGGGCTAGCTACCCGTGGTGGGGATCGGTTCCATCATAATCATTACAATTTTAAAGGTCACTTAGGCACTTCAGGGCCGCGGAGGGTGGTCTCGGCTATAGCCAACTCGGGCATCACCTCGAGTTGTACTTGGACCTGGATTGGCAAGGTATTGTGCAAGCATTGGTTGCGAGACTCTTACTCCCGACTCGTCTATCCCAGGAATGGAGGGTGGTGTTGTGAGATTGATTGTGTGATTGTGATATGGGAGATTTGAGTACAGAGATGATTGAGCCAATCCAGGATGGATCCCATGAGTAATATGTTATTATGTGTGTATAGTATCCTGGGATGGGATACAGATGTGATGGATCCAGTTGTGGATTGGTCGAGTGGCGCCCATGCATTGCACTATATGCTCATTATTGTGGTGTGTATGTTATGTAGCACTTGATATAGTTATTATGAGTTGTTTACTATCTTTTAATTCAATGTGTTTTGAAAGTGTCTCACCCCTTAGTGGTTTAACATTTTAGGTAAGTTGCCAAGAAGCTTGAAGATTAGAGTGTCGCAGGGAAGAGTCGAAAGAAAGGAACTCTATTTATTTCTTCTTGTATTGTAATTGAATACCCCCAACGTTGTTTGTAAACTTATTTTGTAAAATAAATTTTGAGTTCCTCAATTTAAGTTGCAGATTTTTATTATTTTTACACTATTTTTATTTATTTATCTTTTATAAATAAACCAAGGTGTTACACTATCATTCTATAACCATTGTTGCAAGGGTGTGAGAACCCATAGTTTTTAGGGAGTGACTCCCTAGTTCCAACGTGTGGCACGTTTGTGGTTGTATAGTGTAACATCCCAATTTTTATTTCCAAGTGTAATTAGTACTTTATATGAGCCTTGGGTGAAGGGAATGAAAAGTTTAAGTTAAAAATAGTAATTACAGGGTAGTTTGGAAATTAGACTCATGGAGCTTTAGGAAATTTAAAATACAAGTTTCGTAGCTCAAAGCATGAATTCCACCGTTGGATATGAAGTAGGGTATATGTGGAAAATTGTCTTAAAGTTTGAGCAAGATCCAACGGGTAGAAAAGAAGTTGTAGAAGTTTGAAGTGTGTATGAGCAGACTTTTAAGTCCTCGCTCCAGCGAGAATGAACTCGCTCAAGCGAAACAACATAAATTATGTGACGACCCAACTTTCTATTCATAATAAAATACTTATATTCGAAAATACGACCATTTTTTTTCACCAAAGCCAAGTCATCATCCATTTCAATTCTTGCGGAAAACATCGAAGACATCATGAAGTGAAAATATTAATACTTCATATTTCATTTTAAGTCAAAAAGTACATCCTTCCATTACATCATATATAAAAGTCAGAAGCACTAAACTTAACTTAGATACTCTAGGTTATTACATTATATTGCATATATTACAACAAAACATATAACAACCTAGAGCAACTGGTTCCAACTCAAAATATAAATAGCATAAGTAAGAGAAACCTGATGAGTAGCATCATCCACATTCCATCATCAAGAACTCAACTCCCCATTCGTAAATAGCCCGATGATCCTCGAAATTCCACTCCCCATTAGGGAACGACCTCATCTCCACGCATATCATATTCCTGGCCATGACCTACAACAAGGGATTAGGAGTGAGTCATAGCTAAATACAATAACAAATGAGCATAACAGAGGCTAAAAATAACAAGCACATGTATTCAGATAGCATCAAGAGTGAAAGTGTATGTTCAAACTAGTTTAACACATTTTTAATTTCATTAGTGACATGATGCATGCCTACTTCTCATTCATGCTTCACAGTTCGGCATCCTCTCGGGTATCCATTTCAAGCCTATGTTTTCTTCGAACTGGAGCGTATCCATATCCCATGCATCACGATTGATTGGGAACTAGCCTTCATAGCATTCTCATGCTACGGTATCCAAATCATCATAGCACCTTTAGGGCTATGGCATCACAACACTTTCAAGGCCATGGTATCCAATTTCTATCCTATGCTAGATTCGACAATCGAAATCGGAGCAACTCCATGCATGGTAATGCCACATCAGGGTTCCATTTCTTTTCTTTCATTATTCTCATCAGTATCTCATTTCATTAACTTTCATATAGTTTTTCTCTTAGCTGGTGCTGGTGCTTTCCAAAAAGACCATCAGATGCATAGCCATTTCGTGATGGGTTTACTTGCTTTAAATTTTCTATTTCAGAAAAATCCATCAGCGGTCCAACCACTTTGCGATGGTTTTACGAATAGCGTATAATCATTTATTTTATAATCCGTCGGGGCATAGCCTCCTATTGGCGGATATCTATTGCAACGACCCCATTGGGACTCCCTTAGAAAATATCAACCAAGTGAATAAAACTTTCACTGGGACGTTTAGGGATAATATCAACCAAATGGGTGTACGCACTTCCATTGGGACTCCTGTAGGGAAATAATCAACCACTGAATAAAATTCCTGTAGGACGCCTCCAGGATAACCATCAACCAACGGGATTAAGGCATTATAGTATTAAACGAGTTTAATTGTAATAAAATTTTAGAAAGTAAGTATTTTCTGAAAATTTTACAGACTACTCGAGTAGTTCTTGACTACTCGAGTTGTTCATGCAAAAATACTCGAGTCTTTAAAGATCCACTCGAGTGTTCTTCCAGTTTTCCAGAACACTCGAGTCTTCCTCAAACTACTCGAGTCTTTTTGCTGCAACAGCACCAGTTTTCTGCACTTTCAACACAAATTTGAGTTCCTTGCTTTAGTTCTCCATTCCTATGCAAAACAACAACTTAAGCACATAAAACAAACATGTTACAACACTTAAGCACAACTGAAACAACATCAAATAACATCAAATCACAGATTGCATTCAAACTTGAAAATATCCATTTTAAAACATGAAATTCATTTCCACTTGATTTTAATTTCGAAACACATTACAGTGAGCTTGATTAGGTTCATTTAAACTTGTTTGAGTCATAAAATTATGGGTCTCTGACCTCCAAGTCAGAATCCCAATTCAAGTTGCATCCCTCTTTGAACCTTTAATGGTTCATACATTTCTAGCTTGAAATTACTCATTCTAGTATTTAGGTAACTCCTCCCTTACCTTAGAGAAGCTAAAGTAATGATAGATTGATCAAGAGAGTGATTGAATTCAAACTTGGTTTCTGGACCGGTGCAAAACGGTTGCACTTGGCTGACTTTGGCCATCAATTTCATAATGAATAAGACATGAAAAAGAATGAAACAATTTAGATTTAGAAACTAGGAAATTCCAACTTTAAATGAAAACAAGTTTGGAATCGAAAGGGTTCCTGGATTTACCAAACGAATTCAAGGAAGATGGGTATTTGATGCTGAACTTGCTCTGTTTTTCGTAGCTTTGAAAGCTAAACTTCGATTGCCTAGAACTCAATCTACAGGAGGTTATTTGGAGTGGTTTCAGGTTCTAATTCAAGATTGGAATTAGAACTTTAGTTTGTGTTTAGGTTTCGAAGGAAAAGGATGAGAATTGAGAGAGAATGAAGGGATTAAAGTGAGCTCCACAAAACAGAGAAATTTGGGCAGAATTTTGGGTTGGAAATGATTTGAATGTGTTTGGGGCTTCATTGTGCACTTATTTATAGATTAAGATTACCCTCCTTCGAAGTAAGGTCCAGCTCTGTGCTTGGAACCTCAAGAAAACGCGTTTTGGTGCGAAGTTCAAATGAAAACCGACTTATACACTCAACCAAACTGCTCGAACTACTCGAGTCTTTTCCCTAGGACTCGAGTCTTTTTCAGCAATATCAAAGAACACTCGAGTCTTCCATGAAAGACTCGAGTCTTTCGACTAAAATTCAAATTTTTCTAGCAGTTAGTGATTATACTCGAGTCCTCCCCAAAATACTCGAGTATTTTAACCTAATTTCAGAAAATTCATTATTTTATTCAATATAATAACATTATTATTTCAAATAATTAGTATTTATTTATTTATTCAAAATATAGGGTCTTACAAATTAGACCCTGATTCTCTGAGTAGTTTTCGCTCCAGCGAAAATAGGTTCGCTCCAGCGAATCGCTGGTGGCTCGAGCGAAAACGGCTCGTGCAAAACCCAAATTTACTGAGTGAAATTCACTCAAGCGAAAAACCACTCGCTCAAGCGAAAATGATCAGAGTGGTAAAAATATAAATGCGTGTGGACCACTCAATTCGTGGCTTCCAAGGGAAGCCACCAATCCACAGCCACAAATCCACAATTCCATGCAACAAAACATGGCTAGCTTCAAAGAACACACACATAATATCATCTTCTTCTCCCTCCTTCTATCATTTTCATATCTTTCTCTCTCACCTAGGGTTCAAGAATTCATTCACCCCTTTCCTCCCTTTTGATCCTCAAACAAGGCCATAAATCATCATCATCAACACCATTGAGCCAAGACAATGAGTTAGAAATCTTCCCTTTGCTCCTTCTAATATTCGAACCTCTCTCTCTCCCTAGGTTTCCATTGGTTTCTCAACTTCTCACTATGGAGAATCATCATCACTATGCCAAATAATCAAGAACAAGACAAGCAGCACTCACTTCCCATGTAAAACAATCATAATAGGGTCATTCATCACCATTGGATTTTGACACTCTTGAGGTGGCAAGCTAGGCTAAGGAAGTTCAAAGTTCCAAGGTTTTAAGCTAGGGCAACGGAAAAGCATCTTTATCTCATCACACTTGAGGTAAGGGGGTGGGTATTGGCTTGTCATAGGAATGGGTATCCACTTAGTTATAATAGTTTGCTAGGGAATATTTGTTTAGGAGGATAACTAGAAAACCCTAAGGTAGTGAACTTTGATAAATATGTGAGTAGGATATTAAATAAATAAAATGAGACTTGAGAGAAATGCTTAGAAAAATGGTTATGAAAGCTAAGTGTTGAATGTGACCCTATATGTGAATATTTGTTGAATGTTTGTGATTATTGGTGATAAAATGTTTATTTATGAGTATATGTGTTGTTATTTGGAAATTAGTAATATATATATATATATATATTGTTATTGGAATTTTGGTTGTGAAAGTGAATATGAAAATGGTAAAGGAAAAGATTGGAAATGTAACTGGAAACTTAAAGTGGGAACTGATCAGTGAGACCCGGAACACTAGGTACCCGGCTAGGTATTCCAATTACCTGTTAGGGCCAATTACCTGCCAGGTCAATTACCCATCAGGCCAAACCGCCCTGTAGGAGCCGGGTGACCCACAGGATCAGTTTCCATACCAATAATTGGAATAAATAATGGAATGGTAAAATGTACATAGTCCTACAGGTTATGGTCTGGATGGGTGCAAAATCCTGGGCAGGTGCCAAAAGTCCCTAGACAGGTGTTCCAATTACCTAGCGGGTACTCAAAATCCTAGTGGTGTACTTTAAAAAGGAATAAGGGAAAATGGTATAGTGTGTATGCAGATCTCTGACCTGAGGTTGCATACACTGCAAGATGAGTTTGTGTGTTGATCTCTGACCTGAGGTGACACACAATGTGAAAGTAAAAGGAAAAAGGAAATGAAAATAAGAAAAGATTAATGAGAAAAGGAACAGGAATGAAAGGTGATGCAAATGATGGTAAAATTGTAAAGATGGAAATGTGATAATGGTTTGTAACTTGGAAATGATTGATTGATGTGAAAGATTGAAATGTGTATACTTGGATTATTTGCTAATTGTGCTTGGCTTAGTGGGTTTTTATGTCTATTTGGAAACTGCATTTCTATTTCACGTGCAATGCTCACTCCCTTACATTTTTCAGGTTCTGAGACCGAGCTAGCACAGCCTCCGGCCGAGCAGGTGCACTCTCCCTCACAGGGAGAGTAGGTTATAGTATTATAGGACATGGAAATGTCCTGGGCCCGTTTATCCTGATGGTGATGTGATCTATTTTTGAACTATAAATAATGTAAATATTTACTTTTGGGGGCCCAGGACAGCCTCTTAGTAAAGGGGTATTTTGGAAAAAAAGTTGCTAAGTAAAAATTGTATATATATATATATATGCTGAATACTCTGATAACTGAACTACTGTCGGGTGCACAAGTTATGCTTTAGCCCTACTGGCTTCTGGATGAAATATAATATGTTGTTTAATCAGGTTGCAGGTTAAATTAAATTTTGGAAAGTCCTATAAACAAAGGAAACTTCGTTTTGACTGGAGATTTATAAATTAAAAAGGAAATTTTAAACTCACTATTTTTCATAAAGGGATAACTCATGGGTAGTTATGGGTAATTATTGTAAGTGTAGTAGACCTATAGTAGATCGAAAGTGTAACACCCTATGAAATAATTACCCTTAATTACCCCAAAATTTGGATTTAAAATTTCTTTTAATATGGATATGATATTTGCCAAAATAATATTTCCTTTCATTAATAACAAAGACATCAGAGCTAATAAAGCGGAAGACTTAAATGCATCGAATACATAAAGTATAAGTTTAAGTACATTCAGTCCGGTCATTCAAAATACAATCAGTGTTTTAGCTCGGCCCAACTGGCCGAGACCCATCCACCTATCTGACTCTAAAATAACTTACTCTCCCTGAGAGGGAGAGTGATCCTGCTCGGCCGGGGACTGCGTCTGCTCGGGCTCAGTACCTGAAAAATGGTAAAGAGGTGAGCATTACACAGAACTTAAATAAGCAGTTTCTAAGATGACATACCGAACTACCAAGCCAAACACAAGTAGTCAAATAGCAATTAAATCACAAGTAATCAAACCCATATATCTCATGCATATATCAACATTTAGCTCGGTTCGCAAACCCACAACCTCGTCTGGCTCGGCTCACATCATCAACCAGTTAACTCAATACTAGCTATACCTCGGTTTACATTCTCTTACCTCTGATTACCATCTCTATCTCGGATTCCTTACTCATTATTTCACTTTGACATAGCTTACAATCTTTTACTCTTCTCGGATGCATACACCCTGTGCATGTCTTACACCATTTAAGTCGGATATTGGAGCGTCCATAACTGCGAGTACCACAATACTCGTCTTACAGCTGCGAGCACCACAATGCTCGGCTTACGCGATCAATGCACGCACCCAGTACGCGTCTGCTATGACCAGGAACACTACCGCCGATCATTCTATGGAGTAAGGAGTGTCCATAACTGCGAGTACCACCATACTCGTCTTACAGCTGCGAACACCTCAATGCTCGGCTTACGCGATCAATGCACGCACCCAGTACGCGTCTGCTATGACCAAGAACACTTCGTACCGATTCCGTTCTCGGAACCTTGTGTGTCATAACTGCGAGCACCACCATGCTCGTCTTACAGCTGCGAGCACCACAATGCTCGGCTTACGCGATCAATGCACGCACCCGATACGCGTCTGCTATGACCCGACCACACAACCATTTCTCTTTAATTCCCTTTATCTTATTAACCATTATTTTTAGCTCGGCCCACCTCAGTTTACCTCTTTAGTTTATTCCTCTTTGCATCTATCTCGGCTCAACCCTTCACCCATTCCCGATTCCATTAATCCTATTATCTATCTCGTCTACCTAACTCATTATGTAACTCATTAGTTTGTCTTTTTGATCCACCCTGGTTACCATTTTTCTCATTCTCCATTCTCACCCTCTCTCGGCTCGGCCACAGATACAAACACCAAATATCAAAGCTCATAAACACTTATACCACAACAACCGTATGCACAAAACATTTAGTCAATCCATCATATAAACTACAGCATATGAAATATAGCATGTAATCAAAATTGATATTCCATTTTCACCTAAAATCCATGTTTCTAGTTCATTCATTAATTCCCCTTTTTCCCTTCTTACCATTTCTCTTCTAACATTAACCTATGTCCATTCCCTAATCTAATACTCACTCTTAGTACCCTTTATGAACACCCTAGAAACCCAAACTCAAGTAGAGGTAACACTCACTCCTTACCTCAAACCGTGAGAGATAAGAGTTGAGAGCTTGAGAATGACTTCCTTGACCTAGACCTTGACCTTGTGAGCTTCACACCACTCAAATCTGTGTCCTCCTTGCTGCCACCACAACACTACCACGGTCCAGGGACGCCGGAACAGAAGAGAACAGAGAGGAGGAGGGTTCCGTTTTGTGAGAAGAGAGAGAGAAAGAAAGTGTTGGGGTTTTGTTTGCTGAAGCTTTAGAGGAGAAAGAGAGAGATTCGTAGGAGGAAGAGAATGAGAAATGCAAAGTGTGATATGTGGTGTTTTGGGCTTTCTTTTATTCATTTAGGGAAAGATATTTGTGTGGCCAGGATTTATTGGCTTCTTGTGGAAGCTAGATTGTATGGCCAAGATTCATTGGCTTCTTGAGGAGCCATGAATAGTACATTGAAAGGGACATAAAGTAGTGATAGTGACATAAAGTGAAAGATAGTACCGTACGGATGGCACGGAAACCAAAGGGTCAACAGCTCAACATGAGCTGGCACGGAAGAGCTAGGATGTGACGGATAGAGTACGTCGGCTGGAACACGTCGGCTTGGTTCGTAGGAATAGCAGTAGTCCGAGCCTCCTTCTCGGATGTTACTGTGAGGTGCGCTGAGGTCGGCTAATCCGGACTGGACAATGGGTTTCACGCTGGGTTCCCTTTCAGCTCGGTTCAGAAGCACACAATCTTGTCTAGCTCAGCCGAGATCGGGCCGAGGCCTTAATCTCACATCCTAGGTCGGCCTATGCTCATACTACCCTTCTAACCTTGTACAATTTCTAAGGCTTAACCCTATCCTTAAATAGATATTTATATATTAAAATTATATTATTTAATATCAATTTTTGGGATGTTACATTCCTCTCCCACTTACAGGAATTTCGTCCACGAAATTCAGTCGGCATTGAACAGTTGCGGATATGACTGCTTCATCTTCTCCTCGAGTTCCCAAGTAGCTTCCTCCACACCATTTCGATTCCATACTACCTTGACCAAGGGGATTTCCTTTCCTCTGAGTCGTCTGACTTGTCTATCTCCAACTCGGACTGGTAGGACTTCGAAGGTCAGATTATCTCTTAGCGGCAGTTCGTCCACTGCTATCACATGCGAGGGATCGTGAATGTATCTCCTAAGTTGCGAGACATGGAACACATCGTGGAGCTTAGACAAGTGCGGAGGTAGATCGATTCTGTATGCTACTGGTCCGACCTTCTCCGATATCTGGTACGGTCCGACAAACCTAGGGGTCAACTTCTTTGATTTGATAGATCGGCCGATACCCGTTATAGGGGATACCCGAAGAAATACATGATCACCCTCGATGAAGTTCAAGGGTTTCCTTCTCTTTTCGGCATAGCTCTTCTGTCGGTCCTGAGCGGCTTTCATCTTCCCTTGTATCATTCGGATCTTCTCAGTTGTCTCCTGAACAATGTCGGGACCAATCAACAAGTTTTCACCTATCTGGAACCAGCATAGCGGCGTTCGGGATTTCCGACCATACAAGGCTTCGAAAGGAGCCATTCCGATACTTGAATGGAAGCTGTTGTTGTAGGTAAATTCGACCAACGGCAATAGTGTTTCCCAGCTTTCCGACTGTTCAAGCACGCATGTTCTCAGCAAGTCCTCAAGAGTCTGAGTGGTGCGCTCGGATTGTCCATTGGTTTGGGGATGGTAAGCTGTGCTAAATCTCAACTTTGTACCAATGGCTTCTTGCAGACTCTGCCAGAATCGACATAAGAAGCGAGGATCACGGTCCGACACTATGCTGCTCGGAACACCATGGAGTCTGACGATGTCCTTTATGTACAGTTGCGTCAGCTTCTCCAAGCTGTACTTCATGTTGATCGGCAGGAAATGAGCGCACTTTGTAAGTCGGTCCACCACAACCCAAATGGCTTCTTGCCCTGCTCTCGTCCTCGGTAGACCGGATACAAAATCCATCGAAATGTTGTCCCACTTCCATTGAGGGATCTCCAACGACTTGAGCAATCCTCCTGGTTTCTGATGCTCGATCTTGGCTTTCTGACATGTCAAGCATCGAGACACATAATCGGCCACATCGGTCTTCAACTTCGGCCAGCAAAACAACCTCTTCAGATCCTGGTACATCTTTGTTGCACCTGGGTGAAGACTCATCTTCGTCTTGTGGGCTTCTTCCATCGAATCTCTCCGGACTTCAAAGTCCATGGGAATGCAAACTCGGCCTCGAAATCGCACAAGACCATCAGATCCTTTAGTGAAATCAGGTTCATCCTTGTCTCCGGCTCTTTCTAATAGCTTTTGGAGCTCTAGGTCGGCGGCCTGTCTTTCCTTAATGAAACCCACGAAATCATTGGTTACTTGCAGCATTTCCAGTACCACACTGTTTTCCTTTTTCTATATGCCTAGGTTAAGGTCACTGAACTCCTGCATTAACTGCATCTCTCGGACCATCATGTTGCTCAAATGAAGACTCTTCCTGCTCAGTGCGTCGGCCACCACGTTGGCCTTTCCAGGATGATAGTGCAAGTTGAAATCATAGTCCTTCAAGAATTCTACCCATCTGCACTGCCTCATATTTAACTCCTTCTGGTCGAGTAGGTAGCCGAGACTCTTGTGGTCACTGAACACCTCAAACTTCGTGCCATACAGGTAATGTCTCCAGATCTTAAGGGTGAACACTACTGCTGCCAATTCGAGATCATGCGTAGGGTAGTTCTACTCGTGTTGCCGAAGTTTCTGAGAAGCATACGCCACCACTTTTCCTTGTTGCATCAGCACACAGCCAAGGCCCTGCTTTGAGGCGTCACAAAATACGTCAAAGGTTTTGGTCGGATCGGGTAAAATCAACACGGGCGAGCTCGTCAACCTTTTCTTTAGCTCTTGAAAGCTCTATTCACACACCTCAGACCATTGGTATGGGGTATCCTTTCTAGTTAACGAGGTCAACGGTAGCCCCAGTTTAGAGAATCCTTCAATGAATCTTCTGTAATACCTTGCAAGACTGAGGAAACTCCTGATCTCAGTGACCGAGTTGGGTCTCTCCCACTTAAGTACCACTTCCACCTTGGAGGGATCAACTGCTACACCTTGCTCGGATATCACATGTCCGAGGAAATGAACCTCGTTGATCCAAAAGCTGCACTTAGAGAGCTTAGCGTAAAGATTCTTATCCTTCAAAACCTGTAACACCGTTCTCAGATGCTGCTCGTGCTCACTTGGATTTTGGGAGTAGATGAGGATATCGTCAATGAAGACTATCACAAACGAGTCCAGGTAAGGTCGGAAGATTCTATTCATGTAGTCCATGAAGATAGCTGGGGTGTTGGTAAGTCCAAAGGGCATAACCACGTACTCAAAATGCCCATACCTTGATCGGAAGGCTGTCTTCGGAATGTCTTCTTCTCGGACTCGGATTTGGTGATATCCAGATCAGAGATCTATCTTTGAAAACACCGACGCTCCCTTGAGTTGGTCCAATAAGTCATCAATCCGAGGGAGGGGATATTTATTCTTCACCGTTACCGCGTTGAGCTTCCTATAGTCAGTGCACATTCTGAGACTACCATCTTTCTTTTTCACAAACAAGATCGGGGCTCCCCACGGCGATACGCTTGGTTGGATTAGCTTTTTGGCCAAAAGTTCTTCCAGCTGTTTCTTAAGCTCTTCTAACTCGGGAGGCGCCATTCTGTATGGAGCAATTGAGATCGGGCCAGTTCCCGGAAGGAGGTCTATACTGAACTCTACTTCTCTATTTGGCGGTAAGCCAGACATTTCGTCCGAGAAAACCTCAGGGAATTCTCCGACCACAGGAATTTGGTCTAAGGTCGGTTCCTCTGTTGTCTCTAACTTCGCAACAGAAGGGCCACTAAAGATTACGGTCTTTTCTCGGCAATCGAGTAAGACATGGTGTTGAGACATCCAGTCCATGCCAAGGATAATATCTAGCTTGGTTAGAGGTAGACAAATCAAATTGACTTTAAATTCTTTGTCTAATACTTGGATAGGGCACTCTAGACACATTTTAGAAGTGATTACAGAAGAATTGGTTGGGGTAGAAATGGATAGTTTGTAAGGCATTTCTACTGGGGATAGTTTTAGTCTATTCATACAGTCAAGGGAAATGAAAGAATGTGTGGCTCCACAGTCAAATAGCACGACACATGGAATACTGTTTACTCGACAAGTACCTCGGATCAGTTCGTCAGCATCAGTCACTTCTTCACCATCCATAGTGTAAACTTTTTCCCCTCTGCATAGGTCGGTTAATACCAGTCTGATGAGCCTTGGTCACATTGACCTCTTCCTTCACAATATTCTCGGTACACCGAGCTGCAAAATGGCCAGGCTTGCCACATCGGAAACAGGATCCTCTGATTTTGCTCGGATCCAGATTCCAGCATTCCCCCCAGTGCTGCCTTCCACAATGTTGGCATATCTGATACGGGCCAGGAACAGCCACCATTTGACCACTACTCCTCGGAGCTGTTGACATTCTGGAGTTCGGATTCACATATGGGGCAGATCTCTGGACAGCTCCTTTTCCTCTGATCGGACCCACTCCTTTCTGTGCCGACTTGCTCCTCTTTCCGTCAGCTTTTCTCTTAAGCCCTTTCTCATAGGTGCTAGCCATGTTCACCAGTTGTGAGAGATTGGCCACGTTCTGATATTCGAATGCGAGGCGAATGTCGTCACGGGACCAGACTCAAACTTGATGCACTTGGTACGCTCATCAGCATCTCGGTAGCTTCCTGAATAACGGATCAAATCCTCGAACCGAGCGGCATATTCCCCAACGCTCAAGTTTCTCTGTTCCAGCTTGAGAAAAGCGAGCTCCTTCTCTCTCCTGACATCCTCGGGAAAGTACTTTCCGAGGAAGCGATCTCGGAACAAATCCCAAGTGATGACCTCATTAGTCGCTTCCAGTCCTCGGCTCTGTTGATCCCACCAGTGCTCGGCTTCATTAACCAGCACAAACTCGGCCAACCTCACCCTGTACTCATAGGGAGGTTGCAGAGATCGGAAGATCTTCTCAATGTCTTGGAGCCATCTCTGAGCTCCATCGGGATTGTAACCTCCTTCGAACCGAGGCGGTTCGTTCTTCCGAAATCGACTCATCCAGTCAATCTCGACCGGATCCGGAGGTTGAGGCTGAAGGGTTGCAGCTGCAGCTGCTGCGGCTGCGGCGATGTTTTGAGCGAGGTTCTCAGCCTGATTCTGTTGAGTCTGCGCTTGGTTCTGCTGTAGTTGAACCAGAGTTTCCAACACAGCAGCAATTCGGTCGTTATCAGCTCGTCTCCCAGCCATGCTGCTCGGTCATGGAGCGGAAGCCAATTAACCACCGGTTAATCAAGTAATTATGTATATATAAACATATATGCCCATGAGCTCTATAGTCTAACTTAAACTTCTAGACTTTACTTATTTGTCACTCTCTTGGTGAGTAACCACTGGAGTCCTTTGTAACTCCAATAGGCCGAGGAGAAACTGCTCTGATACCAAAAATGTAACACCCTATGAAATAATTACCCTTAATTACCCCAAAATTAGGATTTAAAATTTCTTTTAATATGGATATGATATTTGCCAAAATAATATTTCCTTTCATTAATAACAAAGACATCAGAGCTAATAAAGCGGAAGACTTAAATGCATCGAATACATAAAGTATAAGTATAAGTACATTCAGTCCGGTCATTCAAAATACAATCAGTGTTTTAGCTCGGCCCAACTGGCTGAGACCCATCCACCTATCTGACTCTAAAATAACTTACTCTCCCTGAGAGGGAGAGTGATCCTGCTCGGCCGGGGACTGCGTCTGCTCGGGCTCAGTACCTGAAAAATGGTAAAGAGGTGAGCATTACACAGAACTTAAATAAGCAGTTTCTAAGATGACATACCGAACTACCAAGCCAAACACAAGTAGTCAAATAGCAATTAAATCACAAGTAATCAAACCCATATATCTCATGCATATATCAACATTTAGCTCGGTTCGCAAACCCACAACCTCGTCTGGCTCGGCTCACATCATCAACCAGTTAACTCAATACTAGCTATACCTCGGTTTACATTCTCTTACCTCTGATTACCATCTCTATCTCAGATTCCTTACTCATTATTTCACTTTGACATAGCTTACAATCTTTTACTCTTCTCAGATGCATACACCCTGTGCATGTCTTACACCATTTAAGTCGGATATTGGAGCGTCCATAACTGCGAGTACCACAATACCCGTCTTACAGCTGCGAGCACCACAATGCTCGGCTTACGCGATCAATGCACGCACCCAGTACGCGTCTGCTATGACCAGGAACACTACCGCCGATCATTCTATGGAGTAAGGAGTGTCCATAACTGCGAGTACCACCATACTCGTCTTACAGCTGCGAACACCACAATGCTCGGCTTACGCGATCAATGCACGCACCTAGTACGCGTCTGCTATGACCAGGAACACTTCATACCGATTCCGTTCTCGGAACCTTGTGTGTCATAACTGCGAGCACCACCATGCTCGTCTTACAGCTGCGAGCACCACAATGCTCGGCTTACGCGATCAATGCACGCACCCGATACGCGTCTTCTATGACCCGACCACACAACCATTTCTCTTTAATTCCCTTTATCTTATTAACCATTATTTTTAGCTCGGCCCACCTCAGTTTACCTCTTTAGTTTATTCCTCTTTGCATCTATCTCGGCTCAACCCTTCACCCATTCCCGATTCCATTAATCCTATTATCTATCTCGTCTACCTAACTCATTAGTTTGTCTTTTCGATCCACCCTGGTTACCATTTTTCTCATTCTCCATTCTCACCCTCTCTCGGCTCGGCCACAGATACAAACACCAAATATCAAAGCTCATAAACACTTATACCACAACAATCGTATGCACAAAACATTTAGTCAATCCATCATATAAACTACAGCATATGAAATATAGCATGTAATCAAAATTGATATTCCATTTTCACCTAAAATCCATGTTTCTAGTTCATTCATTAATTCCCCTTTTTCCCTTCTTACCATTTCTCTTCTAACATTAACCTATGTCCATTCCCTAATCTAATACTCACTCTTAGTACCCTTTATGAACACCCTAGAAACCCAAACTCAAGTAGAGGTAACACTCACTCCTTACCTCAAACCATGAGAGATAAGAGTTGAGAGCTTGAGAATGACTTCCTTGACCTAGACCTTGACCTTGTGAGCTTCACACCACTCGAATCTGTGTCCTCCTTGCTGCCACCACAACACTACCACGGTCCAGGGACGCCGGAACAGAAGAGAACAGAGAGGAGGAGGGTTCCGTTTTGTGATAAGAGAGGGAGAAAGAAAGTGTTGGGGTTTTGTTTGCTGAAGCTTTAGAGGAGAAAGAGAGAGATTCGTAGGAGGAAGAGAATGAGAAATGCAAAGTGTGATATGTGGTGTTTTGGGCTTTCTTTTATTCATTTAGGCAAAGATATTTGTGTGGCCAGGATTTATTGGCTTCTTGTGGAAGCTAGGTTGTATGGCCAAGATTCATTGGCTTCTTGAGGAAGCCATGAATAGTACATTGAAAGGGACATAAAGTAGTGATAGTGACATAAAGTGAAAGATAGTACCGTACGGATGGCACGGAAACCAAAGGGTCAACAGCTCAACATGAGCTGGCACGGAAGAGCTAGGATGTGACGGATAGAGTACGTCGGCTGGGACACGTCGGCTTGGTTCGTAGGAACAGCAGTAGCCCGAGCCTCCTTCTCGGATGTTACTGTGAGGTGCGCTGAGGTCGGCTAATCCGGATTGGACAATGGGTTTCACGTTGGGTTCCCTTTCAGCTTGGTTCAGAAGCACACAATCTTGTCTAGCTCGGCCGAGATCGGGCCGAGGCCTTAATCTCACATCCTAGGTCAGCCTATGCTGATACTACCCTTCTAACCTTGTACAATTTCTAAGGCTTAACCCTATCCTTAAATAGATATTTATATATTAAAATTATATTATTTAATATCAATTTTTGGGATGTTACAGAAAGTCATCCGACTAAAATCACCTTGGTCTGACCAATTAAACGCCAGAACAAGGCCTATGGTCGGAACGTCACGCCGAGCAACTGGGCTATATGAAGATGTTATACGCTTATGAGATTAACCCCGAGCACAGGATTTTCATCCTTATCTCTATCACATACAGTCTCATTAAGCTTAACAACTTCTCTTAGATTCCCACGACTCTTGGTTAGATAAATATGATATTGGATAAAGATTTATCACATATAGGATTTATGAAGGTGATTTTATCACAGCCTTTACTAATCCTACTTGAGTTCTTCCTCTTCAGAAACCTTATCAGAAGGCCCCACGACACACAGGTAATCCCCCTATAAGAACCACCAGGCTATAGGGGCTAAGGTACGTCTTCTCATCCCTACGTCGACACCAGCACACACATTGTTGACTAGGGAAAACCTGTTTATCCCAACTGGATATACATAAATCCTAAAAGAGTCCTACATTAACATCTTGGTTGAGATCATTCCTGAAGTTCTCTCATAGCTTCAAGGTTGATCTCGATTAAGGACACGACATTGGCGCCGTCTGTGGGGACTGAATAATATACCATTCCCACCACCACCATGGTCACTACAAGGAGCCAAGTTGGCGATCTTCGTGATCGCATTGGCCGCACTCGTGGCAAACCCAGAAACGTTAGCAATAATGATCAACATCCACAATCTGTTGGTGACCTGCGAGATATTCTTAACCAAAATCGAGACTAATTCGCAGCCACCACGAACGTCCCAATCTGGAGCAAGAAATAACCTGCAACCCCCAAATAATTCGCAGAGCCAGCCACTCCAAAATCATAGCCAAAACCATAGCCAAAATCATAGCGGAAATCGTGCTACCCACTCTCAACCACCACAATCTCCTCACCATAGAGCCGGGACAAATCCCCAACCACTCCAAGCCTTACGGAGCTTACTTCCACCGCCACCACCTCCTCCAACACCACCCCCCTCCACCCATGGCGATTCAAGCAGCACAGCCCCAACCACCTGCAATACCGCCAGATCTACTGGAACCCGGGCACACCACGGTAGAAATACCCACCGAACCCCAACTCCGCTAGTCCAGCCCAACCTTGACCATATAAGCGTAAGCCCCGGTACTAGATTAAACCCAGGAAGAACAGTCCACAGTAACTCCCGACGAACCCATTCCATTAGTAGATCCTATGCAACCTCTGCATCTGCTCGCGCTCGGGAGCAAGAGATGATTAATATACTCAATCGACAAACAGCTTTAATTGAGCGGAAATGACAAGCCATTGCCGACCTCCAACAACAGGCCATGGCAAGAATTGCTCAAAGCCAACCTGCTATCATACAACCTCAAAACCAACTGACATAGACTTTAGATCCTCAACCTATTCCCGTAATGCAACTCCCCCCACCTCAAAACTTCCATGCCAACCCAGTCACAGATCACGATCAGGGTGATTTTCACCCTGGCCATCCTTTTACCCCGTATATCATGGAATTTGAAACCCCTCAGGGATACTTGGGCCCATCCAACGTACCACATTACAACGGCCTGACCGACCCAGTTGACCATATAATTTCTTACGAGGGGGCAATGAACTATTACGGAGGTGGCGATCGGATGAAATGCCGAGCTTTTTTCATGACCCTTGAGCCCTCAGTATTACGGTGGTACTCATATCTCCCTCGAAACTCCATTAATTCAAGGGAGGAGATGAAACGAGTCTTTTTAAATAGATACACAGCCAGCTGCATCCAACCAAAATCCGACCACACACTGGCTGCAGTTACACAGAAACAAGATGAACCATTGAAAGATTACTTTTCACGCTTCCATACGGAGGCTAGTTCTGTTCCCCAATTGGAGCCAGGTGTGGCAGTGTTATTGTTTACACAAGGTTTACAGCCAAGGGATTTCAGAAAATCGCTAATTGGAAAACCTCCAAAAGACATGGCCGAGCTTAGACAGAGATCAAATAAATTCATCAACCTGGACAAATTCCACAAAGGGCAGAAATTCAGAGATGATCGGCAATGAGCTGACCCTCAAGGACAGAATAAACAAAAACGTGACGAACGTTTTGGTGGCAGACAAGACAGGAACGATCGGGACCGAAGACCACCTCCGAGGAATAAATATCAGGAGTACACTCCTCTGACTGTTCCTAGGAGTCAACTCCTTCGGGAAACAATGCAGACCGACTTACGCTCTGCCCAAAGACCTCCGTCTTTAAGAAAGGGCGCACAGCGTGATAGGTCAAAATATTGCGACTTTCACAAGGGATATGGACATACAACTGACGAATGCATTTGGTTGAGGGATTTAATTGAAGAAATGATCAGAGATGGAAAGCTACAAAAATACATCAGAGATGCAGCAGGACGAAGAGGCAGGAACAGGTCCCATTCGCCAATAAAGTCTAAACGCCAAAGAAGCAGGTCACCAGACGATAGGAATGCTGAGAGACAGAGAACCGAGTCCGCCCCGGTAACTGACACAAATCCAACAAACAATGAATTTTTAGTCAACACTATTGCTGGAGGGTTTGCCGGGGGAGGAGAGAAAAAAGCCGACAGAAAGAGATACATCAACCAAATCATAGCCGTGAGCCAAAAGCCTATCTCTAAAAGATCGATGAAAAACGTTCCCATCATTTTTAATGACGAGGATTTGGACGGGATCCTCCCAGGCCACAACGATCCCATGGTCATCACAGCCCTTATCAGTAATTATGAAGTAAAACGCGTCTTTATCGATCAAGGGAGCTCGGCAGATATCATGTTCCTCCCTTTCTTCAAAGCATTAAAACTTAGGGAATGAAATCTCACTCCATTTGAAGGAGAGTTGATCGGCTTCACTGGGGACACCATCGAGCCAAAGGGATACATTCAACTTCCTGTCACCCTCGGACAACAGCTTTCGGCCAGAACTGAAATAATCAAGTTTTTGGTAGTTGACTGCCCAGCAGCCTACAACACCATCCTCGGAAGAACTTCCTTACAAGCATTCGGCGCAGTAGTTTCAACAGTACATTTGGCTATGAAGTTCGTCGGAACAGACGACAAGGTAGTTACAGTCAAAGCCGAGCAGGAGGCAGCCTGAAAATGCTACAATGCAAGTTTGGGTAAGGTTAAGAACAAGGACCAGGACCGTTTAGAAAGAATTCCCTGTTGAAACTGAGTGTTGTAACTCATTTGTTTCCCTCTAAGTGTTTTGATGATGACACAACACAATTTATATATGCTTAACAGGTTTAGGTACATTTAAAGATGGCAAAGTCAGTTTTCAAGATTGAAGATCTAGCTTTAGGCTTAGAAATCTTTGTAAGGCAGTTAATACTCTTAACAACTTAGAATTATAACTTATGTGATGATGATTTTTGTTTCTCTTGAAAAACTTAGAAGAAGCTTTTTGTTTAAATCTTTTGCTCCAGGATTTGATTTGTGAAAAATGTTTTGCGAAAACCTTTGGTTACAATTTTTTTCATGAAAATCAATTTTTACTGTTGAGTAATCGATTAACCCTTCTGGCATAATCGATTACTTAATGCAACTTGTAACCAGAGAGAATGTAATGGATTATTTAGGATCTTGTAATGGATTACTTCCTTGAACTGGTCATTTGGGTGTAAGTAATCGATTACTAGAAACTAATAATCGATTATATTTCAATGCTGCAACTTTTGTGAAAATCATGAGAGCATGTAATCGATTATCATGACCAAAGTAATCGATTATTTTATTCAAATTTTGAAAAACGTGCTGAAATCAAACATGATGCCCAGAATGATTTGTTTCCTTTTCTGGATGATTCTGCTTTGATTGTTGGCTGCTTCTTCTTTCTCTTTAAAATGTCTTTCATTCTTTTTGAAAAACAAGCTCTTCTTCTTCTCCTTCTCTATTCTTTTTGAGAAGAAAAGTTCATCATCATCATCATAGTGTTATAAGTTTTGAGTTTGCTTTAGAATATTATATTGTCATAGGATGTTATTGTTGTATCCGCTCTAATTAGAGAGCTTTATGTTAGTTCCACAAATCCTTTCGTGCAAAATCAAATCGTTGTAAGGGGTGTGACAGCCTTAGTGTTTAAGGAGTGTTTTCCCTTAGGATTGAACGTGTGTCGCGTTCATAGGGTGAGATAACCCTTGCGTATTAGGTAGCGCTATACGAACGGTGGGATTCCTAGTAGTTAGGCTATTTGTTTTTGAGGTCCCTTGCGAACGGTGGGATTCCTAGTAGCTTGCGGGGCGCTCTGGATGTAATTGGGGACGCAGCTGCGTCTTGGCTTAGTGAAAAGCTCAAGCGTGTCGCTTGGGGACTGTAGTAGGCTGGGTTTGCCGAACCAGGATAAATTCGCCTGTGTACATTTTCTCTATCCCTTTTCTTTTACTTTCTACACATTTAACTTGTTTTAAACGTATTTTCGTGGATAAAAACTATTTTCAAGTTTTAATATATATATCACACGAGAATTGTGGTTTTTCATGCAATGATCTTTTAAATCAATCTCGTGTATAATATGTTTTCGATATTCTTATATTAATATTTCCATTTCGTGCTTAAAAACGTTTTAAATCATTCTTTAAGTCTTCCGCTCGTTTTAATCTCTGTTATTTTCTAAAAGAACGTTTTATTTCGATTAAAATTCAAAGTTTTTGTAAACACCCAATTCAGCCCCCCTCTTGGGTGATTCTCGCCAATTACACCAATTATTCCAACATTCCCCTCGGAAAAGGTAACATTAATTTGGCAGACGTTGATGTGCGTGATGAATCTGACAGAAGCAGACCGACTCCGAAGGGACAATGGGAGTTTTTAACATTAAATGATGATCCTCTCAGACAAGTTAAAATCGGTTTTGATCTCCCCTTAAATATCAAAGATGAACTTTCCGCTCTACTGATCGCTAATAGGGATTTGTTTGTGTGGACCTCGGCCGATATGCCGGAAATTGATCCTAATTTTATATTCCACAAATTGAGCATTCTTCCAGGGGCAAAACCAGTGGCACAACGCAAAAGAAAGGTTAGTGCTGAAAAGGTCGCGGCTGTCGAAGAAAAAGTTTCCGAATTACTCCGAGCTGGCTTCATTCGGGAAATCGACTATACAGACTGGTTAGCAAACACCGTCTTGGTCAAAAAGCCCAACGGGAAATGGAGGATGTGTGTCGATTATACGGACTTGAACAAAGTCTGTCCAAAAGATCAGTATCCACTTCCCGTCATTGGCAAGCTCGTTGACAATTCGGTCGGAGACAAACTTCTTTCATTCATGGACGCTTACTCGGGTTACAACCAGATACCCATGTACCCTGCCGACCAAGATAAAACCACATTCATCACTGATAAGGCAACATACTGCTACAATGTCATGCCCTTCGGACTGAAGAATGCAGGAGCTACATATCAGCGAATGATGAACAAGGTATTTCAAGGGATGATCGGCTCAAATATGGAGGTTTATATTGATGACATTATTGCAAAAAGCAGACAACAAGAGAGCCATGCCCAAGACCTCAAGACAATACTGAACCGAGTAAGAAAGTACTCCATGAGATTAAATCCTGAAAAGTGTGTGTTTGGAGTCCCAGCTGGATCCTTTCTCGGTTTTATGCTAACCGAAAGGGGTATTGAAGCTAATCCTGACAGGTGCAAAGCCATTCTTGAAATGAGAAGTCCAACCAGGCTTAGAGAAGTCCAACAGCTCACTGGCCGAGTGGCAGCCCTTTCCAGGTTCCTATCTCAAGCCGCTCGAAAAGCTTTACCGTGGTATCAACTCCTTAGGAAAAATAAAAACTTCCTTTGGGATGATCATTGCGAACAAGCTTTCGTTCAGTTGAAGAACTATCTCTCCGGCCCACCAGTCCTTCATAGCCCTCTTACCGGGGAGGACCTTATTATCTACATGTCAGTGGCGGATGCAGCAGTCAGTTCAGTATTGGTACGAGAGGATTCGGGAGTTGAGGCCTCCATCTATTTTGTTAGCCGAGCACTACAGGGATCCGAGCTGTGGTACCAAAAACTTGAGAAACTCGCATACTGTTTGGTCATATCTGCTCGGAGGTTAAGACAGTACTTCCAGGCTCATCGAATCATGGTCAGGACGGCTCAACCCCTTAGGCAGGTCCTTCACATGCCTGACCTAGCTGGTAGAATGGTTTCATGGTCAGTGGAGCTATCTGAGTTCGATATCGTCTATGAACCGAGGAAGGCAATGAAGTCTCAAGTTCTTGCTGACTTTGTTACTGAATTCACCGAGATTCCCTCGGATGCTCCTCAGGACTTGTGGTCAGTCTATGTGGATGGTTCGAGCAACAGGAAAGGAGCAGGTGCTGGCATCATTATTGAAAATCCCGAAGGACTTTTCATGGAATAATCATTAAAACTTGAATTCCAAACTTCAAATAATCAGGAAGAATATGAAGCAGTCCTAGACGGCCTCAAAATGGTTCATGAGTTTGGTGCGAATCGAGTGTCGGTATTCAGCGATTCACAATTAATGGTCTCTCATATTAAGGGGCAGTACTCGGCTAAGGAGCCCATCTTGCAGAAGTATCTTGAAGAGGTAAAGCGAATAATCTCCAATTTCTCAGAGTTTGATATCTCCCATGTCCCGAGAGATTCGAACTCCCGAGCTGATATCTTATCTAAGCTAGCAAGCACGAAGGGGTCGGAAAACAACAAGACTTTGATACAAGAAACTATCCCAAGACCAAGCGTCATTCTTGCAGTATCAGTATATCAGTCCTGGATGGATCCGATACTAACTTACTTGCAACATGGTTTCGTTCCCCAAGACCAGACAGAGGCTCGCAAGTTAATTCGGAAAGCAGCCCAATACACGGTTCTTAATGGAGTCCTTTATAAGAGAGGGTTCGGCTCACCCATGCTCAGATGCATCAATCCATCTCAAGCTGAAGAAATCCTTGAAGAGATCCACGAAGGAATCTGTAGCCATCATATGGGTGGAAAATCTCTAGCTCGAAAAATAATTCGAGCAGGTTACTTCTGGCCCACATTGCAAAAAGATGCCATGGAACATGTCAAGAAATGTGTTCAGTGTCAATTTCACAGTGATACTTACCAAAGACCTGCTGAAGAGCTACATTCTCTCAAAGCTCCTTGGCCCTTCTATCAATGGGGAATGGACATCATCGGAAAGTTTCCCACTGCACCTGGACAATTGAAGTTTGTGGTCGTAGCCATTGATTACTTTACCAAGTGGATTGAAGCAGCACCATTAGCAACAATTACTACAGCCCGAATTTAGTCTTTCTTTGTAAAGGAAATAATCTCTCGGTTCGGAGTTTCCCATTCTATAGTCACCGATAATGGATCACAATTCACAGCCTCTCACTTTCAAGAAATAGCAGCTGACCTGGGGATCATTCACTACTTCAGTTCTGTCGAACACCCGCAAACCAATGGATTAGCCGAAGCGGCCAACAAAACCATCTTGGACGGTATAAAAAAGAAACTTGGCAACGCAGCTGGTACTTGGGCAGATAAGCTTCCGAGCGTTCTGTGGTCGCATAGGACAACTACACATTCTTCAACTGGGGAAACTCCTTTTCGATTGACATACGGCTGTGACGCAGTCATTCCGATCGAAAAGAGAATCCCCACCTTTAGGATGCTTGAACGTCCCTCAGAAACCAACGACAGTCTGCTCAGCGATGAACTCATATTGCTCGAAGAAATACGAAAGACTGCCTCAGCTCATGAAAGAAAGATGAAAGAATGCCAGGCATGAGATTACAACAAGAAGGTCCGATCGTGAAGTTTTGAAGTCGGAGACTTGGTCCTTCGCCGAGCAGATATTGGCAAAGGAAATGCTGGCGTCGGAAAGCTGAATCCGAAATGGGAAGGTCCATACCGAGTAAAGGCTAAATCTGGAACTGGCACCTACAAGTTGGAAACTCTCTCGGGCACGGACATCAATAACAGTTCGAACGTTGCCAAGCTCAGAGCTTATTACAGCTAAGCTCTCATTTTATTTCCTTTGTTACGAAAATAAGTTAGTTTATTTATAGATTGCTCAAGAATAGTTTGTAACGAATAACGAAGGATAACACCCTTCATAGACTATAGTTTGAATTATTAGGATTTTCTTAGTTATGAGCAATTCAAGCTTTGTATTCTCTTATTAATAAAGCACAACATTTCTTGAAAATTCTATTATCTGTTTACATTGTGAAACCACATACGACTCATTTGGTTCGGCTTGCCACCGAGCGAAATCGAGGTACAGCTCTTTTCAAGAGTTTAACAACGTATTCACAGAACACCCGAACTCAGGAAATTACTTTCCTTATTTCGCGGTCCGAGGGTCCCGCTTCAGCTAAAGTCGGCGATCCGAGTTCTTCTCACAATTTCTATCAACAAACTATGCATACAAATGCGATTCTACGCTCTAAAAAACCATATAAGAAAGCTACTGCAAACTCCTCCCAAGAGTTTACAATCGGAAATTTCTGGTGGGAGCGTGACGAATGAAACAAAAAAGTAGTTAAAAACATATCAAGCAGCGATACAATTTGCTGAACAGCAAGTTAGTTAAAAGTCATATCCGAAGTAACAAAAGAGTTTGGATCAAAATAAACAAGTATAAACGCTCGGATACAACGAGCAGCAGAAAGAAATCCTACATGTGTTACCAACAAGCAGAAAAATAAAGATCAAAACAGATAGAAACTGGTCACCAAGCACACCAAGTTCATGCGTCATCATCTGACAAGCTGATATCCTTGTCATCGAATTCAAGAGCCTCGGTCAATTCCACCAAAGGATTGGGGAGATTCTCCGCCTGCAAATCTATTTCAGCTTTGGTTTCAATATCAATCAACTTCCCATCTTCTACACTATGGAAAGGGTGTGCTCTGACCACTCTGAAATCAGTTTCAGGATTCAAAAGTTGAATCTGTTTGATCGCTGAAACAAAAGAGTCGTCAACACCCTTACCCCAGTTGTAGAAATTAGCAGCCGCCTTTTTCTTGAAGACAAGAGCTTTTTCTTTATATTTCTGAACAGTTGCAGCAGATTTCTTCACCTCAGAATCCAATTCCTTGATCCTCTGTCGGCTCACTTGTAGTTCTTTGTTAAGAGTATCTTCAATTTCCTTCTTTTTGTCCTCAACAGTCTATTGTGAAGCTTTCAGAGAATCCCGCTCCTTGATCAGTTCAGTTTTATCAGCCTTCAAATTCTCCAGTTCATTCTTTACTCATACCTGCTCATCCGACAAACTGGCTTCTTGAGCCGCTTGCAGCTCACGAGTCTCTTTCTGCTCAACATTTAGGCCTTTAAACAAATCCTCCGAATGCTTGGACAGATAATGGGTTAAACTGTCACCTCGAAGCAAAAACTTGGTCAAAGATATATTGTAACGGGACCATTCAGCAGCACTACGATTATCATACCGGATATGGTCAGATTCCGGGCAGATAAACTCTGGAAATTTTTCATCCAACTCACGATTCCACACCGAGTACTGGTGGAGTCGGAGTAGGAGTAGGATCTGCAGCTGCTCTGACACTTGTTCCCTCGGTCCTAGAACTTGCTCTTTCAGAAACCTTTTCTTTCCCTTTATCCAGCCTTCGGCGCCGAGTCAATTGCGGAGGGGGAGAGGGGACTTGGGCTTGACCACTTGAGGCCGGTGAAATTGTAGTAGCTGTAACAACGACCAAATTGGAAGCTGGCCGAGGAGACACTTCAACCGGAGAGGCAGTAGGAGTCGGAGTGCTTAAACTGGGAGTGCTCATACTTGACGACCCTGAAGCCGCACTTGAAGGAGGAGCTTTTCTTTTCTTTCCTCCTTGGAGCAGTGCAGCCATACGAGAAGCCATTTTATCTGCAAAGGAAACCAAGAACCATTAGGTACAAACAAATTTACAAGTAAAAAAGCAAAGAAAAATAGTTTACCAAGCGGAGCCTTGACATTTTTTTGAGGGGATATTCACTATTTCCCTCGTTTCAATCATCCCATTATTGGCCAAGTAGTTCTCAAACTCTCGGCACACCTCCTTCTCGTATTCAAAGAGTTGTTTCCACTCCGACCCGTATGAAGCAATCCTACGATTAAAAAAACTTGTGCTCCACTGAAGGGGAAATCGTGGAACCGGTCGCTCTTCACCAGCTCTTGTAAACCAACAAACACCATTCCCAACAAAGTTGTATTTAAAATAAAAAGGTTTGAACGTTTTCCAAGACTCAGAATACTTGGTTAACAGAGCGTACCCATTTTGCGATTTCAATGAAACCCAGGGTCGTTTTGTGGACCCTTTCTCAAAGGCGTTAGCTTGCGGGGCAAATAAGTAGAAAAAAGTTGGAACGGTACAGGACCAGTCCATAGCTGAGCAAACTTGCTGAAAGGCTCTAATAAAAGCCCATGCATTCGGATGCAACTGGGAAGGGGCCACTTTCAGCATATTCAAAACCTCCATTTCAAAATTGGTGAAAGGCATCCTAATTCCAAGACGGGTTATCACCTCCTCATAAAAATAAAAACTAGTGATGTCCTCGGGGATACGAGTGCAAATTCTTTCGTTGGGTCCCACTGGGCTTACTGAATACAAGTTTCCAACATGATCTCCAGGGCAAGGTAGTATAATGGCTCTGGTTTGTTCTAAAGATTCATCGGTCGAAAGCTCGGATGGGGTGCCTACAACTTCTCGGTCAACCCAATCATACTGGCCAGCATCTGGTGGAAGGGGAAAAAGTTCAGGATTCGTAACGCACTTTCGCTTCATACCTGAGGAAAAGTAGGCACACACGGAGTCAGAAGCAGTAAAAACTTGATTATTTCTGATCAAATACTTATGTATACTATCGATTGGGGAACACCTCCCTTCCTGGGTAGAACTTCCCCCAAACGAATTAAAACACCGAATACCTCTTCGTTGCCTCCTTAACCTCATTTGTTCTACCCTCTCAGCGATCCTATAGTAAATCACACCTTCTCTGGCCTCTTTCAAATCCTGAGGGAAATGGGTTGCAACTGGTTTAATGCAACTTCTTGGTTTCTCTTCCTCATGTGTTCTCGGTATATCAGAATTTACAGAATCCTCACTCATGATTATCACCGCTTCAGTTCAAACCCTAAGAAATTAGGAACAACCAAAAGTAAAATTATCCTAAGGAACCCTACAGTGATCGCTCAAAGAATGGCAAGGAATTTCAGGAAAAAGTGGGGTACTCTAGTGATCAGTGCAAGGTTTCCAGAAAACCCTAGAATGTGTTCAGAATCAAGAAAAGAGGTGCATGGCTAGTGATAAAACGCAATAATAAAAATTCTAAACGCAGTATTCATAACAGACAACATGAGCAGTCACATGCAGTGTTTCATAAGTTTGCAAGGAAGAAAGAAGAAGATAGTCAAAGTTTGAAGAATGTGTTCATTACCTGTTTGATGATGTACGATCAAGAAGTTGAAGATGATACGAGTACCAGCGAACTTGGAATATGCTTAGTATAAGTAGAAAAGGTAAAATCGGCGCAAGAATCCCTTCGATGATCTTTGAATCTGCTGCTCAAACGCAAGAGAAACGATTCTTCAGGAAGGCAAGAATGAGAGAGAAAAGGAGTTGATGAGTTTCTAATTTGGACAAAAGTGAATTTCGAGAAACGCTCCCAACTTTTCTTTCAGAAGTTTCCCTCCACTTTCTAAAGATTTGGGCCGAATTAACAAAAGCCCATTCCTCTTGCAAAGGTATACGTGGTCTTTACTGAAGATTTGAAATCATAACGTTTCGTTTACCGGTAATAGAAAGAACACGTGGAAGCATAAGAAGAACTGAAAGGTCCTTTCCGTGTCAATGAAAGGACAGCTCTGCTAAACGAACTAAGACAACTGGATCTCTCTTATCCTCAACAGTGCCTGCCTTTGATCGGCCAACAGCTTATTTGTCTCTTCAACTCGGAAGGGCTCAAATCACCCAACCGAACTTGGGGGGCTTATGTAGTAGACCTACAGTAGATCGAAAGTCATCCAACTAAAATCACCTTGGTCTGACCAATTAAATGCCAGAACAAGGAATACGGTCGGAACGTCACGCCGAGAAACTGGGCTATATGAAGATGTTATACGCTTATGAGATTAACCCCGAGCACAGGATTTTCATTCTTATCTCTATCACATACAGTCTCATTAAGCTTAACAACTTCTCTTAGATTCCCACGACTCTTGGTTAGATAAATATGATATTGGATAATGATTTATCACATACAGGATTTACGAAGGTGATTTTATCACAACCTTTACTAATCCTACTTGAGTTCTTCCTCTTCAGAAACCTTATCAGAAGGGCCCACGACACACAGGTAATCCCCCTATAAGAACCACCAGGCTATAGGGGCTAAGGTACGTCTTCTCATCCCTAAGTCGACACCGGCACACACATTGTTGACTAGGGAGAACCTGTTTATCCCAACTGGATATACAGAAATCCTAAAAGAGTCCTACATTAACATCTTGGTTGAGATCATTCCTGAAGTTCTCTCATAGCTTCAAGGTTGATTTCGATTAAGGACACGACAATAAGGTGTTACATTTTTGGTATCAGAGCAGTTTCCCTCGACCATGGAGTGTGGACTCACTACTCTAACGGTTACTCAGCGAGCGAGTAACCAAAGTGAATAATTAAGTGTCTAAGTTAGTTAGTAGTAGGTGTATATATATTTATATATATAATTGTTTAGCTATCTGATCTTTAACTGGTTGTCCCTCCATGACTAAACAGTATGGCAGGGAGGCGGGTCGACAATGACCGAATTGCTGCAATTCTTGAAACTCTGGTTCAGATGCAATAGAACCAGGCTAACAATCAAGCCCAAAATATAGCAGCAGCCGTAACCGCTGCAGCAGCACCCATGCAACCTCCATCACCACCTCTAGTGGAAATTGATTAGATGGCTCGATTCAGAAAGAGCGAAGCGCCTAGGTTCGAAGGAGGTTTCAATCCTGATGGAGCTCAAAAGTGTCTCCAAGAAATAGAGAAGGTTCTCTGTTCCTTGCAACCACCCGCTGATCAAAAAGTTCGATTAGTGGAGTATATGTTGACGGGTGAAGCTGAGCATTGGTGGGAGCACTAGAGAAGGAGTCTAGAAGCAACCAATTAGATGACCACTTGGGATCTGTTCAAGATCCGCTTTCTTGGGAAATATTTTCCTGAGGATGTTAGAAGGGAGAAGGATCTGTTGTTCCTCAAGCTCGAGCAGGGAAGTTTGAGTGTCGGTGAATATGTGGCACAATTCGAAGATTTGATTCGGTACTCCAGTGGCTACAGAGATGCAGATGAGCGAGCTAAGTGCATAAAGTTTGAGTCCGGTCTCCGGGAGGATATTCGACTTGCTTTCGAATATGATAATATTTCAGATCTCTCTCATTTGGCCAATGTGGCGAGCACTTATGAAAAAGGGCTCAAGAGGAAGGCGGATGCAGATCGGAACAAAGCAGCTCAGAGGTCAGTGGGACCCATCAGAGGCAAAGGTCCTATGCAGAGATCAGGGCCATATTCTAATCAGAAGGGTGCGCCTCCAAGAGGAACAGGTCAAGCAGCAATTAATTATGGTCCCGTTCCAAATTGTAAGCATTGTGGGAGGCCGCACAGAGGAGTGTGTTGGAGTGTGAGCCGAAGCAAGGGGCTTTGCTTTGTATGTGGTCAGCCCGGACATTTTGCAAGCAACTGTCCTAAAAGCACAATGAAAAAGGAAGTCAATGATACTAGATTGCAGAAAGCAGGTGGAAGTCAACCATTGCAGAGAGGCAAGGTGTATACACTGGATGGGGAAGTGGTGACAGATGAAGATGAGCTAATCAAAGGTACTTGCCATGTTAATGGTATTTCTTGTGGTGTTTTGTTTGATTGTGGTGCAACTCATTCTTTCATTTCTCTAGACTCCAAGAAGAGATTAGGGTTGTCAACTATAGAAATGCCTTATAAATTGTCAGTTTCTACCCCTACAAATTCTTCAGTAATTACCTCGCAAATGTGTTTGGATTGCCCACTCCGAGTCATGGAGCGGGAATTCAAAGTAAATCTTATTTGTCTGCCTTTGACTAGACTAGATATCATTCTGGGTATGGACTGGATGACTCAGCATCATGTTCTAATTGATTGTAGGCAGAAAGCAGTCACCTTTAATAATCCTTCTTTGTCTGCTATGGAAGTGGATGAAGTAGCTGATGTTAGTCAAATTCCAGTAGTTTGCGAGTTTCCGGAAGTCTTTTCTGTAGAGATTCCCAGATTACCTCCAAAAAGAGAAGTGGAGTTTAGTGTAACATCCCAAATTTTAAACGCAAATACAAATAAATTAATAATAGTTGGAGTAATCGAAATAATAATGATAAACAATAAATAGGTATTTAAAATAAGTATTTTAGCATAAGAAAAAGAAAAACAATAATAATAATAATAATAGTAATAATAATAATAATAATAATAAATAAAAAGAAAAAGAAAAAAAATAAAAAAAATAATAAAAAAAAATAAAAGGGAAGGGGTTCGAAACCCCCTCCTATTTCCCTTCCTCCCGCCGGCCCTAGTCTTCTTCTCCCCATCCCCAATTTCTTCTCCTTCTTCTCTCCCTCAAGCACCGCCGGCCACCACCCACCAGCCACCATACCGCCGCCCCATAAGCTTCTTCTTCTTCCATTCCCTTTTCTCTCTGCACACGAACTCTCCCTCTCCTTCCAGTCCAAAGCATGATCTCTCTCTCTCTCACGGACCGCAACGCCGCCGGCGCCACCACCATCGCAGCGCCCTTCTCTCTCCTCCCTCGAGTTATTCCTCTCTCACCGCGTCTCTCCCTTCCCTTCCCGTTCGCGATTTGCGACTTTGCTGCCCCTCGAGTAGCAATCCGCCGCCTCTGTTGGTGGCTGCTGCCACCGCTGTTCTTGGCGACTTCAGCCATGGAGTCACACCACCACCTCTTTCCTCCCTCTGATCTAGTGTACGTTGCTGCTGCAAAGGACCAAGGTTACTACCGACGCCGGTATCGTCGTCATCGTTACCGGGGCCAGCCTCTCTATCGTGTTTGAACCGGGTTAACCGAACCGGCATCCAAAACCGTCTTCGAGGGTAAATCTCTAATATCTCTTTTTAATTGCTTTATGTTGTATTTTAAAAATAATAATGATAATAATATTAATAATATTGGTAATAATTATATAATGTTAAATTGTTTTAGTACGTGATTATTATTTTGGAAATTGAATTGTACTATGAATTAGTGTTTATCTTAGTTAAAGTATTATTTTTAATGATTTTAATTAGTTACTTTGATTTGGGATAATATCGGATTAAATGTTATGTCAAATAAATTGTTTTAAAGAGTACTTTAGTTAAACGTGTAGGGTCCCTAAGTAAGTGAGCTGTCGTTTAGCTTAGTGGAATTGTCCCTAGGCTAAACAATATCTCAGTTAATTAGGAACCTCATATATTTGGCGTAACGTTAATCCGAGATAGGGCGTTGAACATTAATTTCAAACTGAAGGAAAGTGTAATTGTTTTAAGATTATAATGGCGACTTGGACTTATTTTTGAATTGAGCATACTTCCTTTTAGTTCGGAATTAATAGTGTCAAGTTACACAATTGATTTTTTAACTTAAAACAAAAACTACTTTACTTTAATGTATTTCTGACGAATATGCTACTTTTGAAAGTTAGCGTACTTTTAACAAAAAGATCTATTATTTTATTAAGAAAGCAATAGTCTTAAGTTTAAATTTCTATTTGACCTTGACTTACGAATTTTAGTTAAATGCTTTTCAATAAGAAACTACACTATTTTATTGAGAAAACAACGATTTTAATTTAAAATCCTATGTTATTTTGGTTTGTAAATTATAATTAAACGATTTCGTGATTTGGTAAACTTACGAAATACTCTACTTTGAAAATGTTAATTATACATCGAAATTTCAAACTGAGTCGCTTCTGGCGCAATGAATTAATTTCTATTTGATTTAATACTATAGTCAAACGACGAAGGATTTTAGGAACCGCTGTGATGCGAACAACAAACCGCGTAGCGTCGTGAGCCGGAACAGGATAGCCCAGTCGTGCCTCGAAACAGGTTCTGGTAGAACCCCAAGGTAAGGGGTTTATTTGCCGTCTCGGTGGGTGAGATACCAGTACTGTATAATCTGGTTCAAGGTTAATTGCTTATGTGTGATTAGGGAATTTAGAATTTATTTTAATGAGATAATATGCCTGTATGAGATAAATGCTATTTGAAATGTGTTAAATGCTTAAGTGATGAATTCTTTGAATTATACGTTAATTATATATATATATATGTATGTGTACCTGAGTAAGTGCTATTTGATGTTAAAAATTGTAATTATTAACTGAATATTTAATTGATGATTGTAATTTATATGTTTGATGGGTTCAAAGAGGTAAAGTGAGTTGGGTTTGCGTAGGTGCTAAGTTGGAAGAGAATAGAACATAGAGGAAAGTTTAGGGAGAAAAAGAGGAAATATGTTAGTAGAAGAAAAAGGTGTTAGGCGAGGGCGGATTAAAATTGAGAAAAAGGAAAAGAATAAAAAAAAAGAAAAGGGTAAAAAGGAAAAAGGAAAGAAAAAGAGAATATTGGTATGCGGTTTGGATCCTGTAAGACACACGGTGGGGTGCAATAAGTCGGGTGCGCAACACCTGCAATAAGCCGCTGGCTGGTACGTGTGCAAGGGTTGAGTTAGACGTGCGGCCTTTGGGGATCCGTACGCATCGGTAAGTCGTATCCTATGAAAGACTGGGGAACGTAGTGGCAAACTCGCATAACCAAGGATTTTGTGGCATTCTGGCCGTTTAAGACACGCTCTCGGGTGCAGGAAACGTAAGCCACCTTGGCAGAGTGCGCAGTGGTTGAGTTAGACGTGCGGCCTTTGGGGATCCGTACGCATCCGTAAGACGTATCCTCTGAAAGACTGGGGAACGCAATTGTGAAACCACAAAGATCCCGAAAAAGTAAAAAGAAAGGAAAAGAATGAAATGAAAAGAATGAAATGAAAAGAAATAAAAAGAAGAAAGTTGAGAAGGTGGTGAATGAAATGGAGAAATGAGAGATAGAAATTAGAATTTGGCAACTGGAGAAAAATAGGAAGAATGTGAGTAAAAAGGAGAAATGGAAGAAGAATTGAGAGTTTAAGTTTAGGTGAGGGTAAAAAGCTAAGAGAATGGAAATAGAATAGGAATTGACATTAATTAGGAAATGCGAATAATTGGAGATGTTTGTGTTTGCAGTGGATAGGTGATTGGGTGTGATGTATTTGCATTGTTTGGTTAATTGCTAAATGTGTATGACTTGGCTCGTATTATGCTTTACTAGTTGTGCAATTCTCACCCTTACAACCACCACAGGTACAGGTCAGGAGCATAGCTGTTATTTGGGCCGAGCAGGAAACCCTCACCATGAGGGGTGTCTTTTATGATACCAAGAGTGAATTTTAATTAAGTTTAAGAATGTATTTTTATAATTAAATGTGTGTATTAGTGTATGCCCGGAGTTGTGTATTTGTGGGCATTAGGTTTTTATTTATTGTAAATATTTATGATTTAAGCTTTCGAACTATTCTGGTCTGGACAGGTACAAAAGGAAATTTTGGGGAAAGTCCGAAAAACAGAGGAGACTCTGCCGGATTTTCGTCAAAATTTTCAAGTCCATATTTTTATAAATCTTAAGAAAACTAAATATTTGTGAGGGTGTTACATTTATGGTATCAGAGCAATTTCTCCTCGGCCTAGGAGTTATGAGTTACTCCACTGGTACGCTCACCAAGCGAGTGACCAAAGTTGTTGTCGAATCCAGCCATAGTTAGTCAGTATATCTGACTATTCTAGGAATATCTGACTATTCGTGCCTTAACTTGTTTCTATTACTAAACTCTAGCATTATGGGAGACAGATCTAGTAATAGAGCTAAGGTTGTGTCAATCCTAAGGGACTTAGTTCAGATGGACTCAAGTCAAATAGAGGCGATTGCCGTTTCATGTGCTACACCACTATGCCCATGATGTGGGAGACCTCATCGGGGTATATGCTGGTTCCTGGCTCAACTCAAAGAGGAGGAATTTATCTTATGGTTGAAAAGGACGAAGGGAATCCAGACGAGAAGTGTAAAGGCATATTATGTCTCTAAGATAGGAAATTACATCCGAACCTCAAGTCTCCATCTTTGCTAATCCTTTAAGGAGAAACTAATAGAAGGAATGTATCATATGAAGTGCTAATTAGCTAACATAGAATGAGTAAACAGGTTAGGACAACTACACAATAGAAATTCTTTATGAACCTTAAATCACTTTCTTTAGTATTCTATTCATGCTTCGTCAGGCTCGACCATCCTAGGACTCGAATCCCGTTGACCTTTTCAATGTGGCATTATGACACTGATGGAGTGCGCAATTTCTATTTCCTTGTATAGGTGACCGTAAAAGCCATAGGAAATCATTGACAAGTTGTAGAGCCTCACTTGACACCTAACCAGTGGTAGTATCGTCCTTTAATAAAAAGTGAGGTCAGGACTGGCCATCCTTTCCTTTACATTTATTAATAGATAATACTATCATAAAGAGTGCAATGAGGTGCTATTGATAGATGGGAGATTGGGACTAGCTACCCCAGTCTTTGCGTTTACTGACAAGTGACATCATTGCAATATCCCAACTAAATAAGAGTAATCGACTTAGAAAATTCCAATCCCATAAAACTAGATTAAACTTCCTCCCATTAGAAATCTATTAGAACTCACAAACACCCATTAGCTGGGCAAATCCACTCTTCACAATATAGTCAAATGTTTTCATCTAGCTTAGCTCGATAGAAATGCCGAACCACTTTTCCACTTAGTGCAAGAGCTCGGAGAGATGTAGATACGTGAAATTTCCATACCTTAGACGATTCACCCTCTATCTAATAGTACCACCAATGTAGTCAACTTGGTCCTAATTTTGATCCTGTTAACTAATCAAAAAGGTAGACAACCAACCCTTAGTATCTTCTAGTCTTTCCCCTTGATATCGACCTACCTGTTTATGTCGATGCTAAGTGGGGGAGAATCCAACGACCCAGCCTGAGTTCCACCCGAACGACGATAATGAAAGAGAAAGAGAGTCAAACGGAAACAGAACTTGAAATACCTTAACCTGTCTTAAAGATGCTAAGTCTGTTAATGGACGAGAACCCACACAAGTCGTTAGCTAATATCTCTTCCAATCCCTTGGGAAAGGAGTAACTAGCGCGTATGGACCGCCATTATTCCTCTAATTGGATGATGATATTGTACTGAGAATCAACCAAATATCTAGAAATCCTACCCTCACTAATTGTTACACTATTATCTCAAAACATTCTACGTTAGCTAGTGAAGGAATCCGCGAAGAGTTAATCAGGGATCAATCTGGACTGAAGTAAGAAGTTCTTAATGTAACGACGAGTTGAGAGGTAGAGTTAAATCTTTACCCTGACCTTAAGATAGAATTAACCTCTAAGTGTTCCCATGACTGATTGAAGCTATAGAATAACCGAAGCTGAAACAATCCTGGAATAGAATGCGGCAACACGATTGAAAGTCATCACTTTCAATTTGTCACTCAACTCATAGAACTTGTGATAAGAATCAGGATGGTGAATATACATTGGCATATAGAAGTGGTAAATTACAAACCCTGTCGACATAATTCCTTAATAGAATCCTTTCACATTATGGAACGGAGTACTCTAAATTGGTAAAGTATTACGATTAAGAGAATCACAACCGACCGGGTAGGCGAACTCAAGAATTCCAAGGAGTTGAGTGTGAACGTAGAACCGAGATAAAACCTCAAAAGACGAAGTTGATGAATAGTCGGGGGAGCGACATGACCATAGTAGAATGACAGAACGGATGATGGTTGATGATTAACAAGGCGAATTGTCCAGGGATGAAGCAGTGGAGTGAAACCCCACCTCAAGGTACTACCCTATACAACAGTGAGCGACGACCTCAACACCTGGAAGATCTGTGCAGCTTGCCGAATCTAAGTCAACTAAAGTAGACTCCACGAGGAGAAAGTAAATGTGCAGCTGGATCATTGATCGAAGAACCTTCCAAAGGAAGGAGTGGAATCGTAGGGAGTAAGCAATATGATCGGACATTATGTCCAGGGATGATCCTTCACTTCAGGGAATAACTGGAATTTCGAGGACGAAATTTTATTAAGTGGGGGAGAAATGTAACATCCCAAATTTTAAACGCAAATACAAATAAATTAATAATAGTTGGAGTAATCGAAATAATAATGATAAACCATAAATAGGTATTTAAAATAAGTATTTTAGCATAAGAAAAAGAAAAACAATAATAATAATAATAGTAATAATAATAATAATAATAAATAAAAAGAAAAAGAAAAAAAATTAAAAAAAATAAAAGGGAAGGGGTTCGAAACCCCCTCCTATTTCCCTTCCTCCCGCCGGCCCTAGTCTTCTTCTCCCCATCCCCAATTTCTTCTCCTTCTTCTCTCCCTCAAGCACCGCCGGCCACCACCCACCAGCCACCATGCCGCCGCCCCAGAAGCTTCTTCTTCTTCCATTCCCTTTTCTCTCTGCACACGAACTCTCCCTCTCCTTCCAGTCCAAAGCACGATCTCTCTCTCTCACGGACCGCAACGGCGCCGGCGCCACCACCATCGCAGCGCCCTTCTCTCTCCTCCCTCGAGTTATTCCTCTCTCACCGCGTCTCTCCCTTCCCTTCCCGGTCGCGATTCGCGACTTTGCTTCCCCTGGGGTTGCAATCTGCCGCCTCTGTTGGTGGCTGCTGCCACCACTGTTCTTGGCGACTTCAGCCATGAAGTCAAACCACCACCTCTTTTCTCCCTCTGATCTGGTGTACGTTGCTGCTGCAAAGGACCAAGGTTGCTACCGACGCCGGTATCGTCGTCATCGTTACCGGGGCCAGCCTCTCTATCGTGTTTGAACCGGGTTAACCGAACCGGCATCCAAAACCTTCTTCGAGGGTAAATCTCTAATATCTCTTTTTAATTGATTTATGTTGTATTTTAAAAATAATAATGATAATAATATTAATAATATTGGTAATAATTATATAATGTTAAATTGTTTTAGTACGTGATTATTATTTTGAAAATTGAATTGTACTATGAATTAGTGTTTATCTTAGTTAAAGTATTATTTTTAATGATTTTAATTAGTTACTTTGATTTGGGATAATATCGGATTAAATGTTATGTCAAATAAATTGTTTTAAAGAGTACTTTAGTTAAACGTGTAGGGTCCCTAAGTAAGTGAGCTGTCGTTTAGCTTAGTGGAATTGTCCCTAGGCTAAACAATATCTCAGTTAATTAGGAACCTCATATATTTGGCGTAACGTTAATCCGAGATAGGGCGTTGAACATTAATTTCAAACTGAAGGGAAGTGTAATTGTTTTAAGATTATAATGGCGACTTGGACTTATTTTTGAATTGAGCATACTTCCTTTTAGTTCGGAATTAATAGTGTCAAGTTACGCAATTGATTTTGTAACTTAAAACAAAAACTACTTTACTTTAATGTATTTCTGACGAATATGCTACTTTTGAAAGTTAGCGTACTTTTAACAAAAAGATCTAATATTTTATTGAGAAAGCAATAGTCTTAAGTTTAAATTTCTATTTGACCTTGACTTGCGAATTTTAGTTAAATGCTTTTCAATAAGAAACTACACTATTTTATTGAGAAAACAACGATTTTAATTTAAAATCCTATGTTATTTTGGTTTGTAAATTATAATTAAACGATTTCGTGATTTGGTAAACTTACGAAATACTCTACTTTGAAATATGTTACTTATACATCGAAATTTCAAACTGAGTCGCTTCTGGTGCAATGAATTGATTTCTATTTGATTTAATACTATAGTCAGACGACGAAGGATTTTAGGAACCACTGTGATGCGAACAACAAACCGCGTAGCGTCGTGAGCCAGAACAGGATAGCCCAGTCGTGCCTCAAAACAGGTTCTGGTAGAACCCCAAGGTAAGGGGTTTATTTGCCATCTCGGTGGGTGAGATACCAGTACTGTATAATCTGGTTCAAGGTTAATTGCTTATGTGTGATTAGGGAATTTAGAATTTATTTTAATGAGATAATATGCCTGTATGAGATAAATGCTATTTGAAATGTGTTAAATGCTTAAGTGATGAATTCTTTGAATTATACGTTAATTATATATATATATATGTATGTGTACCTGAGTAAGTGCTATTTGATGTTAAAAATTGTAATTATTAACTGAATATTTAATTGATGATTGTAATTTATATGTCTGATGGGTTCAAAGAGGTAAAGTGAGTTGGGTTTGCGTAGGTGCTAAGTTGGAAGAGAATAGAACATAGAGGAAAGTTTAGGGAGAAAAAGAGGAAATATGTTAGTAGAAGAAAAAGGTGTTAGGCGAGGGCGGATTAAAATTGAGAAAAAGGAAAAGAATAAAAAAAGAAAAGGGTAAAAAGGAAAAAGGAAAGAAAAAGAGAATATTGGTATGCGGTTTGGATCCTGTAAGACGCATGGTGGGGTGCAATAAGTCGGGTGCGCAACACCTGCAATAAGCCGCTGGCTGGTACGTGTGCAAGGGTTGAGTTAGACGTGCGGCCTTTGGGGATTCGTACGCATCGGTAAGTCGTATCCTCTTAAAGACTGGGGAACGCAGTGGCAAACTCGCATAGCCAAGGATTTTGTGGCATTCTGGCCGTGTAAGACACGCTCTCGGGTGCAGGAAACGTAAGCCGCCTTGGCAGAGTGCGCAGTGGTTGAGTTAGACGTGCGGCCTTTGGGGATCCGTACGCATCCGTAAGACGTATCCTGTGAAAGATAGGGGAACGCAATTGTGAAACCACAAAGATCCCGAAAAAGTAAAAAGAAAGGAAAAGAATGAAATGAAAAGAAATAAAAAGAAGAAAGTTGAGAAGGTGGTGAATGAAATGGAGAAATGAGAGATAGAAATTAGAATTTGTCAACTGGAGAAAAATAGGAAGAATGTGAGTAAAAAGGAGAAATGGAAGAAGAATTGAGAGTTTAAGTTTAGGTGAGGGTAAAAAGCTAAGAGAACGGAAATAGAATAGGAATTGACATTAATTAGGAAATGCGAATAATTGGAGATGTTTGTGTTTGCAGTGGATAGGTGATTAGGTGTGATGTATTTGCATTGTTTGGTTAATTGCTAAATGTGTATGACTTGGCTCGTATTATGCTTTACTAGTTGTGCAATTCTCACCCTTACAACCACCACAGGTACAGGTCAGGAGCATAGCTGTTATTTGGGCCGAGCAGGAAACCCTCACCATGAGGGGTGTCTTTTATGATACCAAGAGTGAATTTTAATTAAGTTTAAGAATGTATTTTTATAATTAAATGTGTGTATTAGTGTATGCCCAGAGTTGTGTATTTGTGGGCATTAGGTTTTTATTTATTGTAAATATTTATGATTTAAGCTTTCGAACTATTCTGGTCTGGACAGGTACAAAAGGAAATTTTGGGGAAAGTCCGAAAAACAGAGGAGACTCTGCCGGATTTTCGTCAAAATTTTCAAGTCCATATTTTTATAAATCTTAATAAAACTAAATATTTGTGAGGGTGTTACATTTAGTATTGATCTAAAGCCTGGTACTGGCCCAATAATTTCTATAGCACCGTACAGAATGGCGCCTCCTGAATTGGAAGAATTGAAGAAGCAGTTGGAGGAGCTATTGGCAAAGAAACTTATTAGGCCAAGTGTATCACCCTGGGGAGCTCCTATTCTTTTTGTCAAAAAGAAGGATGGTAGTCTCCGGATGTGCACTGATTACAGGCAATTGAATGCGGTGACGGTGAAAAATAAATATCCGCTCCCTCGCATTGATGATTTGCTTGATCAACTAAGGGGTGCAGCAGTGTTTTCTAAGATTGACCTCCGATCGGGATACCATCAAATTCGTATCCGTGAAGAGGATATTCCTAAAACTGCATTCAGGACGCGGTATGGGCATTTTGAGTATGTGGTGATGCCTTTTGGTTTAACCAACGCTCCTGCAATATTTATGGACTACATGAATAGAATCTTCATGCCTTATTTGGATTCTTTTGTAATAGTGTTCATTGATGATATTTTCATCTATTCTAAGAGTCCAAGTGAGCATGAGGAGCATTTGAGGATAGTGCTGCAAATCCTCAAAGAAAAGCAGTTGTATGCAAAGCTCTCCAAGTGTAACTTCTGGTTGAATGAAGTTCATTTCCTGGGGCATGTGATTACTGCACAGGGAGTTGTTGTAGATCCCTCTAAGGTGGAAGCAGTATTAAAGTGGGAGAGACCCACAACAGTTACCGAGATCAGAAGTTTTCTGGGTATGGCGGGTTATTATCGGAGATTCATTGAAGGATTCTCCAAATTGGCTCTTCCATTGACTATGCTGACCAGGAAAGATGTTCCTTATCAATGGTCACAATAGTGTGAGAGCAGTTTTCAAGAACTGAAGAAGAGATTGACTAGTTAACCGGTTTTAATTTTACCGGATCCGACCCAACCCTTTGATGTTTATTGTGATGCTTCAAAGCAAGGTTTGGGTTGCGTGCTTATGCAGTAGGGTAAAGTCATAGGCTATGCATCTAGACAGTTGCGACAGCATGAACAGAATTATCCAACTCATGATCTGGAGTTAGCAGCTGCTGTTTTTGCATTGAAAATCTGGAGACATTATTTGTATGGTACGAAGTTTGAAGTCTTCAGTGATCACAAAAGTCTTCGCTATCTCTTTTATCAAAAAGATTTAAATATGAGAAAAAGGAGATGGATGGAATTCCTAAAAGATTATGATTTCCATCTTCAGTACCATCCTAGTAAAGCTAATGTTGTAGCTGATGCACCAAGCTGCAAAACTCTACATGTTAGCAACCTGATGGTGAAAGAAATGCAACTAATACAGGAATTCAGTGATCTCAATTTAACATGCAAATGAAGGAGAAAAGCATTGTTCTGGAGATGTTGCAGGTCACAAATGAATTAATGGATTTGATTTAAGAAAGACGGGCCGATGATGAAGAACTTCAGAAATTGTTAGAAGGAGCATCGGGTGAAGAAGAGCCCGATTTCATAAAGGGTTCTGATGGTATCTGTTGGGATTCTGGATAAGTAAAAATAATCTCAACTTGTAGATAATGAAAGTAGAGTATCGAACCTCAGAGAACAAAGGTAATTTATATTAATTCTTAATTTTAAACTTATTAAGTGGGTGGTTTATTGAGTCGACTTTAATTTTGCAAACATAAATAAGATAAAAGATAAAAAGAAGACTTAATTAAAAAGAGTTAATAAGGCATACACTTTCATTAATTGCAATTTAGTATTGTTTGATTGATTTGTTGCTTTTAGAATTAGAATTTTAATTTGAAAGTATGGGAGAAGATTTCATCGAACTCACTCTTGTGTATTCCATTGATTCTGTGATTTATAATTCAGTTGATTATATTGATGCAACGTACTTAAGTCCTTTATATCAATTCCTTGCACATAAATTACTAAGATGAATTCCTTAAATATCGATCCCTCGCATATTTAACAAATCATCCAGCATTAAGGTTAAACGTTATTTAGCAATCGATATGTTATTATCTATTCCTAGCATAATACCATATCGAGTAATTCTCATTCAAGGTCAGAATCTAACCAGTTCTTTCCAGACACGGATTAGATTCAAATTTAGGAAACTATTGATCAATTAGCTTCAAACATTAAGAATGGAATGAAAATACCAATATTAATGAAACTGAATCATAAATAAATATCACCAGAATACACTTGAGTTTTGTTGATTACATCCGCTCCCACAAGAGGATTAGTTCTTCATGACTTGGTTGGAACTAGATGACTTGAAAGATTACAAACATTAATTTGAATAATTCTCAAAATCACAATCTCCTAGCTCTAGAATTGCCAATCTCATTCTCTAGGGGTTCTTAGATAAATTCTCTATATCCATTTGAGTTTTGGGAGCCTCTTTATATAGTTTTCAAAAGGTACCGGCGCTCAAGCCTGGAGACTTGGCGCTCAGGCGCCAAGTAAGGTCAAAAACTATAAGTCGGTGGCCATGCTGGTAGGAAACAACTTTGACCGTGGCGCTCAAGCGCCAATGTCGCGCTTAAGCGCGAGACAGAGTGGCGCTCAGGCGCCAGTTTTGGCACTCAGGTGCGAGGTCCAACTTTAAAATAAGGATTTGTTCTTCAATTTCCAACTTGCATTCTCTTTTAGGCATAGATTTTGATCCTTTGAGTATGGAACTTGGATTCATATCTTGGTAAATCATCTTTCCTACAAAATAATAAGTTTTAGATTAGTAAATTTTCATTTTTCATAGTTGGACATATAATTTGCAAACATGCTGATTTAAAGATATTTTTCATTCAAATTTATAAATTTAAGTTTAATAAGTACCCCAAAATATAATCAATTCTCAAGTAAAATTAATATCTATCATATTCCCCCCAACCTAGAACTTTGCTTGTCCTCAAGCAAAAGGTAATATAAACTAATACTCGAAACAAATTACCCATAAGATAAAAATTTAGATTTACTAAGGAGAGTTCGTAATGAAAGTAATATTCAAAACAATGCAAACTATAACATATAAATATTCCTAAACTTAGAAACATTACAAGCAGCAGCTCAATTCCCAAAATTTGTTAAAAAGGAGAAAAAATAACAACAATGTATAATTTCGTACAATTTGAAAATTAATAAACATGACAATGTAGTTTAAGAATGAATAAGAAGAAATCTTAGCTCCACTCAAGGATATCACACATTCTCTTTATTCCATTTTTGAATGTTTGTCTATTTTCTCAATATTTCACAGTCTCACTAAGTGTATAAGGTAATGTGTATCACTCAATTTCACACAATTGACTCATGTTACTTCAAATTTGATTTTCATCTTAATCCAAAATATCAAAATATACATGTATGCATAAATCAAAGGGACTTTGTTCAAGGTTGTAACGTGGCCAGGGTAAAAGGGTGAGTTAAATTTGGGTCATGTAGGCTAGAAACCAAAGAAAATAGATGAGCATAATTACCTCATGATACTTCAACTTTCCACTTGTGAAGGTTTTGCCTCATTTTTAATTTTTATGAGACCTAACCCTTTTCAATGATATCATTTGTCTTCGTTGTCTTTTTCTCTTTTTCTCTTCTTATATATATATATATATATATATATATATTTTCTTCTTCTTCTTTTTTCTTTTTTCGACGAAGGGAGATTTTGCCAATGGTTTCCCCCCAACCTATTTCAAACCAAATATTTTTTTTTCAATAATTATTGCTCCACTATTTCCTGAGGTTAGGGTTTAGATAATTGTTTTACAAGTTAAGGTTAAGGGTTATTAGGTGAACAAAAAAATAATGGGTTATGTTAAGCTCAAATGGGTTGTCAAAGGATATGTGTTAGGTCGGCCATTTGGTTAAGTAGCTATAAAGAAAAGAATGCCCTTATCATTTTTACGCAACAAGTAAATTATGAAATTCAGAAAAGAATTAAACAAATCCAAGTACATGAAATCAAAGGTGACTTACTCGAAAAGATGATGTATCTGTGGCCCAAATTTGTCACCAGGTAATGAGCTAAAATTTCAAACAAATTCTATCCAAACATCATGGCCATGGTATTATTAATAAATCAAAGGCCAAAATTATACACTAAAGTTATAAATTCTTCTTGATAATAAAAATTGAAAATTTGAAGCTAAACTTACTTTGATCAATTTCTAAATAAAGGAAAACAAACATGTTCAGTTGTACATTAAATGATATTACCTGAAAAAGTCCATTGCTTAGTAATCTAAAATTCTTCTTAAAAACGGGTAATGTCAATTTGTCACATGAATTCACACAAAGATTAAAACATATTTAACTAACAGAAATAAAAATAAAATAAACCTGAAATACCGAAATAATAATAATAAAAATAAGCTTATAAAATGAGTTTGATGAATTTTTCCCTTTTTCCTCATGTTATCACCATATGTTGGCACTTCCAAAAGGATTGTGTTGTTCATCTCGCTCCACATCTGCCAGAATTTCTGCACCATCTCCACCATCATCACCGCTATCACTACTATCATTAATAGGTTCTTGTCCCTCCCCAGGATCAACAACTCCAGACGGACCTGCGGCTCCAGAGTGTCCTGCCCCCCTCGAGAAGGAAGGATTGTCCCCAGGCCATGCAAGGTATGTAGAAAATTGATCCGGTGCCATCCATAGGTTATGTTCAGGATGATGTTGTTGAGCTGTAGCATATAGGCCTTGGTTGAAGTAAAGTTGGCCTAGATGAAGTGATGCTTGCTGTTGGAAAAGAAACTGCATTTGTTCCTGCAAAGACATCATATTAGTACTCTGACTTGTGGAGGGCCCAGCATGAGCCGGTGCTGGTGGTAGAGGATGTGCTGGCTCCTGGTTTGCTTGCCCTTGATTCACTGCTGGAGTGCAATGTTGGCCTATATAAATGGCACCAATGTCCTTGAGAATTTTCTTGGTTGGGTTTATTTGTACTCCTTGATTCTTGCATAAAGCAGTGATCAAGGCTGGAAAGCCCAATGCCCTTGGTGCTTCAAGATTATGCCTATCTGCAACCATTGTGATATATCGCTCCAAACGATCTGAAATAATACGAGTAACGTCAACTTTTCTACTTGGTTCAAGATGCATGCCAAGAGATGACAGTTCTCAATATACATATCAGATATATGACTATTAGGGATGACATTAGCCAGAAGAAATGTTGTCCATATTTGAGCTAGTTGCGTCATGTTCTTCTTGGCTATGTGTTTTGGTACACCATCTCCCCGGGTTTCATATGAAAAACCAGGAAGGCACAAGGCTTGTGCTGTAGCTTCTGCGGTGAAACCACCACAAGTTTCTTTCAGTCTGTGATAGTCCTCCTGCGCTCTACCTCGCAAAACTAATGGGTATCCCAAGAATGCATTGATTGCATCCCGATCATAGTGTACCCAAATACCACGAACAAAGGCCTCACGAACACGGACTTGAACTCCATCTAATGGCCAAGCATTGGCATAGAATTCAAAGACGATGTCCGGATCATAACGCGCTAAAGGCTTTGCTAAATTGTCCCATAGTCTCCTATGAAGTTCCTCAACCAAATTAGGATACTCCCCAGCATTGAGCTTCACACATCGCTCTAGTATTAATGTCCAACTTTTAATCAACTCTTAACGTTCTTGTTTTTCCAAATGAGTGAAATGAGAGATGTCAAAAACAAGTGTGTTAGAGCTGGATTCCCCTGCTATTGCCCTGCTTGCGGACTCAGTATTATATCGTAGGCCAACTCTTGCTTTTGTCGAGGCATCCTGAAACTTGAAAAACAATGCAAAAATTTAAACATTAAGTTAAGAATTCAAGAACACAAGATTAAAGTGCATTATGTAAACAAGTTAATTTTTCACCAAATTTGGATTTACATAATAGCAATAAAGTCGTATAGTGTCAATCTTGTATATTTACAACTTGGAAAGAAAATATGGGAATATTTTATATGGAAGTGTTGGTTAAATAACAAGAAATTGATCACATAAGCTTAAAAGAAATCTATAATTACAAATAGATTATTAATAACAATAGTCCCAGCTGTATAAGTTATACAGTGTTACGATAGAAGCAATTCCATTCAAGTTTGAAAATTTTCTCCTGTAGCACCTAAGTGCAATTTATAAAATAAAAAAAATAATTACAGAATGCTTAAGAAAAAAATCTACTCATTTTATTTCTGGCATAGAACTTGGGCTCTATTAGTTTTCAGCATATGTTCACTTGCATAGATAGTTTCTTAAGGAGGAGATAATTCAATTTATGGTGATTCTTCTAATAGGGTAGTGTGTCTCAAATGAAATGTTTCACTCAACTTTAATAGATTACATGCAACATAAACAATGGATACACACCAACTTGACACTTTCGAAAATGAAGCCCGCAATTTAAAGAATAATATTAAAATTATGTGAGGGGAAGTGGCACTTTTGAACTTAACCAGAACATATAACTTGGGAAGTGACATGTTCTATGGTTTAGGGGATTTATCTCTTTTTGTATGTGTGTCTCTATTTGCTGATATTCTCCTTCTATAGAAAGAATTAGCAACCATCAATTAATAAGTATTATATTCTTACTTTTAGAGCATTTCATCGAACATCTTATGTACATAATGAATTTAGCATTTACTAATGCAATGCAAGATGAAAAACAGCTTTCCAAGATATACACAAGCATTGTCAAGAACATTTAACACCAATTTATTGAATAATAACATGAATTTAAAGATGAGGCATTTTATCAAACACTTGGTATGGAACATATTCTTATGAAGAAAAAGGCATTGCTTCTCTCTTAAATTGGTTCCCATTAATCAAAATAACAACATTTAAGCATAACAACTACATTCCCTGTCATCATTAAGCATTAAAACCATAAAACGTTGCATGATTTTCGACCCTAGGGTTTTAAAGAGGGGTAACCCGAATTGGACAGAGAATTGAGAAGAGGGGAGTTACAGAAGCTCATACCTTGAGTGATCGATGAAGAAACTTGAACAAAATTGAGATATAAAAGCTCCACAATCGAATAATTTTAGTTTTTGGAGTGATTGAAGCTCTAAAGGAATCCTTTTGGGATGTGAAAATGGCTCCCAAAACAGCCAAAGTCGCGTTTTTATTTTTCTGCATCTGCTGCATGGCGCTCGGGCGCCAGTCTCGCGCTTGAGCGCGAGATCCAGTTTTTTTTTTATGAAACTAAATAAATAAATAATCAATTAATTAATATAATTATATATCTGTAATAAAAAAATTTATTTATTATTACTAACTAAGGACATGAATTAATATAAGGGTATATATATATATGTATGTATATTTTGGACTAACTAATTCTTTATTATTATTATTATATATATATATATCATATATATATTTTTTATTATGTTCTATTTTCTATATATATATATATAACTAAATAAATAAATTAATATAATTATATATCCGTGTAGTAAAATAATAATTTATTTATTTATTTTATTTTATTTTACTAAATTTTTTTTTCTACTATATATATATAAATAATTTGACTAACTAAATTTATTTATTATTATTTTTTTGTATATATTTATTTATGTTAATCTATCTATAACTTAGTAATCAAGCTTGTGTGTTTTACGGGTTTCATGTCTAATTATGAAATATTTTATAAGTTGTAATTTTTTCTATATTTTATTTTTATATCCAAATTTGTCCTGGTTAATAAATAAATATTTAAAGATGATACTAAAGTATATATTTATATATATATTTTAAAATTATTAAATTTAAAATAAATACATATATTTAATTTTATATATATATATGTATTATTATTATTATTTATTATAATTTATAATAACATAAACAAGAAAATTATGGACTATATTCCAATAATACCTGTTTAACGCCATTAGCTCGACGCCTATTCATTGTAGATCATTAAAATGAATGATTGTGGTGATTTTGTCAATGTCACCACCTAAATAAGGCTTTAATCTTTGGCCATTCACGATCCATTTCCTGTTTGTTCTAGGATCTTCTAATTCCACTGCCCCATATGGTTTTACTTCTTTGACAATGAAAGGGCCTGGCCATTTGGTTTTCAATGTACCTGGAAATAATCTCAATCTAGAGTTAAATAAAAGTACAGATTGACCTTGGTGGAATTCTTTCTTAAGAATCTTTTTATCATTGTAAGCTTTCGCTTTTTCCTTGTAAAGCTTTGAAGATTCATATGCATTTCTGCGTGTTTCTTCCAACTCATGCAGCTGAATTTTTCTTTTGTTACCTGCTGCATTAGGGTCAAAATTGAAAATTTTTAAAGGCCAATATGCTTTATGTTCTAATTCAACTGGTAAATGACAAGCTTTTCTATAAACCAACTGGAATGGGGATAGACCTGTGGGTGCTTTGTATGCTGTCTGATACGCCCAAAGTGCATCATCTAGTTTCATCGACCGGTCTTTTCTAGATGATGAAACAGTTTTTTCAAGAATTCTTTTAATTTCTCTATTAGAAACCTCTGCTTGACCATTGGTCTGCGGATGATAGGGTGATGCTACTTTGTGTCGGACACCGTAATGTTCTAGGGTCTTTTTAAGTTCTTTATTAAAAAAATGGGATCCTCCATCACTAATGAGGATCCTTGGGGTGCCAAACCTACAAAAAATATTTCTTTTTAAAAATTTAATCACAATTTTAGCATCGGCTTTTTGAGTTGCAATAGTTTCGACCCATTTAGAAACATAGTCTACTGCTACTAAAATATATTCATTTGAAAATGATGTTGCCAGTGGTCCCACAAAGTCTATTCCCCAACAATCAAAAACCTCAATTTCCAAAATCTTATTTAGTGGCATTTCATTTCATCTCGAGATCCCTCCTGTTCTTTGACAATTATCGCAGTGTTGTACATGGAGGTGGGCATCTTTGAAAAGTCAGGGCCAATAAAAACCTGATTGGATAACCTTTGCAGCAGTTCTCTCTCCGTTGAAATGTCCGCCATAAAGTGAATTATGGCAATGCCACAAAATACTCTTAGCTTCCTCAGTTGAGACACACCTTCTCAACAAACCATCAACTCCAATTTTAAACAAATGAGGGTCATCCCAGATATATTGTTTTGCATCTCGAAACAATTTCTTTCTTTGATGCCAATTGAAATTTTCGGGGATGACACCTGCTGCTTTGAAATTTGCCATGTCAGCAAACCATGGTCTTTCTTGTACTAGTAATAGATGTTCGTCATGGAACTCCTCTTGAATTTCAGCTTCCTTTTCAGTAACTTCCCTATTTTTCAATCTTGACAAATGGTCAGCAACAAAATTCTCGCTGCCCTTCTTATCTTTGATAATTAAATCGAATTCTTGTAATAATAAGACCCAACGGATAAGCCTTGGTTTAGAATCAGATTTATTTAACAAATACTTGATGGCAGCATGATCAGTATAAATAATTATTTTTGACCCTATTAAGTATGATCTAAATTTCTCCAATGCATATACAATTGATAGTAATTCTTTTTCAGTTGTTGCATAATTAATTTGTGCTTCATTTAAAACCTTACTAGCATAATATATTGTATGAAAAATTTTTGACTGACGTTGTCCTAATACTGCCCCTACAGCATAGTCACTAGCGTCACACATTAATTCAAAATCAAGATTCCAGTTAGGGGCAATAATGACAGGAGCTGTAATAAGTCTTTGTTTTAACAAATTAAAAGCATTTAAGCAATCAGCATTAAAATTAAAAGGCTTATCTTTGATTAGCAGGTTGCTTAGAGGTTTCGCTATTTTTGAAAAGTCTTTAATGAATCGCCTATAAAAACCTGCATGTCCCAAAAAACTTCGAATGCCCTTCACATTTGTTGGTGGTGGAAGTTTTTCAATAACCTCCACTTTGGCTTTGTCAACTTCTATGCCTTTTGATGAAATTTTTTGGCCTAGCACCACACCTTCTGTTACCATAAAGTGGCATTTCCTCTCCAGGCAATCATCGAATGATTTTCCAAATACGGAAAAATCATCCATGAAAACTTCAATGCATTTCTCCACCAGATCTGAGAAGATATCAAACATGCATCGTTGAAAAGTGGCTGGTGCGTTGCATAGCCCAAATGGCATTTTTCTATAAGCGAAAACGCCAAAAGGGCATGTGAAAGCTGTCTTTTCCTGATCCTCAGGATCCACAGCTATCTGATTATATCCTGAATAGCCATCCAGGAAACAATAGAATGCTTGCCCAGATAATCTTTCTAACATTTGATCCATGAAAGGTAATGGGAAATGATCTTTTCTTGTTACTTGATTTAGCTTCCGATAGTCTATGCACATTCTCCACCCTGTAACTGTTCGAGTGGGAATTAATTCATTCTTATCATTACGAATCACTGTCATGTCTCCTTTCTTAGGAACTACCTGAACTGGACTCACCTAAGCACTGTCATAGATTGGATAGATCATACCTGCTTCTAGGAGTTCATTACTTCTTTCTTTATTACTTCTTTCATGGTTGGATTCAATCGCCTTTGAGGTTGTGCTACTGGTTTAAAATTTTCTTCCATGTGAATTTTATGCATGCAATAAGCTGGACTTATTCCTTTGAGATTAAATAGTGTCCAACCTATGGCTCCCTCATTAGCTTTTAATATTGCAATTAGTTTTTCTTCTTGTGCAGGTGATAAAGAGTTATTAATTACAACTGGTTTATTTCCTCCTTTATCAAGAAAGACATACTTTAAATGTTGTGGTAACATTTTTAGTTCCAATTTCTGTTCTTCAGTTTTCAATTCTTGTGGTAGTTTTTCAATTTGAGCTTCTTTTGACGAAAGATCTTTTATATTATCTAATTCCTTGAGATATTCATTAATTTCTTTTTCTTGCTCTTCGTTTAGATTATCACATGCATTACTTAAAGATTTTTCTAAAGGACTTGATTTATATAATTGCTTACCTGCTGAAAGAATAACTTCATCAATGGCATCCATTCGGTAACATTGTTGCTTATCTTTTGGATGTTGCATCGCCTCGAACACATTAAAGTTTACTGCACCATCTTGAACTCTCATTTTCAATTTGCCATCATCAACATCAATAATGACCTTGGCAGTTTTCATGAATGGTCTTCCAAGAATGAGTGGCACTTCTGCATCTTCTTCAATGTCCATCACCACAAAATCCACAGGAAATACAAACTTGTCAACTTTCACTAGTACATCTTCCGCAATATCATAAGGGAACTTCAATGACCTGTCCGCTAATTGCAATGTCATTCTAGTTGGGTGAATTTCCAAGTCACCAATTCTCTTAAGCATGGATAAGGGCATTAAGTTGATACTAGCCCCAAGATCAAGCAAAGCTTTTCCTACTGGCAATGTACCAATGGTGACAGGAATAGTGAAACTACCAGGATATTTGGATTTTTGAGGCACGGCCTTCTGAATAATAGCACTGCATCCTGCCTCAAGTTCCACCATTTCTTCCGAAAATCTCCTTTTCTTTGTTAGGAGTTCTTTAATGAATTTAGCATAGGTAGGCATTTGTTCCATTGCTTCCATAAAAGGAATGTTAATTTGTAACCTTTTAAATATATCCATGAATCGTGCGAATTGTCTTTCTTTATCTTGTTTAGAAGGAGCATGAGGGTATGGAAGGCTCCTTAATTGTGGCATATGTTTTTCACTTTTCTCCCTCTGTTTCTCAGTTTCTTTTTCTTTTTCATTATTTACATTGTTATCTTTATTTCTATTTTCAATACTACTATCTTTATTTTTATTTTCTTCATCTTCAATAATCAAATTATCTTTTATACCTATCCCTATTGTCTTACCACTTCTAGTTGTAATTGACTTGCATTGTTCCTTAGGATTGGTTTGTGTGTTGGCTGAGAATTGTCCTGAATGTTGTTCGCTTAACTTGTTGGCCAACTGTCCGACTTGTGTCTCCAAATTCCTGATTGACGCTTCGATATTTTTCTGATTCGTCATTGATGCTTGCATGAATTTCTCTAGGGTATCCTCCATTTTTGACATTCGGTTTTGCATTGAAGGGTAATGTTGTTGTTGTGGTTGATAGGAAGCTTGTTGATATGGAGGCTGCCTGTTTGAAGAACTTGCTTCTTGCTTCCAACCATAATTTTGATTATGGTTGTTTTTCCAACCTTGTTGAAAATTATTGCCATATGAATTGAAGTTACCTTGTCGGCCTTGATTGCTCATGTAATTGATTTCTTCTTCATGAACATTCGAAGGGTAGGAGCAATGGCCATTAAGATGATCACCTCCACAAAAATCGCATTTCAATTTTTGCAGTGGTCCAGTATTGGAACTTACCACTTGCAACTGTTGAGGAAGTTTGGCCATCTGCTTCGTAAGGGCTTCAATTTGTTGAGTTAAAATCTTATTTTGTGCAAGTATGGCATAAGAGGTATTAAGATCAAGCATTCCCTTTTTATGCACTGCCCTCCTGTTATGTTGAGCTTGCCGGTTGGTAGCAGCTAAGGCATTAATGATTGATGTAGCTTTTTCAGCATCTACATTCATCATTGTGCCTCATGCAGCAGCATCAAGGATCATTTTTGTGTCTGCCCTTAGACCATTACAAAAGATGTTGAGCTGGTCTACATCTTCAAATCCATGATTAGGACATTTCCTAAGCAAAGATTTGAAGCGTTCCCAGGCCTCACAAAATTATTCATATGGTCCCTGCCTAAATGTAGAGATATCAGCTTTGGCACTAATGTATCTAGTAGGTGGAAAGAATCGAATTAAGAATTTCTCTTCTACATTATTCCATTTAGTTAAGCTTTGATTAGGGTGAGATTTTAACCATTCTTTAGCTTCACCAATTAAAGAGAAGGGAAGTAATTTTAAGTAAGCTGCTTCAAGGTTGTCTTCTGCAAATCCCATTGTTCCACATAACTCATAAAAAGTTGCTAAATGAGCATATGGATCTTCATGGTCCATTCCGGCAAATGGATGTGCACCAATTAAATTGAGGTATGTTGGTTTGATCTCCACTGCCTTGAATGTTGATGGAATGGCTATACTTGAAAAGTGTCTAGGTCCTTGATGCATTGCATAATCTCCAAGTGTCCTTTTAGGTTGAGTTGTGTGTCTACTTTCTCGATTTTCCTCTTCATTCACCATTTCGTCAGCTTTTGAATTTAAGAGAGTTTGTGATGACCCTTCTTCTTCCTCTAGCTTTTGCTTTCTGGCTTTACTTCTATTCCTCCTTAAAGTCTTTTCAATTTCTTGATCAAAAAGTAACTGGTCTAAAGGAACTTGACCTCGTAATAGCATAAACCAAAAGGAATTAAAGCAAGAATTAATGCGAAATGAAAATTGAATAAACTAAACTAAACAAACTAAAATTATCAAGCTTAAGATTCAGAATTTATAGAAATCGACACTTATGTCCCGGGCAACGGCACCAAAATACTTGTTGGGATTCTGGATAAGTAAAAATAATCTCAACTTTTAGATAATGAAAGTAGAGTATCGATCCTCAGAGAACAAAGCTAATTTCTGTAACATCCTAAATCTTGATTTTAAGTGAAATAAATACTAAAAACCTTAGAAAAATTGGAAAAAGTGATTTAATGAATTTTTCCAGATATGTGGGTGGTGATTATAGGTCCTAGGAGTTGTATAGAAGGTATACATGGCCTTGGGCAGGGTCATATAAGCGAGATCGGGAGTAAAATCGGCGTTTTAGGTGTTAGAAATCAACCGAAAAGAGAAAATTAGAAATTTATTATTGGAAGCTAATAAAATAAATTCCACCGTTGGATGTGAAGTTTATGGGGTGAAGAAGCATGTCTAAAAATTTGGACTCGATCCGACGGTCGACGAAAAAGTTACGGCGAATCGAAGGTTGGAAACCCTGGACCTCGCCCAGGCGCACCAGCCATGCGCCCAGGCGGGTGCACTATTCATGGTGCACCAGACAGGGGAAAATGCGCCCAGGCCAGCCCATCGTGCGCCCATGCGAGTTGCTGCGCGCACCAGCATGCGCCAGAAATGCGTGTTGGCGCGCCAAGTCCTCATCTGACCGTGTAAGCCATGCACCAGCTTGGTGCTGGTGCTGATCGCGCGCCCAACCGGGCCGGCATGCGCCCAGGCGCGTCGCGCACACCAGATCAGATCTGGTGCGTCCAAAACCAGCTTGTTGGCTAAGTTTGCCACACCAGCCCTTGGATCCTCCTTCACCAGCCAAGGCAAAAATAAAGCAATAAAAACATAAGCTCTTCACTACCATTCAAACCCACACAACTCCATCAACTTCATCCATTTCTCTCCATCTTCATCACATTCCAATCATCAAATCCACCATACACCTTTGATCTTGGGCACACCAAACCCAAAATCTATCACACCCACCAAGTCTTGCACCATGGATATTGTTTGAACTCATCCTCTTCCTTCTTGGGTTCTCACGAATTGCACCCTTCTTCCCTCTCTTTGGATTTTCATTTTCTCATCATTGATTTGGGTAAGTGAGTTTCATGCCATAAGTATTTTCCTTTTCAATCAAACTCTTCTTAGTTCATGGATTTTATTCTAAAACCCTAGGATTCTTGCACTCTTTATGATATAGGGATTGTGTTTCATGCCTTCCAACTCAAATCAAGGCAAGGACAAAGACCATTCCTCTTGTGCTCTATCAAATAGGGTTGTCTATTATCATTTCATCATTTCCTTATTGAGGTGGCAAGCTAGACTTAGGAAATTCAAATTCCCAAGATTTTGAGCTAGGGCTCACTAAGGTTCCATTTTCTCTTTGCTAATTTAAGGTAAGGAGTGGGTATAGTGAGTATTACCTTACTCCGGGGTTGAGTTTACATTATGTATATAATGGGTGCTAAGATGTTTGTGTTAGTTTAGGTTGGTATAATATAGAACACATGTTAGAATAGATTTTATGACTTAGGGAATTTATATTGATGTTGATATGTTTAATTTTGATATTTGATAATTGTTGATGATTTGAATGCTTGATTTATGAAATGACTGAGATATTATGTTGATTTAAATCCAATGCAATGAATGATGAAAATGTATAAAGTAAATAATAATGGAAAGTGCAGTTGAATTGAGAATTGGTGCATTGGTAGACTAGGTGCCCCTGCCGGGTGTTTCAAAATGCCCAAGGGCTACGTTCCCAACCAGGCATAAAATCCCATTAGGTACAAATCCCTGTTAGGCATCGATGCACCAAGACTCAATTCACTGCCAAGATAAAAGACATAAAATGTGTTGAGAATGTGAAAAGTTAATGAATTTAAATAACTGAATGTATATTGGAATGTGGAAACTATATGTTAGCATAGCTTAACAGGTGAAGCCTTTTGGGTGATATAGAGACCTGGTTGGGCGAGAGACCCTTGGTTGTGCCAAAGTCCTGGCAGGAGCGTTAAATTCCTAGTGATGCAAACCGGTTCTAACCGGGAGTGTTGTCCAGACGTGGTAAGTCGTCATCGCGCATGGGGTGCGAACGCAATAAAGTCGTGACTGGAATACACTAGTTGAGAAATGTGATGATATATGATGAAATGTGAACGAAAGACATTATGAGATTAATGCATAAGAATAATGAGATAAAATCGACTCAAGGAACTAATGAATACTTGAAAACGAATTGTGATGAGTTGTCCCTTATTTTGATGTTGTGATTGAATTGCTATTTGTGTTTGGCTTAGTGTTACATTATGTCTTATTTGGAAACTGCCTCCCCATTTTATGTGTAATACTCACTCCTTACTATCACCACAGGTACTGAGGAAGAGTTTGCACAGGATCAGGCCGAGCAGGAGTACTCTCCCTCACAGGGAGAGTAGGTTACCTTTCATCATGTAGGACATGGGAATGTCCTGGGCCCGATGATATAAATCATTTTTGTTGTGTATAAATGTAAATAGTTTATTGGGGCCCAGGACTACTCCTTTTGGGAAAAGGGGTCTATTTTGGGGAAAAACTTATTTCCTAAAACCTGTTTATATTCCGCTAACTCTGATGACTATGTTATGATGTTTAAATTTGTTTCTGATGCGTGCACGAAGATGCACTAGCTGGTATATATATATATATGAATAGCCCTGCAGGCTTTGCTATTTGAAAATGTCTTGTTTATCAGGTTGCAGGTAACAGAAATTTTGGGAAAATCCAATAAACAAACGAAACTCCGTCCGTTTGACGGAAGATTTTCATTTGAATTAAAAGTAATTAAGTGTTTTTCCTAATCAATTCATAAGTTAAAAATTAAATTTTCAAGTTGCTATTTTTAATTAAGGGTATAAAAGGGTAAATAAACTTAGGTGTTACATTCTATGGTATCATAGCAGTTTCCCTCGGCCTTTGGAGTTATGAGCTACTCCAGTGATTACTCACCAAGCGAGTGATCGATTATTATAAGTTTAGAGTCTAGTGCCTAATGATAGGATGTTTATATTATTAACTATGCTGTTAAGCATTAACTGTCGGCCTTGTGCATGACTAAACAGAATGGCTGGTAGACGGATCGATAATGATGGGATCCGAGCTATTTTGGAGTAGATGGCTAAGATGCAACAGGATCAGGGGAATAACATCGCAGCTGCAGCAGCCGCAGCTGCAATGATTCCTCAGCCCCCAGCTCCTGTGGCTATTGATTGGTTGGCGCGGTTCAGGAAGAATGATCCGCAAAAGTTCGAAGGTGGCTTTAATCCCGATGGTGCACAGCTATGGTTGCAAGAGATCGAGAAGATTCTCAACACTATGGCACCACCGGAGGATCAGAAGGTTCTGCTAGCACAGTATATGCTGACTAGTGAAGCGGAACATTGGTGGCAGCAAATGCGGAGAGGTTTAGAGGCGGATAATCGGGTGATTACATGGGACTTGTTCAAGAGTCGTTTTCTGGGCAAGTACTTTCCGGAAGATGTTCGGAGAGAGAAGGAGATCACTTTTCTGCAGCTTGTTCAAGGAAACATGAGCGTCGGGGAATATGCTGCTAAGTTCGAGGACTTGATCCGGTATGCTGGAAGTTACAGGGATGCAGATGAAAGGACCAAATGCATCAAGTTTGAGACCAGACTACGTTCTGAGATCCAAATGGCTTTCGAATATCAGAACATCAGCAATTTGTCTCAACCGATCAACATGACCAGCACGTATGAAAAGAGCAGGAATCGGCGTGCAGCTGAGAAATGCAGCAAGAATGTTCAAAAGACTGGAGGTCCGATCAGGGGCAAGAGTTCGGTGCAGCGACCAGGTCCTTACTCCCAGCCTAGATCAGGCCCGGTAGTGAGCACCTATGGTTCTATTCCGACTTGTCCCCACTGTGGCAAGCAGCATAGGGGAGATTGCTGGAAGTTGGATCCGAGCAAGAGGGTTGTGACCTGTTACAGATGTGGTCAGCCAGGTCACATGAGCATGAGTTGTCCTAACAATGCAGTTAAAAAGGAGGTGAATGTGGCTAAGGTTCAGAAAGCTTGTGACAACCGGGTGACTCGGAAGGGCAAGGTTTATACTCTGGATGGCGAGGAGGTTACTAATGCTGATGAACTTATTAGAGGTACCGGTTATGTCAATAGTATTCCTTGTGGTATTCTCTTTGATTGCGGAGCTACTCATTCATTTATTTCTTCCGATTGCATGAAGAAGTTAGGGTTGTCTGCAATAGAAATGCCTTATAAATTATCTGTTTCTACACCCACCAATTCTTCTGTAGTCACATCAACTATGTGTTTGGATTGCCCACTTCGAGTATTGGAGCGGGAATTCAAAGTCAATTTAATCTGTTTGCCTCTAACTAAGCTTGACATCATTCTGGGCATGGACTGGATGTCTCGGCACCATGTTCTGATTGATTGTCATCAGAAATCAATCACTATCAGTGATCTTTCTATATCTGCCTTGGAGATGAATGAGGAGGTAGAAACCAGTCAAATTCCGGTAGTCTGTGAGTTTCCAGTGATCTTGCTATTTGAAAATGTGTTGTTTATCAGGTTGCAGGTAACAGAAATTTTGGGAAAATCCAATAAACAAACGAAACTCCGTCCGTTTGACGGAAGATTTTCATTTGAATTAATAGTAATTAAGAGTTTTTCCCAATCAATTCATAAGTTAAAAATGAAATTTTCAAGTTGCTATTTTTAATTAAGGGTATAAAAAGGGAAAATAAACTTAGGTGTTACAATTTCTATTAATTCTTAATTTTAAACTTATTAAGTGGGTGGTTTATTGAGTCGAATTTAATTTTGCAAACATAAATAAGATAAAAGATAAAAAGAAGACTTAATTAAAAAGAGTTAATAAGGCATACACTTTCATTAATTGCAATTTAGTATTGTTTGATTGATTTGTTGCTTTTAGAATTAGAATTTTAATTTGAAAGTATTGGAGAAGATTTCATCGAACTCACTCTTGTGTATTCCATTCATTTTGTGATTTATAATTCAGTTGATTATATTGATGCAACGTACTTAAGTCCTTTATATCAATTCCTTGCATATAAATTACTAAGATGAATTCCTTAAATATCGATCCCTCGCATATTTAACAAATCATCCAGCATTAAGGTTAAACGTTATTTAGCAATCGATATGTTATTATCTATTCCTAGTATAATACCATATCGAGTAATTCTCATTCAAGGTCAGAATCTAACTAGTTCTTTCCAAACACGGATTAGATTCAAATTTAGGAAACTATTGATCAATTAGCTTCAAACATTAAGAATGGAATGAAAATACCAATATTAATGAAACTGAATCATAAATAAATATCACCAGAATACACTTGAGTTTTGTTGATTACATCCGCTCCCACAAGAGGATTAGTTCTTCATGACTTGGTTGGAACTAGATGACTTGAAAGATTACAAACATTAATTTGAATAATTCTCAAAATCACAATCTCCTAGCTCTAGAATTGCCAATCTCATTCTCTAGGGGTTCTTAGATAAATTCTCTATATCCATTTGAGTTTTGGGAGCCTCTTTATATAGTTTTCAAAAGGTACCGGCGCTTAAGCATGGAGACTTGGCGCTCAGGCGCCAAGTAAGGTCAAAAACTATAAGTCAGTGGCCATGCTGGTGGAAACAACTTTGACCGTGGCGCTCAAGCGCCAATGTCGCGCTTAAGCGCGAGACAGAGTGGCGCTTAGGCGCCAGTTTTGGCGCTCAGGCGTGAGGTCCAACTTTAAAATAAGGATTTGTTCTTCAATTGCCAACTTGCATTCTCTTTTAGGCACAGATTTTGATCCTTTGAGTATGGAACTTGGATTCATAGCTTGGTAAATCATCTCTCCTACAAAATAATAAGTTTTAGATTAGTAAATTTTCATTTTTCCTAGTTGGACATATAATTTGCAAACATTCTGATTTAAAGATATTTTTCATTGAAATTTATAAATTTAAGTTTAATAAGTACCCCAAAATATAATCAATTCTGAAGTAAAATTAATATCTATCAGTATCATCCGGTTTAGAGGCCGAATATGCATTCCTATGGATTTTGAGGTTCGAAGAGACATACTAGTGGAAGCTCACCAGACAAAAATGAGTTTCCATCTGGGTACAACAAAAACGTATCAGGATTTAAAGAAACTCTATTGGTGGCCAAAGTTGAAAACAGATGTGGCGGATCATGTGTCTCATTGCTTGACTTGTCAGAAAGTGAAAATCGAGCACCGAAAGCCCAGTGGTCCGTTGTGGTCACTTGATATTCCTGAATGGAAATGGGATAGGATTGTTATGGACTTTGTGACAGGTCTACCCAGAACTGCTGCAGGATGCGATGCCGTTTGGGTTGTTGTAGATCGTTTGACGAAAAGTGCTCACTTTATCCCGATTCATAAGAAGTACACTTTGGAAAAATTGACACAATTGTACATTCGGGACATAGTGAAGCTTCATGGTGTGCCCTCCAGCATAGTATCTGATCATGATCCTAGATTTTTATCTAGATTTTGGCAGAGTCTCCAGCAGGCCTTGGGTACTAAGTTAAAATTTAGTACAGCTTATCATCCTCAAACTGATGGGCAATCTGAACGTACTATTCAGACTTTAGAGGATCTGTTGAGAGTGTGTGTGCTAGAACAGGCTGGCAGCTGGGAGCAGTTGTTACCGTTGATGGAGTTTACTTACAACAACAGCTTTCACTCTAGCATCGGAATGGCACCATTTGAGGCACTTTATGGCAGGAAATGTAGAACGCCTCTTTGTTGGTTTCAGATTGGTGAGAACTTGCTGACTGGACCAGATCTTGTTCAAGAGACTACTGAGAAAATTACTATGATTAAGAACAAGATGAAAACTTCTCAGGATCGGCAGAAAAGCTATGCAGATAACTGTAGGAGACCTCTAGAATTTGATGTGGGTGATCATGTCTTTCTGAGTGTCCCCTACCACAGGAATTGGTCGGGCATAAATGTAACACCCTCACATTAATTAGTTAATTTTAGGTTTTATTAAAATTAGAGTTTGAAAATTTCTTTTAAACTTAATTACTTATAAAATACTCTATGAAAACCCGGCAGAGTTTCCTCTGTTTTCCGGACTTCCCAAAAATTTCCTGTTTAAAACCTGTCATCCCAGAATTATTTAAAAACATAAAACACAACAGTTTAATAGTCATAACAGATCCTAACGCCCGATTAGTACAAGTTTCAGGGCAAGCTACTAATTCATATTATAATTTACAAAAAGTAATCGTCCACTCAAAATATTTAATATACATTCCACGTAGTGGAATGAAAATCCTGCTCGGGCATATTCCATGTAAGCTCCACTTCAATACCTGCAAATTATAGCAAGAAGGGTAGCATTACACAGAACTTAAAAAGATAAATCCTAAAAGAGACATAGTAATAAACCAAGCCTACCCTATTATTGACATCAGTTACTCATGATTTTCCATACATTTGATTTCCACTAATTCTCCTCTACTTCTCACGTTCTTTAAATTCTTAATTCGTTATTCCATTTACCTCATTCACTCATTTATTCCCATTCTTATTTCTTTACTTATTCCTATATTCTCTTGTCCTTTATTCTTTTCCTTTTACTTACGGTGTATGTATGTAGGCCTTCGATTTGGTGGAGACATACATACACCGCAAATAAAAGGAAAACAATAAAGGAAAAAGGAAATAAAAATGGATAAAGTAATGTAAACGGTAATGGAAGAGCGATGTATGTAGGCCTTCGATTTGGTGGAGACATACATACACCGCAAATAAAAGGAAAACAATAAAGGAAAAGGGAAATAAAATTGGATAGGATAATGTAAATGGTAATGGAAGGGCGATGTATGTAGGCCTTCGATTTGGTGGAGACATACATCGTGAAGTCCAAGAAGCTGACTCCACGGTTTGTTGGACCATATGAAATACTGGAAAGAGTTGGACTATTGGCATACAGGATTGCTTTGCCTCCACATTTGGCTAGGCTTCATGATGTATTTCATGTTTCTCAGCTAAGGAAGTACATTCATGATCCCTCTCTTGTGGTAGCAGCTGATGACTTGCCATTGAAGGAGAATCTGACTTTTGAGGTTCTTCCGATCAGAATTGAGGACAGACAGATAAAGCAACTTAGGGGCAAGGAGATCCCACTGGTGAAGGTAATCTGGAGCAGGAACAACGTGGAAGAGGCAACATGGGAGTTGGAAAGTAAAATGAAGGAGTCTCATCCACAATTGTTTTCATCCAGAGTCGAATTTCGAGGACAAAATTCTGGTAAGTGGGAGAGGATTGTAACATCCCAATTTTTATTTCCAAGTGTAATTAGTACTTTATATGAGCCTTGGGTGAAGGGAATGAAAAGTTAAGTTAAAAATAGTAATTAGAGGGTAGTTTGGAAATTAGACTCATGGAGATTTAGGAAATTTAAAATACAAGTTTCGTAGCTCAACGCATGAATTCCACCGTTGGATATGATGTAGGGTATATGTGGAAAATTGTCGCACAGTTTGAGCAAGATCCAACGGGTAGAAAAGAAGTTGTAGAAGTTTGAAGTGTGTATGAGCAGACTTTTAAGTCCTCGCTCCAGCGAGAATGAACTCGCTCAAGCGAAACAGCATAAATTAGACCCTGATTCTCTGAGTAGTTTTCGCTCTAGCGAAAATAGGTTCGCTCCAGTGAGAGTTCGGTTCGCTCCAGCGAATCGTTGGTAGCTCGAGCGAAAACGGTTCGTGCAAAACCCAAATTTACTGAGTGAAATTCGCTCAAGCGAAAAACCGCTCGCCCAAGCGAAAATGATCAGAGTGGTAAAAAAATAAATGTGTGTGGACCAGTCAATTCGTGGCTTCCAAGGGAAGCCACCAATCCGCAACCACAAATCCACAATTCCATGCAACAAAACATGGCTAGCTTCAAAGAACACACACACACATAATATCGTCTTCTTCTCCCTCCTTCTCTCATTTTCATATCTTTCTCTCTCACCTAGGGTTCAAGAATTCATTCACCCCTTTCCTCCCTTTTGATCATCAAACAAGGGCATAAATCATCATCATCAACACCATTGAGCCAAGAGAATGAGTTAGAAATCTTCCCTTTGCTCCCTCTAATATTCGAACCTCTCTCTCTCCCTAGGTCTCCATTGGTTTCTCAACTTCTCACTATGGAGAATCATCATCCCTATGCCAAATAATCAAGAACAAGACAAGGAGCACTCACTTCCCAAGTACAACAATCATAATAGGGTCATTCATCACCATTGGATTTTGACACTCTTGAGGTGGCAAGCTAGGCTAAGGAAGTTCAAAGTTCCAAGGTTTTAAGCTAGGGAAAAGGAAAAGCATCTTTATCTCATCACACTTGAGGTAAGGGGGTGGGTATTGGCTTGTCATAGGAATGGGTATCCACTTAGTTATAATAGTTTGCTAGGGGTTATTTGTTTAGGAGGATAACTACAAAACCCTAAGGTAGTGAACTTTGATAAATATGTGAGTAGGATATTGTTATGGACCAGAAGTAGACCTATACTTCGGTAAACCGGATTATCTGTAAGGTTTGGTCCAGTTAGGATCTTTGACTTCATGAAACCGGTTAATTATTATTAGAAGCTCTTTAAGGGCCCTAGTTTTAAGCAAATCGGCTTACCGGCATAAAGGCCTTTCTTAAGGGCCCATGACGCCTATAAACCGGATTACCGGAGTGAGTGGTCCAATAAGAGCCAAAATCCTCTCCTCCTCCCAATTGACAAAGAAGAAGACTTCTTGCTGGCAAAACTTAGGATTTCTTACCTCGCAAAACCGGTTTAACGGTTACTCTTCTGACAAGGCCATTAAGCCTGAATTCCTTGGATTCCACAATCATGACGAGCAACAACTCTCCAATAATGACCCCTTTTACTCCTGCCATTATCACTTGCCGTTAGCAGTAATTCGACCACTCCATCGATGAGGAGGGAAACCCAACGGTAAGGGTATCAGCTTATATAAGCAGGCAGAGGGTAACCAGGTATGCATCCTTCAATCTCACACAAACACACACACCACCCCAAACAAACGACAACAGAGCTGGTATCCTGGTAATCAAGGTGCCACTCCTCAGTCTAAAAGCAATAGTGGAAGACATGGACAGACGCTTAACCGCTTAGTTCAAGTACCAAGTTTTCTACGATAGAACATTGGCGACCACAGTGGGAGCGAGAAACCTATTCCCACCACTTTTGTGAACAAGATGGATAACCGGTCACAAGGAGAACGAATCGAACCCAGCCACCATAGTGTCGGAGATCTGAGAAACCGATTGAATGGAGGGAAAGCTCCCACCCAGCAGAAAGATTTAAGGGAGCACCTGAGCGAAGGTAGGAGATGAATGGAAGAAGAACGGTCCAAGCATGATAGTCCCCCTCGTACTGATCAGGAAAAATCGCGGCAGAGGCAATCCTTTAAGGATGACAGCCCCCCGCATTCTGAACATGAGAGCAGAGGATCATCGGATGGACGTTCGCAAAGAAAGTTGAACTTAGAAACAGAATTGGCGCGCCTCCGGAAGCGTTTGGACGCGCAAGATAAGTTGATGAAAGAGCTGAAAAAAGGAACAACATTCTCCACACCAGAAATGGAGGAGGACCTTATAAGGGATGAGGAACCGGAAGAAAGAGATCATCCATTTTCCGATCAGATTATGAACTTTCCGATGCTTGAGAATCTCAAGGCTCCAACTAATGTAGATTCTTACTTCGAAAATTCAGACCCTCAGGAGCACATAGACAGTTTCTTGGTGGAAATGTCCTGTCAGGGGGCTAAAGATGCGTATAAATGTCGCACTTTTCCCTTGACTCTGAAAAAGGCAGCATTGCGGTGGTACTCTAAGCTAGAGCCCAACTCTATCAGGTGTTGGAAGGATTTGGCTGCAAAATTCCTGGGCCATTTCACTACCAGTAAGGCTCAGCCAAAATCCGAACATCACCTGTCGCAAATTAAGCAAGGAAAAGATGAGTCACTAAGGGATTTCCTAACCCGGTTCAATTCTGAATACTTGTCGATCAGTGACATTGAAGCATCCGTGGCCCTTCACTTGTTGATGAGAGCCCTGAAACCCGGTGAGTTTACTGATCATTTGGTCATGCACAGAATTAGAACCATGGATGAAGTGATGGAGAGAGCAGAAAAGTATATCAATTTGGAAGAATATCAAAAGGCCCAAGATAACTATGTCATTGGAGGAACAGGAAAGAAGAAGGAAGCGTTTTTTCCAAAGGGATCCGGAAAAGGTAATCGCGAAGGAGAAAGGACTGGAAGAGGAGATCCAAGAGGAAGGAAGCCAGAAAGCAGATATGATGAGTAAACGCCCTTGAACACCTCAAGGTCTCAAATCCTTAGAGAGGTTATGAATGCAGAACTGATGGAAGTGGACAGACCTCCCCCGCTAAGAAGACCACCCGCCAAGGAGAACCAGCGTAAAAGATGCAATTGGCATGGTGGATATGGCCATACGGATGAGGAATGTGTCCAGCTTAGAGACGCATTAGAAACACTGATAAGAAGGGGGAAGCTGAAAAGGTATGTCCAGTCTCCTGGAGGATCATCTAACGAACGCAACTCTGGAAGGAGAGCCAGAAGCCCAGTAAGGAGAAGAACCAGGAGTCCAGTACGGAGGAGAACCCGATCACCGGCAAAAAGAGATAGAACTCCCAGGCATACCAGACAGTCCCCCGACAAAAAAGAAGGTAACAGTGGTAATAGTAATGAAGATTTAGAACTAATCTCTACGATTGCAGGAGGATTTTCGGGTGAAAATGATTCTATAACGTCTCAAAAGCGACAGCTGAAACTTGCAACAATGGCTGTCGCCTCCTCCAGCAAACAAAAAGTGTCCCATCCTCCCATTATGTTCACTGAGGCAGACCTGGAGGGAGTCATTCCCCATCATAATGACCCACTGGTAATAACAGGAATAATTGATAGGTTCAAGGTTTGCAGAATGATGGTAGATCAAGGGAGTTCTTCTGACATCATGTTTTCCGAGCTCTTTGACCGTTTGAAGTTGAAGCCTCAGGATCTGCGTCCATGCCAAAAAGAGTTAATTGGTTTCACTGGAGACACCATCAGACCAAGAGGGTATATTGACATCAGGCTGACATTGGGAACACCCCCTCGATGTCGGACTGAGAAGATATCTTTTGCGGTGGTAGATTGCCCATCAGCGTACAACGCGATTCTCGGGCGCCCCACCCTGAAGGCATTCCAGGCGGTCGCTTCCCCTCTTCACATGGCAATGAAGTTCCCAGGAGAGAAGGGCGTTGTTATTACAGTACGGGCGGATCATATGCAGGCGAAAACCTGCTATATTGCTAGCTTGAAGGCCACTAAAGAAAATGCAAAGAAGCAGATGCAGATAAAGAAAGGCAAAGCCTCCGTTTCCTCTTCTGGTGTGATGATGGTAGATTTAGACATGAGGGAAGACATTAAAGAAGAACGTCCCAAGCCTGAAGGAGAGTTGGAAAAAGTTCAGATAGGTGAAACACCAGATCATTGGACACAGGTAGGAAAAGATTTGCCAAAAGAAGTGAAAGAGAAGCTGGTTACTTTATTAAGGGAGAACAGAGATCTATTTGCATGGACAGCTGCTGACATGCCTGGTTTGGATCCGGAATTTATATGCCACCGTTTGTCTATAGATCCTACATTCAGACCAGTGGCTCAGCGCAGGAGGAAGATGGGTGCTGAACGACAGAAAATCATCGCTTCAAGCGTGGAGGAGCTTTTACAGGCCGGTTTCATTCGTGAAGTCCCCTACACTACATGGTTGGCAAATGTGGTCTTGGTGAAAAAAGCTAATGGAAAATGGCGCATGTGCGTCGATTATACAAATCTTAACAAGGCATGCCCCAAAGATACCTACCCACTTCCCAATATTGACAAACTTGTAGACAGCTCAGCTGGTTACCAGCTACTCTCCTTTCTAGACGCTTATTCTGGTTATAATCAAATTCCAATGTTTGAAGATGATCAGGAGAAAACAGCTTTCATGACCGATAGGGCAGCCTATTGCTATACTGTAATGCCCTTCGATTTGAAAAATGCAGGTGCCACTTACCAAAGAATGATGGACAAAGTTTTTGCTGGACTGATAGGTCCTACTTTGGAGGTTTACATGGATGACATGATTGTCAAGTCCATGATACAGGAGAACCACAAACAAGATCTAGAAGTTGTCCTTGCCAAGGTACGTAAGCACAATATGCGGCTTAATCCACTATAGTGTGCATTTGGTGTCACGGCAGGAAAGTTTTTAGGTTTTATGCTCACCAACAGAGGGATAGAGGCTAACCCAGAGAAATGCGATGCAATCACTCGTATGAGGAGCCCAAGTTCAGTCAAAGAAGTTCAACAGCTTACAGGTCGTATTGCTGCATTAACAAGGTTCCTGTCCAAATCTGCTTACAAGTCGCTTCCCCTGTTCAAGTTACTAAAGAAGGATAAGAAGTTTAAGTGGTCTGGAGAATGTGAGGCTGCTTTCCAGGAGCTCAAGCATTACCTTTCAAACCCTCCAATCCTCAGTAAACCCGAATCAGGTGAAACACTGTATTTGTATTTATCTGTTAATGATGAGGCTGTGAGTGCTGTGTTGGTCAGGGAAACAGAAGAAGGACAAAAGCCTATATATTTCGTAAGCAAATTATTACAGGAAGCTGAAAAGAGATATCAGAAGGTGGAGAAGATGGCGTTCGCATTAGCCGTCACTGCTAGACGTTTAAGGCAGTATTTCCAGTGTCACCCGGTGATAGTACGAACTGATCAACCCATCCGGCAAATACTACAAAAGCCTGATTTGGCAGGTCGCATGATCGCCTGGTCAGTGGAACTTTCTGAATATGGGATCAACTATGAAGCGAGGACAGCTATAAAATCGCAAGTACTGGCAGATTTTGTAGCAGAGTTGATGCCAAAAGCAGACCCTAAAAGCTGGACACTCTTTGTGGACGGATCTTCTAACCCCTCTAGAGGAGGAGCTGGAATCATTCTGGAGAATGCTCAAGGTATTTCCATTGAATACTCTCTTAGATTTTATTTTCAAACGTCTAATAACCAAGCCGAGTATGAGGCGTGTCTTGCTGGCATGACTATGGCCAAAGATCTAGGAGCACGCTCAATTCTCCTGTACAATGACTCTCAACTGGTGATTTCCCAAATAAAAGGAAATTTTCAAGCAAAAGAGCCTCTGCTGCAGCAATACCTCATGAAATGCAAACAACTGGCAGGAACGTTTGAGGAAGCAGATTTTGAGCACATTCCAAGGGAGCAGAATTCTCGTGCTGACATCTTATCAAAATTGGCAAGCACCAAAAAACCGGGGAATTACAGATCAGTGGTGCAACAAACTATATTCCACCCTAGTGCGACACTAGCAGTGGAAGATGAAGACTCGTGGGCCTCCCCTATTTTGGCATATTTGCTCCATGGCACGCTTCCAGCAGAGGAAGAGGCCTCCAGAAAGGTACGGAGAATGGCCCCACACTTTATCATTCAGGATGGATTGTTGTACAGAAGAGGGTTTTCCTCGCCTCTACTCCGATGCTTATCCAGCAAAGAGGCGGAAGCAGCCATGAAAGAAATACATGAAGGAAGATGCAGCCATCACCTAGGGGGAAGGAGTTTGGCAAGAAAAATCTTAAGAGCTGGATTTTACTGGCCAACAATATAGCTGGATTCCATGAATCACGTCAAAAAATATGACAAGTGTCAAAAGCATGCAGATGTCCACTTGGCCCCTCCGGAAGAGTTACACTCGATTGCTGCTCCATGGTCGTTTTATCAATGGGGAATGGACCTATTAGGCCCTTTTCCACAAGCTGCTGGACAAGTGACGCACCTAATTGTAGCAGTAGATTATTTTACCAAGTGGATCGAAGCCAAGGCAGTGGCCACCACCACTTCAGCCCAAATCCATAAATTCCTGAGCAATCATATAATTCCACATTTTGGCATTCCTAAAGTAATTGTTACTGATAATGGCCGCCAATTTATCAGCGAAGCCTTTCAAAATTTCCTCCGTGAGTTGGGAATCAAACAAAGGTTATCCTCTGTAGAACATCCACAGACCAATGGACAGGCAGAGGCGGCAAATAGGTGCATCTTAAGAGGTTTAAAAAGGAAGCTAGAAGACAGTAAAGGCAAGTGGGTGGAAATCATAGAGTCCATGCTGTGGTCATACAGAACCACCCCTCACTCTGCTACTGGAGAAACTCCTTTTAAATTAACCTATGGAAGTGAAGCTATGATCCCGTTAGAAATAGGATCCACCAACTTGAGGTCAAGATACTTTGACCCTGACACAAATGTAAAACTTCTGAGGGAGAATCTTGATCTTTTTCAGGAATCCAGGGATATGGCCATTATTCGCATGGCAACGATCCAGCAACAATCAGCCAAGCAGTACAACTTGAAGGTTATCCGCCGTTCGTTCAAAGAAGGGGACCTAGTCCTAAGAAGGTCAGATGTGCATGGAAAAGAGCCAACACATGGGAAGTTAGCTGCCAATTGGGAAGGTCCGTATCGGATCCGCGCAAAGACAGATAATGGAGCTTACTTTCTGGAAACAATAACTGGAAACAGGATCAAAAACCCGTGGAATGCGGCAAAGCTCCGAATTTATTACAGTTAAAAATCCCCTAGAGAGGAGAAAGCGGCTTTTAGGACATGTTTCTTTGAATAAGGCTTACTAAGTCATTTCTTTTTCAATAAGGCCATTGTGCCATTGTTGTTAGCAGAATGAAGTCTTTCTCCTGTACAAGTTTTTCTTTGCATTAATCAAAAATTTCAGTTTGCAATAATTACTCTATCTTTCGATTTTCAATTATTCAAGCACACTAAACCAGATTTTCAGTTTGGAAGTGCATTATGACCTTTCTACAATCCATGAAATGGGTTAACTACTCATATAACACATCAGTTCGGTTTTATGATTTGATAGTGTTTTCTACGATCAATTTAACATCCATGAATGGATTCAACAGTTCATTAGCTGCAAATTGGTTTATTAGTTCAAACATCCAGTTACATGATTTGATTACGTCCACAAACTGGTTCAATTTCTTTACATTAACAAATCGGTTTATCAGCTGATAAGTATGAATATCCGGTTTTATGGATTAATCACGTCCACAGACTACATCATTTACTTCACATCACAAATCGGTTTATCTAGCCTATTAGAATGATTGGTTTCATGGTTTAATTATGCCACAAACCAAAAATCCTGTAATTCCTAAACCGGTTTACCGGTTTTGAAAGATATTCAATCTTATAAAGATCCAACTTAGAGTACACCACTTGTATGGCTAGCCACCTTACAAGGAGTGAAATGGGTTAGAAGATGTTTTAAAAATATTAGGCACCACCCATGTACTGATAGTAAGACTACTTTCGGATTCTATAAGAGTCTGATAAGGTTAAGAGAATTTCATTCGCTGGCTAGAATAGAAAATTCTTAAAGTCTACTAAGTATGGATATAATTTGAAAACAAGACATTAGAGAACAAAAACAAACTTTTCATTAATAAAAACAGATTACAACTAGACTTGCTCGAAACAAAGGAAAAAGGTAATCAAAGACAACAAGTTAAAAAGCATAAAACAGATAAAGCAGTAAGAAATCAGCAAACGAGCCCCTATGGAGTGGCCTCGTCATCATCATCATCGACCTCTTCTCCTCCGGTTGCCAAGAAATCGGGACAACCAGGGTCAGCTAAATCCACAGGCACCCTACTTCCATCAGGAAGATAGCTATATAGCACCCCATCTTCAACACGATGAAGATAATGCATCCCTTTGGCTGAGAAAGTAGGATTCAGATAGTTAGCTTGATCGACAGCATTCATGAAGGAAGATTGAACTGAATCTATCCACTTCTCCTTGTACATGTCCCTTTTCGACTCCATGTCCCTCAATGCATCCCTCAAAGTGGTGAGAGCAGCATTATGGGCTTCATTCATTTCAGTAATCTTGGAGTTCAACTTCCTAGTATATTCCTCCTCAGCTTGGGACAACTCCTGTTTGGCCTTGTTAAATTTAGCAGTCTCTGAAGCAAGTTGCTGAACCAATTCTGCTTCTCTTTTAACATGATCAGCTAGGTCTACAGCATCTTGTCCAACAAACAGGACCTTTTCAGCATTTTCGACAAGAAATTGGATAGTTGAGGCAGCCTTAACTTGTTCCCTTTTTAGGGATTTCAGCAGAGCAACAAATTCCCTTCTGCTCATATTGCCCAATTGTTGGGAAGTGGAATCAGTGAGAAGCATCCGATCGAAGCTCTCGGATAAATCATCAGGCCAAATAGAAGAGCCTCCACCCTGTGGATTAGCCGAACTACCGGCTTCCGGATGAGAAGGACTGTCGTTTCTCCTTCGTTTGGGACTGATCAACATGACTAGCACGTATGAAAAGAGCCGCAAGCAACGTGCAGCTGAGAAATGTAGCAAGAATGTTTAGAAGTCTGGAGGTCCTGTCAGGGGCAAGAGTTCGGTGCAGCGACCAGGTCCTTACTCCCAGCGTAGATCTGGCCCGGTAGTGAGTACTTCTGGTTCTATTCCGACTTGTCCACACTGTGGCAAGCAGCACAGGGGAGATTGCTAGAAGTTGGATCCGAGCAAGAGGGTTGTGACCTGTTACAGATGTGGTCAGCCAGGTCACATGAGCATGAATTGTCCTAACAATGCAGTTAAAAAGGAGGTGAATGTGGCTAAGGTTCAGAAAGCTGGCGACAACAGGGTGACCCGAAGGGGCAAGGTGTACACTCTGGACGGCGAGGAGGTTACTGATGCTGATGAACTGATTAGAGGTACCGGTTATGTTAATAGTATTCCTTGTGGCATTCTCTTTGATTGTGGAGCTACTCATTCATTTATTTCTACCGATTGCATGAAGAAGTTAGGGTTGTCTGCAATAGAAATGCCTTATAAATTATCTGTTTCTACACCCACAAATTCTTCTGTAGTCACATCAACTATGTGTTTGGATTGCCCACTTCGAGTATTGGAGCGGGAATTCAAAGTCAATCTAATCTGTTTACCTCTAACTAAGCTTGACATCATTCTGGGCATGGACTGGATGTCTCGGCACCATGTTCTGATTGACTGTCATCAGAAATCAATTACTATTAGTGATCTTTCTTTATCTGCCCTGGAAATGAATGAGGAGGCAGAGATCAGTCAGATTCCGGTAGTCTGTGAGTTTCCAGAAGTCTTTCCTACAGAGATTCCTGGATTACCGCCAAACAGAGAAGTGGAGTTTAGTATAGATCCGATGCCCGGTGCAGGTCCTATTTCTATAGCCCCGTACCGGATGGCACCTCCGGAGTTAGAAGAGTTGAAAATGCAGATAGAGGAGCTTTTGGCTAAGGGTTTGATTAGGCCAAGTGTGTCACCTTGGGGAGCTCCGATTCTTTTTGTTAAAAAGAAGGACGGAAGTCTCCGAATGTGCATCGATTATAGACAATTGAATGCGGTGACTGTGAAAAATAAATATCCTCTCCCTCGCATTGACGATTTGTTGGACCAATTGCGAGGAGCAGCGGTATTTTCTAAGATTGACCTTCGATCGGGCTACCATCAAATCCGTATCCGAGAGGAGGACATTCCCAAAACGGCGTTCAGGTCGAGATATGGACATTTTGAATATGTGGTTATGTCCTTTGGTCTCACTAATGCTCCGGCTATCTTCATGGATTATATGAACAGAATATTCAGGCCGTACCTGGATTCTTTCGTCATAGTCTTCATTGACGACATTCTAATCTATTCTAAGAGTCCAAGTGAGCATGCTGAGCATCTGAGAATAGTGCTGCAAATTCTCAAATCCAAACAGCTTTATGCAAAGCTTTCTAAATGTAGTTTCTGGTTGAATGAAGTGCAGTTTCTGGGGCATGTCATTTCTGAGAAGGGTGTTGCTGTTGATCCTTCTAAGGTGGAAGCGGTACTTAAGTGGGAGAGACCTAAGTCCATCACTGAGATCAGAAGCTTTCTTGGTATGGCTGGGTACTATCGGAGATTTATCGAGGGATTCTCTAAGTTGGCTCTTATTTTGACGACTCTTACACGGAAAGGTGTTCCGTTTGAGTGGTCCCCGGAATGTGAAGGTAGTTTCCAAGAGTTGAAGAGGCGGTTGACTAGTTCCTCAGTGTTAATTTTGCCGGACCCGACTCAATCCTTCGTGGTTTATTGTGATGCTTCTAAGCAAGGGTTGGGTTGTGTGTTGATGCAGCAAGGGCAAGTCATATCTTATGCATCCAGACAATTGAGGCAGCATGAACAGAACTATCCCACTCATGATCTTGAGTTGGCGGCAGTAGTTTTTGCTTTGAAAATCTGGAGGCATTATCTATATGGTTCAAAGTTCGAAGTCTTTAGCGATCATAAAAGTCTTCGCTATCTCTTCGATCTAAAAGAGTTAAATATGAGGCAGAGGAGGTGGATGGAATTTCTGAAAGACTATGACTTCGATCTTCAGTACCATCCGGGCAAAGCCAATGTAGTGGCTGATGCACTAAGTCGTAAGACTTTGCATGTCAGCAATCTGATGGTGAAAGAGATGGAATTGATTCAAGAATTTAGCGACCTCAACTTGAACATGCAAGTGAAAGAGAAGAGAATTGTTCTTGAAATGTTGTGGGTTACTAATGACTTGATGAGTCTTATTGAAGAAAAGCAAGCCGATGATGTAGAGCTGCAAAAGTTGCTAGAAGGGGCATCGGGCAATGAAGAGCCCGACTTTGTGAAAGGTTCTGATAGCATCATCCGATTTAGGGGTCAGATATGTGTTCCTATGGATTTCGAAGTTAGAAGAGATATCCTATGGGAAGCACATCGAACCAAGATGAATTTTCATCCTGGTGCAACAAAGATGTACCAAGATCTAAAAAGGATTTATTGGTGGCCGAAGTTGAAAACTGATGTGGCCGATCACGTGTCTCATTGCTTAACTTGTCAGAAGGTTAAGATTGAGCATCAAAAGCCTGGTGGTCCTTTGCGATCACTTGAGATTCCGAAATGGAAATGGGACAGTATAGCTATGGACTTTGTGACGGGTTTACCAAGGACTGTTGGAGGATGTGATTCAGTCTGGGTGGTTGTGGACCGTCTTACAAAGTGTGCTCATTTCATTCCTACCCACAAGAAGTATACTCTAGAGAAGTTAACTCAGTTGTGCATCAGGGACATAGTGAAGTTGCATGGTGTTCCTACTAGCATTGTATCCGATCGTGATCCGAGATTTCTGTCTAGACAGTGGAAAATGCGCCCAGACCAGCCCACCGTGCGCCCAGGCGAGTTGCTGCGCGCACCAGCATGCGCCAGAAATCCGTGTCGGCACGCCAGAACCTCATCCGACCGTGCAAGCCATGCACCAGCTTGGTGCTGGTGCTGATCGCGGCCCAGGCGCGTCGCCCACACCAGATCAGATCTGGTGCATCCAAAATCAGCTTGGTGGCTAAGTTTTTGATTCTAGCCACACGATCCTTCAGCACCATGGCAAGGAAATTAAGACATATAAAACCCTTCATTCCTTCACACTCCCCTACCAAAGCAACTCATCATCCTCATAAGATTCTCTCCATCTCTAAGACCATCATCATCACATTTCCAATCACAAATCCACCATACACCTTGATTCTTGGGCACCTCAACCCAAAATCAACCAAAACCACCAAGCCCCATCAAGCTTTCACCATGGATATTGTTTGAAGCTCATTCCCCTTCCTCCTTGGCACACGAATTGCTCCCTCCTTCCATTCTCCTTGGCTTTTCAATTTTCCACCATTAATTGGGTAAGTAAGCTTCTTGCCATGAGTTAATTTCTTTCTCATTCAAACTCTCCTTAGTTCATGAATCTTTGTTCTAAAACCCTTAGGGTTCTTGCACCCATGATCATGTAGGGCTTTGTTTCATGCCTTCCGACTCAAACCAAGGCAAGGATAAAGATCATTCCTCTTGTGCTCTCTCCAATAGGCTTGTTTATCAACATTTCATCATTTCCATATTGAGGTGGCAAGCTAGGCTTTGGAAGTTCAAGTTCCCAAGATTTTGAGCTAGGGCTCACTAAGGTTCTATTTACTCTTTGCTAATTTAAGGTAAGGAGTGGGTTATAGTGAGTATTACCTTACTCTGTGGTTTAGTTTGCAATATGCATATAATGAGTACTAAGATTTTTGTGTTAGTTTAGGTTGATATCATATAGAATAATTGCTAAAGTAGAATTTATGACTAAGGGAAATTATATTGATATTGATATGTTTAATCTTGATATTTGGTAATTGTTGATAAATTGAATGCTATGTTATTAAATGACTTGGGAAATGATGTTGATTAAAATCCAAGGCAAAGAAGTTCACTAATGAATAAAATAAATAATTTGGGAAAGTGTAGTTGAATTGAGGATCGGTGCATTGATAGACTAGGTGCCCCTGCCGGGTGTACCAAAGTCCTAAGGGCCAAGTGCTCATCCAGGCTAAAATCCCATTAGGTACAAATTCCCTGTTAGGCATCAATGCACCAAGACTCAATTCGCTGTCGGACTAAAATATTTAAAATGTGAAATGTGAATGAATTCAAATAACTAAATGTAATTTAATTGTGGAAATTATATAATAGCATAGCCTAACAGGTGAAGCCTTTTGGGTATAAAAGTCCTGTTTGAGCGAGAGACCCTTGGGTGTGCCAAAGTCCTGACAGGAGCGTTAAATTCCTAGCGATGCAAACCGGTTGTAACCGGGAGTGTTGTCCAGACGTGGTAAGTCGTTATCGCGCTGTGGGTGCGAACGCAATAAAGTCGTGACTGGAATACACTGAATGAGGAATGTGATTTATGAATGATGAAATGAGGATGAAAGACATTATGAGACTAATGCATAAAAATGATGAGATAAAATTGACTTGAGAAAACTAATGAATGCTTGAAAATGAATTGTGATACATTGACTCTTATTTATGATGTTGTGATTGAATTGTGGTATGTGTATGGCTTAGTGATGTATTATGTCTTAATTGGAAACTGCCTCCCCATTTTATGTGTAATACTTACTCCTTACTATCTCCACAGGTACTGAGGAAGAGTTTGCACAAGATCAGGCCGAGCAGGAGTACTCTCCCTCACAGGGAGAGTAGGTTACCTGTAGTGATGTAGGACATGGGAATGTCCTAGGCCCATTGAATCGATGTGAATCATTTTTGTTGTATATAGAATGTAAATAGCTTTTTTGGGGGCCCAGGACGATTCCTTTTGGGAAAGGGGTCTATTTTGGGGAAAAACTGATTTCCTAAAACTTGTTTATATTCCGCTAACTCTGATGCTGATACTATGATGTTTTAAACTTGTTTCTGATGCGTGCGCGAAGATGCACTAGCTGATATATAAATATATGTGAATAGCCCTGCTGGCTCTGCTATTTGAAAATGTGTTAATTATCAGGTTGCAGGAAAACAAAAGTTTTGGGAAAGTCCTAAAAACAAACGAAACTCCGTCCGTTTGACGGGAGATTTTCTTATGAATTAAAAGTAACCAAATGTTTTTCCTAATCAATTCATGTTTTTAAAATGAAATTTTCAAGTTACTATTTTTAATTAAGGGTATAAAAGGGTAAATAAACTTAGGTGTTACATTTTATGGTATCAGAGCAGTTTCCCTCGGCCTTTGGAGTTATGAGCTACTCCAGTGATTACTCACTGAGCGAGTAATCGATAATTATAGTTTAGAGTCTATAGTTTATTGATAGGGTGTTTATACTATTAATTGTGCTATTAAGCATTAATTGTCGGCCTTGTGCATGACTAAACAGAATGGCAGGTAGACGGATCGATAATGATGGGATCCGAGCTATTCTGGAGCAGATGGCTAAGATGCAACAGGATCATGGGAATAACATCGCAGCAGTAGCAGCAGCTGCAGCAGTAGCAGCAGCTGCAGCAGTAGCAGCAGCTGCAGCAGCAGCAACAGCAACAGCAGCTGCAATGATTCCTCAACCCCCAGCTCCAGTGGCTCTTGATTGGTTGGCGCGGTTCAGAAAGAACGATCCGCAGAAGTTCGATGGTGGTTTCAATCCCGATGGTGCACAGCTATGGTTGCAAGAGATCGAGAAGATCCTTAATACTATGGCACCACCGGAAGAACAGAAGGTTCTGCTAGCACAGTATATGCTGACTAGTGAAGCGGAACATTGGTGGCAGCAAATGCGGAGGGGTTTGGAGGCGGACAATCAGGCGATTACATGGGACTTGTTCAAGAGTCGTTTTCTGGGCAAGTACTTTCCGGAAGATGTCCGTAGAGAGAAGGAGATTACTTTTCTGCAGCTCGTGCAAGGAAACATGAGCGTCGGAGAATATGCTGCTAGGTTTGAGGACCTAATCCGTTATGCGGGGAGTTACAGGGATGCCGATGAGAGGACAAAGTGCATCAAGTTCGAGACCGGACTGCGTTCTGAGATCAAAATGGCTTTTGAATATCAGAACATCAGCAACTTGTCTCAACTGATCAACATGACTAGCACGTATGAAAAGAGCCGCAAGCAATGTGCAGCTGAGAAATGTAGCAAGAATGTTCAGAAGTCTGGAGGTCCTGTCAGGGGCAAGAGTTCGGTGCAGCAACCAGGTCCTTACTCCCAGCATAGATCAGGCCCGGTAGTGAGTACTTCTGGTTCTATTCCGACTTGTCCACACTGTGGCAAGCAGCACAGGGGAGATTGCTTGGATCCGAGCAAGAGGGTTGTGACCTGTTACAGATGTGGTCAGCCAGGTCACATGAGCATGAATTGTCCTAACAATGCAGTTAAAAAGGAGGTGAATGTGGCTAAGGTTCAGAAAACTGGCGACAACAGGGTGACCCGAAGGGGCAAGGTGTACACTCTGGACGGCGAGGAGGTTACTGATGCTGATGAACTGATTAGAGGTACCGGTTATGTTAATAGTATTCCTTGTGGCATTCTCTTTGATTGTGGAGCTACTCATTCATTTATTTCTACCGATTGCATGAAGAAGTTAGGGTTGTCTGCAATAGAAATGCCTTATAAATTATCTGTTTCTACACCCACAAATTCTTCTGTAGTCACATCAACTATGTGTTTGGATTGCCCACTTCGAGTATTGGAGCGGGAATTCAAAGTCAATCTAATCTGTTTACCTCTAACTAAGCTTAACATCATTCTGGGCATGGACTGGATGTCTCGGCACCATGTTTTGATTGACTGTCATCAGAAAGCAATTACTATTAGTGATCTTTCTTTATCTGCCCTGGAAATGAATGAGGAGGCAGAGATCAGTCAGATTCCGGTAGTCTGTGAGTTTCCAGAAGTCTTTCCTACAGAGATTCCTGGATTACCGCCAAACAGAGAAGTGGAGTTTAGTATAGATCTAATGCCCGGTGCAGGTCCTATTTCTATAGCCCCGTACCGGATGGCACCTCCGGAGTTAAAAGAGTTGAAAAAGCAGATAGAGGAGCTTTTGGCTAAGGGTTTGATTAGGCCAAGCGTGTCACCTTGGGGAGCTCCGATTCTTTTTGTTAAAAAGAAGGACGGAAGTCTCCGAATGTGCATCGATTATAGACAATTGAATGCGGTGACTGTGAAAAATAAATATCCTCTCCCTCGCATTGACGATTTGTTGGACCAATTGCGAGGAGCAGCGGTATTTTCTAAGATTGACCTTCGATCGGGATACCATCAAATCCGTATCCGAGAGGAGGACATTCCCAAAACGGCGTTCAGGTCGAGATATGGACATTTTGAATATGTGGTTATGTCCTTTGGTCTCACTAATGCTCCGGCTATCTTCATGGATTATATGAACAGAATATTCAGGCCGTACCTGGATTCTTTCGTCATAGTCTTCATTGACGACATTCTAATCTATTCTAAGAGTCCAAGTGAGCATGCTGAGCATCTGAGAATAGTGCTGCAAATTCTCAAATCCAAACAGCTTTATACAAAGCTTTCTAAATGTAGTTTCTGGTTGAATGAAGTGCAGTTTCTAGGGCATGTCATTTCTGAGAAGGTTGTTGCTGTTGATCCTTCTAAGGTGGAAGCGGTACTTAAGTGGGAGAGACCTAAGTCCATCACTGAGATCAGAAGCTTTCTTGGTATGGCTGGGTACTATCGGAGATTTATCGAGGGATTCTCTAAGTTGGCTCTTATTTTGACGACTCTTACACGGAAAGGTGTTCCGTTTGAGTGGTCCCCGGAATGTGAAGGTAGTTTCCAAGAGTTGAAGAGGCGGTTGACTAGTTCCCCAGTGTTAATTTTGCCGGACCCGACTCAGTCCTTCGTGGTTTATTGTGATGCTTCTAAGCAAGGGTTGGGTTGTGTGTTGATGCAGCAAGGGCAAGTCATAGCTTATGCATCCAGACAATTGAGGCAGCATGAACAGAACTATCCCACTCATGATCTTGAGTTGGCGGCAGTAGTTTTTGCTTTGAAAATCTAGAGGCATTATCTATATGGTTCAAAGTTCGAAGTCTTTAGCGATCATAAAAGTCTTCGCTATCTCTTCGATCAAAAAGAGTTAAATATGAGGCAGAGGAGGTGGATGGAATTTCTGAAAGACTATGACTTCGATCTTCATTACCATCCGGGCAAAGCCAATGTAGTGGCTGATGCACTAAGTCGTAAGACTTTGCATGTCAGCAATCTGATGGTGAAAGAGATGGAATTGATTCAAGAATTTAGCGACCTCAACTTGAACATGCAAGTGAAAGAGAAGAGCATTGTTCTTGAAATGTTGTGGGTTACTAATGACTTGATGAGTCTTATTAAAGAAAAGCAAGCCGATGATGTAGAGCTGCAAAAGTTGTTAGAAGGGGCATCGGGCAATGAAGAGCCCGACTTTGTGAAAGGTTCTGATGGCATCATCCGATTTAGGGGTCAGATATGTGTTCCTATGGATTTCGAAGTTAGAAGAGATATCCTATGGGAAGCACATCGAACCAAGATGAATTTTCATCCTGGTGCAACAAAGATGTACCAAGATCTAAAAAGGATTTATTGGTAGCCGAAGTTGAAAACTGATGTGGCCGATCACGTGTCTCATTGCTTAACTTGTCAGAAGGTTAAGATTGAGCATCAAAAGCCTGGTGGTCCTTTGCGATCACTTGAGATTCCGGAATGGAAATGGGACAGTATAGCTATGGACTTTGTGACGGGTTTACCAAGGACTGTTGGAGGATGTGATTCAGTCTGGGTGGTTGTGGACCGTCTTACAAAGTGTGCTCATTTCATTCCTACCCACAAGAAGTATACTCTTGAGAAGTTAACTCAGTTGTACATCAGGGACATAGTGAAGTTGCATGGTGTTCCTACTAGCATTGTATCCGATCGTGATCCGAGATTTCTGTCTAGACAGTGGAAAATGCGCCCAGACCAGCCCACCGTGTGCCCAGGCGAGTTGCTGCGCGCACCAGCATGCGCCAGAAATCCGTGTTGGCGCGCCAGAACCTCATCCGACCGTGCAAGCCATGCACCAGCTTGGTGCTGGTGCTGATAGCGCGCCCAGGCGGGCCGGCATGCGCCCAGGCGCGTCGCGCACACCAGATCAGATCTGGTGCGTCCAAAATCAGCTTGGTGGCTAAGTTTTTGATTCTAGCCACACGATCCTTCAGCACCATGGCAAGGAAATTAAGACACATAAAACCCTTTCACACTCCCCTACCAAAGCAACTCATCATCCTCATAAGATTCTCTCCATCTCCAAGACCATCATCATCACATTTCCAATCACAAATCCACCATACACCTTGATTCTTGGGCACCTCAACCCAAAATCAACCAAAACCACCAAGCCCCATCAAGCTTTCACCATGGATATTGTTTGAAGCTCATTCCTCTTCCTCCTTGGCACACGAATTGCTCCATCCTTCCATTCTCCTTGGCTTTTCAATTTTCCACCATTAATTGGGTAAGTAAGCTTCTTGCCATGAGTTAATTTCTTTCTCATTCAAACTCTCCTTAGTTCATGAATCTTTGTTCTAAAACCCTTAGGGTTCTTGCACCCATGATCATGTAGGGCTTTGTTTCATGCCTTCCGACTCAAACCAAGGCAAGGATAAAGATCATTCCGCTTGTGCTCTCTCCAATAGGCTTGTTTATCAACATTTCATCATTTCTATATTGAGGTGGCAAGCTAGGCTTAGGAAGTTCAAGTTCCCAAGATTTTGAGCTAGGGCTCACTAAGGTTCTATTTACTCTTTGCTAATTTAAGGTAAGGAGTGGGTTATAGTGAGTATTACCTTACTCTGTGGTTTAGTTTGCAATATGCATATAATGAGTACTAAGATTTTTGTGTTAGTTTAGGTTGATATCATATAGAATAATTGCTAAAGTAGAATTTATGACTTAGGGAAATTATATTGATATTGATATGTTTAATCTTGATATTTGGTGATTGTTGATAAATTGAATGCTATGTTATTAAATGACTTGGGAAATGATGTTGATTAAAATCCAAGGCAAAGAATGTCACTAATAAATAAAATAAATAATATGGGAAAGTGTAGTTGAATTGAGGATCGGTGCATTGATAGACTAGGTGCCCCTGCCGGGTGTACCAAAGTCCTAAGGGCCAAGTGCTCATCCAGGCTAAAATCCCATTAGGTACAAATTCCCTGTTAGGCATCAATGCACCAAGACTAAATTCGCTGCCGGACTAAAAGATTTAAAATGTGAAATGTGAATGAATTCAAATAACTAAATGTAATTTAATTGTGGAAATTATATAATAGCATAGCCTAACAGGTGAAGCCTTTTGGGTATAAAAGTCCTGGTTGAGCGAGAGACCCTTGGGTGTGCCAAAGTCCTGGCAGGAGCGTTAAATTCCTAGTGATGCAAACCGGTTGTAACCGAGAGTGTTTTCCAGACGTGGTAAGACGTTATCGCGCTGTGGGTGCGAACGCAATAAAGTCGTGACTGGAATACACTGAATGAGGAATGTGATTTATGAATGATGAAATGAGGATGAAAGACATTATGAGACTAATGCATAAAAATGATGAGATAAAATTGACTTGAGAAAACTAATGAATGCTTGAAAATGAATTGTGATACATTGACTCTTATTTATGATGTTGTGATTGAATTGTGGTATGTGTATGGCTTAGTGATGCATTATGTCTTAATTGGAAACTGCCTCCCCATTTTATGTGTAATACTCACTCCTTACTATCTCCACAGGTACTGAGGAAGAGTTTGCACAAGATCAGGCCGAGCAGGAGTACTCTCCCTCACAGGGAGAGTAGGTTACCTGTAGTGATGTAGGACATGGGAATGTCCTGGGCCCATTGAATCGACGTGAATCATTTTTGTTGTATATAGAATGTAAATAGCTTTTTTGGGGGCCCAGGACGATTCCTTTTGGGAAAGTGGTCTATTTTGGGAAAAAACTGATTTCCTAAAACTTGTTTATATTCCGCTAACTCTGATGCTGATACTATGATGTTTTAAACTTGTTTTTGATGCGTGCACGAAGATGCACTAGCTGATATATAAATATATGTGAATAGCCCTGCTGGCTCTGCTATTTGAAAATGTGTTAATTATCAGGTTGCAGGAAAACAGAAGTTTTGGGAAAGTCCTAAAAACAAACGAAACTCCGTCCGTTTGACGGGAGATTTTCTTATGAATTAAAAAGTAACCAAATGTTTTTCCTAATCAATTCATGTTTTTAAAATGAAATTTTCAAGTTACTATTTTTAATTAAGGGTATAAAAGGGTAAATAAACTTAGGTGTTACACCATGACTCATCCTTGATTCGAGGATAGTCATCCGAGGAAACATGAGGTGGCAAAACCTGATAAAAACGCGTTTTTCTACCATTCCAAGCCTATTTCAACGTAAAGAAAGGTCAGGATAATCGATTATCGATGCTGACAATAGATTATCCAGCTTAAAATTTGCCCAAATTAAAAATTTTGGCTAAGACAATCGATTCGATTGCCCAGCTTAAAAATCCACCATTTTCACATTTTTAAAATATTGTCTAGCTTAAATAATGAATTTTAAACTCCAAGAATCCTTATTACTCCCTCCGGCTCAAATTATAAGCAACCTTAACTAATTTTACACATATTAAGGAGGTTAGTTGTTTGTATTTAATTTTCTAAAATTTATAAAAGAATAGAGATATTTTAGGAAAGTTGCATTAGGAATTAAATAAAAATTAAATAAGATAACAATTTTCTAAGAATGTTTTAGGAAAGTTGCATTGGAAAGAAATAAAATTTAAGAAAGTTGGTTAGTTTTGCTTATATTTTAAAAAATATATATATAATTTCTTTTTTTTATATTTCAAGCGGACGGAGTATTATACAATATTATTCTTAAAAATTGAAGGATATTACAAGTTACAATTGCATATTGAGTTAATTGTCACTTTGGTCCCTGAAATTACATACCGCTTTCACTTTCGTCCCTCAAATTACGAAAATAGCTTTGAAGTCCCTGAATTTGTAAAAATGTGTGCACGTTAGTCCATGGAGTTAACCTCCGTCAACGTCCGTTAACGGCGGAGTGACACGCACTTTAAATAATTCACTATAGTCCCTGTAATCACTTTAAATAATTCACTATAGTCCCTACAGTATACAATTTATTCATCATAGTCCCTAAAACTATACAATTTATTCACTTTAGTCCCTATATTCAAATTTCATATTAACTCAAACAATCAGTAAAAAATTAACCAAAAAGATTAAGAGGTATGGAATACCTTCTGCATATCTGCATATCTGAGATGAAGTTATATACTTTACAATATGAAGGATCAACCAATCCAAAGTCAATTTCATGAACCAAAGTGTTGTTTTACTATGTACAACATTGTTTTGTATGCTTTCCAAATTGTGCCATTCTGTTTGAGTTTTTTTTTATTAACACTGTTTGAGTTTTTCTCTTCATTGCACCAAAGATAATATTTATGCAACCAAAAATGTAAAACTTACGTTCCTGAAATTATATATTTAATATATTAAGAGTAAATTCGGAAGGTTTTCAATGTTTTGTTTTTGGTACACAGTTTTCAGTATTGACTTTACACTTTTAATTACTTAAACATTATCTCTAAATGAGCAAGGATGAAACTTCATCTCAAATATGCAGAAGGTATTTCATACCCCTTAATCTTTTTGGTTAATTCTTTATTGATTGTTTGAGTTAATCTGCAATTTAAACTATACTGATATAGGGACTAAAGTGAATAAATTGTATAGTTTCAGATACTATAATGAATAACTTAAAATAATTACAGGAACTATAATGAATTATTTAAAGTGATTACAGGGACTATAGTGAATTATTTAAAGTGCATGTCATGCCTCCGTTAACGGACGTTGACGGAGGGACTAACATGCACACGTTTTTACAAATCCAGGGACCTCAAAGCTATTTTCGTAATTTGAGGGACGAAAGTGAAAACGGTATGTAATTTCAGGGCCAAAGTGACAATTAACTCATTGCATATTCATAAACAAACATTGAATCCTTAGTATTTTTTTTAAGATATAATGAGCCAACATGACATTACTGAATAAAGACTAAAGCTTTCAACTGTTTGATCTCTCTCCCTTAATCTATCAGCAGAGCAGGTTCCTTAATCATCCCTCTTGCGGTAATCAGCCTTGGGTTCATGTTCTTTGTACCTATCCTTAACAGATTCAGCATTAGGGCCACCAATAGCCTCTTCAGCACCATCATATGCCTTATGAACAGTTTGGCTTGCCACCCCTTTCTCGGTTTCCTTTGCCTTCTCCTCTGCAACTCTATCAAATTCTTCAGCTGTCGATGGGGCCCTCTCTTCCGTCAAACGGCCATGGTTTCCCTTGTTTGCTTCCCCATAATTCTAATGTATGCATGGTTCATTCATTCAATTCAATAACCAAAAGTTATTATGTTTTTATTTTATCACTGTAAACCGCTTCACAAATAGTTTGATAACTCTTGCTTTATACACGTCCAAGTATAGATAGTAATTTCATATTCGTATTTTGATTCATTTCTCATTCCGTAATTTCAAGCTTCAAATACAGGACGAAAGAAAAAAGTCAAAAACTTTCCAGTAACAATTATTTCATTCGGTACTATTTATAAGACCATTTTGGAATTTTATTTTAATCCTATTTATAAGACCTCATCTCAACTTTCAATAGCATTTAATTATTTTTTTTTACAATTACCTCTATTAACTCCATACTTTTTAAAATCCCAATAATAATTATCCTCCAAATAATAATTATAAGGATAGTTTTGAAAAAGTAAATCAAATTTTCTCATTTCCAATATCACTACTATGTTTAGTTATTTTTTTTGGTGGAAGAAAAAATCCTAAAAAAATCTTATAAATACGACCGAAGGAGTAATTGCAAAAAAGACTAACTATCCATTATGAAAAAGGAAACTAAACAATCAAAAGTTCAAAACCCCTTCATTTGCTTTATGCAAATTAATTTTCTTATTTGGACCATTCTTCAATAAACTAAAAATTTACAGCAAGTGCCATACGTAATTAGTAATTCTACAACAATAATTCTAGAACAAAAAAGAAAGAAAAGAAAAGCAAATATTTCTAGAATTCTTGGCACAAAAATTAAAGAAAAGAAAACGAAAAAAGAATAACCAAGAGACTAAAAGATACAAAGGAGGGTACCTTAATGGGGTTGTAGAAAAATGGTCTAGCGGGACTGAAGATGGAGGACCGAGAAGTGGTGTGGAGAAGGGTGAGGAAGTTGCCACCAGCCATGGTGCTTCAATTCCTCGATCCACAGGCAAATGTTTGTTTGAGAGAGAGGAGGTTGTCCAAAATTATTTCTGTTATGAGGGTCTGTCTCAAGGGGACGTGTCGTTAGGAGGTGTCTAATGATAGGCACGTGCTGTTGTTGTACTGCGCCACTGTGTGACCGGGCAAGACAGCCGGCTGCAGGCTATATATATTCACCTCTATCTCTATATGACATTTTTGTTTTTTTATCTTATTTTCATTGTTAGGTTGGGTTTTTAATTTTTTTTATTTATTTTGATCCATATTTTATAAGCATTTATTTTGATCCTTTATTGATCCATTATTTTTTATAAAAAGAAATTCAATTTGATTTTTCCGTTATAGTAGTTTTAGTTTTATCAAAGCATAGCATTTACACTCATTACCAAAAACTGAAAAATATTACTGTATCATAATCTTGAAAATTTCTAGTCCACCACTTGATCGAAGCTAGGAATTATGGTGTTGTTTTGTTAATGGTGGTTGATGATATAGATAAAGATGATAATATGATACAAATATGAATAGAGATGACAGTCAGAACTCTATTGATGGAGCTGTAGGAATTTTTGTCAAGCTCTAACGATGGTAATAAAGGTAAATATTTCTAGTATAACTAACATTTTTTATGACAAAATGATTGAATTGAATTTTTAAAAATAAAAGAAAAGACCATAATAAGTCAAAAAAAGATTAAGGACCAAAATGAATATTGAAAACAAAATAAAGGACAAAAAATGTAATTGTCGTGTCCTTAATCGAAATCAACCTTGAAGCTATGGAAGAACTTCAGGAATGATCTCAACCAAGATGGTAATGTAGGACTCTTTAGGATTTCTGTATATCCAGTTGGGATAAACAGGTTCTCCCTAGTCAACAAAGTGTGTGCTAGTGTCAACTTAGGGATGAGAAGACGTACCTTAGCCCCTATAGCATGGTGGTTCTTATAGGGGATACTTGTGTGTCGTGGGCCTTTCTGATGAGGCTTGTGAAGAGGAAGAACTCAAGTAGGATTCGTAATGGTCCTGATAAGGCTGCCTTCATAAATCCAATACGTGATAAGCCCTTGTTTTTATCAAGTTTATCCACCGGCTCAAAATAGACTAGAGGGGGGTGAATAGTATTTTGAAGCCTCAATACAAACTTTTCGATTGCTAAAGAGAATGGATTTCAGAAAACAAGTTTTCTAACAAAAATGTATTGTTTAATCGATTAATTTCAAGCTTAATCGATTAATGCCGAAGATCACTCAAGTACTAATCGATTAACTAGGCGTTACTCGATTAAGACCGAATGGTGCTCTAAAAATAATCGATTAATCAATCACTTAATCGATTAATTCATGATTAATTTGACAGAAAATCAGCCTTATTCAGAATTCAATGGAGATTACAATTCAATGATGCACTAACAAATGATTTATGAATGAATGAACAAAACTACGTAAATTTACCAAGTCAATTTAGGTTTATTATCTAGGAATTGAAAAAGCCCCAAAATTAACCTAATCAATTGGTTTGTTCTTGATTAATGAAAGCTTGAAGAAAGAAAACAAAGAAGACAAGATTTTATCCTGGTTCACTCTCTACCACTTGAGAGCTACATCCAATCCCCTCTATCAAAGATAGAGAGTTTCTACTATATACACAATTGTTAGATTACAATGGTTAAAGATGCGGCTCACTCTAGCTCTCCTATCTTAACCCCTTCAAGAGAGTACCAATCTCTTGAAAATCTACCAATTGTTTCTTGTATCTTGTCCTCTTGAATTGTTGAAGGATGCTCTCCACACAATTCCTTTCCTCTTGCTTTGAGATGCTTCAAAGACTTTCAAGTTGTGAATTCTTCACTTGTTGTTGTTGAATGCTTGAAGTTACAACCTCTTGTTGTAGAATGCTTCAACACAAAGTACTAAATTCTAGAAATTTGAATCTCAATGAATCTAAGAATATTGAATGATTGAAAGTGAAGAAGATTGAAAGATTGTAAAATCTTGATAGAACAATTTGAAAATAGTAATAGCTCTTAGAAGATTGTGAAAGTATAATTCTCTATAGAAAAATATGAAAGTGTGTGTAACCTTGTCAAAGTAGAAATGAAAAACTTTTAAACAAAATATTATTTTTCCGATACAACAGTAATTAATCGATTAATGAACAAGTCACTAATCGATTAACCTTTGTTAAACAATCAGTGTTGTACAGTTTCAACGTGTTAATCGATTAAGCCTTTCGTGCTAATCGATTAACCACTGTAAAAAGTGATTAAAAATTAAGCTTTTCAAATGTACTTTGATCTAAACTTTAATTAGAGCTATTTCTATCAAGATAATCTTTCTTCACTATTAATCAAACAATATTAAAACTTATATTGAGATTCCTAAGCTACCACTCACTCTCATGAAATGGAAAATTAAAATATTACATTTGATTAAGAATAAAACAAAAACTTAATCTAATTCTCCATGAGTGGTGCTTGAGTTGTTGTTGAATGTTGTTGCTTGACTTTGGTTTGTTAGCATCAAAACATCATCAAACCTACAAACTCCCCCTTTTTGATGATGACAAACTCTCTTCACAATGAAGTACCAAGTTTTTAAATACTCCCCCTAAATGTAACACAGTTAGGAAAAATACATAAAAACTTAACCTACAAAGCCACAACATCAACAAACATTTCTCCCCCTTTTGGCATCATTAAAAAGTAGTGAATTTAGAAAAGAACTTTTGCCAAAAGTGAGAGGTAAGTGCTAGACAATGGATATTCAACACAATATAAAGACAATAATATGCAGTAAAAACATACACAAGTTGGCCATAACCAAGACCATATCACATACTACACAATAAGTCCATAATAACATTGCATAATACAGATTCCATACTCCAAAAAACACAGCATATTACCATAGTTCAGCAGCATAACATAAACCATAAAGAGACTAAGGCCATACACATACCCTATCTAAGTTCAACCATAGCAAAAACATAAACAGTCCAAAACAGTCCAGCCAAGAAACTAAGTCCCAAAAGCCATGAAAAAGCATAAAAAGGATAGCATCGGAGTATGATAAAAGTGCAGCAAAATAGTGAAAATCATCATAAGATCATAGATGGTTAAGGGTTGGATGAAGGGTGAGAAAAGAAACTAGAGATGTGGTCCATGATCCTCTGCTCCATTGCACGATTCTGAATATCAATTCTTTGCTCCATTGCATCAAACTGATTATCTATTTGCTGAATAAGTGAAGCATGTGCAGCTTGAGCATCAAATGGTGCCTCTAAGTTGTCAAAGTCGATGAAATCTTCAACATTGACTTCTTGATCAGTTTCCATTGCATCACTAGCCGGTGGAGCAGCTTGTGGAGCTTGAGGAGCTTGAGGACCCGGTTGAGCAGCTTGCTCTAAAGCCTTAATTTGCGAATTCCACATCCAAGACATTGTTGGCTTATGAAAACCAATCCTCATTAGATGAATGTGGTGAATGTTCAAACACAACTTACCCTCCGGATCTTTCTCACACGGTTCACCATCCGGAATTGGCACACCATAATGACGAAGGAGTTTGGTCACATGCATAGGATATGGTAAATACTGAGTGGAAGCAGACTGTGCAGTAGTGAGCATTCTAGCCAAAACTATCTTGTTCCAATTTATCTTAACATTATGCTTAATTCCATAAAACAATGTCAAGTCATCCTCATGGACTTGAGCATAATTTTGAGAACCTTTTGGAATTAGACAATAAGCAATAATGTATAACAAGACCCTATCTTCAGCATGTAACAAGGAAACCTTCTTAGTACCTTTATCCCAATTAAATTCTGGTCTTACAACCTCAGAATAAACAGTAGTAGGATCAACATTTAGTTCAACCGATTCATCATCACCAAAGAAAGTACCCTCATCTTTCAAACCAAATAAAATTTTCAGATCAGCAGGATTAATAACAAAGTGATGACCCCTCACTTGGCTTTGATAAACCCCATCAATTTTAGTGAAATTAGCATAAAATTGCCTAACAAGCTTAGGGTAATAGTGAGTATTGAATTCCAAAAACCTCTGTAAGTGCTGAGAAACTAACAAGTCATGAAAACCAAACCTTTCCTTCTTCAACCATGGAAAGTAAAGATACCGAATGACTCCAAAGCTTCCGTTATCAAACTTCGGTGCACGTTCTTCGCGTTCTGCTTGAGAGAACCACACATTGTTGCGATCCTTATGTGGTGGACGCTTCTTTCGTGGAGGAGGATTCGGATTGGAGGAGGAGGAGGCCATTTTCCAAGGAGAGAGAAAGTTAGGGTTAAGGTTTGAGGAATTTGGGGGTTTTCGGATTTTGGGTGATTTGGGTTGAAATGGATGGAATTTTTGGTAGATATGATGTTAGGAAGATGATTTGAGGGAAGAAATTGGGTTTAAAATGCAAAACAATAGCCCTTATGATCCATGTATGATTTTCGAGTAGAGAGAATCGGAGAAGAGAGAGAAGAAAAAGAGGAAAAATGAGCAACTGTGCAGAAAACTTGTTTTTATATTTCCATGTCCAGTACCCTTAATCGATTAGCGAAGACCTTAATCGATTAAGACCGAAAGTGGTTTAAAAATTAATCGAGTTAAAGCTTCATTAATCGAGTAAGTGCGAAAGTGGTTTGAAAATTAATGGAGTTAAAGCTTCATTAATCGAGTAAGTCCGAAAATGGTTTGAAAATTAATCGATTAATGAATGACAGTTAATCGATTAATGTGCACAAAACTCAAATTTTTGAAATTTTGAAAAATATTTTCATACACACAAACACATATAGACATTTAGCATTTAGCACACACATTTAAACAAGCAAACATATCATAGAAAAACACACACATAACTACTAATTTAGAGAATTATGAAAGGATTTTCAAATAACACTCAAACAACAATACATAATGAAATAGGCTTAAGGTGATGAACTAAAATGATTTCAAAAACAATTAGCTAATAGTGGAGTCATCAAAAATACCAAGTTCCCTTCTAATACGATAGAAGTTATCCCTTGGTAAAGGTTTTGTAAAAATGTCAGCTAATTGGTTTGAGGTTTGAACAAATTCTATAACACAATCACCTTTTTGGACATGGTCTCTTAGAAAATGATGCCTAATCTCAATATGTTTTGTTCTAGAGTGCAATACCGGGTTTTTAGTTAAATTTATTGCGGATGTATTGTCACATTTAATAGGAATTTTTGACAAGTTTAAACCAAAATCCGAAAGTTGTTGCTTCATCCAAAGGATTTGAGCACAACAACTCTCGGCCGCAATATATTCGGCTTCCGCGGTTGATAAAGCTACACAATTTTGCTTTTTTGAAAACCATGATACAAGAGAACTTCCAATTAAATGGCATGTTCCACTTGTACTTTTTCGTTCAACTTTACAACCCGCAAAATCAGAATCCGAATAGCCTATTAAATTTAAAAGGGCATCTCTAGGATACCATAATCCGGTATTGGTGGTTCCTTTCAAATATTTCATAATCCTCTTAACAGCAGTTAAATGTGATTCTTTTGGATTGGCTTGAAAACGAGCACACATGCACACACTAAACATATTATCGGGACGAGAAGCAGTTAAGTATAATAAACTACCTATCATACCACGATACTTTGTTACCTCTACGGGTTTTCCGATGTCATCCTTGTCCAAGTAACATGTGACGCTCATTGGAGTTGAAGCTACCTTGCACGACTCCATGCCAAACCTTGTAAGTAGTTCTCTACAATACTTCCCTTGATGAATGTAAATCCCATCATCAAGTTGCTTGATTTGTAGTCCAAGGAAGAAAGTAAGCTCTCCCATCATAGACATCTCGAACTCACTTTACATGATTTCTGAAAATTTCTTGCACAATTTTTCATTAGTTGCACCAAAAATAATATCATCAACATATATTTGGACTAAAAGTATGTCCTTACCGGATCTTTCAATAAAAAGCGTATTCTCCATGGCACCTCGTTTAAAACCTTTTTCAATTAGAAAATTACTTAGACGATCATACCAAGCTCTAGGAGCTTGTTTAAGACCATACAAAGCCTTTTTCAATTTAAAAACATAGTCTGGATGTTCAAAATCTTCAAATCCGGGAGGTTGTGAAACATACACTTCTTCTTGAATGTATCCATTAAGAAATGCACTTTTAACATCCATTTGATACAATCTAAAATTTATAATAGATTCAAAAGCAAGTAAGATTCTAATGGCTTCTAATCTAGCTACGGGAGAATACGTATCATCATAGTCTATCCCTTCCTCTTGACTATAACCCTTAGCTACCAACCTAGCCTTATTCCTAACAATAATAGCCGACTCATCTAGTTTATTCCTAGAAACCCAACGAGTACCAATTTCAAGACGGTCATCGGGTTTTGGCACAAGCTCCCAAACTTGGTTTCTTTCAAATTGATTTAATTCTTCTTGCATGGCCATAACCTAATGTTCGTCTTGAAGTGCCTCACTAATATTCTTAGGTTCTACTTGTGAAACAAAAGCAACATAATAACAAAAATTATTCAAAGTGCTTCGGGTTAGCACTCCCTTAGCAATGTCACCTAGAATATTAGAGACTGGGTGATTTTTGTTCGTTTTCCAAGCAATTGGTAGATCGGTATGCGGCTCTTGTGCTAAGTCCTTCTCTTGTGCTTGCATTTCTCCATTCTCAACTTGATTTTCTCCTTCTTGTTGTTGCATTTGCATGTCATGATCCAAAAATGTACCTACATTCTCATCATCACAAGAAACAACACACTCTCCTTTCGGAGATTCATCAAACACGACATGAACTGATTCTTCTACGGTTAAGGTTCTTCTATTAAAAAATATGATAAGCCTTGCTATGAGTTGAATATCCAATGAAAATACCTTCATCGGCTTTTGAATCGAATTTGCCGACTGGGTTCTTACCGTTATTTAAAATAAACACCTTACAACCAAAAACATGAAAATAAGAGATATTTGGCTTTCGCCCTTTTAACAACTCATAAGGTGTTTTATTCAAATGCGGACGGATAAGAACCCTATTAATGACATAACACGCGGTATTAACCGCATCAGCCCAAAAATAAGAGGGAACTCTAGATTCCTTAAGCATAGTCCGTGCAAGTTCCTCTGAAAATTGATGACTTATTCCATACTTTTCACAAAACGCATCAAACTTTGAGTTTTCAAACTCACCACTGTGATCACTTGTAATAGACACTATTTTCAAATTTAATTGATTTTGGATGAGTTTGGCAAATTTTTTAAAACTTTTATAAGTGTCGCTTTTGGCGGATAAAAACAATGTCCATGTGAATCGAGTAAAGTCATCTACCATAACAAAGCCGTAGTAATTACCACCTAAACTCCGAACTTGTGATGGGCCAAACAAATCCATGTGGATTAATTCCAATGGCTTTGTTGTGCTTACCACATTTTTGGGTTTAAAAGAGTTTTTAACTTGCTTGCATTTTTTACATGAGTCACAAACACTATCAAGTTTAAAATTAAGTTTAGGTAAGCCAATCACTAAGTCCTTTCGTAGTAGTTTATTTAATTGATTCACATTTACATGAGCAATGCGACGATGCCAAAGTCGAACCTCATCATCAAAAGATTTAAAACATGTTGAAAATAATGAGGTTATCTCATCCAAATCAATTAAATAGGTGTTATTAGAGCGTCGACCTACGAACTTAACACTATCATCAATACAACTCTTAATAAAACAAAATTCTGAAGTAAAGGTCACATTGTTGCCCATATCACATAGTTGACTTATACTAAGCAAGTTGTGTTTTAAGCCTTCTACAAATAGGACATTTTCAATGATTAGGTTAGATACGTTACCAATCTTACCCACTCCTAGAATTTTGCCTTCGTTGTTGTCGCCATAGGTGACATGACCACCACCTTTTGTAGTAAGTTCGATGAAATGCGATTTGTCTCCCGTCATATGCCTCGAACATCCACTATCCAAGTACCATCTTCGCTCCTTTGTTCGAAGGCACATCTACAAAACAATGTCATTTACTTAACTTAGGTACCCAAGTTATCTTGGGTCCTTTGATGTTAGTTTGGGGTGTAGTCCCCTTCACAATCCATACATACTTTCCACTTGGTATACCAAATTTCTTAATATTGCATTTATTTGAAGTACGCCCAAAAATACCACAATAATGACAAGTTGGAGTTTTTGAAAAATCAATTTTAGAGAATGTACCAACTTTGCGAAAATTGCGATTTTTGGGTTTGGTATACCCAAGTCCGGTTCTATTACTATTATTCCTTTGATTAGAAAGCAAATGATCCAAGCAAGTGTCTCCTCTTGTGAGCCTTGCAATTCTATCATTCAAATTAAAAACTTCTTTTTCAAGAGATTTGCAATTATCATAAGTAGAGATATCATTTGTTTTCAAATCACAATTGCATGTGGAATTTGCATAAATGAGTTCAAGGGTTTCATTTTGAAGCTTTAGCTCCTCAAGAGAATTTTGTAATTTGAAAATCTTTTCTTGTTGCTTCAAAATGAAATTCTTTCTTTCAACATTTATTTTTGCTAATTTCTTCAACTCTTTATGCATTTCCACATACACATTATATAGTTCATTGAAGGAGGGAGAATTAGAATTAGAACTAGCATCAGAAAGATAATCTACCTCATTTGCGTTATCACTTGATTTCATGCTTGAAGATGCTTCTTCATCAAACTTGGTCATCAAGCAAAGGTTAGCAAGTTCTTCATCTTCCGATGAACTAGTTGAAGATTGATTTTCCGGTTCATCCCACACTATATACGCCCTTTTTCCTTTAGATTGATTGGGCTTCCACTTGTCACTTTCGGGCTTCTTTGAGTTGGTTGGACAATTTGATCTATAATGGCCCGGCTTCCCACACCCATGACATATGATGTTGTCTTTATTGGTCTTGTTCCTTGGTTGAGCGTCCTTAGAGTCTCTTGATCTATTTCTATTGAAATTACTCTTATTCTTAAGGAAACGTCCAAGTTTTTTGACCAACAACCCGAGTGTCTCGTCATCGATGTTGGAGTCGGAATCATCCACTAGAGAGGGTTCTTCATGTGCCTTTAGGGATTTTGAATTAGTTTTAAGAGCTATCCCCTTCTTCTTTCTATTGGCATCCTCGTTCATGGATAATCTTCCTAGCTCCATTTCATGCTCTTGAAGCTTCCCAAATAGTATTGCTAAATCTATCTCGTCTAGATCCTTAGACTCCATGATGGCAGTGACTTTAGGTTGCCATTCCCTGCTAAGACATCTCAACACTTTATTAACAACTTCACCATTAGTTAGAATTTTGCCAAGAAAAGAAAGATGATTAATAATGTGAGTAAAACGCTTTTGCATGTTGCCTATGTTTTCATTTGGCAACATACGAAAGAGCTCGTACTCATGCATGAGAGTATTAAGCCTAGCCCTTCTAACCTCATTAGTGCCCTCATGTGTGACTTGTAGTGTGTCCCACATTTGTTTGAGAGAGAGGAGGTTGTCCAAAATTATTTCTGTTATGAGGGTCTGTCTCAAGGGGACGTGTCGTTAGGAGGTGTCTAATGATAGGCACATGCTGCTGTTGTACTGCGCCACTATGTTACCGGGCAAGACAGCTGGCTACAGGCTATATATATTCACCTCTATCTCTATATGACATTTTTGTTTTTTATCTTATTTTCATTGTTAGGTTGGGTTTTTATTTTTTTTTATTTATTTTGATCCATATTTTATAAGCATTTATTTTGATCCTTTATTGATCCATTATTTTTTATAAAAAGAAATTCAATTTGATTTTTCCGTTATAGTAGTTTTAGTTTTATCAAAGCATAGCATTTACACTCATTACCAAAAACTGAAAAATATTACTGTATCATAATCTTGAAAATTTCTAGTCCACCACTTGATCGAAGCTAGGAATTATGGTGTTGTTTTTTTAATGGTGGTTGATGATATAGATAAAGATGATAATATGATACAAATATGAATAGAGATGACAGTCAGAACTCTATTGATGGAGCTGTAGGAATTTTTGTCAAGCTCTAACGATGGTAATAAAGGTAAATATTTCTAGTATAACTAACATTTTTATGACAAAATGACTGAATTGAATTTTTAAAAATAAAATAAAAGACCATAATAAGTCAAAAAAATATTAAGGACCAAAATGAATATTGAAAACAAAATAAAGGTCAAAAAATGTAATTGTCGTGTCCTTAATCGAAATCAACCTTGAAGCTATGGAAGAACTTCAGGAATGATCTCAACCAAGATGGTAATATAGGACTCTTTAGGATTTTTGTATATCCAGTTGGGATAAACAGGTTCTCTCTAGTCAACAAAGTGTGTGCTAGTGTCAACTTAGGGATGAGAAGACGTACCTTAGCCCCTATAGCATGGTAGTTCTTATAGGGGATTACCTGTGTGTCGTGGGCCTTTCTGATGAGGCTTGTGAAGAGGAAGAACTCAAGTAGGATTCGTAAAGGTCCTGATAAGGCTGCCTTCATAAATCCAATACGTGATAAGCCCTTGTTTTTATCAAGTTTATCCATCAAGGTACGTAGTGTTGGAAACCAACAAGCGGCTCAAAATAGACTAGAGGGGCAGTGAATAGTATTTTGAAGCCTCAATACAAACTTTTCGATTGCTAAAGAGAATGGATTTCAGAAAACAAGTTTTCTAACAAAAATGTACTGTTTAATCGATTAATTTCAAGCTTAATCGATTAATGCCGAAGATCACTCAAGTACTAATCGATTAACTAGGCGTTCACTACTAGAAAATAAGGTTTTGAAATCGGGGTTTTAAAATCGGTCGTTGTAAAGCCGATTTAAAAAAAAACGCGGTGGCAATTTTGTAAATAAAATCTAACTTTTGAAATCGTTCGTTAAACAACCGATTTCGTAAGTATTTTTTCTTTTTTTAAATTTTAAATTTTTTATCTTTTGAAATCGGTCAAAATGACTGATTTCGTAAGTATTTTTTATTTTTTTAATTTTTAATTTTTAATCTTTTGAAATTGGTCAAAATGACCGATTTCGTAAGTATTTGTTTCTTTTTTTAAATTTTAAATTTTTATCTTTTGAAATCGGTCAAAATAACTGATTTCGTAAGTGTTTTTTCTTTTTCTAAATTTTAAATTTTTTATCTTTTGAAATCGGTCAAAATAACTGATTTCGTAAGTATTTTTTATTTTTTTAATTTTTAATCTTTAATCTTTTGAAATCGGTCAAAATGACCGATTTCGTAAGTATTTTTTTTCTTTTTTTAAATTTTAAATTTTTATCTTTTGAAATCGGTCAAAATGACTGATTTCGTAAGTGTTTTTTCTTTTTTTAAATTTTTAAATTTTTATCTTTTGAAATCGGTCAATATGGCTGATTTCGTAAGTATTTTTTCTTTTTTTAATTTTTAATCTTTAATCTTTTGAAATCGATCAATATGACCGATTTCGTAAGTATTTTTTTCTTTTTTTAAATTTTTAATTTTTTATCATTTAAAATCGGTAGTTGATCAGCCGATTTAGAAATTTTTTATTTAATTTTTTTATATTCGACCTTAGAGTTTCTAAATTGGCTGTTTTGACTGATTTAATAAGTTTAAAAAAAAAATTAGAGTTATTAAATCGGCTATTGTGACCGATTTGATATGTTTTGCCCAAAATTATTAACTGGCGCGCTCACACTGACACTCTCACTCTGGAAGCCTAAAACAAAAAACGCAGCTGCTTCCTTTCTCACACTCTCGAACGCTGCTGCTTCTCCATTGACGACGGCGCTCCTCCATCAACGGTGACGCTGCTGCTGCTCCAACGAACGGCGACGTTGCTGCTTCCTCCACGCTCGAACGCTGCTGCTGCTTTCTCTCCACTGTGCGCCGTCGATCGCTGCCGCTAGTGCCGCAACTCTTGCCTCCGCTCTCACCTTCGCTCTAGCGTAGAACTCATGTCTTTCCCTCCACTCTTCTAATTGTATCCATTATCATTAAAATGAGTGTCCCTTAACTTCTACTTTGCTTTTGCATTTTGAAATGTCAATTTTGGTTTCTTACAAGTGCATCTGAATCTCATGATCTGTTGTATGCTAAATCATATTTTATTTTGTTGTGTAGTTGCTTCTTTTCAAAGCTAATCATGTTGGACTTAGATGAGGTACTATGGATTCAATTTTTTCATGGCAATTAATTCTCGTTTAACAGTCCTTTTTTTCTCTCTTTTTCCTTTTTTTGGATTCTAGAAATTAGAACAGATTGTTTTGGAGCAAGTGGATATATTTTCTTTTCAGCCTATGCACTCTCGGGATTGTGCCCAGGTATATATCCTTCACCCTGCTTCTTCACATTGTTCTGTCTTGGGGCCTGGGGGCATCATAAATGGTATGGCTTAGAAAGCCTATTTCAAACAAATAAGCATACCAAGATTCACTCATCAGCTTATTCCATAGTATGATTCAATTTATGTATTGTTTATGTCATTCTGTCTTAAGCAATTGAATCGTGCATTATCTCAAGTATTTTTGGAATTCATGTTAGTGCTATTAGTTTGAACTTTGGAACTCCGAACCCGTTTGGGATTGTAAAACTATTCAATCTTTAAGAATACTTTTAACGCCAACATAAAATTGACATTTGTTACTCACTTCTCTTGTCATTGTTTCACTGCTCTTGTTTGCTTCGTTTCTACTCTCTCTCTCCTTCGTTTCTTCTTCACTGCTGTTTTGTGGATTTGTGTGTAAAATTAAGGATTTAATTGGTAGATGTGATTATTTGATTCAACTGAAATTAGGGATTTATGTATGAAATTAGGGATTCATTAGTTGCTCGATTTTGTCCTTCATTATTCTCAAAATTCATGTGAAAAATATAATTCATTTTGCACTTTAGAGGGATAGCCACACTTCAGAACAAGCTCTATTCGTTGAATTACTTTAAATAAAGACTGACTATTTATTCTTTATTATAAATTTCCCTATTTGGCCTTGCAGCCACATCTGGTACTTGGTCTGATTTCTCAAATAATCAAGGTAGACTTCTTAAACCTTGCCCCATTTAATTTGTGTAGTAGGGAGTTCAGAGGAGGGGATTTACAGTTTGACACCATTATGAGTTTAATTATTTATTCATTACCGTTTGGCAATTGAAAAATTTAATGGTGCTTATGTTGTCTTTTGTGTTTGCCTTTTCATTATGGTGGCGACATTAGATTCAACTGTTAGTTGATCTCAATCTAAAGAAAACTCCTCAACTTGTGGAATTGGTGGAAGATGACAAGGTGATATGTTGGGTAATATTGTTCTTTTTTATTGTAATTTACAATTGCCAAGGTTTTCTTTCCTTTTCATGCGTCATAGGTACAATTGAAGTGAACCTCTTTATTAAATTGTAACATACTGGCAGGATGTGGAGGAGCTTATCAGTTTAGCACCGGAAAAGGTTTTATTGAAATGGATGAATTTCCACTTGAAGAAAGCTGGATATGAGAAACAAGTTACAAACTTCTCTACTGACATTAAGGTGCGGGAATTTCTAACTATTTTTTTATGTGGACTTACTCCAACATAAGTAGATAATTTTGTCTAGATCCTACACGTTGTGACTGAAAAATGCATTAGGTAGACAACATATTGTGCTGATATTCCTTATTAACCCTTTTTGTCTTGATCCACAATTACCTATGTTTTGATGCCATACTTCAAACGTGTGAATCATGGACCTTCTTGTTATGTTCTGTAGACCTTGATAACCATATAAAGTTTTCAAGGAAAGGATTCACTATGTTGTCCTACACCATTTTAATTGCTGAAAGACACATGAAATTTTCATTTTAGAACCCTGAATTACTTTCTCTTCTCATCATCGTGCCACTTCCTTATCTCACTAGCCGCTGGTTTTATTAGTTAAGCTCGGTTCAAAGGTAATTTTTCCTTCTTTTTTGTTCATTTGCTGTACTTAAAAAATATATTTGTTCATTATGGTGGAACATGAATAAGAATATTGAACATATTTTGACAACATGAACAATTTTACTTGTTATACAAATTCTTTAGTGTAGTTGTATTATTATCCAACATATACAAAATATACTTATCATTGTTATTTTGTAAAATAGAGTGATGGAAGCACACAATAGAAAGAAGATGAAAATCATTAAACCCAAGGTATTTTTTTTAAGTTTTACTATTATTAACCCAAAGCTACTGTATAGTATCTGAACTGTGATATGGACTCTTGATGATACTTACTACGATATAAACTGATTATGGATGATATGATATGTGTTGTTGCATTCTGACTTCCGACAGACATGTATTACAAATTTTGGGAAAGTCCTTATTTTAGAGGAAACTCTGCCAAAATTTTCCTTTAAATTTTAAAATTAATCTAAAAAATAATTGGTGTTGTATCGAAGGTTGCATTCTTCTTTATTAGACAACGAACCTATATTGATTTGAATTTGTCTTCTGTGTTGATAATTTTATTTAATATTTCAAATGTTGTATGTTGTAGTGTGCAAAACAACAGGGGAGAGTACAATGTGGGTATTATGTTATGATAAATATGTTCACCATTATCATGACAAATATTTCCGGTAGATGGAATGAGGTAATTGAATATGACTTTGTATTTTGAGTTTATTGAACAAAGTAATGAGGTAATTGAATAATCTTTATCTCATTTATATTTCAGGCCCTGATTCACAATCCTCAAGGTCCCCTACCACAAGAATCCATTGACAATGTTATTGAGCGCTGGTCATCATTTATACTTACTCTCAAAACTTGCTAGGCTTTAATACTTAACTTTTGTAACTCTTGAGTATTTTGTTAGTTTGATAAGTATTTTGCTTATGAATTTTTATTGGTTAGGTTTTGTATTTTCTACTTCAAGATTGTTAGTTTGATATGAATTTTGCTTATGAATTTTAGCTTGCTTAGGTTCTGTAATTCGGTTATATATTCTTCTGTGTAAAGAAGAAACTTTTGTAACTCTTGCGTATTTTGTTAGTTTGATAAGTATTTTGTATTTTCTACTTCAAGATTGTTAGTTTGATAAGTATTTTGCTTATGAATTTTTCTTGGTTAGGTTTTGTATTTTCTACTTCAAGATTGTTAGTTTGATATGAATTTTGCTTATGAATTTTAGCTTGCTTAGGTTCTGTAATTCGGTTATATATTCTTCTGTGTAAAGAAGAAAATTTTGTAACTCTTGCGTATTTTGTTAGTTTGATAAGTATTTTGTATTTTCTACTTCAAGATTGTTAGTTTGATATGAATTTTGCTTATAAATTTTGGCTTGGTTAGGTTCTGTAATTGGGTTATATATTTTTCTGTGTAAAGAAGAAAATTTTTAATTTCATGCAGCAGGGGATGTATAGATTATGTGGTAAGTAGGAAAAAAAAAGAAGACTTTTAAAATCGGTTGTAAGAGAGACCGATTTCAAAAATACTTTTGAAATCGGTCGTTTTGGCCGATTTCAAAAGTTCTTATGAAATCGGTCCTTTTGACCGATTTCTTAAATTATTTTTGATGACCGATTTCAAAAGGTCCACTTTTAATTCCACCTTTTTCAAAATCACCACAACAACCGATTTCAAAAGTCCAAAACGACCGATTTTAAAACTACTTTTTCCAGTAGTGGTTACTCGATTAAGACCGAATGGTGCTCTAAAACTAATCGATTAATCAATCACTTAATCGATTAATTCGTGATTAATTTGATAGAAAGTCAGCCTTATTCAGAATTCAATGGAGATTACAATTCAATGATGCACTAACAAATGATTTATGAATGAATGAACAAAACTACTTAAATTTACCAAGTCAATTTAGGTTTATTATCTAGGAATTGAAAAAGCCCCAAAATTAACCTAATCAATTGGTTTGTTCTTGATTAATGAAAGCTTGAAGAAAGAAAACAAAGAAGACAAGATTTTATCCTGGTTCACTCTCTACCACTTGAGAGCTACATCCAATCCCCTCTATCAAAGATAGAGAGTTTCTACTATATACACAATTGTTAGATTACAATGGTTAAAGATGCGGCTCACTCTAGCTCTCCTATCTTAACCCCTTCAAGAGAGTACCAATCTCTTGAAAATCTACCCAATTGTTTCTTGTATCTTGTCCTCTTAATTTGTTGAAGGATGCTCTCCACACAATTCCTTTCCTCTTGCTTTGAGATGCTTCAAAGACTTTCAAGTTGTGAATTCTTCACTTGTTGTTGTTGAATGCTTGAAGTTAGAACCTCTTGTTGTAGAATGCTTCAACACAAAGTACTAAATTCTAGAAATTTGAATCTCAATGAATCTAAGAATATTGAATGATTGAAAGTGAAGAAGATTGAAAGATTGTAAAATCTTGATAGAACAATTTGAAAATAGTAATAGCTCTTAGAAGATTGTGAAAGTATAATTCTCTATAGAAAAATATGAAAGTGTGTGTAACCTTGTCAAAGTAGAAATGAAAAACTTTTAAACAAAATATTATTTTTCTGATACAACAGTAATTAATCGATTAATGAACAAGTCACTAATCGATTAACCTTTGTTAAACAATCAGTGCTGTACAGTTTCAACGTGTTAATCGATTAAGCCTTTCGTGCTAATAGATTAACCACTGTAAAAAGTGATTAAAAATTAAGCTTTTCAAATGTACTTTGATCTAAACTTTAATTAGAGCTATTTCTATCAAGATAATCTTTCTTCTCTATTAATCAAACAATATTAAAACTTATATTGAGATTCCTAAGCTACCACCCACTCTCATGAAATGGAAAATTAAAATATTACATTTGATTAAGAATAAAACAAAAACTTAATCTAATTCTCCATGAGTGGTGCTTGAGTTGTTGTTGAATGTTGTTGCTTGACTTTGGTTTGTTAGCATCAAAACATCATCAAACCTACACGTAGGACATTAGGAGAGGTAGTTAAGCTAAACGAGACTGTTTAGGGATAAGGATAAGGTTGAATATCCTGTGCTCGGACCTAATCTCGTAAGCCTATAACGCTCGCTGACTGTCCACAGGCTCGGTATGGTGCACCGAGCAAATGGTAACCCGTATGTCTTGCTCCAGTGTTTAACCGATCGGATTAAAGTCACTTTGATGGGCCAAACTATTAGACCACTACATAAGCCCCCCAAGCTCGGTTGGGTGATTTGAGCCCTGCCGAGTTGAAGAGATAAATAAGCTGTTGGTCGATCGTTTAAAAAGGCATGCTTTGCTGAGGAGAAGAGAGATTCGGTTGTCTTAGTGTATTAGCAAAACTGTCCTTCCATTGACACGGAAAGGACCTTTCAGTTCTTCTTATGCTTCCACGTGTTCTTTCTATTACCGGGAAACGAAACGTTATAATTTCAAAACTTCAGTAAATGCCACAGATACACTTGCAAGAGGAATGGGCTTTTGTTGATTCGGCCCAGTTCTTAGATAGTGGAGGGAAACTTCTGAAAGAAAAGTTGGGAGTGGTTTTCGAAATTCATTTTTGTCAAAATTAGAAACTCATCAACTTCTTTTCTCTCTCTTCTTGCCTTCCTAAAGAATTGTTTCACTTGCCATTGAACAGCAGATTCAAAGATCATCGAAGAGATTCTTGCACCGATTTCACCTTTTTCACTTGTACTAAACATATTCCAAGTTCGCTAGTACTTCTATCGTCGTCAACTTCTTGATTACTCATCATCAAACAGGTAATGAACACATTCTTCAAACCTTGACTATCTTCTGCTTTCTTCCTTGCAAGCTTATGAAATACTGCATGCGTCTGTTCATGTTGTCTGTTATGATTATTGCGCTTAGGATTTTCATTAGTGCTATTTTAGCACTAGCCATGCATCCCTTTTCTTGATTCTGAACGAATTCTAGGGTTTACTGGAAACCTTGCTTTGATCGTCTGAATACCCCTCTTTCTGTAGAAGTTCCTTGCCATTATTTGAGCGTTTGTCGTAGGGTTTCCTCGGGTAATTTTATTCTTTTCGCTGTTCATAATTTCCTAGGATTTATACTGAAGTGGGAATAAACATGAGTGAGGATTCTGTAAATTCTGATATACCGAGAACACATGAGGAAGAAAATCAAAGAAGCCGGATTAAACCAATTGTGACCCATTTTCCTCAGAACTTGAAAGATGCCAGACAAGGTGTTATTTACTATAGGATTGCTCAGAGGATAGAACAAATGAGGTTAAGGAGGCAACGGAGAGGTATTCAATATTTCGATTCGTTTGGGGAAGCTTAACCCAGGAAAGGGATGTGTTCCCCAAGTAATTTGATCAGAAATAATCAAGTTTTTACTGCTTCTGACTCCGCGAGTGCCTCCTTTTCCTCAGGTATGAAGCGAAAGTGTGTTACGAATCCTGAGCTTTATCCCCTTCCTCCAGATGCTGATCAGTATAACTGGGTTGACCGAGAAGTTGTAGGCACTGTAACACTCTCACATTAATTAGTTAATTTTAGGTTTTATAAAAATTGGTGCTAGAAAATTTCTTTTTAAACTTGATTACTTATAAAAACTTTTTACGAAAATCCGGCAGAGTTTCCTCTGTTTTCCGGACTTCCCAAAAATTTTCTTCTTAAAACCTGTCAGTCCAGAAATATTTAAAAACATAAACTACAACAGTTTAATAGTCATAACAGATCCTAACGCCCGATTAGTACAAGTCACAAGGCATACGTCTATTCCATATTAAAAGTTACAAAAATATCTGTCCTCTCATAATAATCAATATACATTCCACGTAGTGGAATGAAGATCCTGCTCGGCCATGTCCTATGTAAGCTCCACTTCAGTACCTGCAAAATATAGCAAGAAGGGTAGCTTTACACAGAACTTAAAAAGATAAATTCTACAAGAGACATAGCAATAAACTAAGCCTACCCTATTATTGATATCCGCTACTCATAATTATCCATATAATTATTTCTTTTTCTTCTTTTAGCTCTTCACTTATTCTCACTTTCTTTTAACTTTTAATTCTCTTTTCATTTTCCCACATTTTATTCCACTTTTAGTCCGCTATTCAATTCTAGATCATTTCTCTTTCCATTCCTTCATTTCCATTCTTTGTTCTCTAATTATTTCTACATTCTCTTTTCTTTTCTTTTTCTCTTTTTCTCTTTTTCTCTTTTTCTCTTTCTTTTTCTTTTTCTCTTTGTTATGCGTAACCTCAAGTCAGAGATCTACACCTTTCAATGTATGCAACCACAGGCAGATGATCTGCATACACCCTCAATTTATTTACGATGTATGCAACCACAAGCAGATGATCTGCATACACCCACAATTTATTTACGATGTATGCAACCACAAGAAGATGATTTGCATACACCCACAATTTATTTACGATGTATGCAACCACAAGCAGATGATCTGCATACACCCACCATTTATTTACGATGTATGCAACCACAAGCAAATGATCTGCATACACCCTTAGCCCCTTTTTCTTTTATCTTTTTCTATTTAAGTGTTCCTCTTTACTAATGTTATTCTTACTTTTAATTAACTCTTAACTTGGTCATTTACTCTATATTTTAACTCTCATTACTAGCTAGTAGTTATCTCCTTGTTTCCCTTCCTTCACATTTTTATTTACTTATTATTCCTATTCCATTACTCTATTTTAATTAACTACCCTTTTTAACTTAGCTCCATTCCCCTATCATTTACAACATTTTATCTAACTTCCCTAACAATGTACTCTCTCTTTACTTTAGTATCTTTTTATTAATTTCTTTTACCGGTTATCTATTTTTCTTTACATATAATTCACTATTTTGTTTCTATTCCCATATTCGACTCCGCACATATTCCTTGTTCCACATTCTAATCCCTCTTTTATCCCATTTAAATCTTCACTTACTAATTCACTTATTATCTTTCAGCTTATTAGTTCTACTCTTTTTGCCTATTACGTTTACCCTTTTTATTCTTTTACTCCCAAGTTTAGTTTGTTTATCCTTAAATTCTCCCTTGTGTTACAGTGTATACGTTTCTAAATTTTCATTCAATATTAACCAATTACTATCCTAATTATACTCATTCGTTCCGGACCTTGTCCTACACGTACATATTCTATTCCCTAAGGTGTGGTTTCCATTAATAATTCTAAATACTTCATTTATGTCAGCGGGGACTACCCTAAGGTTCATTAACATATTACCCTATTCTTAGTCACCACTATAGCATCCTAGAATTTACTTCTCAAGTAGAGGTAACACAACCCTTCGTACCTCGGGCTTTCTTTTAAAAAGAACCTGGGTTGTGGCTCGGCGTCGGTGTTGCTTCTCGTTAGCGAGAACGATTGCGGCTGGATCAAGGCAAAAGCTTCGAGCCTCGGGGTACCCAACACAAGTCCGGTGTGATCACGGTCGGTAATGGCGCCGGTGAGTACCGAGGAGAGAGAGGTTGAGAAATGGTTTGGGAGGGAGAGAGGTTATGGTGGAGAGGGAGAGAAGCTTATGGTGGTGGTAGTGGCGGTTGGTGCGGTGGTTCCGGCGGAGGAGGGAGAAAACTAGGAGAGAGGAGGGTTAAGAGAAAGGAGAGAGGGAGGGGTGTGCCTTGAGGGAGGAGGAGGGCCACATGGGTGGTGGTCTTGGGCGGCTCCGGTGGTGGAGGAAGGAGGAGGAGAAGAGAGGGAAGGAGAGAAAGTCATGAAAGAGAAGTAAAATGGTGGAGAGAGGGTGTTCATCCCCCTTTTATTTTTTTCCAAGTCTGATCGCGTTAATCAATTAACACCATGGTTAATCGATTAACCTGTGCAAACTTGCAAAGTTTAGCTGTCAGCCCTTAATCGATTAATTTTTGCACAACATTCAGGCACTAATCGATTAACCCATAGGTTAATCGATTAACCTGCTGAATCATGCAATACTCAACACTTTGAAAGGCCATAACTTCTTCGTTACCCGTTGGATCTTGCTCAAATTTTAAAGAAAGCTTCCCTACCTACTAATCTTCACATCCAATGGTGGAATTTGTGTTTAGAGTTGTAAATCTTTTATTTTGAATTTCCTAATATAGGGTGTTTATAACACCAAAAACATCGCTTCTAACGCTCTTTTATTTGTCTTTCAACCTCCTTTCTGATGCCAATGCTTCCTGACTCCTTTATGGCATTCAAAGAACTCCTAATCCATCTTTTTAAATCCTTTTTAGAATAATCCTTACTTCCAAATCTTACCATTATTCTAATTACTCTTAGAAGTAAAATTCAGGATGTTACAGGCACTCAATCTGAACTTTCAACCAACGAGTCTTTGGAACAAACCAGAGCCATTATATTACCTTGTCCTGAAGACCGTAATGGAAACTTGTATTCAGTAAGCCCAGTGGGACCCAACGAAAGGATTTGCACTCAAATCCCTGAGGGAAGCACTGGTTTTTATTTCTATGAGGAAGTGATAACTCGCCTCGGAATAAGGATGCCCTTTACAGATTTTGAAATAGAAGTTTTGAATACGTTGAGGGTTGCCCCTTCCCTACTACATCCGAATGCATGGGCCTTCGTCCGAGCCTTTCAGCAAGTGTGTTTGGCGATGGAATGGTCCTGTACCATACCGACCTTCTTCTATTTGTTTTCCCCCCAGGCTAATGCCTTTGAGAAAGGGTCCCCAAAATGACCCTGGGTTTCACTAAAAGCACGATCTGGGTACTCCTTGTTAACCAAGTATTCTGAGTCTTGGAAAACGTTTAAACCTTTTTACTTTAAATACAATTTTGTTGGCAATGGTGTTTGCTGGTTTACAAAAGCTGGTGAGGAGCGACCGATTCCGCGATTTCCCCTTCAGTGGAGTACGAGTTTTTTCAATCGTAGGATTGCTTCGTATGGGTCAGAGTGGAAACAACTTTTTGAGCATGATAAGGAGGTGTGCCGAGAGTTTGAAAAGTACTTGGCCCAAAATGGGATGATTGAAATGAGGGACATAGTGAATATCCCCTCAAAAGGTGTCAAGGCTCAGCTTGGTAAACTATTTTTCTTTTCTTTTTACATGTAAATTTGTTTAGATCTAATGGTTCTCGGTTTCATTTGCAAATAAAATGGCTTCTCATATGGCTGCATTGCTCCAAGGAGGAAAGAAAAGAAAAGCTCCTCCTTCAAGTGCGGCTTCAGGGTCATCAAGTATGAGCACTCCAAGTTTAAGCACTCCGACTCCTACTGCTTCTCCAGTTGAAGGGTCTCCTCGGCCGGCTCCCAACTTGGTCGTTGTTACAGCTACTACAGTTTCACCGGCCTCAAGTGGCCAAGCCCCCTCTCCCCCTCTTCAACTGACTCGGCGCCGAAGGCTTGATAAAGGGAAAGAAAAGGTTTCTGGAGGAGCAAGTGCCAGGGCCGAGGGAACAAGTACTAGAGCAGCTGCTGATCCTACTCCTACTCCGACTCCACAAGTGGTTTCGGTGTGGAATCGTGAATTGGATGAAAAATTTCCAGAGTTTATCTGCCCGGAATCTGATCATGTTAGGTATGATAATCTTAGTGCTTCTGAATGGTCTCGTTACGCTATATCCTTGACTAAGTTTTTGCTTCTAGGTGCCAGTTTAACACATTATCGGTCCAAGCATCCACAAGATTTGTTTAAGGGCTTGAATGTTGAGCAGAAGGAGACTCGTGAACTGCAAGCCGCTCAAGAAGCCAGCTTGTCGGACGAGCTGGTTCGAGTAAGGACTGAGCTGGAAAACTTGAAGGCTGATCAAACTGAACTAATCAAGGAGCGAGATTCTTTGAAAGCTTCTCAAAAGGCTGCTGAGGACAAGAAGAAGGAAATTGAGGAAACTCTTAACAAAGAATTGCAAATGAGCCGACAGAGGATCGAGGAGTTGAATTCTGAGGTGAAGAAATCTGCTACAACTGTTGAGAAATATAAGGAAAAAGCTCTCGTCTTTAAGAAGAAGGCAGCGACTAACTTCTACAACTGGGGTAAGGGTGTTGACGACTCTTTTGTTTCAGCGATCAAACAGATCCAGCTTTTGAATCCTGAAACTGAGTTCAGAGTGGTCGGAGCGCACCCTTTCCATAGTGTACAAGATGGAAAGTTAATTGACATTGAAATCCAAGCTGAAATAGATTTGCAGGCAGAGAATCTTCCCAATCCTTTGGTGGAATTGACTGAAGCTCCTGAATTCGATGACAAGGATATCAGCTTATCAGATGACGAGGCGTGAACTTGGTGTGCTTGGTGGCCAGTTTCTAGTTGTTTTGATCTTTATCTTTCTGCTTGTTGGTAGTATATATAGGATTTCTTTCTGCTGCTCGTTGTATGCGAGCGTTATGCTTTGTTTATTTTGATCCAAACTTTTTGTTACTACGAATATGGCTTTTAATTCATTTGCTGTTTAGCAAATTGTATTGCTGCTTAATATGTTTTTAAACTGCCTTTTGTTTTATTCGTAGGTGTCATGTTTTCTTGTATGGTTTTTCCGAGCGTAAACTCGAATTTGTTTGCGTAGTTTTTTAATAGGAATCGTGAGAGAGAACTCAGATCGCCGACTTTAGCCGAAGCGGGATCTTCGGACCGCGAAGTTAGGTAGGTTATTCCTGGGTTCGGGTGTTCTCTTAGTACGTAGTTAAACTCTTGAAAGGAGTTGTATCTCGATTTCGTTCGGTGGCTAGCCGACCAAAATGAGTCGTACGCGGTTTCACAATGTCTAAAGATGAAATTTGAAAAAATCATGAACTTTTATTAATAAGAAAGTACAAGACTTGAATTGCTCAGGATTAAGAAATTCCTAAAAATCTGAACAGTAATCTATGAAGGATGTTGTCCTTCGTTATTTTAAACTATTCTTGAGCAATCTATAAATAGACTAAACTATTCTCAAAACAAAGAAAATAAAATGAGAGCTTAGTTGTAATAAGCTCTGAGCTTGGCAGTGTTCCAACTGTTGTTGATGTCTTTTCCCGAGAGAGTTTCCAACCTGTAGGCTCCGGTTCCAGTCTTAGTCTTCACTCTGTATGGACCTTCCCATTTTGGGCTTAGTTTTCCGACACCAGCATTCCCTTTGCCAATGTCAGCTCTGCGAAGAACCAAGTCTCCGATTTCAAAGCTTCGCGGTCAGACCTTCTTGTTGTATTCCCGAGCTTGGCGTTCTTTGACCCTTCTTTCATGAATTGCGGCAGCTTTCCGTATTTCTTCAAGCAGTGTGAGTTCATCGCTGAGCAGAGTGTTGTTAACTTCCGAGGGACGCTCGAGTATCCTAAAGGTGGGGATTCTCTTTTCGATTGGAATGACTGCGTCACAACCGTATGTCAATCGAAAAGGGGTCTCCCTAGTTGAGGAATGTATGGTTGTCCTATGTGACCATAGAAAGCTCGGAAGCTTGTCCGCCCAGGTACCAACTGCGCTGCCAAGTTTCTTCTTTATACCGTCCAAAATGGTCTTGTTAGCAGCTTCGGCCAATCCATTGGTTTGCGGGTGTTCTACGGAACTGAAGTAATGAATAATCCTGAGGTCAGCTGCTAACTCTTGAAAGTGAGAGGCTGCGAATTGTGATCCATTATCAGTGACAATAGAATGGGGCACTCCGAACCGAGAAATTATTTCCTTTACGAAGAAAGATTGAATTCAGGCTGTAGAAATTGTTGCTAATGGCGCTGCTTCAATCCACTTAGTAAAGTAGTCAATGGCTACAACCGCATACTTCAATTGTCCAGGTGTAGTGGGAAACTTTCCGATGATGTCCATTCCCCATTGATAAAAAGGCCAAGGAGCTCTGAGGGAATGTAACTCTTCAGTGGGCCGTTGGTAAGTGTCACTGTGAAATTGACATTGAACACATTTTTTGACATGTTCCATGGCATCTCTTTGTAATGCGGGCCAGAAATATCCTGCTCGGATCACTTTCCGAGCTAGAGACTTTCCACCCATGTGGTGACTACAGATTCCACCATGGATCTCTTTGAGGATTTCTTCAGCTTGGGAGGGTTGGACGCATCTGAGCATTGGTGAACCGAACCCTCTTTTATAGAGGATTCCATCAAGGATTGTGTATTGGGCTGACTGCCGAATTACCTTTCGAGCCTCTGTCTGATCTTGAGGGATGAAACCATGTTGCAAGTAATTTAGTATCGGATCCATCCACGACTGGTGCACTGATACCGCGAGGATGACGCTTGGTTTTGGGACAGTTTCTTGGATCAAAGTCTTGTTATTTTTCGACCCCTTTGTGCTTGCTAGCTTAGATAAGATATCAGCTCGGGAGTTTGAATCTCTCGGGACATGGGAGATATCAAACTCTGAGAAATTGGAGATTATTCGCTTTACTTCTTCAAGATACTTCTGCAAGATGGGCTCCTTAGCCGAATACTGCCCTTTAATTTGAGAGACCACTAACTGTGAATCGCTGAATACCGACACCCGATTCGCTCCAAACTCCTGAACCATTTTGAGGCCTACAAGGACTGCTTCGTATTCTGCCTGATTATTTGAAGTTTGGAATTCAAATTTCAACGAGTATTCCATGCAGAGTCCTTCGGGATTTTCAATAATGACGCCAGCACCTGCTCCTTTCCTATTGCTCGAACCATGCACATAAACTGACCACAAATCCTGAGGTGCATCCGAGGGAAGCTCGGTGAATTCAGTAACAAAATCAACGAGAACTTGAGATTTCATTGCCTTCCTCGGTTCATAGAGGATATCGAACTCAGATAGCTCTACTGACCATGAAACCATTCTGCCAGCGAGGTCAGGCTTATGAAGAACCTGCCTAAGGGGTTGAGCTGTCCTGACCATCATTCTATGAGCCTGGAAATACTGTCTTAACCTCCGAGCGGATATGACCAAGCAGTATGCGAGCTTCTCAAGTTTTTGGTACTGTAGCTCGGATCCTTGAAGTGCTTGGCTAACAAAATAAATGGGGGCCTCAACTCCGAAATCCTCTCGTACTAGTACCGAACTGACGGCTGCATCTGCCACTGACATGTAGAGAATAAGATCTTCTCCGGAAAGAGGGCTATGAAGGACTGGTGGACTGGAGAGATAGTTCTTCAACTGAATGAAAGCTTCTTCACAATGATCATCCCAAAGGAAGTTTTTATTTTTCCTAAGGAGTTGATACCACGGTAAGGCTTTTCGAGCGGCTTGAGATAGGAACCTGGAAAGGGCTGCCACTCGACCAGTGAGCTGTTGGACTTCTCTAAGACTGGTTGGACTTTTCATTTCTAGGAAGGCTTTGCACTTGTCTGGATTAGCTTCAATACCCCTCTCGGTTAGCATGAAACCAAGAAAGGACCCGGCTGGGACTCCAAACACACATTTGTCCGGATTTAATCTCATGTTGTATTTTCTTACTCGGTCCAGTATTTTCTTGAGATCTTGGGCGTGGGTCTCTTGCTGTCTGCTTTTTGCAATAATATCATCAATATAAACCTCCATGTTTGCAATAATATCATCAGTATTGTCGCTGATATGTGGCTCCCGCATTTTTCAGTCCGAAGGGCATGACATTGTAACAGTATGTTGCCTTATCGGTGATGAATGCGGTTTTATCTTGGTCGGCGGGGTACATGGGTATCTGGTTGTAACCTGAATAGGCGTCCATGAATGAAAGAAGTTTGTAACCGGCCGAATTGTCGACGAGCTTGTCAATGACGGGGAGTGGATATTGATCTTTTGGACAGACCTTGTTCAAGTCCGTGTAATCGACACACATCCTCCACTTCCCGTTGGGTTTTTTTGACTAAGACGGTGTTTTCTAACCAATCTGTATAGTCAATCTCCCGAATGAAGCCAGCTCGGAGTAATTCGGCGACTTTTTCTTCGATAACAAAGGCCTTTTCAGCACTAACCTTTCTTTTGCGTTGTGCCACTGGTTTTGCCCCTGGAAGAATGCTCAATTTATGGCAGATAAAATTAGGATCAATACCCGGCATATCGGCCGAAGTCCAGGCGAACAGATCCCTATTAGCGATTAGCAGAGCTGAAAGTTTAGCTTTGACATCCACAGGGAGATCCGAACCAATTTTTAATTGTCTAAGAGGATCATCATTCAACGTTAAAAACTCCCACTGTCCCTTGGAAGTCGGTCTGTTTTTGTCAGATTCGGTGCGTACGTCAAGGTCTACCAAACTAATATTACCTTTTCAGAGGGGAATTCTCTCCAAAGGATCTTGGTCTTTGTTCTTAACCTTACCCAAACTTGCATTGTAGCATTTTCGGGCTGCCTCCTGCTCGGCTTTGACTGTAACCACCTTGTCATCTGTTCCGACGAACTTCATAGCCAAATGTACTGTTGAAACTACTGCACCGAATGCTTGTAAGGAAGTTCTTCCGAGGATGGCGTTGTAGGCTGCTGGGCAGTCAACTACCAAAAATTTTATTATTTCAGTTCTGGCCGAAGGCTGTTGACCGAGGGTGACAGGAAGTTGAATGTATCCCTTCGGCTCGATGGTGTCTCCGGTGAAACCGATCAACTCGCCTTCAAACGAGGTGAGATTGCATTCCCTAAGTTTTAAGGCTTTGAACAAAGGGAGGAACATGATGTCCGCTGAGCTCCCTTGATCGATAAAGACGCGCTTAACATCATAATTACCGATAAGGGCTGTGATGACCATGGGATCGTTGTGACCTGGGAGGATCCCATCCAAGTCCTCATCATTGAAGATGATCAAAACATTTTTCGTTGATCTTTTGGAGATTGGTTTTTGGCTTACGGCTAAGATTTGGTTGATGTATCTCTTTCTGTCAGCTTTTTTCTCTCCGCCCCCGGCAAACCCTCCGGCAATAGTGTTAACTAAAAATTCATTGTTTGTTGGATTTGCGTCAGTAACCGGGGCGGGGTCGGTTTTCTGTCTTCCTGCATTCCTGTCGTCCGGTGATCTGCTTCTTTGGCGCTTAGACTTTACCGGTGAATGGGATCTGTTCCTGCCCCTTCGTCCTGCTGCATCTCTGATGTATTGCTATAGCTTTCCATCTCTGATCATTTCTTCAATTAGATCCCTCAGCCAAATGCATTCATCAGTTGTATGTCCATATCCCTTGTGAAAGTCACAATATTTTGACCTACCACGCTGTGCGCCCTTTCTTAATGACGGAGGTCTTTGGGCAGAACGTAAGTCGGTCTGCATCGTTTCCCGAAGGATTTGACTCCTGGGAACAGTCAGAGGAGTGTATTCCTGATATTTATTCCTCGGAGGTGGCCTTCGGTCCTGATCGTTTCTGTCCTGTCTACCACCAAAACGTTCGTCACGTTTTTGTTTGTTCTGACTTTGAGGGTCAGTTCGCTGCCGATCGTCTCTGAATTTCTATCCTTTGTGGAATTCCTCCAGATTGATGAATTTGTTTGATCTCTGTCTGAGCTCGGCCATATCTTTTGGAGGTTTTTCAATTAGAGATTTTATGAAATCCCCCGGCTGTAAACCTTGTGTAAATAATAACACATCGACGCCAGGTTCCAGCCGACGGACTGAACTAGCCTCAGTATGGAAACGTGACAAATAATCTTTCAAGGGTTCTTCTTGCTTTTGGGTAACCGCGGCCAACGTGTGATTGGATTTTGGCTGGATGCAGCTGGCTGTGTATCTATTTAGAAAGACTCGTTTCATCTTTTCCCACGAATTAATAGAATTTCGAGGGAGAGATGAGTACCATCGCAAGACCGAGGGCTCGAGGGTCATGGAAAAAGCTCGGCACTTCATCCGATCGCCACCTCCGTAATAGTTCATTGCCCCCTCGTAAGAAACTATGTGGTCAACTGGGTCAGTCAGGCCATTGTAATGTGGTACGTTGGATGGGCCCAAGTATCCTTGAGGGGTTTCAAATTCCATGATATACGGGGTAAAAGGATGACCAGGGTGAAAATCACCCTGACCGTGATCTATGACTGGGTTGGCGTGAAAGTTTTGGGGTGGAGGGAGTTGCATCACAGGAATAGGTTGAGGATCTAAAGGTTGTGTTATTTGGATATTGGCTTGTTGGGTAGTAGGTTGGTTTTGAGCGACTCTTGCCATTGCCTGTTGTTGGAGATCGGCAATGGCCTGTCCTTGCCGCTCAATTAAGGCCGTTTGTCGGTTTAGTATGTTAATCATCTCTTGCTCACGAGCGCGAGCAGACGCTGAGGTTGCATAGGATCTACTAGTGGAGGGGGCTCGTCGGGAGTTACTTTGGGCTGTTCTACCCGGATTCAACCTAGTACTGGGAATTGTTCTTATATGGTCAAGGTTGGGTTGGACCTACGGAGTTGGGGTTCGGTGAGTGTTTCTTCCATGGTGCGCTCGGGTTCCAGTAGATCTAGCGGTGTTACGAGTAGTTGGGGCAGTGGTGCTTGAATCTCCTTGGGTGGAGGGAGGTGGTGTTGGAGGTGGTGGGGGAAGAAAATTCCGTAGGGTTTGAAGTGGTTGGGGATTTGTCCCGGTTCTAGGCTGAGAAGTTTGTGGTGGTTGGGAGTTGGTGGCGTGATTTTGGCTTTGCGAATTATGGTGAGAGTGGGGGTTATTTCTCGTTCCAGAATGGGATGTACGTGGTGGCTGTGAAACAGTCTCACGATTTTGATTAAGAATGTCTCGAAGGTCACCAGCAGGTTGTGGTTGTTGATCATTATGGCTAACGTTCCTGGGTCTGCCACGAGTACGGCCAATGCGATCACGGAGATCACCAGCTTGGCTCCTTGTATAGACCATGATGGTGGTGGGAATGATATATTATCCAGTTTCCCACAGACGGTGCCAATGTCATGTCCTTAATCGAAATCAACCTTGAAGCTATGGAAGAACTTCAGGAATGATCTCAACCAAGATGTTAATGTAGGACTCTTTAGGATTTCTGTATATCCAGTTGGGATAAACAGGTTCTCCCTAGTCAACAAAGTGTGTGCTAGTGTCAACTTAGGGATGAGAAGACGTACCTTAGCCCCTATAGCATGTGGTTCTTATAGGGGATTACATGTGTGTCGTGGGCCTTTCTGATGAGGCTTGTGAAGAGGAAGAACTCAAGTAGGATTCGTAAAGGTCCTGATAAGGCTGCCTTCATAAATCCAATACGTGATAAGTCCTTGTTTTTATCAAGTTTATCCACCAAGGTACGTAGGACATTAGGAGAGGTAGTTAAGCTAAACGAGACTGTTTAGGGATAAGGATAAGGTTGAATATCCTGTGCTCAGACCTAATCTCGTAAGCCTATAACGCTCGTTGACTGTCCACAGGCTCAGTATGGTGCACCGAGCGAATGGTAACCCGTATGTCTTGCTCCAGTGTTTAACCGATCGGATTAAAGTCACTTTGATGGGCCAAACTATCAGACCACTACAGTAATTATATATATATATGCGCATCAGAACCCTTTAATTTTGGAAGGATTTGGTACCCTCTCCCTTTTTATCCAATAACATGTCAACTATGACACCCTAAAAAAAAAGCTATTTATTAAGATTATTTAAATCTGTTAGTGTGTAAGTTTCCAAAAAAAATGGACAAAGTTTCTTCTGTTTTACGGACTTTCCAAAAATTTATTTTCCTGCTAGGCCTGTAAGACCAAAGACCAAACCAGAACAACAGAATAGACAGGTGTTGTGGACCGTACTCATCAAACCGGAATACCGGTAAGAGGTCCACATGGCCCAACTATCCAGATACCGGCATACCGATAAGAGGTCCACATGGCCCAACTCTCCTGATACTGGCATACCGGTAAGAGGTCCACATGGCCCAACTATCCGGATACCGGCATACCGGAATCCGACGGAACTTTTCAACAGCGTCACGTCCGTTCTTAAAACTATTAGAGCGGCCAATCAATGTCATGTCGGCTGCACGTGTCAGGAATCCAAGGAATCCGTTGTACTGTTGGACATTGGATTCCTCAACGTTATGTTACCCGCCAAAACGATCCACCAGTTACAAGGGGTTGCTTTTGCCTCATAATGGTGGCTTTTAACATCAGCAAGGCAGCTGGTATGCCTATATAAGCATGGTAAGGTTAACAGGTATGGATCTATCTCATCTCACACAAACACACACACCACTCCAAATTAAAACGACTAGAGTGTAGGTATCTTGGTGTTCAAGGTGTCCACTTCAAGTCTGACATCAAGAGTGGGATTGCCGAATTCTTAGCCGAATAGACTAAGATCAGTAATTCCACGATAAAACATTGGCGACCACAGTGGGAGCGAGAAATCTATTTGTAACACCCCTAATTTTCGTCTCCTGGATAATAGGAAATTAATAATAAAAGTTTTATTATTAATTTATATGGTTTTTCCAATTTTATGTTTTGTATTTAATTAGCCGGAAATATAAAAATAAATTGAAATATTTTTATATGGCAAATAAATGCAAAATATAAGAATATTGCATTTTAGTCCCTGAAATAGGACCTAAATGTAATATTAAAGAGGTTCTTAGAGGGAAAGATTTAAAAATAGTAATTTTTAAATTTTGAACTAATCTAACCGAATAGTAATGCCATGTAACCGGTTAGACGATGAACCTAGAAACTGGGTTAGTGGGTTTTGATGAGTAATCACTTGATTAATCCAATTAATCGCCACGTAATCAACCTTAGATCAGTGGAAACCACGCGTCACCATGCATGCAAATCCAATTTGCCTATAAATTGTGGAATTTCAGAGGAGTTGAGGTTGATTGTTGCTGGTTTGTGTTGAAGAAGGGAAATTAGGGTTTCAATTTCGTTCTGGGCAATTCGTTTTATTCCTTGAGTGTTAGAGAGCAAAACGCACATGTCTGAAAAGCTTGAATCCAGGGCTTTTCAGTGGTATACACTTTGTGAGTTGAGTTTTCGTGTGGAAGGAGAAATCCATCTTGGAAGCTAGGAGTTGGAAACTGAGTTCTTTGTCATTCCTGTTCTAGAAGCTGAATTCCATCCTTGATTTTGGTACGTGTAGTTCACCATTAAGCCTCAAATCTCTTTGATTCTCTAGTGCATGTTACCTAGATTGAGTTCTAATCATTTTCCCCAATTTTCTTGGCCAATTGCTATATCCAATTTTCTGGTCTTTGGCCCCTGTTGATGGAATTCGTGGCTGAAAGCAGATTAGAGGAATTGTGGGGAATCTGTGGTCTTTCTACAAAATCAGTGTTGATTGTCATCAAACTCTGTCTTAAGGTATGGGAGAAGTCTACCTTATACTAGATTTAGACTAAAAAAAGAGAGAAGCAAGTGAATTAGGATTTGAGTTAACAAAACTCAAAAGGGCATTATGTGTTTTAAAGCACAAAGGGTTGGAGGCCAAAATATGGTTCAATCCTGTGTTGAGCAGATTGAAATTGATGCATGCAAGTGATTTAAGGTTTAAAATCATAAAGTAAATGTTGATTGTGAGTTTTGTGGTATTGAATGGTGTTTGTGTTGATTTTTATGCAAATTGATACCATAAACTTGATGCATGCAAATCAAATGTGTTTCTGGGTATGAACATATTGTTTTTAAGGCATATGAACTCTGAGGATGTTGGAATTGGGCTATATTTGAGAAAAGAAAAGAATAGTTTGTCAAAACTCTGTTTTGAGTGGACTGACTGCATAATCTAACCGGTTACTCGATAATTGTAACCGGTTAGACACTGTAAAATTTCAAAGAAAATCAATTTATTAAATCAGTCCTGAGGTTTTAGTGATTTTGGCTCAAATCTATACTTTAATTTCATTATAAATAATCTGAAGATGAGTGCTTATAATATCATGGTTCAGATTTGAAGGAATGGAGTTTATGCCTTAAATTGATGAAATAATTTCAAGAGGAGATTATGTTCATTGGAGAACGAAATGTGATTTAGACATTTGAATGATAAAATAGTGGTTTTTGGAGGCATAAAACAATGTTAAACTTGTAATAGATTGGGTAGAGAATTCAAGAAAAAGGGTTTTTCTAAATTACAATTGTAAACAGTTCAGGTCTGTAGTTCTAACCGGTTAGCCTGAAACTGTAACCGGTTAGTACCTGAATCTGAAAAATAAAAATTTAAGTTTTTGAATACCATTGGTTATATTTTTCCAATCTAAACTTAAAGGCATGTTTTTGAGATAATTCAAAGGAGAATTATGTGCCAAAGGTTGTGCCTCCACTAAATCATTCAAAAGAGGAAATTGGAATATTTCTAAATCACATAATTAATGCAAAGATAAAACCAACCCCGATATTTGTGCATCCATATAGATTGGAAGTCTGGTTGGTAGGAACGTTTATCATATTCTGGGAATATGAGGAGGGTACTCCAGGAGTACCAAATTATAACCTACTTGATGACACATTATAGATATGTGGCCAGTGTCCGGGACCTGGTTTTTATGCGTTCTGGGAACGTATGCGTTCTGGGAACGTGGTGCACACTCCGGGAGTGATGCTTATTATCCAAGTATGGTTCGGCATTATGTTCTGGGAACAAATGTCGGTGTTCCGGGAACACAAGGGTGTATTGGATGGACGTCCAAGATGGACTTTAGAGGCCTCAGTTGTGGATAGAAAATCATACATCATGCCACTTGCATTATAAGAAATATAATGTTGAAAATTGGAGTGCTCATATGTATTTGCATTATTATCTGTCCATGATATACCTGTGTTTGTAATTTTAGTCTTTATCAATTATGTATATGTGTATACTTACTCCCTGTGCCCTGTTTAGGTGATGGCCAGATACCTAGCTTGCATCGAGATACGCCCTATCCCTAGTGGCATATGGACGTATGAGGAGCACCGCGCCACTTTTGAGGGGGAGGTTGAGATCACTCTCTACCACCCTAACCCTCTGGTGCGAGTGCGACCTCGTCGATTTAGGATCCCATTAGTCTATACTATGCATGTTCCACCCTTTTATACATATAGAGGACCACCCCCGGCTCGACCTATGCGTCGTTTTCATAGTTTTCGTTTCAGAGCTGCCACTCGTTATCATCCTTCCTCCCATAGAGTTGTCACTGAGGAGACTCATTCTCCTGGTCCGACTGACTATGATAGGACTGCTTCTGCAGATCCTAGACCCAGTGGTGGGGTCTCCACCCAGTCGGGCGAGGTCGAGGAGGACCCTGTGGAGGATAAGAGCGAGGAGGAGGTGCATGTTGAGCCGACTGTTTCTGCTAGAGGTGGACCCGCTGGTTCATAGGAGCTTGCATAGCGTAGATGTTTTGGATCCTAGATCCTAGGGATAGAGCGGTGGAGGATCTGAGGAGCTGCTGAGGACACGGATGACTTGCTCTGAGACTTCTACTTTTGGATTTTGTCTTATATTGTATATATTTGAGAGGTCTTAGAGTGAGGTTTTATTTTATGCAGCTGGTCTGTATATGTTTCACCAAACTTGCTATCTCGAGTTTTTACCACTTGCTACTGACTGTACTGATGGGGTTTTATCTTATGACATATATATATATATATGATGTTTTCTTTACCTCAGCAGTGCCCCATAAGTACTATTTTTACTTCCACGAACTCTGATTTCTATTTGAAAAGGATTCGGCGATAAGTTTATGTTTTATATATTCAAATCCAACTCGAGAGGCAAATGATATGTCCTAATAAGAACGACGAATAATGTTTTCTATAATTAAGGAAATGTTCTCTCGAAAGCCTTTTCGAACTTAAGATATTACTAAGCCGAATTCAAATAATGGTTCATGTTAAAAAGGGTTTCTAATTGAGCAAGTACTTATTTAAAAAGGAAAAATTTTCTAGTCCTAATTTTGATAGCAAGTATTCAACTATTTGGAAATATTACTTATTTTCAAGATAGAAAAGAGAGCGTTACACGTTTGGTGGTATCAGAGCATTGGTCCTGTTCCTCATAGCCCCGATGATGCAGCTAAGTATGGTATTCAATGGTAATTGAATATGTTTTGAGTAAGTTAGTAGCATTTATGTTTCAAAGACCTTTTTAGTGACCCCAAATCCCATAGTGCAGGTCTTTCTATGGCAACCAGAAATAGAAATATTACTAATGAAATGTTAGAACGAATCACGACTGTGCTGGAAGGCATGCAGCAGCAGCAACAGCAGACATCTCAAGGGCGAGCTGGTAACCCATCTGCTGGCAATATAGCGAATCATGATGCTAAGACTCTGTCGGAGTTCAGAAAGTGCAACCCACCAAGGTTTGAGGGAGGATATAAACCTAATGAGGCGAACAAGTGGTTGTATGAGATCAACAAGATTTTTCGAACTTTGGATTGTTCTGATGAACAGAAGGTGACCTATGCAGTTTACATGCTTCACGGGGAAGCTGAAAACTGGTGGGATCACACTGTCCAATTGCTGAATTTTGAAAGAAGGGCAATCAACTGGGGAGTATTTATGGAGAAATTCTTAATAAGTACTTTCCAGAAGATTTAAGGAGGAAGAAGGAAGTGGAATTCATGCAATTGAAGCAGGGGGATATGAGTGTAGGAGAGTATGCTGCCAGATTCGAGGAGCTGATGAAATACTCTCCCTACTACTTGAATAACCCTGATGAGAGGAGTAAGTGTGTAAAGTTTGAAGGTGGGCTGAGACCGGAGTTGAAGTCTATCTTCAGTTATCAGAGGATTCAGAGTTTCCCTGCACTTGTGGATATGTGCAGAATGTATGAGGATGACAAGAAAGCTGAGTTGATTGGAAGTCAAGGAAAAGGAGTTGGACAGAGTTATGGACCACAGAGAAAGAAGAAGTTTGATTATCGGAATAATGGTCCATATTCTCAAAAGAATAAGGGTAAGGGTAAAGCTGTGACGGATAACAAGAACAAATCTCGCGATAATGCTCCATATTGCGAGAAGTGTAGGCGTTATCATCATGGTCAGTTCTGCTGGTCCACAGGAGGATGTTTCAAGTGTGTAAAGCAAGGTCACTTTGCTCGTGAGTGCAAAGAATTTGCAAAGGGTGATGTAAAGGGATCTGCTGGCAAGCCTGTGGTACAAGGAAGAGTGTTTACCCTGAGTGGTAATGAAGCAACCCAAACCCCGAATCGCGTGCAAGGTAACTTCCTGCTTAATAACCAACCTTGGAAAATCATGTTTGATTCTGGAGCTACACATTCTTTTGTTTCTCTTGAATATGTAAATAGGTTGAATCTTGTTGTTTCTGATTCACCTTGCTATCTTAGTATAGATACCCCTACGGGAATACCGATCTTCACCCTAAAGTCTGTTTAGGGTGTAATGTAGAAATTTTGGGTCGTCTTTCTATGGTAGATTTGGTTTGTCTTCCTAAGTTACAATTGGATGTGATCTTGGGTATGGATTGGTTGATGAAGAACCAAGTGATCATTAATTGTGAGGAAAAGACAATTCAATATAGGACCCTTGAACCGGAGGGTTATATGTGTTTATTCTCGGCTTCTGGGGAAGAAGAGTCATGTTGGAAACCAACAAGCGGCTCAATAAAGTCTAGAGGGGGGGTGAATAGAATATTGAAGCCTTATTACAGATTTTTCGTCCACCTAAGAGAATGGTTTTATGAAAATAAATTTTCTTAAAAATTCAAGTCAGATTACTCGAGTAACTCAAGTCTTCACTCGAGTAATACGCAAGCAAAAATAATTTCACTCGAGTATTCAGCAAATCACTCGAGTATTACGAAAGCAATTTTTAAATCACTCGAGTAACAGAAAACCTACTCGAGTATTGTTCATAAACTGAAAGCAGATTACTCGAGTGACAAGAACTTTACTCGAGTAAACTGGGTAAAATTCAATTAAAACTCAGTTTTCAAAGGAGTTCTTCAAGAATAACAATGCTATGATGATTCAACAAATAATGAATGATTAATATGAACAATTTCAAGTAATATTAACATGCAATTTTAGATCAATTATGTTGAATTAAGAAAATCCCAATTCTAACCTAAAAATGCAGTTGTTAATGAATTAATGCAATACAAGGAATGAAAAATAAAAGAGACACAAGGATTTATCCTGGTTCACTTTCACCCACTTGAAAGCTACTCCAGTCCCCTCTTGAATCAAGAGAGATTCTTCACTAGAAATCTTCAAATGTAGATTTTACAATGTTTTAAGATGCAACTAGATTCTTAGTTCTCCTATCTTAAAACCCAACACAAAGTGTGTACCAAACACTTTGATCTAATCTACCCCTTTTGAGTATTCTAGATTTCCTTGCTAATTGATTGAAGATGCTTCCAACCAATCCTCTTTTCTTGCTTTGATTTGATCCTCAAAGTCTTCCTTGTGAGATTCTTCACTTGTGTTGAAACTTCAATGATACAATCATAAATTGCAAATCTTCAACAACCACTAAGAACAAAAATTATGATCTCAAGAATATTTGAACAATGAAAGAAATAAAGTGAAGAATGAAAAGTTCTTTGTTGAATCTTGATAGCTCTTGAAAGATGTAAAAAATATCTCTTGAAAGTGTAGAAAATTGTAAGAATGAATATCTATATATGTGAAAGAGAAAATTAAGTCCTTTTAAAATTTTTCAAAATACTGATTGAATTACTCGAGTAAACCATATAACATTACTCGATTAAAACATGTCAGATTAAGTTACTCGAGTGATGTGTAAACCATTACTCGATTAACCTGTCATGACATAAATTACTCGAGTGAACCAATACTCATTACTCGAGTAAACTGATCAGAATCTGAATAAAAACAAGGTTTTTCTAAAAGGAATTTTCACAAACCTTTTAATAGAGCTATTTAATCAAGATTTAAAGTATCTTCACTTTTAATCAAACATTATTTAAATATTCTTAAAATCACCTAAGCTACCCACACCAATGAGATGCATTGCATAAAAATAAAGATTACATTGAAATAGAATTAATAAAAATCCTAATTATAATCTTCATGTGGTGTAGCTTGCTTGTTGCCAATGTTGTTGCTTGGAGAGAGATTGTTAGCATCAAAACATGAGAATCCTACAAACTCCCCCTTTTTGATGATGACAAACCTTCTTTACAATTAAGCACTAAGTTTTAACATACTCCCCCTAAATGTAAAACATCTAGGAAAAATATAATAAAACTTAACCTACAAGAACAACATCAACAAAATATTCTCCCCCTTTTGGCATCATTAAAAAGATAGTAAAATTGAGAAAAGTCCTTTGCCAAAAGTTGAAGGTAAGTAGTTCACAATGGTAAAAATAATATAACATTAAAAACAATACCAAAATAAACCACAATAGTGCCACAACGAATATAAATGCACAACGAATATAGCACCATAATCCAATAATATCAGAGTATCACACTAAGCAGCAAATCATAGTGTAAATCAAAAAGACATCAACCATAGCTAATAAGCAAACGAAACTAACCAAACTAGACCATACACAAGGTCCTAAAACATAGTAACAACAGAGTCAGAAACATGAAACAGAAACATAAACAGAACATAGTCAGAAATATGCATATGAAACATGAAATAGAAATCAAGCAGCAAAACATCAGCAGCAGCCACAGGTCTAGGAATCAGGTGGAGGAGGAGGGAAATGGTGAGAAAATAGGCCAGATATATAATCCATTAAACGATTCTCCATGGCAATATTCTGCACATCCTGTCTCATCTCCAACTGAGCAAATTGAGCATTGATGTGCTCAACCAATGACTCATGAGCAGCCTGTGCATCAAATGAAGTACCAAGATTGTCCAAATTGATATAGTCCTCAATGCGATCAGTATCCATCGGATCAGTAGAAGAAGGAGGAGCAGAAGAAGATGCACCAGCCCTATCACCAAGTAAATTCCTTTTCCTAGAACTTGAAGCACTTACAGCCTTAGCAGCTTCAACCATTTCTCTAATCTGTGATTTCCATAACCAAGTGCGACTTTCCCTATGCCAAGCAATTTTCATATAACTAATGTGTGAATCATTAAGACAGCAGTTATTTTTCTTTTCCGTCACAGCTGGCTCATCATCAGGGATTGGAACACGGTAATACCTCATTATTTTGGTAACATGCATAGGATATGGCAAGAATTGGGTAGGAGGAGATTGTGCAGCAGCTTCCATACGAGCTAAAAACATTTTATTCCAATTCATCTCATATCTCTTTTTGATCCCATGAAACAAAATAAGATCATCATCTCCCAATTGAGCATAATTTTGATTGCATTTTGGAATCAAACAATAAGAAACAATGTACATGAGCACTCTATCCACAGCATGCAAAGGTGATACAGTTCTAGTAGTCCTATCACTCCAAGATTCACCAGTACGCAACAAATCAGTATAAATCTTATTAGTATCCACATCCAAATCCAGACAATCATCATCACCAATAAAAGTTCCCTTGTTTTCTAAACCAAACAACATTGTCAAATCTTCAGGCTTTATAACAAAATGATGTCCTCTAACCATTGTTTGATACTCACCATCTAGCTTGGAAAAATTTTGATAAAATTGTCTGACAAGCCTAGGGTAATAATGAGTCTCAAATTCTAAAAACCTCTTCAAATTCTGAAATTCCAAATCCTCTACAAAAGAAAATTTCTCCTTATGCAACCAAGCAAACTTAACATACCTTGTAAGACCAAAAGAGCGATTGATAAAATTCGGTTCCCGCAAGTCTCGATTGATTCCAGAAAACCAGGGGTCATTACGGCCTGCTCCTTGCTTTGCTTTCTTTCGAGGAGGTTGAGATTGTGAGGAAGAAGACATTGATTCAGAAAGTGCAGATTCGGTTTTGGGGTTAGGGTTTTGATTTGGGAATTTTCGGATTTTGGGTAAAATTGGTGAAAATGATGAATGAAATGAGTAGAAATGATGATATAATGATGAAATATGGAAGAAATGGGTATGATTTGAGAAGCTTTGTGGCTGAAAATGATGATTTGATGAAGATGCGTATGAGAGAGAGGAGAGATCGACGAACAAGAGAGAGAAAGAAACTTGAAAAATGATGCAATTTCAACAGTTCAGAGTTTAAAATCACGTAAGTTACTCGAGTGATGTTCATGCATTACTCGAGTGATTCGAGCAGTAAACGAGTGAAAAGAAAAGTTACTCGAGTGTTCCGAAGATTAAAAAAAATTTACTCGAGTGATGGATGAACTAATCGAGTGATACGAAAGTCATTTTAAAATTAATCGAGTGACAAACAGAATTACTCGAGTAATACGAAAGAGATTTTAAAATTACTCGAGTGAAATATCTGTTACTCGAGTGAACTGTCCAGAATTTTAAAAATTTCAATTTTTCATGCAAAAACATTTTTCATACACAAACACAGAGAAACACTTAGCATTTAGCAAGTAACACATACAAATAAAGCAATTAACATATTATAGAAAACATACACACATAACTACATATCAAAAAAAAATAAGAAACACTTTAATAAGATACAACAACTCAAAATACAAATCACATTGAAATAGGCTTGAAGGAGATTTCAAAAAGCATCAAATACAATTAGCTAATAGTTGATTCATCAAAAATACCAAGTTCTCTTCGAATCTTATAAAATGTGTCCCTTGGTAATGGTTTTGTAAAGATATCAGCTAATTGATTCGAAGTTTGAACAAACTCAATAACACAATCACCTTTTTGAACATGATCTCTCAAAAAGTGATGCCTAATTTCAATATGCTTTGTCCTTGAGTGTAATACTGGATTTTTAGTCAAATTAATTGCCGAAGTGTTATCACACTTTATAGGAATTTTTGTCAAATTTAAACCAAAGTCAGATAATTGTTGTTTCATCCATAAAAGTTGTGCACAACAACTACCTGCAGCTATGTATTCGGCCTCCGCGGTTGATAAAGCTACACAATTTTGCTTTTTAGAAAACCACGATACAAGTGAATTACCAATTAAATGGCATGTTCCGCTTGTACTTTTTCGTTCAACTTTACAACCGGCAAAGTCAGAGTCCGAATAACCTATAAGTTTTAGAAAAGCATCCCTAGGATAATAAAGTCCAGTATTCATTGTACCCTTTAAGTATTTCATTATTCTTTTGACAGCAGTTAGATGCGACTCTTTCGGTTTTGCTTGAAAACGTGCACACATACATACACTAAACATGATGTCAGGCCTAGATGCAGTTAAGTATAACAAACTACCAATAATACCACGATACTTCGTTACCTCTACCGCTTTTCCAGCCTCATCTTGATCTAGGTAGCATGCAACGCTCATTGGTGTAGAAGCGGATTTGCATGAATCCATCCCAAAACGTTTGAGAAGCTCTCTACAATATTTACTCTGATGAATATAAATACCATCATTAAGCTGCTTTATTTGAAGGCCAAGAAAGAATGTAAGCTCTCCCATCATCGACATCTCGAATTCGCTTTGCATCAAGTCTGAAAACTTCTTACACAAGTTATCGTTAGTAGCACCAAATATAATATCGTCAACATATATTTGAACCAATAAAATATCCTTACCGGAACGTTCAATAAAAAGTGTAGTGTCAACAGTGCCTCGTTTAAAACCTTTTTGTAATAAAAAATTGCTTAGTCGGTCGTACCAAGCTCTAGGAGCTTGTTTCAAACCGTACAAAGCCTTTTTCAGTTTGAAAACGTAGTCCGGATGCTCAAAATTCTCGAATCCGGGAGGTTGTGACACGTAAACTTCCTCTTGAATGTATCCGTTAAGAAAGGCGCTCTTAATATCCATTTGATACAATTTAAAATTCATTATCGAAGCAAAAGCGAGAAGAATACGAATAGCTTCAAGTCTAGCAACAGGAGCATATGTCTCATCGTAATCGATTCCTTCTTCTTGACTATAACCTTGTGCTACCAACCTAGCTTTATTCCTAACAATAATACCCGATTCATCTAACTTATTCCTATAGATCCACCGAGTACCAATTACAGGACGATCATCGGGTTTTGGCACAAGCTCCCAAACTTGGTTTCTTTCAAATTGATTTAATTCTTCTTGCATGGCCATAATCCAATGATCATCTTGAAGAGCCTCTTTGATACTCTTAGGTTCTATTTGAGATACAAAGGCAACATAATAACAGAAATTATTTAAAGTGCGTCGGGTTACCACTCCCTTTGCAATGTCACCTAAGATGTTAGAAATCGGATGATTTTTGTTTGATTTCCAAGCTATTGGTAATTGAGATTGAATCTCTTGTGCTAAGTCTTTATCTTGTGCTTGCACCTCTCCATCTTCAATTTGATTCTCTTCCATTTGTTGTGGTGTTGACTTCTCATGATCAAAAAATGTACCTATATTATCATCATCACAAGAAACAACACAATCTTCTTTCGAAGATTCATCAAATACAACATGCACGGATTCCTCAACGGTTAATGTTCTTATATTGTAGACTCTATATGCTTTGCTATGGGTTGAATAACCTATGAATATGCCTTCGTCGGCTTTGGAGTCAAACTTGCCGACCGGTTCCTTTCCGTTATTTAAAACAAACACCTTACACCCAAAAACATGAAAATGTGAAATATTTGGCTTTCGCCCTTTTAAAAGTTCATAAGGTGTTTTATTTAAATGCGGATGAATAAGAACCCTATTAAGCACATAACAAGCAGTGTTTACTGCATCAGCCCAAAAATATTTAGGAACATTTGATTCTATCAACATAGTACGAGCAAGTTCCACTAATATTCTATTTTTCCTTTCTACAACTCCGTTTTGCTCCGGAGTCCTAGGGGCCGAAAATTGATGATCAATACCAAACTTATCACAAAACGCATCAATCCTAGTGTTTTCAAACTCACCTCCGTGATCACTTCTAATAGACACAATTTTCAAACTTAGTTGATTTTGGATGAGTTTGGCAAACTTTTTAAAACATTTATAAACTTCACTTTTTGCGGATAAAAATAAAGTCCATGTGAATCTAGTAAAATCGTCTACTAAAACAAATCCATAGTAATTGCCACCTAAACTTTTAATTTGTGAAGGGCCAAACAAATCCATATGGATTAGCTCCAAAGGCTTTGTTGTGCTTATCACATTTTTAGGTAGGAACTGAAATTTACACTGAATCAAAGTTGAGCATTCATTATGCATAAAAATCATGTTTTCAACAACTTGGCATACCAATTTCAATTCTGAGCATGTTTAACATGAAAATAACTTGCATTTAGCTCACATGCAACATAACAAACATGCTCCAACAAGTTACAAACCAATATTCTATTTCAAACTAGCCCTTTAAGCCTCATGGTGGCTTTCAATCACAAAATCAATTAATTAAACCTTATTCTAGTGAATGTATAGCTTCCCACTTACCTCTAGATTGTGTAGGAACTGAAATTTGATGAAAATTGACCTTACAATACTGAGCTCCCCAAAATCCACACTGAAACAAAGCAGTTTCAGTAGAGCACAAAGATTGAATTGATTGATGCATGAGTCAGACATAAAAATTGGGGAAATTAGTCTCTAACCACTCTCTACAATTCGTACTAACTAAAGGAACAAAATTTACATGGAGAGGTTGCCTGAGCTTACCAAAATCAGACTCCAAAGTAAGCTCCAGGAAGTTAAGTCAGCTTTCAACACCTCCACTTCTTGGATTCGATTCTCCCTACTCACTCGCTCTTAGCTTATGATTTTAGTTTCTTTACGAAGCTTGAGATGTAAGCTTCGTAACTGTGTATCACTCATAATCTATCACTCAGAGACCAAAGAGAATTGATCGAACGAAATTGAAAACCCTAAAACTCACGATTTGATCAACAAGAGTTCGAATTCGTGGTTGATTGCCTTAAGTAAAGGATTTCCAATCGCATGCAGCTCGCCACGATACCCTTGAGGTGTTGCCCAAGTGATTTCGTGTCGATTTCTGGAGATAGTGGAACGGTTACTATTATGCACAAACATAAGTAATAGGAAAGCTTCATGGGAAATAACTTTAGAGAAATTAGAAGCTATAGCTAATAAATTTTTTTATGTGGAGCAAATTCTTGTGGAGAAAGCTTCATGGGAAATAGAGTTAGAGAAATGTTCTCAAAACACTAAAGAATTTATTGATGAATTTAGAACCTATTACCTGATTCAAGGTTCCAATTCAAGGAACCTTGAAATCAAAGTTGAACACATTTCAAAGCCATTAGATGAAGAGTCACAAGCATCACCAACAATTTTTGACTCTCTTCAAAGAGAGGAAAAAGTAGTGGTGATGGATGTGACCAATGATGAAACTCCTATGGAGGAGCAAATAGAGAAAAATGTGCATAATGAGTTTGAGGAAGAGGACCGAAATAAAACTTTAGAAGGTTTGAATATGGTAGAAAAATTTGATCCACCCTTGCATGATGAATTTCTTGCACTTAAAAATTTGGTTAAATCTATTGCATGCTTGGATGATTCAAATTTTTTCCACTATATTCAACCTCTGTGCTTTCATGAAAAATCTAAAAATCAATCTAAATCATTGTTGAACAATAGGGAGCCTGAAAAGGTAGTTTTCCTAATTCATGGAATTAACACCTTCAAGAACGGGAAAAGAAATAACTTGTCTGAGATGATGCATGGAGTAAGGAATGCACCTTTTGACCCTGGTGGGATTGAACTTATTTTTGAAACTTCCTTACTCCACCATCATCTAAGGTTTGTCCCATGGGATGTGGGAATAACTTGTTATTGTTGCATAACATGGGATTTAACCTATAGGATTTGGGATCCTGGTGGATTCTTTTTAATTATGTAGTAGTGTAGGTTTTTATTTTGTTTTTATTTTTTTTAGTTAGTTAGTGAATAAAGAGTTGAGCTTTCTTTATGTAACTACTAATGAGGTGCTTCTAGCACTATTTTTAGTTGTTCATGTGACACAGGTGAATAAGTTTTGGGGAGTCTCCTCCATGGTGCATCAAGAGAGAATGCTGTGCTAAAAAGGAAAGTCTCTAACTCCTTACTTTTGTTTTTAATTTTTATTTTGTAGTATATGTTAGATTAGTTTGCTTGAGGACAAGCCAACCTCTAAGTTTGGGGGAGTGGACAAAATAAAAGTTTTTCTGATTTGAATTATTCTCCCCTATTTGGTGTTGGTTCGTGTCTTGGGTAGAAGTAGATGATTATTCTAGGCTTAGGACTATTTTTTTCTGATTATATATGTAAATACTTGATTTAGGATGATGACTCATTGATTGTATAACACTGTTTTGGATTAAGTTTTAAGTTTTGTTGAGAACTGTTTATTTTTATAAACTGTTTTGGAACAAGTTATTAGTGAACTGACTATTAGCCTGTGAGATTTTTGAGCCTATACACTTGACAGTGGTATGTGATTTATATTGATTTTTGTGATTTAAACCCCTATTTCTTTCATGAGTGTGTTCACTTTGGCTTTGTGTTCTAGAACTTGACCGGTGACCATTTTGAGATTGATAATTGATTGCATGCATTGAGATGATAAAGGCACTTAGGATTGTGTTTTTGTAGCCTTCAACTATTTTGTATTGAAAATGTTCCCTTAGTTGCCCATTTCGAGCCTTATGAGATATTATGATTTTTCTTTGGTACCCTGCATCTATTGAAATATTTTTGTGAATACCATGGAAATTTTTGAATGAGCAATTGAGAGGAATAATAAGAAAAAGTGAAAGTAATTGGTGAAAAGTGTTATGAGTTCTATTTCTTTTCCAAGTAAAAAAAAATTGAAGAAATAAATGTGAAAGGAAGAGAATAGAAGGAAGAATAGTGAAAAAGAAAAGAAGTATGAAATTGATTGTGAGTTGAGTGTGAGTGCTCTTTTGTATTCATTGCTCATTCATAATTTTTAGAGAGAAATTTTTTTGATTACATATTTTTAGCCCTTAGTTTTATCCTATCTTTCTTTTATCCCACCTTTCAACCAAAATTAAGACTTTTTGATTTTTGCATGTATTCAATAATTTCGGTGGAAATTTGGGTCTATGGTCAAGCATATGGTAACACATTGTCATTGGATGAACTTGAGTGAATATTTATAAAAACCTTGATACACATGAGATATACACACAGTGAGGTTGAGAGTGTTCACTAGTTCTGATTCTTTTGGAGTTTGTTTTTCTAACCAGTTTTTGATGAAGTTAATGCTTGTGAATAAAAGTGTCTGAGTCATGAGTCTGAAGTCTTACATGAGGTGTTTTCATATTAATTTAGAAATTAGTCTTGTGTTTTAGAATTTTTATTTTACTTTTGCCTCGGACATGCAAAATACTAAGTTTGGGGGAGTGATTTGGGTCTAATATATGATGTTTTGAGTATGATTTAGATTTCCTTTTACTATGGATTTGGCTTGTTTCTCTTGTAAATTTAGGACTTTTTGTATAGTTTTTAGGAAGTTAGGTAATTTAGAATCCTTTGAACGTTTTGATCCGTTTTGGGTTTGTTTCAGGTACTTTCAGAGCTTAAATGAAGAAAATAAATATGGAGCATGAAAGAGGATAAAAAGACCTTGAAAATGGTGCAAGAACGGAGCGAAACGGGGCCGGAGCAGATGACGCACGCCCAGACGCACAGACCCGCACGCCCAGGCGCTCGCACTACGAGAATTGCACCATTTTACAGACCTGGCACGCCCAGGCGTGAGGCCCTGGGCGCCTAGGCGCGCAAAGTACGAGAAAGTGACACTGTTCGCTGTTTTGATCATAAATTGAGCTACGCTTACCCAAATGAGGCGATCTTGGTATCATTTTAAAGCTAAGGAAAAGATCTACAACTTTGTCAGAAATAGCCTTGCTCAAATTCGTCCATCTTTGGGGTTAAAATCAGTACCGAAGTTGCTGTCAAACACAAATACGAGATTTTAGAAGGATTTTAATGATAAATTCTATTTGTAGATATGATTCTTAAAGATTAGATTATTCTAATAGGTTATTATCATATCCTATCAATTGGGATTAGTTTTAGACTTTAAATATAGGTTTTTCATTAGGTTTTGTAGACTTTTCAGAGTCAAATAAGAGATTAGAATAAAATTAGGATTAGAGAAGAGAAGCTGTTATGCAATTGAGAGCAAGGAGGCAAGGCACAAGGATTGGAGATCAACAATGCTGGAGGGATCCACTTGATGGTTTAAGATCTCTTGGGGGTAAATTAATTTATTGTCTATGATTATTAGTTTATTCCATTCCTCCTTCTCCATCTTCCAATATGTATAATTGAACATCTTGTTAGGAATAATGTGGATTTGTATGGATCTTAATTTGGCTGTTTATTTATGAATTAATGTTTTTCCTTTCAAATCAATTGCTTGGTTGTGTTTTAATTACAATTCATAGAATTGATCACTTTATGTTTTGCTTTGGTAATCTGAACCTTAATTGGAAAATTAGGATTAAGATTAAACCTTACAACCAAACAATATAATTATTCAACTCGTAGGGATACTTTTGGGTAATTGTATAACTTTTATAGATTTTACTCACTTAAGGGATTAAGGGGTAAAGTTTAGTAAGAAACATAATTGCCATGAGGGATCTAGATTTTATTGTTTCTGGAGTTCTTGATTTATTGGAAAACATATGTTCATAATTAATAACCTGATCCTACAATGAAACCAAGTTCCTAACCTTTTCCATATTTGTTTCTAAATCCTTTTTAGTTTCTGATTTGTTTCATTCTACCTTTTCTCCATTCTATTTCTAAACTCAAAACCCATACAAGTTTCACATAGTAATCGCAATTAGGTGAAAGAAATTAGAAACAATTTGCAATCACCAAGTAGAACGATAATTTTACTTACTTTTTATTACTTGTGCAATCGGTACACTTGCCGAATTGCCAACAATACACTTCTATTATACCATAATATCATTGATTTGGCTTTGAATAATTACAAATAAATGTTGTCATATATTTATACACACTTCTTTATCATTTTAATAGAATAAAAATTACGAAATATAAGGTATAAAAATTGTGTAGATGTTAATTTTAAAATCAATAAACTCGTTCGGTACGAGTTTACGAGTCGAGTTTATCTCGACTCCACGAATTTAGGCAAACTAGCAAGTTTGACAACCTTGCTCACGAGTTTATACGAGTTAACTCGTGATTCTATATAAGTTAACACAAGTTTACTTAGTTCCGGGTTTTAGACCGATTTAAGTCGATTATGTGATTTAAAATTCATAAATTCATATAATTTTACAAGTTAACTTGCGAGTTTCACAACTTTTTTTTAAAAAAAATCCCACCCGAAAAGGTAAGAAATAATAATTGATGTTTTTTTTTTTTAATTTAATTTTTTGGTGAAGGAGAAGAGAAGATCAAGAAGAGAAGGTGCACTTGGGCTGTTATGCTAACCTTCCTTCAACCACACATCCTATGTGCCTCCACCACCCATCCATTTTTCTATATGTCTCCCTTCCTCTCTATCTTTCCCTATCCTTCTTATCATCATCATCTTTTCTTCTTCTTAATCTCCAATCCTTGATCTTCTCAACACCATGAAATATTTCACACCCAAAAAAACCAAATGACTCTTTTATTTATTAAAAGAACAAAGAAAACCTACTCGATTCAATTGTTTTTACCTTCTTGGGTGATCTTAGATTTTGAAAAAGATTCAACCTTTGTGGTGGAGGATGGGCAGGGTAGGATCCAGAGCCAGAGCCAAAACCAAACCTAAAGCCGTTGAACTCAACTGTCCGAGGCCGGTTTTTATAGAGCCTCGGTACCGGGGCGTGAGAAAGAGACCGTGGGGCCGGTTCGCCGCTGAGATCAGAGATCCGGTTAAGAAAGCAAGGGTGTGGCTTGGCACCTTCGACACAGCAGAGGATGCGGCGCGTGCATACGACGCGGCTGCAAGAAATCTCCGTGGACCCAGGGCCAAGACTAATTTCCCTCTCCCAACAGAATTCCTCTACCATCAAAGTTTCTTCGTCGGCGCCGATCACCAGAGACCCACATCCAGCGGCATGAGCAGCACCGTCGAATCCTTCAGCGGTCCTCGTCAACCGTCGGCGGCTTCTCGGACTGCCCGATTGATGACCGCTTCCCGGAGGTACCCTCGGACTCCGCCGGTTGCTCCGGAGGACTGCCACAGCGACTGCGACTCATCTTCGTCGGTGGTCGACAACGTTGATGATAACGTGGTTTCGTCGTTTGAACGAACACCGTTGCCGTTTGATCTTAACTCGTTGCCGTTGGACGATGCTGACGTGGCGCTCGATGATGGTGATGATCAGCACTGCACTGCTCTCTGCCTCTGATGTATTGTCTTAATTCTAGAAATGAATTTTTTTTTTTTTCACTTTATTCTTTTTTCTCTTTTTTCCACTTGTTTTTACCACCATGCCGGAAAAATGAAAATTTGATTAATGATCAGATAGACAAGATTATGGTTAGTATGATCTTAATTTTAATGAAAGTAAAACTTCTTTTAGATGATGTATGAAAAGATGTATGACCTGCATTTGTTATTCTTCTTTATTATTAGGATAATCGAAAGTGTCATAATGTGTTTATTAGAAGAAATAAGACTAAATTACGTATTTGCTCTCTTATCTTATTTATTTGGTCTCTGAGTCACTGTTCATGTGGACCAATTAGATACGCACACGTGTCATTTTTTCTACAACATTGCAAATATGGATCAATATGATATTGACACGTAAGATAAATTAAGGACTAATTTGATAACAAAAAACATGATGGACCGATATCAAAAAATGTAAGTGATCAATTTAAAACTGAAAAATAAGATAAGCGACTAGATACGTCATTTAACCGAAGAAATATTTATATTTATTGATTTGAGATTTAATATGTAAGTGCTAGTTAAGATATTTCGAGCATAGTCGAATTATCATATTGTGACACATCATCATTATCATTATAATATAAAACTCAATTTCAGACTTTTTATATATTTTATCACAATAGTTATAAGATTCATCAAACTTACAAGACACATATGCATAAGCAATAATATTTTTTTTTGAAATGTTATTTCAATAATGTTAATAATTTACTGTTTCTAAAAGTAATCACAAATATTATTTTATCGCATCAATATTTAAATATTTTCAGAAACTATGTTTTCATTCAATTAATATTTAAAAATTAAAGTATTTAATTTTGTGTTAAAAAGTGTGGCATAACCATTTTTATATAAAAAATTGATTGCAACAATAATTTCAATGGTTCTTTGTTTTTTATATATCATTCTTTTTAATGCTTTTTTTTATATATACATATTTGAATATGTAATGTTCTTACCTAATCGAGTCCTAAGATAATGAATTTTAGGAGAATTGGTCGGAGAAGGAACTTTGACGTAGTACTATGGATTTTAATTTTCCAATACAATTTTACCATTAATTTTCTTATCCTATGCATGGGGTGCACGTAATAGAAAAACAAAAAATACATTAAGAACATGGTGTTTTCATTAATGACATTAATGTAATTATTCACGTCTTTATGCCATTCTCTTCAAACCCCTAACCACATCCCACCGCCACTTCTCACATTCTTCATCTATTCTTCATCTGTGCTGCTTCTGCTTCTCTCTTCTATCTACATAGCGTTGCTCTGTGCTGCTTCTCTCTTCTCTTCTGATTCTCGATCATATCTCTTGCAGCCATAGTCGAAGCATTCGTCCTCAGCGGTAGAAGAGGTACTTTATGATTTTTGCAATTTTTGAATTTTCAATTCCGGAAATTTTTTGAATTTGCCATTTCTCAAAATGTTGGAATTTTTAGTAATTGAACTCGGTTTTATGCAATTTGTATATTTTATGTATGTATGTATATATGTATGTATGTCTTGAATATTGAGAACCCTTTATGGGTTTCTGTCCATATTTTCACCATGCCCCATAAATCTAACTTGTAGTTGAGTGTGTTGTTTTTGTTTTTGTCGTTGTTGTTGTCATTCTTTTGTTCTTGTTGATGTTGTTGTCGTCGTCATCGTTCTTCCTTGTGTTTGGGTTTCTTTACATGTTGAGTCATATTCCTTAAAAATTAATCATACAACACAAGCAAGGAATTCTTAAAAATGAAACACTCACCTTGAATCAGATTGGCAACATTAGCAGCTTCCGCTCCACTCATCGTGAAGACTCTCCCTTGATTACTAGGCCTCAAAGCATTCCCAGAACTAGGTGCCCTCTTTGGTTCCTGACAAAATTGAGCAATATGACCAGGCTTGTTGCAATTGAAACAATTCTAACTAGTTATTGGGCACAACGGTCTGAAATGTTTCCGACCACACTGATTGCAACGAGGGGCCACACTCCCTTGACTCCCTCCAGGGTTAACTCGGTTTCCTCCACCACTTCTACTTCCAGGGTTACCCACACGGTTACTATTGCCACCTGTAACAGCCCAGCCCCAGCCAACCGTACGGTAGTGGGCACTAGGTCCCTGGCACCGCCACGTGGATATTGTCCGCTTTGGGCATCCTTCACCCTCACGGTTTTGCTCTTGGTCTCACATAGCCGTAGCGTAAGTGAGCCCAAAAACGTGTCCACATGAGGTAAGGTATCCACGCCCTATATAAGGCACGCTTCGTTCACCTTACCAGTCGATGTGGGACTAAGGCGTACCTTATATCCACCCCCCTTGGAGGCCCAACGTCCCCGTTGGCACACTGACCCAACCCTGGCTCTGATACCAAATATAACAACCCAACCCCAACCAGCTGTGCAGTACTGGGCACTAGGTCCATGGCACCTATAACATCCTACTTTTTATACTTTAAGAAAATACTTTAAATTTAATATTTATTTATGAAAATATTCGGGGTTTATAAAAATTTTGACAGAGTCTCCTTTGAAAATCGGACTTTTCCCCGAATGAAATTAAACCTGCCAGTCCAGAACAGTTTTCAATCCAATAAAGTGGAACTTTCAGTTCAAAATAAACAATACTACGTCATACTTCGAAACTTAACAAAATAAAAGAATATACATATTGTCGTGTTCTTAACCGAGATCAACCTTAAAGCTATGGAAGAGCCTTGAAGAATGATCTCAATCAAGGTATTAATGTAGGACTTTATAGGATTTCTGAATATCCAGTTGGGATAATCAGGTTCTCCCCAGTCAACAACGTGTGTGCTGGTGTCAACTTAGGGATGAGAAGACGTACCTTAGCCCCTATAGCATGGTGGTACTTATAGGGGATTACCTGTATGCTGTGAGCCGTCTTGATAAGGCTTCTGAGGAGGAAGAATTCAACTAGGATTAGTATAGGATACGATAAGATCATAACCGTAAACCCGGTATATGATAAATTCTATCCAATGCTGTTATATCTAACCAAGCGTCATGGGAATCTAAGAGTAGTTATAGCTTGATAAGACTGTAAACGATAAGGATAAGGAATAAAATCCTGTGCTCGGAGCTAATCTTATCTATAACCAACTTCTCAGTAGGTACCCAGTTTGCTTGGTGCATGTCTCCGACCGAAGGCCCTATTTCAGCGTCATACCAACTAGAGTAATGAGGATACGATCGGTTATTCGCTCGGTTTACTACAGGTCCACTACATAAGCCCCCCAAGCTCGGTTGGGTGATTCGAGTCCTGCCGAGCTTATGAGACGAACGAATTTTTTCCGACTGAATTCTCGGTGATTGAGGAAGGAATCCGAGCCTTTCTGCGCTTCGATCAAGGCTGTCGTTTGATACCACATTGGAGTGACCTTCCATTTCTCCCTGAGTTTACACGTGTCTTTAATTTTATCGGGAAACGTACCGTTATGATTTCAAATCCATCAGAGGTGCCACGTACTTGTTTTTCAACGCTAAATGGGCTTTTTTCATCTAAAACCCAAACTTTTTGAGATAGTGGAGGGAAGTTAAAAGAAAATCGAAGGGCGGTTCCTCATTCACTCATTTCTTCTCTTTCTTCTTCGTACGTTCTCCTGAGAAATTGGAACCCCAACAACGAAACTGCACAAAGGCCTCCTTGCAACAACTTCTTGCCAGAGTCTTGATCGTCGCTTCCTCTGCACTTCTTTTTGTCTTGCGTACCTCAGTCTTTTCTGCTTTTCTTGATCATTCACCACTAACAGGTAACTGAACTTTCTCCTTCAGAGCATTTCTATTTTTGCTATTCTGATGTCCTCTTTGTTCTTGCATGTGGTTGTTGCTGTTTGTTTTCTGTATTTCCAAGTGTTGGATTTTGCTTCTAATGCTTCACTGTTGTTCATGCTCCACTACTGTTTCTTTGTCCCCGATTTTTGAATAAATCGCTTTATTTGTACATTTCTGGGTTTACTTTGTTTTCTGGTTTCCAAAAACTTTACACATTTCTGGGTTTTTGGGTTTTCTGGGTTTTGCGAGTGTTATTTTTTTTGGGTCTTGAGGATGTCATTCTTTCTGGGTTTTTAGGGTGTTATTTTTGGCTTTTCTGGATTGTGGGGTTTACTTTCTGAGTTCAGTGAAAACCCCAAATCGTTTTGTTGTTGTTGCTGTGACACCTCACTTGCCCCTCAAACTTCTTTATCCGCTTTACCGCCTATTGAGTGATCGCTGTAGAATTTCTTAGGTTTGCTTTACGCTTTTCTGCACTTAACTTCTTAGGGTCGGTACTGGAGCGTCATTTATCATGAGTGAGGAATCTGTAAACTCTGATGTGCCAAGAACACATAAGGGAGGGAAACCCGAGGTTTGTGTTAAACCGATAGCCATGCATTTCCCTCGGACTTTGAGAGAGTTCAGGCAAGGTGTGATTCAGTATAGGATCGCCGAAAGGGTAGAACAAAGGAGGTTAAGGAGGCTTCATAGAGGTATTAGACATTTCAATTGGTTTTGGGAAATTCTGCCCAGAAAGGGAGGTGTTCCCAAACCGATCGTAAGTATTTGATCAAGTTTTTGTGGTTCTGACTCCAAGTGTGCCCCCTTTTCCTCAGGTATGAAGAGAAAGTGTGATACTAATCCCGACTTGTACCCTCTTCCACCAGATTCAGCTGAATATGACTAGGTGGACCGAGAGGTTCTTGGCACTCAATCAGAGCTTAAGACACATCAATCACTAGACCAAACACGAGCCATAATTTTGCCATGTCCAGGAGATAACACAGGGAATTTGTACTCCATTACTCCGGTGGGTGAGAATGAGAGAGTCTGCACCAAGATTCCCGAGGGTAGTACAGGCTTCTATTTTTACGAAGAGGTGATCACTCGGCTTGGGATAAGGCTGCCTTTTACTGATTTTGAGATGGGGGTTCTGAACTTCCTAAGGGTGGCCCCTACTCAGCTACATCCGAACGCATGCGCGTTCGTGAAGGTTTTTGAACAGGTTTGCTCAGCCATGAATTGGGCTTGTAATCTTCGTATCTTTTTCCATCTTTTTGCTCCACAGTGTAATTCGTTTGAGAAAGGTTCGGCTAAGAAACCCTGGGTTTCTTTGAAGTCTCGCAGAGGATATGCTTTATTTACCAAATACTCTGAGTCCTGGAAGGGATTCAAACCTTTTTTCTTTAAGTATAACTTTAATGGTACTGGGGTCTGTTGGTTTACCCGACCTGGGGAAAGACGGCCACTTCCGCTGTTTCCTCTCCAATGGAGTGCCAGTTTCTTTAATCGATCAATCGCTTCCTACTCTTCCAACTGGAAAGAACTTGCTGAATTTGAAAAGGAGGTTTGTCGGTCGGTTGAAAGTTACTTGTAGAAAAATGGGATGATAGAGACGAGGGATATTGTGAATATCCCTTCTTTTGAAGTTAAAACGGAGCTTGGTATAGTGTATTTATTTTGGATTTCAATTTTGTGGTTTGATCGGCTCTTATATCTATTGGTTTTGTTTTTCTTTGAATTTGTGGTTTGATCGGCTCTAACGTCTATATGGCTTTGTTTGCAGAAAACATGGCCGCTCGCCTGGCAGCTCTGGTTGAAGGTCAAGGTGGTAAGAAGAGAAAAACTCCCGCCACTTCTGGATCCTCAAATCTGAGTACTCCAAGCTTGAGTACTTCTATCCCAACTCCTTCTGCCTCGGCTACCGAGGCTTCTCCTCGGCCAACCGCCAATACGGTTGCTGTTGCTTCAACTATTTCTATGGCCCCTGGTGGTCGAGTTCAATCAACTTCACCTCTTCAACCCCTTCACCGAAGCCGACGAGTGGACAAAGGAAAGGAAAAAATAACCGAGGGTGTAAACCCAAGGACTGAGGGACTAAGTGCCCGACCTACTGCTGCTCCTACTGCTGGTACCACTGCTGTTGCTCCAACTTCTACTGAGAATCCTCCTGACACATCCATATGGGATGTGCAATTTGATGAAAGATTTGGGAAGTACATGTGCCCCGAATCGGATTGCACTCGTTTCGGAACGCTCAATACCGACGAGTGGTCACGTTGCAATATGACACTTGCTAAGTATCTCCTCAGGGGGGCCAACCTTGCTTATTTCTTGGCCAAACATCCTGATGGTCTTTTCACTGGCTACAATGACAAACAAAGGGAAGCTCAGGATCTTTCCGCTGCTCAAGAAGCCAGTCTCTCGGATGAGCTGATCCGAGTGAAAAACGAGCTGGAAAACCTGAAGGCTGATAAGGGGGAGCTGGCTAAAGAGAGAGATTCCTTAAAGGCTTCCCAAAAAGCAGCTGAAGTCAAGAGGAAGGAGGCGGAGGAGACTCTGAAAAAGGAACTTCAAGTGCATCAGCAGAGGATGGATGAATTAAAAGCTGAGGTTGACAAGTCGGCGGTGGTGGCTCGGAAGCTGAGAGAGAAAGCACTGTTTCACAAGAAGAAGGCGGCGACCAACTTCTACAACTGGGGGAAAGCGGTTGATGATGCCTTTGTCTTTGCCATTCAGCAAGTTCAATTTCTGAACCCTGAATTAGAAATCAGGGTGGTTGGGGCTGATCCATTTCATGCTGTTCAAGATGGGAAGTGGATTGATCTTTCATCCAAGGCTGAGGTAGATCTGCAGGCCGAGGATCTTTCTAACCCCCTTGAGGAGCTGACCGAGGCACCAGACTTTGATGACTCTCAAGTTGTTTTATCTGATATTGAAGAATGATATTTCGCCCTTTTGCTATTTTGTCGTCTTGCCGTTTGCTCAATGTATTCTGAGCGTTTTAACTTGATGCTTTTGTATTCTGCTTTATTGAACAACTTACTTTATCTTGCTTTCGCTCTTGCTGAACAATTTACTTCATCTCGTTTTCGCTCGTGTTGAGCGTTGTTTTGGACAAGTTACCTTACTTTGCGCATTTTGATGATGATATATTATATCGTTATTTACTTTTTATTTCGTTCGTCACGTTTTGGTACTTTTTATTTCGTTCGTCACGTTTACTAATGTGAATTCAAACTGCATAATTCATTGTGAGTAGAACTCGGATCGCCGACTTTAGCCAAAGTGGGATCCTCGGACCACGAAGTAAGGAAAGTAATTTCCTGAATTCGGGCGTTCTATAAGTACGTTGCTGAACTCTCGTAAGGAGTTGTGTCTCGATTTGGTTCGGTGGCTAGCCGAACCAAATGAGTCGCGTGTTACATCACAATGTTTAAACAAAGATTTCGAACAAACCAAATCATTTATTGATAAACGATTAAAAAAAATGAAATTATTCAACTGCTAACAAATTCCTACTAATCTTCTAACCATTGTCACTGATCTAAGAAGGATGTTATCCTTCGTTTATTCGACCTAAACATTATTGAAAAATAAACTATCCTAACAGTAGAAGTCAAAGTGTGAGCTTAACTGTAATAAGCCCTTAGCTTGGCCACGTTCCATGAGTTACTGACTTCCGTGCCCGAGAGAGTCTCCAACTTGTATGCTCCAGATCCAGATTTAGCCTTCACTCGGTAGGGGCCTTCCCAATTTGGTTTCAACTTTCCGACTCCAGCATTTCCTTTGCCAATATCTGCTCGGCGTAGGACTAAGTCACCAACTTCAAAATTCCTTGGTCGTACCTTCTTGTTGTATTCCCGAGCTTGCCGCTCCTTCATTCTACTCTCATGGGCTGCGGCGTTTTTGCGAACTTCTTCCAACAACACCAGCTCTTCGCTGATCAAATGGTCGTTTGTTTCCAAGGGACGTTCAAGTGTTCTGAAGGTGGGAATATGCTTTTCGATTGGGATGACTGCGTCACAGCCGTATGTCAAACGAAAAGGGGTTTCACCTGTGGACGAATGTATTGTTGTCTTGTGTGACCATAGGACGCTCGGAAGTTTATCTGCCCATGTGCCAGCAGCGTTTCCGAGCTTCTTTTTGATCCCATCTAAGATGGTTCTGTTGGCCGCCTCGGCTAACCCATTTGTTTGTGGGTGTTCAACAGAACTAAAATAGTGAGTAATGTTTAGATCGGCTGCTAATTGTTGGAAATGATATGCTGCAAACTGAGATCCATTGTCTGTGACTATGGCATGTGGCACTCCGAACCGAGAAATTACCTCTTTGACAAAGAAAGATTGAATCCGAGCTGTTGAGATCGTTGCTAATGGCATTGCTTCGATCCATTTGGTGAAGTAATCAATAGCCACTACTGCAAATTTGAGTTGGCCTGGTGCAGTGGGAAACTTTCCTATGATGTCCATGCCCCATTGGTAAAAAGGCCAAGGTGCGCCGAGGGAGTGTAACTCTTCAGCAGGCTTTTGATAGACGTCACTGTGAAATTGGCACTGAGTACATTTCTTGACATGTTCCATAGCGTCTTTCTGCAGTGTAGGCCAAAAATAGCCCGCTCGGATTACTTTCCTTGCCAAAGACTTTCCTCCCATGTGATGGCTGCAAATACCACCATGAATCTCCTCCAAGATTTCCTCAGCTTGGGATGGATTGACACATCTGAGCATTGGGGATCCAAAACCTCTCTTGTACAAGACTCCATTTAGAACTGTGTATTGGGCGGCCTTTTTCACCAATTTCCGAGCTTCAAACTGATCTTGGGGGACAAACCCATGTTGCAAGTAAGTAAGAATTGGGTCCATCCATGACTGAGATATTGAGACCGCCAAAATGACGCTAGGTCGGGGAATAGTTTCTTGTATCAGAGTTTTGTTATTTTTCGACCCTTTTGTACTTGCCAATTTGGACAGAATATCGGCTCGGGAATTTGAATCTCTCGGTACATGTGAAATGTTAAATTCAGAAAAGTTTGAGATGATTCGTTTTACCTCTTCCAGATACTTTTGTAAAATGGGCTCCTTTGCTGAGTATTGACCCTTGATCTGAGAAACTACGAGTTGTGAATCGCTGAAAACTGACACTTGCTCTGCTCCAAACTCGTGAACCATCTTGAGGTCTGCCAGGACTGCCTCGTATTCTGCTTGATTGTTTGAGGTTTGAAATTCAAACTTCAAAGAGTATTCCATACACAATCCCTCGGGGTTTTCAATGATGACTCCAGCTCCAGCGCCTTTCCTATTACTCGATCCATCCACATAAACTGACCAAAGATTTTGAGAGTTGTCTGTTTGGATATCTGTGAACTCAGTAACAAAATCGGCAAGCACTTGCGATTTCATTGCCTTTATTGGTTCATAGGTAATGTCGAATTCCGAAAGTTCGACAGACCATGAAACCATTCTGCCAGCTAGGTCAGGTTTGTGAAGAACTTGTCTGAGAGGTTGAGCGGTTCTTACGAAGATTCTGTGCGCCTGAAAATACTGTCTCAATCTTCGAGCGGATGTGATCAAACAATACGCAAGTTTCTCAAGTCTTTGATACCTCAACTCTGATCCTTGAAGTGCTCGGCTAACAAAATATATCGGGGCTTCTGTACCTGTGTTATCTCGTACCAGAACCGAACTGACCGCCGCTTCCGCTATCGACATATACAGAATGAGGTTCTCACCAGGAAGAGGGCTGTGTAAGACTGGTGGGTTGGAAAGATATTCTTTTAATTGGATAAAAGCTTGTTCACAGTGCTCATCCCAAAGGAAATCCTTGTTTTTCCTAAGGAGCTAGTACCACGGCAAAGCTTTCCGAGCGGCTTGGGATAAGAACCTGGAGAGTGCCGCCACTCGGCCCGCGAGTTGTTGAACTTCTTTAAGATTTGCTGGGCTCCTCATATCAAGGATTGCTTTACATTTATCGGGATTAGCCTCAATTCCTCTCTCGGTTAACATAAATCCGAGGAAAGAACCGACTGGAACTCCAAATACACACTTTTCCGGATTCAGTCTCATGGAATATTTCCTTACCCGATCGAGTATTGTTGTGAGGTCCTTGGCATGATTCTCTTGCTGTCTACTTTTTGCGATGATATCATCTATGTATACCTCCATATTCGAGCCGATCATACCTTGAAAAATCTTGTTCATCATTCTCTGATAAGTAGCTCCCGCATTCTTCAACCCAAATGGCATGACGTTGTAACAGTAAGTTGCCCTGTCGGTGATAAATGCCGTTTTGTCCTGATCGGCAGGGAACATTGGAATCTGGTTGTAACCAGAGTAAGCATCCATGAACGATAAGAGTTTGTAACCAGCTGAACTGTCGACGAGTTTGTCAATAACAGGGAGTGGGTATTGATCTTTAGGACAGACTTTGTTCAAGTCTGTGTAATCAACACACATTCTCCATTTTCCATTGGGTTTCTTGACTAATACGGTGTTCGCCAACCAGTCTGTGTAGTCAATTTCCCGAATGAAGCCTGCTCGGAGTAGTTCAGCAACCTTTTCCTCTATTGCCACGGCCTTTTCCGCGCTAACTTTCCTTTTGCGTTGCGCCACTGGTTTCGACCCCGGTATAATGCTCAACTTATGACAAATAAAATTGGGGTCGATTCCTGGCATATCAGCTGATGTCCAAGCGAACAGATCTCTATTCGCGACTAATAGTGCGACCAATTCTTCTTTAACACATGTGGGCAAATCAGAACCGATTTTCACCTGCCTGAGGGGGTCGTCAGATAACGTTAAGAACTCCCATTGTCCTTTTGGGGTTGGTCTATTTCTGTCGGATTGGTCCCGCATATCCAGGTCCGCCAGGTTAACATTTCCCTTACCCAAAGAAACTCTTTCCAGATTGCTCGGATCCTTGTTTTTCACTTTCCCCAGGCTAGCATTATAACATTTTCTTGCTGCATCCTGCTCGGCTTTGACCGTTACCACTTTGTCACCAGTTCCAACAAACTTCATAGCCAAATGAACTGTTGATACAACTGCTCCAAAAGCCTGCAGAGAAGTTCTACCTAGAATTGCATTGTAGGCCGCCGGGCAATCAACAACCAAAAATTTCACAATCTCAGTTCTAGCCGAAGGCTGTTGTCTAAGGGTCACAGGGAGCTGAATGTAACCCTTTGGCTCAATGGTGTCTCCAGTAAAACCAATCAGTTCCCCCTCGAAGGGAGTGAGATTACACTCCCTGAGTTTTAAAGCTTTGAATAGCGGGAAGAACATTATATCTGCCGAACTACCTTGATCAATAAAAACTCGTTTAACCTCATAGTTGCCGATCAAAGCAGTTATCACCATGGGGTCATTGTGGCCCGGAAGGATTCCATCTAAATCTTCATCATCAAAAACGATGGGAATGTTTTTTGTTGATCTCTTGGCAATTGGTTTATGACTAACAGCCAAAATTTGGTTGATGTACTTTTTTCTGTCGGCTCTCTTCTCCCCACCTCCAGCAAAATCTCTCGCAATAGTGTTTACCAGAAAATCATTTTTATTGGTGTTTGACTCGGGAACCAGAGTAGGGTCGGTTCTCTGCTTCCCCGTGTTCCGATCATCTGGTGACCTACTTCTCTGGCGTTTAGGTTTTACTGGTGATTGAGATCTGTGTCTGCTCCTTCGGCCAGCCGCATCTCTGATGTACTGCTGCAACTTCCCATCTCTGATCATCTCCTCAATCAGGTCTCGCAGCCAGATGCATTCGTCGGTTGTATGGCCATAACCTCTATGAAAATCACAGTATTTTGACCTATCACGCTGTGCGCCCTTTCTTAAATATGGAGGTCTTTGGGCAGAGCGTAAGTCAGTCTGCATAGTTTCTCTTAAAATCTGACTCCTCGGAACAGTTAGAGGGGTGTAATCCTGAAACTTATTCCGGGGAAGAATTCGTCGATCTCGATCGTTCCTTTCCTGTCTACCACCAAAACGTTCGTCACGTTTTTGTTTGTTTTGACTTGGTGGGTCGGCACGCTGTCTTTCCTCTCTTACTTTCTGCCCTTTGCGGAATTCCTCCAGATTGATAAATTTGTTTGATCTTTGCCTTAGCTCTGCCATATCTTTTGGAGGTTTGCCAATCAAGGATTTTCTAAAATCTCCAGATTGTAAACCTTGAGTGAACAATAATACTGCTACCCCCGGTGATAGTTGAGGGACCGAGCTCGCTTCTGCATGGAAACGCGAAAGGTAATCTTTCAAGGACTCATCTTGCTTTTGGGTTACAGCTGCTAAGGTGTGGTCGGACCTGGGCTGGATACAGCTAGCCGTGTATCTATTTAAAAATACTCTTTTCATATCTTCCCAAGAATTAACAGAATTCTGAGGGAGAGATGAGTACCAACGCAATACTGAAGGTTCGAGGGTCATGGAGAAGGCTCGGCATTTCATTTCTTCTCCTCCGCCGTAATAGTTCATTGCCCCCTCGAAAGAGACAATATGGTCCACTGGGTCGGTTAGACCGTTATAATGTGGGACATTAGAAGGGCCCAAGTAGCCTTGAGGGGTTTGAAACGCCATGATATGTGGGGTGAAAGGATGTCCAGGATGAAAATCACCCTGATCCTGGTTAATGGAGGGGTTAGCATGGAAATTTGGTGGTGGAAGCTGCATTATTGGTGTTGGTTGGGGGTCCATAGTTGGTTGGTTTTGTGGTGGAATAGAGGTTGATTGATTTTGAGCAATCCTTGCCATGGCCTGCTGTTGAAGGTCGGCAATAGCACGTCCTTGTTGTTCAATTAAAGTCGTTTGTCTATTTAGGATGTTAATCATCTCTTGCTCCCAAGCCCGAGCAGATGCAGATGTTCCATAAGACCTTCCGATGGAGTGGCTATGATGAGAGTTTCCAGGAGCAGTTCTTCCTGGATTCAATCTGGTTCTAGGGGTTGTACTTATGTGGTCGGGATTGGGTGGGACAGGAGGGGTACGTTGGGTATTTCGGCCATGATGTGCTCGAGTTCCAGTGGTCCTGGATGTGTTTCGAGTGGTTGGGGTTGTGCTGCTCGAATCACCATGGGTGGAAGGTGGTGGTGTTGGAGGGGGTGGTGGTGGTGGCGGAGGTAGTATGGTTCGTAGAACTTGGAGCGGTTGGGGGTTGCTTCTAGTCCTAGGATGAGAAGATTGTGGTGTTTGGGAATGAGTAGCGTGATTATTACTATGATTAAGGCTGCGATGAGGGGGTGGATGATTTTGTGAATGGTTTGGTGGTTGAGAGTTATTCGCTGCACCAGAATGGGGGGTTCGTGGCGGTTGTCCATTATCTGCATGATTGTGGTTGAGAACATCGCGCAGATCACCATCAGAATGGGGCTGTGGGTTGTTGTTATCAGCGTTTCTAGGCCTGCCACGGGTGCGGGTGATGCGGTCACGGAGGTCACCCACCTGACTTCTGGTGGTAACCATGGTGGTGGTGGGAATGATATGTTATTCAGATTCCCACAGACGGTGCCAATGTCGTGTTCTTAACCGAGATCAACCTTAAAGCTATGGAAGAGCCTTGAAGAATGATCTCAATCAAGATATTAATGTAGGACTTTGTAGGATTTCTGAATATCCAGTTGGGATAATCAGGTTCTCCCCAGTCAACAACGTGTGTGCTGGTGTCAACTTAGGGATGAGAAGACGTACCTTAGCCCCTATAGCATGGTGGTACTTATAGGGGATTACCTGTATGCTGTGAGCCGTCTTGATAAGGCTTCTGAGGAGGAAGAATTCAACTAGGATTAGTATAGGATATGATAAGATAATAACCCTAAACCCGGTATATGATAAATTCTATCCAATGCTGTTATATCTAACCAAGCGTCATGGGAATCTAAGAGTAGTTATAGCTTGATAAGACTGTAAACGATAAGGATAAGGAATAAAATCCTGTTCTCGGAGCTAATCTTATCTATAGCCAACTTCTCAGTAGGTACCCAGTTTGCTCGGTGTATGTCTCCGACCGAAGGCCCTGTTTCAGCGTCATATCAACTAGAGTAATGAGGATACGATCGGTTATTCGCTCGGTTTACTACAGGTCCAGTACACATATAAATTTATAATTTAACAAAATGCTTAAACAAAATAAAACCATTAATTACATTTACAAAAATCTACTTATTACAAAATTAACCTATGAATGGTTGCCCTACTATTGGGACCGTGAGGTCACCCTAACAATATACTCTCCGAAGGAGAGTATCACTTTCTCGGCCTTGATCTTCACATGTGCCTGTCTCCTTGGTGTACCTAATATGTCCATTGTAAGGGTGAGTACTTTGAAATCTAGATCAAAGAAAACGTTTAAAAACAGTAATAAATCATAAAGAGGTATATTCAAACACAAACAATAACAATTATACAATTCACCATTCAATTAACAAGTAAGGCACAATAACACTATTCAGTTTAAGAACTATAAATATAAGGGTATAATACTTTAGTAGAATACTATAATGCACAATCACATGGTTATGCCCTGCTAACGTCACACTTAGGTGATTTAATCCTTGAATCCGATATTAAACTTTTCATTTCAATTTAAACACTTTAACACTTTTGATCGGATTCGAAGAATTAAAACATCTATACAATGCATTCACACTTTCCCTTTCACTTTCACACTTTAACTTTAACACTTAACACTTTTAACAATTGGGTACGTTGTGCTTCACATTCTCCCCGTAGGAGGGTTCCTCACACAATGTACCTATACACTTTTAACACTTTACTTTTAACACTTTTAACAATTGGGTACATTGTGCTTCACATTCTCCCCGAAGGAGGGTTCCTCACACAATGTACCTATAACACTTTCCCTTTTCAATAACAATAATAACACAACCACCTCACAACCCCCCTCCACTCTGGGGAAAAACCGACCAGGAGTAAGCATTTCTCAACCTCTAGTTGGGTGCTTCACCTCCACTTAGGAAGGTCCCTCGCTCACCCGCTTGCACAACACTTCACCTCCACTTAGGAAGGTCCCTCATGCGATTTGGGTTGATTTGTCCAAATCGGGCTTTAGCAGAAATCACCCTCGACTGGCCCAAAGAAACCAGAGTAAATAGAATTATTATGGTTTGCATAGAACCAACCCCCAATACGGGAAGCAAACCCGTATCCTTTGCAGGATCAAAGTTCTCCATAATAATTCCTAACATTTACTCTTGTCCTCATCAATCGCAAAGCGACGTGTGTTTTTCCCCGACTCCTAACGTCCACCTTTTCACCGTGCATGATCCAATATCCTAAGTGTTTCTCAATTGAATTTAAGACTCTCTTTGTTCTTTAGAAAATGTCATTTAATTGGTTTAAACTTAATTGAGAAATACTTGGCCCTATTTAATGCATAACTATATGAATGTCATTTACAATTTACTTATATACACTTTAATAATATTAATACAAACAATATCAATCAACAATCAGTCGACATACTCAGGTATGTCTCAGGGACTGTAATTTAAATCACCTTCCTAGGGTTCTTCACTTCTTACTTAAAAATTTATTAAATCAATTAATATAAACATACATTAATAACATCTCACTAAAACTTAGGGTTCCTAACTATACTCTACCCTCCTACCCATCAACCTAACCAATCAATAATATACCCAATTATAACTCTATTACTATAAATAAACCCTTCCTCTAATACTAGACCAAAGTACACCCCTTACCTCTTGGAGGGAAGAGGAGAAAGAGAGAAGTTGAGGGAGCACCAACACCCACTCCAATCCAAGATCCTATGTGCTTCCTCTCTTGATTACTATGGCTCCTCAAGCTCCTTGAACCGATTGGAGGCTCCACTTGACCAATTACACACTTTGGGGCTTAGGGTTAATTTGGGGGTTTTGTGAGAAAGAGGAGAAATTGGAATTGAGAGAGGGAAATACATGAGGGAGTGTCAGGAAATTGATTTGGGGGTTTGATTTGTTGATATATTGGGTGGTGGCTTTGAAGAATCAAAGCCCTAAGAGAAAGAGGGAGAGAGTTCGTGAGTGAGGAGAGAGGAAAATTCTGAGAAAATGAGTCAAAAACGTGTTTATAAGGCTGTTTCAGCGTCTGTTAATCGATTAATAGATGCTGTTAATCGATTAACTCGTGAGTATCTTTCGGCCTTAATCGATTAACCTCAAGATTAATCGATTAATTCATGTGCACCCTTCGGCCTTAATCGATTAACTCAAGTGTTAATCGATTAACCTGTTTAGCCCACTATTCCTTTGAACTTCAAAGTACCGTAACTTTTTCGTTAACCGTCGGATCTTGCTCAAATTTTGAGGCAAGCTTCCAAAGACACTTATCTTAACATCCAACGGTGGAATTTGGGTTTAAAGCTATGGATCTTTTATTCTAAATTTCCTAAAGTCCTATGCTCTTAACTCTTAAATAACCTTTCTAAATCACAATCTTAACCTAACACATTCCTTTCTCTTCACTCTAAACCTATTCTAACTTATTTCTACTTCATACAAATCTATTCTTAGCTAAATGCTACACTCTAAACACTTAAGCACACACTAATTCTAATACCAATTAACGTTTTCAACTGAAATCAAAACCTAAGAATGCTACGACACTCAGGGCAATTATATTCACTAAGGCACCTAAACACTTAGTAAATTTGGGGATGTTACAATTCTCCCCCACTTATAAGAATTTCGTCCCCGAAATTCGGCTCACTTCAAGGGAAGAGGAGATATGGAGCTATATGCTCGGTTGGAGGAAAGGTCTTAACCTAGTTCAGGATAGACATAACTTTGGGGAATTCACTCCCCCACTTAGGATACGACTCCGGTTGGGTTCCTATTACTATATCTACTTGATTTCTATTGAGACTTTTACCATAAAGTCCCACTTAGTTCCTTAAGGTTCAAAACATGAAGTTCGAAGCCTAGGGGCAATATCTGACAATACAGACCTACTTAGTCCTATATCCAACACTACCTAACACTATTCAATAGAATCTAAACATTCAAACTTTCACAACACATACTCACACACGATACAGATAGAGACAATCAAGACACAAAACATTTATTATTTAAGAAAAGTCAATGTCACAAAATTATAATTCAAACATAAGTTAAAGGGGAAATCAAATACAAAACCAAAGCCTCAAGGTATTGTGATACATAAAGATTTCCATTTTAAAAATCAAATACAATTTAAGTAAAAGAACATCATTTAGATTTTATTAAAGAGTGCATCCCTTAAAAGAAAAGCAGAGTATCAACTCAACACAAAGAAGTAAAACAATCCATACACACCAGATGGAGCTTTGCATTGAGGAGAAGGGAAGAGTTGGAAAAGTTGCAATTGGCAAGACTCCCTTAGGATCACAAGTAATTATGATTAGTGTACAGATGAAAATAAGGTTTTGAAAGGAAATTGTTAAATGCATCGGGATTCCAAAACAAGCGTGAGTTTTCATAGAGAAACTTAAGTGATTGAATACTCTATATATGTATCCATAGAAAATTGGAAATATATTTAAGACAGGTGATGGAAAATACATTTTAATCATAGGTATAGAAAATAAGTTGTTGTTTTCCATTACAAGCTTATCACTTGTAAGGTTTTCTCTAAAAAGATTACTTTGAAAAATATATATATACTAGAGAAAGATAGAAACTCTAAATTACCATGTGAGGAAACACAAGGCAATTTAACTTTGAAATTTTGATTTGATAATTGGTTAATAAAAACTAATATAGTATTCGTTTTAAATTTACTTTTAGTAGAAGGTAGAAAAATAATCTTAGTCAAAATCGATTCGAAATAGTAAACAAAAGACTTGAAAGAATTTTGGAAATTGGGGAACTACCCAAAATCATAAGAAAAGGTTTATGAAAACGTTTGGACATAACATATAGTCCTAATAAGATTAAAATCGTAAATACATATATATATAATTCCAGTGTTCGAAAACATTTGAAAACCGCTTCTTATATGCACATCTATATGCCTACACAACTATGTCCGAACTCTATGACTAACTAAGATCGAACCTAGCTTCTATCATCCAGTATATGAATGAAAACTATTGGGGTCTTACACTCAACCTAAGAGAACTCTACAATGCAAGACTTCACTAGTACTACGCTTACTAGTCCTCCTCTGGTTTAAGGTTTCCTAATTGGTTCCTTAGGTTTAAGATCACACAACTAAGACTCGCCCTCAAATCCTAGTTGAGACTTCCCTCTTACTAACTAGACTTTGGTGCTACGACATTTTATAATGGATGCTAAGACTAGGACTTGAACGTTCACAAACTACATTCCACGGAAGAGTTATTTATGGTTTGAAAATGGTTTGCACTTCCGGAATACAGTTTGCTCAATGAATACAACAAGTTCCTTGGAGTTCTATGTGAACTTGAAGGAAGAAGGATCAACATCCATTGCTCTAGTTTGGTTCTAAACTAGACTTTGGTTCTAGGATAACTACATTACTTTTAACTTACCTTACTACCTTCGATTCACATTTTCCACTTCCCCATTACAATGGAAATAATAAAGTACCAATTTCGGTGTAAAGGTTTGGTACTTGGTGATAAAAGAGTTTTCAAGAATTTGTATTTTCTTTAAAATGAGTAAAAACATTCTATGTTTTTGTAAATCCTTTTCATTTGAAACTTAAACGAAATCATTGTTTAGGGAAAGCATGTCAAGCACTTACAAGTTTCAAATCATTTATATAAATTTTCAAAATCATTTCGCATTCATTTGAAATTGATTCTGAAGCTTGAGGATTCCTTTGACAAGGAAAATAAGAATCCTCTATAATCATCAAACTCAAATAAAAGGAACGGATTTATGGTCAAAAGTTTAATGTCATTCACTTTTCCAAATTCTAGTGAATGGCTTTCCTTTTATTTTAGTTTGTAGGTTCGAATTGACTTATGTCGCTTTCGTTGAATTCCTATCAATTGATAATTAGTGTAACTAAAAAAATAAATCGCACTATCATTCAATTAGTTAGGAATTCACATGGTGAATAAGATGTTCTTAAAATTTAGTGTTACGACATTCAATCAATTATCAGAGTTTGAATCAATTCCATACTTTGATAAATATGAAAATATCAGTGTACTTGACATTTATTACAAATCATAGTACTAATACTTTTCGAAAATAAAGTCTCGGAAAATTTGTTGCAAAAAGACTTTCCCTACCTTAAAATTCAGAGTACATTTATCACCAAAACATAATGTGGAAATGTAGAAGGCAATTAGGTTCTACTAAGATGACACTTAGTAATCACTGTTAAAGGTAACTACAATGGGTTAACACCTATTCACTTCCGCTGCGCACTCTGATGAAGAATGCTCAAAGTGTATAAGCTAGACGACTTCTAGTACCGATCCTATACTTAGACTTAGAAAATAAATCCAACAATTATTTGGTTGGGTTCAAGGACTTTAACAATGTCATCTTCCGATGAATACAAAATGCGAGGGATCCGTCTCGATTCTATATTGCATTGGAGACAAAATTGTTTTCGTGCTACTTGAGTTCCAATCAAATAAAGAATGACTCATCTTCGATTCAAAAGAAGGCCTTGAGATTTCGTATTAAAGTGAAATCACAATCCCTTGTCATATTTGAAATAGACATGATTAATTCAAAACTAAGAGTTAGTCCTTCCCGGTGGGGTAGCAATTTCATGCTCTGTCCCGTTGGGAGTTTTCTTTTCCCTTAGTCTCTACTTTCTGTCCATTTCTAATTACAACAAAGTTATGCTTTGAAAAATTTAGTTAGCCCACTTTAAATTGAAGATACACTCCTATGATTACTAAACTATGACTCACCCTAATAAACTATACGCGTTCCTGCTTACGATGCATGCATGAAACACTAATGTGCACTTCTTAATCAACTACCTATTAGTTACTCTCATGTGGAGTAACTCATTGGGAGTAGGAAAATCCATACTCCGGGCCGAGGATTGCAACCATTGCTCTGATACCATACTGTAACATCCTACTTTTTATACTTTAAGAAAATACTTTAAATTTAATATTTATTTATGAAAATATTCGGGGTTTATAAAAATTTTGACAGAGTCTCCTTTGAAAATCGGACTTTTCCCTGAATGAAATTAAACCTGCCAGTTCAGAACAGTTTTCGATCCAATAAAGTGGAACTTTCAATTCAAAATAAACAATACTACGTCATACTTCGAAACTTAACAAAATAAAAGAATATACATATAAATTTATAATTTAACAAAATGCTTAAACAAAATAAAACCATTAATTACATTTAGAAAAATCTACTTATTACAAAATTAACCTATGAATGGTTGCCCTACTATTGGGACCGTGAGGTCACCCTAACAATATACTCTCCGAAGGAGAGTGTCACTTTCTTGGCCTTGATCTTCACATGTGCCTGTCTCCTTGGTGTACCTAATATGTCCACTGTAAGGGTGACTACTTTGAAATCTAGATCAAAGAAAACGTTTAAAAACAGTAATAAATCATAAAGAGGTATATTCAAACACAAACAATAACAATTATACAATTCACCATTCAATTAACAAGTAAGGCACAATAACACTATTCAGTTTAAGAACTATAAATATAAGGGTATAATACTTTAGTAGAATACTATAATGCACAATCACATGGTTATGCCCTGCTAACGTCACACTTAGGTGATTTAATCCTTGAATCCGATATTAAACATTTCATTTCAATTTAAACACTTTAACACTTTTGATCGGATTCGAAGAATTAAAACATCTATACAATGCATTCACACTTTCCCTTTCACTTTCACACTTTAACTTTAACACTTAACACTTTTAACGATTGGGTACATTGTGCTTCACATTCTCCCCGCAGGAGGGTTCCTCACACAATGTACCTATACACTTTTAACACTTTACTTTTAACACTTTTAACAATTGGGTACATTGTGCTTCACATTCTCCCCGAAGGAGGGTTCCTCACACAATGTACCTATAACACTTTCCCTTTTCAATAACAATAATAACACAACCACCTCACAACCCCCCTCCACTCTGGGGAAAAACCGACCAGGAGTAAGCATTTCTCAACCTCTAGTTGGGTGCTTCACCTCCACTTAGGAAGGTCCCTCGCTCACCCGCTTGCACAACACTTCACCTCCACTTAGGAAGGTCCCTCATGCGATTTGGGTTGATTTGTCCAAATCGGGCTTTAGCAGAAATCACCCTCGACTGGCCCAAAGAAACCAGAGTAAATAGAATTATTATGGTTTGCATAGAACCAACCCCCAATACGGGAAGCAAACCCGTATCCTTTGCAGGATCAAAGTTCTCCATAATAATTCCTAACATTTACTCTTGTCCTCATCAATCGCAAAGCGACGTGTGTTTTTCCCCGACTCCTAACGTCCACCTTTTCACCGTGCATGATCCAATATCCTAAGTGTTTCTCAATTGAATTTAAGACTCTCTTTGTTCTTTAGAAAATGTCATTTAATTGGTTTAAACTCAATTGAGAAATACTTGGCCCTATTTAATGCATAACTATATGAATGTCATTTACAATTTACTTATATACACTTTAATAATATTAATACAAACAATATCAATCAACAATCAGTCGACATACTCAGGTATGTCTCAGGGACTGTAATTTAAATCACCTTCCTAGGGTTCTTCACTTCCTACTTAACAATTTATAAAATCAATTAATATAAACATACATTAATAACATCTCACTAAAACTTAGGGTTCCTAACTATAATCTACCCTCCTACCCATCAACCTAACCAATCAATAATATACCCAATTATAACTCTATTACTATAAATAAATCCTTCCTCTAATACTAGACCAAAGTACACCCCTTACCTCTTGCAGGGAAGAGGAGAAAGAGAGAAGTTGAGGGAGCACCAACACCCACTCCAATCCAAGATCCTATGTGCTTCCTCTCTTGAATCCTATGGCTCCTCAAGCTCCTTGAACCGATTGGAGGCTGCACTTGACCAATTACACACTTTGGGGCTTAGGGTTAATTTAGGGGTTTTGTGAGAAAGAGGAGAAATTGGAATTGAGAGAGGGAAATACATGAGGGAGTGTTAGGAAATTGATTTGGGGGTTTGATTTTTTGATCTATTGGGTGGTGGCTTTGAAGAATCAAAGCCCTAAGAGAAAGAGGGAGAGAGTTCGTGAGTGAGGAGAGAGGAAAATTCTGAGAAAATGAGTCAAAAACGTGTTTATAAGGCTGTTTCAACGTCTGTTAATCGATTAATAGATGCTGTTAATCGATTAACTCGTGAGTATCTTTCGGCCTTAATCGATTAACCTCAATATTAATCGATTAATTCATGTGCACCCTTCGGCCTTAATCGATTAACTCAAGTGTTAATCGATTAACCTGTTCAGCCCACTATTCCTTTGAACTTCAAAGTACCGTAACTTTTTCGTTAACCGTCGGATCTTGCTCAAATTTTGAGGCAAGCTTCCTAAGACACTTATCTTAACATCCAACGGTGGAATTTGGGTTTAGAGCTATGGATCTGTTATTCTAAATTTCCTAAAGTCCTATGCTCTTAACTCTTAAATAACCTTTCTAAATCACAATCTTAACCTAACACATTCCTTTCTCTTCACTCTAAACCTATTCTAACTTATTTCTACTTCATACAAATCTATTCTTAGCTAAATGCTACACTCTAAACACTTAAGCACACACTAATTCTAATACCAATTAACGGTTTCAACTGAAACCGAAACCTAAGAATGCTACGACACTTAGGGCAATTATATTCACTAAGGCACCTTAACACTTAGTAAATTTGGGGATGTTAAGGCACCGCCACGTGGATATTGTCCGCTTTGGGCATCCTTCACCCTCACGGTTTTGCTCTTGGTCTCACTTAGCCATAGCGTAAGTGAGCCCCAAAACGCGTCCACATGAGGTAAGGTATCCACGCCCTATATAAGGCACTCTTCGTTCACCTTACCAGCCGATGTGGGACTAATGCGTACCTTATATGATTTTAACATCCTGATTTTAATTCTAAGCTTTAATATGAAACTTAAGTGAAAGAACTCATGAAAAATGGGAAGAGTAAGCTAGGATTTAGTGAAATAATCATGGCCAAAATATGTATAGGAGTTAAGAGGAATGCCTTAGAGTTAGAACCATCAATATATTAAAATTAGGGGATGTAATCGATTACCTTAGGGTGGTAATCAATTACAAGCATTATGTGAGAAACCCTAAATTTGAATTGAAGGAAGTAATCGATTACCTTGGCTGAGGTAATCGAATACTGACACTCTGTGAGGAACTGATTAATTGATGAATTGGGGGTGTAATCGATTACTGGCTGAGGTAATCGATTACTAGAACGTGACACAGGTAAAAAATAATTACTTGGAGACCACACATTAGTGGCTTCCTTAAGAAGCCATTAAATTAAGGCCACACATTTCATTTCCTCATGCACAAAAATAAAATAAAATAACAAGAGGCATAACAACAACACACAAAAACATTCATCATCTTCTTCATTCTTCGCTCTTCACTCTCTCTCTAAGAAGCTGAGAAGCACATCATGATCATCACCCTCTCATAAACCCTAAAATCCAAGCATAATCATCATCAAGAACATCATTTCCATCATCACCCATGTAACAACCACAATTTTTCATATTTTGAACATCATTTCCATCATCACCCATGTAACCCAATTAAATACAACCTACCCTCATTTAAATGTACCCACCCTATATGTCCCTATAGGAGACAAGCCATTAATGACTTTATCTAAGCATGGAATTTTCAGCCAATCCAGGTCTTTGTGTTTTTCCACCCACTTTTTTCAACACTAATTTATTTTACTCTAAACCTACCTATATCCTACAAAATTAATACTCATAGACATAGAATTAAAATGCAAAGTACATACCCGTGAGGGAGTATATGGCTTATAAGGGAAGCCTTTTAATTTTAATGCACCCCATTTTTAAGGCAATGAACCTCACCTACACCCTTTTCTATAAATAACCCCCATCCACCCCATTGTGTTGTTCTTATTCTTGGTTTCTTTGACCAAAAGAAAAAAGAGAGAAAGATAGGGAGAAGAGAGTGGTGGCCGAGAGAACTCTAAAAAGGAGGAGGGGAAAAACTTCAATTTTTCTTACAAATTTTCATTCTTCCCTTTAGGTAATGGTTCTCTAGCTTATGCTTTTTCTCTTTTCTCTTTGTTTTCAGTTTTCATGAAGCTTTCCAAGATGGTTTTTGTGTTTGATGGTCATAACTTTTGCATGTTAAATTTCCTTGTTCCTTATGTTTTTCTATTCTTAAATATATGTAGATTGATGTTTAAAAACAAAAAAATTGGACATGCATCCATTGTTGAGGGTGCCATGGTTTTTGGCCCCTTTTCATACTCAAAGGAATTTTTATTTTTACTTTTGATTTATGACAAGGAAACAAGAGTAATCTTTGATGTTGTTGATATAATGATTTGTTTTGTTGAAATTTTTCTATTTTCTCTATGAATGTGACTCGGCCAAAGCAAGGGAATAGAGGAAACAAGTTTTGTTTTTGATGCATGTTGAGTTTTTGTGTCTCTCTATGATTTTTATACTTTAAATATACAAAGATTTAAGTTTTAAGAGTTTGAATAAACATGCATCATGACCTATGAAGCTCACGGTTTTGACCCCCATTTTATTTAAAATAATATTTGATATTTGATTGTGTTTTATGCTTGAGTATGGATTGATTTAGTATGATCATGGACCATGTGTTGTTGGGTTGCACAAATTTTTCTTCTTTTCCTTTTGCATGTCACGGTTTTGGTCCCTTTTATGTTTATATGGTTTTTGTTTTAGCTTTTGATTTGGGATAATGAAATTAGAATAATCTATGGTGTGATATTGTAAAGTGTTATTTTGTCAAAATTTCCCCAATTTTTATGTGTTATAATTAGGCCAAGATGAAAGAATAGAGGGAATGACTTTTGTTTTTCATGCATGTTGGTTTTTGTTGTTGATTTATGATTTTAAGTCATGATATGCATTGATTCAAGTTTAAAAATGAAAAAAATGAATATACTTGAACCACGAGGGTTCCCACGGTTTTGTCATCTTTTGTACCCATGTTGTTTTTTTATTTTTTGTATGAATATTGGATTCTTGATCTTAACATGACTATGAGTACATTGACGTGTATTGTGAAAAGATTTTGATTTCTCCTCCTTAGGCCATTCGACCAAGACAAGAAATGAAGGAAATGAATTTTTGTTTTTGATGCAAGAAATGATTTGTGTCCCTTTATGATTTCTGTCCTAAAAGTATAAAGATTTAAACTCAAAAAGTTAAAGTGAACATGCACCTTGATTTAAAATCCCTATGGTTTTATATTGTTTTGGCCTAAATAAGTTTTTGTTTTGATGCCTTGAGTGTATCGAAATGAAGAAAATAAAAAAAAATGGATTTTTGTGTGTATTGGTGTATTGTTTAAGTTGTATGAAAATCCCTAAGGTGCACTATGTTTAATTCGGCCTAAGAGAATGAGTTAAGAAAATGAATTGATTTAGTTAAGTAAGTGTGGTTGAAATAAATTGTTTTCATACTCATTAATCTGGTTTGCAAAGAAAATAAATGATTAATTGATTTTCGTTTTCTTGATGTACTCAGGTTTTGTACATAAAAATACAAGAGAGTAAGAATTGATTTGGTACCCTTTAATTATTTGACTAAGTGCATTAGACTTAGGCTTGAATGAAAGTGACTAATTAAAATGTAATGAGTTGATTAATGATAAGGAATTAAATTAGGGAATGCATGAAAATGTGTGTTTGAAGTAGGAGATAAAATCGTTTAAGGGTTGCATGTTGTGAATGAAATAGAAAATGATAAGATACTCCAATGCTGAAATTTCTAAAGATGTTGCTTTAGCTTGTAGGTAGACATGATAAATGATATTTGTGCTAATCCGATTTCCATAAAAATTTGATGTGATTGTTCTCAATGCTAATTAGGTATATTATGAAAAATTTGAGGAGGTTTGAAATTGTTTTGGTATTTTAAAAGTAATTTATCTTGGTTAAAGTTGTTTATGAAAATTTGTGTTTTAATTGCTAAAAGCCCAAATGAAATGTATTTCCCTAATATCTGGGTGTGTGAGACTTTGTTACTGTTTTACTTAAGAAGAAATTAAGCCCTCTGAATTTTTATAATATTTTTAGAATCAATTTGATAATTTTATAAGAATCATGTTGGTGAAAACGACTTCGGAAAAATAGACTTTTCGGGTTAAACCTAAACAGAGTTTTTTAACTTAAACAACTCCAAATGACTTGAAATTTTTATGGTAGCATCCTCAACGTGTCTAGTAAGCCTCTGAAAACTTTGAGGTGATTTGGAGTTGGTTTGGTATTTTTTCTAATTGAAAAACAATAAGTATAGAGGTTTAGATTTTTCAGAGTTAGTGATGAAATTAATAAGAAAAGTATAACCTAAACAACTCCAAATACTCTGAAATTTTTATGAGTGACCTTGACTATGTAAGGAATGTTTGTACCAAGTTTCATGCAATTCGGAGTTGGTTTTCTATTTTTAATCAATGCAATTATGCCTCAGGTCAGTACAGTCCTGTTTCGTTTTTCTGTGTGAAATTTGATTTGAAACTTAGGTTTTGCAAATTTTATATGATGAACTTGAAAATGTATTTTAGTATTCTGCAAATTTTGGGCTTGAAACTAATTGATTTGATATAGTTATAAATTTTATCTCTTGTGTTTTCCCATAATGGATTAAACTCTCTTTTGAAGTACTTTTGATAAATGTGATCTTGTGAGCTTTCTTTGGTGACTTGGCTAAATGTGTATGTGTGTTGGGATGACTTGAGATAGTCGAATAATGTTTGAAGTTGTGTTTAGAATATATGAAAGTGAACTTGCATGTGGTTGTTAGTTAATATGTTTCAGTTTAAACATTATTTCTAGAGTTAAGATATTTTGCCTTATGTGTTATATGCTAATTGAAATGTTTTATGAGATGCATGATGAATTGTTTGATTATGTATTTCCTTGCCTTGGATTATTGAGTGTGAAAGAAAGTAAAAGAAAATGAGTTAATTTATTCGCTTCGGTGTTGTGTGTAACGATCCGATTTTTATTAATCAAATAATTATATTTTTATGTACCTTTAATTTATACGGAAACGAAACATGAAAAATGATTTAGAACTATTTTCGTAATAAATGCATATATTTATATAGTTATGTTGAGTTAATATGTAAAAATATATGTATAAGTATTAGTAATTATTTTCTTAGGAAATGGGTGAGTATATATATATATATATATATGTATGTACTAGTATTTGTAATTATATTCTTGTGCATATATGTATGTTTGTAGGCATTAGTATTTGTGTGTGTGTATATATATGTGTTTAAGTTGAGTATATATATATATATATATATATATATATTTATAAATATGTGTTGGTTCTCATGGGTATAAGTAGTATAATTGTTTTCTTGTGTTTTGTGTATGTTTATATATATTTGTGTGATCGTAGAATATGGTTTGGGGTAGGGAAAAGTACTTGGAGTCCGAATAGGCGTTCTTAGTGCCTTAATATTGAGGGAGTAGCTGGGTAGAGAACCCTATGTTGAGCTAAGTTTAGAAATCAGTTATAATTTGTTTGATTCTTCTGTGTATGTGATTGATGTGTTTGATTTTATAAATGTATGATTTTGATGTTGGAGTGTGTTTTAATGTGATGAGTGTTTGTTTTAGTGTTAGGAAGGGTTGGGAACCTTCGAAATTGGATAGCATAGAAGTGGTAGCCTTTAGAAGTATAAGAGTAGGTTTTCAGATTCTCGCTCAAGCGAGAATTCGCTTGCCCAAGCGAATCGACCTATTTCAAACCCTGATTCTCTGAGTAGTTTTCGCTCCAGCGAGACTATGCTCGCTCCAGCGAAAACTCAGCTCGCCCAAGCGAGTAGCTCTTCGCTCAAGCGAAAAGCAGCTCGTGTCAGCCCCATATATCTTATTAGTTTCGCGCTCAAGCGAAAATAGCTCGCCCAAGCGAAAATAGTTTGATGCAGCTTTTATAAAATCGCGTTTTGGCCATAAAACCGACCCTCACCTCCTTCTCTCTCCATTGCTTCGTCCCCCTCTCCCTCTCTTCTTCCCCAAATCACCTCCAATCACCCACAAACCACCCATAAACCACCTTCAATCCATTAACCATGAAGATTCACCTCCTCTCTTATGTGTTCTTCACTATCCCTTTCTTTGATGTCTCTCTCTCCCTCCTTGAAGCTCTCTCTCTCTCTCTCTCCTAGGGCTTCTCTCTCTCCTCCAATCTTGAAGAACGGAATGGAGATCGACAAGAGAGTTGGAATCCAAGTAGATCAGGTGTAGATCCAAGGTCCTTGGAGCTTCAATCAAGCTTCCTCTCTCTCTAAGGTAAGGGGAGATACTTTTCCACACTTTGAGTTAGGGATAGTTAGGGTTTATAATAGGACTTGGGTTTAATAGTTAGACCGAGTTGTGGATAACAAAATTGTATTGGTTTAGAGTGGATTAGGGGTGATTAGTATAGTTATGGTAGATTTTATATTTATTAAATTGTTTATGATAAATCCCTTTGTATTATATTAATGTAGGAAGTGAACAACCCTAGGGAATTGACTTATATTGAATGTACTCTGAGACATACCTGAGTATGTCGATTGATTTGTGATATTTGTTGATGGTTGAATAATTACTATGTTCACTAAGTGCTAAATGGATATATTTATGACTAAATGTTAAATAAGTGATAAATAGATAATGAAGGGTATTATATGAATGCTAAAATGATAAGTGTAATATATGTGTTTACTTAAGGATGAATATGTTTATGGGAAATGCATGAAGTGGTATTGGGTGCTAAGGTAGATTTGTTGTGAATAGGATAAATGTGAACATTGGATGTTACTTGCAAATATTTGAGTATTTGATGAATGGAGTGTATGTTGAAGTTGATATGCAATACTTGGCAATTGTGGATAAGTTGGAAATGTGATGATTAAGGAAAAGGAAACTCGATGCGGGAATTGATCAATTGGGGCACCGGAACACTAGGTACCCGGCTAGGTGTTCCAATTAGCTGTTAGGGCTAATTACCTGTCAGGCTAATTACCCAGTAGGCCAAACCGCCCTGTTAGGCGCCGATGCTGTAACATCCTACTTTTTATACTTTAAGAAAATACTTTTTAAGTAGCATTTACTTATGAAAATGTTCGGGGTTTACAAAAATTTTGACAGAGTTTCCTTTATAAATCGGACTTTCCCCGAATAAAATTTAAACCTGTCAGTCCAGAACAGTTTTCAATCCAATAAATATAACTTTAAGTTCAAACTATACAAAATTACTAAATACTTTCAATTGACAAAAAGAGAAAATATAATTAATACATTAATAAAATACACTTGAATAAAAGCATCATTATCGATTAAGCAACATTTACGAAAATCTATCTATTACAATATAAAACCCATGAATGGTTGCACTTCTAATGAGACCGTAAGGTCACCCTAAACAATATACTCTCCAACAAGAGTATAACTTTCTCGGCCTTGATCTTCATATGTGCCTGCCTCCTTGGTGTACCTAATATGTCCACTGTAAGGGTGAGTACTTTGAAATCTAGATCAAAGAAAACGTTTAAAAACAGTAATAAATCATAAATAGGTATATTCATGCACAAACAATATCAATAACACAATTCAGTTAACACTTGACAATCATAATATCCTAACCTTATTCGATATATAACTATGCAAACTTAGAGTATATTAATTTAATATAGTACTATAATGTGCAAACACATGGTTATGCTTAGCTAACGTCACACTTAGATGATTTAATTCTCCAATCCGATATTAAACATTTCATCTCATTTTAAACACTTTAACATTTTTGATCGGATTTGACGAATTAAAACACCTACACAATGCATTCACACTTTCCCTTTTACTTTCACACTTTTAACGATAACAATTAACACTTTAACACTTTTACAATTGGGTACATTGTGCTTCACATTCTCCCCGAAGGAGGGTTCCTCACACAATGTACCTTCAACACTTTTCCCTTCTCACTAACAATATACAACCCTCACATACACCCTCCACTCTGGGGAAAAACCGACCAGGAGTAAGTATTTCTCAACCTAAAGTACTTCACCCCTTGAGGGTTCATCATACCGCACTTCACCCCTCTAGGGTTCGTCATGCTTGCTTGCACAGTACTTCACCCCTCTAGGGTTCGTCATACAATTTGGATTGATTCGCCCAAATTGGCTTTAGCAGAAATCACCCTCGACTGGCCAAAACGAGCCAAAGTAATAGAATTATCGTGGTTTGCTTAGAACCAATCCCCAACACGGGAAGCGAACCCGTGTCCTTTGCAGGATCATAGTTCTCCACGATAATTCTAGTATTTTACTTTTGCCCTCATCAATCGTAAAACGACATATGTTTTTCCCCTACTCCTAACGTCCACCTTTACACCATGCATGATCCAATATTCTAAGTATTTCTCAATTGAATTCAAAGCCCTTTTTGTTCTTTAGAGAATACCGTTAATCTGGTTTAAATCCAATTGATAAAGACTTGGCCCTATTTGATGCATCACTATATGAATGTCATTTTACAATTCATAATCATACACTTTATATTTTAATAATAATAATCATGAAAACAATATCAATTTCCAGGTAATCAATATAAACATACACAATTAACATATCAACAGAACTTAGGGTTTTCTAGCTAAACTATACCCCTCTACCCATCAACCTAACCAATCAATAAATACACCTATTTATAACTCTATTACTATAATTAAACCCATTCTCTAATACTAAACCCAAAGTACACCCCTTACCTCTTGAAGAGAAGAGGAGAGGATGAGGAATTGAGGGAGCACCTACACCAACTCTCACCCAAGCTCCTAGGTTCTTCCTCTCTTGATTCTTATGTCTCGCCAAGCTCCTTGGACCAATTTGAGGCTCCAATTGATAAATTGCACCATTTGGGGTTAGGGTTAATTTGGGGGGTTTTGTGGGGAAAAGAGGAGATTGAGAATTGAGAGAGGGAAATAGTTTAGGGAATGATAGGGAGATGATTTGGGGGTTTAATTTGTGGATTCATGGTGGTGGCCTTGGAAAATCACAAGCCCTAGGGGAGGAGAAGAAGAAGAAGTCGTGTGAGAGGAGAGATGAAACTTTGTGAAAATGAGTTCAATCAACGTGTTCTTTGGCTGATATAGCAGTGATTAATCGATTAACCACTTTGGTTAATCGATTAACACTTGACAATTACAAAGGACTAATCGATTAGTCTTGACCTTAATCGATTAGTGACTGAATGTGGCTAAAAATCTAATCGATTAAGACACCCATTAATCAAGTAGTGGCTGAATGTTGCATAAAATCTAATCGATTAATGCTTTAGTTAATCGATTAACTCAATGAAAATTGCCTTTCTTTCATACTTCTAAGAGTTCTAAGCTCTCCCCACTCATTCTAACTTACCCTTAGCTAATTCCTACATCCTAAACACATTCTAATCTATCCTTAACCCATAACTCTTTCACATTTAGCTAAATGCTAAACCTAAACACATACTAAATCCAATACCCATGAACCCTTCTAAACGAAATCGAAGCTTAAAAATACCACGACACTTATCAAAATCCTAATCACCAATGCACCTAGCCACTTAGTAAATTTGGGGATGTTACAGGTGCGACCCATGGATCAATTCCCCGCTAAAATAAATGGAATAAATAATTGAATGGTAAATGGTACATAGTCCTAACAGGTTATGACCTAGCTGGGTGTAAAGTCCTGGACAGGTGCCCAAAAGCCCCTAGACAAGTGTTCCAATTACCTAGCGGGTGTTTAAAATCCTAGTGGTATACGTGAAAAGGAATAAGGGTAGGTATGTAGATCTCTGTTTTGAGGTTACATACATTGTGAATAAGGGTGGGTATGTAGATCTCTGTTTTGAGGTTACATACATTGTGAGTAAGGGCTGATATGTAGATCTCTATCTTGAGGTTACATATAATGAAAAGGAAATGAAAATAAAAAGGAAAAATGGAAATGAATAAGGAATTTGGAACTTGATAACATTTAAATGTTACCCTATTAGGTGAATGTGTTGAATTTTGTTAGTCATTGCTTGTTTTGATTATTATTCTTGAGTTTCTATTATGAGTTGTTTACTATCTTGTAATTCATTGTGTTGTGAAGAGTTCTCACCCTTAGTGGTTAACATTTTAGGTGAATACGAAGGAGCTTGAAGATCAGAGTGTCATAGCGGAAGAGTTGAAAGAAGGAAATTTTAAATTATGCTATCTTTATTATGATTGGATGCCCAAAATCATTTATAAATTTGTTTCCTTACAAAGGAAATTCTTAAGTTTCGTATTTTAATTATTATAATCAATTGGGGTGTTACATTGTGTTTGGTTTCATGAAAAAGTTTTTGAAAGATAATTTATTTTGGAATGGTTATACCTTGTAGCTGCTGCCCTATTCTATTTCCTAGTGCTATGCTTGAAAATGAATTATTTAAGTGTTTGTTCTGTTGCAAAGTGTTGGCGAATTTAAAACATGATTTTTACGGTGTTTTTGGGTTTTATGAAAAAGTATTTTTGGAATTTATTCCTTGCTGTCCCGCGTTGATTTAGATTGGTATTTCACTTCTTGAGAGTGTTTTCAATTGATTTAAAGTTGAGTTTTCAATGGTATCCGATTTAGAGAAAAGTCAGATTTAAAAGTGACATTTTTCGATGTTTTCGGGTTTTAATATGTGGCTGTCCAGAACGGACCAGCAACTAAAGAAATTGTTTTAAAGTGTTTTGTTGAGTGTTTCTAATTAATCTTGAAGTATTCAAAGTATGTTCAAAAGTTGGATTTGGTTTGAGAAAGTAAAGGTCTTCTTTTGGAATTTACCCGACAAGAAATAAGTCAAGTTTTCATAAACTATTTGAGATTGATCATGAATGTTAATAAAGTAACCCTGTATAAATTATGTGTTTCCTTTTAAGCAAGGAATCCAGGGATCGGGAGTTCGGAGCTGCTAATAGTCGGACGAACTTGCAGCGATTTTCTGATCATGCAAGCTGGACAAGAGGTGAGAGAGGGGCTCCCTAAGACACTGTGGTATTTAGGTACAATGTTAAGCTGTTCCTGGCCATCTCAAAAGCCAAAACGTGGGGTCTGGGTCTGCGACTTAGTCGTATAGTGGCAATTGTTTGTATGTCTGTATGGCCACCTATACATAGGACTAAGACATCCCTTTTCTATTGTGATGTTATTACATGATGCTATTGATGCTATTATACCTTGATAACATGATATGCTTTATGATTCATGCCATGCTGAACATTATATATGATGATGCAAATGCTTGTATGTTTTGAATCCATGACGAAAATTAAGGGAGGCAATGGAAATTATGAAAATATTAATGACACTGATGAGAATGACACGATATGATGGGATTACTGATAAAAAGGAAAAGATTCGTAATGACGGTATGATGTGCGTATAATGAAAGAAATGATAAAGAGGAATGCGATTGGAAATCAATGATGCGTACATGTGGAGCAGTGAAAGAAGTATCGTAACCTGTGCCGGGTTGAGGAACTCTCCGATGTGAAAAATTGACATGACGTGTTTGTCGGGTTGAGGAGCTCCTCGACGTGAGCAATGATCGTGACAACTTCGGAACATTGAGGAAGCGTTAATGCGAAAGATTCGATTAGAGGTCGAGGTTCACCGAAGGGATGAACAAGGGTGACTCGCCGAATATAGGATTAATAAAATACTAATAAAACAATAAAAGACATTGAATAACGTGGCGAGATGAGTATGAAGTAGTGGAGAGGAAGATACCCTGGCCTGTTTATCTGCGGATACTCAGGTGTGTGATTGTGATAGGGGAGGGTGATGACGGTGAAACGTCAAGTAACCTAGAGTGCTTTTCTAGGTGGAACGAGTCTATAAGTGATCGGGGATTAATACCCAAGGGATCGTAGCGTGTTCTGCACAGCTGACTAGAAAAGTACTGTCGCCCCCTTGATCAAATTCGAAACGGTGAGAGGGAACCTGAACGAGGCGGACAGTCGAATGATTTTGGGCCCTCGCAGTATCGCGTAAAATATTAATTGTCATAATGACCGACCTGTACGGTTGTGGTCTTGACAAAGATATTATATGCTGTTGGATTTTCTCGGCTGTTCGACCTGCGTGGGCTAAGGTTCCTGTACGTCCCGTTTGCTTCCGACTAGGCTTGGGAGGATTGAAGGAGATGTATGTGTGCTAACTAACTTCTTGATGACTTTCTAATTCCCTTGTCATCAATGGAGGTGATCCAATAAAACTTAATAAGAAAAGTTTAAGAAGGTTGAAAAGACTTATGAGTTTTGGGTTGCTAATAATAATGATACTGACAATGAGAACGAGATGGGCTAAGTGATGAGGATGTTATGAAAAGATCAAGAGAGAGAGAGAGAGAATTGTGAATAAAGTTCAAGGTATGATGATCTGATAGCAATGAAATTGTGACGAACCCACCCTCGGTCCTGTCCCTATCATAGCTAGCCGACCAGACCTAGCAATATAAAGGATTGTGCCTATTCAGGCCGAACACTTATATAGACATTCGCCACAGCGGACTCGGACCAACCACAGGCGCATGAACTCAACTTGCCACAGGGATAAATCCCTCTAGTACAGGATAAGGATGAATGACTCATCCCCCTATCCTCTAAAGGCCACGTCAGCCCTACTGGACCTCCGTACATGCCCATAGGGTACAGCACCACTCCCCCTATAAATAGCTGTCTGCAGCTAGGGGCTCAAGTGCATTCCCTTACTCCCTAATTACTCACACACACACACACACACACACTAGTGATTGTGGAAATCCTAGTTATCCCAACTGGATATCTAGAAAACCTAGACGATCATATAGTAACTCTAGATCATATCCAAGTTCTCAGGTCGCCCCTGATCTTTGAGCTAGCCCTAGATCTTGGACACTACAGAAACTGTGATGTGGTGTCGTGCAATAAGTAATGAATGAGATAGTTGTGACGATGTTGGGGATCGTGTAATAGCAATGAAAAAGGAATTGTGAAGGGATCAGTAACGATGAAAAAGGAATTGTGAAGGAATTGTGAAGGAATTGTGAATGAGATAGCATAATTGACTATGTGAAATGGGTTATATTTTAATTGTTATTGATTGCTGCTGTTTTATATCTTAATGTTTTGCCTATTGTAATTCCACCCCGTCGACGAGGAATCGTTCAGGATTCTCACTCTCTCCGTTATTCTCTTTTTCTCTTTCCCGACATTTGATGTTGTGGAATGTAGATGGTTCATGATGTCGAAGTTATTATGCAACCTTTGGAAGACGGAGATTGGGACTTACTAGAGAAAGGCTGGAAATGGCGAGGAGATGTTAGCATGGTTATGGACGACCCTCAGTTCACCCCGATGGATATCGACTTGTGGGATATGATGGAAAAGATAAAGATAGACGACCCAGAGTACGTGAAGGTTTTAGTGCTGCCGGAGAATGACGGGAGATTCGACGACGCTGAAGAGAATCTGGAATTGAAGGAGGTTCTGGCCGAGGATAGTGATCAGTAGTGTAGGCTATTATTTATGCCTTACTTATGCAATGTACTTTCTTAAGTTACTAAGATAACGATGCTTTATCATGATGTAACTCACCCTATTTCTATAACGGTTTTGGGAACTAGTGCTAGACGTTATGAGTATGAAAGGATATTGAATAAGTTTGCGAAAGTGAAATGAAGAATTTCAAAGTGTGATGTTGGTAACATCTCAATTTGGAATCTGAGGATGATGTGGACATAAATGGTTTGTTTTTGTAACGAAAATGTTTTTGGAAAAAGAAGAAATGTTTTGTGAAGGCGAACTCATGTCCATGTCATCAATGAAAAAAAATTTCCTCTGATTTTTACTAAATAAAAATAAATCAAGTAACTAAATCGGTGTGTTACAAAATGGTATCAGAGCTGAAGTTTATCCTTAGTAACCTTAAGCATGGGCTTGCTTGCTTGTCTGTGTGAAATCTGTTTGTGTGTGTGTGTCTGAGTCTGTGTCGTGTCTGCTTGACGGGAAGTCGTACGACATGTTTGAAGAGACGTCAGTGTGGCCGGAGTGTTCGATCGTCCTGTTTGTTTTGTGAAGTTGGAATCCTGTGAGGAAATCTTCGTCTCAGTCGAAAGGACATTTTTGTTGCTCAAGTTGAGTTGGGTCTAATATATGATGTTTTTGGGCTTAATTTCACTTCTTTTTACTATGGTTTTGGCTTGTTTCTCTTGTAAATATAGGTTGTTTTTATTAAGTTTAGGATTTTTATTAGAAGTAGAGTCCTTTGAACGTTTTGATCCGTTTTGGGTATGTTTCAGGTACTTTTGGAGCTTAATCGAAGAAAATAATTATGGAGCTGGAAAGAGCATAAGACGACCTTGAAAATGGCGCAAGAACGGAGCAAAACGGAGTCAAGAGAGGCATCACACGCCTAGGCGTGCAGATCTGCACGCCCAAGCGCGCGTGCCCCGTTAAACACCACTAATCAGACATGGCGCGCCCAGGCATGACAAAATATAATTTTTTTTCAGACTTGAATTGTTCTCCCATTTTTGGTGTTGGTTTGTGTCTTGGGTAGGAGTAAGTAATTATTGTAACATCCTACTTTTTACGCTTTCAAAGAAATTACTTTTGTAAACATTTATTTGTGAAAAGGTTCGGGGTTTATAAAAATTTTGGCGGAGTTTCCTTTAAAAATAGAACTTTTCCCCGAATAGGATTTTAAACCTGTCAAGCCCAGAACAGTTAAAATAAAATAGAACTATAAATTTCAATTCGTTATAAACAATACTATGCCATGCTTTAAAACTTATCAAAAATAAAGGATATACATATAATTCTTCAACTATACAAATATACTTAAAAAAAAATGAAATCACTATTTACAATTACAATTCTTTATAAAATGGATTATATACATTAAAGAATCTAAGAATGGTTGCTCGCACATAGTGACCATTAGGTCACTTGTACCAATATACTCTCTACTTATGAGTACACCAATCTCGGCCATGACTTTCATATGTGCCTGTTGTAAGATCCATTGAGAATGTTTTGATAAATGACAAAAGGTTTTGAACAAGCTACAAATGTGTTGATCAAGTTCAAGCTCATCAAGCAACAAAAAACATCAAGTGATGAATAGAGAGCAAGCTCATGAAGACTTAGTTTGGTAGTTTATGTTTTATTGTAATATCTTTCGCCTCTCAAGTCTTTTAGTTTATGAGTTTGGGTAGAGTTAATAGAGGGTAGTGAATCTCTATCAAGGTCATGATTATATCATAATTTGAGTTTTCACTTAACCTAAAATCAATAGGTGGCTTAAAGGTTTGAAAGAAAAGGTTTAGTTTTTGAAAAAACAAGTTTTAATTGATTTTTCATTAAACTAATCGATTAAGTCTTAAACTAATCGATTAAGGCTTATGTTAATCGATTAGAATTTTCAAAGCTTGCGCACTTAATCGATTAAGCAAGGTGATAATCGATTAAGACATGTATTAATCGATTAACACGTACACATCTGGTTTTTTAAATACGTTTTTCACTTCTCAAAAGCACTTTGAAGTGTTCCTAACTTTTGGGTATTCTATATAAACCTTTTCCCAATTATTGTGAATTATTATTACAATTTAGAATCATTTTGATATTCATTTTACAAAGGATCAAGCCACTCTATTCTCTCTCATTTTCATAGATCAAAGCTTTTACTTTTACATTCTTTGATCAAGAATCTTTGAATCTCTTATGTTGATATTTTCATAGCTATTGAAAGAGATTCATAGGATTGTTATTGTTTTTCATTTGAGTTGTAATCATTGCAAAGAAGGCAAGCTATCTACAACAAAGGAAGTCTTGGTTGTGAATCAAGCAAACAAGCATTTGGAAGTCTTGTTGTGTTAACAAGCAATTGGAAGTCTTGGTGTGAGGCATCATCAAGCAAGTGAAAGTCTTTGAAGAATCTCAAAGAAAATTGGAAGACTTGTTGTGGGGATATCAACAAGCAAGGTTAGAGGTTAGATTAGATTCAATAGGGTTACAAGGCAAGGGTGTGGTATCTCTTGTAGGCTATCAAGAAGGGAGTCTTGAGAGGCATTTACTTGTAATTTGAGAACTCTAATTCCTCATAGTGAAGAATCTCTCTTGATTGAAGAGGGGACTGGATGTAGCTTTCAAGTGGATGAAAGTGAACCAGGATAAATCATTGTGTCGTATCTCTAAACTCTTAACTCTTTACATTCAAGTCATTCATTGTGTTCTTGATTGAAAACCTAGAAAAGATTGATTTTCATAATTGATTGAATTGAATATTAATTGTGTAAATTGATTTGGGGAAAATCATTTTCATAACCTAGGTAATCAATAAGAATATTGGTGTTAATCAATTCCGCTTTATCTCTGATCATATGTGTTAATTGATTGATTTTCGTATTTGATTGAAAAGTGATTTTTCAGTTTTAACAGTGATTAATCGAGTAACTTTTTTCATTAATCGATTAATTTTAAACAAGCTTTCGGCATTAATCGATTAGCCATTCTATTAATCGATTAGCATGAAGTTTTAATTGATTAACATTTTGATTTAATCGATTAAGACTGAGAGAATTTTGAGAAAATAATTTGTTTTAATCGTTTCGATTTGTTTCTTTCGAAAATGTTTCAAGGTTTCTCTAACACCTATTCAACCCCCCCTTCTAGGTGTTCTCCTAGTGTCTCCTAGTTATTTCACCCACCGATTGTAGGTTCCAACAATTGGTATCAGAGCTCGGTCGAAAGACACGAGCATAGAGCTTTTTCGTTAAGATCCTTGAGGAAACTACAATGGGTTCTACGAATCCCTTTGGTGGTGAAGGTGCTTCAATTAGCCGCCCTCCTATGTTTGGTGGAGAGGGTTATGCTTATTGGAAAGTTAGGATGAGAATTTTTATAGAAGCTATAGACATGAACATTTGGGAAGCCATTAAAAATGGTCCTCATATTCCCTCATCTCTAGTAGAAGGTGTATCTAAACTAACCCCCAAAGATAAGTGGACCGATGATGATAAAAACAAAATTCAATATGATTTAAAAGCTAAGAATATCATCACCTCCGCTCTATCTTATGATGAGTTCTTTAGAGTCTCCCAATGTCTTAATGCCAAAGAAATGTGGGACACCTTGCAAGTCACACATGAAGGCACTAGTGAAGTTAGGCGTGCTAGATTAAATTCTTTGATGCATGAATATGAATTGTTTCGCATGTTGCCTAATGAATCTATATGTTTTATGAAAAAGCGTTTTACTCATATTGTTAATCATCTCATTGGTCTTGGTAAAACTTTCTTGAATTGTGAACTTGTTAACAAAGTTTTAAGATGTCTAAGTAGGGAATGGCAACCTAAGGTTACCGCAATAGTTGAATCAAAGGACTTGGACACCATGGACTTAGCAACACTTTTTGGAAAGCTTCAAGAACATGAAATGGAGCTTGGACGCTTACATATGCATGAAGAATCGGACAAGAACAAAGAAAGAAAAGGAATCGCTCTTAAAGCTCAAAGATCATATCAAAAGGAAGAGAGTTCTGATAATGATGATAATGAAGATTCCGATTCGGACATTGATGAAGAGGAGATGAAGCTTCTACTAAGAAAGTTCAATAAGATTCTAAGGAGAAAAGGAAGGTTGAACAAGAACAAAAGTAAAGAGAAGGATCCCCCACACTACAAGACCAAGACATCAAAAGAAGGTATAGTTTGCCATGAATGTGGAAAGCCCGATCATCTCAAGTACTCATGCTCTAAGTATCTCAAGAAGAAGGAGAAAGAAAAGAAAAATTCAAAATCTAAAAGAGCATACATAGTTTGGAATAGTGATGATGAAGATGACAAGAAAAGCATATCGAATAGTTCTTCGGATGATGAAGATGCCGCTTGTCTCAACTTGATAGCTCTAGTAGATGAAGAGGAAAGTTCAAATGATGAATCAAGGGAGAAAAGCTACGAAAGCGATGTAAGTGAAACTAAATCCGAAATTTCTTCTAAATATGATATTCTATATAATGCTTATGAAGAAATGCATGAACATCTCAAGAAACTAGCTTCGAAAAATATTGAAAGGAAGAAGCTCATTTTGAAACATCAACAAGAGATTTTAGAACTTCAAAAACAAGTTGATGAGCTTAATCTTCAAAATGAAACTCTTGATCTTATATATGCTAGTTCTTCTTGTGATTGTGCTAGTAGATTGAATAATGTGGTTGATTGTGAGGATTGCAAGTTGCTTAACGATGAAAATGCTATTTTGAAAAATAAGCTTGCAAGTTTCACAAATGATGATATTAGATTGCGCACATTGTTAAATTTTCAAAGAGAAAATTCAAACAAGTTTGGTTTGGGTTATACTAATGCTAAGAGTAAATCTCATAGAAATGTTGTTGATTTTTCTAAAGTTGATTTTTCAAATGCACCAACATGTTTCTATTGTGGCACTCATGGACATACTTCAAATGTATGTTATATTAAAGTGCATGGTATACCTAAAGGAAAGTTTGTTTGGGTGAAAAAGGGTGAGAGTCCCTACACTAACAAAAATGGATCCAAAACCATTTGGATACCAAAAAGCAAAGCATGATTGTTTTTGTAGGTATGATTGAAGAGCAAAAGGACTTTCATGTGTTATTCATTCATTTGCATCTTCAATTGGTATCAAGAGAAAATTCTACAAATTGGTAACATTTGATATTGTTAGATATTGATCATAGTTCTCTCAATTGATATTATTTCTTTAATAAGTTACAATTGGTATAATTGATATTGATCACTCAATGATACTAATTTTGATCATTATATGATTATCATGCTATTGTTGCTTTTATGATATTTCTTTACCATTGATATCTTACTTTGTTAAGTGATGTGATGATTTTCTATTTTCAATTAGTTTGTTACAATTGGTATTATATTTCATTGTCATATTTTCTTACCAATTGGTATCACATTTCAAATTATAGTTCTTACATTTGTTTATACAATTGGTATAGTTCTTGTGATTGTACATTTGGTATCAATGTTGTGAAGAAATAAATGAATATGATTTCTCTACTTTGGCTTAGCATTTTATATTTCAATTGGTATATGTTACTTTTTGATAATGCCAAAAGGGGGAGAAATGGTTGTTTTGAAATGATTGTTTTGTGGAGAAAGGTTTGTGTTTTTTGTTGTTTTTATATAGGTTGAGCAAAGTTGTTGAAGATAGGGGGAGAATCAAGCTTCTATCAATTGGAATTCAAATGTCAAAGCATTAATTGAGGGGGAGCAAGAGTCTCACCAAGTGATCAAATAGTTCAAGCATCAACAACTTCAAACAACTTCAAAACGTGTTTGTCATTTTCAAAAAGGGGGAGATTGTAAGATCCATTGAGAATGTTTTGATAAATGACAAAAGGTTTTGAACAAGCTACAAATGTGTTGATCAAGTTCAAGCTCATCAAGCAACAACAAACATCAAGTGATGAAGAGAGAGCAAGCTCATGAAGACTTAGTTTGGTAGTTTATGTTTTATTGTAATATCTTTCGCCTCTCAAGTCTTTTAGTTTATGAGTTTGGGTAGAGTTAATAGAGGGTAGTGAATCTCTATCAAGGTCATGATTATATCATAATTGAGTTTTCACTTAACCTAAAATCAATAGGTGGCTTAAAGGTTTGAAAGAAAAGGTTTAGTTTTTGAGAAAACGAGTTTTAATTGATTTTTCATTAAACTAATCGATTAAGGCTTAAACTAATCGATTAAGGCTTATGTTAATCGATTAGAATTTTCAAAGCTTGCGCACTTAATCGATTAAGCAAGGTGATAATCGATTAAGACATGTATTAATCGATTAAAACGTACACATCTGGTTTTTTAAATACGTTTTTCACTTCTCAAAAGCACTTTGAAGTGTTCCTAACTTTTGGGTATTCTATATAAACCTTTTCCCAATTATTGTGAATTATTATTACAATTTAGAATCATTTTGATATTCATTTTACAAAGGATCAAGCCACTCTATTCTCTCTCATTTTCATAGATCAAAGCTTTAACTTTTACATTCTTTGATCAAGAATCTTTGAATCTCTTATGTTGATATTTTCATAGCTATTGAAAGAGATTCATAGGATTGTTATTGTTTTTCATTTGAGTTGTAATCATTGCAAAGAAGGCAAGCTATCTACAACAAAGGAAGTCTTGGTTGTGAATCAAGCAAACAAGCATTTGGAAGTCTTGTTGTGTTAACAAGCAATTGGAAGTCTTGGTGTGAGGAATCATCAAGCAAGTGAAAGTCTTTGAAGAATCTCAAAGCAAATTGGAAGACTTGTTGTGGGGATATCAACAAGCAAGGTTAGAGGTTAGATTAGATTCAATAGGGTTACAAGGTAAGGATGTGGTATCTCTTGTAGGCTATCAAGAAGGGAGTCTTGAGAGGCATTTACTTGTAATTTGAGAACTCTAATTCCTCATAGTGAAGAATCTGTCTTGGTTGAAGAGGGGACTGGATGTAACTTTCAAGTGGATGAAAGTGAACCAGGATAAATCACTGTGTCGTATCTCTAAACTCTTAACTCTTTACATTCAAGTCATTCATTGTGTTCTTGATTGAAAACCTAGAAAAGATTGATTTTCATAATTGATTGAATTGAATATTAATTGTGTAAATTGATTTGGGGAAAATCATTTTCATAACCTAGGTAATCAATAAGAATATTGGTGTTAATCAATTCCGCTTTATCTCTGATCATATGTGTTAATTGATTGATTTTCGTATTTGATTGAAAAGTGATTTTTCAGTTTTAACAGTGATTAATCGAGTAACTGTTTTCATTAATCGATTAATTTTAATCAAGCTTTCGGCATTAATCGATTAGCCATTCTATTAATCGATTAGCATGAAGTTTGAATCGATTAACATTTTGATTTAATCGATTAAGATTGAGAGAATTTTGAGAAAATAATTTGTTTTAATCGTTTCGATTTGTTTCTTTCGAAAATCTTTCAAGGTTTCTCTAACACCTATTCAACCCCCCCTTCTAGGTGTTCTCCTAGTGTCTCCTAGTTATTTCACCCACCGATTGTAGGTTTCAACACCTGTCTCCTTGGTGTACCTAATATGTCCACTGTAAGGGTGAGTACTTTGAATCTAGATTAAAGAAAACATTTAAAAATAGTAATAAATCAAAAAAAGGCATAATCATACACAAGCAATAATAATTATACAATTCACAATTCAATTGACAAGTAAAGCATAATAGCATTAAACAATTTATAAGTTGTGCATACTGAGAGTATAATACTTTAATATACTACTATAATGCGCAATCATATGGTTATGCTCTACTAACATCACACTTAGATGGTTTAATTCTCGAATCCGATATTGAACATTTCATTTCATTCTATTAACTTTAACACTTTGATCGGATTCAATGAATCAAAACATCTATAATAATGCATTCACACTTTCCCTTTTCACTTCCACACTTTAACAGTAAAAATGAACAATTTAACACTTTAACAATTGGGTACATTGTGCTTCACATTCTCCCCGAAGGAGGGTTCTTCACACAATGTACCTTTATAACTTTTCCCTTTTTCCAATAACAATAAACATCCTCACATACACCCTCCACTCTGGGGAAAAACCAACCAGGAGTAAGTATTTCTCAACCTAAAGTACTTCACCCCTTTAGGGTTCGTCATACCGCACTTCACCCCTCTAGGGTTCGTCATGCTTGCTTGCACAGTACTTCACCCCTCTAGGATTCATCATACAATTTGGATTGATTCGCCCAAATTGGCTTTAGCATAAATCACCCTCGACTGGCCAAAACGAGCCAAAGTAATAGAATTACCGTGGTTTGCTTAGAACCAATCCCCAACACGGGAAGCGAACCCGTGTCCTTTGAAGGATCAAAGTTCTCCACAATAATTCCAGTAATTTACTTTTGCCCTCATCAATCGTAAAACGACGTGTGTTTTTCCCCTACTCCTAACGTCCACCTTTACTCCATGCATGATCCAATGTTTCTAGTGTTTCTCAATTGAATTTAAAACCCTCTTTGTTCTTTAGAAAATGTTATTAAATTAGTTTAAACTCAATTGAGAAAGACTTGGCCCTATTTGATGCATAACTATATGGATGTCACTTTTTACTTTATAAACATATCATTTACACTTATAACAATAATATTCACAAGTACAATAACAATTTCTAAACAATGAACATAAAGCATACATAAAGAACATGCATTAAAACTTAGGGTTTCTATCTTAACACTACCCTCCTAACCTTAAACTTAACCAATCATCTAAATACACCTAGTTATGTTTCTATTACTATAAACAAACCCTTTCTCAAATACTAAACCAAAGTACACCCCTTACCTCTAGAGAGAGAGGAGAAAAACTTGAAGACCTCTTGGAGCTCCAATCTCCAAAGCTCAAACCAAACTCCTTAGCCCATCCTCACTTGATTCCTAATGCTTCCCAAGCTCCTTGGATGGATTTAAGACTCTACTTGATGAATTGCACAATTTGGGGTTTAGGGTAGATTTGGGGTTTTATGAAGAAGAGAAAGAATATGAGATTTGAGAGAGGGAAACTGCTTAGGGAGTGATGGGGAGATGATTTGGGGGGTTAATTTGATGATTCTTAGTGGTGGCTTTGAGAAATAAAAAGCCCTAGGTGAAGAAGAGAAGAAGAACTCGTGGAGAGGAGAGAGGAAATTCTATGAAAAATACTTTCAAAAACGTGTTTTGAGTCTGATAAAGCAGTGGTTAATCGATTAACCACTCTGGTTAATCGATTAATACTTGATAGTTGAACATGGTTAATCGATTAGCCCTGCCCTTAATCGATTAGTGCCTGAAGGTGGCTAAAAATTTAATCGATTAAGCCACCCATTAATCGAGTAGTGGCTGAAAGTTGTATAAAATCTAATCGATTAATGCTCTAGTTAATTGATTAACTTGCTGAAAATTGCCTTTCTTTCATACTTCTTAGAGTTCTAAGCCCTCACCCCTCATTCTAACTTACTCTAAGCTAAAACCTACATCCTAAACACATACGAATCTATTCTTAACCCATATCTCTTTACACTAAGCTAAATGCTAACCCTAAACATATTTCTAATACCAATTAACGCTTTCAACCAAAAATCGAAACTTAAGAACACTACGACACTTATCAAAATTCTACTAACCAATGCACCTAACCACTTAGTAAATTTGGGGATTTTACAATTCTCCCCCACTTATATGAATTTCGTCCCCGAAATTCGGCTTACTTCTACGAAAAAGGAGGATATAGAGCTATATGCTCGACTGAAGGAGAGGTCTTAACCTACTCAAGGTTAGACACGACCTTGGGGATTTGCTCCCCCACTTAGGATGCGACTCCGATTGGGTTTCTTTACTAGGTCTACTTGCTTACTAACGATACTTTCTATAAAAGTCCCACTAATTCATTAGGGTTCTACTCTTGGGATCCTATTCCATTACTATTACTCACAACCACAAAGAGAGATAGTCCTATATTCAATTACAACACAACATTATTCAATAAGATTGTTGATTTGCCAGCAAGTGGACTGGGTCAACGAGTAGTATAGTCTATGGAAGACCGAATATCGTCCCACAGGGAGTTGTGTTTTTAGTATATTTTCACCTTGATGTAATTATAAATAAATCCTATAACTAAAAAGTTGGTTTAAATTAAAATTTAGATTTGAAATCAATAATTAACTAAACTAATTAATTGCTAAAATTAAATAAAAACTTGAGAAACTATGAGAGAAAGTGGTTAGGAACGTTGGTTGCATTGTAGGTTTCACTTATTCAATTATAATTTAGATTTCCTTTAATTCATGGACAATTCCTCTCAAATAGTAATAGTTATATCTCTCTAACATTACCCTTATTCTCTAAATACTTAATCCTTGATCTCTCAACAAATTACAATATTTGAAAATATCAAATTCAGCACAAGGGAATTACCAAGTCAATAATCATTCAATTATATCTCTATAACTAAACTGATTATACCGTTAATTGCATGGCCTATTCAAAATCCTAACTATCTTTAAGAATTAAGAAATCCAAAACATAAAGTGATCAGTTTTACGTATGCAATAAAAACACAATTAACGCATGAATTAAAAACATGAAAACTCTAAATCATAAATTGAAATAAGCTACGCCATACAAATTCACCTTGTTCCTAACATGAGGGTTTTAGTTACACATAGAAATAAGAAGAAGAGAATACATGATAGGGAAATTCATAGACAAATTACCCCAAATTCTTCAATCTTCAATTGCTCCAAATTATTGGTAATCTCCCTCTTCAATTCTAATTTCTGTTTTTCTCCTCTAGCTGGCTGCCTAACCTAATTCTAAATCACTAATTTATATTTACAAAATATTCCTAAGTAGAATCCCAATCAATTTCTGAAGTTTTGGCCCAATTGGGCTTTTTCTGCTGCACGCGCGCCCCAGGCGCACGCGGTCTCGCGCCTCAGGTGCGCGCCTCTGCTGCTGGTGCCTTTCTTCAGTTGGCGCGCCCCAGGCGCACCCGTCCACGTGCCCCTGGCGCGCGGGACCTGTTTCGGCTCCGTTTTTCTCCATTCTTTTTCCTACTTCAAGGTCTTTAAGTGCTCTTTCCAATCCATAATTAATTTTTGCATTTGAGCTCCAAAATCACCTGAAACAATGAACAAACGATCAAAAAGTTCATGGGAAACTACAACTACTAAAATTCCTAAAAACTAATAAAAAGATCCTAAGTTTGCTATGAAAACAAGCCAAATCAAAGTAAAAGAGAGTAAAATGAAGTCCAAAAGATATATATATCAAACCCAAATCACTCCCCCAAACTTAGCATTTTGCATGTCCCAAGCAAAAGTAAAATAAAAATTCTAAATAAAAGACAAACTCCCCAAATCAACATATATACACTTCATCTAAGACTACGACTCATGACTCCAACACATATCATCACAAACTATTTACACAATTACAAACCAGTTAGAGTAACAAACCCAATCAGAACTCAAGGCTAGTGAACACTCTCAACCTCTCACATGTTCCTCTCAAAAGTGTATAAGGGTAATATTTCAATTAAGCACACAAGTTCATCAATGACAAAGTGTTACCATATGCTTGACCATAGACCAAAATCTCCACTGAAATTATTAATTGCACACAAAAATCAAAAGGTCTTAATATTGGTTGTAATGGGGCCTGGCTAAAGTGTTAGGTGGTATATAAGAAAGAATGAATAATGAACTAAGGGCTAAATGTAAATAACAAATTCCCCTAGAATCATGAATGAGCACTAAGTATATTACAATAAACACAACTCAATCACAACTTTATTCTTCTTCACTTTTCAATTTCAATTCCTCTACTCTCTTCCTTTTCATAATTTCATTTGATTTATTTTTTTTCGAAGGAAAAGAAGTAGGCACAAAACACTTTTCATTTTCTTTTCTTTTGCATCACATTCCACTTAATTGCTCATCCAAAATTCCCAAGATACTCACAATAAAATTAATGAAATAATTACAGGGTATCAAAGAAAAATCATATATCATTATAAGGCTCAAAGTGGGCAACTAATGAAAACAATTTTCAATGCAATAATCTGAAGGCCTCAAAAACACACCTAAGTGCCTTAATCATTTTCATGCATGCAATCAATACCAATTTTGAAATGGTCACCGGTCAAGTTCTAGAGCACAATTATCAAAGAGAACACACTCATGAACGAATAGGGGTCTCAATATCAGAATATGTCAATAAAATTCATACCCCTCAATATAAGGCTCAAAACCTCACTTGGCTAAAGTCAGTTCACTAATCACAAGTTCCGAAAGCATTTGTCAAAATAACCAGTTCACAATTATATTTACAGCTTAATCAAATAGAGTCAAAAGTCAATGAGTCTCAGTCCTAAACTAAGTATATACATGTATCAAAAGAGAAAAAGTCCTAAGCTTAGAAAAATTAATTACTCTTGCTAAGGACACAAACCAATACCAAAAATATGAGAGAAAAATTCAGATCTGAAAAACTTTTATTTTATATACTCCCCCAAACTTAGATGTTGGTTTGTCCTCAAGCAAACTAATCTATCTTAAAACTACAAAATAAAAATTAAAACCACCTAAGAAAGCTGGACAATATTTTTGGGGAGGTACAGGTCCTGGGGTGCAATATTGAAAAAAAATTGGGGCTAATGGGGTCCAAATCCTAAAAATACAAATTTAATCCTAAAGAAAATCTATCCCTAAAAAATAGAAAATAAATAAAACGAAAATAAATAAAAAAAATCTATTCTAAAAATAATCCTAAGAAGATAAATCTAATCCTAAAAAGATAAAACTAATTCCTAAAAAGATATAAACCTAATCTAATCCTAAAAGATAAGAATAAAAAAATATCTATTGCTAAAAAAAATAAGATAAACAAAAAAAAACTTCCTAGAGATAAAGATAAATCTAATCCTAAGAGATAAGATGGTAGAATCAGAATTCGACCCCAAAACTGAACTTTTGCACCCCTTTGGGGAAACTAGAAAAATTCCCCCAAACTGGGTCTGTAGCAGCCAGCGCGCCTGAGGCGCACGACCGTATGCGCCTGGGGCGCACGAGGTCTGTACCTCAAATTTTTTTTTTTTTAGAAATGAACACTAAAAACTATTCTCCTAAACTAAAATCAACTAATAAATGGAGTTAGGAACTTACCTTTGTTACACAGCTTTTTCTATTGATGCACATGGAGGAACTCCCCCAAAATTATTTACCTGTGTCACATGAACAACTAAAAGTAGTGCTAGAGAGAACCTCATTAGTAGTTACTCATAGAAAATTCCAATTCCTTATTCACTTAAAAAAAATAAACAAAGACTATACTACTACATAATTACAAAGAATCCACCAGGATCCCAAATTCTATGGCTCAACTCCCATGTGATATAGGAATAACAAGTTACCCCCATGTCCCATGGGAATGAGCAGGGATGATGATGAAATAAGGAAATTTTGAAAAGGAACTTAAACCCACCAGGGTCAAAAGGTACATTCCTTACATCATGCATCATCATAGAGAATTTGTCTTTTTCCCCATTCATGAAGGTGTAAAGTTCATGAACAAGGGAAACAAAATTTTTAGGATCTTTATTCATCCATGTGTACAACAATGACTCATGTTGATGTTTTGGAAAAACATCATACAAATTCAAGGGTCGAACATAATTGAAAAATTTTGAATCATCCACACATGCTAAGGATTTAACACAATTTTTAAGTTCAGAAAATTCAGCATGCAAGGATGAGTCAAATTTTTCTACTATTATTCTATCCCCATCTGTTTTGTTTTGTTTCACCTCTTCTACCTCATGATGCACCTCAATTTCTTTTTCTTCTTCAAAATTTTCAGAGAAGTTAGTACTTGAGTCTTCCTTAATGGAGAACTCTTGTACCAACTTTTCTATGGAAGCTTTCTTATATAATTTTTCAATCTCATACTTTTGTACCTTCCACATGATAAATTTCTTATACGCATTGAAATACAATTCCTCAATCTCATAAATCGAGGTGTTTGCATCATAAGTAAGAGGAGATGAATTCAAAACAAAATTAAAGAAATTTAACTCTACACGAAGCATTATTATACATTTCAATTAAGATCAAAAGAAAAATAAAAAGAAAAAGAAAAATAGAATTTACTAATAACTACACTAAGTACCAAAAATACACTAAAGAAAACTACTCCCCGGCAACGGCGCCAAAAACTTGTTGATTTGCCAACAAGTGGACTGGGTCAACGAGTAATATAGTCTATGGAAGACCGAATATCGTCCCACAGGGAGTTGTGTTTTTAGTATATTTTCACCTTAATGTAATTATAAATAAATCCTATAACTAAAAAGTTGGTTTAAATTAAAATTCAGATTTGAAATCAATAATTAACTAAACTAATTAATTGCTGAAATTAAATAAAAACTTGAGAAACTATGGGAGAAAGTGGTTAGGAACATTGGTTGCATTGTAGGTTTCACTTATTCAATTATAATTTAGATTTTCCTTTAATTCATGGACAATTCCTCTCAAATAGTAATAGTTAGATCTCTCTAACATTACCCTTATTCTCTAAATACTTAATCCTTGATCTCTCAACAAATTACAATATTAGAAAATATCAAATTCAGCACAAGGGAATTACCAAGTCAATAATCATTCAAACATATATCTATAACTAAACTAATTATACCGTTAATTGCATGACCTATTCAAAATCCTAACTCTCGTTAAGAATTAAGAAATCCAAAACATAAAGTGATCAGTTTTACGTATGCAATAAAAACACAATTAACGCATGAATTAAAAACAGGAAAACTCTAAATCATAAATTGAAATAAGCTACGCCATAAAAATTCACCTTGTTCCTAAAAAGAGGGTTTTAGTTACACATAGAAATAAGAAGAAGAGAAGACATGATAGGGAAATTCATAGACAAATTACCCCAAATTCTTCAATCTTCAATTGCTCCAAATTATTGGTAATCTCCCTCTTCAATTCTAATTTCTGTTTTTCTCCTCTAGTTGGCTGCCTAACCTAATTCTAAATCAGTAATTTATATTTACAAAATATTCCTAAGTAGAATCCCAATCAATTTCTGAAGTTTTGGCCCAATTGGGCTTTTTCTACTGCACGCGCGCCCCAGGCGCACGCGGTCTCGCGCCTCAGGCGCGCGCCTCTGCTGCTGGTGCCTTTCTTCAGTTGGCGCGCCCCAGGCGCACCCGTCCACGCGCCCCTGGCGCGCGGGACCTGTTTCGGCTCCGTTTTTCTCCGTTCTTTTTCCTACTTCAAGGTCTTTAAGTGCTCTTTCCAATTCCATAATTAATTTTTGCATTTGAGCTCCAAAATCACCTGAAACAATGAACAAACGATCAAAAAGTTCATGGGAAACTACAAGTACTAAAATTCCTAAAAACTAATAAAAAGATCCTAAGTTTGCTATGAAAATAAGCCAAATCAAAGTAAAATAGAGTAAAATGAAGTCCAAAAGATATATATATCAGACCCAAATCACTATAGATATCCATTCTCTCACAACACATATTTATACACAACACACATGAAGATAATCAAAACACAAATCATTCATCATTTAAGAGAAGCCAATGCCATAAAATTATAATTCTATAAATTAAGGGAAAGATCTAACACATAAGCAAAGCATCAAAGTATTATGATATGTAAAGGTTTTCATTTTAGGATTAAACATAAATTGAATATGAGAAGAAGCATTTGAATTTTACCAAAAAGCGTACTCAACACAAATAAGTACAAGCAATCCATACACACCAAAATGAGTTTTGCATTGAAGAGAATAAAAAGGTTTAAAAGGTTTGCAAATGGCAAGACTCCCTTAGGATCACTGGGAATTATGATTGGTGTGCGGATGAAAATAAGGTTTTGAAAAGAAATAATTAAATGCATCGGCTTTCCAAAACAAATGTAAATATTCATTGAGAAACTTAAATGGTTGAATACTATATATATGTATCCATAGTAAAATTGGAAATATGTTTAAGGCATGTGATAGAAAATACATTTAAATTCCCATGGGGACTAGTTTATATATAAAAGAAAAGCAATTGGAATGTCCAAACATCCCGAATGTCAAATATAAAAGGACAGCTCATGAAAGTTAATATTGGGAAGTAACTTGGATACAAATAAGGTTGAAACATAAAGGTTATGAGGAAAATAAACACAGTTGTTATCCTTTGGAAATTAATCTAATAGAGGTTGACAAAATAAATTGAAGATATTATATAACTATATACACTTCAATCGTATGTATATTAAATAAGTTGTTGTTTCCATTACAAGTTTGTCACTTGTAAGGTTTTCTCTAGAAAATGTTACTTTGAAAAATATAGATACACTAGGGAAAAATGGAAATTCTAAATTACCATGTGAGGAAACACAAGGCAATCAACTTTGAAAAAAAAATTGATTTGATAATTACTTAATAGGAACTAATATAGTAATCTTTTAAAATCACTTTCAATAGAAGGTGGAAGAATAATCTTTGTCAAAAATCGATTTGAAATAGCACACAAAGTATTTGAAAAGATTTGGAGTTCGAGAACTACTCAAAATTACAAGTAAAGGTTTCACAGAAATAGGTGGACTTAACATATAGTCCTAGCAAGTTTAAAAATCGTAAATACACATATATAAAATTCCATCGTTCGAAAACATTTAAAACTTGCTTCCTATATGCACATCTATATGCCTACACACCTATGCCTGAAACTCTAGGACTCAATCAAATCGAACCTAGCTTCTACCGCCCAGTCTATGAATGAAAAAAAAACTATCGAGGTTCTACACTCAATCTAAAAGAAACTCTTCAATACAAGACTTCAACTACCCTACACTTACTATTCTTCCTAAGGTTTAAGGTTTCTTAATTGGTTCCTTAGGCTTAAAGATTGCACAACTACAACTTGACTTTAAGCCCTAGTTGGAACTTCCTTATTACCAACTAGACTAGGTACTAAGACTTTTATAATGGATGCTAAGACTAGAACTTTAACATTCACAAACTACATTCCATGGAAGAGTTTATAATGGTTTGAAAATGGTTTGCACTTCCAGATTACAGTTTGTTCAATAAATACAACAAATTCCTTGGAGTTCTATATGAACTTGAAGGAAGAAGAGACAACATCCAGTACCCTGGTTCAGGTTCTATGCTAGGCTTTAACTCTAGGATGGCTGCGGTACCTTTAACTCACCTTGCTACCTTCACTTCACATTTTCCCACTTCCACATTAAAGTAGAAACAATGAAGTACCAACTTCTGTGAAAAAGGTTTGGTACTTGGTGATAAAAGAATTCTCAAGAATTTGCATCTTCTTTAAAATGAGGAAAAACACTTCATACTTTTGTAAATTCTTTTCATTTAAAACTTAAACAAAATTATTATTTAGGAAAAGACATGTCAAGCGTTACAAGTTCAAATTATTCATATAAGTTTTCAAAATCATTTTACATCCGTTCGGAACTGATTCAGAAGTTTTGAGGATTCCTTTGACCAAGAAAATAAGAATCCTCTATAATCGTTAAACCCAAATAAGAGGAACGAATTCTTCGGTCAAAAAGTTTATGCCATTCACTTTTCCAAATTCTATTGAATGCCTTTCCTTTCATTTTAGTTTGGAAGTTCAAATTGACTTATGTCGCCTTCATTGAATTCCTCTCAATTGATAATTGGTGTAACTTAAGAGTAAATTACACTATCATTCAATCAGTTAGGAATTCACATTGCGAGTAAAACTTTCTTGAAAATTAGTGTTGCGACATTCAATCAATTATCAGAGTTTGAATCAACTCCACACTTTGGAAGGTATGAAAATATCAAGGTACTTGACATTCATTATAAATCGTAACACTAATACTTTTCAAAAATAGAATCTTATAAAGACTGGTTGCAAAAGCAATGTCATGCTTTAGCAATCAGAGTACACTTATCGCCAAAGCATGATGTAGAAATGTAGAAGGTACCTGGGTCTTACTAAGACGACACTTAGTAACCACAGTTAAAAGTAATTACAGTGGGTTAGCTCCTATTCACTTCCGTTGCGCACTCTGATAAAGAATGCTCGAAGTGTATAAACTAAGTGACCTCTAGTACCGATCCTATGCTTAGACTTGGAAAATAAATCCAACAATTATTTGATTAGATTCAAGGACTTAACGATGTCATCTACCAATGAATACAAAATAAGAGGGATCCATCTCGATTCTACATTGCATTGGAGATAAAATCATTTCCGTGCTACTTGAGTTCCAATCAAATAAGAAATGACTCATCTTCAATCCAAAAGAAGGCTTTGAAATTTCATCTTAAAACGAAATCTCAATTTCTTGTCATATTTGAAATAGACATGATTAATTCAAAACTAAGAGTTAGTCCTTCCCGTTGGGGTAGCAATTTCATGCTCTGTCCCGTTGGGAGTTTTCCTTTCCCTTAGTCTCTACTTTCTGTCCATTTCTAAATACAACAAAGTTACACTTTGAAAAATTTAGTTAGCCCACTTTAAATTAAAGATATACTATGATTACTAAACTATGACTCGCCTTACTAAACCATACTTATTCCTACTAATGATGCATGCATGAACCACTAATGTGCACTACTTACTCAACTACCTATTAGTTACTCTCATGTGGAGTAACTCTTTGGGAGTAGGAAAATCCATACTCCACGGACGAGGATTGCAACCATTGCTCTGATACCATAATGTAACATCCTACTTTTTACGCTTTCAATGAAATTACTTTTGTAAACATTTATTTGTGAAAAGGTTCGGGGTTTATAAAAATTTTGGCGGAGTTTCCTTTAAAAATAGAACTTTTCCCCGAATAGAATTTTAAACCTATCAAGCCCAGAACAGTTTAAATAAAATAGAACTATAAATTTCAATTCGTTATAAACAATACTATCTCATGCTTTAAAACTTATCAAAAATAAAGGATATACATATAATTCTTCAACTATACAAATATACTTAACAAAATGAAATCACTATTTACAATTACAATTCTTTATAAAATGGATTATATACATTAAAGAATCTAAGAATGGTTGCTCGCACATAGTGATCATTAGGTCACTTGTACCAATATACTCTCTACTTATGAGTACAACAATCTCGGCCTTGACTTTCATATGTGCCTGTCTCCTTGGTGTACCTAATATGTCCACTGTAAGGGTGAGTACTTTGAATCTAGATTAAAGAAAACATTTAAAAACAGTAATAAATCATAAAAAGGCATATTCATACACAAGCAATTATACAATTCACAATTCAATTGACAAGTAAAGCATCATAGCATTATCCAATTTATAAGTTTTGCATACTGAGAGTATAATACTTTAATATACTACTATAATGCGCAATCACATGGTTATGCTCTGCTAACATCGCACTTAGATGGTTTAATTCTCGAATCCGATATTGAACATTTCATTTCATTCTATTAACTTTAACACTTTGATCGGATTCAATGAATCAAAACATCTATAATAATGCATTCACACTTTCCCTTTTCACTTCCACACTTTAACAATAACAATGAACAATTTAACACTTTAACAATTGGGTACATTGTGCTTCACATTCTCCCCGAAGGAGGGTTCTTCACACTATGTACCTTTATAACTTTTCCCTTTTTCCAATAACAATAAACATCCTCACATACACCCTCCACTATGGGGAAAAACCGACCAGGAGTAAGTATTTCTCAACCTAAAGTAATTCACCCCTTTAGGGTTCGTCATACAGCACTTCACCCCTCTAGGGTTCGTCATGCTTGCTTGCACAGTACTTCACCCCTCTAGGGTTCGTCATACAATTTGGATTGATTCGCCCAAATTGGCTTTATCAGAAATCACCCTCGACTGGCCAAAACGAGCCAAAGTAATGGAATTACCATGGTTTGCGTAGAACCAATCCCCAACACGGGAATCAAACCCATGTCCTTTGCAGGATCAAAGTTCTCCACAATAATTCCAGTAATTTACTTTTGCCCTCATCAATCGTTAAACGACGTGTGTTTTTCCCCTACTCCTAACGTCCACCTTTACTCCATGCATGATCCAATGTTTCAAGTGTTTCTCAATTGAATTTAAAACCCTCTTTGTTCTTTAGAAAATGTTATTAAATTGGTTTAAACTCAATTGAGAAAGACATGGCCCTATTTGATGCATAACTATATGGAAGTCACTTTTTACTTTATAAACATATCATTTACACTTATAACAATAATATTCACAAGAACAATAAGAATTTCTAAACAATGAACATAAAACATACATAAAGAACATGCATTAAAACTTAGGGTTTCTATCTTAACACTATCCTCCTAACCTTAAACTTAACCAATCAACTAAATACACCTAGTTATGTTTCTATTACTATAAACAAACCCTTTCTCTAATACTAAACCAAAGTACACCCCTTACCTCTAGAGAGAGAGGAGAAAAACTTGAAGACCTCTTGGAGCTCCAACCCCCAAAGCTCAAACCAAGCTCCTTAGCCCATCCTCACTTGATTCCTAATGCTTCCCAAGCTCCTTGGATGGATTTAAGACTCTACTTGATGAATTGCACAATTTGGGGTTTAGGGTTGATTTGGGGTTTTATGAAGAAGAGAAAGAATATGAGATTTGAGAGAGGGAAATTGCTTAGGGAGTGATGGGGATATGATTTGGGGGGGTTAATTTGATGATTCTTAGTGGTGGCTTTGAGAAATCAAAAGCCCTAGGTGAAGAAGAGAAGAAGAACTCGTGGAGAGGAGAGAGGAAATTCTATGAAAAATACATTCAAAAACGTGTTTTGAGTCTGATAAAGCAGTGGTTAATCGATTAACCACTCTGGTTAATCGATTAACACTTGACATTTGAACATGGTTAATCGATTAGCCCTACCCTTAATCGATTAGTGCCTGAAGGTTGCTAAAAATTTAATCGATTAAGACACCCATTAATCGAGTAGTGGCTGAAAGTTGTATAAAATCTAATCGATTAATGCTCCAGTTAATCGATTAACTTGCTGAAAATTGCCTTTCTTTCATACTTCTAAGAGTTCTAAGCCCTCACCACTCATTCTAACTTACTCTAAGCTAAAACCTACATCCTAAACAGATACAAATCTATTCTTAACCCATATCTCTTTACACTTAGCTAAATGCTAACCCTAAACACATACTAATTCCAATACCAATTAACGCTTTCAACCGAAAATCGAAACTTAAGAATACTACGACACTTATCAAAATTCTACTAACCAATGCACCTAACCACTTAGTATATTTGGGGATATTACAATTATTCTAGGCTTAGGACTATTTTTCTGATGATAGGTGTAAATACTTGGTTTAGGATTAGACTCATTGATTTTTGACACTGATTGATTGAGCTGTAAATATTTTTGAAATGTGGTTATTTTGACATACTTTTTGAGAATTTGAGATTAGTGAACTGACCTTTAGCCTAGTGAGTGATTTGAGCCTAAAAACTGAGGGGTATGATTTATTGAATTATTTTGATTTGAGACCCCAATTTCTTTCATGAGTATTGTTCACTTTGGCTTTGTGTTCGAGAACTTGACCTGTGACCATTTGGAGATTGTTAATTGTTTGCATGCATAAAGATGATTAAGGCACTTAGGATGTGTTTTTGTGGCCTTCAACTGATTTGTATTGATAAGATTTTCCTTAGTTGCCCATTTTGAGCTTAATGAATTATGATTTTTCTTTGGTACCCTGCATTGATTGCATAATTTTTGTGAGTACCTTAGGAATTTTTAATGAGCAATTGAGAGGAATGAATAAAAAAAGTGAATGAATGGTATAAAGTGTTGTGAGTCTGCTTATCTTCCATGAATGAATAAATGAAAAATATAAAAAAAAAAAGAAAAATAAATTTTGGAAGAGAGTAGAAGAAAAAAAAGTGAAAAGAAAAGAAAAATGAAATTAATTTTGAGTTGATTGTGAGTCCTCTTTAGTATTCATTGCTTATTCATGATTGTTGTAACACCTAAGTTTATTTACCCTTTTACACCCTTAAATAAAATAGTGAATTAAAAATTTCTTTTTAAACTTATGAATTGATTAGGAAAAACTCTTAGTTACTTTTAATTCATAAGAAACTCTCCCGTCAAACGGACGGAGTTTCGTTTGTTTTTAGGACTTTTCCCAAAATTCCTGTTCTCCTGCAATCTTATAAATAACACATTTTCAAATAGCAAAGCCAGCAGGGCTATTCACATATATATATATATATATATATATATATATATATATATATATATCAGCTAGTGCAACTTCGTGCACGCATCAGAAAAGCCAGTTTAAGACATCAGAGTTAAAAGCATCAGAGTTAGCGGAATATAAACAAGTTAGGAAAACAGTTTTTCCCCAAAATAGACCCCTTTCCCAAAAGGAGTCGTCCTGGGCCCCTAAAAGCTATTTACATTTATACACAACAAAAAAAATGATTCACATCATCGGGCCCAGGACATTCCCATGTCCTACATGACTAAAGGTAACCTACTCTCCCTGGGAGGGAGAGTACTCCTGCTCGGCCTGATCTTGTGCAAACTCTTCCTCAGTACCTGTGGAGATAGTAAGGAGTGAGTATTACACATAAAATGGGGAGGCAGTTTCCAATTAAGACATAATGCGACACTAAGCCATACACAAATAACAATTCAATCACAACATAATAAGAGTCAATGTATCACAATTCATTTTCAAGTATTCATTAGTTTCTCAAATCGATTTTTATTTAACATTTTCTTAAGTCTTTCGTTCCATGTATTTTAATCATATTCATATTCTTTACTATCTGTCCCTGGTCACGACCTACTGCGTCTGCACTCCTGTGCACTCACGACTTACTGCGTCCGGGTGTGTTTCTCAATCCCCTGGTCACGACCAACTGCGTTCGCCCCACCGCGCGATAACGACTTACTGCGTCCGGGTGTGTTACTCAATCCCCTTGTCACAACCTACTGCGTTCGCACCACCGCGCGATAACGACTTACTGCGTCCGGGTGTGTTTCTCAATCCCCTGGTCACAATTATATATTATAACTTAATTAGCACAATTCAACATAATATCACAACTCAAATCATTAAACAACATAAGCATCATCAACATCACCAAATAACAAAATGAAACATATCAACATCCAATAATTTCCCTAAGTTATAAATTCTAATTTGACAATTATTCTCTATCATATCAACCTAAACTACACAAAAATCTTAGTACCCATTATATGCATATTGTAAACTAAACCCCAGAGTAAGGTAATACTCACTATAACCCACTCCTTACCTTAAATTAGCAAAGAGTAAATAGAACCTTAGTGAGCCCTAGCTCAAAATCTTGGAAACTTGAACTTCCTAAGTCTAGCTTGCCACCTCAATAAGGAAATGATGAAATGATGATAGACAAGCCTATTTGAGAGAGCACAAGAGGAATGATCCTTGTCTTTGCCTTGGTTTGAGTTGGAAGGCATGAAACAAGGCTCCTACATGACAATGAGGGCAAGAACCCTAAGGGTCTTAGAACAAAATTCATGAACTAAGGAAAATTGGAATGGAAAGGACAAATAACTCATGGCATGAAGCTAACTTACCCAATTCAATGGTGGAAATTGAAAAACCAAGGAGAATGGAAGGAGGGAGTAACTCGTGAGAGCCAAGGAGGAAGGGGAATGAACTTCAAACAAAATCCATGGAGCAAGCTTGATGAGTTTTGGTTGATTTTGGGTTGAGGTGCCCAAGAATCAAATGTGTATGGTGGATTGATGATGGAAATGTGATGGAGATGGAGAGAACTTGATGAAGTTGATGGAGTTGCTTTGGAGTTGAAAGGTGGTGGAGTGTTTTTGTTTTTGGTGCTTCAATATTTGCCTTGGGTGCTGAGGAATCGTGTGGCTGTGGCTCATTGCTTAGCCACCAAGTTCAGATCCGACGCACCAGATCTGATCTGAGGTGCGTCGCTCGCCTGGGCGCATGCTAGGCTCGCCTGGGAGGATTCTGGCACCAGCTGGTGCTGCTGGCGCACCTGGTGCGTGGGGTGGAGGGCCTTGGCGCGCCAAAACGCGATTTCTGGTGCGCTGGTGTGGTGTCGCGCTCGCCTGGGCGCACGGTTGGCTGGCCTGGGCGGTTTTTCCCCTGGCTTGGTGCACCATGAACAGTGCACCCGCCTGGGCGCATGGCTGGTGCGCCTGGGCGAGAATCAGGGTTTTCAACCTTCGATTCACCGTAACTTCTTCGTTAACCGTCGGATCGGGTCCAAATTTTTAGACATGCTTCTTCACCCCACAAACTTCACATCCAACGGTGGAATTTATTTTCTTAGCATCCTATAATAAATTTCTAATTATCTCTTTTCGGTCGATTTCTAGCATCTAAAACGCCGATTTAACTCCCGATTTCGCTTATTTGACTTTGCCCAAGGCCACAACTGCCTTCTATACAACCCCTAGGACTTATAATCACCACTCACCTATCTACCAAAATTCATTAAGTCGTTATTCCAATTTTTTAAGGTTTTTAATTAATAATTTCATTTAAATCAAAGTTTAGGATGTTACAATTCTCCCCCACTTACTGGAATTTCGTCCCCGAAATTCCATTCTGTCCCTCAATTGGAGAACCACCCCACTGATAAAACTTTAGCCTATGGTTTGGATTTTCCTCCCTTTTAGTTCGTCTAATTCTCGACTCACGTTTACTTAGACAAAACCCAAGTTGGATTGCTAAGTTGCTCCCCCACTTGGAATTAACATACTATATTATCTCGATACCCGAAGGTAAGAGACCAATTATATCAGCTTTTTATCGTCTCCCATGGAACTTCCGACGAAGAACGCAAGGATTAAACGATGACAATTACTAAATCCATAGAATTTCACGAAGAATTTATGTTGCTATTTTAGGGAGACATAATAAGATCATGTAATCCACAGACTTTTGCAGAATACAACGGATCATGGCTAGAACTCTACTCGTCCATAAGGAACGAGCCGAGTAGATAAAACGGGGACTCCAGGGATAATGAATATTGCAGGATGAGAATTAAGGGTAAGTCGCGAATTCGCTCTTCTTAGTCGGCTGGAAGGAGGCAATCTTTGATTACGACGTAAAAGCCACTACTCTATAATTGCATCGGACCAAATAGAATAAGAAGAAGGAGATCCACCTTTACTAATCGAATCATTAGTCAAAGTTTCACAGAAATAGTAATGGAGCATTCAAATGATGATTGGGTAATCATGATCCAAGGTGGGCATATATATATACTTGAGATTTAGGTGTTTCGTTGTTCACTAAGGTAACTCTATAGAGTTATAAACCAAGTCTTGATACTTGTTAATGACCAAACTTTCACCTACTTTGAATCGAACCTTCAAGGATGCTTGAATAAATTCGGTATAGACTAAGAGTGTCTATGGAATCTGACTCTTATGCCACTTTTAGGAGTCACAACACGCTTAAGATTTACATCACTCCTACGATTGAAGGCCAGACGGTGTTTTACCACTTGTGGTTGGTCAATCGTTAAAATTGTTCAGTCTCGATGTGGAGACTTCACAAATTTATTAAGATTTGTTCTCATGACAGAGGGTCATCTAGGAATCTTGGTAAGATTCCCAGTAAGTTCTGGATTACCCATATTCGGTTCGGTCTCTATGATAGTTAGAGTTAGTTCATGTAAGGTTTTGCTTAAATCGTTCTATGATTCTAGTATGCACTGATACTATTTTACAATCGGGAAAAACAACCTAAGGTTCTCCTTCCTTCCATTTTGTTCTAGGTCAAATTCTAGATTTTACAACAAGTTTTGGGAAAGGTATTTTCCGGTCAGCTGATTTTCTTACAAGGGATTTACTTCTTGGAAGCCACTGCTTCGGCTGTCTCGATTTCACTTAAAAGGTTGTGATGATAGTATCCATTAATAGATGCGAAGATTGAGGTGATCAATCCCAATCTCACGTCTATTAATAGTACATCACTGTTAAATGGTTGTTGACAATGTTATCATTTAACAAATGCAAGGATTAGAGTGATCAGTTCTAACCTCACACTCCATTAGATAATAACATTATCGCAGTTCTTGCTTAAGCGTTTTAACTAATGCCTTACACTTATAAGCTCTTTCTAAGGTCAGATTTGTTTTGGTATATCACTAAATTTTCCAGAACGAGACCTAAATCAGGAATGCAATCCAAGGAATGTAGCTATCAAAACGACGTCGAAGAAAATCGCTTCCTACAATACCTAAGGGCATTGGTTGATTGATTTTCGTTCGCTTAGGCCCAACATTAACTTATTTTGAACTATTGGCCAGCCATTTAAAATAGATAGAGGGAGTATACTTCGTATGGTTTTACTAAAAGCTTAACAAGGGTAGAATCTTACAGCTCCTAAGATGTTCATAATTTTATAGGGCGACTAGGGAAAATTTGCAAGAATACTTAATTTCCTAATTCCAACAACAACTACAAAAGATCGCAACATACAAGACGTACCCCTCGGAATATGCTGACTTCCAGGTGCCTGCTGCTGCTGTGACATAACTGCTTCCTCCCGTACACCCTTCAGGGGACAATTTGCAACGAAATGCCCCGGTTGCCCACATTGAAAACAACGCCCTTTCATACTTTTTCTCAGCACCTTCCAACATTCGCCCCCATGAAACTTCCCACAATGGACACAAGTAGACTTGGGAAACGGAGGGGTTACCATCAGCCTTGCTTTCTTTGAAGTAACCCTCTCGATCTCAGGTTTAGAATGAACCTTTGATTTCCCTATGGCACCTTTCGACCTCGCCATACCTTTATCCCAAACGCTGGCCCAATGTACTAGCTGAGCAAAGTTGTCCTTGGGTACCTTTCCAAGAACTGCTCTGAGATCTCCACGGAGTCCTGCAAGGAACTTGATGCATTTGATTTCTTCATTCACACCCTTATAGCTGGTAGCATAGCGAATCAGGTCCTCAAATTTCCCTACATATTCATCAACACTCATGTTCTCTTGTCTCAAGCATAAGAAAGCATGTTCCTTTTCCTTTCGGACATCTTCGAAAAGATACTTTCCCCGGAACCTTTCCTTGAATGCGTCCCATGTCACTTTTTGTTCATTGGTCTCCATACACTTTTGAACCTGCTCCCACCACTGCTCTGCTTCTCCAACGAGTGCATATTGAGCCAGAAGGACTTTCTGTTCCTCAGGCGGCGATATATCGTGGAGAATTTCTTCTATCTCCCGAAGCCACTTCCGAGTTACATTCGGATTATAGCCACCCTCGAACTTAGGGGGACCATGCCACTTGAATTCAGTCAACCAATGAATTTCACCTGGGGAGGGATCCTGAATTGCCTGAGACGACTGGTTAAGTGAGGCTATAGTTGTCACAGCCGTAGCCACCAATTCAGCTTGTCTTTGATTGATTTGGACCAAACTCTCTATGATTGCAGCGATCCTATCATCGTCACTGCGCCTGCTTGCCATAACTTCTAATCCCAGAAAAATGACAAGTTAATACATATATTATTTAGCAGTAATAACTACTCTATCTTATTACTCTAATTTAGTCACTTATTTACTCATATCGGTTACTCGCTTGGTGAGTAACCACTTGGAGATGTGAGTCCACACTCCAAAGGCCGAGGGAAACTGCTCTGATACCATAAAATGTAACACCTAAGTTTATTTACCCTTTTACACCCTTAAATAAAATAGTGAATTAAAAATTTATTTTTAAACTTATGAATTGATTAGGAAAAACTCTTAGTTACTTTTAATTCATAAGAAAATCTCCCGTCAAACGGACGGAGTTTCGTTTGTTTTTAGGACTTTTCCCAAAATTCCTGTTCTCCTGCAATCTGATAAATAACACATTTTCAAATAGCAAAGCCAGCAGGGCTATTCAAATATATATATATATATATATATATATATATATATATATCAGCTAGTGCAACTTCGTGCACGCATCAGAAAAGCCAGTTTAAGACATCAGAGTTAAAAGCATCAGAGTTAGCGGAATATAAACAAGTTAGGAAAACAGTTTTTCCCCAAAATAGACCCCTTTCCCAAAAGGAGTCGTCCTGGGCCCCTAAAAGCTATTTACATTTATACACAACAAAAAAAATGATTCACATCATCGGGCCCAGGACTTTCCCATGTCCTACATGACTAAAGGTAACCTACTCTCCCTGGGAGGGAGAGTACTCCTGCTCGGCCTGATCTTGTGCAAACTCTTCCTCAGTACCTGTGGAGATAGTAAGGAGTGAGTATTACACATAAAATGGGGAGGCAGTTTCCAATTAAGACATAATGCGACACTAAGCCATACAAAAATAACAATTCAAGCACAACATAATAAGAGTCAATGTATCACAATTCATTTTCAAGTATTCATTAGTTTCTCAAATCGATTTTTATTTAACATTTTCTTAAGTCTTTCGTTCCATGTATTTTAATCATATTCATATTCTTTACTATCTGTCCCTGGTCACGACCTACTGCGTCTGCACTCCTGTGCACTCACGACTTACTGCGTCCGGGTGTGTTTCTCAATCCCCTGGTCACGACCTACTGCGTTCGCACCACCGCGCGATAACGACTTACTGCGTCTGGGTGTGTTTCTCAATCCCCTGGTCACGACCTACTGCGTTCGCACCACCGCGCGATAACGACTTATTGCGTCCGGGTGTGTTTCTCAATCCCCTGGTCACAATTATATATTATAACTTAATTAGCACAATTCAACATAATATCACAACTCAAATCATTAAACAACATAAGCATCATCAACATCACCAAATAACAAAATGAAACATATCAACATCCAATAATTTCCCTAAGTTATAAATTCTAATTTGACAATTATTCTCTATCATATCAACCTAAACTACACAAAAATCTTAGTACCCATTATATGCATATTGTAAACTAAACCCCAGAGTAAGGTAATACTCACTATAACCCACTCCTTACCTTAAATTAGCAAAGAGTAAATAGAACCTTAGTGAGCCCTAGCTCAAAATCTTGGAAACTTGAACTTCCTAAGTCTAGCTTGCCACCTCAATAAGGAAATGATGAAATGATGATAGACAAGCCTATTTGAGAGAGCACAAGAGGAATGATCCTTGTCTTTGCCTTGGTTTGAGTTGGAAGGCATGAAACAAGGCTCCTACATGACCATGAGGGCAAGAACCCTAAGGGTCCTAGAACAAAATTCATGAACTAAGGAAAATTGGAATGGAAAGGACAAATAACTCATGGCATGAAGCTAACTTACCCAATTCAATGGTGGAAATTGAAAAACCAAGGAGAATGGAAGGAGGGAGTAACTCGTGAGAGCCAAGGAGGAAGGGGAATAAACTTCAAACAAAATCCATGGAGCAAGCTTGATGAGTTTTGGTTGATTTTGGGTTGAGGTGCCCAAGAATCAAATGTGTATGGTGGATTGATGATGGAAATGTGATGGAGATGGAGAGAACTTGATGAAGTTGATGGAGTTGCTTGGGAGTTGAAAGGTGGTGGAGTGTTTTTGTTTTTGGTGCTTCAATATTTGCCTTGGGTGCTGAGGAATCGTGTGGCTGTGGCTCATTGCTTAGCCACCAAGTTCAGATCCGACGCACCAGATCTGATCTGAGGTGCGTCGCTCGCCTGGGCGCATGCTAGGCTCGCCTGGGCGGATTCTGGCACCAGCTGGTGCTGTTGGCGCACCTGGTGCGTGGGGTGGAGGGCCTTGGCGCGCCAAAACGCGATTTCTGGTGTGGTGTCGCGCTCGCCTGGGCGCACGGTTGGCTGGCCTGGGCGGTTTTTCCCCTGGCTTGGTGCACCATGAACAGTGCACCCGCCTGGGCGCATGGCTGGTGCGCCTGGGCGAGAATCAAGGTTTTCAACCTTCGATTCACCGTAACTTCTTCGTTAACCGTCGGATCGGGTCCAAATTTTTAGACATGCTTCTTCACCCCATAAACTTCACATCCAACGGTGGAATTTATTTTCTTAGAATCCTATAATAAATTTCTAATTTTCTCTTTTCGGTCGATTTCTAGCATCTAAAACGCCGATTTAACTCCCGATTTCGCTTATTTGACTTTGCCCAAGGCCACAACTGCCTTCTATACAACCCCTAGGACTTATAATCACCACTCACCTATCTACCAAAATTCATCAAGTCGTTATTCCAATTTTTTTAAGGTTTTTAATTAATAATTTCATTTAAATCAAAGTTTAGGATGTTACAATTGTTGAGAGAAATTTGTTTTTGCACTTTAGCCCTCAGTTTTATCCCTTCTTTTTTTTATCCCGCCTTACACTTTTAGCCATGGCCTCATTACAACCAAATTAAAGACCTTTTGATTTTTGTGTGCATTCATTAATTTCAGTGGAGATTTTGGTCTATGGCCAAGCTTATGGAAACACTTAGTCATTGCATGAACGTGTGTGCATTATTGATATATGACCCTGATACACATGAGAGATATACACTAAGAGGTTGAGAGGGTTTAGTAGTCCTAAATTCTTGTTGAGTTTGTTTCTTTAACCAGGTTTCAATTGTATGAATTGCTTGTGAAAATAAGTGTTTGAGTCAGTGAGTCGAAGTCCTAGAGTAGGTGTGTACATTTTGATTTAGAGGGTAGTCTTTTGTTTTGGAATTTTTATTTTACATTTTCCTGGGACATGCAAAAGGCTATGTTTGGGGGAGTAATTTGGGTCTAATATATGATGTTTTCACTACAACATTTTAAATTTTCTGCAACGGCAAAAAACCGTTGCTTAAAGCACAAAAACCGTTGCTGAAAGTATAGGCAACGGTTTTCCAACTGTTCTCTAGGTGAGCGTTGCCTATTGTCAAAGGCAACGGTTTTTTGTATTTGGCAACAGTTTTATAAAAACCGTTGCCCTTTGACTCATAAACAGCAACGGTTTCTTGGTAAATAATACGCAACGGTTTTTTCTATAAACAGCAACGGTTTTTTGGTACATATTACGCAACGGTTTTACATTAAACAACAACGGTTTTTTTGTACATAATGTTGGAAAACTACACTCGGTGGGTGAAATAACTAGGAACACTAGGAGAACACCTAGAAGGGGGGGTTGAATAGATGTTATAGAAACTTTGAAAGATTTTAACTTTGAAAGATTTTCGCAAGAAACAAATCTAAACGATTAAAACCAATGAAAATCAATCAATTAACAATATTATATCAGAGATTAAGCGGAAACAATTAACACCTATATTCTTATTGATTCATCTAGGTTATGAAAATGATTTTTCCTTTATCAATTTTGCACAATAAAGATTCAATTCAATCAAATATAGAAAAATCACTTTTTCTAGGTTTTCAATCAAGAACACAATTAATAACAAGAATTGTAAAGAGTAGAGAGTTTAGAGATACGACACAGTGATTTATCCTGGTTCACTTTCATCCACTTGAAAGCTACTCCAGTCCCCTCTTCAACCAAGAGAGATTCTTCACTATGAGGAATTAGAGTTTCTCAAATTACAAGTAAATGCCTCACAAGACTTCCTTCTTGCTAGCCTACAAGAGATACCACACCCTTGCCTTGTAATCCTATTGATATCTAATCTAACCTCTACTTGCTTGTTGATAACCCCACAACAAGTCTTCTTTGCTTGCTTCACTCACAAGACTTCCAAGTACTTTGAGATTCTTCAAAGTGCCTTCCAAATGCTTGATGAAATGCTTCTTCAAGACTTTCAACTAAACTTGCTTGATTCACAAAATCAAGGCTTCCTTTGTTGTAGAATGTTTGCCTCTTGCAATGATTACAACTCAATAGAAAACAAAAACAATCCTATGAATCTCTTTCAAAAGCTATGAAATATCAACATGAGAGATTCAAGGTTCTTGATCAAGGAATATAAAAATGAGAGCTTTGATCTTGAGAGAGTGAGAGAGAATAGTGTGGCTTTGATTCTTTGTAAAATTGTGTATCAAAATGATTCTAGTTGATTCTCATTGATAGAAATTATTAGGAAAAGGTTTATATAGAATACCCAAAAGTTGGAGCACTTAGAATGGCTTTTGAGAAGTGAAAAACGTATTTAAAAAACCATATCTGATCAAGTTACTCGAGTGAAATAAGTGTTACTCGAGTAATACGAAAGCTGCATAAAATTCACTCGAGTGAAAAAGGTTTTACTCGAGTAAAAGTTCAGATAATCGATTATCATCAGTACAAAATACACTGTTAATCAATTATCAAAATCTGTTAATCGATTATTAACATTAAAAATCACTTAAAACTTGTTTTCTCAAAAACTAAACCTTTTCTTTCAAACCTTTAAGCCACCTATTGATTTTAGGCAAAGTGAATACTCAAAATATGATATAATCATGCAATCAAAAGAGATTCACTACCCTCTAATAAATTCTACCCAAACTCATAAACTAAAAGACTTGTGAGGCAAATGATAAAACAATAAAACATAAACTACCAAACTAAGTCTTCATGAGTTGGCTCTCTCTTCATAACTTGATATTTGTTGTTGCTTGTTGAGCTTTAACTTGATCAACACATTTGTAGCTTGTTCAAAACCTTTTGGCATTTATCAAAACATTCTTCATGGATCTTACACATAATATGCAACAGTTTTTGTAAAAACAACAACGGTTTTTTGGTTCCATAATGCGCAACGGTTTTCAATAAACAGCAACGATTTCTTCTTGCAAAATATGCAACGATTTCTCTATAAACAACAATGGTTTTTTCTTCAGCATATGCAACGAATTTTTAATAAAACCGTTGCCTTTTCCTTTTAATCAGCAACAGTTTTTTTTTTTTTTGTTTTAAGCACGTGCAATAGTGATAAAACCGTTGCCAGCTTCACATAGGCAACACTTATTTTGGGTTTACTCTATATACAACACTTTTAATAAAATTATATTGAGGAGTAATATACATACATAATCAAATTAAATTATAATCATCACCATAAATTAAGTACTTGTTAATTAACATAAATTTTTGCTCCATAATCCAAAGAGCACATACAAAACTAAATTAAGTACTTGCTAATTAACATAAATTTTTGCTAAACTTCAAAAAAGAGAAAAGCAGCTTAATTAATCCATATATATATTCTTGCATTGCCAATGGCATCGTGCTTATTCATCTTCAGCTTGGTCTTCCTCAACATTCAAATTTTGCTGCAATATAGAAAAAGAAATATATATGTTAAGAATAGAGAATCTAAATATCATTACAAAATATGCACACACAGACAGACATAATAGGTTATACCTCTTCATTTGGAAAATGGGTTGAAGTAGAAGAAGGATGTGCCGCGCTGTTTTCACTACCCAAGGCTCCAACCATTATATTATTTAAAGCCTCATCATCCAAATCCGGGTTTGTTTGCTTCAACACACATTTTAAGAGCGCTTCTAATCCTTCGACCTTCTTAGACAACCTATTAATCTTCCCAGCACATTCTTTCTTGACAGCAGCAATTTCTTGATTTTTTTTAACATTGTTGGTGTGATAGTTCTTCCAAAACAACGCACCCTGCCTGGCTTTTCTTTGCCAAATATTGATTGAAAAGTTTGTCCAGCAGCTTCGGTTGAGTTTTGAAGTGAATCTTTCAGCTTATCCTAATAAGCAAAAACATGAGTTCAGCAGCTAATTGATCGGAAACCTTCTACCAAATATTACAAAATATGCACATTCTTTCAGCTTATCCCAATTGATCTTATCTACCAGAATAAACCAGCTACAACTAATATAAATAAACCCTCTATGGAGCTCAAGTTCAGCAGAGCAAAACCTTCTGTGGATTTCATACTAAAAAACCTTATTTCAAATTACTCAAATATTATTCTAGCAATGGATGAGCTGCTAGCAAGGTTGGTTGCTGGGAAGCCGGTGGTGGTGATCTTCAGCAAGAGCATGTGTTGCATGACTCATTTATAATATAAGATATATTGTGATTTAAAAAAAACAAAAAATAAAATAATGGCTGTATGAATTTGGATTAACAAATAATTTCATATGTGAAAGTTGACAGATTAACTCTCTATATATAAAAAACAGGTTTTCAAATGACAAAAAAATGCTTTCAATTCAGGGAAATACAAAGAGATTACTCAATTATAAAATTGCTTGCACTTGGGTTGTACTCACTTGGGTTTCTATTTTCATCCTATAATAAAGAATAAAAACATTCACTAAAAGAAGCCTAAATCAGCACTAATCATAATGAAGCCTAAATCAGCACATGATATACAAGGAAACAATCAATAAAAGATACAACTCTCCAGTAGTACAAACAAGAGACAAATACAGAGCAGATTTATCAAAGTGAATGTTTGTTTCAAGTTTAACTTACAACAACAGTGTTTGTTTCTGGATCCACGTTCTTTCCTTTTCGGCTTTGGCGAGTGACGATGAACATTTCAGCTTGACATACATCCTCTTCATTCTCCTTTTGTACACGCTGCAGTAGTTGTTTGAGCACAAAAAATATTGATGATTAGGATAAAGCTTATTGAAATCGGGTATAAAAATTTATAACCCCTGAACAAACACGTAAATAATATACTACCAATTCGTTTCGAACTCTAGCAAATTTTTTTGGTCCCATGCGATGCATATATTTCTGCTTAGTCCTGATCACAGCATTTTTCTTGCTAATGTCCTGCATTATAGAGGAACAAGTTGAAGATAGAGCATAAAAATTAGACTTGAAATCAAATAGCCAAATAATTATCTTACTTGGACAGTAGTATTTGACCAATAAGACATCAATTGTCTAAAATGAGGTTCCGGAATCATCATAGGACGATGTCTTAACCTTTCTCGCAAGCTAGAGTATTTAAGAAAATGTTCACTCTTGATTCTGCACTTGTAGCGTCTCCAAGCTTCATTGATGCAACAAAACACTGATTTCTTTCCTTCTTCGAGAATAATAAATTTACTCTACAAACAGTTTCATTTCATAAATATTGCTATATATATATATAAGCATGTAAAAAAATATATTAATAATTTGCACATACTGTAACATATTCCCATATGCGATCTCTGTAATCAGTAGGCAAGGCTTTAAAGTTTGTGAAAGTTAGAGGACAAAAGTCTGAATTCCTCGCCAAGGTGCCTAAGAAGGAGCTCAAGTCATTTACTATTTCATCAGTGGGCCCAATTGCCTCTCCAGCATCGTCTAATGTAACTTCTGGACGATCTTCAGTAGCTCTTGTATGAGTCTTTAAACACTGGGTTGGACCTCGCGTTCTTTTGTTACTTGCCCCTATTTTTTAAAAGTATTATAAACAATAAACACATAAATGAAGGAAGGTTAGTTTTGGACGAAATTTCACTATCAAATTAGCATGCCCAGCCAATCAAATTGCTTATTACAATATCAGTAGTTATGGAATCAGCATAAATGTACTACTAGTAAAATTAGCATGTCCAGCCAATCAAATTGCTTATTACAGTATCAGTATATTTTTTGAGAAAGCGAAGATGTTTTTTATTGTCTTTTTTGTTCCAATCTAGTGGCACGTCCCCTCTTCCCCCACCATATCACATCCATTTGAATAATGAATAGACATATCTATACACTCATATGGGAATAAGTTTGGCACCAAAGTACCAATCCTATCTGATAGCAACAAGGACCGCATTTCTAAAAAATCTACAATATAATAATCAGGAAAATGATTCTAACCTTGCTGTTTATGTTTAATTTACTTAAGGACACTTTGTTTTATTTTTTTTAATTAACGCACGCTGTCCCTCTACTTCCCTTATGTACACCCACTTTCAAGTCTCAATTATTCCTTAGCTTTGCTACTCCACCTGCTTTCAGTTTTTGCTCCCCGCGCCATTCATATGCAAGATATTATAGTATGTAATCATTTTTCTAACATAAATTATAAATTTAATTTGTACCTTTGGTTACACCAGCATTGCTTTCGAAATTTTCCTCTTGGTCTGTATTTCCATCTTGAAACATGGCCTCTAATTCATCTTCTTCATCTTTAATACAAAGGTCTTCTTTATCACCGGCTTCACCATTTTCATGAAGGAACTCATCAATTGACATGGGACGACACATTGGAGTCTTTTTTGCCTTCTTCCTAGGGTTGTGTTGATTTGCACCTGACCCATCATCTTGAGCCATTGACCTTTGTGTACTTTGTTTCTTTTGACTTGTATCCACCGGTTGGCTCTTTTCGATGGAAGTATGCTTTCCAGTCACAGATTGACTCTTTTCCATGGAAGTATGCTTCCTAATTGAATTCTCGCGTCCTTTTTCACTTGAAGCATTTGCAGAGCAAGGCTGGTTGCTTCCTTTATTTTGAAAAGAATTCAATGATGCAGCGGTTGGTGGCTTGTTTTGCTCCTTTCTAGTAGTTTCTTTTTGAAAATTTGATAACAACTTCTCAACCATGGCTTGGCTTTTTTGAAGGGGATTATGCTGCCTCTCATGACTTTCTTCACTTGCAGCAGTTATGATCAATGGTCGGCTATTTCCATCATTTTTCTTCTTAGTCCTTTGTACTTGGGAAGTCATGGATGCAACGTTAATGGTTGGTTGCTTGTTTTTTTTCTTTTTTTCCAGCCTCTCCATGAACATTGCCTAACATCTTGTCCACCTCAGGTTGGATATTTTGCTTGTCCATCTCAAGTTGTCTTTTAGCTAAGGAAGTCATAGTTGCAGTGGTCGGTAGCTTTTTTTTCTCTGTAGAAAAATTTGGCCCACAGATTTTGTGTACCAATGCACCTCGATTCATTTGAAACCTCCTAACCAACTCATGGCTTGATTTTGCTGTTTTAGCCAAGTTCATATTCTTCACTTTACCATTGTTTGCGATTTTCTCTTCTTTTATGCTTGCTTGCTTCTTCATTTTCAAACTTAGAGGTTGTTGCTTGGTACTTTCTTACTGTGTCAATAACGAATAATGAACAATTTGGTTAGTAACAGTTAAAATAAAACAAAAAACCAAAAAGAAAATCTGCAGTAGCATTTGAATGTAGTAAAGCTGAAAAAGAAAATCTGCAGCAACATTTGAATATGTAAAGCTTAAAAAAAATTTGAAGCAAAATTTAGAAAAGGAACATTTGCAGCATAACTAATCTGCACTAATCTGCTAATCTGAAAGGAACATAACAAGAAGGGAACACTGCACTAATACTCATAAACCACATAAAAAAACATTGCACTAATACTCATAAAGTACATATAAAATGGAAATAAACACTGCATATAACAAAAGAAAGAGAAACATTGCACTAATCCTCATAAACTATCTAATGAATAAATATAAACTAGTCTATAAAATCAAATAGTGTGTCATCTATATCAGAATCCTCTGCTGGTTCAGCTTCATGCATCACTTGTGGAGGCGCGTCAACGACAGTTCTAGGTAAATCTTCCCTGACCAAGTTAACTTCATCGTTAGGTGGAGCATTTGGATTTCTTCTATCATCAAACGGTTCACTTTGATAAGATGCTTGAGCTTCTAATTCTGATACGTCATCACTCATGTTAAATAAATCTCTAGGGACTGTCTTCATAACATAATGCCTATTGGCTGAAAAAGGATCTTGAACATAAAAACACTGGTGGACTTGAGAAGCAAGCACAAAAGGATCATTTCGGAACATCTTATTATTGAAGTTCACACATGTAAGCCCATATTTGTCTTCCTCAACCTCAAACCAGTCACACTTAAACAACACAAATTTGAAGTGGCCATAATAATCTAACTCAATCATATCATTAATAACTCCATAGTAAGTGACAAGTTCTGTCCTGGGATTTTCATCCTTAGAGCTTGCAAAACTTGCAGTTAATGAAACCAAGGTCACACCAAAATTCTGAGTTTTGCGCCATGCATCTCGTTTTCTAGTATGAAATCTATATCCATTGATTGCATAAGCTGAAAACCTCTTTGCAACAGTATTTGGCCCTCTGGAAAATTGTTTAAGTTTAGGTGAAACATCATCTTTCAATGCACGAGTTTTGAACCATTCACCAAAATCTTGACTTTGAGCTTTGGCCTTGGTCCACCTTCGTCTTTTAGTCTGATTACTAACAGTGTCACCATGCTCTCTACAATGACAACATTACTAATTACTATTTATCTAAAAATGGTTTTATAGATGAAAAATAAAACAACCAACTGAGTTACCTGATGAAGTCTTGAACATCATCACAATTGAACAAGAGATATCGATGGGCTTGTGCTTTTGATTTGGAATCTAGAGAAAATGGTTTACCCTTTCTCTTCCCGCCTAATGGATGACCGGGGTTTGAAAAGTAATCATTAGTATCTCCTTCACCATGCTCAACATCATCACCGTTTCTACTCTTTCTATTCAAACTTATTTCCACAGTTTTATGCAAATACCTTGAGCAAAAAGTTAAAGCTTCTTCAGCCAAATACCCTTCAGCAATAGAACCTTCTGGATGACTTCTATTACGAACATAAGTCTTAAGCTTACATAAAGCTCTTTCTGGAGGATACATCCATCGAAATTGAACCGGACCACCTAACCTGACCTCATTTGCTAAATGAATAGGCAAGTGGACCATTATATCAAAAAAACTAGGAGGGAAAATCATCTCCAGTTGACAAAGTACTTCCGCAATCTCTGCTTCAAAGTAATCCAAATCTTCTGGTTGGATAACTTTCTGACAAAGAGCGCGGAAAAAGGAACAAAGGCGAATTAGAGGTTCAGCCACCTCATCAGGCATTGTGCATCTAATTGCTATTTGCAACAAGTAATGAAGCATGAAATGAGCATCGTGGCTCTTATAACCAGATATTTTTTTTTCAACAACATTCACGCATCTTGAAATGTTAGATGCACTACCATCTGGTAACTTAGCAGCCTTTAAAACACCACAAAAAATAGCTTTCTCTTCCGAAGTCATAGAGAAACATGCTTTCGCAAACTGTAATAGACCTTCACCAATATCTTGTGGATGAAGATTCTTTCTGATTCCCATATCTTGTAAATCATAACGAGCTTCCCGATGATCTTTCGTTTTCCCCAAGATTTCCAATAGAGTGCCAATAATACTGTCCAATATGTTCTTTTCTATGTGCATTACATCAAGATTATGACGTAAAGTAATATATGCCCAATATGGCAATTCAAAAAAAATTGACAACTTCTTCCATGGCCCATCAATTTTTTTCTTGCTCTTCTTCCCAAAAGCATTGATGAAAAATTGTAACTCTTGTAAGATATCTGTCCCTGTTAACAAAGGTGGAGCAGTTCCAAATTTTTGTTTTCCATTGAATGATTTTTTGTTAGATCTTCAAGGATGATCCATTGGCAAAAAGACACGATGATCCATATAGCACATCTTATGACTATGTTTCAAATAAATCGAAGAAGTGCCATGATTGCAACATGCACATGCAAACTTCCCTTTGGTACTCCAACCAGACAGCATAGCATACCCAGGGTAGTCACTAATAGTCCACATCAAAGCTGCCCGCATTTGAAATGTTTGATTTGTAGAGGCATCATATGTCTCTACTCCCGGTTCCCATAACTGTTTCAACTCCTTGATCAAGGGTTGAAGGTACACGTCGATGTTATTTCCAGGTGATTGTGGTCCTGGAATCAACAACGACATCATAGTATATTCGGACTTCATGCACAACCACGGTGGAAGATTGTATGCCATCAACATGACAGGCCATGTACTATGAGATATACTCATAGTCCTAAATGGATTGAATCCATCGCTGGTCAAGCCTAGTCTTATATTACGACAGTCAGAAGCAAAGTCAGGATAAAGGCTGTCAAAATCCTTCCATGCTTGGCCATCAGCAGGATGCCTCAATTTCCCATCCTTTGTACGCTCTTCTTCATGCCACCTCATTGACTCCGCTGTCCTTGAAGTCTAGGAATCAAGGGAAAGTATCTCAAAACTTTTTCAGGAACTTTATGCTCTTTTTTTGGTTCCTCAAACTCACAATCTACTTGAGGGAATTCCTTCCACCGTGAAGCCCCACAAACAGGACAGGAATCAGCTTTCTCATGCTCTTCCCAAAATAAGATACAATCATTTGGACAAGCATGAATCTTTTCATAGTCAAGGCCTAAGTCTTTAATCATTGCCTTTGTTTTGTTAAAAGATTCGGGAATGTTTAACTCAGGCATGGCTTCTTTCAATAATTGTAAAAGAGCACTAAATGACGCATTACTCCACCCATGGCGACATTTTAACAAGTACATTCGAATTGTAAATGACAAAGTGGAGAAGTTTTTGCAGCCTGGGTATAATTCCTGTTTTGCCTCCTGAACCAAATTATAGAATTTTGTTGCATCTTCATTAGGACCCTCGTTGACATCCTCTGCTTCTACCACATCCCTAAATGTGTCATACAATAATCCATCAATGTCGTCAAGTGTGTCCTCTTGATCTTCCATCTCACTATCAAGGCCCTTTGTAAATGCTACTCGCTCTCCATGGTTCACCCAAACATCGTAGCCTTTCAAAAATCCAGTGCCTATTAAATGATCATAAATCACATTCCTTTTTGCCCAACAACGATTTCTACACTTAGCACAAGGACATAATATCTCACCCCCTTGAGGCCTTCCTTTAGTGTATGCAAAATCTAAAAAAGACTCTACCCCATTGATATACTCCGAACTGAACCTCGGTAGTTTAGTCCACTCTTTGTCCATCACTTTCAATCTAATAATAAAGTTATGAACATGTTAAGCACTAGGTTTTTTTAAAAACAAAAATTATAATTAAAAACTATGTGTACCAATTATTTAAAATCTCATAAATTAATTTACTTCCAAGGATTATATCATCCTAAACTTTATTTACTAGAATCGCAATATCAACAATGAACAATTCCACCTACGAGGAAAATGACATAATTGTAAAGCACTTAAAAAAAACAGAAAAGAACCTAAGATTAGACCCTATCAAAGTGTGTTTATTCCCTTATATTGTCACATTATTATAAAGTTAGAAGTAAGAACATAACAAAGAGTAAGTTGAATATCTCAAGGACTTTCAATCAAACACAACATCGAAAACCATAATGTGCATTTACATAATGAAAGCAACATACCTTGAATGAACTCGTTGTACACACAACAATATAAAAGGAAGCTTGCGAGATTGGGCAGCCAAGGGTCCTCTGCTACGTTGTGAGTCCACATATGAAACAATTTATCGGTTAGAAAAACAACATAGAAAATTTCATGCACGTCTTAACTTCTAGGAACACATTAGAAAAACAAGTTTGTATATATAAGGAAAAAAGAAAGATAACTTTATAAATCAAGTTTATAAATCAAGTCTGGACAAATAAGGAAAAAAGAAACAAGACAATTTTATAAATAAAGTCTGTACAGATCAGGAAAAAAGAAATAAGACAACATTAGAATTACTGTACTCCATTTAAATCTGTTATAAGATCAAAACAAATATTAAAACTATTTTTACCATATGAAATTAGATAGAGATCATAACAACTAACAAGTACACAAAATGGAGTCCATTTTCCCTCTAACTGCATGGTTAACCATGTCCTCCATTCATCTTAGCTCTTCAATATTTATTTTTGGAGACAAAATGTAGCCAAGTTGGCTTATGGATATATAAGTCTCTGTTTGCTTAGACTGTTCTTGACAAACATAGACTTCCTTTCAGATATCTGTTAGTGCAGATATATATTTAGTGCAGAAATCTGTTAGTGCAGATATATATGCTGTCCAGTAATCAGCTCCATCCTACTCAAGCCCTTACTTAGCGACCACAGCATCAATACTACCACGGCTAGGTGCATGGCCTGGTTTAGTGCAGCAATTTCCTCTGGTGTTCCTCTTGTTTTTGTCAATATACAGACAGAAGAGATTATGTCTGTGGTAATTAATACACTTTTCTTAGCATTTCTTAGTTCATATACCAATATGCATTTATTTTTCATTTTGTGATGAACTTTTCTTTAAGGAACCTCAGTTTATTGAGTGAATGTCATTGACTACACTACATCACAGGATAAGACTAATTCCTCAAGAAGAGAATTAGGCATCTTCAGGCAACAAATTCATAACACTCCCCAGATACTACTGCATGGTATAAGGTTGTGGTTTCTACCTGGACTAGCTGAAATTTCAATAGACTTGATCCCTCGAAGCAATGAAGTGTGCTTTGGGATGGAAATAAATCGAACTGATATCCTAATTAAACTATAATTAATTTGATATATACCAGCTATATGAGCTTTTTTTGTACAACCACTCAATTTTAATTAGTCTGCCCCCTCATCAAAGGTAAGAGACAAAAGCGAAAAAATTCTGATTAAAAGATGTAAACAGACAAAAGAATGATATTACAACTTTCAAATGTTATAAAATCATTAACCAGCAGAACTTTGAATACTTTAATTTCTTTTTAAACTTAAGATAATAAGTTTGCAAGCTACCTAAAATCCATTTCATAAAAATGTTATTTTGTATTATAAAAATGTTGAAATATAAGCACAACATCTTATGGGCTATAAGCATCCAAGAGAAAACTAATTGCAGTTATATAAATATATATAAACCAATTTGTGCACAAAACCCAGTGGGCAAAGCACTACTATGGTGTACCTCTCCATAAACAACTCAAAGCAGTGATGGAGTCAGCTATATATGTGCGAATAGTAGATGACTGGATGCCATATGGTGATACCATAAGCTCAATCCCATGGCTATTAATTAATTAAACACAAATGTGCCGGTGGTGGATGTACCTAACTAAATTTGCTCATAAACCATTATAATTAATATTAGTTTATTTGTTGTGTTATTGAATTATTTCCAACCTTGACACGCTTCCCTGTTACAGGGTCAACAACGTGCACATTGGATGCATGAGTGGGGCTTCCACAGTAAAGATCCCTCCTTCATGACCTTGGCCTTGTTTAATATGTTTCTTTACCATATTTTTACCCTCAACAATAACACGATTCTGGGAGCGAATGACACGCTTAATAACCCCAGTCTCACCCTTATCTTTGCCTCTAATTATCATAACATTGTCCCCAGTCTCACCCTTATCTTTGCCTCTAATCACAGCAGTAATAACTTTAACACTAAAGATATGTTAACACTGAACACTAAACAAATTAAAAATAAAAAAATTGTAACTAATGATTTGTTAATCAAACACTGAACGAATAAAAAATTAAAAAAAATAGAGAAAATAGGGATAATGAAATTAGAGGAGAATGAGAGATGGCTTAACATGATTGAAAAGCAAATACTCACCAGCGGAAGGTCGAAGGTAGAGTCGTAGGTCGCCGGTGGAGAACGAATATCGTCAAACGAGGCTGAGGTTGGAGCGAAGGTCAGCAGAGGCTGGAGTGACGGTCGAGCAGCGGAGCGGAATGAAGGGACTGGTGGAGGTCGAGCGGTGGTACGGTTCAGTAAGGTCGCCTATTGGGGTTGGAGCGGTGGTACTGCATGGTTGGGGTTTTGATACTGAAGGTTCTGATTGTGATTTGGTGGAAGATGAACAATTAATTTTGTTATTTGTGTTTTCTGGGGACTTTACAATTGGGCCCTCATCAAAAAACTTTGGCGCTAAAAAAGCCCTCGCATTTTTTTTTGCCAATTTTCAGGAACGGTTTATGTAATGAAATTTTAGGCAACGTTTAAAAGCATGTGGTCTTTCCTATCAATGATAAAAAACCTTTGCCTATATGCTGATATCCAGTGTTCTCAACATACATGCACAAAAACCGTTGCTTATTGTATCAACTGGCAACACACAAAAAACCGTTGCTTATTCATGGAATAAGCAACGGTTTTTCAACCGTTGAAATTTTCACTGTTGCCTAAAGTCAAAAATGTTGTAGTGTTTTGGGCTTAATTTCACTTCTTTTTACTATGGTTTTGGCTTGTTTCTCTTGTAAATATAGGTTGTTTTTATTAAGTTTAGGATTTTTATTAGAAGTAGAGTCCTTTGAATCTTTTGATTCATTTTGAGTATGTTTCAGGTACTTTTGGAGCTTAATTGAAGAAAATAATTATGGAGCTGGAAAGAGCATAAGAAGACCTTGAAAATGGCGCAAGAACGGAGCTAAACGGAGTTAGGAGAGGCATCACACTCTCAGGCGTGTAGATCAGCACGCCCAGGCGCGGGTGCCCCGTTAAACACCACTCATCAGACCTGGCACGCGACACCCGACCAGGCCCAATTGGGCCAATTTCAGACTGTTTTCGAAGGATTCTCTTAGGATTTTGTGTATTATTATATATATTAGGATTAGGGACTATGTTAGTAGCTTTGGTAGAAGGGAGATTACACACTTTGGAAGCATTTGAAGGAGGAATCCATTGAAGCTTGAAGATTTCAGATCAGTTTTAGTGGTAATTTAGGAATGAATTCCACTTTTATTGCTTTGTTTCTTCCTTCTCTTATGTGTAACTAAACATGGTGGATTTGCATGGATAGTTTGTTTTAATTTATGAATTAGTGTTTTTCCAGTTTTAAATCAAGCTTTTGGTTGTGTTTTAATTGTTATGCATGAACCTGATCAATTTATGTTTTGGATCTCTAAATCTTAAATTGGAAAATTAGGATTTAGAATAGGCCTTGCAATCAAACGGTATAACTATCCAACTTGTAGGAATACTTTTGGATTCTTATGCAACTTTTCATAAATTCATTGTTCTAATTAAGGTTGTTCAATGGTTTAATTTCGTAAGGGACTAAAAGTTATCAAATTGGATAATAAACAGTAATTACACAAGAGGAATCTAGTAATTGCTAATTTAGGAATTTGTTCTTGATTTAAAGGAAAAACAATAATTCAGAATTAATAAACGATGCCTGCAATGAAACTAAGTTCCTAACCACTTTTCTTCCACTGCAACTTAATTCTTTTTAATTTTCAGTATTTATTTTATTTTTAATTTTAATCCCAAATCAGTTTTTAAAAGCAATTTTAGTTAATAGATTTGACTTAAAACTACTCTTAGGCGAAAATAGTTGAACAATTTGCCATCCTCGTGGGAACGATAATTTTACTTCTACTATATTACTTGTGTACGATCTAGTATACTTGCTAGAGAGTCCAACACAACCGTATTGCATCTGTCTGCATTTGACGATGCTGAAGACGAATTGAGTCTAAATTACCCTATCTGATTCTCACCTTGATTTCCCTATTGTTATTTTCTTTGCCTGTCGGACCCGAACCACTTGATTGTGATGAACCCTTTTTCCTTGTAAATTGCGACCATTGTCTTTTGGAAAGTTGCCTGTTGTTCAATGATAACCTTGTTTTGGTTGAACTACTTTGACAAAACCGAAAATTTTGTTGGACCCAAAGTTGTGTTTTCCGACCCTTGCCAACAAACATAGCTCTACCAATCCATTTTAGGCCCTTTTGTGAGACCAATATCCTTGTAATCATGACCCTGAGAGTGTTAAGAGTAAGTAGAGTCATTTCTAAGTTGATGATTTTGGGCCGAACTTTAGAACCAATCATCTTGAGGTATTTAGGAGAGTTAGGCGGTGGTGATAGCTGGCGGAAATTTTGAGGGTAAGAAGAAACTTAGTAACAAAACCAACCCATTTCAAGGACCAACAAACCAGAGTTAGACTATACCCGTAGGTTGAATTACGATAAGGAAAACGACTTAGTCTGTTGATACAGGATAAAAGTATCATTTCTATGTGGATGAACCAGAAAGGTCTGTATGAATGTAACGACTCGAGGAAAGATATCACTAAAGGTTAGGCTTGAGGGCTGAGGTTATGCGTTGTCAGTATGTAAGTTTTGAGGGTTAGAGTAGAATGTTCAACCTTAGTCGTGGGAGATAGGAGGACAAATGAAGTTTGAAAGAGGATTTTGAGCGACGAAGAGCGATTATGGTGATAAGTTGAATCAAAGTTGGGGAGGAAAAGAAGATGAATGTAGTATAAGTTAGCTGTAAACTAAGGGTTTTGGATGAAATTAAATGAATTGATCTTTGAACACTTGGGTTAAGTGAGGATTTTCTAAGGACTGAAGGTATTTTGAGGATATAGAACGATGATTTGGGTGAAATTTGTGAGACCCACAATTTCACCCAATTTATTTATACTATAATCTTTTTATTTTATTTTTGTTTAAAGGGAAAATTAATAGAATTTTTTTGTGATATTTAATTGAGTTATGTATATATATATATATATATATATATATATGTGTATACATATATATATATATATTTATATAAGTTTTTCCTTTAATGAATTGTGATTTTAATTTTGTTATTTTGTGGCATAAAAATACACTTGACTTCTGTAACGACAATGTCGTTGCTATAGCCTTTGTTCATCACTTTTACAACAAAAATGTCGTTGCTATAGCCTTTGTTTATATAAAAAAAATTAAAAATCCATTTAACCTAATAAATCCTTTTTGTCCTTCAAATTCTTGTTTTTTTTAATAGGATTAAAATTCAAAATAAATAATATAATTTTACTGGAAATCAAATAAAAATTGCCAATTAATAATTCAACATGAAATGGCACAATAAGCATTGAAAATATATCCAAATTGATTAAAATGCTAAGTAAATGAATGCATCATTGGTGTCATCAACATGGCATTCCTAAAAAAACAGCCAACACTGATAACAACAATCATACAAAAGCTAGTGAACAAGGTTCTAAAACCTCAAGCGGAAACACATGCTAGTATAATAGAGAAACACATTGTACAAGTTCTAATTGAATTATTTGAAACTGCCTAGTATGAATTCTTTAATCAAACTCTGTGTTAAGAAAGACTTTTTTGCTCAAAGAGTTGACATCTTTGACTCCACTAAGTAAAGCATCAAGCTACCTAAAGGAAGCTATGAACAAATCTTCACCTTGTCCCTTAAAGACAATACAACTGAAAAAACCAAACAATCACCAATAGCAGCATCAATCAGCAGCAGCAGTAGCAATAACAAAAAGCAGGAACCACCACCACCATCAACAGCGAGCAACCGCAACCAACAAAAGAACAAAACGAATATGAGAGAAAGGATATTAAAGGGTTCTAAATGAATGAGTATGATAACTATTTGAATAAATGAGAATACAAGGAGAAAGGATATAAGCATACCGTATTAAATTCAAGACAAAAGGACACTAAACTATCTAAGTGCTCCATGATTATTAGCATTAAAATAAGATACATGAAAGTAACCTCTTACTTAGAAGACCAAGGGGACGTGACAAAAGTCATTACAAATCTAGTTATCTACATATGGTATTAAGCGAAAAAAGTTTTCCAATTTCTTGGTACTAAGAAATTGGGGTTATCAAATCTAGTATCATCAATTTTATGCTTCATAATGGGGTTTTTCAGCTACCAAAAGTAATGAGTATGACTAAGAATAAAAGAAATCCTAATTAAAAGAAATGAATGCTAAGTAAAAAACCTGCATAAGTGAATAATGAATTGAACATAAAGTGAACAATGTTTGGTGCTTTCTAAGGTATATCATCAATTTTATGCTTCATAATGTTTGTTGATTTTAATTTAAACTGTGAGCATATTTTTCAGATTCCCAATTTGAGGCCTCTAATTTTAAATGGAAGCAGAACTGATATACTTCATTTTATACTTCATTTTATTCATTTTATATTCACTGATATTCATTTCATTTTATAATCTAATGTGACTCATTTTATATTCACTAATTAGCTAGTATAATTTTCTACTAAAAAGTTCCAGTAAAGTTTTAGGCTTTTAGCATATCAAATCTAATGCTCTGAACCATTTTTGGAGTGAGAACAATTCATGCAACAATGGTAACAAAGTTAATTGGTCTCCAAACCATTTAACTGCAAATTGATAAAGTTAGAACCTTAACTCTCCAAATCAAATTTAGGCTCACAATAAGGATCATGAAAGTAGATCCAATACTCTCCACTCTCTACACATAGGAAAGCATATACTAGTCTAGAGCCTATATCAATTTGAAATTTGCAAGCTGTTTGAGGAGACAAACTTTTGATTTGAAAGATTCTAGTGTCCATATACTGCAACAAATCAAAACCCATATTATCCTTTAGCATCTGAAAATTGATGTGTAATGTAAGGAAAACATTACTACCAATTCCCCATCCAAATTTAAAAGAACAGAATAGAAACAAGAAGCAACACTTTTCAGCTTCTCAAATCACGGAATGAGAAACCCAAAAAAATATCAAAATACTAGTTTTACCATTAGAAAAAGGAAAGAAACCAGGCCAATCCGGATTTAAGTAATCTATCTGTAATGTTAAGAAGCATCTCAAGCATCAGACAGGTAGCTCACAAACAAGTTGAAAATTAATGCTAGAGACTTTTGAAACTGATGAAAATTGCTATGTAAAAGAAAAAGAAAGAACCAAATTACTTACAGGTCTAAATTTTGTTGGTTTACCCAAGAAGGGAGGCTCCCTGATAGATCATTGTACGATAAGTCTCTGCAAGTACATAAGTCATTCTAAATGAAGAACAATACATAGTGTGTATTCAAATATTAAAACTAATAGAAATCACACCAAGGATGTCAAAAATTAAAACTTCATTACAAGAATTCAAATATATATGTGTATATGTAGAACCTAACTGCAAAAGAACTTACTGATGATTTACAATTTATATTTATAATACCATATAAAAATAGTTACAAGTCGCTAAAAAGCTTTTCTAAATAAATAAAACTAAAAAAAGATTAAAAACTTACGGTTGGTGTTTGTAGAATTAGCTTCAGATTGGTCGGATGAGCCATTTGACTGTCTCCCTATACAGGGAAACAGACTAAATCAATACCTTGCTACTAGTAAGGATACTTCAGACTCTTTAAGTAGTAGTTAGTGGGGTAAAAATGAACAAATTAAATTTAACAGGACATATTTCTAAAACTGTTTTTTTAGAGCAATAAGCAATAAAAAGATGAGCTTGTATTTGAAAATTAAATTCATTATTCCTTAATCTATTAAATACAACATTTCAACACCTCTTTCAAATTAAAAGCACCCTTTTATTCCTTAAGCAAGTGCCTTAAATATACTACTAATGAATATAGCAAAACCATACTAAAAACAACTTTAAGTTACTGGAGTAGTTTTGGTTCCTTAGCTTTAATCATTAATCTCCATGCATTCAAACAGGTTGAAAACCACAAGGAAAAATGACGGAGTTGCAGCACCAATGAGCACAGGCTGCTAGAACAGCAAACACCATTCATTTCAGTCATAGCCTAAGAACTCTCATTATCATCTCCAACCCTAATGAAAACAGAACCAGTTGAACGCTCAGTATTGGCATCAGAAACAACTTTAGCAGCTTTAACAGAAGGAAATCTACTAGAAAAAGTGTCATGCAATATGCTATCTGTAACATCTACCAGATCAGGGACATTATCTGAATGCTTTTCTCATGTGCTAAATGTTGCCCAGTTTAGGCGGAAAGGTTGGTCTGTATTGGGCATCAAAATTCCAGCATAATTCTGTAAAACTTTCTCAGTTGTGCTGTGTGAAAAGAATTCCACAAATCCATATCCCTCTGATAGACCAGTCTGCACCTTAAGGGAGGAAATCTGCATAAATATCTATGACATTAAGATATATGGTTTATGCATCTTAATAAAAAAGGGAAGCAGAGGAATGATATCTTGCCATAGTTCAGATCAAGCTAAGCTTTCAAAATTTAGATTATTTTTCATCAGACTATAAAGGCTGGCAGAGAAATAGCACTGATGTATCCTTTGTTTAGTTTAAATAGGGTACCTGAAACCTCATCCACTTAACTAAAAGTCAAAGAGCATAAACCAATATTATCTCCTTGAAAGAGTTCTGAAAAAAATAATCAATCTCTTATTTCAAGAAATTAATCAAAAATGATGTTCCCCTTATTGATACCATATAAAAATAGTGACAACTCATGACTCAGGACAGTGTATGCTTAAAATAACTAATGTACAGACTATGAGGTGTAAAGTCTGAAATTATGCCTACCAGGCTCAAACCATACGGAGTTATGATATGAGAAGTGAGAGAGAGAGAGAGAGAATATTGGAGGGAAAGGAAAACTGAACTCTATTAATGACCCGTCTGATATTCAACAAAATATATCAAGAGCTACATATTGGATCCCCTTCCAAAACATAAAAGAAAACCAAATGACATTCCTATTAAGAGGGACCAACAATAATCCCCAGCAGAGCAACAATTTCAACATCTAAAGGACTACCCAAGTGCACAAAACCAATAGCCACAACAACCGGTCACAATAGCATAGCAGTGAAGCAGCAGTAAAAACGTCATGAACAGGGCAGAAAAGTATAAAATCAATTTATAAAAGTCATGAAACAAACCAAAGACTAAGTTTTTATTCTTGAAAACCTAAATATAAGTGTAAATTAATTAACTCCAATGAACCTACCTAAGCCTAAGTGTTAGGTCCCCAGTGATTCATATTACTCAGATTTGGTATAATTTTCCAGCAATAGTAACAATCGAAGTACAAGGTTAACGGTGAGATTCAATTTCAAAACAAACAAATCTCATATTTTGATACACAGGAAAACAAGAATAAAAATTGAAAATGAACAGCAAAGAGCATCAATCATAAGGAGCACTTGGAACAAGGTCAGCCACGACAAGTCTAAAAAATCTTATCAAATTTTAGTACCTAACCACAATAATTTCTAGAATTGACATCAGCTCCATTGTGAAGCAACAAAGCCACAATCTCATTGTGGCCTTTATTTGCAGTAGCAAAATGGAGAGGGGAATTGAGGCCATGCTGCTAGCAACAAAGACAAATTACTCATCAATGAAGAACCACTTGAAGCAAGTTTAGAAAATTTTTGATATAACCTCTTATCAAATTTTTGAGACAGGTTTGATATAGAGACCAACAAGAGTAGCAACAATAATAATAGCAACAGATGATTTAAACACTTTCACATCACACATAGGTTTCCACTATTTTCTTTTTTTTTTCCTTTATTATTCTTTTCTTAATAATTCATTTAATTTTGTTTGCTATTTGTTCAACTTGAAAATGAAAACACTCATTCCAGATCTTGATTTTCCAAACCAATTTTGAGCCCTAACGAATAACCTCAAACCCTTTCAAATTCTACAACCCAAAACTCATCAGAATAGTTAAGATCCACATCACACATATTCAAATAAGAAGTTAAAAGAAATGGATCTAAGAGGGATTAGGAAAGAAAAGTCAACATAATATGAAGGAAAAAAGAGATACCTTGTGTCCTTGAGAGAGAAAGACGACGACGGTGAGAGAGAGGGACACGAGTTTGACGGCAGTGAGAGGATGTCGGGGAGACGACGGCTGAGGCAGCGGCGATGCACGTCGGAGAAACGAGCGAGCAATAGGAAGGCAGCACGAAGGCGACGCTGAGAGGACTCGCGGCAGCAGCGATTCAACGCCGGCGGCAGAAGCGACTAGCGAGTGTGGGAAGAGGGAGACGGAGCAACAGCGACTAGCGAGTGTGGTAGCAACGACTAGCGAGTGTGGGGAGCGAGCGAGCAAGTGGAATCGCAGGGAGAAGATGAGGGAGACGGCAGTGTGGGAAGAGGAAGTGTGGCTGTGCGGCTGGTGCGTTTGAGTGAGAGTGTGTCCTGCTTATATTAGGTTAACACTTAACATATTGGCTTATGGACAGCAAAGGGTATAGTATTAGGTTAAGATTAACTATAAATTAAAAAAAAATTATTTAATCTTATTGGCAACGATAATGTCGTTGCAGAAAACATGTGTTTTGCAATGACTTAAAAATGTCGTTGTAGAAAACAGGTGTTTTGCAACGATTTAAAAAGTCGTTGCAAAACACCTATTTTCTGCAACGACTTTTTTTAAGTCATTGCAAAACACATGTTTTCTACAACGACATTCTTAAGTCGTTGCAAAACACCTGTTTTTAGCAACGACTTTTTTATGTCGTTGCAAAATGTTGTTGCAATAAAGGGTTTTTTTTGTAGTTGTATAGATAATGGGGATGCGGAACCTACGAGGGCGGACTCGAGCCAAGGGGTTGGGGTGATAGAGAGTCACCTCTACCTCCCCGTCATAGGTGGCTCGATGTCCTCGTAGTACCACACTCCACTAGGGAGTGGGCGCAACTCGATGCAAGCTAGATAGCGAGCCATTACCTACAATGGGCATAAGGGGTAAGCAATATAATCCACATAATCGAATAAGCATAATTTAAAGCAAGTAAGAAAACACATGTACCAAATAATCAGGTGATATGCACAACATATGAGCAAGCCAATTATATATAAAATCAATCTTTTTAATTTTATGACACGATGCATGCTCACTATCTCTCATGTCCTGAGATTCTCCAATTAATGCTCTTATGCATGACCATCCAAACAACCAGTATACATGCTTAAACGTATAGTGAACCTGCTCGGAATATAATCCATAACGTCACTATCAAAGTGCACGTCGCGTCACCAAGACGTAACAGCATTTCACAATGTTGCCCACATTACCAAAATGTGTCATCGAGCAAGCCACACGACTATGCCTGGAACGTGGTCCATAATATCAATAGCGATGTGCACATCTCGTCACCAAGACGAAAACCCAACGTTCGCAGCAACCAATGTTGGCCACATTACCAAAATGTGACTACATGCAAGTCGTAACCACATTGGTACTCCCAGAGTACCCTCCTCATGTTCCTCGAACATGACGAAATGATATCCTATCACAACATCACCATGCATGAATGCACACAAACATTCCATTTAAGGTTATTCTTTGGAACATAATTCATTCCTTGCAATCCTTCTTTAGTTTAATTAAACTTGACTTAGTTGAAAATGGTATTGTTTTAGCATTCTGGTCAAAAAAGACTCGATTCCTTTTTAAAAGACTCGAGTAGCGTTTCAATCTGTACAAAATACTCGAGTGGTTCTTAGAAAGACTCGAGTGGATCATAGGTTTTCTGAAAAGTTTAAATGTCAGATTTTCTAAAAATACTCGAGTAGATCATGAAATACTCGAGTCTTCATCAACCCAAAAGACTCGAGTAGATCATGCAAGACTCGAGTGGTTCATTAGGAAAGTTCATTAATAGCATCAGTCAATACTCGAGTCTTGGGTCAGAGACTCGAGTGTTGGTGCCACCAGACGCACTGGTGCATCAGAAATACTCGAGTCTCAAGTCAAAGACTCGAGTCTTGACAGACAGATAACACTGAAACTTGAGTTTTAACACACCATTTTCAATTCTAATCAAATTCAATCAAAACCAATGATCAACAGAGCTAGCATTATGTATGTTAAATATGTTCCAACGCAGAAATAACATCATATTACACGAAATCGAACTTGAGCACCAAATATGTATAAAATCACATTTTCAACAACTTAACATACCAAATTCAATTCTAAACATCTTTAGCATGAAAATAACTTTGATACAGCTTGCATGGAACATATAAAACTTGTTCCAAAAAACATTTAAACTCAGAGAGGCCTCCAAGCCATAAACCTAATTCAATCTATGCCCATAGAGTCTCATGGTGACTCTACACTTAAAATTTAACAAATTAAATGATTTGGGTCTAATATATGATGTTCTAGGGTTAATTTCATTTCCTTATGCTATGGTTTTGGCTTGTTTCTCTTGTAAATATAGGTATTTTGTATTAGTTTTAGGAATTTTTAGTTTTATAGAATCCTTTGAACGTTTTGATCTGTGTTGGTTATGTTTCAGGTATTTTGGAGCTTAATATGGAGAAAATATTATTGGAGCTGAGAAGAGCATAAGAAGACCTTGAAAATGACACAAGAACGGAGAGAAACGGAGTCGGAAAATACTTTGCACGCCCAGGCGCGTGGATGGCGCACCCAGGCGTGCTTGCTTTGCTGATTCTGGGTGAATAGATGGCGCGCGCCCAGGCGTGCTGCGTCACACGCCCAAGCGCGCTAGGTTCGTTAAGGCCCAATTGGGCCAATTTCTGAGCAATTTCGAGGGTTTCTATTAGGATTTGTATTTTAGAGATATATTTAGTTGTTTAGGACTAGGTTAGGCAGCCATAATCAGTCATCATTAGAGATTAGTATCAAGTTTGAGGGAGATTACATTCTCTGGAGAGCATTCGGAGGAGGAATCCATTGAAGGCTGAAGATTCAGATCAAGGATTAGTGGTAATTTAGGAATGAATTACTTCTTTTCTTATTTGTTCTTCTTCTCTATGATATGTAACTAAACCCTCTTGTGTTAGGAACATGGTGGATTTGATTATGCAGTTTATTTATATGAATTAATGTTTTTCAGTTTTTAAATCAAGTTTTTAATTGTATTTTTATTGTTATGCATGAACTTGATCAATTCATGTTATGGATTTTTAGATCTGAATTGGAAAACTAGGATTTAAAATAGGTCATACAATTAAACAATATAAGGATTCAACTTGTAGGAATACTTTTGGATTTTTATATAACTTTTCATAATTTGTTGTTTTTAATCATATTTATTCAATTGATTAAATTTCTAAGGAATTAGGATTTAACAAATCGGATAATAAACAGTAATTTCATTAGAGGAATCTGGGAATTACTATTTTTCTGAATTAGTTCTTGGTTTAAATGGAAAACATTGATTTATAATAAATAAATAAAATATTCAATGAAACTAGTTCCTAACCACCATTCACCCATTGTTAATTGTGTTTAGTTATTTTTCCAGCAGTAAAATATTCTTTTTAATTAAGTTATTTAATCCTGAATTTTAATAGATTTTACTTTTAATTACTCTTAGGTAGGAATAAATTAAATAATTCGTACTCCCTGTGGGAACGATATCTGGTCTTCCTAGACTATATTACTTTGCGATCTAGTATACTTGCTAGAGAGTGAACAAGTTTTTGGCGTCATTGTCGGGACTAAAATTTATTTAATTTGTTTTGACACCAAAAAATAATTTTGAGTGAAATCTATTTTTGGGACTTCATTGAAATGTACAATAATGCCTTGTAAAGAGTTTGCATTTTTTGATTTTGTTTTGGCTTCACCTCCTCTTACTTATGATGAAAATACCCCTATTAATGAGATTGAAAAATTATATAAGAAATCTTTGATAGAAAAGTTGATACAAGAGTTGTCTGTTATGGAAGACATAAGTATTAATCTTTCTGAAAATTTCGAAGAAGAAAAAGAAATTAAGGTGCGTCATGAGGAAGAAGAGGTGAAACAAAATAAAACAGATGGGGGTAGAATATTAGTGGAGAAATTTGACTTATCCTTGCATGCTGAATTTTATGAACTTAAAAATTATGTTGAATCTCTTGCGTGTGTGGATGAGTCAAAGTTTTTCAATTATGTTCGACCTTTGAGTTTGTATGATGTTTTTCCAAAACATCAACATGAGTCATTGTTGTACAAAGGGATGAATAAAGATCCTAAAAATTTTGTTTTCCTTGTTCATGAAATTAACACATTCATGAATGGGGAAAAAGACAAATTTTCTAAGATGATGCATGATGTAAGGAATGTACCTTTTGACCCTGGTGGGATTGAATTTATTTTTAAAATTTCCTTACTTCATCATCATCCCTGCTCATTCCCATGGGACGTGGGAGTAACTTGTTATTCCTATATCACATGGGAGTTGAGCCATAGAATTTGAAATCCTGGTGGATTCTTTGTAATTATGTAGTAGTGTAGGTTTTATTTTTATTTTTTTTAGTTAGTTAGTTAATGAATAAGGAGTTGAAGCTTTCTATATGTAACTACTAATAAGGTGCTTCTAGCACTATTTTAGTTGTTCATGTGACACAGGTGAATAAGTTTGGGGGAGTTTCCTCCATGGTGCATCAATAGAAAAACCTGTGCTACAAAGGTAAGTTTCCTAACTCCATTTATTAGTTGATTTTAGTTTAGGAAATTAGTTTTTAGCGTAGGTTATTTTATTTTTTTTATTTTCTGCATTTATATTAAAAAAAGCACCAGTGTATAGGTCTGGCGCGCCTGGGCGCGCAGTCCTGCACGCCTGGGCGTGCACTGGGTGAAAAAGCCCAAAAGTTGGGGGATTTTTATTCATTGATCAATTTTATACCTTTTCCCCATCAGATCAATTCCTGTACATGTGCAACAAAAATATGTAATTGCTTTCTAGGATTTATTTTTGTAGTTTTATTGCATGAATATTTATTTGGATCATTAATTATTTGCATCAAGTTATATTTTGTGTAACGAGTGTGAGTTGATATGTCCCCATTAGAGGTGCTAATTTTGACACTTGTTTCTAATGATTTATATAAAATTTGGGGGAATGTTTTCTCACTTTTGTTAGTGATGCGTAATTTATTCAGATGCAAGTAGGAAGTGTTCCAGATTTATTCCATGTAATTTTTTATTTTGTAGTTAGGTATGTTTAGTTTAGTTTGCTTGAGGACAAGCCAACCATTAAGTTTGGGGGAGTGGACAAAATAAAAAAAAATTCAGATCTAAATTTTTTCTCCCATTTTTGGTGTTGGTTTGTGTCTTAGGTAGAGGTTTTGTAATTATTCTAGACTTAGGATTATTTTTCTGATGATAGGTGTATATACTTAGTTTAGGATTAGACTCATTGATTCATGTTATTTATTTGTTGAGCTGTAAATATTTTTGAAATCTGGTTATTTTGACAAAGTTTTTTAGAACTTAAGATTAGTGAACTGACTTTAGCTTAGTGAGATTTTGAGCCTATATTGATGGGGTATGATTTATTGAATTATTTGTCTTGAGACCCCTATTTCTTTCATGAGTGTGTTCTCTTTAGTTTTGTGTTCTAGAACTTGACCGGTGGCCATTTTGAGATTGATAATTGATTACATGCATGAAAATGATTAAGGCATTTAGGATGATGTTTTTGTAGCCTTTAGAGATTTTTTTTGGATTTGTTTTCCCTTAGTTGCCCATTTTGAGCCTAATATAAATATGATTTTTCTTTGGTACCCTGTATTGATTGTATATTTTTGTGAGTACCTTAGGAATTTTGAATGAGCAATTGAGAGAGAGACATTTCAAAAGTATGAAAATTGCGAAAGTGTTGATTGAGTTACTCTTCTTCCAAAAGGAAAAAAAAAGAAAAAGAAAAGTGAAAAATTTTGAGAAAAAGTGAAAATTGATGAATGATAAGATAAAAGAAATTTGTTTGGAAGAAGTAGTAGAGTAAAATTGAAAAAAGAAGAAGTTTGAAATAGTTGTGATTTGAGTGTGAGTCCTCGCTGTATTCGTTGCTCATTCATAATTTTTAGAGGGAAATTTGTTTTGCATTTTAGCCCTTAGTTTCATCTTTTCTTTCTTTTATCCCACCTGACACTTTTAGCCATGGCCACGTTACAACCAAAATAAAGACCTTTTGATTTGTGCATGTTTTCAATAATTTCACTGGAGATTTGGGTCTATGGTCAAGCTTATGGTAACATTTGACTATTGTATGAACTTGAGTGAATTGATTTATACCCTTGATATACATGAGAGATATACACTGAGAGGTTGAGAGTGTTCACTAGTTCTGAGTTCTGATTGATTTTGTTTCTTTAACCAGATTTTGATATGTGGATAGCTTGTGTAAATATGTGGCTGTGTTGATAAGTCGAAGTCTTAGATTAAGTGTTGTACATTTTGATTTAGAGGGTTGTCTTGAGTTTATGAATTTTTATTTTACTTTTGCCTGGGACATGCAAAATGCTAAGTTTGGGGGAGTGATTTGGGTCTAATATATGATGTTTTAGGGCTTAATTTCACTTCCTTTTGCTATGGTTTTGGCTTGTTTCTCTTGTAAATATAGGTATTTTGTATTAGTTTTAGGAACTTTTAGTTAGTTTTATAGAATCCTTTGAACGTTTTGATCCGTTTTGGGTATGTTTCAGGTATTTTGGAGCTTAATATGGAGAAAATATTATTGGAGCTGAGAAGAGCATAAGAAGACCTTGAAAATGACACAAGAACGGAGAGAAACGGAGTCGGATAATACTTTGCACGCCCAGGCGCGTGGATGGCGCGCCCAGGCGTGCTTGCTTCGCTGATTCTGGGTGAACAGATGGCGCGCGCCCAGGCGTGCTACGTCACACGCCCAGGCGCGCTAGGTTCGTTAAGGCCCAATTGGGCCAATTTCTGAGCAATTTCGAGAGTTTCTATTATGATTTTTATTTTAGAGATATATTTAGGTGTTTAGGACTAGGTTAGGCAGCCATAATCAGTCATAATTAGAGATTAGTATCAAGTTTGAGGGAGATTACATTCTTTGGAGAGCATTCGGAGGAGGAATCCATTGAAGGCTGAAGATTTAGATCAAAGATTAGTGGTAATTTAGGAATGAATTACTTCTTTTCTTATTTGTTCTTCTTCTCTATGATGTGTAACTAAGCCCTCTTGTGTTAGGAACATGGTGGATTTGATTATGTAGTTTATTTATATGAATTAATGTTTTTCAGTTTTTAAATCAAGTGTTTAATTGTGTTTTTATTGTTATGCATGAACTTGATCAATTCATGTTATGGATTTTTAGATCTGAATTGGAAAACTAGGATTTAAAATAGGTCATGCAATTAAACAATATAAGGACTCAACTTGTAGGAATACTTTTGGATTTTTATATAACTTTTCATAATTCACTGTTCTTAATCATGGTTATTCAATAGATTAAAATTTTAAGGAATTAGGATTTAACAAATTGGATAATAAACAGTAATTTCATTAGAGGAATCTGGGAATTACTATTTTTCTGAATTAGTTCTTGGTTTAAATGGAAAACATTGATTTATAATAAATAAATGAAATATTCAATGAAACTAATTCCTAACCACCATTCACCCATTGTTAATTGTGTTTAGTTATTTTTCCAGCAGTAAAATATTCTTTTTAATTAAGTTATTTAATTCTGAATTTTAATAGATTTTACTTTTAATTACTCTTAGGTAGGAATAAGTTAAATAATTCGTAGTCCCTGTGGGAACGATATCTGGTCTTCCTAGACTATATTACTTTGCGATCTAGTATACTTTCTATAGAGTGAACATTAAACTTATTCTAGTGAATGTATAGCTTCACCCTTACCTCTAGGCCGTGAACCAACAAGGAAATTGCAGAGAAATTGACTGGAAGTACTAAACCTACAAAACCCTTTGCATGCAGCCACATACGAACAGAGTCCAAAAACCAGAGATTTTGACATGCAAATTCAGTTTAACAATTTTAGAAATTGGTTAGGAACTATTCTCTACAACATAGACTAAAGGTAGGAATGAATTTGAGAGTTGTAGGACTCATGAACTTACCAAAATCCGAGCTCAAAGTAAGCTCCAGACTTCAGTTTCTGAACTTGACAGCAAACAATACCACACTTTCGAGCTTCGATTCTTCCTCTTCACACAACCTCAACTCAAGATTTTTGTTTCTTTGTAAAGCTCGAGATGTGAGCTTTACAATGGTGTATAATTTGTAGCTTAACTCAACACAGAGAAAGAGAATCAAAGGACCAAACTCAGGAACCCTAACACATGCATCAACTCACGAATTTGGCAAAATGAGTTGGTTGATTCGTCAACCGTGGCTTAAATAGTCAATCAACAAGATCATGCAATTCGACACGAAGGTGAAGACGTTTTGTGGAGGGTGTTTTCGTGTCAGACGGCGAGAATCATTGAGTGGTGACTCACCAAACGCACTGACTCGTGCAACACAGACCCGAATACTCGAGTCTTTCCTGAAAGACTCGAGTCTTTTGACTAAAATTTGAAAAACAATTATTTTAATTCCCTTCCCTCCAAAACCTTTCTAATATAGCTTCTAAGTCCTAAATCAGGGACTAATATGCAAAAACCCTATTTTTACATATTATTACTTATTAAAATATTTTTCCTAACTTTTCACTTAGCACATGCACACACTTAATTGTAAGAACCTACAATCGGTGAGTGAAACAACTAGGAAACACTAGGAGAACACCTAGAAGGGGGGTTTGAATAGGTGTAAAAGAAACCTTGAAAGATTTTCGAAAGAAACAAATCAAAACGATTAAAACAAATGATTTTCACAAAAATTCTTTAGCCTTAATCGATTAATGACATGAACTAATCGATTAATGCCTCTGTTAATGAATTAATCACTTTTCAATCAAATACGAAAATCAATCAATTAACATATATAACCAGAGATTCAGCGGAAACAATTAACACCTATATTCTTATTGATTATCCTAGTTATGAAAATGATTTTCCCCAAAACAATTTTGCACAATTAAGATTCAATTCAATCAATTATGAAAAATCACTTTTTCTAGGTTTTCAACCAAGAACACAATTAATAACAAGAATTGTAAAGAGTAGAGAGTTTAGAGATACGACACAGTGATTTATCCTGGTTCACTTTCATCCACTTAAAAGCTACTCCAGTCCTCTCTTCAACCAAGAGAGATTCTTCACTATGAGGAATTAGAGTTTCTCAAATTACAAGTAAGTGCCTCACAAGACTCCCTTCTTGCTAGCCTACAAGAGATACCACACCCTTGCCTTGTAACCCTATTGATATCTAATCTAACCTCTTTTCTTGCTTGCCGATACCCCACAACAAGACTTCCAATTGCTTGCTTCACTACAAGACTTCCAATTGCTTGTTAACACAACAAGGCTTCCAAGTGCTTGATGAAATGTCACACCAAGGCTTCCAATATAACTTTGCTTGATTCACAACCAAGACTTCCAATTGTTGTAGATAGCTTGCCTCTTGCAAAGATTACAACTCAAATGAAAACCAAATAACAATCCTATGAATCTCTTTCAAAAGCTATGAAAATATCAACATGAGAGATTCAAGGTTCTTGATCAAAGAATGTAAAAGTTAAAGCTTTGATCTTGAGAAAGTGAGAGAGAATAGAGTGGCTTTGATTCTTTGTAAAATGAATATCAAAATGATGGAATATTGTAATAATTAATTCACAAAGGTTAGGAATAGGTTTATATAGAATCCCCAAAAGTTAGGAATGGTTAAAAGTGCTTTTGAGAAGTGAAAAACTCATTTAAAAACAGTAACAGCTCGTGTTACTCGAGTAGCCAAGTCATTACTCGAGTAACAAGTGTAATAAGTGTTCACTACTCGATTAATCTGAGTTACTACTCGAGTATTTATGCAAGGCTTCAAAATTCTACTCGAGTAATCAGAGCCTTAATCGAGTATTTGCGCAAGACTGCAAAATTCTACTCGAGTAATCAAGTGGCTAATCGAGTAGTCAGTTCAAAAAACACTTAAAAACTTGTTTTCTCAAAATCTAAACCTTTTCTTTCAAACCTTTAAGCCACCTATTGATTTTAGGCAAAGTGAATACTCAAAATATGATATAATCATGCAATCAAAAGAGATTCACTACCCTCTAAGAAACTCTACCCAAACTCATAAACTAAAAGACTTGTGAGGCAAAAGATAAAACAATAAAACACAAACTACCAAACTAAGTCTTCATGAGTTGGCTCTCTCTTCATCACTTGATGTTTGTTGTTGCTTGTTGAGCTTGAACTTGATCAACACATTTGTAGCTTGTTCAAAACCTTTTGGCATTTATCAAAACATTCTTCATGGATCTTACATTAATCACATATTTAATCTAAATCAATTATAAAAGAAATATTTATAATTTAAGAAAATAATTATGAATAACTTTCATGATTATAATTTTATTACATCAGGGAATGGAAATTTGGGGTGTTACATTAGGCGGGTGTACCCAATGGATCAATCATGCTGCACAAATAATAAGAAAGTATAAAAGAGAAAGAGTATAAAAGAGAAAGAGTACAAAGAGAAGTAAAAGAGTTAAATATATTTTAGTCCTAACGGGTGAAACCGTGGCCTAATAGGTGGAAATGACCTGGATTGGGTGAAAATTGTTCCTAATGGATGAGAAATGACCTAACAGGTGCGCAAATTCCTAATGGTGATAAAAAGATGAAAATGATGAAAAGATGTCAAAGTTGAAACAAATGAAAAGTGAAGCAATATGATAAGCAATGAGATTAGTTGAGGAATCTGAAAATGAAATTGCAAAATGTGAATGCATGATGTGTGTATGCAAATAATGTGTTATATGATCTAATTGATAGTTGTGCTTGGCTTAGTGGGTGATTATGTTTAATGAGAAACTGTTTTCCTATTTCATGTGCAATGCTCACTCCCTTATAATTGTGATTTGGATTTGTTTTGAACCGAGAACGCTTCCTTTTAGTTCGGAACTAATAGTGTCAAGTAACGGCATTTGATTTTGTGGCTTAAAGTTAAAACTAATTAATTTTAATGAATTCTTGATGAATATGTTACTTTAAAAGTTCACGTGTTTCCTACAAAAAGCTTGTACTGTTTTATTGGGGAGCAATGGTTTTAAGTTTAAATTTTTATTTGACTTTGATTTATGAATTTTAATTAAATGTTTTTGAAATTAACTTGTTTCGGTTTTCAAGTTAAAGTCCTTTTTCGTAAAGGGCATTATATTGATTATTATTTAATTCGTATGACCTGGTTAGACGACGAAGGACTTTAGGATCAGCGCAAGCGAAAGCACTGACCCGCACTACGTTTAGGCAGCACTATATGAAAGGAAACAGGTCTATAGAAACGCAAGGTAAGGAGGTGGGTATTGGTTTGTCCTAGGGAAGAGATTCTAATTAGTTCATAAGAGCTTGCTAGGATTTTATGTGTTTAATTTGGTGTTATTAAAAACCTAGGCTAGTGAAGGAATAGAATATTTTGATTTAGGTAAAAAGATAAAAAAAAAGGAACCCTAGAGGATGCATAGGAATTTTATATGTATTTGATGCTAAATGTTGGCTAAGTATGTGTATACTTGACTATGTGAGTACTCGATGTAACTGTGCAATTTTTATAATGCTTGGAATTCTTGCTTTTATGTTTATAATGTAATTTGATATAGAGCATTGTTTTGTAATTGGTAAATAACTTGAATGTAACTAAATTGAGTTATAAAAGTGGTTATGTGGCAGCAATGATTGATCCTTGGGAAACACCGACCCATTAGCTGCCCTGTTAGGTGACAAATGACCCATTAGGTCCAAATGACTCATCCAGGTGAAAATGACCTATTAGGCCCCCTCAAATGACCCGTTAGGCGGGTGTACCCAATGGATCAATCATGCTGCACAAATAATAAGAAAGTATAAAAGAGAAAGAGTATAAAAGAGAAAGAGTACAAAGAGAAGTAAAAGAGTTAAATATATTTTAGTCCTAACGGGTGAAACCGTGGCATAATAGGTGGAAATGACCTAGATTGGGTGAAAATTGTTCCTAATGGGTGAGAAATGACCTAATAGGTGCGCAAATTCCTAATGGTGATAAAAAGATGAAAATGATGAAAAGATGAAAAGATGTCAAAGTTGAAAGAAATGAAAAGTGAAGCAATATGATAAGTAATGATATTAGTTGAGGAATCTGAAAATGAAATTGCAAAATGTGAATGAATGATGCGTGTATGCAAATAATGTGTTATATGATCTAATTGATAGTTGTGCTTGGCTTAGTGAGTGATTATGTCTAATGAGAAACTGTTTTCCTATTTCATGTGCAATGCTCACTCCCTTAACATTTTTCAGGTATCGAGATTGAGCTTGCACTATTAATGGTAGAGCAGGAGTGCACTCCACACCGTGGAGTGTAATTTAGTTAAGAGTGTATTATGGTCATTTTATTATAATTAATCTATTTTGGTTTTTGAAATAATCTAATCGCTGTAAGCCCGAGTTTGTTATATGTCGTTATTAGGGCTTGTAAAGTTAATTAATATATCTAGAAGTGTTGAAATGTTTTTCTGAATTGTACTGGTTTGACAAGTGAAAACTTTAAATTTTTGGGAAGTCCGATAAACAGAGGAAACTCTGTCGGATTTTCATTAAGATTTAAAACGAAATTTTCAAGTCCTAATTAAAAATCAACTTAATTATTAGTAATTAAGCTATATAATTGTGAGGGTGTTACATGAGCTGTCCCTCTCTTTCTCTCTCTCGAGAGCGAACCGACGCCGTCACCGTTGCCGTAACCGACTCCTTCGTTGTTCTCAGGACCGAAGTTTAGTGGAGTCTTGAGAGTGAACCGAGTTGGGTCGGGGTGACCGCAAGTAGGATCGGGACAAGCCGAAGCAGGATCTCCCCGCCGAGCCATAAACTAAGTTCTATTAAAGTCTCGAGGTAAGAAGGGTTGTGTTTCCTTTACTTCGGAAGTAAATTCTAGGATGCTATAGTGCTAACTAAGGATAGGGTAAATAAGAAGTATGTTTATGAACCTTAGGGTAGTCCCTGTTGATGCAACGGAGTATTTAGAGTTGTTAATGGAAACCACATCTTAGGGGACAAAATATATGTGTTTATGAGAATTCCTGGAATGAACGAGTGTATCTAGGATATTGAATGTTTAATATGGAATGAAATGTTAGATCTAGTGTGTATGTGCATGTGAAGATTGTGAGATCTATTATGCAAGTGCATGGTTTTGATAATGACAAAGGTTTTGAGCAAGCTCAAGTCATGGAGAAGCTCACCAAAGATCAACAAACAACAATGATGAAGAGAGAGCAAGCTCATTAAGATTCATTTTGTGTATTGTTTGTAATATCTTTATTTTGAGTCTTAGAGTTTGATGAGTTTGGGTAGAGTTATTAGAGGGTAGTGAATCTCTATCAAGTGCATGATCATATTATGATTTGAGTATTTCACTTAACCTAAATCATTAGGTGGCTTAAAGGTTTGAAAGAAAAAGGTTTAGTTTTGAGAAAACAAGTTTTTAATCAACTTGAACAGCTCATAATCGATTATGAACAGTAGATAATCGATTATCAGGAATTGAATCAGGTAATAATCGATTATGAGGTTGAAATAATCGATTATCACTTTTCACAAAGGCATAATCGATTATCTAGTTGCCATAATCGATTATGACTTGCTGAACAACTTTTTAAAATACGTTTTTCACTTCTCAAAATCAGTTTTTAAGTTTCATAACTTTTGGGTATTCTATATAAACCTTTTTCTATTCATTGTGAATATACAAATTCATTTTCATATCATTTTAGAAAGATCAAAAAGCCACACTATTCTCTCAACTTTCTCTCTCACTTTCTTAAAGATCAAAGTTCTTCATTTTCATATTCTTTGATCAAGAAACCTTTGAATCTCAATTACTAATTGTTCATAGTTCTTGAAGGAGATTCATTAGGTTATTGTGTTTTCTATTGTGTTGTAATCATTGCAAGAAGGGAAGCTATCTACAACAAAGGACAAGTCTTGGTGGTTGTTCATCAAGCAAATTGTCTTGGAAGTCTTGTTGTGTTTGTAACATCCTCAGTTTTTTTAATTCCAATTAGAAGTGTTTAGAAAGTAGAATTTGGTTAAGTATAGGCTTGCATAAAGTAATGTTAGCATAGAAACCCTTAGAATGTATGAAAGAAAGGAAAAATGAGTGTCTTAATCGATTAAGGCTTAAGTTAATTGATGAGCATTTTATTTCCCATTATTCATTGCATTATTTTACTCCTATTATTGATACTTGTTGCCCATTTAACATTGTTTAGCTTGATTTAGTGATTTAGAGTTTATTGGACTAATATTCCGAATATTGTTTAATTTGGGATTATTTAGCCTAATTAATTCTATTTCTATTTTCAGGTCATATTTGGCACAAGGGCACTTTGGGCATTTTGGAAATGAAGAATCAAGTATTGAAGTGAAGATTGTAATTTGCATTTAGGTCCCTTTTTAGTTGTAATTTTCAGAATAGTGTTTCTTAGGACTTGGGCCCATGTTTTAGGCCCATTTTGTGACTTAAGAAAGGGGAACTCATGTAACCCCATACCATACACTCCCATTTCATATTTCTCACTCTCTCTCTAGGTTAGAACTTCTCTCTTGGCTCTCCATAGCATTTGGTGGCTGCTAGGGTTTTGTTCTTCCCCATTTGCACTTGTTTTTCTTCATTTATGGCCATGGAAGGCTAGACTTCAAGGGTTAATCCCTTTGGTATTGTATTATCTACTCTTGAGCTCTTGTTATTAATGCAATTTCGTTTTCTCTCCTCTGTTTTCGTGTTTATCAATGTGTAGTGGTTTGCTTAATTCCATTTCATAGAGATAATACATGAATATAAATGCTTAATTTCTATTAACTCGTAAAAACTCCAATTCTGGTTTCTGATGCTTAATTAGATGTTAGGGTTTGCAGTGATAACTAAATTTTTGCTTAGTATTTGGTTGTCACGAGTTGGACAAAGGAGAGGAGAGGAGAGGAATCGATCTTTAGTGAGCTAGGATTGAGTAGTGTACGTAGCCAAAGGGGTTTGCCCGCTTTTGTTTCTGATTTTCTTAGTTTTAATATTATGTTTTGTGTTTTGTTCTTCACATCTGACACATACAAAATCCCCCATTTTACTGCATACTACGTGTTTGATACTTTGCCTAAACCGATATTCGCTAGGAAACGACCAAGGATCATCTTCCTAGAACTATAGAATTAAACCCCTTTTATTTTGATCGGGTACGGCCTCGATCATTAATCGATTAAGCTTTGAAGCCCTATCAGCCTTTAATCGATTATTTCAGGATTTAATCGATTAAGTATAATTTCAGTGTCAGGTCTTAATCGATTAAGAGATTGGATAATCGATTAAGTATGAATTCAGCGTCAAGTCTTAATCGATTAAGGGTATGGATAATCGATTAACCCCTGATTGGTCAGACTTAAAACGCGTGAATTTGGCTTTGTTGATTCATTATTCATCTTCCTCTTTCTCGAGCTCCCTCCCTCTTCTCAACCCTAGGTTTTCAAATCTTCAATCTTACACCAAATTCCACCAAATTAACACCATGAATCATCTCCCTGTCACTTCCTTATCATTTTCCCTCTCTTAAATCTCATTCCAAACCCTTCTCCCCAAATTCCCCAAATCAACCCATAAACCCCAACTATCACAAATCAATTCCTCAAGTCTTCAAAGCATCCAAGAAGGTTTAGAAAGTGTTATTAATCAAGAAACTAAAGATTAGGGAGCTTGGTCTCAAGGCTAGAAAAGGAAAGTAATGCGAGAAAGGAAAATGTATGAATACGTGATAAGCCGTAAATGAAAGCAAAGAATAAAGGATTGGGATAAAGCATTAAAGAAATACTTAAATTATAAGAAGATAAAGAAAAAAGAAAGGACAAGGTGGTAGGCGGTCGGTAGACACTGTCACAGTAAAAGTCATAGTAAAAGATAAAATGGCAAGCGGTCGGTAGACACTGTCGTAGTAAATGATAAAATGACAGGCGGTCGATAGACATTGTCATAGTAAAATATAAAATGGCAGGCGGTCGGTTGACACTGTCATAGTAAAAAGATAAAATGTCAGGCGGTCGGTAGACACTGTCTTAGTAAAAGATAAAGTGACAGGCGGTCGGTAGACACTGTCACCAGTAAAAGAGTAAAGGAATAAAAAGGTAACCGACACTGTGGTCAAATGAAGAAAAGAAAATGAAAGAGAATTAAATAAGTACAACTAAGAACGAGCTAACTAAGAATAGTTGTGTAATTAGTCATGCAGAATATCGTGTGAGGTATTGGAAATAGGTATGTCTGACTTAGTTGATTGCTATACTTTATAGGATTTATCTTTCTAAGTTCTGTGTAATGCTACCCTTCTTGCTATATTTTTACAGGTACAGAAGCGGAGCTTACACCAGTTGCAGGCCGAGCAGGAGTACACTCCACCACGTGGAGTATAGAGTTGTCAGGAGCGGATCATATTTTATGTCATGAACATCATTTTGGGAAATTAAAATATGTAGTAGTACATGCCCTGAATCTTGTATTAATCATGCGTTAGGATTTAATCTGGCTGTAATATTATTGTATTTTTTTGTTTTTAAATAATTCTGGTCTGGGCAGGTTAAACAGGAAGTTTTGGGAAAGTCCGAAAAACAGAGGAAACTCTGCTGGATTTTCGTCGAAATTTTCCATTACCGTTTTTAATAAATCTTAAATTAACTAATTAAAAGTGAGGGTGTTACAAAATACAATGGTCTGCCTCTGATGATTCACACCAGAGAAAACAACAATAGGAAACTTATATTTGTTCTTCCCATATGTAGTGTCGAACGCTAAAACATCCCCAATCACTGAATAATCAAATATGCTACATCCATCAGAACAAAATAGGTGTTGGAACCTACCCTCGTTGTCAACGGTATGCTTTCAAAACATGGAATTACCTATGCGTGCAAGGTCATGTAGGTATTTCAATGCTCTTTCTGCATTACCGCTACCAACCTTTCGTTGTTGAGCAATTTCATTGTACATGTCCCTTTTATTAAAAACAAGGATATCCGCCACTTTGACATGCAAATATCCCAAATATATTGGGTATGCCAATGCCAGCTTCACGCATACAATTCATTTGGGCAATGTCCTTCGCTATCATGACACGATGATACCGAAACAAAGAACTAGAATCCTCATTCACTGTTTCATGGTTGTAAGCATCATTGAATCCTGTCACGTACCAACCACCATTTTCTCTTTCAACGTGCACTCAAAACATTGCCTTACACCCATATCTTGTTAACTTCCTCTCACTCCTCTTGCAGTCTTCCCTTCCAACGTGTTCTGCTAACCTAAACCCTTGATTCGAACATGCAAAGGATTGCCACAACAGATTGCCATTTTTACCACGCTTAAGCTGGTTCCTTCTAACATCAAACCCACGCTTTTTTGCATACCTCCTATAAAACTCAAACGCAACTTCATTATCAACAAACTGCATCTTCCAAACATCGGCTTCAGTTATTATTCTCAAATCTAGTTTATCAAAGTAATACGCATCTCCGTTGATATGTTCCTCACCCACATCAGGGTTGTTCGATTGTCCTACATACTCACGATTTGTTGATTCCCCTTGTGGATCCTCAACATTCATTGCCTGTCCTCCTTCTCCGTTGATAGACATAATACTCAAAACTCACAAATAAGGGTAGTGACCCTGTATGAGGGAAACGATATATCACAAATTGTTGACTTTTCCTTCATACACACCAATAACAAAATCTAAGCATAGTAATAACCAAATCATACACCATAATAACAAGGCCAATGAAAAGGGAGTTGCTTTTTGCATTCACATTTATTTGAAACAAAAATTGAAAATATCTACAACCATTTCAAGCCTCTCGTAAATCAATTTCATATGACACGACTCAAAATTAAACACTCAAATAGTCCCTCATTTCGAAGAAGAAAACCAAATAGATATAAAGAACGAAATTAGTAGAACATACAAAAAGGGTTTGTACACAATACTCCGAAATTAGTACACAACTAAGCCAAGAGAGTATTGTGAAAAAGAGAGCACATATACAAAACGAAGAGAGTATTGTGAAAACGACCCTAAATGAAGAGAGTATTGATTCGGTGATGAGCTAAATTAGTACAAAACGAAGAGCTAAAACGAACAATAACTGACTGAGCTGAGATGGTTCACAACAGATATTGATTCCCCCAACCTCGCCGTCGTCCTCTTCTCTTCAGACCACCCTCCTCTATTGGCGTGCCATACTGTTTCTGAGTGTTTCGGTGATGAGATGAGCTGACTGAGATGACATGAGATTGCCCCACACTCGCCGTCGTCCTCTGCTCTTCACATTAGCCTTTTTGTAGCCGTGTTGTGGTGTTTCGGAGTGTTTCTGTGATGAGATTAGATGACATGATAAATGCTTACGGGTCACTCGTTTTTGGAGTGTTTCAAGTGTTACTGAAGACCAACTCGTGTTTTCTCAAGGTCATTATGGTAAGAAGCAGGAACAAAAAAATAAAATGGAAAAAACCAGTTAATTTTGAGCAAACCGGAAACAGTAGGTGGGCAACAATTAGTATACAAACTCATCTACTATCGATGAGTACTGAAAAACGACCCTTTGGAAAAAAGAAAAAAAAAATCTCCGTCCCATCTTTTTGAACTTTATTTTGTTACTACTTCCTTCGTTATAGAGTTTTTTTCCTATATGTTGTATGTATTATTTTTTTAACAAAATCCAATACATAATTAATGCTATTTTTTCAAATACGCCCCTATTTATTACACTATTTTTTTCATTTCCAATATCTTTCTCTCTCTCTCTTTAATAATGATTATATAAGAGCATTATAGACGAAATACATCAAATTTTTACATCATTTCATAATTTTTTAAAACTTGTGTATAACCTTAAAACACATTACATGTGAAACGGATGAAGTATTTATAAGACATCATTTCCAAAATTAATAGCATATAATTACTTATTTTTAGAAATATACTTCCTCCGACATGAAATATAAGCAACAAAAAACACATTTCACTTGGTCTAAAATATAAGCAAAAGTAACTAATCTTCTTAAATTTTGTTTCATTCCCAATGCTACTTTCTTAAAATATACCTAAAAAATTGTTATCTCATATAATTTTTGTTTCATTCTCAATACTACTTTCTTAAAATAACTCTATTTTTTTTATAAATTTGAGAAGATTAAATACAATAAACTAACATTCTTGATAAGCGTAAAAGTAGTTAAATTTGCTTATATTGTAAGCCAGAGGGTGTATCTATTATCTTAAAAATTTTAAACTTTTTAAAGTTTCAATAATAATTACTTTCTTCATCCCATAAGTTATGTTGTTTTACAAATTGCACATAGATTAAAAAATGAGTAAATGATGTAAGAATTTGGTATAATTTGACTAAATTATTCCATCTAATAATTGGAAAGAGAGTAATAATAAATGTATGAAAATTATATTGAAGAGAGGTGATGAGATGGGTGGTGAAAAACACAGAAAAAGAGAATGTAATAAATAAGAGTATACTTGGAGAAAGTTGTTCCGGACCTGTCACTAGGCTGAGGACACATACCATATGAAAGGACCCTAGAAGACCTACTACGACCTAAGGAAAGACCTTGACGAAGTAGTCCGAACTCAGATCCCTCTCAACAAAAGAACATTACCTAAAATAGTTCATAGAAGAGCTGGGACATAGTTCTTACAGAAAAGGGATACCTATTTATTCAACTTAATCTCCAGAAAAATAAGAAAAACTTTATAAAGGGATTGACTACTGATTATCTCCAGATTGTACAATGTAACATCCTCAAGTTTTGATTCCGTTTAGAAGTGTTAATTAGTATTAGTATTAGTAAGTGTTTTGTAGTGTTTCATTGTTAGTTAGGGATACACCACGATGTGTGTTTGTGATTGTTGCAGCTGACGAGGGTGACCCCGGTCCTACGTACCCCAGTGACAAGGGGATCAAGCCACACGTAGTTCTTAAGAGTAGGGATGAGAGAACATACCTGAAACCCTAGCTATGATGAGCTATTTATAGGGTTTGGAGGAGGCTGATATGGGCCGTTTGGGCCTTGTATCAGAGTTGTGCTGAACCAGGATTCTGTGAGATAATATTGGATGATTATGCTTCTAGAATCTGGATCGGATCAGCTGAAGATCTCATGTCTAGGCTGTTGCGAGAATCTAGGAGAGATTTGCGGAAGGGATAAGAAGCCTCGGCGAACCTAAGCTTATCCACGAGCCGAAGGTATGTCTCGGTCCTAGAGTTCCGAGCCTGATGGATTGGGGACCGATTGTAAGGCTCGGTTCCATCAAGTCCGAGCTTGGCCCTCTCGTATGCTCGGATCCCACGAGTCCGAGCGAAGGACTTTCATGACAGGTAAACCGAGCAAAGTGCCCATAGGGGAATCCTTTGGTGAGACTCGGGTCCGTATATGGTCGGTAGACCCTACATGTTTAGAATTAGCATTTAACTAAGTGTTGAATGGTATGAGCTAAGAGTAGCTTAGAATGGGTTATGGTAAGCTTAGGATCCTTAGAATGCATGAAAGAAGGAAAAATTTAACTGTTTATCGATTAAGAGGTCCCTTAATCGATTAATTTTTAAGCACCTTTCAGCCAATAATCGATTAAGGTGTGGCTTAATCGATGAAGTTTTGAGGCAGCTTCAGGCCTTAATCGATTAATTGCTGTGTTAATCGATTAAAGGCTGCTTTTCAGTCATAAAACACGTGTTCCAATAGTCATTTTTCATTGTTTCCTCTTCTCTCCACACGAGTTCTTCTTCTTCTTTTCACCTAGGGCTTTCAATTTCTTCAAGTTACCACCTTATAACATCAAATTAACTCCATAAATCTTTCACCCATCATCCCCTTTCTACTTTCCCTCACTCAAATCTCATATCCCTCTCTCTTTCATAAAACCCCAAATCACCCATGGAACCCCAAGTTGTGCAATCTCTTCCATAGGGCCTTCTAGTCATCAAAGGAGCTTAAGGATCATAACAAATCAAGGAGCAAAGGTGCTAGGATCTTGGTTGAGAGCTTGGGTGGTGCTTACATCTAAGGTTCTCTAATTCTCCTCTTCCCTCCAAGAGGTAAGGGGTGTAAATTGGGTCTAGCTTAGGGGAAAGGTTTGAAATTAGTAATTAGGACTTGATTAGGTATATTTAGATATTTGGTTGAGATTTGGATTAGGAGAAAATAGTTTAGTGTAAAAACCCTAAGTGATTGTTATTCTATATATGTGAATTTTATGTTTAAATGCATTAAATCTTATGTTAGTTATATAATTGTTGTTGTTCTCTGTGTTATGATGTGCTTGCAATCATAGAATTAAAGTATTAATAGTTATGCATACCTTAGGGTCAAAGTACTATTCAATTGAGTTTGAACCAAATTAATGTGATTTTTAAAAGAGAACAAGAAGGGGTTTAAATCTCATCTGAAAAGCACTTGCATATAGCATCATTCATGGTGTAAAGGTGGACGTTAGGAGTAGGGGAAAACACACGTCATTTCGATTGATGAGGGCAAAAGTAAATTACTGGAATTACTGTGGAGAACTTTGATCCTGTAAAGGACATGGGTTTGATCCCCGTGTTGGGGATTGATTCTATGCAAACCATAGTAATTCTATTACTTTGGCTCGTTTTGGCCAGTCAAGGGTGATTTCTGCTAAAGCCAATTTGGACGAATCAAACCAAATTGTACGAGGAACCCTCCTACGGGGAGTGTGTGAAGTACTGCGCAAGCTGGTAAGAGAGGAACCTTCCTAAGTGGAGGTGAAGCACCCAATCAGAGGTTGAGAAATACTTACTCCTGGTCGGTTTTTCCCCAGAGTGGAGGATGTATGTGAGGATGTTAAAGTGTTAATGAAAAGGGAAAAGTTAAAGTGTCAAAGTTAAAGTTAAAGTGTTAAAGTGAAAGTGAAAGTGTGGAAGAAATTGCATAAATGAGTTAATTCATTGAATCCGATCAAATCGTTCAAATTAATGAAATGAAATGAATTGTGTAACATTGGATTCAAGAATCGAATTCATAAAGTGTGATGTGCATAACATAATCATGTGATTGTATATTAAAGCATAAAACTATAAGTGTAACATCCTCATTTTTATACTTTAAAATATCTTGCTTTTTATAGTAATTTAATATTAAAATGTTTGGGGTTTTATAAAAATTTTGGCGGAGTTTACTTTGAAATATGGACTTTCCCGCAAGTTAATTTTGTACTTGTCAGTCCAGATCAGTTTATTTGTAACAAAAGTATAATTACATTGTAAGTGATTGTGCCTTACTTCACAAATGGTTTATAAAAGGATATTCTTAGATTCTCCACAATCACTAAAACATTTGAAATTTGTTCAGAGTTCATAAAAAGTTCCTTTACAAAATAGGAATATTCTTAGCTAAGAATGTACAGTTCAAAATTTAAATACAACTTTAATTAATAAAACATTTTACGTTACATTATCCTAACAATGATTGCAATCATAATAGGACCACCAAGGTCTCACCAAATAATGCACTCTCATTATATGAGAGTATGCTTTCTCGACGTCAGAGCAATGAACTTCTTTTCCATTGGTACCTAAAATGATCAACTTAAGGGGTGAGTAATTTGAATAATAAATAAGGAAAACACTTAGAATAACAGTAATAAAGCATAACTAGACATACCCACACACATATATTCGTATTCACATTATTCCAATTAACTATACCATTCCTATACCTTAACATTTAACTATTTTATTACACTATACCAATACATTTCCTTATACAATACCAATACATAACAATGCTTTTATGCTCAAACATAGGAGTATGAAATGCACTATATACCCTTATGGTTTAATTCCTGAATCCAATGTAAACTTTTACCATTTAACTTTATCCACTATAACACTTTCATTGGATTCAGTGAATTAAACCCAATATATATCAATGAATGCAATTCTCCATTTCCAATAACAATAACACTTTTCCTCACAACACTACACCCTCCACTCTGGGAAAAACCGACCAGGAGTAAGTATTTCTCAACCTATAGTTGGGTGCTTCACCTCCACTTAGGAAGGTCTCTCTGATGAGCATTTTAATTACCATTATTCCTTGCATTATTTTACTCCTATTATTGATACTTGTTGCCCATTTGACATTGTTTAGCTTGATTTAGTGATTTAGAGTTTATTGGACTAATATTCCGAATATTGTTTAATTTCAGATTATTTAGCCTAATTAATTCTATTTCTATTTCCAGGTCATATTTGGCACAAGGACACTTTGGGCATTTTGGAAATGAAGATTGAAGTATTGAAGTGAACATTGTAATTTGCATTTAGGTCCCTTTTTAGTTGTAATTTTCAGAATAGTGTTTCTTAGGACTTGGGCCCATGTTTTAGGCCCATTTTGTGACTTAAGAAAGGGGAACTCATGTAACCCCATACCATACACTCCCATTTCAGATTTCTCACTCTCTCTCTAGGTTAGAACTTCTCTCTTGGCTCTCCATAGCATTTGGTGGCTGCTAGGGTTTTGTTCTTCCCCATTTTCTACTCATTTTTCTTGATTTATGACCATGGAAGGCTAACTTCAAGGGTTAATTCCCTTTGGTATTGTATCACTTACTCATGAGCTTTTGTTATTAATGCTATTTCAATTTATCTCTACTGTTTTCGTGGTTTATCTTTATTTATGGTTCGCTTAGTTCTATTTATTAGCGATAATCCACGAGTGTGAATGCTTAATTTATGCTAACTCGTAAAAATCCCATGCTTTGGTTTCTGATGCTTAATTAGAAGCTAGGTTTTTGGGGTGAGAACTGAATTTTCGCTTAGAATTTAGGTCTCACGAGTTGAACAAAGGAGAGGAGAGGAATCGATCTTTAGTGAGCTAGGATTGAGTAGTGTACGTAGCCAAAGGGGTTTGCCCGCTTTTGTTTCTGATTTTCTTAGTTTTTATATTCTGTTTTGCGTTTTGTTCTTCACATTTGATACATACAAAAACCCCCCCAATTTACTGCACACTACGTGTTTGATACTTTTCCTAGACCGATATTCGCTGGGAAACGACCTAGGATCACCTTCCTAGTACTACATAATTAAACCCCTTTTATTTTGATCGGGTACGGCCTCGATCAAAATTTGGCGCCGTTGCCGGGGATTATCGGTTCTTGCCAAAGATCATACAGTAGTAAGTTAGAGTAGTTAGTGTAGTTAGTGTGTGAATAAGCATTCTGATAACTGATTGAAAGTTGCCCTATTTCGCTGTCTGTTCTGCATAACTGATGCTATTTTAGTGCTTCTGTGAGTGTCATTCAACATAGCTGTGGGTGGAGTTTTTGCACGAAAATTGGTATCCACACTTGTTTCATGATATATTAGTGTGTTGATGCATCACAGACACTCAGATATGCACTGGTTGTGAGTTCCAGAAAAATTTTCCAAGTTTTAGCAGCACTTACTATAAATAGGCATAACTTTTGATCAGGTTGTCGGAATTGGACGAATTATATATCAAATCGAAGGAAAAAATTCAATAAAGAGATAATTTTGCCAAAGGCGGAATTAGAGAAAATCTGGAATGCAAAATCCTTCGTTTACTATTTCTTTTTCATTTTACAAGTTTTATTTTCTTAGTTTTTGGTCCCTGTATTAATTGTTTGACTTGGTTCCCTTTTGAATTTTGTCCTCAAACTTTCTGTGATACGTTTTCATGATTTTAGGGTGCTGAAAAAAATTTAAAAAAATAAAAAAAATTTTGTTGCCTATTTTCGTCATGCATATCTGTGACAGTTTGCTATGCTTAATGGTGTTCTGTTCAGTACATGACTAGGGGCAACCCAAGTTATTTGCATCCTTAAACCCTGAAATTGATAGAACTTATCACAGATTAGTTAGACAAAATAGGAATCAGTAATTAGATAGTGAGTCAGAGTCATCGTATAGTCCTTCTAATTCTGCTTCTATTTCTGCTTACTTTATTCCTTCTTCTTCTGTTCAATCTGATTCTGCTTTTGTTAATTGTGATAACATGGCTCAACCCCCACCAAGGAAAAGGACACTTAAGGAGCTGGCTGCACCTAACTTCACTATTGAAGACTCGTGTATTCGGTATCCTGATGAGGATGTTCCTTTTGAGCTTAGAACAGGACTAATCCATTTGTTGCCCAAGTTTCATGGTCTTGCAGGTGAGGATCCTCATAAGAATCTCAAGAAATTCCATATAGTGTGCACCACAATGAAACCACATGATGTGCAAGAGGATCATGTCTGTCTCAGAGCATTCCCACATTCCTTAGAGGGTCTGGCGCAAGATTGGTTATCTGACTTGGCCCCTGGTTCCATCACAAGCTGGGATGACTTGAAGAGAGCATTTCTGGAAAAATTCTTCCCTGCAAATAGGACCACTGCAATCAGAAAGGAAATCTCTGGTATTAGGCAACAACATGGAGAGAGTCTCTATGAATATTGGGAGAGATTCAAGAGGTTGTGTGCTTCCTGCCCCCACCATCAGATCTCAGAGCAGCTGCTTATTCAATATTTCTATGAAGGTCTCAACTTTATGGAGAGAAACATGGTAGATGCTGCAAGTGGTGGTACATTGGGAGATATGACACCCTTACAAGCCAGGAGCAAAATTGAGAAGATGGCTTCCAACTGTCAGCAATTCTGTGCAAGAAGCAACAGTGATGCGATAGTTGTGAGGGATGTATATGATGTTGGTGCAGACTCGGGCAAGGTTGAGAAGCTTGAGCAGAAAATTGATTTTCTTACAACATTGGTCACACAATTGGCTGTCAATCAGAAAAAGATGGTACTTCCTGCTAGAGTGTGTGGCATATGCACATCCATTGAGCACCCCACAGATGCATGCCCTTCCCTTCAGCAACAACAACCGATGACCAGTGGTGACCAACCCGAGGCCTATGCAGCCAACATATACAACAATAGAGGCCCGCAACAGCACAATCATGACCTCTCTTCCAATAGATACAACCCTGGATGGAGGAACCATCCTAACCTGAAGTGGTCTGATCAACAACAGCAACCTCCTCATAATGTTCCATTTCAGAACACCGCTGGACCGAGTAGACCACCATATGTACCTCCTCCAATCCAGCAGCAAAGGCATCAACAGCAGCAACAAGTGGTTCATTCTGCACCATCAGCCCCTCCATCCAACCAACCTACCTTGGAGGAGTTGGTGAGGCAAATGACCATGCAAAATCTCCAATTTCAACAAGAGACTAGAGCATCCATTCAGAGACAAGAGGCATCCATTCAGACTTTGACAAATCAGATGGGTCAAATGGCAACTTCTCTCAACAACTTGCAATCTCAAAATTCTGACAAGTTGCCATCCCAAACTGTGATCAACCCTCAGAATCAGAATGTGAGTGCCATCAACCTGAAGTCAGGAAAGCAGATTGTCACACCCACACCACAACCTCACCTCAACAATGATGCTCTAGCTTCCTCTAAAGGGAAGAGCCAAGTGGTAGATGAAGGTGAGCATGCTAGCACCAAGGAGAATCATCCCACTCAACCTTCCTCAACTTCAACCACAAGCCCTGTTGTTGTCCTGCAACCTCCTCCCATTCCTCTTCCATTCCCACCAAGAGTGCCTCAAAACAAAAGGGTGAAAGAGGTGGACAAGGATATTCTAGACACATTCAGGAAGGTGAAAGTCAACATACCCCTTCTTGATGCAATAAAACAGATTCCAAGGTATGCGAAGTTCCTTAAGGAGTTGTGCACTCATAAGAGAAGACTCAAGGGCAATGAGAGGATAAGCATGGGAAGGAATGTCTCCGCTCTCATAGGTAAACCTATCCCTCACATTCCTGAAAAATGTAAGGATCCTGGAACTTTCTCTATACCTTGCATCATAGGCAATGTTAACTTTGAAAATGCCATGCTAGATTTAGGAGCATCCATAAATGTCATGCCTATGTCTGTTTTTAAGTCTCTTTCTCTTGAACCTCTTCAACCTACGGGTGTGGTGATTCAATTGGCAAATAGAAGTACTGCCCACCCCGCAGGTTTGATAGAGGATGTCCTGGTTCGGGTTGAAGAGCTGATCTTCCCTGTTGATTTTTACATACTTGATATGGAAGATGACTCCCCCCGTAATGTTGTTCCTATTATTTTGGGGAGAGCATTTTGGAAAACAGCCCGAACCAAGATAGATGTGCATTCAGGTTCACTTTCCATGGAGTTTGATGGCAGTGTGATCCGATTTGACATTTTCCATGCTATGAAACATTTTCCTGAGGATCACTCTGTTTTCCATGTGGACTTGGTTGATGAGTTGATAGATGAGCATATGCTTGACTTTTTGTGTCATGATTTTGAATTGCCATCTTTCACTAATTCATTTACTTGTCCATCATGCACTAACTCTGGATGGTGCACCGCATGCATTGAAATAGCCCAGTTTCTAGACTCTGCTACTGCATCTGATGATTCATATGTTATAGATTCAGATTATGCTAACCCTAACCCCATATCTGTTATGCATGAGTCTGATTCACTTGTTCAGGTGCAGGCAGCAGAATCCATTTCTGTTGTCCATTTAGTTCCATCTATTATGCAGGCACCCTCATTGGACCTGAAGCCCCTCCCTCCTCATCTTAAATATGCTTACTTAGAGGATGAGCAGAAACTCCCAGTGATCATCTCTACCTCACTTTATGTTGATCAAGAGGAGAAACTGCTGGATGTGATAAGAAAGAACAAGAGGGCAATTGGATGGACATTAGCGGATATTCCTGGAATTAGCCCCTCCATGTGCATGCACCGCATTTTGTTGGAGGATGGGGCTAAACTAGTGAGACAACCCCAAAGGCGGTTGAACCCCCAGATTCTTGATGTGGTTAAGAAAGAGGTCACCAAGCTGCTCCAAGCGGGTATCATCTACCCAATTTCAGATAGCACTTGGGTGAGCCCGGTGCAAGTTGTCCCCAAGAAGTCTGGTGTCACAGTTGTCAAAAATGAGAAGGATGAGCTGATTCCCACTAGAGTGCAGAACAATTGGAGAGTCTGCATTGATTACAGAAAGCTCAACCAGGCGACTCACAAAGATCATTTCCCTCTCCCCTTCATTGATCAGATGTTGGAGCGCCTGACAGGTAAATCTCATTATTGCTTCTTAGATGGTTTCTCTGGTTATTTTCAAATTTGCATTGCACCAGAGGACCAACATAAGACCACATTTACCTGTCCTTTTGGCACATTTGCATATAGGAAGATGCCTTTTGGCCTATGCAATGCTCCTTCCACATTTCAAAGATGTATGATGAGTATTTTTGCTGACTTGCTCGAGCATTGCATAGAGGTCTTCATGGATGATTTTAGTTTTTATGGCTCCTCATTTGATGCATGTCTTGATAATTTGACTAAGGTTCTTAACAGGTGCATTGAGACTAACCTTGTCTTGAATTTTGAAAAATGCCACTTCATGGTAGAACAAGGCATAGTCTTAGGGCACATTGTTTCACACAAGGGCATAGAAGTTGACCCTGCTAAGCTGCATGTAATATCACATTTGCCTTACCCCTCTTGCGTGCGAGAGGTGCGTTCTTTTCTTGGCCATGCAGGTTTCTATCACAGGTTTATTCAGAACTTTAACAACATTGCCCTTCCTCTATCCAAGCTGCTTCAAAAGGATGCCCCATGGGAGTTTGGATACCAATGCAAGAGGGCATTTGATGAATTGAAGAAAGCACTTACCACCACCCCCATCATCCAACCACCTGATTGGACCCTCCCATTTGAGCTCATGACTGATGCTTCAAATTATGCTTTGGGAGCAGTTCTCTCCCAAAGGGTTGGTAAGCTATCGTATGTGATTTATTATGCTTCTTAGACTTTAGATGCAGCACAGGTTAATTACACAACAACTGAAAAAGAACTTTTGGCTATTGTTTTTGCACTTGAAAAGTTTAGATCATATTTGCTTGGTTCTAAGGTTGTAGTGTACACTGATCATGCTGCTCTGAAGTATCTTTTGAAAAAGACAGATTCCAAACCTAGGTTGATTAGGTGGATGTTGCTCCTCCAGGAGTTTGATCTTGAGATTCAGGATCGGAGTGGTGCGCATAACCTTGTCGCATACCACTTGAGCAGGATAGAGAGAGAGGAGGATGCATTTCCTATCCGGGATGACTTCCCGGATGAGCAGCTTTTATCTTTACATGTTTCCCATCCCCCTCCCCAAACTCCTTGGTTTGCAGACATTGTTAATTATCTGGTTGCTTCTGTTTTTCCTACCTTGGCATCTGTAACATCCCTAATTTTTGTCTCCCGAATAATAGGAAATTAATAATAAAAAGTTTTATTATTAATTTATAGAATTTCTCAAGTTTATATTTTTTATTTAATTAGGCTTAAATATAAAAATAAGTTAAAATATTTTTATATGGCAAATAAATACAGAATATAAGGAAATTGCAGTTTGGTCCCTGAATGAGGACTAAAAGGCAATATTAGAATGGTTCTTGGAGGGAAAGATTTAAAAATAATAATTTTTAAATTTTGAACTGATCTAACCAGTTAGTAATGCCCTGTAACCGGTTAGACGATGAACTCAGAAACTGGTTTAGTGGAATTTGATGAGTAATCACTTTAATTACTCGTTTAATCGCCACGAAATCAACCTGGTGTTAATGGGAAACACGCGTCGCCCTGCATGTTACCTTCAATTGTCTATAAATAGTGGAAATTCTGATGAATTAGGGGTTGATCAATTGATTTCTGGTTGAAGGAGGGTGATTAGGGTTTCAGAATTGTGCTGAGCAATTCGTCTTCGTTGTTGAGTGTTAGTAATCGAGTGATACACGATTGTGAAGCTTACATCAAGAGCTTTACAAAGATCTTAACACTGTGAGTTGAGAGTTAGTGTGGAGGGAGAAATCAAGCTTGGAAGTGGAAGGTAGAAAGCTGAATTTTCTGTGGATCTTGATTCTGGAAGCTGATTTCCAAACTCGATTGTGGTAAGCTTAGTTGATCTTTGAGTCTCAAAGTTCTTTGATTCTCTCATGCATGTTACCTACTTTGCATTCTAACCATTTTCCCCAATTTCTTTGGCCAAATTCCATGTCAAATTTGGTGGTTTCTGGACCCTGTTGCTGGAAACCGAATATGAGAGCAGACTTGGGGAAATTGTGAGAATCTGTGGTTTTTCTTCTAATCCAGTGAAAATCTTCATCAAAATCGTCTTAGAGGTATGGGAGAAGTTTACCTTATACTAGATTTAGACTAAAATCCATGTGATTTAGGATTTGAGTTCACAAAACTCAAAAGGGCATTATGTGTTTTTAAGCACAAAGGCTTGGAGGCCAAAAACTTGCTCACTGTGGTTTTGAGCAACTTTAATTTGATGCATGCAAGCTATATAAATGCTGAATTCTGTGTTTGAGTGCTTAATCTAAGTTTGATTGTGTTAAATTGTGTTTATGTGGATTTTCATGCAATTTGATACAATAAACTTGATGCATGCAATATGAATGTGTTTCTGAGTGTAAACATGTTTGTTTTAAGGCATATGAACTTTGTGTATACTGAAATTTGGTTAGATTTGAGAAAGGAAGAAAATGAGTTGTTAAAACTCTTGTTTTAATGGTCTGACTGCATAATCTAACCGGTTACACGATTTCCGTAACCGGTTAGACACTGCAGATTTTCAAAGAAAATTAGTTTATTAATCAGTTCTGAAATCTCAATGGCCTTTGCTCAAATTTAAGCTTAAATTTCATTATACATGGTCTGAACTTGAGTTGTCAAAGTTCTGAATTGAAAGATCAAAACTATGCCTTAAGTTAATGAAATAATTTCAAGAGGAAATTATGTTCATTGGAAAAGGAAATGTGATTTGGACTTTTGAATGTTGAAACAATGGTTTTTGAGGTATAAAACAATGGTAAATGTGTTTTGGATTGGGTAGAGAATTCAAGAAAAAGGGTTTTTCTGAATTGCAATGGTAAACAGTTCAGGTCTGTAATTCTAACCGGTTAGCCTGAAACTGTAACCGGTTAGTACCTGAAGCTGAAAAATAAAAAGTTAAGTTTTTAAATACCATTGAAGTTGTAATGCTCAATCTGGGTTTTTTAAAAGGCATATTTTGAGAAAGATTCAAAGGGGAATTTTATGCCAAATGTTATACCTCAAATAAATCATTCAAAAGTAGAAATTGGAATATTTCTAAATCACATTAATTAATATAAAGATAAAACCAACCCTGATGTTTGTGCATACATATAGACTGGAAGTCTGGTTGGTAGGAACGTTTATCATATTCTGGGAATATGAGGAGGGTACTCCGGGAGTACCAAATTTATAACCTACTTGATGACACATTATAGATATGTGGCCAGTGTCTGGGACCTGGTTTTATACGTTCTGGGAACGTATGTTAGTGTTCTGGGAACACATTGATATGCAACCTACTTGATGACACATTATAGATATGTGGCCAGTGTCCGGGACCTGGTTTTTATGCGTTCTGGGAACGTGGTGCACACTCTGGGAGTGGTGATTATTTATCCAAGTATGGTTTGCTACACGTTCTGGGAACGTGGTGCACACTCTGGGAGTGATGCTTTTTATCCAAGTATGGTTCGGCATTATGTTATGGGAACTAATGTCGGTGTTCCGGGAACACAATGCTATATTGGATGGACGTCCAAGATGGACATTTAGAGGCCTCAGTTGTGGATAGAAAACCATACATCATGCCACTTGCATTATAAGGGTTATAATGTTGAAAAATTGGTGTGCTCATATGTATCTGCATTATGATCTGTCCATGATATATTTGTGATTATAATTTTAGTCTTTATCCATTATGTATATGTGTATACTTACTCCCTGTGCCCTGTTTAGGTGATGGCCAGATACCTAGCCTGCATCGAGATACGCCCTATCCCTAGCGGTATATGGACGTATGAGGAGCACCGTGCCACCTTTGAGGGGAAGGTTGAGATTACTCTCTACCACCCTAACCCTCTGGTGCGGGTGCAACCTCGTCGATTTAGGGTTCCATTAGTCTATACTATGCATGTTCCACCTTTTTAAACTTATAGAGGACCACCCCCGGCTCGACCTATGCGTCGTTTCCATAGTTTTCGTTTTAGAGCTGCCACTCGTTCCCATCCTTCATCCCATAGAGTTGTCACTGAGGAGACTCCTTCTCCTGGTCCGACTGAGTATGATAGAACTGCTTCTGCAGATCCCAGACCCAGTGGTGGGGTCTCTACACAGTCAGGCGAGGTCGAGGAGGACCCCATGGAGGATGAGAGCGAGGAGGAGGTGCATGTTGAGCCGACTGTTTCTGCTAGAGGTGGACCCGCTGGTTCATAGGAGCTTGCATAGCATAGGTGTTTTGGATCCTAGATCCTAGGGATAGAGCGGTGGAGGATCTGAGGAGCTGCTGAGGACACTGAAGACCTGCTCTGAGACTTCTATTTTGAGATCATGTGATATAGTGTATATATTTTGAGAGGTCTTAGAGTGAGGTTTTATTTTATACAACTGGGTTGTATATGTCTTTATAAACTCTTGCTATCTCAACTGATGTTACTTGCTACTGTACTGATGGGGTTTTCAGTTTGCATAGCATAGGTGGACCCGCTGGTTCATAGGAGCTTGCATAGCATAGGTGTTTTGGATCCTAGATCCTAGGGATAGAGCGGTGGAGGATCTGAGGAGCTGCTGAGGACACTAAAGACCTGCTCTGAGTTTTCTATTTTGAGATCATGTGATATAGTGTATGTATCTGCATTATGATCTGTCCATGATATATTTGTGATTATAACTTTAGTCTTTATCCATTATGTATATGTGTATACTTACTCCCTGTGCCCTGTTTAGGTGATGGCCAGATACCTAGCCTGCATCGAGATACGCCCTATCCCTAGCGGTATATGGACGTATGAGGAGCACCGTGCCACCTTTGAGGGGAAGGTTGAGATTACTCTCTACCACCCTAACCCTCTGGTGCGGGTGCAACCTCGTCGATTTAGGGTTCCATTAGTCTATACTATGCATGTTCCACCTTTTTAAACTTATAGAGGACCACCCCCGGCTCGACCTATGCGTCGTTTCCATAGTTTTCGTTTTAGAGCTGCCACTCGTTCCCATCCTTCATCCCATAGAGTTGTCACTGAGGAGACTCCTTCTCCTGGTCCGACTGAGTATGATAGAACTGCTTCTGCAGATCCCAGACCCAGTGGTGGGGTCTCTACACAGTCAGGCGAGGTCGAGGAGGACCCCGTGGAGGATGAGAGTGAGGAGGAGGTGCATGTTGAGCCGACTGTTTCTGCTAGAGGTGGACCCGCTGGTTCATAGGAGCTTGCGTAGCATAGGTGTTTTGGATCCTAGATCCTAGGGATAGAGCGGTGGAGGATCTGAGGAGCTGCTGAGGACACTGAAGACCTGCTCTGAGACTTCTATTTTGAGATCATGTGATATAGTGTATATATTTTGAGAGGTCTTAGAGTGAGGTTTTATTTTATACAGCTGGGTTGTATATGTCTTTATAAACTCTTGCTATCTCGACTGATGTTACTTGCTACTGTACTGATGGGGTTTTCAGTTTATATTATGATCTATATATATATCTACGTTGTCTATTTTCCTCAACAGAGCCCCATAAGTATTATTTTTACTTCCGCGAACTCTGATTTCACTTTACAAAGGATTCGGCGATAAGTTTATATTTTAAATACTCAAATCTGACTCTAGAGGCAAATCGTATGTTTAAATAATAACTACTAAGGTTTCCTATAAATAAGGACGTGCTTTCTCGAGAGTCTTTTTCAAATCTAAGATAATACTAAGCCGAATTCATGAAACGGTTTATGTCAAAAAGAGGTTTTGATTAAGCAAGTAATAATATTAAAAAGGAAAAATTTTTTAGTCCTAATTTTGATAGCAAGTAGTAAACTATTTGGAAATATTAATTATTTTCAAGTTAAAAAGAGAGCGTCACAGCATCCAAAGCTCAAAGAGACAAATTAAAGAGCGATGCCAAGTTTTATGTATGGGATGACCCCTATTTGTGGCGTTTTTGCAGTGATCATGTCATTCACAGGTGCATTCCATATCATGAGATCCAATCGGTTCTCAAGTTTTGCCATGCTTCACCAGTTGGAGGCCACCTTGGGACTCAAAGGACAGCACGAAAGGTGCTGGATTCTGGATTTTATTGGCCTACCATCTTCAAGGATGCAAGCAATATTTGCAGCTCATGTGAGCAACGTCAAAGAGCAGGAGGCACAATTTCTTGGAGACACCAAATGCCTCAACAACCTATGTTGTTCTGCGAGGTGTTGGATGTATGGGGTATAGACTTCATGGGCCCTTTTTCCTGTCTCTTTTGGTTTTCATTATATTTTGCTTGCTGTGCACTATGTGTCCAAATGGGTGAAAGCTAAAGCCACCCAGACTAATGACTCTGCGATTGTTGTGGATTTTGTTAGGTCTCACATATTTTGTAGGTTTGGCATACCCAGAGCCATAGTCAGTGATCAGGGCACCCACTTCTACAACAGATCCATGCAAGCCTTGCTCAAGAAGTATGGGGTTGTGCACAAAGTTTCCACACCATATCACCCCCAAACCAATGGGCAAGCTGAGATTTCAAACAGAGAGATTAAGAGGATCTTGGAGAAGATGGTGCTCCCGAATAGGAAAGATTGGAGCACAAGACTGGAGGATGCTCTTTAGGCACATCGGACCGCCTACAAGGCACCCATAGGGATGTCACCCTATCGGGTTGTCTTTGGTAAGGCATGCCACCTACCTGTGGAGATTGAGCACCGTGCATACTGGGCAGTGAAGCAGTGTAACTTGGACCTTGATCTGGCGGGTGAGCAAAGGAAGCTTCAGTTAAGTGAGTTGGATGAGATCCGGTTGGAGGCCTATGAAAACTCTAAGTTCTACAAGGAGAAGACCAAAAAGCTCCATGATAACTCAATTTCTAGAAAGGAGTTCTCGGTTGGCCAGAAAGTGTTGCTCTACAACTCTCGGCTTGGTCTCATGAGTGGAAAGCTCCGCTCCAAGTGGATTGGACCATTTATTGTCACTCAGGTGTTTCCTTATGGCACTGTGGAGATTAGGAGCAAGTCCACGGACAAGAGCTTAAAAGTTAATGGACATCGACTCAAGCCCTTCCTCACCACCCCTACTTTGGATGATGCACCTGTGGAGGAGGCCTCATTGATAGAACCCTCTTTTGACCCACCATGACTTAGGGAGTCTTCTTTTCTCCGTCCTTACTCTTTTTTATTACACTTGTCTATATCTGTTGGCTGGTATATTGTTGGGATTCTGGCAAGTATACCAGATCGTACAAGTAATAAAGTGATAAATAGAATATCGTTCCCAACGAGGACTGAAATTGATTCTAATAATTCTCACCTATTCGTAGTTACTAAATGAAATTTAAATTGAAATTCAATTAATTGAGAAATTGTTGATTTACTTAAATTAAAATAAATGAATAAAACAATTCTTGAACAAAAGGAAAAAGCGGGATGTAGTTTCGATGAAGGTTCCTAAAACGTTTAACAATGAATTAATTTGTTTTCCTAAATTCTGAATTTGTTTTGCAAAAGTAGGAAACGCCTAATGTCTTAGAACGTTTCCGTATTTTAGAGATTAATCTCCCAATGATGTCTCAAGAGAGCCTTAAAACCTAACCCTTAATTAAGTTCAATCAAAACTCATAGAAATTATTCAATTCATAAGAAATATGTCTATCCCTATGCAATTGAACTGTTTGATTATTGGGTACAATCCTAAATTAATATGTCTATTAAATTAGGATTCCTATGTTATGAACTGCGCACTTTCATGAACAACAATAAAAATATAATCAAACACAAAATTTATAATGGAAAAACAAAATCAATTCATTGCATAAACATTAACAAGGTTCCATATTCATCTACTCCTACATCCCAAAGAAGGATTTAGTGCATAATTGAGAGAAGAAAAACAATAAAAGTGATAAAGAGTGACATAATTACCACTAATCCTTGCCTCTAATCTCCGTTCTTCACAAAATCAATGCAAAAACTCTATTCCCAAGTGTTCTGAATAATTCCTAATTTCCAATCCTAGTATTTTTAAGTCCAAAGAAAAACCAAATCCCTTCCAAATCCCTTAAAGATATAAAATTCGCATCTGATATCTGCGACACTCGCCTAGGCGAGAATAAGGCTCGCCTGGGCGAGTTTTTGACTGTGAAGACCCCACGCTTTTTAAGCATTTAACCCCACTCGCCTGGGCGAGTGATAACCTCGTCTGGGCGAGTCTGTGACTTTTTCACTGTACTTCGCCGCTTTGCTCCGAACTCCTGATTCCAAGGCTTGCTTTTTCCTTCTTTTCTATAAATCATCAAATTAAGCCTCCAAAACCTGAAATTCAGAACAAATCGATACAAAATCCTCAAGGATCTCGTTCTTCACATTAGTCATCAAAAATTTAAATCTTTTTCCTAAAATACTTGAGAAACAAGCTAAAATTACTAAGAAAGAGGGTTGAATATCATCCAAAAACATCATATATTGAGCTCAAATCACTCCCCCAAACTTAGCATTTTGCATGTCCCAGGCAAAAGTAAAACAAAAATTCACAATTTAAGAACACTTCCTCTATCAAGATGAATCAATCCAATCTAGAAACTCGACTCACTTTCTTCAAAACTTTTCTTCACAAACAAATAATCCAATCAAAACTGGTTAGAGGGGCAATCTCCAAGAGAACAATGTGACTAGCAAACAACTCACAACTCACAAATTCCTCTCATGTGTATCAAGGTTTAAAAATTTTGCACTCAAGTTCAAACAATTACAATGTGTTACCATAAGCTTGACTATAGACCTACATCTCCACTGAATTTATTGACAACATGCACAAATCATAAGGTCTTTATTTGGTTGTAACGGGGCCATTGCTAAAAGTGTCAGGTGGGATAAAAGAATAAAAGGATAAACAAAGGGCTTTATCAATGAAATCACAACACTTCCCTTTTAAATTATGAAATGAGCAATAAAGTAATTACACAATCACAACTCAATTCACTTGATTTTTCCTTTTCTTTATTTTTCCTTTTCTATTTCTATTCTCTTCTTCTTTTCAATTTTTTTTAAGAAGAGAAATAGAAACACCAATTTTCAGCACTTACACTTTCACCATTTTTCCAACATTCCACTTAATTGCTCATTCATAATTTCAAAGGTACTTCTCAAAATATTCAATTCATGTAAGGTAACAAAGAAAATCACTAAATCTCAAAGCTCAAAGTGGGCAACTAAGGGAACATTATGTCTCAAAAATTTGTTGCAGGCCACAAAAACACAAACCTAAGTGCCTTAATCATGTTCATGCATGCAATCAATTGTCAACTTTGAAAAGGTCACAAGTCAAGTTCTAGAACACATAGTAAAAGAGAACGCACTCATGAAAAAAATGGGGGTTTAAAAATTAAGTCATCAATTATCAATTATTAATTATTACCCCTTTTGTGTATAAGCCCAAGATCTCACAGGTAAGGTCAGTTTGCTAAACACATATTCTCAAAGAGTTTGCCCAAGTAACCAATTTTTAAAAGAATTACACATTCAATCCAAGCAGTTTATGTTAGAGAAGTAAGCTTCATTCCTAAACCAGACATCTAAACCTATCAAGAGAAAGAAAATCCTAAGCCTAGAATAATTACCTACTTCTACCAGGACACAACTAACACAAAGCTAGGGGAAATCATCAAGTCATGAAATTTTTTTATTTTGTTGGACTCCCCCAAACTTGAAAGTTAGCTTGTCCCCAAGCAACACACTAAACCGAAACGACAAAATAAAAATAAAAAGAAAATGAAACAAAAGATAAGAGACCTCCCTCTCTGAATGCAATCGGAGAATCTAAGGGAGACACATGTCCTCCCCCAAACTTAACACCTGCCACTAACAAATAAATCCAAAGTGCATCAAGCACCACAAAATATCACCTGTGACAAATGAGATCCAACTACACAAAGCGAGTAAAGTCAAAAACGACACAAAAACTGAAATAACCAAAGTATCTGAAAACGCAAAAGTGCCACATCAAGGCACAAGAAAAAGTACTACAGGTCTAATTATAAGTCTCCAAAGTTAAATGAAAACCTAAATCAACTAGAGGCAACTGCCACCAACAACAGCAAACCACACATCTCACATCCCAGCAGCATCTGCATCCTCATCCATGCCATCCTCATCGGACTGATCCAGGACCTTCAAATTCTCCTAAGAATATGGAGGCAATGGAAAAGGAATATGCATTTGATCAGTCACAGCTCGCAAGGCATCCTGAATTATCTGATTCCTGCGCATCTCGTGCTGGAAATACTCATTCTAACGACTCTGCCTGCGAAGAAGCCGCTCCATCATACCAGTCAGACTAGCCATATCACCACCGCGCCCGCGCCCTCATCCCCGAGGAGCAGCTGGAGCCTGCAGCTCAACAGCCATCGGCTCATTGTTACCAAACTCGCGTCGTGCAATATCCAAATAGCGCTCGAAAACTTTCATGTTCATCCTTTTGGCCGGCGTAAGCTCTAAAAGGTCATCCCCCAAATCCACCTGCCAAGCTAGACATAGCTTGGTAATTACCGCTGGCAAACCAAAGGAGCCTGGGTTACTTTCCCGAGCCATGTGAAAAATGTACTCGGACATAATAAATCCAGCATCAATTACCATACCCCTAAGAATCCCATAGACAATACGCATAATGAAGGGTTTGATATCGGTTTCATGGGACTGGGGGTGCAAGTTATGCATGACAAAATGTGCCCAAAAACGAGCTTCCGGGCGAAGGTATTTGGCTATCACATGCTTAATGGAGTTGTTAGCACCATAGTTCCAATCTTTGTTAGGCACGAAGAGAGCATTTTTGATGTCATTTAAGCTCTGGGGATCAAGGGTGTCCCTAAGATAGTATTGCTCAAATTCAGAGGGTTCACTGTAATCAGGGAATCCTAACACTTGGTTAATTTCATGCCAGTCATAATCAATTTCTACCCCCCGCACCCAGCTTTTGCGACACCCCGGATTTTGTTGCTCGCGATAGTGTGCGTGAGCGAAAAATTTCCAAATTAAGGGCTTGCTCATAAATTCCGGGGGTGCCACAGTAAATGGTGCCCACTCGAGCCGACGCAAAGGGTCAAAAATTGCGGGAACACTCGAAATGCCTCCCTCATAATCCTCAATGCTAGTGTCCGAAGTAATACCCTTCCCTACTACTTTTTCGGTGTAAAATTTCTTGGCAATTTGGTGTTCAAAATTCCTAGAGTAGGGTCGACTAGAGCCACCAACAAGCTTAGGTCTCTTTCCCTTGTCCCTTGAAGCCATTTTGTAAAAAAAAAAATCTAAGTGGAAATTTATCAAACACCTTATGGGCACTAGAACCTAAGGGCCTAAAATGTGCAAATCAAGATCAAAAACTACCCAAAAATAGAACCTAGGCCACTAATAAGTGTAGAAACAAGAGAAGAAAGAGACATACCCACAAATAGAGCAAAAAAATTCGTGAACCCTAGAGGAGAGAAGGGGAAACTCAAATTGGAGGGAGATGACACAACTCCTTAATGCATCTGACAAGATATGAGGAGGAAGAGCAAGGGAGAAGTGATTTGTGGAGAAGAAGGTAGAAGAATGGGGTTGTTAATGGTGTTTTGGGGGTGGTATGGAGAAAAGAAGAGAAGAGAGAAGAGAGAAGAAGAAGAATCGTGAAAGAGGAGGAGAGAATGAGGAAGAACCGAGTTTTAAAACTTTGCATCTGACGCCACTCGCCTGAGCGAGGGTAATGGCTCGCCTGGGCGAGCCCTTAATTCTGCCACGAACCTATCAGACCTATCAGACTCGCGTGGGCGCATAAATGACTCGCCTTTCACGAACTGGACAACGGACCCCCTTGAACCCCACCTCGCCTGGGCGCACAGGTGCCGCGCCCAGGCGAGTCAATCAGACCTGTAGCATTTTTCATTTTTTTAATGGAAAAACACTACTCTAAAAATAAAATAAACTAAATTAAAGGAAAACAAAAATGAAATAACTAAGAAGGGATTCGTTACCATTGGGTTGCCTCCCAGAAAGCGCTTGTTTAACGTCACGAGCCTGACGGATGACAATACATCCAAGAATAAGGGTCACGGAGCTCCAATTTGGAAGAGCTCCCCTCAAAAGCATCGCCATGGTACAATTCCAGGCACTGTCCATTCACTTTAAAAACATCCCCAGACTTGGGTTCCTTTATCTCAACAGCGCCAAAAGGCGAGACCTGCACAATCACAAAAGGACCAGACCATCTAGATTTAAGCTTTCCAGGGAAAAGCTTAAGTCTAGAGTTAAATTAGCAAAACCAATTGTCCAAGCTCAAATTTCTTATTAGTCAATTTCTTGTCATGCCACTTTTTAGTTTTCTCTTTAAAATCACGAGAAGTGTTATATGCTTGCTCTCTGAACTCATCAAGTTCAGTTAGCTGCAATAACCTCTTCTCACCTGCAGGTTGCATATCCAAGTTCAAAAATTTAGTTGCCCAATATGCCTTGTGAAGTAACTCCACTGGCAAATGACAATTTTTACCATAAACAACCTGAAAAGGTGACATGCCAATGGGTGTCTTATAAGCAGTTCTATACGCCCACAAGGCGTCATCCAATTTTTTTTATCAATCTTTCCTACTGCTATTAACAGTTTTCTCTAGGATTCTCTTTAGAGACCTATTTGACACCTCTACTTGACCACTGGTCTGTGGATGGTATGGGGTAGCCACTTTGTGATGCACCCCATATTTGGACAAGGCTTTCTCCATGACCTGATTGCAAAAATGACTCCCACCATCACTAATAAGTACTCTAGGTACTCCAAACCTGCGAAAATTATTTTTTCTCAAAAAGTTCACAACCACAGCAGAGTCATTGGTGGGAGTGGAGATTGCCTCCACCCACTTAGACACGTAATCAACCCCTACAAGAATATATCTGTTGTTATAAGAAGGGGGAAAGGGGCCTACAAAGTCTATGCCCCACACATCAAACACCTCAACTTCTAAAATGCCTTGAAGAGGCATCTCATCTCTCCTAGAAATATTCCCAACCCTTTGGCATCTATCACATTGCATCACATGGGTCCTAGCATCTTTAAAAATGGTGGGCCAGTAGTACCCACATTGTAAAACTCTAGAAGCTGTCTTTTCACTACTGTAGTGACCAGCATATGGTGAATTGTGACAATGCCAAAGGATGTCAGGAATTTCCTCTTGTGAAGCACAACGCCTGATTACTCCATCTGCACTCCTCTTGAACAGGAATGGTTCATCCCAAAAATAAAACTTGGCATCGTGTAAAAAAATTTTCTTTTGTTTCCAAGTCATATCCTTAGGAATAACATTCGCTGCTAAATAATTAGCTAGATCAGCATACCATGGGAGTTCAGATGCAGCAAACAGGTGTTCATCAGGGAATTTTTCTTCAATTGGAACCTGCTTATCCCTATTACTATCCTCAAGGGGGAGCCTAGATAAGTGATCAGCAATAACATTCTCTACCCCCTTTTTATCTCTTATTTCCAAGTCGAACTCTTGCAAGAGCAAGATCCACCTAATCAGCCTTGGCTAGCATCGTGCTTAGCCAATAGGTGCCTTAAAGCAACATGATCTGTGAAAACTATCACTTTCGAGCCTATCAAATAAGCACGAAACTTGTCCATTGCAAAAATCACTGCCAAGAGCTCTTTTTCAGTGGTCGTGTAATTAATTTGTGCACTGTTCAACACACGACTTGCATAATAGATTGCATGAAAAACCTTATTAATTCTATGACCAAGTACAGCTCCTATTGCATGGTCACTAGCATCACACATTAGTTCAAAAGGTTCACCCCAATTGGGTGCAACCATGATAGGAGCTGTAATCAATCTCTCTTTCAAAAGTTCAAAGGATTTCATGCAATTATTATCAAAAATGAAATCAACATCCTTCTCCAGTAAATTGCATAGGGGTTTTGCAATTTTTGAAAAATCTTTAATGAATCTCCGGTAAAAACCGGCATGACCCAAAAAACTTCTTATCCCCTTAGCATTTACTGGAGGAGGTAGACTTTTGATGACATCAATCTTTACCTGATCAACCTCAATACCCTTTTCTGAAATCTTATGTCCTAAAACTATCCCCTCCCTGACCATGAACTGACATTTTTCCCAGTTAAGGATGAGATTAGTTTCTTGACATCTTTTTAAAACTTTACCCAGATTGGCAAGACATGCATCAAAGGACGACCCGTAGACCGAGAAGTCATCCATAAAAACCTCAATGAAATTTTCGACCATGTCGGAGAATATAGCCAACATACACCTTTGAAAAGTTGCGGGTGCATTACAAAGCCCAAAGGGCATTCTCCGATAGGCGAAAATCCCAAAGGGACAAGTGAAAGCAGTTTTTTCCTGGTCTACAGGATCGATACAGATTTGATTGTAACCTGAATATCCATCCAAAAAACAATAGTATGCATGTCCTGCTAATCGTTCCAACATTTGATCCATAAAGGGTAATGGGAAATGATATTTCCGGGTGGCATTGTTTAATCTCCTATAATCAATGCACACACGCCACCCAGAAACAGTGCGGGTTGGTATTAATTCATCTTTTTCAGACTTAATCACAGTTAACCCCCCCTTTTTAGGCACTACTTGCACTGGGCTAACCCAAGTGCTGTTGGAGATGGGGTAGATAATGCCTGCATCTAAAAGTTTGACTACCTCCTTTCTCACGACTTCCTGCAAAGTCTAATTCAGCCTCCTCTGAGGCTGAATTACTGGCTTAAAATTCTCCTCAAGGAGAATCTTATGCATGCAGAAACTGGGGTTAATCCCCTTCAAATCAGAAACACTCCATCCTAAAGCAGCTTTATATTGCCTCAAAATTCTCATTAATTTCTCAGTTTCAGTTTCAGTCAAGGCATTACTAATTATAACTGGATAGAATTCTGTGTCATCTAAGAATTCATACCTGAGATTTGGTGGAAGAGTTTTGAGCTCTGGTACTGCACGTGCCTCCTTTTCATGCATCTTCAGCTCTTTCATCTTATCCATCCTTGTGTAAGCTGTCGGTGCATCCAACCTGGTCACCACCTTTTCCACCTTCAGATCTTCACTCTTCTCATGTGTCAGTGCTATTGCCAACACATCCCCATGCCCAATTTGCTCAAAAGTAGACATGACTAAAGTGTCAATCACGTCTACTAAGAAACATTGGGAGCTTTCCATCGGATTCTTCATGGATCGGTAGACATTGAATGAGACCTCTTCCTCATGAACCCGGAGCTTGAGCTCGCCCTGTTGAACATCTATGAGGGCTCGCCCAGTAGCTAGAAAAGGCCTACCCAAGAGGAGAGGAATGTCTAAGTCCTCCTCCATATCCAAAATGACAAAGTCAGCAGGGAAGATGAACTTTTCCACCTTGACAAGTACATCCTCCACTTTCCCATAGGGCCTCTTCACAGACCGATCAGCTAGCTGAAGGCACATCATTGTTGGCTTCACTTACCCAATACCATGCTTCTTGAAAATGGAGAGGGGCATCAGATTGATGCTTGCCCCCAAGTCGCACAGAGCCTTGCCAATGTCAAATCCCCCAATGTTACAAGGGATTGTGAAACTCCCAGGATCTTTTAACTTCTGAGGGAGCTTCCTTTGCAGAATTGCACTACATTCCTCTGTGAGAAGCACAGTTTCATCATCTTGCATCTTCCTTTTGTTGGTCAAGAGCTCTTTCATGAACTTCGCATATGTGGGCATCTGCTCAAGGGCCTCCGCGAATGGAATGTTGATCTGGAGCCTCTTGAACACCTCCATGAACTTGGCAAATTGCTTCTTATTTTCCTCCTTTTTCAACCGTTGAGGAAAGGGAACCGTGTGAGACATCTGTGGCTTCTTCTCTTCTTCCTGTGTTGCAGTTGAATTCTTATTTTGTTGCACTTCAGGAATTGTTTCCTCAGTTGGTTGTTCCTTTGCCTCTGCCTTCTCAAGCACCACCTCATCACTCTTCTTCCGTGGCTCCTCAAGAGACTTGCCACTTCGAAGAGTAATGGCCATGCAATGCTCCCTGGGGTTTGGGATGGTGTCACCGGGAAAGGATCCTGGTGACCTCTCTGAAATCTGCTTGGAAAGTTGACCCATCTGAACCTCCAGGTTGCAAATGCTGGCACCCTGGTTTTTGAAATTGGCTCGCGTCTCCTCAACAAAATTGGTTGTCGTTTGAGCGAGCTTCTCAATTTCTGCCTCCCAAGGTGCCGGCTGCTTCTCTTGTGGTGGCTGGAGTGCTGGACTGCACCATGAGAAGTTAGGGTGATTTCTATACCCTGGGTTGTAGGTGTTTGAGTAAGGATTGTTCCTCTGTCCTCCTCCCACAAAATTCACCTGTTCTTCGTTACCTGTGCTATTACTAACCTCAAATACACACTCACCATTACGGTGGTTGCCTTTACAGAAATCACAAATTAGTACTAAACCAGGAATATCAGAAGGAACAGAAGGTATACCTGTTGAAGCATTCATTTGGACCAGACCCAATTTCTGAGTCAATGCAGCTATTTGCTGCTGCATCTCTTTACTCTGTGCGAACAAAGCTTGCACATTTTCAGGCTCCAAATCACTCTTCTTCATGATACGCTTCCTAACAGTGGCACGACTGCTGTCGTGAGCCATCTTCTCAAACAACTGCCTAGCCTCTTCAGCGGTCTTGCTCTCTAATGAACCTTGTGATGCACAGTCGACCAAGTGCTGATTAGAGAGACTCAACCTGTAACACCCCGATTTGGCAACTTGAAACCACAATTGTTTTAAATGAATTATAGTGAAAATTTGGGCCAATTTTTTTTTTAACATGTATGGCGTGAACATGGGAACATTTTAAATTTTCGAAACTTAGTTATAACCAAAAACACAAGTTCACCTAATGCCATACTTTTTCAAGTTCCAAACCGAGATGTCACAAGACACCGCACTTTGAAACTCGTTTACTAAAACATCATTTAAACATAGTAGCCCATTTAACTTAATTCCAAACATCAGTATTGAAAATAAACTTAGTTCGGGGTACAGCATGATAGAGCTATGATGATAAGTACTTGAAGTGGGTACATTACTCAAGGGGGATTACCTATTTTCTAGTCATATATATATATATGCACCAAAACATACCACCTAGTACTAAGCTTTGGTAGATCAAGCTCTCACTCATCCTCATCATCCGTCAGGAGATCTTCGGGGCTCGGGCACCAATCCTCGTCGCTGAGACACTCCTCGGTGTCGGCCTCGAACCAAGTGTCGGGATCATCATCGTCTGCCTCCTCGATGATCTCCTCCATGGAGTCGTCTGATGCACTATCTGCCTCCATCTCACGAACTGCAGACCTCTCCGTAAGCTCGGCCCTTCTTCGCTTAATCTCTATGAAGAACATCACATATGTAGACATAGTAATGTTGTCTCCCCTCAAAGGAGATGCTCCTATCTCCCGAATCAACTGGTATCTCGCAATGTTGTCCATGTAAAGATGCATACAGGTTTTTTACAGTACAAAGCAGAAATGCGAGAGAGTGAGCTACCCAAAACGGCAATGTCGACTATGTGGGATTACATTAGGTAAATATTAAGAAAAAAACAACAACATGAAATAAATCATAACAACAACATCAAATAAGGCAAAGAACATATCAAATAAATTAACCACACGTGATCATCATCAAAATATGAACATGCACACATATTCAATCTTTCATATCATCATCTTCCGTATCCTTCTATTGAAACTTTCACAACCTTATCGCTTCTCTTCTCACTCATTATTTCCAATCTTATCAAATATTTCCGAACTCATAAATCTTATTCATCACTTGATGTTTTTACTGTACTTTTCTTTTTAAAGTCTTAATTCCTTAAGTCTTATTGTCTCGATTCGCATCAATGATGTAGGGAATTCATCATTGAGCTCGCACACACGTCTACATCTCCTCGGTCATCCACCCAACCTAGTCGGAAGCAAACAGGAGTACAGGACCTTTACTATGCGGGCATGACAGCTATCTCACAATTGGCTCCAAGCCAGGAGAACTGTACAAATCTCAGGTACAGTCTCAAATCAATTCAATTCATATCATTTCATATCATGTATTATCAAGGAACACTGTAGAAATCTCGGGTACAGCGGCAATCACATATGCCCCGTTCCAGTCCCTCTCACTGTTCAAGATTTGCAATCTAGGGGGCGACAGTACTATTCTAGTCTCGAATGCAGAAATTACCACGGCATTGGACCCAGTCCTTACCACGTTCGTATGTCACATATGGAATTCGTTCCGCCTTGAAAGTACTCTAGACTTCTTGACGTTTCACCGTCATCGTCCTCCCCTAATGCAATCTCCACCTGAATATCCGCAGATACTCATGGTACCTTCCTCTCCACTACTTCGATATCACTCTCATACCTCACCGCATTCGTTAATGTCTTTTAAAGTCTTTTAAAGGTTTTAGAGTTTTTTAATTAGCGGTTTAATCCTAATAGTCGGCTCATCCTCGGTACATCCCTTTGACAAGTCCCGACCACTACTCGCAATCCGTTCCCCAAAGAATCTCAACGGCAATCTTGCCTCATCTCTTTCTCATGCATCTTATCAGCATTATTCTCATCCGCTCTTGTACATCAGCATCGTCAGCATCATTCTCTTTATCCATTACTCAACAGCATCGTCAGCATCTTGCTCAGCATCATCAACATCTTTCTCAGCATCACTGTCCAACGTCATCCTCGACATCTTTCTCCTTAGTTATTGTTCAGCAGCACCGCCAGTGTCCTTCTCCTCCGTTGTCGCTCCGTAACGCCATCAACATCATACTCCTTGGTTGTTGCTCAGTAGCACCACCACGCTTCCACTACGCCTCGTCGGGTATTCCTTTTTACCGTCTTGAAGATCATCCTTTCATCTCACTTCTTTCTCAACTCAACTATTCTTTCTTTTCCCTCTCCCTATTCATCGCTTTCATAGATTCCTTCACAACAGGACTTATCTCTCTTTTCTCAGTCTTAATTTATTACTTTCAAAATTTCCTTATTATCAACCCATAATTCCAGTGCAATCCTCTATTTCTCAACCAATGCCATAATTGTTAAATAATTAAATCATTTCACATATTAAGAAGATCAAGCAACTCATGCATATTTCAAAAGACATGTTAACTAAAAACCACAAATCGATCTCGGCGGTTCGTGTGGATAGCCAAACAAACAAATAAACACACAAATGCCATTCCACTACTTCGCTTAATGAGATCGGGGTCCAATCTTTGAGATGATTGGACGCCTTAATATGTTACCTAAATACCACGTCGTCTTAAGGGAAAGCCCCTCTCCCACCTCAACGACGTAACGTTCTAATGCTCTCCCGTATTTCCCAGTCGTTCGTCTCTCCTCGTTTCCTTCGCGTCCATCACTCGAACTAAGACATTTTTCCCGTGCGTTAGAAACGAATTCAATAAATTCATTAATTCGTTTTTTAAAAACACTTTGAAACAATTCCTTTTTGAAAACACATTGTCAAGGCCCAAGGATTTCAGTTTCAAATCAAATTCATAATTAAAACGATAATTCGAAAATACTTTCTTTATCAAAATAGATTCCGTTTCATTTGTAAAACTCAATTTAAAACATTCATGTTATAAAAATCATTATCTTTAAATATCCAACAGAATACAGAATTCAAAAGGATAAATTTCTAGAATCACATCAAACTAATTTATTTAAGTTACAACACCGTTAAATGCTAATCTAAGAGGGTCATTTAAGAATTCAATTTACTTGAACTAAACATTTCTTAATTCAAACATATGTTTTTTCCACTACTAATTCTAACAGACAGATTTCAAAAATAAATCTAATTCACTACTCACATAATGCAAAATACTTTCAAACTCATTCAAGATTATCAATTAAATCATATCATTAACACACAACCTCAATCATGCTTAAGAAAATAATTCAAACTTAATCTCCTAATTAATTTTAACAAAACCGAATTACCTATGATAAACACTTCCTAACTACTAATAAATTCTAAACCTTGCAATCATAGAATTAGCATCATGAAAAATTAACTCAATCAATTTATTTATTTTCACTTCCAAAAACCGAAAAGAAAAAGGGAAAATTAACACATCATTTTTATCAAATATATAATAGCATACACATAGAAGATAGTCATTATCAATAGTCATTTCAAAGAGAAAGTCTTCTAACCACCTAAACATGCATTGGCCGAATCATATAGGTAAAATCTTGCAAAGATATGGCATACAATCAAAGACATAAAATAAGGAAATTATTCTATTTCTTTCAAGACTAAAACCGTGAGCATAAAAAGGAAATTTAACAATTTCAATTTCATTTTCTTAACTTGAATCAGAACAACAATTAAAGCCACAAATCTTTCAAAGTTTCATTTTTATTTTCCTTTAAATTCAATTCTTTCATGCATGCACTTCTATGTTCTTAGGTCAAGCTAGTCCTAGTATGCATGCAACCTAAATGATGACTAAATACCGTTTCCTACTCTCCTACCTCATGGTCGAATATCATCATGCATGAGACAAAGGATTTGGTTCACTTTTCAATACATAATCAAATCAAAGCATATAGATTTTCAAAGCAACTCTTTCCAAACATCATTCCACCTTGTTTACTCACATCAACATGCATGAATTTAAAATCACTAAATCCACCCATAATACACACATGCATCAACTTTTCAAGGAATAAAAGCACAAAATCCCATTTTTATCACTCATGGCCGAATGGCCTTCACACCAACATAACGTGCATAGAAAAAATCCTCAAATTAAATAATGTTCATGCTAAAAAAATCATTTTAAAGTTTGTTACCCTACTTATTTCATCTAGGCCGTGACACACATAGAGAAAAAACTTAATCTTTTAACTTGAAAATTGACATGCAAACCTCAAGGTCCTAACTTTTTAATTATTAACCATGGATTAATATATGCATATATAAAGATTAACCAAGATCATCACAAAACTAACATGCAAAGCTAAAAATCCCTACTTTCTTCTCAAATAAGCTTAGATCATGTAATTGTTTATCAAATAATCACATAGATGCACATAGATCACAATTTAAGCAAGAGAAATTAACATGCAAGACTTAAGATCTTCACTTTATCACAAATCAAGCTTAGATGATAAATTATTTATTAAATCCTTTCATAAAAACCTCATAGATCACGGTTTTTAGTGAGAAAATCCAACATGCAAATAGATTCATTTTAGTCTTCACAAAAATTTCAAGTAACACTTTAGATCTTTAAAAGTTTGTTTAGAAAATCACCATGATCTAGCAAGGAAGCTATAACCGAAACATAGAGTCCATGATTTCACATATTACAAACCATTTTAAGGTCTTAAAAGTCCATGGTTAAGCTTAAACAATACTTACACTCATCTTTCAAGCCATCAAAGTAAACATGCAAGGAGAAAGAAAAAGAAAAATTACAAAACCACAAGAAAAACCTAACTAACATAGTCTTCCTCTTGATCTTCGATTAACCTACCAAGGAAAATTGATCTCCTAGCTCCTAATGTTCTTGATCTCCAAGGAAAGCCTATGATCTTGCTCTAAGTCTCCTTCTTCTTCCTTCTTACTCCCCACGGCCACACTCTCTTCCTCTCTCTCTCTTTTATCTCCTAAGGGTTTGATGAGCCCTTAGGATGTGTTTCGAGCGTAAGTGAAGAAAATGGAAATGAAGTGTAGGAAATGAACAAAGACTATGGGCATTTATAGGCAAACTCACTCTTCCCTTCATGCCCTTGGTTTATGGTTCGGCCCAAGCATATAGGAAAGGGTAATTTTGGCTTTCCAAAAGTTTGCATGGGAGGGGTTAAATCAAAGGGAACATGGTGAGTAGGTTAGGGTATTAGGCTTCATCATGCAAAATTAGTTCCATCACCTCAAATCCTTTTTCCACCCATGTGATCTCCCTTTGGTTTCTATCTCATCCTATAATTTTCCTTGTCCAAAAATCAAAATCCTAAACCTACACACACACACACAAAACCGTAGCACCACACACACATATATGTACACACATCTTATATTTTCATTTTCTAATTACACTTATTTAAGACATTATAATTATTAATTCATACAATCATACAAATATTTCCAAGGGATCACACTCACACACAATTATTTTGAAGCAACATTCACATATCAAACCAAACACATATCATATTAAACACATATCATAAATTAAATTCATGTCATGGCAATAGATTTTATCTCCTACAAGAACACATTTCGTTATAAAGGAAATTTAAACTCTTTCAAGGTAAAACAATTATCCACTTAAAGTACACATAATTAAAATCTCCAAATAATTTTTAAAATCAAGCTTTTCATACACATAAGAAATTTCCAAAAGACAAATTCATTTGAAGCTTTTTATTCACTTTCAAAAATCAATATTTCTTAAAAATTCGTTCTTCACAAATTCAGAAAATAAATTTTGTAAATCAACCCAGAAAATTCCAAAAATTGAATTTTCAAATTCTTCTTTTCAAGACGATCGTTTTCGTATAAAGATCATAAAATTCCGAGTTACGATCGAAAAGATACGAATTTTCAAAGTTTGACAAATCCGAAAGAAAATTTATTCCAAATAGAAATCATTCTTTAATAAAATCACAAATTATCAAATCATTCCAAATTCAACAAAATCATTCACTTCTCATCCATAAAACACTTTGTTTATAAAATTTTGTAAAAATCATCACCTTAAATCTCATTCACGTAAAATATCCCTTTGAAATTCTTTGTAACACAAAACTTCAAGATTCCTTTTGATGAAATTCGTTTACGCACGTGTGGGAAAAATGCGGGGTGTTACATTCTCCCCAACTTGAAGATTTCTCGTCCTCGAGAAATGCAATATAGAGCGGGTCTGATCCGCGAATGTATAGCTCCTTTGGAGTAATTCCTTTACTCTTCAACTGCAGCAGTCGTCGCGACCTCGGATATGCACTGCCTATTCACCGTTCTTACGAGCAAATCAAACGGATTACTTGCAAAAGTAATCTCTGGGGGTACTTTCATCAGCATACGGAATGGATTACAAACAATACGGTTTTACTGAAAGAAAAAAGAGCAACGGGTTCAAGGCATCCGATCAGCATCCAGACATAACAGGGTGATACTCATTTGGTTCAAGACACTACTACTCTTAGGGTTACCTCCTTCTTCGTCGGTTCAAGCCTAATTAAACTATTCCTTAAAATCTCAAATCTCTACTTACTCCCCAACTTAAATAAATCATACCTCTATACACTACATCCTTCATCACAGACTTAGCCTCTAAAAATCCTTATATTTCACCACTTTCGATTGGTCCTACAAGATTTCTCATCACTTAGCTTCAAGCTATCCTTTAATTGTCTTACACTTCATCCATTAATTGCTCCTATCCGACTTCTAGGGTCACTATTTCATCTTCCTTTTTCCCTAACAGCCACTAATCCTCAAGAAACACGTACTATTTCACTCCCTATCTTAAACACTTTAATCATGCAACTTAAACACTCTAAACCTTTTTCCACCTCTTACTAATTATCACAGGTTCTAAACCATCAAAATTTCTTCAGTTCAGAGACCTATTGTTCCTCAAAACATCAAATCTTGGCTTTTCAACCTAACTTTGGGTCAACACTTAAGGGTTCTAACCACAATTCTTCTACTTCATCCATCCGGCCTCGCCATACTGCCACCTATTCACCTCCGCTTAACCATTCCTTCAACTCAATCGAAGTACTTATGACTCTTAATTCTAAATATCCTCTCAAATTCCTCCTTATCCTATCACCACCTAGACCATCATCTTACCCAATCTGACGTCAAGACTCTTAATTCTAACCACTTTACATGACTCATCACTTATCTATGACTCAAAAGGGTACTCCTATCTTTTCCAAGACTCATACCTCCTTCATTCACATCCACAAATCCTCATTTCCCCTGATCCTTGAAACTTTTACCTAACACCACTCCATAATTCACTTCCTAATCTAGGAATATCTACTTAACTGGTACTGGATGCCAGGGTTTAACATTCTCACTAAAGCTTTTGGAAAAGAACAAATGTTGGGTCAAGGGTCAAGGAGAATCTTTGGGTTCATCAATGATCATAACAATTTATCAAGCTTCTTTGACAGAACAGGGGCTAGGAATTTTCTGAAAAAGGCTCTTTCAATCGTCTTGCCAAAGCAATTTGGCAACACTCAGAGTTTTCACAAGAAAGGCTTCAACAAGAAAGGAGAGTTCTAGTCACAAGACAAGATCTCAGGTCAATAGTTCAAAGGTTACTTCAGACAAAAGGAGTTCACGTCAAAGAGAAGTTCAACAAAAAAGGGTTCGAACCATACATTAACACCTCAGGATGAAACTAATCACTGCTACTTGGGTCCCATTGCAGGCGAAAATGATGCATTCCGGAAAAACATTCGCGTACCCCTAGCACCTCTATCCTCATCTATCGCTATCTTACTACTAATCGCACACACAGGGCCACCTAGTAGAGCATGTCAATCCACACACAAGTTTACTTAGATCAACCATTTCTCTGATACCACAACTGTAACACCCCGATTTGGCAACTTGAAACCACAATTGTTTTAAATGAATTATAGTGAAAATTTGGGCCATTTTTTTTTAAACATGTATGGCGTGAACATGGGAACATTTTAAATTTTCGAAACTTAGTTATAACCAAAAACACAAGTTCACCTAATGCCATACTTTTTCAAGTTCCAAACCGATATGTCACAAGACACCGCACTTTGAAACTCGTTTACTAAAACATCATTTAAACATAGTAGCCCATTTAACTCAATTCCAAACATCAGTACTGAAAATAAACTTAGTTCGGGGTACAGCATGATAGAGCTATGATGATAAGTACTTGAAGTGGGTACATTACTTAAGGGGGATTACCTATTTTCTAGTCATATATATATATGCACCAAAACATGCCACCTAGTACTGAGCTTTGGTAGATCAAGCTCTCACTCGTCCTCATCATCCATCAGGAGATCCTCGGGGCTCGGGCACCAATCCTCGTCGCTGAGACACTCCTCGGTGTCGGCCTCGGACCAAGTGTCGGGATCATCATCATCTGCCTCCTCGGTGATCTCCTCCATGGAGTCGTCTGATGCACTATCTGCCTCCATCTCACGAACTGCAGACCTCTCCGTAAGCTCGGCCCTTCTTCGCTTAATCTCTATGAAGAACATCACATATGCAGACATAGTAATGTTGTCTCCCCTCAAAGGAGATGCTCCTATCTCCCGAATCAACTGGTATCTCGCAATGTTGTCCATCTAAAGATGCATACAGGTTTTTTACAGTACAAAGCAGAAATGCGAGAAAGTGAGCTACCCAAAACGGCAATGTCGACTATGTGGGATTACATTAGGTAAATATTAAGACAAAACAACAACATGAAATAAATCATAACAACAACATCAAATAAAGGCAAAGAACATATCAAATAAATTAACCACACATGATCATCATCAAAATATGAACATGCACACATATTCAATCTTTCATATCATCATCTTTCGTATCCTTCTATTGAAACTTTCACAACCTTATCGCTTCTCTTCTCACTCATTATTTCCAATCTTATCAAATATTTCCGAACTCATAAATCTTATTCATCACTTGATGTTTTTACTGTACTTTTCTTTTTAAAGTCTTAATTTCTTAAGTCTTATCGTCTCGATTGGCATCAATGATGTAGGGAATTCATCATTGAGCTCGCACACACGTCTACATCTCCTCGGTCATCCACCCAACCTAGTCGAAAGCAAAAAGGAGTACAGGACCTTTACCACGCGGGCACGACAGCTGTCTCACAATTGGCTCCAAGCCAGGAGAACTGTAGAAATCTCAGGTACAGTCTCAAATCAATTCAATTCATATCATTTCATATCATGTATTATCAAGGCACACTGTAGAAATCTCGAGTACAGCGGCAATCACATATGCCCCGTTCCAGTCCCTCTCACTGTTCAAGATTTGCAATCTAGGGGGCGACAGTACTATTCTAGTCTCGAATGCAGAACTTACTACGGCATTGGACCCAGTCCTTACCACGTTCGTATGCCACATATGGAATTCGTTCCGCCTAGAAAGTACTCTAGACTTCTTGATGTTTCACCGTCATCGTCCTCCCCTAATGCAATCTCCACCTGAATATCCGCAGATACTCATGGTACCTTCCTCTCCACTACTTCGATATCACTCTCATACCTCACCGCATTCGTTAATGTCTTTTATAGTCTTTTAAAGGTTTTAGAGTTTTTTAATTAGCGGTTTAATCCTAATAGTCGGCTCATCCTCGGTACATCCCTTCGACAAGTCCCGACCACTACTCGCAAAATGTGAAGAAACCGCAATTGGTGGTTGGAGAGACAAAGGAACCCTAGGAATACACCTAGAAGGGGGGGTTGAATAGGTGTCTAAGCTACCTTGAAAGATTTTCGAACGAAACAAATTGAAACAATCAAAACAAATTTTTTTTGCAATTTTGTTCAGGTTTACTCGAGTAGATTTCAGAGTACTCGAGTAGTACTCGATTAAAGACTCGTTTACTCGAGTATATCTGACAGAAACCAGAAAAATCAAGTTTTCATTCGCATACGAAAATCAATCAATTTACATGAAAGATCAGAAATTCAGCGGAGATGATTAACACCTATATTCTTATTGATTAACCTAGTTATGAAAATGATTTTCCCCAAGTTAATTTGAACAATAAAGATTCAATTTAATCAATTATGAAAATCACTCTTTTCTAGGTTTTCAACCAAGAACGCAATCAAATGACTTGAATATAAAGAGTAAGGGTTTAGAGATACGACACAGTGATTTATCCTGGTTCACTTTCATCCGCTTGAAAGCTACATCCAGTCCCCTCTTCAACCAAGAGAGATTCTTCACTATGAGGAATTAGAGTTCTCAAATTGCAAGTAAATGCCTCACAAGACTCCCTTCTTGCTAGCCTACAAGAGATAACCGACACCCTTGCCTTGTAATCCTATTGATCTTCTCTCTAATCTAACCTCTACCCCTTATTGATAATCGACACAACAAGTCTTCAATTGCTTGATGATAATCCACACACCAAGTCTTCTCCTTGCTTGATTCACAACCAAGACTTCTTCTTCTTCAATGAACGTTGCTTGATGATAATCGACACACCAAGGCTTCTTGTTTGTTGTAGTGGCTTGCCTTATTGCAAAGATTACAACTCAATGAATACACATAACAATCCTAATGAATCTCAATCAATAGCTAAGACAATTCACAATAAGAGATTCAAAGGTTCTTGATCAAAGAATATGAAAATATGAAAAGCTTTGATCTTTGAAATTGAGAGAGAATAGAATGGCTTGATTCTTTGTAAAATGAATATCAAAATAATAGGTTATGATCACAAAGGTTAGGAAAAGGTTTTTATAGAATACCCAAAAGTTATGGCACTTGAAAACTGATTTTGAGAAGTGAAAATCGTATTTTAAAAATCAGTTCAGCAGTGTTTACTCGAGTAAATTGCAGCATACTCGAGTAGTACTCGATTAAACAAACTCATACTCGAGTAGATTGATACTGCACTTGTTTAAAACTTGTTTTCTCAAAAACCAACCTTTCCTTTAAAACCTTTAAGCCACCTATTGATTCTAGATTAAGTGAAAACTCAAATTATGATTTAATCAAGACTTATGAATGAGATTCACTACCCTCTAAACAAACTACCCAAATGAAAACCTATGAAGCTTGAGAGGCAAAAGATAAAACAAAAACAATTACACTCAAACTTAAGTCTTCATGAGCTTGTTCTCTCTTCTTCATTTGATGTTTGTTGTTGCTTGTTGAACTTGAACTTGATCAACATATGATAGCTTGTTCAAAACACTTTGTAACCTTTTGTCATTATCAAAACATTCATCATGGAACTTACAATCTCCCCATCATGAAACTTACAATCTCCCCCTTTTTGAAAATGACAAACCATGTTTTGAAGTTCTCCAAAAGTTCTTTGAAGTTGTTGATGCTTTAACAATTTGATCACTTGGTGAGACTCTTGCTCCTCCTCAATAAATGCTTTTGACATTTGAATCCAATTGAGATAAGCTTGATTCTCCCCCTTTCTTCAACAACTTTGCTCAACCTACATAAAAACAACAAAAACAACCTTTCTCCAAACAAACATCTAAAAATCATATTATTTCTCCAACAAATATTTCTCCCCTTTGAGAAACATTCCAATCAATTCAAAACATCATATTTCTCCCCCTTTGGCATTATCAAAAAAAAAATCATATATACCAATTGAAATATAACATCTAAGCCAAGGTAAGAAATCAATGATCATTTCTTTACAACATTGATACCAATTGAACAAATACAATAGAACTATACTTTGAAATGTGATACCAATTGGCAAGAGAATATAACAATGAAATATGATACCAATTGAGAACTAAAAAGATCTTAATATCACTTAACAAAGAAGATATCAATTGTAAAGAAGTATCAATAATCACAAAAATTTGATACCAAATGTGATATTTCTTTAATAACAACCAAAGCATGTCACTATATCATGATAACCATCTATGAATCTACTCAATGATACCAAATGATTTAATTAAACAATTAGAAAAGTAATACCAATTGAGAAGATACCATATGAAGTTCACAATCTAACCATAACATTTGTACCATATTGTAGGACTTCTTTTGATACCAATTGAAGATGCAAATATGAATAACACTTGTAAGCTCTCTTTGCTCTTCAATCATACCTACAAAACAATCATGCTTTGCTTTTTGGTATCCAAATGGTTTTGGATCCATTTTTGTTAGTGTAGGGACTTTCACCCTTTTTCATCCAAACAAAATCTCCTTTAGGTATACCATGCACTTTAATATAACACACATTTGAAGTATGTCCATGAGTACCACAATAGAAACATGTTGGTGCATTTGAGAAATCAACTTTATAAAAATCAACAACATTTCTATAAGATTTACTCTTAGCATTAGTATAACCCAAACCAAACTTGTTTGAATTTTCTCTTTGAAAATTTAACAATATGCGCAATCTAATATCACCATTTGAGAAACTTGCAAGCTTATTTTTCAAAATAGCATTTTCATCTTTGAGCAACTTGCAATTCTCACAATCAAACACAATATTCACTCTACTAGCACAATCACAAGAAGAACTAGCATATATAAGATCAAGAGTTTCATTTTCAAGATTAAGCTCATCAACTTGCTTTTGAAGATCTAAAATCTCTTTTTGATGTTTCAAAATGAGCTTCTTCCTTTCAATGTTTTTCAAAGCTAGTTTTTCAAGTTGTTCATGCATTTCTTCATAAGCATTATATAACAATTCATATTTAGAAGAAATTTCGGATTTAGTATGACTTACATCGCTTTCCTCGCTTTGATAACTTTATTCATCATTTGAACATTGTTCTTCATCATCTACTAGAGTTATCAAGTTGAGACAAGCAACTTCTTCATTATCCGAAGAACTACTCGATGTGCTTTTCTTGTTATCTTCATCACTATCCCAAACTATGTATGCTCTTTTAGATTTAGAATTTTTCTTGTCTTTCTCCTTTTTCTTGAGATACCTAGAGCATGAGTACTTGAGATGTCCGGGTTTTCCACATTCATGGCAAACTACACCTTCTTTTGAAGTTTTGGTCTTGTAGTGTGGAGAATCCTTCTCTTTACTTTTGTCCTTGTTCAACCTTCCTTTTCTCCTTAGAAACTTGTCAAACTTCCTTAGTAGAAGTTTCATGTCTCTTTCATCAACATCTGAATCGGAATCTTCACTATCATCATCATTGGAACTCATTTTCTTTTTATATCCACTTTTGACTTTAAGAGCAAGTCCCTTTCTTTCTTTGTTTTTATTCGACTCTTCATTGATACTTAATCGTCCAAGCTCCATTTCATGTTCTTGAAGCTTTCCAAAGAGTGTTGCTAGATCCATAGCATCCAAATTCTTAGATTCAACAATAGCCGTTACTTTTGGTTGCCAATTCCTGTCTAAACATCTCAACACTTTGTTAGAAAGTTCACCTTGTAAGAAAGTCTTACCAAGAGCAAGTAAATGATTAATAATATGAGTAAAACGCTTTTGCATATCATTAATAGATTCATTTGGAAGCATTTGAAACAATTCATAATCACGCATTAAAGCATTCAATCTAGCTCTCCTAACCTCACTAGTTCCTTCATGAGTCACTTGTAAAGTGTCCCACATTTCCTTAGCACTAGAACATTGAGAAACTCTAAAGAACTCGTCATAGGATAAAGCGGAGGTAATGATATTCTTTGCTTTATAATCATATTGAACTTTCTTTCTATCATCATCCTTCCACTTATCCTCGGGGATCAATTGTTCTACACCTTCAACTAAACTAGAGGGAATATGAGGACCTTTTTCAACTACTTTCAAAATTTCACTATCTATGGCTTGGATAAAGATTTTCATTCTAACTTTCCAATATGCATAGCCTTCTCCGGCAAACAATGGAGGACGATTTATTGAATAACCTTCACCACCAAAAGGATTCATGGAACCCATTGCGATTTTCTTAAAGGATCTTTACGAAAAAGCTCTTATGCTCGTGTCTTTCGACCGAGCTCTGATACCAATTGAAGAAACCGCAATTGGTGGTTGGAGAGACAAAGGAACCCTAGGAATACACCTAGAAGGGGGGGTTGAATAGGTGTCTAAGCTACCTTGAAAGATTTTCGAACGAAACAAATCGAAACAATCAAAACAAAATTTTTTTGCAATTTTGTTCAGGTTTACTCGAGTAGATTTCAGAGTACTCGAGTAGTACTCGATTAAAGACTCGTTTACTCGAGTATATCTGACAGAAACCAGAAAAATCAAGTTTTCATTCGCATACGAAAATCAATCAATTTACATGAAAGATCAGAAATTCAGCGGAGATGATTAACACCTATATTCTTATTGATTAACCTAGTTATGAAAATGATTTTCCCCAAGTTAATTTGAACAATAAAGATTCAATTTAATCAATTATGAAAATCACTCTTTTCTAGGTTTTCAACCAAGAACGCAATCAAATGACTTGAATATAAAGAGTAAGGGTTTAGAGATACGACACAGTGATTTATCCTGGTTCACTTTCATCCGCTTGAAAGCTACATCCAGTCCCCTCTTCAACCAAGAGAGATTCTTCACTATGAGGAATTAGAGTTCTCAAATTACAAGTAAATGCCTCACAAGACTCCCTTCTTTCTAGCCTACAAGAGATAACCGACACCCTTGCCTTGTAATCCTATTGATCTTCTCTCTAATCTAACCTCTACCCCTTGTTGATAATCGACACAACAAGTCTTCAATTGCTTGATGATAATCCACACACCAAGTCTTCTCCTTGCTTGATTCACAACCAAGACTTCTTCTTCTTCAATGAACGTTGCTTGATGATAATCGACACACCAAGGCTTCTTGTTTGTTGTAGTGGCTTGCCTTATTGCAAAGATTACAACTCAATGAATACACATAACAATCCTAATGAATCTCAATCAATAGCTAAGACAATTCACAATAAGAGATTCAAAGGTTCTTGATCAAAGAATATGAAAATATGAAAAGCTTTGATCTTTGAAATTGAGAGAGAATAGAATGGCTTGATTCTTTGTAAAATGAATATCAAAATAATAGGTTATGATCACAAAGGTTAGGAAAAGGTTTTTATAGAATACCCAAAAGTTATGGCACTTGAAAACTGATTTTGAGAAGTGAAAATCGTATTTTAAAAATCAGTTCAGCAGTGTTTACTCGAGTAAATTGCAGCATACTCGAGTAGTACTCGATTAAACAAACTCATACTCGAGTAGATTGATACTGCACTTGTTTAAAACTTGTTTTCTCAAAAACCAACCTTTCCTTTAAAACCTTTAAGCCACCTATTGATTCTAGATTAAGTGAAAACTCAAATTATGATTTAATCAAGACTTATGAATGAGATTCACTACCCTCTAAACAAACTACCCAAATGAAAACCTATGAAGCTTGAGAGGCAAAAGATAAAACAAAAACAATTACACTCAAACTTAAGTCTTCATGAGCTTGTTCTCTCTTCTTCATTTGATGTTTGTTGTTGCTTGTTGAACTTGAACTTGATCAACATATGATAGCTTGTTCAAAACACTTTGTAACCTTTTGTCATTATCAAAACATTCATCATGGAACTTACAATCTCCCCATCATGAAACTTACAAAATGTTCCCCAAAGAATCTCAACGGCAATCTTGCCTCATCTCTTTCTCATGCATCTTATCAGCATTATTCTCATCCGCTCTTGTACATCAGCATCGTCAGCATCATTCTCTTTATCCATTACTCAACAGCATCGTCAGCATCTTGCTCAGCATCATCAACATCTTTCTCAGCATCACTGTCCAGCGTCATCCTCGACATCTTTCTCCTTAGTTATTGTTCAGCAGCACCGCCAGTGTCCTTCTCCTCCGTTGTCGCTCCGTAACGCCATCAGCATCATACTCCTTGGTTGTTGCTCAGTAGCACCACCACGCTTCCACTACGCCTCGTCGGGTATTCCTTTTTACCGTCTTGAAGATCATCCTTTCATCTCACTTCTTTCTCAACTCAACTATTCTTTCTTTTCCCTCTCCCTATTCATCGCTTTCATAGATTCCTTCACAACAGGACTTATCTCTCTTTTCTCAGTCTTAATTTATTACTTTCAAAATTTCCTTATTATCAACCCATAATTCCAGTGCAATCCTCTATTTCTCAACCAATGCCATAATTGTTAAATAATTAAATCATTTCACATATTAAGAAGATCAAGCAACTCATGCATATTTCAAAAGACATGTTAACTAAAAACCACAAATCGATCTCGGCGGTTCGTGTGGATAGCCAAACAAACAAATAAACACACAAATGCCATCCCACTACTTCGCTTAATGAGATCGGGGTCCAATCTTTGAGATGATTGGACACTTTAATATGTTACCTAAATACCATGGCATCTTAAGGGAAAGCCCCTCTCCCACCTCAACGACGTAACGTTCTAATGCTCTCCCGTATTTCCCAGTCGTTCGCCTTTCCTCGTTTCCTTCGCGTCCATCACTCGAACTAAGACATTTTTCCCATGCGTTAGAAACGATTTCAATAAATTCATTAATTCGTTTTTTGAAAACACTTTGAAACAATTCCTTTTTGAAAACACATTGTCAAGGCCCAAGGATTTCAGTTTCAAATCAAATTCATAATTAAAACGATAATTCGAAAATACTTTCTTTATCAAAATAGATTCCGTTTCATTTGTAAAACTCAATTTAAAACATTCATGTTATAAAAATCATTATCTTTAAGTATCCAACAAAATACAGAATTCAAAAGGATAAATTTCTAGAATCACATCAAACTAATTTATTTAAGTTACAACACCGTTAAATGCTAATCTAAGAGGGTCATTTAAGAATTCAATTTACTTGAACTAAACATTTCTTAATTCAAACATATGTTTTTTCCACTACTAATTCTAATAGACAGATTTCAAAAATAAATCTAATTCACTACTCACATAATGCAAAATACTTTCAAACTCATTCAAGATCATCAATTAAATCATATCATTAACACACAACCTCAATCATGCTTAAGAAAATAATTCAAACTTAATCTCCTAATTAATTTTAACAAAACTGAATTACCTATGATCAACACTTCCTAACTACTAATAAATTCTAAACCTTGCAATAATCATAGAATTAGCATCATGAAAAATTAACTCAATCAATTTATTTATTTTCATTTCCAAAAACCGAAAAGAAAAAGGGAAAATTAACACATCATTTTTATCAAATATATAATAGCATACACATAGAAGATAGTCATTATCAATAGTCATTTCAAAGAGAAAGTCTTCTAACCACCTAAACATGCATTGGCCGAATCATATAGGTAAAATCTTGCAAAGATATGGCATACAATCAAAGACATAAAATAAGGAAATTATTCTATTTCTTTCAAGACTAAAACCGTGAGCATAAAAAGGAAATTTAACAATTTCAATTTCATTTTCTTAACTTGAATCAGAACAACAATTAAAGCCACAAATCATTTCAAAGTTTCATTTTTATTTTTCTTTAAATTCAATTCTTTCATGCATGCACTTCTATGTTCTTAGGTCAAGCTAGTCCTAGTATGCATGCAACCTAAATGATGACTAAATACCATTTCCTACTCTCCTACCTCATGGCCGAATATCATCATGCATGAGACAAAGGTTTTGGTTCACTTTTCAATACATAATCAAATCAAAGCATATAGATTTTCAAAGCAACTCTTTCCAAACATCACACCACCTTGTTTACTCACATCAACATGCATGAATTTAAAATCACTAAATCCACCCATAATACACACATGCATCAACTTTTCATGGAATAAAAGCACAAAATCCCATTTTTATCACTCATGGCCGAATGGCCTTCACACCAACATGACGTGCATAGAACAAATCCTCAAATTAAATTATGTTCATGCTAAAAAAATCATTTTAAAGTTTGTTACCCTACTTATTTCATATAAGCCTTGACACACATAGAGAAAAAACTTAATCTTTTAACTTGAAAATTGACATGCAAACCTCAAGGTCCTATCTTTTTAATTATTAACCATGGATTAATATATGCATATATAAAGATTAACCAAGATCATCACAAAACTAACATGCAAAGCTAAAAATCCCTACTTTCTTCTCAAATAAGCTTAGATCATGTAATTGTTTATCAAATAATCACATAGATTCACATAGATCACGATTTAAGCAAGAGAAATTAGCATGCAAGATTTAAGATCTTCACTTTATCACAAATCAAGCTTAGATCATAAATTATTTATTAAATCCTTTCATAAAAACCTCATAGATCACGGTTTTTAGTGAGAAAATCCAACATGCAAATAGATTCATTTTAGTCTTCACAAAAATTTCAAGTAACACTTTAGATCTTTAAAAGTTTGTTTAGAAAATCACCAAGATCTAGCAAGGAAGCTATAACCGAAACATAGAGTCCATGATTTCACATATTACAAACCATTTTAAGGTCTTGAAAGTCCATGGTTAAGCTTAAACAATACTTACGCTCATCTTTCAAGCCATCAAAGTAAACATGCAAGGAGAAAGAAAAAGAAAAATTAAAAAACCACAAGAAAAAACTAACTAACATAGTCTTCTTCTTGATCTTCGATTAACCTACCAAGGAAAATTGATCTCCTAGCTCCTAATGTTCTTGATCTCCAAGGAAAGCCTATGATCTTGCTCTAAGTCTCCTTCTTCTTCCTTCTTACTCCCCACGACCACACTCTCTTCCTCTCTCTCTCTTTTCTCTCCTAAGGGTTTGATGAGCCCTTAGGATGTGTTTGGAGTGTAAGTGAAGAAAATGGAAATGAAGTGTAGGAAATGAACTAAGACTATGGGCATTTATAGGCAAACTCACTCTTCCCTTCATGCCCTTGGTTTATGGTTCGGCCCAAGCATATAGGAAAGGGTAATTTTGGCTTTCCAAAAGTTTGCATGGGAGGGGTTAAATCAAAGGGAACATGGTGAGTAGGTTAGGGTATTAGGCTTCATCATGCAAAATTAGTTCCATCACCTCAAATCCTTTTTCCACCCATGTGATCTCCCTTTGGTTTCTAACTCATCCTATATTTTTCCTTGTCCAAAAATCAAAATCCTTAACCTACACACACACACAAAACCGTAGCACCACACACACATATATGTACACACATCTTATATTTTCATTTTCTAATTACACTTATTTAAGACATTATAATTATTAATTCATACAATCATACAAATATTTCCAAGGGATCACACTCACACACAATTATTTTCAAGCAACATTCACATATCAAACCAAACACATATCATATTAAACACATATCATAAATTAAATTCATGTCATGGCAATGGATTTTATCTCCTACAAGAACACATTTTGTTATAAAGGAAATTTAAACTCTTTCAAGGTAAAACAATTATCCACTTAAAGTACACACAATTAAAATCTCCAAATAATTTTTAAAATCAAGCTTTTCATACACATAAGAAATTTCCAAAAGACAAATTCATTTGAAGCTTTTTATTCACTTTCAAAAATCAATATTTCTTAAAAATTCGTTCTTCACAAATTCAGAAAATAAATTTTGTAAATTAACCCATAAAATTCCAAAAATTGCATTTTCAAATTCTTCTTTTCAAGACGATCGGTTTCGTATAAAGATCATAAAATTCCGAGTTACGGTCGAAAAGATACGAATTTTCAAAGTTTGACAAATCCGAAAGAAAATTTATTCCAAATAGAAATCATTCTTTAATAAAATCACAAATCATCAAATCATTCCAAATTCAACAAAATTGTAACATCCCGCGCTTTCCCGACTAGGACAAATAAAATTTGATTAAAGAAGAGTTTTGAAACATTGTTTTACAAAGAATTTTCAATAAGTATTTTATTCGATCTCGAAGTAAAGTGTTGATTTTACGGAGTTTTAATCAATAAATATTTTTATGGATCAAGTAAAAATGATTTTTATTGATTGGTGATTTATTTTAAAAATGAATTTTCTTTATGGATTTACTTAGATGTATCAACTTCGAAAATCCATAACTTTTTAACCGTAACTCCGATTTTTATGATCTTTATATCAAAACGATCGTATCGAAATGTAGATTTCAAAAATATTTCTTTCATAATTTTCTGGAATGGTTTGCGAAAAATTTTCTCAGAATTGTAAAGGACGAATTTTCAAGGAATTAATCATGAAAAATAGTTTTTGACTTTTAATGAATTTTTCCTTTTGGGATTATCTTTAATACATTAAAGTATGATTTTAGAAAATGAAATAAGGGCTATAAGTGCAACCAATAAGTATAGTTTATTATTTAAAAGAAATTGTGTTTAATTGTTAATGTGTATGCTTGGTTATTATTTTTGTGATTAAAGTGTGTGCTTGATTGATGAATGCGTGTATGTATGTGTATGTATATATATGTGTATGTATGTATGTACGTGTGTGTATATGTATGAGCTAGGATTTATAAGATTCTAGAAGCTTATAGGTTAAGAAATAAGAAACTAAGTGAACTAAACCCAAAACCAAACTAAGTTAGAATAGTAACCAAACCCTAACTAAAATCTAACTAATACTTAAGCCTAAGTGACCCCTAAAATCCTAGGCTATCCTACCTTGTACCCCTTGCATTTGATAAAGACCACCCATGCAAGTTTTTGGAGTCCCAAAATTACCCCTCCTAATGCATGTGTGGCCGAATTACTCCCAAGGCCAAAGAAGGAAATCTTGAATTTCCTATATAAGGAAGTGGCCTTAGTTCCTTCACCCCATTCATTTCTCATTTCTACACTTCCACTCCAAACACTAAACACCACCCTAAGAGCCCATTAAACTCTTAGAGGAAAAAGAAGAAAAGAAATAGGGAGAGAGAAAGGGAACATGGTCGTGGACTTGAAGAGGAAGAAAAAGGAGGTTTCAATCCTTATTCTTTGTAGATCAAAGGAGTTAGGAGACTAGAAGACCAACCCCTTTTCATGGTAGGATTTGAAGATCAAGAAAGAAGATTTGTAATAGTGTAGTTTTTCTCTTTTGTTTGTAGATCTACTTCATTTTCTTCTTTGCATGTTCATTTTTATGAGTTGAGAGATGATTCTATGTGTGTTCATCTTTGATCTTGGACTCTAAGGACTCAAATTAATTTGTAATATGTTAAACTCATGCTTGATGTTTCGGTTGGGATTTCTCTTTGATGAATCTAGTATTTTTCTAACCAAAATCTTAAAGATCTAAAGAAAACTAAGCTTTTTGTAAAACCTAAAATAGATCTCCTTGCATGACTGTTTCTCTTGTTCTAAACCATGGATTATATGTGTTTATGTGATGATTTGATGAATAAGTCCATGATCTAAGTTTGTTTATTAATAAATTGAAATTCTTTAGCTTTGCATGTTAGACCTTTTTGCTAAACCGAGATCTATGTGTATTTCCATAATTATTTGTTGAATAAGTTTATGATCTAAATTTGTTTTGTGAAAGAGTTCAAGTTTCTAGTCTTGCATGTTGATTTTTAAGTTAGATCTAGTATTTGGGTTTGCAAACAAATTGATTTCTAAACTTGATTTAAAAGATCTTGATAAATAAGCATTTTCTTCTATAATTCTTAAGTTACCTCATGAACCAATTCATTTTCCTCTTGATCTCTTAAAGTGTTTTAAGAAAAAAGTTTGATTTTGAGTTGCATGAAGGGTTTTTCAAGAGATCTAGTGTTTTCAATTACATGCATGCAAAGATCTTAACTTAAAAATAATAGATCTAATATGTTTAAGAACTTAATGTTCAACTTGGTTTTAAAAAGGGCTTTTGTGCTCATGATTTTATTTTCTTGCTTGATTTGATTTTGGGTGCATGTAAAGGAAAATTATTTTTATAAAAGAGTTTAGCTCAATACATGAAATTTTTGATAAAATGAACTCATTTTCTTTATGCATATTTCGGTGGTGGCTTAAATTTTTAAAGAAGAATTTTACTTGAAATATTTGATACATGCATGTATGATTTCCTTTAAGATCTATAAATTCTAAGTATGTGCATGTTAAGATCTAGGATAGTTTAGTTTGATTCTTGATTCTTAATTTAAAAGGCTTGGTTCTTATTTCTAGATGTTGATGCATGCTTTATTTGAATTAAAATAAATTGTTTTCATGAAAAATTAATTCGGTTTTTTTGAAAGAAAAAAATAATTGATGGATTGATTTTTTGTATTGATTTGTATGTATGAGTGTACCCTTGATTTTCATGAAAATAAATGAATAAACCAATTTGTTGAATAAAATGTCATGCTGAAAATTGTGATTTATGTGTTTCTAACTTTGGCCAATAATATGTGTGTATGTTCAATATTCTTGAAATTTTTTCACTGTCTTAATAATGTTAAAATAAGATTCTCTGAATTTTTAAATGATTTTTGGAATTTATTTTCTATTCCTATGAGAGCAAACTTTGTGAAAACGATTTTAAGAAAATAAGTTTTTCGGTTTAAAGAGAAACAGAATTTTCGAACTTGTACTGCTCTAAATTGCTTGAAATTTTTACGGTAGCTTCCTTAACCTCTTTAAATGTTCTCTGTAAAATTTGAAGAGATTTGGAGTTGATTTGATAATTTTTCTAAACACAAAACAATGAACTATTTGGTTCAGATTTTCTGGACTTAGTGACGATTTTAATTAGAAAAATATGACTTTAACAACTCCAAATAATCTGAAAATTTTATGAGATAGTCTTGACTGTGTAAGGAAGATTTATACCAATTTTTGTGAAATTCGGAGTTGAACAACTATTTTTAATCATGACGTTTTTGCCTCTGACCAGCAACAGTTCCGTTTTGTTTTTCATGTGAAATTTGATTTGAAAACTAGCTTGGGATTGTTTAAATGACTTGAAAATTTTATATGATGAACTTTGGAATATATGTGTGTGTTCTGGAAATTTTGAAGATTAAATAAATTTATTTGATTTAGTTTTGGATTTTATCCTTTGTGTTTCACCTTTAATCACACTAAGTTTCTATTTGAATGTTTTTGATGATTATAAATTTTATACTTTATGTTATGATCTTGGCTGCCTTGTATGATAATTATGATGTCTAGAAATGATTGAATAAGTGATTGTTTGATGGTATGTTTAGGTTATGCATGAATAAATTATTTAGCTAATCAAAGTGTTGTGTTTGATCTTGTAATTGGTTTTGAAAATTAATTGGTTTTTGAAATAGTTTAGCTTTGATTTAATTGAATAACCTTGGACTTAATGGTTGTTGCCCTTAATTCATTTCACAATGTTATGTTTTAAAAATAAATCATTTAAGTGTTTACTTTATAACAAAGTCTTATATGAACTAAAGTTAAGTTTTTCAGTGTTTTTGAGTTTTGGTTAATGGCTGTCCGGAACGGACCAGCAACCAAAACCAATGATTTTAAAGTGTTTTATCAATTGTTTTGAAAAGATTTTGAGATGTTTAAAGTATTTTCAAACACTACTAGAAAATAAGGTTTTAAAATCGGTCGTTGTAAAGCCGATTTAAAAAAAACACGGTGGCAATTTTGTAAATAAAATCTAACTTTTAAAATCGGTCACCAAATGACCGATTTAGAAAGTACTTTCTAAACCGGTCGTTACTTGAGCCGATTTAGAAAGTGTTTCTTCTTTTTTTAAAATTTTTAATTTTTTTATCTTTTAAAATCGGCCAAAAACGACCGATTTAGAAAGTACTTTCTAAATCGGTCGTTTACTTGAGCCGATTTAGAAAGTGTTTCTTCTTTTTTAAAATTTTTAATTTTTTTATATTTTAAAATCGGTCATCTGGTCAGCCGATTTAGAAAGTGTTTATTTATTTATTAATTTTTTATATATTTTGACTTTTTAAATCGTTCGTTTTAAGTCCGATTTAAAAAAACAAAAAAATTAGAGTTTCTAAATCGGTCAATTAGTGACCGATTTAATAAATCTTCACCAAAAATTGATAGAACAGGTTTCAGCCAAAAATTGCCAAAACCTAACACAGCCCCCACTTTGTTCTTCTTCTTCTGTACAGTGCCTCTTCTCTTCTTCTTCATTCTTCGAAAATAACCTAGCCTCCTTCTTCTCGTTCTCTCTCTCAGGTTCCCTCCGTCTTCCCTCCACCACAAACCCTAACAAATCGTCGCCGCCGTCTTCCCTCTCGGTTCTCCTTCCGCCGTTTCTGCGTTCGTTTCCTTCGTTCTCCTTCCGTCGTCTTCCCTGTCCTCTTCTCCACGCGCAGCAGCAGCAAGCCACGACAGCCTCCACCTCGCCGCTTCTTCTCTCTCTGGTTCGCCTCCACCCCGCCGCTTCTTCTCTCTCGTCGCAACAATAAGCCCAGCAACAACAAGCAAAGCAAACCAAAGGCTCCGATGAGTTCCGTCCCTTCGTTCGCCGCCTCCCCGAGTTCAAGTTCTTGTACCATTTCAATCCCTTTGTTTATTTCTGTTTTGTGCTAGGGTTTTACTTGATTGGTGCAAAAATTATGCAATAATAGAATGAGAGAAACCTGATCCCTCTGGAAAAAAAAAACGTTTACAGGATCATATATACTAACTGATTTATACATTTAATGTTTGGAATCTCTGGCCTCCCTGGAAATGAATTGAAGTCACTTTGATGTGTATGAGCTAAAACCCATTAAGAAATAAAAATAGTTAACTTTCATTTTTTATAAGTACAGGGTCGGACCCAAATTAACCGAACGAAATTTTACAACTTTTAGCCAAATATTTCTCCCTGTGCGATATTTTGGTATAGGTTCATTTTCCAGGCTTCCTTGTTTTTAGAAGATGGATTTCTTTATGGGCGATTCTTTGTCTTATGTGCAATGGCACTGGTTTGCAATTTTATGATGATGTATATCTCTTTTGTTCCTTTCTTCCGTGGTTTTATCATCTTTTGTCACTCGAGGAAGATTCCTAATTATCCAGTACTGTAATCTTTTTCCTCAATAAATCCTTTTTTAAAGGGGTAGATAAAAGGGAGCAGAGCCCAAAAAGAAACTAAGAACCTAGAAAGCAGACATGGAATGTTAGAATGCTAGGAAAATATCTTTACTATGTCTTATAAGATTTGGAGTACCCTACTAGTAGTATAAATAGGCTATTGGATTAGTCCTCTGTATCACATCGAAACAATATCAATCTCATATTATTCTGAGTCTCTATTCTCTCTTTTCCTTCTTCTCTACCTAAGACCCTCAAATTCAATGGACAGTAATTCAGGTTTATCACTCTTAATAAAAGAGTTTTCAACTGTATTTCAAAACTGATAGCTCAATGTGATTTACTGAGAGAGCAAAACCTTTTATACTTTTCAACAGGCAAGAATTTATTTTTTTTATCAGCAATAGGCAAGATTAAATCCAAAAAACCTTCATTCAATCACTTTACCTTGCTCTCATCAAAATCAAAGTCCGCTAGAGCGAACATATCTGGTACTGCATATTCTTCTATGCATTTGTAGCGATCTAATGACCAGAGACGAATAACAATAACCTAATATAATCCCATGGAAATGTTTTAGTACAACAATGTCTAAACTGGTTAGAAACCATACCAAGCCAAAAACAAGAAACGTAAAAGAGATAAATTGTAGACAAATTAACTTAAATCTATGTTGTTTTTGTAGAAACATTTATTTCTGTTTTCTATTATTGTTATTTCAATTCTTGATTCTCTGTTAGATTTGGTTTAACATGTGAGAGAGAGACTTGAGAGGTATTGGTGTCAGGTAAATAGTATTGTTTCTCTTTTTATTATGCCTATCTGTGTGAGTGCTTAGTCTTGCAGGTATCATGGAGATGTGACTCCATTTTGTTTCACAGATAAACTGTGAAGACATTTATTGATGTTGGTTTTCCAGGTAGACAGTTTTTGTTTCTCTTTTGTTATAATCAGTTTTATTTATTACTCAATGTTTTTCTTTTGCTTCATGTTGCACAAAGCCATGTCAAGAACTAGGACTTATTAGTTATATTAGTCTTGTTTTGTTGTAGAAAGTGGGCTTTTTAATTTTAACTTTAGTGCTGTGATGGTGAAGTGAGTTTCAGATTGAGTATGAATTTGGGGTTTAGTCCTATGGTTATGATCGTCCAGCAATATAATGTGCTAAAAGTGATCCCCTAATGATTGACAAATCAGTTCACTTATCTTATTCTGAAGACAGTATGTGATTTCATTAGATTGAAGTGGTCTACACTTATAGTTTGAAGAAAATAAGCCAAAAGAAAAGAAATCATTTTGTTTGGAAATTAATTCATGACACATGTATTGTTATCTTGAGAAAACTTTTGCGAGATTATGGAAGGCCTTGTTTTGAGATAGCTTACTGATTTTGCAACCTTGATTTAACCCAGAATATGTTATTCAAGAAATTGACAAAGCTGGCTTTACCGAACCTACACCCATTCAATCTCAAGGTTGGCCAATGGCTTTGAAGGGGCGTGATCTAATAGGAATTGCAGAAACAAGATCAGCGAAGACACTTGCTTACTTGTTGCCTGCCATACTGCATGTTAATGCTCAGCCTATTCTAGGTAATGAAATATGTGTATTATTATCTTCATATGAGTTGCCTGGAATGAACATTCGTTGAAGTCTGTTTGTATCTGTTTCGAAGAGACTGGTTTTATTTAGCGGCTGACTGTTTTCTTTTCTCCCTATATTTGAAGCTGGTCTGTGACTAGATTTTGGACAACCCCTTATCTAAACTTGCAGAAATAGTGGCTTAGTGGTGAGAACTAACTCAATTCTGTTTCACTTGTTCTCTACTTTTTTTCTCCTGCTTACTAGGTTTTGGACAACCCCTTATCTAAACTTGCAGGAATGTCCAAGATACCTCACATGCTTACTAATTTATTTTACTTTTTTTTTTGCTTTTTCAAATTTATATCAGTCAGTTATGATCATTAGTTTGATTTGCTACACTAGAACTATACTGCTATACCTATACTCTTGTTAATATGTTGAATTAGTAGTAGTTGTTGTTGTTGTTGTGTTATACTCTCTTTTTATCTGTGTGTTGTGTTTTTTAATTTAGTGTATGTGTTTTGAGGCAATTTATCCTCTTGCCTTGCTTCAGTAATAGTCTATGGTTTTGATAAAGGAAAGTTAAAATTCACATATTGTTTAAATAGGAACACATTCAGGGTTGTGCACTCATGTTTTAATTAATTCAAGGGTCTAGATTGTTTTCAAGATAGAGTTATTAGGTTGGTCCTTTATTCGTTTCTCGTTTTTCACTTTAATTATAAGTGGTAGTGGGCTGAATATGCAGAAGTAAAAAGGATCAATACTCAACCAAAGGATGACATTAACAAAGATTGAGAGATCTCTTACTCAAGGAGATCGCGTACAATGTGGGTATTATGTTATGATAAATATGCTCACCATTATCATGGCAAATATTTCCAGTAGATGGAATGAGGTAATTGAATATGACTTTGTATTTTGAGTTTATTGAACAAAGTAATGAGGTAATTGAATAATCTTTATCTCATTTATATTTCAGACCATGAATCACAATCCTCAAGGTCCCGTATCACAAGAATCCATTGACAATGTTATTGAGCATTGGTCATCATTTATACTTTCAAACCAGCTAGGCTTTAATACTTAACTTTTGTAACTCTTGCGTATTTTGTTAGTTTGATAAGTATTTTGTATTTTCTACTTCAAGATTGTTAGTTTGATATGAATTTTGCTTATGAATTTTAGCTTGCTTAGGTTCTGTAATTGGGTTATTCTTCTGTGTAAAAAAGAAAATCTTTAATTTCATGCAGCAGGGGATGTATAAATTATGGGGTAAGCAGGAAAAAAAACTTTTAAAATCGGCCGTTATGACCGATTTCAAAAGTACTGTCTTTTAAAATCGGTCCTTTTGACCGATTTCATAAAATATTTTTGAAATCGGTCAAAAAGACTGATTTCAAAAGTACTTTTGAAATCGGTCATAACGACCGATTTCAAAAGGTCCACTTTTAATTCCACCGTATTCAACATCACCACAACGACCAATTTCAAAAGTCCAAAACGACCGATTTTAAAACTACTTTTTCCAGTAGTGAAAAGTCAAACTTGATTTGAAAAAGTTTTAACGATTTACGATTTTCCGACGAGAAGTAAAAAGAGTTTTCGAAAACGCGTTCTGATTCTAAATAGGACGATTGTTTAAGATAGAATTATAACGTTAGTGTCATCTCCCTTAGTACAAGGTGCGCATAAGTCGAGAAGTGGGACAGCTGACTTGTTGGAAAGGACCTGCAACGATTTCAGATGCTGGAATGTGAGGTGTAACACCCCGCAATTTCCTCGTATTGAATTAAAATACTAAATAAATTTATTTTTGAGGAAAGTGTTTTGGAAAGAGTATTTTCTTAAATAAATTGCTTAATTCACGTTTTCAAAGTGTTGAGTGATTTTAAAGAAAATATTTTTCATGAAATAATGTCATGATTTTTTTAAAGTTGATTTTTGGAAATGATCATGTGTTGAAATTCTTTTAAAGAAATAGTGAATTTTCCATAAGAAATTGTTTGATGGAATGGTGACATGTTTTCTTAAAATATATGCTTGATATTTTTGGTGTCATTATAATTTTGATGCATGAATAATTTATTCTCTATGTGTGTGTGCATGATGAACATGTATGCATTATTCCATGAATCCATGCTATGTGACCAACATGAAAATAAATTGCATGAGTATATGTGTGTAAGTGTACACGGTTGTGGTATGTATATGCTTAGGACTAAATGAAAATTTAATTAGTATGTATGTATATGTGTGTGTGTGTGTGCCGTGTGTACATGTATGTGTGTGTGAGCCTAGAATTTTCCTAAGTAGTGAGCAAGGAACCAAGTGGTAACCAAGACCAAACTTAGTTAGTGAAAACCCTAAAGATTAGCCAACAAGTCTTTAAGCCTAAGGTGACCCTAGTACCTCATCTACCCCACCTTGTCCCCTTAATTTTGCTAAACACCACCCATGCAAAGTTTTGAGTTGCCAAAACTACCCCTCCCACTTGCACCATAGCCGAATTAATTGAGGACAAAAGAGGAAAAGTCCCATGCTTTAGTCCTTGTCTATATATGGCCGAATGGGTGAAGGGATGATCACTTCATTTCTTCATTTCCACCCTTCATTTCTTTTCATTTCCCTTCACTTTCCAAACACATTGTTGAGAGCAAATACCAAAGCTCTCAACACATAGAGAAATAGAGAGGGAGGCCGTGAATGAAGAAGGAAGAAGAAGGAGAGACCAAAACCAAAACCTAAGCCTTCCTTGACGATTCAAGACCTTAGAAGTTAGAAGACCAACTTTCCTATGGTGGGTATTTCGAAGATCATGAAGAAATTGTAATAGTTTAGGCTTTTTTCTTTTGATTTTGTGATTCTCCTCTTTTTCTTTACTTGCATGTTAATTTTCTAAGTTTTATTTATGTTGATCTTGGACTTTTAAGATTAAAAAGTGTATTGTAAATCTCTAATCAACGGACCTCATAACTCAATCAAATTTTTCTTTAAAGATCTTAAAGTTTTCTAACATAACTCTTAAAGATCTCAATGTTTTTCAAGTTGAATCCTCTAGATCTAAAGATTTGTTGAGATTTTTGTGAATCTAAGGTAAAAACCTCTTTGCATGTTGAACTTTCCTTCTTAGGACCGTGATTTGTGATGTGTGCAAAAGTTTATTGGATGAATAAATTGGTGATATAAACTTGATTGGTAATAAAGTAAAGTCTTTGGTGTTGCATGTCGATTTAATGATGATTTTTGATGATTTGAGTTTATACATGTGTTGATTCTACTTGAACCTTGAATTTTTAAGACTAAATGAACTAATAAAATAATATATCCTAAACTAGGAGATTCGGCCATGACCTAAAGACTAAACTTTAATGCTTTTTTGATTTAATCCAAGTGGTTGCATGTTAATCTCATGTTTATAAAAATTGATTCGAAGTGTTGAAATGTTTGGTCTTGCATTTGATCTTGAAAAAGTGTTGTTCTTAAAGCTTTGCATGAGATTAAAGAATAACATGCTTTGATCTTGTTTTGATTTATGAAAAGTTATGCTCTTGAAACCATGCATGTTGTTTGAAACAAAAAAAAAGATTGGATTTTCTTTAAATGTTCATCACGGTTTTGGTCTTCATTTACCCAAAAGTGACCTTTATCTTTGATTTGTGCCCCTACACTTGATTTCATAATTTGATCTATAAATATAGAGGCATGCATGTGATTTTAAGTAAAAAGGACTTTATTTTTCATGAACCTCACGGTCTTACAAATAAACCAAGGAAACAAATTTTTGAAAAATGATTTTAGCTTGATTTATGCCTTGTGGTCTTTCATGTGAAAGGTTTGAAAAAAAAAATAAAACCTTGATTTATGATGATGATGCATTCGGCCTACATGAAAAGGGCACATACATCTTAACTTCCTTTGATTTAAGAATTTTGTGTTTTTGCATGTTGAAAAAGTAAGCCAAGGACCTTGTTTTGTCAAAATAGGGTTCGGCCTATACACATAGAATGGTCTAGGATTCTTTCTCAATGAAATGACATGAAAATAATGATTATGTTTTGTGAACTATGGTTAAATTAATATGTTTGAAATTGTGTTGTGCACCTTTAATTTATATTCGGTTTTAATTAAAGACAAAGGGAGCAAATGAATTAAATAGTACTAGAAAAGTTTTGTATATTCGGGTAAGAATAAAAGAAAGAGAAAATAATTTGTTGCATGAAAATGAAAATAGAATCTCAGTACTCGAATTAAATCAAGCTGATTTATGAGTGTAGTTTTGTAATTCTTAACTTGTTTTCTTTGATTACATTCGGTCATATAAAGTTAGAGAGTTTAAATGCATGAAATCAAATGTACATGATGATTTTTGAAAAGAATAAAATTATTTAACAAGAGAAAAATAAATATTAACATGTTTGGTTTGTAACCCCGATTCAACTTGGTTGTGAATGCATGCATGACTAAATGTTTGGTTTTATAAAAAAATAAGTTATTTATGAGTTGTATGATTGCTTTGATGATTGATCGAACTAGTTGTATATTTCTAATTAAGTGTTGCTTGTATGTTGAGTTGATATGTGGAAAATAATTGAGTGTATAATTGATTTCGAAATTTATTGGTTTTAAAATAATTTGACTTGATTTGTTTAAGGATCTTCTGAATTATGTTCATGGCTGTCCCAAGTTGTTTTGTGATAAAGATTTGAGTTTTTAAAGTGTTAAGTTTGAATAAAGAAGTTATTTTAAACGAAAAGCGTTGTTACGGTGTTTTCGGAGTCTTTATCAAAGTTATTTTTAAAATGACCCTTGCTGTCCAAGGTTGTTTGGACCTGCTTCTTATGATTAAAAATGTTTTCATGCAATCTAAAGTGCTAGAAAACATGGAAAGTGTTTTGATAAAACAAAAGTGTTTTATTAAATACGAGGAATGAGAGGTGTTTAAGTTACGAAGAAGATTTCCCTAATACAAGTTAATAACAAAAACGTATTTTATTTAGTACGAGGAAATCTTAAAGAAGAGGGATTGGGGCAGCCGGTGGCACAAAGGATTCGAGGCAACGGTACGCACTAAATTGCTGGACCTCAGGTGAGAGAGAAGCTTTCCTAAGACATTGTGGTACATAGGTGATTTATTAGGACGTTCCGTATCATCTCAAAGATCGGAACTGAGTGGTTCGGAGTCAGTAGTATAAGTGGCAATTGTTTGTGTTGTGTGGCCACTTATACGAAGGTGACAAAGACCACAATGTTACTGTGTGATGTTGGGTGCATGCTTTTATTTATTTATTTAATTATGTCTGATGATACTTGTTGCTGCTGATTGTAATGAGTGAATGGCTGATGGACGTCTGTTATGTCCTGATTGAGAAATGAAAATGAAAAGAATAAGTTGAGAAAGTAAGGGAATCGAAAATAAAGACACAATGAGAAAGGAACAATAAGTGAGAATAAGATATGTGATGGAAAGGAAAAAAAGAGTTGAGATTGGGGAAGGAATGAAATGATAGTGTTGAGAACGAGCCAGAGCTGGGAGAGTGATGTTTATATGAGATGTGAATTGAGCGGAGCTGGGTTCCTTGGTTTTTGGTTTTAGTATGGGACTAGTGTTGAGTTGAGCTTGCTCCTCCATTAGCGCCCAGCAAAGCGAAATTTTTGAAAAGGTTTTTGAAAAGCAGTTTTTGAAATGGTTTCCGAAAAGAGATCTTTGAAAAGATTTTTGAAAGCGACCTTGTAGAGAATGGTGAAAGGAAATTTTTAGAAAAAGGATTTTGTGAAAAGAAATTCTTTTGAAAATGTTTTTGAAAAGAGGTTTTGAGAAAATAAAAGTGTCTTCAGAAAAGTTTTGAAAGGAAATTTTTGCGAAAGACTTTGGAAGGAGATTTTTATAAACTTGGAAAAGGGGACTTTTGAGAAAACTTTTGAAAAAGAAAGATTAAGAAGAAAAAGATTTTTATGAAAAGTTTACGAAGTGATATTTTTGGGGAATAGTTTCTGAAACCAATGTTTTGTGAACAAAGGTGAAAAGATTTTGTGGAAATTTTCGAAAGGATATTTTATGAAAGCTTATGCTATGAGATTTTCCAAAAGGTTATGAAGGTGTTTGAGGAAAGTGAGATTGTTTTGAAAAGATCGAGGATGTTGAGAAGGATTGAGATATGAGATGAGAGTTCCGTGATGTGATCCCAGCTCTGTGCGATGTGAAAAATGATGAGAGAAAGATTGTGCCAAGTTAGTGGTCGGGACTCGTTGATGGGTTGCACGAAGGACGGGCCGACCTTAGGTTAATTAACAAGATAAAAGGACGATGACGGTGAAACGTCAAGAAGTCTAGAGTGTGTTTCTTGTGACGACCCAACTTTTATTCCAAAGTAAAATATTTATATTTAGAAAATACGACCATTTTTTTTTCTCTTTGAAACTAAAAGTCAGTCATCATCCATTATCAACTCTTGCGGAATTATACAGACATCGAGTCATGAAGACAAGTGATGTAACATCATATTTCATTCATATTAAAAAGGTTACATACCACGTTCTTCATTTAAACAAAATACATAATTACTTGATTTAACACTCTAGGTCATTACCTTATATTACATATATTACAACAAAATTCATAATAACCTAGAGCATATGGTTCATGACTCAAAATATAAAATAGTATAGATAAGAGAAACCATTGGGATTCTCGATCTAAGCGATCGCATACGGGAATATGGGTTAGGATGGCGGAAGATAACTTCCACATCCCTCCTCATAAGTAGCCCTGTGGTTCTCAAAATCCCACTCCCCATTAGGGAGCGGCCTCATCTCCTTGCAGAACATGTTTCTCGCCATCACCTGCACAAGGGACTGGGAGTGAGTCATAGCTAAAAGCAATAACAAATGAGTATAACAGTGGCTAGAAATAACAAACACAAGTTATCATGTAGCAATAATAAATGCATATGTATATGCTCAAACTGTCTTTCATAATATCTTGATTAGTGTTATGATGCATGCCTACTCCTCATTCATACTACACGGTTTGGCATCCGAGTATCTCAGGCTCAGGATATTCTCAATCCTATGGTTCATCAAACCGGAGCGATTCACATTCAAGCATCACGATCGATTGGGAACTCGGTCTTCCTAGCATCCTTGTGCTAGGGATATTCTGATTTAACATACACCGAAGTTCCGAATCTAGATCGGAGCAACTCCATGATCGATTTGGGAAATCGGTCTTCCTAGCATCCTTGTGCTAGGGATATTCTGATTTAACATACACCGATGTTCCAAATCTAGATCGGAGCAACTTCTTCTCCATGCATGATAATGCCACACAAACTTTTCATCTTCTTTCTTTCTTTTAAATCACATCCTTGAACATCATGTCTCCAATATAGAGACCCAAAGTTCATAATCCTTCTTAATCACAATTTCATCTTTTCTTTTAGCATTAACTGGTGCTAGTGCTTACTGAAAATTCCATCAGCGGCCCAGCCACTTTGTGATGGTTTTATACAATAGGAGTTAATCATTTTATTATTAATTACTGCAACGACCCCATTTAGGACTCCCAAAATATCAACCAAGTGAATAAAGACTTCCACTGGGACATGGGAAAATAATCAACCAAATGGGTGTACGCACTTCCATTGGGATATCCTGTCCGAATATGTCAACCACTGAATAAAATTCCAGTAGGACTCATCCAGGATAATAATCGACCAATGGGAATCAAATATACTTATACATTTATCCATTGGGACTCATGTCCGAAAATATCAACCACTGAATAAAATTCCAGTAGGACTCTTTCAGGATAATAATCGACCAATGGGAATCAAATATACTTATACATTTATCCATTGGGACTCCTGTCCGAATATATCAACCACTGAATAAAATTCCAGTAGGACTCTTTCAGGATAATAATCGACCAATGGAAAAACGTATAAGAATTAGGTATTTAATGTTGGAAACCAACAAGCGGCTCAATATAGTCTAGAGGGGGGTGAATAGAATATTGAAGCCTTATTACAGATTTTTCGTCCACCTAAGAGAATGGTTTTATGAAAATAAATTTTCTTAAGAATTCAGTTCAGATTACTCGAGTAACTCAAGCCTTCACTCGAGTAATACGCAACCAAAAATAATTTCACTCGAGTATTCAGCAAATCACTCGAGTATTACGAAAGCAAATTTTAAATCACTCGAGTAACAGAAAACCTACTCGAGTAATGTTTATAAACTGAAAGCAGATTACTCGAGTGACAAGAACTTTACTCGAGTAAACTGGGTAAAATTCAATTTAAAACTTAGTTTTCAATGGAGTTCTTCAAGAATAACAATGCTATGATGATTCAACAAATTATGAATGATTAATATGAACAATTTCAAGTAATATTAACATGCAATTTTAGATCAATTAAGTAGAATTAAGAAAACCCCAATTCTAACCTAAAAATGCAAATGTTAATGAATTAATGAAATACAAGGAATGAAAATAAAAAAAAAAAAAGGATTTATCCTGGTTCACTTTCACCCACTTGAAAGCTACTCCAGTCCCCTCTTAAATCAAGAGAGATTCTTCACTAGAAATCTTCAAATGTAGATTTTACAATGTTTTTAAGATGCAACTAGATTCTTAGTTCTCCTATCTTAAAACCCAACTCAAAGTGTGTACCAAACACTTTGATCTAATCTACCCCTTTTGAGAATTCTAGATTTCCTTGCTAATTGATTGAAGATGCTTCCAACCAATCCTCTTTTCTTGCTTTGATTTGATCCTCAAAGTCTTCCTTGTGAGATTCTTCACTTGTGTTGAAACTTCAATAATGCAATCACAAATTGCAAATCTTCAACAACCACTAAGAACAAAATTATGATCTCAAGAATATTTGAACAATGAAAGAAAATAGAGTGAAGAATGAAAAGTTCTTTGTTGAATCTTGATAGCTCTTGAAAGATGTAAAAAAAATAGCTCTTGAATTGCTTTTGAAAGTCTATATAAAATTGTAAGAATGAAAGTATATCACTTTGAAAGAGAAAATTAAGTCCTTTTAAAATTTTCCCAACACTGATTGAATTACTCGAGTAAACCAAACAACGTCACTCGAGTGAAACATGTCAGATTAAGTTACTCGAGTGATGTGTAAACCATTACTCGATTAACCTGTCAGGACATAAATTACTCGAGTGAACCAATACTCATTACTCGAGTAAACTGATCAGAATCTGAATAAAAACAAAGTTTTTCTAAAATGATTTTCACAAGCTATTTAATCAAGATTTAAAGTATCTTCACTCTTAATCAAACATTATTTAAATATTCTTAAAATCACCTAAGCTACCCACACCAATGAGATGCATTGCATAAAATAAAGATTACATTGAAATAGAATTAATAAAAATCCTAATTCTAATCTTCATGTGGTGTAGCTTGCTTGTTGCCAATGTTGTTGCTTGGAGAGAGATTGTTAGCATCAAAACATGAGAATCCTACAAACTCCCCCTTTTTGATGATGACAAACCTCCTTTCAAATTAAGCACTAAGTTTTAACATACTCCCCCTAAATGTAAAACATCTAGGCCAAATATAATAAAACTTAACCTACAAGAACAACATCAACAAAATATTCTCCCCCTTTTGGCATCATTAAAAAGATAAAATTTTTGAGAAAAGTCCTTTGCCAAAAGTTGAAGGTAAGTAGGTCACAATGGTATATAAAATATATAACAATAAAGACAATACCAAAATAAACCACAATAGTGCCACAACGAATATAAACAACGAATATAAACGCACAACGAATATAGCACCATAATATCAGAGTATCACACTATGCAGCAAATCATAGCAGATAATCAAAACGAAAACTAAACAAACTAGACCATACACAAGGTCCTAAAGTCATAGTAGCAACAGAGTCAGAAACATGAAACAGAAACATAAACAGAAAATATGCAAATGAAACATGCAACAGAAATCAACAGCAAACATCATCAGCATCCACAGGTCTAGGAATCAGGTGGAGGAGGAAAATGGTGAGAAAATAATCCAGACATGTAATCCATCAAACGATGCTCCATGGCAATATTCTTCACATCCTGTCTCATTTCCAACTGAGTGAATTGAGCATTGATGTGCTCAACTAATGACTCATGAGCAGCTTGTGCATCAAATGGAGTACCAAGATTATCCAAATCAATATAGTCCTCAACACGATCGGTATCCATCGGATCAGTAGAAGTAGGAGGAACAGAAGAGGATGCACCAGCCCTATCACCAAGTAAATTCCTTTTCCTAGTACCTGAAACTCTTGCAGCCTTTGCAGCTTCAGCCATTTCCTTAATTTGTGATTTCCATAACCAAGTGCGACTGTCCCTATGCCAAGAAATTTTCATATAACTAATGTGCGAATCATTAAGACACCAGTTATTTTTCTTTTCCTTTTCAGCTGGCTCATCATCAGGGATTGGAACACGATAATACCTCATGATCTTGGTGACATGCATAGGATATGGCAAGAATTGGGTAGGAGGAGATTGAGCAGCAGCTTCCATACGAGCTAAAAACATTTTATTCCAATTCATCTCATACCTCTTTTTAATCCCATGAAACAAAGTAAGATCATCATCTCCCAATTGAGCATAATTTTGATTGCATTTCGGAATCAAACAATAAGAGATAATATACATGAGCACCCTATCCACAGCATGCAAAGGTGATACAGTTCTAGTAGTCCTATCACCCCAAGATTCACCAGTACGCAACAAATCAGTATAAATCTTATTAGTATCCACATCCAAATCCAGACATTCAGTATCACCAATAAAAGTTCCCTTGTTTTCTAAACCAAACCTCATAGTCAAATCCGCAGGCTTTATAACAAAATGATGTCCTCTAACCATTGTTTGATACTCACCATCTAGCTTAGTAAAATTCTGATAAAATTGTCTGACAAGCCTAGGATAATAATGAGTCTCAAATTCCAAAAACCTCTTCAAATTCTGAAATTCTAAATCCTCTACAAACGGAAATTGCTCCTTATGCAACCAAGCAAACTTAACATACCTTGTAAGACCAAAAGAGCGATTGATAAATGCCGGTTCCCGCAAATCTCGGTTGATTCCAGAAAACCAAGTATCATTACGACCTGCTCCTTGCTTTGCTTTCTTTTGAGGAGGTTGATAGTGAGAGGAAGAAGCCATTGATTCAGAAAGAGCAAATTCGGTTTTGGGGGTTAGGGTTTTGGTTTGGGATTTTCGGATTTTTGGATAAAATTGGTGAAATTGATGAATGAAATGAGTAGAAATGATGATATAATGATGAAATATGGAAGAAATTTGTATGATTTGTGAGTTTTTGTGGCTGAAAGATGATGATTTGATGAAGACCCGTATGAGAGAGAAGAGAGAAAGACGAACAAGAGAGAGAAAAAGTCGTGAAAATGATGCAGATTTCAACAGTTCAGCTTTTAAAATCACGTAAGTTACTCGAGTAATGTTCATACGTCACTCGAGTGATTCGAGCAGTACTCGAGTGAAAGAGTATGTTACTCGAGTATGCCGAAAGATAAAAAGGTTTTACTCGAGTGATGGATGAACTTAATCGAGTGATACGAAAGTCATTTTAAAATTAATCGAGTGACAGACAGAATTACTCGAGTAATACGAAAGAGTTTTTAAAATTACTCGAGTGAAATTTCTGTTACTCGAGTGAACTGTCCAGAATTTCAAAAATTTCAATTTTTCATGCAAAATCATTTTTCATGCACAAATACATAGCAACACTTAGCATGTAGCAAGTAACACACATACAAATAAAGCAATTAGCATATTATAGAAAACATACACACATAACTGCATATAAAAAAAAATTAAGAAACACTTTAATAAGATACAACAACTCAAAATACAAGTCACATTGAAATAGGCTTGAAGGTGATTACTAAAAGCATCAAATACAATTAGCTAATAGTTAATTCATCAAAAATACCAAGTTCTCTTCGAATCTTATAAAATGTGTCCCTTGGTAATGGTTTTGTAAAGATATCAGCTAATTGATCCGAAGTTTGAACAAACTCAATAACACAATCACCTTTTTGAACATGATCTCTCAAAAAGTGATGCCTAATTTCAATATGCTTTGTCCTTGAGTGTAATACTGGATTTTTAGTCAAATTAATTGCCGAAGTGTTATCACACTTTATAGGGATTTTTGTCAAATTTAAACCAAAGTCAGATAATTGTTGCTTCATCCATAAAATTTGAGCACAACAGCTACCTGCAGCTATGTATTCGGCTTCCGCGGTTGATAAAGCTACACAATTTTGCTTTTTAGAAAACCACGATACAAGTGAATTACCAATTAAATGGCATGTTCCGCTTGTACTTTTTCGCTCAACTTTACAACCGGCAAAGTCAGAGTCCGAATAACCTATAACTTTTAGAAAAGCATCCCTAGGATAATAAAGTCCAGTATTTGTTGTACCCTTTAAGTATTTCATTATTCTTTTGACAGCAGTTAGATGCGACTCTTTCGGTTTTGCTTGAAAACGTGCACACATACATACACTAAACATGATATCAGGCCTAGATGCAGTTAAGTATAACAAACTACCAATAATACCACGATACTTCGTTACCTCTACCGCTTTTCCAGCCTCATCTTGATCTAGGTAGCATGCAACGCTCATTGGTGTAGAAGCGGATTTGCACGAATCCATTCCAAAACGTTTGAGAAGCTCTCTACAATATTTACTCTGATGAATATAAATGCCATCATTAAGCTGCTTTATTTGAAGACCAAGAAAGAATGTAAGCTCTCCCATCATCGACATCTCGAATTCGCTTTGCATCAAGTCTGAAAACTTCTTACACAAGTTATCGTTAGTAGCACCAAATATAATATCGTCAACATATATTTGAACCAATAAAATATCCTTACCGGAACGTTCAATAAAAAGTGTAGTGTCAACAGTGCCTCGTTTAAAACCTTTTTGTAATAAAAAATTGCTTAGTCGGTCGTACCAAGCTCTAGGAGCTTGTTTCAAACCGTACAAAGCCTTTTTCAGTTTGAAAACGTAGTCCGGATGCTCAAAATTCTCGAATCCGGGAGGTTGTGACACATAAACTTCCTCTTGAATGTATCCGTTAAGAAAGGCGCTCTTAACATCCATTTGAAACAATTTAAAATTCATAATTGAAGCAAAAGCGAGAAGAATACGAATAGCTTCTAATCTAGCAACGGGAGCATATGTCTCATCGTAATCGATTCCTTCTTCTTGACTATAACCTTGTGCTACCAACCTAGCTTTATTCCTAACAATAATACCCGATTCATCTAACTTATTCCTATAGACCCACCGAGTACCAATTTCAGGACGATCATCGGGTTTTGGCACAAGCTCCCAAACTTGGTTTCTTTCAAATTGATTTAATTCTTCTTGCATGGCCATAATCCAATGATCATCTTGAAGAGCCTCTTTGATATTCTTAGGTTCTATTTGAGATACAAAGGCAACATAATAACAAAAATTATTTAAAGTGCGTCGGGTTACCACTCCCTTCGCAATGTCACCTAAGATATTAGAAATCGGATGATTTTTGTTAGACTTCCAAGCTATTGGTAATTGAGGTTGAATCTCTTGTGCTAAGTCTTTATCTTGTGCTTGCACCTCTCTATCTTCATTTTGATTCTCTTCCATTTGTTGTGGTGTTGAATTCTCATGATCCAAAAATGTACCTATATTATCATCACAAGAAACAACACAATCTCCTTTCGAAGATTCATCAAATACAACATGCACGGATTCCTCAACGGTTAATGTTCTTTTATTGTAGACTCTATATGCTTTGCTATGAGTTGAATAACCTATGAATATGCCTTCGTCGGCTTTAGAGTCAAACTTGCCGACCGGTTCCTTTCCGTTATTTAAAACAAACACCTTACACCCAAAAACATGAAAATGTGAAATATTTGGCTTTCGCCCTTTTAAAAGTTCATAAGGTGTTTTATTTAAATGCGGACGAATAAGAACCCTATTAAGCACATAGCAAGCGGTGTTTACCGCATTAGCCCAAAAATATTTAGGAACATTTGATTCTATCAACATAGTACGAGCAAGTTCCACTAATATTCTATTTTTCCTTTCTACAACTCCGTTTTGCTCCGGAGTCCTAGGGGCCGAAAATTGATGATCAATACCAAACTTATCACAAAACGCATCAATTCTAGTGTTTTCAAACTCACCTCCGTGATCACTTCTAATAGACACAATTTTCAAACTTAGTTGATTTTGGATGAGTTTGGCAAACTTTTTAAAACATTTATAAACTTCACTTTTTGCGGATAAAAATAAAGTCCATGTGAATCTAGTAAAATCGTCTACTAAAACAAATCCATAGTAATTGCCACCTAAACTTTTAATTTGTGAAGGGCCAAACAAATCCATATGGATTAACTTCAAAGGCTTTGTTGTGCTTATCACATTTTTAGGTTTAAAAGAACTTTTAACTTGCTTGCACTTTTGACAAGAGTCACAAATGCCATCAAGCTTAAAATTTAGTTTAGGCAAACCAATTACTAAATCTTTTCGCAAAAGTTTGTTTAATTGATTCACATTCACATGAGCAATTCGTCTATGCCAAAGACGAATTTCATCATCAAAAGATTTGAAACATTTTGAAAATAGTGAAGTTATCTCATCCAAATCAATTAAGTAAGTGTTATTAGAGCGACGACCAACAAACTTAACACTATCATCTATAGAAGACTTAATGAAACATAATTCCGGAGTAAAAGTCACATAATTGCCTATATCGCATAGTTGGCTTATACTAAGCAAGTTGTGTTCTAAGCCTTCTACGTATAGGACATTTTCTATGACAAGATTAGATACGTTACCGATCTTCCCGACTCCTAGAATTTTGCCCTTGTTGTTGTCGCCGTATGTCACAAATCCATCACTTTTCGGAGTAAGTTCCATGAAATGCGTTTTGTCTCCCGTCATGTGTCTCGAACAACCACTATCCAAATACCATTTGCGCTCTTTGGTTCGAAGACACACCTACAAAAAATATCATTTGGTTGACTTAGGTACCCAAGTGGTCTTGGGTCCTTTGTTGTTAGCATGAGGAGAAGTCCCCTTAACAATCCAAATATATTCTCCGCTTGGTATACCAAATTTCTTTATATTACATTTATTCGTGGTATGCCCAAAGATTCCACAATAATGACAAGTTGGGTTTTTAGAAATCTTATTCTTTGAAAATCCACCAACTTTGCGATAATTGCGTTTCTTAGGTTTGGTATAGCCAAGACCGGATCTATTGCTATTGTTCCTTTGAGTTGAAAGCAAATGATCTAATGAAGTATCTCCTTTCATGAGCCTTGCAAGTCGATCATTCAAATTAAAAACTTCTTTTTCCAAAGACTTGCAATTTTCACAAGATGGAGTCTCATTTGATTTCAATTCACAATTGCATGTAGAGTTTGCATAAATGAGTTCAAGAGTTTCATTTTGAAGCTTAAGTTCTTCTAAATCTTTTTGAAGTTCAATTATCTTTTCATGTTGCTTCATTATGAAATTCTTTCTTTCAACATTTATTTTAGCAAGTTTCTTCAACTCTTTATGCATCTCTACATACACATTGTACAATTCATTGAATGAAGGAGAATTAGAACTTGAGCTAGCATCGGAAAGATAATCTACCTCATTGACGTTCTCACTTGATTTAATGCTCGAAGATTCCTCTTCATCAAGCTTTGTCATTAAACATAGATTTGCAAGTTCTTCATCATCCGATGAGCTAGATGTTGATTGACTCTCCACTTCATCCCATACTATGTAAGCCCTTTTTCCTTTAGATGAATTGAATTTTGAGTTGTCACCTTCCGACTTCTTAGAATGAGTTGGACAATTCGATCGATAGTGACCAAGCTTTCCACATCCATGACACTTGATGTGATCCTTGTTAGTCTTATTTCTTGGTTGTGAGTCCTTAGAATCTCTTTGTCTATTCTTATTAAAGTTTCCCTTACTCTTAAAGAATCTACCAAGCTTTTTAACTAGCAAGCCAAGGGTCTCATCATCTATATCGGAGTCCGAGTCATCCACTTGAGAATTTTCCTCTTGTGCCTTAAGGGATTTTGAAGTTGATTTAAGAGCAATCCCCTTTTTCTTTCTATCGGCATCTTCATTCATGGATAACCGTCCAAGCTCCATTTCATGCTCTTGAAGCTTTCCGAATAGAGTTGCTAAATCAATTTGATCCACGTCTCTAGCTTCCATAATGGCCGTCACCTTAGGTTGCCATTCCCTGCTAAGACATCTCAAAATCTTATTAACAACTTCACCATTAGTTATAACTTTTCCAAGTGCAGAAAGATGATTAATGATATGAGTGAACCGCTTTTGCATGTCACCTATATTTTCATTAGGTAACATACGAAAGAGTTCATATTCATGCATGAGTGTATTTAGCCTAGCCCTTCTAACCTCCGAAGTGCCCTCATGTGTGACTTGTAATGTGTCCCACATTTGTTTAGCATCAACACATTGAGATACTCGAAAGAACTCATCATAAGAAAGAGCGGACGTGATGATATTTTTAGCTTTTAAATCAAATGCAACTTTCTTCTTATCATCATTGTCCCAACTCGATTGAGGTTTAATTGAAACAACATCATTTACTTTCGTTTGAGGAACAAAAGGTCCATTCTCTATGGCGTTCCAAATTTCCATATCTATGGCTTGAATAAAAATTTTCATGCGGACCTTCCAATAAGCGTAACCCTCACCACTAAATAGTGGAGGACGATTAATGGAAGTTCCTTCACCACCAAAAGGATTTGAAATTGAGCCCATTGTTTCCAAGTAAAAAAGGATCTTTTCGAAAAAGCTTTTTAAGGCTCGGATTTTTCGTCCGAGCTCTGATACCACTTGTTGGAAACCAACAAGCGGCTCAATATAGTCTAGAGGGGGGGTGAATAGAATATTGAAGCCTTATTACAGATTTTTCGTCCACCTAAGAGAATGGTTTTATGAAAATAAATTTTCTTAAGAATTCAGTTCAGATTACTCGAGTAACTCAAGCCTTCACTCGAGTAATACGCAACCAAAAATAATTTCACTCGAGTATTCAGCAAATCACTCGAGTATTACGAAAGCAAATTTTAAATCACTCGAGTAACAGAAAACCTACTCGAGTAATGTTTATAAACTGAAAGCAGATTACTCGAGTGACAAGAACTTTACTCGAGTAAACTGGGTAAAATTCAATTTAAAACTTAGTTTTCAATGGAGTTCTTCAAGAATAACAATGCTATGATGATTCAACAAATTATGAATGATTAATATGAACAATTTCAAGTAATATTAACATGCAATTTTAGATCAATTAAGTAGAATTAAGAAAACCCCAATTCTAACCTAAAAATGCAAATGTTAATGAATTAATGAAATACAAGGAATGAAAATAAAAAAAAAAAAAGGATTTATCCTGGTTCACTTTCACCCACTTGAAAGCTACTCCAGTCCCCTCTTAAATCAAGAGAGATTCTTCACTAGAAATCTTCAAATGTAGATTTTACAATGTTTTTAAGATGCAACTAGATTCTTAGTTCTCCTATCTTAAAACCCAACTCAAAGTGTGTACCAAACACTTTGATCTAATCTACCCCTTTTGAGAATTCTAGATTTCCTTGCTAATTGATTGAAGATGCTTCCAACCAATCCTCTTTTCTTGCTTTGATTTGATCCTCAAAGTCTTCCTTGTGAGATTCTTCACTTGTGTTGAAACTTCAATAATGCAATCACAAATTGCAAATCTTCAACAACCACTAAGAACAAAATTATGATCTCAAGAATATTTGAACAATGAAAGAAAATAGAGTGAAGAATGAAAAGTTCTTTGTTGAATCTTGATAGCTCTTGAAAGATGTAAAAAAAATAGCTCTTGAATTGCTTTTGAAAGTCTATATAAAATTGTAAGAATGAAAGTATATCACTTTGAAAGAGAAAATTAAGTCCTTTTAAAATTTTCCCAACACTGATTGAATTACTCGAGTAAACCAAACAACGTCACTCGAGTGAAACATGTCAGATTAAGTTACTCGAGTGATGTGTAAACCATTACTCGATTAACCTGTCAGGACATAAATTACTCGAGTGAACCAATACTCATTACTCGAGTAAACTGATCAGAATCTGAATAAAAACAAAGTTTTTCTAAAATGATTTTCACAAGCTATTTAATCAAGATTTAAAGTATCTTCACTCTTAATCAAACATTATTTAAATATTCTTAAAATCACCTAAGCTACCCACACCAATGAGATGCATTGCATAAAATAAAGATTACATTGAAATAGAATTAATAAAAATCCTAATTCTAATCTTCATGTGGTGTAGCTTGCTTGTTGCCAATGTTGTTGCTTGGAGAGAGATTGTTAGCATCAAAACATGAGAATCCTACATTTAATATTCTTAAGAAAATAAGTATTTTCTTCAGTTTTGGTCAAAATACTCGAGTGTTTTATAAAAGACTCGAGTGTTCTTCATTTTTTCCCAGAATACATGAAGTCCTTGAAGAAAGACTCGAGTTGTTCTTCATTTTTCCAGAATACTCGAGTATTTCTCAAAAGACTCAAGTGTTTTTACTGCAACAGCACCAGTTTCTGCATTTTAAGCACCAATTCGAATTCCATTCATTGTTTTTCCATTCTTATGCAAAACAGAGGCCTAAACACATATAAGAAACAAGTTAGAACAGATAAACAAGTACATAACAACATAAATCAACATCAAATCACAGAATCAACATAAACTTTGGAAAATAACCATTTCAAGATATGAAATTCATTTCCACTTGGTTTTAACTTCGAAAATCAATCCAATGAGCATTATTAGGTCCATTTAAACTTGTTTGACTTAGAAAACCTTGAGTTTATGACCTCCATGTCATATTCCCAATTCCAACTTCATCCCTTGATGAACCTTGTGAGGTTCCTACATTTCTAGCTTGAGATTACTCATTCTAGCAATTAGATAACTCCTCCCTTACCTTAGAGAAGCTAAACAACAGATTAAACAACGAGAAACTTGGCTGGATCAAAAATCCAAATTCTGGACTTGTGAAAAAGGGGGTTGAACAGGCTGACTTTGGCCACAGATTTCACCACGGATTTGGCATGAAACAGAACGAAACAAGTTAGTTTAACAATCTAGGATATACTAACTTCAATTAGAAACAAGTTTGACACAAAAAGGATCCCTGAGATTACCAAACGAATTCAATGAAGATGAATACTTGATGCTGAAAACTACTTTGTTTTTACAGCTTTGAACCTCAAACTTTGATGAGCTAGAACTCGAACTACAGGGGCTTATTTGATGTGATTCTTGATTCTAATTCAAAGATGGAACTAGAACCTTGAGTTGTGTTTTGGTTTCGAATGATTTGATTGAGAAACGAAGGAGAAATCAGAGATCAAAGTATGCTCTGAAAAACTGAGAGTTAAAAACTGAAATTCGGGTTTTGGGTGATTAGAGGTGTTGAATGCTTCAACCAAGCACCAATTTATAGCTTAAGAATACTTCAGATCGAAGCAAAGTCCAGCTCTATGCTTGTCATTTCAAGAAACCGCGTTTTGGTGCGAAAATTAAATGAAAACCGACTTATACACTTTCAGGTCTGTACGAAATACTCGAGTGTTTTCAAAAATACTCGAGTGTTTCATTTAAAAATTCAAATTTCCAAACAGTTACTTAAAATACTCGAGTGCTTCCTAAAATACTCGAGTGTTTTTGCTAAAATGAAAAAAATTGACTATTTTAATGATACTAATATTGATAAAATACTTTTATTTCATATATTTAAAATATAGGATCTTACATTTCTAGGCAGAACGAACTCCACATGCGGCGCACTAACGTGGTGGGGACTGGGTCTAATGTCGTGGTAAGTTCTGCGGGCCCACTAGAAACATATTGTCGCCCCCTAGATTGCAAATCGAGAACAGTGAGAGGGACTGGAGTGGGGCATCTTGTTTGCCACTGCGAGGCAGTGTGCCATGATTATTATGAATTGATATTATTGATTGAGGCAGAGTCCTCCTGGTCTGGGACCATTTTTTGTTAAGACAGCTGTCGTGCCTGCACGGTAAAGGTCCTGTACTCCTGTTTGCTTCCGACTAGGTTGGGTGGATGACCGAGGAGATGTAGACGTGAGTGATCGCCGAGATTGAAATGAATACTTTGATGGTATTTTAACACTCCCCATTCATCAGAGGTTATGAATTGATAAGAATGGAGGAAAAGAGAATACAATGGTGAAATGGAAATGAATGAGAAAGGGAAAGAATGTTCACAAGATGTGAAAGTAAAGAAGAAATGAGAAAGGATAACAATAATGCTAATAATGTAAGATAATTATGATGATGATGTCAATAATCTGTTTGGTTGTTGTGTGCTTGCATATTGTATTGTGTGTTTGTTTGGTCCTATTATCTTGCCTATCGTAATCCCACACCGTCGACGATGCGTCGTTCGGATCGCTTACTGTAACACCCTAGTTACTTTTACTCTTAATTAATTGAGGATTTAAAAAATTTCTTTTAACACAATTAGGTAATCATAAAAACTCTTAGTTAGATTTGCTTATTATAAAAATCTCCGTAAAATCGAACGGAGTTTCCTTTGTTTTAGGGACATTCCCAAAATATTGATTTCCTGATTAACCTGCATAAAACTTCTTTTCAACAACAATGGCCAACAGGGCCAAAATACAACTCAGTTCAATTACACTTTTCAGAAAATGATTACAATTCTAAAGTGGATTTGTTTTCCCAAAATATTATACATTTCAAATTCCAAAACTGAAACTATTGACCCACAAGGGTCACTCAACTAACTAAGCAACATTCCACGAGGTGGAGTGTAATCCTGCCCGGCCATACTCGTGTAAGCTCCTTCTTCACCTGTAAAAATATATCAAGAAGGGTAGCATTACACAGAACTTAGAAATATAGTTTCTACAAAAGCATAGTAATAAACCAAGGACCTACCCTACACCATACTATCCAAATCATATACTACCTCACTTTCCTTTTATACAGCTCAACATTTCCTTATGATTTCAGTTACATGTTTTCCCTATGCCTTTCTAGACTTTCCATTCCATTCCATTCTTTCGCGCACCTTTCGGTGGGTATTATTTCCATTTGTTCGCACACCACGAGGGTGGGTCCTAATTACATTTACCCACACCGTATTGGCGGGTCCTAATTATATTTACGCACACCGTATTGGCAGGTCCTAATTATATTTACGCACACCATATTGGCGGGTCCTTAACATACCAAGTCACACTCCCTACGGGAGGGTCTATAATTCACACTCCATTGTGGAGGGTCCTATTCTATGCACGCTCCGTTATGGAGGGTCCATTTATATACACACGCTTCGTTATGGAGGGTCCATTTATATATACACGCTCCGTTATGGAGGGTCCATTTATATATACATGCTCCATTATGGAGGGTCCATTTATATATACACGCTCCGTTATGGAGGGTCCATTTATATATACACGCTCCGTTATGGAGGGTCCATTTATATACACGCTCCGTTATGGAGGGTCCATTTATATATACACGCTCCGTTATGGAGGGTCCATTTATATACATTTGCACTCCACTTAGGGAGGGCCATTATATAATTACGCCTATTCTCACTTCCATTTGGAAGGGTCCTTCCTATTCGTTAGTATAGTCACACTCCCTTTGGGAGGGTCATTCATACCTAAACTCACCTTTTCACATTAACAATATCCACACCTAAATAGGTGGGCCTTTCTCACATTAACAATATAATTTCCCATTGTCCAATTATTACACTCATTACTAATCCATTTATTATCTAATTTCCTTTCACTTCCATTATTCAACTCAAGTCATTATCTACAACAAACATCCTTTTCACTTAGCACACTTATCTCTATATTTTCCATATTCATTGCACCTCATCCTCCCAAATTAAAACAAGTCTATCACTAACACATTCCCTTTTCTTTACCTATCTCTTGGTTCTCCCAATAATATAATATTTCCTTCCTTCCATAATTTCCGTATCTTTTCAAGCTTACAACGAGTCTCTAATTATTTCCGCTCTATTATCCACTCTTAATTTCCTTTATAACTTTCTTATGATTCGTCAACTAGTTATTCTCATTTCTCTCCAATTACATATCTACTTAGTCCATCATTCCTTTTCTATCCATCATCATTTATGTATTTGTTCCCACACATTACACTAGTTACTCTTTCTATTCTCCACTAATTATTTCCTTTATTTTCATTATCAAATACCCTAAGGTTTTTATGCTATACTCCCTCTCTACCCCTAGCCATCACTATAACTAAAGAGAATCTACTTCCTAAGCTAAGGTAATATGAACCCTCTTACCTTCTTAAGAGGTGATGATGAATCTCAAGTCCTAGCTCTTGGATCCTTGGTGTGTGAGTTCCTTGTCCTTGACTTGGTTTGAGTTGGAAGGCATGGAAACAAAACCCTACATATCCATGAGTGCAAGACCCCTAAGGGTTTTAGAACCAAATTCATGAACTAAGGAGAGTTGGAATGGAAAGGAAATGAGCATATGGCATGGAGCTAACTTACCCCAATCAATGGTGGAAATTGAAAACCAAGAACAATGGAAGGAGGGGGGTAAATCGTGTGAACCAAGGGAGGAGAAGAGATGAGCTTCAAACAACATCCATGGAGCAAGGTTTGATGGGTTTTGTTTGATTTTGGGTTGAGGTGCCCAAAGATCAAGTGATGAGCATTTTATTTCCCATTTTTCCTTGCATTATTTTACTCCTATTATTGATACTTGTTGCCTATTTGACATTGTTTAGCTTGATTTAGTGATTTAGAGTTTATTGGACTAATATTCTGAATATTGTTTAATTTGGGATTATTTAGCCTAATTAATTCTATTTCTATTTTCAGGTCATATTTGGCACAAGGGCTTTTTGGACATTTTGGGAATGAAGATTTAATGTTGGAAGAGAAGATATATGATGAAGTGAAGATTGTAATCTATCTTTAGGATTAGTTGAGATTTAGTTATATCTTTTAAGATTTAGATTTTATCTATAAGATATTTTTAGATTTAATTTAGAGATAAGCTTTCCTTAGGATTTGGGCCCATGATTTAGGCCCGTTTTGTGATTTAAAAAGCCAAATTCGTGTAAACCCTTGGGGAGACCTTCCATTCACGTTTTTTACATTCTCTCTCATAGAGAAGGCTTAGTTTTGCTCTCCAAGCTTGTGGTGGCTGCTAGGGTTTCTCTCTCTTCCCTTTTCTACACGTTTTTGGTATTTTTCTTCATGGAAGGCTAAACTCTTAGGTTAAATCCCTTTGGTAATGTATCACATACTCTTGAGGTTTTGTTCTTAATGCTATTTCGTTTTTATTCACTGTTTTCATGCTTATTGATATGTTATGGTTCGCTTAGTTCCATTCTATAGAGATAATCCATGTGTATGAATGCTTAATTTATGCAAACTCGTAAAAACTCCATGCTTTGGCTTTTAATGCTTAATTAGAGGTTTGGGTTTTGGGGTGAGAATTGAATTTTCGCTTAGTATTTAGTTCTCACGAGTTGGACAGTGAAGAGGAAAGAAATTGATCTTTTGTGACCGATGATAGAGTTGTGAACGCGAGCCAAAGGGGTTTATCCGCTTTTCCTTATCTGTTTCTTCGTTTTGATTTAATTCTGTTTTGATTTCAATTATTCAATATTCAATATAAAAAAACCCCCCCTGTTTTCTATGCATACTATGTGTTCGACCTTTTGCTTGATAAGATATTCCTTGGGAGATGACCTAGGAGTCACTTCCTAGTACTATACTTAAACTGTTTTTATTTGTATCGGGTACGGCCTCGATCAAATTTGGCGCCGTTGCCGGGGAGTATCGGTTCTTGCCAAAGGTCATTAGTAGTTAGTTAGTGTCGTAGTTAATATAGTTATTATAGTGTGTCGTGTCTGATTTAGGGTCTAGTAGTCAATTCTGATAACCGGTTGAAGTTGCACTGTTTGCTGTTTTGCTATTTTGTTGCAATTAGTGTATTTGATTGATTCTGTGGTTGCTAGTTCACATAGTTGTGGGTGGAATTTTTGCACGAAAATTTATATCCACACTACTTTTATCATATAAAAAGGTTTTGAGGTACCACGATCACTCAGATCATCACTGGTTATGAGTTCCAGAAAAATTTTCCAAGTTTTAGCAGCACTTTCTTCAAATCGTCGCAACTTTTGACCTGTAACTCGGAATTTGACGAATTTTATATCAAATCGAAGGGAATTTTCTGTATAATCTGATTTTTCTGACATTCTCAGAAAACCCCTTCGTCTGGATCCTGAAAAAGCCGTTTTGCTATTTCTTTTTTATTTTACAAGTTTTATTTTCTTAGTTTTTGGTCTCTGATTTAATTGTTTGACTTGGTTCCCTTTTGAATTTTGTCCTCAAACTTTTTGTGGTATGTTTTCATGATTTTAGGGTGCTGAAAAAAATAAAGAAAAAAATTTTAAAAAATAAAAAATTTTGTTGCCTACTTTGGTCATGTATATTAGTGACAGTTTGCTATGCTACATGGTGTTCTGTTCAGTACATGACTAGGGGCAACCCAAGCTACTTTCATCTATATAACCCTGAAATTGATAGAACTTATCACAGACTAGTTAGACAAAATAGGAACCAGTCCATAAGTGAGTCTATTGAGTCTTTACATAGTGAGTCTGCTTCTTTTTCTTCTATTCCTATAAATTCTGATTCTTATTCTGAAAATATGGCTCAACCTCCACCACGTGAGAGGACATTGAGGGAGCTAGCTGCACCTGATTTCACTATTGAAGATTTGTGCATCCAGTATCCCGATGACCCGTATGAGCTAAGGTCTGGACTAATTCATTTGTTGCCCAAGTTTAATGGTCTTGCAGGTGAGGATCCTCATAAACATCTCAAGCAGTTCCATATTGTCTGTGCTACTATGAAACCACATGATGTGCAAGAGGATCATGTTTGTCTTAAGGCATTCCCACACTCCCTAGAGGGGCTAGCCAAGGATTGGTTGTACGATCTGGCCCCTGGTTCTATCACAGTCTGGGATGACCTGAAGAGGGCATTTTTGGAGAAATTCTTCCCTGCATGCAGAACAACAGCAATCCGAAAGGATATATCAGGCATCAGGCAACAAAGTGGAGAAAGTCTCTATGAGTATTGGGAGAGATTCAAGAGACTGTGTGCGAGCTGCCCCCACCATCAGATCTCAGAGCAGCTGCTTATTCAATATTTCTATGAAGGTCTCAACCTCATGGAGAGAAACATGCTTGATGCTGCAAGTGGTGGTTCCCTAGGAGATATGACACCTTTAGAAGCCAGAGTCAAGATTGAGAAGATGGCTTCCAATTGTCAACAATTCCATGCAAGGGGCAACAACGATGCAATCATAGTGAGAGGAGTGAATGATGTTGGCACAAGTTCTGGTAAGGTTGAGAAGCTTGAACAGAAGATAGATTCACTTACAACTTTGGTCACTCAATTGGCCATCAACCAGAAGAAGTTGTCTCTGCCTGCTAGATTATGTGGCATATGCACATCCGCTGAGCACCCCACAGATGCATGTCCTTCTGTGCAGCAGCAACCAACGACTGGTGCTGACCAACCTGAGGCATATGCCGCCAACATCTTCAACAGTAGAAATCAGCAGCCACAGAACTTTGATCTCTCTACCAACAGATACAACCCTGGTTGGAGGAACCATCCCAACCTGAGATGGTCCGATCAGCAGCAACCTTCACAGGTTCAATTTCAGAACAATTCTAGACCACCATATGTACCTCCTCCAGTCCAGCAACAGAGACAACAACAGGCTAATTCTGCACCACCAGCTCCTAGTTCTGAGCAGCAGCCTTCATTGGAAGAGCTGATGAAACAGATGACCATGCAAAATCTCCAATTCCAACAGGAAACTAGAGCATCCATTCAAAGACAAGAGGCCTCCATTCAATCTTTGACCAATCAGATGGGACAGATGGCAACAGCAATCAACACTATGCAATCTCAGAATTCTAACAAGTTGCCATCCCAAACAGTGATCAATCCAAACCAAAATGTGAATGCCATTAGTCTAAGGTCAGGGAAGCAGATTGTCACACCCACGCCAGAATCTGACCTCAACAAAGATGATCTAGTTTCAACCAACAAGAAGAGCCAAATGGTCGAGGATAGTGAGCACACAAGTACCAGAAAATCCAATCCAGCTCAGCCTTCCACAAGCACAACACCTGCTGCTGCCCAACAACCACCCCCCATTCCTCTTCCTTTCCCACCAAGGGGGGTGACTCAAAGCAAGAAAATGGAAGAGATTGACAAAGAGATACTTGACACATTCAGGAAGGTGGAAGTCAACATACCCCTTCTTGATGCAATCAAGCAAATTCCAAGGTATGCAAAGTTCTTGAAGGATCTATGCACACACAAACGGAAGCTCAAGGAGAATGAGAGGATCAGCATGGGAAGAAATGTCTCTGCTCTTATAGGTAAACCCGTCCCTCGTATTCCTGAAAAGTGTAAGGATCCTGGAACTTTCTCTGTGCCTTGTATCATAGGTAATACTAAATTTGAGAATGCTTTGCTAGATTTAGGAGCATCTATTAATGTTATGCCTATGTCTGTTTTCAAGTCTCTTTCACTTGGACCTCTTCAACCTACGGGTGTGGTTATTCATTTGGCAAATAGATCTACTGCCTACCCCGCAGGTTTGATAGAGGATGTCCTGGTTCGGGTTGAAGAGCTTATCTTTCCTGCTGATTTTTATATTCTTGATATGGAAGAGGACACCTCTCGTAGTGCTGTCCCTATCATATTAGGGAGACCATTTTTGAAAACAGCCCGAACCAAGATAGATGTGCATGCAGGTACACTTTCCATGGAATTTGATGACAGTGTGGTTCGATTCAATATTTTTGATGCTATGAAACATTTTTCTGATGACCACTCTGTTTTTCATGTTGACTTGATTGATGATCTGATTGATGAGCATGTTCTAGACTTTTTGCATGATTATGATTTGCCATCTTTCACTAGCTCATTTACTTGTTCTGCATGTTCTGATTCCGAAATGTGCACTGCATGCATTGAAATTGACCAGTTTTTAAATTCTGCCACTGCATCTGTTGATTCATATGATATAGATTCAGATCATGCTAACCCCATTTCTGTTTTGCATGAGTCTAATTCACTTGTTCAGGTGCAGGCGGCAGAATCCAATTCTGCTGCTCCTTTAGTTCCATCTGTGATGCAGGCACCTTTATTGGACCTGAAGCCCCTTCCTCCTCATCTCAAATATGCTTACTTGGAGGATGAGTAGAAACTTCCAGTGATCATCTCTACCTCCCTTTCTGTTGATCAAGAGAAGCAGCTGCTGGATGTGATTAGAGCAAACAAAAGGGCAATAGGATGGACTTTGGCAGACATACCTGGTATTAGCCCCTCCATGTGCATGCATCGGATTTTATTGGAGGATGGGGCTAAACCAGTGAGACAACCCCAGAGACGGTTGAACCCCCAGATTCTTGATGTGGTGAAGAAAGAGGTCACCAAGCTGCTGCAAGCTGGCATTATCTACCCCATTTCAGACAGCACTTGGGTAAGCCCGGTTCAAGTAGTTCCCAAGAAGTCTGGGGTGACAGTTGTCAAAAATGAGAAGGATGAGCTGATTCCCACTAGAGTGCAGAACAGTTGGAGAGTCTGCATTGATTATAGGAAGCTCAACCAGGCGACCCGCAAGGATCACTTTCCTCTTCCCTTCATTGATCAGATGTTGGAGCGCCTGGCAGGTAAATCTCACTATTGCTTCTTAGATGGTTTCTCTGGTTATTTCCAAATCTGTATTGCACCAGAGGACCAACATAAGACCACATTTACCTGTCCTTTTGGTACATTTGCTTATAGGAAGATGCCTTTTGGCCTATGCAATGCTCCTGGCACTTTTCAAAGATGTATGATGAGTATTTTTAATGACTTACTTGATCATTGCATAGAGGTCTTCATGGATGATTTTAGTGTATATGGTTCCTCTTTTGATGCATGTCTTGATAGTTTGTCTAAGGTGCTTAATAGGTGCATTGAGACTAACCTTGTCTTGAATTTTGAAAAATGTCATTTTATGGTAGAACAAGGCATAGTCTTAGGGCACATTATTTCGCATAAGGGCATAGAGGTTGACCCTGCTAAGCTGCATGTAATATCACATTTGCCTTACCCCTCTTGCGTGCGAGAGGTGCGTTCTTTTCTTGGCCATGCAGGTTTCTATCGAAGGTTTATTCAGAACTTTAGCAAGATAGCCCTTCCACTATCCAACTTGCTTCAAAAGGATACCACATTTGAGTTTGGAGACCAATGCAAGAAGGCATTTGATGAGCTAAAGAGATCACTCACCACCACTCCCATCATCCAACCACCTGACTGGACTCTCCCATCAGAGCACCGTGCATATTGGGCTGTGAAGCAATGCAACTTAGCTCTTGATCAAGCGGGTGAGGAGAGGAAGCTGCAGTTGAGTGAGCTAGATGAGATCCGTTTGGAGGCCTATGAGAATTCCAAGTTCTACAAAGAGAAGACCAAGAAGCTCCATGATAGCTCAATTTGCAGAAAGGAGTTCTTGGTTGGTCAAAAAGTGTTGCTCTACAACTCTAGGCTTGGAATCATGAGTGGAAAGCTCCGCTCTAAATGGATTGGACCGTTTGTAGTCACCCAGGTGTTTCCTTATGGCACTGTGGAGATCAAGAGTGAGTCCACAAACAAGAGCTTCAAAGTCAATGGCCACCGACTCAAGCCTTTCCTCACTACCCCTTCTTTGGATGATGCACCTGTGGAGGAAGCCTCATTGGTCGACCCCATTTTTGACCCACCATGATTTAGGGAGTCTTCTTTTCTCCTTCTTTACTACTTTTATTCCACTTGTCTATATCTGTCTGATTCTTCTATTTGTTTTACATTGAGGACAATGTGTGATTTAAGTGTGGGGGGGTAGAGTAGTTTAGGTTGCATATTTTTGCTTTGATTTTTTAGGTTTTGCTAAGTTTTGGGCATTTTCTTGCATGTTTTTGCTTCATTTTAGTAGAGTCTTGGTATCTTGTGTCTGAATTCATGCATTTCTGTGTGTAAAGTTGCTTTTGATAATTAAGAGGTGGTAACACTGTGATAGAATTGTCCCTTTTGTGAGGATTTGAGCCTTAATTGTGGGTGGATTGCTATATATGCCACCTAATTTTTCTTTCATGTGTGATTGCACTCTGGATTACTTGCACTCTAGAACTTGACTTGACTCTTGTTGATACTTGATATTCCCATGCACATTTTGAAATGATTTAGGCATTGTTTTTTCTTGAATAAGCCACTAGCCATATGAGCCTACCTTGAATGAATTTATCCTTTCATAGCCCCTTTGAGCCTTTATATCCCTTTTCTTTGTTCTTTAGCTCATTACAAGCCTATGACTGAAAAACCATGATTGTCCTAACCTTAGGGAATGTTGGAGCTTTGGAATTGTTTTGGGAATGGGTATTAAGTAAGCGAGGGTGCTTTGTTCTTCATCTCTTGTGAGTTCTGGGTTTTGCCTCTATGGTCGGTGATGTAATTATGGCTTTATCTCATTATGCCATTTTTGTTGTTTCTTCTTTCCTTTCGTTCATGAAGTTCTGCAATGAAAAAAAATTGAAAAAATGAATGATGAAAAAAAAAAGAAAGAAAGAAGAAAAAAAAAGAATAAAAGGTTGATTGAGGCATGGAGGATTGGAATTAGAGGTTGTTGTTATGTTTACCATTTCATTCTGGGGTGGATTGTGCTTATTTTTTTTTTACTTGTTCCCCATTGCTCCTCTATTCCCTGGGTTTTAGCTACATTTCCCATATTTTTATCATACCTTGTCCTTGGCCCCATTACAACCCTGAAAAGACCTTTTGATCTTAATGTGCATGTGTGTTGATTGTTGATGTTAGAGGCTTGTCAAGCTTATGGTTGTGTTTGTTTTTCATGATGTGCCTTGAGTGTAAACACTGATTAACCTTAAACACTTGAGTGTAAACACTATTGAGTGATCCTTGTGAGTTTCTATCATCTTTGTGACTACCCTCTTGATGTCATTGGTTTTCTTTGCATATTTGAAATAATTGGATGATGTTCATGAATGCCTTGATTCTTTGGTCCTTATTTTCTTCGTGTGCTCGATTTTGCCCATTTCTTTGCATTTCCTAGAATTCATTGTGAAGTATGTAATCTCTTAGGTTTGCATTCATTAGTTTTAGTAATCTTGTTACATGATTCACTTTGGTGCATATTGATTTTCTCAGTCCTAATTCTTAGTTTTGCCCAGGAGTGCAAAAGGATAAGTGTGGGGGTATTTGATGAGCATTTTATTTCCCATTTTTCCTTGCATTATTTTACTCCTATTATTGATACTTGTTGCCTATTTGACATTGTTTAGCTTGATTTAGTGATTTAGAGTTTATTGGACTAATATTCTGAATATTGTTTAATTTGGGATTATTTAGCCTAATTAATTCTATTTCTATTTTCAGGTCATATTTGGCACAAGGGCTTTTTGGACATTTTGGGAATGAGGATTTAATGTTGGAAGAGAAGATATATGATGAAGTGAAGATTGTAATCTATCTTTAGGATTAGTTGAGATTTAGTTATATCTTTTAAGATTTAGATTTTATCTATAAGATATTTTTAGATTTAATTTAGAGATAAGCTTTCCTTAGGATTTGGGCCCATGATTTAGGCCCGTTTTGTGATTTAAAAAGCCAAATTCGTGTAAACCCTTGGGGAGACCTTCCATTCACGTTTTTTACATTCTCTCTCATAGAGAAGGCTTAGTTTTGCTCTCCAGGCTTGTGGTGGCTGCTAGGGTTTCTCTCTCTTCCCTTTTCTACACGTTTTTGGTATTTTTCTTCATGGAAGGCTAAACTCTTAGGTTAAATCCCTTTGGTAATGTATCACATACTCTTGAGGTTTTGTTCTTAATGCTATTTCGTTTTTATTCACTGTTTTCATGCTTATTGATATGTTATGGTTCGCTTAGTTCCATTCTATAGAGATAATCCATGTGTATGAATGCTTAATTTATGCAAACTCGTAAAAACTCCATGCTTTGGCTTTTAATGCTTAATTAGAGGTTTGGGTTTTGGGGTGAGAATTGAATTTTCGCTTAGTATTTAGTTCTCACGAGTTGGACAGTGAAGAGGAAAGAAATTGATCTTTTGTGACCGATGATAGAGTTGTGAACGCGAGCCAAAGGGGTTTATCCGCTTTTCCTTATCTGTTTCTTCGTTTTGATTTAATTCTGTTTTGATTTCAATTATTCAATATTCAATATAAAAAAACCCCCCTGTTTTCTATGCATACTATGTGTTCGACCTTTTGCTTGATAAGATATTCCTTGGGAGACGACCTAGGAGTCACTTCCTAGTACTATACTTAAACTGTTTTTATTTGTATCGGGTACGGCCTCGATCATCAAGTGTGTATGGTGAATGGGTGGTGGAGATGTTCTTGGAGTTGAGAGAAAAGGGGAGGAAAAGATGATGTTGATGATGGAGTGTGAGGAGGGAGTGGTGTTCTTGTTGTTGGGTGTTTGTTCTTGCCAAAGAAAAGGGAAATCGTGTGGCCAAGAGGCCACAACTTGGCCCCCAAGTTCAATTTGGACGCACCAGATCTGATCTGGGTGCGTGCGCGCGCCTGGGCGGAAAATCGCGCGCCTGAGCGCGGGTCCTGCACCACTTCTCAAACTGGTGTGTGGCGCTGCACCATGATGCATGGCTGGGGGAGTCTGACGCGCCAATTTATGGGCTGGCGCATGGCTGGGGCGTCTTGGGCACGCCTGGGCGAGTTGGTGCCTCGCTTGGGCGGTTTTTCCACTGCCTGGTGCTCATATGAATAGTGCACTCGCCTGGGCGCATGGCTGGTGCGCCTGGGCGAGAATCAGAATTCCGAATCTTCGATTCACCGTAACTTTTTCGTTAACCGTCGGATTGGGTCCAAATTTTTAGACAAGATTCTTAATCCCATAAACTTCATATCCAACGGTGGAATTTATTTTCTTAGCATCCTATAATAAATTTCTAATTTTCTCTTTTCGGTCGATTTCTAACATCGAAAACACCGATTTAACTCCCGATTTCGCTTATATGACTTTGCCCGAAGCCACAATTGTCTTCTATACAGCCCCTAGGACTTATAATTACCGCTCACCTATCCACTAAAATTCGTTAAGCTATTATTCCAATTTTTCTTAGGTTAATAATAATAATTTCATTTAAAATAAAGTTTAGGATGTTACACTTACTCTCTCCTGTTCGTTGGCATATCGGTGCTGCTGATGTCTCAACGGGCAGATGGAGTACCGCGTGGAGATCATCTCTCTAGATGGAGCTGAATGACAATTGCAGAGCAGCGATGGAGACGATTTCATTTTCGAAGTGAAGAGAGGGCATAATAAGAGAGGAGATTTCCATCCGAATGTCTTCATCAGAAGGAAGCGAAAGTAGAGTGTTTAGGTTAAGTTTGTAAATTGTGTTTTTGAGTCAAGGATTACCAAGCTATGTGCCAATTATGGAACTAAGCCAAGTTTTAATTTTGTATTGTGGAATACTCTATTTTGGAAGAACAAACAATGTAGTCTTTGGGGGAAATACCATGATGATTTGAAAACAAGTCTTTTTATGAAAATGAAAGTTTTCTGAAAATGAATGTTTGAGTAACAACTCGATTTTCAACAAAAGGACTTTCAAATACACCAATGATTTTTCAACAATGTGTTACAAAAAAAAATTGGCCTCATTTTTGGTAACTTTAGTAAGTAAAAGTTAAATGTTTCAAGTTACGAAAATCGGGCTGTTACATGAGGTGAGAGATGCAGTAGGCGTAAGTCATCGTGACGCGTAGACTCGGTTCTAGACTGAGTACATCGAGTCTAATTGAGTATTTGTCATAAGTTATGAGCTGCATAATTATATGTGATCTATATGTGCTAGATGTTTATCAGTTTTGTTAATTATGATGCATGAATGATTTTGTTAAGTACTGGATTACTCTGTGATTATACTGTTGAATATGTATTGTTCTGTCTGGAAAATCTGATTGTGGATATACGTAATGATAAGAATCATAAGAAAGAAATAAGTCATGAAACGAATAAATTGTGAAAGAGATAAATAGTGGTTGGAAGCGATACTTGAGCTAGAAATTAAAAAACGAATAAAAAGATAAGGTTCGAGAAAGCAACAAGAGATGCCCGATGAGGCGAGCGGAAGCGTGGTGATGACGATGCTGCTGATGGTGCTGCTAAGGAACGACCAAGGAGAGTGATGCTGATGATGCTGTGGAACAACAATCGTGGAGAACGACGCTGATCAATGATGATGAGAATGATGCTAAGCATGAGCTAATGAGAATGATGACAATGTGATGAAAGAGATTTGAGGCAAGATGCCATTGAGAGTTTAGGGGGAATAGATTGCGATTAGTGGTCGGGCTTCGTTGAAGGGATGTACCAAGGACGGGCCGACCATTAGGATTCAGCCACTAACTAAAACTCTAAACCGTTAAAAGACTTTAAAAGACATTTACAAATGCGGTGAGGTATGAGTGTCGTATCGAAGTAGTGGAGAGGAAGATACTATGGGTATCTGCGGAGACTTAGGTGGAGATTGCAGGAGGGGAGGGCAAGGAAAGTGAAACGTCAAGAAGCCTGGAGTATATTTCTAGGCGGAACGAATCCCACATGTGGCGTACTAACGTGGTAGGGACCGGGTCCAATGTCGTGGTAAGTTCTGCATCGCGAACTAGAAATTATAACGTCACCCCCTCGATGCAAGTCTAGAACAGTGAGAGGGACTGGAACGAGGCATTTGAGATTGCCGCTGAGAGCGTGCATTGACATGATATGATATGAATGAAATGATATGATTGAATTGATTTGAGGCTGAGTCCTCCTGGTCTGGGACCATTTGATTGTGAGACAGCTGTCGTGCCCGCGTGGTAAAGGTCCTGTACTCCTGTTTGCTTCCGACTAGGTTGGGTGGATGACCGAGGAGATGTAGACGTGTGTGCGAGTTCAATGATGTTTCCCCCTCATCATTGAGCGAACCGTTTGATAAGACTTAATAATAGTAAAAGATTACAAGAATGAAAACATAAAGAATTTATGAAGAATTGAGAAAGATTCAGAGAAGAAAGTATAAATGAATGTTGGAAAGATTGAGAAAGATGATGATGAGACCCGAATGTTTGAAGGCTTGTGATGCCAAGTATGATAATGTATATTGTGATGAGTTATGATTTTGATATATTTGGTTTGTTATGATGTGTTTTGTTTATAAGTGTTTCCTATATGCTTACGTGAATATACTTTTCATATGCATAGCATGAGTAACTGTTATTGCATGAGAATTATATACCTTTATGTTCTAGTTAGTGATAAGTGTCTGTTAAGTCTTGTGTTTTATCTTTCATAGTTTATTGAGTCCTCTCTATTTTATATAGAGTCGTTATTTTACTGTTCTGTCATGTTGTACTTCTGGAATACTGACCATCTCTCCTATCATGTTGTCGTATCGAGTTACTCCGGTATTGCAACGGATAGATGGCCGATCCTGTAGTACAATCTGTACTTTCGTCTCGAAGCGGATTCGGCAGTGGACTTCAGCGAGGAGGATTAGAGATCAAGATTAGTAATAGGTAATCCCTTCGAGCACTGTATTCCCTGCAACTACTTGGTTAACGTTGCTATATCATTTTGTACCCTGCTTGGAATTTTATCGAGTACGGCTTTTTAAAGAACTTGAAAATTTTTATGAAACAAGATTTGAAACTGTTTTCTCAAAAGAGATCTATGAAGCCAAGTTACAAAGTGCGATGTTAAGTAACATCTCGGTTTGGAACTTGACTTGTGATATGTGACATGAGAACATAATTTTTATTTCAATTGAGTTACTGAAAAGTTTTTGAACATAAAGGTTCTCATGCCCATGTCACTATAAAAAAAAATTCCCAAATTTTTACTATATTTTGTTAAAGAGATAATGTTTTCAAGTTGCCGAAATCGGGGTGTTTCAGAAATCATTCACTTCTAATCCATAAAACACTTTGTTTATAAAATTTTGTAAAAATCATCACCTTAAATCTCACTCATGTAAAATATCCCTTTGAAATCCTTTGTAACACAAAACTTCAAGATTCCTTTTGATGAAATTCGTTTACGCACGTGTGGGAAAAATGCGGGGTGTTACACAACCCATCATAGAATGTCCTCATTTGCATCCATTCAGGCATAGCGTGATTGGGACACTTCTTCAACATCTGCTTGTACCTTTCCCACGCCTCATGTAAAGATTCTCCATCCTGCTGAGCGAAGGCGCTGATTTCTTGCCTAAGCTGAGCTTGTATGGAAGGTGGGAAGTATTTATCCACAAAAATCTTAGCCAATTCCTCCCAAGAAGTGATGCTCCCTTGTGGTTGTGCACGGAGCCATTGAAGCGCCTTTCCCCTTAATGAGAGAGGGAAAAGCCTCAACCTTATTGCCTCATCACTTGCACCTTGGATCTTGAAGAAGTCCAGGTAGCTCAAGAAACTAGCAATGTGATCACTCGGATCCTCCTCTGGGGCACCGCTAAATTGATTTTGTTTCAGCATGTTCAGATATGCCCCCTTGATATCAAAATTTGCGGCAGTGACAGCAGGTCGTACTATGCTAGTACCAAACAGAGTCGGGTCGACTAAGGCGTAATCAGCCAAGGTACGCCTTTCAGGTTCCATCTCACGCTCATTCCTGCGCTCGCGCTCACGCTCTTTCACCATTATTCTTGCTCGTCTCTTTTTCTCTTGTTGTGCTTGTTTCCTTAGCTTCTTCGCTGTCAACTCGATCTCAGGACTGAATTGAAGGCTGCTGTAATCACCTGCAGAACGCAAGTGCATATACCAATCTCGGCAAAGAGGGTTAAAAGCACCTCTTGAGTAAATAGAAACGATTAAGAATAAATAGCTCAAGTAAAATTCCACTAAGTAACTACTAAAAGTACCGAAAAATTAGTAAAATCTAATTTTAGTCCCCGGCAACGTCGCCAAAAACTTGTTGGGATTCTGGCAAGTATACCAGATCATACAAGTAATAAAGTGATAAATAGAGTATCGTTCCCAACGAGGACTCAAATTGATTCTAATAATTCTCACCTATTCGTAGTTACTAAATGAAATTTAAATTGAAATTCAATTAATTGAGAAATTGTTGATTTACTTAAATTAAAATAAATGAATAAAACGATTCTTGAACAAAGGGAAAAAGCGGGATGTAGTTTCGATGAAGGTTCCTAAAATGTTTAACAATGAATTAATTTGTTTTCCTAAATTCCGAATTTGTTTTGCAAAAGTAGGAAACGCCTAATGTCTTAGAACGTTTCTGTATTTTAGAGATTATCTCCCAATGATGTCTCAAGAGAGCCTTAAAACCTAACCCTTAATTAAGTTCAATCAGAACTCATAGAAATTATTCAATTCATAAGAAATATGTCTATCCCTATGCAATTGAACTGTTTGATTATTGGGCACAATCCTAAATTAATATGTCTATTAAATTAGGATTCCTATGTCATGAACTGCGCACTTTCATGAACAACAATAAAAATATAATCAAACACAGAATTTATAATGGAAAAACAAAATCAATTCATTGCATAAACATTAACAAGGTTCCATATTCATCTACTCCTACATCCCAAAGAAGGATTTAGTTCAAAATTGAGAGAAGAAAAACAATAAAAGTGATAAAGAGTGACATAATTACCACTAATCCTTGCCTCTAATCTCCGTTCTTCACAAAATCAATGCAAAAACTCTATTCCCAAGTGTTCTGAATAATTCCTAATTTCCAATCCTAGTATTTTTAAGTCCAAAGAAAAACCAAATCCCTTCCAAATCCCTTAAAGATATAAAATTCGTATCTGATATCTACGACACTCGCCCAAGCGAGAACAAGGCTCGCCTGGGCGAGTTTTTGACTATGAAGACCCCACGCTTTTTAAGCATTTAACCCCACTCGCCTGGGCGAGTCTGTGACTTTTTCACTGTACTTCGCCGCTTTGCTCCGAACTCCTGATTCCAAGGCTTGTTTTTTCCTTCTTTTCCATAAATCATCAAATTAAGCCTCCAAAACCTGAAATTCAGAACAAATCGATACAAAATCCTCAAGGATCTCGTTCTTCACATTAGTCATCAAAAATTTAAATCTTTTTCCTAAAATACTTGAGAAACAAGCTAAAATTACTAAGAAAGAGGGTTGAATATCATCCAAAAACATCATATATTGAGCTCAAATCATATATCTGTCTGGATTTTCTGGTTGTTTTACATTGAGGACAATGTGTGATTTAAGTGTGGGGGGGAGAGTAGTTTAGGTTGCATACTTTTGCTTTGATTTTTAGGTTTTGCTTAGTTTTGGGCATTTTCTTGCATGTTTTTGCTTCATTTTAGCAGAGTTTTGGTATCTTATGTCTGAATTCATGCATTTCTGTGTGCAAAGTTGTTTTTGATAATTAAGAGGTAGTAACATTGTGATAGAATTGTCCCTTGTGAGGATTTGAGCCTTAATTGTGGGTGGATTGCTTTATATGCCACCTAATTTTCTTTCATGTGTGATTGCACTCTGGATTACTTGCACTCTAGAACTTGACTTGACTCTTGTTGATACTTGATTGCTCATGCACATTTTGAAATGATTTAGGCACTTTCTTTCTTGAATAAGCTATTAGCCATATGATCCTACCTTGAATGAATGTATCCTTTGCTAGCCCCTTTGAGCTTTTTTATCCCTTTCCTTGTTCTTTAGCTCATTACAAGCCTATGACTGAAAAACCATGATTGTCCTAACCTTAGGGAATTTTGGAGCTTTGGAATTGTTTTGGGAATGGGTATTAGGTAAGAAGTGTGCTATATGCTTCAATTGGTTGAGTTCTTGGTTTTGCCTCATTGGTTGTTGTAGTTATGGCTTCATCTTCATGCCATTGTGTTGTTTCTTCTTTTCTTTTTGTATATCTCTCAAAAAAAATAGAAGACAAAAATACAAAAAAAATGCAAAAAGAAAAAAAAAGAAAGAAAAAAAAAAGGTGAATAAAAGGTTGTTGAGGCAAAGAGGATTGGAATCAGTGGTAGTTGATTTTGGGGTGGATTTTGCTTACTTTTTACTTATTCCCCATTGCTCCTCTATTCCCTTGGTTTTAGCTACATTCCCATATTTTTATCCTACCTTGTCCTTGGCCCCATTACAACCCTGAAAAGACCTTTTGATCATTTTGTGCATGTGTGTTGATAGTTGATGTTAGAGGCTTGTCAAGCTTATGGTTGTGTTTGTTTTTCATGATGTGCCTTGAGTGTAAATAATGATTAACCCCAAACACTTGAGTGTAAACACTTTTGAGTGATCCTTGTGAGTTTCTATCATCTTTGTGACTATCCTCTTGATGTCATTGGTTTCTTTGCATACTTGAAGTAATTGGATGATGTTCACGGATGCTTTGACTCTTGATCCTTAACCACTGTGTGTGCTTGAGTTTGCCCATTTCTTTGCTTTTCCTAGAATTCATTGTGAAGTATGTAATCTCTTAGGTTTGCATTTCATAGTTGTAGTCATCTTGTTGCATGATTCACTTTGGTGCATATTGATCTTCATAGTCCTATCTTTTGATTCTGCCCAGGAGTGCAAAAGGATAAGTGTGGGGGCATTTAATGAGCATTTTATTTACCATTATTCCTTGCATTATTTTACTCCTATTATTGATACTTGTTGCCCATTTGACATTGTTTAGCTTGATTTAGTGATTTAGAGTTTATTGGACTAATATTCCGAACATTGTTTAATTTGGGATTATTTAGCCTAATTAATTCTATTTCTATTTCAGGTCCTATTTGGCACAAGGACACTTTGGGCGTTTTGGAAATGAAGATTGAAGTATTGAAGTGAAGATTGTAATTTGCATTTAGGTCCCTTTTTAGTTGTAATTTTCAGAATAGTGTTTCTTAGGACTTGGGCCCATGTTTTAGGCCCATTTTGTGACTTAAGAAAGGGGAACTCATGTAACCCCATACCATACACTCCCATTTCAGATTTCTCACTCTCTCTCTCTAGGTTAGAACTTCTCTCTTGGCTCTCCATAGCATTTGGTGGCTACTAGGGTTTTGTTCTTCCCCATTTTCTACTCGTTTTTCTTGATTTATGACCATGGAAGGCTAACTTCAAGGGTTAATCCCTTTGGTATTGTATCACTTACTCATGAGCTTTTGTTCTTAATGCTATTTCAATTTCTCTCTACTGTTTTCGTGGTTTATCTCTATTTATGGTTCGCTTAGTTCTATTTATTAGCGATAATCCATGAGTGTGAATGCTTAATTTATGCTAACTCGTAAAAATCTCATGCTTTGGTTTCTGATGCTTAATTAGAAGCTAGGGTTTCGGGGTGAGAACTGAATTTTCGCTTAGTATTTAGGTCTCACGAGTTGAATAGAGGAGAGGAGAGGAATCGATCTTTAGTGAGCTAGGATTGAGTAGTGTACGTAGCCAAAGGGGTTTGCCCGCTTTTGTTTCTGATTTTCTTAGTTTTTATATTCTGTTTTGCGTTTTGTTCTTCACATTTGATACATACAAACCCCCCCCCCCCCAATTTACTGCACACTACGTGTTTGATACTTTGCCTAGACTGATATTCGCTGGGAAACGACCTAGGATCACCTTCCTAGTACTACAGAATTAAACCCCTTTTATTTTGATAGGGTACGGCCTCGATCACTCTCGCTCACCCGCTTGCACAGCACTTCACCCCTATAGGGTTCGTCATGCAATTTGAATTGATTCGCCGAAATTGGCTTTAGCAGAAATCACCCTCGACTGGCCAAAACGAGCCAAAGTGATGGAATTACCATGGTTTGCATAGAACAAATCCCCCAACACGGGAAGCAAACCCGTATCCTTTGCAGGATCAAAGTTCCCCATGGTAATCCCAATAATTCACTTTTGCCCTCATCAATCATTAAATGACGTGTGTTTTTCCCCGTACTCCTAAACGTCCACCTTACTCCTTGAATGCACGTGTTTCTAATTCATTTTGGGTTGCTTTTAGTAGTCAAACCTTTAATACTTTATATCCATTGGGTTGGGTTCTCTAACTTAGGATTTGGCCATACCTTATAAATAGTAACAATCACACATAACAACAATAATAATCACGGCCATATCATTCATTCAATTATTTAATTCAATAACAATTATAAAAATCAATTACTAACAAAAACCCTAAGTTCATCACAAAAGCATTCATATTCAATCATAACAAAATCAACATACAAATCAAACATACACATATCAAAATACATCTAACTATGACCCTATTACTATCATTAAATCCTTTCCCTAATTAGAACCAAAGTACTCCCCCTTACCTCTTGAAGAGAAGAGGAGACAATGGGGTTCTCATGGAATCCACTCACCAACTCCAAATCCTAGCTCCTTAGCACTCCAATCCTTGATTCCAAATGATCCCCAAGCATCCTTGATGATTATATGCCTCTATTCCATGGATTGCACAAGTTGGGGTTTTAGGGTTTAATTTGGGAATTATGAGAAAGAGAGAGTTATATGTGATTTAAGAGAGGGAAATTTATTGGGAAGAGATGGGTGAATGATTTGTGGGGTTAAAATGAAGTTATTTGATGTTGGTTTGAGAAATTGCAAAACCCTAGTTGATGGAGAAGGAGGGAGCTCGCGAGAGAAGAAGAAGAAACAATGAGAATACATTGAAAAACACGTGTTATTTGACTGATATAACAGGGGTTAATCGATTAACCACTTTGGTTAATCGATTAACACTTGATGTTTGCACAAGGTTAATCGATTAACTCTGACCTTAATCGATTAGTGGCTGAAGGTGGCTAAAAAACTAATCGGTTAATCTACACCCTACTCGATTAGTGGCTGAACATTGCCAAAAACTTAATCGATTAACTCAAGGGTTAATCGATTAACTTGTTCAGCCCACTTAATCCCTTGCACTTCGAATTGTCATAACTTCTTTGTTAACCGTCGGATCTTTCTCAAATTTTGAGACAAGCTTCCTAAAACACTAATCTTCACATCCAACGGTGGAATTTGGCTTTAGTGCTATGAATATATTATTCCTAATTTCCTAAGATCCTATGTTCTCCTCTAAAACTCATTTCTAAGCTAATTCTACCTCATAAGACCTACCCTTACTAAACCCTACTTTCTAAACTCATTCTAAACATACTCAAAGACTTGGAAACAACACTACCCTTATCAAAATTCCATTAACTAAGGCACCTAGTGATTTGGTGAAATCGGGGATGTTACAATAAGTATGAATCGCTTTTAGATTGGTGATTGTTATTGTAAATTTATTTCCTTTTCAGGATGCTTGATGTTATGCCTTATTATTATTTTCAAATGTTTTTCCCTAATCTATATTCAAGTTACTCACCCTTACATGTTGACATTTTAGGTATGCATGACGAGGATCTACCTACTGTTCCCTCCGCCAAGGATCATTACACTCCCCCTGACGGAGTGTAGCTGCATTATCATATCCCAGTTTAGATGCACACACCATGGTTCACTCTTTTGATTCATACACTATAGTTACTATTTTTTATGTAAATATTTATATTATATACAATGGTTGTGAGGATGTTTAACATCCATTCTTTTGATGCAAATTTAACTTTGCAAACCACAACCTATTTTGGAGTGTATGTAAACTCTTGTAAACTTTATGGGCTTTGTAAAACAAATAGTTGTATAATGATGATGCTACCTAATGCTTGTGAGCATAAGTATTGATATGAATGTATTAATATAATTGTTCTAGTTTCTGATAGGGTTTTATTTTTATTTGGGAAAAGTCCGATTTATATACGAACCCTTGCAAAAAAAATTTCTTGATTTTTCCTAATTGCATTAAAATCAAATAGATTTAGATTAAGGTGTTACATACAAAATACTTAAAGATCACCACTTATTCTCATCAAAGATAAGATCACATGAAGATTTCTCTCATATATAGAAGATTCTCCAAGAGAATAAATCAGACTAAGAAACATCCCTGATCTTTGAATACCATGCCAAGGCAAGGGGCTAAAGAACCAAGTGACAACAACACATCATTACATCTCCCTCATACACACAAAAATCTCATACAATGTTCATATTTTGCCATATATATTCCACATTGGTGCAGAGAAGACACGTTCCACTCCAGAAGAAAATCATTGCAATCGCTCTTCATCAAGAGCAACTCTACAGAAGTAGTAAGGAGTTCCTTGCAGCCTAAGTAATAGTTGTCCATTAATCACAACCCCACCACAAAGGCTCATCAGCCCTCTAAACTTGCTACCCTTTGTAGTAGGCCACACAAATCGAAGGAGAGCTTTCACAATCTAGGCCTCCCTATTAACTCTACACTTTTTAGAGTCCCAATAATAATTATAAGGATAGTTTTGAAAAATAATATCAAATTTTCACATTTCCAATGTCACTAACAAATTTAACACATTTTTCTTGATGGAAGAGAAAAATCCCAAAAAAAATTTATAAATAGGATATGAGGGAGTATTTGTTTTGCATGCCCATTAGAATTGGAATTCAAACCCTATATCCAATTCGAATTATAAATGTTCCAAAAAACATAAAAATCCTATATTCTAGAGCTAAGGAGTTTGGTCCAAAGAAAAAAAAGGCGCAAAATCACAAAATTGGGCTAGAAAGATTTGAGAATCCTCGAGGAGTTTTAGAATTCTCACCCCTCAAAGTAGCCCCACACCCCATTTTAATGTGTGAAATAAGAACAATACCCTTTATTAAAAAAAATGTTGAGATTTTGAACCCTAGAAACTATTCCCAATTTCCCATGCCCCAGAAACTATCCCCACACCCCATCTTTTCTCTCCAAAGTAACCCTAACCCTTTCATCTTTCTCCCCATGTTGAATGTAACAACCTCACTTTAATTAGTTAATTTTAAGTTTTATTAAAATTGGTGTTTGAAAATTTCTTTTAAAGACTTGATTACTTATCAAAAGTTCTTACAAAAATCCGGCAGAGTTTCCTCTGTATTTCGGACTTCCCAAAAATCTCCTTTTAAAACCTGTCAGACCAGAATTATTTAAAAACATAAAACACAATAGTATTACGGCCAGCTTAAAACCTAATGCCCGATTAGTACAAGTTTCTGGGCAATATAACTACTACATATTATAAATTACAACATAAAAGTCCTCTCATAATAAATGTACATTCCACGTAGCGAAATGTAATCCTGCTCGGCCATGACTCATGTAAGCTCCACTTCTGTACCTATAAAAATATAGCAAGAAGGGTAGCATTACACCGAACTTAGAAAGATTAATCCTATAAGAAGACATAGTAACAACTAAACCTACATTATTATTAACATACATTATTCATAAATATCCATATATTTAATTTTCTTTTAGCTTCTCTTATTTCCACATTCTTTTAATTTTTAATTCTTTATTCATTTCTCACATTTCTTTTCATTCTTAGTTCCCTATTCATTTTCTCTCATTTCCCTCCCATTTTTAGTCCACTATTCATTTTCTCACATTCATTCTTTTGTTCCCATTCTTTTCTTTTTCATTATTTGGCTCAGAGACAGTTACCTTTTTATTCCCTTACCTTTTTACTGGTGACAGTGTCTACCGATCGCCTGCCACCCCATCTTCTAATTCTTTTAGTGAAGACAGTGGCTTCCGCCCGCCTGCCATCGAGTCCTTTATTTCTTTTTATTTATTTTAGTGATGACGGTGACTATCGCCCACCTGTCACATTATCCTTTGTGTTTTTCTTTTATCTTCTTTTATTTTAAATAATTCTCTTTACTAATTATTATCGTTTTTAACTAACTCTACTTGACTTGGTCATATACATTATATTTTAATTCTAATTGCTAGTTCTTGGTTATTTCTTTGTTTCCTCTATCTTTTACTATTACTTAACTTATTGTTCCTATTTCATAAACTCCATTTTATTTAACTACCCTATTAACTTAACTTATTTTCCCTATTTTATTACACCATTCTATTTAACTTCCATATTAACGTCCTTTCTCTTTGTTTTATTATTTTCTCACTAATTTCTTTTACCGGTTTCCTATTTTTATTTGATATTTAGTTTATTATTTCCTTTCCATTTCTCTAATCCCAATAACTCTTAACTAAGTCCACTCCGCACATACTTATTGTCTTCGCATTTTGACTCCTCTTTTACCTCACTTTTAGTTTAATAATTCTACTCTCCTTGCCTATTACAATTACTCTTTAGTCTCTCACTTTCACGTTTTTTGTTGGTATTTCTTAATTTTTCCCCTCGGTTTTATTTTATGTTTTCCTACGTTTTCATTCAATATTAACCAATTTAATATCCTAAATACACTCATTCATTCCGGACCTTATCCTAAGCACATACATTCTATTCCCTAAGGTGTGGTTTCCATTAACAATTCTAAATACTCCATTACATCAACGGGGACTACCCTAAGGTTTATGAACATACTTTTTAATTACTCTATTCTTAGTCACCACTATAGCATCCTAGGGTTTACTCTCTAAGTAAAGGTAACACAACCAGTCTTACCTTGGGCTTTAATAGAACCTGGTTTGCGGCGTGGAAACGATGACGGCGTCGGTGTTGCTCCTCGTTACCGAGAACGGTGGCGGTTAGATCCGGATCTGCAGCGAACACCGGTGACCCAAGGAGGTAGAGGCGTGGTCTTGGTCGCTGCTCACGGGGTGACCGGCATCGGTGGCTTTAACGATGGTGGATCGTCACCAAGGAGAGAGGTAAAGAGAGAGAGAGAGCTCAAGGAGGAGAGAGAAAGATGGAAGAGAGCGAAGTTTATGGCGGTGGTGATGGATCGGGGCAGTGGTTGTAACACCCTCAAAATAACCCAAGTAATTAATACAAAATGAATACTATTACTTGAGAATATATGGACTTGTAAAAGGTTAGAAAATATTGGATTCAAAATTTTCTTTTATATTTTCCAAATAGTCGGGTGCACAACCAAAACATAGGATGTTTGGAGAATAGTTCACGTATTACTTTTAAAATCGAATTCGGCATTTACTTTGCTCAAAAGGTAATTTCGCAAATCTTGGATAGCATTCTCTTTGAGGATAAATGTACTCTATTTCATATAAAGGAACTCAAGTATTGCCATCCAGTTTTCGTCTAGCCAAGTGATACCATTTCCAAAATGTCATAGCCGAATTCTTTCAAGTGAATATCAGAGTAAGCGGAAATATCAGGACTATGTAATAGACTTTAGTATAAGCATGGATTTTATTTATATCAAAAGGTACGTAATACATAGTCCGGCGGTAAGGATCTCCAAAATCCCAGAACAAGTCCATAAGGCTATGTATTTATATGTACATCAAAATAGACCATGGCTCTAGAGTTTTCAAAGAAATTCCCACAATATATAAAACTCTCAAAGCTGGTCTCACAGCACCGGTCGCGGCAGTAGTAGTAGAAGTCTCCAAGAAGTAGCAGCAGCCATCATCCAACATCAGCATCAGCAGCTAATCTTCTCCACAGCATCCATCACACCGGATCCTTGATCCTCATCATTTACCTTATGCACATACCTAGGGATCATCGCCTCTCCATATACTCCCGATAGATTAAACGACAAGCTCGTTTCCGCTCTCGTATTCGACAGGATCCTCCTTGATCTTATTTGAAGGAGTAATTACCCTACCACTGGGTACAAGGTCTGATGAAAATGGGACCTTAATAGGACTCCTTGAAATAGACGAGGAAGTCTCCTCTCGATTGAATCTAAGAGAAAAAGGGTATGAGCGGGTAGGTTCGAATTGAAAACTGTTAGACAAGCGTGCTGGTCGAGTGGGAGATGATCCATGGTAAGTATAAAAAGTAGATACATGCATAACGTATATGATGGGAATCCTAAACCTACGAGGATGTGACCGAACTAGTGGATTAGGGTGATCGAAGGTAACCACTATCTCACCCTCATACACTACTCGGCAATCCTCGCAGATCCATATGCCACTAAGAAGTGGGCGGACCTCGATGCAAGCGATGTAACGCGACATCACCTACAAGGGCATAGGGGTAAGCAAATCTATACACATAATCAATAGAGCTTAAATGTAGAAGTGATCATGATTATGCACATATAACCCCAAATCAGTTAACAGCCATGGTTAACACTTAGCCGCACTTAATGCAGTTACGATATTCATACTCATTCTTAATATTAAACCTTAGCTCAAATAAGGTTAAGTGGCATGATGCCTGACATTCTTCTCTTTCTGAGATTCTCCATCTAATGTCCTCATGGACGTCAATCCAATACCATAATGCATTTCCAAATCACGAATACGTTACCAAACCGTATGGCGTACTAGCTCGGAAGTGATAAAAACGTCACACTACCTGGTGAACGTCACGTCGCCCAAGGACGTAAACCTATCACTTCTCAACATACAATGGGTGTGATAAAAAACGTCACCACATCTGATGAACGTCACGTCGCCTAAGGACGTAAACCTTATCACTTGTGATACACGACAGAGGTGATAAAAAACGTCACCATGTCTGATGAACGTCACATCGCCTAAGGACGTAAACCTTATCACTTGTGTGCACCACACCCTTCTCAACAAACAACGGGTGTGATAAAAAACGTCACCACATCTGATGAAAGTCACGTCGCCTAAGGACATAAACCTTATCACTTGTATAGCACAACAGAGGTGATAAACAACGTCACCATGTCTGATGAACGTCACGTCGCCTAAGGACGTAAACCTTACCACTTGTGTGCAACACACCGTTGAACCATCAAATCAACAGTATACCACATACTGTCCACATTACCAAAATGTGTCATCGAGCTAGCCACACGACTATGCCTGGAACGTGGTCCATAATACCAACATCGATGTGCACAATTCGTCACCAAGACGAACATCCCACGTTCGCAGCAACCAATGCTGGTCACATTACCAAAATGTGACTACAGGCAAGTCCTAACCAAATTGGTATTCCCAAAGGTCCTTCACATGTTATCATAACATGGTAAACGATCTAGCATTCAAACTCTTCACTTAAAGAATTGATTGGGATATCTCAATTGTATAACTTGCCACCCGAGCAACGTTATGACGTGCCACCCGAGCAACGTTATGACGTGCCACCCGAGCAACGTCCCGTCATCCAAACGGAATAGTCACATCATCAATCAATTTCTTTCAAGTTTTAGATCGCTTGGATTTTTGTCATTTAAGTATTGATCAATGGTTCAGAATTGAAAATGGTATTTCTAATAGTTTGAGTAAAACTACTCGAGTGTTCTTCAATTTCCAGAAATTCATGTTTCAGTTTTCACCAAAATACTCGAGTGTTCTACATAGTACTCGAGTGTTCTTCAGATTTTACCAAATTACTCGAGTGTTCTTCATGATACTCGAGTGTTCTTCATTTTTCCAAATTACTCGAGTATTCTTAATGATACTCGAGTGTTCTTCATTTTCCAGAAATTCATGTTTCAATTTTGGGTCGAATACTCGAGTATCAACCCCAATACTCGAGTGTTTTCAGACAGAGAACACTGTAATTTGCATTTTAACATACCATTTTCAATTCTAGCCAATTCTAATCCAATCCAATGATCAACAAAGCTTACATTATACATGTTAAACATGTTCCAACACAGAAACCACCAATTATTACATTGAATCAAATCTGAGCAACAATTATGCATAAAACACATTTTTAACAACTCAACATATCAAATTCAGTTCCAACCACTTTTGGCATGAAAACAACTTGCATATAGCTCACATGCAACATATAGAACTTGCTCAGAACCATTTTAGAGTGCAGGTTGGTCTCCAAACCAATTTCCCTATTCCAACTAAGCCCTTAGAGCCTCTTGGTGGCTCTCTAATCAAATGCATGCAATTTAAACTCTATCTAGTGAATAGAGAGCTTCCCCCTTACCTCTTAGATGTGAATGAACAGAGATTTTACACCAAACTTAGCTTCCAAGCTGAATTCCCCAAAACCCACACTGAAACAGAGCAGTTTCAGCAGAGCACAAAGATTGAATTGGTTGATGCATGAAACAGCCATAAAAATTGGGGAAATTAGTCTCTATATACTCTCTACAATTCATACTAACTAAAGAAACAAGATTCACATGAGGAGGTTGTCTGAGCTTACCAGAATCAAGCTCCAAAGTAAGCTCCAGAAAACCTGAGACAACAAACAGACTCCACTTCCAAGCTTCGATTCTTCCAATCTACTCACTCTCAGCTCACAATCTTGGTGTCTATACAAAGCTCGAGATGTGAGCTTTGTATTGGTGTATGATTTGTGGTTCGAATCAACCCAGAGAGGGAGAATCGATTGAATCAATTCAGAAACCCTAACTGAAGCAAAACTCACGAATTGAGCAAAGAGGTTGATTGATTCATCAACCATGGCTTAAATAGCCATTCATGGAGCTCATGCAGCTCGACACGAAAGCCATGGACGTGTTGAAGGCTTGATTTTGTGTCAAATGGCGGTGACTCGTTGGTGGTGACTCACCAAACGCACTCACTCGTCAACTCTGACCAAAATACTCGAGTACTCCCAAAAACACTCGAGTATTTTGCCCAGTTTTTAAAAAATATTAATTTTATTTTCTTTCCCTCCAAAATATTTCTAAAATTACTTCAAGGTCCCAAACAGGGATTAATGTGCAAAATACTTATTTTCTCATATTAAAACTCTCTAATATTATCATTCATAATAAATTACTTTGAAACCAAGAATAAAAATGATTAATTATAAATGAGCTTTATAATTAACATTTTATTAATCAGGGGTTAAAAATCTGGGATGTTACAGTGGTGGTGGTGGTTTGTGGTGGCGGCGGTTCCGCCGAAGGGAAAGGAGGAGAGAGAAAGAGAGAGGGAGAGCAAGGGCAATAGAGGGAAAACGTATGGAGATGAAGAAGAAGAGCCAAGCGGCGGCGGCGGCTCGCGATGGCGCCGACGGGTCGAAGGAGGGAGCTGTGGAGGGGAGAAGGGCGGCGAAAAAATGAGGAAGGGAATGGGTTGGGTGAATTAAGGAAGAAGAAGGGGGTGAAAAGACGGTTTTTCCCTCCAAAAATCGGATTTTTCCCCTTCACCCGCTGACCGCGCGCCTAGTGCGGCCTCCTGTGCGCCTGGGCACAGCCCCTACTATCTAGGGTCTGATGCATTCAGTCTGCGTGCCTGGGCGTGGGCTTCGCGCGCTTGGGCATGTGTTTGTTGACTTTGGGTTGACCGCGCTATAACTTCTTCGTTAACCATCGGATCTTGCTCAATTTTGGAGGCAAGCTTCCTAAGGCCGTTATTTTCATATCCAACCGTGGAATTTATGGTTTGAGTTGTAAATCATTTATTCCTAATTTTTCTATTATTAGACATTTTTTAACACTAAACCTCTCATTTTAACACTTAATTAAGATTTCATATCCAACCGTGGAATTTATGGTTTGAGTTGTAAATCATTTATTCCTAATTTTTCTATTATTAGACATTTTTTAACACTAAACCTCTCATTTTAACACTTAATTAAGACTTGTAACTATCATTCCATTTACCCAATCCTATTATTAGTCTAATTATATTTGGTATTAAAATTCGGGACTTTACATTTCTCCCCCACTTACTTGAATTTCGTCCCCGAAATTCGGATTGCTTCGTAACGTGGGGAACCATCCCGTTAATGGGGTTCCTGTCTGTGGTCTCTATGTCCCTGTCGGTTCCATTTCCCCGCTTCCGATGTGTCTAGGTCCACACTTCTTAGTATTGTCATGCCTGTTCTCGGATGCTACATACCTTCTCTATCTTGACAGGATCCACAATTTCCTTATTATTAAAGTTCCATCTCCCATCCGTTGGACTGAAATCCTCCCCCACTTGGCATCGACACACTTGATTATATCCATGCTAGGGGTAGGTTCGGTCACTGTTAAGAATCGAGTACATGGATTTCCCGAACGTCATCTGGGATTGGAAGTGGTGCGGGGTTGACTACCTGTGGGTGGCATTAAATCATGCTGGATTCCTACGTTTTGGCGAATTCCTATATATACGTCTGAGTTCTATCACTAGATGTCTGAAACTCGAAGAGAGTGAAGATGAAAAGAAGAAACATGAAGCATTCAAAGGAGAGTTTAATGGGCTTTTCAAGATGACCAAGGGTGTGCTAGGTGATAAGAGTGTAGAGATTGCGGCTTTCTCCATACTGTCCGGTGACTGGCTAGTGTCGGTGGACTGCCAGCACAAAAGAATCATGCAAGCACCGACATTGAGGAATAGCAGCATGGCGGGATACATGTCAAGCAAGAAGACAATGGAGATTATCCCAAAGAATGCATTTTCATTAGGGAATCATCGAAAGATGTATTTTCTACCGATGATGGTCGACTTGATCGATCTCGGTAAGGGTATCTAATAAAGTGGTCCAACTTTACTTATACAAGGTAACCGTTCAAGAGTTTTGTTTAGATTCTAGGCGGGTTTTAAACTATCGACTATCTAATTGGATTATTTTGGTTTTTGATGGAGTATGCCGATGACATCGATCACTAATAGGTGCGAAGATCGAGATGGTCAATCCCAATCTCACATCTACCAGTGGCAATATCATTGTCGGGTTTGTTGATGGTATCATCCCCTAACAGATGTAAGAGTTAGAGTGATCGGTTCTAACCTTATCCTCTACTAGGGGCAGCACCACAACTGGGCTTGGTGGAACTTCCAACTAAGGTACTAACACCTATCGATTCCTTCTTAGTTACACTAAACGCGCTTAATCTATGCAGAAATATCTAAGTAAACAGTTGATATATTATTAACATAGGAAAAATACCTTGGACATGTTCACTCATTCCCTCGTCCGGTGCGCTCGAAACAGTTAGCCCCAATGTGTCCCGGTTGCCCACAATGATATCAGAGACCCTCTTTCTTGTGCTGCTTTAACCGCATACATAAACGTCTGTGGGGTTTTGCACACTATGGATAGGGTAGCCTAGGTCTTGGAGCATTCACATCTGGAGCCGTGTCTACTGGAACTATTGCCATAGTGTTGATGTCGGTATGTGTATCCGATTCCTGAGTCGGTACCTTGCCTCTGCTAGAACCTTCAGCTCACTGCATCATCCTGTTCCTATTCTCGGATGTCCTCCGCCTCAATCCCTTCTCATAAGTGCTAGCCATATTTACTAGTCGGGCCAAATTATCTGTGTTCTGGTACTCAAAAGCTACCTTGATCTCTGTGCGAAGTCCTGCTTCGAACTTAATGCACTTAGCTCTTTCATCAGCATTCCTATAGCTTCCAGAATACCGGATGAGATCTTCGAAGTGCGCGGCATATTCTCTAACACTCATACTTCCCTGTGTTAAGTTTAGAAAGGCTAGTTCTTTCTCTCGGCGAACATCTTCGAGGAAGTACCTTCCGAGAAATTCCTCCTTAAAGATGTCCCAAGTAATCTCCTGGTTGGAACTCTCCATGTCCCTTCGTACATGTTCCCACCAATATTCAGCTTGTCCAGTGAGCATGTACGCCACCAAAGGAACTTCATGCTCCGCGGTCGGTGACATTGTGCGGAAAATCTTCTCCAACTCTTGGAGCCATCTCTGGGCTGCGTCAGGATTGTAGCCACCTTCAAACTTGGGCGGATCGTTCTGTCTGAATCGAGCCAGCCAATCAATGTCGATTGGGTTTGGTGGTTGATGGAGTGCGGCTGCTGCTACTGCTACGGCTGCTGCTACAATTTCGGCCTGATTCTGATTCATTTGGACCAGATTCTCAAGTATCGCGGCCATCCTATCATCATGAGTACTCCTCCGAGGCATGGTGACTGAGTTCTGGAAAAAGAATACGTTATTTCAAAATTAACTAAACAATTCTTAATTTAAGTGTACCTATTCATCTATTCTAAGACTTGATACTATCATTTGGTCACTCGCTTGGTGAGTAAACCATAGGAGTTGTGAGTCCACACTCCAAGGCCGAGGGAAACTGCTCTGATACCATAAATGTAACAACCTCACTTTAATTATTTAATTTTAAGTTTTATTAAAATTGGTGTTTGAAAATTTCTTTTAAAGACTTGATTACTTATCAAAAGTTCTTACGAAAATTCGGTACAGTTTCCTCTGTTTTTCGGACTTCCCAAAAATTTCTTCTTTTAAAACCTGTAAGACCAGAATTATTTAAAAACATAAAACACAATAGTATTAATGCCAGCTTAAAACCTAACGCCCGATTAGTACAAGTTTCAGGGCAATACAACTACAACATATTATAAATTACAAAATAAAAGTCCTCTCATAATAAATGTACATTCCACGAAGTGGAATGTAATCCTGCTCGGCCATGACTCATGTAAGCTTCACTTCTGTACCTGTAAAAATATAGCAAGAAGGGTAGCATTACACAGAACTTAGAAAGATAAATCCTATAAGAAGACATAGTAACAACTAAACCTACATTATTATTATTAACATACATTATTCATAAATATCCATATATTTAATTTTCTTTTAGTTCTTCTCTTATTTCCACATTCTTTTAATTTTTAATTCCTTATTCATTTCTCACATTTCTTTTCATTCTTAGTTCCCTATTTATTTTCTCTCATTTCCCTCCCATTTTTAGTCCACTATTCATTTTATCACATTCATTCTTTTGTTTCCATTCTTTTCTTTTTCATTATTTGGCTCAGAGCCAGTTACCTTTTTATTCCCTTACCTTTTTACTGGTGACAGTGTCTACCGACCGCCTGCCACCCCATCTTTTAATTCTTTTAGTGTTGACAGTGGCTTCTGCCTGCCTGCCATCGAGTCCTTTATTTCTTTTATTTCTTTTAGTGATGACAGTGACTTCCGCCTGTCTGCCATTGAAACCTTTCTTTTCCTTTATTACTTTTAGTGATGACAGTAACTTCCACCCGTCTGCCATCGAAACCATTCTTTTCTTTTATTTCTTTTAGTGATTACAGTGACTTCCGCCCGCCTGCCATCGAAACCATTCTTTTCTTTTATTTCTTTTAGTGATGACAGTGACTTCCGCCCGCTTGCCATCGAAACCATTCTTTTCTTTTATTTCTTTTAGTGATTACAGTGACTTCCGCCCGCTTGCCATCGAAACCATTCTTTTCTTTTATTTCTTTTAGTGATGACAGTGACTTCCGCTCGCCTGCCATGACAGTGACTTCCGCCCGCCTACCATCGAAACCATTCTTTTCTTTTATTTCTTTTAGTGATGACAGTGACTTCCGCCCGCCTGCCATCGAAACCATTCTTTTCTTTTATTTCTTTTAGTGATGACAGTGACTTCCGCATGCCTGCCATTGAAACCATTATTTTCTCTTAATTCTTTTAGTGATGATAGTGACTTCCGCCCACCTGCCATCGAAACCTTTATTTCTTTTAGTGATGACAGTGACTATCGTCCGCCTGTCACATTATCCTTTCTCTTTTTCTTTTATCTTCTTTTATTTTAAATAATTCTCTTTACTAATTATTCTCGTTTTTAACTAACTCTACTTGACTTGATCATATACATTATATTTTAATTCTAATTACTAGTTCTTGGTTATTTCTTTGTTTCCTCTATCTTTCACTATTACTTAACTTATTGTTCCTATTTCATAAACTCCATTTTCTTTAACTACCATATTAACTTAACTTATTTTCCCTATTTTATTACACCATTCTATTTAACTTCCATAATAACGTCCTTTCTCTTTGTTTTATTATTTTCTCACTAATTTCTTTTACCGGTTTCCTATTTTTATTTGATATTTAGTTTATTATTTCGTTTCTATTTCTCTAATCCCAATAACTCTTAACTAAGTCCACTCCGCACATACTTATTGTCTTCGCATTTTAACTCCTCTTTTACCTCACTTTTAGTTTAATAATTCTACTCTCCTTGCCTATTACAATTACTCATTAGTCTCTCACTTTCACGTTTTTTGTTGGTATTTCTTAATTTTTCCCCTCGGTTTTATTTTATGTTTTCCTACGTTTTCATTCAATATTAACCAATTTAATATCCTAAATACACTCATTCATTCCGGACCTTATCCTAAGCACATACATTCTATTCCCTAAGGTGTGGTTTCCATTAACAATTCCAAATACTCCATTACATCAACGGGGACTACCCTAAGGTTTATGAACATACTTTTTAATTACTCTATTCTTAGTCACCACTATAGCATCCTAGGGTTTACTCTCTAAGTAAAGGTAACACAACCAGTCTTACCTTGGGCTTTAATAGAACCTGGTTTGCGGCGTGGAAACGATGACAGCGTCGGTGTTGCTCCTCGTTACCGAGAACGGTGGCGGTTAGATCCGGATCTGCAGCGAACACCGGTGACCCAAGGAGGTAGAGGCGTGGTCTTGGTCGCTGCTCACGGGGTGACCGGCATCGGTGGCTTTAACGATGGTGGATCGTCACCAAGGAGAGAGGTAAAGAGAGAGAGAGCTCAAGGAGGAGAGAGAAAGATGGAAGAGAGCGAAGTTTATGGTGGTGGTGATGGATCGGGGCAGTGATGGTGGTGGTTTGTGATGGCGGCGGTTCCGCTGAAGGGAAAGGAGGAGAGAGAGAAAGAGAGAGGGAGAGCAAGGGCAATTGAGGGAAAACGTATGGAGATGAAGAAGAAGAGCCAAGCGGCGGCGGCAGCGGCGGCTCGCGATGGCGCTGACGGGTCGAAGGAGGGAGCTGTGGAGGGGAGAAGGGTGGCAAAAAAATGAGGAAGGGAATGGGGTTGGGTGATTTAAGGAAGAAGAAGGGGTGAAAAGACGGTTTTGCCCTCCAAAAATCGGATTTTTCCCATACAGCCGCTGACCGCGAGCCTGGGCACGGCCTCCCGTGCGCCTGGCGCAGCCCCTACTGTCCAGGGTCTGATGCATTCAGTCCGCGCGCCTGGGCGTGCGTCTGTTGACTTTGGGTTGACCGCGCTATAACTTCTTCGTTAACCATCGGATCTTGCTCAATTTTGGAGGCAAGCTTCCTAAGACCCTTATCTTCATATCCAACGGTGGAATTTATGTTTTGAGTTGTAAATCATTTATTCCTAATTTTTCTATTATTAGACGTTTTTTAACACTAAACCTCTCATTTTAACACTTAATTAAGACTTGTTGTAAGAACTACAATCGGTGGGTGAAATAACTAGGAGACACTAGGAGAACACCTAGAAGGGGGGGTTGAATAGGTGTTAGAGAAACCTTGAAAGATTTTCGAAAGAAACAAATCGAAACAATTAAAACAAAAGATTTTTACAAAATATTTAAGCTCTTAATCGATTAAGTATGCAATTAATCGATTAACACCCGAAAGTCTTCAAATGATTAATCGATTAATACTTCAGTTAATCGATTAGTGCCGAAAGCTTGCTTATGGTTAATCGATTAACACCTCCAGTTAATCGATTAATCACTATTAAAACTGAAAAATCACTTTTCAATTAAATACAAAAATCAATCAATTAACACGTATGATCAGAGATTAAGCGTAATTGATTAACACCAATATTCTTATTGATTACTTAGGTTATGAAAATGATTTTCCCAAATCAATTTGCACAAATAAGATTCAATCCAATCAATTATGAAAATCAATCTTTTCTAGGTTTTCAACCAAGAACATATGAAATGACTAGAATGTAAAGAGTTAAGAGAATAGAAATACTGCACAGAGATTTATCCTGGTTCACTCTCATCTGCTTGAGAGCTACATCCAGTCCCCTCTTCAACCAAGAGAGATTCTTCACTATGAGGAATTAGAGTTCTCAAATTACAAGCAAATGCCTCTCAAGACTCCCTTCTTGATAGCCTCCAAGAAATACCACACTCTTGTCTTGCAACCCTATTGAATCTAATCTAGCCTCTTCCCTTGCTTGTTGATATCCCCACAACAAGTCTTCCAATTTGCTTGTTTACCCAACAAGACTTCCAAATGCTTGATGATACCTCACATCAAGGCTTCCAATTGCTTGTTAATACAACAAGACTTCCAAGATAACTTTGCTTGATGAACAACCACCAAGGCTTCCTTTGTTGTAGATAGCTTGCCTCCTAGCAATGATTACAACCAAATTGAAAACAATAACAATCCTATGAATCTCTTTCAATAGCTATGAAAATATCAACATAAGAGATACAAAGATTCTTGATCAAAAAATGTAAAAGTTAAAAGCTTTGATATATGAAAGTGAGAGAGAATAGTGTGGCTTTGATCTTTTGTAAAATTGATATGTAAGTTGTTCTAATGTGTTCTAATGATTCACAAAGGTTAGGAAAAAGTTTATATAGAAATCCCAAAAGTTAGGAAACTTAAAAACTGATTTTGAGAAGTTAAAAACGTATTTTAAAAACCAGTTTAACAGGTCTTAATCGATTAACACATTGATTAATCGATTAACCACTGTAACATGTGTATGTTAATCGATTAACCAAACCCTTAATTGATTAGCTCCTGTTCAAATCAATTAAAAACTTGTTTTCTCAAAACTAAACCTTTCCTTTCAAACCTTTAAGCCACCTATTGATTTTAGGTTAAGTGAAAACTCAAATTATGATATAATCATGACCTTGATAGAGATTCACTACCCTCTAAAGACTCTACCCAAACTCATTAAAATAAAAGACTCAAACTAAAGATATTACAATTAAATACAAATTGAATCTTCATGAGCTTGCTCTCTCTTCATCATTTGTTGTTTGTTGTTGATTGATGAACTTCTCCATACTTGAGCTTGATCACAAACACTTGTAGCTTGTTCAAAACCTTTGTCATTATCAAAACATTCTCACTGGATCTAACACTTGTAACTATCATTCCATTTACCCAATCCTATTATTAGTCTAATTATATTTGGGATTAAAATTCGGGATGTTACATTGAACCTATACACTAACCCCATTCCATGTGCTTATTTCACAAAGGCACTAAAAATATATCCACACCCACAACATTTCATCTTCCTACAAATTTTTTCCAGTGTTTAAAGTTTGTTTCGTCAGTTTAGTACTTTCGTTGTTTTTTTTTTTTGCATTGTTCGTAACGTTTCCGACAAACCAGTGTTGGAAAAAAAAATTCTAACACGGGATTCTTGGAAAATTATTATTTTTTCCAGTGATTGATTAACAGTAAAGGAGGTGCTATGGCAGTGGACTTGGTCATGTTATTTGGTCAGAAATCTAGCGTAGTTCAATGAGTCTGCTTATAAATTTAAAACCCTCTATTTTGCTGAAATTCGTTAATTTATGGAAAAACTAATAGATTGGTCCTGTAAGTTATTTTTTGGTTGCGATTTCGTCCCTTAACTTTTTTTCGTTTCAAATAAATCCGTAAGTTTGTAACTTGTTTCAAATAAATCCTTCCATCCCATTTTGTCTTAACACCGTTAATGGGAGTCTCCTATGTGGCAACCATTGGTCTTATGTGACTAAAACTCAACGTTACACCCCCAAAATAATGTCATATGAGGCCAAAAGAGAAAACCAAAACAGTTAGGGATAGCCGAATAAGCTTCTATTTTGGTCTCATACGACATCATTTTGGGGTGTAACGTTGATTTTTAGTCTTGTAAGTGTTAGATCACACGAGGAGATTGTTAGATCCGATGTGAAGGTTTTGATAATGACAAAGGATGACAAAAGGTTTTGCATAAGCTACAAATGTTTTGATCAAGCTCAAGTATGAAGAAGTTCATCAATCAACAACAAACAACAAATGATGAAGAGAGAGCAAGCTCATGAAGATTCAATTTGTATTTAATTGTAATATCTTTAGTTTGAGTCTTTTATTTTGATGAGTTTGGGTAGAGTCTTTAGAGGGTAGTGAATCTCTATCAAGTGCATGATTATATTATATTTTGAGTATTCACTTAACCTAAAATCAATAGGTGGCTTAAAGGTTTGAAAGGAAAGGTTTAGTTTTGAGAAAACAAGTTTTTAAGTGAATTTAGCAGTGGTTAATCGATTAAGGGTTTGGTTAATCGATTAACACACACATGTTACAGTGGTTAATCGATTAAGCCATGTGTTAATCGATTAACACCTGTAAAACTGGTTTTAAAAATACGTTTTTAACTTCTCAAAATCAGTTTTTAAGTTTCCTAACTTTTGGGAATTCTATATAAATCTTTTCCTAACCTTTGTGATTTATTAGAACAAATTAGAACAACTTTAATATCAATTTTACAAAGATCAAAGCCACACTATTCTCTCTCACTTTCATATATCAAAGCTTTCACTTTTACATTCTTTGATCAAGAATCTTTGAGTCTCTTATGTTGATATTTTCATAGCTATTGAAAGAGATTCATAGGATTGTTATTGTTTTCAATTTAAGTTGTAATCATTGCAAGGAGGCAAACATTCTACAACACAAGGAAGCCTTGGTGGTTGTTCATCAAGCAAAAGAAGTCTTGGAAGTCTTGTTGTGTTAACAAGCATTTGGAAGCCTTGGTGTGAGGTATCATCAAGCATTTGGAAGTCTTGTTGGGTAAACAAGAAAATTGGAAGACTTGTTGTGGGGATATCAACAAGCAAGGGAAGAGGTTAGATTAGATTCAATAGGGTTGCAAGACAGAGTGTGGTATCTCTTGGAGGCTATCAAGAAGGGAGTCTTGAGAGGCATTTGTTTGTAATTTGATAACTCTAATTCCTCATAGTGAAGATTCTCTCTTGGTTGAAGAGGGGACTGGATGTAGCTCTCAAGCGGATGAGAGTGAACCAGGATAAATCTCTGTGCAGTATCTCTATTCCCTTAACTCTTTACATTCAAGTCATTTCATATGTTCTTGGTTGAAAACCTAGAAAAGATTGATTTTCATAATTGATTGAATTGAATCTTAATTGTGCAAATTGATTTGGGGAAAATCATTTTCATAAGCTAGGTAATCAATAAGAATATTGGTGTTAATCAATTCCGCTTAATCTCTGATCATACGTGTTAATTGATTGATTTTCGTATTCGATTGAAAAGTGATTTTTCAGATTTAATAGTGATTAATCGATTAACTGAGGTGTCAATCGATTAACCAATATCAAGCTTTCTGGCATTAATCGATTAACCTGTTTGATAATTGATTAACTAGTGTTTTTCAAGTGTAAATCGATTAACAGCTTTGCTTAATCGATTAAGGGCTGAAACTTTTGTAAAAATCATTCGTTTTTAATTGTTTCGATTCGTTTCTTTCAAAAATCTTTCAAGGTTTCTCTAACACCTATTCAACCCCCCCTTCTAGGGGTTCTCTTAGTGTCTCCTAGTTATTTCAACCACCAATTGTAGGTTCTCACAATTGGTATCAGAGCTCGGTCGAAAGACACGAGCATAGAGCTTTTTCGTAAAGATCCTTGAGGAAGCTACAATGGGTTCTACGAATCCCTTTGGTGGTGAAGGTTCTTCCATTAACCGTCCTCCTATGTTTGGTGGAGAGGGTTATGCTTTTTGGAAAGTTAGAATGAGAATTTTTATACAAGCCATAGACATGAACATTTGGGAAGCCATTGAAAATGGTCCTCATATTCCCTCAACTCAAGTAGAAGGTGTATCTCAACTTACCCCCAAAGATAAGTGGACCGATGATGATAAAAGGAAAATTCAATATGATTTAAAAGCTAAGAATATCATCACCTCCGCTCTATCTTATGATGAGTTCTTTAGAGTCTCCCAATGTCGTAATGCCAAAGAAATGTGGGACACCTTGCAAGTCACACATGAAGGCACTAGTGAAGTTAGGCGTGCTAGATTAAATTCTGTGATGCATGAATATAAATTGTTTCGTATGTTGCCTAATGAATCTATATGTATTATGCAAAAACGTTTTACTCATATTATTAATCATCTCATTGCTCTTGGAAAAACTTTCATGAATTGTGAACTTGTTAATAAAGTTTTAAGATGTCTAAGTAGGGAATGGCAACCTAAGGTTACCGCAATTGTTGAATCAAAGGACTTGGACACCATGGACTTAGCAACACTTTTCGGAAAGCTTCAAGAACATGAAATGGAGCTTGGACGTTTGCATATGCATGAAGAGTCGGATAAAAACAAAGAAAGAAAGGGAATTTCTCTTAAAGCCAAAAGTTCATATAAAAAGGAAGAGAGTTCCGATAGTGATGATAATGAAGATTCCAATTCGGACATTGATGAAGAAGATATGAAACTTCTACTAAGAAAGTTTAATAAGCTTCTAAGGAGAAAAGGAAGGTTGAACAAAGACAAAAGTAAAGAAAAGAATTCCCCACATTACAAGACCAAGACAACAAAAGAAGGAGTGGTTTTCCATGAATGCGGAAAACCCGGTCTTCTCAAGTACTCATGCTCTAAGTATCTCAAGAAGAAGGAGAAAGAAAAGAAAAATTCAAAGCATAAGAAAGCATACATCGTTTGGGATGATGAAGAGGAAAAGAAAAGCACATCAAGTAGTTCTTCGGATGATGAAGAAGTCGCTACACTCAACTTGATAGCTCTAGTAGATGAAGAGGAAAGTTCAAATGATGAATCAAGTGAACAAAGCGAGGATAGCGATGTAAGTGAAACTAAATCCGAAATTTCTTCCAAATATGAAATTTTATATAACGCTTATGAAGAAATGCATGAACATCTTAAGAAACTAGCTTTGAAAAACATTGAAAGGAAGAAGCTCATTTTGAAACATCAACAAGAGATTTTAGAACTTCAAAAACAAGTTGATGAGCTTAATCTTGAAAATGAAACTCTTGATCTCATTTATGCTAGTTCTTCTTGTGATTGTGCTAGTAGATTGAATATTGTGGTTGATTGTGAGAATTGCAAGTTGCTTAAAGATGAAAATGCTATTTTGAAAAATAAGCTTGCAAGTTTCACAAGTGGTGACATTACATTGCGCACATTGTTAAATTTTCAAAAAGAAAATTCAAACAAGTTTGGTTTGGGTTATACTAATGCTAAGAGTAAGTCTCATAGAAATGTTGTTGATTTTTCTAAAGTTGATTTTTCAAATGCACCAACATGTTTCTATTGTGGCACTCATGGACATACTTCAAATGTGTGTTATATTAAAGTGCATGGTATACATAAAGGAAATTTGTTTGGGTTAAGAAGGGTGAGAGTCCCTTAACTAACAAAAATGGATCCAAAACCATTTGGATACCAAAAGGCAAAGCATGATTGTTTTGTAGGTATGATTGAAGAGCAAAGGACTTACAAGTGTTATTCTTTTATTTGCTTCTTCAAATCTCAAGTGAAAGTCCTACAAATTGGTAAAATTGATATTGTTGGACATTTACAATTGGTGTTATTTCTACAAAGTTCAATTGATATCATTGTATGATCATTATATGATTATCATGCTATTGTGATCTATTGTGATATTTCTTTACCATTGATATCTTACTTTGTTAAGTGATATGATGACTTTTTAGTTACAATTGGTATCATATTTCATCGTTATTTTTCTTTCCAATTGGTATCACATTTCAAAGTAAATTAAAGAACTATACTTTGAAGAATTAGTTTCATTTAGTTTTACATTTTGTATCATTGATTAATTGGTATCAATGTTGTGAAGAAATGAATGTTGATTTCTCTTATTTTGGCTTAGAATTTTATATTTCAATTGGTATATATTACTTTTTGATAATGCCAAAAGGGGGAGAAGAGGTTGTTTTTTTGTTTCTATATAGGTTGAGCAAAGTTGTTGAAGATAGGGGGAGAATCAAGCTTTTCAAAATTGGATTTCAAATGTCAAAAGCATTTATTGAGGGGGAGCAAGAGCCTCACCAAGTGCTCAAAAGGTTCAAGCATCAACAACTTCAAACAATTTCAAAACATGTTTGTCATTTTCAAAAAGGGGGAGATTGTTAGATCACACGAGGAGATTGTTAGATCCGATGTGAAGGTTTTGATAATGACAAAGGATGAGAAAAGGTTTTGCATAAGCTGCAAATTTTTTGATCAAGCTCAAGTATGAAGAAGTTCATCAATCAACAACAAACAACAAATGATGAAGAGAAAGCAAGCTCATGAAGATTCAATTTGTATTTAATTGTAATATCTTTAGTTTGAGTCTTTTATTTTGATGAGTTTGGGTAGAGTCTTTAGAGGGTAGGGAATCTTTATCAAGTGCATGATTATATTATATTTTGAGTATTCACTTAACCTAAAATCAATAGGTGGCTTAAAGGTTTGAAAGGAAAGGTTTAGTTTTGAGAAAACAAGTTTTTAAGTGAATTTAGCAGTGGTTAATCGATTAAGGGTTTGGTTAATCGATTAACACACACATGTTACAGTGGTTAATCGATTAAGCCATGTGTTAATCGATTAACACCTGTAAAACTGGTTTTTAAAATACGTTTTTAACTTCTCAAAATCAGTTTTTAAGTTTCCTAACTTTTGGGTATTCTATATAAATCTTTTCCTAACCTTTGTGATTTATTAGAACAAATTAGAACAACTTTCATATCAATTTTACAAAGATCAAAGCCACACTATTCTCTCTCACTTTCATAGATCAAAGCTTTCACTTTTACATTCTTTGATCAAGAATCTTTGAGTCTCTTATGTTGATATTTTCATAGCTATTGAAAGAGATTCATAGGATTGTTATTGTTTTCAATTTGAGTTTTAATCATTGCAAGGAGGCAAACATTCTACAACACAAGGAAGCCTTGGTGGTTGTTCATCAAGCAAAAGAAGTCTTGGAAGTCTTGTTGTGTTAACAAGCATATTTGGAAGCCTTGGTGTGAGGTATCATCAAGCATTTGGAAGTCTTGTTTGGTAAACAAGCAAATTGGAAGATTTGTTGTGGGGATATCAACAAGCAAGGGAAGAGGTTAGATTAGATTCAATAGGGTTGCAAGACAAAAGTGTGGTATCTCTTGGAGGCTATCAAGAAGGGAGTCTTGAGAGGCATTTGCTTGTAATTTGAGAACTCTAATTCCTCATAGTGAAGAATCTCTCTTGGTTGAAGAGGGGACTGGATGTAGCTCTCAAGCGGATGAGAGTGAACCAGGATAAATCTCTGTGCAGTATCTCTATTCCCTTAACTCTTTACATTCAAGTCATTTCATATGTTCTTGGTTGAAAACCTAGAAAAGATTGATTTTCATAATTGATTGAATTGAATCTTAATTGTGCAAATTGATTTGGGGAAAATCATTTTCATAACCTAAGTAATCAATAAGAATATTGGTGTTAATCAATTCCGCTTAATCTCTGATCATACGTGTTAATTGATTGATTTTCGTATTCGATTGAAAAGTGATTTTTCAGATTTAACAGTGATTAATCGATTAACTGAGGTGTTAATCGATTAACCAAAATCAAGCTTTCTGGCATTAATCGATTAACCTGTTTGATTAATCGATTAACTAGTGTTTTTCAAGTGTTAATCGATTAACAGCTTTGCTTAATCGATTAAGGGCTGAAACTTTTGTAAAAATCATTCGTTTTTAATTGTTTAGATTCGTTTCTTTCGAAAATCTTTCAAGGTTTCTCTAACACCTATTCAACCCCCCCCCCCCTCTAGGTGTTCTCCTAGTGTCTCCTAGTTATTTCAACCACCGATTGTAGGTTCTCACAGTAAGACCATTGGTTGCCACGTAGGAGGCTCCCATTAACGGTGTTAAAACAGAATTGGACGGAAGGATTTATTTGAAACAAGTTACAAACTTCCGGATTTATTTGAAACGAAAAAAAGTTAAGGGACGAAATCGCAACCAAAAAATAACTTATAGGACCAATCTAATAGTTTTGCCTTAATTTATTGTTGAACATATATATCATCTCATCTTGGACTGCACATAGACATAGTCATGGAGCTGATGTAGTCAAAATATATATTTGTGCAGTTAAGTGTGCCGATATCAATTAAGATGAAAAGCACTAAAGCAATAGAGATAATGCAGTAGAATAAAGGAATTGGAGAAAGAAAATCGAGTTTTGGTTGCTGCTGATTTCTTAGTTCTCAACTTTTTATGTTACACTAGCTTTTCAAGTGACACAGGAAGAATTCCAGAATTTCGAGAGGTACCTCTCGAAAAAATATTCTACAAAATTTTTTTTTCGAGAACCCTATGTCGGAAAACAATTTTTTCGACACTCATTCGTCGGAAACGTTACGAACAGTGCAAAAAAAACGAAAATACCAAACTGATGAAGTAAACTTTAAACACCGGAATAAATTTGTAGGAAGATGAAAGGTTGTGGGTGTGGATATATTTTTAGTGCCTTTGAGAATTAGCACATGAAATGGGGTTAGTGTATAGGTTCAACCATGACGATATGTATATGCTGGTGATATATGCTGCGTGTACATCATCGGTATCCTAGCTCTGCGAGGGCGCATCCGGGATCTCGAGTTAGGATGGTGTAGGATAATCTCCATGTCACCCTCATAATCGTCCAGTGCTCCTTGTAATCCCACTCTCCATTACGGAGAGGGCGGATCTCCAGGCATAGCAGGTTCCTCACCATAACCTAATATACAAATAGGACATGGAGTAAGTCATGGTCATTCGCATAATCAAATAATAATTAAATAAACTAAAAATAAACAATCACAAATAAAGGCAAATATCACATTAATCATGCATGTAAATATGAGCATTCCCAATTTACAATTCATTTATAAAATCATTAGATGGCGTGATGCTGATGCATGTTTCTAACATAACCACTCCTCCTTTGGATCCAACAAATTAATCTCTTCTCCATAATCATAATACTATTCCACACATATGAAAAGCAACTGGGAGTCAACGTCTTTCATCCACATATGACATTACAACTATTTGTTGTAAGAATCTCCCAGAGATCAAAGGCCATACAAAGGATCATCCTTTGCAAATCATAATATGCCTAAGTGGTCAATATAATATATTACATCTAAGCATAACTATCCTGAGCGTGGTTTGCAGGACCTGCCCATCTTAGAACTATTCTACCCATAATAATTCCCAAGGGTCATACGACAAATCACTGCCAAGACCTAACCTTCATATCATTTTCACATAGAATTTCCAAAATTCCTCATGTGTCTTTTCCCACTTACCTATCTTACCTCCAAACTCCATGCTTGTGTGCATATCTCATAATATTTGTTTTTATCTTTACTTTATCACCATATTATCCCATATATAATTATTTATCTCTCAAGTGTAAAGAAATATCACAAAATATTTAATCTTGTGAAACTGGTTTCAGAATAATCAACTGTTAACTCCTTACAATCTATTATCGATTTAACCAATTATGCTCATATTATCATCAAACAAAAAATGTCAAAATGTTTAATTCTGATTTATTTTTTTATTTATCACAATGAAGTAAATAATCATATAAAAAATGTTAGTTTATCCATTATATAAATAAGGAATATCTCAGATAAAAAATGTTATTTTTGATTCATACGAGGAATACAAAATTTATCAATAAGATCATTTAGATTAATTTTTTAAGTGTAGGGTTTAGTTTGAACCTCTGCCTTTTTATATAATTATTTTTGGTTATTGTTTAATAATAATATTTAATTTAAAATATTTAATATAAAAAAATTATAATATTAACAACCGTGCATTGGACATTTCAAAATTTACAACGTTAAAGTGTATACATTGTTTTAAAAATAAAAAATAAAAAATTTGTGGGGGCTATAGCTGCTACTATATAGTACATGCGTCCGTCCCTAAGATATTAATAATTTTGAAAATAAAACTTATAACTAAATAATACTCCCTCCCTCCATGAAGTTAGTAAAAAACATAAAAAACTTTTGTCCCAAATTAAAGTTAAAATAGTGAATAAAAAAAATTGAAATTGCATCGTATATTTTATGATTTGTTAGTTAAGGAAACATGCATTAAATACTTGCTTTGGTAATTGGTTGATTTGGGGACAATACATTAAAAATATGTTCCATTATTTTTGTTTAATTTACTAATTTTTGGGGCCGATGGAGTAATATAATGCTAATGTATTAACATTATTTCATGAGTTTAGTATTAAAACTCCGTTTTAATTACTTTTTTTTTCACAAACATCCCTATTAGCTTTACACTTTTTAGAGTTCCAATAATAATTATAAGGTTAGTTTTGAAAAAATATATCAAATTTTCACATTTCCAATGTCTCTAACAAATTTAACTCCATTTTTTATGGAAGAGAAAAATACCAAAAATTTTTTATAAATAAGACCAGAAGGAGTATGAGTATTTGTTTTGCATGGCCATTAGAATTGGAATTCCAAACCCTATGTCCAATTCTACGGAATTAAAAATGTAAAAAAAAAAAAAAAAAAACATAAAAATCCTATATTCCAGAGCTAAGGAGTTTTGGTCTAAAAAAAAAAAGGATGGACGCAAAATCACAAAAGTTGGCCAGAAAGATTTGAGATTTCTCGAGAATTCTCAACAAGCCCATTTGTTGAGAATATTTGACATAGATGTTCAATAACTGTAATCTCATAACAAGTTAACGACCTTTATAATGAGTGTTACAATTTGTTCTCTTACCTTACCTTTAACTTTAGCACTTTCTTTTTCCTTTCTATCTTTTCTTCATTCCTCATCATGTCTCAATCAGGTCTATCAATTTTTCTCTCTTTCCTTCCTATCCTGCTTTTCTGCACCTACCTACACTCCAATTGGGGTGTAAGACACACATTATTTTCCTTAAAGTTAGTTCAAAGCTACGTTCCTTATTACTTCCTCCGGTCCTATATATAGGGCATACTTAACCGTATTTCCCAGACCAAGGAAAGTGGTTAGTTTTGTGAATTTTATGAGAATATATTGTAACATTACAATTTTACCTCGTCTACTTTATTTGGAAAGTGCACATTTATTAATGAATAACAAAAAAACATATTTAGTCAAAACATTTAATAATGACAAAAAAGAGAAAATAAACAATTAATGATGCATAGGAAATATAAAGTGCCTTATATATAGGACCAAAGATTTCTTCTAGAAGGTGCCCTATATATAGGAATAGGACCAGAGGGAGTATTATTTAATTTCTGAGATGAGGTATAAAGTGAGAGCATGATTCCTCTACCCAACCATGATGACATATAAAAGGAAGCTCCGAAAACCATTTAAAGCAAATCATATAGGTCGCATGTGTATATATATATGCAGCATATAAAAAGGTTTACAAATTCAAAAAGGTTTTCCGAGTAATCCTGATCAACATAATAAACAAACTGAATTTCTCTTGTTAGTGATGTCACACATGATCGAAAACAAATGCACAACCAGAGAGAATTCAGTCATGTTGCTCTCTTTTTTTCAAAGTCAAAAGATTACCAAGAATTTAGCTTACAAATCAACAAAACAGATCGATGTCGTTTGAAGTTGGGGAGCTCTTTCTTGCTCCGACCTCCACTCGCAAATAGCTGAACGATGAAAATTGGATTTCGTGTGCAGGTTCATCCTGTCTATTAGACATCTCTCTACATCCTGAAAATGTAGGTTGAGTACATCCAAAAGGAAAGATCTATCAATTAAGATGGCTTTTTCTTCCGGCTGGTTTGTGAGATACGCTTCAACACTTGACTTTCCCTCTTCATACCTCTGTAATTCAAAAATCAAAACCTTATTGGAGCCATTAGAAAGCTGCAAAAAGTATGGTAGTCACTAATAAGTTTTGAAAGGTATACCTCTGATATAAATAAATATAGAGATAGTAAAGTAGCAGCAGCATCACAAGCAAAATGGAGGCAATGAGGTAGAACACACTTGTCTTCCTCTGTGCACATAAAGAAACCAATTAAAGTTTTTCTATCAACTTCAGCCTTAAAGATTGGTGCACGATAAGTAACAGTAGCAGACAAGTGCTAATGACTTCATGCGAATTGCATCACATTGATATACCCTCACCATTATAAAGTCGCATAAATCTCTTCACTTGAGTTTTTCAGTGTCAACTGTCAAGTCTATATCCGAAGTTAACTTAGAACATGGAAGTGGATTTTTTTTCTTCTTTTTTTTTTAAAATCTACTTTCCCAATGGTGATACAATTTCTCAAAGTACATTCTTCAGGAATAATCTTTTCCACAAATAAATATTTCCGGAAACCAAACATATCTCACACACGTTAACAAATAGAGTCAAACAAATAACATAAGCACTCATTAAGGTAAATTCAAAAGTAACAAATGACCAAAGGTTTTAATTAAATTACCCTGTGTCCCCTGGAGAAAGGTTTCCAACTTCCAGTGCAGCTGTGTGCATCACAGAATTGCTGCAAGAAGAATTCTGTGAAATTGTCAACGTAAGAAAGCAGTATGACAAATTACCATAAATACAACCTTTTGTAAGAGTGAAAAAATTATTATCAGACCATGAAGTCGGCTTACTGCAGGGCCCTCGTTGATGGGAAAGCAACTATCAGCTAAACTCTGAAAAACAGGTAAATTAGAAATAGAAAGTTTAGCTTAAAGCAAATGAATAGAAGGCCAAGAGCACACCTCGCACATGTATTTATTTCTTGCAGCAGCAGAGGGATTGCACTTTGATTTTTTTGACCCGGAATTCATTTCATGGTCACAGTGCAGAGCACCACATATATCTGCTAAGCACCGACTGTGAGTCTGAATCAAGCACAACTATCTCGTTTCAGTTATTTGTGCTACATCATGACAGAATAAGCAAAGAACGCTAACAATCATTTCATATGATGGGTTACTGATTTGACTAGAAAATCAACAACTTTAACATCCTACAATATCAAAGTGATATAAGTTGTCACTGATATAGGGCATATTGACTATGTTTAGGCAAGTTAAATAAACAAACACATTACTAACAGGTATTTTTTCTAATTATCCCGTTGTGCTGCTAGGTCAAGAACGGATCTGACTAAACAAATGAGTGTGCGTGTGTGTGTGGGAGAGAGATAGAGAGAACATGAAGAATCTCACCTTAAATAATGAGCTTCAAAACATGAATAATAAATCAAACATCTAAAAGTGGTGTTAGTTTCAGGGGAGTGATAAGGTCTGAAGTTTCACTCACTCAGTGTACTATTTCAGCGTTACGACAACTCACAAACTTGTTTCAGTATCTTATTAAGTTTTGTCCCGGACAAGAATTAAATATGTTCTTAAATTAGGCTTGGCTACAGCTAGATTACAGACTAATCTGAGGCAAGCCTCTTCCTAACTTGACCAACAGTACCTTTTAGTTGACAACATTCGAGGTCACAGGTCAGATTACTGTTTTACATCTCAACATTCCTCAAAAATTACCATAATAATCTCTAAAATACAAAAATCATTAATTACAATGACTCACAGTATTGTGATTATTTCAGTTTAAATTCAATTTATACATTTTGATAGACATTCTGATCGGTGTTTCCCTCTAATTAGTCATTTTTGAATCACTGGAAGAAGGAAAAAAAGATTGTACTGAGCAAGAACGCCACGTACCAAATTCAGTAAATTGGAGTGTCTGTTGTCAAAATGTAGATCAAGATGTTTCTCTTCATAGAAACTTTTCTTACAGTATTCACACCTCCATTCATTTATATCTATATGAAATTTATGTTTTTCCTGATCTCTGTATAGATCATTGTCAGGGTGAAGCTTACACCTTCTTGAGATATTGTATTTTTCTTTCTCCACAACAGGCATCAAATACTGCAACAAAAGTCATGCATCAAAAGAATGCACACCTTATCAGCTATATCATGATAATCCAAGTAGGTCACATAGTATCATCAAGTTACAGATTTGGACATATTGTAATATGTAATACCTCCTGAATGATCTTCCATGCTGCCCTACTTCTTTCTCTAGAGCAATGTATGTGATGATAATCCCCCTGCTCCTGCTGCAGAGTTCTGAACAGTGTCACTATATATTAGCCAAACCAATGTCTGGAAATAAAAAGGAAGAAAGACACGTACGTATACAGCAAAAGAAAGTAACTGGAAACAAATAAACCAGGTATATGAAATTTTGACACGAAACAAAAGATAGGTGTGTATGATGTATGATGTATGAATCACACACCATTTAAGTTATTTAATGCCTCCAATACAAGTAATAGGATCACCCACATGTGAAGAAGCTAACTCTGATACGCAAACAAGAAAGCTGTTCTCCTAATCCTATTCCAAAATACTTCCAATCCAAGATTTAAACTCACTAACCTGTCATCATTTGAATCCATATAACCCTGTAACAAAGAAACAATTAAAAGTTTATTTTTATATTGTCATGTGAAAATGAAGAAAAAAATAGCGCTAGTTTGGTAAAAAATGAAAAGCTTTATTAAGTTTTCGATCCTTGAACTTTTAGGGTCATTTAGTCACGGGCCCTTTTTTTTTCAATGTTTGGCTCCTCGAAATTATTTCTGAGTTTATCATATACCCTTACTAACAATTCTGGTCAAATTTTGCTGACATATCATACCGGAATCCTAGTCAAACGCAGGAGATTAGCCACGTGATGCTACTTGGGCAAAGATTTTTTTTAATTAAAAAAGCTAAAAAAAATTATAAAAAATAATGGAGAGAGAGGTCGTCTTTGCATCACGTGGTATCACATAGCTAACCTCCTGCATCTAACTAGGATTTCAGTGTAACATGTCAGCATTGCCGAAATTGATAAGAAGAACATATGACAAATCCAGAAGCAAAGAGCCAGTCATTGAGAAAAAAGAAAAACAAGGCCTATGATAAAACAAGGACTTGACACATAATTAAACAAAAAAATTAACAAAACTGAGCCTAATTTTGAATATTACTGGTGATCCATCAAAAAGATGCAGATAAGTATTAAAACTCAAAGGAGCTACATACATATTAAGAACTACTCCCTCCGTCCTTGTAAGTAATACCCTTTTTCACATCCATTAAGAATTTGTTAATTTAGTTAACAGTATTGGAAATGTATTTTCAAAACTATCCCTGCTAATAATTTTGGGAATCTAAAAATGTTAAAGTAAATAAGGGTGTTTTTGGAAAGAAGTACTCCCTCTATTCCTTAACTTTTGGCTTTTTAGATTTTTTGTCCTTTTACAATGCATAAACATTATTTTCTTTCCAACTTTAACTTTTCATTCAATCATTTCTCTTGCTCATCATCTCTAAACTAGTATATATATTAATTAATGGACACACTCCCTAATAAAAATTAAATACTACTACAATTTTAATAGGAACATCAAGAACTTTCTTGATGTGTTGTGCCCAAGCTTAAAAAGCCAAAAGTTAAGGAATAGAGGTCATTTGAAAATCGATAAAGGAATGTTTAGGGATTGAAGGAGTAAAACACAGCATGAAATTCTTATTTACAACGTACTACAACAATCTCACAATCTAAGCTAGCTATTGGTTGCTCCCTATAATGAGCAACTGGACTTCAATTCTATGGCAATCCAAAATTCATAAAATCCAAATCGCCCACGATTATTTCAGCAAGATCTGGAAGAAAGGGTACCTTTAATGAAGAAGAAAAATAATTTAAAAAAAAAAAATCTTTGGTATTTTTTGATTACATGGTTAGTGTGCGAAGCAGGTGAGGTTGAAGAAACCCTGTAAGAGAGGCAACAAAGAAAGCAGAACACGACCAACCGATGAGACCAAACCCACATCATCATTATCATCAGCTTCTTCAGTCAGTCTTCTCGATGAAGAAGAAACAAGTGCATCTTTGATTCCCCTGGATGAAGCGAGAAAATTGAATAATGGGAAATGCTTGCACAAGTCTCTGGGGCTGGGAGTGAGGTACCAGAATGCAACCACGACAGTTTAGCTTAGAATTAATTGTCAGCTCCCTGAAATAACATGCCGCTCAAATTACGAAAATAGCTTTGAGGTCCCTGGAGTGGATTTGTAAAAACATGTTCACGTTAGTCCCTGGAGTTAACTCTCGTCAATGTCCATTAACGGAGGCGTGGAGGCATGACATGCACTTTAAATAATTCACTATATTCTCCGTAATCACTTTAAATAATTCACTACAGTAACTGTAATAATTTTTTAAGTTATTCATTATAGTCCCTGAAACTATACAATTTATTCATTTTAGTCCCTATATCAGTATAGTTCAAATTCCAGATTAACTCAAACAATCAGTAAAGAATTAACCAAAAAAATTAAGGGATATGGAATACCTACTGCATATGTGAGATGAAGTTTCATCCTTGCTCTTTTAAGGACAATGTTTAAGTAATTAAAAGTGTAAAGTCAATACTGAAAACTGTGTACCAAAAACAAAACATTGAAAACCTTCAAAATTTACTCTTAATATATTAAATATATAATTTCAAGGACGTATGTTTTACATTTTTGGTTTCATAAATATTATCTTTGGTGCAATGAAGAGAAAAACTCAAACACTGTTAATAAAGAGAAAAAATTAAGATTTTTCAGCACCAAATTGATTAATGATGAAATGAAAAGTTAAGAGTCAATTTGACATTTTCCTTAAGTCTAAGTCTATGTTTAGATCTCATGCAAATGCAGGTTTGTGCCTCCCAAACGGATTTGAGCATTTTGAATTGTGTTTGGTAAAAAATTTCAAAAGGTGATTTCCCTTTCCAAACTTGATTCCAGTTGAAGCTAAATTTTCCAAAGGATGAAACTTCATCTCAGATATACAGATATGCAAAATGTATTTCATATCCCTTAATCTTTTTGGTTAATTTTTTACTGATTGTTTGAATTAATCTGAAATATGAACTGTACTGATATAAGGATTAAAGTGAATAAAATGTATAGTTTCAGGGATTATAATGAATAACTTAAAATTATTACAGGGACTATAGTGAATTATTTAAAGTGATTAAAGAGACTATAATGAATTATTTAAAGTGCATGTCACGCATCCGTTAACGGACGTTGACGGGGGTTAACTCCAGGGACTAACATGCACACGTTTTTACAAATCCAAGGACCTCAAAGCTATTTTCGTAATTTGAGGGATGAAATGAAAGCGACATGTAATTTCAGGGAACAAAATGACAATTAACTAGTTTAGCTTATCACAATATGCCACGTGCTAAATCACAGCAATTGGGTTCTTTCACTTGCGTGCTCCAAACTCCACGGTTGGTTAAATACTTCCGTGTCCTTTTTACTCCCTCCGTTTTAGCATTTTTTTTCTTGTTTCAGAACATTAGCCCTTTTACATTTTCAATACATAAACATATTATTTTTTCAAATTTTAACCTTTCATCCAATCATTTCATTCACTTCTCATTAATTCTACTTCTATCATCTCTCTCATCTCTAAACCACTATACATTAATTAATGGACACACTTACTTATAAAAATTAAATACTATTACAACTTTCAATAAAAATTAAATAGGGGTATTTTGGATAAATTATACATAACACTTACAATAATTAACACTTTCTTAATTTGTGTGTCCAAGTCTAAAAGGCCTAAAGTTTCGGAGGGAGTACCTCATATATTAATACTTAACCGAATTATAGAAAGAAGCAGTGAGTTTTCTGAATTTTATGAAAAATAGAGTATATTATAATATTACATATTTTATCCTTTCTTTTTTTTTTTAAGTTCACGCTCTTTAATTAATAGCCAAAAAATATAAATAGTCAAAATATTTAATAAAGGAAAAAAAATAAATAATACATAAAAAATATAAAATGACTTATAATTAAAACCAAAAATATTTTTTAAAATATGACCTATGATAAGATCCAAGAGAGTATTTTATTTTATGTCATTTATCTTTATTTTTTTTACGACAATTGGGTTGTTTCTTTCTTTTTTTTAAATTTACTCTAGGTTTTGTTTTTCAGGTTATTTAAATGACTTATTCTTAAACAATTGTTTTGTCGGTACACTTATTACTTAATATAATCTTAAGTGAAAATTTTATTATAGAAAATATATTATATAATCATTGCATAATATTATTTTTCAAATATTTAAAATTAATCCATTATTGTATGTATTGATAAAAATAACCAAATTACCTTAGTTGAATTTTTTAAATCCGACTAGCCCGGTTAGAATAAACTCGATATATAAACTAGTTTAAATCCTTAAAATACAATTCAACGGTAACCTTTTACCAGGGTGAGCAGTGGGTGGTCTCCGTATGACATGAGGAGGAGACACCCGACGGAAAACATGTCCAAATGGTGCATGCAAAGTATAAATCATGGGAAAACGGTTAACGTGAGGTCGGCCGCGAATACAGGGATGAGGAGGTCGAAGGATAATCTCAACATCGCCCTCCATGGTGGCGATGGTGGTCTCTATCTCCTTGTCACCTTTCGAAAGGGGCCTCATCTCTGCGCTACCTATCCCGAGCGAGGTAATATAGACCAGCCCATCTTAGGACCATCTTACCCATAACAATTCCCACGGTCATTGATGAATCACTGTCCGAGACCTAATTCCCCCTTTCATCCTCAAGTTCGGGTTCTCAGAACCATCCGTCAATGTTTTTCCAGTTTGTCCATAATATCCCCCTTATCCTTCATATATGAATGCATGGACAATCTCATAATATCATATTGAACTTACTATCTATAAAGAATTTGCGTAATAATATGAAATTTAATTATTTTTCCAATTTTTCACGATACTGTAACACCTCAAATTTTTAGTCCCTGATTAATGGAAATTTAATTATAAAGTTTATTTATAATTAATTTATTATATTTTTAATTTTGAATTAATTATGGGTTTTGGTGTGAGCATTTGAATAGTATGAATGCATAAAAAAAATAATTTTAATATTATTATTATTATTATTATTATCATTATTATGTTATTGCATAGTAGTCCTTGTTTTAGGACCTAGAGGTAATATTAGAAAGGTTTTGGAAGGGAAAAGAAATAAAATTTTATTTTTCAAAAATTGGCCAAAAGACTCGAGTCTTTCTGAAAAAACTCGAGTGTTCTAGACAGAAATGCTGGAGTTAGTGCATTTGATGAGTCATCAACTCGATTAACCTACGAGTTGACACGAAGCCCACTCAGCGACGCGTTCCCGGTGTCGTGTCGACATGCATGATCAACAAGCTTGTCTATATAAGCGTAATTGTTAATCGAATTTGCCTCATTTTGGCTAAATTAGTCTGAAAACGAAGTTAGGGTTCTTGATTTTGTTGCCTCTGATCTTGTTCGATTTTGAGTGTTGATCTGAGAGTTATACACCATTGTAAAGCTCACATCTCGAGCTTTACAAAGACACAGGAATCGTGAGTTGAGGTTGAGTGTGCGTGGAGTAGTGATCTTGCAAAGTGAGGGCACTTTTCTGTCAAAGTGCAGTTCTTGAAGCTTGGAGCTGACTTTGGAGCTCGATTTCGGTAAGCATAAGCACCCTCTTAACCTCAAACTTGTCCCTATCTCTAGTTCATGTTGCAGAGAACATAATCTAACCATTTTCCCCAATTTTTATGCATGATTCGAATGTCAATTAATGTGGTTTTGAACCTCTACTGAAACTATCATGCATGTTCGGGTCTGAAGTGGTTAGAGCTTTTGGCTTCTTTTCTATGTGGAGATTTCATTCAAACACGACCTAGAGGCAAAGGGGAAGCTATACATTCACTAGAATAAGATTAACATGCTTTGTTTTAATTAGAGAGCCACCATGAGACTCTAAGTGCATAGATTGAAATAGGATTATGGCATGGAGACCTCTCTGAGCTTAAATTTTGGTTTGAGCAAGTGTATAATATTGCTTGTGAGTTATATGAATGCTGTTTTCATGCCAAAAGTGAATGGAATTGATTTTGATATGTTAAGTTGCTTAAAATGTGAAATTATGCATAATTGATGATCAGTTATGATTCCTTGTAATTTGATATAATTTTTTTGTTAAAACATGTCTATTATGCATAAATATGACTCTGTTGATCATTGGTTTTAGTTAAATTTGGTTAAAATTGAATGTGGTATGTTGAAACTCAATTTTCAGTGGTTTACTGTCAGCAAGACTCAAGTGTTTGATTCAAGACTCGAGTATTTTCTGATGCACTAGTGCATCTGTCAGCACCAACACTCGAGTATTTGAATCAAGACTCGATTCTTGTCTGATGCAACATTTGAGATAATCTGATGAACCACTCGATTATTGGTGAACCACTCGAGTATTCTGGGTTGATGAACAACTCGAATCTTTTATAAATTGTTAGATCCAGTGAGAAGGTTTTGATAATGACAAATGTTTTGCAAAAGCTACAAATGTTTTGATCAAGCTCAAGTCATGTGAAGCTCACCAAAGTTCAACAAACAACAAATGAGGAAGAGAGAGCTAGCTCATGAAGATTCAATTTGTGTAAAATTGTAATATCTTTAGTTTGAGTCTTTTAGTTTAATGAGTTTGGGTAGAGTTATTAGAGGGTAGTGAATCTCTATCAAGTGCATGATTATATTATAATTTGAGTATTCGCTTAACCTAAAATCAATAGGTGGCTTAAAGGTTTAAAAGAAAAGGTTTAATTTTGAGAAAACAATTTTTTAATTGACCTTTAGCAGTGGCCAATCGATTGAGAGAAATGGTTAATCGATTAACATGTTTTTAACAGTGCTTAATCGATTAACATGACCTGCAAAACTGGTTTTTAAAATACGTTTTTCACTTCTCAAAATGAGTTTTTAAGTTTCCTAACTTTTGGGTATTTTATATAAACATTTTCCTAATCATTGTGATTAACTAACTTCATTTTCATATCAATTTTACAAAGATCAAAGCCACCCTATTCTCTCTCATTTTCAATAGATCAAAGCTTTCACATTTACATTCTTTGATCAAGAATCTTTGAATCTCTCATGTTGATATTTTCATAGTTCTTGAAAGAGATTCATAGGATTGTTATTGTTTTCATTTGAGTTGTAATCATTGCAAAGAAGGCAAGCTATCTACAACAAAAGGAAGACTTGGTGGTTGTTCATCAAGCAATTCGTCTTGGAAGTCTTGTTGTGTTCACAAGCAAATTGGAAGTCTTGTTGTGAGGAATCAACAAGCAAGTGAAAGACTTGTTGTGGGGAAATCAACAAGCAAGGGAAGAGGTTAGATTAGATTTCAATAGGGTTGCAAGACAAGAGTGTGGTATCTCTTGGAGGCTATCAAGAAAGGAGTCCTGAGAGGCATTTACTTGTAATTTGAGAATTCTAATTCCTTAGTGAAGAATCTCTCTTGGTTGAAGAGGGAACTGGATGTAGCTCACGATGGTTGTGAGTGAACCAGGATAAATCACTGTGCAGTATCTCTATTCCCTTAACTCTTTACATTCTTGTCATTTCATATTGTTCTTGGTTGAAAACCTAGAAAAGATTGATTTTTTCATAATTGAATGAATTAGTGTTTTATTGTGTAAATTGAATTGGGGAAAATCATTTTCATAACCTAGGTAATCAATAAGAATATTGGTGTTAATCAATTCCGCTTAATCTCTGATCATATGTGTTAATTGATTTTTTTTCGTATTTGATTAAAAAGTGATTTTTCAATTTTAACAGTGGTTAATCGATTAACTGAAGGTGTTAATCGATTAAGCAAAAATCAACTTTCAGGTACTAATCGATTAACTGGTCATTTAATCGATTAACTTGTGTTATTTTTTCAAGGGTTAATCGATTAACAACATAGCTTAATCGATTAAGGGCTGAAACATTTTGTAAAAATCATTCGTTTTAATTGTTTTGATTTGTTTCTTTCGAAAATCTTTCAAGGTTTCTTAAACACCTATTGAACCCCCCCTTCTAGGTGTTCTCCTAGGGTTTCTCAGTTAATTCACCCAACGATTGTAGTTCTTTCAATTGGTATCAAAGCTTGGTCGAAAGACATGAGCATAGAGCTTTTTCGTAAAGATCCTTGAGGAAACTACAATGGGTTCTACGAATCCCTTTGGTGGTGAAGGTGCTTCGATAAGTCGTCCTCCTATGTTTGGCGGAGAGGGTTATGCTTATTGGAAAGTTAGAATGAGAATTTTTATAGAAGCTATAGACATGAACATTTGGGAAGCCATTGAGAATGGTCCTCACATTCCCTCAACTCAAGTAGAAGGTGTATCTCAACTAACCCCCAAAGATAAGTGGACCGATGATGATAAAAAGAAAATTCAATATGATTTAAAAGTTAAGAATATCATCACCTCCGCTCTATCTTATGATGAGTTCTTTAGAGTCTCCCAATGTCATAATGCCAAAGAAATGTGGGACACCTTGCAAGTCACACATGAAGGCATTAGTGAAGTTAGGCATGCTAGATTAAATTCTTTGATGCATGAATATGAATTGTTTCATATGTTGCCTAATGAATCTATATGTATTATGCAAAAATGTTTTACTCATTTTATTAATCATCTCATTGCTTTTGGAAAAACTTTCATGAATTGTGAATTTGTTAACAAAGTTTTAAGATGTCTAAGTACGGAATGGCAACCTAAGGTTACCGCAATTGTTGAATCAAAGGACTTGGACACCATGGACTTAGCAACACTTTTCGGAAAGCTTCAAGAACATGAAATGGAGCTTGGACGTTTTCATATGCATGAAGAGTCGGATAAGAACAAAGAAAGAAAAGGAATTGCTCTTAAAGCCAAAAGTTCTTATAAAAAGGAAGAGAGTTCCGATGATGATGATAGTGAAGATTTCGATTCGGACATTGATGAAAAGTCTATGAAAATTCTACTAAGAAAGTTTAGCAAGCTTCTAAGGAGAAAAAGAAGGTTGAACAAAGACAAAAGAAAATAGAAGAATTCCCCACACTACAAGACAAAGACAACAAAAGAAGGAGTAGTTTGCCATGAATGCGGAAAACCCGGTCATCTCAAGTACTCATGCTCTAAGTATCTCAAGAAGAAGGAGAAAGAAAAGAAAAATTCAAAGCATAAGAAAGCATACATCGTTTGGGATGATGAAGAGAAAAAGAAAAGCACATCAAGTAGTTCTTCGGATGATGAAGAAGTCGCTACACTCAACTTGATAGCTCTAGTAGATGAAGAGGAAAGTTCAAATGATGAATCAAGTGAACAAAGCGAGGATAGCGATGTAAGTGAAACTAAATCCGAAATTTCTTCCAAATATGAAATTTTATATAACGCTTATGAAGAAATGCATGAACATCTTAAGAAACTAGCTTTGAAAAACATTGAAAGGAAGAAGCTCATTTTGAAACATCAACAAGAGATTTTAGAACTTCAAAAACAAGTTGATGAGCTTAATCTTGAAAATGAAACTCTTGATCTCATTTATGCTAGTTCTTCTTGTGATTGTGCTAGTAGATTGAATATTGTGGTTGATTGTGAGAATTGCAAGTTGCTTAAAGATGAAAATGCTATTTTGAAAAATAAGCTTGCAAGTTTCACAAGTGGTGACATTACATTGCGCACATTGTTAAATTTTCAAAAAGAAAATTCAAACAAGTTTGGTTTGGGTTATACTAATGCTAAGAGTAAGTCTCATAGAAATGTTGTTGATTTTTCTAAAGTTGATTTTTCAAATGCACCAACATGTTTCTATTGTGGCACTCATGGACATACTTCAAATGTGTGTTATATTAAAGTGCATGGTATACATAAAGGAAATTTGTTTGGGTTAAGAAGGGTGAGAGTCCCTTAACTAACAAAAATGGATCCAAAACCATTTGGATACCAAAAGGCAAAGCATGATTGTTTTGTAGGTATGATTGAAGAGCAAAGGACTTACAAGTGTTATTCTTTTATTTGCTTCTTCAAATCTCAAGTGAAAGTCCTACAAATTGGTAAAATTGATATTGTTGGACATTTACAATTGGTGTTATTTCTACAAAGTTCAATTGATATCATTGTATGATCATTATATGATTATCATGCTATTGTGATCTATTGTGATATTTCTTTACCATTGATATCTTACTTTGTTAAGTGATATGATGACTTTTTAGTTACAATTGGTATCATATTTCATCGTTATTTTTCTTTCCAATTGGTATCACATTTCAAAGTAAATTAAAGAACTATACTTTGAAGAATTAGTTTCATTTAGTTTTACATTTTGTATCATTGATTAATTGGTATCAATGTTGTGAAGAAATGAATGTTGATTTCTCTTATTTTGGCTTAGAATTTTATATTTCAATTGGTATATATTACTTTTTGATAATGCCAAAAGGGGGAGAAGAGGTTGTTTTTTTGTTTCTATATAGGTTGAGCAAAGTTGTTGAAGATAGGGGGAGAATCAAGCTTTTCAAAATTGGACTTCAAATGTCAAAAGCATTTATTGAGGGGGAGCAAGAGCCTCACCAAGTGCTCAAAAGGTTCAAGCATCAACAACTTCAAACAATTTCAAAACATGTTTGTCATTTTCAAAAAGGGGGAGATTGTTAGATCACACGAGGAGATTGTTAGATCCGATGTGAAGGTTTTGATAATGACAAAGGATGAGAAAAGGTTTTGCATAAGCTGCAAATTTTTTGATCAAGCTCAAGTATGAAGAAGTTCATCAATCAACAACAAACAACAAATGATGAAGAGAAAGCAAGCTCATGAAGATTCAATTTGTATTTAATTGTAATATCTTTAGTTTGAGTCTTTTATTTTGATGAGTTTGGGTAGAGTCTTTAGAGGGTAGGGAATCTCTATCAAGTGCATGATTATATTATATTTTGAGTATTCACTTAACCTAAAATCAATAGGTGGCTTAAAGGTTTGAAAGGAAAGGTTTAGTTTTGAGAAAACAAGTTTTTAAGTGAATTTAGCAGTGGTTAATCGATTAAGGGTTTGGTGAATCGATTAACACACACATGTTACAGTGGTTAATCGATTAAGCCATGTGTTAATCGATTAACACCTGTAAAACTGGTTTTTAAAATACGTTTTTAACTTCTCAAAATCAGTTTTTAAGTTTCCTAACTTTTGGGTATTCTATATAAATCTTTTCCTAACCTTTGTGATTTATTAGAACAAATTAGAACAACTTTCATATCAATTTTACAAAGATCAAAGCCACACTATTCTCTCTCACTTTCATAGATCAAAGCTTTCACTTTTACATTCTTTGATCAAGAATCTTTGAGTCTCTTATGTTGATATTTTCATAGCTATTGAAAGAGATTCATAGGATTGTTATTGTTTTCAATTTGAGTTTTAATCATTGCAAGGAGGCAAACATTCTACAACACAAGGAAGCCTTGGTGGTTGTTCATCAAGCAAAAGAAGTCTTGGAAGTCTTGTTGTGTTAACAAGCATATTTGGAAGCCTTGGTGTGAGGTATCATCAAGCATTTGGAAGTCTTGTTTGGTAAACAAGCAAATTGGAAGATTTGTTGTGGGGATATCAACAAGCAAGGGAAGAGGTTAGATTAGATTCAATAGGGTTGCAAGACAAAAGTGTGGTATCTCTTGGAGGCTATCAAGAAGGGAGTCTTGAGAGGCATTTGCTTGTAATTTGAGAACTCTAATTCCTCATAGTGAAGAATCTCTCTTGGTTGAAGAGGGGACTGGATGTAGCTCTCAAGCGGATGAGAGTGAACCAGGATAAATCTCTGTGCAGTATCTCTATTCCCTTAACTCTTTACATTCAAGTCATTTCATATGTTCTTGGTTGAAAACCTAGAAAAGATTGATTTTCATAATTGATTGAATTGAATCTTAATTGTGCAAATTGATTTGGGGAAAATCATTTTCATAACCTAAGTAATCAATAAGAATATTGGTGTTAATCAATTCCGCTTAATCTCTGATCATACGTGTTAATTGATTGATTTTCGTATTCGATTGAAAAGTGATTTTTCAGATTTAACAGTGATTAATCGATTAACTGAGGTGTTAATCGATTAACCAAAATCAAGCTTTCTGGCATTAATCGATTAACCTGTTTGATTAATCGATTAACTAGTGTTTTTCAAGTGTTAATCGATTAACAGCTTTGCTTAATCGATTAAGGGCTGAAACTTTTGTAAAAATCATTCGTTTTTAATTGTTTAGATTCGTTTCTTTCGAAAATCTTTCAAGGTTTCTCTAACACCTATTCAACCCCCCCCCCTCTAGGTGTTCTCCTAGTGTCTCCTAGTTATTTCAACCACCGATTGTAGGTTCTCACAGTAAGACCATTGGTTGCCACGTAGGAGGCTCCCATTAACGGTGTTAAAACAGAATTGGACGGAAGGATTTATTTGAAACAAGTTACAAACTTCCGGATTTATTTGAAACGAAAAAAAGTTAAGGGACGAAATCGCAACCAAAAAATAACTTATAGGACCAATCTAATAGTTTTGCCTTAATTTATTGTTGAACATATATATCATCTCATCTTGGACTGCACATAGACATAGTCATGGAGCTGATGTAGTCAAAATATATATTTGTGCAGTTAAGTGTGCCGATATCAATTAAGATGAAAAGCACTAAAGCAATAGAGATAATGCAGTAGAATAAAGGAATTGGAGAAAGAAAATCGAGTTTTGGTTGCTGCTGATTTCTTAGTTCTCAACTTTTTATGTTACACTAGCTTTTCAAGTGACACAGGAAGAATTCCAGAATTTCGAGAGGTACCTCTCGAAAAAATATTCTACAAAATTTTTTTTTCGAGAACCCTATGTTGGAAAACAATTTTTTCGACACTCATTCGTCGGAAACGTTACGAACAGTGCAAAAAAAACGAAAATACCAAACTGATGAAGTAAACTTTAAACACCGGAATAAATTTGTAGGAAGATGAAAGGTTGTGGGTGTGGATATATTTTTAGTGCCTTTGAGAATTAGCACATGAAATGGGGTTAGTGTATAGGTTCAACCATGACGATATGTATATGCTGGTGATATATGCTGCGTGTACATCATCGGTATCCTAGCTCTGCGAGGGCGCATCCGGGATCTCGAGTTAGGATGGTGTAGGATAATCTCCATGTCACCCTCATAATCGTCCAGTGCTCCTTGTAATCCCACTCTCCATTACGGAGAGGGCGGATCTCCAGGCATAGCAGGTTCCTCACCATAACCTAATATACAAATAGGACATGGAGTAAGTCATGGTCATTCGCATAATCAAATAATAATTAAATAAACTAAAAATAAACAATCACAAATAAAGGCAAATATCACATTAATCATGCATGTAAATATGAGCATTCCCAATTTACAATTCATTTATAAAATCATTAGATGGCGTGATGCTGATGCATGTTTCTAACATAACCACTCCTCCTTTGGATCCAACAAATTAATCTCTTCTCCATAATCATAATACTATTCCACACATATGAAAAGCAACTGGGAGTCAACGTCTTTCATCCACATATGACATTACAACTATTTGTTGTAAGAATCTCCCAGAGATCAAAGGCCATACAAAGGATCATCCTTTGCAAATCATAATATGCCTAAGTGGTCAATATAATATATTACATCTAAGCATAACTATCCTGAGCGTGGTTTGCAGGACCTGCCCATCTTAGAACTATTCTACCCATAATAATTCCCAAGGGTCATACGACAAATCACTGCCAAGACCTAACCTTCATATCATTTTCACATAGAATTTCCAAAATTCCTCATGTGTCTTTTCCCACTTACCTATCTTACCTCCAAACTCCATGCTTGTGTGCATATCTCATAATATTTGTTTTTATCTTTACTTTATCACCATATTATCCCATATATAATTATTTATCTCTCAAGTGTAAAGAAATATCACAAAATATTTAATCTTGTGAAACTGGTTTCAGAATAATCAACTGTTAACTCCTTACAATCTATTATCGATTTAACCAATTATGCTCATATTATCATCAAACAAAAAATGTCAAAATGTTTAATTCTGATTTATTTTTTTATTTATCACAATGAAGTAAATAATCATATAAAAAATGTTAGTTTATCCATTATATAAATAAGGAATATCTCAGATAAAAAATGTTATTTTTGATTCATACGAGGAATACAAAATTTATCAATAAGATCATTTAGATTAATTTTTTAAGTGTAGGGTTTAGTTTGAACCTCTGCCTTTTTATATAATTATTTTTGGTTATTGTTTAATAATAATATTTAATTTAAAATATTTAATATAAAAAAATTATAATATTAACAACCGTGCATTGGACATTTCAAAATTTACAACGTTAAAGTGTATACATTGTTTTAAAAATAAAAAATAAAAAATTTGTGGGGGCTATAGCTGCTACTATATAGTACATGCGTCCGTCCCTAAGATATTAATAATTTTGAAAATAAAACTTATAACTAAATAATACTCCCTCCCTCCATGAAGTTAGTAAAAAACATAAAAAACTTTTGTCCCAAATTAAAGTTAAAATAGTGAATAAAAAAAATTGAAATTGCATCGTATATTTTATGATTTGTTAGTTAAGGAAACATGCATTAAATACTTGCTTTGGTAATTGGTTGATTTGGGGACAATACATTAAAAATATGTTCCATTATTTTTGTTTAATTTACTAATTTTTGGGGCCGATGGAGTAATATAATGCTAATGTATTAACATTATTTCATGAGTTTAGTATTAAAACTCCGTTTTAATTACTTTTTTTTTCACAAACATCCCTATTAGCTTTACACTTTTTAGAGTTCCAATAATAATTATAAGGTTAGTTTTGAAAAAATACATCAAATTTTCACATTTCCAATGTCTCTAACAAATTTAACTCCATTTTTTATGGAAGAGAAAAATACCAAAAATTTTTTATAAATAAGACCAGAAGGAGTATGAGTATTTGTTTTGCATGGCCATTAGAATTGGAATTCCAAACCCTATGTCCAATTCTACGGAATTAAAAATGTAAAAAAAAAAAAAAAAAACATAAAAATCCTATATTCCAGAGCTAAGGAGTTTTGGTCTAAAAAAAAAAAGGATGGACGCAAAATCACAAAAGTTGGCCAGAAAGATTTGAGATTTCTCGAGAATTCTCAACAAGCCCATTTGTTGAGAATATTTGACATAGATGTTCAATAACTGTAATCTCATAACAAGTTAACGACCTTTATAATGAGTGTTACAATTTGTTCTCTTACCTTACCTTTAACTTTAGCACTTTCTTTTTCCTTTCTATCTTTTCTTCATTCCTCATCATGTCTCAATCAGGTCTATCAATTTTTCTCTCTTTCCTTCCTATCCTGCTTTTCTGCACCTACCTACACTCCAATTGGGGTGTAAGACACACATTATTTTCCTTAAAGTTAGTTCAAAGCTACGTTCCTTATTACTTCCTCCGGTCCTATATATAGGGCATACTTAACCGTATTTCCCAGACCAAGGAAAGTGGTTAGTTTTGTGAATTTTATGAGAATATATTGTAACATTACAATTTTACCTCGTCTACTTTATTTGGAAAGTGCACATTTATTAATGAATAACAAAAAAACATATTTAGTCAAAACATTTAATAATGACAAAAAAGAGAAAATAAACAATTAATGATGCATAGGAAATATAAAGTGCCTTATATATAGGACCAAAGATTTCTTCTAGAAGGTGCCCTATATATAGGAATAGGACCAGAGGGAGTATTATTTAATTTCTGAGATGAGGTATAAAGTGAGAGCATGATTCCTCTACCCAACCATGATGACATATAAAAGGAAGCTCCGAAAACCATTTAAAGCAAATCATATAGGTCGCATGTGTATATATATATGCAGCATATAAAAAGGTTTACAAATTCAAAAAGGTTTTCCGAGTAATCCTGATCAACATAATAAACAAACTGAATTTCTCTTGTTAGTGATGTCACACATGATCGAAAACAAATGCACAACCAGAGAGAATTCAGTCATGTTGCTCTCTTTTTTTCAAAGTCAAAAGATTACCAAGAATTTAGCTTACAAATCAACAAAACAGATCGATGTCGTTTGAAGTTGGGGAGCTCTTTCTTGCTCCGACCTCCACTCGCAAATAGCTGAACGATGAAAATTGGATTTCGTGTGCAGGTTCATCCTGTCTATTAGACATCTCTCTACATCCTGAAAATGTAGGTTGAGTACATCCAAAAGGAAAGATCTATCAATTAAGATGGCTTTTTCTTCCGGCTGGTTTGTGAGATACGCTTCAACACTTGACTTTCCCTCTTCATACCTCTGTAATTCAAAAATCAAAACCTTATTGGAGCCATTAGAAAGCTGCAAAAAGTATGGTAGTCACTAATAAGTTTTGAAAGGTATACCTCTGATATAAATAAATATAGAGATAGTAAAGTAGCAGCAGCATCACAAGCAAAATGGAGGCAATGAGGTAGAACACACTTGTCTTCCTCTGTGCACATAAAGAAACCAATTAAAGTTTTTCTATCAACTTCAGCCTTAAAGATTGGTGCACGATAAGTAACAGTAGCAGACAAGTGCTAATGACTTCATGCGAATTGCATCACATTGATATACCCTCACCATTATAAAGTCGCATAAATCTCTTCACTTGAGTTTTTCAGTGTCAACTGTCAAGTCTATATCCGAAGTTAACTTAGAACATGGAAGTGGATTTTTTTTCTTCTTTTTTTTTTAAAATCTACTTTCCCAATGGTGATACAATTTCTCAAAGTACATTCTTCAGGAATAATCTTTTCCACAAATAAATATTTCCGGAAACCAAACATATCTCACACACGTTAACAAATAGAGTCAAACAAATAACATAAGCACTCATTAAGGTAAATTCAAAAGTAACAAATGACCAAAGGTTTTAATTAAATTACCCTGTGTCCCCTGGAGAAAGGTTTCCAACTTCCAGTGCAGCTGTGTGCATCACAGAATTGCTGCAAGAAGAATTCTGTGAAATTGTCAACGTAAGAAAGCAGTATGACAAATTACCATAAATACAACCTTTTGTAAGAGTGAAAAAATTATTATCAGACCATGAAGTCGGCTTACTGCAGGGCCCTCGTTGATGGGAAAGCAACTATCAGCTAAACTCTGAAAAACAGGTAAATTAGAAATAGAAAGTTTAGCTTAAAGCAAATGAATAGAAGGCCAAGAGCACACCTCGCACATGTATTTATTTCTTGCAGCAGCAGAGGGATTGCACTTTGATTTTTTTGACCCGGAATTCATTTCATGGTCACAGTGCAGAGCACCACATATATCTGCTAAGCACCGACTGTGAGTCTGAATCAAGCACAACTATCTCGTTTCAGTTATTTGTGCTACATCATGACAGAATAAGCAAAGAACGCTAACAATCATTTCATATGATGGGTTACTGATTTGACTAGAAAATCAACAACTTTAACATCCTACAATATCAAAGTGATATAAGTTGTCACTGATATAGGGCATATTGACTATGTTTAGGCAAGTTAAATAAACAAACACATTACTAACAGGTATTTTTTCTAATTATCCCGTTGTGCTGCTAGGTCAAGAACGGATCTGACTAAACAAATGAGTGTGCGTGTGTGTGTGGGAGAGAGATAGAGAGAACATGAAGAATCTCACCTTAAATAATGAGCTTCAAAACATGAATAATAAATCAAACATCTAAAAGTGGTGTTAGTTTCAGGGGAGTGATAAGGTCTGAAGTTTCACTCACTCAGTGTACTATTTCAGCGTTACGACAACTCACAAACTTGTTTCAGTATCTTATTAAGTTTTGTCCCGGACAAGAATTAAATATGTTCTTAAATTAGGCTTGGCTACAGCTAGATTACAGACTAATCTGAGGCAAGCCTCTTCCTAACTTGACCAACAGTACCTTTTAGTTGACAACATTCGAGGTCACAGGTCAGATTACTGTTTTACATCTCAACATTCCTCAAAAATTACCATAATAATCTCTAAAATACAAAAATCATTAATTACAATGACTCACAGTATTGTGATTATTTCAGTTTAAATTCAATTTATACATTTTGATAGACATTCTGATCGGTGTTTCCCTCTAATTAGTCATTTTTGAATCACTGGAAGAAGGAAAAAAAGATTGTACTGAGCAAGAACGCCACGTACCAAATTCAGTAAATTGGAGTGTCTGTTGTCAAAATGTAGATCAAGATGTTTCTCTTCATAGAAACTTTTCTTACAGTATTCACACCTCCATTCATTTATATCTATATGAAATTTATGTTTTTCCTGATCTCTGTATAGATCATTGTCAGGGTGAAGCTTACACCTTCTTGAGATATTGTATTTTTCTTTCTCCACAACAGGCATCAAATACTGCAACAAAAGTCATGCATCAAAAGAATGCACACCTTATCAGCTATATCATGATAATCCAAGTAGGTCACATAGTATCATCAAGTTACAGATTTGGACATATTGTAATATGTAATACCTCCTGAATGATCTTCCATGCTGCCCTACTTCTTTCTCTAGAGCAATGTATGTGATGATAATCCCCCTGCTCCTGCTGCAGAGTTCTGAACAGTGTCACTATATATTAGCCAAACCAATGTCTGGAAATAAAAAGGAAGAAAGACACGTACGTATACAGCAAAAGAAAGTAACTGGAAACAAATAAACCAGGTATATGAAATTTTGACACGAAACAAAAGATAGGTGTGTATGATGTATGATGTATGAATCACACACCATTTAAGTTATTTAATGCCTCCAATACAAGTAATAGGATCACCCACATGTGAAGAAGCTAACTCTGATACGCAAACAAGAAAGCTGTTCTCCTAATCCTATTCCAAAATACTTCCAATCCAAGATTTAAACTCACTAACCTGTCATCATTTGAATCCATATAACCCTGTAACAAAGAAACAATTAAAAGTTTATTTTTATATTGTCATGTGAAAATGAAGAAAAAAATAGCGCTAGTTTGGTAAAAAATGAAAAGCTTTATTAAGTTTTCGATCCTTGAACTTTTAGGGTCATTTAGTCACGGGCCCTTTTTTTTTCAATGTTTGGCTCCTCGAAATTATTTCTGAGTTTATCATATACCCTTACTAACAATTCTGGTCAAATTTTGCTGACATATCATACCGGAATCCTAGTCAAACGCAGGAGATTAGCCACGTGATGCTACTTGGGCAAAGATTTTTTTTAATTAAAAAAGCTAAAAAAAATTATAAAAAATAATGGAGAGAGAGGTCGTCTTTGCATCACGTGGTATCACATAGCTAACCTCCTGCATCTAACTAGGATTTCAGTGTAACATGTCAGCATTGCCGAAATTGATAAGAAGAACATATGACAAATCCAGAAGCAAAGAGCCAGTCATTGAGAAAAAAGAAAAACAAGGCCTATGATAAAACAAGGACTTGACACATAATTAAACAAAAAAATTAACAAAACTGAGCCTAATTTTGAATATTACTGGTGATCCATCAAAAAGATGCAGATAAGTATTAAAACTCAAAGGAGCTACATACATATTAAGAACTACTCCCTCCGTCCTTGTAAGTAATACCCTTTTTCACATCCATTAAGAATTTGTTAATTTAGTTAACAGTATTGGAAATGTATTTTCAAAACTATCCCTGCTAATAATTTTGGGAATCTAAAAATGTTAAAGTAAATAAGGGTGTTTTTGGAAAGAAGTACTCCCTCTATTCCTTAACTTTTGGCTTTTTAGATTTTTTGTCCTTTTACAATGCATAAACATTATTTTCTTTCCAACTTTAACTTTTCATTCAATCATTTCTCTTGCTCATCATCTCTAAACTAGTATATATATTAATTAATGGACACACTCCCTAATAAAAATTAAATACTACTACAATTTTAATAGGAACATCAAGAACTTTCTTGATGTGTTGTGCCCAAGCTTAAAAAGCCAAAAGTTAAGGAATAGAGGTCATTTGAAAATCGATAAAGGAATGTTTAGGGATTGAAGGAGTAAAACACAGCATGAAATTCTTATTTACAACGTACTACAACAATCTCACAATCTAAGCTAGCTATTGGTTGCTCCCTATAATGAGCAACTGGACTTCAATTCTATGGCAATCCAAAATTCATAAAATCCAAATCGCCCACGATTATTTCAGCAAGATCTGGAAGAAAGGGTACCTTTAATGAAGAAGAAAAATAATTTAAAAAAAAAAAATCTTTGGTATTTTTTGATTACATGGTTAGTGTGCGAAGCAGGTGAGGTTGAAGAAACCCTGTAAGAGAGGCAACAAAGAAAGCAGAACACGACCAACCGATGAGACCAAACCCACATCATCATTATCATCAGCTTCTTCAGTCAGTCTTCTCGATGAAGAAGAAACAAGTGCATCTTTGATTCCCCTGGATGAAGCGAGAAAATTGAATAATGGGAAATGCTTGCACAAGTCTCTGGGGCTGGGAGTGAGGTACCAGAATGCAACCACGACAGTTTAGCTTAGAATTAATTGTCAGCTCCCTGAAATAACATGCCGCTCAAATTACGAAAATAGCTTTGAGGTCCCTGGAGTGGATTTGTAAAAACATGTTCACGTTAGTCCCTGGAGTTAACTCTCGTCAATGTCCATTAACGGAGGCGTGGAGGCATGACATGCACTTTAAATAATTCACTATATTCTCCGTAATCACTTTAAATAATTCACTACAGTAACTGTAATAATTTTTTAAGTTATTCATTATAGTCCCTGAAACTATACAATTTATTCATTTTAGTCCCTATATCAGTATAGTTCAAATTCCAGATTAACTCAAACAATCAGTAAAGAATTAACCAAAAAAATTAAGGGATATGGAATACCTACTGCATATGTGAGATGAAGTTTCATCCTTGCTCTTTTAAGGACAATGTTTAAGTAATTAAAAGTGTAAAGTCAATACTGAAAACTGTGTACCAAAAACAAAACATTGAAAACCTTCAAAATTTACTCTTAATATATTAAATATATAATTTCAAGGACGTATGTTTTACATTTTTGGTTTCATAAATATTATCTTTGGTGCAATGAAGAGAAAAACTCAAACACTGTTAATAAAGAGAAAAAATTAAGATTTTTCAGCACCAAATTGATTAATGATGAAATGAAAAGTTAAGAGTCAATTTGACATTTTCCTTAAGTCTAAGTCTATGTTTAGATCTCATGCAAATGCAGGTTTGTGCCTCCCAAACGGATTTGAGCATTTTGAATTGTGTTTGGTAAAAAATTTCAAAAGGTGATTTCCCTTTCCAAACTTGATTCCAGTTGAAGCTAAATTTTCCAAAGGATGAAACTTCATCTCAGATATACAGATATGCAAAATGTATTTCATATCCCTTAATCTTTTTGGTTAATTTTTTACTGATTGTTTGAATTAATCTGAAATATGAACTGTACTGATATAAGGATTAAAGTGAATAAAATGTATAGTTTCAGGGATTATAATGAATAACTTAAAATTATTACAGGGACTATAGTGAATTATTTAAAGTGATTAAAGAGACTATAATGAATTATTTAAAGTGCATGTCACGCATCCGTTAACGGACGTTGACGGGGGTTAACTCCAGGGACTAACATGCACACGTTTTTACAAATCCAAGGACCTCAAAGCTATTTTCGTAATTTGAGGGATGAAATGAAAGCGACATGTAATTTCAGGGAACAAAATGACAATTAACTAGTTTAGCTTATCACAATATGCCACGTGCTAAATCACAGCAATTGGGTTCTTTCACTTGCGTGCTCCAAACTCCACGGTTGGTTAAATACTTCCGTGTCCTTTTTACTCCCTCCGTTTTAGCATTTTTTTTCTTGTTTCAGAACATTAGCCCTTTTACATTTTCAATACATAAACATATTATTTTTTCAAATTTTAACCTTTCATCCAATCATTTCATTCACTTCTCATTAATTCTACTTCTATCATCTCTCTCATCTCTAAACCACTATACATTAATTAATGGACACACTTACTTATAAAAATTAAATACTATTACAACTTTCAATAAAAATTAAATAGGGGTATTTTGGATAAATTATACATAACACTTACAATAATTAACACTTTCTTAATTTGTGTGTCCAAGTCTAAAAGGCCTAAAGTTTCGGAGGGAGTACCTCATATATTAATACTTAACCGAATTATAGAAAGAAGCAGTGAGTTTTCTGAATTTTATGAAAAATAGAGTATATTATAATATTACATATTTTATCCTTTCTTTTTTTTTTTAAGTTCACGCTCTTTAATTAATAGCCAAAAAATATAAATAGTCAAAATATTTAATAAAGGAAAAAAAATAAATAATACATAAAAAATATAAAATGACTTATAATTAAAACCAAAAATATTTTTTAAAATATGACCTATGATAAGATCCAAGAGAGTATTTTATTTTATGTCATTTATCTTTATTTTTTTTACGACAATTGGGTTGTTTCTTTCTTTTTTTTAAATTTACTCTAGGTTTTGTTTTTCAGGTTATTTAAATGACTTATTCTTAAACAATTGTTTTGTCGGTACACTTATTACTTAATATAATCTTAAGTGAAAATTTTATTATAGAAAATATATTATATAATCATTGCATAATATTATTTTTCAAATATTTAAAATTAATCCATTATTGTATGTATTGATAAAAATAACCAAATTACCTTAGTTGAATTTTTTAAATCCGACTAGCCCGGTTAGAATAAACTCGATATATAAACTAGTTTAAATCCTTAAAATACAATTCAACGGTAACCTTTTACCAGGGTGAGCAGTGGGTGGTCTCCGTATGACATGAGGAGGAGACACCCGACGGAAAACATGTCCAAATGGTGCATGCAAAGTATAAATCATGGGAAAACGGTTAACGTGAGGTCGGCCGCGAATACAGGGATGAGGAGGTCGAAGGATAATCTCAACATCGCCCTCCATGGTGGCGATGGTGGTCTCTATCTCCTTGTCACCTTTCGAAAGGGGCCTCATCTCTGCGCTACCTATCCCGAGCGAGGTAATATAGACCAGCCCATCTTAGGACCATCTTACCCATAACAATTCCCACGGTCATTGATGAATCACTGTCCGAGACCTAATTCCCCCTTTCATCCTCAAGTTCGGGTTCTCAGAACCATCCGTCAATGTTTTTCCAGTTTGTCCATAATATCCCCCTTATCCTTCATATATGAATGCATGGACAATCTCATAATATCATATTGAACTTACTATCTATAAAGAATTTGCGTAATAATATGAAATTTAATTATTTTTCCAATTTTTCACGATACTGTAACACCTCAAATTTTTAGTCCCTGATTAATGGAAATTTAATTATAAAGTTTATTTATAATTAATTTATTATATTTTTAATTTTGAATTAATTATGGGTTTTGGTGTGAGCATTTGAATAGTATGAATGCATAAAAAAAATAATTTTAATATTATTATTATTATTATTATTATCATTATTATGTTATTGCATAGTAGTCCTTGTTTTAGGACCTAGAGGTAATATTAGAAAGGTTTTGGAAGGGAAAAGAAATAAAATTTTATTTTTCAAAAATTGGCCAAAAGACTCGAGTCTTTCTGAAAAAACTCGAGTGTTCTAGACAGAAATGCTGGAGTTAGTGCATTTGATGAGTCATCAACTCGATTAACCTACGAGTTGACACGAAGCCCACTCAGCGACGCGTTCCCGGTGTCGTGTCGACATGCATGATCAACAAGCTTGTCTATATAAGCGTAATTGTTAATCGAATTTGCCTCATTTTGGCTAAATTAGTCTGAAAACGAAGTTAGGGTTCTTGATTTTGTTGCCTCTGATCTTGTTCGATTTTGAGTGTTGATCTGAGAGTTATACACCATTGTAAAGCTCACATCTCGAGCTTTACAAAGACACAGGAATCGTGAGTTGAGGTTGAGTGTGCGTGGAGTAGTGATCTTGCAAAGTGAGGGCACTTTTCTGTCAAAGTGCAGTTCTTGAAGCTTGGAGCTGACTTTGGAGCTCGATTTCGGTAAGCATAAGCACCCTCTTAACCTCAAACTTGTCCCTATCTCTAGTTCATGTTGCAGAGAACATAATCTAACCATTTTCCCCAATTTTTATGCATGATTCGAATGTCAATTAATGTGGTTTTGAACCTCTACTGAAACTATCATGCATGTTCGGGTCTGAAGTGGTTAGAGCTTTTGGCTTCTTTTCTATGTGGAGATTTCATTCAAACACGACCTAGAGGCAAAGGGGAAGCTATACATTCACTAGAATAAGATTAACATGCTTTGTTTTAATTAGAGAGCCACCATGAGACTCTAAGTGCATAGATTGAAATAGGATTATGGCATGGAGACCTCTCTGAGCTTAAATTTTGGTTTGAGCAAGTGTATAATATTGCTTGTGAGTTATATGAATGCTGTTTTCATGCCAAAAGTGAATGGAATTGATTTTGATATGTTAAGTTGCTTAAAATGTGAAATTATGCATAATTGATGATCAGTTATGATTCCTTGTAATTTGATATAATTTTTTTGTTAAAACATGTCTATTATGCATAAATATGACTCTGTTGATCATTGGTTTTAGTTAAATTTGGTTAAAATTGAATGTGGTATGTTGAAACTCAATTTTCAGTGGTTTACTGTCAGCAAGACTCAAGTGTTTGATTCAAGACTCGAGTATTTTCTGATGCACTAGTGCATCTGTCAGCACCAACACTCGAGTATTTGAATCAAGACTCGATTCTTGTCTGATGCAACATTTGAGATAATCTGATGAACCACTCGATTATTGGTGAACCACTCGAGTATTCTGGGTTGATGAACAACTCGAATCTTTTATAAATTGTTAGATCCAGTGAGAAGGTTTTGATAATGACAAATGTTTTGCAAAAGCTACAAATGTTTTGATCAAGCTCAAGTCATGTGAAGCTCACCAAAGTTCAACAAACAACAAATGAGGAAGAGAGAGCTAGCTCATGAAGATTCAATTTGTGTAAAATTGTAATATCTTTAGTTTGAGTCTTTTAGTTTAATGAGTTTGGGTAGAGTTATTAGAGGGTAGTGAATCTCTATCAAGTGCATGATTATATTATAATTTGAGTATTCGCTTAACCTAAAATCAATAGGTGGCTTAAAGGTTTAAAAGAAAAGGTTTAATTTTGAGAAAACAATTTTTTAATTGACCTTTAGCAGTGGCCAATCGATTGAGAGAAATGGTTAATCGATTAACATGTTTTTAACAGTGCTTAATCGATTAACATGACCTGCAAAACTGGTTTTTAAAATACGTTTTTCACTTCTCAAAATGAGTTTTTAAGTTTCCTAACTTTTGGGTATTTTATATAAACATTTTCCTAATCATTGTGATTAACTAACTTCATTTTCATATCAATTTTACAAAGATCAAAGCCACCCTATTCTCTCTCATTTTCAATAGATCAAAGCTTTCACATTTACATTCTTTGATCAAGAATCTTTGAATCTCTCATGTTGATATTTTCATAGTTCTTGAAAGAGATTCATAGGATTGTTATTGTTTTCATTTGAGTTGTAATCATTGCAAAGAAGGCAAGCTATCTACAACAAAAGGAAGACTTGGTGGTTGTTCATCAAGCAATTCGTCTTGGAAGTCTTGTTGTGTTCACAAGCAAATTGGAAGTCTTGTTGTGAGGAATCAACAAGCAAGTGAAAGACTTGTTGTGGGGAAATCAACAAGCAAGGGAAGAGGTTAGATTAGATTTCAATAGGGTTGCAAGACAAGAGTGTGGTATCTCTTGGAGGCTATCAAGAAAGGAGTCCTGAGAGGCATTTACTTGTAATTTGAGAATTCTAATTCCTTAGTGAAGAATCTCTCTTGGTTGAAGAGGGAACTGGATGTAGCTCACGATGGTTGTGAGTGAACCAGGATAAATCACTGTGCAGTATCTCTATTCCCTTAACTCTTTACATTCTTGTCATTTCATATTGTTCTTGGTTGAAAACCTAGAAAAGATTGATTTTTTCATAATTGAATGAATTAGTGTTTTATTGTGTAAATTGAATTGGGGAAAATCATTTTCATAACCTAGGTAATCAATAAGAATATTGGTGTTAATCAATTCCGCTTAATCTCTGATCATATGTGTTAATTGATTTTTTTTCGTATTTGATTAAAAAGTGATTTTTCAATTTTAACAGTGGTTAATCGATTAACTGAAGGTGTTAATCGATTAAGCAAAAATCAACTTTCAGGTACTAATCGATTAACTGGTCATTTAATCGATTAACTTGTGTTATTTTTTCAAGGGTTAATCGATTAACAACATAGCTTAATCGATTAAGGGCTGAAACATTTTGTAAAAATCATTCGTTTTAATTGTTTTGATTTGTTTCTTTCGAAAATCTTTCAAGGTTTCTTAAACACCTATTGAACCCCCCCTTCTAGGTGTTCTCCTAGGGTTTCTCAGTTAATTCACCCAACGATTGTAGTTCTTTCAATTGGTATCAAAGCTTGGTCGAAAGACATGAGCATAGAGCTTTTTCGTAAAGATCCTTGAGGAAACTACAATGGGTTCTACGAATCCCTTTGGTGGTGAAGGTGCTTCGATAAGTCGTCCTCCTATGTTTGGCGGAGAGGGTTATGCTTATTGGAAAGTTAGAATGAGAATTTTTATAGAAGCTATAGACATGAACATTTGGGAAGCCATTGAGAATGGTCCTCACATTCCCTCAACTCAAGTAGAAGGTGTATCTCAACTAACCCCCAAAGATAAGTGGACCGATGATGATAAAAAGAAAATTCAATATGATTTAAAAGTTAAGAATATCATCACCTCCGCTCTATCTTATGATGAGTTCTTTAGAGTCTCCCAATGTCATAATGCCAAAGAAATGTGGGACACCTTGCAAGTCACACATGAAGGCATTAGTGAAGTTAGGCATGCTAGATTAAATTCTTTGATGCATGAATATGAATTGTTTCATATGTTGCCTAATGAATCTATATGTATTATGCAAAAATGTTTTACTCATTTTATTAATCATCTCATTGCTTTTGGAAAAACTTTCATGAATTGTGAATTTGTTAACAAAGTTTTAAGATGTCTAAGTACGGAATGGCAACCTAAGGTTACCGCAATTGTTGAATCAAAGGACTTGGACACCATGGACTTAGCAACACTTTTCGGAAAGCTTCAAGAACATGAAATGGAGCTTGGACGTTTTCATATGCATGAAGAGTCGGATAAGAACAAAGAAAGAAAAGGAATTGCTCTTAAAGCCAAAAGTTCTTATAAAAAGGAAGAGAGTTCCGATGATGATGATAGTGAAGATTTCGATTCGGACATTGATGAAAAGTCTATGAAAATTCTACTAAGAAAGTTTAGCAAGCTTCTAAGGAGAAAAAGAAGGTTGAACAAAGACAAAAGAAAATAGAAGAATTCCCCACACTACAAGACAAAGACAACAAAAGAAGGAGTAGTTTGCCATGAATGCGGAAAACCCGGTCATCTCAAGTACTCATGCTCTAAGTATCTCAAGAAGAAGGAGAAAGAAAAGAAAAATTCAAAGCATAAGAAAGCATACATCGTTTGGGATGATGAAGAGAAAAAGAAAAGCACATCAAGTAGTTCTTCGGATGATGAAGAAGTCGCTACACTCAACTTGATAGCTCTAGTAGATGAAGAGGAAAGTTCAAATGATGAATCAAGTGAACAAAGCGAGGATAGCGATGTAAGTGAAACTAAATCCGAAATTTCTTCCAAATATGAAATTTTATATAACGCTTATGAAGAAATGCATGAACATCTTAAGAAACTAGCTTTGAAAAACATTGAAAGGAAGAAGCTCATTTTGAAACATCAACAAGAGATTTTAGAACTTCAAAAACAAGTTGATGAGCTTAATCTTGAAAATGAAACTCTTGATCTCATTTATGCTAGTTCTTCTTGTGATTGTGCTAGTAGATTGAATATTGTGGTTGATTGTGAGAATTGCAAGTTGCTTAAAGATGAAAATGCTATTTTGAAAAATAAGCTTGCAAGTTTCACAAGTGGTGACATTACATTGCGCACATTGTTAAATTTTCAAAAAGAAAATTCAAACAAGTTTGGTTTGGGTTATACTAATGCTAAGAGTAAGTCTCATAGAAATGTTGTTGATTTTTCTAAAGTTGATTTTTCAAATGCACCAACATGTTTCTATTGTGGCACTCATGGACATACTTCAAATGTGTGTTATATTAAAGTGCATGGTATACATAAAGGAAATTTGTTTGGGTTAAGAAGGGTGAGAGTCCCTTAACTAACAAAAATGGATCCAAAACCATTTGGATACCAAAAGGCAAAGCATGATTGTTTTGTAGGTATGATTGAAGAGCAAAGGACTTACAAGTGTTATTCTTTTATTTGCTTCTTCAAATCTCAAGTGAAAGTCCTACAAATTGGTAAAATTGATATTGTTGGACATTTACAATTGGTGTTATTTCTACAAAGTTCAATTGATATCATTGTATGATCATTATATGATTATCATGCTATTGTGATCTATTGTGATATTTCTTTACCATTGATATCTTACTTTGTTAAGTGATATGATGACTTTTTAGTTACAATTGGTATCATATTTCATCGTTATTTTTCTTTCCAATTGGTATCACATTTCAAAGTAAATTAAAGAACTATACTTTGAAGAATTAGTTTCATTTAGTTTTACATTTTGTATCATTGATTAATTGGTATCAATGTTGTGAAGAAATGAATGTTGATTTCTCTTATTTTGGCTTAGAATTTTATATTTCAATTGGTATATATTACTTTTTGATAATGCCAAAAGGGGGAGAAGAGGTTGTTTTTTTGTTTCTATATAGGTTGAGCAAAGTTGTTGAAGATAGGGGGAGAATCAAGCTTTTCAAAATTGGACTTCAAATGTCAAAAGCATTTATTGAGGGGGAGCAAGAGCCTCACCAAGTGCTCAAAAGGTTCAAGCATCAACAACTTCAAACAATTTCAAAACATGTTTGTCATTTTCAAAAAGGGGGAGATTGTTAGATCACACGAGGAGATTGTTAGATCCGATGTGAAGGTTTTGATAATGACAAAGGATGAGAAAAGGTTTTGCATAAGCTGCAAATTTTTTGATCAAGCTCAAGTATGAAGAAGTTCATCAATCAACAACAAACAACAAATGATGAAGAGAAAGCAAGCTCATGAAGATTCAATTTGTATTTAATTGTAATATCTTTAGTTTGAGTCTTTTATTTTGATGAGTTTGGGTAGAGTCTTTAGAGGGTAGGGAATCTCTATCAAGTGCATGATTATATTATATTTTGAGTATTCACTTAACCTAAAATCAATAGGTGGCTTAAAGGTTTGAAAGGAAAGGTTTAGTTTTGAGAAAACAAGTTTTTAAGTGAATTTAGCAGTGGTTAATCGATTAAGGGTTTGGTGAATCGATTAACACACACATGTTACAGTGGTTAATCGATTAAGCCATGTGTTAATCGATTAACACCTGTAAAACTGGTTTTTAAAATACGTTTTTAACTTCTCAAAATCAGTTTTTAAGTTTCCTAACTTTTGGGTATTCTATATAAATCTTTTCCTAACCTTTGTGATTTATTAGAACAAATTAGAACAACTTTCATATCAATTTTACAAAGATCAAAGCCACACTATTCTCTCTCACTTTCATAGATCAAAGCTTTCACTTTTACATTCTTTGATCAAGAATCTTTGAGTCTCTTATGTTGATATTTTCATAGCTATTGAAAGAGATTCATAGGATTGTTATTGTTTTCAATTTGAGTTTTAATCATTGCAAGGAGGCAAACATTCTACAACACAAGGAAGCCTTGGTGGTTGTTCATCAAGCAAAAGAAGTCTTGGAAGTCTTGTTGTGTTAACAAGCATATTTGGAAGCCTTGGTGTGAGGTATCATCAAGCATTTGGAAGTCTTGTTTGGTAAACAAGCAAATTGGAAGATTTGTTGTGGGGATATCAACAAGCAAGGGAAGAGGTTAGATTAGATTCAATAGGGTTGCAAGACAAAAGTGTGGTATCTCTTGGAGGCTATCAAGAAGGGAGTCTTGAGAGGCATTTGCTTGTAATTTGAGAACTCTAATTCCTCATAGTGAAGAATCTCTCTTGGTTGAAGAGGGGACTGGATGTAGCTCTCAAGCGGATGAGAGTGAACCAGGATAAATCTCTGTGCAGTATCTCTATTCCCTTAACTCTTTACATTCAAGTCATTTCATATGTTCTTGGTTGAAAACCTAGAAAAGATTGATTTTCATAATTGATTGAATTGAATCTTAATTGTGCAAATTGATTTGGGGAAAATCATTTTCATAACCTAAGTAATCAATAAGAATATTGGTGTTAATCAATTCCGCTTAATCTCTGATCATACGTGTTAATTGATTGATTTTCGTATTCGATTGAAAAGTGATTTTTCAGATTTAACAGTGATTAATCGATTAACTGAGGTGTTAATCGATTAACCAAAATCAAGCTTTCTGGCATTAATCGATTAACCTGTTTGATTAATCGATTAACTAGTGTTTTTCAAGTGTTAATCGATTAACAGCTTTGCTTAATCGATTAAGGGCTGAAACTTTTGTAAAAATCATTCGTTTTTAATTGTTTAGATTCGTTTCTTTCGAAAATCTTTCAAGGTTTCTCTAACACCTATTCAACCCCCCCCCCTCTAGGTGTTCTCCTAGTGTCTCCTAGTTATTTCAACCACCGATTGTAGGTTCTCACAGTAAGACCATTGGTTGCCACGTAGGAGGCTCCCATTAACGGTGTTAAAACAGAATTGGACGGAAGGATTTATTTGAAACAAGTTACAAACTTCCGGATTTATTTGAAACGAAAAAAAGTTAAGGGACGAAATCGCAACCAAAAAATAACTTATAGGACCAATCTAATAGTTTTGCCTTAATTTATTGTTGAACATATATATCATCTCATCTTGGACTGCACATAGACATAGTCATGGAGCTGATGTAGTCAAAATATATATTTGTGCAGTTAAGTGTGCCGATATCAATTAAGATGAAAAGCACTAAAGCAATAGAGATAATGCAGTAGAATAAAGGAATTGGAGAAAGAAAATCGAGTTTTGGTTGCTGCTGATTTCTTAGTTCTCAACTTTTTATGTTACACTAGCTTTTCAAGTGACACAGGAAGAATTCCAGAATTTCGAGAGGTACCTCTCGAAAAAATATTCTACAAAATTTTTTTTTCGAGAACCCTATGTTGGAAAACAATTTTTTCGACACTCATTCGTCGGAAACGTTACGAACAGTGCAAAAAAAACGAAAATACCAAACTGATGAAGTAAACTTTAAACACCGGAATAAATTTGTAGGAAGATGAAAGGTTGTGGGTGTGGATATATTTTTAGTGCCTTTGAGAATTAGCACATGAAATGGGGTTAGTGTATAGGTTCAACCATGACGATATGTATATGCTGGTGATATATGCTGCGTGTACATCATCGGTATCCTAGCTCTGCGAGGGCGCATCCGGGATCTCGAGTTAGGATGGTGTAGGATAATCTCCATGTCACCCTCATAATCGTCCAGTGCTCCTTGTAATCCCACTCTCCATTACGGAGAGGGCGGATCTCCAGGCATAGCAGGTTCCTCACCATAACCTAATATACAAATAGGACATGGAGTAAGTCATGGTCATTCGCATAATCAAATAATAATTAAATAAACTAAAAATAAACAATCACAAATAAAGGCAAATATCACATTAATCATGCATGTAAATATGAGCATTCCCAATTTACAATTCATTTATAAAATCATTAGATGGCGTGATGCTGATGCATGTTTCTAACATAACCACTCCTCCTTTGGATCCAACAAATTAATCTCTTCTCCATAATCATAATACTATTCCACACATATGAAAAGCAACTGGGAGTCAACGTCTTTCATCCACATATGACATTACAACTATTTGTTGTAAGAATCTCCCAGAGATCAAAGGCCATACAAAGGATCATCCTTTGCAAATCATAATATGCCTAAGTGGTCAATATAATATATTACATCTAAGCATAACTATCCTGAGCGTGGTTTGCAGGACCTGCCCATCTTAGAACTATTCTACCCATAATAATTCCCAAGGGTCATACGACAAATCACTGCCAAGACCTAACCTTCATATCATTTTCACATAGAATTTCCAAAATTCCTCATGTGTCTTTTCCCACTTACCTATCTTACCTCCAAACTCCATGCTTGTGTGCATATCTCATAATATTTGTTTTTATCTTTACTTTATCACCATATTATCCCATATATAATTATTTATCTCTCAAGTGTAAAGAAATATCACAAAATATTTAATCTTGTGAAACTGGTTTCAGAATAATCAACTGTTAACTCCTTACAATCTATTATCGATTTAACCAATTATGCTCATATTATCATCAAACAAAAAATGTCAAAATGTTTAATTCTGATTTATTTTTTTATTTATCACAATGAAGTAAATAATCATATAAAAAATGTTAGTTTATCCATTATATAAATAAGGAATATCTCAGATAAAAAATGTTATTTTTGATTCATACGAGGAATACAAAATTTATCAATAAGATCATTTAGATTAATTTTTTAAGTGTAGGGTTTAGTTTGAACCTCTGCCTTTTTATATAATTATTTTTGGTTATTGTTTAATAATAATATTTAATTTAAAATATTTAATATAAAAAAATTATAATATTAACAACCGTGCATTGGACATTTCAAAATTTACAACGTTAAAGTGTATACATTGTTTTAAAAATAAAAAATAAAAAATTTGTGGGGGCTATAGCTGCTACTATATAGTACATGCGTCCGTCCCTAAGATATTAATAATTTTGAAAATAAAACTTATAACTAAATAATACTCCCTCCCTCCATGAAGTTAGTAAAAAACATAAAAAACTTTTGTCCCAAATTAAAGTTAAAATAGTGAATAAAAAAAATTGAAATTGCATCGTATATTTTATGATTTGTTAGTTAAGGAAACATGCATTAAATACTTGCTTTGGTAATTGGTTGATTTGGGGACAATACATTAAAAATATGTTCCATTATTTTTGTTTAATTTACTAATTTTTGGGGCCGATGGAGTAATATAATGCTAATGTATTAACATTATTTCATGAGTTTAGTATTAAAACTCCGTTTTAATTACTTTTTTTTTCACAAACATCCCTATTAGCTTTACACTTTTTAGAGTTCCAATAATAATTATAAGGTTAGTTTTGAAAAAATACATCAAATTTTCACATTTCCAATGTCTCTAACAAATTTAACTCCATTTTTTATGGAAGAGAAAAATACCAAAAATTTTTTATAAATAAGACCAGAAGGAGTATGAGTATTTGTTTTGCATGGCCATTAGAATTGGAATTCCAAACCCTATGTCCAATTCTACGGAATTAAAAATGTAAAAAAAAAAAAAAAAAACATAAAAATCCTATATTCCAGAGCTAAGGAGTTTTGGTCTAAAAAAAAAAAGGATGGACGCAAAATCACAAAAGTTGGCCAGAAAGATTTGAGATTTCTCGAGAATTCTCAACAAGCCCATTTGTTGAGAATATTTGACATAGATGTTCAATAACTGTAATCTCATAACAAGTTAACGACCTTTATAATGAGTGTTACAATTTGTTCTCTTACCTTACCTTTAACTTTAGCACTTTCTTTTTCCTTTCTATCTTTTCTTCATTCCTCATCATGTCTCAATCAGGTCTATCAATTTTTCTCTCTTTCCTTCCTATCCTGCTTTTCTGCACCTACCTACACTCCAATTGGGGTGTAAGACACACATTATTTTCCTTAAAGTTAGTTCAAAGCTACGTTCCTTATTACTTCCTCCGGTCCTATATATAGGGCATACTTAACCGTATTTCCCAGACCAAGGAAAGTGGTTAGTTTTGTGAATTTTATGAGAATATATTGTAACATTACAATTTTACCTCGTCTACTTTATTTGGAAAGTGCACATTTATTAATGAATAACAAAAAAACATATTTAGTCAAAACATTTAATAATGACAAAAAAGAGAAAATAAACAATTAATGATGCATAGGAAATATAAAGTGCCTTATATATAGGACCAAAGATTTCTTCTAGAAGGTGCCCTATATATAGGAATAGGACCAGAGGGAGTATTATTTAATTTCTGAGATGAGGTATAAAGTGAGAGCATGATTCCTCTACCCAACCATGATGACATATAAAAGGAAGCTCCGAAAACCATTTAAAGCAAATCATATAGGTCGCATGTGTATATATATATGCAGCATATAAAAAGGTTTACAAATTCAAAAAGGTTTTCCGAGTAATCCTGATCAACATAATAAACAAACTGAATTTCTCTTGTTAGTGATGTCACACATGATCGAAAACAAATGCACAACCAGAGAGAATTCAGTCATGTTGCTCTCTTTTTTTCAAAGTCAAAAGATTACCAAGAATTTAGCTTACAAATCAACAAAACAGATCGATGTCGTTTGAAGTTGGGGAGCTCTTTCTTGCTCCGACCTCCACTCGCAAATAGCTGAACGATGAAAATTGGATTTCGTGTGCAGGTTCATCCTGTCTATTAGACATCTCTCTACATCCTGAAAATGTAGGTTGAGTACATCCAAAAGGAAAGATCTATCAATTAAGATGGCTTTTTCTTCCGGCTGGTTTGTGAGATACGCTTCAACACTTGACTTTCCCTCTTCATACCTCTGTAATTCAAAAATCAAAACCTTATTGGAGCCATTAGAAAGCTGCAAAAAGTATGGTAGTCACTAATAAGTTTTGAAAGGTATACCTCTGATATAAATAAATATAGAGATAGTAAAGTAGCAGCAGCATCACAAGCAAAATGGAGGCAATGAGGTAGAACACACTTGTCTTCCTCTGTGCACATAAAGAAACCAATTAAAGTTTTTCTATCAACTTCAGCCTTAAAGATTGGTGCACGATAAGTAACAGTAGCAGACAAGTGCTAATGACTTCATGCGAATTGCATCACATTGATATACCCTCACCATTATAAAGTCGCATAAATCTCTTCACTTGAGTTTTTCAGTGTCAACTGTCAAGTCTATATCCGAAGTTAACTTAGAACATGGAAGTGGATTTTTTTTCTTCTTTTTTTTTTAAAATCTACTTTCCCAATGGTGATACAATTTCTCAAAGTACATTCTTCAGGAATAATCTTTTCCACAAATAAATATTTCCGGAAACCAAACATATCTCACACACGTTAACAAATAGAGTCAAACAAATAACATAAGCACTCATTAAGGTAAATTCAAAAGTAACAAATGACCAAAGGTTTTAATTAAATTACCCTGTGTCCCCTGGAGAAAGGTTTCCAACTTCCAGTGCAGCTGTGTGCATCACAGAATTGCTGCAAGAAGAATTCTGTGAAATTGTCAACGTAAGAAAGCAGTATGACAAATTACCATAAATACAACCTTTTGTAAGAGTGAAAAAATTATTATCAGACCATGAAGTCGGCTTACTGCAGGGCCCTCGTTGATGGGAAAGCAACTATCAGCTAAACTCTGAAAAACAGGTAAATTAGAAATAGAAAGTTTAGCTTAAAGCAAATGAATAGAAGGCCAAGAGCACACCTCGCACATGTATTTATTTCTTGCAGCAGCAGAGGGATTGCACTTTGATTTTTTTGACCCGGAATTCATTTCATGGTCACAGTGCAGAGCACCACATATATCTGCTAAGCACCGACTGTGAGTCTGAATCAAGCACAACTATCTCGTTTCAGTTATTTGTGCTACATCATGACAGAATAAGCAAAGAACGCTAACAATCATTTCATATGATGGGTTACTGATTTGACTAGAAAATCAACAACTTTAACATCCTACAATATCAAAGTGATATAAGTTGTCACTGATATAGGGCATATTGACTATGTTTAGGCAAGTTAAATAAACAAACACATTACTAACAGGTATTTTTTCTAATTATCCCGTTGTGCTGCTAGGTCAAGAACGGATCTGACTAAACAAATGAGTGTGCGTGTGTGTGTGGGAGAGAGATAGAGAGAACATGAAGAATCTCACCTTAAATAATGAGCTTCAAAACATGAATAATAAATCAAACATCTAAAAGTGGTGTTAGTTTCAGGGGAGTGATAAGGTCTGAAGTTTCACTCACTCAGTGTACTATTTCAGCGTTACGACAACTCACAAACTTGTTTCAGTATCTTATTAAGTTTTGTCCCGGACAAGAATTAAATATGTTCTTAAATTAGGCTTGGCTACAGCTAGATTACAGACTAATCTGAGGCAAGCCTCTTCCTAACTTGACCAACAGTACCTTTTAGTTGACAACATTCGAGGTCACAGGTCAGATTACTGTTTTACATCTCAACATTCCTCAAAAATTACCATAATAATCTCTAAAATACAAAAATCATTAATTACAATGACTCACAGTATTGTGATTATTTCAGTTTAAATTCAATTTATACATTTTGATAGACATTCTGATCGGTGTTTCCCTCTAATTAGTCATTTTTGAATCACTGGAAGAAGGAAAAAAAGATTGTACTGAGCAAGAACGCCACGTACCAAATTCAGTAAATTGGAGTGTCTGTTGTCAAAATGTAGATCAAGATGTTTCTCTTCATAGAAACTTTTCTTACAGTATTCACACCTCCATTCATTTATATCTATATGAAATTTATGTTTTTCCTGATCTCTGTATAGATCATTGTCAGGGTGAAGCTTACACCTTCTTGAGATATTGTATTTTTCTTTCTCCACAACAGGCATCAAATACTGCAACAAAAGTCATGCATCAAAAGAATGCACACCTTATCAGCTATATCATGATAATCCAAGTAGGTCACATAGTATCATCAAGTTACAGATTTGGACATATTGTAATATGTAATACCTCCTGAATGATCTTCCATGCTGCCCTACTTCTTTCTCTAGAGCAATGTATGTGATGATAATCCCCCTGCTCCTGCTGCAGAGTTCTGAACAGTGTCACTATATATTAGCCAAACCAATGTCTGGAAATAAAAAGGAAGAAAGACACGTACGTATACAGCAAAAGAAAGTAACTGGAAACAAATAAACCAGGTATATGAAATTTTGACACGAAACAAAAGATAGGTGTGTATGATGTATGATGTATGAATCACACACCATTTAAGTTATTTAATGCCTCCAATACAAGTAATAGGATCACCCACATGTGAAGAAGCTAACTCTGATACGCAAACAAGAAAGCTGTTCTCCTAATCCTATTCCAAAATACTTCCAATCCAAGATTTAAACTCACTAACCTGTCATCATTTGAATCCATATAACCCTGTAACAAAGAAACAATTAAAAGTTTATTTTTATATTGTCATGTGAAAATGAAGAAAAAAATAGCGCTAGTTTGGTAAAAAATGAAAAGCTTTATTAAGTTTTCGATCCTTGAACTTTTAGGGTCATTTAGTCACGGGCCCTTTTTTTTTCAATGTTTGGCTCCTCGAAATTATTTCTGAGTTTATCATATACCCTTACTAACAATTCTGGTCAAATTTTGCTGACATATCATACCGGAATCCTAGTCAAACGCAGGAGATTAGCCACGTGATGCTACTTGGGCAAAGATTTTTTTTAATTAAAAAAGCTAAAAAAAATTATAAAAAATAATGGAGAGAGAGGTCGTCTTTGCATCACGTGGTATCACATAGCTAACCTCCTGCATCTAACTAGGATTTCAGTGTAACATGTCAGCATTGCCGAAATTGATAAGAAGAACATATGACAAATCCAGAAGCAAAGAGCCAGTCATTGAGAAAAAAGAAAAACAAGGCCTATGATAAAACAAGGACTTGACACATAATTAAACAAAAAAATTAACAAAACTGAGCCTAATTTTGAATATTACTGGTGATCCATCAAAAAGATGCAGATAAGTATTAAAACTCAAAGGAGCTACATACATATTAAGAACTACTCCCTCCGTCCTTGTAAGTAATACCCTTTTTCACATCCATTAAGAATTTGTTAATTTAGTTAACAGTATTGGAAATGTATTTTCAAAACTATCCCTGCTAATAATTTTGGGAATCTAAAAATGTTAAAGTAAATAAGGGTGTTTTTGGAAAGAAGTACTCCCTCTATTCCTTAACTTTTGGCTTTTTAGATTTTTTGTCCTTTTACAATGCATAAACATTATTTTCTTTCCAACTTTAACTTTTCATTCAATCATTTCTCTTGCTCATCATCTCTAAACTAGTATATATATTAATTAATGGACACACTCCCTAATAAAAATTAAATACTACTACAATTTTAATAGGAACATCAAGAACTTTCTTGATGTGTTGTGCCCAAGCTTAAAAAGCCAAAAGTTAAGGAATAGAGGTCATTTGAAAATCGATAAAGGAATGTTTAGGGATTGAAGGAGTAAAACACAGCATGAAATTCTTATTTACAACGTACTACAACAATCTCACAATCTAAGCTAGCTATTGGTTGCTCCCTATAATGAGCAACTGGACTTCAATTCTATGGCAATCCAAAATTCATAAAATCCAAATCGCCCACGATTATTTCAGCAAGATCTGGAAGAAAGGGTACCTTTAATGAAGAAGAAAAATAATTTAAAAAAAAAAAATCTTTGGTATTTTTTGATTACATGGTTAGTGTGCGAAGCAGGTGAGGTTGAAGAAACCCTGTAAGAGAGGCAACAAAGAAAGCAGAACACGACCAACCGATGAGACCAAACCCACATCATCATTATCATCAGCTTCTTCAGTCAGTCTTCTCGATGAAGAAGAAACAAGTGCATCTTTGATTCCCCTGGATGAAGCGAGAAAATTGAATAATGGGAAATGCTTGCACAAGTCTCTGGGGCTGGGAGTGAGGTACCAGAATGCAACCACGACAGTTTAGCTTAGAATTAATTGTCTGCCGCTCAAATTACGAAAATAGCTTTGAGGTCCCTGGAGTGGATTTGTAAAAACATGTTCACGTTAGTCCCTGGAGTTAACTCTCGTCAATGTCCATTAACGGAGGCGTGGAGGCATGACATGCACTTTAAATAATTCACTATATTCTCCGTAATCACTTTAAATAATTCACTACAGTAACTGTAATAATTTTTTAAGTTATTCATTATAGTCCTTGAAACTATACAATTTATTCATTTTAGTCCCTATATCAGTATAGTTCAAATTCCAGATTAACTCAAACAATCAGTAAAGAATTAACCAAAAAAATTAAGGGATATGGAATACCTACTGCATATGTGAGATGAAGTTTCATCCTTGCTCTTTTAAGGACAATGTTTAAGTAATTAAAAGTGTAAAGTCAATATTGAAAACTGTGTACCAAAAACAAAACATTGAAAACCTTCAAAATTTACTCTTAATATATTAAATATATAATTTCAAGGACGTATGTTTTACATTTTTGGTTTCATAAATATTATCTTTGGTGCAATGAAGAGAAAAACTCAAACACTGTTAATAAAGAGAAAAAATTAAGATTTTTCAGCACCAAATTGATTGATGATGAAATGAAAAGTTAAGAGTCAATTTGACATTTTCCTTAAGTCTAAGTCTATGTTTAGATCTCATGCAAATGCAGGTTTGTGCCTCCCAAACGGATTTGAGCATTTTGAATTGTGTTTGGTAAAAAATTTCAAAAGGTGATTTCCCTTTCCAAACTTGATTCCAGTTGAAGCTAAATTTTCCAAAGGATGAAACTTCATCTCAGATATACAGATATGCAAAATGTATTTCATATCCCTTAATCTTTTTGGTTAATTTTTTACTGATTGTTTGAATTAATCTGAAATATGAACTGTACTGATATAAGGATTAAAGTGAATAAAATGTATAGTTTCAGGGACTATAATGAATAACTTAAAATTATTACAGGGACTATAGTGAATTATTTAAAGTGATTAAAGAGACTATAATGAATTATTTAAAGTGCATGTCACGCATCCGTTAACGGACGTTGACGGGGGTTAACTCCAGGGACTAACATGCACACGTTTTTACAAATCCAAGGACCTCAAAGCTATTTTCGTAATTTGAGGGATGAAATGAAAGCGACATGTAATTTCAGGGAAAAAATGACAATTAACTAGTTTAGCTTATCACAATATGCCACGTGCTAAATCACAGCAATTGGGTTCTTTCACTTGCGTGCTCCAAACTCCACGGTTGGTTAAATACTTCCGTGTCCTTTTTACTCCCTCCGTTTTAGCATTTTTTTTCTTGTTTCAGAACATTAGCCCTTTTACATTTTCAATACATAAACATATTATTTTTTCAAATTTTAACCTTTCATCCAATCATTTCATTCACTTCTCATTAATTCTACTTCTATCATCTCTCTCATCTCTAAACCACTATACATTAATTAATGGACACACTTACTTATAAAAATTAAATACTATTACAACTTTCAATAAAAATTAAATAGGGGTATTTTGGATAAATTATACATAACACTTACAATAATTAACACTTTCTTAATTTGTGTGTCCAAGTCTAAAAGGCCTAAAGTTTCGGAGGGAGTACCTCATATATTAATACTTAACCGAATTATAGAAAGAAGCAGTGAGTTTTCTGAATTTTATGAAAAATAGAGTATATTATAATATTACATATTTTATCCTTTCTTTTTTTTTTTAAGTTCACGCTCTTTAATTAATAGCCAAAAAATATAAATAGTCAAAATATTTAATAAAGGAAAAAAAATAAATAATACATAAAAAATATAAAATGACTTATAATTAAAACCAAAAATATTTTTTAAAATATGACCTATGATAAGATCCAAGAGAGTATTTTATTTTATGTCATTTATCTTTATTTTTTTTACGACAATTGGGTTGTTTCTTTCTTTTTTTTAAATTTACTCTAGGTTTTGTTTTTCAGGTTATTTAAATGACTTATTCTTAAACAATTGTTTTGTCGGTACACTTATTACTTAATATAATCTTAAGTGAAAATTTTATTATAGAAAATATATTATATAATCATTGCATAATATTATTTTTCAAATATTTAAAATTAATCCATTATTGTATGTATTGATAAAAATAACCAAATTACCTTAGTTGAATTTTTTAAATCCGACTAGCCCGGTTAGAATAAACTCGATATATAAACTAGTTTAAATCGTTAAAATACAATTCAACGGTAACCTTTTACCAGGGTGAGCAGTGGGTGGTCTCCGTATGACATGAGGAGGAGACACCCGACGGAAAACATGTCCAAATGGTGCATGCAAAGTATAAATCATGGGAAAACGGTTAACGTGAGGTCGGCCGCGAATACAGGGATGAGGAGGTCGAAGGATAATCTCAACATCGCCCTCCATGGTGGCGATGGTGGTCTCTATCTCCTTGTCACCTTTCGAAAGGGGCCTCATCTCTGCGCTACCTATCCCGAGCGAGGTAATATAGACCAGCCCATCTTAGGACCATCTTACCCATAACAATTCCCACGGTCATTGATGAATCACTGTCCGAGACCTAATTCCCCCTTTCATCCTCAAGTTCGGGTTCTCAGAACCATCCGTCAATGTTTTTCCAGTTTGTCCATAATATCCCCCTTATCCTTCATATATGAATGCATGGACAATCTCATAATATCATATTGAACTTACTATCTATAAAGAATTTGCGTAATAATATGAAATTTAATTATTTTTCCAATTTTTCACGATACTGTAACACCTCAAATTTTTAGTCCCTGATTAATGGAAATTTAATTATAAAGTTTATTTATAATTAATTTATTATATTTTTAATTTTGAATTAATTATGGGTTTTGGTGTGAGCATTTGAATAGTATGAATGCATAAAAAAAATAATTTTAATATTATTATTATTATTATTATTATCATTATTATGTTATTGCATAGTAGTCCTTGTTTTAGGACCTAGAGGTAATATTAGAAAGGTTTTGGAAGGGAAAAGAAATAAAATTTTATTTTTCAAAAATTGGCCAAAAGACTCGAGTCTTTCTGAAAAAACTCGAGTGTTCTAGACAGAAATGCTGGAGTTAGTGCATTTGATGAGTCATCAACTCGATTAACCTACGAGTTGACACGAAGCCCACTCAGCGACGCGTTCCCGGTGTCGTGTCGACATGCATGATCAACAAGCTTGTCTATATAAGCGTAATTGTTAATCGAATTTGCCTCATTTTGGCTAAATTAGTCTGAAAACGAAGTTAGGGTTCTTGATTTTGTTGCCTCTGATCTTGTTCGATTTTGAGTGTTGATCTGAGAGTTATACACCATTGTAAAGCTCACATCTCGAGCTTTACAAAGACACAGGAATCGTGAGTTGAGGTTGAGTGTGCGTGGAGTAGTGATCTTGCAAAGTGAGGGCACTTTTCTGTCAAAGTGCAGTTCTTGAAGCTTGGAGCTGACTTTGGAGCTCGATTTCGGTAAGCATAAGCACCCTCTTAACCTCAAACTTGTCCCTATCTCTAGTTCATGTTGCAGAGAACATAATCTAACCATTTTCCCCAATTTTTATGCATGATTCGAATGTCAATTAATGTGGTTTTGAACCTCTACTGAAACTATCATGCATGTTCGGGTCTGAAGTGGTTAGAGCTTTTGGCTTCTTTTCTATGTGGAGATTTCATTCAAACACGACCTAGAGGCAAAGGGGAAGCTATACATTCACTAGAATAAGATTAACATGCTTTGTTTTAATTAGAGAGCCACCATGAGACTCTAAGTGCATAGATTGAAATAGGATTATGGCATGGAGACCTCTCTGAGCTTAAATTTTGGTTTGAGCAAGTGTATAATATTGCTTGTGAGTTATATGAATGCTGTTTTCATGCCAAAAGTGAATGGAATTGATTTTGATATGTTAAGTTGCTTAAAATGTGAAATTATGCATAATTGATGATCAGTTATGATTCCTTGTAATTTGATATAATTTTTTTGTTAAAACATGTCTATTATGCATAAATATGACTCTGTTGATCATTGGTTTTAGTTAAATTTGGTTAAAATTGAATGTGGTATGTTGAAACTCAATTTTCAGTGGTTTACTGTCAGCAAGACTCAAGTGTTTGATTCAAGACTCGAGTATTTTCTGATGCACTAGTGCATCTGTCAGCACCAACACTCGAGTATTTGAATCAAGACTCGATTCTTGTCTGATGCAACATTTGAGATAATCTGATGAACCACTCGATTATTGGTGAACCACTCGAGTATTCTGGGTTGATGAACAACTCGAATCTTTTATAAATTGTTAGATCCAGTGAGAAGGTTTTGATAATGACAAATGTTTTGCAAAAGCTACAAATGTTTTGATCAAGCTCAAGTCATGTGAAGCTCACCAAAGTTCAACAAACAACAAATGAGGAAGAGAGAGCTAGCTCATGAAGATTCAATTTGTGTAAAATTGTAATATCTTTAGTTTGAGTCTTTTAGTTTAATGAGTTTGGGTAGAGTTATTAGAGGGTAGTGAATCTCTATCAAGTGCATGATTATATTATAATTTGAGTATTCGCTTAACCTAAAATCAATAGGTGGCTTAAAGGTTTAAAAGAAAAGGTTTAATTTTGAGAAAACAATTTTTTAATTGACCTTTAGCAGTGGCCAATCGATTGAGAGAAATGGTTAATCGATTAACATGTTTTTAACAGTGCTTAATCGATTAACATGACCTGCAAAACTGGTTTTTAAAATACGTTTTTCACTTCTCAAAATGAGTTTTTAAGTTTCCTAACTTTTGGGTATTTTATATAAACATTTTCCTAATCATTGTGATTAACTAACTTCATTTTCATATCAATTTTACAAAGATCAAAGCCACCCTATTCTCTCTCATTTTCAATAGATCAAAGCTTTCACATTTACATTCTTTGATCAAGAATCTTTGAATCTCTCATGTTGATATTTTCATAGTTCTTGAAAGAGATTCATAGGATTGTTATTGTTTTCATTTGAGTTGTAATCATTGCAAAGAAGGCAAGCTATCTACAACAAAAGGAAGACTTGGTGGTTGTTCATCAAGCAATTCGTCTTGGAAGTCTTGTTGTGTTCACAAGCAAATTGGAAGTCTTGTTGTGAGGAATCAACAAGCAAGTGAAAGACTTGTTGTGGGGAAATCAACAAGCAAGGGAAGAGGTTAGATTAGATTTCAATAGGGTTGCAAGACAAGAGTGTGGTATCTCTTGGAGGCTATCAAGAAAGGAGTCCTGAGAGGCATTTACTTGTAATTTGAGAATTCTAATTCCTTAGTGAAGAATCTCTCTTGGTTGAAGAGGGAACTGGATGTAGCTCACGATGGTTGTGAGTGAACCAGGATAAATCACTGTGCAGTATCTCTATTCCCTTAACTCTTTACATTCTTGTCATTTCATATTGTTCTTGGTTGAAAACCTAGAAAAGATTGATTTTTTCATAATTGAATGAATTAGTGTTTTATTGTGTAAATTGAATTGGGGAAAATCATTTTCATAACCTAGGTAATCAATAAGAATATTGGTGTTAATCAATTCCGCTTAATCTCTGATCATATGTGTTAATTGATTTTTTTTCGTATTTGATTAAAAAGTGATTTTTCAATTTTAACAGTGGTTAATCGATTAACTGAAGGTGTTAATCGATTAAGCAAAAATCAACTTTCAGGTACTAATCGATTAACTGGTCATTTAATCGATTAACTTGTGTTATTTTTTCAAGGGTTAATCGATTAACAACATAGCTTAATCGATTAAGGGCTGAAACATTTTGTAAAAATCATTCGTTTTAATTGTTTTGATTTGTTTCTTTCGAAAATCTTTCAAGGTTTCTTAAACACCTATTGAACCCCCCCTTCTAGGTGTTCTCCTAGGGTTTCTCAGTTAATTCACCCAACGATTGTAGTTCTTTCAATTGGTATCAAAGCTTGGTCGAAAGACATGAGCATAGAGCTTTTTCGTAAAGATCCTTGAGGAAACTACAATGGGTTCTACGAATCCCTTTGGTGGTGAAGGTGCTTCGATAAGTCGTCCTCCTATGTTTGGCGAAGAGGGTTATGCTTATTGGAAAGTTAGAATGAGAATTTTTATAGAAGCTATAGACATGAACATTTGGGAAGCCATTGAGAATGGTCCTCACATTCCCTCAACTCAAGTAGAAGGTGTATCTCAACTAACCCCCAAAGATAAGTGGACCGATGATGATAAAAAGAAAATTCAATATGATTTAAAAGTTAAGAATATCATCACCTCCGCTCTATCTTATGATGAGTTCTTTAGAGTCTCCCAATGTCATAATGCCAAAGAAATGTGGGACACCTTGCAAGTCACACATGAAGGCATTAGTGAAGTTAGGCATGCTAGATTAAATTCTTTGATGCATGAATATGAATTGTTTCATATGTTGCCTAATGAATCTATATGTATTATGCAAAAATGTTTTACTCATTTTATTAATCATCTCATTGCTTTTGGAAAAACTTTCATGAATTGTGAATTTGTTAACAAAGTTTTAAGATGTCTAAGTACGGAATGGCAACCTAAGGTTACCGCAATTGTTGAATCAAAGGACTTGGACACCATGGACTTAGCAACACTTTTCGGAAAGCTTCAAGAACATGAAATGGAGCTTGGACGTTTTCATATGCATGAAGAGTCGGATAAGAACAAAGAAAGAAAAGGAATTGCTCTTAAAGCCAAAAGTTCTTATAAAAAGGAAGAGAGTTCCGATGATGATGATAGTGAAAATTTCGATTCGGACATTGATGAAAAGTCTATGAAAATTCTACTAAGAAAGTTTAGCAAGCTTCTAAGGAGAAAAAGAAGGTTGAACAAAGACAAAAGAAAATAGAAGAATTCCCCACACTACAAGACAAAGACAACAAAAGAAGGAGTAGTTTGCCATGAATGCGGAAAACCCGGTCATCTCAAGTACTCATGCTCTAAGTATCTCAAGAAGAAGGAGAAAGAAAATAAAAATTCAAAGCATAAGAAAGCATACATCGTTTGGGATGATGAAGAGAAAAAGAAAAGCACATCAAGTAGTTCTTCGGATGATGAAGAAGTCGCTACACTCAACTTGATAGCTCTAGTAGATGAAGAGGAAAGTTCAACTGATGAATCAAGTGAACAAAGCGAGGATAGCGATGTAAGTGAAACTAAATCCGAAATTTCTTCCAAATATGAAATTTTATATAACGCTTATGAAGAAATGCATGAACATCTTAAGAAACTAGCTTTGAAAAACATTGAAAGGAAGAAGCTCATTTTGAAACATCAACAAGAGATTTTAGAACTTCAAAAACAAGTTGATGAGCTTAATCTTGAAAATGAAACTCTTGATCTCATTTATGCTAGTTCTTCTTGTGATTGTGCTAGTAGATTGAATATTGTGGTTGATTGTGAGAATTGCAAGTTGCTTAAAGATGAAAATGCTATTTTGAAAAATAAGCTTGCAAGTTTCACAAGTGGTGACATTACATTGCGCACATTGTTAAATTTTCAAAAAGAAAATTCAAACAAGTTTGGTTTGGGTTATACTAATGCTAAGAGTAAGTCTCATAGAAATGTTGTTGATTTTTCTAAGGTTGATTTTTCAAATGCACCAATATGTTTCTATTGTGGCACTCATGGACATACTTCTAATGTATGTTATATTAAAGTGCATGGTATACCTAAAGGAAATTTTGTTTGGGTTAAGAAGGGTGAAAATCCGTTAACTAACAAAAATGGATCCAAAACTATTTGGATACCAAAAAGCAAAGCATGATTGTTTTGTAGGTATGATTGAAGAGCAAAAGTGCTTACAAGTGTTATTCTTCATTTGCTTCTTCAAGTATCAAAGAGAAAGTCCTACAAATTGGTACAATTGGTATTGTTGGATTTTTACAATTGGTATTACTTCTACAAAGCTCACATTTGGTATCAAGTGAATTTCTCACAAGAGATAGCAAGTATTCAAAATTGGATTTACATTTGGTATCTTCTAATCTTGCTACTAGTCTTTTACTATTGATATTTATAATTGGTATCATTAAATTGGTGTTGAAAATTCACAAGTATTGTCATGGTATATTTTATTCAATTGGTATCATTGTGTGATCATTATATGATTATCATGCTATTGTTGTTATTATGATATTTCTTTACAATTGATATCTTACTTTGTTAAGTGATGTGATGACTTTTTAGTTCCAATTGGTATCATATTTCATTGTCATATTTCTTTCCAATTGGTATCACATTTCAAAGTATAGTTCTTTAGTTTTACTATTGGTATCATTGATTAATTGGTATCAATATTGTGAAGAAACGGTTCTTATTTCTCTTATTTTGGCTTAAGATGTTATATTCCTTTTTGATAATGCCAAAAGGGGGAGAAAAGGTTGTTTTGTTGTTTTTATATAGGTGAAGCAAAAGTTGTTGAAAATAGAGGGAGAATCAAGCTTATCTCAATTGGATTTCAAATGTCAAAAGCATTTATTGAGGGGGAGCAGGGGAGCAAGAATCTCACCAAGTGATCAAATGGTGTCTCACCAAGTGATCAAATGGTTCAAGCATCAACAACTTTTCAAAACATGTTTGTCATTTTCAAAAAGGGGAGATTGTTAGATCCAGTGAGAAGGTTTTGATAATGACAAATGTTTTGCAAAAGCTACAAATGTTTTGATCAAACTCAAGTCATGTGAAGCTCACCAAAGTTCAACAAACAACAAATGATGAAGAGAGAGCAAGCTCATGAAGATTCAATTTGTGTAAAATTGTAATATCTTTAGTTTGAGTCTTTTAGTTTAATGAGTTTGGGTAGAGTTATTAGAGGGTAGTGAATCTCTATCAAGTGCTTGATTATATTATAATTTGAGTATTCACTTAACCTAAAATCAATAGGTGGCTTAAAGGTTTAAAAGAAAAGGTTTAGTTTTGAGAAAACAAGTTTTTAATTGACCTTTAGCAGTGGCTAATCGATTAAGAGAAATGGTTAATCGATTAACATGTTTTTAACAGTGCTTAATCGATTAACACCTGCAAAACTGGTTTTTAAAATACGTTTTTCACTTCTCAAAATGAGTTTTTAAGTTTCCTAACTTTTGAGTATTCTATTTAAACCTTTTCCTAATCATTGTGATTAACAAACTTCATTTTCATATCAATTTTACAAAGATCAAAGCCACACTATTCTCTCTCATTTTCAATAGATCAAAGCTTTCACTTTTACATTCTTTGATCAAGAATCTTTGAATCTCTCATGTTGATATTTTCATAGTTCTTGAAAGAGATTCATAGAATTGTTATTGTTTTCATTTGAGTTGTAATCATTGCAAAGAAGGCAAGCTATCTACAACAAAAGGAAGACTTAGTGGTTGTTCATCAAGCAATTCGTCTTGGAAGTCTTGTTGTGTTCACAAGCAAATTGGAAGTCTTGCTGTGAGAAATCAACAGCAAGTGGAAGACTTGTTGTGGGGATATCAACAAGCAAGGGAAGAGGTTAGATTAGATTTCAATAGGGTTGCAAGACAAGAGTGTGGTATCTCTTGGAGGCTATCAAGAAGGGAGTCCTGAGAGGCATTTACTTGTAATTTGAGAATTCTAATTCCTTAGTGAAGAATCTCTCTTGGTTGAAGAGGGGACTGGATGTAGCTCACGATGGTTGTGAGTGAACCAGGATAAATCACTGTGCAGTATCTTTATTCCCTTAACTCTTTACATTCTTGTCATTTCATATTGTTCTTGGTTGAAAACCTAGAAAATATTGATTTTTCATAATTGAATGAATTAGTGTTTAATTGTGTAAATTGAATTGGGGAAAATCATTTTCATAACCTAGGTAATCAATATGAATATTGGTGTTAATCAATTCCGCTTAACCTCTGATCATATGTGTTAATTGATTGTTTTTCTTATTTGATTAAAAAGTGATTTTTCAGTTTTAACAGTGGTTAATCGATTAACTGAAGGTGTTAATCGATTAAGCAAAAATCAGCTTTCAGGCACTAATCGATTAACTGGTCATTTAATCGATTAACTTTTGTTATTTTTTCAAGGGTTAATCGATTAACATCATAGCTTAATTGATTAAGGGATGAATCGTTTTGTAAAAATCATTCGTTTTAATTGTTTCGATTTGTTTCTTTCGAAAATCTTTCAAGGTTTCTTAAACACCTATTCAACCCCCCCCCCCCCTTCTTGGTGTTCTCCTAGGGTATCTTAGTTAATTCACCCACCAATTGTAGTTCTTTCATAAACCACTCGAGTATTTTGGAAAATCTGATACTCAAATTTTCAGATAACTTATGAACACCTCGAGTCCTTTTACGAACCACTCGAGTATTCTGGACAGTCTAAAACACAGGTTTCAGAAAGCTGATGAACTACTCGAGTCTTTTCGCTAAGACTCGAGTCTTTTTTACCATAATACTGAAAAATGTCATTTTTAGTTTAGCTAAGTTTATTAAAACCTAATGACACTTATAGTGGATGAAATCATGTTTCAAGGATGAATTATATTATTAAATATGTTGTGCCGGGAAGTTGAAATATTTCATTAGTGTGATTAATGCATGTTGCACATAATGAGATTAATGATTATTCTATAATGAAATGATTCATGTGCATTCATGCATGGCGGAAAGGTGATAAGGTATCGTTTGTCATGTTCTTGGAACATGAGGAGGGTACTCTGGGAGTACCAAATTGGACTACGGCTTGCTTGTTGTCACATTTTGGTAATGTGGCCAGCATTGGTTGCTGTAAACGTGGATGTTCTGTCTTGGTGACACAACGTACACTTTGGTAGTGACGTTATGGACCACGTTCCAAACATAGTCGTGCAGTTTGCTCAATGACACATTTTGGTAATGTGGGCAGTGTCGTGGGATGCTGTTGATATGGATATTACGTCTTGGTGACGTGATGCACACTTTGGTAGTGGCATTATGGATTATATTCCGAGCAGGTTCGCTATACGTTTTGAGAACGTATACGGGTCGTTTGGATGGACGTCAGCTTGAGTGATAGCTGGAGATTCTCGGGAATTGAGAGATAGAAAGCATCCATCATGCCATCGAACTAAAGAAGATAATTATAACTGTTAATGGTTGGATTCTATGCATGTGCATGCTATTTGCTATCTGTTAGATATAATTGTTTAAATTCTTGTTATTCTTATTTGATTATGTGGATTGTATTTGCTTACCCCATGCCCTTGTAGGTGATGGCGCGATTCCTAGCCTGCATCGAGTTGCCCCCACTCCCTAATGGAGTGTGGTACTACGAGGACCATCGGGCCACGTATGAGGGGGAGGTGAAGGTGACAGTCTATCACCCTCATCCTCTGGTTCGTTTCCGTCCTCGTAGGTTCCAAGTCCTGATTGTCTACACCATGCATGTTCCCCCTTTTTACACTTATCATGGACTACCCCACAGAGACCTACTTGACGTTTTCATAGTTTTCGCTTTAGGGCCGCCACTCGATCTCACCCTGCTGCCTCTCGTGTTGTTAGAGAGGATACTCCTGTCCCTGGCCCGACTAGTCCGGTACATGGGTCTTTCCCTGATGACCCAATGCCCAATGGAGGGGCACATACCCCATCAGATGAGGTAGAGGAGGATCCCGAGGAGGGGTCGGATGAGGTCGAGGAGGACCCCATCGAGCATTCTACTGGCAGCCAGTGGGAAGTTGGGGATCCATCGGATGATGCATGAGGTAGATGATAGGGATGAGGGACATGTTTTGCTACTGCTAGAGTTGTGACCTGACGGACTGATGGAGGAGGACTTTTGGCTTATGGAGGATCACAGGACCATCTTCAAAACTCTATATTTTTGACTTGTGATATATTGTATATAGTGGGAGAGAGAGTTTTAGACTGATGGTCTACTTTATATTTTATGGACTTGTACTTGGGCTTATGTTTTGGACCCAACTTATATTATGTTGTTATCTTGTACTCTTGAATTACTTTCTTTATGAATACCAATATATATTATGTGTGCAACTGATCAAGAGTACTATAAATTCCATTTTTCCGCCTACTATAAATTTCATTACCTTATCTCTAATGCATAATTACATGGATATAACATTATAATATGCACATAATCACAAATAATTTCAAGATACTCAAGGACTTGGATACTTATCAAATGAGCATATAATCAAATAATCAATTCAAAGTCCAAATTCATTTATGCATTGTTTCATCTTAATTTCCAGTAAAATTTCAATTTGCATAAACAAAATATTACTTAACTATCACATAATTGTACTCATCATTGACCATATTTCCCTCCAAGACAATTGGTCATATAATGTCCATTGTAGTGTCCCTAAGCTTTGAAAAAGCTTGGCTACACTTTAAGTCTTTAATGTACTTATTATTCTAGTCTCAAGAATAACTCATTCCAAACCTTAGATTGATGAAACACAAATTGAAATACTCAAAAAAGTGAAAATTGGGAAACTTGGGCAGTTAGGTTGTACTAAACTCAGGATGCTTTTCCAGTGACTTTACCACACAAATTTGGTATGGTTTTGCAATTAAATTGAGAGAAATCAATTAGAATTCTATGATTAGGATTAAAATTTAAAACATAACATGAACAGAGATGATCACATTCTCCCTCGCCTCAAAAACACACAATTTTAGAGAAGCAATTTTGACTAATCAACCTTGTACAAGCACTCACCAAGAAGTAAAGCTATACAAAAAGAAGGGGGGATTTTACATTTGAGTAATATCATAAATAACTAATATTTGGAAAAAGGGTAAAGAAAATAATTTACACTTATCTGGCTGGGGGAGAAAAACAAAAAAAGTAATGTTGCTTATCCTAAATAGGGTGAGGCTGAACTTTGTCTAGACAACTGTCCAATCACTTTCCAAAGCAGGAGGTTTCTCAGAAGGGGATAGGCTTCCATGCTTGGGAGGCTTCTTCGAAAATAGAGATGACTTGTTGTCAAAGAAACTAGAAAAAGATTGTCGAAACGGCTTTCCTTCATCATCTATCTGATCTTTAGTGACAGGACTCGTCGACATTTTATCTTTGCCCCCGAACATAATGCTGAGCCTCTTAAACCGGCGCTTTGGTTCACCAGTAAGCAAAGTTGATTCTTCTGCCTGCTTCATCATCTTTATTACTTCCTCTGGATTAAGCAACATTTTCTCCACTGTTTCATATACCTATTCAACAATGCCACCACTAATTTTATTTTTGAACATGCTATTTAAAAGAAGATGAGAATATCAGCATCCAGTATCATTGTATGTCTACATTTCCAGATGAATTATTTTTCATTGCCATGATGGTGGAGTTATCTAGCACATCGAGCCTAAACATTAGAAAGAGCATATGAAACAGTCGTAAAAGTAGGATTGGTCAAACGTTAATGGTATTAATTTTCTCGATATTTGATCATGCCTAAAGAGTACCTTTTTACTCAAGGCTCCCATTTATATAGTTAATGACTCTTCAATTAGATCAATAAAGCAGTATTGAAGTTCACTCTAGTGGTGACATTTTGACCATTTCATTAAGGAGAGAATGACTCAAAAATTTTGGGAGCTTCTAAGTAAATGCATAAATTAGTCACTTTTCTTCTAGTACCCACCTGAACAAGTTCATCAACTTTCTCACTTAATCTGCTGCTTTGACAAGTGGTAACTACATAATCCTTGCAGTCACTGAACAACTTTGAGAAGTCACTGTTACCAGATACCATAGGTTCAGCAATTGCTAATCCTACACCAAGCTGTATAATTATGACCAAAGTTTATGATTAGGAATGAAAATGGAACAATTTGCTAAAAAAAAAATTTCTTACTTCCAGCTACCATTGAAATCTAGTCAATTAATTCAGACATGACTGAACTTCTGTCAGGAAACTATACATAATAGCAGTATTATATGAGGATAATTCCTCAATCAATCTTCTCACTGATATACTATTTATGATATTTTTTTAATTAATCACAAGTTAAAAAGTTTCTTGTTATAATAATATAAAGAGCAGATGGTTTAATCTTCTTACACCTTGAATGGCCAGGACCATGAAATTCTAATTTTAATCACAATGTTCTATTAAATGTTTCTTCACCTTTTTCTTGATTACAGATAAAGAATAACTATCTATAATTGACAAAAGCTATTATTCTTATGTAATAGGAAGAACAACCCCAAGATGCCAAAAGATTAACGAGAATAATCGCTTAAATATACTTTACATAGGCAGATTATATGTATGTTTCATGTGAAGTCTTTTCTTGTTTTCATTTTTCCATTGTTCAACTCACAAAATAAACTACTTCGTAGTTATAATAACAAATGTGTTATAAGTGTCTTCATCAAATATGTGTTATATAAATTCAGAAGTATTTCAAACAAAATAGCATTGTAGTGATTAAAGGTTATGTTAGGTATATTTGTCAACGAAAAAAGAGCATTAATCACAGATCTAATAAATTACAAAATACTTAATACGCAACTTATTTATACATATAAGGCTGAGTGAATCGATTATGGTATATCAGATAACAGATATAAATAACAGATGCAACTTGCAAGAGATAAAAACGAAAAAAGGGAAAGAACTTACAAGAGAAACAAACAGCTGTCCAAAAAGCTCAGAAGGCGTTATGTCCTCAAATGCATTGAGGATGCCTTCCCTAAAGATGAATTTAGAATACCATTCAAGTGAGATGGTTTTAATGGAAAAATATTAAGTTCATACCACAAATGATTATTTTTACTTACACTGCCAAATCCTCATCAAAGAGAGGTGCCTGTTTAACAGCCGGTACTGGTTTAGATGTTTCCCACAATTCACGCCACAAATTACCTACCATCAACATATTACGAAATCTAGGGAAACTCCGATACAATATAAAATAACATAAAGAAGTTGTGCATAACAGTGCCAGTGTTTCTAACAAAATACATGTCATAATGAAAGTGAGACCACTCAAGATTCGGCTATCAGCACCTCATTTACCAGTTACATAAAAGGCATAAAGACACATGGGATGTTGACACTTTCAACTAATGGAATGTCCAAGAAATTAGGAATCAGAAACCCAAAGACCTAGGCTAGTGACTATTAGAGTATTAGAACTAAGCATGTATTTTGCTTGTATTATATTTTGTATTGTTGGTTAGTTTAGTTAGGGTATTAGTTATTAGCCAGCTGGCGTGTGGTTACTTGACAGCTGTCAAGTAAGTCACACTAGTCTATTCTTCTATAAATAGATGTAATAGCACTCAATGTATTTTACCCTTTCATTTTACCAAATTCAGAAATAACTGAAATAACAGAATTCTCTCTCTCTCTCTTCTCTCTCATTCTCTAGCTTAGTTTCTCTCTCTTACATGGTATCAGTTGCAAAACCATGGCTTCTGCTCCGCCATTAAACACTGTTCCACCGCAAAATTCTTCTTCTCTTCACCTTCCTCTTCCTTCGATCAAGCTCCATGATAAGAATTTCCTCAATTGGAAGCAATTTGTGCTTTCGGTGCTTCGTCTGAATCATATTGAGTACGTTATCAACTTACCAGTTGCGCCGCCGCATTTTCTCTCCGACGAAGATCGCCAGCTCAATCGCGTGAATCCTGAGTTTCTCCGATGGGAGGAACACGATCAATCAGTGTTCGCTTGGCTTCTCAATACGCTTTCGGAATCGATCCAACCTCGTGTTGTTGGATGCGATCATGCGTGGGAGGTTTGGGATGAAGTCAACAACTATTGTCAATCGCATACTAGAGCTCCGTTACATAGGCACTTCGGTTTAAGGGGGGTGTATTAGAGTATTAGAACTAAGCATGTATTTTTCTCTGATACCATGTAAGAGAGAGAAACTAAGCTAGAGAATGAGAGAGAAGAGAGAGAGAGAGAATTCTGTTATTTCAGTTATTTTTGAATTTGGTAAAATGAAAGGGTAAAATACATTGAGTGCTATTACATCTATTTATAGAAGAATAGACTAGTGTGACTTACTTGACAGCTGTCAAGTAACCACACGCCAGCTGGCTACAGCTGGATAACTAATACCCTAACTAAACTAACCAACAATACAAAATATAATACAAGCAAAATACATGCTTAGTTCTAATACTCTAATAGTGACAATTGATTGATAACGAGATTGCTAAGTCAATAATAATTTGAATGATCCAGGAATAGAAACATAGGTGAAAGCCCCAAGAGCCTGTTCAAGTGGTAGAGCTGCAGGACATAAAGTGTTAGTGAGCCTAAGTTTAAACCCCGGTGACTGTGCTTTCTCTCTCCTCCCTTAAAAAATCATTTTCATTAAGATTCGACAAAGTTTTAGGATGGTTGTCGACTGCCTAACACAAACTTCACCTTTTATCCGGGCTTAGGACCGGCTATGTATAGCATAAGCACAACATAGACAGGTTTCCCCTCCCTTAAAAAAAGGAAAAAAATTATTTGCCTATTAAAAAGAGAAACATAGGTGAAAAGTTTAAGCGAAAAAACTGGAGAACCAAGGTAGATGACCATGGTTTCATAGGTCTAGAGCAGTATAAGAAAACAAGGAGACAATATCTATCCAAGACTTCAGTCGTAGCCTGAGCACATTTAAGTTGAATTTGAAAATCCTCAATTGCATCTCACAAGAATATAGAATAATAATATGATTCATTATAGTGTTCCTACAAAAGGAGAGATGCGAGATTATGAGAGAGAGAGAGAGAGAGAGAGAGCACATTTTAGCTGAATTTGGATATGCTTCATTACTACTTATATTTTTGTAAAGTGAGGTATAGAAGAATAGAGGTTGGGAATAATGTTTTGTGTGTCAAATGCAGACCACTCAAATGGTATTCATAATATAAGGAAGGTTACAAAATCAACATAGAATAATTACATTGATTACTAAATCAAATCCTAGTATTAATGCTAAATCAATTTTTATTCACACGCGTGCTAAATATGCTTATCCTAACACTTCCCCTCAAGCTGAAGCATACAAATCTTATGTGCCAAGCTTGTTACGGATATATTCAACTCTGGCCCTTTGAGGGGTTTGGTGAGCATGTCAGCAAGCTGATCATTACGAACGAAGTTATTAGTAATTTCGCCTACAAGAACTTTTTTCTCGGTTCTCTCATGAAAGACAGGATAAGAAGCAATACTGAGAGTTACCTAGTTATTACAAATTAACTTCATCTCCTTGACCTCTCCTATCGTGAGTCGAAGAAGTAATTATCAAAACCACGTTAGTTCACATGCAGTAATTGCCATGGCACGGTATTCAGCCTCTCCAATGGATCTGGCAACTACTCTTTGTTTCTTATTACTCCAAAAGATTAAGTTCCCCCCAATAAGAACACAATAGCCTTATGTGGATCTTCTATTAGACGAAGATCCAGCCCAGTCAGCATCGGAGTAACTCACAATTTTTGTATTGCTTTTATCCTTGTTTTGTCAAAATGAGGCAAGGGTCATTTGGAAGGATATTTAGTCTGGCGAGAGGGAGCTCTCGATCCTACGTACTAGTTTGAACTGTGTTCTGAGGACTCAAGACCACGTAGTTCTTATGGGAACGTTGATATTGTGCATGGGAGAGAAGCAGGCAGTGTACGAGCTATTCTTGATAGAGTTCAGTGATAAGCCCCCTCTCTTAGGAAGGTCGTTTAGCGAGCTTGTGACCACTGTACGAGCAAATCGGGCTGACCGTTTCTAATCCTGAGCCTATGGCTCTTGTTAGAAACTGAAAGAGAGAGAGGGGGGTTAGGAAACAAACTGAAAATTCTGTTATTTCTCAAATGGAAAAGTTGGTTACAATTGGAACCTCACCTTCTATTTATAAAAGAGAGAGGGAACTTAAGTTATGCCAGCTGTTAGCTTAAATAGCTTATAAGCTGATAGCAACTATACTAGCTAAATTAAACATAGCATAATATTAAATTTACAATCAGCTAACAGTATCTAATAGTCCCCCTTAGAAGATGTACTACTCAGATACAATTGGTATCTAATAGTCCCCCTTAGAAACCAGACTTCATGTAGGACCAATCTTCAGAGGTAAGGGACAACATCCTAGAATAGGTTTTGCTGATTGACTACTTGACATTTATCAGTGACATTTAGTTTACTCCTGAGAACACTGAACTGAGAGCCACTAAGAGGCTTAGTTAGAATATCTGCAACTTGGTGATCTCTAGGTACATGTTCAACCATAAGTTTCCTGTGTAGTACCTTTTCCCTCACCCAAAATAGATCCAATTCAATATGTTTGGTTCTAGAGTGCAACACAGGGTTCGTAGAAAGCATCACAGTACTTAAGTTGTCACAGTATATAACTGGAACAACGGTGTTCTAGCCCAATTCAGTGAGTAAACTCTGAATCCACAACAATTCACGCGCAGAGTTTGCAAGGCTCCTGTATTCAGCCTCTGCAGTAGACCATGTCACCCATTCCTACTTTTTAGACCACCAAGATACCAAATTGGAGCCCAGATAGATGCAGGAACCAGAGGTGGATTTTTGATCACTTGGATCAGATGCCCAGTTCGCATCACAATAGGCAAAGAGACTTAAAGGTCTGTGAACTGAAGTAGGTTTTAGTAGCAACCCTTTATCTACTGTACCACTCAAATATCTAAGAACTCTTTTCAAGGCTTTCCAATGCTCTTCTAGAAGCTGAGATAGGTACTCACAAAGCTTATTCGCACTATAGGAAATTTCAGGTCTTGGTAGTAGTAACATATTGTAGAGCACTTGCTAAGAATCTATAGAGAATAGGATCTGCTAGAAAATTGCTGCCTTGCTTTGTATGTTTAAAACCCCCAACCATAGGCCTTTCATATTGTCCAGATGAGATCTTTCTAGGAGATCCTTGATATACTTACTCTGAGTAAGCTAGACCTCCCCTGAAGGTAGCTTCTTAATCTCTATGCCCAAAAAATAGTCTAAGGAACCAAGATCCTTAAGAGCAAAGGCCAAGTTCAGTTTTGAAATTAATTCTCTGATTAGAGGAGGTGAAGTCCCTGTGATGATTAAATCATCAACATAACACAAGAAAGGCTTCAAGTGCACCAACAATAATTGGTTCATCACGAAGCAGAATAGAAGTTACAAATGCTTCATAATCAGATGGCAAACCATCTAAAATAACTACTCGGGTTTCCCTTCTTAGAAGACCTTAACTTTGGCTGTAACATTTGGCTACAAGCCTTAATAAGAGAGTTAACATAGTTGTGCAGTTCATCCCAAAATTGGTAAGCATGAACACAACCTAGCACCCTAGACTGCACAGACTCAGATAGAGACTGCAGTAACCATGAAGCCAAATGTTGATCCTACTCATCCCAATTGAGCCTTTATCCATTGTTTCTCCATCATCTCCTCCCTCCACTTCTCCTAATTCTTCTCCTATTCAGTCTATTGATTTTAATGTTCCTCATCATGTGTCTCCTTCCTCTTCTACATCTCTTCCTTCTTCTGCTTCAACTACCATTAATCTCTCTTTTGATTCTGATTCCGATTCCTCTTCTTCAAGTTCTTCTACTCATCCAGTTAACACTCATCCTATGATCACTAGATCTAAAAATGGAATAAGTAAAGCTATAAGACCTTCTGTTTGTATTGCCAATACTGAACTTAAATCAACACAGATTGCATTGACTATTCCATTCTAGCTTGGAAAGCAGCCATGGATGATGAGTATTAGGCTTTAATGAGGAACAATACTTGGTCTCTGGTTAAGCTACCTCCTAACAGACATGCCATTGGTTGTAAGTGGGTGTTTATAATCAAGGAAAACCCTGATGGTTCTATTAATAAATACAAGGCTCTATTGGTTGCTAAAGGGTTCCATCAACAAGTTGGTTTTGACTACAAGGAAACTTTCTCTCTAGTAGTAAAAACTATTACCGTTAGAGTAGTTTTAACTCTTTCACTCACTCATAGTTGGGATGTTCGGTAGATTGAAGTCAACAATGCATTCCTTAATGGTGATTTGGAACAGGAAGTTTACATGGTTCGGCCTCATGGTTATCAACACAGTGATAAGTCCTTCGTTTGCAAGCTGAATAAGGCTTTATATGGGCTTAAACAGGCGCCCAGGGTTTGGTTTGAAAAGCTATCTCACACACTTACATCTCTTGGTTTCAAGAAATGTAGGTGTGATCATTCTCTGTTTGTACAAATCACTCCTACCCACAAATTGTTTGTTTTGTGTTATGTGGATGATATCATCATCACTGGCACTGCATCTACTTTGATTAAGGCTCTCATTTCCAACCTGCATTCAGCATTTGCTCGTAAAGATCTGGGTTCATCAGACTATTTTCTTGGTATTGAGATTAAGAAGCTATCTTTAGGTTCCTTCCTTCTATCTCAGTCTAAGTATATAAAAGATTTGTTAGAAAGAGCTCACATGGAAGATTTAAAGGGTCAGCCTACTCCTATGGTTGGTGGCTGCAAGTTTACAAAACAGGATAGCAACTTTATTGATAATCCTTCTTTTTATAGATCACTTGTTGGTGCTTTGCAATATGTCACTACTACCATACCTGAATTATAGTGTCAGTAAACTATGTCAGTTTCTGTCCAATCCTTTGGAAGAACACTGGAAAGCTCTTAAAAGGGTTCTCAGATATTTGAGTGGCACAATTGATCATGGTTTGCTCCTTAGACCTACTTCTTCTCATTCTCCTCTCAGCCTCTATGCATACTGTGATGCAGACTGGGCTTCAGACCTAGATGACAGAAAATCTACCTCTGGTTCATGTATTTTTCTTGGATCCAATCTGGTCTCATGGTGGTCTAAAAAGGAATGGGTTTCCAGATCTGGTGTTGAAGCTGAGTATAGGAGTTTAGCTACTACTGCAGGGGAGCTAATGTAGATCCAAAGTCTGCTCACTAAACTGGGTTTTAATAGCAAAACTCCAGTGGTTTACTGTGACAATCTAAGTACTGTTATGCTATCTCGAAATGACAAAATACAGTTCTTCACTCTCGCACCAAGCACATTGACCTGGATCTCTTTTGGGTTCATGAGAAGGTTATTGCCAAGAAGCTTTTGGTTGAGCATGTTCCAGGAGAATATCAAGTAGCTGATATTCTAACTAAAGCCCTATCCACTACAAGGTTTTTGACACTAAGAGATAAACTCAATGTTGTCACTCAAGATCAGCAGAATCAGCAATCTTCTCAGCAACCTTCTCGGTTTCAGCAGAGAATATTAGATGATATCTTTCATCCCTCATCTAGCTGAGCTTCAAGGGGGAATGTTAGAGTAGTTGTTCTAATGTGTAGTTAGTTGTTAGTTTGTGTAAAGCCTGGTATGCAAGCCACGGCTGCCAGCTGGCTGTTTATAACATTGTACTATAAATAGCACACCCTTGTAATTATTCCTCACCTTTTCACAATTCAGTTTAATCATAACAGATTTTCCCTCCAATTCTCTTCTCTCTCTTACTCTCACTTTTTCATAGCAAGTGCCATGAGGCTAAGTCTTGATCTTGTTCCTCCCAAGCACGAAAACTAGGGTTAACGAGATCAAATTCTCTGTCTTCTTCAAAGAGAAAACGAGGAGGAACCTTCGGATTAACCACCAACATCTCTTCTCTATGAGAAACGATGACAGCTTCAACTTGATGCTTCCAAACAAGATAGTTCTTGTCAGAGAGTCGTGTGAGAAGTGATCAGAGAAGACGAAAGAGATTGCAGAGGTTGCAGTGGAGGTTGCCGTTGTTCTAGCTGAATAGGAGTAGTTTCAGCCATGGAAGAGATTGCAAAGGTTGAGGTGGAGGTGATCGTTGATGATGCGTGGAAGAGTGAGAGGTGTAGTTTCAGCCATGGATCAAAGAGAAGCAGCAGCTGATACCATATGAGAAATTAGTGAAGCTAAGGGAGAGGGAGAGGGAGAGAGAGAGAGAGAGAGAGAGGGAGGGAGGGAGGGAAAGTGACTAACTTGTATTTCTGTAAAGTGAGGTCATGATTACCAGTACCAGCTAACAATTTATAGAAGCTGATAGGGAAAGGGAGAGTTTGACAGTTGTCAGCTCATTACAACTAACCACACACAACTATCTTAGTTAGTACATGACATTAATTACTCTAATAGAGATATTTTTCTATAATCTCTTTCACTGGGGTACAGCCACCAGGCTGGGTAGTAAAAATCACAAAAGTCCCACCACTAGCTTGAGTCAAACAATTTCTGCCGCATGTAGTGTGGATTTCATACCAATAGAAGCCCCACAAAGGAGAGTAGATCATGTGGAGGTTAGCTCAATTACTAGAGGTAGAGAGAGACCAAAAGAAGTATAGATTTATCAATGGGCATTATTTATGATAGAGGATGATCACATTGTTTGATCCATGCAAATGATACAGCTAGTTAGAAAAGGGCGTGGTGTTGTTGTATATTGTGGATTCCCCGGGAAGGACAGATGCTACTAATAAAGTAAAGCCGATGAGGTTTTTATTTCTTAAAAAAGCCTTTTTCCATTGCTCGAAGCAACCATGCAAGCATTCCATGTCTCAGCAGACTGCGACCTATATGGCAATAAATGTTATAAACACTTAAATAAGTGTAAACATTTATAAGCATATGACGAAAGTTTTCTCCCAACTGGTGACAAGATAGAATGAACAAAATAGTGTCAAGTAAAACAATTTTATCATATGCTGATGGTCCATTAACATAGACATCGACCACAAAATCATGTTCGAACATAATTACATAAAATAATGACGGAAATACTGTTGGGGTACCTTCTTTTTGCATTCGCCGACTTAGCTGACCTTTGGTAGTCAATGACTCACCACCATCAAAAAAATCAATATCCTCATTACCTGCCTCGCTTTCTGTCCAATCAGGAGGAGAGTGCCATCTTACAAAATCTTCCAAAATGCAACCAGGATTTGCAGCCTAAAACATGATAACAAACTAAGTAACTTACTCAAAGTGGAAAGTGCTCTCAGAGAGAGAGAGTCTGACCTTGAAAGCCTGCATATCAGAGAGGAGTTGAGAGCACCCAGCACCAACACTGGCCACAAAATGTAAAGAAAATTATGAAGACATACCTATCTGATACTAACTATATGCTATTATATCATCTATGAAAATATGCAGTGAAAAGAAACTGGTATTTGCATATCTGAAATATAAGAAATAGACATATGACCAACTAAAATTATCAAAAAATAAATTGACAAATCAGGACAACATTTGATCAAAGATACTTTCACTACATTTTGAGGCTTAAATCATCTCATATGATCACTAACAAAATTGAATTCAATATTTTGTTTTGGTAGAACAAATTTTGTTGAAAGCAGAAAGTGCATTGTATAACCATGGACAATTAGGAGTCATTCAATTACATAAAAACACTAATAAATTTTAATTTTTCCCATGAAGCCCTATTTGTTAGATGTAGTTAGTTTATGTAAAGAATAGATAAGCTTTGTACAGCTGTCAGCTTTGTAAAGAATAGATTAGCTTTGTATAAGCTGACAGCTTAGCTTTGTAACTTAAGCTGACTCTAATCTTATATAGACTCAGACTTCTCAGCCTCAGTTTCAGCAACCCTCTCAACCTCAATTTCAGCAAGTTTCTCAGGGCATAGCTTCTCAGGGCATGCTGCCTTATCAACCTTCTCCTATATTTCCTGGTCTTCCTTCTCAATATTATGCTCAGCATTCTGTGGCTCCTGCTCCATCCTCTGCTAGTGTTGGTTTTGCTTCTCCTGTTCCTATTCAGTCTTCAGCTGCTACAAAACCTCCCAAATCAACTAATCCCTTTGAATCTGACTCTGATAGCAGTGGTTCTCCTGTTCATGATCAGTCTGGTGCTAAACAAAGAGCAAATTCTACATCCTCTAAGTCAGGCTATAAGGGTAAATCTGGTGGTAAAGGGAGAGTTAGGTGTCAGCTCTGTGACAAACCTGGCCATGAGGCTCTCAAATGCTGGAACAGAGTTGATATTGTTATGGCCTCAAACAGTAACAGTGACAAATCCTCTACATCAAAATCTAACAAGGGTCAACAGAATCAGCAGAATGTTGCACTTCCACAGTTTCAGTTTCCTGCTCCATATTTTCCTTTTCAGCAACCACTGCACTATCCACCTATGATGTTTCAGCAGTTTGCTCCAAGGCCTATGGTTGCAGCACCCTCCGTACTAGGTCCTGGTCCTACTTGGCCTCCACAGCCAGTATATTCAGCTGTCAGACCCCGTCCTCAGGCTATGCTCTTGGAACCTCAAGCCTACAACTCACAACTGTGGTACCCTGATTCAGGTGCTACACATCACCTGACAGCTGATCCTGCAAATCTTACTCAGTCCAGGACTCCTCTCTCAGGTCAAGATCAAATTCTCATGGGTAATGGGTCTGGTATACCAATAATTGGAATTGGTACCAGTATATTAACAAATTCCCTTTCTCCTCTATATCTTAAAAATCTTCTTTTAGTCCCTTCCATAACTAAGAATCTAGTTAGTGTGAGTCGTTTTGCCAAAGATAAAAATGTTTACTTTGAGTTTCATCCTAATTGTTGCTTTGTGAAATCTCAGGGCAATCACTCTATACTTCTTGAAGGCACACTTGGTGCTGATGGGTATTTTGAGAAGTCTTAAGCTGATTCTTTTAAAACAGAAGTCTGAGGCACCGCAAACATTTCAGCATTTATAGCAGTATGTCCATACTCAATTTTCTGTTTCTATCAAATCTGTGCAAACAGACTGGGGGGGGGGGGGGGGGGGGGGGTGAATTCAGACCTTTTACAAAAATGCTTGAGTCTCAGGGCATTGTTCATAGAGTTATCTGTCCACACACTCATCACCAAAATGGTGTCATAGAAAGGAAGCACAGACACAAAGTTGAGATGGGGCTCACAATGCTAGCTCATGCTTCTCTTCCTACTTATTACTAGGATCATGCATTTATCAGTGCTGTTTATCTCATAAACAGGCTGCCAAGTGCATCTATTGGTGGGAAAATTCCTTATTCTGTTTTGTTTAAGGATCAGCCTGATTATCACTTTCTCAAAGTTTTTGGGTGTATATGCTATCCTTGCCTTAGGCCTTATGTCAAGAATAAGCTTCAGCCTAGGTCAGTAAAATGTATCTTCTTAGGCTATTCACCTAGTCATAAGGGTTATAAATGCCTCTGTCCTACTTAAGGCCGAATGTATATCTCTAAGGATGTCATTTTTGATGAAACTTCATTTCTCACATCCTCTGTTGATTCTAAGCCTTCTCACATTACTACCTCTCCTAGTATTCCCACTCAACTCACTGTGTTACAATCTCCTGGTTTATCACCTATTCCTACTCCTGTATCTAGTGTTTCTGATCAGTCTCCTTGTCCTCCTACTATCAGTTCTGATTAGTCTCCTAGTCAGCAACCTTCATTGGCTTCTTCTTCTTCTTCTTTACCTCCCACAGCTTCTCCTACAATTTCTCTCTCAAATAACTCCACTTCTACTTTTTCTTCTTCTCCATCTCCTACTTCTGTTCCAACTAATACTCATGCCATGGTAACAAGATCAAAGGCTAGTCATATTGCAGGATCTCCCAGTGTTTTTACTGCTCATACTGAACCTGCTTCTGTCAAGATTGCCCTCAGTATTCCTAGTTGGAAGTCTGCTATGGAAGAATAATATCAAGCTTTAATTCGAAATGGCACTTGGACTCTTGTTCCATTGCCTAAAGGGAGAAAAGCTATTGGTTGCAAATGGGTTTGGAGAATTAAAGAGAATCCTGATGGTACAATCAACAAGTTCAAGGCTCGGGTAGTGGCTAAGGGTTATCATCAGAAACATGGTCTTGATTACAGTGAAACTTTTTCTCCTGTTGTCAAACCAGTCACTGTTCGGGTTGTTCTTACTCTTGCATTGACATATGGCTGGGATATTCAGCAAATAGATGTTAACAATGCCTTTTTGAATGGAGTTCTAGAAGAAGAGGTGTACATGCAACAACCAGATGGGTTCCAGCATGCTGACCGTACTCTTGTTTGCAAGTTACATAAAGCCATCTATGGTTTAAAACAAGCTCCTAGAGCTTGGTTTGATAAACTGGCTGGCACTTTGCTCTCCCTTGGTTTCAGGAAGTGTAGATGTGACCATTCTCTCTTCATTCATGCTACCTCCAATCACAAACTTTTTGTTCTATGCTATGTTGATGATATCATCATCACAGGTACTTCACCAAATCTGATTCAGGAGTTAATTGGCAAACTGAATCTAGCTTTTGCTCTCAAAGACCTTGGGTCTCTTGACTATTTTCTAGGTATTGAAATAAAGAAGCTACCTACTGGGGAATTGTTACTTACTCAGTCCAAGTACATTAAGGATCTTCTTGCAAGATCTCACTTAGAGGATATGAAAAGCCAGCCAACACCAATGGTTGGTGGTCTTAAACTAACAAAGCAGGGCAGCAACTACATGGCAGATCCTTCTTTGTACAGATCTCTAGCTGGTGCACTGCAGTATGTCACCACAACCAGACCAGAAATTTGTTACAGTGTTAACAAGTTATGTCAGTTTCTTTCTCAGCCTTTTTTAGAAGAGCACTGGAAAGCACTGAAAAGAGTGTTGAGATATCTCAGTGGTACTTTAGATCAAGGTCTGCTACTCAAACCTACATCTATGCACAGTCCACTAAATCTGTTTGCCTATAGTGATGCTGATTGGGCAACAGATCCTGATGACAGAAAGTCTACTTCAGGGTCTTGTGTTTACTTGGGTTCAAACCTTATATCCTAGTGGTCAAAGAAGCAAGAATGGGTAGCAAGATCTACAGCTGAGGCAGAGTACCGAAGCTTGGCTAACACTGCAGGGGAACTTATGTGGGTTCAAAGTTTGTTGAGTGAGCTTGGCTACAATACTAACATCCCTGTTATATACTGTGACAATTTAAGCACAGTAATGCTCACTAAAAATCCTGTTATCCATTCAAGAACAAAACACATTGAACTAGATTCGTTTTGGGTAAGAGAAAAGGTTCTGCACAACAAGCTAATTGTTGAGCATGTTCCCGGAGAACGGCAGGTGGCAGATATCCTCACCAAACCTCTTTCTACTACTCGATTTTCTCTCCTCAGAGGCAAACTGGATGTGACAGACAAGTTTCAAATTGCTTCTCAGCACAGATCTATTTTAGGCTATTTTCCTCCACCTAGATTGAAAGAAGAATTCTTCTGTGGAGATTCCTCTAGCTGAATGATTCATGTGTATGTTTAGTTTTCAGGGGGAAATGTTGGGTATACATTGTATATAGCCTAGCATAGTTTCGGGGGGAATGTTAGATGTAGTTAGTTTATGTAAAGAATAGATTAGCTTTGTACAAGCTAAGCTGACAGCTTAGCTTTGTAACTTAAGCTGATTCTAATCTTCTATAAATAGAAGTGAATGACTCAACTCTTGTAACTAACTTTCCAATTCTGAAATAGATTTCAGTTTTCAGATTCTCTCTCCTCTCTCTCTCTCTTCTCTCTCTCTCTTACATACTTTCAGATTCTAATACTATTAGATATAACGTGACAAGTCAGAAAGAAGTTTTCTTCAACAAAAGGTAAAATGCAATGTAGTCTCTATACATTTAATCCTTCTGTAAAACAACGAATTGCCCTATCATTTTTTCCAAACTAGGATAATCCATAGCTAATTAGGTGGTTTCCTAACTTGTCACTTACTACATTTACTAGGGATCAATAATTCAGTGATAATTATTAACAAAAAAAATATAACCATTTGTTAACTATTCATATCATACAACTTTTAAGCCAATGCAAAATAAAAGCCAAAGTCTTGGCTGAGGCCTGTGTGCACTAGTTTTTAGTTAACCTTGCAAATGAGAGGAAGAGGAATCGATAAAAAGAATCCAATATGACATTAAAACATCAGGCACTTAAAGCATAAACTCATAATTGATTAGGATCATGTGTTATTTTTGAGTTCAAATTGAAGGGAAGAATGTCAACAACACTAGAATCATATTTCAAGAAGAGTTTTATGGCTCAATAAAAGAAAAAAGCAATAGATAATAAAAGAAAGGTTTAAATACTTTTTTGGTCCTTTATCTTACTTTTAGGTTTCAATTTGGTCCTTTATCTTTAAAAAGAGTCAATTTAGTCCTCTATGTTTCTAACATGTGTTAATTTCATCCTTCTGTCATGACAGTGTTAGAATTTCACCAAAATATATTGATTTTACCGTATTTTTTTTTTCCGATCAACAGAATCTGCATTTCGTCACCGGAATTTGGAATTTTAAAACAAAAAAGGCAAAAATATGGTTGAAATTTTACCCCAAAAAAAGTGGAACAACATTTACATTGTACCAATCAAAGTATCAAACACATTGGAAAATGCAGATCTCGGTTAGAAAATGCAGATTGTGGCAACCGGAAGAAGGAATCTTCGACAAAATCAATAAAATTCCAGTGAAAATCTAACATTGTTACAGAGGAAGGATGAAATTGACAAACATTAAGAATATAGAGGGCTAAATTGACTCTTTTTAAAGATAAAGGACCGAATTGAAACCTAAAATTAAGAAAAATGACCCAAAAGAGTATTTAAGCCTAAAAGAAACTACTGAATCACCATGGACTATGTTATAAATAATTACTTAGACAACGTCAACCCCGATCAACCACTGCCCTCCAACAGAAATAGAAATATAACCAATAGACAATAACCAGTTTCTAGACATTGGTTTAAGGAGTACACTACACACTTTATGATATGGGTCAATAAGTCAAAGGTTCAGATCTTGCCAAAAGTTTACAAAAGGCATATATGAACACATCTAACAAGCAGTGGAAGAGCCCCGGAAGCAAGATGAACTTGATAATTGTTGGAAATCTCACGTCGCCTATCTCATAATATGTGGTATGGTTTAAATACTTGTCGGGCTACTCCTTTTATTGTCAATTGGTTTTGACATGGAACCTTAACAATAATTTACTGGCAATTACAAAAAGTTTTGAATTTGTCCCATAAAGCAGACAATTGGGGTTTGCAGACAATGCATAGACACATAATGAAAATGAGAAAATGAGAAAATGGATTAGGTTTACGATAACTGACTGAGTCAGATGGATTAGTTAGTCTACTGACCTCCCTGTCCGCAGCACAAACTCCTCAGTTTCTTTGATCAGATCTTCTGTAAGCAAAGGTCCTTCCTACATGAAATAGCCACAAACATATCATGCATTGAGGCAAGATTAAGTAACAATTGAACAGATCAAACATCTATCAGACCTGGGTGACAGGAGAGTACACCGGCTCGCCAGTTTCCAACAAAGTCAGATCTCCGAATGGGCACTGAGCACCTAGTCGAAGAACAAGCTCCCCTGTTCTAAATCTAGCATATAATAAAGGGTTTGCAAGAGTTTTCTGCGTATAGTTTTCTGATTCTTCTATATTTGAATTGGCTACCATCATCAGAGAATCAAGAGATTCAGTGGCAATAATATGACGTCTTTTCCGAGAGATGCAACAATTAATTACTTGAAATTGTTGATATATAAGACACGACTTCAGATCTGGAATGTCATCAGGAGGGACTCCAGGTAAATGTTGTTGTTCAGACCAAAATTTTCTCAGCTGTGTAAGTAAGAAAATGAAAGCATCCTATTTCAGCTAGTAATTAAGAAAAGACAATAAAAGAGCAGCACGCTCTCTCCTACTTTGGTAGACCCGTAGAAGTAACAATTTCTAAAATAAAAGTTCATATTAGCTTTCTTTCTTTTCTTTCATGGATGAGTAGATGAAAAATTATTAAAAACAACTAAGGTAAACAATTTCATTATTAGTAGGTTTTGAAGGAATCCTAGTTTTCAATAATACAGAATGAGTACTTTATTAAATTATTATTTGTGAAAGGTAAAGGGAGGAAAAAGTTGAAAGCAAACTTTATTAGACCAAATTCAATAACCTTTAAATAATAAGGCAAAAATAAAAATAAATAAAAAAATCCCCCACCTGAAAAAAAAGGAAGCCCAAACTTTAAGTAGGAAAAAAAAACCTAAGAAAAAACCTAAACAGAGAAAACTATATTTCTCCATACGGCATTGTTGCCAAAATCATCATATGATCTTGGATAAAAGTATTAAACTGACTAGCATGATGCATTCCAGCAATAACTTCATAAGCCATCAAACTAACTGTGACATAAGCAGAAGATAATAAAATACACGTAGAAACTAGAAAATAATCAACGGTATCAATCAAATCTAGAAGTCTAGGTTCAAAATACAATGATCATAAAATATAAGAACTAGAAATTCCTAGAGTTAAACATACTTCGGCAACAATCCTGCACCAAAAAAGAGCCATTTTTCTAAGCGTTTTGAAGTTCCCCATGACTTCAGCTAGCTTAACAACCAAGCTTTCCGGAGGAGAACCATGAATATCACTTGGAAAAGATGTTACACCAGTTTCCTCTGGATCAGAGTTGACCTTCCGTCTGAGGAACTCTCCGTCTGCAAATATAATGCAATATTACAATGGAAGTGAAGGATAATCATAGAATAAATTGACAAGACAAAAATTATAAATATGTAAAGTTCATTTAAGTAATTATATCATCAGCTAGCGGCTAGCCACCTAAAATTCATATACCTGGATCAAACAGAGAATTAATCAAATACAGAACTTTCTCATCACTACTAAACTCAGAGATAATTTTGTCCTCTTTTTCACGCAATACTAAAGCCTTCATTGCTGAGAGTGTTAAGCCTGCCCTCTCTCTGACAGGTGAAGAACCTCCTGATGAAGCTACAAAATCTTTTAGTGAATTTGTTTTCCTTCCAGCCCTAGTCAAAAGGTCCAAAATTTTAAGATGCTAGATGTATCGATAAGCTGAAAATCTTATGAAATGACAGAAAAATACTCCTAAACATTTATGCTTCTCTTCCTTCAGCCATTATATGACAGGATGATTTGAACAGTTGTTATTGTTAATTAGAGAGAGAGAGAGAGAGCACTTTAGAGTGAGAAATAGATATTTCAGTAGAAACAATTTAACAAACAAAATATTCCTATATACTTAGATATAGAATTCAACAATAAAGAATCTTTGAGTAGCTCATGGAACTGGCAGGCAAAGGGTGAGTACAACTTACTCAACAGCTATAGCCAATTGCTTCAGGACAAAAGATGAAGGAACATGGTCTTTAGTTGCGGCAATTAAGCCTTCAACTGATGGAATTGCTTCTGAAACCTAAATCAAAGTTTTTCATCAAACATCATTAATGCAATCAAATTTTTATCATTCAATCATAAAATGAATGAAAAAAAAATATCAATTGTATGTTCCACTTATTAAAAAGAGTTCACCTGCAGTTAAGTTAACCATAAGGTTAATAAATAGCATACATTACTAACTCATTACAAGCATACCATGCATTGAATAACATTTCTATCTTATGGTAGATTATCAGATTTTCCTTATTTCCTGAACTACAACCTTCTCTGCATAAATGTAATATAAAATCTTTGAATTAAAATGAACAAGATGTTGTTACCTTGGCATCAGTATCATTTTTCATATTAAGGATGTACATATTTTCATCATAAAATGGAACAGCAGCCATGTTTGTGTCTCGGATTTTATCAGTATCTTCGACTTCGACTTCTTTTCTCCCTTTACGGATGTTGTTAATTTTATCTTGCCAATCCTGCTTTATTCCTATATGTGGAGGTCTCCACTTTATATGCTTCAATTCACTGAGAAGCTGCATCATTCAATTACGAAAATTAACTGCATAAGTACTATTCACTAAAGGACAAATGTTACCAACTAAGTACTTAGCCATAACACAAACAAATAAGAAAATTTGAACTGATTGTCTTTAGACTAACGACAATTTGGACTATAAATTTTTTACATTCAAAGGATGTGAATCAAAAGATAAATCTGGGACAAAACTTGGAAGTCTACATGCTTTGTGTATATGCTCAATGGCTAGACACTTGTCAGGAAGGCATCATAAGCACCAGATGGTAAGGAAATAAATTAAATAAAAGACAGCTCTTGAAATTCAATAAAAGCTGAATAAGCATGTTTGCATGACCTTATTTTGCAATCCCAAAAAACAAAAATTCCAACCTAAAGTTCTTTGTAAAATAAGCTAATTGGCTAATCCAAACGCATACCTTAATCTACATTTTTATTCTCATCCCACAAATGCAATGATTCAAATACTTCCTCTCAAAAAAAAAAAAAAAAAAAAAAAAAAAGATTCAAATACTTGCATTAAAAAATCAACTTTGTTTTCTGATTAAAATTTGCCCAAATTTCATAGGCAACAATCAAAATTTCATAGACAACAATCAAATGCTTCTTTTTTTTTTTTTTTTTTCCTTCAAAGTTCAAATGAAAAATTCAACTTTTTTTTTCTGAACACAAACTACCCGAATTCCAGATACCACAGTCAAATGCTTCTTCAAAGTTCAAAATAAAAAAATTCTTTTTTTTCCCTAAACACAAATTACCAAATTACATAGACAACAATATCAGCAGAAGATTCTGCTCTGAATATTTGGGTGGATTGCAACAGCATATCCAAACATTCTCAGCTGAATATCAGGGACTGAAATCATATCAGTTCCAAATATTCTAAGCTGAATATCAGGGATTGATATCATATCAATCATAATTGTATTCCTTATTTAGCTTAGCAGCAATATTTGTATAGTCATTATTTTGGTATAGCAGGAATCTTGTAAAGAGCTGAAAATCAGCAATATAGTGATACATATTCATCTATTTAATGAGAGAACCCTGAGAAGAGAGGGCAGGGAGTCCAATTAGTCATTTTGACATGGTATCACAGAGCTAGGCTCATTTTTCTTGAGTTTCTTGAGGTTCTAGGTTGTGTTTTTTTTTTTTTGGGGTTTTGGGCTGTGTTTTCCTTGTTAAGTGTAAACAGGGTCTTGGGATTTCCTTGTCTTGCTGCAATGGCAACGGGAAACACTGAATCTTTTGGGGTGAAATTCACAGGAAAGAATTACTCGACCTGGGAATTTCAGTTTCGCATGTTTGTTATGGGGAAAGAATTATGGGGTCATATAGATGGCAGTGATGCTGCTCCAAAGGAGACGGAGGTGTCTCAATTAGCTCAGTGGAAGGTCAAAGATGCTAGAATCATAAGCTGGATTTTAGCATCTGTTGATCCTCAATTTGTTTTGATTTTGAGGCCATACAAGACAGCTAAGAGCATGTGGGAATACTTGAAGAAAGTCTACAACCAGAATAACTCAGCTCGACGATTTCAGTTGGAGTCCGATATTGCTGGCTATACGCAGGGAGACCTTTCCATTCAGGATTATTATTCTGGATTTCACAACCTATGGGAGGAGTTTACCGACATCATTTATGCAGATGTGTCGGAAGATTCTCTTGCTGCTGTCCAGAAGATCCATGAACAAAGCAAAAGGGACCAGTTCCTAATGAAGCTACGGCCTGAATTTGAAGCTGTTCGTTCGAGCCTGATGAATCGTACACCTCCTCCCTCCTTAGATCTGTGTTTTGGGGAACTGCTGCGAGAGGAACAACGTCTGAATACTCAGGCCAGTTATCAAACTCAAGTACCAACTAATGCGATGGCATATGTAGCCCAAGGGAAAGGGAAAGGAAGAGACATGAGGAAGGTTCAATGTTTCAGCTGCAAGGAATTTGGACATATTGATGCACACTGTGGGAAGAAATTCTGCAACTACTGCAAGAAACAAGGACATATTATCAAGGAATGTCCCATTCGCCCTCAGAACCGTCAGGCGTACGAGGCACTAGTTGTTCCTTCAAACCCCAAAGTGGCTGAACCTTCGACTGTTACTCTTGAAATGGTACAACAAATGATCTTATCTGCTTTTTCAGCCTTGGGACTTAAAGGTAATGATTCCACTTTATCTTCATCATGGCTTGTGGATTCAGGTGCCACAAATCATATGACTAAGTCCTCTAAAATGCTTAGCAATTTACGGACATATCAAGGATCCTCGTGCATTGAGACTGCTAATGGTAGTCAATTACCTATCCAATCTATTGGTGATATCAATTCCACATTCCAAAATGTTCTTGTATCACCTGCACTCTCTACTAGCCTAATTTCAGTAGGTCAGTTGGTTGACAATAATTGTGACGTCAATTTTTCTCGTAATGGTTGTCTTGTGCAGGATCAGGTGTCGGGGAAGATACTCGCGAAGGGGCCTAAAGTTGGACGACTGTTTCCTCTGCAATTTTCCATCCCTCCTTATATTTCCATGGCTTGTACTGCTGTAGCCAATAAAAATAAAATATGGCACAAACGTTTGGGTCATCCTAACAGTATTGTTTTATCTCATTTAATAAATTCTGGTCTGTTAGGCAATAAAGTTCATTTTTCATCTCATATATCTCTTGATTGTTCAACATGCAAATTGGGTAAAAGTAAAACTCTTCCATTTGCATCTCATGGGCATCGTGCTGAAAACTGTTTTGACTTGATTCACAGTGATGTATGGGGCATTTCTCCAATCATATCCCATGCTCATTATAAATACTTTGTTACCTTTATTGATGATTATAGCAGATATACTTGGGTTTATTTTCTTCGTTCTAAGTCTGAGGTTTATTCTGTCTTTCAGCGGTTTGTAGCCTATGTTGAAACCCAATTTTCTGCGAAAATTAAGGTATTCAGGTCTGACTCGGGAGGGGAGTATATGTCTCATGCTTTTCATAACTTCCTTCACCAAAAGGGCATTATTTCCCAGCGTTCCTGCCCTTATACACCTCAGCAAAATGGTGTGGCAGAAAGGAAGAATGGCCATCTTTTAGACGTCGTTCGTACACTTTTGCTTGAGTCATCCGTTCCACCAAAGTTTTGGGTAGAGGCGTTATCTACAGCAGTTTACCTAATTAATAGGTTGCCTTCTAGTGTTTTAAATTTTGAAACTCCATACTATCGCCTGCACCATGAGCATGCTAATTATCTTGACATGCATACATTTGGTTGTGTTTGCTTTGTTCATTTACCACCTCATGAACGCAACAAATTGTTTGCACAATCTGTTAGATGTGCTTTTTTGGGTTATAGTGTTCCTCACAAAGGTTATGTGTGTTATGATGCATGTTCCAACAAATTTCGTATTTCTCGAAATGTTGTTTTCTTGGAAAATCAATTTTTCTTTCCCAGGAATGTTGAATCTCTCCCAACTAAGTCATTTCTTCCAACTTTTGGAGTATTGCCTCCTGTGCCTATGCGGTACAAGCCTGGATTTGTGTATCAACGAAGGCAAAGAGCTTTGCCCCTTCCCGAGACAGCCCCGCCATCTGTTCCACAACATTCTAGCGAAGATTTGCAGGCTGACCCAACTCAGACATGTGATACTACTATTCAACAGTATCAGAATATAGAGAGTTCGGATTCTGGTACTATCCGGCGACACTCTTCCCGAATTTCTAGGCCGCCTGATAGATATGGATATTCACATAAATCACTTCATGCTACTTTATCATCTGTTCCCATTCCTAGAAGCTATTCTGAGGCAGTTAAGCACGAATGTTGGAAGAAGGCAATGGAGGAAGAAATTCAGGCTTTAAAGGACAACCATACTTGGGATGTTGTTCCATGTCCTGAGAACGTGAAGGCCATTGGGTGCAAGTGGGTATATTCAATCAAGCTACGCTCTGATGGGACCTTGGATAGGTATAAGGCACGACTGGTTGCTCTTGGTAACAATCAAGAGTATGGGGTGGACTATGAGGAGACATTTGCTCCAGTAGCCAAGATGACTACGGTTAGGACTATCATCTCCATAGCAGCTTCGCAAGGTTGGTCACTTCACCAAATGGACGTCAAAAATGCTTTTCTTCATGGTGATCTTAAGGAGGAGGTTTACATGACACTACCTCGTGGCATAACTTCCGAGGAGGTTTACATGACACTACCTCGTGGCATAACTTCCACCTCTTCCTCGGATGTCTGTAAATTGAGGCGTTCACTTTATGGACTAAAACAGGCTTCAAGAACCTGGTTTGACAAATTTCGCTCAACCATGCTTCAGCTTTCCTTCCAGCAAAGCAAGTATGACTCTTCATTATTTTTTTGCAAGTCCTCAACTGGTGTTGTTTTGCTCCTCCTTTATGTTGATGACATTGTCATAACTGGAACAGACGACAAGTTGATTAGCCATCTCAAGCAGCAACTTCAGCTCTCATTTCATATGAAAGATCTCGGTCCCCTCACTTATTTTCTAGGTTTGGAAGTTCATACGGATCAGTCTGGTATTTTTTTGCATCAACACAAATACACACATGATCTAATTATGTTAGCTGGTCTTAAGGATTCTACTCCTGTGGATACTCCCTTAGAAGTAAACACTAAGTATCGGAGTTCAGAAGGGGAGCTTCTATCTGATCCAACAGTGTTTCGTCAGCTTGTCGGTAGTTTGAACTATTTAACTATTACTAGACCAGATATTTCCTTCGCTGTCCAGCAGGTTAGCCAATTCATGCAAACACCTCGGTATCTGCATCTAGCCGCTGTTCGTCGCATCATCCGTTATCTTCTTGGAACATCAAACAGAGGATTATTTTTTCCAACTGGATCCCCTCTACAACTCACTGCATATAGTGACGCAGACTGGGCTGGATGTCCGGACACCAGAAAATCTGTCACAGGTTGGTGCATATTCCTTGGCAATTCTCTGATTTCCTGGAAAAGTAAGAAGCAAGATCGTGTCTCTAAGTCCTCTACTGAATCTGAATATCGGGCAATGTCTTTAACATGTTCCGAAATCACATGGCTCCGTGGTCTTCTAGGTGAACTAGGTTTTCACCAATCAGGTCCCACTCCCCTTCACGCCGATAACACAAGTGCGATCCAAATTGCAACTAATCCGGTTTTCCATGAGCGTACAAAACACATTGAGGTGGATTGTCATTCCATTCGGGAGGATGTCGATAATAGTGTTATAACTCTTCCTCATATTTCCACTGCCCTTCAGCTAGCTGATCTTTTTACGAAGGCCATGACACGACAACGACATCAGTTTCTTGTTGGCAAATTGATGCTTCTTGATCATCCCGCATCAATTTGAGGGGGGATATCAGCAGAAGATTCTGCTCTGAATATTTGGGTGGATTGCAACAGCATATCCAAACATTCTCAGCTGAATATCAGGGACTGAAATCATATCAGTTCCAAATATTCTAAGCTGAATATCAGGGATTGATATCATATCAATCATAATTGTATTCCTTATTTAGCTTAGCAGCAATATTTGTATAGTCATTATTTTGGTATAGCAGGAATCTTGTAAAGAGCTGAAAATCAGCAATATATTGATACATATTCATCTATTTAATGAGAGAACCCTGAGAAGAGAGGGCAGGGAGTCCAATTAGTCATTTTGACAAACAATGCTTCTACAAAGTTTAAAATAAAAAATTTAACTTTTACTTCTGCATACAAATAAATCAAATGCTTTCATTCTTATCCCACAAATGCAATTGACTCAAATAGCCATATTTGAGTACTAATTCTTTTTCCTGAACACAAACTACAGAGACCACAATCAAATGCTTCTGCAAAGTTCAAAACTACTCCCTCTGGTCCCATATGTAACACCCTTTTAGGAGGAAAAAAAAAAATCGGTCTTATTTATAAGACCATATTCCAATTTTCAATAATATTTAATTACTTCTTTTTAAAAAGACTCCTAATAAGTTAACACTTTCTAGTAATCCCTCCGGTCTTTAATTATAAGCAAAAAAGGACACTTCATTAGTGGTCTTAAATATAAGCAAAAACTAACTAATTTTCTATTCTCAATACAATCATTCCTAAAATATCCTTATAAAATGGTTGAATCATTTAATTTGTTTACTAAACTAGTCTACTTTTTTATGAATTTGAGAAAATTAAATGCATGTAACTATTTTTTCTTAATACCTGTGCCGATAGTCCTAATAAACAAGACCGGAGGGAGTATCTCAATAATAATTAGAGTGAAGTACCACTTTGGTCATTTATGTTTTTTCGATGAGACACTTTAGTCCCTCAAAATGTGGAAATTCACTTTTAGTCTCTCAAGATTTTTTTATGGGATACTTGAGTCCCTCTGTCCACTTCGCCAACTGCCTCAACTGCAGACTTAAGTATCCCATAAAAAAATCTTTAGGGACTAAAAATGAATTTCCATATTTTGAGGGACTAGTCCACTCCGCCAACTGCCTCAACTGCAGACTTAAGTGTCCCATAAAAAAATCTTTAGGGACTAAAAATGAATTTCCATATTTTGAGGGACTAAAGTGTCCCATCTAAAAACATGAGAGACCAAAGTGGTACTTTACTCTAATAATTATAAGAGTGAATGCCCAATTTGGTCCCTCAAGATTTCCGACTGGGATACTTTAGTCCCTCAAGAATTATAATTCACTTTTTATCCCTAAAGAATTTAAAAAATACCACTTTAGTCCATGTTTTCATTCTGTTAACTATTGTCACTGTTTCCACAAGCACCAGAGACATTTATCGGGTTGCCATTAGCAACTGGGAATGAAATGTTCCAGTTAATGCCAATAGTGACGGTAGTTAAAGGAATGAAAACAGGGATCAAAGTGGTATTTTTTAAATTCTTTAGGGACAAAAAGTGAATTATAATTCTTGAGGGACTAAAGTGTCTCAGTCGGAAAACTTGAGAGACCAAATTGGTCCTTCACTCTAATTATAATTATATGGACAGTTTTTAAAAAGGAAAATGCCAAAGAGTGCCCTTAGGACATTATTCAAGAGAACAAAAAAAAGTAGTTTTATCTTGGAAAATGTTGAATTTATAACACAGAGAACTAGTAGATTTAGATTTCCAACGTGAATTTTCTCTTAATGTATTCCTTAACCAGTGCCCTTACATAACCCTTTTAAAAAATATATTAAATGTTGAAATTTCCAATGGCCCTTACACATTAACCCACATTAACCCACTTTCTTGGTGGATATAGTTTTCTCCAAAAGGATTGGATGGACTAAAAATTTAACTTTTTCTTCTAAATATAAATTACCAAAAATTCGTATAAGTACAACAGAAGAAAACAGAACGGAAAAACAAATAATCTCTGTCATATTCACCTTAGGTTCACTCGCATCCCGAGGAGATTCATTTCGCTGCTTGCCTCCAAAATCATCGTGGGATTGTTTATCAGAATCTTCACCGATCAAAAATCAAAGTCAATGCTCATTCATTCCGCAATTAAGTAAAAGAAATAACAAAATCTAAATATTAATAAAATAATAATACTATATTGCAAAAAAAAAAAAAAAGAAAGAGGGAAATCCAAAAGTGCACTAAATCAGGAAAATGAACCTCGATCGGATTTGAAGTCGGAGAGAACACGCTCCGCTTTCGCAGCCGCAGAATGGAGCGCAGTTCTCGCTTTGGATACAAAGGAAGAAGAAGAAGTGTGTGGCTCCATTCTGTGATAATAGACGCAGGGTGTGCGCACGTTAAGGGGTGTGCGCACTCTCTGAATAACAAGAGAGTTATTAAGACTCAAGACTTAAGATGAAGAAGAGCAGAAGAAGAAACTGTTTGAATGAGTCAGTATTTGTAGCGTCAAAGAAACTGGACCACGTATATGGAAATGCTGCTGCTCACTTCTTCTCATAAACTGAGTCCTCCTCCTCGCTGTAGTTGATGCTGGATCAATTTATTAGTGCTACGTGCCAATATTAATGGAAATTAGTTTTTTTTGACACACCTGTTATCCCTTTTTTTTCTTTTAAGACCCTGTTAGCCTTATTATAAAATAAATTATCCAAAATATTCATCTTTCTCTTATTAATAGAAACCTATTTTTTCTTCTTCCTTCTCTTCTTCTTATTCACGTTAACTCTCCAACAACCTCTTCCATCCTTCATCAACCCAAAACCCCTTTTCTCCTTCATCTTTCTTCAATTGCAAGCAATTCATAAACATTCATTAAGATAATTTTATGATCATAAACTTGATTCTTTATGTTTTTTCTTTATTCTATATGTGTTTGAAGTGGTTAATATTAAGCAAACAATACATATGCAGTTTTTATTTTTTTCATCGTTGCAGGGTGGCTCGCTTGCAGGGTGGCTCGCTTGGAGGTAAGCGAGCAAAAAATTTTATAACGCTCGCTGACCCCTCATCGAGTGTTATAAAATTGACCCCTCAGCGAGTGTTATAAAATCAAAATTTTATAACCCTCGCTGGGTCAGCGAACGTTATAAAATTTTAATTTTATAACGCTCGCTGGGGGTCAGCGAGATCATGATTTTGTTCTCTCGCTGCACCCTCAGCGAGGGAATATTTTTAATTAATTATTTAAACTTAAATTAAATATCTGTTATTATATATTTTATATTAATATTATTTATAAAATATTTGTTATTATATATTTTATATTTATATTATCTATAAAAATATCAAGACGCTACTTTTTAGGATACAGAAACTTTAAATTAATTTGAACGCATCCATCCGTATTATGATATATTTGAATGCATCCATCCACATATATAGGAGATTTGAATTTATTTATGTTATGATATTGTTATGATATTGATATGAGGAAAGATTAAGAGGATTATAATGTTGATTTGAAAAAGGAATAGGAAGAGGATTATAACTTTTGGTAATTTTTTTTATATTTAATTATGTTATTTTATTTTATTATTTATTTTTAATATTTTTTATTTTATTTTATTATTATTTAATTTTAACTTTTTATTTTGATTTTATTTTGATTTTAGGTATATTTTTTTATTTTATTTATTTTATTTTATTTCATTATTATTATTTCATAATTTTTATAAATATTTTGATTTTGTTAATTTTATTAGTTTTTTTTTTTTGCATATTAACTTTTATTTGTGTTTGCAGCTTAATCATGCAAGACAACAACGATGATGAAAAGGTCCAATATCCGGATTTTACTAGTGCGTTTGAGACTGGCATGGTTTTCCCTTATTGTGAAGCTCTGGTCAAATGGGTTCGTGAAGTTGCATATTCACAGGGACATGTTCTAAGGATCCTGTTCTGTCGTAGGATTGCAGTACTTAGACAATTCGGTCTAAGAATCCAGCAATCCCACTTTTGATGTCAGACGTGAAATGAGCACCTTGAATACCAAGATACACACTCTCTTGTCGTTCTCAGTTTTGGGGGGGTGGTGTGTGTGTTTGTGTGAGATGAGTTAGTCCATACCTGTCAGCTTACCAGGTGATATAGGCTCATACCAGCAATAACTGAATTGATGGTCGCTTTCATGTGGCGGGTAAGATTCTCCCTAACGGCTCTGATATGATGGCTGGTATTAAAGTGAAAGGAATCCTATGTTGGTGTGGACAATGGGATTCCTCAGGTATCCAAGTGCACGTGTCCGAATTCGTACCGGTATAACGGTATGGAGACTGCTTGAGATCATATCCGAATCCAGCCTCCAATATTCGATCAGGATATTGTTTCATGTCTAATTCCGGTTCAGGTGGATCCTTCCAAGCCAATCCGGTATCCGGATTCGCCTTGTTGGGCCATTCTTGGTCCCAATCCGGAATCCGGTTTGTTGGGCCATTCCGGCCTCAATCCGGCAATGGCTTTCAGACCCAGTGGACCTCTTCGGGTCTCGATCCGGAATCCGGCCTGGTATCCGGTCTTAATGGACCTCTTAGTCCTCAATCCAGAAACCGGAGTTGGATTTAGTGGGCTTCTTAGGCCTCAATCCGGATACTGGATTCGGCATACCGGTCCTGTTCATGGGGTCCATAACAGTAGCCCCCCAAGTCATGGTTCATGCAATGTGCCATGATTTTCTGTGTAGCTTCTTCAATCCGTATTCCGTCTTCACAATGCACTGTACAAACCGAATTGCCGAACTCGAGATGCCAGAGATTACCAATTACTTCATTAATCCGGATTTTTCCAAAGTCCAATTCTCAAGGATTCCGAATTCCTACTTCCACTTCCCAAGATGGTGACTTTCATACTCTAACCTTGGAAACCAGAGTTTGCCATTTTAAACCAGAACTCCGAATTTGAATTTTGAATTTTGCTTTTTCCCAAGACTCCTTGATCCCAACGAATCAACTTCCCAAGGCATGAACTCTTGTCCCAAGCTCAGCTTTTAAGTTTTCAGTCTGACACAAGCCAGGATCCTTATGGCTCCCTTTATGCCTTGTTTTTGTCATACAACAGTTCCTTTGCTCCCAAGAATCCGTTGGAAACCGAGTCCTCTTCTGAAGAGGCATAATAACCGATCCTCGGCTTTCTTGGGAAGATGAAAAGAGGTGATGCTTTATTGCAGCTATGGCTTTTTATTCCAATCATCATGACTTATCACTGCACCATTATGACTTCTCACTTCCAACTGACATGACTTTTGAGTGGTCACTTTGCTTAATGCACTGAGTGATCATTTAATGCATCCCTTCACTTGCCTCCTCAGGAAACCGAATTCACATTATAAATAGAGAGGAGTTTTTAGTGATAAAACTTCACTTCTCCATCCTTCTTCTGCAGCATACGAATTTCTTCCTCATTGCTTTCAAATTTTCACTTCTCCTCTTCCTTTCATCTTCAGGTACATAACTTTTTATCCCTTACTTTTTTCTTTCAACATGGAGCCACTTCCTCCCAACAAACCCCCATGTTCTTCTTCTTCCAATTCGTCAAAGATCTTTCTTGCTAAACCCTGCAATTCTACTAGTCATCCTAGTGGTCTTCAAAACTCTCCTTTTTCTGAACAAGAAAAGGAAGCTTTAGACGAACTAGCGAAGAAATGGATCATTAGGGATATGTTTAGTGAAGTCTCCAGTACTCCTTCTAAGTCTTCTTTCTACCCTTCTTCTCAGGAATCCGAAAATGGGGAAGAAGAGGTCTGAAACAAATCCCGAGGAATTCATCCTCTCTGCTGTCATTACCGATTATGAGGATGTAGATCTTGATGCTTTAGGTAGACCCTCCATCTTTGTGGACGTCCAGCGTCTACAGAGATATCATAACAATGCTGAACTTGCTAGACCAGGAGTCGTTCCAAACTTTTATGCCTTAGAGGCCCCTCTTCTCAAAACCGAATTTGCTCTGTAGGAAGTCCCCTTGAAAATTTCTTTTTTATGTATGTGGTTCTCTTTGAGACTTGTGGAGTCCAAATTCCGTTTACTGACTTTGAATGTAGGGTACTTAGCCACTTAGAACTTGCCCCAACACAACTCCATCCCAACGGTTGGTGCTACCTGAGGGCCTTCCAACTCTTTTGCAATCATTTCAACCTGGCTTGTACTCTTCCCGTATTCTTCACTTTCTTTGGATCGTTTACTTCAAGTAAAGTTAAAGGCAAATGGTCTTGGGTTACATTGAAATCCCGTCTCAACTGGAAAGTCTTTGAAACCTACTCCGAGACATGGAAAGGATTCAAAAGTGAGTACTTCAAAATAGTAGGAGCCCCACATTCCTGGCCTTTCTTCTTTGACCATGGGGGAAATCCATATTTCCCTTTCTTTTGGTCTGATAAAAACTCAAAAATTCCAGCGCGTTCTTTCCTTACCTCCAAAAATGTCCTTACCGATGTAGAGCGGTCCACTATAGCATTTTTCTTTGCTTGGTATGAACGACTCGGGTACATCAATACCAGGAAGATAATTGATGCGGAGCCGGATTCCTTGCGTTCGGAATTCAGTAGGATACTTGATGCATACTTCTTACTTACTTTTGTAATTGTTAGAATTATTAATGCTTTCGTACTGTTTATATGCAGAAAAAATGGCAAGCCCACAAGACTTGGCTGCTCTTGCTGCTGCTATTGGAAATGCTCCGAGGAGGCCCCCCAAGCGCAGTAAAACCGGTGTCAACCGTCCTCCCTCAGCTACCATCATCCTTGACAGCCCTGAAGGTGTTGCCCGAAAGAGAAAAGATCAAGAACCTTTCCAATCCGGTTCCCCCACTGGAGCCCATTTTGATGTTGGACAGGGGTCTTCTAGTTTCACTTCCTCAGTATGGGAGGAAAACCTGAGTGAACATTTTGGACGCATGCTGGTCACGGACGCTGATTCCTACCGCTTCCAAGGGATGACCCGTCGCGGATTCGTCAATCTGATGAAGTCCCTAAAGAAACACCAACTTCGTGCTGCCTCCACACTCCAATTCTTAGAGGATAATGCTGAAAAGGTTCTGTTTGTTGGGCAAGAGGCTGTGGACTTGGCTGCTCACGTCCAAAAGGAAGCGGAAATGGCTGAACAGATTGCTTCCCAGGCTGCCGAATTGAAGAAGACCAAGCAAGCCCTTTCCCAAGCTGAAGAGGAATTTGCAAAGAGGATGAATGATAGGCTAAAAGAGGTGAACGATGCTAATGATGCTGCCCTGAGGACACTGAGAGAAGCACTCAATGAAGCTGAGCAACAAAGGGATATGTACAAAGAGAAATGGATTAGATCAGTCCAATCTTTTTTCATGAATGCTGTGGAGCAAGCCAATTTCCTCAACAGTGACTTCTCTTCGCGGGGCATGCACTTTTTGCACAAGGTTGAAGATGGAGTACTTTACAACTATCTTCGAGACGGAAGTAGGGTGCCCGTCAACTTGGATGACGAAGACTGTCCCGATCCTCTGGCCCCCGTGGATGATGAAGAGATGGATGATGAGGGTGTTGGAGAACATGAGGATGATGGAGATGCTGCTGCTTAGCTTCCATAGTTTAATTTCGAATTTTGTTGCTGCATTGTTGCTTCTGTAATTTCCCTTTCTAGGTTTTATTACGAATTCTGCTTTCTTTGTTGCACTTTGTTTCTGTATTTCCCCTTGGCGTGACTTGTAATGCGCTTTTATTAATGTATTCTGATTCTTGTTTTTGTTATATTTCCTTTGCGTATCCATCTTATTTTTTATTGATCCATGGAAGCCTATTCTAGCCAGCGAATGGTTTTCCATTTACCTTATTAGTCTGAAACTAACATGGGTCATTATACGTACATGGGTGGTGTTCGCTTTTACATAGAACATCTACTTACCCATTTCACTTCTTATCTGATGGCTAGTCAGACAAGTGGTGCATCTATAGTTGGATACTTAGGATTTTTTCTTTAAATTCTTCTAAGTGTAAGATTGCACATATCAGATCCTGATGCCGAATTTAGATAGCTGAATACCGGATTGCTTGTCTAAATTTTTAAGGTTCTCTAATGCTTCAGTTGAATCCTGATACCGGATCCTAACACTGGATCCCGAGACCGAATTCTTGCACTGGATCCTGATACCGGATCCAAATACTGGATCCTGATACCGGTTCTTTTTCCCGGTATCCTGATACTTGACACCGGATTCTTGATACCGGATTCGTATGATAGCAATTACTTTGAGCAAACCATCTCCTTGGGGTATCATACTCAATTCTTATTATTAAAATTGAAATCTGAACATAATCTCAAACCAAGTATAATAATCTTAAACCAAACAGAGGTCTATAGGTGACCCTTCTTGGAAATCAAATACAGAAAATCAAACAACAATGGATTTTAACAATGATCTATAAGACCTTCTTGGAAATCAAATAACAGTGGTCTATAGGACCTTCTTGGAAATCAAATAACAGTAAACAAAATTCAACTATAATAAAGGCGTAGCTTAGCTGCATTCCATGGGTTCTTGATGCATCTACCAGTCAGTGTTTCCAGAAAATATGCTCCCTTTCCAGTTTTTGATCGGACTCGATATGGTCCTTCCCAATTGGCTGCCAATTTCCCATGCGCAGGCTCGGTGCCGTGTACATCAGCTCTCCTCAGTACCAAGTCACCTTTGTTAAAAGCTCTGGCCACTACCTTTAAGTTATACTGCTTGGCTGACTGCTGCTGGATTGTTGCCATGCGAACAGTTGCCATTTCTCTGGATTCCTGCAGGAAATCTAAGTTTTCTCTGATCATTTTCACATTGGTTTCCGGATCAAAGTACCTTGACCTCATATTGGTGGAGCCTACTTCCAGCGGAATCATTGCCTCAGTTCCATATGTAAGTTTGAATGGAGTCTCTCCAGTGGTAGAATGGGGTGTGGTCCTGTAGGACCAAAGGATAGTATCTACGCAATCCACCCACTTACCTTTGTTATCCTCCAGTTTTCTCTTCAATCCTCTTAGTATGCATCTGTTAGCTGCCTCGGCTTGTCCGTTGGTTTGCGGATGCTCCACCGAGGACAGACGTTGCTTAGTTCCCAGGTTCTGAAGGAACTCTCTGAATGCTTTGCTGGTGAATTGAGTGCCATTATTTGTGATCAATACGGCTGGAACTCCAAATCTGGATATGAGTTGGTTACTGAGAAATTTTATTATTTGAGTAGAAGTGGTAACAGCGACCGCTTTAGCTTCAATTCACTTGGTGAAATAGTCAACTGCAACCACTAAATGAGTCACCTGTCCTGCCGCTTGGGGAAATGGTCCTAATAAATCCATACCCCACTGAAAGAATGGCCAAGGAGCTGATATGGAATGGAGCTCTTCTGGTGGTGCCAAGTGGACATCAGCATGCCTCTGACAGCGATCACACCTCTTTACATGATTCATGGCATCTAGTTGTATGTTGGGCCAATAGAACCCTGCTCTCAGTATCTTTCTTGCCAAACTCCTTCCTCCTAAGTGGTGACTGCATCTCCCTTCGTGCACTTCCTTCAGGGCCAATTCAGATTCTCTTTCACTCAGACATCTTAGTAGAGGTGAAGAGAATCCCCTTCGATAGAGTAGACCATCTTGTATGATGAAATGAGGAGCCATCTTTCTTATTTTCCTTGCAGCATCGTCTTCGCTCGGAAGGATCCCATGCAGCAAAAATGCTAGGATAGGAGAAGCCCATGACTCTTCATCCTCCACTGCTAATATTGCACTAGGGTGAGAGATTGCTTGTTGAATTACGGACCTATGACTTCCTGGTTTTTTGGTACTAGCCAGTTTGGATAGGACGTCTGCTCTGGAGTTCTGGTCCCTTGGAATGTGCTGAAAATCCACGCTGTCAAACCCTCCAGCTAATTCTTTACACTTGGTGAGGTACTTTTGAAGCAAAGGTTCCTTAGCCTGAAAGTCTCCTTTAATATGAGAAATCACCAACTATGAATCGCTGTAAAGCACAATTGAGCGTGCTCCCATATCCTTGGCCATCGTCATTCCAGCTAGGCAGGCTTCATATTCAGCTTGGTTGTCGGAAGTAGGGAAATCAAATCTTAGCGAATACTCAATTGATACACCTTGGGCATTTTCCAATATCACTCCACCGCCTCCACCTGTCTGATTGGACGAGCCATCCACAAACAGGGTCCAGACTTTAGAATCCTTCTTCGGTGCTAATTCTATGATAAAGTCTGCCAACACCTGAGATTTGATTGCTGTACTTGGATCATAGCTGATTCCGTACTCGGATATTCCACCGACCAAGCGATCATGCGACCTGCTAAGTCTGGTTTTTGTAAAACTTGCCGAATGGGCTGATCTGTTCTGACGACGATGGGGTGGCTTTGGAAATATTGTCTGAGGCGCCTTGCTGTAACCACCAATGCAAACGCCATCTTCTCAATCTTTTGATATCTTTTCTCAGTTTCTTGCAAAACTTTACTCACGAAATACACCGGCTTCTATCTGTCAACCAAGTCTCTGACCAGAACTGTACTCATTGCTTCATCGTTTACAGCCAGATACAAGTAGAGGGTTTCGCCTGGTTCGGGTTTGCTCAAGATCGGGGGATTGGAAATGTAACGCTTGAAATCCTGAAAGGCCGCTTCACATTCTTCCGTCCATCTGAATTCTTGGTCTTTTTTGAGCAATTGGAATAGCGGAAGAGATTTGTATGCTGACTTTGACAAGAATCTGGTTAATGCTGCTATGCGACCTGTCAGTTGCTGAACTTCTTTGACGGAACTTGGGCTCCTCATCTACGTGATTGCATCACACTTTTCAAGGTTAGCCTCTATTCCTCTGCTAGTAAGCATAAAACCTAAAAACTTTCCTGTTGTGACACCAAAAGCGCACTTCAGCGGATTTAAACGCATATTATGCAGACGTACCTTATCAAGAACTGCTTCCAGATCCTGCTCATGGTTCCTTGTCTCTGTTGACTTCACTATCATGTCATCGACATAGACTTCTAATGTCGCCCCGATCAACTCTCCAAAGACTTTGTCCATCATCCTCTGGTACGTTGCACCTGCATTTTTAAGACCAAACGGCATTACTGTATAACAGTATGCTGCTTTTTCAGCCATAAAAGCGGTTTTTTCTTGATCATCACTAAACATGGGGATCTGGTTATAACCAGAATATGCGTCCATAAAAGAAAGTAATTGGTATCCAGCAGAATTGTCAACTAGTTTGTCAATATTAGGGAGAAGATAGGTGTCCTTTGGACACACTTTGTTTAAATCTGTGTAGTCCACACACATACGCCATTTGCCATTGGACTTTTTGACTAAGACAACATTAGATAGCCAGGTAGTGTAAGGGACTTCCCTGATGAACCCAGCCTGTAAGAGTTCCTCCACATTTGCCGCGATCACCTTCTGCCTTTCATTGCCCATTTTCCTCCTTCTTTGTGATACTGGCCTGAACTTGAGATCAACTGATAGGCGGTGACAAATAAAATCCGGGTCTATTCTTGGCATATCGGCTGCTGTCCATGCAAACAGATCCTTGTTCTTTTTCAGGAGTGCAACTAACCTGACCTTTTCTTCAGGTTCTAAGTCTTTCCCCACTTGAGTCCACTGCTCTGGTTCATTCCCAATTTGAACTTTTTCTAACTCCCCTTCTGGCTTGGGTCGCTCTTCTTTGATGTCGTCCCGCATGTCCAAATCTACCATCATGACCCTAGAGGACGACGCTGATCCCTTGGCCTGTTTCACCTGCATTTGCTTCTTGGTGTTCTCTTTGGTTGCTTTCAGACTGGCAATGTAACAAGATTTAGCTTGCGTCTAGTCTGCCCGGATTGTGACAACTGATCCTTTCTCGTTTGGGAACTTCATCGCCATGTGCAAGGGGGAGGCGATCGCCTGAAAAGCCTTCAAAGTGGGCCGCCCCAAAATCGCATTGTAAGCGGAGGGGCAATCCACCACCAGAAAGCGCAACTTTTTCGTCCGACACTGAGGGGGCGTGCCTAAAGTCAACCTGATATCAATGTATCCTCTGGGCCTGATAGTGTCTCCTGTGAATCCAATCAGTTCCTTTTGACAGGGGTGTAGGTCTGCTGATTTCAACTTCAGACGGTCAAATAATTCTGTGAACATGATGTCTGACGAGCTTCCCTGGTCCACCATCATGCGGCAGACTCGAAATCTGTCGATGATTCCGGTCACCACTAATGGGTCGTTGTGGTTGGGAATCACTCCTTCCAAATCGGCTTCGGTAAATGTGATCGGAGGGTGTACTTCCTTATGCCTGTTTGATACGACAACCGCCATTGTAGCCAGCTTCAACTGCTTTCTCTGGGAAGTTATGGATTCCCCTTCCACCGTTAGACCACCAGCGATAGTGCCAATTAACTCCAGGTCTTCATTGCCACTTTTACCTGCATCCTCTTTCTTTTCCAGAGATTTTCTGGTTGCTGCTCGCCTAGGAGTTCTGCTTCTCCTTGGGGGCGTTCGGGATCTCCTTCTAGAGGGGCTTCTTGTCCTTCTTCTAACAGGACTCCTGACCCTTCTTGTGGGGGTGCGCTCATTGGGACCTCCTCTAAAGGATCGGGTGTAACGATTCAACTTTTCTCTTCTTATCAGAGTTTCTAAAGCGTCTTTGAGCTGGACACATTCATCCTCGGTGTGTCCATAACTGCCATGCCAACTGCACCTCTTGTGCTGATTCTCCTTCGTTGGAGGCCTCCTCAACGGGGGTGGGCGATCTACTTCCATCAGTTCTGCATTCATAATCTCACGCAGAATTTGTGATCTAGAAGTGTTTAAAGGCGTATAATGGTCATATTTACCTTCGGGCTTTTTAGGCCCCAGATCATGTCTGCTGCTCTTGTCTCCTTCTCTATGACCCTTTCCTGACCCCTTGTTGAAGAAAACCTCCTTCTTTTTCCCGGATGTATCACCTGCAAACTTGTCTTGTGCTTTCTGATATTCCTCTAAGTTGATATACTTCTCAGCTCTTTCCATGACTTCGTCCATGGTTCTGATCTTGTGCATTACCAAATGGTCTGTGAAATCTCCCGGTCTTAATGCACGCATCAAGAGATGCAAAGCCACTGAAGCTTCTATGTCACTAATTGAAAGGTATTCGGTGTTGAAACGGGTGAGAAAATCTCTCAGCGACTCTCCCTTCTCTTGCTTGATTTGAGACAAATGGTGTTCTAACTTTGGCTGAGCCTTACTTGTTGTGAAGTGTCCCAAGAATTTTCCAGCCAAGTCTTTCCACCCGATTATCGAGTCAGGTTCCAATTTAGAATACCAGCGCAAAGCAGCTTTTTTCAGGGTCAGGGGGAAGGTGCGACATTTGTACGCATCCTTAGCTCCTTGACATGACATTGCCACTAGAAAGCTGTCGATATTCTCCTGTGGATCCGAATTCCCAAAGTATGGATCTACGTTGGCTGGAGCTTTGAGATTCTCAGGCATGGGGAAAGCCATTATGCTTTCTGAAAATGGGTGGTCTTTTTCCTCAGGTTCTCCCACCAGCTCCACTTCATTTCCTTTACCCACGCCTGATTGGGCTGTCCCTTTCCTTAATTCCTTCAGCAACTTATCCTGTTCATCCAACCGCTTGCGCAGGCGAGCCAATTCTGTTTCCATGCTGGCTTTCCTCTGCGAGCATCCGCCGGATGACCCCTTACTCTCATGTCGAGAATGCGAAGGGCTTCCTCCTCTAGTGGGGGGCCTCTGTCGCGATCTTTCCTGCTCCTGCCGAGAAGGTTCCTCTTGTCTTGAATGTTCCTGTTCTGCCCTTCTCCTTCCTTCACTTAGCCGTTCCCTGAGGTCCCTCTGACGAGAAGGTGTTCGCTCTCCATTTTTCCTCGCTTCCAGCACACTATGGTGGTTGGGTTCTACATGTTCCTCCTGTGATTGACTTGCCATGGACTTCTTCAAAAGGTGGTGGGAATAAGTTTCTCGCTCCCACTATGGTCGCCAATGTTCTGTCGTAGGATTGCAGTACTTAGACAATTCGGTCTAAGAATCCAGCAATCCCACTTTTGATGTCAGACGTGAAATGAGCACCTTGAATACCAAGATACACACTCTCTTGTCGTTCTCAGTTTTGGGGGGGGGGTGGTGTGTGTGTTTGTGTGAGATGAGTTAGTCCATACCTGTCAGCTTACCAGGTGATATAGGCTCATAGCAGCAATAACTGAATTGATGGCCGCTTTCATGTGGCGGGTAAGATTCTCCCTAATGGCTCTGATATGATGGCTGGTATTAAAGTGAAAGGAATCCTATGTTGGTGTGGACAATGGGATTCCTCAGGTATCCAAGTGCACGTGTCCGAATTCGTACCGGTATAACGGTATGGAGACTGCTTGAGATCATATCCGAATCCAGCCTCCAAGATTCGATCAGGATACTATTTCATGTCTAATTCCGGTTCAGGTGGATCCTTCCAAGCCAATCCGGTATCCGGATTCGCCTTGTTGGGCCATTTTTGGTCCCAATCCGGAATCCGATTTTTTGGGCCATTCCGGCCTCAATCCGGCAATGGCTTTCGGACCCAGTGGACCTCTTCGGGTCTCAATCCGGAATCCGGCCTGGTATCCGGTCTTAATGGACCTCTTAGTCCTCAATCCAGAAACCGGAGTTGGATTTAGTGGGCTTCTTAGGCCTCAATCCGGATACTAGATTCGGCATATCGGTCCTGTTCATGGGGTCCATAACAGATCCTTAGGTCTAATAGAGGAAAAATTGCGCAGAAGCAAAGGATTACACTTTGTTGTGAAAGGTTTGGCATTTACAAACCAAAAGAGAAGGAGTTGAAGTATGTCTCCAGCACAAAGAAGAGGAATTGTCCATTCAAGGTGCATGATAGGCCATATTCGTTACTCGGAGCGTGGAGGGTAAGGGTATCTTGTGGGTCCCATAACCACGATAAGTGTGATTCATTCATCGGACACTCATTCCCCGGAAGACCTACGCCTGAAGAGCATGAAAAGATCATCACTATGGCGAAGAATGGAATGAAGCCGAGACAAATATTGGCGACATTGAAGGAGGAAAACCCAAATAATTGCACCACATTGATGCAAATTTACAACATCCTCAGTAAATGGAGAAGAGAGACCAGACGTCCGAGAACACAGATGCAACATCTTTTGAAGACTTTGAGGGATGATGGTTATGACACCTGGTACAGAAAGGACGATTCCACGGATATTGTGAAGCAAATTTTTTTGGCTGATCCAAAATCTGTTACTCTTTTTAATTCGTTTAACATTGTGCTCATCGTAGACAACACCTACAAGACTAACAAATACAAATGGCCTTTGCTTGAGGTGGTTGGGCAAACATCTACCGAGAAGTCATTTACTATTGCATTTTCTTACATGGAGGAGGAGAAGTATCCAAGCTTCTTATGGGCATGTCAACAAGTGAAGAGATTGTTGAAAGATGATGATGTCATACCCAAGGTCATTGTCTCTGATTTTGAAAGTGCAATGGTGAGAGCAATCCAGACTGTTTTTCCAACTTCGGCGCATTTGTTGTCTCAATTTCACATTAAGAAGAACGTGACAACACGTATTAGGAAACATGTTCGTAATGACGCTGATGTGCCGTTACTTGAGAAAGCTTGGGCCAAGGTAGTCCATTCCAAGGATGAGGATGACTATGAAGCTTCATGCACTCGACTTAAGAATCTGTCTTGGAAGGCGATTGGTCTACTTCATTATGTGAATGATACATACTTGACCTACCATAAGGAAAAATTTGTTGATGCATGGACAAGTAAGCATATGCATCTTGGTAATACTACAACAAACAGGTAAGTTTTTTTTTCTTCATTTGGATTATTGTATTAATTTGGCATGTTTCTTTGCATATTATAATACATTTAAATTCCATCATTTTTAGGGTGGAAGGTGCTCACTCGGCGTTGAAGAGATTATTGTCAACCAGCAACGGAGATTTATGCACGTGTTTAACAGCTATGAAAAAGATGTTGGCATGTCAACATACTCTCATTATTGATTCTTTTCAAAAAAGCCTCACAAGATTGGAGCACAGGGTGAATATTGCGTTGTTCTGGAATTTGCATTATTATGTGTCAAGGGAAGCATTGGCCATTATTTTCACCAGGAAGAAGAAGTTTGATGAGTGTGGCAATTGTGATTGCAAGCTGAGAATCACACATGGCTTACCATGTGAATGCGAGGTTGATGGATACAGGAAAAGTGGTCAACCTATTCCTTTGACGGCAATTCATGATCATTGGAAAATTCTGACACTCAACAATAAAGAGAAGAAAGAAGAGGTACACATTGACCCAACTCCTTTGATCGCAGAGTTTTGGCGAGTATTTAATGGTACCAATGATGTAGGAAAGAAGATTTTGACGGACAAGTTTCGAGAGGTTAACAATTTATATTATTACCAATTTTTGATTTTAACATTTTTTTTAATATTATTAATTTTCTTTATGTTGACAGTTGATTTTGTTTTGTTTAGGTTGTGGATCCAGCAACTACCTCATTGTTGCCACCGAACAAAAAAGCAAAGACAAAAGGGCGTACAAGTGATCATGAGAGATCAACAAAGCGCGATCCATTGGGATGGGAATATGCCGAGAAAGAATCAAAAAAGGCTTCACAAAAAGCTTCCCAACAAAGCTCTAAAAAATACCCAAAAATCCTCCAGAAGCATCCCAACAAAGCTCTCAAAAATCACCCAAAAATCCTCCAAAAGCTTCCCAACAAAGCTCTCAAAAATCGTCCAAAAATCCTCCAAAAGCTTCTCAATAAAACTCTCAACAATCCTCCAAAAGTAGCTCTCAACAAGATAATGTGATATCTCCATACTTACAACAATTTCCCTCTTGCATGCAACAATATATCGATAAAATTGTTGATGTGAGATCAAATGGAAATTGTGGTTTTCGATCAATTAGCTTGTATGAGTATCAGTCTGAGGAATCTTATATGCTTGTCCGGAATGATCTTATACGTGAGATCAAGCAACACAAGGAGATGTACATCCAGATGATTGGGAACGATGATTATGACTTTGTGCTCAGATCACTACATGTGGGCAACATTGGCAGTGTTCCTGAAGATAAATGGTTGATTCTTCCCGCATTGGGGCATGTCATTGCTAACAGGTATATTGTGGATATTCTTTCCATTGTATCATGATATGTGAGATTGTTTTACATTTATACCGTATACTAAGTTGATGCATGCTAATAGGTACAATGTGGTTCTTGTTTCGATGGCTCGTCATATGGGAGCTTGTTTAACGTATTTACCGTACACTAAAGCACCTCCCATGCATGCAAAACTTTGGGTAATCGGGAATGTCTATATGTGTTGTTCGTTGGACCCTAATGTTAAGCCAAATCATTGGGTTCAAGTTTTCTTGAAGGAAGGGTCACCATTACCATCTATTCATCCGTCTTGGAAACATTTTCATAACGAATGTGCAACTCCTTGGGGTACCATATTTTTTGATCGCATTGCATTATTTAGAAATTTAATACCTCCTCCGAATGGGGACGGCGTTGTACATAATGTTGATTGATTTTTTTTTAATTTTTATTTTAATGATATTTTTGAATTCAGTTAAAAGATATTTTTATTCAATTGGATACATCTTGAGGTGTTCAGAGTGTTTAAAAAAGGGGTAGATGGTTAAAGGGTATTTTTGTCATTTGGGAAGAAAGGGGTATATTGGTAATTTTGTTGACTAGGGTTAATTTCGTAATTTTGTAACACCCTAACATTTATATAACTTATTTACTAATAATTATGTTGGTTTTAAAATAGGACATGAAAAATTTCGTTTTAAATCTTAACGAAAATCCGACAGAGTCTCCTCTGTTTATCGGACTTCCCAAAAATTTAGAGTTTCTACCTGTCAACCAGAACAATCGAGAAAACATTTCAACATTTCTAAATATATTAATTAACTTTACAAGCCCTAACAACGTACATATAATAAATTCGGGCTTGCAACGATTAAATTATTTCAAACACCCCAAAATAGATTAATTATAATACAATAACTAGAGTACACCCTTAACTAAATTACACTCCACGGTGTGGAGTGCTCTCCTGCTCGGCCAGTGGTATTGCAAGCTCAAACCTCAGTACCTATGGAGATAGTAAGGAGTGAGTATTACACATAAAATGGGGAGGCAGTTTCCAATTAAGACATAATGCAACACTAAGCCATACACAAATAACAATTCAATGACAACATAATAAGAGTCAATTCACCACAATTCAATTTCAAGTATTCATTAGTTTCTCAAATCGATTTTTATTAAACATTTTCTTAAGTCTTTCGTTCCATGTATTTTAATCATATTTATGTTCTTTTTATCTGTCCCTGGTCACGACCTACTGCGTCTGCACTCCTGTGCACTCACGACTTACTGCGTCCGGGTGTGTTTCTCAATCCCCTGGTCACGACCTACTGCGTTCGCACCACCGCGCGATAACGACTTACTGCGTCCGGGTGTGTTTCTCAATCCCCTGGTCACGACCTACTGCGTTCGCACCACCGCGCGATAACGACTTACTGCGTCCGGGTAATCCCCTGGTCACGACCTACTGCGCTCGCACCACCGTGCGATAGCGACTTACAGCGTCCGGGTATAATACAATCTCCCCTGGCTGAGCCTGGGTATAATTCATTTAGCTTCTTTATCATTATCAATTATTTAGCACATTTCCATTACTCAAAATTAACCACCACATTACCCATTTCCACTATCCAATGATCACAAATATATTTTATAACTTAATTAGCACAATTCAACATAATATCACATTTCACAACATAAGCATTTAATTCCTTTATCATCACCAAATAACAATTGAGCCATATCGACATCAAATTAATTTCCCTAAGACATAAATTCTACTTGAACAATTATTCTATATTATATTAACCTAAACTAACACAAAAATCTTAGTACTCATTATATGCATATTGTAAACTAAACCCCAGAGTAAGGTAATACTCACTATAACCCACTCCTTACCTTGCGTTCCGATAAACCTGTTTCTTTTCATTTGACGATGTCCAAACGTATCAGGGGTCATTGCCTTCGCGTCTCGATCAACCCAAAGTAATTTAATTTCCAAATCATAGCACACAAAGTCAACCAACGAACGACTCTATTCACAAAATTCTATGTGAACATTATGATCAATCAATCGCTTAATGTTTACTTAAACTTTTATTTACACTTTAACTAATACCGATAATCAATCATTCAATAATTTCTAACAAATACGGATTTAAACTTTAAATACTTCATTAATCTTAATGTAAAGAACCAACTTCAAAATTGTATTAAAACAAACACTTTAGTACTTTACGCACTTGAAGTTTAGAAAAGGAAATCAAAACTCATCACTTGAAAATCTTCAAAACTAATAAGTATTAATATATCATATTTTAATAGATTATCAAATCAAGGGAGGTTTGAACGAAATTCATAAACGCAAGTCAAATGGAAATCAAACTTAGAACCATTGCCCCTTCAATAAAATAGTGTAGCTTCTTGTTGAAAATACATTAACTTTCAAGAGTAACATATTTATCAAAAATACATCAAAATTCAGTAGTTTTAGTTTCAAGTCACAAAATCAAAGCTATATTGCTTGACACTATTAATTCCGAACTAAAAGGAAGTATTTCCAATTCGAAATAAGTATAACTCACGTTTCCAATATTAAGGTAATTACACTTCCTTTCAACTTGGAATTAACGTTCAAGTTTTCAATTCGAATTAACGTTATGCCGTTTATATCAGGTTCCTAATTAAATGGTGTATTGCTCAGCCTAGGGACAAGTCCACCAAGCTAAACTGCAGCTCACTTAGTTAGGAACCTAACACGTTTAACTAAAATACTCTTTAAAACAATTCATTTGACATAACGTTTAATCCGATATTATTCCAAATCAAAGTAACCACTTAAAATCATATTATATATATATATATCAGTATATAAAAAAATCAATATTAGACTACAATATCATTTGTTCTTCCAGAATAACATTCTAAAACCATTTAACACTTTGTAATTGTTACCGATAACACTAAAATTAGCATTAGTATGAAAAATTAAAACACAATATAGAGTAATTAAAAAGGTATCAGAGATATACCAACAATTATGGTTTTGAATGCCGGTTCGGTTCACGACGATCTGGCTTACCCCGAACAAGCAGCTACACCGATCCGACCCGGCTTACGGTCGAACCGGCTCACAACCACAATAACAGCAACAATTGCGACGATCCCGACTCACGGCAGCAGCAACAACCCGTATCACCGCATCCCATGGCTGTGACGGTGACAAATCCGGAACCCGCGGTGGCAACCTCGATCTTTAGCAACACCGACATGAACCGAAGAAGGAAAGAAGTGGTGGCGGTTCTGTCATGGAGGGAGTCGCGGATCGCGACTTGGTGGAGAGGGAGAGCTGGTTGGTGGAGGCGTGACCGTCAAAGCCTCCAAGGGTGGCGTCCAAGCTCGCGATTTGAGAAGGGAGATCGCCAAGCTCGTGCACGATTCAAAGGAGAAGAACGGAGAGGGCATCACGATGATGGGCGGTGGAGCACCGGCGAAGGAGAGAGAGAAAGAGACCGAGGAAGAAGACGTGGCGATTGTGAGGTGTTGGTGGCGGCCCAGGGAGGACGGCGGATCGGCAGAGGGAGAAAGAGCACGGAGAGAGAGACCTTGAGAGGAGGGGGAGGGTGACGGCTAAGAGGAAGAAGAAAGAACACACATAGGGTTTCCCTACCCTCCTAGTTTACCATTATACCCCTCACCTATTTAATTTAACCTTCAACAAAAACCCATATTATTCTTTTCATGATTATTATTATTACTTAAGGGAAAAGCCAACACTTTAATAATTATATAGAAGAATTAATCATTTAATTGATAAAACTGGAAATTTATAATACAAAAGAAAATCAGGATGTTACAATCCTTCCCCCCAAAAAGAAATTTCGTCCTCGAAATTTGATTAATCAAAATCATAAGGTTAGGATTTGAGAATCCTTAATTATCATTCCAATCAACTTAGATAAACACAATTAAAACCAACACTACAAATAGCACAAGAGTCTTCAAAAATCATTTATTTATCAAGAAAAATAAAACCATAGCGGTAATACAATGTAATTGTAGCAAAAGAATTTCGATAACTAGTTAAGTAAAAAGATTCTCAAATTCAAACAAAGAGGAAATAATCTTTCATAACAATGCCCAATAGAGAAATCATCGCTTGATGTACCAAATAGTAACTACAGTTAAGCCAGTTCCAAACAAAATCATCTCAATTCTCAAAACTGAAAAATAATTTTAACATTTTGCAAGTAATGGTTATTGAAAGGGTATTTTTGAAGAAACCGCAATTGGTGGTTGGAGAGACTTAGGAACCCTAGGAAAACACCTAGAAGGGGGGGTTGAATAGGTGTTGAAGCTACCTTGAAAGATTTTCGAACGAAACAAATCGAAACAATCAAAACAAATGATTTTTGCAAATTCTACAGTACTTAATCGATTAACCTGCAATTTACTCGAGTAGTACTCGATTAAATTTGAACTTAATCGATTAGATATGACAGAAAACAGAAAAATCAATTTTTCATTCGAATACGAAAATCAATCAATTCACATGCAAGATCAGAGATACAACGGAAATGATTAACACCTATATTCTTATTGATTAACCTAGTTATGAAAATGATTTTCCCTTTATCAATTTGAACAATTAAAGATTCAATTCAATCAATTGTGAAAATCAATCTTTCTAGGTTTTCAACCAAGAACGCAATCAAATGACTTGAATATAAAGAGTAAGGGTTTAGAGATACGACACAGTGATTTATCCTGGTTCACTTTCATCCACTTGAAAGCTACATCCAGTCCCCTCTTCAACCAAGAGAGATTCTTCACTATGAGGAATTAGAGTTCTCAAATTACAAGTGATTGCCTCACAAGACTTCCTTCTTGCTAGCTTACAAGAGATAACCGACACCCTTGCCTTGTAATCCTATTGATCTTCTCTCTAATCTAACCTCTACCCCTTGTTGATAATCGACACAACAAGTCTTCAATTGCTTGATGATAAACCACACACCAAGGCTTCACTTGCTTGATTCATAACCAAGACTTCTTCTTCTTCTTCAATAAGAATGCACTTGCTTGATGATAAAATCGACACACCAAGGCTTCTTGTTTGTTGTAGTGGCTTGCCTTCTTGCAAAGATTACAACACAATAGAAAACACAAAACAATCCTATGAATCTCAATCAAGAGTTATGACAATTCACCATAAGAGATTCAAAGGTTCTTGATCAAAGAATATAAAAATAGAAAAGCTTTGATCTTTGAAATTGAGAGAGAATAGAGTGGCTTGATTCTTTGTAAAACTTGTATGAAATGATTCTAATTGATCACAAATAATAGGAAAAGGTTTATATAGAATACCCAAAAGTTGTAGCACTTGAAAACTGATTTTGAGAAGTGAAAATCGTATTTTAAAAATCAGTTCAGCAGTACTTAATCGATTAAGCAAGTCGTGTACTCGAGTAGTACTCGATTAAGTTAATAACTTAATCGATTAAGTTGGTACTGCACATGTTCAAAACTTGTTTTCTCAAAATCCAACCTTTCCTTTAAAACCTTTAAGCCACCTATTGATTCTAGGTTAAGTGAAAACTCAAATTATGATTAAATCATGACTTATGAATGAGATTCACTACCCTCTATAATAATCTACCCAAATAAAAAAACCTATGAAGCTTGAGAGGCAAAAGATAAAAGAAATACAAATACACTCAAACTTAGGTCTTCATGAGCTTGCTTTCTCTCTTCTTCATTTGATGTTTGTTGTTGCTTGTTGAGCTTGAAACTTGATCAACACTTGTAGCTTGTTCAAAAACACTTTGTCATTATCAAAACATTCATCATGTTCATCATGGAACTAACAATCTCCCCCTTTTTGAAAATGACAACCCATGTTTTGAAATCGCTTGAAAAGTTGTTGATGCTTGAAACATTTGATCACTTGAGAAGACTCTTTCTCCCCCTCAATCAATGCTTTAACACTTGAATCCAATTGATAGAAGCTTGATTCTCCCCCTATCTTCAACAACTTAGCTCAACCTACATAAAAACAACAAAACAACCTTTCTCCAAATATAATATCATATTTCTCCCATGTTTTGAAAACATACCATTTCTCCCCATTTGAGAAACATTTCATTCAATTCAAAACATCATATTTCTCCCCCTTTGGCATTATCAAAAAGTAATATATACCAATTGAAATATAACATCTAAGCCAAGGTAAGAAATCAATGATCATTTCTTCACAACATTGATACCAATTGAACAAATACAATAGAGCTATACTTTGAAATGTGATATCAATTGGTAAGAGAATATAACAATGAAATATAATACCAATTGAGAATTAAAATGATCATAATATCACTTAACAAAGAAGATATCAATTGTAAAGAAGAATCAATAATCACAAAAACATGATAATCAACTAATAATCTCTCAATGATACAAATTGAATTAACTAAACATTTAGAAAAGTAATATCAATTGAGAAGATATCAATTAAGATAATATATCAATATCAAATATTACCACTTTGTAGGACATTCACTTGAGATGCAAGTGTGATACCAATTGAAGATGTGAATATAGACATTCAAAGTTGAGACCAATTGAGAACATGTGTCATTCATTTGCATCTTCAATCAAACCTACAAAACAATCATGCTTTGCTTTTTGGTATCCAAATGGTTTTGGATCCATTTTTGTTAGTGTAGGGACTTTCACCCTTTTCATCCAAACAAAATTTCCTTTAGATATACCATGCACTTTAACATAACACACATTTGAAGTATGTCCATGAGTACCACAATAGAAACATGTTGGAGGATTTGAAAAATCAACTTTAGAAAAATCAACAACATTTCTATGAGATTTACTCTTAGCATTAGTATAACCCAAACCAAACTTGTTTGAATTTTCTCTTTGAAAATTTAACAATGTGCGCAATCTAATATCACTATTTGAGAAACTTGCAAGCTTATTTTTCAAAATAGCATTTTCATTTTTAAGCAACTTGCAATTCTCACAATCAACCACAATATTCAATCTACTAGCACAATCACAAGAAGAACTAGCATATATAAGATCAAGAGTTTCATTTTCAAGATTAAGCTCATCAACTTGTTTTTGAAGATCTAAAATCTCTTTTTGATGTTTCAAAATGAGCTTCTTTCTTTCAATGTTTTTCAAAGCTAGTTTTTCAAGTTGTTCATACATTTCTTCATAAGCATTATGTAACAATTCATATTTAGAAGAAATTTCGGATTTAGATTGACTTACATTGCTATCCTCGCTTTGATAACTTGATTCATCATTTGAACTTTGTTCTTCATCATCTACTAGAGTTATCAAGTTGAGACAAGCGGCTTCTTCATCATCCGATGAACTACTCGATGTGCTTTTCTTGTTATCTTCATCACTATCCCAAACTATGTATGCTCTTTTAGATTTAGAATTTTTCTTGTCTTTCTCCTTCTTCTTGAGATACTTAGAGCATGAGTACTTGAGATGACCGGGCTTTCCACATTCATGGCAAACTACACCTTCTTTTGATGTCTTGGTCTTGTAGTGTGGGGAATCCTTCTCTTTACTTTTGTCCTTGTTCAACCTTCCTTTTCTCTTTAGAAACTTGTCAAACTCTTTTAACAAAAGTTTCATGTCTTTTTCATCAACATCGGAATCGGAATTTTCACTATCATCATCATCGGAACTATCTTTCTTTTTATATGCACTTTTGACTCTAAGAGCAAGTCCTTTCCTTGATTTGTTCTTATCCGACTCTTCATTGATACTTAATCGTCCAAGCTCCATTTCATGTTCTTGAAGCTTTCCGAAAAGTGTTGCTAGATCCATAGCATCCAAATTTTTAGATTCAACAATAGCCGTTACTTTTGGTTGCCAATTCCTGTCTAAACATCTCAACACTTTGTTAGAAAGTTCACCTTGAAGAAAAGTTTTACCAAGAGCAAGTAAATGATTTATAATGTGAGTAAAACGCTTTTGCATATCATTTATAGATTCATTTGGAAGCATAGTAAATAACTCATATTCACGCATCAAAGCATTCAATCTAGCTCTCCTAACCTCACTAGTTCCTTCATGAGTCACTTGTAAAGTGTCCCACATTTCTTTAGCACTAGAACATTGAGAAACTCTAAAGAACTCGTCACAGGATAAAGCGGATGTGATGATATTCTTTGCTTTATAATCATATTGTACTTTCTTTCTATCATCATCCTTCCACTTATCCTCGGGGATCAATTGTTCTACACCTTCAACTAAACTAGAGGGGATATGAGGACCTTTTTCAACTACTTTCCAAATTTCACTATCTATGGCTTGGATAAAGATTTTCATTCTAACTTTCCAATATGCATAGCCTTCTCCGGCAAACAATGGAGGACGACTTATTGAAGCACCTTCACCACCAAAGGGATTCATGGAACCCATTGCGATTTTCTTAAAGGATCTTTGCGAAAAAGCTCTTATGCTCGTGTCTTTCGACCGAGCTCTGATACCAATTGAAGAAACCGCAATTGGTGGTTGGAGAGACTTAGGAACCCTAGGAAAACACCTAGAAGGGGGGGGGGGGGTTGAATAGGTGTTGAAGCTACCTTGAAAGATTTTCGAACGAAACAAATCGAAACAATCAAAACAAATGATTTTTGCAAATTCTACAGTACTTAATCGATTAACCTGCAATTTACTCGAGTAGTACTCGATTAAATTTGAACTTAATCGATTAGATATGACAGAAAACAGAAAAATCAATTTTTCATTCGAATACAAAAATCAATCAATTCACATGCAAGATCAGAGATACAACGGAAATGATTAACACCTATATTCTTATTGATTAACCTAGTTATGAAAATGATTTTCCCTTTATCAATTTGAACAATTAAAGATTCAATTCAATCAATTGTGAAAATCAATCTTTCTAGGTTTTCAACCAAGAACGCAATCAAATGACTTGAATATAAAGAGTAAGGGTTTAGAGATACGACACAGTGATTTATCCTGGTTCACTTTCATCCACTTGAAAGCTACATCCAGTCCCCTCTTCAACCAAGAGAGATTCTTCACTATGAGGAATTAGAGTTCTCAAATTACAAGTGATTGCCTCACAAGACTTCCTTCTTGCTAGCTTACAAGAGATAACCGACACCCTTGCCTTGTAATCCTATTGATCTTCTCTCTAATCTAACCTCTACCCCTTGTTGATAATCGACACAACAAGTCTTCAATTGCTTGATGATAAACCACACACCAAGGCTTCACTTGCTTGATTCACAACCAAGACTTCTTCTTCTTCTTCAATAAGAATGCACTTGCTTGATGATAAAATCGACACACCAAGGCTTCTTGTTTGTTGTAGTGGCTTGCCTTCTTGCAAAGATTACAACACAATAGAAAACACAAAACAATCCTATGAATCTCAATCAAGAGTTATGACAATTCACCATAAGAGATTCAAAGGTTCTTGATCAAAGAATATAAAAATAGAAAAGCTTTGATCTTTGAAATTGAGAGAGAATAGAGTGGCTTGATTCTTTGTAAAACTTGTATGAAATGATTCTAATTGATCACAAATAATAGGAAAAGGTTTATATAGAATACCCAAAAGTTGTAGCACTTGAAAACTGATTTTGAGAAGTGAAAATCGTATTTTAAAAATCAGTTCAGCAGTACTTAATCGATTAAGCAAGTCGTGTACTCGAGTAGTACTCGATTAAGTTAATAACTTAATCGATTAAGTTGGTACTGCACATGTTCAAAACTTGTTTTCTCAAAATCCAACCTTTCCTTTAAAACCTTTAAGCCACCTATTGATTCTAGGTTAAGTGAAAACTCAAATTATGATTAAATCATGACTTATGAATGAGATTCACTACCCTCTATAATAATCTACCCAAATAAAAAAAACCTATGAAGCTTGAGAGGCAAAAGATAAAAGAAATACAAATACACTCAAACTTAGGTCTTCATGAGCTTGCTTTCTCTCTTCTTCATTTGATGTTTGTTGTTGCTTGTTGAGCTTGAAACTTGATCAACACTTGTAGCTTGTTCAAAAACACTTTGTCATTATCAAAACATTCATCATGTTCATCATGGAACTAACAATTTTGACTCTCTATCATAAATGTAAAATGATTCCAAATCTCAAAGAGGCAACGAAAATATAATGCAAAGTAGGAGCTTTAAAAACCCAACTAGTCTAAACCAAATCAGTATTAAGCATATGGTTTAAATTCGGATAACAAGTTCAGCACTTAAAATGATACAATATCTGAATATCTTATTGAGAACTATTTTTGTAAGAAAAACACAATTCACTTACATATTCAACAGAGTGGCATTAACTTAAATGAATGTCAGTTTAAATACAAGGAGAAAACTGAAACCTGAAGAGAATTAAAAATTCGTCAAGCTGGCGTTCAAAAACATTTTTCCTTACATAACAGTTATGGGAAACTTCCTATAATAAATTAAAAACTAAGATAATAGGTTGGCATTGCCAAATACTAATATATAAAAAAAATTCATGAGAAATATGTTAGGCAAGAAAAGCTATTAGTTGAAACTTATTTAACAATTCTCGTTCAAAAAGACAACCAATGGCTCAAAATCCAAGATTCATCATTTTTAAACACATGTGCATGCAGTCATGCAAAATCAGGGAACAAGTTCATTAAAATCAAGAAGTCAACAAATCCAGCTTGCATTTTACATAAACTCTAAAATAGCAATTCAGAAAAATTAAGGTCATAGAGACTGAAGCAAAAAGGAATCCAAAAGCAAGAAGAGCTGACTATACAGGAGTGTAAGAGGTAAATCATTGTCAAATAGAGCGAATTGTCATATTAATCAACGTGTTCTTTCAAGTGGGTTGGAAACAAGATAGTAGATTCGAGGACGTAAAAACAACGAATCTTCAAAGTCCATAATCAAATAAAATTATATTCAATAAAATCAACACTTCATCAAAGCAAAACTTACACAAGTGTGTTGAAAAAGAAAAACATATGTATATATTAGGCTTTCGTAAATCATATATATGCTTTATGAGGAGTTTCTTGGAGTAAGCAAAATGAGCCATTCAATGAGACCCTCATTGGAGGAAGGGATCACGTATGAAGATTCAGAAAATCCTATTCGGCTGGGAAGAACAATTATCTAAGCATAGGATTCGCTATTACTAAACAACCCAACTAGCATATACATAGCACATTCAAGACATATAACGAAATCATATCATATAAATTCACTTTTATTTGAAACTTGGCATACTTCACATGCAGGTATTCAAAGGAAACATATCCGAAAATTAGTTCAAAATGAGTTCGGGAGGTATGATTTCCATTATTTGCCCGAAAGCCCAAAAACCGGAAAAATTGCATGGAAGAAATAAAGATGCACTTTTGAAAAACACCAATTCAATTCCCAACACTATGAAGATTCACAGGTAGTGTCCCTACATATAAAAGAACAACGTGGTAAATTTTCAGGTCGATCGGAGTTTGTTAGGTTCAGTTTTAACCTTGTGACCACTTTGTCAAAAACACCATTTCATCGGGGGCTGAACCTAAATTATATTTATTTAAAATAGTAAACAAATTCCAAATGACCTCAAAATTTACAGGGACGTCAGATATACTTAGCCAAAGGTTGTGTAAAATTTTTAAACCGATCGGAGCACGTTAGACTCGATTTTTCCCTTGCATTCGCAGTGTCGGAGACACCGGAAATTTCGGGTCTGATTGTGAAAAAGCATTTGTTTAAAATACTAACTTGCTCCAAACAACTTGAACTTTTACACACAACATGGATTCGAACGTGGGATGCTCACATAAAATCTTTCCATGACATTTTGAGCACCCTAAGCCCGAAAACGAGTTTAACTTTATATGAAAAACCCCAATTTCCCAACAAACACTTTAAAACCCAAAGATTCAAATAAAAAGCCAATGGTTTTCAAATCACATGCAACCTTCAGAAAAATCAGGTATCATGATGTTACCTAGTACACAAACACATGGTTCATTTCCCTTAAACTTTCACAAAACTTTCAAAATAATTAATTTAATTTTTTTTTCGGAACTTAAAGATGGAATGATTATATCTACCAATAAGTATTTATATTTGAAGTGATCAATCTCAAATATACATACATTAGTGATACAATTATTCTCATGTCGCCTAAGTTTTTGGTTAGGCAACTCTCAGTTTCAAAAGTGTCGAAGTCTTGAGTTGTGTTGTCACATTTAGAAGTGGCTCACTTGGTTCAAGACTAAAGATTAATTTCTCCCGATGGGGTAGCAACTTAGTGCTCTGGCCCGTTGGGGTATCTCGTTTCTCGTCATTCGTCTATTTCTAAATATGAAACATTCATTTTCACAAGATTTCGGGTTTTGCTTGGTAAATCTCAAATCAATTTATTAAAAGCAACGCATCAAGTCAAACACTAAGCATTTAGACGCCTATCACGTCAAATCAAACACTTAGCATGCATCATAATAATCACAACATAATTTTATTTTCATTAAACAAACTCCTATCCTATTTATTCATGAAATGGTCGAATGCATCCAAGCAAGAAATTATTATGTATGTGCTCAAAATCGGAATCAAGCTAAGCCCTTATCATGCCTCAACTCTAACACTAGTCTAGGACCAAATATTTCAATCAAAATATAACTCAGTCAAGTCCAGCAAATGCACACATTATCATTAGCACTTACAAAATATCAATTAGTGCAATGCGCCAAATGCAGAAAATTTAAGGAAATGCAAATGCACAACCATTCCTATTATGACTCTAGCAATACACAAACACATACTAGACTAAACTGCTACTAACTATAAGTTACTCGCTTGGTGAGTAAGCACAAGAGATGTGAGTCCACACTCCATAGGCCAAGGGAAACTGCTCTGATACAAAAATGTAACACCCTAACATTTATATAACTTATTTACTAATAATTATGTTGGTTTTAAAATAGGACTTGAAAAATTTCGTTTTAAATCTTAACGAAAATCCGACAGAGTCTCCTCTGTTTATCGGACTTCCCAAAAATTTAGAGTTTCTACCTGTCAACCAGAACAATCCAGAAAACATTTCAACATTTCTAAATATATTAATTAACTTTACAAGCCCTAACAACGTACATATAATAAATTCGGGCTTGCAGCGATTAAATTATTTCAAACACCCCAAAATAGATTAATTATAATACAATAACTAGAGTACACCTGGAGTGCTCTCCTGCTCGGCCAGTGGTATTGCAAGCTCAAACCTCAGTACCTGTGAAGATAGTAAGGAGTGAGTATTACACATAAAATGGGGAGGCAGTTTCCAATTAAGACATAATGCAACACTAAGCCATACACAAATAACAATTCAATGACAACATAATAAGAGTCAATTCACCACAAATCAATTTCAAGTATTCATTAGTTTCTCAAATCGATTTTTATTAAACATTTTCTTAAGTCTTTCGTTCCATGTATTTTAATCATATTTATGTTCTTTTTATCTGTCCCTGGTCACGACCTACTGCGTCTGCACTCCTGTGCACTCACGACTTACTGCGTTCGGGTGTGTTTCTCAATCCCCTGGTCACGACCTACTGCGTTCGCACCACCGCGCGATAACGACTTACTGCATCCGGGTGTGTTTCTCAATCCCCTGGTCACGACCTACTGCGTTCGCACCACCGCGCGATAACGACTTACTGCGTCCGGGTAATCCCCTGGTCACGACCTACTACGCTCGCATCACCGTGCGATAGCAACTTACAGCGTCCGGGTATAATACAATCTCCCCTGGCTGAGCCTGGGTATAATTCATTTAGCTCCTTTATCATTATCAATTCTTTAGCACATTTCCATTACTCAAAATTAACCACCACATTACCCATTTCCACTATCCAATGAACACAAATATATTTTATAACTTAATTAGCACAATTCAACATAATATCACATTTCACAACATAAGCATTTAATTCCTTTATCATCACCAAATAACAATTGAGCCATATCGACATCAAATTAATTTCCCTAAGACATAAATTCTACTTGAGCAATTATTCTATATTATATTAACCTAAACTAACACAAAAATCTTAGTACTCATTATATGCATATTGTAAACTAAACCCCAGAGTAAGGTAATACTCACTATAACCCACTCCTTACCTTGCGTTCCCATAAACCTGTTTCTTTTCATTTGACGATGTCCAAACGTATCAGGGGTCATTGCCTTCGCGTCTCGATCAACCCAAAGTCATTTAATTTCCTAATCATAGTACACAAAGTCAACCAACGAACGACTCTATTCACAAAATTCTATGTGAACATTATGATCAATCAATCGCTTAATGTTTACTTAAACTTTTATTTACACTTTAACTAATACCGATAATCAATCATTCAATAATTTCTAACAAATACGGATTGAAACTTTAAATACTTCATTAATCTTAATGTAAAGAACCAACTTCAAAATTGTATTAAAACAAACACTTTAGTACTTTACGCACTTGAAGTTTAGAAAAGGAAATCAAAACTCATCACTTGAAAATCCTCAAAACTAATAAGTATTAATATATCATATTTTAATAGATTATCAAATCAAGGGAGGTTTGAACGAAATTCATAAACGCAAGTCAAATGGAAATCAAACTTAGAACCATTGCCCCTTCAATAAAATAGTGTAGCTTCTTGTTGAAAATACATTAACTTTCAAGACTAATATATTTATCAAAAATACATCAAAATTCAGTAGTTTTAGTTTCAAGTCACAAAATCAAAGCTATATTGCTTGACACTATTAATTCCGAACTAAAAGGAAGTATTTCCAATTCGAAATAAGTATAACTCACGTTTCCAATATTAAGGTAATTACACTTCCTTTCAACTTGGAATTAACGTTCAAGGTTTCAATTCGAATTAACGTTATGCCGTTTATATCAGGTTCCTAATTAACTGGTGTATTGCTCAGCCTAGGGACAAGTCCACCAAGCTAAACTGCAGCTCACTTAGTTAGGAACCTAACACGTTTAACTAAAATACTCTTTAAAACAATTCATTTGACATAACGTTTAATCCGATATTATTCCGAATCAAAGTAACCACTTAAAATCATATTATATATATATCAGTATATAAAAAAATCAATATTAGACTACAATATCATTTGTTCTTCCAAAATAACATTCTAAAACCATTTAACACTTTGTAATTGTTACCGATAACACTAAAATTAGCATTAGTATGAAAAATTAAAACACAATATAGAGTAATTAAAAAGGTATTAGAGATATACCCACAATTATGGTTTTGAATGCCGGTTCGGTTCACGACGATCCGGCTTACCCCGAACAAGCAGCTACACCGATCCGACCCGGCTCACGGTTGAACCGGCTCACAACCACAATAACAGCAACAATTGCGACGATCCCGACCCACGGCAGCAGCAACAACCCGTATCACCGCATCCCATGGCTGTGACAGTGACAAATTCGGAACCCGCAGTGGCAACCTCGATCTTTAGCAACACCGACATGAACCGAAGAAGGAAAGAAGTGGTGGCGGTTCTGTCATGGAGGGAGTCGCGGATCGCGACTTGGTGGAGAGGGAGAGCTGGTTGGTGGAGGCGTGACCGTCAAAGCCTCCAAGGGTGGCGTCCAAGCTCGCGATTTGAGAAGGGAGATCGCCAAGCTCGTGCACGATTCAAAGGAGAAGAATGGAGAGGGCATCACGATGATGGGCGGTGGAGCACCGCGAAGGAGAGAGAGAAAGAGACCGAGGAAGAAGACGTGGTGATTGTGAGGTGTTGGTGGCGGCCCAGGGAGGACGGAGGATCGGCAGAGGGAGAAAGAGCACAGAGAGAGCGACCTTGAGAGGAGGGGGAGGGTGACGGCTAAGAGGAAGAAGAAAGAACACACATAGGGTTTCCCTACCCTCCTAGTTTACCATTATACCCCTCACCTATTTAATTTAACCTTCAACAAAAACCCATATTATTCCTTTCATGATTATTATTATTACTTAAGGGAAAAGCCAACACTTTAATAATTATATAGAAGAATTAATCATTTAATTGATAAAACTGGAAATTTATAATACAAAAGAAAATCAGGATGTTACAAATTTCATATAATACTATAGATAAATTAATAAATTTATTTTCTTTCCAAACATTAATTTTAAAAAAGGATAATCAAATAAATAAAATTATAATAAAATAAAATCAACACCAAGTAAACTCCTACACGTAAAGTCATAAAACACAAAGTCATAAAACATAAAGTCATAAAACATGAAGTCAACAAAAAGTCAACCAAACTACTGTAGCCTTTGCCTACCCCTTCCCCTTCCACTACCCCTTCCCCTTCCACTGCCCCTTCCCCTTCCCATATTCGCCTGTACAACATGTGTCATCTCCTCTGTGAGAGGTGTCACAGCCAACTGATGCACCCGCCTCACCACCTCCAGATAAGGTTCATGAAGCTGTGACAACAACGGCTCCAAGCGCTGCTTTTGTTCAGCAAATCTTCGTTGAGCGCGAGCCTACAAATGTAACAAAACATCGATAAGTGGATAATACTAACCGGCCAAAGTCAACTCCAGAGAAACTGCAGATAGACCGGTGACTCAAGGAAAGGTCTTCACCCTTAGCGGTGTGGAAGTGAATCGATCTTCTGATCTGGTTCAAGGTAATACTTGCTTAATGGTCAGTTTTGCCATGTTTTGTTTGACTCCGGTGCAACGCATTCATTTGTTTCGTATGAATGTGTAAACCGATTAGGCTTGATGATGTCTGAAATGCCTTATGTTTTGCAAGTAGAAACCCCTACTAATGCTCCTGTTGTAGTTTCTAGAGCATGTCTTAACTGTTGTATAGAAGTGTTAGGACAAACCTCTAAAGTAGATTTGATCTGCTTACCCTTAGCACAATTAGATGTGATCTTGGGAATGGACTGGTTAAGTCAAAACCAAGTGATCATTGATTGTGACAGAAAGATAGTAACCTATAGAAGCCCAAAACCCTCCGGCTACGTGTGTCTGTTCAACTCTGAGGTGGAGGAGAATGGTCCCAGAATGGAAGAGATCCCTGTTGTTAGAGATGTCCCGGAAGTTTTTGCTGACGAGATTCCTGGTTTGCCACCAAGAAGGGAAATTGAATTTGGTATCGATCTAGTTCCGGGAGCTGGTCCCATTTCTATCGCTCCCTATAGAATGGCACCACCGGAAATGGCGGAAATGAAGAAGCAGATTGAGGAATTGTTACAGAAGCAGATGATCCAACCAAGTGTGTCACCTTGGGGTGCTCCGGTTTTGTTTGTCAAGAAGAAAGATGGTAGTATGAGGATGTGCATCGACTACCGGCAGCTGAATAAGGTCACCATCAAGAACAAGTATCCATTGCCAAGGATAGATGACCTTATGGATCAAGTTCGTGGAGCTTCGGTATTTTCTAAGCTCGATTTGAGGTCAGGATACCATCAAATCAGGATTAGAGAGGAGGATATCTCTAAGACTGCATTTCGATCTCGATACGGACATTATGAGTATGTCGTAATGCCGTTCGGATTGACTAATGCACCAGCTATCTTCATGGACTACATGAATCGAATCTTTAGACCTTATCTAGATTCGTTCGTGGTTGTGTTCATTGATGATATTCTCATTTACTCTAAGAGCCCGGAGGAGCATGCCAAACACTTAAGGATAGTGTTGAGCATCCTAAAGGAGAAGCAATTGTATGCCAAACTTACAAAGTGTGAGTTCTGGCTGAAGGAGGTTAAGTTCTTGGGGCATGTGATTTCGGACAAGGGAATAGCCGTTGATCCGACGAAAGTGAGTTCGGTTTTGCAATGGGAGCAACCAAAGTAGGTCACAGAGGTGAGAAGCTTCCTTGGTTTGGCTAGTTATTATAGAAGGTTTATCGAAGTTTTCTCGAAGATCGCACTGCCTCTGACGAAGTTGACTCGGAAAGATCAACCATTCCTATGGGATGAGAAATGTGAAAGGAGTTTTCAAGAGTTGAAGGAAAGGTTGACATCGTCTCCTGTATTGGTTCTGACCGATACACAGAAGAGTTTTGATGTGTATTGTGACGCGTCGAAACAAGGTCTTGGGTGTGTTTTGATGCAAGAAGGGCAAGTCGTCGCTTATGCCTCGAGACAGCTAAAAGTTCATGAAATGAACTATCCAACCCACGATCTGGAGTTGGCAGCTGTGGTGTTTGCCTTAAAGATTTGGAGACACTATCTCTATGGCACTACGTTCCGGGTGTTCAGTGACCATAAGAGTTTAAAGTACCTCTTTGATCGAAAGGAGTTGAATATGAGGCAACGCCGATGGATGGAGTTTTTGAAGGATTATGAGTTTGAACTCCATTATCATCCTGGAAAGGCCAATGTTGTGGCATATGCATTGAGTAGAAAAGAAATGCACATCAGTGCAATGATGGTCAGAGAAGCTGCACTGATAGAGGAATTCCGGGATTTGAATCTGACGATGCAAATGGAGCTGACAAGTATCAAGATGGGGATGCTGCAGATTGCTAATGAGTTTCTACAGAGGATTCGGGAATTGCAACGCAAGGATGAGAAGCTCATGGAAAAGAGGAAGTTGATGGAAGAAAGCAAGGAATTGGAGTTTCAAGAAGGGAAGGATGGAATCCTTCGCTTTAAAACCAGGATTTGTGTGCCTGGTGATTTAGAAGTAAGAAGGATGATTCTGGACGAAGCACATAAGAGTAAGATGAGTATGCATCCGGGAGCTACCAAAATGTACCAGGACTTAAAGAAGCTATTTTGGTGGCCTGGTTTGAAGAGAGACGTAGCTGAGTATGTGGCATGTTGTTTGGTATGTCAGAAGGTCAAGGTGGAACATCAAAGGCCAGGAGGAGAGTTACTTCCTTTGGAGATTCCGTTGTGGAAATGGGATAGTATCTCGATGGATTTTGTGTCGGGATTGCCAAAGACATCTACTGGTCATGATGCAATCTGGGTGATCGTGGATCGTTTGACTAAGTCAGCGCATTTCATTCCCGTGAATATGCGCTACTCATTGGAAAAGCTCACTCAGTTGTACATCAAGGAAGTTGTTCGTCTGCACGGAGTACCATCAAGCATTGTGTCTGATCGCGATCCGAGGTTTACATCAAAGTTTTGGGAAGATCTGCATAGAGCCTTGGGTTCAAGATTGAAACTGAGTTCTGCATACCATCCTCAGACTGATGGCCAAACGGAGAGGACTATTCAGTCATTGGAGGATATTCTATGAGCATGTGCTTTGGAAGGGCAAGGGAATTGGGAGCAGATGTTGCCACTCGTGGAGTTCACTTACAACAACAGCTACCACACGAGTATTGGAATGGCACCATTTGAAGCTTTGTATGGGAGAAAGTGTCAGACGCCGTTATGTTGGTTTCAAGTGGGGGAGAGCTCTCTGATTGGACCAGATATTGTGCAAGAGACCACAGAGCAGATCAAGATGATACAAGAGAAGATGAGGGCAACTCAGAGTAGGCAGAAAAGCTATGTTGATAGAAGAAGAAAACCCTTAGAGTTTGCTGAAGGAGACCATGTGTTCATTAGAATCGTACCAACCAAAGGTGTTAGTAGAGCCTTGAAAACCCATAAACTATCACCTAAGTTTATTGGTCCCTATCAAATTCTCAAAAGAATCGGCCCAGTAGCCTATCAATTAGCTTTGCCTCCGTCATTAGCTAACCTTCATAATGTATTCCATGTGTCTCAACTTAAAAGATATGTCCATGACCCCACCATTGTCCTTAGAATCCAACCTGATGACTTAGAAATTTATGAGAACCTAACCTTCAAAGCTGTGCCAGTTCGTATTGAAGATCGAAGAATCAAGCAGCTTAGAGGAAAAGACATTCGTCTGGTTAGAGTCGTCTGGGTTTGTGGCGATGTAATGGAAGCATCGTGGGAACTAGAGGATAAGATGCGTCAGGATTATCCTGACTTGTTTGTATAAGTTGAATTTCGGGGACGAAATTCCTTGTAAGTGGGGGAGTAGTGTAACACCCCAAAATTTTAATCCCCGATTAATGAAATGTTAATTATAAATTAATTATAATTAATTATTTCCATATTAATCCTTGATTAAAATATGTGTTTATATAGTTGGTATATGTGTGTGAATTGATTTAATAAATATAATAAATGCCTAAGATGAGTATTTTGCATATAAGTCCCTGGGTTGGGACCTAGAGGTAATTATAGGAAAGATTTTGGAGGGAAAGTAAATAAAATAATTATTTTTCAAAAATTGGGAAAAATACTCGAGTATTTTCTGAAAAACTCGAGTATTTTGGGTCAAATTGCACGAGTTAGTGCGGTTGATGAGTCAACACCGAGTTGCTATCATTTTGACACGAAAACAGCCTCCAAACCACGTCCCAATCTGCGTGTCGAGCTGCATGGATAGCTTAGCCATGTATTTAAACACTTGGTTGATGCATCAACACCCCATTTTGCCAAATTCGTGGGTTTTGCTTCAAATTAGGGTTCCTGGATTGTCCTCTTCGATTCTTTTTCTCAGAGTCAAATTGAAACACAAATCATACACGAATACAAAGCTTACATCTTGAGCTTTGTATAGAGAGTAAAATTGTGAGGATTGAGTGAGTGTGTTGAGAGAATTGGAGCTGAGAAGTTGGAGCTTGTTCTGTCAAAGTGTTGCTTGGAGCTTACTTTGATCTTGATTTCTGGTAAGCTCACGAATTCTTGAGTCTCAAATTCGATTCCTTTAGTTAGATTATGTTGCATAGAGTCCAGAAAATCTAATTTCCCCAATTTAATCTTCTGTTTCATGTACAAACCAATTCCATTTTGGTGTGGTACTCAAAATGCTCTGCATGTGGCATTTGAAGTTGGTCTGAGAATTTTGGAGCCTTTTTCTTGTCAATCCTTGTTTGGAAAACATCTGAGAGGTAAGGGGAAGTAATTATATTCACTAAATAGAGTTTAAATTCCATTAATTGTGTTAGAGAGCCATCAAGAGGCTCTAAGGGCTTAGTTTGAATAGGAACTTTGGTTTGGAGACCAATCCATGCTCTATGACTGTGATGAGCAAGTTCTATATCATGCATGCAAGCTTAAATGAACTTTGTTTCATGAATATTGTGCTTATTTTGCAATTTGAAGTGTTGAGTTGCCAAATTGTATATTTCATGCATAATGGATTGATTCTGTGTCAAATTTGTTATTTGATATGAAATGAGTATTTAACATGTTCAATATGTGGTATATGAACTATTGTGATCACTGTTTTGGGTTAAAAATGTTTAGAAATTGAAATGGCATGTAAAAACCAAGTTTCACTATGTTCTGTCTGTAGATACTCGAGTATTTGGCTTAATACTCGAGTATTTCGTGGTGCACCAGAGTGAAAATTGGCGCACCAACTTGGGAATCAGATTGAACACTCGAGTAATGTATGAACTACTCGAGTATTCTGGATAATGGAATACTCGAGTATCTCATGAAATAATCGAGTATATTTATGAAAACCTGAAACCCTAGATCTCTGAAAAGACATGAACGACTCGAGTATAATTATGAACAACTCGAGTAGAATCTGGAAAATGATTAACTACTCGAGTATTTTGGAGAAAACTCGAGTATTTTTAGTCAGATACTTAAAAATACCATTTTCAATTCTAAGTCATTTTGTAACTCTTAGAGGACAATAAACCAAGTGATCCTGGACTTAGAAGAAATGGATTGACGTTATGATGTTTTCATTTGAATAATGATACGTTGCTCGGGAGGCACGTAATGTATTAATAAAAGGATAAAACGCCAATCAATCTCTTTTAAGTAAGGTAATGCATTCATCCTGGAGTTTGGGTTGGTAGGACGTATATCATGTTTTTGATAAACATGTTGAGGGCCTCTGGGAGTGCCAATACGCTTGCTTGATGACACGTCGTTGACGTGGTCGGCAGAGGGAATGCCGATATGGTTGTACCGTTTGGATGACGGTCCGTTTGGATGACGGGATGTGCTCGGGTGGCATGGATACCAAGCTTGTCGTGTACATTCTAGGTGAATGTACGAATTGTTGTATACCTAGGAATACAACGCACTGTTGAGTGCTGGGTTGTCAGGGATGGACGTCAGAGAGTGACATAGTATGATGGAGATAGGCTTGAAAGCTAAAGTCATGCATCATGCCACTCATTTAAAATAATTGTGATAAATGAAATAAGTGTGAGCATCCTATGTGCATTCATTAACTGCTAAGTGTTATATGTGATTGTTGTTAATTGATGCATATTTAAATATTCATATTGTACAATTTATTCTCTATTTGTTATGTGTATATAATTGCTTACCCCTATGCCCTTGTAGGTGATGTCTCGTTACATTGCTTGCATCGAGATCCGGCCACTTCCTAATGGCACATGGATCTATGAGGACCATCGCGCGGTGTTCGAGGGTGAGGTAGAGGTTACCTTTTACCACCCGAACCCGTTGATCCGATTCCGTCCTCGTAGATTTAGGATTCCCATCATATACACTATGCATGTACCCCCGTTTTACACTTATCATGGACCACCTCCCACGCGACCAGCTCGCTCTTACCATAGTTTTCGTTTTCAACCTACCCGCTCTCACCCTTTTACTTCAAGGGTCGTCCGCGAGGAGACTCCCCCTTCTGATCCGAGGATCCCAGTCAGGGTTTCACCATCCCCTGACCCGGTACCCAGTGGTAGGGTACACTCTCCCTCGGACGAGATCGAGGAGGATCCGGTGGAGGACGAGAGTGGGAGCGAGCCTGTCGTGCATTCTACTGGGAGTGACTGGAGGGACGATGATCCCTAGGTACATGCATATGGTATGTGATGAGGATCAGTGGATCCGATGTGTGGAGGCTATGGAGGAGACTTGTTGCTGCTGCTGTGTTGTTGATGATGCTACTACTTTACTACTTATGTTTCTTTGAGACTGCTGCTATCACTACTACTGCATCTGATGAGGCCAGATCTACGTGACCACCCTTGGAGTTTATGTTTTGATTATGTACATATATTGTAGATATACTTTTGGGGTACTCTAGGGCTTTGGTCATATCACTATGTAGATCAGATTATGGACTTGTATTTTGAGATCTTGGAGACATGATGATGAGACTATGTATCTATGACTTTAACTATATATAAAACCTATGTTTATATTACTAATGACTGCATAGTCTGATAATTTCCGCTTACTCTGATTTAATCCCTTTAAGAGTTCGGCTATAAACATTATTTGATGGTATCGGATTTATCGAACAAAGCAAGGGTAACTTTAATTACTTGTATGATACAAATACATTTCAAAAGAGCGAATGTTACCCTATTTGTGAAAAGGTTTTAGAGATCGCCAAACTCGATACAAATGTTTTGAAATGGTGTAAAGTTTATTCTCCAAGAATTCCAAAGGACGATTTGTGCACCCGCTTAAAAAGAAAATTTTATTTTCCATATTTTCTTAACACTCACAAGTCCGTATATTATCCAAGATGAAACTTTAATTAATATATTATATTTGGGTAATTAGGAAGGGTGTCACACTGAGTGGTATCAGAGCAAAAGTCAGATCCTGTAGTAGTGGAAGTAGTTCAGAAAGGTAGCCATCACCATCAAGCAGGTATCTCCAGGGCATGCACATTATTTTGAATGTTAGTATTTTGCTTGTTGAGCTTTAGATACCCTTGATTTGGTTTGTATCTTGTCTCATTTGAGTACAAGACACAATTGATTGTAGATTTAAGCGCTTAAAATAAAGCTCTAGTATAGGTGGTGTTATGAAAGTTTCTTTAGTTCAACATATGTGACCATAAGCCCATAGCGCAGGTCTAATATGGCAACTAGAAACCAAAATCACACCAACGCGATGTTAGAAAGGATCACCACGGTGCTGGAAGCCATGCAACGACAGTCTCAACAACCATCTCAACCGGTCAACCCGTCTCATCAAGGTAATGTGGGTAACGCTGAAGCGAAGACTTTGGATGATTTTAGAAGCTGTAATCCGCCAAAGTTTGAAGGAGGATTTCAACCGGAAGAGGCCAACAAGTGGATTCACACCATGGATAAGATCTTGAGAACGTTGGAGTGTTCTGATGTTCAAAAGGTGGCGTATGCAACCTACATGTTAGAGGAGGAAGCTGAGAACTGGTGGAATCACACGATGCAGCTTCTGCAATATGAAGGAAGAGAGGTAAGTTGGGGAGTATTCATGGAGAAGTTTCTCCAAAAGTATTTCCCTGAGGACTTGAGAAGGAAGAAGGAGGTGGAGTTCTTGCAGCTGAAGCAAGGAAACATGAGTGTGGGTGAGTACGCAGCTAAGTTTGAAGAGCTGATGAAGTACTCTCCATACTACCAGAATAATCCAGATGAGAGGAGTAAATGCATTAAGTTTGAAGGAGGCTTGAGGCCAAAGTTGAAGTCGATTTTCAGCTATCAGAGGATTCAAAGTTTTCCTGCATTGGTGGATATGTGTAGGATGTATGAAGATGATACAAAGGCTGAGGAGGTGCAAGTCTTGGACAAGAAGGACAATCAGAGGATGATACAAAGCCCCGATCAATCGCCTGTCGACTACGCTGTATGACGAAGAGATCAACGGAGCCAAACCGGATGCCTCGACGACTGCCCGCACTTGCTGTGGCACGACATCTAATGATAACATATCAAATACATGGCTGTGACATCGGTTTAAGAGACGATCCTGCACAATTTAAATTAAGAAAAATTAGTAAAACAAATAAATAAAAATAAATATCAATTAATTAAAGAAATAAATAAAATTAAATTTAAATTAATTTTTTGTCTCGTTACGAATACTTACCCGTCCTTGCCATATTTCCTTCGCCTGGTGCTCGTCGTATGACTGCAACAACGAAGTATCTTGATGATCCTCATAGACGATCTCAGTCTGTGAATCATCAGCACCACCATCATCAGCACCACCATCATCATCTGAAGAAGAAGAAGAAGAAGAAGAAGAAGAAGGAGGAGGAGGATCAGGAACGGCATGGGAAGGTCCTCCTCGCTCCATCCGTCGTCGTCTACCCGATACTGACAAATAATCTCTCATCATGGGCATGTCATCGTCATCCCCGTTGTCGCTGATGTTGGAAAACTACACTCGGTAGGTGAAATAACTAGGAACACTAGGAGAACACCTAGAAAGGGGGGTTGAATAGGTGTTATAGAAACTTTGAAAGGTTTTCGCAAGAAACAAATCTAAACGATTAAAACCAATGAAAATCAATCAATTAACAAATATTATATCAGAGATTAAGCGGAAACAATCAACACCAATATTCTTATTGATTCACCTAGGTTATGAAAATGATTTTCCCTTTATCAATTTTGAACAATAAAGATTCAATTCAATCAAATATAGAAAAATCACTTTTTCTAGGTTTTCAATCAAGAACACAATTAAAGACTTGAATTGTAAAGAGTAGAGAGTTTAGAGATACCACACAGTGATTTATCCTGGTTCACTTTCATCCGTTTGAAAGCTACATCCAGTCCCCTCTTCAACCAAGAGAGATTCTTCACTATGAGGAATTAGAGTTTCTCAAATTACAAGTAAATGCCTCACAAGACTTCCTTCTTGCTAGCCTACAAAGGATACCACACCCATGCCTTGTAACCCTATTGAAATCTAATCTAACCTCTTCTCTTGCTTGCCGATACCCCACAACAAGACTTCCAATGCTTGCTTCACTACAAGACTTCCAATTGCTTGTTAACACAACAAGGCTTCCAAGTGCTTGATGAAATGCCTCACCAAGGCTTCCAAATAACTTTGCTTGATTCACAAAATCAAGGCTTCCAATGTTGTAGAATGTTTGCCTCTTGCAATGATTACAACTCAAATGAAAACAAAATAACAATCCTATGAATCTCTTTCAAAAGCTATGAAAAGATCAACATGAGAGATTTAAGGTTCTTGATCAAAGAATATGAAAATGAGAGCTTTGATCTTGAGAGAGTGAGAGAGAAAAGTGTGGCTTTTATTCTTTGTAAAATTATGTATCAAAATGATTCTAGTTAATAGAAATGATTAGGAAAAGGTTTTATAGAATACCCAAAAGTTGGAGCAACTTAGAATAGCTTTTGAGAAGTGAAAAACGTATTTAAAACAGTTACAGACCCTGTTTACTCGAGTAAAATAAGTGTTAATCGAGTAATACGAAAACTCCATAAATTTCACTCGAGTGAGACCAAAAATACTCGAGTAGAAGTGCAGAGAATCGATTATCAAAAGTTTGTTAATCGATTATCAGTTCAAAATACACTCTTAATCAATTATCAAAATCTGTTAATCGATTATTAACATTAAAAATCACTTAAAACTTGTTTTCTCAAAAACTAAACCTTTTCTTTCAAACCTTTAAGCCACCTATTGATTTTAGGCAAAGTGAATACTCAAAATATGATATAATCATGCATTCAAAAGAGATTCACTACCCTCTAATAACTCTACCCAAACTCATAACCTAAAAGACTTGTGAGGCGAAAGATAAAACAATAAAACATAAACTACCAAACTAAGTCTTCATGAGTTGGCTCTCTCTTCTTCACTTGATGTTTGTTGTTGCTTGTTGAGCTTGAACTTGATCAACACATTGAAGCTTGTTCAAAACCTTTTGTAGCTTGTTCAAAACCTTTTGGCATTTATCAAAACATTCTTCATGGATCTTACAATCTCCCCCTTTTTGAAAATGACAAACATGTTTTGAAATCGTTTGAAGTTCATTGAAGTTGTTGATGCTTGAACCATTTGATCACTTGGTGAGACTCTTGCTCCCCCTCAATTAATGCTTTTGACATTTGAAATCCAATTGAGTAAGCTTGATTCTCTCCCTATCTTCAACAACTTTGCTCAACCTACATATAAACAACAAAACAACCTTTCTCCAAACATACCATTTAAAAATTTCTCCCTTTGTTTCAAAACAACATATTTCTCCCCCTTTGGCATTATCAAAAAGAAATATATACCAATTGAAATAAGATCTAAACCAAAATAGAAGAAATATAACCAAAGCATGATAATCATCTAATGATTACTCAATGATACCAATTGAATTAACTAAACATTTAGAAAAGTAATACCAATTGAGAAAACTATGAGCAATATCTAACAATATCAATTGTAGATACCAATTGTATAATATCAAATGTTACCAATTTGTAGGATTTTCTTCTTGATACCAATTGAAGTAGCAAATGAATGAATATCACATGAAAGTCCTTTTGCTCTTCAATCATACCTACAAAAAAAAATCATGCTTTGCTTTTTGGTATCCAAATGGTTTTGGATCCATTTTTGTTAGTGTAGGGACTCTCACCCTTTTTCATCCAAACAAAATCTCCTTTAGGTATACCATGCACTTTAACATAACACACATTTGAAGTATGTCCATGAGTACCACAATAGAAACATGTTGGTGCATTTGAAAAATCAACCTTTGAAAAATCAACAACATTTCTATGAGATTTACTCTTAGGATTAGTATAACCCAAACCAAACTTGTTTGAATTTTCTCTTTGAAAATTTAACAATGTTCGCAATCTAATATCACCATTTGAGAAACTTGCAAGCTTATTTTTCAAAATAGCATTTTCATCTTTGAGCAACTTGCAATTCTCACAATCAACCACAATATTCACTCTACTAGCACAATCACAAGAAGAACTAGCATATATAAGATCAAGAGTTTCATTTTCAAGATTAAGCTCATCAACTTGTTTTTGAAGTTCTAAAATCTTTTGTTGATGTTCCTCAATGAGCTTCTTCCTATCAATATTTTTCTTAGCTAATTTCTTGAGATGTTCATGCATTTCTTCATAAGCATTATATAACATTTCATAATTTGAAGAAATTTCGGATTTAGTAAGACTTACATCGCTTTCGTCACTTTGCTCACTTGATTCATCATTTGAGCTTTCCTCTTCATGTACTTGAGCTATCAAGTTGAGACAAGCGGCATGTTCATCATCCGAAAAACTACTAGTTGTGCTTTTCTTGTCTTGTTCATCATCACTATTCCAAACAATGTATGCCCTTTTGTGTTTTGCATTTTTCTTCTCTTTCTCCTTCTTCTTGAGAGACTTAGAGCATGAGTACTTGAGATGACCGGGCTTTCCACATTCATGGAAAACTACACCTTCTTTTGAAGTCTTGGTCTTGTAGTGTGGGGAATCCTTCTCTTTACTTTTGTCCTTGTTCAACCTTCCTTTTCTCCTTAGAATTTTATTGAACTTTCTTAGTAGAAGCTTCATCTCCTCTTCATCAATATCCGAATCGGAATCTTCATTATCATCATCATTGGAACTCTCTTCCTTTTGATATGATCTTTGAGCTTTAAGAGCAATTCCTTTTCTTTCTCCATACTTGACCGATTCTTCATGCTTATGCAAACGTTGAAGCTCCATTTCATGTTCTTGTAACTTTCCGAAAAGTGTTGCTAAGTCCATTGTGTCCAAGTCCTTTGATTCAACAATTGCGGTAACCTTGGGTTGCCATTCCCTACTTAGACATCTTAAAACTTTGTTAACAAGTTCACAATTCACAAAAGTTTTACCAAGAGCAATGAGATGATTAACAATATGAGTAAAATGTTTTTGCATAAAACATATAGGTTCATTAGGCAACATATGAAACAATTCATATTCATGCATCAAAGAATTCAATCTAGCACGCCTAACTTCACTAGTTCCTTCATGTGTGACTTGCAAGGTGTCCCACATATCTTTGGCATCTTTACATTGGGAGACTCTAAAGAACTCATCATAAGATAGAGCGGAGGTGATGATATTTTTTGCTTTTAAATCATATTGAATTTTTCTTTTATCATCATCGGTCCACTTATCTTTGGGAGTAAGTGTAAGCACACCTTCTACATCTTTTGAGGGAATATAAGGACCAATTTTAATGGCTTCCCAAATGTTCACATCTATAGCTTCTATAAAGATTCTCATCCTAATTTTCCAATAACCATAACCCTCTCCACCAAACATAGGAGGGCGATTAATTGAAGCACCTTCACCACCAAAAAGATTCGTAGAACCCATTGTAGTTTCCTTAGGATCTTTAACGAAAAAGCTTTATGCTCGTGTCTTTCGACCGAGCTCTGATACCACTTGTTGGAAAACTACACTCGGTAGGTGAAATAACTAGGAACACTAGGAGAACACCTAGAAGGGGGGGTTGAATAGGTGTTATAGAAACTTTGAAAGATTTTCGCAAGAAACAAATCTAAACGATTAAAACCAATGAAAATCAATCAATTAACAAATATTATATCAGAGATTAAGCGGAAACAATCAACACCAATATTCTTATTGATTCACCTAGGTTATGAAAATGATTTTCCCTTTATCAATTTTGCACAATAAAGATTCAATTCAATCAAATATAGAAAAATCACTTTTTCTAGGTTTTCAATCAAGAACACAATTAAAGACTTGAATTGTAAAGAGTAGAGAGTTTAGAGATACGACACAGTGATTTATCCTGGTTCACTTTCATCCGCTTGAAAGCTACATCCAGTCCCCTCTTCAACCAAGAGAGATTCTTCACTATGAGGAATTAGAGTTTCTCAAATTACAAGTAAATGCCTCACAAGACTTCCTTCTTGCTAGCCTACAAAGGATACCACACCCTTGCCTTGTAACCCTATTGATATCTAATCTAACCTCTTCTCTTGCTTGTTGATACCCCACAACAAGACTTCCAATGCTTGCTTCACTACAAGACTTCCAATTGCTTGTTAACACAACAAGGCTTCCAAGTGCTTGATGAAATGCCTCACCAAGGCTTCCAAATAACTTTGCTTGATTCACAAAATCAAGGCTTCCAATGTTGTAGAATGTTTGCCTCTTGCAATGATTACAACTCAAATGAAAACAAAATAACAATCCTATGAATCTCTTTCAAAAGCTATGAAAAGATCAACATGAGAGATTCAAGGTTCTTGATCAAAGAATATGAAAATGAGAGCTTTGATCTTGAGAGAGTGAGAGAGAAAAGTGTGGCTTTGATTCTTTGTAAAATTATGTATCAAAATGATTCTAGTTAATAGAAATGATTAGGAAAAGGTTTATATAGAATACCCAAAAGTTGGAGCAACTTAGAATAGCTTTTGAGAAGTGAAAAACGTATTTAAAATAGTCACAGACCCTGTTTACTCGAGTAAAATAAGTGTTAATCGAGTAATACGAAAACTCCATAAATTTCACTCGAGTGAGACCAAAAATACTCGAGTAGAAGTGCAGATAATCGATTATCAAAAGTTTGTTAATCGATTATCAGTTCAAAATAGACTGTTAATCAATAATCAAAATCTGTTAATCGATTATTAACATTAAAAATCACTTAAAACTTGTTTTCTCAAAAACTAAACCTTTTCTTTCAAACCTTTAAGCCACCTATTGATTTTAGGCAAAGTGAATACTCAAAAATATGATATAATCATGCATTCAAAAGAGATTCACTACCCTCTAATAACTCTACCCAAACTCATAACCTAAAAGACTTGTGAGGCGAAAGATAAAACAATAAAACATAAACTACCAAACTAAGTCTTCATGAGTTGGCTCTCTCTTCTTCACTTGATGTTTGTTGTTGCTTGTTGAGCTTGAACTTGATCAACACATTGAAGCTTGTTCAAAACCTTTTGTAGCTTGTTCAAAACCTTTTGGCATTTATCAAAACATTCTTCATGGATCTTACAGCTGACTGTTGCGTTCTTCATCCTCGGCATCTGAAATTGCAAAATACAATGTGAAAAAAAAGTAAATAGAAATCAATGTTGCTAAAATATACAATGAAAAAATAAATAAAATTAGTAATTTGTAACATAATAAATATTAAATACATTAGTAATTATTCATGTGTACCGTCAATTTAAAAATATATACTCAAGGCTTAAAAAATATAAAACTTAAAGAAAGAACAAGATAATAATTAAAAAGTTAAAATTAAATAATAATAAAATAAAATAATAAAATATTAAAAGTAAATAATAGAATAAAATAAATTAATTAAAAAAATAAATAAATTAAATATAAAAGGGTAAAATTAAATAATAATAAAATAAAATAAAAAATAATAAAATAAAATAAATAAATTAAAAAAATAAAAAATATTAAAATTAAGTAATATTTATCCTATTCCTTTTTTAGATCAAGATTATAATCCTCTTAATCTTTTCTGATCTATAATATTTAATTATTTAAATTAAGTAATATTTATCCTATTCCTTTTTTAGATAACATTAAAATACTCTTTATTTTTCCTGATCTATAATATTTAATTATTTAAATTAAGTAATATTTATCCTATTCCTTTTTTAGATCAAGATTATAATCCTCTTAATCTTTTCTGATCTATAATAATTAAGTATTTAAATTAACTAATATTTATCCTATTCCATTTTCAAATCCTCTTAATCTTTCCTGATCTCAACATCAACAAATTCAAAACAACAAATATTTTTATAAAATATTAAATAAATAAATTTTATATAAGTTTAAATAATTATTTTTATAAACATTATTATAATTTTAAAAACATTAAAAAATTAAAAATAACACCCTCGCTGAGGGTGCAGCGAGAGAACTGTAACATCCTAAAACTTTATTTTAAATGAAATTATTAAATAAAAACCTAAGAAAAATTGAAATAATGACTTAATGAATTTTGGTAGATAGGTGAGTGGTGATTATAAGTCCTAGGGGTTGTATAGAAGGCAGTTGTGGCTTCGGGCAAAGTCATATAAGCGAAATCGGGAGTTAAATCGGCGTTTTCGATGTTAGAAATCGATCGAAAAGAGAAAATTAGAAATTTATTATAGGATAATAAGAAAATAAATTTCCACCGTTGGATATGAAGTTTATGGGGTGAAGAAGCTTGTCTAAAAATTTGGACTCGATCCGACGGTTGACGAAAAAGTTATAGCGAATCGAAGGTTGGAAACCCAGATTTTCGCCCAGGCGCACGAGTCATGCGTCCAGGCGGGTGCACTATTCATTTGGTGCACCAGACAGTGAAAAACCCGCCCAGGCGAGGCACCAATTCGCCCAGGCGAGCGATGTTGCGCACCAGCCAAGCTCGGTCAGGTGCCTGTCTGGCGCTCAAGCGCCAGACCCGTGCTCGAGCGCGAGCGCGCAGGCCAGAATTAAATCTGGTGCGTCCAAGTTGAAACTTGGTGCCAAAGCATGGCACCATGGCCACACGATCTTCTTGGCTTTTTGGCAGAAAAATAAAGCACCAAAAATACTTCATTTCATCACCTTTCAACTCCAAACAAACCCACCACCTTCATCAAGTTTCTCTCAACTCCAAGAACATTTCCATCACCAATCCACCATACACACTTGATTTTTGGGCACCTCAACCCAAAATCAAACACACCCATCAAGCCTTGCACCATGGATTTTGATTGAAGCTCATCCCTTTCTCCTCCCTTGGTTCACACGTGTGGCTCCCTCTTCCATCCTTCTTGGTTTTCAATTTCCACCATTGTTGGGGTAAGTAAAGCTTCATACCATGATATTGATTTCCTTTCCATCCCAACTTTCCTTAGTTCATAGAAATTATGTTTAAAACCTTAGGGTTCTTGCACTCATGGTTATGTAAGGATTTTATTTCATGCCTTCCAACTCAAACCAAGGCAAAGATAAGGATCATTCTTCTTGTGCTCTCTCAAATAGGGTTGTGTACCATCACTTCATCATTTCCTTATTGAGGTGGCAAGCTAAGCTTAGGAAATTCAAATTTCCAAGATTTTGAGCTAGGGCTCACTAAGGTTCTATTTACTTCTTGCTATATTGAGGTAAGGAGAGGGTTATAGTGAGTATTACCTTACTCTGGGGTTTAGTTTACAATATGCATATAATGGGTACTAAGATTTTTGTGTTAGTTTAGATTGATATGATATAGAATAATTGTTAAAATAGAATTTATGACTTAGGGAAATTATTTTGATGTTGATATGTTTCATCTTGATATTTGGTAATTGTTGATAATTTGAATGCTTGATTTGTGAAATGACTGAGATATTATGTTGATTAGAATTCAAGGCAAAGAATGTCAATAATGAATAAAGTAAATAATAATGGAAGTGCAGTTGAATTGAGGATCGGTGCATTGATAGACTAGGTGCCCCTGCCGGGTGTATCAAATTCCCAAGGGCTACGTTCTCAACCAGGCATGAAATTCCCATTAGGTCCAAATTCCTGTTAGGCATCGATGCACCAAGACTCAATTCACTGCCAAAATAAAAGACATAAAATGTGTTGAGAATGTGAAAAGTGAATGAATTCAAATAACTGAATGTGTAATTGGTATGTGGAAATTATATGATAGCATAGCTTAACAGGTGAAGCCTTTTGGGTGAGATAGAGACCTGGTTGAGCGAGAGACCCTTGGGTGTGCCAAAGTCCTGGCAGGAGCGTTAAATTCCTAGTGATGCAAACCGGTTCTAACCGGGAGTGTTGTCTAGACATGGTAAGTCGTGATCGCGCATGTGGTGCGAACGCAATAAAGTCGTGACTGGAATACACTGAATGAGAAATGTGATTATAAATTGTGAAATGAGAATAAAGGGCATTATGAGATTAATGTATGAGAATAAAGAGATAAAGTTGACTTGAGAAGTTAATGACTACTTGAAAATGAATTGTGATACATTGACTCTTATTTATGATGTTGTGATTGAATTGTGGTATGTGTATGGCTTAGTGTTGCATTATGTCTTAATTGGAAACTGCCTCCCCATTTTATGTGTAATACTCACTCCTTACTATCACCACAGATACTGAGGAAGAGTTTGCACCTGATCAGGCCGAGCAGGAGTACTCTCCCTCACAGGGAGAGTAGGTTACCTTTATCTATGTAGGACATGGGAATGTCCTGGGCCCAGTAATCTGATGTGAATCATTTTTGTGGTATATATAATGTAAATAGCTTTTTGGGGGCCCAGGACGACTCCTTTTGGGAAGGGGTCTTATTTTGGGGAAAAACTGTTTTCCAAAACTTGTTTATATTCCGCTTAACTCTGATGCTTATACTCTGATGTCTCATACTGTGGTAACTTTTTGTGTGCACGATGTGGCACTAGATGATATATATATATATATATATATATATGTGAATAGCCCTGCTGGCTTTGAAATTTGAATGATGTTGTTTATCAGGTTGCAGGAAAACCAGAATTTTTGGGAAAGTCCTAAAAACAAACGAAACTCCGTCCGTTTGACGGGAGATTTTTATGAATTAAAAAGAAAATTTTAAATTCACTATTTTAATTAAGGGTATAAAAGGGTAAATAAACTTAGGTGTTACAAGAACAAATTCATGCTCTCGCTACACCCTCAACGAGGGTGTTATTTTTCTGGAAAAATAACACTCTCGCTGATTATTAAGCAAGCAAACCTTTCATTATCTACCGGCACAGACATAATAAAACTCAAACAAAAATTCAATAAACAAATCCTAAACACTAAACAACACAAATCTATAACTATTAATCAATAAATCTAAGATTTCTAAACACATTCTACAATTAAATGAAAAAAACGAAAAAAAAAATAACAAAACAGTTTGCAGAGAGAGGAGCAGAGTAATGGTTGGAACAAACTAACCTTTGTGTTTGTTGCTTGCTTTGTGGAGGTGCTGTGCTTGCTTTGTGGAGGAGAGGAGGGAGTTCTTATGTAGAGGAAAATAGCAGAACGTGGAGCAGAGGAGGGAGTAAAAGTTTTAGTTAATGAAAAAGATAGAGGAGGGGTTCTAGTTTTTTGACTCATCCCATTGATTAGTTAACCCCTTTTTTAAATGAATATTCCAAAATAACGTATTAACGTGGACAGGATGAGGGTGTATTAAAGTGGAGCAGAGGGGGTGGGTTTCTAGTTCAACGTGCAGAGGAGGGAGTAATATTGGAGGAGGAAATCTTTGTGGAGGATGTGAAAAGATGTATTTTGAATTTCAAATTTCAAAATGAGTAGAATAATGGGAAGGATAAGGAAGGAATAAGACAAAGGTTATTTTAGGATTATTTAAAATTATAAGGTTATTTTGGAATATTTATTTAAAAAAGGGGTTAACTAATCAATGGGATGAGTCAAAAAACTAGAACCCATATTAATTTGACACATAACAAAATAAATTTAAAAAATTAAAAAGAAAAAAGGACTTAATAATTTGAGCTCGCGGACTCGCCCTGTTGCCTCCCAAAAAATGCGGGGGCAATGCTTAATTTTTTTAGTCCAAATTTTAATTAGGGTTAGGCTGATCCGCACGTAAAAAGAGAATTAGTTCCCAAACTCCAACTTTTAGCCCCAACCCCCAATTTAATTGAGAAATGACAAAAATACCCCTTATTATATTTTTTTTCCACCAAACCCCAAACTCCCTCCTTCTTATTCTTCTTCCCCAAACCACCAATAGAACCCCAAACCCCAAACCTTTCATCTTCCACTTTCCCACCCCCAAACCCAAACTCCTTGTCTTCTACCTTCATCCTTCTCCCAAATCTCAAACCTCAAATACAACTCGTTGAAATTCTGGTTGAGATGTTGTAAATTTTACAATTGACAAAGAAAAAAACAAACAAACTAACTATAACTGCTGTGCTATAGCCACATGATTGTGAACATATTAAGAGTCAAAAAATAAGCAGCCATAAAAAAAATATTCAAAAAGAACAAAATTTCTCTTCTCCGGCCATGTTTTTTTTTTCTGGGTCTGACAAATTTTCGAGAACCCCGTGCCGGAATTTCAAGAAATTCCGACACTGGTTCGTCGGAATTGAACACCATACACAATTCCGACGAACCAGTGTCGGAATTTCTTGAAATTCCGACACGGGGTTCTCGGAAATTTGTCAGACCCAGAAAAAAAAACATGGTCGGAGAAGGGGGATGACGGCATGGGAGGGAGGCCATGGCCGAGGTTGGTGGGGCGTGAGGGTGAAGGGGGTGTGGGTTTGGGGAATGGTTTGATCAAGGAAGAACTGATTGGAAGTTATGTGGAGGCGGTGGAGACATACCTGATGGAGAGGGTGACGAGGCGATGGAGATGGTGATCGGGCGGTGGAGATGGTGATGGGGCGGTGGAGATCGTGAGGCACCGTGATGGAGGGGAAGAGAATCGTTTGGGGAAGGAGAATAAGGAGGGAGATTGGGGTTTGGGGAATGGTTTGATTTAGGGAAGAAGTTATGTGGGGGGTATTTTAGGATTATTAATAAAAGGCTTTTTTAAGCGATAGGTCCCTAAACTTAGGGGGTGTTTTGGATTTAGTCCTTAATCTTTTTTTTGTTGGATCTAGTCCCTAAACTTTAACGTCGTTTGGAACTAGTCCTTCCGTTAACACAAAGTTAACTCCGTTAGTGTCTTCCAATAAGATGTTGCCACGTGTCCCAACTTGCATTTTTTTTGGCTTTTTTTTTTTACTTTGAGGTCCCTGAACTTAGGGGAAGAATTGAATTTAGTCCCTATCCTTTTTTTCGTTGGATCAGGTCCCTAAACTCTGGACCATTTTGGATTAAGTCCTTTTGTTAGTTTTAATCTAACACCGTTACCCTGAGAAAATTTTTATGCCATGTGGACCAATAAATTAATGCCACATGGAATTTTTCTTTTAAAATTGAAAAATTACAAAAAATAAATAAAATTAAAAAAATGATTTTTTATAACGATTGGAGTAAAACGCGTTTGCGACGAGATGCATCATCGTCACGGTCGTGATGTCTCGAGCACTCACCACTGCCATCAAGGTAACGATTTGAGAAGCTTTCTCCACCGTCCTCAAGGTCGCGCCTCGATCTGAGTTTTGTGCTTGCTTCGGTTTACAGCGAAAATCACTGTCACAGTCACAAGTTCGCTTGATGGTGTGCGGCGGCGCTAGTTATAGCCAAAGCCCCTGCAACTTAGTTGCGGCGGCGACCCCGAAGATTCTCTTCGTTCTTCATCCTTCGCTTGGTCATCTTCTCTGCAAATCTGATGCGACACCAAAGGAGACCAGTCGCGCTTCCTTCACCATGCAGCAGCCTCGCAACTTCGAACCCTCAACAACCTCAGCGTCCTCTGCTTTCCAGCCTCCGCCCTCTGCTTCCTCTGCCTTCTTCTTAGCAGTGCATCATATGTAGAGTCTGGAGGGAGGAAGAAACGCAACAAGTATATTTGATTGACACAGAAAAATCTCTTTTTTATTACTTTAGAGTTTGATGATAAAGGTTTGGTAGGTGTCTAACTCAGTTTTTATCACTTGACACTGTGTGTGTTCTTTTTTTTGTTTTGTTTAGATCTTTATATTCTGAAAAACAATGCCACCCCCTAAAGCAAGGTGAAGAAATCATGATGTCAAGTCCTAACGAGACGATCGAGCACGACGAGGAACGAGAGGAAGATAGGGAAGGTGGTTCACATTCTGGCCTGAAAAATTTCTGTGGCATGGTGGATCTGTTAATGATGCTTGGTTCAGTTGTACTTCAAATCAGGTAATATTTGGCTTTTTTTTAATTTTATTTATTTTTTGTAATTTTTCAATTTTAAAAGAAAAATTCTATGTGGCATTAATTTATTGGTCCACATGGCATAAAAATTTTCCCAGGGTAACGGTCTTAGATTAAAGCTAACAGAAGGACTTAATCCAAAATGGTCCAGAGTTTAGGGACCTGATCCAACGAAAAAAAGGATAGGGACTAAATTCAATTCCTCCCCTAAGTTTAGGGACCTCAAAGTCAAAAAAGCCAAAAAAAATGCAAGTTGGGACACGTGGCAACATCTTATTGGAAGACACTAACGGAGTTAACTTTGGGTTAACGGGAGGACTAATTCCAAACGACGTTAAAGTTTAGGAACCAGATCCAACAAAAAAAAGATTAAGGACTAAATCCAAAACACCCCCTAAGTTTAGGGACCTATCGCTTAAAAAAGCCTTAATAAAATGGGGGTTTGGGGGATAAAACATGGGGGCTGGGAACTAAATCTCACGTAAAAATTGAGAGCATTTTTGGTTGAGTTATGGACATTAAAACAAACCACGTGTGTAATAGTGTGAGGTAACCCACACAAACCCAAGTCCCCAGCCGGCCCAAAAACATACTTTAATGAATTTTTGAGACACTTGCAGGAACCAATATTAAAAAAAAAGGAATAAATTAGCATTAGCTTCATGACTTTATGTTGTTTTTAATTAAAAAATGTTAATTAAAGGACTCATTGTTCATTTTTTATGCTAATTTTTTTTAAATAAAAAAAATGGGCCTGCCCTCGGCCTACCCGCAGAAAAGGTGGCAAGCAGGACATGCATTTATGGGGGTGCTTGCAGGTGTGATTCATGTCCACTCATTGGCCCTAATTGTCAATGTTAAATATATGTTTCATAAAAATTACGTATGTTATTAGATTCTTGAATTTATGTGATTATGTGTTTAAGTACGCTAAATTTACTTGCATTAGAAATGATGTTGGAATTGAATTGGATTTATTTACTTGATTGTATGATTATTATGCAAGTTCTTGATTTATTGAAGATAATTATGATTAATACATGTAACACCCCGATTTGTCAGCTTGAAAAATATAATTACCTTTAATAAAATGTAGTAAAATTTCGAGCAATTTTTTTTTTTACAATGGTGACATGAACATGATTTCATTGTTTACAAAAATACTTAATTAAGAAAAGTTATTTTGTCTTGTTCCGTGTAAGACCCGGGCTGATGAGGGCGGGGAGTGATCGCCGGGGCAAGAGGCACGGACAAGGAGCGGCTCCTGGCAGACTTCTAAGGGAGGGGTACATGAATGAACCGACACACCGGAATGAGAGGGTGATCCTGAGACTGTGTAGGAATGGGACTACATAGTACAGGAAGGCTTAAATGAATTGATTGGTACTACCCATATCAACAAGATGCATCTTCTTTTCGGTAGCCCATCACATAAGAACTCCATGGTTAAGCGTGCTTGACATGGGGTAATTCTGGGATGGGTGACCTCCTGGGAAGTTTTCCCGGGAAGTGTGCGAGTGAGGACAAAGCACGCTGAAAAGACTCGTGTTGGTATGTGGGGATAGTCGCAATCCATTTGCCTGCCAAGGATGTTACATTCCGTGTTTGTGACGACCCAACTTTTAAACCTTAACTAATATTCTTTTATTCTAAAAAATGCGACCATTTTTTTCTTTTTACTAAAAGTTAAGTCATCATCATTTTTAATCTTGCGGAAGAAATTACAATCATCGTATAGAAAGATAACCCACTTCATATTATATCATCATAGCTCAAAAGAGACTTACAACATTCATTACATAAGCTTGGGCTAGGAAGTTAAACATACTAAATTTAGTTAGAACTCTAGGCCATTACACTATATCACAATATCTTACGCCAAAATGTATAATAACCTAGAGCATATGGTTTGCAACTCCAAAATGTATAACAAGAAAGGAAAAGAAACCTGATGAGTTATATCATACACATTCCACTAACAGGAATTCAACTTTAGTCGTCAGTTCCCCACTGACTCCCAGTTGAATTCTCCATGGGATCCTCATCCACCATTCGATTATCATCTTCCACTGGGTCCTTATCCTCGATGGTGTCCTCCTCCTCCTCCCCGTCCTCCTCATGTGCCGGTTCCGCAGGCACATAAATCGGAGTCCTTGATCGGACTCTAGGGGAAGGACCAGGGTGAGTGGGAACTTCAAAAACAACTCTTTCAGTTGAGGGTGAAGGACTCGGTGGAAGGGTGCGTCTTGTAAAGCGTCGTGGTGGCGGTGGAGGAGTTCCATGGCGGAAAACAAAATTTGATGAAATATGCATAATATACACCATTGGGATTCTTGTCCTTCGCGGGCGCATTCGGGACCAAGGGTTAGGATGACGAAAAGTAATCTCCACGTCACCCTCGAACGTGGCCCGATGTTCATCAAAGCTCCACTCCCCATTAGGGAGCAGCCTTATCTCCACGCACAGCATGTTTCGTGCCATATCCTACATACAAGGGATTAGGAGTAAGTCATAGCTAAATATATACAATAACAAATGAGTATAACAGGGGCTAAAAATAACATACGCATATCATCATTTAGAAGAAAGAATGCAAGTACATATGCTCAAACCACTTTTATCACGCATTAGATTTTATTAGTGTCATGATGCATGCCTACTCCTCATTCATGCATCACGATTCGGTAGACTCGACCTTCTTTTCTGTGAACCTGGGCCAGATAGCTACCTTATCCATTGAACCGGAGCGAAAACCATATCATAGTCATTCTGATTGTTTGGGAGCTAGCCTTCATAGCATCCTATGTCATGGCATTCCTTTATTCTATCCTATACTAGAGTCCCAAATCAAAATCAGGAGCAATCCCATTCACACCATGCATGATAATGTCACAAAGGGTTCTTTATTTCTTTTCATTATTCTCATCAGCATTCTTGGCAGTACATCGCCGGATACTTCAATACTCAGTTCTTTTCCATTTCCTTAACCTTCTTAAACACTTTCAAAAAAAGGCCATCAGCGGCATAGCCACTTTGTGATGGTTTTAACCAGTTCCATTTCTTAACTTAATAATTTCAGAAAAAAAAAGGCCATCAGCGGCATAACCACTTTGTGATGGTTTTAGGAGTAGTAATTAGGACGTTATTAATCAGTTTTGATTTATTATTCCATTGGGACACCACTGATAGGTTACTTATCAACCAAATGGATGCAATGTCCATTGGGACTCCCACAGGGTAAAATATCAACCAAATGGATATAAAGTTCCGTTGGGACACCACTGATGGGTTACTTATCAAAAAATATTTGAGTCTTTAAAGATCTACTCGAGTCGTTCTTCATTTTCCAGAATACTCGAGTCTTTCTCGAAATACTCTAGTCCTTTTTCTGCAACAGCACTAGTTTTTCTGCATTTTATGCACCAATTCGAAATTCTTGCTTGTTTATTTCAATTCAATGCAAAACAGAAGTTCTAACACATAAAATAAACATGTTACAAGTATAAAAACACAATCATAACAACATAGAACAGAATCAAATCACAGATTGCATGAAAACATAGAAAATGTTCATTTTAACATATGAAATCCATTTCTACACAATTTTAAATTCGTGCAACAATCCAGTGAGCATTATTAGGTTCATTTAAACTTGTTTGAACTTAAAAACCATGGGTTTCTGACCTCCAAGTCAGTTTCCCAATTCAAGTTGCATCCCTCTTTGAACCTTTAATGGTTCCTACATTTCTAGCTTGAAATAACTCATTCTAGTATTTAGGTAACTCTTCCCTTACCTCAATGAAGCTAAAGAAACAATTGATTGAAGAAGAAAGGGGCTGAATTGAAATTCTTGATTCTGCACTGGTGCAAAACAGTTGCACTAGCTGACTTTGGCAATCAATTACAATATGATTAAGACATGAAAAACAACGAAATAAGTTAGCTTAAGCAACTAGGGAATGCTAACTTTAATCAGAAACAAATTTGGAATCAAGAGGGTTCCTAGATCTACCAAACCAATTCGAGAAAGAAGGGTGTTTGACACTGAATTGTGCTCTGTTTTCACAGCTTCAAACTCTCAACTTTGAAAGCCTAGAACTTGATCTACACGAGGTTAATTTGTGTGGCTCTTGGTTCTAATTCAAGATTGGAATTAGAACTTCGAATTGTGTTTTGGTTTTACTGGAATTGGGTGAGAATTGAGTGAGAACGAAGGGATCAAAGACAGCACCAGAAAACAGAGGAAATTGGACAGAAATTCGGGTTTTGAGTGATTTTGATGAGTTTCTAGCTTCCCCAATCACCTATTTATAGTCTAAGATATCGATTACCCTCCTTCGAAGTAAAGTCCAGCTCTGTGCTTGGAACTAAGAGAATTGCGTTTTGGTTCGAAGTTTGAATTGAAATCGACTTATACACACACAGCCACTGCTCGAACTACTCGAGTCTTTCCCAAAAGACTCGAGTATCCCAACTAAAAATTCAAATTTTCTAAGTACTAATTACAGTACTCGAGTCTTCCCACAAATACTCGAGTATTTAGACCAAATTTCAGAAAATTCATTATTTTATTCAATATAATAATATTATTCTTTAAATATTTAATTCCTTTTATTTATTTCAAAATATAGGATCTTACAATGTCACTCATTCATCTCCAAATCGATATGTTACCAACATCGCGTTTTGAAACTTTCCCTTATCAACCTCGTTCGGAAGGAAATTCATTTACTTTAACCATATTAAAAATTTAGCATCATAAAATCTGAATGGTCATACATAATAAAATACATAACAAAGGGGTACAAGGTGGTACAAAAGTAATGTCCAAGTAACTAACATGAGTACAATGCTAGCTAAGAATAGTTAAACAATTGAAAAGAAACTAGTGGTCATTAGTGCTGAGGATACTCCCAGGGAGGTCTTCTCCGACTCCAGCCAACAACATCACCACTTTTCACTTCCCACGTACTCATAATCATTGTGAAAGAATATCTCTTGCCCATACATCCAATAGGTTTAATCTCTCGTAGCACCAGAAGCTTTACTAGAGGGTTGCAGAGTCGTATACCAGAAAAAGAAAGAACGAACGAGAGAGTAAGCATTTCGAACGACGAATCGTCGATGGCGCGGGCTTACAACAGGTAATACACTAAGACAATAAACAAATCATCACGTAGTATGCAATTCAACATATAACAAATGCATCATTAACATAATCATCATCACATAATCTTTTCTCATCATCATTTTAACATAATCATTTCTTATAGCCATCTTCATTCTCATTATTGATATCAACACCATTATTCACATCCACAAACTTGAGCTCAAAATACTATAAGTCGTTCCAACATTATTAATTTTTTCTTATTAAGTCTTATCAGATCTCAACCATCGATGATAAGGGGAAACAAAATATCATCGAGGTAAAGGAAATTGGTTAGCACACACGACTACATCTCCTCCAAAATCCTCCCAAAACCTAAATCGGAAGCAAACAGGTGTACAGGAACCTTAACCACGTAGGTCGTGCAGCCGATAAAAATGAGAAGCATAAGCTTTGTCGTAGATGATGTTGCATAATAAGAATCGGGGCCCAATACGAATCAGACAGCCCACCTCGTTCAGTTCCCTCTCACCGTTCCAAATTTGTTCAAGGGGGTGACAATACTTCTCTAGTTCCGGAGCAGGACTTGCTACGGTTCATCGGGTCATGCAGCCCCGACCACATATAGAACTCATCCTGCCTAGAGAAGCACTCAAGGCTTCTTGAGGTATCACCATCATTACCTTCTGATTTGGGTCCAATATATGATGTTTTGAGCATTAATTTCGCCTTCTTTTACTATGGATTTCGCTTGTTTATCTTGTAAATTTAGGACTTTTTGTATAGTTTTTAGGAAGTTAGGTAATTTAGAATCCTTTGAACGTTTTGATCCGTTTTGTGTATGTTTCAGGTACTTTCGAAGCTTAATTGAAGAAAATAATTATGGAGCTGAAAAGAGGATGAAAGGATCTTGAAAATGGTGCAAGAACGGATCGAAACAGAGTCGGAAGCAGGTCCACACGCCCAGGCATGGAGCTCCCCATGCCCAGGCGCGCGACCCCCGTTGATCAGCACAGAATCAGACCTGTGCGCCAAGGCATAAGGTCCTGGGCGCCCAGGCGCGCGAGCGACGCAGAAGCCCAATTGGGCTGATTTCTGATCAGTTTTGCTTCCTATCAATTGGGATTAGTTTTAGACTTTAAATATAGGTTTTTCCATTAGGTTCGGTAGACTTTTCAGAGCCAAATAAGAGATTAGAATAGAATTAGGATTGGAGAAGAGAGGTTGTTCATCAATTGAGAGCGAGGAGGCAAGACACAAGGATTGAAGATTGGAAGATTGAAGATCTCTTGTGGGTAAATCGATTATTGTCTATGATTATTAGTTTTTACCATTCCTTGTATTTCTTCTTCCAATATGTATAATTGAACCTCTTGTTAGGAATAAGGTGGATTTGTATGGATCTTAATTTGGCTGTTTATTTATGAATTAATGTTTTTCCTTTTAAATCAATTGCTTGGTTGTGTTTTAAATACAATTCATAGAATTAACTACTTTATGTTTTGCTTTGGTAATCTAAACCTTAATTGGAAAATTAGGATTAAGATTAGGCCTTTCAACCAAACAATATAATTATTCAATTTGTAGGAATACTTTTGGGTAATTGTATAACTCTTATAAATTAGAACTTGTAACACTCCTAATTTTGTCCCTTGAATATTTATATTTATATAATAAAAGTTTATTTTCCAAATTATAAAGTTTTCTTTTAAATCGATTAATTATATAAATAATGTGCATTTAATTAGTAAATATTTTAAATGAGTAAATTATGTGAAAATATAATTTTCATAGTTTAATCCTTAAATTAGGACCTAATAATAATATTAGAAAGGTTTTTGGAGGGAAAGGAATTAAAAACTAAATTTTTGAATTTTACACAGCATCTAACCGGTTATATGTGCCATGTAACCGGTTAGACGATGAACCCAGAATTAGGGTTAGTGCGTTTTGATGAGTAATCACCCATTAATCTTCGTTAATCGCCACGAATACCTCTCATGCATGGTGGGAGACACGCGTCTCTCTGCATGTAACCACAAATTGTGTATAAATAGCCATGATCTTGGTGGAAATAGGCTCATTTTCTTCAGTGTTGGTGTTGATCCTCTGTTTTGAAGCAGCAACTTCGTCTCTTTGATTCTCTCTGTGTGGGTAGAGTTAGGTTACAAACGATACACCATTAATGCAAAGCTTCATATTTAAGCTTTGCAGTGATATATAAATTGTGAGTTGAGAGTGAGGGAGCAAGGAGAAACCAAGCTGTGAAGTGAAGGTGTTTTCTATCAAGAAACCAGAATCAGATTCGTGAAGCTCACTTTGGAGTCTGATTTTGGTGAGTACATGAACTCTTTGAGCCTCATTTTTGTTTCTATAGTTCATGCATGTTACCTAGAACACAATCTAACCATTTTCCCCAATTTGTTTCTCCTTTTCATGTGTCAAAATCTCTGATCATTGAACCCTATCAAAACTGTCCTGCATGACAACAGAATCTGTGAGTTTGGAGTGTCTCTGTGTCAATCTTGCTGTGGCTGTGTTGATCCTCATTAAGCACGACCCTAAGGTAAGGGAGAAGCTAATTAATCACTAGAATGAGAATAATTACTAGGAAATTTAGGTATGAGTCACCATGAGACTCAAAAAGGGCATATATTTTAAGAGGTTAAAGGCTTGGAGACCAATTTCACTTGTTCCAGGACTTAGAGCAAGTTTCAATGAATGAATGCAAGCTATGTGTGTGAAAGTTTGATGTTAAAATCCTGTATATGTGAAATTGGTATGTTAAGTTGTCATTTATGTATTTTCATGCAAGTTGATATGTGTTTTTGAAATGCATGAGTGTTGGATGTAATTGAGTGTGGGAAACATGTTTAATTCATAGGAGTAAAGCTCTGTATATAGTTGGAATGGATTGGAAATGAATAGAATTGGAAATGACATGCAAAATCCCAAAATAGTGTTCTGTTCTGCATGTTTTAACCGGTTAGGCTGTCGTGTGACTGGTTAAAACCTGACAGATATGAAAAGTAAATTCTGCATTTTAATAAATCAACTTCCACCATTTCCAATTTATGCTTCCAATCTTATTCTTCTATAAATTACACTGTTTATGAAAATGGAATTAAGGAAAGGATTTAAGGAGCTTTATGACTTTTTAACAACTTTAAGAGGTGAATTAAGCCATGAGATGTTGCTTCAACATTTGGGACATTCTTTGGAATGAACAAAATCAATTTGAGGCATTTGAGTTATCCCTAATCTGTTTTGAGTGTTGGATTGAATTGGAAAAATTAAAAATGGCTTCAAGCATTAAAGAAATTCTGGTTTGGCTGCAGGTTCTAACCGGTTAGAATCTATTGTAACCAGTTAGAGACTGACAGCAGTTAAAAATCAATTGAATTATAACTTAAACTTTCTTGTGCCATTTTAATTAATCTTTTTCAATTTAAATACTAATTTAATTACCTTAAATAATAAAGTATGATTTTAGGGGATAATTCAGGGAACCTCAAGTTAAGCTATCTTACTAAGAAAGTATGGAATTCTTAGTAATGTTATAGGCTGTATGTGTTGAGAATGGAAATTGAGACATCAATTATGCGACACCCTGGCTAATCGTCCAAATGTAATACAGTACTTAAGCTATTATATTGGATAATATATGGACTTGTGAGTATTGAGAAAATATGTAAGTGAAATTTTCTTTGAAAAACGGGTGCGCAAATCGACACTTGGAATTCTTGGAGAAGAGACTCTAAAGCATTTTGTACAGTTGTTTCGAATTCGGCGATTTCTAAAACCTTTTCAAGAATTGAGTCACAATCGTCTTTCAAAATCGTATTCATATAATAGAAAATAATGAAGCTACCCTTGCTTAAATTGATAAAACCGATACCATCGAATACTTTCCACAGCCGAACTCTTAAATAAATTAAATCAGAGTAAGTGGAAATTATCAGACTATGCAATTACTAGTAAGATAAACATGGGTATATATATATATAAAGAGTCATAAGTACATAGCCCCATATCAAAGTTTCCAAGATCCCAAAATACAAGTCCACAAACAGATCTACATAATAATATGACCAAATCCCTAGAGTACCCCAAAAGTATATCTACAACATATATACATAACCAAAATATAACTCTAAGGGTGGTCACGTAGATCCGGCAGCATCAGATGTAGTAGTAGTGATAGCAGTAGTCTCCAAGGAACATAAGTAGTAAGGTAGTAGCATCATCATCAACACAGCAGCAGCAACAGCAAAGTATCCTCCACAGCCTCCACACATCGGATCCTCTGATCCTCATCACATACCCTATGCACATACCTAGGGATCATCGTCCCTCCAATCACTCCCAGTAGAATCCACGACAGGCTCGCTCCCACTCTCGTCCTCCACCGGATCCTCCTCGATCTCATCCGAGGGGGAGTGTACCCTACCACTGGGTACCGGGTCAGGTGATGGTGAAACCCTGACTGGGCTCCTCGGATCAGATGGGGGAGTCTCCTCGCGGACGACTCTCGAGGTAAAAGGGTGAGAGCGGGTAGGTCGAAAACGGAAACTGTGATAAGAGCGAGCTGGTCGCATGGGAGGTGGTCCATGGTAACTGTAAAACGGGGGTACATGCATAGTGTATATGATGGGAATCCTAAATCTACGAGGACGGAATCGGATCAACGGGTTTGGGTGGTAGAAGGTAACCTCTACCTCTCCCTCGAACACCGCACGATGGTCCTCATAGATCCATGTGCCACTAGGAAGTGGTCGGATCTCGATGCAAGCAATGTAACGAGACATCACCTACAAGGGCATAGGGGTAAGCATTTCTATACACATAATCAGCAGAGTATAAATAAGTACAATATGAACATGTATGTATATGACAATGAGTAACAATCACATTTAGTACTTAGCATTTTAGTGAATGCAAATAGGATGCTCACACTTGTTTCATTTATTACAATTAATGTAAATGACTGGCATGATGCATGAATTTAGCTCTCAAACCTATCTCCTTCATTCTATGTCACTCTCTGACGTCCATCCCTGACAACCCGGCACTCAACAGTGCGTTGTACTCCTAGGTATACAACAATTCGTACATTCACCTAGAATGTACACGACAAGCTTGGAATCCATGCCACCCGAGCATCTCCCGTCATCCAAACGGACCGTCCTCCAAACGGACCGTCCTCCAAACGGTATAACCATATCGGCATCCACTAAGCCGACCACGTCAACGACGTGTCATCAAGCAAGCGTATTGGCACTCCCAGAGGCCCTCCACATGTTTACCAAAAACATGATATACGTCCTACCATCCAAACTCCAGAATGAATGCATTACTTTACTTAAAAGGAATTGATTGATGTTTTATCCTTTTATTAATACATTACGTGCCTCCCGAGCAACGTATCGTTATTCAAATGAAAACATCATAACGTCAATCAATTTCCTTTAAGTCCAGGATCACTTGGTTTATTGTCCTTTAAGTGTTACAAAATGACTTAGAATTGAAAATGGTATTTTTAAGTATCTGACTAAAAATACTCGAGTGTTTTCCATAATACTCGAGTAGTTTATCATTTCCAGATGTTACTCGAGTAGTTCATGATTATACTCGAGTCGTTCATGTCTTGTTAGAGATTGAAGTTTTCAGATCTTCATAAATATACTCGAGTAATTCATGAGATAATCGAGTAGTTCATTACCCAGAATACTCGAGTAGTTCATATATTACTCGAGTTGTTCATCAATTTTTACTCTTGTTGCATCTGAAATACTCGAGTGCCTAGCCTGATTCTCAAGTTGGTGCGCCAATTTTCACACTGGTGCACCACGAAATACTCGAGTGTTAAGCCATATACTCGAGTATTTACAGACAGAACAGACTGAAATTTGGTGTTTACATACCATTTCCATTTCTAAACATTTTTAACCCAAACCAATGATCACAATAGTTCATATACCATATATTGAACATGTTACAATACTCATTTCATATCAAATAACAAATTTGACAGAGAATCAATCATTTATGCATAAAATACACAATTTAGCAATTCAACACCTCAAATTGCAAAATAAACACAATACTCATGAAATAATGTTCATTTAAGCTTGCATGCATGATTTAGAACTTGCTCATCACAGTCATAGAGCATGGATTGGTCTCCAAACCAAAGTTCCTATTCAAACTAAGCCCTTAGAGCCTCTTGGTGGCTCTCTAACACAATTAATGAAATTTAAAATCTATCTAGTGTAAGAAATTACTTCCCCTTACCTCTCAGACGTGAATCAACAGAGAAATTGCAAGAAAAAGCCCCACAGAACCAAGAACTACTTCAAGCACCAACATGCAGAGCAGTTTTGAATGCATCACCAAAATTGAATTGGTTTACATGGAAGACAGAGATAACAATTGGGGAAATTAGTATTTCTAGATTCTATGTAACTTATACTAACTAGAGAAATCGAATTTGGGACTCAGAGACTCGTGAGCTTACCAGAAATTGGAATCAAAGTGAGCTCCAGAAACAAGTTTGACAGAGAACAGCTCCACTTCCCAGCTCCAATTCTTCCTCCACACTCACTCTCAACTCACGAATTTAGTGTCTATACAAAGCTCGTGATGTGAGCTTTGTATTGGTGTATCGTTTGTGGTTTAATTCAGAACACAAAAGGAGAATCGAAGGGTTGAACTCAGGAACCCTAGAACATGAAATTCTTCAACAAATTGGCCAAATGCCTCACAATTCGGTGTTGATTGATTTAAATAGAGAAGGATAATGCTCATGCAAGTCGACACGAGTGCATTGAGGTGTTGGGGATGGAGTATTCGTGTCATGGAGAGGGAATCGTTGATGGTGACTCACCAAACGCACTAGCTCGTGCAACTCTGTCCAGAATACTCGAGGAATCCAGAAAATACTCGAGTATTTTACCTAATTTTTGAAAAATAATTATTTTATTTACTTTCCCTCCAAAACCTTTCCTATAATTACCTCTAGGTCCCAACCCAGGGACTAATATGCAAAATAATTATTTCATGCATTATTATATTTATTAAATCAATTCACACATATATACTAACTACATGAACACATATTTTAATCAAAGATTAATATAGAAATCATTAATTATAATTAATTTATAATTAAAATTTCATTAATCGGGGATTAAAATTTTGGGGTGTTACAAATTAATGGCCAACCAAATTAAGAAAATATTGTATGAATTCATGCATGGTGAAAAGGTGATGAAATAGGTTGGCGAGAATCGTTTGTCATGTTCTGGGAACATGAGGAGGGTACTCTGGGAGTACCAAATTGATGCAACCTACTTGATGACACATTCTGGGAATCTGGCCAGTGTCTGGGACAAGGTTTTTATGCGTTCTGGGAACGTAATGCACACTCTAGGAGTGGTGCTTGTTTTCCAAGTATGGTTTGCCATACGTTCTGGGAACGTATGTTAGTGTTCTGGGAACACATTGGTATATTGGATGGACGTCCGAGATTGATTAGTATTGGAGGTCTCAGGATTGTGAGATAGAAAGCATGCATCATGCCATTAATATAAAAGAATAAATAATTGTTAAACCGAGTGTGCTCATACGTAATTGCATACTTACTTGTGTTTGAATATCTGTGAATGTTAGAATTATTCTTGTTTGATTATGTGATTATATTATGCTTACTCCCGTGCCCTGTGTAGGTGATGACACACTATTACCTAGCTTGCATCGAGATCCGTCCTATCCCTAACGGGATATGGACGTATGAGGAGTGTCGGGCTACTTTTGAGGGAGAGGTGGAGGTTACACTCTACCATTCCAACCCCTTGGCCCGAGTGCGACCTCGACGATTTCGGATTCCCATTATTTATACTATGCACGTACCCCTATTTTATACTAACCATGGACCACCCCCTACTCGACCTGTTCGTCGTTATCATACCTTTCGTTTTCGTCCCTACACTCGTTCTCAACCAGTTGCTGCTAGGGTTGTTCCTACTGGGACTCCTACACCTGATTCCTCGGATCCTGAGAGGACTGCACCGGTTGCAGATCCTATACCCTGTAACACCCTTATTTTGTTTGTAAAAATAGTAAGTAAAAGTTTATATTTAAAATAGTGTATTTAAAAATTTCTTTGCACAAATCAAATTTACAATAACTTTGGGTATTCATTTACAATATGAGTAACACCAATTTAAAGTTCCCTTCTTTCCATTCTTCCGCTGCGCCACTCAGATCCACAAGCTCCTTAGCAAACACCTAAAATGTTAACCACTAAGGGTGAGACCTTTTCACAACACAGTGAATAAGAAGATAGTATAAAGTTCATAATATAAACTCAAGCATAACAATCAGGTCATGTCAGGGATTAACCAATTCATTCCATTCCCATTAGTACATAACATATCCATATCCATTTCCATTATCCCTTTTTCCTTTCCTAAATCCTCTCTATTACCATGTTCATTATTTATTCCCTTTAATTCCCTTATCAATTCCATTTTCATTTCCTTTATTCATTTTCCATTATGTGTAACCTCAATCAGAGATCTACACTTTATCATTGTGTGTAACCCCAAAACAGAGATTTACACACGGTGTATGCAACCACAAACAGTGATCTGCAAACACTCCATCTCATTTATGTAACCTCGAACAGAGATCAACATAAACTTCCCTTTTCCTTTTTACCTTTCCATTATTCATTTTCCATTAATGTGTGTAACCCCAAGCAGAGATCTACACACACAGTGTAAGCAACCACAGACAGTGATCTGCAAACACTTCTCTTTTTACCGTACACCACTAGGATTTGGATACCCGCTAGGTAATTGGAACACCTGTCTAGGGACTTGGAACACCTGCCCAGGACTTTACACCCATCTAGAGCATAACCTGTAGGACTATGTACTTTTACCATTCCATTTATTTAATCAAATTATTGGTGTGGAAAACTGATCCTGTGGGTCACCCGGCGCCTACAGGGCGGTTTGGCCTGATGGGTAATTGGCCTGACAGGTAATTGGCCCTAACAGGTAATTGGAACACCTAGCCAGGTACCTAGTGTTCCGGGCCCCACTGATCAGTTTCCACTTTAGTTACCTTTGTCATTTAAAATTAATCAACAATACAGTCCATTCATTTGCATTTCACAACCAACATTCAAACAACACACATATATTTCACCTATTCTCACATAACATCACATATTCATGAATATCATTAGTATCATCAAATATTCACATTCAATTTCACATTCAACACTTCACTTCCATAACCATATTCTTTCACCCTTAACATTTAGCCCTTATAATCCTTTTCCTTTTATTATCGCATAATTCAACACATAACCCGTAATCCTATTCAAGTTACATATCAATACCACTTCTTCTTATTATTATTTCCATTGCATTTCCTTTCCTTTTTCCCTGTTCCCATTATCCTTCCTATTATATTTAACCATTTACATCACCCACTACCCAGCATCAAATCAAAATAACACATATAGCCTTTAAAATTCACATATATCCACAAATCAGTCGACATACTCAGGTATGTCTCAGAGTGCTTAAATTAAATCATCTCCCTAGGTTCTTCACTTCCTACTTATTTAATATACAAAAAGATTAAACATTAACAATTTCCAAAATAACAACATTAACAAATATACTACCATTACCCTTCATGGATTCTAATTACCTCTTAATCCATCTTCCATGACCCAACCTAACCATTAAACTCAAATCCTATTATAAACCCTAACTATCCCTAACTCAAAGTGCGGAAAAGAGACTCCCCTTACCTTGGAGAGAGAGGGAGCTCGATTGGAGCTCCAAAGACTTTGAATCTACTCCCGGTCTATCCGATTTCCCGCTCCCTAAACCGATTCCCATCAGATCCTTGGGATTGGAGGAGAGAGAAAGTGCCCTAGGTGAGAGAGAGAGAGCTCCATGGAGAGAGAGAGCATGAAATTAATAGAGGGGTAGTGTTTGAGTATAGGATTTAGCCCAAAATCAAGGTTAAATCCATGGATGAGGGTAGAAATTAAGGTTTGGGTGCTTAGGGTTTTGGGTATTGTTTGTGGGTATGTGAAGAGAGGGAGAGAGCCATGTGGAGAGAGAAAGGCTCCTTGAAAGAGAAGAAGAAGAAGGAAACATGGAGGAGAAAGAGATATGCCATGGGAGGGGGTTGGAGCTTGAGTCTTGGGTTGTTGGAGGAGGAAGAAGGTGATTTGGGGGAGGTAGAGAGAGAAAGGGACGAAAGTGATGAAGAGAGGGAAGGTTGGTGCGGAATTATGAAGGAAATGGGGGGCTGGTGCGGCATTTTATGCTAGCTGGTGCTGTAGATCCGCGCCCGCGCGCCTGGGCGAGGTTGGTGCGCGCTTGGGCGAAAAACCCACTGATCTGGTGCGTGAATCATGCACCTGGTGCGTCTGGGACGACGCACCGGTGCGGGCCTGGGCGCACCGACAGCCCCGAAAACCCGATTTTCACCCTTTTCTACCCGATTCCAAGGATCCTAACCCTTCCTAACACTAAAACAATTACCCAAAACATCAAAACACATACCAAACATTAAAATCATAATTTAATAATAATAACCACATAAAATACAAACACCCAAAACACAAACGAGCTAAACACCGAACTCAAAACTTAACTCTTTTCTAACGCTACAATAACTCGACCGACTTAAGGCAACTCTCTAACCATAAAATCTAAGACTAGACACACACTCGAGGCATAACCCCAAGGGTCGGGCAACACCCAAATGCCTCACAAAACTTATTCCTTTCTAAGAATTCAATCGAAACACAAATCCGACCGAATTCTCCGAGCACTAACACTAGAGCTCACGCTTTCAGTCGAAAAGGATTCTCTATCCAATTATTCCCTCCCGGTTAAGGCTCTAAATCATTCAATAGGATTCCGAAAACCCCCGGTACTCGGACTTACCTGAATTCCTATTCGCACATACGCGACCCTATCAATCGAAACACCTAAAGGAAAAATCACAAACACACATCTCTATAACCAACCACACTCGACTATATAAATATACACTTACCTAAGCACACATATACATACACCAAGAATAGTTACAAACACTTATACTTAGTTATATCCACTCAACATAATTATATACTTATATGTATATTCTAGGAAAAATCGTTGCAAATCATTTTTCATATTTCGTCCTCAAATAAATAAAACATACTTAAAAATACTTATTAGCTTAATAGAAATCAGGATGTTACATTTCTCCCCCACTTATAGGAATTTCGTCCCCGAAATTTACCTTTGAAAAACATAAAAAGAAGTGGAGGGGGCTTCGTCAAATTGTTTTGTTTGAAACCCTTTAGAAAAACAAAATACTTGGAGTTTTACGAAAATCATTTAAGTTTCCATAGTAAAGTCGTAATAATAAAGATAATGGTTTCTCAGAAATCTCCACAAATCTCCGATTCTAACCGCGATGTGCTCCCCCACTTAGGCTTTTGCTATTCTTTTAAATTCAAGGTCGGTGTTCTCCTCTATTGAAAGGAAAGGTATTCTATAGTTCTGTGGGGAATGTCACTGACTAATAGGCATTTAGGTCCTCAATGGTACTTCTGACCACTAAGATAACTTGGGAGATTCCGGGAAAGGCATTAGTTGGTACCCTAAGTTAGTTCTATCCAACAGGTCTTTGTTCTTTTGGTTCATTCCACTAGGTATCACATTTCCTTAAGTTTCGGGGATCTTTCCAATGTGGTTGGATCTAGTTTGAGGTGTGGTGGTTCCTCATCAGGTATTGTCTTAACTAGTGACTTCTCTGGTCTTAATAGGTGTTGACAACCCTTACTTACAGTTCAACTAAGGCATCACAGTCTTGGTAATTTACTGGCTGTCTTGGCCTTTTCCAAATCTTTGGAAAAATTGGAGGGTATAAGGATGTATTACTTCTGACCTAATCTATCATTCAACTCCTGTTTTGGTTTGCTATCTACCTTGAGATACTCACTGGTCCTGGGACAAGTCACTCTATTCGGTTTTAGGACTAAAGGTTTTGCTAATGCCTTGGTTCTGTAGTTACTAGGTTGGTCGGCCTTTTGTTTACTCTATGATTCTACGGTGGATGTCTTGGGGAAGAGCCAACATTGGAAAGTTCCAAGAAATCCTTATCGAAAACAACACAGGGAAAACAAAGTTTACATATACATACTTGAACATGCATGCATATAAATACATTAGTATTCTTTTTCCCAAAATTTTAGTTTGAAAACCTTCTTAAAACAAATCCAGAAAAACGTTTTATATACAGATATACACGTATACAAACATATTCACTAATTATCTTAAATATGAAAATAGGAGTTTCCACTTATACCGGAAAGCCCTTTTTCAAATTGGAATTTGGAATTAAAACCAAATACACAAATACACTCACCACACAAAACCACAATCAAGCATACTACCATTACAATGAAGCAATCAACACATATACATGCATACACCTATGCTGCTATCAATCTAATCAAAATCGATTTAAGAACCTCCCGATTGAATTTAAACCCCTACTCTGATCAGGTAAACCTTTTTCCACTAATAAATTTTATTTTTATAACTCGGGGTTCAAGTCCAACCGATAGGAACTCCATACCTATCCTTCGTTTAGTATTAAAGGTACCAGAATCGAATTAATAGTGGAACCAACTACAAGCCGTAAGGCATATTTTTGTTGTTTTTCGTGGATTCTAGTCTAACCGATTCAAGCTAAGTCACTCGGTTAGATTAGCATCAAGATAATAAATTATTTAAACTCTCCTGGCTCCGCTTTTAATTTCCGTCCGCTTACTTTAACGGTAAACTACTCCGCATATAACATATATCGAGGACCTTTCGATTGAATTCGAACCGCTTCCAAAATAGGCAAAAAGGTTTCTTTTATTTTTTTATAATTTAAACTAGTATGGTTTAGCGGTTTAAATCCGATTGATCGGTACCCGATTCATGTTTCACATTTGGTGCCATAGCTACTTGAATCAAGATTAGCCATGGAATCGACCATTAATTTACTTTAAACATTATTTTTTTCGTGCTCTTAGATACTAGTCTAATCGACATGAATTTAATCACTCGGTTGGATTAGTATCGGGTCATAACTCATGAAATTTCTGCGGTTCCATTTCCAATCCCTGTTCAATTACTTTGACACCACCACGAGCCACCACCCACCACCACCACCATGACCTCTTCTTCCTCTCCCTTTCCCTATTGATTGAGTTCCCTTACTCTCTTCCTCCTCCCTTTGTGTTTCTCTCTCCTCTAGGGTTTTCTCTCTCCTCACCGGATCTCACCGACGCCGACACCGATCGTGATTCGCACCGGGCTTGTGTTGGGTACTCCGAGGCTTTAAGCTTGGGCCTCGATCCGGCCTCGATCCGGCCGCGATCTTTCGCAAACAACGAGGTGCAACACCGTCACCGCGATCGGGTCCCCGCCATGCTTGGAATCAAAGGTCGTGGAAGCTTAGGATCGAATTGGAGCCGAGTTAGAGCGTAAGCCGGGGAGTAAAGCGTCAGGCTAAGGTTACCCCTCTCACTGTCATCGATTGAGGTAAGGGGTTTCATTACCAGTCCTTAAGGGGTGTATTTCTGGGTAGTTATATCCATCGCTAGGACCGGGGGAAATTTTTATTGTTAAGGAACCTTAGAGAAATCCGCTGATAACGAAGAAAGATAGATGGAGTAAATAGGGAAACCAAATAGTGATGAATAAAAGATAGGTAACGAAATAACTAATCAGTTAGATCGGTAGGGTGTGGCGAAGGAATAGAAATGGTAAATAGGGAAATAAATTTAGGAATGAACAAATGAGAGTAAAGAAATAAGTAAACGGAATTATAAGAGCGAGTGAGTAGCGTAAGTGAGAAAAGGGAGAAATTAGAGATTAATTATGGAGAGCCGGAATTAAATAAATAAAGTGTAGGAATGAGTTGAGAACTAAATTAGGATAAAATAAGGTTAATAGAAATAAATGGAGTGAATGAGTAACTAGCCATTTGAGGAAGGAAATAAACGGGAAATAAGAAAGAGAGAGTTAACGGAAAAAGAAATAATATAATTGGTTTAAATGCATGAGCTAGGTATTGTTAAATATGAGTGATGTAGGAAAAATAAACAAAGAAAGAGAAGAAGAAAAAGAAAAGAAAGGGAAATGAAATTTATTAAGGGTGAGTGGCGAGAATTGAAATATAATGTATAGGGCTAAATCAAGCAAAGTTAATTGGGAACGAGAATTATTAGTGAGTTGAATATATTTAGAATAAACAAAAATAAGGAAAAGGGACAAGGGGAGTAAACACATAATAGGGATTAAAGATGGATTAATGAATTAAAAGAATTAAGGGACTAAATGTAAAGAGAAAAGAATAAGACGAGTTAATGATGAGAAATAAAGAAAGTGATAAATGTCACAGGTGGTTGTATTGACCCTGTGGCATGGCACAGGTGGTTGTATTGACCCTGTGGCCTAAAGAAAATGATAAATGTCGCAGGTGGTTGTATTGACCCTGTGGCACGGCGCAGGTGGTTGTATTGACCCTGTGGCCTATTATGATTGGTAAACGGCGCAGGTGGTTGTATTGACCCTGTGGCCTATTATGATTGGTAAACGGCGCAGGTGGTTGTATTGACCCTGTGGCCAGATAGTAAATGTGAAAAAGGAAAGAGCAAAAGTAATAAAGGAAAATGGAAAGGAAAAAGAGTAATGAGAATGACATAAAAGGAAGTTTAAAATGGAAATACAAATGAGAATAAAAAGGAAAATAACGAAAGTAATGAGTAACATGGATAAATAGAGATTAAAGATTATCTAAAAGAAAACATTTAGAAAGGATAAGAATTGGGAAACAATCAGGTGGTAAAAAGGAAAGAAGAACATGAATTGCGTAGCATAGCATAAGCTTGAATAGTTTTGGCGTGTCGTATATATCTGCTTAGAAATCTCCTTTTTAAGTTCTGTGTGATGCTTCCCCTGTGTTGTTAACATTTTTCAGGTACGCAAGTGGAGCATACACCAGTGCTGGCCGGGCAGGATCTTCATTCCGCTACGTGGAGTGAATATATATATATATATATATATATATATATATATTTTGAGTGGACCAGTATTTTGTAATTTAAATATGTAATAGTTGTTCGCCCTGAACTTTGTATCCACCGGGCATTAGGTTTTGTTATAACTATTAAACTGTTGTTGTTTATGTTTTTAAACAATTCTGGACTGACAGGTTTTTAGGAGAAAAATTTTGGGAAGTCCGGAAAACAGAGGAAACTCTGCCGAATTTTCGTAAAACCTTTTTAAGAAATTTAAGTATTAAAACGAAATTTTAAAACTCCGATTTTTGTAAAACCTAAAAAAATTGCTAATAAAAGTGAGAGTGTTACATTTTGGTATCAGAGCAGTTTTTCCTCGGCCTTTGGAGTGTGGACTCACATCTCCGATGGTTACTCACCAAGCGAGTAACAGGTTCGTTTAGTAAGAGTCTAAGTTTAAGAGTAGGACAATTAGGTTAGTGATTAAGTATTCAATCTTTAACTGACTGTTCCCTTCATGACCTAACAGTATGACTGGACGACGTGCCGAGAATGAGCGGATGGCCGCTATATTGGAGAACCTGATTCAAATGAATCAGAATCAGGCCCGAATGCAACAGAACCAAGCCGAAATTGACTGGATGGCTCGATTTAGGAAATGCAAACCGCCTAGGTTCGAAGGAGGGTATAATCCTGATGGAGCTCAGCGATGGCTCAAGGAAATTGAGAAGATCCTTCGCACCATAGCGCCACCTGCTGAACAAACTGTGTTGTTAGCGCAGTATATGTTGACTGACGAAGCAGAGTATTGGTGGGAACATGTGCGAAGAGAATTGGAGGCAGCTAATCAGGATATCACTTTTGACCTGTTCAAGGCTCACTTCCTGGGGAAGTATTTTCCTGAGGATGTTCGTAGGGAAAAGGAGATCGCTTTTCTGCATCTGGAATAAGGAAGTATGAGTGTCGGTGAATATGCGGCACAGTTTGAAGATCTGATTCGCTATTCTGGCAGTTATCGGGATGCAGATGAACGCACCAAGTGTGTTAAATTTGAAGCAGGTCTCAATGCCAGGATTCAGACTGTCTTTGTGCATCAGGGTATAGCTAACCTCTCTCAGCTGGTGAATATGGCTAGCACTTATGAGAAGAGTTTGAATCGACATAAAGCAGAGAAAAGGGGCAAGAATATACCGAATGAAGTAGGTCTCAACAAGGGTAAGGGACTGGCTCAAGGATCAGGTTCGTATGCTGTTAACCGCACCAGAGCAGTAGTGCCAGAGAATGCGGGTCAGAGTGCGACCGCTCCAAGGACCAGGCCACCATGTCCACATTGTGGAGGATCCCATACTCGTATGTGTCGGATGTTGGAGCAGCGTAGAAAGGAAGGTCTCTGTTTCCAATGCGGGCAACCCGGACACCGTGCTACAAACTGTCCTATGGACACGTAGAACGAGGAATGAACTTATCCAAGGTACTTTTTATATTAATGCTGCACCAACTAGTTACTTTAGTGTCTTTGCCTAGAGTAAGTGTGAGTAGTGTAATCTAGAAGGAGTGGATAAGTGTTAAAACCTAGTTAGAAATTCCACCGAACTCGGTTATGATAGTGTCATCCTCTGATAGAGTGTGAGGTCAGGATTGGTCGTCCTTTCTCTTGCACCTGTTAAAAGATAAAGCTATCATTCAATAACGCAGTGATGTACAGTTGATAAATGTGAGATTGGGACTGACCACCTCGGTCTTCGCGTTTATCGACATGTTATATTATTGCAATCATCTAATGGAGATCCAAACGAACCATTTAGAAATTCTATCTCTGTCGAACGTCCGATTGAACTCTAATCCTATAGGATCTTTCCTAAGACTCGTAAACAGTAATTCGCAAATCAATCCCATTTAAGACACTCTTATTCGGTATTTCCATCGAGAACGTTCAACTCAGTAATCGAACCACCTCTCCAACTTGTGAGAACTTAGCTAATTGATTCTTGGAATCGACCCAGTTTCCTCCCTGCCTTCGACTTACTCCAGTATGTTGATAATAAGTGGGGGAGACTTGACGACTCGATTCGAATCCTATCCGAGCGACAATAACTCATAAGCATACCGTAAGCCATAGGACTACTAAACAGATACTTCCAAACACTTCGAAGAGAACCGAATGAGGGTTAAACTAAAGAATAAAACAAGACCTTCCCAAAACGACACCGAATCGAGAAGCAACAGCTAGACTTTGACCGAGACCAATCAATTAACCGCAGATCCGTAGGAACGCATCCTTCGGCGACTCTCTGCTGAAAATGCACACTTTGGGGAATAATCTCCATTGTCTTCTTGCTTGACACGTACCCAGTACATCCTGGGTCATCTTGCAAAAACCATGAGACTCGCTCTTGAGTGCTTCATGTTTCTTCCTTTCATCTTCACTCTCTTCAAGTTCCAAGCATCTCAGATGCATTGGTGAGAATTCGCCAAGTCATAGAAACCCGACATAGTTCTATGCCTACTGATAGATTGTCACCCACGTGTCCTCTTTTTAGCCTTGGATACCGGTCGGGAACCGGTGTACTCTATTCTGAGCAACGGATAAGCATAACCCTCTAGCATGGATATAATCAATTATGTCGATGCTAAGTGGGGGAGGATTTCAATCCAAGGAATGGGAGATGGAACTTTAATAATAAGAAAATTGACGATCCTGATGGAGTTGGTACGTGGTGCTAGAAGACAGACGTTGGAATAAGCATGACTCTAACCGCATACGGAGCGGGAAGTAAAAATCAAAGGGAAGTGAAAACCGTGATCAGAAGCTTACCCATGGGATGGTTCTCCATTTGAAGGAATTGAACGGAATTTCGGGGACGAAATTCTAATAAGTGGGGGAGAATTGGAACATCCTAAACTTTGATTTAAATGAAATAATTATTAAAAACCTTAGAAAAATTGGAAAAGTGGCTTAATGAATTTTTCTAGATATGGGAGAGGTGATTATAGGACCTAGGAGTTGTATAGAAGGCATTTATGGCTTTGGGCAAAGTCATATAGGCGAGATCGGGAGTTAAATCGGCGTTTTCGACGTTAAAAATCGACCGAAAAGAGAAAATTAGGAATTTATTATAGGATGCTAAGAAATTAAATTCCACCGTTGGATATGAAGATTATGGGGTGAAGAAGCTTGCCTAAAAATTTGGACCCGATCCGACGGGTAACGAAAAAGTTACGGCGAATCAAAGTTGGGAACCACTGGTGCACGCCCAGGCGCACCGGTGCACGCCCAGGCGCACCCGTGTGCACCAAACCCGTGGAAAATTCGCCCAAGCGCGCACCAGCCTCGCCCAGGCGCGCCCCTGACGCGCAACATGCGCACCAACCAGAAAATGGCGCCCCAGAGTCTCTCATCCCCCGCACCAAACGCACGCGTTTCCGCACCAGCACCAGCCTGGTGCGTGCCCCGCGCTCAGGCGCGACCCGTCCGCGCTCAGGCGCGCACGCGGATCTGATCCGCACCAGCTCTATAAGAGCTGCACACCAGACCCCCTTCTCTCTTCATTTCTCCGCCCCAGACCTTCTCCCTTCACCCACCTTCGTCCAGCAGCCCCCAAGCACCCCTCCAGCCACCTCCATCCACCACCAGCCTCCACCGCCAAGCCCACCATCATCACCATGGACGCCTCTCTCTCTCCTCCCTCTTAGTCTCTTTCCCTCCTTTTCTCTCTCTCTCCTCCTTTTCCTCCACCATCACACCACACCATAGCCACCACCACGAGCCACCACCCACCACCACCACCATGACCTCTTCTTCCTCTCCCTTTCCCTATTGATTGAGTTCCCTTACTCTCTTCCTCCTCCCTTTGTGTTTCTCTCTCCTCTAGGGTTTTCTCTCTCCTCACCGGATCTCACCGACGCCGACACCGATCGTGATTCGCACCGGGCTTGTGTTGGGTACTCCGAGGCTTTAAGCTTGGGCCTCGATCCGGCCTCGATCCGGCCGCGATCTTTCGCAAACAACGAGGTGCAACACCGTCACCGCGATCGGGTCCCCGCCATGCTTGGAATCGAAGGTCGTGGAAGCTTAGGATCGAATTGGAGCCGAGTTAGAGCGTAAGCCGGGGAGTAAAGCGTCAGGCTAAGGTTACCCCTCTCACTGTCATCGATTGAGGTAAGGGGTTTCATTACCAGTCCTTAAGGGGTGTATTTCTGGGTAGTTATATCCATCGCTAGGACCGGGGGAAATGTTTATTGTTAAGGAACCTTAGAGAAATCCGCTGATAACGAAGAAAGATAGATGGAGTAAATAGGGAAACCAAATAGTGATGAATAAAAGATAGGTAACGAAATAACTAATCAGTTAGATCGGTAGGGTGTGGCGAAGGAATAGAAATGGTAAATAGGGAAATAAATTTAGGAATGAACAAATGAGAGTAAAGAAATAAGTAAACGGAATTATAAGAGCGAGTGAGTAGCGTAAGTGAGAAAAGGGAGAAATTAGAGATTAATTATGGAGAGCCGGAATTAAATAAATAAAGTGTAGGAATGAGTTGAGAACTAAATTAGGATAAAATAAGGTTAATAGAAATAAATGGAGTGAATGAGTAACTAGCCATTTGAGGAAGGAAATAAACGGGAAATAAGAAAGAGAGAGTTAACGGAAAAACAAATAATATAATTGGTTTAAATGCATGAGCTAGGTATTGTTAAATATGAGTGATGTAGGAAAAATAAACAAAGAAAGAGAAGAAGAAAAAGAAAAGAAAGGGAAATGAAATTTATTAAGGGTGAGTGGCGAGAATTGAAATATAATATAGGGCTAAATCAAGCAAAGTTAATTGGGAACGAGAATTATTAGTGAGTTGAATATATTTAGAATAAACAAAAATAAAGAAAAGGGACAAGGGGAGTAAACACATAATAGGGATTAAAGATGGATTAATGAATTAAAAGAATTAAAGAGAATTAAGGGACTAAATGTAAAGAGAAAAGAATAAGACGAGTTAATGATGAGAAATAAAGAAAGTGATAAATGTCACAGGTGGTTGTATTGACCCTGTGGCATGGCACAGGTGGTTGTATTGACCCTGTGGCCTAAAGAAAATGATAAATGTCGCAGGTGGTTGTATTGACCTTGTGGTACGGCGCAGGTGGTTGTATTGACCCTGTGGCCTATTATGATTGGTAAACGGCGCAGGTGGTTGTATTGACCCTGTGGCCTATTATGATTGGTAAACGGCGCAGGTGGTTGTATTGACCCTGTGGCCTATTATGATTGGTAAACGGCGCAGGTGGTTGTATTGACCCTGTGGCCTATTATGATTGGTAAACGGCGCAGGTGGTTGTATTGACCCTGTGGCCTATTATGATTGGTAAACGGCGCAGGTGGTTGTATTGACCCTGTGGCCAGATAGTAAATGTGAAAAAGGAAAGAGCAAAAGTAATAAAGGAAAATGGAAAGGAAAAAGAGTAATGAGAATGACATAAAAGGAAGTTTAAAATGGAAATACAAATGAGAATAAAAAGGAAAATAACGAAAGTAATGAGTAACATGGATAAATAGAGATTAAGGATTATCTAAAAGAAAACATTTAGAAAGGATAAGAATTGGGAAACAATCAGGTGGTAAAAAGGAAAGAAGAACATGAATTGTGTAGCATAGCATAAGCTTGAATAGTTTTGGCGTGTCGTATATATCTGCTTAGAAATCTCCTTTTTAAGTTCTGTGTGATGCTTCCCCTGTGTTGTTAACATTTTTCAGGTACGCAAGTGGAGCATACACCAGTGCTGGCCGGGCAGGATCTTCATTCCACTACGTGGAGTGAATATATATATATATATATATATATATATATATATATTTTTTGAGTGGACCAGTATTTTGTAATTTAAATATGTAATAGTTGTTCGCCCTGAACTTTGTATCCACCGGGCATTAGGTTTTGTTATAACTATTAAACTGTTGTTGTTTATGTTTTTAAACAATTCTGGACTGACAGGTTTTTAGGAGAAAAATTTTGGGAAGTCCGGAAAACAGAGGAAACTCTGCCGAATTTTCGTAAAACCTTTTTAAGAAATTTAAGTATTAAAACGAAATTTTAAAACTCCGATTTTTATAAAACCTAAAAAAATTGCTAATAAAAGTGAGAGTGTTACATTTTTAGTACCAAACATACTTATCAACCACTTAACATAAAATTTTCCAATTAAAAGGGTCTCACCTCTGGAGAAGAAGCTTGAGATGAGAGTGTTCGCAGCGAGTTCGGGACCACTTTCTCTCAGGTCGGAAGGAAGAAACTGCTCTGATACCATAAATGTAACACCCTTATTTTGTTTGTAAAAATAGTAAGTAAAAGTTTATATTTAAAATAGTGTATTTAAAAATTTCTTTGCACAAATCAAATTTACAATAACTTTGGGTATTCATTTACAATATGAGTAACACCAATTTAAAGTTCCCTTCTTTCCATTCTTCCGCTGCGCCACTCAGATCCACAAGCTCCTTAGCAAACACCTAAAATGTTAACCACTAAGGGTGAGACCTTTTCACAACACAGTGAATAAGAAGATAGTATAAAGTTCATAATATAAACTCAAGCATAACAATCAGGTCAAGTCAGGGATTAATCAATTCATTCCATTCCCATTAGTACATAACATATCCATATCCATTTCCATTATCCCTTTTTCCTTTCCTAAATCCTCTCCATTACCATGTTCATTATTTATTCCCTTTAATTCCCTTATCAATTCCATTTTCATTTCCTTTATTCATTTTCCATTATGCGTAACCTCAATCAGAGATCTACACTTTATCATTGTGTGTAACCCCAAAACAGAGATCTACACACGGTGTATGCAACCACAAACAGTGATCTGCAAACACTCCATCTCATTTATGTAACCTCGAACAGAGATCAACATAAACTTCCCTTTTCCTTTTTACCTTTCCATTATTCATTTTCCATTAATGTGTGTAACCCCAAGCAGAGATCTACACACACAGTGTAAGCAACCACAGACAGTGATCTGCAAACACTTCTCTTTTTACTGTACACCACTAGGATTTGGATACCCGCTAGGTAATTGGAACACCTGTCTAGGGACTTGGAACACCTGCCCAGGACTTTACACCCATCCAGACCATAACCTGTAGGACTATGTACTTTTACCATTCCATTTATTTAATCAAATTATTGGTGTGGAAAACTGATCCTGTGGGTCACCCGGCGCCTACAGGGCGGTTTGGCCTGATGGGTAATTGGCCTGACAGGTAATTGGCCCTAACAGGTAATTGGAACACCTAGCCGGGTACCTAGTGTTCCGGGCCCCACTGATCAGTTTCCACTTTAGTTACCTTTGTCATTTAAAATTAATCAACAATACAGTCCATTCATTTGCATTTCACAGCCAACATTCAAACAACAGACATATATTTCACCTATTCTCACATAACATCACATATTCATGAATATCATTAGTATCATCAAATATTCACATTCAATTTCACATTTAGCACTTCACTTCCATAACCATATTCTTTCACCCTTAACATTTAGCCCTTAAGGTTTGGGTGCTTAGGGTTTTGGGTATTGTTTGTGGGTATGTGAAGAGAGGGAGAGAGCCATGTGGTGAGAGAAAGGCTCCTTGAAAGAGAAGAAGAAGAAGGAAACATGGAGGAGAAAGAGATATGCCATGGGAGGGGGTTGGAGCTTGAGTCTTGGGTTGTTGGAGGAAGAAGAAGGTGATTTGGGGGAGGTAGAGAGAGAAAGGGACGAAAGTGATGAAGAGAGGGAAGGTTGGTGCGGAATTATGAAGGAAATGGGGGGCTGGTGCTGCAGATCCGCGCCTGCGCGCCTGGGCGAGGTTGGCGCGCGCCTGGGCGCGGCTTTGTGCATCTTGTAAAATCCCTGAATTTTAGCTCCCAAATAATTCGTGCTTTGTGATTTAAATGTTTTGCTTTAGCCTGATGTGTTAGATTACCATCTTATTTAGATAGCTAATCGTGATTAGGGTTAGATCAAACCTAATTTATTAGGTTTAGACTAGTGTGGTTTTAAGATGATTTGGTTGAGTTAGCTAATCGGTTAGTTATGAGTTAGATTAGCTTGGTTAATGTAGGGCTTAAGGGTTAAGTGGACTAGATTACGCCTAAGTGAACCTAATGGGCCTTGTGAAGTGATGTTGGGCCATGAAAGTGTGATGGCCCATGTGTGTGAGTGTGAAGGCCGTGTGGAGTGTTGTGTGGGGAGTGAATGGTGAGTTGCATGAAGAAAGTGAGGTGTCAAGCTTATGTTTCATGCATGTGGTCAAAGCATTAGGTGGCAACATCACATTTCCTCCTCTTGCATGAGGCGTGAGGTGTCAACACACCAAGCACACCACTTAGCCATCCTAATGACTCACCATTTGACCAAAAGCTTTTATAAAAGTGGCCTTGTGTTGATGAGCTTCACTTTTCCTTTTCTTTTCTTCATACCACCGTACCACTTTCTTCTTCTTCTCCTCCCAAGAAGCTCACGGCCAAACACTACCACCACCACCATCCAACCTTTTTCTTCCATTAAAAACCAAGAATCCTTACATACTCTAAGCCTAGATCATGAATACACAACATGCATGGGTGATTGAAGCTTAGAAAGTTCAAATCCAACCCTTCCTCTTCTTAAAGAAGCTCACGGCCAAACCCCCACCACCACCCTAAATCAACCTAAACACTTACCAAACACAAAGAACCTTGGCATATTCATACCCTAGATCATGAATATGCCACTTATTTAAGATTTTGTTGAAGGAAGATCACTCCAAACCCAAATAGACCTCACGGCCAAACCTTGTTCAAGGCTTTAGGGTCTTTGGATTGGTAGATCAAGAGGAGTCTTAGAGTCTTAGAAGCTTGGGATCAAATTTCAAGTGTCCAAGGAGGGAGTGTTGCTCACGGTTTTGGAGAGGAGAAAGGCCAAAGGTTCTAAGTTTTCTTTTAGTGTCTTCAAGAGGTAAGAGAGAAGCTTACACAATTGCTAGAATAAGTTTTAAGCTTAGAAATTTAGGGTGAGTCACCATGAGACTCAAGGGCACTAGTTAGATTTTGTTTTGGGCTTGGAGGCCAAATTTGATGAATCTTGATGTGTGATCATTCCATGTTCTATGCTGAATTTTATAAACATGTTATGTGTTGATGAATGTTTGTTTATGTTATGTTGTTAATGAAGTGTTCTATGTTGAATTTTGTGATTATGCTTTGTGATGAGGAGAAACCGAATTGACTATGTTGTTAATTCATGATTAGCCCTTAGACGAACTAGGTTTAGGTGTTGATCCCAAACGGTTTAAGAACCTTAAGTCTCGGTTAAGGACTTAATTTAGTAGCCAAAGTGAGTTAGTCAACTAAGTGTTAATCAAACCTAGTTTTAGACAACTAAGTAGCAGTTAGACCAAATTAAGTCTCCCTCAACCGTCATTAGTCAACTAATTCAAGATTAGTTAGACTTAATCCTTGATTAGTAACCTTAATCCCTGATTAGTCAACTAATCCATGATTAGTTAGACCTAATCCTCGATTAGTGACCTTAACCATGATTAGTCAACTAATTTAAGATTAGTTGGACCTAATCCTCGATTAGTGGCTTTAAACCTGATTAGTCAACTAATCCAAGATTAGTTGGACTTAATCCCCGATTTGTGACCTTAAGCCTAATTAGTCAACTAATCCAAGATTAGTTAGACTTAATCCCCGATTTGTAACCTTAAACCATGATTAGTCAACTAATCCAAGATTAGTTGGACTTAATCCAAGATTAGTAACCTTAATCCCCGATTAGTCAACTAATCCAAGATTAGTTGGACTTAATCCAAGAGTAGTAACCTTTCCTGATTAGTCAACTAATCCCCGATTAGTTGGACCTAATCCATGATTAGTCGGATTTAATCTGAGATTAGTCAATTAAGCTTGACTTAACCCATGATTAGTGAGACTAAACTCCTGATTTGTGAGATTTAGTCCAAGATTAGTGGACTTAGTCCATGATTAGTCAACTGAAGTCAGTTAAACTTAGTCTTAAGTGATTAGGACTCACTTAACCGAAGTCTTAAGTAGTTAAGACTTGTTTATCCTAAGTTTTAGTCACTTAAGGTGACCTAGGTGAAGAAAATGATGGGACTTTGTCCGATTACTCGGACATAAGCCTGACCTAGAACTAGTATGACTCTGTCATGTTGGATACCTGTTGATTGCTTATGATTATATGATGACTTAATGACGAAAGGTCATGACATAATTGGACTAATGATAAACTCGGAACTTGAACATATGCATGATAACCTAGGATTTCAAGAGTTGCATCGAGAACATACATGACATGAGCTAGGTTATCAGACCAGTCCCAATCTGAGGAACACCTACGCAGGTGGAAACACCGTAAGGCGTGCCTTTCCTACGCCGGTGAACCTGTGAACTGTTTTGGTAACTGAACTTGATATTTTATGAAAGCCTGCACAGGGTTCACCGTAAGTCGTGCCGTTTACGCTGGTGGAAACACTATAAGTCGTGCCGTTTACGCTGGTGGACGCACTGTAAGTCGTGTCTTTTACGCTGGTGGAAACACTGTAAGTTGTGCCGTTTACGCTAGTGGAAACACTGTAAGTCGTGTCTTTTACACTGGTGGGAACACTATAAGTCGTGCCGTTTACGCTGGTGGAAACACTGTAAGTCGTGCCGTTTACGCTGGCAGACGTGCCGTAAGCCGTGTCGCGTCTAGGACGCACCGTTCCTCAGATCTGGACCCGGTGGACATAGAGGCCTCAGAGCTAGAGAACATGTACATGCATCATGCCACTTATCTCGAAGATAATAATTAAACTGGTGTTTGCTCATATGTATATGCATTATTGCATTGGTGATTGCTGCTGTTATCTGGTTGTGAATGTTAGGGCTTAGGCTTATTCGATAATGCGATTGTGTTAGGCTTACTCTCCTGCCCTTGTAGGTGATGGCCAGATGCCTGCCTTGCATCGAGATTCGTCCGCTCCCTGATGGTGTTTGGGGTTGGACGAAACCGGTGATCTCTGACTATGGAATAACTGCAGTGGACCAGCAACCAGCTCTGATGATACCCTTTTTTCTTTTGAGTTAAACATATTATAAGTAATATTTTTGTAAGGTATTATCAGAGTGTTTCAATCTCAGTGGACTTGTAACTATTTTGTATCAGACCTCTTATGACTTATTATCTACAACTAAGGTTCACTTCACGCATTTAAATATTCCGCTTGCTTTTAATAAGTTTTGAAATCCGGTATCAATTAGTTTTATTTTAAAAGCACCCGCAATTAAGGGACTAAAGGTTTCATTTATGGAAAATAATATTTATTGCGAAAACCCTCAACTGCTTTCCAATTACTTTTAACTTTCCGGATTTCAACTCTCTGATTTTACTTCCCAATCAAGTGTTTTAAAAAGAAAAAATTTTTCCACCCTAATTTTTTTTGGAAAACCTTACAAGTCCAAATGATTTACGAAAATGAGAGCGTTACACATCTGATGCGCGTCTTGACACTCCGCGCGCGCCTGGGCGAGGTTGGTGCGCGCCTGGGCGAAAAACCCACTGATCTGGTGCGTGAATCATGCACCTGGTGCGTCTGGGACGCACCGGTGCGGGCCTGGGCGCACCGACAGCCCCGAAAACCCGATTTTCACCCTTTTCTACCCGATTCCAAGGATCCTAACCCTTCCTAATACTAAAACAATTACCCAAAACATCAAAACACATACCAAACATTAAAATCATAATTTAATAATAATAACCACATAAAATACAAACACCCAAAACACAAACAAGCTAAACACCGAACTCAAAACTTAACTCTTTTCTAACGCTAGAATAACTCGACCGACTTAAGGCAACTCTCTAACCATAAAATCTAAGACTAGACACACACTCGAGGCATAACCCCAAGGGTCGAGCAACACCCAAATGCCTCACAGAACTTATTCCTTCCAAGAATTCAATCGAAACACAAATCCGACCGAATTCTCCGAGCACTAACACTAGAGCTCACGCTTTCAATCGAAAACCAACCTAGGATTCTCTATCCAATTATTCCCTCCCGATTAAGGCTCTAAATCATTCAATAGGATTCCGAAAACCCCTGGTACTCGGACTTACCCGAATTCCTATTCGCACATACGCGACCCTATCAATCGAAACACCTAAAGGCAAAACCACAAACACACATCTCTATAACCAACCACACTCGACTATATAAATATACACTTACTTAAGCACACATATACATACACCAAGAATAGTTACAAACACTTATACTTAGTTATATCCCCTCAACATAATTATATACTTATATGTATATTCTAGGAAAAATCGTTGCAAATCATTTTTCATATTTCGTCCTCAAATAAATAAAACATACTTAAAAATACTTATTAGCTTAATAGAAATCAGGATGTTACATACCCAGTGGTAGGGTACCTACTCCGATGGATGAGGCAGAGGAGGACCCAGAGGAGGGTGAGAGTGACAAGGAGCCAGTCGATCAGGAGGACATTACTGATAGTAGGATGGGTGGCCCTTAGGTATGGGCATAGTGTGAGTAGTGTGGGTCTGGGTCGTAGTAGCAGCTGTAGCAGATCATGGTGATGGTGGAGCGTTCTTGGAGGACTTGATGACCAGCTTTGGAGTGTCTGTATTTTGCTATGTTTATATTGTATATATGTCTTTTGAGAGACTTCAGGGTTTTGGTCTTTTACTTTCAGTTTATGTTTTGGAACTTATCTCTAGACCTTGGTATCAGTTGATGTATTTCAGACATGATAGATGTATGGTGGTACTCATGACATCTTTATATATATATATATATATATATGTTTTATGTCCAGTGATGATATTATTTTCCGAAACTATACTTTTCCGCGTACTCTGATAAATAATAAACGAGTTCGGTAACAGCAAGGGTTTTACAAAGATTTGATAATAATTTCAATACCGAATTCAAAGCATTTTTGAAAGATATGTTTAGTTTGAGAATAATTATAAAGGAAAAATTTTATACCCTATTTTTCCAATAATATCAAGTCCATATTATATATGTTCAACTATATTTTCTTATAAGGTATTTTAATCCAAGAGCGTCACAGAACTCACTTAAGGGATTAAGGGGTAAGAAACATAAAAGGCATGAGAGATCTAGCTTTTATTGTTTCTGGAGTTTTTGATTTATTGGAAAACATATTTTCATTATTAATAACCTGATCCTACAATGAAACCAAGTTCCTAACCTTTTCCATATTTGATTCTAAATCCTTTTTAGTTTCTGAATTGTTTCATTCCTTTAATTCTACACTCTTATCTCTTAAACTCTAAACCAATACAAGTTATACATAGTAATCGCAATTAGGTGAAAGAAATTAGAAACAATTTGCAATCCCCGAGTGGAATGATAATTTTACTTACAATTTATTACTTGTCGATCCGATACACTTTCCGGTAGTCCAACAAGTTTTTGGCGTCGTTGCCGGGGATTGAAATTCGATTCTAATTTTTTCCGGTACCTTTTCGTAATTACTTGTGTAAATTGTCCATTTTCATGTATAACTATAGTTTTAATAATGATTTTGATTGTGATAGACTTATTTCGGATCCCTATTCTCCATACTATTATGCACAAAACATAAGTAATAGGAAAACTCCATTGGAAATAGCTTTAGAGAAATTAGAAGCTACAACTAATAAATTTTTTTATGTGGAGCCAATTCCTGTGGAGAAAGCTCCATGGGAAATAGCTTTAGAGAAATGTGCTCAAAGCACTAAAGATTTTGTTGAACAAGTTAGAAACGATGGTCAAATTTTAAGTGCTAGTAGAAAGAACCTTCAAATGAAAGTTGAACACATGTTAAAGCAATTAGATGAAGAGTCACAAGCATCACCAAAATTTTTTGACTCTCTTAAAAGAGAGGAAAAAGTGGTGGTGATGGATGTGACTAATAATGAAACCCCTATGGAGGAGCAAATAGAAGAAAATATGCATAATGAGTTTGAGGAAGTAGACCGAAATAAAACAATAGAAGGTTTGAATATGGTAGAAAACATTGATCCACCCTTGCATGATGAAATTCTAGCAATTAAAAATTTTGTCAAATCTATTGCATGCTTGGATGACTCAATATATTTCCACTATATTCAACCTCTGTGCTTTCATGAAAAATCTCAAAAACAATCTAAATCATTGTTAAACAATAGGGAGCCTGAAAAGGTAGTTTTCCTAATTCATGGAATTAACACCTTCATGAATAGGAAAAGAAATAACTTACCTGAGATGATGCATGGAGTAAGGAATGCACCTTTTGACCCTGGTGGGATTGAGCTTATTATTGAAAATTCCTTACTCCACCATCATCCAAGGTTTGTCCCATGGGATGTGGGAAAAAATTGTTATTGTTGCATCACATAGGATTTAACACATAGAATTTGGGAACCTGGTGGATTCTTTGTAATTATGTAGTAGTGTAGGTTTTTCTTTTCTTTTCAGTTAGTGAATAAAGAGTTGGAGCTTTCTATGTAACTGCTAATGAGGTGCTTCTAGCACTATTTTTCGTTGTTCATGTGACACAGGTGAATAAGTTTGGGGGAGTCTCCTCCATGGTGCATCAAGAGAGAATGTTGTGCTACAAAGGGAAGTTTCTAACTCCTTGCTTTTTGCTTTTAATTTTTATTTTGTAGTTTTAGGATATATTAGTTTGCTTGAGGACAAGCCAACCTCTAAGTTTGGGGGAGTGGACAAAATAAAATTTTTTCAGATCTGAATTTTTCTCCCATTTTTAGTGTTGGTTTGTGTCTTGGGTATGAGAAGGTAATTATTCTAGACTTAGGACCGTTTTTCTGATAATATGTGTAAATACTTAGTTTAGGATTAGACTCATTGATTTTTGATATTGATTTGATTGAGCTGTAAATATTTTTGAAATCTGGTTATTTTGACAAACTTTTTGAGAACTTGAGATTAGTGAACTAACCTTTAGCCTAGCGAGATTTTGAGCCTAAACATTGAGGGGTATGATTTATTAAGATATTTTGATTTGAAACCCCTATTTCTTTCATGAGTGTGTTCATTTTGATTGTGTGTTCTAGGATTTGATCTGTGACCATTTTGAGATTGATAATTGTTTGCATGAATTAAGATGATTAAGGTACTTAGGATGTGTTTTTGTGGCCTTCAACTGTTTTGTATTAATAATGTTCCCTTAGTTTCCCTTTTTGAGCCTTTTGAGATTTTATGATTTTTCTTTGGTACCCTGCATCTTTTGAAATATTTTTGTGAGTACCTTGGAAATTTTGAATGAGCAATTGAGAGGAATGACGAAATAAAAAGTGAAAGTAATTGGTGAAAAGTGTTATGAGTTCTATTTCTCTTCCAAGCGAAAAAGAAAGAGAGAAATTGAAAAAGAAATAAATGTGAAAGGAAGAGAATAGAAGGAAAAATAGTGAAAAAGAAAAGAAGGATGATAATGATTTTGGAGTTGAGTGTGAATCTTAATTGTATTCATTGCATTCATAATTTTTAAGGGGATGTTGCTTGATTTCATATTTTTAGCCTTTAGTTTTATCCTTTCTTTCTTTTATCCCACCTTACACTTTTAGCCATGGTCTCATTATAACCAAAATAAAGACCTTTTGATTTTTGTGTGCATTCAATAATTTCAGTGGAGATTTGGGTCTATGGTCAAGCATATGGTAACACATTGTCACTGGATGAACTTGATTGAATTTTTATAACCCTTGATACACATGAGAGATATACACTGTGAGGTTGAGAGTGTTCACTAATCATTGGCTCTTGTTGAGTTTGTTTCTCTAACCAGGTTTTGATTGTATGAATTGCTTGTGAACATAAGTGTCTGAGTCTGCGAGCTAGTCGAAGTCCTAGATTAGGTGTGCACATTTTGATTTAGAAGGTAGTCTTGTGTTCTAGAGTTTTTATTTTACTTTTGCCTGGGACATGCAAAATACTAAGTTTGGGGGAGTGATTTGGGTCCAATATATGATGTTTTGAGCATTAATTTCACCTTCTTTTACTATGGATTTGACTTGTTTCTCTTGTAAATTTAGGACTTTTTGTATAGTTTTTAAGTAGTTAGTTAATTTAGAATCATTTGAACGTTTTGATCCGTTTTGTGTATGTTTCAGGTACTTTCGGAGCTTAATTGAAGAAAATAATTATGAAGCTGAAAAGAGGATGAAAGGATCTTGAAAATGGCGCATGAACGGATCGAAATGGAGTCGGAAGCAGGTCCACACGCCTAGGCGTGGAGCTCCCGACGCCCAAGCGCGCGACCCCCGTTGATCAGCACAGAATCAGACCTGTGCTCCCAGGCGTGAGGTCCTGGCCGCCCAGGTGTGCGAGCGACGCAAAAGCCCAATTGGGCTGATTTGTGATCAGTTTTGCTTCCTATCAATTGGGATTAGTTTTAGACTTTAAATATAGGTTTTTCCATTAGGTTAGATAGACTTTTCAGAGCCAAATAAGAGATTAGAATAGAATTAGGATTAGAGAAGAGAGGCTGTTCTGCAATTGAGAGCGAGGAGGCATGACACAAGGATTGAAGATTGGAAGATTGAAGATCTCTTGTGGGTAAATTGATTATTGTCTATGATTATTAGTTTTTTCCCATTCCTTGTATTTCTTCTTCCAATATGTATAATTGAACCTCTTGTTAGGAATAAGGTGGATTTGTATGGATCTTAATTTGGTTGTTTATTTAGGAATTAATGTTTTTCCTTTTAAATCAATTGCTTGGTTGTGTTTTAATTACAATTCATAGAATTAGCTACTTTATGTTTTTCTATGGTAATCCGAACCTTAATTGGAAAATTAGGATTAAGATTATGTCTTTCAACCAAACAATATAATTATTCAATTTGTAGGAATACTTTTGGGTAATTGTAAAACTCTTATAAATTAGAACTCACTTAAGGGATTAAGGGGTAAGAAACATAAAAGGCATGAGAGATCTAGCTTTTATTGTTTCTGGAGTTTTTGATTTATTGGAAAACATATTTTCATAATTAATAACCTGATCCTACAATGAAACCAAGTTCCTAACCTTTTCCATATTTGCTTCTAAATCCTTTTTAGTTTCTGAATTGTTTCATTCCTTCAATTCTACACTCTTATCTCTTAAACTCTAAACCAATACAAGTTATACGTGTGGGAACCTACAATCGGTGGGTGAAACAACTAGGATACACTAGGAAAACACCTAGAAGGGGGGGGGTTGAATAGGTGTTAGATAAACCTTGAAAGATTTTCGCAAGAAACAAATCAAAACGATTAAAACAAATGATTTTCTTGAAATTCTTTAGCCTTAATCGATTAATGACATGAACTAATCGATTAATGCCTCTGTACATTGAAAAATCACTTTTCAATCAAATACGAAAATCAATCAATTAACACATATGATCAGAGATAAAGCGAAAACAATTAACACCTATATTCTTATTGATTACCTTGGTTATGAAAATGATTTTCCCAAATCAATTTTGCACAATTAAGATTCAATTCAATCAATTATGAAAAATCACTTTTTCTAGGTTTTCAACCAAGAACACAATTAATAACAAGAATTGCAAAGAGTAGAGAGTTTAGAGATACGACACAGTGATTTATCCTGGTTCAATTTCATCCACTTGAAAGCTACTCCAGTCCCCTCTTCAACCAAGAGAGATTCTTCACTATGAGGAATTAGAGTTTCTCAAATTACAAGTAAATGCCTCACAAGACTCCCTTCTTGCTAGCCTACAAGAGATACCACACCCTTGCCTTGTAACCCTATTGATATCTAATCTAACCTCTTCTCTTGCTTGCCGATACCCCACAACAAGACTTCCAATGCTTGCTTCACTACAAGACTTCCAATTGCTTGCTTCACAACAAGACTTCCAATTGCTTGTTAACACAACAAGACTTCCAAGTGCTTGATGATATGCCACACCAAGGCTTCCAATATAACTTTGCTTTATTCACAACCAAGACTTCCAATTGTTGTAGATAGCTTGCCTCTTGCAAAGATTACAACTCAAATGAAAACAAAATAACAATCCTATGAATCTCTTTCAAAAGTTATGAAAAGATCAACATGAGAGATTCAAGGTTCTTGATCAAAGAATGTAAAAGTTAAAGCTTTGATCTTGAGAAAGTGAGAGAGAATAGAGTGGCTTTGATTCTTTGTAAAATTGATTATCAAAATGATGTATTATTGTAATAATGATTCACAAAGGTTAGGAATAGGTTTATATAGAATACCCAAAAGTTAGGAATGGTTAGAAGTGCTTTTGAGAAGTGAAAAACTCATTTAAAAACAGTAACAGCTCGTGTTACTCGAGTAACAAAGTTACTACTCGAGTAATCAGTGTAATAAGTGTTCACTACTCGAGTAATCTGAGTTACTACTCGAGTATTTACGCAAGGCTTCAAAATTCTACTCGAGTAATCAGTCCCTTAATCGAGTATTTACGCAAGACTGCAACATTCTACTCGAGTAATCAAGTGGCTAATCGAGTAGTCAGTTCAAAAAACACTTAAAAACTTGTTTTCTCAAAATCTAAACCTTTTCTTTCAAACCTTTAAGCCACCTATTGATTTTAGGCAAAATGAATACTCAAAATATGATATAATCATGCAATCAAAAGAGATTCACTACCCTCTAATATACTCTACCCAAACTCATAAACTAAAAGACTTGCGAGGCAAAAGATAAAACAATAAAACACAAACTACCAAACTAAGTCTTCATGAGTTGGCTCTCTCTTCATCACTTGATGTTTGTTGTTGCTTGTTGAGCTTGAACTTGATCAACACATTTAAGCTTGTTCAAAACCTTTTGGCATTTATCAAAACATTCTTCATGGAACTTACAATACATAATAATCGCAATTTGCAATCCCCGAGTGGAATGATAATTTTACTTACAATTTATTACTTGTCGATTCGGTATACTTGCCGGTAGTCCAACACCTTCCCCTATCACAATTCTCGCACCTGAGCATCCACAAATAACTCAAGGTATCTTCCACTCCATTACTTCGCACTCATTCTCACCGCGTTAGTAGATGTCTTTTAAAGTTTATTTACAACTATAAACTTTCAACGTGGTCGACTCATTCTTAGTCTATCTCTTCAATGAGCCTCGACCTCTAATTGATCTTCATTACATTTCATGGCAAAAGATCCCTCCTAGAATGCAGTGATGCTTATTTCCCCAATGCTCACAACCACGACCATTCAGCTCACGCGATCGGCCTTTTATATTTATTCTCCCTATACCCCTATGCTCAACTAGCGGTGCACGGCCAAGACCAACGGGTCATACAGGGAGTGGGATCAATTATTCATTTTAAGCATTATGAAATAACTTTTAAAAGTAGGATCCCTTTTTGTAACCGCATGCCATGTAAACTATGCAAGGGGACTTATAAGAATCTCAGTGTACTCTAGACGATCCCCAATTCCAGAATCTCAAAACTTTCATTATCATTCTATCCACATTTCGATCACTTAATTTTCCATCCATTTCTCATGGCACATAGCCAAGCAACTGATCCCAAAGTTTGATCACCATAGCCCATCAATCAAGTCGTACAGGGAAATCATCCAACAATTGTGCCTTCACATAAGGACTTATACACCTCTCTTGGCATCTTTTAATCTTTAAGAGCTCTTACATATCATCAATCTCGAGTCTTAGCATTATCATTCCCTCAACAGGGTTTCTCTCATCATTATTATGTCATTCATCTTTCATCTGTCATAATACTTTATAATTTCCAATACTTAATCAATTCAATTCCATAATCAAGACGTAAATAGACGTCTCTCACAATCATACTCAGTTTTCATATTCAGACAATTGAATTCAGTAGTCATATAAGCAAGTAAACGTATCACGTTATCAGCATGGTATATAACAAGTAATGTCATGCATTACATACATCAGGTAATAACAAGCGGTCTTAGTCTCTTCATATGAGTGGCCACACACACACACACAACATTTTGCCACCATACTACTAACTCATAGACCACTAAGTTCCGACTTTTGAGATGGTTAGGAACGTCCTAACATATACCTAAATGCCACAGTGTCTTAGGAAGCTTCTTTCTCTAACCTTAAAAAGGTTCGCGGATTTCCAAGCGTGCTTCCCGAGTTGTCGATTCGCTGCTCCCTATCCGCTTCGTTTCCTTAATTAGGAAATTACAAGAATTCATTATTACTCTTTATCTTTGTAACACAATCATTTCAACGAAATCATAATAGACTTGACTTGTAATATACTTTGAAAACACTTTTAACAACCTTAGAACAATTCTTGATTTGTAAAAACCGCCGTACTCATTTTTCGTAAAACGCTGAATATTAGACTTTTCGGTGCGTGTAAGCAAAATTAATTAAGGTTACGTCAAAACAATCTAAGCTTTCGTGATTTTTCTTAAAACATTTCAAGGAAGTTCTACGTTGAGAAATCGAGACTATACGCTAAGGTAAACATTGGTTCATCAAACTTTTTCACAATTACGTCGGGTAGTCTTTAAACACATTGCCAATATTCAAATAGAATTAGTATAAGATTTCACTTATAAAATTTTCATGCAACTTAATCATTTCAAGAGACTTTAAAAGAATTTCAAAAATAATTTCAATTAGTATGAAATTTGTCCAAACTTTTCTGTAGGCATTATCTTAAAAGTTCTTAAGTTTTCAATTAGACAATCACTTTTAAACTCAGAATACTTCATCCAATAATTTTGGACAGCAACTTCTTATATTTGAAAGATGGCTTTTCTCTCATCCAATATTACTCAAAATTCCATTACATAAAATCTCACAAAAATTTGTAAGTCCCAAATATAATAAATCGATTTTCAAACTATTATCAACCTTAAACAAAATATTGGACAACACATAACTCTTTTGAATATTTTCTTTGAAAATCATTTCATGCTTGTTCAAAACCATACATTTTGTAAAACATAAGCTAAGGATCAAAACAACTCAAGTATGTTCCAAAGGAATGAAAAACTAACATGCAAAGATGGGATCCTAACATACACACATGAATATTTCTTTTTAACTTTACAAAATTTACTCAAATTTGTCCTTTAGTTTCATACTCCAAAATCTTTACACTTTTTCATGACATATCATCTTTAAATCAATCTTTATAAATAAAATGAAAGCTTGAATTGCATAGTTTTTTTTTTTTTTATAAAAATCACTTTTCAATCCACAAAATAAATTTCAAAACTTCACAATCATTGTGGTGGGCCGACCCTCGGTCCTACCCTTACAGTAGCTAGCCGACCAGAATAAGCTATTCTAACGACTGTGCCTACTCAGGCCGAGCATTTATTCAAGTACCCACCCCAGCAGGCTTGGACCGACCACAGGGACTTTACCCCTTGAGAGTCCGAGCTATGGGCGCGTGAATCCAACTTGCCACAAGGATAAGGCCCTCTAATACAGGATAAGGATGAATGACTCATCCCCCTATCCTAAAAGGGCCACGTCAGCAGCCTAACTGGACCTCCGTACAGGCCCATAAGGTACAATGCCACCCCTATAAATAGCTGTCTCCAGCTAGGGGCTCAGGTACGTTCTCTCACTCCCTAATTGCTCATTTGCAAACACTAGTGATTAGGGAAACCCTAGTTATCCCAACTGGATATCTAGAATACCAAAGGAATCATACAGTAACATCAGATCGCACCCTAGCTCTCAGGTCACCCTATATCTTTGAGCTAGTAATAGATCTTAGACACTACATTGGCGCCGTCTGTGGGGAACGATAAATTGTCATTCCCACCCAAAATGGCACACACACGCGGCAACACTGGAAACAACTTTTGAGGTATACGCCACCAGACCGGAAGAAACCATCACAGACTAGTTGAAGGTAGCAATGACAACGGGAGGGACTTAGAAGGTAATACCAACGGCGGAAGAGACCCACCCCAGCCACCCCCTCACAGCGTCCCTTCAGTTCGACTGGATATCCCAGCCCGTAGCCACCAAACCGCACCCACTCGAACACACAATGGGCCCTTCACTGTCCATTCCAGACAAGCAAACCCCAACACACCCAACCCCGCACAAAACCACGAATCTGGGCGATCCATTGACGCCCGTGTTTCTGGAGGAGAAAGGGAACACTCCCAAGGCAGAAGAGAAACTCAGCTGAAGAAATAATCAAGCAACAAGCTCAAATTCTGGAGCAGCAAGGGAAGGCTATAGCCAACCTTCAGCAGATCCACATGAACATGAATGCTGGACGGGCAATGGAAACAACCCCAGAAACCAGACTAGTTCATGATCTGCAAGGTCCAATTACCCTACCCCCTCCACCGTCGATAAACCTTGCCGTAGAAGCCACCTATGAAACAGAAAGTAATACCCACCCAGGTCATCCCTTCACTCCTCGCATCATGGCCTATGAAACACCATCCGCTTTCCTCGGCCCCACCAGTGTTACGAAGTACAATGGGTTAACTGACCCCTTGGAGCACATCCTTTCTTTCGAGGGTGCCATGAATTTCTATGACGGAGGAGACTTGATGAAGTGCCGAGCGTTTTCGATGACTCTTCAACCACCGGTACTGAAGTGGTACTCGGCTCTTCCCAGAAATTCCATCAATTCCTGGGCAGAAATGAAAATGGTTTTTCTCAACAGATATATAGCAAGTTGCATACAACCAAAATCAGACCATGCATTGGCGGGAGTGATGCAACTACCAGAAGAGCCATTGAGGGAGTATTTGGCTCGATTCCACTCGGAGGCAGGATCTGTACCAAACCAGGAGCCGAGTTTCGCAATTTTTCTTTTTACCCAGGGGCTCCGCAATGGAGACTTTAAAAAATCACTGGTGGGGTAGCCACCGAGGGACATGGTAGAATTAAGACACCGTTCCACCAAGTTTATCCATTTGGAGGAATTTAACAAGTGGCAGAGACAGAGAGAAAAAGGTGACAGGGGTGAGCCCTCCTCTCAAGGAAGGCTGAGGAGAGATGACAGAAGGGAGGAGCGGGGAAGAGGGCCTAGGAATGATAGAAGACTCATCGTTCCTAGGGCTAAGTTTGATGAATACACCCCTCTCACAGTTCCATGGAGTCAGATTTTGCAGGAGACTATGCAAACCGATCTAAGTATGGTTGAAAGGCCCCCCCTTTGAAAAGAAGTTCACGCAAGGACCGGTCAAAGTATTGCTCATATCACGGGGGGTACGACCACACCACAGACGAGTGCACGTGCCTGAGAGATGTTATCGAATAACTCATAAGAGAAGGAAAACTCCAATAGTACATACGAGAAGCTCTCACTCAGCGGTGCTAGGGGGAGAACCCCTTCCCCAAACAGAAATACTCGCAGAACCCCATCCCCACTAAGACAAACCAATCACCCTCCCAACCAACAACAGGCATCAAACTAGCAGAGAGTAGCTATGATAGAGATAGCTAACACAAATCAGTCGCCCCAAAACTTCAGAATTAACACCACCGCTGGATGATTTGCCAGGGGAGGAGAAAGCAGATCCGACAGAAAGAGGTATATCAATCAGGTACTAGCCGTTCAGGATCATCCGATACGCAAGAAAGCTTCAAAAAGTGTCCCAATCTGTTTCATTGATGAGGATTTGGAAGGAATCATTCCGGGCCACAATGACCCGATGGTGATAACTGCCTTGGTAGGCAATTATGAGGTCGCCAGAATATTTGTTGACCAAGGCAGTTCGGCCGACATCATGTTCTTAAACCTCTTTGAAGCTCTGAAGTTGAAAACAGCTGAACTGACCCCCTTCGAGGGAAAATTGATTGGCTTCACAGGAGATACGATCGTCCCCAAAGGATACATCCAACTCCCGGTAACTCTTGGGAACCAACCCTCAGCAAGAACCGAAATCATTAAGTTTTAGGTGGTCGACTGCCCGTCGGCGTACAATGCTATATTCGGCAGAACCTGTCTCCAGGCTTTTGGCGCGGTCGTGTCCACTATTCACTTGTCCATGAAGTTTGAGGGCTCAGACGAAAGGGTCTTCGTCGTCAAAGCCGAGCAAGACAAGGCCAGGTTATGCTATAACGCCAGTCTTGCGAAGATTAAAAGCCAAGAAAAGACCCAACAACCAAAGCCAAACCTGAGCAAAGGAAATGTATTATTAACTGACCTAGATGTTAGGGCTGATTAGGATGACACCAGGCCTACTCCCCAAGGTGATTGGGAATTCATTGAATTGGACAAGGAAAACCCGACCAGAAGGATAAGGTTGGGTACTAGCCTTTCCGAGAACACAAGAGCAGAAATGCTCGAACTTTTAAGAAGAAACAAGGACCTTTTTGCTTGGACCTCGGCTGACAAGCCGGGGATTGATCCCAATTTTATCTGCCATCATCTCAGTATTAACCCGACCGCCAGACCGGTCGCTCAGGACAAAAGAAGGGTAGTAACGGAGAAGGCCGCGACAATTGAATAAAAAGTGGCCGAGCTCCTTTCCGCAGGATTCATTAGAGAAGTTAATTACTCGGAGTGGCTATCAAACACAGTTCTGGTAAGGAAATCAAACTGCAAATGGCGTATGTGCGTCGACTATACTGACTTGAACAAGGCTTGCCCAAAAGATCAGTACCCCCTTCCAGTCATTGATAAGTTGGTTGATAGTTCGTCAGGTTATCAGCTCCTCTCCTTTATGGACGCTTACTCGGGGTACAACCAGATCCCAATGTACCCACCTAATTAGGAGAAAACGACCTTCATCACCGAAAGGGCCACATATTGCTATACAGTAATGCCCTTCGGATTAAAAAACGCTGGAGCAACATACCAGCGTATGATGAACAAGGTCTTCTCCGGGCTGATCGGTCCTACCCTGGAAGTGTATATTGATGACATGATAACTAAGAGTAAAAGGAAAGAGGATCACCCTCATGACCTAGCAGCAATCCTGGCCAGAATCAGAAAACACAATATGCGGCTCAACCCGGAAAAATGTACTTTTGGTGTACCGGCAGGAGCTTTGTTGGGTTTCATGCTCACTGAAAGGGGCATCGAGGTGAACCCAAAAAAATGTCAGGCAATTCTGAGAATGCATAGTCCTTCTAATGTGAAAGAGGTCCATAGATTGACAGGACGGATGACGGCTCTTTCCAGATTTCTCCCTCAGGCAGCCAGAAAGGCTTTCCCATGGAACCAGTTGCTTAGGAAGAACAAGGATTTTCATTGGGACAAATCGTGTGAACAGGCATTCGTCGGACTGAAGGAATATCTATCCTCCCCTCCTATCCTTACTAGCCCTCGAGAAGGGGAAATCTGTTTTTGTATTTGTCAATAGGAGAATCATCAATAAGCTCGACCCTGGTCAGAGATGACTCGGGAACCGAGCAACCAGTGTACTTCGTAAGTAAGACCCTTCAGGGACCTAAAACGAGGTACTCGAAGATTGAAAAACTTTCTTTTACTTTTGTAGTTACTGCTAGAAGGCTCAGGCAGTACTTCCAGAGCCATCCCATCACAGTCAGGACAACCCAACCAATCAGGCAGGTGCTTCACCGACCAGATTTGGCGGGAAGAATGGTTTCTTGGTCAGTCGAACTGTCAGAGTTTGACATAACCTTTGTACCAAGAAAAACTCTTAAATCTCAGATACTAGCTGATTTTATCTCAGAACTCTCAGATCCTCAACACACCGACAAGCCACAGCTCTGGAAGGTTTACGTGGACGGTTCCAGCCACATCAAGGGGGCTGGCGCCGGTATAATTCTCGACAATGCTGAAGGACTCAATGTTGAGTACTCTTTGAAGTTCAAGTTTCCCACTTCTAACAACCAGGTAGAGTATGAAGCGGTATTAGCTGGTTTACGCATGGCCAATCAGATGGGGGCCTCAGAGGTCCAGATTTTTAGTGACTCACAATTGGTGGTTTCCCAGGTTAATGGAGAATTCCAAGCAAAGGAGCCAATTCTCCAAAAATACCTGGAACAGGTCAAAACACTCTGGTCTTTTTTTCAAGTTTCTTTATTACCCATGTCCCAAGTGCATCTAATGGTTGGGCAAACATCCTTTCCAAGCTAGCCAGCACCAAGGGATCCGAGAATAACAAAAGATTAGTGCAGGAAACCGTGCATGAGCCGAGCGTTGTTCTCGTGGTTTCCCAGACCACTGACTGGATGACCCGAATTAAAGAATATCTCAAGCATCAGATCCTGCCCACGGATCCGCTGGATGCTAAAAAATTGATTAGACAAGCAGCCCACTATTCTATCCTCGGTGACACTTTGTACAAAAAAGGGGTAGACTCCCCCATGTTGAAATGCCTAAACCCAGTTGAAGAATTGGTCTTGGTCGAGGTTCACGAGGGGATCTCAAGTCATCACGTGGGAGGAAAAGCATTAGCCCGCAAGATCCTCTGAGCAGGCTATTATTGGCCGACCCTTCAGAGTGATGCCTCAGACCATGTTAAGAAATGCAAATCTTTTCAAGTTCATGGAAAAGTCTACCAACGACCACCTACAGAGCTTCATTCGATGATTTCCCCATGGCCCTTTTACCAATGGGGCATGGATATCATCGGGAAGTTTAAGACTGCCCCGGGACAACTCAAGTTTGTAGTGGTCGCGGTAGATTATTTCACTAAATGGGTTGAGGCCGAGGCTCTGGCAACAATCTCTTCAACCAAGATTCAAAAATTCTTCCTTAGATAGGTCATCGCTCGCTTTGGCATCCCTCACACTCTGGTAACCGACAACGACACTCAATTCACTGCCCGGGTCTTTCAAGATTTAGTTGATCACTTCCACATTGCCCATCACTTCTCGTCTGTTGAGCATCCACAGACAAATGGGCAAGCAGAAGCAGTGAACAAGGTCATCATAGATGGTATAAAGAAAAGGCTCCTAGAAGCGAAAGGGTCATGGGCTGATATTTTTTCTAAGGTTCTATGCTCAATTCGTACGACCGTACACACCTCCACAGGAGAAACCCCGTACCGTCTCACGTATGGTTGTGAGGCGGTGATCCCCATTGAGACTCAGATTCCCACGTTCCGAGTGGCGGAGCGCCCAGTAGAAGTGAATAATGGATTGCTTGAAGAAGAATTGACTTTCAGTGATGAAATCCGAGCTCTTGCAGCAGCCAGAGAGAAGGGGGCAAAGGAAAGACAAGCCCGAGAATACAATAAGTGGGTGATCCTTAGGAGTTTCGCAGTCGCGGACCTGGTCCTCAGACGAGCAGACATTGGGTTGAAAAATGCGAGAGAAGGAAAGCTGGCCAGAAATTGGGAAGACCCTTACAGAATCACCTCAAAAACAGGATCATGAGCGTATAGATTGGAGACACTGACAAAACAAGAACTTAACAACACTTGGAATGCCACAAAACTGAAACCTTATTACAGCTGAAAACACAAGTCCCACAACCATTCTTGCAGATCTTCTTCACCCTTGGTTTTAAACTTAGTTGTTTTACTTTCAAGTATCTACTTTGCTGTCATTTACTTTCATGCTTTTACATTTAAGTCATTTCAAAGCTTTTGTATTTACATACATTGCTTGTAGGCAATGGAAGGACTCAATGAAGTGAACTTTTTTGCAGCATTTCAGTTTCAAACTCTTTCTTTATGTTAACGTACTAGCCCTTTCCTCTCAGCTCGCCACCGAGTTGAATTGGGTTGTTTATACACGTCCTTCCAACGGGGACTTATAAACTAAAATAACAAGTACTTTAAGAGATGCCCGACTAAAAAAGCTTAACAGTTTTTACAGTTACGGACCGAGGATCCCACCTTGGCCAAAGGTTGGATATCCGAAATCTCGATAACAGTTTATAATGAAGAAAAAGATATACCCGAGTTATGAAGCCAAACGACAAAAAGCATAATGAATACGAAACAAATAGCAATCAAAGCAATCAAATCATAAAAAGATCAACATTCTGATCAATAGCATCCTGATCAAATTACAAAAAGGGGGATTAACATCGTCACCAAATTACAAATAAAGGAATAGAAAAAGATCTACTATTCACCGTCAAAAAGAACAATGGATGACCCGTCAAAATCATCTTCATCTTCACTGGCCAAGTCGAAAGGATTTTGAAGGTTAGGAGCCAACAAATCCACTTCCACGTCCCCTCGGCTATAATCCACGATCCGATCATCCACGACCCCAAAGGTCGGATTCGCTCCTATAACCCGAATCCCAGGATTCAAAAAGCTCAGCTGCTGGACAGCATTAACAATGGAATCTGTTGTCGCATGATCCCAATTAAATTGATTCCGCTTGGCCAAAACTTTGTGCTTTAAAGCCTTCCGACGCATCCTAGCAAGATCACCTTGTAATCGGGCCACAACATTTTCAGATTGAGCAAGTTGCCCTTGGACCCCTTTCCAATTCAGTGTTTCGGCGACGAGCCTCAGCTAACTCTTCTCGGCCAGTCTGCAACAACCTTTCTGCCTCGGCTTTCATCCCGACCGCATCTTCCTTGGCCTTTTCAACTTCCTCCTTAGCCTTTTCAGCAATTTCTCTAGCCTTTTCGCCTTCTGCAAGATTCCTTTGAAGCTCGGAATTAGCCTCCGACAATGCTTGACTACCAGCCTTGTATTCTTTGATTTGATTAAGCAAAACTTCCTCCCGAAGGTTGGAAGCCCTCCTTTTTTCCTTCTCAACCGGCGACAGAGCCACAATAATGTCTTCAGCATTTTCCGCGATATGGAAGGCATAACTAGCCGCCCTCAGCATATCCTTGCCCAAAATGCGACAGTTATTTTTCAAAGTATGCGCAGATTGGCTCAATAGCCTCTTCTTATCATTGGGAGTATAAACCATATCCACAAATTTTTCTTGCAGCTTCCGAGCCCAAACAGTCTCCTCTGAGGGATCAAATATGTCAAACCACAAATACTTCTTTTCAGAGGGTGACTTCAATGGTTTCAGCAATTCGACAACCTTACCCTTTCCCTTTTCAAGCCTAGCCCTCTTGGCGAGAGGTTCTCGGTCTTCCTCCTCCTCTACCTCATCTACGTTGACGAGGGGAACACTAGTGGCGATATCGTCGGTAGGAGCAATAGGTGCCGACATATCCTGCACATCCTCGACACTAGAAGGAGGTGGTACCATTGCAACGGTAACAGACTGAGTCGCCTCGCTGGAAGCTGCAATGCTCGGGGATCCAGCTGCCTCGTCCAGCTTGACCTTGGCAAGTTCTCTCATACGAGCAGTGGCTTTGTTCATCTTAGACATTCTAACTGCAAAAGCTAAAAACGGTTAAAAAAAATATTTTATTATCAAGTTCAGGTTTCACAAGTTCTTTTGGTAGAATAACAATGTTTCTAATGTCGACTTGACCGTTCGACTTGAGATACTTGTAAAAAGTATCACAGGTGTGCCGCTCGGCATCCGTCAGCTCCTTATTGTAATTATACTGGTACAACTTTGGATGCCTATTAAAAAAATCGGGAGCCCAGGACAGGGGAAACCGAGGCTGATCGCCCTGCATAAACCAGCAAACCCCATCTCCGACAAACTGATTCTTAAAAAATAGGGGCTTAAAAGTTTCCAAGAATCAGCGAACTTTGCGAACAGAGCATGGTCGTTACATGCCTTCAGTGACACCCAAGCCCTCTTCGTTGAACCTTTCTCGAAAACATTGACCTGAGGGGCGTACAACCACAAAAACGCTCGGATGGAGCACTCTAACCTCAGCGCCTCGCAGAACCTTAGGAATGCTCGGGCAAAAGCCCAACCACTAGGATGTAGCTGAGTAGGAGCCAAGCGTAGCCGCCGTAACAGAGCAATTTCGAATGGTGTAAAAGGCATCTTGATCCCTAATCTTATAACCACCTCCTCATACATAAAAAATTCTTTATTATCCCCAACCAAAGTGCATACTCGGTCATTAACTGACGGAGCACTGATGGTGTAAGAAGTCCCAGCCTCATCTCCTGGACATCGGAGCACATGAGCCCGAATATGGCTAAGATTGGTAGCAACCAAGTCTGATATCGTGCCGAGCACCTCTCGGTCAACCCAGTCGTAAATTGCTGCGTTGGGTGGAAGAGGATACTCCTGAGGATGCGTGATGCACCGGCGAACCATACCTGGGGAAAGGGAACATGAATCGGCGTCAGAATCTATAAAATCAACATCATTAGACACCCTAACCCTAGTTCGTTTGACCCTATAGCCGAGCTGACTACATCTTCCCCTAACCTTCATGGCTTTCCCCCAGAAAGGTTTCTCCCAGGATCGATTTGAGGGTCGCGACGCTACTTGCGCCCGTTCCTCCACCAACTGATACGCTAACTTCCTACGGTCTTCCTCTACAGAATTTTGAGGAAATTCTTCGGTTAACGGTGTTTCCACCGAGGGGTCTGCTACACGATGGCAGAAAGGGGATGGAAGGAAATCTAAAACCTCCGTTACAGAAGAGGAAGATGATGAGGAGGAAGAGGAATCATCAATATCACTCAAATTTAAAACCCTAGAACACTTCTCATACCACGACCACTTACTACCCATAACCGCAACTCAAGAAAACACAGAAAACCCAGAAAAAACCAAGAAAAAACACAGAAAGCTCAGAAAAACCAGAAAACCAAACGGAAATTCCAGCACAAAAAGAAAGGAAGAGAACAAAATCAAAAGGTTCAGATCAAATAACTGTGATGAAAGGGGAACTGGCACCAACTGGTTAGCGAAGCGAGAAGAGAAACCCCAGAGAAGGAGTAACGACGCCAAAGAAAGGAGGTGACAGAGGAAAGATTCTGTGAATATGACTTGGGGAAAATTAGGAATGCTAGAATGGAAACTGCAGAAACCAAAGAGGAGGAATCAGGATGCAGAGGTTGAAAAGAAGTGAAAAAGAGGAAACGAAAAGACAGTTAAGTTTAAAAAAAAGAACTTCCCCCAACGTTCTCTTTGGGTAAATGGGCTTGGCAATCCCAAAAGGCCCAATACCGTATTGAGCCACAGAAAAAAAAACGTGGCATCCAACCATAGGTCAAAATTTTCAAAAAACCAAAAAGGCAACACGCGCAATAATGGCATAACTGACATCCAGGACACGTGCCAGTAGGAAGGGATTCAAACGTCTCTTTGCCCAGATGAAAGGACAGTAGAGCAGACAAGAGGATATTAGGGTACGTAGGCGGATCATTATTTCGCCCCCATCGAAGCGCTCGGCCCACTCTGACCTTATCCGATCGATAAAAAAACTCTCAGCTCGGCTCAAGACTCAAACAGTCTTACCGAGCTAGGGGGCTTATGTGGTGGACCGACCCTCGGTCCTACCCTTACAGTAGCTAGCCGACCAGAATAAGCTATTCTAAGGACTGTGCCTACTCAGGTCGAGCATTTATTCAAGTACCCACCCCAGCAGGCTTGGACCGACCACATGGACTTTACCCCTTGAGAGTCCGAGCTATGGGCGCGTGAATCCAACTTGCCACAGGGATAAGGCCCTCTAATACATGATAAGGATGAATGACTCATTCCCTTATCCTAAAAGGGCCACGTCAGCAGCCTAACTGGACCTCCGTACAGGCCCTAAGGTACAATGTCACCCATATAAATAGCTGTCTCCAGCTAGGGCTCAGGTACGTTCTCTCACTCCCTAATTTCTCATTTGCACACACCAGTGATTAGGGAAACCCTAGTTATCCCAACTGGATATCTAAAATACCATAGGAATCATACAGTAACATCAGATCGCACCCTAGCTCTCAGGTCACCCTATATCTTTGAGCTAGCAATAGATCTTAGACACTACAATCATCATTCCACTCAAAGACATAAAGTCCTATCTTAACAAATCATTTTTCTAAGTCCTATAGTGTTATAAACAACACTTGGTCAAAAATCACTTTTAGACATGTACATAAATCAAAACTACATAACTTGTTCATATCTCAACAAATACAAGGTCTTAGCAACAAAATAATTTTTCTTAACACTTTAACTTTAAGCACACAAAATAACTATATCAAACCAAGGATGTTATTTTTCTTCTCCTATAACATTCTGCTACCAATAACAATATTAACATAAAAATCATTTTTCACGTGCAAATAAAATTATCACTTCCAAGCATAAAACATATACTTTTAAACACTCACTATTCAAAATATCAAATGAAATCACCAAATGCTTTTTATTCCTCATGCATGTATTTTAGATTGACTCTAACATCTAAATCAAGTGAATAAAACACAACAATTTTTTGAAGATTCCTTTCCTCTTTCTATTATATTCAGTCCTCTTCAATAAAATAGGGGGATTATATTTTCAAATCAAAAACCTAACTTTTAATAATTAATAACTTCGTTGGCATCATAGATTTACACATGCAAAAGAGTTCTTGTCGTTATCATTTAAAAATTAAAATTATTAACATACATAACATAGAGATTTTAATTTCACTCATCAAAAATAACATGCAAATTAAAAATCTTTTCCTTTTCTTAATAATAAATTCGGTATCTCCTAATACAATACATAAGGAACTTTAAAGATTAACTTTATAAATTATAACCACACCACAAATCAATGTTTAAAAATCAAAATCCAATTATTTTCTTATTTTTATCATCCATTCGGTCCAACCTACAAAAAATGGGGAAAATATTTTTCAATTAAAAACTCATTTTAAATCATATGCTAATTTCATGAAAACTAAGAATCTACACATGCATGTGACAAATCAACCATGACTTAATCACCCAAGTTCTTCACTTATGTTCTTTTGCAAAAAGATCAATTTTCAACTTAATCTTTAAACAATCAAACATGTAATTCATATTTATACTCAAATGTTTCCAAGATCGAAGCTTTAATTTAACATGCAGCAACAAAACAAAGTTAATCTTCCTAATTTTAACATGCATGACCGAAAAGAGCAACTACAAATTAGTTTCAGCTTAGTCCTTAAAGTAAAGATCAAGGATCATGTTTAGGAGCTAAAATCACCATGCATGCATAGGAAACTTAGAGATCTAGCTAAATTATTAACATGCAACACAACTTCTAAAGTCAAGCTCACATTTTTTACCAAAAATAAAACTAAAAATTTAGAAACACAATTAAATACCTAAAAATAAAAACACCCAAAAGCTTCAAATTCGAAAGAGATTCTCTTCCTCCCTCCTAGCTAGCTTCGGCCTCCTCTCCTTCTTCTAGGTGGAGATGATTTTCTTATTCTTTGTATGTGTATGAAAATCGGAGTATGGAGAAGTGAAGTGAGTGTGTGTTAAAGATTTAATCCCCTCTCTCTCTTCCTCTCTCTAATTCGGTCTCTCTCTCTCTAGGCCATGGAAATTTTATTGTCTTTGTGGAAGTGTAAATGAGCCAAGGTAAGTGAAGCAAGATTTGAGGGGTTTGTATATATATAGGCATATAAATGGGCTTGGGCTTAAAGAAAAAATGGGTTAAAACCCAAAAGTCAAGGGTAGTTTAGGAATTTTGAATCAAAAAATAAGGGACAATTTTGGAAGTCCAATTTGTTGCATGCAAATAGTAGCTTAGTGGGAGACAAATTTGAGTAATTTAAGGAAAGGGTAATAATGAAGCATCTCTTTGGTGTGAAATTTACTTAACTCATTTTTATTTTATTCCATACTTATTGTAATAAAATGACAATTGCAAAATTCTTATTTCCCTTTATCTTAAAAGATCATGATACATATTGTAACATTCCGAATTTTAATTCCTAAAATAATTAGAATAATAATAGGATTAGAAAAATGATAATTATGTTCAATAGTAATTAAAGAACAACAAACGAGTGTTAGAAACGGTGTTTTCGGTGTTAGAAACGCCCTATATGAGAAAATTAGAAATAAAATATTTACAACTCAAAACGTAAATTCCACCGTTGGGTATGAAGATTAGTGTGTAGAGCAGCTTTCTTTCAAATTTGAGCAAGATCTGACGGGCAACGAAAAAGTTATGGCATTTTAAAATGTCAAGAAAAAGAAAACTGATGGACTACTCGAGTAGTGTATTGACTACTCGAGTAGCCCGTGCCAACAGAGAAAGATTAAAAAAGAAAAGGGATGGACTACTCGAGTAGCCTGTGACATCAGGGAAAAAAAAGGCGTGTGGAGCACAACATTTGCTCCAATCTTCCTCATTAAGCAAAGACCCACAAGCTTCTTCAAGAAGCTAAAGCTCCATAGCTCATATCCTATGGTTTTGATTCATCATCCAAGGCACCCACATCATCAAGCTTCCTTTCCTTCTCTTTCCCACGGAGGTGACCCGATTTCCACCAAGCTCCATCATCTTCTCTTTGGTTCTCTCTCTCTGTAACACCCCAAATTTTTAATTCCTGATTAATGAAAATTAATTATAAAGGTTTATTTGAAATTAATTATTTTAATATCCTTGATTATTGTTGGAAACCAACAAGCGGCTCAAAATGTACTAGAGGGGGGGTGAATAGTATTTTGAAGCCTCAATACAAACTTTTCGATTGCTAGAGAGAATGGATTTCAGAAAACAAGTTTTCTAACAAAATTTGTACTATTTAATCGATTAATCTCAGGCTTAATCGATTAATGCCAAAAGACCACTTAAGAACTAATCGATTAACAGGGTGTTACTCGATTAAGACCTGAATGGTGCTCTAAAACTAATCGATTAATCAATCTCTTAATCGATTAACTCGTGTTAAAATTGACAGAAAATCAGCCTTATTCAGAATTCAACAGAGATTACAATCCAATGATGCAATAACAAATGTTAAATGAATCAATGAACAAAACTACGTAAATTTACCAAATCAATTTAGATTGATTATCTAGGAATTGTAAAAACCCCAAAATTAACCTAATTAATTGGTTTGTTCTTGGTTCTTAGATGCTTAAAGAAAGAAAATAAAGAAGACAAGATTTTTATCCTGGTTCACTCTCTGATCGAGGCCGTACCCGATACAAATAAAAACAGTTTAAGTATAGTACTAGGAAGTGACTCCTAGGTCGTCTCCCAAGGAATATCTTATCAAGCAAAAGGTCGAACACATAGTATGCATAGAAAACAGGGGTTTTTTTTTTGTATTGAATATTGAATAATTGAAATCAAAACAGAATTAAATCAAAACGAAGAAACAGATAAGGAAAAGCGGATAAACCCCTTTGGCTCGCGTTCACAACTCTATCATCGGTCACAAAAGATCAATTTCTTTCCTCTTCACTGTCCAACTCGTGAGAATTAAATACTAAGCGAAAATTCAATTCTCACCCCAAAACCCAAACCTCTAATTAAGCATTAAAAGCCTAAGCATGGAGTTTTTACGAGTTTGCATAAATTAAGCATTCATACACATGGATTATCTCTATAGAATGGAACTAAGCGAACCATAACATATCAATAAGCATGAAAACAGTGAATAAAAACGAAATAGCATTAAGAACAAAACCTCAAGAGTATGTGATACATTACCAAAGGGATTTAACCTAAGAGTTTAGCCTTCCATGAAGAAAAATACCAAAAACGTGTAGAAAGGGAAGAGAGAGAAACCCTAGCAGCCACCACAAGCTTGGAGAGCAAAACTAAGCCTTCTCTATGAGAGAGAATGTAAAAAACGTGAATGGAAGCTCTCTCCAGGGTTTACACGAATTTGGCTTTTTAAATCACAAAATGGGCCTAAATCATGGGCCCAAATCCTAAGGAAAGCTTATCTCTAAATTAAATCTAAAAATATCTTATAGATAAAATCTAAATCTTAAAAGATATAACTAAATCTCAACTAATCCTAAAGATAGATTACAATCTTCACTTCATCATATATCTTCTCTTCCAACATTAAATCTTCATTCCCAAAATGTCCAAAAAGCCCTTGTGCCAAATATGACCTGAAAATAGAAATAGAATTAATTAGGCTAAATAATCCCAAATTAAACAATATTCAGAATAGTAGTCCAATAAACTCTAAATCACTAAATCAAGCTAAACAATGTCAAATAGGCAACAAGTATCAATAATAGGAGTAAAATAATGCAAGGAAAAATGGAAAATAAAATGCTCATCAAATACCCCCACACTTATCCTTTTGCACTCCTGGGCAAAACTAAGAAATAGGACTGAGAAGATCAATATGCACCAAAGTGAATCATGCAACAAGATTACTACAGCTAATGAATGCAAACCTAAGAGATTATATACTTCACAATGAATTCTAGGAAATGCAAAGAAATGGGCAAAATCGAGCACACGAAGAAAATAAGGACCAAAGAATCAAGGCATTCATGAACATCATCCAATTATTTCAAATATGCAAAGAAAACCAATGACATCAAGAGGGTAGTCACAAAGATGATAGAAACTCACAAGGATCACTCAATAGTGTTTACACTCAAGTGTTTAAGGTTAATCAGTGTTTACACTCAAGGCACATCATGAAAAACAAACACAACCATAGGCTTGACAAGCCTCTAACATCAACAATCAACACACATGCACATTAAGATCAAAAGGTCTTTTCAGGGTTGTAATGGGGCCAAGGACAAGGTAGGATAAAAATATGGGAAATGTAGCTAAAACCCAGGGAATAGAGGAGCAATGGGGAACAAGTAAAAAAAAATAAGCACAATCCACCCCAGAATGAAATGGTAAACATAACAACAACCTCTAATTCCAAACCTCCATGCCTCAATCAACCTTTTATTCCATTTTTTTTCTTTTTCTTCTTCTTCTTCTTCTTTTTTTTTCTTTTTTTTTTGAATTGCATTACATTGCAGAACTTCATGAACGAAAGAAAAGAAGAAACAATAAAAATGGCATAATGAGATAAAGCCATAATTACATCACCGACCATAGAGGCAAAACCCAGAACTCACAAGAGATGAAGAACAAAGCACCCTCGCTTACTTAATACCCATTCCCAAAACAATTCCAAAGCTCCAACATTCCCTAAGGTTAGGACAATCATGGTTTTTCAGTCATAGGCTTGTAATGAGCTAAAGAACAAAGAAAAGGGATATAAAGGCTCAAAGGGGCTATCAAAGGATAAATTCATTCAAGGTAGGCTCATATGGCTAGTGGCTTATTCAAGAAAAAAAACAATGCCTAAATCATTTCAAAATGTGCATGGGAATATCAAGTATCAACAAGAGTCAAGTCAAGTTCTAGAGTGCAAGTAATCCAGAGTGCAATCACACATGAAAGAAAAGTTAGGTGGCATATATAGCAATCCACCCACAATTAAGGCTCAAATCCTCACAAAAGGGACAATTCTATCACAGTGTTACCACCTCTTAATTATCAAAAGCAACTTTACACACAGAAATGCATGAATTCAGACACAAGATACCAAGACTCTACTAAAATGAAGCAAAAACATGCAAGAAAATGCCCAAAACTTAGCAAAACCTAAAAAATCAAAGCAAAAATATGCAACCTAAACTACTCTCCCCCCCACACTTAAATCACACATTGTCCTCAATGGAAAACAAATAGCAGAATCAAACAGATATAGACAAGTGGAATAAAAGTAGTAAAGAAGGAGAAAAGAAGACTCCCTAAATCATGGTGGGTCAAAAATGGGGTCGACCAATGAGGCTTCCTCCACAGGTGCATCATCCAAAGAAGGGGTAGTTAGGAAAGGCTTGAGTCGGTGGCCATTGACTTTGAAGCTCTTGTCTGTGGACTCACTCTTGATCTCCACAGTGCCATAAGGAAACACCTGGGTGACTACAAACGGTCCAATCCATTTAGAGCGGAGCTTTCCACTCATGAGTCCAAGCCTAGAGTTGTAGAGCAACACTTTTTGACCAACCAAGAACTCCTTTCTGCAAATTGAGCTAAAGTTCTGAATAAACCTGCGATAGAAACCTGCATGGCCAAGAAAAGAACGCACCTCTCGCACGCAAGAGGGGTAAGGCAAATGTGATATTACATGCAGCTTAGCAGGGTCAACCTCTATGCCCTTATGCGAAATAATGTGCCCTAAGACTATGCCTTGTTCTACCATAAAATGACATTTTTCAAAATTCAAGACAAGGTTAGTCTCAATGCACCTATTAAGCACCTTAGACAAACTATCAAGACATGCATCAAAAGAGGAACCATATACACTAAAATCATCCATGAAGACCTCTATGCAATGCTCAAGTAAGTCATTAAAAATACTCATCATACATCTTTGAAAAGTGCCAGGAGCATTGCATAGGCCAAAAGGCATCTTCCTATAAGCAAATGTACCAAAAGGACAGGTAAATGTAGTCTTATGTTGGTCCTCTGGTGCAATACAGATTTGGAAATAACCAGAGAAACCATCTAAGAAGCAATAGTGAGATTTACCTGCCAGGCGCTCCAACATCTGATCAATGAAGGGAAGAGGAAAGTGATCCTTGCGGGTCGCCTGGTTGAGCTTCCTATAATCAATGCAGACTCTCCAACTGTTCTGCACTCTAGTGGGAATCAGCTCATCCTTCTCATTTTTTACAACTGTCACCCCAGACTTCTTGGGAACTACTTGAACCGGGCTTACCCAAGTGCTGTCTGAAATGGGGTAGATAATGCCAGCTTGCAGCAGCTTGGTGACCTCTTTCTTCACCACATCAAGAATCTGGGGGTTCAACCGTCTCTGGGGTTGTCTCACTGATTTAGCCCCATCCTCAAATAAAATCCGATGCATGCACATGGAGGGGCTAATACCAGGTATGTCTGCCAAAGTCCATCCTATTGCCCTTTTGTTTGCTCTAATCACATCCAGCAGTTGCTTCTCTTGATCAACAGAAAGGGAGGTAGAGATGATCACTGTAAGTTTCTGCTCAGCCTCCAAGTAAGCATATTTGAGATGAGGAGGAAGGGGCTTCAGGTCCAATAAAGGTGCCTGCATCACAGATGGAACTAAAGGAGCAGCAGAATTGGATTCTGCCGCCTGCACCTGAACAAGTGAATTAGACTCATGCAAAACAGAAATGGGGTTAGCATGATCTGAATCTATATCATATGAATCAACAAATGAAGTAGCAGAATTTAAAAACTGGTCAATTTCAATGCATGCAGTGCACATTTCGGAATCAGAACATGCAGAACAAGTAAATGAGCTAGTGAAAGATGGCAAATCATAGTCATGCAAAAAGTCTAGAACATGCTCATCAATCAGATCATCAATCAAGTCAACATGAAAAATAGAGTGGTCATCAGAAAAATGTTTCATAGCATCAAAAATATTGAATCGAACCACACTGTCATCAAATTCCATGGAAAGTGTACCTGCATGCACATCTATCTTGGTTCGGGCTGTTTTCAAAAATGGTCTCCCTAATATGATAGGGACAGAACTACGAGAGGTGTCCTCTTCCATATCAAGAATAAAAAAATCAGCAGGAAAGATAAGCTCTTCAACCCGAACCAGGACATCCTCTATCAAACCTGCGAGGTAGGCAGTAGATCTATTTGCCAAGTGAATAACCACACCCGTAGGTTGAAGGGGTCCAAGTGAAAGAGACTTGAAAACAGACATAGGCATAACATTAATAGATGCTCCTAAATCTAGCAAAGCATTCTCAAATTTAGTATTACCTATGATACAAGGCACAGAGAAAGTTCCAGGATCCTTACACTTTTCAGGAATATGAGGGACGGGTTTACCTATAAGAGCAGAGACATTTCTTCCCATGCTGATCCTCTCATTGCCCTTGAGCTTCCGTTTGTGTGTGCATAGATCCTTCAAGAACTTTGCATACCTTGGAATCTGCTTGATTGCATCAAGAAGGGGTATGTTGACTTCCACCTTCCTGAATGTGTCAAGTATCTCTTTGTCAATCTCTTCCATTTTCTTGCTTTGAGTCACCCCTCTTGGTGGGAAAGGAAGAGGAATGGGGGGTGGTTGTTGGGCAGCAGCAGGTGTTGTGCTTGTGGAAGGCTGAGCTGGATTGGGTTTTCTGGTACTTGTGTGCTCACTATCCTCGACCATTTGGCTCTTCTTGTTGGTTGAAACTAGATCATCTTTGTTGAGGTCAGATTCTGGCGTGGGTGTGACAATCTGCTTCCCTGACCTTAGACTAATGGCATTCACATTCTGGTTTGGATTGATCACTGTTTGCGATGGCAACTTGTTAGAATTCTGAGATTGCATAGTGTTGATTGCTGTTGCCATCTGTCCCATCTGATTGGTCAAAGATTGAATGGAGGCCTCTTGTCTTTGAATGGATGCTCTAGTTTCCTGTTGGAATTGGAGATTTTGCATGGTCATCTGTTTCATCAGCTCTTCCAATGAAGGCTGCTGCTCAGTACTAGGAGCTGGTGGTGCCGAATTAGCCTGTTGTTGTCTCTGTTGCTGGACTGGAGGAGGTACATATGGTGGTCTGGAATTGTTCTGAAATTGAACCTGTGAAGGTTGCTGATCAGACCATCTCAGGTTGGGATGGTTCCTCCAACCAGGGTTGTATCTGTTGGTAGAGAGATCAAAGTTCTGTGGCTGCTGGTTTCTACTGTTGAAGATGTTGGCGGCATATGCCTCAGGTTGGTCAGCACCAGTCGTGGGCTGCTGCACAGAAGGACATGCATCTGTGGGGTGCTCAGCGGATGTGCATATGCCACATAATCTAGCAGGCAGGGACAACTTCTTCTGGTTGATGGCCAATTGAGTGACCAAAGTTGTAAGTGAATCTATCTTCTGTTCAAGCTTCTCAACCTTACCAGAACTTGTGCCAACATCATTCACTCCTCTCACTATGATTGCATCGCTGTTGCCCCTTGCATGGAATTGTTGACAATTGGAAGCCATCTTCTCAATCTTGACTCTGGCTTCTAAAGGTGTCATGTCTCCTAGGGCACCACCACTTGCAGCATCAAGCATGTTTCTCTCCATGAGGTTGAGACCTTCATAGAAATATTGAATAAGCAACTGCTCTGAGATCTGATGGTGGGGGCAGCTCGCACACAGTCTCTTGAATCTCTCCCAATACTCATAGAGACTTTCTCCACTTTGTTGCCTGATGCCTGATATATCCTTTCGGATTGCTGTTGTTCTGCATGCAGGGAAGAATTTCTCCAAAAATGCCCTCTTCAGGTCATCCCAGACTGTGATAGAACCAGGGGCCAGATCGTACAACCAATCCTTGGCTAGCCCCTCTAGGGAGTGTGGGAATGCCTTAAGACAAACATGATCCTCTTGCACATCATGTGGTTTCATAGTAGCACAGACAATATGGAACTGCTTGAGATGTTTATGAGGATCCTCACCTGCAAGACCATTAAACTTGGGCAACAAATGAATTAGTCCAGACCTTAGCTCATACGGGTCATCGGGATACTGGATGCACAAATCTTCAATAGTGAAATCAGGTGCAGCCAGCTCCCTCAATGTCCTCTCACGTGGTGGAGGTTGAGCCATATTTTCGGAATAATCAGAATAAGAATCAGAATTTATAGGAATAGAAGAAAAAGAAGCAGACTCACTATGTAAAGACTCAATAGACTCACTACCTATGGACTGGTTCCTATTTTGTCTAACTAGTCTGTGATAAGTTCTATCAATTTCAGGGTTATATGGATGAAAGTAGCTTGGGTTGCCCCTAGTCATGTACTGAACAGAACACCATTAAGCATAGCAAACTGTCACTAATATACATGACCAAAATAGGCAACAAAGTTTTTTTATTTTTTAAAATTTTTTCTTTATTTTTTTCAGCACCCTAAAATCATGAAAACATACCACAAAAAGTTTGAGCACAAAATTCAAAAGGGAACCAAGTCAAACAATTAAATCAGAGACCAAAAACTAAGAAAATAAAACTTGTAAAATAAAAAAGAAATAGTAAAACGGCTTTTTCAGGATCCAGACGAAGGAGTTTTCTAACGTAGTGAGAAAAATCAGATTATTCAGAAAATTCCCTTCGATTTGATATAAAATTCGTCAAATTCCGAGTTACGGGTCAAAAGTTGCGACGATTTGAAGAAAGTGCTGCTAAAACTTGGAAAATTTTTCTGGAACTCACAACCACTGATGATCTGAGTGATCGTGGTGCCTCAAAACCTTTTTATATGATAAAAGTAGTGTGGATATAAATTTTCGTGCAAAAATTCCACCCACAACTATGTGAACTAGCAACCACAGAATCAATCAAATACACTAATTGCAACAAAATAGCAAAACAGCAAACAATGCAACTTCAACCGGTTATCAGAATTGACTACTAGACCCTAAATCAAACACGACACACTATAATAACTATATTAACTACGACACTAACCAACTACTAATGACCTTTGGCAAGAACCGATAATCTCCGGCAATGGCGCCAAATTTGATCGAGGCCGTACCCGATACAAATAAAAACAGTTTAAGTATAGTACTAGGAAGTGACTCCTAGGTCGTCTCCCAAGGAATATCTTATCAAGCAAAAGGTCGAACACATAGTATGCATAGAAAACAGGGGGGTTTTTTTTTTGTATTGAATATTGAATAATTGAAATCAAAACAGAATTAAATCAAAACGAAGAAACAGATAAGGAAAAGCGGATAAACCCCTTTGGCTCGCGTTCACAACTCTATCATCGGTCACAAAAGATCAATTTCTTTCCTCTTCACTGTCCAACTCGTGAGAATTAAATACTAAGCGAAAATTCAATTCTCACCCCAAAACCCAAACCTCTAATTAAGCATTAAAAGCCTAAGCATGGAGTTTTTACGAGTTTGCATAAATTAAGCATTCATACACATGGATTATCTCTATAGAATGGAACTAAGCGAACCATAACATATCAATAAGCATGAAAACAGTGAATAAAAACGAAATAGCATTAAGAACAAAACCTCAAGAGTATGTGATACATTACCAAAGGGATTTAACCTAAGAGTTTAGCCTTCCATGAAGAAAAATACCAAAAACGTGTAGAAAGGGAAGAGAGAGAAACCCTAGCAGCCACCACAAGCTTGGAGAGCAAAACTAAGCCTTCTCTATGAGAGAGAATGTAAAAAACGTGAATGGAAGCTCTCTCCAGGGTTTACACGAATTTGGCTTTTTAAATCACAAAACGGGCCTAAATCATGGGCCCAAATCCTAAGGAAAGCTTATCTCTAAATTAAATCTAAAAATATCTTATAGATAAAATCTAAATCTTAAAAGATATAACTAAATCTCAACTAATCCTAAATATAGATTACAATCTTCACTTCATCATATATCTTCTCTTCCAACATTAAATCTTCATTCCCAAAATGTCCAAAAAGCCCTTGTGCCAAATATGACCTGAAAATAGAAATAGAATTAATTAGGCTAAATAATCCCAAATTAAACAATATTCAGAATAGTAGTCCAATAAACTCTAAATCACTAAATCAAGCTAAACAATGTCAAATAGGCAACAAGTATCAATAATAGGAGTAAAATAATGCAAGGAAAAATGGAAAATAAAATGCTCATCACTCTCCAACCACTTGAGAGCTACATCCAGTCCCCTCTACCAATGTAGAGAGCTTTCACTAGATACACAATTGTTAGATTTACAATGGTTAAAGATGCAGCTCACACTATCTATCCTATCTTAACCCCTTCAAGAGAGTACCAATCCTCTTGAAATCTAACCCCAATTGTTCTTGTATCTTGTCTCTTGAATTGTTGAAGGAGGCTCTTCACACAATCCCTTTCTTCTTGCTTTGAATTGCTCAAAGACTTCCAAGGCGTGAATTCTTCACTTGTTGTTGTTGAATGCTTGAAGTTACAACCTCAGTTGTAGAATGATTCAACACAAAATACAAAGCTCTAAAAGTTGTATCTCAATGTTTCTAAGAATATTGAATGAGTAAAAGTGAAGAAGATTGAAAAGATTGAAGATCTTGATAGAACACTTTGAAAATTGTAATAGCTCTTTGTAAGATTGTGAAAGAATGAATCTCTATAGAAAAATATGAAAGTGAAAGTTGTAAGGTCCTGTATTTTTATAAACAAAATAAATAAATGTGTTGAATAAAATAATGATTTTTCTGAAATTAAGATATTTTACTCGAGTATTGTAGAGGGTACTCGAGTATAATCACTATCTGTTTGAAAATTTGAATTTTGAGTCAAAAGACTCGAGTATGTCAGAAAAGACTCGAGTGTTCTTGAGTTTTTGAAATATACTCGAGTAGAAAGAAAAAGACTCGAGTAAATCGAGCAGTCTGGCTAAATGTATAAGTTGGTTTTATAATTAATTTCGCACCAAAACGCGGTTTCTTGACGTGACAAGCATAGAGCTGAACCTTACTTCGAGTTGAAGTACTCTTAGACTATAAATTGATGCTTGGGTGAAGCATCAACACCTCTGAAGTTCCAAAACCCGAATTTGACCAGAAATTTCCCTGTTTTACAGAGTTCACTTTGATCCCTTTGTTCTCTCTCAATTCTCACTCATTTTCCTTGAAACCTAAACACAAACTGAAGTTCTGATTCCATTCTTGAATTAGAACTCGAAATCACTTCAAATAGCCTTCTGAAGATCAGGTTCTAGGCCTACAAAGTTGGAGGTTCAAAACTGAGAAAAACAGAGTAACATTCAGTCTCAAGTATTCATCTTCATTGAAATCGTTTGGTAAATTCATGGATTCTTTTCGTGTCAAACTTGTTTCTGATTAAAGTTAGTATATCCTAGTTTCTGAAACTAACTTGTTTCATTCTTTTCATGCCAAATCCGTGGTGAAATCTGTGGCCAAAGTCAGCCTGTTCAACTCTTTTTCACCAAGTCCAGAATTTGGATTTTTGATCCAACCGATTTCTCTGTCGTTTTACTTGTTGATTAGCTTCTCTAAGGTAAGGGAGGAGTTATCTAAATACTAGAATGAGTTATTTCAAGCTGGAAATGTAGGAACCTCATATGGTTCATCCAGGGGTGAAGTTTGAATTGGGAATATGACATAGAGGTCATAAACCCAAGTTTTTATAAACCAAACATGTCTAAATGGACCTAATGATGCTCACTGGATCAATTTTCGAAGTTAAAAACAAAAGGAAATGAAAATCATATGTGAAATGGTTATTTGCTAAGTTTATGTTGATTTTGTGATTTATTGCATTTGATGTTGTTTCAATATTGATTACATGTTCTAACATGTTTATTTTATGTATCTAAGTTACTGTTTTGCATAAAAGTGGAAAGGAAAGGCTCTGAACTCGAATTGGCATTATAAAGTGCAGAAACTGGTGCTGCTGCTGCTAAAACACTCGAGTAATTGAAGAAAGACTCGAGTATTCTGGAAAATGGGAAGAACACTCGAGTATGTCTTGAAGGACTCGAGTAATTTTACATGAACACTCGAGTATGTGAAGAACTACTCGAGTAATTTAAAATAATTTTCAGAAAATCTTTACTTCTTTATGAAGTAATTAAAGATTAACTCGTCTAAACTCCTATATGCTTAAATTTTAATTTCTGCTCTTAATATCTATAGATTTAATCCCATTGGTTGATTTTATCCTGGATGAGTCCTACTGGAATTTTATTCAGTGGTTGACATATTCGGACAGGATGTCCCAATGGAGGTGCGTACACCCATTTGGTTGATTTTATTCCCACGTCCCAGTGGAAGTTTTTACCCATTTGGTTGATATTTTGGGAGTCCTAGATGGGGTCGTTGCACAAATTAATGACAACGTAATTAAATTCCTATTGTATAAAACCATCACAAAGTGGCTGGGCCGCTGATGGAATTTTTGGAAAGCACAAGCACCAGTTAATGCAAAAATGAAAAGATGGTTATAAGCAAGAAGGATTATGAATTTTGGGTCTCTATATTGGAGGCATGATATTCAAAGATATGAATTAAAAGAGAAAAAGACAATGAACAATTATGTGACATTGACATGCATGGAGATGCTCCGATTTTGATTGTGGAATCTGGTATAGGTAGAAGTATTCCGCAGCCCTGAGATAGCTGTGATGCCATAGCACGAAGATGCTGTGATGATTTGGATTCCGTAACATGAAAATGTTATGATGGCCAAATTCCCAATCAAATCGTGACGCCTGGGTTGTGAATACGCTCCGGTTTGATGAACCATAGGATTATGAATATCCCGAGCCTGAGATACTCGGATGCCGAACCGCGTAGCATGAATGGAGAGTAGGTATGCATCACGAAACTAAATGAAATATTATAAAAGACAGTTTGAGCATATACATATGCATTTATTATTACTATCTGGAAACTTGTGATTGTTATTTCTAGCCTCTGTTATGCTCATTTGTTATTGTGTTTAGCTATGACTCACTCCTAATCCCTTGTTGTAGGTCATGGCCAGGAATATGTTTTGCGTGGAGATGAGGCCGCTCCCTAATGGGGAGTGGAACTTCGAGGATCATCGGGCCATCTATGAGGGAGACGTGGAAGTTATTTTCCGTCACCCGAACCCATGGTCCCGAATGTGTCCGCGTAGGACGAGAATCCCAATGATGTACATTATGCACATTCCGCCCAATTTTGTGTTTCGGCATGGAACACCACCACCACCGCCAAGACGTTTTCCGAGACGCACCCTCCCACCAAGTCCATCACCCTCTGAAGAAAGAATTATTTTGGAGGTTCCTGCTCCCTCTCGTCCTTCCACTAGAGCCCGATCTCGGACTCCGGTATATGTGCCATCTGAACCGGCACATGAAGAGGAGGAGGAGGAGGAGGATCCGATAGAGGATGAGGATCCGGTGGAGGATGCTGACCCGGTGGTTGATGATGATTTCATGGACAACTCAACCGGTAGTCAGTGGGGAACTGATGATTGAGTTGAGTTGGGATGTTGGAGTGTGGATAGTGCTACTCATCAGGTTTCTCTTATCTATTTGATATTTTGAGTTCCGAACCAGTTGCTCAAGGTTATTATAAATTTTGTTGTAAGATATGTAATATAATGTAATGACCTAGAGTACTTAAGTTAAACCTAGTGGTGATAGTTTTAATGTAATGGAAATGTACTTTCCTTTTTATGAAATATAATATGAATAGTTTCTTTCATGATGATTATAATTTCCGCAAAGACTCGATAATGGATGATGACTGACTTTTAGTTTAAAAAAAAAAAGGGTCGAATTTTCTAAGAATGAATATTAAGTTTTGGAATAAAAGTTGGGTCGTCACATTTAGTGGTATCAGAGCAATGGTTCAACTCTCGGCCTTGGAGTGTGGCCTTACACACTAACCATTGCATACTCTAGAATCATGTTTGCATTTTGAGATATAGAATAGCAGAATCTAATTAAGTTTTCCCTTTTGGATTCTGTAGGATAGATGGCTGGACGTAATAACGCTAACATTGCTGAGGCTCTGACCCGTATGGCTGCGGTCCTGGAAAACTTGCAGCAAACCCGTCCTCCCAGCAATGTAACCCCTGTTGAATTTCAAAGACTAGATTCTTTCCGTAGATGTAAACCCCCTGGCTTCTCGGGTGGTCGTTGCCCTGAGCAAGCCCAGTTTTGGTTAGCTGAGATGAATAAGATTTTCCGAACGTTGACTCTCACGGAAGTTCAGAAGGTCACGTTCGCGGCCTACATGCTGAATGGGGAAGCTGCAACTTGGTGGGAGCAGACCCGCCAGTTCTTGGAGTATGATCATCGCGAGCTCTCTTGGGAAGTCTTCACGGAAAAATTCTTGGAGAGGTATTTCCCGGATGATGTTCGGATCCAAAAGGAGATGGAATTCTTAGACTTGAAGCAAGGCAGCATGACTGTCGACCAGTATGCTGAAAAGTTTGAGGAGCTGATGAAGTACTCCCCGTACTTCCAATATCATCCTGACGAATACTCGAAGTGCACCCGGTTTGAAAATGGGCTAAGGTCAGATATCAAACTAGCTGTAAGCGTGCAAAGGATTCGTCACTATCCAATCCTGATTAGTGCATGTCGCATTTTCGAGAAGAACAACTTCAAGAAGGAAGTCAGTCAAGGAAGCCATGGACCCCACCGCAATCAGCATAAGAATAACCGTGGAAATCGTGGAGGCCCATATTGGCACAAAGGAAAGGGAAGAGCACAACCTTCTGGAGCAGTTAGTCTTCCGGCTCCGGCAGAGATTTGTAGCAAGTGTCGACGCTCTCATCCTAGTCAAGAATGCTGGAGGGACAAGCCACCAGTCTGTTTCAATTGTGGAGGGACCGGCCACATCGCCCGTGCGTGCCGCCAACCCCCGCGTCAAAGCAACCAAGGACAAGGAAGCAAACCTTGGGTCAATGGAAAGGTGTTCACGATGTTTGGAGAGGAAGCAAAGCAGGCCGACAACCTTGTGCAAGGTAACCATTTCCTCAATGGCATGCCTTGTCGCTTTTTATTTGATTCCGGAGCAACGCATTCCTTCATCTCGGAGAAATGTGTCAAGCGTTTAAATTTGTCTGTCTCGGAGACCCCGTTTAAACTGAGTGTGTCTACCCCCACGAATGCTCATGTTGTTGCATCAAGAGCATGTGTCGGTTGTGTGGTTAGCATAAGAGATCAGATTTCTCGAATAAATCTGATTTGTTTGCCGTTGTCCAATATCGATGTCATTTTGGGCATGGATTGGATGGCATCCAACCATGTAGTAATCGACTGCAAGGTTCGAACGATCATCTTTCCTGGTGAGAAGTCGCCGGCCAAGCAACCTGGAGGTTATGTGTGCCTATTTTCAACCATCGCTGAAGAAAAGAAAGAGGAAGCAAAGATCGAAGATATTCCGGTTATTCGAGAGTTTCCCGAAGTGTTTCCCGATGAAGTGCCCGGTTTGCCGCCGCATCGAGAGATAGAATTCAGTATTGACCTAGTCCCCGGTACTGGCCCTATCTCTATCGCCCCTTATCGTATGGCTCCAGCAGAATTAGCTGAATTAAAGAAGCAAGTGGAGGACTTGTTAGAAAAGCAGTTCATCAGACCAAGTGTGTCGCCTTGGGGAGCGCCGGTTTTATTCGTGAAGAAGAAGGATGGATCAATGAGGATGTGCATTGATTATAGGCAACTCAACAAGGTTACCATCAAGAACAAGTATCCGTTGCCAAGAATCGACGATTTGATAGATCAAGTGAGTGGAGCATCGGTATTTTCAAAGATTGATCTGAGGTCAGGATATCATCAGATCAGAGTTAAGGAGGAAGATATACCGAAGACTGCTTTTCGGTCACGATATGGACACTACGAGTATGTAGTGATGCCATTTGGGTTGACCAACGCTCCAGCAATATTCATGGATTACATGAATAGAGTGTTCCGACCCTACCTGGATTCCTTCGTCGTGGTGTTTATCGATGATATTCTCATCTATTCGAAGAATCCGAAAGAGCACGCTAATCATTTGAAGATTATTTTGGAGACCTTGAAGGAAAAGAAATTATATGCTAAGCTGGCCAAGTGTGAATTTTGGCTTGAAAAAGTCAATTTCTTGGGTCATATAATTTCAAAGGATGGTGTGGCTGTGGACCCAGTCAAAGTAGAAGCAGTTTTGCAATGGGAAAGACCAAAGACGGTTACTGAAATAAGAAGTTTTCTGGGGTTAGCTGGATATTATCGGAAGTTTATCGAAGGTTTTTCCAAGTTGGCTCTTCCGTTGACTCGTTTGACCCGGAAAGAGCAACCTTTTGTCTGGGATGAGAAGTGTGAAGTTAGTTTCCAGACGTTGAAGGACAAGTTAACATCATCTCCAGTGTTAACTTTGCCCGATCCTAGGAAAAGCTTCGATGTTTATTGTGATGCATCTCGACAAGGTTTGGGTTGTGTCTTGATGCAAGAAGGGAAAGTTGTTGCTTATGCATCTCGTCAGCTGAAGGTGCATGAAGGGAACTATCCTACTCACGACTTGGAATTGGCTGCCATTGTCTTTGGTTTGAAGATTTGGAGACATTACCTGTATGGTAATACGTTCCAAGTATTCAGCGACCATAAAAGTTTGAAGTATCTCTTCGACCAAAAGGAACTGAATATGAGGCAACGTAGGTGGATGGAATTCCTGAAGGATTATGACTTCGAATTGCATTACCACCCCGGCAAAGCTAATGTTGTAGCCGACGCTCTCAGTAGGAAGATGTTGCACATGAGTACGATGATGATAAAGGAAGCTCAGCTAATTGAAGAATTCCGCAACTTGAATTTGGCAATTCAGTTCAAGCCGAGCTGCGTCAAGTTAGGAATGTTGCAAATCACAAATGAGTTTGAGGGTCAAGTTCGAAACCTTCAACAAGCGGACGAGGAGCTTCTAGAGAAGAAAAGATTAGGAATGGAAGGAGTAGAACCGGAATTCCAATTAGGATCTGATGGTATTTTGAGATTCCGGGATCGGATCTGCATCCCGGCAAATCAAGAATTAAGAAGAGTTGTATTAGAGGAAGCCCACAAGAGCAAGCTGAGTATGCATCCTGGATCAACGAAGATGTATCAAGACCTGAAGAGGATGTTTTGGTGGCCCGGACTAAAGAGGGATGTTGCGTCTTACGTAGCGTCTTGCCTTGTCTGCCAAAAGGCGAAGATCGAGCATAAGAAGCCTGGAGGAGAACTACAACCTTTAAGCATACCAGAATGGAAGTGGGATGGAATAGCTATGGATTTCGTAAGTGGTTTTCCAAGAACAAGAGAAAGCTTTGATGCAATTTGGGTTGTGGTTGATCGCTTAACGAAGTCTGCACATTTCATTCCCATCAACATGCAGTATCCGTTGGAGAAGCTTGCAAGATTGTACATTAAGGAGATTGTTAGATTGCACAGAATTCCCTCGAGTATTGTATCGGATCGTGATCCCCGTTTCGTGTCCCGGTTCTGGCAGAGTTTACATCAGGTATTGGGAACGCAGTTGAGGATGAGTTCCGCCTATCACCCTCAAACCGATGGTCAATCGGAAAGGACGATTCAATCCTTGGAAGACCTGCTTCGAGCGTGTGTTCTGGAATATCAAGAAGGGTGGGATCGGTTATTGCCGCTTGTGGAATTCACCTACAATAATAGTTATCACGCAAGCATCGGTATGGCCCCGTACGAAGCCCTCTATGGAAGGAAGTGTAGAACCCCGCTATGTTGGTTCCAAGTGGGGGAGAAGGCTCTCATCGGACCTGAATTAGTTCAAGAAACGACTGAAAAGGTAAGGACTATCCAAGAGAAGATGAAGATCGCTCAAAGTCGCCAGAAGAGCTATGCCGACCAACGAAGATCCAAGCTCGAATTTCAAGAAGGAGATCATGTATTCCTGCGGGTTGTGCCAACGACTGGAATTGGAAGGGTAATGAAGCCAAGGAAGCTATCTCCTAAGTTCATCGGCCCTTATCAGATTTTGAAACGAGTAGGCCCTGTCGCGTATCAGATCGCCCTACCCCCATTTTTGTCCAACCTGCACAATGTTTTCCATGTCTCTCAGCTTCGCAAATTTATCCAAGATCCATCTTCGATTGTGCAATTGCAACAAGATTTGATACCGCTGAAAGAAAATCTCACGTTTGATCTTGGACCCGTGAGAATAGAGGATAGAAGGATTAAGAAGCTGCGAGGGAAAGAGATTCCGTTAGTACGAGTTCTCTGGGGGCAAGGTGGAGTGTCTGACTCCACATGGGAATTAGAGTCTAAGATGAGGGATGAATATCCACATCTATTTTTGTAAATCGGAATTTCGGGGACGAAATTCTATGTAAGTGGGGGAGGATGTAAGGTCCTGTATTTTTATAAACAAAATAAATAAATGTGTTGAATAAAATAATGATTTTTCTGAAATTAAGATATTTTACTCGAGTATTGTAGAGGGTACTCGAGTATAATCACTATCTGTTTGAAAATTTGAATTTTGAGTCAAAAGACTCGAGTATGTCAGAAAAGACTCGAGTGTTCTTGAGTTTTTGAAATATACTCGAGTAGAAAGAAAAAGACTCGAGTAAATCGAGCAGTCTGGCTAAATGTATAAGTTGGTTTTATAATTAATTTCGCACCAAAACGCGGTTCCTTGACGTGACAAGCATAGAGCTGAACCTTACTTCGAGTTGAAGTACTCTTAGACTATAAATTGATGCTTGGGTGAAGCATCAACACCTCTGAAGTTCCAAAACCCGAATTTGACCAGAAATTTCCCTGTTTTACAGAGTTCACTTTGATCCCTTTGTTCTCTCTCAATCCTCACTCATTTTCCTTGAAACCTAAACACAAACTGAAGTTCTGATTCCATTCTTGAATTAGAACTCGAAATCACTTCAAATAGCCTTCTGAAGATCAGGTTCTAGGCCTACAAAGTTGGAGGTTCAAAACTGAGAAAAACAGAGTAACATTCAGTCTCAAGTATTCATCTTCATTGAAATCGTTTGGTAAATTCATGGATTCTTTTCGTGTCAAACTTGTTTCTGATTAAAGTTAGTATATCCTAGTTTCTGAAACTAACTTGTTTCATTCTTTTCATGCCAAATCCGTGGTGAAATCTGTGGCCAAAGTCAGCCTGTTCAACTCTTTTTCACCAAGTCCAGAATTTGGATTTTTGATCCAACCGATTTCTCTGTCGTTTTACTTGTTGATTAGCTTCTCTAAGGTAAGGGAGGAGTTATCTAAATACTAGAATGAGTTATTTCAAGCTGGAAATGTAGGAACCTCATATGGTTCATCAAGGGGTGAAGTTTGAATTGGGAATATGACATAGAGGTCATAAACCCAAGTTTTTATAAACCAAACATGTCTAAATGGACCTAATGATGCTCACTGGATCAATTTTCGAAGTTAAAAACAAAAGGAAATGAAAATCATATGTGAAATGGTTATTTGCTAAGTTTATGTTGATTTTGTGATTTATTGCATTTGATGTTGTTTCAATATTGATTACATGTTCTAACATGTTTATTTTATGTATCTAAGTTACTGTTTTGCATAAAAGTGGAAAGGAAAGGCTCTGAACTCGAATTGGCATTATAAAGTGCAGAAACTGGTGCTGCTGCTGCTAAAACACTCGAGTAATTGAAGAAAGACTCGAGTATTCTGGAAAATGGGAAGAACACTCGAGTATGTCTTGAAGGACTCGAGTAAATTTACATGAACACTCGAGTATGTGAAGAACTACTCGAGTAATTTAAAATAATTTTCAGAAAATCTTTACTTCTTTATGAAGTAATTAAAGATTAACTCGTCTAAACTCCTATATGCTTAAATTTTAATTTCTGCTCTTAATATCTATAGATTTAATCCCATTGGTTGATTTTATCCTGGATGAGTCCTACTGGAATTTTATTCAGTGGTTGACATATTCGGACAGGATGTCCCAATGGAGGTGCGTACACCCATTTGGTTGATTTTATTCCCACGTCCCAGTGGAAGTTTTTACCCATTTGGTTGATATTTTGGGAGTCCTAGATGGGGTCGTTGCACAAATTAATGACAACGTAATTAAATTCCTATTGTATAAAACCATCACAAAGTGGCTGGGCCGCTGATGGAATTTTTGGAAAGCACAAGCACCAGTTAATGCAAAAATGAAAAGATGGTTATAAGCAAGAAGGATTATGAATTTTGGGTCTCTATATTGGAGGCATGATATTCAAAGATATGAATTAAAAGAGAAAAAGACAATGAACAATTATGTGACATTGACATGCATGGAGATGCTCCGATTTTGATTGTGGAATCTGGTATAGGTAGAAGTATTCCGCAGCCCTGAGATAGCTGTGATGCCATAGCACGAAGATGCTGTGATGATTTGGATTCCGTAACATGAAAATGTTATGATGGCCAAATTCCCAATCAAATCGTGACGCCTGGGTTGTGAATACGCTCCGGTTTGATGAACCATAGGATTATGAATATCCCGAGCCTGAGATACTCGGATGCCGAACCGCGTAGCATGAATGGAGAGTAGGTATGCATCACGAAACTAAATGAAATATTATAAAAGACAGTTTGAGCATATACATATGCATTTATTATTGCTATCTGGAAACTTGTGATTGTTATTTCTAGCCTCTGTTATGCTCATTTGTTATTGTGTTTAGCTATGACTCACTCCTAATCCCTTGTTGTAGGTCATGGCCAGGAATATGTTTTGCGTGGAGATGAGGCCGCTCCCTAATGGGGAGTGGAACTTCGAGGATCATCGGGCCATCTATGAGGGAGACGTGGAAGTTATTTTCCGTCACCCGAACCCATGGTCCCGAATGCGTCCGCGTAGGACGAGAATCCCAATGATGTACATTATGCACATTCCGCCCAATTTTGTGTTTCGGCATGGAACACCACCACCACCGCCAAGACGTTTTCCGAGACGCACCCTCCCACCAAGTCCATCACCCTCTGAAGAAAGAATTATTTTGGAGGTTCCTGCTCCCTCTCGTCCTTCCACTAGAGCCCGATCTCGGACTCCGGTATATGTGCCATCTGAACCGGCACATGAAGAGGAGGAGGAGGAGGAGGATCCGATAGAGGATGAGGATCCGGTGGAGGATGCTGACCCGGTGGCTGATGATGATTTCATGGACAACTCAACCGGTAGTCAGTGGGGAACTGATGATTGAGTTGAGTTGGGATGTTGGAGTGTGGATAGTGCTACTCATCAGGTTTCTCTTATCTATTTGATATTTTGAGTTCCGAACCAGTTGCTCAAGGTTATTATAAATTTTGTTGTAAGATATGTAATATAATGTAATGACCTAGAGTACTTAAGTTAAACCTAGTGGTGATAGTTTTAATGTAATGGAAATGTAATTTCCTTTTTATGAAATATAATATGAATAGTTTCTTTCATGATGATTATAATTTCCGCAAAGACTCGATAATGGATGATGACTGACTTTTAGTTTTAAAAAAAAAAAATGGTCGAATTTTCTAAGAATGAATATTAAGTTTTGGAATAAAAGTTGGGTCGTCACAAAAGTAACCTTGTCATAGTAGTAATGAAAAGCTTTTAAACAAAATTAATTTTTCTGATATAACAGTAATTAATCGATTAATGAACAAGCCACTAATCGATTAACCTTTGTTAAACAATCACTGTTGTACAGTTATAACGTGTTAATCGATTAAGCCATAACGTGCTAATCGATTAACAATTGTAAAAAGTGATTAAAAATTTGCTTTTCAATTTACTTTGATTTAAACTTTCATTAGAGCTATTTTTTATCAAGATAATCTTACTTCACTATTTAATCAAACAATATTAAATCCTAACTTGAGATTCCTAAGCTACCACCCACTCTAATGAAATAGAAAATAAAAAATTACATTTCATTCAAAAATAAAACATAAACTTAATCTAATTCTTCATGAGTGGTGCTTGACTTGTTGTTGAATGTTGTTGCTTGACTTTGGTTTGTTAGCATCAAAACATCATCAAATCTACAAACTCCCCCTTTTTGATGATGACAAACACTCTTCACAATGAAACACCAAGTTTTTAAATACTCCCCCTAAATGTAACACACTTAGGAAAAATATATAAAAACTTAACCTACAAAGCACAACATCAACAAACTTTTTTTTTCTCCCCCTTTTGGCATCATTAAAAAGTAGTGAATTTTTTTTTTAAAAAACTTTTGCCAAAGGTGAGAGGTAAGTACTAGACAATTGTATATATATGAATAAACACAAAGAAAGGCATAATATGCAGTAAATAATGAAGGCCATAACCAAGACCATATAAGACACTACATAACAAAGCCTTAATATCATAGCAAAACATAAAAGTCCATACACAACACCATTGTCCAGCATAAAAAATATAAAGCATAAAGAGTCTAATGGCCATACACAGACCATGTCAAAGATCAACCATAGCAAAAACCAAAACAGTCCAACAAGTGCTAACAATTCAACAAAGTACTAACAGTTCAACAACTAAAATAAGTCCAAAAACCATAAAAACATAAACAGTTCAGCAACAGAGTAAGCTAAAAAGCAGCAAAAACAGATGAAAATCATAATGAGAGCATAGTGGGCTAAGGGTTAGGTGGAGGATGGGAAAAGAAACTGGAGATATGATCCATAATCCTCTGCTCCATGGCACGGTTTTGAGCTTCAAGTCGTTGCTCCATTGCTTCAAACCTAATATCCACATGCTGAATAAGCGCGACATGAGCAGCTTGGTTATCAAATGGTGCTTCCAAGTTGTCAAAATCGATGAAATCCTCAACATTGACCCCTTGTTCATCATGGTGAACCCCTTGATCAATATCCATTGCATCAACAACCGGTGGAACAACTTGTGGAGCTTGTGGAGCTTGAGGAGCTTGAGGAGCCGGTTGTGCAGCAGCTGGTGCTAAGGCCTTAATTTGTGAATTCCATATCCATGTCCTAGATGGCTTATGAAATGCAATCCTCATTTGATTGATGTGGTGAATATTCAGACACAACTTACCCTCAGGATCCTTCTCACAAGGTTCGTTATCCGGGATTGGCACACCATAATGGTGAAGCAACTTGCTCACGTGCATAGGATAAGGCAAATATTGAGTAGGAGCAGATTGGGCAGCAGTATACATTCTAGCCAAAATGATCTTATTCCAATTTATCTGAACATTGTTTTTAATTCCATAAAACAGTTTCAAGTCATCCTCTTGGACTTGAGCATAATTCTGAGAAGATTTTGGAATCAGACAATATGCAATTATTTATAGAAGTACCCTATCCTCAGCATGTAACAAAGAAACCCTCTTAGTACCCTTATCCCAATTCAGTTCTGGTCTAACAGCCTCAGAAAAAACAGTAGCAGCATCTACATCAAGTTCATTTGACTCATCATCACCCAAAAAGGTACCCTCATTCTTTAAACCAAACAGAATTTTCAGATGATCAGGTTTAATGATAAAATGGTGACCCCTAACTTGACTCTTATATACCCCATTGATCTTAGTAAAGTTAGCATAAAATTGTTTGACAAGCCTAGGGTAAATATTAGTATTGTACTCCAAAAACCTTTGTAAGTGCTGAGAAACAAGCAAATCATGAAAACCAAACCTCTCTTTCTTCAGCCATGGAAAATAAAGGTACCGTATGATTCCAAAAGAGCGGTCATTGAACTTTGGAGCCCGTTCGTCCTTTTCGGCTTGAGAAAACCACACATTGAGTCGATCTGGATGAGGAGGACGCTTCTTCTTGTGTGGAGGATTCGGATTTGAGGAGGAGGACGCCATTTTCGCAGGAGAGAGAAAGTTAGGGTTTGAGAATTTGGGGTTTTTCGGATTTGGGGGAAATAGGGTGAAACTGATGGGTTTTATTGTAGATATGATGGTAGGGAAGAGATTTGATGGAAGAAATTGGGTTTAAAACTGTTAGTTCCATGATGAACATGATGAATGTTTTGATAATGACAAAGTGTTTTTGAACAAGCTACATGTGTTGATCAAGTTTCAAGCTCAACAAGCAACAACAAACATCAAATGAAGAAGAGAGAAAGCAAGCTCATGAAGACCTAAGTTTGAGTGTATTTGTATTTCTTTTATCTTTTGCCTCTCAAGCTTCATAGGTTTTTTTATTTGGGTAGATTATTATAGAGGGTAGTGAATCTCATTCATAAGTCATGATTAAATCATAATTTGAGTTTTCACTTAATCTAGAATCAATAGGTGGCTTAAAGGTTTTAAAGGAAAGGTTGGATTTTGAGAAAACAAGTTTTGAACATGTACAGTACCAACTTAATCGATTAAGTGATAACTTAATCGAGTACTACTCGAGTACACGACTTGCTTAATCGATTAAGTACTGCTGAACTGATTTTTAAAATACGTTTTTCACTTCTCAAAATCAGTTTTCAAGTGCTACAACTTTTGGGTATTCTTTATAAACCTTTTCCTATTATTTGTGATCAATAAGAATCATTTTCATACAAGTTTTACAAAGAACCAAGCCACTCTATTCTCTCTCAATTTCTAAAGATCAAAGCTTTTCTATTTTCATATTCTTTGATCAAGAACCTTTGAATCTCTTATGGTGAATTGTCATAACTCTTGATTGAGATTCATAGGATTGTTTTGTGTTTTCTATTGTGTTGTAATATTTGCAAGAAGGCAAGCCACTACAACAAACAAGAAGTCTTGGTGTGTCGATTTTATCATCAAGCAAGTGCATTCTTATTGAAGAAGAAGAAGAAGTCTTGGTTGTGAATCAAGCAAGTGAAGCCTTGGTGTGTGGTTTATCATCAAGCAATTGAAGACTTGTTGTGTCGATTATCAACAAGGGGTAGAGGTTAGATTAGAGAGAAGATCAATAGGATTACAAGGCAAGGGTGTCGGTTATCTCTTGTAGGCTAGCAAGAAGGGAGTCTTGTGAGGCAATCACTTGTAATTTGAGAACTCTAATTCCTCATAGTGAAGAATCTCTCTTGGTTGAAGAGGGGACTGGATGTAGCTTTCAAGTGGATGAAAGTGAACCAGGATAAATCACTGTGTCGTATCTCTAAACCCTTACTCTTTATATTCAAGTCATTTGATTGCGTTCTTGGTTGAAAACCTAGAAAGATTGATTTTCATAATTGATTGAATTGAATCTTTAATTGTTCAAATTGATAAAGGGAAAATCATTTTCATAACTAGGTTAATCAATAAGAATATAGGTGTTAATCATTTCCGCTGAATCTCTGATCTTGCATGTGAATTGATTGATTTTCGTATTCGAATGAAAAATTGATTTTTCTGTTTTCTGTCATATTTAATCGATTAAGTTCAAGCTTAATCGAGTACTACTCGAGTACACGACTTGCTTAATCGATTAAGTACTGTAGAATTTGCAAAAATCATTTGTTTTGATTGTTTCGATTTGTTTCGTTCGAAAATCTTTCAAGGTAGCTTCAACACCTATTCAACCCCCCCTTCTAGGTGTATTCCTAGGGTTCCTTTGTCTCTCCAACCACCAATTGCGGTTTCCTCAATTGGTATCAGAGCTCGGTCGAAAGACACGAGCATAAGAGCTTTTTCGTAAAGATCCTTTAAGAAAATCGCAATGGGTTCTACGAATTCCTTTGGTGGTGAAGGTGCTTCAATAAGTCGTCCTCCATTGTTTGCCGGAGAAGGCTATGCATATTGGAAAGTTAGAATGAAAATCTTTATCCAAGCCATAGATAGTGAAATTTGGAAAGTAGTTGAAAAAGGTCCTCATATCCCCTCTAGTTTAGTTGAAGGTGTAGAACAATTGATCCCCGAGGATAAGTGGAAAGATGATGATAGAAAGAAAGTTCAATATGATTATAAAGCAAAGAATATCATCACATCCGCTTTATCCTATGACGAGTTCTTTAGAGTTTCTCAATGTTCTAGTGCTAAAGAAATGTGGGACACTTTACAAGTGACTCATGAAGGAACTAGTGAGGTTAGGAGAGCTAGATTGAATGCCTTAATGCGTGATTATGAATTGTTTCATATGCTTCCAAATGAATCTATAAATGATATTCAAAAGCGTTTTACTCACATTATAAATCATTTACTTGCTCTTGGTAAAACTTTTATTCAAGGTGAACTTTCTAACAAAGTGTTGAGATGTTTAGACAGGAATTGGCAACCAAAAGTAACGGCTATTGTTGAATCTAAAAATTTGGATGCTATGGATCTAGCAACACTTTTCGGAAAGCTTCAAGAACATGAAATGGAGCTTGGACGATTAAGTATCAATGAAGAGTCGGATAAGAACAAATCAAGGAAAGGACTTGCTCTTAGAGTCAAAAGTGCATATAAAAAGAAAGATAGTTCCGATGATGATGATAGTGAAGATTCCGATTCCGATGTTGATGAAAAAGACATGAAACTTTTGTTAAAAGAGTTTGACAAGTTTCTAAGGAGAAAAGGAAGGTTGAACAAGGACAAAAGTAAAGAGAAGGATTCCCCACACTATAAGACCAAAACTTCAAAAGAAGGTGTAGTTTGCCATGAATGTGGAAAGCCCGGACATCTCAAGTACTCATGCTCTAAGTATCTCAAGAAGAAGGAGAAAGACAAGAAAAATTCTAAATCTAAAAGAGCATACATAGTTTGGGATAGTGATGAAGATAACAAGAAAAGCACATCGAGTAGTTCATCGGATGATGAAGAAGCCGCTTGTCTCAACTTGATAACTCTAGTAGATGATGAAGAACAAAGTTCAAATGATGAATCAAGTTATCAAAGCGAGGATAGCAATGTAAGTGAATCTAAATCCGAAATTTCTTCTAAATATGAATTGTTACATAATGCTTATGAAGAAATGTATGAACAACTTGAAAAACTAGCTTTGAAAAACATTGAAAGAAAGAAGCTCATTTTGAAACATCAAAAAGAGATTTTAGATCTTCAAAAACAAGTTGATGAGCTTAATCTTGAAAATGAAACTCTTGATCTTATATATGCTAGTTCTTCTTGTGATTGTGCTAGTAGATTGAATATTGTGGTTGATTGTGAGAATTGCAAGTTGCTCAAGGATGAAAATGCTATTTTGAAAAATAAGCTTGCAAGTTTCACCATTTGTGATATTAGATTGCGAACATTGTTAAATTTTCAAAGAGAAAATTCAAACAAGTTTGGTTTGGGTTATACTAATGCTAAGAGTAAATCTCATAGAAATGTTGTTGATTTTTCTAAAGTTGATTTTTCAAATCCTCCAACATGTTTCTATTGTGGTACTCATGGACATACTTCAAATGTGTGTTATGTTAAAGTGCATGGTATACCTAAAGGAAATTTTGTTTGGATGAAAAAGGGTGAAAGTCCCTACACTAACAAAAATGGATCCAAAACCATTTGGATACCAAAAAGCAAAGCATGATTGTTTTGTAGGTTTGATTGAAGATGCAAATGAATGACATATGTTCTCAATTGGTCTCAACTATAAATGTCTATGTTCACATCTTCAATTGGTATCACACTTGCATCTCAAGTGAATGTCCTACAAAGTGGTAATATTTGATATTGATATATTATCTTAATTGATATCTTCTCAATTGATATTACTTTTCTAAATGTTTAGTTAATTAAATTGGTATCATTGAGTTGATGAAAGCATGATAATCATATAATTGAAATCTTATTAAAGTATGATGCTTTTGTGATTATTGATATTTCTTTACATTGATATCTTCTTTGTTAAGTGATATTATGATTTTTTTTTAGTTCTCAATTGGTATTATATTTCATTGTTATATTCTCTTACCAATTGATATCACATTTCAAAGTAAAGCTCTATTGTATTTGTTCAATTGGTATCAATGTTGTGAAGAAATTATCATTGATTTCTTACCTTGGCTTAGATGTTATATTTCAATTGGTATATATTACTTTTTGATAATGCCAAAGGGGGAGAAATATTATGTTTTGAATTGAATGAAATGTTTCTCAAAGAGGGAGAAATGGTATGTTTTCAAAACATGGGAGAAATATGATATTATATTTGGAGAAAGGTTGTTTTGTTGTTTTTATGTAGGTTGAGCTAAGTTGTTGAAGATAGGGGGAGAATCAAGCTTCTATCTCAATTGGATTCAAGTGTTATAGCATTGATTGAGGGGGAGAAAGAGTCTTCTCAAGTGATCAAATGTTTCAAGCATCAACAACTTAAAGTGATTTCAAAACATGGATTGTCATTTTCAAAAAGGGGGAGATTGTTAGTTCCATGATGAACATGATGAATGTTTTGATAATGACAAAGTGTTTTTGAACAAGCTACATGTGTTGATCAAGTTTCAAGCTCAACAAGCAACAACAAACATCAAATGAAGAAGAGAGAAAGCAAGCTCATGAAGACCTAAGTTTGAGTGTATTTGTATTTCTTTTATCTTTTGCCTCTCAAGCTTCATAGGTTTTTTTATTTGGGTAGATTATTATAGAGGGTAGTGAATCTCATTCATAAGTCATGATTAAATCATAATTTGAGTTTTTACTTAATCTAGAATCAATAGGTGGCTTAAAGGTTTTAAAGGAAAGGTTGGATTTTGAGAAAACAAGTTTTGAACATGTACAGTACCAACTTAATCGATTAAGTGATAACTTAATCGAGTACTACTCGAGTACACGACTTGCTTAATCGATTAAGTACTGCTGAACTGATTTTTAAAATACGTTTTTCACTTCTCAAAATCAGTTTTCAAGTGCTACAACTTTTGGGTATTCTTTATAAACCTTTTCCTATTATTTGTGATCAATAAGAATCATTTTCATACAAGTTTTACAAAGAACCAAGCCACTCTATTCTCTCTCAATTTCTAAAGATCAAAGCTTTTCTATTTTCATATTCTTTGATCAAGAACCTTTGAATCTCTTATGGTGAATTGTCATAACTCTTGATTGAGATTCATAGGATTGTTTTGTGTTTTCTATTGTGTTGTAATATTTGCAAGAAGGCAAGCCACTACAACAAACAAGAAGTCTTGGTGTGTCGATTTTATCATCAAGCAAGTGCATTCTTATTGAAGAAGAAGAAGAAGTCTTGGTTGTGAATCAAGCAAGTGAAGCCTTGGTGTGTGGTTTATCATCAAGCAATTGAAGACTTGTTGTGTCGATTATCAACAAGGGGTAGAGGTTAGATTAGAGAGAAGATCAATAGGATTACAAGGCAAGGGTGTCGGTTATCTCTTGTAGGCTAGCAAGAAGGGAGTCTTGTGAGGCAATCACTTGTAATTTGAGAACTCTAATTCCTCATAGTGAAGAATCTCTCTTGGTTGAAGAGGGGACTGGATGTAGCTTTCAAGTGGATGAAAGTGAACCAGGATAAATCACTGTGTCGTATCTCTAAACCCTTACTCTTTATATTCAAGTCATTTGATTGCGTTCTTGGTTGAAAACCTAGAAAGATTGATTTTCATAATTGATTGAATTGAATCTTTAATTGTTCAAATTGATAAAGGGAAAATCATTTTTATAACTAGGTTAATCAATAAGAATATAGGTGTTAATCATTTCCGCTGAATCTCTGATCTTGCATGTGAATTGATTGATTTTCGTATTCGAATGAAAAATTGATTTTTCTGTTTTCTGTCATATTTAATCGATTAAGTTCAAGCTTAATCGAGTACTACTCGAGTACACGACTTGCTTAATCGATTAAGTACTGTAGAATTTGCAAAAATCATTTGTTTTGATTGTTTCGATTTGTTTCGTTCGAAAATCTTTCAAGGTAGCTTCAACACCTATTCAACCCCCCCTTCTAGGTGTATTCCTAGGGTTCCTTTGTCTCTCCAACCACCAATTGCGGTTTCTTCAAAAACATGATTCAATAGCCCTTGTGATCATCAAGTGATTTTCGAGTAGTGAGAAGAATAGAGAAAGTCGGAGAAGAGAGAGAAGAAAAAGAGAAAAAATGAGCTAATGTGCAGAAAAATCGTTTTTATATTTCCGTGTTCAGTGTCCTTAATCGATTAACGAAGCCCTTAATCGATTAAGGCCTGAAGGTGGTTTAAAAATTAATCGAGTTAAAGCTGCACTAATCGATTAAGTCCTGAAGGGTTGATAAAACTTAATCGATTAATGATAGTTGTTAATCGATTAATGTGCACAAAACTCAAATTTTTGAAATTTTGAAAAATATTTTCATACTTACAAACACATATAGACATTTAGCATTTAGCACACACATTTATACAAGCAAACATATCATAGAAAAACACTCTGATAACTACTAATTTAGAGAATTATGATAGGATTTTCATATAACAAAAACTCAAACAACAATACATAATGGAATAGGCTTAAGGTGATGAAATAAAATGATTTCAAATACAATTAGCTAATAGTTGATTCATCAAAAATGCCAAGTTCCCTTCTAATACGATATAAAGTATCTCTTGGTAAAGGTTTTGTAAAAATGTCAGCTAATTGGTTTGAAGTTTGAACAAATTCAATAACACAATCACCTTTTTGGACATGGTCCCTTAGAAAATGATGCCTAATCTCAATATGTTTTGTTCTAGAGTGCAATACCGGGTTTTTAGTTAAATTTATTGCGGATGTATTGTCACATTTAATGGGGATTTTTGACAAGTTTAAACCAAAATCCGAAAGTTGTTGCTTCATCCAAAGGATTTGAGCACAACAACTCCCGGCCGCAATATATTCGGCTTTCGCGGTTGATAAAGCTACACAATTTTGCTTCTTTGAAAACCATGATACAAGAGAACTTCTAATTAAATGGCATGTTCCACTTGTACTTTTTCTTTCAACTTTACAACCAGCAAAATCAGAATCCGAATAGCCTATTAAATTTAAAAGTGCATCTCTAGGATACCATAATCCGGTATTGGTAGTTCCTTTCAAATATTTCATAATTCTCTTAACAGCAGTTAAATGTGACTCTTTTGGATTAGCTTGAAAACGAGCACACATGCACACACTAAACATAATATCAGGACAAGAAGCAGTTAAGTATAATAAAGTACCTATCATACCACGATATTTTGTTACCTCAACGGGTTTTCTGATTTCATCCTTGTCCAAGTAACATGTGACGCTCATTGGAGTTGAAGCTTCCTTGCACGACTCCATGCCGAACCTTTTAAGTAGTTCTCTACAATACTTCCCTTGATGAATGTAGATCCAATCATCAAGTTGCTTAATTTGTAGTCCAAGGAAGAAGGTAAGCTCTCCTAACATAGACATCTCAAACTCACTTTGCATAATTTCTGAAAATTTCTTGCACAATTTTTCATTAGTTTCACCAAATATAATATCATCAACATATATTTGGACTAAGAGTATGTCCTTACCCGATCTTTCAATAAAAAGCGTATTGTCCACGACACCTCGTTTAAAACCTTTTTCAATTAGAAAATTGCTTAAACGATCATACCAAGCTCTAGGAGCTTGTTTGATACCATACAAAGCCTTTTTTAATTTAAAAACATAGTCCGGATGTTCAAAATCTTCAAATCCGGGAGGTTGTGAAACATACACTTCTTCTTGAATGTATCTGTTAAGAAACGCACTCTTAACATCCATTTGATACAATCTAAAATTCATAATAGATGCAAAAGCAAGTAAGATTCTAATGGCTTCTAATCTAGCTACGGGAGCATACGTTTCATCATAGTCTATACCTTCTTCTTGACTATAACCCTTAGCTACCAACCTAGCCTTATTCCTAACAATAATGCCCGACTCATCTAGTTTATTTCTATAAACCCAACGAGTACCAATTTCAGGACGGTCATCGGGTTTTGGCACAAGCTCCCAAACTTTGTTTCTTTCAAATTGATTTAATTCTTCTTGCATGGCCATAACCCAATGTTCGTCTTAAAGTGCCTCATTAATATTCTTAGGTTCTATTTGTGAAACAAAAGCAACATAATAACAAAAGTTATTTAAAGTGCTTCGGGTTACCACTCCCTTAACAATGTCACCTAGAATATTAGAGACCGGGTGATTTTTGTTCGTTTTCTAAGCAATTGGTAGATCGGTATGCGGCACTTGAGCTAAGTCCTTCTCTTGTGTTTGCATTTATCCATTCTCAAGTTGATTCTCTACTTCTTGTTGTTGTGTTGGCTTCTCATGATCCATAAATGTACCTACATCCTCATCATCACAAGAAACAACACACTCTCCTTTCGGAGATTCATCAAACACGACATGAACTGATTCTTCTACGGTTAAGGTTCTTTTATTAAAAATACGATAAGCCTTGCTATGAGTTGAATATCCAATGAAAATACCTTCGTCGGCTTTTTTAGTCAAATTTGCCGACCGGGTTCTTACCATTATTTAAAACAAACACCTTACAACCAAAAACATGAAAATAAGAGATATTTGGCTTTCGTCCTTTTAACAACTCATAAGGTGTTTTATTCAAATGCGGACGGATAAGAACCTGATTAATGACATAACACGCGGTATTAACCGCATCAGCCCAAAAATAAGAGGGAACTCTAGATTCCTTAAGCATAGTCCGTGCAAGTTCCTCCAAAACTTTATTTTTCCTTTCTACAACTCCGTTTTGTTCCGGAGTCCTAGGGGCTGAAAATTGATGACTTATTCCATATTTTTCACAAAACGCATCAAACTTTGAGTTTTCAAACTCACCACCGTGATCACTTCTAATAGACACAATTTTCAAATTTAATTGATTTTGGATGAGTTTGGCAAACTTTTTAAAACTTTTATAAGTGTCACTTTTGGCGGATAAAAACAATGTCCATGTGAATCGAGTAAAGTCATCTACCATAACAAAGCTGTAGTAATTACCACCTAAACTCCGAACTTGTGATGGGCCAAACAAATCCATGTGGATTAACTCCAATGGCTTTGTCGTGCTTACCACATTTTTGGGTTTAAAAGAGTTTTTAACTTGCTTGCATTTTTGACATGAGTCACTAACACTATCAAGTTTAAAATTAAGTTTAGGTAAGCCAATCACTAAGTCCTTGCGTAGTAGTTTATTTAATTGATTCACATTTACATGAGCAATGCGCCGATGCCAAAGTCGAACCTCATCATCAAAAGATTTAAAACATGTTGAAAACAATGAGGTTATCTCATCTAAATCAATTAAATAGGTGTTATTAGAGAGTCGACCTACGAACTTAACACTATCATCAATACAACTCTTAATAAAACAAAATTCCGAAGTAAAGGTCACATTGTTGCCCATATCACATAGTTGACTTATACTAAGTAAGTTGTGTTCCAAGCCTTCTACGTATAGGACATTTTCAATGATGAGGTTAGATACGTTACCAATCTTACCCACTCCTAGAATTTTGCCTTTGCTGTTGTCGCCATAGGTGACATGACCACCTCCTTTTGTACTAAGTTCGATGAAATGTGATTTGTCTCCCGTCATATGCCTCGAACATCCACTATCCAAGTACCATCTACGCTCCTTTGTTCAAAGGCACATCTACAAAACAAAGTCATTTACTTGTTTTAGGTACCCAAGTTATCTTGGGTCCTTTGATGTTAGTTTGGGGTGTTGTCCCCTTCACAATCCACACATATTTTCCACTTGGTATACCAAATTTCTTAATATTGCATTTATTTGAAGTATGCCCAAAAATCCCACAATAATGGCAAGTTGGAGTTTTTGAAAAATCAATTTTAGAGAACGTACCAACTTTGCGAAAATTTCGACTTTTGGGTTTGGTATAACCAAGTCCGGTTCTATTACTATTATTCCTTTGATTAAAAAGCAAATGATCCAAGCAAGCATCTCCTCTTGTGAGCCTTGCAATTCTATCTTTCAAATTAAAAACTTCTTTTTCAAGAGATTTGCAATTATCACAAGTTGAGATATCATTTGTTTTCAAATCACAATCGCATGTGGAATTTGCATAAATGAGTTCAAGGGTTTCATTTTGAAGCTTTAACTCCTCAAGAGAGTTTTGTAATTCCAAAATATTTTCTTGTTGCTTCAAAATGAAATTCTTTCTTTCAACATTTAATTTTGCTAATTTCTTCAACTCTTTATGCATTTCCACATACACATTATATAGTTCATTAAAGGAGGGAGAATTAGATTAGAACTAGCATCGGAAAGATAGTCTACCTCATTTGTGTTATCACTTGATTTCATGCTTGAAGACGCTTCTTCATCATACTTGGCCATCAAGCAAAGGTTGGCTAGCTCTTCATCTTTCGATGTGCTAGTTGAAGATTCATTTTCCGGTTCATCCCAAACTATATATGCTCTTTTTCCTTTAGATTGATTGGACTTCCACTTGTCACTATCGGGCTTCTTTGAGTTGGTTGGACAATTTGATCTATAATGGCCCGACTTTCCACACCCATGACATATTATGTTGTCTTTATTGGTCTTGTGTCTTGGTTGAGCATCCTTAGTGTCTTTTAATCTATTTCTATTGAAATTATTTTTCTTCTTAAGGAAACGTCCAAGCTTTTTGACCAATAACCTGAGTGTCTCATCATCAATGTCAGAGTCGGAATCATCCACCAGTGAGGATTCTTCTTGTGCCTTTAGGGATTTTGAATTAGTCTTAAGAGCTATCCCCTTCTTCTTTCTATCGGCGTCCTCGTTCATGGATAATCTTCCTAGCTCCATTTCATGCTCTTGAAGCTTCCCAAATAAAGTTGCTAAGTCCATCTCGTCTAGATCCTTAGACTCCATGATAGCAGTGACTTTAGGTTTCCATTCCCTGCTAAGACATCTCATCACTTTATTAACAACTTCACCGTTAGTTAGAACTTTGCCAAGAGCAGAAACATGATTAATGATATGTGTAAAGCGCTTTTGCATGTCGCTTATGGTTTCATTTGACAACATGCGAAAGAGCTCGCACTCATGCATAAGTGTGTTCAACCTAGCCCTTCTAACCTCATTAGTGCCCTCATGTGTGACTTGTAGTGTGTCCCACATTTGTTTAGCATTTATGCATTGTGATACTCTAAAGAATTCATCATAAGAAAGCACCGAAGTGTTGATGTTTTTGGCTTTTAAATCATATTGAACTTTCTTTTTATCAACATCATTCCAGCTAGATTTTGGTTTTAAAGCAACAGTGTCATTTACTCTTGTTTCCGGAATAAAAGGCCCATTCTCAATGGCATTCAAAATTTCTATATCAATAGCTTCTATAAAAATTTTCATTCGGACCTTCCAATAAGCATAGCCCTCACCATTAAATAGTGGAGGACGATTAATGGAAGCTCCTTCACCTCCAAAAGGATTAAAATTTGAGCCCATGGTTTCCAAAATCGGATATTTGCGAAAAAGCGTTTTAATGCTCGGATCTTTCGACCGAGCTCTGATACCACTTGTTGGAAACCAACAAGCGGCTCAAAATGTATTAGAGGGGGGGGGGTGAATAGTATTTTGAAGCCTCAATACAAACTTTTCGATTGCTAGAGAAAACAAGTTTTCTAACAAAATTTGTACTGTTTAATCGATTAATCTCAGGCTTAATCAATTAATGCCAGAAGACCTTCTTAAGAACTAATCGATTAACTGGGTGTTACTCGATTAAGACCTGAATGGTGCTCTAAAACTAATCTATTAATCAATCTCTTAATCGATTCACTCGTGTTAAAATTGATAGAAAATCAGCGTATTCAGAATTCAACAGAGATTACAATCCAATGATGCAATAACAAATGTTAAATGAATCAATGAACAAAACTACGTAAATTTACCAAATCAATTTAGATTGATTATCTAGGAATTGTAAAAACCCCAAAATTAACCTAATTAATTGGTTTGTTCTTGGTTCTTAAATGCTTAAAGAAAGAAAATAAAGAAGACAAGATTTTTATCCTGGTTCACTCTCCAACCACTTGAGAGCTACATCCAGTCCCCTCTACCAATGTAGAGAGCTTTCACTAGATACACAATTGTTAGATTTACAATGGTTAAAGATGCAGCTCACACTAGCTATCCTATCTTAACCCCTTCAAGAGAGTACCAATCCTCTTGAAATCTAACCCCAATTGTTCTTGTCTCTTGTCTCTTGAATTGTTAAATGAGGCTCTTCACACAATCCCTTTCTTCTTGCTTCGAATTGCTCAAAGACTTCCAAGGCATGAATTCTTCACTTGTTGTTGAATGCTTGAAGTTACAACCTCAGTTGTAGAATGATTCAACACAAAATACTAAGCTCTAAAAGTTGTATCTCAATGTTTCTAAGAATATTGAATGAGTAAAAGTGAAGAAGATTGAAAAGATTGAAGATCTTGATAGAACACTTTGAAAAATGTAATATCTCTTTGTAAGATTGTGAAAGAATGAATCTCTATAGAAAAATATGAAAGTGGAAGTAACCTTGTCAAAGTAGTAATGAAAAGCTTTTAAACAAAATTAATTTTTCTGATATAACAGTAATTAATCGATTAATGAACAAGCCACTAATCGATTAACCTTTGTCAAACAATCAGTGTTGTACAGTTATAACGTGTTAATCGATTAAGCCATAACGTGCTAATCGATTAACCATTGTAAAAAGTAATTAAAAATTTGCTTTTCAATTTACTTTGATTTAAACTTTCATTAGAGCTATTTTCTATCAAGATAATCTTACTTCACTATTTAATCAAACAATATTAAATCATAACTCGAGATTCCTAAGCTACCACCCACTCTCATGAAATAGAAAATAAAAAATTACATTTCATTCAAAAATAAAACATAAACTTAATCTATTTCTTCACGAGTGGTGCTTGACTTGTTGTTGAATGTTGTTGCTTGACTTGGGTTTGTTAGCATCAAAACATCATCAAATCTACAAACTCCCCCTTTTTGATGATGACAAACCCTCTTCACAATGAAACACCAAGTTTTTAAATACTCCCCCTAAATGTAACACACTTAGGAAAGATATATAAAAACTTAACCTACAAAGCACAACATCAACAAACTTTTTTTTTCTCCCCCTTTTGGCATCATTAAAAAGTAGTGAATTTTTTTTTTAAAAAAACTTTTGCCAAAGGTGAGAGGTAAGTACTAGACAATTGGATATATATGAATAAACGCAAAGAAAGGCATAATATGCAGTAAATAATGAAGGCCATAACCAAGACCATATAAGACACTACATAACAAAGGCTTAATATCATAGCAAAACATAAAAGTCCATACACAACACCATTGTCCAGCATCAAAAATATAAAGCATAAAGAGTCTAATGGCCATACACAGACCATATCAAAGATCAACCATAGCAAAAACCAAAACAGTCCAGCAAGTACTAACAATTCAGCAAAGTACTAACAGTTTAGCAACTAAAATAAGTCCAAAAACCATAAAAACATAAACAGTTCAGCAACAGAGTAAGCTAAAAAGCAGCAAAAACAGGTGAAAATCATGATGAGAGCACAGTGGGCTAAGGGTTAGGTGGAGGATGGGAAAAGAAACTGGAGATATGATCCATAATCCTCTGCTCCATGGCACGGTTTTGAGCTTCAAGTAGTTGCTCCATTGCTTTAAACCTAATATCCACATGCTGAACAAGCGCAGCATGAGCAGCTTGGTTATCAAATGGTGCTTCCAAGTTGTCAAAATCGATGAAATCCTCAACATTGACCCCTTCTTCATCATGGTGAACCCCTTGATCAGTATCTATTGCATCAACAACCGGTGGAACAAATTGTGGAGCTTGAGGAGCTTGAGGAGCCGGTTGTGCAGCAGCTGGTGCTAAGGCCTTAATTTGTGAATTCCACATCCATGTCCTAGATGGCTTATGAATTTGGAATTGAATCTGTTAGACTCAATCTTGTTATGCTGAAATTATAAAGTGGTGCTTAAGTGGATGAACATTGGATCATGAACATAAGGTTATGTAATGGGTAAATGTGATAAAACATGTCCATGATGTGGTATGTTTTTGGTAAGCTAATAATGAACCCTGAACAAGTTTGGAGCAAGTTCCATATGCTGTATGTAAGCTGTATCAAGATCGTTTTCATGTTAAAAATGTTTAGAATTGAATTTGGCATGTTGGGTTGTTGAAAAGGTGATTTTATGCATAATTGGTGCTCAAATTCAATTCAGTATGTTATGATGATAATTCTGTATTGGAACATGTTTGTTATGCATTATGTTAACTCTGTTGAGCATTGGTTTTGATGGAACTTGATTGGAATTGAAATTGGTAAGTTGAAACTCAGTTTTACTGTTATCTGACTGTCAATACTCGAGTCTTTGACTCGAGACTCGAGTATTCTGGATGCACCAGTGCATCTGGTGGTAGGGGTGTAAGTGGTCCGGTCCCAGACGGCGAGACTGACCAGATCGGACCGGACCGGACCGAAAAATATGGTCTGGTCTGGTCTCATGGTCCGGTCCGGTCTCAAATATTTGGGACCATTCTATTATGGTCCGGTCCACGGTCTTTAAATTTTTCAGACCATTCAGACCGGACCGGACCGATTATATTTATATACATAAAAAAAAAACTATGCCCATCCCTGGCAGCCCAGCCCAAAACCTAAATACTACATGTGAAAACCCTAAGTGCAGCAGCAGCCTCCACAGCCAACCTCTCACTCCCAAGTGCTGCAGAAGCCTCCACAGCCAGCGAGTGCAGCTGCCGCCTCCACAGCGAGTACAACTCAAATAAAAACAAAATAACAATCCTATGAATCTCTTTCAAAAGCTATGAAATATCAACATGAGAGATTCAAGGTTCTTGATCAAAGAATGTAAAAGTTAAAGCTTTGATCTTGAGAAAGTGAGAGAGAATAGAGTGGCTTGATTCTTTGTAAAATGAATATCAAAATGATGGAATATTGTAATAATAATTCACAAAGGTTAGAAATAGGTTTATATAGAATACCCAAAAGTTAGGAATGGTTAGAAGTGCTTTTGAGAAGTGAAAAACTCATTTAAAAACAGTAACAACTCGTGTTAATCGAGTAACAAAGTCACTACTCGGGTAACAAGTGTAAAACTTGTTCACTACTCGAGTATTTAAGTTTCTACTCGAGTATTTACGCAAGGCTGAATAATTCTAGTCGAGTAATCAGCCCCTTAATCGAGTAATTGCGCAAGACACAAAAATTCTACTCAAGTAATCAAGTGGCTAATCGAGTAGTCAGTTCAAAAAACACTTAAAAACTTGTTTTCTCAAAATCTAAACCTTTTCTTTCAAACCTTTAAGCCACCTATTGATTTTAAGCAAAGTGAATACTCAAAATATGATATAATCATGCAATCAAAAGAGATTCACTACCCTCTAATAAACTCTACCCAAACTCATAAACTAAGAGACCTGTGAGGCAAAAGATAAAACAATAAAACACAAACTACCAAACAAAGTCTTCATGAGTTGGCTCTCTCTTCATCACTTGATGTTTGTTGTTGCTTGTTGAGCTTGAACTTGATCAACACATTTAAGCTTGTTCAAAACCTATTGGCATTTATCAAAACATTCTTCTTGGATCTTACAAATACTACATGTGAAAACCCTAAGTGCAGCAGCAGCCTCCACAGCCAACCTCTCACTCCCAAGTGCTGCAGAAGCCTCCACAGCCAGGGAGTGCAGCTGCCGCCTCCATAGCCAGCGAGTGTAGCAGCCTCCACAGCCAGCGAGTGCAGCAGCAGCCCCTCACGCAGCCACCGCCTCACGGTTGCTCGTCGTTGTTCCTCTCCCTCTGGTTCGTCGCCGTCGATTCGTCCAGCGATTCGTCGCTGTTCGTCGCCGTCGATTCGTCCGGCGATTCGTCGCTGTTCGTCGCCGTCGATTCGTTGCTGTTCCTCTCCCTCCACCGATCTGATTTTCTCTCTCTCCCTCACCGATCTGATCCCTTCTCTCTCCCTCCTATTCGATTCATTGTTTCTGTCTTTCTGATCCCTTCTCTCTCTCCCTCCTATTTGATTCATTGTCTGTTTGATTTTTGATTAATTGATTTTGCTTAATTGAATTTTCCCTAGATTAATTGATTTTGCCCTTGATTTATTTCCAGCATTTTAAATTTTAATTTAATGATCTAAATAGACCGGACCGGACCGGACCGAAGCGGTCTGGACCGATGCGGTCCGGTTCGGTCTATATATAAAACACATCAAGACCGGACCGGACCGGACCATGTTCATTTGATTGGTCCGGTCTCCAATGTCCGTCAAAGACCGGACCGGACCGGACCGTTACACCCCTATCTGGTGGGCACCAACACTCGAGTCTCTGACCCAGGACTCGAGTACTGATTGATGTTAATAATGCACCTTTTCGATGAACCACTCGAGTAGTGCATGATCCACTCGAGTCTTCTGGGTTGATGAAGACTCGAGTATTTCATGAACTACTCGAGTATTTTAGAAAGATCTGAGACTTCAACTTTGCAGAAAACTAAAATCTACTCGAGTCTACTGAACAGTTTAAAGAACTACTCGAGTCTTTTAAATTATACTCGAGTCTTTTTAACTAGAATGCTAAAGCAATGTCATTTTCAATTACGTCAAGTTTAATTGAATTAAGGAAGGATTGCAAGGAATGATAGAGATGATTAATTTAATTTCTTTACTATCCTTAAAAGATTTACTTATCTATTATTTTAGTTTCTAAATGGATTAAATATGATGTTAACAAGTTAGAAAAGGAAAATCATTATTCATCTAATTTATTAAGGATTATCTTTGAAACTTTGTTTTTGTTCTAATTGGTTTGATAATGTCTTCTGGGATATGATAAATAAATTATAGTGTATGATGGTTGCATATGCCTAATGAATCATGTCTTGAGTATGACAATGGCATATGATTAATGAACAATCCTTTGAGTTTAACATCCGAATAAGTTGACTAATAAGGTATGAGTTGTGGAGTAATCATCATGTCTTCTTTGGATTAAAATGATCATGATTACACTGAGGATATAGAATGTGATTAATAAATCATGATCTGAGTATGATGTTGAGCAAGGGTTTGATAAATCATGATTGCATCTACTTGATAATGAATGTCTTGGAACATAAGAAGTTAATGACTTAAAGGACATTAGGTAGAAGTTATCACCTCATGATGATAAGTGGAGCAAGCCTAATGTCTCAATCTAAGGATTGTGTATTTGATAATAAACGATTTAGTCTATTTGATAATTAATGTTTTGGAGCATAAGAGGATAATGACTTAAGGAGTATTAATGATAACGCAAGAATGGTGATGCTTGCTGATTATGAGGATCTAATCCAAAAGCGTTAACGCTCGTTGCTCCGATTTGGATATGTTAATGTTGGATAAGTGGAATCACCCCGATTCCCATATGTTGAGGATTAACTCCTACAAGAAGTCATTATACTTAAAGGATTTCCGTATAGAACGGTGTGGTCGCTATACGAAGACATGTGGAACGGTGTGGCCGCCATATGTGTGGTAAGTGTGATGGGATTCCGTATAGAACGGTGTGGCTGTTACACCCCAATTTGGCAACTTGAAAACACATTTCCTCATTGTACAAAATATGGTAAAATATGGGCCAATTTTTTTTTTTTTTTTTTTGTAACATGAGTATGAGAACCATTAAGTTTTCAAAACTCTTCCACAATTAAAAGTAGAGTTCTCACACATCATGGTAAACTTCAAGTTCCAAACCGAAGTGTCACATGACACCGCACTTTGCAACTTGATTCTTTCTCATTTCACTTTCAAAGGCCCTTATATTTTTCAAAACTCGATTCATGAAATAAAACTTGATTCATAGTCATAAGTCTGGGGTTACAGGTGGATACTGCAATGCTAGCTTAAGTAAATACAGGGAACATAATACTTCGACTAAAATAAAAGAAACTACCACCAGGCCCATTAAGTTGAAGTCGATGGGTCCACGGGAGGTGCCTCGCTCGGGTCGATCTCAATCACATCCGCCTCCGGGAAATCTTCATCAGGGTCCTCCTCTGGGTCTTCCTCTGGTTCGCTCTCTTGCATAGCTTCGAATGCCTCGTCCGGTAGGTAGTTCAAAGCCTCATCCAACTCCTCCAATTCCTCGGCCTCGGGGTCAATCCGTGCAGGCAAAGGCATCGGATGCCCATCGTGATAATCAGCTGGTCCACCGGTCTGTAAATCTGAAAGCACAAAGCGACAAGTACGAGTATCGGGTGCTGTCCCTTACAGGGTATGGTTGGGGTCGAAGATGCGAACCTCAGTGACTCCACGCCACTCCCAACCTCTGTTGTAACACCCCGCATTTTTTCCGTACGTGCGAAAACGATTTTAACGAAAGAAACCTTGAAATCATGATTTTCTGAAAAAGTATTTTTCGAGAGAAAGAAATAAAGCAATGATTTCCATGGATTTTTATAAACAAGATATTTTATGAAAGAAAAGTGAATGATTTTGTTGAGGTGAAAAATGATTTGTTAAATTGTGATTTTCATCAAAAGATGATTTTGTGAAAAATGAAATTTTTGGGTCTGTTATTTTTAAAAATCCGTATCTTTTAGACCGTAACTCGGAATTTGATAATCTTTATATGAAAACGATCGTTTCGAAACCTAGAATTTAAAAAAAATGTGATTTTTAGAATTTTCTGGGCTGTTTTATTAATTTTCAGAGTAAAAGAAATACGAATTTTAAAGAAATGGTGTTTTGTGATGTGTTGTGATATGAATTTTTATATGATGTGTGCTTGATTGAATGTGTGTATTTGATTTTATGTAATACGTGATGCATATGAATGGTGTGCAACTAGGATTTCCTAGAATTAATTAAATTGTAGTATGAATTAATAATTTTAATTAAATATGATTAGAAATAGAAATAAAAAAAATTGCAAGACATGTGTATATGTGTGAGAGTGCCACGGTTTGTGCTTGTGCATGAAGGTGTGTATGTGTCATTTGCATGTGCATGATATGTGTGGGTGCTATAAGGAATCCAAACTAACCAAGTAAGTAACCAAACTAAACTAAGTAATAAAGCCCTAACTAAGAAACCAACTAATAGTTAGACCTAAAGTAACCCCTAGACACCTAGCCCACTTCACTTTGTCCCCTTGACTTTGGTAACAATTAGCCATGCAAAATTGTGATGACCAATTCTCCCTTCCTACTTGTATGCAAGCCGAACCATAAACCAAGGGCAAAGGAGGGATAATTCGTGGCTTATATGTATAGAAAGCCTTAGTCCATTTTCCCTTCATCACACCCAAAAGCTTCAAATTCAAAAGAGATTCTCTTCCTCCCTCCTAGCTAGCTTCGGCCTCCTCTCCTTCTTCTAGGTGGAGATTATTTTCTTATTCTTTGTATGTTTATGAAAATCGGAGTATGGAGAAGTGAAGTGAGTGTGTGTTAAAGATTTAATCCCCTCTCTCTCTTCCTCTCTCTAATTCGGTCTCTCTCTCTCTCTAGGCCATGGAAATTTTATTGTCTTTGTGGAAGTGTAAATGAGCCAAGGTAAGTGAAGCAAGATTTGAGGGGTTTGTATATATATAGGCATATAAATGGGCTTGGGCTTAAAGAAAAAATGGGTTAAAACCCAAAAGTCAAGGGTAGTTTAGGAATTTTGAATCAAAAAATAAGGGACAATTTTGGAAGTCCAATTTGTTGCATGCAAATAGTAGCTTAGTGGGAGACAAATTTGAGTAATTTAAGGAAAGGGTAATAATGAAGCATCTCTTTGGTGTGAAATTTACTTAACTCATTTTTATTTTATTCCATACTTATTGTAATAAAATGACAATTGCAAAATTCTTATTTCCCTTTATCTTAAAAGATCATGACACATATTGTAACATTCCGAATTTTAATTCCTAAAATAATTAGAATAATAATAGGATTAGAAAAATGATAATTATGTTCAATAGTAATTAAAGAACAACAAACGAGTGTTAGAAACGGTGTTTTCGGTGTTAGAAACGCCCTATATGAGAAAATTAGAAATAAAATATTCACAACTCAAAACGTAAATTCCACCGTTGGGTATGAAGATTAGTGTGTAGAGCAGCTTTCTTTCAAATTTGAGCAAGATCTGACGGGTAACGAAAAAGTTATGGCATTTTAAAATGTCAAGAAAAAGAAAACTGATGGACTACTCGAGTAGTGTATTGACTACTCGAGTAGCCCGTGCCAACAGAGAAAGATTAAAAAAGAAAAGGGATGGACTACTCGAGTAGCCTGTGGAGCACAACATTTGCTCCAATCTTCCTCATTAAGCAAAGACCCACAAGCTTCTTCAAGAAGCTAAAGCTCCATAGCTCATATCCTTTGGTTTTGATTCATCATCCAAGGCACCCACATCATCAAGCTTCCTTTCCTTCTCTTTCCCACGGAGGTGACCCCATTTCCACCAAGCTCCATCATCTTCTCTTTGGTTCTCTCTCTCTGTAACACCCCAAATTTTTAATTCCTGATTAATGAAAATTAATTATAAAGGTTTATTTGAAATTAATTATTTTAATATCCTTGATTATTGTTGGAAACCAACAAGCGGCTCAAAATGTACTAGAGGGGGGGGGGGTGAATAGTATTTTGAAGCCTCAATACAAACTTATCGATTGCTAGAGAGAATGGATTTCAGAAAACAAGTTTTCTAACAAAATTTGTACTATTTAATCGATTAATCTCAGGCTTAATCGATTAATGCCAAAAGACCACTTAAGAACTAATCGATTAACAGGGTGTTACTCGATTAAGACCTGAATGGTGCTCTAAAACTAATCGATTAATCAATCTCTTAATCGATTAACTCGTGTTAAAATTGACAGAAAATCAGCCTTATTCAGAATTCAACAGAGATTACAATCCAATGATGCAATAACAAATGTTAAATGAATCAATGAACAAAACTACGTAAATTTACCAAATCAATTGAGATTGATTATCTAGGAATTGTAAAAACCCCAAAATTAACCTAATTAATTGGTTTGTTCTTGGTTCTTAAATGCCTAAAGAAATAAAATAAAGAAGACAAGATTTTTATCCTGGTTCACTCTCCAACCACTTGAGAGCTACATCCAGTCCCCTCTACCAATGTAGAGAGCTTTCACTAGATACACAATTGTTAGATTTACAATGGTTAAAGATGCAGCTCACACTATCTATCCTATCTTAACCCCTTCAAGAGAGTACCAATCCTCTTGAAATATAACCCCAATTGTTCTTGTATCTTGTCTCTTGAATTGTTGAAGGAGGCTCTTCACACAATCCCTTTCTTCTTGCTTCGAATTGCTCAAAGACATCCAAGGCGTGAATTCTTCACTTGTTGTTGTTGAATGCTTGAAGTTACAACCTCAGTTGTAGAATGATTCAACACAAAATACTAAGCTCTAAAAGTTGTATCTCAATGATTCTAAGAATATTGAATGAGTAAAAGTGAAGAAGATTGAAAAGATTGAAGATCTTGATAGAACACTTTGAAAATTGTAATAGCTCTTTGTAAGATTGTGAAAGAATGAATCTCTATAGAAAAATATGAAAGTGAAAGTAACCTTGTCAAAGTAGTAATGAAAAGCTTTTAAACAAAATTAATTTTTATGATATAACAGTAATTAATCGATTAATGAACAAGCCACTAATCGATTAACCTTTGTTAAACAATCACTGTTGTACAGTTATAACGTGTTAATCGATTAAGCCATAACGTGCTAATCGATTAACCATTGTAAAAAGTGATTAAAAATTTGCTTTTCAATTTACTTTGATTTAAACTTTCATTAGAGCTATTTTCTATCAAGATAATCTTACTTTACTATTTAATCAAACAATATTAAATCCTAACTTGAGATTCCTAAGCTACCACCCACTCTAATGAAATAGAAAATAAAAAATTACATTTCATTCAAAAATAAAACATAAACTTAATCTAATTCATCATGAGTGGTGCTTGACTTGTTGTTGAATGTTGTTGCTTGACTTTGGTTTGTTAGCATCAAAACATCATCAAATCTACAAACTCCCCCTTTTTGATGATGACAAACACTCTTCACAATGAAACACCAAGTTTTTAAATACTCCCCCTAAATGTAACACACTTAGGAAAAATATATAAAAACTTAACCTACAAAGCACAACATCAACAAACTTTTTTTTTCCTCCCCCTTTTGGCATCATTAAAAAGTAGTGAATTTTTTTTTAAAAAACTTTTGCCAAAGGTGAGAGGTAAGTACTAGACAATTGGATATATATGAATAAACACAAAGAAAGGCATAATATGCAGTAAATAATGAAGGCCATAACCAAGACCATATAAGACACTACATAACAAAGCCTTAATATCATAGCAAAACATAAAAGTCCATACACAACACCATTGTCCAGCATCAAAAATATAAAGCATAAAGAGTCTAATGGCCATACACAGACCATATCAAATATCAACCATAGCAAAAACCAAAACAGTCCAACAAGTACTAACAATTCAGCAAAGTACTAACAGTTCAGCAACTAAAATAAGTCCAAAAACCATAAAAACATAAACAGTTCAGCAACAGAGTAAGCTAAAAAGCAGCAAAAACAGATGAAAATCATAATGAGAGCATAGTGGGCTAAGGGTTAGGTGGAGGATGGGAAAAGAAACTGGAGATATGATCCATAATCCTCTGCTCCATGGCACGGTTTTGAGCTTCAAGTCGTTGCTCCATTGCTTCAAACCTAATATCCACATGCTGAATAAGCGCGACATGAGCAGCTTGGTTATCAAATGGTGCTTCCAAGTTGTCAAAATCGATGAAATCCTCAACATCGACCCCTTGTTCATCATGGTGAACCCCTTGATCAGTATCCATTGCATCAACAACCGGTGGAACAACTTGTGGAGCTTGTGGAGCTTGAGGAGCTTGAGGAGCCGGTTGTGGAGCAGCTGGTGCTAAGGCCTTAATTTGTGAATTCCACATCCATGTCCTAGATGGCTTATGAAATGCAATCCTCATTTGATTGATGTGGTGAATATTCAGACACAACATACCCTCAGGATCCTTCTCACAAGGTTCGTTATCCGGGATTGGCACACCATAATGGTGAAGCAACTTGCTCACGTGCATAGGATAAGGCAAATATTGAGTAGGAGCAGATTGGGCAGCAATATACATTCTAGCCAAAATTATCTTATTCCAATTTATCTGAACATTGTTTTTAATTCCATAAAACAGTTTCAAGTCATCCTCTTGGACTTGAGCATAATTCTGAGAAGATTTCGGAATCAGACAATATGCAATGATGTACAGAAGTACCCTATCCTCAGCATGTAACAAAGAAACCCTCTTAGTACCCTTATCCCAATTCAGTTCTGGTCTAACAGCCTCACAAAAAACAGTAGCAGCATCTACATCAAGTTCATTTGACCCATCATCACCCAAAAAGGTACCCTCATTCTTTAAACCAAACAGAATTTTCAGATGATCAGGTTTAATGATAAAATGGTGACCCCTAACTTGACTCTTATATACCCCATTGATCTTAGTAAAGTTAGCATAAAATTGTTTGACAAGCCTAGGGTAAATATTAGTATTGTACTCCAAAAACCTTTGTAAGTGCTGAGAAACAAGCAAATCATGAAAACCAAACCTCTCTTTCTTCAGCCATGGAAAATAAAGGTACCGTATGATTCCAAAAGAGCGGTCATTGAACTTTGGAGCCCGTTCGTCCCTTTCGGCTTGAGAAAACCACACATTGAGTCGATCTGGATGAGGAGGACGCTTCTTCTTGTGTGGAGGATTCGGATTTGAGGAGGAGGAGGCCATTTTCGCAGGAGAGAGAAAGTTAGGGTTTGAAAATTCGGGGTTTTTCGGATTTGGGGGAAATAGGGTGAAATTGATGGGTTTTATTGTAGATATGATGGTAGGGAAGAGATTTGATGGAAGAAATTGGGTTTAAAACATGATTCAATAGCCCTTGTGATCATCAAGTGATTTTCGAGTAGTGAGAAGAACAGAGAAAGTCGGAGAAGAGAGAGAAGAAAAAGAGAAAAAAATGAGCTAATGTGCAGAAAAATCGTTTTTATATTTCCGTGTTCAGTGTCCTTAATCGATTAACGAAGCCCTTAATCGATTAAGGCCTGAAGGTGGTTTAAAAATTAATCGAGTTAAAGCTGCACTAATCGATTAAGTCCTGAAGGGTTGATAAAACTTAATCGATTAATGATAGTTGTTAATCGATTAATGTGCACAAAACTCAAATTTTTGAAATTTTGAAAAATATTTTCATACTTACAAACACATATAGACATTTAGAATTTAGCACACACATTTATACAAGCAAACATATCATAGAAAAACACTCTCATAACTACTAATTTAGAGAATTATGATAGGATTTTCATATAACAAAAACTCAAACAACAATACATAATGGAATAGGCTTAAGGTGATGAAATAAAATGATTTCAAATACAATTAGCTAATAGTTGATTCATCAAAAATGCCAAGTTCCCTTCTAATACGATATAAAGTATCTCTTGGTAAAGGTTTTGTAAAAATGTCAGCTAATTGGTTTGAAGTTTGAACAAATTCAATAACACAATCACCTTTTTGGACATGGTCCCTTAGAAAATGATGCCTAATCTCAATATGTTTTGTTCTAGAGTGCAATACCGGGTTTTTAGTTAAATTTATTGCGGATGTATTGTCACATTTAATGGGGATTTTTGACAAGTTTAAACCAAAATCCGAAAGTTGTTGCTTCATCCAAAGGATTTGAGCACAACAACTCCCGGCCGCAATATATTCGGCTTTCGCGGTTGATAAAGCTACACAATTTTGCTTCTTTGAAAACCATGATACAAGAGAACTTCTAATTAAATGGCATGTTCCACTTGTACTTTTTCTTTCAACTTTACAACCAGCAAAATCAGAATCCGAATAGCCTATTAAATTTAAAAGTGCATCTCTAGGATACCATAATCCGGTATTGGTAGTTCCTTTCAAATATTTCATAATTCTCTTAACAGCAGTTAAATGTGACTCTTTTGGATTAGCTTGAAAACGAGCACACATGCACACACTAAACATAATATCAGGACAAGAAGCAGTTAAGTATAATAAACTACCTATCATACCACGATATTTTGTTACCTCAACGGGTTTTCTGATTTCATCCTTGTCCAAGTAACATGTGACGCTCATTGGAGTTGAAGCTTCCTTGCACGACTCCATGCCGAACCTTTTAAGTAGTTCTCTACAATACTTCCCTTGATGAATGTAGATCCCATCATCAAGTTGCTTGATTTGTAGTCCAAGGAAGAAGGTAAGCTCTCCCATCATAGACATCTCAAACTCACTTTGCATAATTTCTGAAAATTTCTTGCACAATTTTTCATTAGTTGCACCAAATATAATATCATCAACATATATTTGGACTAAGAGTATGTCCTTACCGGATCTTTCAATAAAAAGCGTATTGTCCACGACACCTCGTTTAAAACCTTTTTCAAATAGAAAATTGCTTAAACGATCATACCAAGCTCTAGGAGCTTGTTTGAGACCATACAAAGCCTTTTTTAATTTAAAAACATAGTCCGGATGTTCAAAATCTTCAAATCCGGGAGGTTGTGAAACATACACTTCTTCTTGAATGTATCCGTTAAGAAACGCACTCTTAACATCCATTTGATACAATCTAAAATTCATAATAGATGCAAAAGCAAGTAAGATTCTAATGGCTTCTAATCTAGCTACGGGAGCATACGTTTCATCATAGTGTATACCTTCTTCTTGACTATAACCCTTAGCTACCAACCTAGCCTTATTCCTAACAATAATACCCGACTCATCTAGTTTATTTCTATAAACCCAACGAGTACCAATTTCAGGACGGTCATCGGGTTTTGGCACAAGCTCCCAAACTTTGTTTCTTTCAAATTGATTTAATTCTTCTTGCATGGCCATAACCCAATGTTCGTCTTGAAGTGCCTCATTAATATTCTTAGGTTCTATTTGTGAAACAAAAGCAACATAATAACAAAAGTTATTTAAAGTGCTTCGGGTTACCACTCCCTTAACAATGTCACCTAGAATATTAGAGACCGGGTGATTTTTGTTCGTTTTCCAAGCAATTGGTAGATCGGTATGCGGCACTTGAGCTAAGTCCTTCTCTTGTGTTTGCATTTCTCCGTTCTCAAGTTGATTCTCTACTTCTTGTTGTTGTGTTGGCTTCTCATGATCCATAAATGTACCTACATCCTCATCATCACAAGAAACAACACACTCTCCTTTCGGAGATTCATCGAACACGACATGAACTGATTCTTCTACGGTTAAGGTTCTTTTATTTAAAATACGATAAGCCTTGCTATGAGTTGAATATCCAATGAAAATACCTTCGTCGGCTTTTTTAGTCAAATTTGCCGACCGGGTTCTTACCATTATTTAAAACAAACACCTTACAACCAAAAACATGAAAATAAGAGATATTTGGCTTTCGCCCTTTTAACAACTCATAAGGTGTTTTATTCAAATGCGGACGGATAAGAACCTGATTAATGACATAACACGCGGTATTAACCGCATCAGCCCAAAAATAAGAGGGAACTCTAGATTCCTTAAGCATAGTCCGTGCAAGTTCCTCCAAAACTCTATTTTTCCTTTCTACAACTCCGTTTTGTTCCGGAGTCCTAGGGGCTGAAAATTGATGACTTATTCCATATTTTTCCCAAAACGCATCAAACTTTGAGTTTTCAAACTCACCACCGTGATCATTTCTAATAGACACAATTTTCAAATTTAATTGATTTTGGATGAGTTTGGAAAACTTTTTAAAACTTTTTATAAGTGTCACTTTTGGCGGATAAAAACAATGTCCATGTGAATCGAGTAAAGTCATCTACCATAACAAAGCCGTAGTAATTACCACCTAAACTCCGAACTTGTGATGGGCCAAACAAATCCAGGTGGATTAACTCCAATGGCTTTGTCGTGCTTACCACATTTTTGGGTTTAAAAGAGTTTTTAACTTGCTTGCATTTTTGACATGAGTCACAAACACTATCAAGTTTAAAATTAAGTTTAGGTAAGCCAATCACTAAGTCCTTGCGTAGTAGTTTATTTAATTGATTCACATTTACATGAGCAATGCGCCGATGCCAAAGTCGAACCTCATCATCAAAAGATTTAAAACATGTTGAAAACAATGAGGTTATCTCATCTAAATCAATTAAATAGGTGTTATTAGAGCGTCGACCTACGAACTTAACACTATCATCAATACAACTCTTAATAAAACAAAATTCCGAAGTAAAGGTCACATTGTTGCCCATATCACATAGTTGACTTATACTAAGTAAGTTGTGTTCCAAGCCTTCTACGTATAGGACATTTTCAATGATAAGGTTAGATACGTTACCAATCTTACCCACTCCTAGAATTTTGCCTTTGTTGTTGTCGCCATAGGTGACATGACCACCTCCTTTTGTACTAAGTTCGATGAAATGTTATTTGTCTCCCGTCATATGCCTCGAACATCCACTATCCAAGTACCATCTACGCTCCTTTGTTCGAAGGAACATCTACAAAACAAAGTCATTTACTTGTTTTAGGTACCCAAGTTATCTTGGGTCCTTTGATGTTAGTTTGGGGTGTTGTCCCCTTCACAATCCACACATATTTTCCACTTGGTATACCAAATTTCTTAATATTGCATTTATTTGAAGTATGCCCAAAAATCCCACAATAATGGCAAGTTGGAGTTTTTGAAAAATCAATTTTAGAGAACGTACCAACTTTGCGAAAATTTCGATTTTTGGGTTTGGTATAACCAAGTCCGGTTCTATTACTATTATTCCTTTGATTAGAAAGCAAATGATCCAAGCAAGCATCTCCTCTTGTGAGCCTTGCAATTCTATCTTTCAAATTAAAAACTTCTTTTTCAAGAGATTTGCAATTATCACAAGTTGAGATATCATTTGTTTTCAAATCACAATCGCATGTGGAATTTTCATAAATGAGTTCAAGGGTTTCATTTTGAAGCTTTAACTCCTCAAGAGAGTTTTGTTATTCCAAAATCTTTTCTTGTTGCTTCAAAATGAAATTCTTTCTTTCAACATTTATTTTTGCTAATTTCTTCAACTTTTTATGCATTTCCACATACACATTATATAGTTCATTAAAGGAGGGAGAATTAGAATTAGAACTAGCATCGGAAAGATAGTCTACCTCATTTGTGTTATCACTTGATTTCATGCTTGAAGACGCTTCTTCATCATACTTGGCCATCAAGCAAAGGTTGGCTAGCTCTTCATCTTCCGATATGCTAGTTGAAGATTCATTTTCCGGTTCATCCCAAACTATATATGCCCTTTTTCCTTTAGATTGATTGGACTTCCACTTGTCACTATCGGGCTTCTTTGAGTTGGTTGGACAATTTGATCTATAATGGCCCGACTTTCCACACCCATGACATATTATGTTGTCTTTATTGGTCTTGTGTCTTCGTTGAGCATCCTTAGTGTCTTTTAATCTATTTCTATTGAAATTATTTTTCTTCATAAGGAAACGTCCAAGCTTTTTGACCAATAACCTGAGTGTCTCATCATCAATGTCAGAGTCGGAATCATCCACCAGTGAGGATTCTTCTTGTGCCTTTAGGGATTTTGAATTAGTCTTAAGAGCTATCCCCTTCTTCTTTCTATCGGCATCCTCGTTCATGGATAATCTTCCTAGCTCCATTTCATGCTCTTGAAGCTTCCCAAATAAAGTTGCTAAGTCCATCTCGTCTAGATCCTTAGACTCCATGATAGCAGTGACTTTAGGTTGCCATTCCCTGCTAAGACATCTCATCACTTTATTAACAACTTCACCGTTAGTTAGAACTTTGCCAAGAGCAGAAACATGATTAATGATATGTGTAAAGCGCTTTTTCATGTCGCTTATGGTTTTATTTGACAACATGCGAAAGAGCTCGTACTCATGCATAAGTGTGTTCAACCTAGCCCTTCTAACCTCATTAGTTCCCTCATGTGTGACTTGTAGTGTCTCCCACATTTGTTTAGCATTTATGCATTGTGATACTCTAAAGAATTCATCATAAGAAAGCGCCGAAGTGTTGATGTTTTTGGCTTTTAAATCATATTGAACTTTCTTTTTATCAACATCATTCCAGCTAGATTTTGGTTTTAAAGCAACAGTGTCATTTACTCTTGTTTTCGGAATAAAAGGCCCATTCTCAATGGCATTCCAAATTTCAATATCAATAGCTTCTATAAAAATTTTCATTCGGACCTTCCAATAAGCATAGCCCTCACCATTAAATAGTGGAGGACGATTAATGGAAGCTCCTTCACCTCCAAAAGGATTAAAATTTGAGCCCATGGTTTCCAAAATCGGATATTTGCGAAAAAGCGTTTTAATGCTCGGATCTTTCGACCGAGCTCTGATACCACTTGTTGGAAACCAACAAGCGGCTCAAAATGTACTAGAGGGGGTGAATAGTATTTTGAAGCCTCAATACAAACTTTTCGATTGCTAGAGAAAACAAGTTTTCTAACAAAATTTGTACTGTTTAATCGATTAATCTCAGGCTTAATCAATTAATGCCAGAAGACCTTCTTAAGAACTAATCGATTAACTGGGTGTTACTCGATTAAGACCTGAATGGTGCTCTAAAACTAATCTATTAATCAATCTCTTAATCGATTCACTCGTGTTAAAATTGATAGAAAATCAGCCTTACTCAGAATTCAACAGAGATTACAATCCAATGATGCAATAACAAATATTAAATCAATCAATGAACAAAACTACGTAAATTTACCACTTGAGAGCTACATCCAGTCCCCTCTACCAATGTAGAGAGCTTTCAATAGATACACAATTGTTAGATTTACAATGGTTAAAGATGCAGCTCACACTAGCTATCCTATCTTAACCCCTTCAAGAGAGTACCAATCCTCTTGAAATCTAACCCCAATTGTTCTTGTATCTTGTCTCTTGAATTGTTAAATGAGGCTCTTCACACAATCCCTTTCTTCTTGCTTCGAATTGCTCAAAGACTTCCAAGGCATGAATTCTTCACTTGTTGTTGAATGCTTGAAGTTACAACCTCAGTTGTAGAATGATTCAACACAAAATACTAAGCTCTAAAAGTTGTATCTCAATGTTTCTAAGAATATTGAATGAGTAAAAGTGAAGAAGATTGAAAAGATTGAAGATCTTGATAGAACACTTTAAAAAATGTAATATCTCTTTGTAAGATTGTGAAAGAATGAATCTCTATAGAAAAATATGAAAGTGGAAGTAACCTTGTCAAAGTAGTAATGAAAAGCTTTTAAACAAAATTCATTTTTCTGATATAACAGTAATTAATCGATTAATGAACAAGCCACTAATCGATTAACCTTTGTCAAACAATCAGTGTTGTACAGTTATAACTTGTTAATCGATTAAGCCATAACGTGCTAATCGATTAACCACTGTAAAAAGTGATTAAAAATTTGCTTTTCAATTTACTTTGATTTAAACTTTCATTAGAGCTATTTTCTATCAAGATAATCTTACTTCACTATTTAATCAAACAATATTAAATCATAACTTGAGATTCCTAAGCTACCACCCACTCTCATGAAATAGAAAATAAAAAATTACATTTCATTCAAAAATAAAACATAAACTTAATCTAATTCTTCACGAGTGGTGCTTGACTTGTTGTTGAATGTTGTTGCTTGACTTGGGTTTGTTAGCATCAAAACAGCATCAAATCTACAAACTCCCCCTTTTTGATGATGACAAACCCTCTTCACAATGAAACACCAAGTTTTTAAATACTCCCCCTATTTGTAACACACTTAGGAAAAATATATAAAAACTTAACCTACAAAGCACAACATCAACAAACTTTTTTTTCTCCCCCTTTTGGCATCATTAAAAAGTAGTGAATTTTTTTTTTAAAAAAAAACTTTTGCCAAAGGTGAGAGGTAAGTACTAGACAATTGGATATATATGAATAAACACAAAGAAAGGCATAATATGCAGTAAATAATGAAGGCCATAACCAAGACCATATAAGACACTACATAACAAAGCCTTAATATCATAGCAAAACATAAAAGTCCATACACAACACCATTGTCCAGCATCAAAAATATAAAGCATAAAGAGTCTAATGGCCATACACAGACCATATCAAATATCAACCATAGCAAAAACCAAAACAGTCCAACAAGTACTAACAATTCAGCAAAGTACTAACAGTTCAGCAACTAAAATAAGTCCAAAAACCATAAAAACATAAACAGTTCAGCAACAGAGTAAGCTAAAAAGCAGCAAAAACAGATGAAAATCATAATGAGAGCATAGTGGGCTAAGGGTTAGGTGGAGGATGGGAAAAGAAACTGGAGATATGATCCATAATCCTCTGCTCCATGGCACGGTTTTGAGCTTCAAGTCGTTGCTCCATTGCTTCAAACCTAATATCCACATGCTGAATAAGCGCGACATGAGCAGCTTGGTTATCAAATGGTGCTTCCAAGTTGTCAAAATCGATGAAATCCTCAACATCGACCCCTTGTTCATCACGGTGAACCCCTTGATCAGTATCCATTGCATCAACAACCGGTGGAACAACTTGTGGAGCTTGAGGAGCTTGAGGAGCCGGTTGTGCAAAAGCTAGTGCTAAGGCCTTAATTTGTGAATTCCACATCCATGTCCTAGATGGCTTATGAATTTGGAATTGAATCTGTTAGACTCAATCTTGTTATGCTGAAATTATAAAGTGGTGCTTAAGTGGATGAACATTGGATCATGAACATAAGGTTATGTAATGGGTAAATGTGATAAAACATGTCCATGATGTGGTATGTTTTTGGTAAGCTAATAATGAACCCTGAACAAGTTTGGAGCAAGTTCCATATGCTGTATGTAAGCTGTATCAAGATCGTTTTCATGTTAAAAATGTTTAGAATTGAATTTGGCATGTTGGGTTGTTGAAAAGGTGATTTTATGCATAATTGGTGCTCAAATTCAATTCAGTATGTTATGATGATAATTCTGTATTGGAACATGTTTGTTATTCATTATGTTAACTATGTTGAGCATTGGTTTTGATGGAACTTGATTGGAATTGAAATTGGTAAGTTGAAACTCAGTTTTACTGTTATCTGACTGTCAATACTCGAGTCTTTGACTCGAGACTCGAGTATTCTGGATGCACCAGTGCAACTAGTGGTAGGGGTGTAAGTGGTCCGGTCCCAGACGGCGAGACCGACCAGATCGGACCGGACCGGACCGAAAAATATGGTCTGGTCTGGTCTCATGGTCCGGTCCGGTCTCAAATATTTGGGACCATTCTATTATGGTCCGGTCCACGGTCTTTAAATTTTTCAGACCATTCAGACCGGACCGGACCGATTATATTTATATACATAAAAAAAAACTATGCCCAGCCCTGGCAGCCCAGCCCAAAACCTAAATACTGTGAAAACCTACACTCGGTGGATGAAACAACTAGGATACATTAGGAAAACACCTAGAAGGGGGGTTGAATAGGTGTAAAAGAAACCTTGAAAGATTTTCGCAAGAAACAAATCAAAACGATTAAAAGAAATGATTTTCTTGAAAATTCTTTAGCCTTAATCGATTAATGACAAGAACTAATCGATTAATGCCTCTGTATATTGAAAAATCACTTTTCAATCAAATACGAAAATCAATCAATTAACAAGTATAACCAGAGATTCAGCGGAAACAGTTAAGACCTATATTCTTATCGATTAACCTAGGTAATAAAAATGATTTTCCCCAAATCAATTTGCACAATTAAGATTCAATTCAATCAATTTATGAAAAATCACTTTTTCTAGGTTTTCAACCAAGAACACAATTAATAACAAGAATTGTAAAGAGTAGAGAGTTTAGAGATACGACACAGTGATTTATCCTGGTTCACTTTCATCCACTTGAAAGCTACTCCAGTCCCCTCTTCAACCAAGAGAGATTCTTCACTATGAGGAATTAGAGTTTCTCAAATTACAAGTAAATGCCTCACAAGACTTCCTTCTTGCTAGCCTACAAGAGATACCACACCCTTGCCTTGTAACCCTATTGATATCTAATCTAACCTCTTCTCTTGCTTGCCGATACCCCACAACAAGACTTCCAATGCTTTGAGATTCTTTAAAGACTTCCACTTGCTTGCTTCACTACAAGACTTCCAATTGCTTGTTAACACAACAAGGCTTCCAAGTGCTTGATGATATGCCACACCAAGGCTTCCAAATAACTTTGCTGGATTCACAACCAAGACTTCCAATTGTTGTAGATAGCTTGCCTCTTGCAAAGATTACAACTCAAATAAAAACAAAATAACAATCCTATGAATCTCTTTCAAAAGCTATGAAATATCAACATGAGAGATTCAAGGTTCTTGATCAAAGAATGTAAAAGTTAAAGCTTTGATCTTGAGAAAGTGAAAGAGAATAGAGTGGCTTGATTCTTTGTAAAATGAATATCAAAATGATGGAATATTGTAATAATAATTCACAAAGGTTAGAAATAGGTTTATATAGAATACCCAAAAGTTAGGAATGGTTAGAAGTGCTTTTGAGAAGTGAAAAACTCATTTAAAAACAGTAACAGCTCGTGTTAATCGAGTAACAAAGTCACTACTCGTGTAACAAGTGTAAAACTTGTTCACTACTCGAGTATTTAAGTTTCTACTCGAGTATTTACGCAAGGCTGAATAATTCTACTCGAGTAATCAGCCCCTTAATCGAGTAATTGCGCAAGACACAAAAATTCTACTCGAGTAATCAAGTGGCTAATCGAGTAGTCAGTTCAAAAAACACTTAAAAACTTGTTTTCTCAAAATCTAAACCTTTTCTTTCAAACCTTTAAGCCACCTATTGATTTTAAGCAAAGTGAATACTCAAAATATGATATAATCATGCAATCAAAAGAGATTCACTACCCTCTAATAAACTCTACCCAAACTCATAAACTAAGAGACTTGTGAGGCAAAAGATAAAACAATAAAACACAAACTACCAAACAAAGTCTTCATGAGTTTGCTCTCTCTTCATCACTTGATGTTTGTTGTTGCTCGTTGAGCTTGAACATGATCAACACATTTAAGCTTGTTCAAAACCTATTGGCATTTATCAAAACATTCTTCATGGATCTTACAAATACTACATGTGAAAACCCTAAGTGCAGCAGCAGCCTCCACAGCCAACCTCTCACTCCCAAGTGCTGCAGAAGCCTCCATAGCCAGTGAGTGCAGCTGCCGCCTCCACAGCCAGCGAGTGTAGCAGCCTCCACAGCCAGCGAGTGCAGCAGCAGCCCCTCACGCAGCCACCGCTTCACGGTTGCTCGTCGTTGTTCCTCTCCCTCCGGTTCGTCTCCGTCGATTCGTCCAGCGATTCGTCGATGTTCGTCGCCGTCGATTCGTCGCTGTTCCTCTCCCTCCACCGATCTGATTTTCTCTCTCTCCCTCACCGATCTGATCCCTTCTCTCTCCCTCCTATTCGATTCATTGTTTCTGTCTTTCTGATCCCTTCTCTCTCTCCCTCCTATTTGATTCATTGTCTGTTTGATTTTTGATTAATTGATTTTGCTTAATTGAATTTGCCCTAGATTAATTGATTTTTCCCTTGATTTATTTCCAGCATTTTAAATTTTAATTTAATGGTCTAAATAGATTGGACCGGACCGGACCGAAGCGGTCTGGACCGATGCGGTCCGGTTCGGTCTTTATATATAAAACACATCAAGACCGGACCGGACCGGACCATGTTCATTTGATTGGTCCGGTCTCCAATGTCCGTCAAAGACCGGACCGGACCGGACCGTTACACCCCTATCCGGTGGGCACCAACACTCGAGTCTCTGACCCAGGACTCGAGTACTGATTGATGTTAATAATGCACCTTTTCGATGAACCACTCGAGTAGTGCATGATCCACTCGAGTCTTCTGGGGTGATGAAGACTCGAGTATTTCATGAACTACTCGAGTATTTTAGAAAGATCTGAGACTTCAACTTTGCAGAAAACTAAAATCTACTCGAGTCTACTGAACAGTTTAAAGAACTACTCAAGTCTTTTAAATTATACTCGAGTCTTTTTAACTAGAATGCTAAAGCAATGTCATTTTCAATTACGTCAAGTTTAATTGAATTAAGGAAGGATTGCAAGGAATGATAGAGATGATTAATTTAATTTCTTTACTATCCTTAAAAGATTTACTTATCTATTATTTTAGTTTCTAAATGGATTAAATATGATGTTAACAAGTTAGAAAAGGAAAATCATTATTCATCTAATTTATTAAGGATTATCTTTGAAACTTTGTTTTTGTTCTAATTGGTTTGATAATGTCTTCTGGGATATGATAAATAAATTATAGTGTATGATGGTTGCATATGCCTAATGAATCATGTCTTGAGTATGACAATGGCATATGATTAATGAACAATCCTTTGAGTTTAACATCCGAATAAGTTGACTAATAAGGTATGAGTTGTGGAGTAATCATCATGTCTTCTTTGGATTAAAATGATCATGATTACACTGAGGATATAGAATGTGATTAATAAATCATGATCTGAGTATGATGTTGAGCAAGGGTTTGATAAATCATGATTGCGTCTACTTGATAATGAATGTCTTGGAACATAAGAAGTTAATGACTTAAAGGACATTAGGTAGAAGTTATCACCTCATGATGATAAGTGGAGCAAGCCTAATGTCTCAATCTAAGGATTGTGTATTTGATAATAAACGATTTAGTCTATTTGATAATTAATGTTTTGGAGCATAAGAGGATAATGACTTAAGGAGTATTAATGATAACGCAAGAATGGTGATGCTTGCTGATTATGAGGATCTAATCCAAACGCGTTAAGGCTTGTTGCTCCGATTTGGATACGTTAATGTTGGATAAGTGGAATCACCCCGATTCCCATATGTTGAGGATTAACTCCTACAAGAAGTCATTATACTTAAAGTATTTCCGTATAGAACGGTGTGGTCGCTATACGAAGACATGTGGAACGGTGTGGCCGCCATATGTGTGGTAAGTGTGATGGGATTCCGTATAGAACGGTGTGGCTGTTACACCCCAATTTGGCAACTTGAAAACACATTTCCTCATTGTACAAAATAGGGTAAAATATGGGCCAATTTTTTTTTTTTTTTTTGTAACATGAGTATGAGAACCATTAAGTTTTCAAAACTCTTTCACAATTAAAAGTAGAGTTCTCACACATCATGCTAAACTTCAAGTTCCAAACCGAAGTGTCACATGACACCGCACTTTGAAACTTGATTCTTTCTCATTTCACTTTCAAAGGCCCTTATATTTTTCAAAACTCGATTCATGAAATAAAACTTGATTCATAGTCATAAGTCTGGGGTTACAGGTGGATACTGCAATGCTAGCTTAAGTAAATACAGGGAACATAATACTTCGACTAAAATAAAAGAAACTACCACCAGGCCCATTAAGATGAAGTCGATGGGTCCACGGGAGGTGCCTCGCTCGGGTCGATCTCAATCACATCCGCCTCCGGGAAATCTTCATCAGGGTCCTCCTCTGGGTCTTCCTCTGGTTCGCTCTCTTGCATAGCTTCGAATGCCTCGTCCGGTAGGTAGTTCAAAGCCTCATCCAACTCATCCAATTGCTCGGCCTCGGGGTCAATCCGTGCAGGCAAAGGCATCGGATGCCCATCGTGATAATCAGCTGGTCCACCGGTCTGTAAATCCGAAAGCACAAAGCGACAAGTACGAGTATCGGGTGCTGTCCCTTGCAGGGTATGGTTGGGGTCGAAGATGCGAACATCAGTGACTCCACGCCACTCCCAACCTCTGTTGTAACACCCCGCATTTTTCCCGTACGTGCGAAAACGATTTTAACGAAAGAAACCTTGAAATCATGATTTTCTGAAAAAGTATTTTTCGAGAGAAAGAAATAAAGCAATGATTTCCATGGATTTTTATAAACAAGATATTTTATGAAAGAAAAGTGAATGATTTTGTTGAGGTGAAAAATGATTTGTTAAATTGTGATTTTCATCAAAAGATGATTTTGTGAAAAATGAAATTTTTGGGTCTATTATTTTTAAAAATCCGTATCTTTTAGACCGTAACTCGGAATTTGATGATCTTTATATGAAAACGATCGTTTCGAAACCTAGAATTTAAAAAAAAATGTGATTTTTAGAATTTTCTGGGCTGTTTTTTAAAATTTCAGAGTAAAAGAAATAAGAATTTTAAAGAAATGGTGTTTTGTGATGTGTTGTGATATGAATTTTTATATGATGTGTGCTTGATTGAATGTGTGTATTTGATTTTATGTAATACGTGATGCATATGAATGGTGTGCAACTAGGATTTCCTAGAATTAATTAAATTGTAGTATGAATTAATAATTTTAATTAAATATGATTAGAAATAGAAATAAAAAAAATTGCAAGAAATGTGTATATGTGTGAGAGTGCAACGGTTTGTGCTTGTACATGAAGGTGTGTATGTGTCATTTGCATGTGCATGATATGTGTGGGTGCTATGTGTATGCCGTGTGTGTGTGTGTGCTTAGGGAGTAAGGAATCCAAACTAACCAAGTAAGTAACCAAACTAAACTAAGTAATAAAGCCCTAACTAAGAAACCAACTAATAGTTAGACCTAAAGTAACCCCTAGCCACCTAGCCCACTTCACTTTGTCCCCTTGACTTTGGTAACAATTAGCCATGCAAAATTGTGATGACCAATTCGCCCTTCCTACTTGTATGCAAGCCAAACCATAAACCAAGGGCAAAGGAGGGATAATTCGTGGCTTATATGTATAGGAAGCCTTAGTCCATTTTCCCTTCATCACACCCATTTCTTCCAAACACCAAAACACACTCTAAGAGCTCATCGAACTCTTAGAGAAAAATAGAGAAAGAAAGAAAGAGAGGAGGCCATGAACCGTAGGAGCAAGGAGAAGAAGAAGGAAACCCACCTTAGATCAAACCTTTCCCTTTGAAGATCCAATTACTAGGAGCTTGAAGAACCACCCTCCTTAGTAGGAAGACTCGAAGAACAAAGAGGAAGAATGTAATAGCCTAGTTTTCCTTTTTAGTTTGTAGAACCCTTTCTTTTTCTTTTGCATGTTTGTTTTTATAATTTGTAAAGTGAATTTATGTGCTATTTCTTCTTGATCCCTTCATGGACTAAACATTAATTTGTAATATTTGTAACTCTATGTGTGTGATTCGGTTCATACTTTCTTGATCTTCATGTTTTTCTCACTAAAACTTAAAGATCTAAAGTTTTTGTTTAAGTTTTGTGAAGCTTAATCTAGATCCTTCTTGCATGCATGTCTTTCTTGTTCTAAATCATGATCCATGCATGTTTATGTGCTTGTTTGATAAATTAATTCATGATCTAAGTTAAAGTAAAATTATTTGGCCTTGCATGTTGAATTCCTTGTTAAAACCGTGAGTTATTGTATTTTTAAGAAAGGATTTTATAAGTTAATTTATGCTTTGAACTTGATTTAAGATCTTTTATCTTGCATGTTAAATTTTATTTGCTTAAATGATGATCTATGAAGTGTTTGTGTGATCCTTTCATGAACAAATACATGATTTAAATTTACTTGAAAATAAAGTGGAGATCTTGTATTTTACATGTTAAGTTCATGATGTTCTTGTTGATTTATGTGCAAGCACTTTATGATCCAAGTTTTTAAAGTATGCATGATAATTTTTAAGAAGAAGAAACATGTTTTTACTTTATGCATGTCACGGTTTTTGAAGAAGAAAATTTAAGAAACAAGTTTTAAAATAATTTTTGATGTATGAACTTGATTTAGCTAAGTATTTGATTTTGTGTGTGATAAATTTTGTAAAAGGCCATTCGGCCATATTTAATAAAAATGGATTCCATGCCTTCTTTTATGTGAAGAATTGATGCATGTGCACGTTAAGACTAGATCTAGTGATTTTAGGTGCATGCATGTTATGTTTAGGAGTTTAAAATGTAATCTTAATTTTTATTTAAGACTAGGTGATGAACTTGAGTTATTTGTGTATGTGATGTGCATAAATGATGTGGTGTGATGTTTGATTTAACTTTGTGACTTTTGTATGTTAAGAATTGAATCAAAAATCTTGTTTTCCTTGCATGTTGGTATTCGGCCATGAAGGAAAGAAATAGGAAATTTTATTTGATCATTGTTTAAGTGCATATATAATAAAATTAATTTAATTTAAAGGCTTAGAATGTGCATGCATGAATTAATGGTATTTAAAAGAAAATATATGTGTGATTTTATAATGATTTGTGATTTAAATTTTGTTGAATTCTCTTTTTAATGCTCGGTTTTTAATCTAAAAGGAAAAGAAAATAATTTCACTTGCTTTGTGCTTTCCTGTGTGCATCAATCTTTGTAAATTTACACCTATCTGATTCGGTTAGTGCATGTTAATATAGTTAGGAAAATTTGTTTACATGAAATGACCTTTGTGGATGACTATGTGTTGTATGTATGATGCTATGTGTGTGATTGGAAAGATATGTTGTTTGTTTTTATCTTTTTCGGCTTTTAGAAATAAAATAAATAAATTGACTTGATAAATGATTTTTAATAACTCAAAGTGTAACTTGCATTGTATGATGTGTGAATGTTTGAAAAGTGATGTGTTGTTTGTGTTTTTCTATAATTGAATTTCCAAAAATGTTTTACTGAAAGTATGATTTAAGAGACTTAAATTGATTTGAAGTGATTTTGGAACCTTATTTTCTTAAGTTCTGAATTTTGTTTGATGATTAAAAATAAAAATTTTTATAACGAGAAGAATGGATCCTGTTTTGACAAGAAAATCGTTTTAAAGTGAATTCTGTTTTTAAAGAAATTAATTTAGAACTATTTCAAAGTCTTCTTGAAAACAATCTCTGGATTTGAAAGGTGAACCATGTGTTTTCAAAAAGGGAATGATTTCAAAGTGGTTTAAAACAAATTGAATGAATTCGTTAAAACGTTTCTAACGCACGGGGAAAAATGCTATAGTTCGAACGACGAACGCAAAGGAAACGAAGCGGAGTCGGCAGTCAGGAAATCTTGGAACGTTTTTGGAGGCTTACGGTATTTGAGGTGAGAGAGGGGCTTCCCTTAAGACGTCGTGGTATTTAGGTAACTTATTAAGAGGTCCAATCATCTCAAAGGTTGGACTCCAATCTCATTTAGCGTAGTGGTGTATGTGATAGCAATTGTTTGATTGTTTGTTTGGCTATCCACCCGAACGACTGAGATTGGTTTATTAAATATGATATGATGTTTTCTTGTTGATTATGCTTGAGTTATTATCTTATGATCTGTTTATCTGTTTAAATGATTATGTTGTTTGGGAAATATTAGTGTGCTGAATTAAAGGGAATTAAATTGTGAAAGTAAGGACATGTGATTGAGAATATGATAAGCAACAACAAAGATAAAGCAAGTAAAAGAAGAGATAAAGAGTTGAGAGTTCGATGGAAAAGAGATAAAGAGATGAGACTGAGAATGAGTTGTGGAAGTGAGAAAGGATTATGGAAGCGAGACGTGGATTGTCTCTTGTTGTTTTTGGTTTTAGTCTGGGAGTAGTGTTGAGTTGAGCTTGCTCCTCCACTAGCGCTCAGCAAAAATGTGATTTTATTTAAGTTTTTGGAAAGAAGCCTAGTGTTGAGTTGAGCTTGCTCCTCCATTAGCACTCATCCAAAAACATGCCTTTTTGAAAAATGGTTTTTGAAAGGAGGTTTTTGAAAAGAAATTTTTTGAAAAAGGTTTTCGAAAAGATATTTTGAGGAGGTGTGAAACAATGTTTTCAAACGAGTTTTATGAAACAATCTTTTTGAAAGATTTTTGTGAAAAGATATGTTTTGAGAAAAGTTTTTGGAACCAATCTTTTTGATAAAGTTTTTGGAATGATAAAATCTTTTTGAAACAATATTTTTGAGGAAGTCTTTTTAATGATATTTTTGGAAGTCTTTTCGAAATAATATTTTTGAGAAAAGGTTTGGGTGAAAACAATATTTTGTGAATGTTTGTGTAAATAGATTTTTGTGAAAATCCTTGGAAATAGTATTTTTTAGAAAATTTTGTAAAAGGTTATCTTGGGAAGGTTTTGTGAAATGTTTTGTGCAAGAAAGTTTTGTGAAGTTATGTTTTCAAAAAGTTTTTGCGAAAAGATGCTTGTGAGAAAGATGAGGAAACGAGTTTTGAGAAAGTGAGGAATTATGTGATGAGTTGAAATGATGAAATGTAATGAGAAAGAGTATGATATGAGATGCTGAAATGTTGCGTGATGAATTGGGGAACAGTTTGAACGATTAGTGGTCGGTCTTCGTTGAAGGGATGTACCGAGGACGAGCCGACTGTTAGGACTAAGCCGTTAAATAAATCTTTAAAATGCGGTGAGGCATGAGTGTGTGTCGAAGTAGTGGAGAGGAAGAAACGATAAGTATCTGCGGATACTTAGGACGAGATTGCATTAGGGGAGGATGATGACGGTGAAACGTCAAGAAGTCTAGAGTACTGTTCTAGGCAGAACGAACTCCATATGTGGTGCACTAACGTGGTGGGGACTGGGTCTAATACCGTGGTAAGTTCTGCACTCGAGACTAGAACTGTACTGTCGCCCCCTAGATTGCAAATCGAGAACAGTGAGAGGGACTGGAACGGGGCATTTGTGATTGCCGCCGAGAGCGTGCACTGTTATTTATGATTATGATTTGAGGCAAGGCCTCCTGGTCTGGGACCATTTATGTGTTGTGACAGCTGTCGTGCCCGCGTGGTAAAGGTCCTGTACTCCTGTTTGCTTCCGACTAGGTTTGGATGGATGACCGAGGAGATGTAGACGTGAGAGACGTTTTTCCTCAATGATGGTTCCCCAAGTCATTGAGTGAACTGAGATGATAAAACTTAATAACTTAAAGATTTCAAAAGAAAGTACAGTTGTGATATTAAGTATTGGACGAGAATTGAGAAGTGAGAATGATATCGTGTTTATGTGATGATGATTATGAAGATGATGATTATGTTGTTTATATGTTTTGTATGCTATTCTTTTATCTTAATAATTGCCTATCGTAAATCCACATAGTCGACATTACATGTTTTGGGTAGCTCACTCTCTCGTACTTCTGCTTTGTATTGGGAAAATTTTGTATGGTCCTTAGAAAGGAAAACACGGAGAGACTATTAGCTCGTTATGAGGAGGAAAAGGAAACACGAGAAGCTGCTATGGAAAGTATCACTAATGAGGCTGCTAAGGATGGCAGTGCTGATAACCCGAGAATTTGACAGGAATCAGAGTAGCGCAGCGGAAGCGTTGGTGTCGATGACTAGCAGCTAGGTAATTCCCTTTCAGAGTTTTGTAATTCCATTGCAGTTACTTAGAAATCCTGGCTCTATAGTGCTGTAACCCCAACTAAAGTTTATTTCAGTACTAATGTTTTGAAATGGGTAACGGGCCGTGCTTTAAACAATGTTTTTGAAAACAGTTTCAAAGTGCGGTGTCTTGTGACATCTCGGTTTGGAACATGAAAGGTTTATGCAATGTGAGAACATGAGTTTTAAATTGTAACTGTGTTTTGAAAACCCAAGTGTTCTCATCTTGCATAACACTTGTTAAAAAAAAAATTGGCCCAAAATTTCACTATAAACAGTTGTGGTTTTCAAGTGGCCAAATCGGGGTGTTACAGTTTTGGTATCAGAGCTGTAGTTGGATTTTAAGTAACCTTATGCATGGATTTACATACTCTGTGTGTGCGTTAGTATTAAGATAGCAATAGGCGAGAATAGGAACGCTAAGAGTACGCGGATGCATTCCTGCAGAGTGTCAGCTTTCGTCTACAGCAAAGACGAGGAGCAGTGATCAGTGCCATCATGGAACGACAGTTCGCGGTTTGAGCTTTCTTCGTTGAACTTCTCTTTGACATGAGCCCCTTTTGTTTACAATAACCTTCCAACCCTTGATGTGTGATTTTGTTTTGTGACTAGAACCTTTCCTTTCTTGATTGAAACTCCTCTTGTAAAAAACCCTACGCGTGCCAAATTGCTTTGGCATGCCATTTGAAGAAGTCTTTTTCTGAAAATCCTAGACCCTGTTTTTGACAAAGTCCTTATTGTTGATGAACCCAAAGTTTTTTCTTTTGACCTTTTGACCAGACTATTATTCTTTCTTAAAGTGATAGTGAGAATTCCTGAACCCTGACACCTTATCCGGTCAAGTAGAGAGTGGTAGAGTAGAAAGTCAGTGGTGAAGTGATGTTAGAGTCAAGGAGGATATGAATTACAGGAAGTATAAGTCTGGGAGTGGATAGGGATATCCTTTTGAGTCATAGATGAGTGACTAGTTAGGTAAAGTAATTAGAATTAAGAATTTTGATGCCGGAGTGATTAAATTACTGGTTTAGATGGTGATAAGATGAGGAAGAACTTAAGGTAATGATGAGAATTAAGCGTCTTGATTTGAGTTGGCAAATGATTAGGAAGAGGTGAATAAGTAATGATATGGTAAAGTCGAAGTGGTAAAATGGTGGAATTTGAGGATAGAGTCCTTAAGTGTTGACCTAAGGATAGGTAAAAAAATAAGATTTGATGTGGTAATGGGTAATAGGTCTTTGAGTTGAGGAATTTTAATGGTTTAGAATGCTTAAGTTATGTGATCAAGTGTTTAAGATAGGAAGCGAGATAGTGCGTGTTTCTTGAGGATTTGTGGTGGTTAGAGCAAAAGGAAGAGGTAATAGTGACCATAGGAGTCTGAAGAGGATAATAACTTAGTGAAACATAAGGTAATCAGAGGATAGATTGGAGCTAAGTGATGGGAAATTGACCAAAGAATGGTGAAAGATGGGAGTATTTGGAGGTTAAGTTTGTGATGATGAGTGTGGTGTTGAGAGATATGAGTCATTCAAATTGGGGAGTAGTCGGAAATGTGAGGTTTTGAGGAGTAGTCTGTTTAGACTCGAATTGATAATAAGGATGTAACCCTAAGCGTGGTGGTGTCTTGACCCTAAATAAATGTAACCCTATTGTCCTTGGATATTGTTTTGACGCCCTTGAATCCCCAGTTCTTTGTTTTCCATGAAACTGCATTGTTTTACCCTACCCTAATTGTTATTAAAAGTACCCCAAGAGATTACTTTTGTAAGTAATCTGTTCGACCTGCTCTTGAGAACAATAAGTCGACAGTGTGTATTTGAAGATTGCGACGATTGTTACAGTTGAAGAGGAAAAGAATGACTCCAAGAAGCTATGAGTTCACGGATTAGCCAGACTCAACACAGTATTTCTCGAGGACGAGAAATCTTCAAGTTGGGGAGAATGTAACACCCCGCATTTTTCCCATACGTGCGAAAACGATTTTAACGAAAGAAACCTTGAAATCATGATTTTCTGAAAAAGTATTTTTCGAGAGAAAGAAATAAAGCAATGATTTCCATGGATTTTTATAAACAAGATATTTTATGAAAGAAAAGTGAATGATTTTGTTGAGGTGAAAAATGATTTGTTAAATTGTGATTTTCATCAAAAGATGATTTTGTGAAAAATGAAATTTTTGGGTCTGTTATTTTTAAAAATCCGTATCTTTTAGACCGTAACTCGGAATTTGATGATCTTTATATGAAAACGATCATTTCGAAACCTAGAATTTAAAAAAAATGTGATTTTTAGAATTTTCTGGGCTGTTTTATAAAAATTTATTTTCAGAGTAAAAGAAATACGAATTTTAAAGAAATGGTGTTTTGTGATGTGTTGTGATATGAATTTTTATATGATGTGTGCTTGATTGAATGTGTGTATTTGATTTTATGTAATACGTGATGCATATGAATGGTGTGCAACTAGGATTTCCTAGAATTAATTAAATTGTAGTATTAATTAATAATTTTAATTAAATATGATTAGAAATAGAAATAAAAAAAATTGCAAGACATGTGTATATGTGTGAGAGTGCCACAGTTTGTGCTTGTGCATGAAGGTGTGTATGTGTCATTTGCATGTGCATGATATGTGTGGGTGCTATGTGTATGTCGTGTGTGTGTGTGCTTAGGGAGTAAGGAATCCAAACTAACCAAGTAAGTAACCAAACTAAACTAAGTAATAAAGCCCTAACTAAGAAACCAACTAATAGTTAGACCTAAAGTAACCCCTAGCCACCTAGTGTAACATCCCGCATCTTCTGGACTCAAGTAAACCAATGAGGTTTTAATTAAAAAGAATTTTTGAGAATTTAAGAAAGATTTTCAGAAAAATGTTTTAGCAAATGATTTTCATTTTAAGTTGATTTCATGAAAACCAAGTTATAATTTTGTTATTTGAGATCTCTTAAAGAAAAAAAATTTCTTTTTGGTTGATTTAAGGTTTTTAATAAATGGTTTCTTTAAAAGTCTTTGATTTGTGAGAAAATAAGATTTTATTTCAAAAACGAACTTATTTTGAAAAATAAATTGATAAAGTGAATTGACTTTTCTTAAGAATTGTATCTTGAAATTTTGGGTGATGAATATGTGTTTTGTTTAATAGATAATGCCTTAAATTTAATTAGTAAACTTAAGATGAATGATATGCATGAATTATGTGAGAATATATGTAGGATGTATGTGTTAATGTGAATGCATTATTGTGAAAAGATGTATGTGTGTTCCGTGTGTGAAATATAATATGCATGATTAAATATATGTATGCACCATTCCATGATCCCATGCTATGTGCTTGCTATGATGAAATGAAAGTATGTGTATGGTGTGCATGTGTGTGCATGGTTAGGCCGTGAGTGGTGAGAGGAACCCAAACTAGGTTGCATTTTCTTATTCATTAAGAAAGTGAAAATCAAATAGAAAATTTAAGTGGCAAACAAGTAACAACCTAGGGTGATGACTCATGGTGCCTAAGGATGACTTTTCTTCTCACCTTGTCTCCCACAAAAAAGACCCCCCATGCAACTTTAGGAGTGGACCGAATTGCCCTTAGGCTTGCACCTTGGACCGAGGTTAGAAGAGGAAATTTAATCACCCTTGACTTTACCTATAGAATCGTGTGTGTGTGTGTTGGTTCTAGTTCATTTTCCCATTTCCTTCATTCATTTTCCTTCACAATTCTAGCACCAACACAAACACTCTAGTCCAAGAGCAACACAAAAGCTCTTGAGACCTTAGGAAAGAGAGGATGGCCGAGAGAGGAGAGAAGAGGAAAAGAAGAGTGAAAACCCAAATTCCTTAACCCAAATACCCTTGATTTCTTCCTTTAATCACTTCCTTCTTCAAAGATCAAAAAGAAAACCAACCTATCAACCCTAAGAAGGAGAGGCCGAAGCAACTATAGGAGGAAGAGAGGAGATTTGAAGCTTGAAGATTAGGATTTTTATTTAAGGTAGTTGTTTAGAAAATTTTAGTGTAATAATTTTAGTTTTGTAAAGGACTTTGTAAGGGACTTTGTTTAAACTTTGATTTTGTGATGCATGTGTTATTTTTCTTAAGATCTTGAAGTTTAAATGCTTTGCATGTAATTTCTATGGCTTGATCTCGAATATTTATGCTTGGAAGCTTTAATCTTTAATTTGTAAAATTTCTTCTTCACCGTTTTGTTTGAAGTTTGTGTTTAAGTTTATATTTTTACCTTGATCTTTTCTTGCATGTCTTGATCTATGTTAGATCTTTGCAAAAGCATGAAGATTGAACTTTGTGTGTTTGTTTTGAGCAAAAAGTCTTAATTTTCTTTGATGCATGTCACGGTTTCAAGGAAAAGATTATGATAACAAGTTTTAAGAATGATTTTTGGTACAAAAAGGATTTTTTTTAAAAGTAAGATCTATGTGTATGAGGATGATGATTCGGTTGATGCTTTAAAAAGTTTTACATGATGTGATCCATGAGTTTTCAAGCTTTGCATGTGAAAATAGAACCTAAGATCTTGCTTTTGTGTACTTTATCATTCGGCCAAAGCTAGGAAAAATAGGAAATCATGTTTGATCTTTATTTTAGTTGCATGCATGTTGAGATTTATGTGATTTAAAGCTTTAAAGCACATGCATGAAATTTTTGGAGGTGAAAGATCTTGATATGACACTTAATGTTGTTATGACAAATTTATTTAAAGAAACAAAATTAAAATTTGATGAATTTTGTATGGAGCTCACGGTTTTGTCCTTATAAGTATTAAAGTTTGTTTATTTTGTTTTGCATGTGTGTTTCATTGATAGATCTAGGGATTTTTAAACCTATGGGGCTTGAATCTTTGATTAAAACTTGAAAATAACTTTCATGTCCCATTCGGTTTTGGGAATCCACCTATTTAAGTCATTTTCATTTTCTTTGTGTGTTATGTTTGAGTTAGCTTTGAAGTGAATAAAATGGATGTGGTATGTGATTATATTATTATGAGTTGAATTATTTCTCTATGACCAATTCGGCTTGGTTAAGAATTGAAAGAAATAAGTTGATTTGCATTTGCATGTTAGTTTAGGGGTAAAGCTACATGATGTGAAAGATGTTTGCATGAATTTAATTGAAAATATTCCTTTCTTTCAATTATTATTTTCGGTGGTAATGTTTAAAGTAGGAAAATGTGTTTAAACAATTATGTTTCATATGTGCATGTTTTGTATGTGTGTTTTTGTGAATATAGCCTTACCTCATATAGAAGGAGATTCGGCCATGTATAGAAAATAATAGGAGTTGTGTTTGATTCTTATTTTGTATACATGCATGAATTATAAATGATTTAACATGTTCAATATGTGTGTTTGGAAACGCTTTGAATGTAAATAATTGCAAAAGGTTTTCAATTTGACTCTTTGTGTTGTTTTCTTTGGCTTAATTCGGTTTTGACAAAATGAAGGGATTTGATTGAAAAAGTATTGTTTTGAAAAGGTTTTCATATGATTTCTAAAGTACATGGTTTTAATTTAAAAGTGTTTTAAGCTTTTAAGTTCCAAACGTGTTTTTAATGAATGTTTTACTTGATTTTGATTGTAAGCTTAAAACCCAACGTTATTTCAAAGTGATAAGAGGAAGCGAATACTTTGTTTTCGAATAAAAAGCTTTGTAACGTTGCTTTATTTTCAAGATAATTGAATAAGAATGATTTTTAATAAAAAGGAAATATTTGAGTGCCAGTAACGATCGGGAAGCAGTTACGTACGTCGCAATGGAAACTAAGGAGCGCACTGAAGATCGTCATCGGTTGAGGTGAGAGAGAAGTTTCCCCCAAACACCGTGGTATTTAGGTAATTTATTAAGCGTTTCGACCATCTCAAATGTCGAAACTTAGTGGTTCTGAGTCAGTAGCACAGTGGCAATTGTTTGATTGTGTGGCCACCCGTGTGAAGGAGACAAAGACCACATGAAATCAGGTAATGAATTTATATGATGATGTCTGAATGATAGTATGATTATTGTTTGTTTATTTGATGAATTTATTATGCATGATGAGACTGGAAATAATGTGAATAATGATGAATAAGAAGAATAAAGGAAATGTGAGGTAAAGTTGAGAAAGATGTTGAGATGTTGTGGAAGTTATAACCGCTGATGAGTAAGAATTGATGACATGATGTGAATGAGCCAAAGCTAGGGAAAGTGATGTTGTGTTGTGGAATGAGACGGGATTTAGAAGGAGTTCGGTTCCTTGGTGATATTGTGGAAATGAGACTGGTGTTGAGTTGAGCTTGCTCCTCCGTTGGTGCTCATCGAAACAATAAGTTTTCGAAAAGTTTTTGAAATGAAGTTTTATTTTAAAAAGGTTTTTGAAAATGAGAATTTTTGAAAAGAGTTTTTGAAACGGGGTTTGTGAAGCAGAGTATGAAATGTGAGTTTTCAAATGTTTTTGAAAAGATTTGTGAACGGAGGTTTTTGGAAAAAGATTGTGAAAAGAAATTTTCAAAGAGTTTTTGAAAAAGAGATTTTTAAGAGAGGTTGTGGAGAAAGATTTGGAGAGAAATTATAAGAAGCAATTTTATGAAAAAGTTTACGAAGTGATATTTGCGAAAGTTTATGAAATGAGATTTTGAGAAAAGGGAGTTGAAGGGAGATTGTTAAAGGAAATCGTGGAATGAGATGTAAGTAGTTGATGTGATCCCAGCTCTGTGCTCTGATGAGAAAGATTGTGCAAAGATAGCTGTCGGGACTCATTGAAGGGATGCACGAAGGATGGGCCGACCATTAGGTTTATATTAAAAAGATTTAAAAGACATTAAAAGACATTAACATACGTGGCGAGGTATGCGAGCGCGAAGTAGTGGAGAGGAAGGAACGATAAGTATCTGCGGATACTTAGGACGAGATTGCATTAGGGGAGGACAATGACGGTGGTACGTCAAGAAGTCTAGAGTATGTTTCTAGGTAGAACGAACTCCACATGTGGCTCACTAACGTGGTGGGGACTGGGTCTAATGTCGTGGCAAGTTCTGCGAGCTCACTAGAAATATACTATCGCCCCCTAGATTGCAAATCGAGAACAATGAGAGGGACTGGAGTGGGGCATCTTGTTTGCCACTACGAGGCAGTGTGCCATGATTGTTATGATATTGATTTGAGGACGAGATCCTCCTGGTCTGGGACCATTTGTGTTGTGACAGCTGTCGTGCCCGCACGGTAAAGGTCATGTACTCCTGTTTGCTTCCGACTAGGTTGGGTGGATGACCGAGGAGATGTAGACGTGTGTGCTAACTTTGAAAGCGACCCTCCTCAATGATGATTAAAATTCCCCGCATCATTGACGGATACGAATTCATAAAACTTAATAAAGATAAGATAACTAATATTGTTAAGAAATAATTTTTAAGTGACAGCCTCGAAAGGAGGATGAGAGGGATGTTGGAATCAGAGTTCGCAGCGGAAGCGATTGACGGAAGTTCCGTGGATATGTAAAGTTTTGAGAAAAGAAAAGAAATGAAGTAAAGTAGAGGTTTGAATATGATTGCTTGTGTGTGTGGTTTGTTTATATGTTTTTTTTATTTCTTAATATCTTACCTATTGTAACCCCACATCGTTGGCATAACATGCTTGGGAATACTTACTCTCTCTAGTCTTCTGTTCTGTCTGCTTGTTGTTATGATGTCTCTCCCTTAGTCTATGGATTCTGTCAAATCCACGTTCGACATCCGAGACGAAGAAAGATGGAAAGTGGATTATTGAGATTGGGGGTGGCGTGAAGACACCGAGGTCGGTGGGTCAGCGGACGATCATGGTGGATACCCGATGCTTTGGTCTGCACACAGTGACCGCGAGGCTGAGGAGTTAGAAGAATTGGACGACGACATAGATACTCGGAGACGGAAGCAATCAAGATCGACCCTAGCGAGGCATTCCCCGTGGACTTTCGTCTTCAGTTCAATGGGCCTGGTGGTAGTCTTTCATTTTCCCTGAAGTATTCTGTATTCCCTGTATTTACTTAGTTTCATTGCAATACCATGATGTAACCCCAACTTTTGTGGAAGAAATTTATTTTAATGGGCTATGGTAATTGAGTTGAGAAGAATCAAGTTGCAAAGTGTAGTGCCTTGTGACACTCCGGTTTGGAACTTGAACTTCAGTATGAGATATGGGAACACTCTTTAATTACGAAAGGGTTTTGAAAACTTAGTGGTTCTCATACTCATGCTACTCAACTACGTTACATGTTAAAAAAAAAAATTGGCCCACATTTTCACCACATTTTGGAATTAAAGAAGTATATTTTTCAAGTGGCCAAATCGGGGTGTTACACCTAGCCCACTTCACTCTGTCCCCTTGACTTTGGTAACAATTAGCCATGCAAAATTGTGATGACCAATTCGCCCTTCCTACTTGTATGCTAGCCGAACCATAAACCAAGGGCAAAGGAGGGATAATTCGTGGCTTATATGTATAGGAAGCCTTAGTCCATTTTCCCTTCATCACACCCATTTCTTCCAAACACCAAAACACACTCTAAGAGCTCATCAAACTCTTAGAGAAAAATAGAGAAAGAAAGAAAGAGAGGAGGCCGTGAACCATAGGAGCAAGGAGAAGAAGAAGGAAACCCACCTTAGATCAAACCTTTCCCTTTGAAGATCCAAGTACTAGGAGCTTGAAGAACCACCCTCCTTAGTAAGAAGACTCGAAGAACAAAGAGGAAGAATGTAATAGCCTAGTTTTCCTTTTTAGTTTGTAGAACCCTTTCTTTTTCTTTTGCATGTTTGTTTTTATAATTTGTAAAGTGAATTTATGTTCTATTTCTTCTTGATCTTGAACCTTCATGGACTAAACATTAATTTGTAATATTTGTAACTCTATGTGTGTGATTCGGTTCATACTTTCTTGATCTTCATGTTTTTCTCACTAAAACTTAAAGATCTAAAGTTTTTGTTTAAGTTTTGTGAAGCTTAATCTAGATCCTTCTTGCATGCATGTCTTTCTTGTTCTAAATCATGATCCATGCATGTTTATGTGCTTGTTTGATAAATTAATTCATGATCTAAGTTAAAGTAAAATTATTTGGCCTTGCATGTTGAATTCCTTGTTAAAACCGTGAGTTATTGTATTTTTAAGAAAGGATTTTATAAGTTAATTTATGCTTTGAACTTGATTTAAGATCTTTTATCTTGCATGTTAAATTTTATTTGCTTAAATGATGATCTATGAAGTGTTTGTGTGATCCTTTCATGAACAAATACATGATTTAAATTTACTTGAAAATAAAGTGGAGATCTTGTACTTTATATGTTGAGTTCATGATGTTCTTGTTGATTTATGTGCAAGCACTTTATGATCCAAGTTTTTAAAGTATGCATGATAATTTTTAAGAAGAAGAAACATGTTTTTACTTTATGCATGTCACGGTTTTTGAAGAAGAAAATTTAAGAAACAAGTTTTAAAATAATTTTTGATGTATGAACTTGATTTAGCTAAGTATTTGATTTTGTGTGTGATAAATTTTGTAAAAGGCCATTCGGCCATATTTAATAAAAATGGATTCCATGCCTTCTTTTATGTGAAGAATTGATGCATGTGCACGTTAAGACTAGATCTAGTGATTTTAGGTGCATGCATGTTATGTTTAGGAGTTTAAAATGTAATCTTAATTTTTATTTAAGACTAGGTGATGAACTTGAGTTATTTGTGTATGTGATGTGCATAAATGATGTGGTGTGATGTTTGATTTAACTTTGTGACTTTGGTATGTTAAGAATTGAATCAAAAATCTTGTTTTCCTTGCATGTTGGTATTCGGCCATGAAGGAAATAAATAGGAAATTTTATTTGATCATTGTTTAAGTGCATATATAATAAAATTAATTTAATTTAAAGGCTTAGAATGTGCATACATGAATTAATGGTATTTAAAAGAAAACATATGTGTGATTTTATAATGATTTGTGATTTAAATTTTGTTGAATTCTCTTTTTAATGCTCGGTTTTTAATCTAAAAGGAAAAGAAAATAATTTCACTTGCTTTGTGCTTTCCTGTGTGCATCAATCTTTGTAAATTTACACCTATCTGATTCGGTTAGTGCATGTTAATATAGTTAGGAAAATTTGTTTACATGAAATGACCTTTGTGGATGACTATGTGTTGTATGTATGATGCTATGTGTGTGATTGGAAAGATATGTTGTTTGTTTTTATCTTTTTCGGCTTTTAGAAATAACATAAATAAATTGACTTGATAAATGATTTTTAATAACTCAAAGTGTAACTTGCATTGTATGATGTGTGAATGTTTGAAAAGTGATGTGTTGTTTGTGTTTTTCTATAATTGAATTTCCAAAAATGTTTTACTGAAAGTATGATTTAAGAGACGTAAATTGTTTTGAAGTGATTTTGGAACCTTATTTTCTTAAGTTCTGAATTTTGTTTGATGATTAAAAATAAAAATTTTTATAACCAGAAGAATGGATCCTGTTTTGACAAGAAAATCGTTTTAAAGTGAATTCTGTTTTTAAAGAAATTAATTTACAACTATTTCAAAGTCTTCTTGAAAACATTCTCTGGATTTGAAAGGTGAACCATGTGTTTTCAAAAAGGGAATGATTTCAAAGTGTTTTAAAACAAATTGAATGAATTCGTTAAAACGTTTCTAATGCACGGGGAAAAATGCTATAGTTCGAACGACGAACGCAAAGGAAACGAAGCGGAGTCAGCAATCAGGAAATCTTGGAACGTTTTCGGAGGCTTACGGTATTTGAGGTGAGAGAGGGGCTTCCCTTAAGACGCCGTGGTATTTAGGTAACTTATTAATATGTCCAATCATCTCAAAGGTTGGACTCCAATCTCATTTAGCGTAGTGGTGTATGTGATAGCAATTGTTTGATTGTTTGTTTGGCTATCCACCCGAACGACTGAGATTGGTTTATTAAATCTGATATGATGTTTTCTTGTTGATTATGTTTGAGTTATTATCTTATGATCTGCTTATCTGTTTAAATGATTATGTTGTTTAGGAAATATTAGTGTGCTGAATTAAAGGGAATTAAATTGTGAAAGTAAGGACATGTGATTGAGAATATGATAAGCAACAACAAAGATAAAGCAAGTAAAAGAAGAGATAAAGAGTTGAGAGTTTGATGGAAAAGAGATAAAGAGATGAGACTGAGAATGAGTTATGGAAGTGAGAAAGGGTTATGGAAGCGAGATGTGGATTGGCTCTTGTTGTTTTTGGTTTTAGTCTGGGACTAGTGTTGAGTTGAGCTTGCTCCTCCACTAGCGCTCAGCAAAAATGTGATTTTATTTAAGTTTTTGGAAAGAAGCCTAGTGTTGAGTTGAGCTTGCTCCTCCATTAGCACTCATCCAAAAACATGCCTTTTTGAAAAATGGTTTTTGAAAGGAGGTTTTTGAAAAGAAATTTTGGAAAAAGGTTTTCGAAAAGATATTTTGAGGAGGTGTGAAACAATGTTTTCAAACGAGTTTTATGAAACAATCTTTTTGAAAGATTTTTGTGAAAAGATATGTTTTGAGAAAAGTTTTTGGAACCAATCTTTTTGATAAAGTTTTTGGAATGATAAAATCTTTTTGAAACAATATTTTTGAGGAAGTCTTTTTAATGATATTTTTGGAAGTCTTTTCGAAATAATATTTTTGAGAAAAGGTTTGGGTGAAAACAATATTTTGTGAATGTTTGTGTAAATAGATTTTTGTGAAAATCCTTGGAAATAGTATTTTTGAGAAAATTTTGTAAAAGGTTATCTTGGGAAGGTTTTGTGAAATGTTTTGTGCAAGAAAGTTTTGTGAAGTTATGTTTTCAAAAAGTTTTTGCCAAAAGATGCTCGTGAGAAAGATGAGGAAACGAGTTTTGAGAAAGTGAGGAATTATGTGATGAGTTGAAATGATGAAATGTAATGAGAAAGAGTATGATATGAGATGTTGAAATGTTGCGTGATGAATTGGGGAACAGTTTGAACGAGTAGTGGTCGGTCTTCGTTGAAGGGATGTACCGAGGACGAGCCGACTGTTAGGACTAAGCCGTTAAATAAATCTTTAAAACGCGGTGAGGCATGAGTGTGTGTCGAAGTAGTGGAGAGGAAGAAACGATAAGTATCTGCGGATACTTAGGACGAGATTGCATTTGGGGAGGATGATGACGGTGAAACGTCAAGAAGTCTAGAGTACTGTTCTAGGCAGAACGAACTCCATATGTGGTGCACTAACGTGGTGGGGACTGGGTCTAATACCGTGGTAAGTTCTGCACTCGAGACTAGAACTGTACTGTCGCCCCCTAGATTGCAAATCGAGAACAGTGAGAGGGACTGGAACGGGGCATTTGTGATTGCCGCCGAGAGCGTGCACTGTTATTTATGATTATGATTTGAGGCAAGGCCTCCTGGTCTGGGACCATTTATGTGTTGTGACAGCTGTCGTGCCCGCGTGGTAAAGGTCCTGTACTCCTGTTTGCTTCCGACTAGGTTTGGATGGATGACCGAGGAGATGTAGACGTGAGAGACGTTTTTCCTCAATGATGGTTCCCCAAGTCATTGAGTGAACTGAGATGATAAAACTTAATAACTTAAAGATTTCAAAAGAAAGTACAGTTGTGATATTAAGTATTGGACGAGAATTGAGAAGTGAGAATGATATGGTGTTTATGTGATGATGATTATGTTGTTTATATGTTTTGTATGCTATTCTTTTATCTTAATAATTGCCTATCGTAAATCCACATAGTCGACATTACATGTTTTGGGTAGCTCACTCTCTCGTACTTCTGCTTTGTATTGGGAAAATTTTGTATGGTCCTTATAAAGGAAAACACGGAGAGACTGTTAGCTCGTTATGAGGAGGAAAAGGAAACACGAGAAGCTGCTATGGAAAGTATCACTAATGAGGCTGCTAAAGATGGCGCTGCTGATAACCCGAGAATTTGACAGGAATCAGAGTAGCGCAGCGGAAGCGTTGGTGTCGATGACTAGCAGCTAGGTAATTCCCTTTCAGAGTTTTGTAATTCCATTGCAGTTACTTAGAAATCCTGGCTCTATAGTGCTGTAACCCCAACTAAAGTTTATTTTAGTACTAATGTTTTGAAATGGGTAACGGGCCGTGTTTTAAACAATGTTTTTGAAAACGAGTTTCAAAGTGCGGTGTCTTGTGACATCTCGGTTTGGAACTTGAAAGGTTTATGCAATGTGAGAACATGAGTTTTAAATTGTAACTGTGTTTTGAAAACCCAAGTGTTCTCATCTTGCATAACACTTGTTAAAAAAAAAAATTTGCCCAAAATTTCCCTATAAACAGTTGTGGTTTTCAAGTGGCCAAATCGGGGTGTTACATCTGTAGTTCACTCCCCATCTTCCTTCGTCTCGGATGTCGAATGTAAACTTAACCGGATCCATGGACTAAGGGGTTGACAACATATAAACAAATACAAAGACTGAAGAATTCGAGAGAGTAAGTATTCCCAAGCATGTGATGCCAATAGTGTGGAATTACAATAGGTAAGATATTAAGAATGAACAAAACATGCAAGCAACAACATATAACAACAATCCTATTTATTCATACCTTTAATGCGCAAACACTTACTCTATTCCATTACCTTCTTTTCTCAATACCTTATCACATTCCATAAAACGCTTCTGCTGCGCAACTCTGATTTTACCACCATGCAAGCACATCCTCTTTTCCATGCTTCACTCAAGGATTACTCTCAAATACATTTATATGTATATATATAATTCTTTCTTTTCTTATTTAAGTTTTATGAATTCGAATCCATCAATGATGCAGGGGATTTAATCATCATTGAGGAAAATCGCTCACGAAGTTAGTACACACGTCTACATCTCCTCGGTCATCCACCCAACCTAGTCGAAAGCAAACAGAAGTACAGGACCTTTACCGTGCGGGCACGACAGCTGTCTCAACAATTGGCTCCAAGCCAGGAGAACTGTAGAAAACTCGGGTACAGTCTCAATTCAATTCATATCATTTCAATTCATATAATCAACGCACACTGTGGAAAACTCGGGCACAGTGGCAATCAAAATGCCCCACTCCAGTCCCTCTCACTGTTCAAGATTTGCAATCTAGGGGGCGACAGTACTGATTCTAGTTTGCAATGCAGAACTCACCACGGCATTGGACCCAGTCCCTACCACGTTCGTACGCCACATGTGGAATTTGTTCCGCCTAGAACGTACTCTAGACTTCTTGACGTTTCACCGTCATCGTCCTCCCCTAATGCAATCTCCTCCTAAGTATCCGCAGATACCCATGGTTCCTTCCTCTCCACTACTTCGGTTACACTCATAACTCACCGCGTTAATCCATGTCTTTTAAAATTCTTTTAATGAATTAATTAAAGGCTTAATCCTATTGGTCGGCTCATCCTTGGTGCATCCTTGGTGCATCCTTGGTCGGCTCATCCTTGGGATCGCCTTGACAAACCAAGTCTCTCATTCCAGAACTCTCTCAAAATCCCATTTCATAATTTGACCCAAAAATTTTGTTTCCTTCTCTTTTTAAAAATGTCCTTTCATAAACTTTTCTCAAAAATGATGTTTCGTCATTCCTTCAAAAATAATGTTTCATAAACTCTATCAAAAAATAAGGTTTCACAAATGTTCCCAAAAATAATGTTTCACAATCTTTCTTCAAAATAGTGTTTTACAAAATCCTTTTCAAAAATAGCATTTCGTAAATCCTTTCAAAAACAATGTTTCGCAACTTCTTTTCAAAAATAATGTTTCATAAGCCCTTTTCAAAAATAAGGTTTTACAAACTCTTTTCAAAAATAATATTTCACAAATCTTTTTCAAAAATAATATCTCACAACCTTTTTCAAAAATACCCTTTTGTAAAGCTTTTTTCAAAAATATCTTTTCATGGTTTCCTCAAAATAACGTTGCATTTCCTTGACAACCTTAACATTCCATCTCCTCATAGCTCGACCTCAGAAAGCAATCATAGCATCATTCTTTCCCCAAGCTCTGGCTCATCTCATCGCTTTCATCACTTAGTCTTTTCCCGACAACGTCATATATCTTTTTTGGTAAAGAAAAAGATTGCATTACCAACGAACAAATGAATACACATCAAGGCAATAATCTAACCCCATAGCCACCTTCTAGGAAGGGTTCCAAGGGTTAGAAAATTCCAACAACAAAAATGAAGACAAAAAACTAAACAGGCCTAAATCATAATCCTTATTCTATCTAAAATGGTGCTGAACGGCCCATTATTATTAGCCCAATTACACCCATAAAAAATCTTAATAGATAACTCTTGTTGGATAAGAATCAACACTTGTTCAGGGGCAAGGCTTTGCTGTCTGAACACCCTCCGATTGCGCTCTGACCAAACTGCATAGATGCATGCAGCAAAAACCGCCGTGATGACTCGCCGGCGAAGCTTCTGCTTAAACCCAAAATGAAGCCATCTAACCCAATTGGGCAGCCTATAGTGTTTAATTTCCACACCAATCCAATTCCCAGCCAGCTCAATTAGCTTCTTGCTCCAGTCACACTCAAAAAACTTGTTCGTCTCCACCTCTCTGTCACAAAGTTCACACAAAGGCGAGATTTGAAGGAAATGGAGTTTGTCTTTCGTCTTCAACCCATTCTGAATCAGAAGCCAGAAGAAGAAATTATGCTTTTCAATGCTCAACGGATTCCAGATGATTCGATAGAAGGGAAAAGCTGGTACTTCTCCAATCAGGTATTCATACCCAGCTTTAATAGAATAGGGCTGTTGATTTGTCATTAATTGATTGAATTTAGGGAGAAGCATGTCTCTAACTTTAAATAATTGTTTCCAATGCCATGAACTTGTCTGATTTGGTTGAATCTGCTGAAACGTATCTCTGTTTAAGTATACAGCATTAATCCACCTAATCCATAGGGTATCTTTATTCTCCTTAATCTGCCACACCTGAATCCCTAGAGCTGCCAAATTCCAGAAGTAGATATTTTGGAACCCAAGACCCCCATTTTTCTTGCTCCTACAGACCTAGGTCCAAGCTACCTGAGCTTTAGCTTTCCCTCTTTGGTCTGTGCCCCATAAGAAACCTTTGCAAATTCTCTCCACTTCCCTGATTACTGTTTTTGGAATGATGAAAGTGGAAGCCCAGTAAATATGCATAGTCAAAAGAATCGATTGGATCAATTGAGCACGCCCTCGAAATGATAGGTTCCTAGATGTCCACATATTGAGTCTTTTAGTTATCCTTTCAACCAGGGACCTGCAAGTAGACACATTCCATTTTTTTGCACATATAGGAAGCCCCAAATACTTAAAAGGGAAAGATCCCCTACTAAATCCAGTAATACCTTCCAATCTCTCCTTTAAGTTATCACTCACTCCAGCAATGTAGATTTGAGATTTAGCTTGATTAGCACACAAACCTGAGCTCAGTGCAAAATCAGTGACTGCCTTAACAAGGATTCTAACAGTAACTTCATTAGCTTTGCAAAAAATCATTACATCATCAGCAAAAGCTAGGTTTAAAAGCTCCATTCTTTTGCACATAGGATGATATCTGAACCCATTCTCAGTAGCTGCTTTCTTCATTTTCCTTGTTAGCATCTCCATTACAATCACAAACAGGAGAGGAGATAAGGGATCTCCCTGCCTCAACCCTCTAGAACTGAAAAATCTGCTATGAACATTGCCATTTATCACCAATCTATAGGAAACAGACTGAACACACATCATCACCCACCTAACAAACTTCTCTGGAAACTTCAGGGCCTCCATGCTTCTCTTAATAAAATCCCAGTTAACACTATCATAAGCCTTTTTTAGGTCCACTTTCATCAAACATATGGGAGAGATATTCTTCCTCCTATATAATCTCAAAAGGTCCTGTGAGATGAGAACATTATGAAGGATGGATCTGTCTTTGATAAAAGCTGTTTGATTCTCATTAATCAGGACAGGCAAACATTCTTGTAACCTATTGCATAGTAACTTAGAAATAGTTTTGTAGATAACATTGCAACAGGCTATAGGACGATAATCACTCACAAAATTAGGGCACTCTGTCTTAGGTATGAGGACCAGCAACGTCTGATTAGCTTCCTTCAAAAGCTTCCCATTAGAGTAGAATTCTTGGACAGCTGCAATCACATCTTTCCCAATGACTGACCAAGCTTCTTTAAAAAAAGCTGCACCATAACCATCAGGCCCAGGATCCTTGTCATTCCCCATACTGAACACACACTGCTTGATCTCCTCATCGGTGAAAGGTCTAATAAGCTTCAACTGCTGATATGCCCCTAACACTTTTCCTTGATTAATCTCCTCATCATTAATGAGCCAAGGCCTACAACCATCAGACAGAAGGTTTTGGTAGTATTCTTCAAAAGCATGCCCAATCTGATCCTGGTTATTGACCACATTGCCATGTGTATCCTGAATCCTCAGGATTCTGTTTTTGTATCTTCTAATATTAACTGTCTGGTGGAAGAATTTTGTGTTCATGTCCCCTTCACACAGCCAATCCTGCTTGGCTTTCTGCTTCAAGAACATGATAGCAGCCTTGTAAACCTCAGCATGATCCATCCTGGCTTCCTTTTCTAACTTTTGAAGATGCACATTTCTAGGGTCTGTTTGCAGCTGCTCCTGAATTGTTTCCAGTTTAGCCCTTGCCTGATTCTCTCTAGTGTCAATGTCTTTAAATTTTCTCTTGTTCAAATCAATCAACATAGGTTTAATGTGCTCCAGGTTTCTCATTATTCTAAACATAGCATAGCCTTCACCCTCCTGACTCCAATTCTGCTTGACAATATCAAGGAACTCACTATCAAGAGTGAGATGATTTAGGAATTTGAAATTATGACCTCTCCTAGTCACATTCTTATTCCACTGAATCACCATAGGACTATGATCAGATACTCCACAATTTAGGAATTCAGTATGCACTTCTGACCAGTCTCTACACCACTCAAAGTTCACTAGAGTTCTATCTAGCTTACTTAGGATTCTGTCATCACCCTCTTGCTTGTTGTTCCATGTATAAAAGCATCCACAATATTTCATGTCTTCAAGCTGACAATGAAAAACAAAGTCTCTGAAATCCTGAGTCTGATTAGCATCAAGTGGTAAACCTCCTAATTTCTCCTGTGCATTCAAGGAGCAATTAAAATCACCCATCAACACCCATTTGCCTTGCAATCTATCCCCTATACTCTTCAAATCATTCCACAACTCAATCCTTCTTTCATAGTCATTATGCGCATACACAAAAGATATGTGAAACATGCTGTCATCAGGAATGCAAGTTACCTTGCAGTGCACAACTTGACTAGAATGCCTTATAACCTCCACATTGAACATATCCTTCTTCCATGCTACCAGATTCTGCCAATTAAGTGATCTTCTAGATTAATAAAGCTCCCCCAATCAACAAACATTTTGTTCTTCACCAATTCATAAGAGTTATCTCTAAGTTTATTCTCCAAAAGTGCCATAATACCTATATTATAATTATTTATCAACCTTTTAACCTCTTTTTGTTTAAGGGGTTGGTTAATCCCCCTTGTGTTCCATGCACCAATATTATCCATTTAAGTGGAGGGTTGAAGACTCCCGCTTATGGAACTTACCCTGGGCCTTCCTCCTAGTCATAACTGGTGTCCATGGGCCTTCATGCTGGTCCTTTCTGCTCTGATCCCTTTCAGGTACCTGGACCTCCCCACTTTCCATCTGAGATTCATTAACCACAGACACCTCCTCACACTGATTCTGAATAACCTCCTTTACTGCCTGGGATGCTGCTTCAACATTCTCAATAGGCACACTCCCCTCCTGCAAGGATTTGTTAAGTTTCAGGGCATCATCCATTTTTTCTATGTCTTCCCTTGAAGGCTTTCTTTTTTCCACCCATTCCTTCTTAGTTTTCTTCCTGCAGGATTTGCTATCATGGCCATACATAGCACATGAAGCACACAACACAGGCTTCCATTCATACACAATCTTCTGGGCAGTAACATTTTCTTTCTCATCTTCAAAAAACACTTCTTCTGGCAGAATAGTAGGATCAACCTCAACCAAGACCCTGGCAAAGCTAATACGGTTCCTTTCCTTAGTAACATTATCTACCATGATTGGTGTTCCCACTAGGCTAGCAATCTTACTAAGGGAAGGAACCCCCCAATATTTTACATTGAGGTTAGGCATCTGGATCTAGACTAGCACAGAATCATGAAACATCTTAGCAACAGGCTTCCCTGTCCAAGGAGCAATAATAAGTGGTTTCTTATCAAAATGATAAATTCCCACTTCTAGTACTGCGTTCCTTGCCTCTATTGAATTGAATCTAACAACCATAGTTCCATCTCCATTCATTAAAACCTTGTCAATACCATGATGGCCCCAGATTTTCCTTATGTATCCACTGAATACTGCATATGGAGGTCTAGCCCCTAAGACATAACATACAAGGGCTTGTTGCCAATACGCTTCTTCATTCTCCACATCAGCTTCTACTATTTTTCCCACTACAACCCCTTCTTTGATATGTGGTTGTACAAAACTTAGCTTCTCTCCAGCATTACTTAGTTTAGTGATATCAAACGAATCCCACACAGATGCCTTTTTTGGAGAAACCTCTTTTTCAATGGTATCAGGTTGGTTAGGCACATCTTCAGTATTCTTTCCTTCTTTGTCACCTTCAATAGCTTTCCCTTTAATCCTAGATCGGAGCGCATCCAGTTTCCTTAGAATGGAGGCCACTTTCTTAGGACTCAAGGCATCGATATCCTCAAGATAGAGGAGATCAGGAGAGGGCGACTTGGGGGGTCGTCCCTTCTTTCTTGCCATGGAGGCAAGCAACGGTGACCAACGATCAGCCGCGAGTCAAGAGAGAAACGAAACCCTAGCAGAGCAAGTCAACCCCAAGTCAAACCCTTTATTAATATTATTACTTTACTTAACGTCATATATCTTTCTCTTACTTTACCTCACATTTCTTATATTCTTCTTATTCATTATTATTCACAGCATTATTGTAATCCACTTCAGATCTTATCATGCATAATAAATCCATAAATAAGCAAATAAACAGCATACTAGCAATCAGACACAACATATAAACTTGTTACCTAATCATACTGACTCAGGACCACTAAGTTTCGACTTTTGAGATGGTCGAAACGCTTAATATGTTACCTAAATACCACGGTGTTTGGGGGAAACTTCTCTCTCACCTCGACTGACGATAATTTTCACGACGCTCCTTGATTTCCACTGCGACGCTCGTAACTGTTTCCCGATTGTTACTGGAACTCAAATAAGTCTCTCTTGTTAAAAATCGTTCTTATAAAATTATTTCGAAAACAAGACATTATTACCAAAGCTTCTTATTTGAAAATCACTTTGATTTTAATTCATGATCAAGTAAAAACATTTCTTTAGCCACATACTTAAGAATTTAAAATTCATAATATTCTTTTCAAATACTTGCTTAATAAAACATGAAAAATCCTTGGCTTTCATAAAGGCCACATTTATCTTAAGGTTATCTCACAAAAAATCATTTGTTAAATTAAAAACCATGGACTTCAGAAATCATATGAAAATTATTCAAAACAATACTTTTTAGTTAATCAAATCATTTGGCTTACTTTATTTTCTTCAAAACTGAATTAAATCAAAATAAATAACACAAGGATTAAATCAAAAAACTTTTAAAAAATAAAAATATTAAACATTCAAATCATTCAAACACACACATAGAATACTACAAGCCATTCACAATCCATGTATCATCTTACACTCATCATTCATGCACATAAAACAAAATCAAACACATGCTCCTATTTTCTAAGCATGGCCGAATCTCATCCTATATGAGACAAGGTTTATATTCAAACACTAATGTGTAAGTTCCATTGAGAATGTTTTGATAATGACAAAAGGTTTTGAACAAGCTACAAATGTGTTGATCAAGTTCAAGCTAACAAGCAAACAACATTAAACAACATTCAACAAAGGAAGAAGAGAGAACAAGCTCATGAAGACTTAGTTTGTGTTTAATTGTAATATCTTTAGTTTGTGTCTTTTATTTTGATGAGTTTGGGTAAAGTATTTAGAGGGTAGTGAATCTCTATCAAGGTCATGATTATATCATAATTTGAGTTTTCACTTAACCTAAAATCAATTGGTGGCTTAAAGGTTTGAAAGGAAAGGTTTAGTTTTGAGAAAACAAGTTTTTAAGTGATTTGAACTATCTTAATCGATTAAGGCATGTTCTAATCGATTAACATATTCAAAGCTACAGTGTTTAATCGATTAAGCAACGGTCTAATCGATTAAGAGCTGTACAACTGGTTTTTAAAATACGTTTTTCACTTCTCAAAATTAGTTTTTAGTGCTACTAACTTTTGTGTATTCTATATAAACCTTTTCCTAATCATTGTGATTATCAATTATCATTTTTACATCAATTTTACAAAGATCAAGCCACTCTATTCTCTCTCAACTTTCATAGATCAAAGCTTTTACTTTTACATTCTTTGATCAAGAATCTTTGAATCTCTTATGTTGATATTTTCATAGCTATTGAAAGAGATTCTTAGGATTGTCATTGTGTTTTCATTTGAGTTGTAATCTTTGCAAGAGGCAAGCTATCTACAACAAACAAGAAGCCTTGGTGTGTCGATTATCATCAAGCAAGTTTCAATCAAATTGAAGAAGAAGTCTTGGTTGTGAATCAAGCAAAGTAAAGTCTTGTTGTGAGGTATCAACGAGAAATGTGGAAGACTTGTTGTGTGGAGTTATCAACAAACAAAGGGTAGAGGTTAGATTAGAGGGTCAATAGGATTGAAAAACAAGAGTGTGGTGTATCTCTTGGAGGTTATCAAGAAGGGAGTCTTGAGAGGCATTTGTTTGTAATTTGAGAACTCTAATTCCTCATAGTGAAGAATCTCTCTTGGTTGAAGAGGGGACTGGATGTAGCTTTCAAGTGGATGAAAGTGAACCAGGATAAATCTCTGTGCAGTAACTCTAAACCCTTAACTCTTTACATTCTTGTCATTTCATATGTTCTTGGTTGAAAACCTAGAAAAGATTGATTTTTCATAAGTGATTGAATTGAATCTTAATTGTGCAAATTGATTTGGGGAAAATCATTTTCATAACCTAGGTAATCAATAAGAATATTGGTGTTAATCCTTTCCGCTGAATCTCTGATCATACGTGTTAATTGATTGATTTTCGTATTCGATTGAAAAGTGATTTTTTAGTTTTTGAATGTGCTTAATCGATTAAGGGTGTTCATAATTGATTAAGAATTTGTGTACTTTCTGGTATTAATCGATTAAGACACAGTTTAATCGATTAAGAGCTGAGTTTTCTGCAAAAATCATTCGTTTTGATTGTTTCGATTTGTTTCTTTCGAAAATCTTTCAAGGTTTCTTAAACACCTATTCAACCCCCCCTTCTAGGTTTTCTCCTAGGGTTCCTTAGTTGTTTCAACCACCAATTGCGGTTTCCTCAATTGGTATCAGAGCTCGGTCGAAAGACACGAGCATAAGAGCTTTTTCGTAAAGATCCTTTAAGTAACTGCAATGGGTTCCATGAATCCCTTTGGTGGTGAAGGTGCTTCGATAAGTCGTCCTCCACTATTTAATGGTGAGGGATACCCTTATTGGAAAGTAAGAATGAAAATTTTTATCCAAGCAATAGATATTGATATTTGGAAAGCGATTGAAAAAGGTCCTCATATTCCCTCTAGTTTAGTTGAAGGAGTAGCACAATTAATCCCCGAAGATAAGTGGAAAGATGATGATAGAAAGAAAGTTCAATATGATTTTAAAGCAAAAAATATCATCACCTCCGCTTTATCTTATGACGAATTCTTTAGAGTTTCTCAATGTGCTAGTGCTAAGGAAATGTGGGACACTCTTCAAGTGACTCATGAAGGAACTAGTGAGGTTAGGAGAGCTAGATTGAATGTTTTGATGCGTGTGTATGAATTGTTTCAAATGCTTCCAAATGAATCTATTAATGATATGCAAAAACGTTTTACTCATATTATTAACCATTTACTTGCTCCTGGTAAGACTTTCTTACAAGGTGAACTTTCTAACAAAGTGTTGAGATGTTTAGACAGGAATTGGCAACCAAAAGTAACGACTTTTCGGAAAGCTTCAAGAACATGAAATGGAGCTTCAAGAACATGAAATGGAGCTCGGGCGATTGAAAATGCATGAAGAGTCGGATAAGAACAAAGAAAGTAAAGGAATTGCTCTTAAAACAAATAGTTCATATAAAAATAAAGAGAGTTCCGATGATGATGATAGTGAAGATTCCAATTCGGATGTTGATGAAAAAGAGATGAAACTTTTACTAAGGAAGTTTAACAAGTTTCTAAGGAGAAAAGGAAGGTTGAACAAAGACAAAGGTAAAGAGAAGTATTCCCCACACTACAAGACCAAGACATCAAAAGAAGGAGTAGTTTGCCATGAATGTGGAAAACCCGGTCATCTCAAGTACTCGTGCTCTAAGTATCTCAAGAAGAAGGAGAAAGAAAAGAAAAATTCAAAACACAAAAGGGCATATATCGTTTGGGATGATGAAGAAGAGAAGAAAAGCACATCTAGTAGTTCTTCGGACGATGAAGAAGTCGCTACACTCAACTTGATAACTCTAGTAGATGAAGAGGAAAGTTCAAATGATGAATCAAGTGAACAAAGCGAGGAAAGCGATGTAAGTCATACTAAATCCGAAATTTCTTCTAAATATGAATTGTTATATAATGCTTATGAAGAAATGCATGAACAATTTGAAAAATTAGCTTTGAAAAACATCGAAAGAAAGAAGCTCATTTTGAAACATCAACAAGAGATTTTAGATCTTCAAAAACAAGTTGATGAGCTTAATCTTGAAAATGAAACCCTTTGTAACACCCCGATTTGACAACTTGAAAATATAATTTCTTTAATTAATATGGTGAAAATTTGGGCTAATTTTTTTTTTTAAATAACATGGACATGAGAAATTCCAAGTTCCAAAATCTTTTATCAAAACAATTTGCAACATAAATTGGATTCCCATATCACACGTCATACTTCAAGTTCCAAACCGAGATGTTACGGAACATCGCACTTTGAAACTTTTTTTCACAAAACATTTAAAAGCCCATCTCATTTATGTCTAACCAGAAAACTTAATATTGATTATCCAGCTTTATAAAACATCTTTCGGGTGCACACGTGGATGCAGCTAATGATGTCTAAGTACCTGGTAAGGGAGTACAATACTTGGTCATAGATACTATGACAGTAGACCTCCGTCCAACGCATTCTCCTCAAAAGGGTCGAATCATCAACCATCGAGTCCTCGAGCCGAGCTTGACCATCTTCTCCTTCGAGACTTCCTATCTCGGTCGTGTCTCTGTAGGCCATCACGTGAAGCGCCGACTCCCAATGTAATCTACTTACTCTGTTGCCTATGGACATCATCACGGAAGTCCGCAGGGAAGGGGGAAAGACAGAGAGTAAGCATTCCGAACGACGCATCGTCGACGGTGTGGGTTTACGATAGGCAAAATATTAAGACAATACAAGCACACAACGATACACGTTCACAACACAACAATACAACAGATAATTATGCAGGATGCATGAGGATGCGATGCAATCGTCACATTATCTAATACTTTATCCTTATCTTAAGGGAATCTATTAATCAATTCATCTCGCAAAGTCGAATTTCTTTAACAGCGTGTCTCGCAGAGTCATAGTTTCTTTGTCCACATATCTCGAGTCCATATTATCGGGTAATTAGGCTTTATGGTCTCGGTTTCAAGTCTACATCTCCTCGGGATCCATCCACCTAATCGGAAGCAATCAGAAGTACAGGATCTCTACCACACCGGCTCCTGGAGACTACACCAAGATACACTATAAAATGCCCGGGAAAAATAAATGTCATGACGAAGGGTGTCAACCTCCACCGTGTTCAAGCATCCCTCTTCTGATCCTGATTTAGTCAAGGGGGTGTCAGTCATCCGTCTAGAGATCTTGCAGTACTTCAGCTACGACACCGGACTACCTACCCAACCTTGGATGGTCAACCCAGGTCACTGTAGCTTTTCCTCGCCTAGACAGACTCCTCTTAGGCTTCTTGACGAGTCACCGTCATTGCCTTCCCCTATCCTAATCATCAAGTGATTACCACGCAGGTAAGCACCGTGTCCTCCTCTCCACTACTTCGGGTAAAGGTTTTGAGTCGTAAAGGTTATACTCGAATATCCTAACGTCGACCCATCCTAAGTCACCTCCGCCATATAGCACCAACCATATGCGGGTTACTTCTTGTGGGACTCGACCACTATATTTGATGGGCTTCGACCCATCCTGAGTCATTCTCAACACGTAGCCACAACCATATTGATACACTTTCAACATATGGCAACAGCCATACAGATACACTTTCAACAAGTGGTTACAACCACACAGATACACTCTCAATATATGGCTACAACCATATAGATACACTTTCAGCAAGTGGCTACGACCACATAGATACACTTTCAACATGTGGCTACTACCACATAGATACATTTTCAACATGTGGCTACGACCACATGGGAATCAATTCAACACATGGCTACAACCATGTAGATACACTCTCATCATATGGCTACGACCATATGGAAATCAATTCAACCATGTAGATCCACAGTCATTGCGTCCATGTTCAAAACATCATCGTCACATTCACATCATCCGCTCGATCCACGTACTCGGCGCATCAGCATCATCCAGTTCCATTGCGAGTTCCATTCCTCAGAGTTTCGCTCCATCGTCGGGGAATTCCTTATAGTCTTCTATGTCTTTTCTATTCTTATCTTATATCGCGGGATGATGCATCATGCTCATGCAATGACAATATAAGCAACAATATTTCTCAACATAAACAAATATATCAATCAATCAATACCATGAAATGGTATAGGTCTGAGTCTTCGTATACCGCGATACAAACAATCACACAATTTATCGGGTATACTACTAGCTACGATAGACCTTTACTCCGACTTTGAGAGAGTACGGAGTGTCCTAATAGATCACCTAAATACCACGGTGTCTTAGGGAAGCTTCTCTCTCACCTCTACTCCAGCAAATGCCTCGTCCGAAATCGTTGCGGGTCCTCCCAACTGTCAGCTGCTCCAGCTTCTTGACTTATACGCACCTTATACTAGATAGGAGACACTAACGTTACTAGTCCATCCAAATGATCGTCATACTTAAAATCAAAGCGCGTTTTCGAAAACTCCTTTCACTTCTTGTCGGAAAAATCGTAAAACGTCGAGATTTTCCCAAAACCAAAACCCAACTTTCACTATTCTTTAAATACTTTGAAATCATTATAAGAAATCAATGAAATCGTTTTAAATAAATGGATCGGTTGCTGGTCCGTCTTGGACAGCAGCTCGCTCGATCCCGAAAACATAAAAAAATGTCATTTTTGAAATCCAACTTTATCTTATATTAAATACTCATAAAAACTCAACTTCAAAGCACTTTGAAAACATTTTTAAATAAGAAATACAAGTTAGAAAAACCCTGGGCAGCATCATATGCTAAGTTCCAAGTTCACTTTCCGTTGTTCGAAACCAATTTAAATCCATAGACAAACCAAGTATTTTGAAAACAATCAAATAAACACTTTGATCAACAATTTCTTAATCAAATAAAGTAGTTAAACTTATAAACACATTCTAATCAAATTATACTCATAAAAACACTTTAAACAAATGAATTGGTTGTTGGTCCATTCCGGACAGCCACAACCAAGATTTGAAAACATCGAAAAATTGTTCTTTAATCTCTTTATAACTCCATGTTAAAATGAACATTTGAAATGATTTATTTTCCAAACATAATACGATGAAATCAAATAGAGCAGCAACCAGTTACTCCAATACTCTTTCAAATAATCGAATTCTTTTCAAAGACCAATCAACTTCAGAAGATCAATTATAACATCGTAACTTATTAAATAACTCATTTTCCTTCACCTCTTTTATCAAAAAAACAATTCCAAAGCACTTAAACAAAGTAGTTCAATTAACATGCACCACTTAAAACAAACCATTTAGCACATAGCACATAACACATTTTCAAATCATAATTTCGAACTAATAGTCTAGACTGAAACACCGTAAACAATCAATCTTGCAAACTCAATCATGCATAGTCTATACATATCATCAAGCGATCAATCATTCCATTAAGAAATTATAATCATCATACAAGTCCATCCAAGTCACAAAACAAAGCACAAAATTCACGTTTGTCAAAAACATTTAGATAAAGCTTTTGTTCAATTACGGGAAAAGCACAAAGGATAAAATCTAAAACTATACCAAATCAATTTCTTTAATTCTCAAAACTTCCAGAACATACCAATATATGTCAAAGTTCATCATATAAAATTTCCAAGTCATTTGAACAATCTTAAGTTAGGTTTCCAATCAGATTTTGCATAAAAAGCATGATGGAACTGTTGCTGACCTGAGGCCAAAATACCATGCTTAAAAATAGTATTTCAACTCAGAATTGCATGAAAATTGGTATAGACTTCCCTCATACAGTCAAGACCATCTCATAAAAATTTCGGATTATTTGGAGTTGTGCAAGTTATATTTTTCTAATTAAGTTTGTCATTAAGTCTGGAAAATCTGAACCAATCGGTTCACTGTTTTGCCTTTAGTAAAATTATCAAATCAACTCCAAATCTCCTCAAATTTTACAGAGAGCATCTAGAGAGGTTCAGGAAGCTTACATAAAAATTTCAAGCAATTTAGAGTAGATTAGGTCAGAAAACTCGATTTAGGTTTTCCCTTGAAAACTTATTTTTCCGAAATCGCTTCCACCAAAATGACTCCATTTCAATTAATAAACCAACTCTAAAAAGCATATAAAAATTCAGGGATAATCAATTTAACCTAATTAAAACAGTGTCCAAGTTTTAGAATCATTAAACATGTACAAGTACTACTTATCCAAATCTTTTTCACTAAAAACCTTAGACTTCCATAATTAACACCGAACAACCAAAATTCATTTAAATTACCAAAACAATTCCAAATCCCTTCAAATTTTCCAGAACTCATTTAAATAGAATCAAGAACCACATATCAAAATTTCAAGGCAATCCAATTAGTATAACTATTCTTTCTTAAAGTTTCTTACAAGAAAATCACTTACAAATCAAAATTTCAGCACTTAATCAAATTGTTCAAACCAAAACATTTTCATGATCTAAGCTTTGATTTATACTTGCATGTCATTAAAATCATAGATGCATCAACATGGATCAACAATCCTTCATACAAAATAGTTACAAAAACCGAATCAAACAAGAAAATAAAATCCTTTAAAAACCGATTTGGACACCAAGTTTTCAAACATAATCACTCTCTCATTTTCAAGCCAAGATCTTTACATGCAAGATATCAAACAAAAGGAAATCAAACTTTCACTCACAACAACATCAAACCGTGACCAACATAAAGGAAAATCATCAAGAAAAGTTCAATCATTTCAAAGATCTTTACATTAAAACCCAAGCATCAAACACATCATAGTTCAAACATAGATTTTGACATGCATGCAAACAAAAATACTAGATCTTTGAAAAATCTTTTATGAAAACTTAAAAATCAAATTCTTTTCACAAACATTTTAAGAAATCAAGAAGAAAACTTAAAATCATGAGAGAAAACACTTTCTTAACGAAAACTTTAAGATCAAGTTTAGAAATCAACTTGTTTGTAGACAAAAACACTAGATCCATCTTAAAAACCAACATGCATGTGAGTAAAAACATTAGATCTAACTTGAAAACAAACATGCATTAACTTTTCAAACAAAAATCAAAGCTCTAGAAAGAGATCATGAAAAACCGAAAATGAATTGAAGAAAGTAGGTTAAGAACTTTTAAGATCATGAAATAAAATTCTTACTTAGTCAAAACTTTAAAGAATCAAGTCCAATTCTTTGATTTCTCTCCTCTCTCCTCACGTTTTACTCACTCTCCTCCTTAGGTTCATGGTTTCTCTTTCTCTTCTTCACTAGCTTGGCTTGGTCTTGCTTAGGTTGTGAAGGGTGTAGAGTTTGTTCTTCTTCTCTCTTATTCGGACACTCTCTCTTTCTCACCAAGAGCATGATGATGCTCTTAATGTTGTGAAGTGTTTAGTTTGGAATGGAAGGAAGTGAAGGAATGGAAACTACATGAAGTGTGTGTGTTGGTGTTGGTGGAAGTGTGAAATGCAGAAATGGAAGGATGAATAAGAAGAAGGGAACGAAGGAAAAGAGGAAGTGGATGAATGAATGGAAGAATGAAATGAAGAATAAAGGAATGGATGTAATAAAATAGGCTAAGAGTGGAACACAATTTCCCTCTTTTGGCCTTGGGAAAATTCGGCCAACACACACTAGGAGGGGTAATTTTGGACTCACACAAAGTTGCATGGGTGCATTTTATCAAATGCAAGGGGACAAGGTTGAGTAGGTTAGGTTTTTAGGGTCTCTTAGGGCTAAATACTAGCTAACATATAGTTAGGGTTTTCTACTTAGTTTGGTTAGGTTTCTAACTTAGTTTCCTATTTGGTTCCTAAATTTTTGGTTTTCTTTTCTTTTTATTTTATTTTCCTTGCTTAGGTCATGGTTAGGTCATCTAGGTGATGTCATATGTTTGACTTTGAGGCATGGCAACTTGGAGACCAAGTTAAGGAACTTGGAGACCAAGTAATGCTCCTTAATATTCGGCCCTAGGGTTTCAAGGGTAGATTAGGTTAGCTTAATTTGGTTTAAGGTGCTAATTAGGGTCTAATCGTGATTAGGGTAGGATTAGGATAATTAATCTAGGTTTAGTCCACTAATCCTCAGTGATTAAGGCTTAATCAAGGATTAAGGCATTAATCAAAAACTTAATCTTTTCTAACATAGGTTTATGGAAAGCTAATTCTAGGTTAGCTCACTAACCTTAAGGGTTTAGGGTTTAAGAGAGTGATTAAGTGCTTAATCAAGGATTAAGAACTCGATTAGGGTTTAATCAAAGATTAGGATACCAATTAGGGTTTTGAGAAATGATTCTAGATTAAGATAATTGGACTTTGATTTCTTTGAAGCTTGGAGTGAAAATAATTTTCCTTCTTAAAACCATAAAATCATATAAATCAATTAAGAAGACAAAATCTCAATAAAAACCTCAAGCAATATGATTCATTCCTTGAATGAAATCACAAATAATAAAATTACTCCAAACTCAATAAAATCATTTGCTTAAACTCTATAAAAATATTTGTTTACCAAAATTTCACAAAATCGAAAATTGATTACGTAATCGAATAAAATATCCATCGAAAATTATTTGTAAAACAATATCTCAAAATTTCTCTTTAATGAAAACTTATTTATATTAATCGGGAAAATACGGAATGTCACATCCTCCCCAACTTATAAATTTCTCGTCCTCGAGAAATGCTACGCGGGATCATACTATCAAAAAATGCCGAGCTCCTTGGAGTGATTTATTCGGTCTTTAGTAGTCGTAGTCTTCGAGTTGCCATTTATGTATCATTCCCTGAAGGTTCTTGAGAGGAAGTCAGATGGTTTGTTTTTCAAAGTAGTCTTTCGGGCTATTCCATCGTCAGATACAATGGAATATTAACGGTTTAGTTTTGTCAACAACAGTTTAAGGGTTCAAAGATTTTGAAACAACATTTAGAAAGAATAACATGCTTATGCCAATCCTAACAAGGATACTATCATTCTCACGGCCTTTCTCCCTTAACTCGACTCTTATCATCCACTTAAACATAGGCGGGCTACTACAAACCTCAAAATCTCCGCTTACTCCCCAACTTTGATGAATCATATTCCTATACATTATATCTATCCAATAGCGTTTGACAGGGACTAAAAACCATAAAATTTCCAAAATTTACCAATTCTAGTTTATCTTACAAAACTTCCCATCACTTTGTTCAAGCCTATCGGAGTATCACCTTAAATTCTGCTGACTAGACCAAATTTTCTCCCTCATCGAATTACTATGGTAACTATTATCCCTTCCTTTTCCTTAATAGCCACTAAACTTTCAAGGAAATATACATCATCTCACTCCTTATCCTAAATAACTTATGCCTTCTAAACCTCTTTCCACTCTTTATGGCTCACCTTCGGGTTCTAAACCATCAAAAGCTCTCCAACTCCAGGATTCATCCTCCTATTTAACAACCTTAACTCTAGCAATATTCTGGAATTCAAAACATACGGTCATCTAGGTCCATTAAAACATCAAATCTTAGTCATTTAATCTAATCTTGGTCGTCACTTAAGGGTTCCATCCGTTAATTTTACCACCTCATTTACTCAATCTCATGGTCCTATCCTAAGTTCACATCCACTCCAATCGTTCACCTACTCCAACTAGAGCTTCTCTAACTCTAAATCCTTCAGACTGGTCTTAGATATCTACCACCTTAACACTATTCATGTCATCCCTCGGGGTAGACTGCTATCAAGCTTGTACGTTCCACTATCATACTTATGGCTCTAAGGGGTACTCTTATCTTACATTGTTCCTAATACATCACCTTTGTTCACACTTACTTATCCCTCAACCATCATAACCCTTCCTTAGCAACACCTCACTGTCCACCTCATAATTGGGAAATGTCTACTTGATTGGCATAAGATGTCAAGGTCGAAGATTGTCACAAAGTTTCTGAAGAAGAAAATTGGTTTGTCAAAGTTCAGGAGATGAAGCTTTGGGTTTATCAGTAATCATAGTCTTGTCAAATTGCTTTGACAGAACATGGTCATTTCTCGAAAGACATTCCAGGTCATTAAGGATGTCTGTCATGAGCACAAGAAAAGGGTTCACACCAGGTCATTCCAGGTCATTTTATTTTCCTTGCTTAGGTCATGCTTAGGTCATCTAGGTGATGTCATATGTTTGACTTTGAGGCATGGCAACTTGGAGACCAAGTTAAGGAACTTGGAGACCAAGTAATGCTCCTTAATATTCGGCCCTAGGGTTTCAAGGGTAGATTAGGTTAGCTTAATTTGGTTTAAGGTGCTAATTAGGGTCTAATCGTGATTAGGGTAGGATTAGGATAATTAATCTAGGTTTAGTCCACTAATCCTCAGTGATTAAGGCTTAATCAAGGATTAAGGCATTAATCAAAAACTTAATCTTTTCTAACATAGGTTTATGGAAAGCTAATTCTAGGTTAGCTCACTAACCTTAAGGGTTTAGGGTTTAAGAGAGTGATTAAGTGCTTAATCAAGGATTAAGAACTCGATTAGGGTTTAATCAAAGATTAGGATACCAATTAGGGTTTTGAGAAATGATTCTAGATTAAGATAATTGGACTTTGATTTCTTTGAAGCTTGGAGTGAAAATAATTTTCCTTCTTAAAACCATAAAATCATATAAATCAATTAAGAAGACAAAATCTCAATAAAAACCTCAAGCAATATGATTCATTCCTTGAATGAAATCACAAATAATAAAATTACTCCAAACTCAATAAAATCATTTGCTTAAACTCTATAAAAATATTTGTTTACCAAAATTTCACAAAATCGAAAATTGATTACGTAATCGAATAAAATATCCATCGAAAATTATTTGTAAAACAATATCTCAAAATTTCTCTTTAATGAAAACTTATTTATATTAATCGGGAAAATACGGAATGTCACACCCTTGATCTTATATATGCTAGTTCTTCTTGTGATTGTGCTAGTAGATTGAATATTGTGGTTGATTGTGAGAATTGCAAGTTGCTTAAAGATGAAGATGTAATTTTGAAAAATAAGCCCTCAAGTTTCACAAGTGGTGACATCAAATTGCGCACATTGTTAAATTTTCAAAAAGGAAATTCAAACAAGTTTGGTTTGGGTTATACTAATGCTAAGAGTAAATCTCATAGAAATGTTGTTGATTTTTCTAAAGTTGATTTTTCAAATGCACCAACATGTTTCTATTGTGGTACTCATGGACATAATTCAAATGTGTGTTATATTAAAGTGCATGGTATACCTAAAGGAGATTTTGTTTGGGTTAAGAAGGGTGAGAGTCCCTTAACTAACAAAAATGGATCCAAAACCATTTGGATACCAAAAGGCAAGGCATGATTGTTTTGTAGGTATGATTGAAGAGCAAAAAGGGCTTACAAGTGTCATTCTTTGATTTGCATCTTCAAGTCTCAAGTGAAAGTGTAGACTCACAATGAAGAATCAAAGAACTTTTGATGATGTCAAATAAACAGACTCGGCTTATGCTTAGCATTAGACAAGTCAAACTTATCAGCACAAGCGTTCAGCTAAAGGCACAAGCTCTGCAGAGGCTCGGAATCTTTGTTTTGCGTATGCGTTCCGCCAAAGGCAGAGGCTCGGCAGAAGCTCGGAAAACTAGGGTTCTTCGCTACCTGCATCAAGTCAGCTTTTGTAGCTCAAGCTTGGATTTGACTCGGCCCGTGATCAAGGCCAAAGTTCATCCAAGTTTGCAAGCTCGGTTCTTCATTTCAAGGCAGTAAGATCGGATGATGATTTGCTCGGTATTCGCTCGGATTAAGCTCGAAACAGCCACAGCATCTTATAGAGTAAATAAGCTCGGGTTGATCGTTCTAAACTTGACTATTTGCCGACGCTCAGATCAAGCTCAGAAACACCAAGCTCGATCAAAGCCAAAAGCTCGACAATCTCTGTTCATCGTCTTCAACAATGCCTCGTCGTCAACCTTCGGACTCTGCTCAACTGTTTCGTACTTTTTATTACCGTTGAGTCTGGGTAGAAGTCCTAGGTTTAGCTCCTATGCTCTGACAAGTTTGAAATTCAAAATGAGTTTAAATCAAAGGTTGGTGAACTGTCACCATCACTGCTCTGCTGTCTAAATGTTACCGTTGGAAACCCCATCTCCGTACAACTCTCTTTCTCTCTTTCTCTGCAGAAGAGAGGAGACTATAAAAGAGGGGGTCTTCAATGTTAACAAGAGATAGATAGCTTTTCAACCATTTTTCTTAGAACCAAAAACTTTCAATAAAAACAGAGCAGAAATCAAAAACTCACAGAGAAGAAGAACATTCGATTTTCATACGAACTTAGAGACTTAAATCTTTCAAATCTTAACTCTATGTTCGAATCATTTCTTCTCTGTGAAATCCTTCTAGAATTGACTCACTCTTGTTATTCAATCTTTCATCATATTCGAAGAGTGTTTCGAATTGGAGCCATACACTTTCATCATGTTCTTCGTTGTATTTGCTGTTGTGAGAAGCTGGTCTCTGATCGAGAAAGCTTCAATTTGCAAAGGTTCCAAAGAGGTTCTTTGGTCGATGATTTGTTGTGGGTAGTTTGTCACGAGTTTGGTACACTCGTTTGACTGGATAGGTCTAGAGGGGTAGGCTCCTGTAAATCCTTTGTAACCCAGAAAATCAATTTTTAGTGAAAGCTCTCTGAAAGGTTTTCAGAGGGGACTGGACTAGCTCTCAGGATGAGAGTGAACCAGGATAAATCTCTGGTGTTCCTTCTTTACTGCTTATCTGTTGCTGCCGAGCATAACGTTAATTCCGCTAATTTTCATTTATCTAAGTTTGAACTGTTATTTTTCTTAGCTCGGCCCTTTGAGTGTTGTTATTCGGACTTAAGTCAAAAACCAGCTCTACCTTGAAGCAGCTCGGTTAACTGATTAACCATTTTGTTTATCTGATTGGTTAATCATTTAACCTTGTCTGCTCGGAAAGAAGCTCGCGTTATCTTTTAAAACCGAACAACATCAGGTTAATTTTCAATAAATCGAAAAATTGCCATATTAGCTTCAATCTCCTATTCACCCCCCTCTACTCGATTGTTAGGCCTCTTGTTGGTTTCCAACAAGTGGTATCAGAGCTCGGTCGAAAGATCGAGTGTAAAAACTTTTTCGAAAAGATCCTTGAGGAAACCGAATGGCTACTAACAATCCCTTCGGAGGTGAAGGCTCTTCCATAAACAGACCACCACTATTCAATGGTGAGGGTTATGCTTATTGGAAAGCTCGAATGAAAATTTTCATTGAAGCCATAGATATGGAAATTTGGAAATCTATTGAAAATGGGCCATTTGTCCCTAAAAGAAAAATTAATGATGAAGTTGTAGAAATCCCGTGGGAAAGTTGGGATGATGATGACAAAAGAAAAGTATCTTTTGATTTAAAAGCTAAAAACATCATCACCTCAGCTTTGTCCTACGATGAATTCTTTCGAGTGTCAAGTTGCAAATCTGCTAAAGAAATGTGGGACATTCTACAACTTACTCATGAAGGGACAAGTGAGGTCAGACGAGCAAGATTAAATACTCTGATGCATGAATATGAGTTATTCCGAATGTTGCCAAATGAAAATATAAATGATTTGCAGAAACGGTTTACTCATATCATAAACCATCTTAATGCTCTCGGCAAAACTTTTCAAAATGTCGAGATAACTAACAAAGTGCTTAGATGTCTTAGCAGAGAATGGCAGCCGAAGGTCACTGCCATCATGGAAGCTAAAGACTTGGACACAATGAGTATAGCCACTTTGTTCGGTAAGCTGCAAGAGCATGAGATGAAGCTCAGCAGACTGACCATGCATGAAGAATCTGATAAGAAGAAGAAGGGAATTTCCCTCAAAGCTGCTATAAAGGCAACCAAAGAATCCTCTGAAGATGAGTCCAGCTCGGACATGGATGAGGAAGACTTTGGTCTCATGGTCAGGAAGTTCGGCAAATTTTTTAAAGGCAAAAAGAACTTCACAAACAGAGAAAGAGATACCAGAAGCACTCACCACAAAGGCTCAAGCTCCAGCTCAGGCGATGAAGAAGAAAAAGCAATTCTGTGCTTAATTGGAAGGGAAACTGTGTTCAGAAGCCCGAGCCAAACGAGCCCCGAGCAAGAATGGTGCTCGAACCGTGAAAAGGAAGTATCGAGCTCATCACTCAGAATAGATGAACAAGATCTCCCTGTATATGACTCTTGCTCAGAGTGTGAAGATGAGGAAGCTTGTTCGAGTCTCAGATATACCGATCAAGAAGACTCATCAAGCTCGACTTTTGGCACAATTAATCAAAGATCAAATTTCAAATGCTTAACGGGTAAACACAGCGAGGAAACCTCAGCCAGCCGAACAATGTCCGAACATAAAAACACTGAGGTAACCTCTACATCTGATTCTGACTCTGAATCTGAATTTAATGACTCCGATGAATTGTATTCTGCTTATCTTGAAATGCAAACCGAATTCAAGAAGCTTGCTAAAAATTTCATTAAGTTGAAACTCAGTCTTTCAAAATACAAAGAGCAAGTTCCTGATTTGGAAAATTCAATTGAAATTCTGAAAAGCAGAAACGAGTCATTAGAAAACACTATCACTCAGTTGAAAAATGAAAATCTTGACTACTGCACTAAATATGAAAAGGAAATTTCTGACCTAAAATTTAAAAGTGCAACTGTCATCAAGAGTGATGGCTTGTTTGATCGGCTTTTAGCCGAACATAGGAACTACTCGAACAAAACTGGCCTTGGCTACACTCAGACCAAGAAGAAAGCAGTAAGGAAACTCGGCTATGTCTCAAACTTTAATAACTCGAAACGGCCGAGCTGCTCTTACTGTGGCCTTCATGTTCATACACCCAATGAATGTAAAATCCGACGTCACGGTGTAACCAAGGGCAACTTTGTTTGGGTAGTCAAAAAGAAAGATCCAACTGCTAACCCCCAGGGACCCAAAACAATTTGGGTACCCGAATCAAAGAAGTAATATTTTTGTGATGCAGGTGTGCTTCCGAGCAAAGGAGAGCAGATGGTACCTTGACAGTGGATGCTCGAAGCACATGACGGGGGACAAAAACCTATTCATTGAACTTTCACATTCAGATAAGGGCTACGCCACTTATGGTGATAACAACCGAGGTAAAATATTGGGTGAAGGTAAAGTCAGTAACTCTGCCAACTTGGTTATCAATAATGTTTTACTTGTAAAAGGGCTAGAACACAATCTTTTAAGTATTAGCCAACTTTGTGATATTGGTAACCATGTTGTTTTTACCTCTACCCATTGCATTATTAAAAGTGACGAGGACAACTTTGTCAAATTTGTTGGAAAACGATTTAACAATACTTATTTGGTTGATTTGAATGAAATCACCTCTTTGGTAACCACTTGCATGGTTAGCAAAGAAAGTGACACATGGTTATGGCATAGAAGGACAGCTCATATAAATGTAAACCAGTTAAAGAAACTACAATCAAAAGAATTAGTGATTGGTTTACCAAAGCTAAATTTTAACATTGAGGGAGTTTGCTCTTCATGCAAGAAGTGCAAACCGATCAAAAAGAAAAACGATTTTTCATCTAAGTTGATGGTCTCGACAACGCATCCGTTGGAAATGTTACACATGGATTTGTTCGGACCATCACAAGTCAAAAGCTTTGGTGGCAATCTCTATGCCTTAGTAATTGTAGATGACTTTTCCAGGTTTACATGGACTTTATTTTTAAAATCAAAAAGTGAAACTTTTGAAACTTTTAAAGAGCTTGTCAAGCAACTCCAAAACCGAGCTAACCAAAAAGTAGTTGTAATCCGAACTGACCATGGCGGTGAGTTCGAGAACTACAAATTTGACAAGTTTTGTTCTAAATTCGGAATAGAACATCAGTTTTCTGCTCCTCGGACTCCCGAACAAAACGGAGTTGTGGAACAGAAAAACAGAGTTCTAGAAGAACTAGCCCGAACCATGCTAAATGAATACAATTTACCACATTATTTCTGGGCCGATGCAGTGAACACAGCTTGCTATGTAATGAATCGCATCCTCATCAGACCAATTTTAAAGAAAACTCCATATGAACTTTATAAGGGTAGAAAACCAAAAATTTCTCATTTCCATACATTTGGCTGCAAAGTCTTCATTTTAAACAATGGAAAAGAGCATCTCGGAAAATTTGATTCTAAAGCCGATGAAGGAATATTTTTGGGTTATTCTACTCATAGTAAAGCATTTAGAGTTTTTAACAAAAGGACCTCCACTGTGGAAGAGTCCGTGCATGTGGTATTTGATGAGTCTCCTCGGAGAGACAATGTTTGTTGTGCAGATAGAGAGGATCATCATATGGCTGAACTTGATCCGAGCACAACAACTGAAAGAGCTCAAAAGGATGAAACTGCTGAAGACAAAGATCGGAAGGACGAGCTTGTTCCGAGCCAAACAAACCGAACTCAATCCAAGCCAAATTCAAAACAGTTAGTCTGAACTCATTCCAAGCCGAGCAGAGCAGTTTGAACTTAGTCCAGCCTGGAAGAGAGTCAAGGACCATCCGATAGAGAATGTGCTCGGCGACTTGAATAAGGGAGTTTTAACTCGTCGTTCTATTCAGAACTTTTGCAATTTCGCTTCCTTTGTTTCTCAAATTGAACCTAATTCGATTGATCAAGAAATTGATGATGAACATTGGGCGATTGCCATGCAAGAGGAACTAAATCAATTCATCAGAAATGATGTCTGGGAATTGGTTCCTCGGCCCAATGATCATACGATAATTGGCTTGAAATGGATTTTCAGAAATAAAATAGATGAATTAGGCTCAATTATAAGAAACAAAGCAAGATTAGTTTCTCAAGGCTACAACCAAGAGGAAGGTATCGATTATGATGAAACCTTCGCTCCAGTTGCTAGGCTTGAAGCAATCCGAATTTTACTTGCTTTTGCATCTATTATGAATTTCACCCTTTATCAAATGGATGTAAAGAGTGCTTTCTTAAATGGCTTTATAAATGAAGAAGTATATGTGAAACAACCTCCTGGATTTGAAAATTTTGAATATCCAAACCATGTATTTAAACTCAAAAAGGCTCTTTACAGTTTGAAACAAGCTCCGAGAGCTTGGTATGATCGTTTGAGCTCATTTTTACTCGAACAAGGGTTTGAGAGAGGGAAGGTTGACACAACTCTATTCATTTATAAATCCAAAAAGGACATATTGTTAGTACAAGTTTATGATGATGATATAATTTTCTGTGCTACCAACATGTCTCTTTGCAAGAAGTTCTCTGAAACAATGCAAGGTGAATTCGAGATGTCAATGATGGGAGAACTCACATTCTTCCTTGGGCTGCAAATAAAGCAAGTTGATGAAGGAACCTTTGTGCATCAAGGAAAATACTGCAAGGCACTCCTCAAGAAATTTGGCTTAGAAAATTGCAAAGAAGCTGCCACTCCCATGAGCACATCCAGCTATCTCGGCAAGGATGAATCAGGTAAAGTCGTGGATGTGAGCAAATATAGAGGCATGATAGGAAGCCTTCTATATTTGACTGCGTCTCGGCCAGACATTATGTTCAGTGTTTGTTTATGTGCTCGTTTTCAAGCTAATCCCAAAGAATCTCATCTTTCGGCGGTTAAGCGAATTTTTAAATATTTAAAAGGAACTGTGAACACTGGTCTGTGGTATCCTAGGGATGCCAATCTTAGTTTGATTGGGTATTCGGACTCAGATTTTGCTGGGTGCAAGCTTGATCGAAAAAACACAAGTGGAACTTATCATTTGCTCGGCAGGTCTCTTGTGTCGTGGTTTTCTAAAAAGCAAGCTTGTGTTGCTTTGTCAACAGCTGAGGCCGAATACATTGCTGCTGGTAATTGTTGTGCTCAAATTATTTGGATGAAACAATAGTTATCAGATTTTGGCTTAATTTTAGATCACATTCCTATCAAATGTGACAATACAAGTGCGATCAATCTAACTAAGAATCCAGTGTATCACTCTCAAACAAAACACATTGAAATTAGGCATCATTTTCTTCGAGATCATGTTCAAAAAGGTGACTGTGTCATAGAATTTGTAAGTACTGAAAATCAATTAGCCGATGTGTTTACTAAACCTTTGCCGAGGGAAACTCTTTATAAAATTCGGCGTGAGCTCGGCATTCTAGACGAATCCAGTGTGTGCTCAGTGCAAGCTCGGAATCCTGGATAAGTTTAGCATGTGCTCGACATGAGCTTGGTTTTCAGTATATCATAAATTTTGATCACCTTCATAGTATCGATCTTTTCGTTCAATTGTGTATTTGTTTAAATTTCCTGAAATTTCACATCCTTCAAAACTTCTTCCCTTCCTCTAATTTTTTATCTAAGGGGAGAAGAGTGCTGTTTTTATTATTTGAACTTTCATATTATGTTATTCGTCATTCTCACCTTTACCTTTTACCTTCTCGGATGAGAAGCATGCTTTCACTGTTAAAGGGGGAGAACGATGATCATGAAAATTTTCTTCCTTGGTTATCACTTTAAAGTCTTAAGGGGGAGAACAGTTTTGTTTTTAAATCAACAAGTGGTACATCACTATCAAGTGCTTACAGAAAAATGTTAAAATCTCTTTTTTTCCAAAAAAAGGGGGAGAAAGGTGTTAATCTTTTCTTTAGTTTTTATTTCTCTCTTTTGGCGACTGTGCTTAATCTTTGGCTCCTTTTTGATCATGCCAAAAGGGGGAGAAAGGTGTGTTTGTTGTTTGTTTTTGATGTTTCAGATTTTGCGAGCATAAAGTCAAGGGGAGTGTTTTGACAAGCTGCTCCTGCTCCACATTTTTACATTCTTTCAACAAGTGGAAGGGGGAGAAAGATCTGATAAGTGCATTTTAATGTGCAACATGTGGTGTATTTTCGAGCAAATTCCAATCAGTGTCAAGTCAAATTAGCTTACGAGCATACAGTCAGGGGGAGAACACAAAAAGCAACAAACTGTTAAAGAATATTTGTCATCATCAAAAAGGGGGAGATTGTAGACTCACAATGAAGAATCAAAGAACTTTTGATGATGTCAAATAAACAGACTCGGCTTATGCTTAGCGTTAGACAAGTCAAACTTATCAGCGCAAGCGTTCAGCTAAAGGCACAAGCTCTGCAGAGGCTCAGAATCTTTGTTTTGCGTATGCGTTCCGCCAAAGGCAGAGGCTTGGCAGAAGCTCGAAAAACTAGGGTTCTTCGCTACCTGCATCAAGTCAGCTTTTGTAGCTCAAGCTCGAATTTGACTCGGCCCGTGATCAAGGCCAAAGTTCATCCAAGTTTGCAAGCTTGGTTCTTCATTTCAAGGCAGTAAGCTCGGATGATGATTTGCTCGGTATTCGCTCGGATTAAGCTCGAAACAGCCACAACATCTTATAGAGTAAATAAGCTCGGGTTGATCGTTCTAAACTTGACTATTTACCGACGCTCAGATCAAGCTCAGAAACACCAAGCTGATCAAAGCCAAAAGCTCGGCAATCTCTGTTCATCGTCTTCAACAATGCATCGTCGTCAACCTTCGGACTCTGCTCAACTGTTCCGTACTTTTTATTACCGTTGAGTCTGGGTAGAAGTCCTAGGTTTAGCTCCTATGCTCTGACAAGTTTGAAATTCAAAATTAGTTTAAATCAAAGGTTGGTGAACTGTCACCATCACTGCTCTGCTGTCTAAATGTTACCGTTGGAAGCCCCATCTCCGTACAGCTCTCTTTCTCTCTTTCTCTGCAGAAGAGAGGAGACTATAAAAGAGGGGGTCTTAAATGTTAACAAGAGATAGATAGCTTTTCAACCATTTTTCTTAGAACCAAAAACTTTCATTAAAAACAGAGCAGAAATCAAAAACTCACAGAGAAGAAGAACATTCGATTTTCATACGAACTTAGAGACTTAAATCTTTCAAATCTTAACTCTATGTTCGAATCAGTTCTTCTCTGTGAAATCCTTCTAGAATTGACTCACTCTTGTTATTCAATCTTTCATCATATTCGAAGAGTGTTTCGAATTGGAGCCATACACTTTCATCATCTTCTTCGTTGTATTTGCTGTTGTGAGAAGCTGGTCTCTGATCGAGAAAGCTTCAATTTGCAAAGGTTCCAAAGAGGTTCTTTGGTCGTCGATTTGTTGTGGGTAGTTTGTCACGAGTTTGGTACACTCGTGAGGGGTAGGCTCTTGAAAATCCTTTGTAACCCAGGAAATCGATTTTTAGTGAAAGCTCTCTGAAAGGTTTTCAGAGGGGACTGGACTAGCTCTCAGGGTGAGAGTGAACCAGGATAAATCTCTGGTGTTCCTTCTTTACTGCTTATCTGTTGCTGCCGAGCATAACGTTAATTCCGCTAATTTTCATTTATCTAAGTTTGAACTGTTATTTTTCTTAGCTCGGCCCTTTGAGTGTTGTTATTCGAACTTAAGTCAAAAACCAGCTCTACCTTGAAGCAGCTCGGTTAACTGATTAACCATTTTGTTTATCTGATTGGTTAATCATTTAACCTTGTCTGCTCGGAAAGAAGCTCGCGTTATCTTTTAAAATCGAACAACATCAGGTTAATTTTCAATAAATCGAAAAATTGCCATATTAGCTTCAATCTCCTATTCACCCCCCCCCCCCTCTACTCGATTATTAGGCCTCTTGTTGGTTTCCAACAGAAAGTCCTACAAATTGGTAACAATTGATACTGTTAGATATTGACAATTATAGTTCTCTCAATTGGTATTACTTTTCTAAAAGTTCAATTGGTATCATTGAGTGATCATTAGATGATTATCATGCTATTGTTGTTATTGTGATATTCCTTTACAATTGATATCTTACTTTGTTAAAGTGATATTATGACTTTTTAGTTTTCAATTGGTATCATATTTCATTGTCATATTTCTTGCCAATTGGTATCACATTTCAAAGTATAGTACTTGTGTTTTTTTTAATTCTTATCAATGTTGTGAAGAAATGATCATTGATTTCTCTTATTTTGGCTTAGCATTTTATATTTCAATTGGTATATATTACTTTTTGATAATACCAAAAGGGGGAGAAATGGTTGTTTTGGAGAAAGGGTTGTTTTGTTGTTTTTATGTAGGTTGAGCAAAGTTGTTGAAGATAGGGGGAGAATCAAGCTTCTATCAATTGGATTTCAAATGTCAAAAGCATTAATTGAGGGGGAGCAAGAGTCTCACCAAGTGATCAAATGGTTCAAGTATCAACAACTTCAAACAACTTCAAAACATGTTTGTCATTTCAAAAAGGGGGAGATTGTAAGTTCCATTGAGAATGTTTTGATAATGACAAAAGGTTTTGAACAAGCTACAAATGTGCTGATCAAGTTCAAGCTCAACAAGCAAACAACATTAAACAACATTCAACAAAGGAAGAAGAGAGAACAACCTTATGAAGACTTAGTTTGTGTTTAATTGTAATATCTTTAGTTTGTGTCTTTTATTTTGATGAGTTTGGGTAAAGTATTTAGAGGGCAGTGAATCTCTATCAAGGTCATGATTATATCATAATTTGAGTTTTCGCTTAACCTAAAATCAATAGGTGGCTTAAAGGTTTGAAAGGAAAGGTTTAGTTTTGAGAAAACAAGTTTTTAAGTGATTTGAACAATCTTAATCGATTAAGGCATGTTCTAATCGATTAACATATTCAAAGATACAGTGCTTAATCGATTAAGCAACAGTCTAATCGATTAAGAGCTGTACAACTTGTTTTTAAAATACGTTTTTCACTTCTCAAAATCAGTTTTTAGTGCTACTAACTTTTGTGTATTCTATATAAACATTTTCCTAATCATTGTGATTATCAATTATCATTTTTACATCAATTTTACAAAGATCAAGCCACTCTATTCTCTCTCAACTTTCATAGATCAAAGCTTTTACTTTTACATTCTTTGATCAAGAATCTTTGAATCTCTTATGTTGATATTTTCATAGCTATTGAAAGAGATTCTTAGGATTGTCATTGTGTTTTCATTTGAGTTGTAATCTTTGCAAGAGGCAAGCTATCTACAACAAACAAGAAGCCTTGGTGTGTCGATTATCATCAAGCAAGTTTCAATCAAATTGAAGAACAAGTCTTGGTTGTGAATCAAGCAAAGTAAAGTCTTGTTGTGAGGTATCAACGAGCAATGTGGAAGACTTGTTGTGTGGAGTTATCAAAAAGCAAAGGGTAGAGGTTAGATTAGAGGGTCAATAGGATTGCAAAACAAGAGTGTGGTGTATCTCTTGGAGGCTATCAAGAAGGGAGTCTTGAGAGGCATTTGTTTGTAATTTGAGAACTCTAATTCCTCATAGTGAAGAATCTCTCTTGGTTGAAGAGGGGACTGGATGTAGCTTTCAAGTGGATGAAAGTGAACCAGGATAAATCTCAGTGCAGTATCTCTAAACCCTTAACTCTTTACATTCTTGTCATTTCATATGTTCTTGGTTGAAAACCTAGAAAATATTGATTTTTCATAAGTGATTGAATTGAATCTTAATTGTGCAAATTGATTTGGGGAAAATCATTTTCATAACCTAGGTAATCAATAAGAATATTGGTGTTAATCCTTTCCGCTGAATCTCTGATCATACGTGTTAATTGATTGATTTTCGTATTCGATTGAAAAGTGAATTTTCAGTTTTTGAATGTGCTTAATCGATTAAGGGTGTTCATAATCGATTAAGAATTTGTGTACTTTCTGGTCTTAATCGATTAAGACACAGTTTAATCGATTAAGAGCTGAGTTTTCTTCAAAAATCATTCATTTTGATTGTTTCGATTTGTTTCTTTCGAAAATCTTTCAAGGTTTCTTAAACACCTATTCAACCCCCCCTTCTAGGTGTTCTCCTAGGGTTCCTTAGTTGTTTCAACCACCAATTGCGGTTTCCTCATAATGATTACATGCACATATGAAAAATGGATTACATCATCACAATCTAATAGTGATTAAAGAAAAAGAACACACTTACTTAAAATTATGCTAAAAATTTTTTTTGGTCAACCTACAAAGGAGAAATCAATTTATTTCTTTTATTTTTATACCAAAACCGAATAGAATATAGGAAAAACCACTCAATACAATCATACACCAAATCAACTTCATTTGCTCAAAGCTAACTTAAACAATAACATACAATAAAAATAAAAATGGTTTAAATAGAATTTGTTCCAAAACCGAATGGAACATGAAAAATCACTTTCAAGTTTTTAATCAAAGATTCAAGCTCTCATGGGTTTAAAATACACAAATCCATCAAATAAACACACATGTAAAATAAAATGAACTATCTTGGACATTATAAATACAAAACCGTAAGCTTCACATGAAAATTTATCAAACTTTAATTTTATTTCTTCAACTAATTTCATTACAATAAAATCAAGAGACATATCAAGATCTTTGTTTTTTTTAAACCTTAAATAAGTTCATGCATGCACTTAAAATCTTTAGATGGGACAAATTTCAACATGCATGTAAATGAAATGATGATCAAACATGGTTTGCTATCCTCCCTAGACTTGGTCGAATGATGACATGCAAAAAAGGCAAGATCTCTAAATTCTCTTTTCTCATGCAAAGATCAAAACTCAAGATCAAATCATGTTCTCATTTTTGCAAAAACATATTTTCTTTTATAAAACACCAACTGAATCATCATCATCATCATCATCACACACACAAAATCTTGATTCAAACTCTTTTTACACTAGAAAACATTTTTGACGCTTGTTAATCTAATTTTGTTTTGAAAATCGTGACATGCATCAAAGGAAAACAAAGACATTGCACTTAAAACAAACACACAATGTAGGTTTCTATGTTTTGATGCTAACAACCTTTCTCCAAGCAACAACATTATCAACAAGGAAGCTATCTCATGAAGAATAGAATTAGGATTTAGTTTGATTCTAATGCAATGTAATATTTAATTTTATGCAATGCATATCATGAGAGTGGGTAGCTTTAGGTGATCTTAATGAAGCTTATAATAATGTTTGATTAAGAGTGAAGAAAACTTAATCTTGATTATAATAGCTCATATTAAAGTTATTGTGAAAATCCATTTGAAAAACTTTGTTTTTAAGTTCATATCTGATCAGGTCACTCGAGTAATGAGTTTGCCTTTACTCGAGTAATGTGTGTTGTTATAGGTTAATCGAGTAATGAGTTATTCGTCACTCGAGTAACGTATTTCAACATGTGTTAATCGAGTAGTGTGTTCCACTTCACTCGAGTAACTTGAACAGTGGCAGAAAAATTTTAAAAGGACTTCATTTTTACATGAACAAGGTGACATAATCTTTTACAATTTTCTATTGAGCAATACACTTTCATTTTTCAAGAGCTATTACACACTTCCTTTGAGAAATCAAGATTCAACAAATTTCTTCTATTCTTCACTCAAGATTAATCATTGTTCTAAGTTTTCTTTGAGATCAATATTTTTTTTTAGTTCTTAATTGTGTTGAAGCTTTGCAACAAGAGGTTGCACATTTCAAGAGTTCAACAAAGGTGAAGAATTTCACAAGCAAGTCTTTGAAGGTTTATCAAAGCAAGATTGAAAAGGATTTGGTTGGAAGCATCTTCAACAAATCAACAAGAGAAGACGGAAATTCAATTGGGTTAGAATTTCAAAGTGTTTGGTACACACTTTGAAGAAGGGTTAAGATAGGATAGCTTTCACTACTGGAAAAATGACTTTTAAAATCGGTCGTTTTGGACTTTTAAAATCGGTCGTTGTGATGATGTAGAAAACGATGATGTTAAAAGTCAAACATTTAAAATCGGTGAAACGACTGATTTTGAAAGTGGAATTAAAATCGGTCAAAACACACGATTTTGAAAGTGGTAATATTTAACTCGGTCAAAACGACCGATTTTGATTCTTAATTTTTTTTTCAAACAACCCATTCTTCCTGTTCAGCAATACAACATATTGAACTGGTTTTTATCATCCCTTTATTGTATTGATTTCTTTTCAAATAACAATATGATAAATCATCAATCCAATATTTAACTATTTTGAAAAAAAATAAGTGGAAAAAAAATCAGCAAGAATCAGAGGCCAGAAGCAAGAATCATAACAGAGAATCAGCACAAACATATTTCAATATTGAATCTGAAAACCATAACAGTATGCTAAAAAAAAAGTAAAGCATAACAGAGAAGTGGATCTGTGGCGGCGATGACCCACTTCTTCTTCGCTTTGGACTTGATCTGTGGCGGCGAGGAGGGTGTGGCCCTGGTTGTTGAACTGTGGATCTGTGGCGGCGAGGAGGGTGTGACCGAGGTTGTTGGACTTGGATCAGTGGCGCTCGACCTCGGTGACGGTGGCGCAGTTGGACTTCTTCTCCTCCCGATTCGCATCGCTCGACCTCGGTGATGGGGCGCAGTTGTTGGATCTGTGGCGCTCGACCTCGGTGACGGCGGCTTCCTCAGTTTTGCGATTTGAATCTCGATTGAGGGAGAGAACGAGATGGTGACGGTTCGGTGGCGCAAGGCGAGGCAGCGATAGCGCAAGGCGAGAGACGAGAGAGAAGTTGAGAACGGAGATGGTGAGAGAGAAAGAGATATGGCTCTAACCATGTGAGGGAGAATGAGTTCGAAACATGGGAAAGAAAGAAGAAGAAGTTGAGGTCGAAGGAGTTTGGGGGGGAAGGGCGCCGCACGGAAAAAAGAAAGGGAAACACATACATAGGGTTTCCTGGGCAGAGAGAAAATATAAGAATGATAAACACTTTCTAACTCGGTCAACAGTGACCGAGTTTAATAATCAACATTTATCTACAAAATTGCCACCGCATTTCTACATTCTAACTCGGTCAACAGTGACCGATTTTAAAAATACTTACGAAATCGGTCGTTTTGACCGATTTTAAAAGATGAAAAATTAAAAATTAAAAAAAAAGAAAAAGTACCTACGAAATCGGTCATTTTGACCAATTTTAAAAGATAAAAAATTAAAAATTAAAAGAAAAGAAAAAATACTTACGAAATCGGTCGTTTTGACTGATTTTAAAAGATAAAAAATTAAAAATTTAACAAAAGAAAAAAATACTTACGAAATCGGCCGTTTTGACCGATTTTAAAAGATAAAAAATTAAAATTTAAAAAAAGAAAAAAATACTTACGAAATCAGTCATTTTGACCGATTTCAAAAGATAAAAAATTTAAAATTTAAAAAAAGAAAAAAATACTTACGAAATCGGTTGTTTAACGACCGATTTCAAAAGTTAGATTTTATTTACAAAATTGCCACCGCGTTTTTTTTAAATCGGCTTTACAACGACCGATTTTAAAACCCCGATTTCAAAACCTTATTTTCTAGTAGTGTTTGTGAGAAAGTTGCATCTTAAACATTGTAATTCTAACAATTGAATTTGTCTAGTAGAAACTCTTTATCATTTTGATAAAGGGGACTGGATGTAGCTTTCAAGTGGGTGAAAGTGAACCAGGATAAAATCACCGTCTTCATTGTTTCTTTTCTTGTTTGCATTAATTCAAGAACAATTGAATTTTAGGTTAGAATTGGGGTTTTTCAATTCATTATCAATTGACCTAAAATTGGTTGGTAAATTTACTTGCAATTGTTCATAGCATTCATACATAGTTTGTTGAATCATCATAGTATTGCGATTCTAAAAGAATTCTCATCAAAACTCTTTTACTATTTGATTTTTACCCAGATTACTCGAGTGAATTGTGGATTACTCGATTAATCTGAAAGCTGTTTTGAACTTTACTCGAGTGAGACTTCTGATACTCGAGTGAAATAAAATTTGCTTGCGTAATACTCGATTAAAAGGTATTTTACTCGAGTAACCTGACTTGTTTTTGAAAGAAAATTTATTTTCTTAAAATCATTCTCTACGGTGATCGAAATATCTGTACTAAGGCTCCAATATTCTATTCACCCCCCCTCTAGACTATATTGAGCTGCTTGTTGGTTTCCAACACACAAAAACTCAAGCTTCATGTTTTATCAAAGATCAACCATAGATCATGACATGCAAAAGAAGATCAAGGCAAAAATCTAAACTTAAACTCAAATCCTAGACAAAACCGTGAAGAACAAGTTAAAGATCAAAGCTTCCAAGAACAAACATTCAAGATCAAGCCATAAAAATAACATGCAAAGCATTTAAACTTCAAGATCATAAGAAAATAAACATATGCATCACAAAATTAAACTTAAACAAAGTCCATCATAAAGTCCTTTACAAAACAAAATTATTACATTCAAGTTTCCTTAAACAACTACCTTAAATCAAGACTCTAACTTAAATCTTCAAATCCTTCTCTTATCCTCCTAGGGTTTTGCTTCGGCCTCCTCTTCTCTAGGGTTGATGGGTGGTTTTCTTCTTGATCTTTGAAGAAGAATGTGGTTGAGAAAGAATTCAAAGGTGTTTGGGTTTTCACTCTTTCTTTCCTCTCCTTTCTCTCACGGCCTCACTCTTTTCTCTCGGGTCTCAAGAGCTTGATGTACTCTTGGACCAAAGTGTTTTGAAGTGGAATGAAATGAAGGAAATGAACTAGCCAACACTCCTCCTACTCACACGGTTTTAAGGGCAAGGCAAGGGTGGGTAATTTTCCACTTCTATCCTTGGTTCAAGGTGCAAGCTTAAGGGCAAATGGGTCTAACCAAAAGTTTGCATGGGAAGGGTCTTATCAAGGGGGACATGGTGGAAGGAAAGTCATCCCTAGGCATCATGACTCACACCACCTATTTTCTACTTGTTTTCTTCTAACCTCTACTTTCTTAATGCTTAAGAAGGTGCATTCTAACTTGGTCCTCTTGGTTCCTCACATGGCTGAACCACACACACACATACATGCATACAATTTCTTTTCATTTCATCACATAGCATTAGATCATTTGAATACATATACTTAACACATATTTAAACATACATACAATACCTTAGGACATACCTCGTACACACATTCACATTCACACAAACCATGCATCCTTCCATCTTAAATCTATCATTTAATTTTGCATGCAATTCTTTTGACTCTTAGGGCAAGAAAACACATATTCACAAACTCAAAAATTTCAAAGATACAATCCTTAAGAAAATCAATAAACCGTACCAATTTAACTAAAACATAAGCTTTACTTAATTTTGTAAAACCATATTTTCACTTAAATTAAAGATCTTCAAAAAGAATAATTTATTTAAAACCTCAAATCATTTTCATCACTTAATACTTCAAAAATTCGTTCTTCAAAGGCTTCAAAATAAATTTTTGCAAACCAACCCAGAAAATTATAAAAATCACATATTTAAATTCTATTTTTCAACGTGATCGTTTTCATATAAAAATCATAATTTTCTGAAAAACGGTTGAAAAGATATGCATTTTCAAAGTACTCAAATTCATTTTGAAAAGGAATCTCAAATAACAAAATCATAACTTGGTTTTCATGAAATCAAACTCAAATAAAAATCATTTGCTAAAATACTTAGCTGAAAATCTTTCTTAAATTCTGAAAATCCTTTTTAAATAAAATCTCATTGATCTATTTGAGTCCAGAAAATGCGGGATGTTACAGTGGCCGCTATACAAAGACATGTGGAATGGTGTGGCCGGCTGGCCGCCATATGTGTGTGATTCCATATAGTACGGTGTGGCCGCTATATGAAGGCATGGCCATGTGTATAATGTGATGATTAATATTTGTGTTATTCATCTCATGCATGGTGAACAGGGAATTGTAAAACGAGTGAGGTGCATGCGGGATTGGAAACCATGTAGTACGGTGTGGCCGCTACATGAGACGGTTGGAATGGTGTGGCCGCCTCCGTAGAAATGACAAGGACCTACAACTATTGGTGGACAATGGTTCAGGGATCATCCCCTTGTATCATTTTAGGATCGTGGTCGATGGGGTTCCAGTATAGAACGGTGTGGCCGCTATACAGGTTGTGGAAACATCGAGCGCATGATTGCCTATCTCAGAGTGTTGTTTTTCTGGAAGAGTTTATTATGGAGAAATGATTTGAGAGACGTGCATGCATGGCATGAAAGATTAATGGTTATATCTATCATTGTTTAATAAAACACTTGAGCATGCATTTACTATATTGAATTGATATCTGTGATGCTTGTGTTTGACCAATCATATAATCTGCTTAGGCGATATGACAAGTGACTTACTCTCATCTACCATGTTTGTGGTGGTAGGTTCTTGCAAAGGATAGGATTGAAGTCTTTCCAGTAAGAGTGAAAGTTGTCTAGAAGGAACAGCCAGGATGATGTCTCGTCATCCAAATCCTTTTGCAGAAGGATCGAGTTGTGTAGACCAATGCTCTGGGTGTAAAAAGGGTTTTTGGGAATTGAATTATATATGCTTTACACTCAGACTATTTTGTAAAGAAAATATTACTCTAATGAAAAGTACTTTTGGTTTTCACACTCTTATTGGCAAAAAGTTTTTGTTAACCCGTATTTTATTTAATGGTCTAGTTTTTGGGTCGTGACACTCTCTCTCTCATCATCTCAAGCAAGCTCTAGGTAAGTTTGAGAAAGTTTCCTCCCTCTCCTTTCCTCCCATTACATGAAATCATCATCATCTCTTTTGTTTTATAAGTGGATGATGACTCTCTCTCTCTCTCTCTTGATTCTCTCACCATCTCAAGAAAAGGATTAAGACCCATCAACATCTTCTTATTAGTGTCTCCTGTTCGAGAGTGCCCTAGTGGCAATCGTATATTCTCTTTTTCTTGTACTTATTTCATGTTTATGGATTATTACTATTAATAATAATGAGGCATTTCATTTATTATATTTATGCTTTAATTGTTTGATTAAAATAGATGTAATAAATTCCTTAGGATTATAAGTTCAATGTCATAATAATATCAAGTACATGACTTGATAGTGAGATCTTATTGATTGACAATTATCCTTAAAGATTCCCTAGTTGAGTATTATAGTTAATAAGGAAAACTATAATACATTGAGACTAGTATGTGACAGACTGATGAATGTATCTCAGCGGTCATGGATATGGGATATCAAGTCTTCACATAAGTATACATTGGGACAATTGTGTACTGGATTGACCTGCCATGAGAATGCTACATGGGTTATTAAGTGAGTGTCATAAGCGATTCTTATAGTGACAATGGTGTACATGGTCCTTCGACCTAAAGTCTCTACGGTTCCCAACATGAGGAGTTATGTGCTTTCACGTAATCAAATGTCATCTTTAACCAGGTGATCATAACGGTTGTAGTTGGGTATATGACAAATCATGTAGAGGGATGTGAGTGACGTAGATGGGATTTGTCCTTCCTTGTCAATAGGAATTATATCTCTGGGCCCCTTGACTGACTGAGACGGTGAAATGTATGGCCATACTCAAGACAGTCAATATGAGATATTGACGAGACTTGTTTAGACGCGTCTACTCAGGGATCAAGAAACCATAGGTTACACTGTACATGGGTGACACCTTCCATGCCATGAGTGTAACTAAGATATTTGGACAAAGGGATTAAATTTACACATGATCATTGGTCATACTAAGGTTATGTCAGATCACAAACATTCCTGTCACTTGGGTAGCAATGACGTGTTGCTAGATACCGCTCATTGCTTGTAAACTTAAAATGGGATTTTAACTTTATTGCCAACGTTACAGGAACCTATAGGGTCACACACTAAGAACAAATAGATTGGAGATATCACATTTGATATAAAAATACAATAGTTGTATTTTTATAAAATTTACTTCCGTGCGATGCACGGTATGACCGTGCGACACATTCTGATATGTGCTGCCAAGCCCAGCCCGCTGGTATAATACTATTATAAATAATAGTATTAGCCTTAGGGTTTTGTGACGTGTGAGACACAGAACGGCAACCCTAGCCGTCCATATCAGAGAGTGAGTGATACACTGAATCTCTCTCTTCTCCGCTAGCACTGAGAAGAGAGACATGACTCCAATTGGGAACTTGTTCGTGTGTATACCAATAGAGGCGCGACTACATTGTTGCACTCGTGATTGACGTGGATTATTCGTGGACAATCTGACGAGCACTGTTCTCCTCTTCGCATCAAGAGGTAAACGTTTTTCTATCTCGAATCATGCTATCTCGCATGGATCCTATTCTAGAAATAGGGTATTTCGTTTTTCCATTGCATATTATGATCCCTATTTCCAGCATCTCCTAGTCGCTCTCCTTCATCACCACACTTGGCTCAACCGATTTCAGTTCTAAAGCTTTAAGAGCAAGGTTTTGAGTTAGGGTTTGGTGTTTTTCTTCTCTCACTACATGGTTAATAAGGTAAGAAGGTGGTATTACCTCTATTTAGGGAATGGATTCTAGAAATGTCATAGTGATAGCTAAGGATAGGGCAATATATATGTAAATGAACCTTAGGGTAGTCCATGCTGACAAAATGGTGTATTTAAAGTGAATAGGGGAAAAAACTTTTAATGGGTATGAATATAGGTGATTGCATTGATACCGGTGACAAATGAGTATATTTAAGATATTGGGATATGATTATATTTATTGATTTTTTTAATGAAATAATTGGTATTAAGAAAATATGAAGAAAACTTGTAAGGTAATGATCAGATAATTGAGACTGTTCAAGGTCAAGTGAGTAGAACTAATGAGTTAAATGATAATATGATTTCCGGGAGGCCGAAGAATAAATTGAGGTTAGAAGAGGGAATTAAGTTTAAACGAATTAACATAGGTAGTGTCGATTTAATTAAGGAGTGACGGGGAGCATTAAAAAGGAATTAAGAAAAGAATTGAGTTCTAAGAATAAATAAGAAATGTAAAAGTGGAGAATACCAAGAGACTAAGCTAAATGAAAACAGATTATGTATATAGTAAGTTAGAAAACAATAACATAATATAATGAATAAGTAATGATAAAATAAAAGGGAAGTAAGATAATAAGGATGAAAAAGAAACAATATACCGACGTAGGTTAGATCGTATGATCTGGTCATGAGACCCTGTGGCCTAATAATAAAAGAGGACCCGGCGCAGGTTAGGTCGGAAGACTTGGTCATGAGACCCTGTGGCCAAATAATAAAACGGTAACTAGCACATGTTAGATCGTAAGATTTGGTCATGAGACCTTATGGCTAAATAATAAAAGGAAACTGGTGTAAGTTAGATCGTATGATCTGGTCATGAGACCCTGCAGCCAATTAATAAAAAAGAAGATAACGAGAATAAACTGGTGCAAGTTAGATCGTATGATCTGGTCATGAGACCCTGTAGTCAATTAATAAAAAAGAAGATAATTTCCCTCCTTAATTCAAAGGAGGGAAATTCTGTCGGATTTTAAAAGAAATTTTCAAGTACTTAATTAATCAATCCTGTTTAACTAATTAATTGTAGGAAAAAATAAATAATTTCCCTCCTTAATTCAAAGGAAGTACAAAATCACAACCTTATACAAATTAATTACTTATAATTTTTCTCTCATAATAAGGATTGCATCAACAATTATAGGTTAGAGTTCATAAAAGGTGCAATTTAAGCAAAATAATTAACTGTACTTATTGGTCATAGGTATAGTTTTCATTTTAATTTCTAAAACCATATTTTCATATATGAAATGGATTCCCAAAAGGAAAAGTTTAATGGTCCTTAACTATTTTTAATAATTCAAGTTCTCAAAATTCTAATAGAAATTCACCTAGAAAATAATTTTTCGTAAATCCACTCATAAAAATATAATTTTTACATTTTCAAATTCTAGATTTCAATACGATCGTTTTCATATAAGGATCATAATTTTTGGACTTACGGTTAAAAAGTTATGAGTTTTCATAGTTAATTAATCATTTTGAACTCGTAAAGAAATTCGTTGTTTATATAAATCGAAAATAATAAAACCATCACTTATACTTCATCAATTATAAACATTCCATAAATAATTGTATTTATGAATTTGTGTTTGTATAATTTCCATGAATATAGAAATTAATGTTTTCTTTATATATATATATATTATATTATACTAGGAAAATTGTCCGTGCGATGCACGAGTCGTAAATTTCGTTATTCTTTTAATTTGTTCGAACATTAAACATTAATTTTATTTACATGTGACTATTTTTTTAGAGGACAATAAATTTATCATTTTTCGGAATTATATTTTATATGGTATTTATTTTAATTATTACTAATTTACAATGAAAAATAATATTTATGATCATACAAATTTATGTAATCAAATTGGAATATAATACTTATAATTAGATAAAATGTGAAAAAGATTTTGAAAAAAATTTATAATATGTGACGACTCGCAAATTCCTCGTCTGTTTTAAATAAATTTTTGAAATATGTTTTATCAAAAATAGATGTATTGATGTGAAGATTGTGGCGGACTCGGCCTAGCCGAGCTCCACGTAGCCCTCACTTAGGACCTAAAGGACCCTTCAGGAAGCCCCCTGTATGCTTGACCAAGCTCAAAGCTCAACGGCCGAACAGACATCAGGCACGGGCCGACCTCATCCTCCCACCAAGGTCCGACCTCCTCGTCCGACACCACCCAGAGTCCGACACCTCCCAGAGTCCGACACCTCCCTCAGAGTCCGATACCAAGGACAGGATGACGTGTCTCACCTTATCCACAAGGACAGCTCATCCACTCATAGCTCAGTACAGGCTGGCCCTACTTGGGGCTCAAGCAAGCCCATTAGGGCAACCAGCTCCCCCCTATAAGTAGCTCCGTACTACATGGGGCTCAGGTACGTCCTCTAACCCTAATTATCACCTACACACACCAGTGATTAGGGTTACATCTTGGCTTTCTCCTTAGCCACCTGAGGACTCCCACCAAACATCACAGATAAACCCCTAGACGGAGGCTTCCCCAAGGTCTTCTTCCCTAACCTTTGGGGATCTCACAGTCTAGGACATCACATTGGCGGCGTCTGTGGGAAAAGAGAAACTTCATCCCCACCCAAAAGATTCTACCATGTCTGAGGTACAACCAGTCCAGAGGAGGAGGAGGGGGCGTCCAAGGAGGGTGCCCTCGACAGAGGACCTACGCTTGCACCTGGAAGTAAACAGAGCAGCAAGGTCCCCATAGCCACCCCCTCCACCACTTCCACCTCCTCCCCCTCCACCACCCCCACCTCCACCGCCAGAGTTCACGCACACCCACAATGGACCTTACACCGTCAACACTGGAGAAACTTCAAATCCAACACACCACCAGGACAAAGGAGAAGCAAGGGCTGATCCGTCTCCAGAAAAGAAAAAGGAAGAACCACAACGAGTGAATATGGTCGTGGTGCAAGATTTGGTAAAGTCACCGGAAAATTTTCGAGTTGAAACTATCTCGGGAGGTTTTGCCGGTGGCGGTGAGAAGAGGTCAGAAAGAAAAAGGTATGTCAACCAAGTTTTAGCTGTTCACCATAAATCTATCTGTAAGAAATCATCTCGGAACATCCCCATCATATTTTCCGATCAGGACATGGAGGACATCATCCCGGATCACAATGACCCAATGGTGATCATGGCATTGATTGGTAATTTTGAAGTCGCCCAAGTTCTCATTGATCAGGGAAGCTCGGCCGATATTCTTTTTCTTCACACTTTTCAAACACTGAAGTTGAGGCCATCCTACCTCGTCGATTTTGAAGGAAATCTTATCAGCTTCACGGGTGAGGCGATTCGCCCCCTAGGAGCCATCCACCTCCCGGTGACCTTAGGTAAGCAGCCTTCGGCCCGAACGGAGATCATCAAGTTTTTAGTCGTCGATTCCGAATCCCCCTACAATGTGATTCTGGGTAGAACTTGTCTCCAAGCCTTTGGGACGGTGGTGTCGACACTACACTTAGCCATGAAGTTTGTCGGTTCTGACGACAAGGTCGTCATAGTCAAAGCCGACCAGATCAAAGCCCGACTCTTCTAACACGCGAGTCTACGGGAAGTTAAAAAGAAACAAGAAGAGCTTACTGGTCCGATGTTGGCCAAAGGGAGAGTCCTACTCGTTGAGCTGGATGTTCGGGCCGAGCAAGATGATCTTAGGCCTTCTCCTCAAGGGGAATGGTTGGCAATTCAAATTGATCCTTCTGACCCCAACAAAACTGTTAAAGTGGGTGCCGACCTCCCTCAGGAGATCCAGGGCGAGATCATCGACCTGTTGAGAGCTAATTTGGATTTGTTTGCTTGGACCTCGGCCGACATGCCGGGAATTGATCCAAACTTTATCTGTCACAAGCTCAGTGTGGATCCGAAGGCAAGGCCGGTAGCACAAAAGATGAGACGAGTTGGGACAGAGAAAGCAAAAGTTATTCAGGAAAAGGTTTCCGAGTTGCTGGAAGCTGGGTTCATCAAAGAGGTGCCATACGCCGAATGGGTTGCAAACACTGTTTTGGTTAGGAAGGCAAACGGCATTTGGAGGATGTGTGTGGATTACACCGACCTTAACAAAGCCTGCCCCAAGGATCAGTATTCGCTGCCGATTATTGACCAACTCGTCGATAGTTCGGCAGGATACCAGCTATTGTCGTTTACTGATGCCTACTCGGGATACAATCAGATCCCCATGTATCCCCCAGATCAAGATAAAACCACATTCACAACTGGAAAGGCAACGCACTGCTACACTGTCATGCCTTTCGGTTTGAAGAATGTTGGTGCAACCTATCAAAGAATGATGAACAAGGTTTTTGATGGAATCATTGGTACCACCATGGAGGTCTATATTGATGACATGATTACAAAAAGCAAGAAAAAGGAGGACCATGTCCGAGATCTTACCATGGTTCTTGAAAGGGTAAGAGCCCATAAGATGAGACTGAATCCGGAAAAGTGCACCTTCGGAGTTCCCACTGGTGCCTTCCTCGGCTTCATGCTGTCCGAGAGGGGAATTGAAGCAAACCCCGACAAGTGCTGAGCTATATTAGAAATGAAGAGCCCTGCCGATCTAAGAGGAGTGCAACAGTTAATAGGCAGGATGGCAGCACTGTCAAGGTTTCTCCCTCAGGCCGCGAAAAAGGCCTTACCCTGGTATCAACTGTTGAAAAAAGGTACAACTTTTCATTGGGACCAAAACAGCGAAACTTCTTTCCTAGCACTTAAGGAATATCTCTCTTCTCCCCCGGTTCTCTCCAGCCCTCGGCAGGGGGAGAGTCTTTTCGTTTACCTTTCTGTTGGTGATTCCGCCCTCAGCTCGGTGTTGGTCCGAGATGAGGGCCGAAGTGAGTTCCCTGTTTACTTCATAAGCCGAGCTCTGCAAGGTCCCGAGCTCCGGTATTCAAAGATTGAGAAATTTGCATTTTGTCTGATCCTTGCTGCACGGCGGCTACGACAATATTTCCAGAGTCACCCCATGGTCGTAAGGACCGCCCAGCCCATTAAACAAGTTCTTCAAAAACCCGACCTCGCTGGGAGAACTGTCTGAGTTCGATATTTCCTACGAACCGAGGAGGGCTATCAAATCGCAAGCATTGGCGGATTTTGTGTCCGAGTTCACAGAGCCCCACCAGAGCTCTAGCTCGGACACCTGGGTGATATATGTTGATGGCTCAAGCAATCAAAAGGGAGCAGGTGATGAGCATTTTATTTCCCATTATTCCTTGCATTATTTTACTCCTATTATTGATACTTGTTGCCTATTTGACATTGTTTAGCTTGATTTAGTGATTTAGAGTTTATTGGACTAATATTCTGAATATTGTTTAATTTGGGATTATTTAGCCTAATTAATTCTATTTCTATTTTCAGGTCATATTTGGCACAAGGGCTTTTTGGACATTTTGGGAATGAAGATTTAATTTTGGAAGAGAAGATATATGATGAAGTGAAGATTGTAATCTATCTTTAGGATTATTTGAGATTTAGTTATATCTTTTAAGATTTAGATTTTATCTATAAGATATTTTTAGATTTAATTTAGAGATAAGCTTTCCTTAGGATTTGGGCCCATGATTTAGGTCCGTTTTGTGATTTAAAAAGCCAAATTCGTGTAAACCCTAAGAGAGAGCTTCCATTCACGTTTTTTACATTCTCTCTCATAGAGAAGGCTTAGTTTTGCTCTCCAAGCTTGTGGTGGCTGCTAGGGTTTCTCTCTCTTCCCTTTTCTATACGTTTTTGGTATTTTTCTTCATGGAAGGCTAAACTCTTAGGTTAAATCCCTTTGGTAATGTATCACATACTCTTGAGGTTTTGTTCTTAATGCTATTTCGTTTTTATTCACTGTTTTCATGCTTATTGATATGTTATGGTTCGCTTAGTTCCATTCTATAGAGATAATCCATGTGTATGAATGCTTAATTTATGCAAACTCGTAAAAACTCCATGCTTAGGCTTTTAATGCTTAATTAGAGGTTTGGGTTTTGGGGTGAGAATTGAATTTTCGCTTACTATTTAATTCTCACGAGTTGGACAGTGAAGAGGAAAGAAATTGATCTTTTGTGACCGATGATAGAGTTGTGAACGCGAGCCAAAGGGGTTTATCCGCTTTTCCTTATCTGTTTCTTCGTTTTAATTTAATTCTGTTTTGATTTCAATTATTCAATATTCAATATAAAAAAAACCCCCCCTGTTTTCTATGCATACTATGTGTTCGACCTTTTGCTTGATAAGATATTCCTTGGGAGACGACCTAGGAGTCACTTCCTAGTACTATACTTAAACTGTTTTTATTTGTATCGGGTACGGCCTCGATCAAATTTGGCGCCGTTGCCGGGGAATATCGGTTCTTGCCAAAGGTCATTAGTAGTTAGTTAGTGTCGTAGTTAGTATAGTTATTATAGTGTGTCGTGTCTGATTTAGGGTCTAGTAGTCAATTCTGATAACCGGTTGAAGTTGCACTGTTTGCTGTTTTGCTATTTTGTTGCAATTAGTGTATTTGATTGATTCTGTGGTTGCTAGTTCACATAGTTGTGGGTGGAATTTTTGCACGAAAATTCATATCCACACTACTTTTATCATATAAAAAGGTTTTGAGGCACCACGATCACTCAGATCATCACTGGTTGTGAGTTCCAGAAAAATTTTCCAAGTTTTAGCAGCACTGTCTTCAAATCGTCGCAACTTTTGACCCGTAACTCGGAATTTGACGAATTTTATATCAAATCGAAGGGAATTTTCTGAGTAATCTGACTTTTCTGACTTTGTCAGAAAACTCCTTTGTCTGGATCCTGAAAAAGCCGTTTTACTATTTCTTTTTTATTTTACAAGTTTTATTTTCTTAGTTTTTGGTCTCTGATTTAATTGTTTGACTTGGTTCCCTTTTGAATTTTGTCCTCAAACTTTTTGTGGTATGTTTTCATGATTTTAGGGTGCTGAAAAAAATAAAAAAAAATTTAAAAAAAATAAAAAATTTTGTTGCCTATTTTGGTCATGTATATTAGTGACAGTTTGCTATGCTACATGGTGTTCTGTTCAGTACATGACTAGGGGCAACCCAAGCTACTTGCATCCATATAACCCTGAAATTGATAGAACTTATCACAGACTAGTTAGACAAAATAGGAACCAGTCCATAGGTAGTGAGTCTATTGAGTCTTTACATAGTGAGTCTGCTTCTTTTTCTTCTATTCCTATAAATTCTGATTCTTATTCTGATTATTCTGAAAATATGGCTCAACCTCCACCACGTGAGAGGACATTGAGGGAGCTGGCTGCACCTGTTTTCACTATTGAAGATTTGTGCATCCAGTATCCCGATGACCCATATGAGCTAAGGTCTGGACTAATTCATTTGTTGCCCAAGTTTAATGGTCTTGCAGGTGAGGATCCTCATAAACATCTCAAGCAGTTCCATATTGTCTGTGCTACTATGAAACCACATGATGTGCAAGAGGATCATGTTTGTCTTAAGGCATTCCCACACTCCCTAGAGGGGCTAGCCAAGGATTGGTTGTACGATCTGGCCCCTGGTTCTATCACAGTCTGGGATGACCTAAAGAGGGCATTTTTGGAGAAATTCTTTCCTGCATGCAGAACAACAGCAATCCAAAAGGATATATCAGGCATCAGGCAACAAAGTGGAGAAAGTCTCTATGAGTATTGGGAGAGATTCAAGAGATTGTGTGCGAGCTGCCCCCACCATCAGATCTCAGAGCAGCTGCTTATTCAATATTTCTATGAAGGTCTCAACCTCATGGAGAGAAACATGCTTGATGCTACAAGTGGTGGTGCCCTAGGAGACATGACACCTTTAGAAGCCAGAGTCAAGATTGAGAAGATGGCTTCCAATTGTCAACAATTCCATGCAAGGGGCAACAGCGATGCAACCATAGTGAGAGGAGTGAATGATGTTGGCACAAGTTCTGGTAAGGTTGAGAAGCTTGAACAGAAGATAGATTCACTTACAACTTTGGTCACTCAATTGGCCATCAACCAGAAGAAGTTGTCCCTGCCTGCTAGATTATGTGGCATATGCACATCCGCTGAGCACCCCACAGATGCATGCCCTTCTGTGCAGCAGCAGCCCACGACTGGTGCTGACCAACCTGAGGCATATGCCGCCAACATCTTCAACAGTAGAAACCAGCAGCCACAGAACTTTGATCTCTCTACCAATAGATACAACCCTGGTTGGAGGAACCATCCCAACCTGAGATGGTCTGATCAGTAGCAACCTTCAAAGGTTCAATTTCAGAACAATTCTAGACCACCATATGTACCTCCTCCAGTCCAGCAACAGAGACAACAACAGGCTAATTCTGCACCACCAGCTCCTAGTACTGAGCAGCAGCCTTCATTGGAAGAGCTGATGAAACAGATGACCATGCAAAATCTCCAATTCCAACAGGAAACTAGAGCATCCATTCAAAGACAAGAGGCCTCCATTCAATCTTTGACCAATCAGATGGGATAGATGGCAACAACAATCAACACTATGCAATCTCAGAATTCTAACAAGTTGCCATCCCAAACAGTGATCAATCCAAACCAGAATGTGAATGCCATTAGTCTAAGGTCAGGGAAGCAGATTGTCACACCCACACCAGAATCTGACCTCAACAAAGATGATCTAGTTTCAACCAACAAGAAGAGCCAAATGGTCGAGGAGAGTGAGCACACAAGTACCAGAAAATCCCATCCAGCTCAGCCTTCCACAAGCACAACACCTGCTGCTGCCCAACAACCACCCCCCATTCCTCTTCCTTTCCCACCAAGGGGGGTGACTCAAAGCAAGAAAATGGAAGAGATTGACAAAGAGATACTTGACACATTCAGGAAGGTGGAAGTCAACATACCCCTTCTTGATGCAATCAAGCAGATTCCAAGGTATGCAAAGTTCTTGAAGGATCTATGCACACACAAACGGAAGCTCAAGGGCAATGAGAGGATCAACATGGGAAGAAATGTCTCTGCTCTTATAGGTAAACCCGTCCCTCATATTCCTGAAAAGTGTAAGGATCCTGGAACTTTCTCTGTGCCTTGTATCATAGGTAATACTAAATTTGAGAATGCTTTGCTAGATTTAGGAGCATCTATTAATGTTATGCCTATGTCTGTTTTCAAATCTCTTTCACTTGGACCTCTTCAACCTACGGGTGTGGTTATTCATTTGGCAAATAGATCTACTGCCTACCCCGCAGGTTTGATAGAGGATGTTTTGGTTCGGGTTGAAGAGCTTATCTTTCCTGCTGATTTTTATATTCTTGATATGGAAGAGGACACCTCTCGTAGTGCTGTCCCTATCATATTAGGGAGACCATTTTTGAAAACAGCCCGAAAAAAGATAGATGTGCATGCAGGTACACTTTCCATGGAATTTGATGACAGTGTGGTTCGATTCAATATTTTTGATGCTATGAAACATTTTTCTGATGACCACTCTGTCTGTCATGTTGACTTGATTGATGATCTGATTGATGAGCATGTTCTAGACTTTTTGCATGATTATGATTTGCCATCTTTCACTAGCTTATTTACTTGTTCTGTATGTTCTGATTCCGAAATGTGCACTGCATGCATTGAAATTGACCAGTTTTTAAATTCTGCTACCGCATCTGTTGATTCATATAATATAGATTCAGATCATGCTAACCCCATTTCTGTTTTGCATGAGTCTAATTCACTTGTTCAGGTGCAGGCGGCAGAATCCAATTCTGCTGCTCCTTTAGTTCCATCTGTGATGCAGGCACCTTTATTGGACCTGAAGCCCCTTCCTCCTCATCTCAAATATGCTTACTTGGAGGCTGAGCAGAAACTTCCAGTGATCATCTCTACCTCCCTTTCTGTTGATCAAGAGAAGCAACTGCTGGATGTGATTAGAGCAAACAAAAGGGCAATAGGATGGACTTTGGCAGACATACCTGGTATTAGCCCCTCCATGTGCATGCATCGGATTTTATTGGAGGATGGGGCTAAACCAGTGAGACAACCCCAGAGACGGTTGAACCCCCAGATTCTTGATGTGGTGAAGAAAGAGGTCACCAAGCTACTGCAAGCTGGCATTATCTACCCCATTTCAGACAGCACTTGGGTAAGCCCGGTTCAAGTAGTTCCCAAGAAGTCTGGGGTGACGGTTGTCAAAAATGAGTTGGTAATGTATCACATACTCTTGAGGTTTTGTTCTTAATGCTATTTCGTTTTTATTCACTGTTTTCATGCTTATTGATATGTTATGGTTCGCTTAGTTCCATTCTATAGAGATAATCCATGTGTATGAATGCTTAATTTATGCAAACTCGTAAAAACTCCATGCTTAGGCTTTTAATGCTTAATTAGAGGTTTGGGTTTTGGGGTGAGAATTGAATTTTCGCTTAGTATTTAATTCTCACGAGTTGGACAGTGAAGAGGAAAGAAATTGATCTTTTGTGACCGATGATAGAGTTGTGAACGCGAGCCAAAGGGGTTTATCCGCTTTTCCTTATCTGTTTCTTCGTTTTAATTTAATTCTGTTTTGATTTCAATTATTCAATATTCAATATAAAAAAAACCCCCCCTGTTTTCTATGCATACTCTGTGTTCGACCTTTTGCTTGATAAGATATTCCTTGGGAGACGACCTAGGAGTCACTTCCTAGTACTATACTTAAACTGTTTTTATTTGTATCGGGTACGGCCTCGATCAGCAGGAGCTGGTGTTATTTTGGAAAATGCGGAAGGACTCAACATTGAATATTCCCTGAAATTCGAGTTCTTAACCTCGAATAATCAGGCTGAGTATGAAGTGGTCATCGCTGGCCTCCGCATGGCTAAAGAGCTCGGCGCGGCTGAAGTTCAAATTTTGAGCGACTCCCAGTTGGTGGTTTACCAAGTTACCGGAGACTACCAAGCAAAAGAACCCATCCTGCAAAAATACCTTGATAAAGTTAAATTCCTGGCTCTTGATTTTGCAAAATTTTCTATCACCCATATCCCCCGCTGTTCAAACTCCCGAGCCGATGTGCTTTCCAAGCTGGCGAGCACAAAAGGCGGAGGGAAAAATAAAAGCCTCATTCAAGAACAAATCTCGACCCCAAGTGTGGTAATGGCTATTTCAGTATTACTGAACTGGATGCACCCGATAAAGGCATACCTCGAACATGGAATACTCCCAGCCGATCAAAAGGAAGCAAAGAAACATAGGAGAAAGTCGGCTGAGTATGTTATTATGGATTGAATCCTTTATAGAAGAGGAATGTCTTCCCCACTCCTCCGATGTCTCACCTCCGAGGAAGCTCAAGAGACCATGAACGAGGTTCACAGAGGAATGGGGAGTCACCACGTCGGAGGAAAATCCCTAGCAAGGAAGATACTGAGGGCTGGATATTTCTGGCCGACCATAGTGACAGATTCCATTGACCATGTTCGAAGATGTCCTCAATGCCAATTCTTCAGTGATGTTTATCAAAAACCCTCCGAGGAACTCCACTCCCTGGCTTCCCCCTGGCCTTTCAGCATGTGGGGAATGGACATAGTGGGACAGTTCCCAATAGCCCCAGGCCAGCTAAAATTTATCGTGGTAGCAGTAGATTACTTCACCAAATGGATCGAGGCTGAACCACTGGCAACCATCACTTCAGCAAGAATCCAGAAATTTTTTCTGAAACAAGTCATTTCTCGCTTTGGACTTCCACTCACACTAATCACCGACAACGGTAGCCAGTTCGCTGCCAACAACTTCCAAATGCTAGCTGAAAATCTTGGAATCTCTCATCGGTTCTCCTCGGTTGAGCATCCCCAGACTAATGGGCAAGCTGAGGCCGCCAACCGAGCTATTGTTGATGGCCTCAAGAAGAGAATTACACAGGCCAAAGGAGCATGGGCCGATCTGCTACCCGAGGTCCTCTAGTCGATCAGGACCACGGTTCAGACCTCAACGGGAGAGACCCCCTTCAGACTCACCTATGGTTGTGATGCGGTCATCCCCATCGAACGAAGGATTCATACCTTCCGAATGAAGGACAGACCCGAGGAAGAAAATGGAAATTTGATCAAAGAAAACTTGATACTTGCCGAAGAGATCCGAGATGTTGCCTCTTCTCGGGAGAAAAAAGCTAAGGAAAGACAAGCCAAGCAGTACAATAAAATAGTGCAACCTAGGTCCTTTGAGGTCGGAGACCTCGTGCTCCGAAGAGCAGACACTGGTCTTAAAAATCGAAGAGATGGGAAATTTGCTCAGAACTGGGAAGGCCCCTACAGAGTCGTTTCAAAAACATACTCTGGGGCATACAAGCTAGAGACACTTGAAGGAGCCGAGCTCAAGAATTCCTAGAACGTTGCAAAACTGAGAACCTACTTCAGTTAGGTTTACCTCGGATATCATCAACAGCCACCAACACTTCCAGCTAAAGTTTAAGTTTAATTTTAGTTTCTGTTAATATCTTTACATCTGCTTCCTTTAGTCCATTGTGACATACTTTTTCAATTACCTAAAAGGCAATGTACTTATGCTCATGATTAATGAAAAAGTACAAACTTGCCCCTTACTCAAGTGCCACAGTTTCATATGCGTACGTACTAGCTTCTCATTTAGCACTAGCCACCTAAATGTTGCATGGCGCTATGAACAGTCAACATCTTGAAAATAAGATCGGCTCATATGCACAGTGTACAAGGGACACCCGATAAAGTACAGCTTGCTGTGAAATGTTATCACATAGCTTCACTCAGCAACCTCTTTCACATCGGGGACGAGGGCACCCACCTCGGCTAAGGTGGGTAGATCCGAGATCCCTACCGTATGCACTTATATACAGTACCTTTTTTCAGAGGAAAACTTATAAGATTACTGCACTTACTGAGCCGTCCTAGCTTAGCTTCATTATTTATATTCAGGTCCGATCAAGTATTCTTATCACGACCTCTTCAGGCCCGATCAAGTCCGAGTACAACAAGTAAAGGCAGAACTTATATTCTCATAAACAATTTTACTTGGTTTTCTAAATTAGAATGCAACATGTCACAAACACTTGCATCTTTCAGAACAGGTTTTTTCGATAACCTCCCAACTAATCGCAGTTCGGATCCGAGGTCCAATAAATAAAAATGCAACGAGTTAAATAAACTCGCATTCGTGCAACAAGTTAGAGAAAAAACTTGCATAAAAATGACCTCGGACACTATACGTATGCAACAAGTTAAAATATAAAACTTGCATAAAAATGACAACATGCAACAAGGTAAACTAGAATAAACATGCATAAAAATAAAATGTTGTACACAATCAGCAGAATGAAGTACAATACTGTCAAGCATGTTACAAAAACATAGACATATTGCAAGCTTCCCAGCATAAGGGACTTATGCTGCTTCATCTTCAACGTCGGAAAGAACAACCGTGCTCGGATCGAAGTCCTCATCCGGTTTCTCCACCAAGGGATTGGGAAGGTTCTCTTCAGGTTGGTCAAGGTCAACCTCGGCCCCACCATTCTCATAATCCACCATCTTCCCATTTTCTACCCCGTACCCAGCACAGGCACCAACGACCCGAATTCGGAGCCCTTGGTTCAGATAAAGAATCTGCTCTACGGCACCAGCAAAAATTTTGCTCCCCCCCTTCTCAAAGTCGAAGTTTGCCTCTGCCGCTGCTATCTTATGTTTAAGAGCTTGAGCAGCTCTTTTCTTCAGCAAAGTTCGGACCCTTTCAACCTCGGCTAGGCCTTCTTGCCGACCAGCCTCTCTAGCTTCTGCTCTCACTTGAGCCAAGGCTTGCCTCATAACTTTTCAGAAGCTCCTCCATCTGCTGGCGGTGCTTCTCTTCCAGCTCGGCCAGTTTCTGCTCGGCAGAGTTTTTGCTATTATTTAGACCCGCCACCTCGGCCACCATTTCAGATCGAGCCTTTTTCTTGGCCGGTGAAACACACCTTCGGCCACATCATCAGCAACCTCGGCCAACACATTGAACATCGTGGTTGACCTCTTCAATTGACAGGCCAACTCCTCGGCCATTCTTTTCCATTCAGCTCCCGACATTTTTATCAGGGCTTCTTTAACCGAGGGCTTGGCCATAGTGGTCGGCGGCCTTGGGAGTATATCAGTTCCCCTCCTCGGGCCGTCCGAGGAAGGAGGGGTACCGGTAGCATTGACAAGTTCGGTACTTGGAGTCGGAGACTGAGGAGGAGGTGGGGCGATAATCACCGCAGGAGGAGTAGGATGGAGTGGAGCCAAATCGGTGGAGGTCGTATCAGTAGAGAGCTCAGCGGGAGCTGTCTCATCGGAAGGGCTTTCTGTTCTCTGCCTCTTCCGAGCAGCCATTGCAAGCTTGAGTGCCTTCGACGACATGTCCGACCAATGTTCCTCTGCAAAACAAAAAGACAATGAAAAATTAGTAAGAAAGTTGAGAGAAAATGTACAAGTGTAAGAGTAAAGTTAACTACCAATTCTGGTCAAGACTTCGCTGTCAGGACACTTCATGAAAACTCCAATGTCGAGCTAGAATTTCCGAGCACGATATTCGGTTTGGAAATGATGGGCCGTCACGGCCTCATCAGCGTCAAGCGTTGCGCCCAACCACCTCTGCGGTGTGCCGATGTGGCGACTGAAGAACTCTGGGGTCCACTCCAAAGGGAACTTCGGACCCATCTCGGACCGAAACCAAGGTAGCCCCGTTCCAACATACTTGTACTTAAAAATTTTTGGCTTGAAATGCTTCCAAGAGTCCGTAAACATGCCGAATAGCCCACAATGACTTCGGGCCTTGGTCGACACCCAAAGCCGACCAGTAACCCCGTCTTTATTACTAACGAATGGGTTGTACATCCACAGGAAGAGCCGAACTGTGCACACCAAACCTCTGGCCCCGCAATATTTTTGGAACGCTCGAAGGAATGACCAAGTGTTGGGATGAAGTTGTGAAGGGGCTACTCCGAGCTCGTTCAGAACCCTCATCTCCAAATCGGTAAAAGGGAGGGTCACGCCGAGGTTGTGGATCAGATCGGCATAAAAGAAGAAAGAATTGTTGTCTGTTCGGCTGCATATTCTGTCGTTCGCCGAGCAGGGGAGTACGTCGTAAGAGGTCCCAGTAGCGTCCCCCGAGCAGGGCAGCACGACCCCCTTCACTCCGGCAAGTTTATCCTCGGAGTCCAAGCTGGACCGAACTCCTTTGGGCTCCACATCGACCCATTGGTACTGATCGGCGTCAAAAGGTGCTGGGTAGAGTTCTGGTCGGCTGATGTACTTCCGAGGAGGCATTTTACCTGTGGAAGAACAGGGGAGCTCGGTGTTAGTCGTACGGGTTACAAAAAATAACCCCCCAGAAAACCCCCTCGAAGTTATTCCGAGGGGCGAGCATCTCCCCTCTACCACAGGAACCCCCCGTTCGTACGTCCTCTCTCTCTCTCTCCATCCTCTCGAAATCGGCACGCTCCCCACCATCGACAAATTCGGCCCAGGCATATTGTTTTATCCATTCCCTCTTCTCTTCCCAGTCCCGAGGATAGACGACCTCAACGGGATCAACCTCCAGGACTTGTTTTTCATATCTTTGCCTATACTCCCTCTGGCGATGGAGCGCCTCGTCTACCTCCGTGGAGGAGCAGGACGAAGAAGAGGAGCCGTCCTCCTCCTCGCTACTGCTTGATGACAGGGAGACTACCCCAGCCCATTTCCTAAACCAATCCCTACTCATACTGAACCCAATCTACTCCTTTGGTTTTCTGAAAAATAAAAACAAAAAACATGAATCAAAAACCCTCCAAAAAATCCTAAAACACCCCAAACCCAGAAACAACAAAAACCCCAAAGATATTCCCCAAAACCAAAACCTCAATACTCAAGGAAAAAACCCCAACATCGTGAAAGCAGAAACAGAGAGCAAAAATATTAAATCCCTCCCATGTAAACCATTAAATAGTGAAGAGAGATGAAAGGGCAGCGATGAAGAAGAACAAGTGAAAGAAACCAGTACCTGGAGAATATTGAAGCGAAGGAGAATGGAACTTTAACAAGTTTGATGGTTGGATTCACTGTTGAAGAAGGAAGAAAGAGAAGAGAGTTTGCAGAGAAAAGAGCCAAGGGAGTTTGTGTCTGAGAAGAAGGAATTCGACAAGGAGAGAAGGAAGAGAAGTTTGCAGAGAAAGAATAACCACTGGAGAGAGAAAGAGGATTTTTTTTGAGTCAAAGAGGGAGAAGGGAAACCGTTTTCCCCCCATTTTCGAAATTTGGGCCTGGCCCAAGTGGCCCAACCCATCAGATAGCCACACACGACGGGGCACGTGGCGCAGAATAAGGGGAGTCACGCACCTCGAGCAACGTTGCAATTATGGCAACGCTTCGGTCAACGTAACTCCTGACACGTGTCAGATCTGGAGAAGGCAAACGTCACGTCGGAGCAGGTGAAAGGACAGCTTTCAGACCTGCTCCGTCATAATGAAAGGACGTCAGAGACAGCTGGATCCAGCTCTCGGCAGCTCATCGCCCGAACTCCCTAGAACCTCGGACCAAGGCTCAAATGGCCTTGACCGAGCTGGGGGGCTTATGTGGTGGACTCGGCTGTTTATGTGGTGGACTTGGGAAAGGGACCTGAACCAAGACCTCGGAACAAGGCTCAAATAGCCTTGACCGAGCTGGGGGGCTTATGTGGCGGACTCGGTCTAGCCGAGCTCCACGTAGCCCTCACTTAGGACCTAAAGGACCCTTCAGGAATCCCCCTGTATGCTTGATCGAGCTCAAAGCTCAACGGCCGAACAGACATCAGGCACGGGCCGACCTCATCCTCCCACCAAGGTCCGACCTCCTCGTCCGACACCACCCAGAGTTCGACACCTCCCAGAGTCCGATGTAACACCCCATATAATAATTACCCTAAATTACCCGAAGATTAGGATTTAAAAATTTCTTTTTCATTAATTCAAAAACATCAGAGTTATAAGCGGAAGACTTTAATATATTAAAAATCAAAAGCATAAATTAAGTACATCCAGATCGGTCATTCAAAATACAAATCAGGGTTTTAGCTCGGCCCAACTGGCCGAGACCCAATACAAAACAATATTTTAGCTCGGCCCAAATGGCCGAGACCCATCCACCTATCTGACTCTAAATATCCTACTCTCCCTGTGAGGGAGAGTGATCCTGCTCGGTCGGGGACTGCGTCTGCTCGGGCTCAGTACCAGAAAAATGGTAAGGAGGTGAGCATTACACAGAACTTAAATAAGCAGTTTCTAAAATGCCATACCGAACTACCAAGCCAAGCACAAGTAGTCAATTAACAAATAGTAACAAGTAATCAAATCACATGCATACATCATCATGTAATATTATTTAGCTCGCTCACATCCTACCAATTCCCCTTATCCTCTTTCCATAAATCATACACTCGGCATCTCGACCACTATCCTCTTACCTCGGTAAGCCATCTCTCTACCTCGGACTCATTACTCATTATTCCATTTTCACATAGTTTACAATCTTTTAATCTTCTCGGATGCATACACCTAGTGCATGTCTTGCACCATTTAAAGTCGGATATCGGAGTGTCATCCATAATTGCGAGTACCCAGTACCCGTCTTACAGCTTCACATACCCGGTATGCGTCTGACGCGATCAATGCACGCACCCAGTACGCGTCTTCTATGACCAGGAGCACTACCGCCGATCATTCTATGGAGTAAGGAGTGTCCATAAATGCGAGCACCCAGTACTCGTCTTACAGCGGTGCATCTCGGCGACTTACACGATCAATGCACGCACCCAGTACGCGTCTGCTATGACCAGGAACACATCCCACCGATTCCGTGCTCGGAACCTTGTGTGAATCATAAATGCGAGTACCCAGTACCCGTCTTACAGCTGCACATACCCAGTATGCGTCTGATGCGATCAATGCACGCACCCGGTACGCGTCTGCTATGACCCGATCACACAACCATTTCTCTTTAATTCCTCTTATCCTTTTTAACCATTCATTTAGCTCGGCCTCTCTCGGCTCACCCTGTTATTCATCACTTAATTATTCTCATTATCCTCTTAACCATTTCTTAGCTCGGTCTATCTCGGCTCACCCCTTTAACCATTTCCTTATTCCATTATCTTTTCTCATTACCTGACTTATTACTCTATCTCTCCTACTTTCCGTATATACCATTTCCCCATACCCGTTCTCAACCTCTCTCAGCTCGGCCCAGTTCGGCCACAGATATAAACAACAAATATCAAAGCTCATAAACATTTATACAACAAAGTTCATAACCCTTTTACATCAACAACAATAAGAATAAAAGCATTCAACCAATCCATCATGTAAATACCAACATATAGCATAAAACAATATTCCATATTCACCTAACACCCATGTTTCTAGTTCATTTATTAGTTCCCTTTACCCTTTTTACCTTTCCTTTCTCATGTTAACCTATATCCATTCCCTAATCTAACACCCACTCTCAGTACCCTTTATGAACACCCTAGAAACCCAAACTCAAGTAGAGGTAACACTCACTCCTTACCTCAAACCGTGAGAGATAAGAGTTGAGAGTTTGAGAATGGCTTCCTTGATGCTTGACCTCTTGAGCTTAACACCCCTTGAATCCTTTTCTCCAAGCTGCCACGAGTTCCTCCAAGCTGCACCCAACTCCACGGCGGTCCAGGGACTCCAGAACGGAAAAGAGGACGGCGGACAGGAGGTTTCCGGTTGGTGGAAGAGAGGGAGGAAGAAGGTGGGTTGGGGTTTGGTTGTTGGATTTCAGAGAAGAAAATGAGGGAGAACAATGAGAGAGACGAAGGAGAAAGAGGAAGTGAAGATGCAAAGTGTGTTATGTGGTGTTTGGGCTTTCTTTTATTCGTTTAGGGAAAACATTTGGGTGGCTAGGATTCATCGGCTTCTTGGGGAAGCTAGAATGTGTGGACAGGATTCATTGGCTTCCAAAGGAAGCCATGAATAGTACTTGAAAGGGACATAAAGCAATGATAGTGACATAAAGTGAATGGCAAGGACAATGTACGGATGGTACGAATCCCAAAGGGCTACAGCTCAACATGAGCTGGCACGGAGGAGCTAGGACGTGTCGGCTCTGGTACGTCGGCTAGGATACGTCGGCTCGGATACGTCGGCTCGGTTTGTACGAACAGCAGTAGTCCGAGCTTCCTTCTCGGATGATACTGTGAGGTATGCTAAGGTCGGCTAATCCAGACTGGACAACAGGTTCCGCGTTTGGTTCCCATCCAGCTCGGTTCATATGCACACAATCTTATCTAGCTCGGCCGGGATCGGACCGAGGTCCTATACTTACATCCTAGGTCGGCCTATGCTCATACTACCCTTCTAACCTTGTACAATTTCTAAGGCTTAATCCTATCCTTAAATAAATATTTATATACTAAAATTATTTTATTTAATATTAATTTTCAGGATGTTACATCCGACACCTCTTACAGGAATTTCGTCCTCGAAATTTAGTCGGCATTGAACAGTTGCGGATATGACTGCTTCATCTTCTCCTCGAGTTCCCAAGTAGCTTCCTCCACATTATTCCGATTCCAGACGACCTTGACCAAGGAGATTTCCTTTCCTCTGAGTCGTCTGATCTGTTTGTCCTCAACTCGGACTGGAAGAACCTCGAAAGTCAGCTTCTCTTTTAGCGGCAGCTCGTCCACTGCTATCACATGCGAGGGATCGTGAATGTACCTCCTAAGTTGAAAGACATGAAACACATCATGGAGCTTAGACAAGTGCGGAGGTAGAGAAATTCTGTAAGCTACTGGTCCGACCTTCTCCGATATCTGGTACGGTCCGACAAACCTATGGGTCAACTTCTTTGATTTGATAGCTCGGCCAATACCCGTTACAGGGGATACCCGAAGGAATACATGATCTCCCTCGATAAAGTTCAAGGGTTTTCTTCTCTTGTCGGCATAGCTCTTCTGTCGGTCTTGGGCTGCTTTCATCTTTCCTTGTATCATTCGGATCTTCTCGGTTGTCTCATGCACAATGTCGGGACCAATCAACAAATTTTCTCCTATCTGGAACCAGCATAAAGGCGTCCGACATTTCCGACCATACAATGCCTCGAAAGGAGCCATTCCAATACTTGAATGGAAACTGTTGTTGTAGGTGAATTCGACCAATGGCAATAGTGTTTCCCAGCTTTCCGACTGTTCAAGCACACATGTCCTCAACAAGTCCTCAAGAGTCTGAATGGTGCGCTCGGATTGTCCATCGGTTTGGGGATGATAAGCTGTGCTAAATCTCAACTTTGTACCCATGGCTTGCTGTAAGCTCTGCCAGAACCGAGATAAAAAGCGGGGATCACGGTCCGACACGATACTGCTCGGAACACCATGGAGTCTGACAATATCCTTTATGTACAATTGCGTCAGCTTCTCCAAGATGTACTTCATGCCGATCGGCAGGAAATGAGCACACTTTGTAAGTCGGTCCACCACAACCCAAATGGCTTCCTGCCCTGATCTCGTCCTTGGTAGACCTGATACGAAATCCATCGAAATGCTGTCCCACTTCCATTGAGGGATCTCCAAGGATTTGAGTAATCCTCCTGGTTTTTGATGCTCGATCTTGGCTTTCTGACATGTCAAGCACCGAGACACATAATCGGCCACGTCGGTCTTCAACTTCGGCCACCAAAATAACCTCTTCAGATCCTGGTACATCTTTGTGGCTCCCAGATGAAGACTCATCTTCGTCTTGTGGGCTTCTTCCATCAACTCTCTTCGGACTTCAAAGTCCATCGGAATGCAAACTCGGCCCCGAAATCGTACGAGACCATCGGGTCCTTTAGCGAAGTCGGGTTCATCCTTGTCTCCTGCTCTTTCTAGGAGCTTCTGGAGTTCTAGGTCGACAGCTTGTCTTTCCTTGATGAAACCCACAAAATCATTGGTTACTTGCAGCATTTCCAGGACAACACTGTTTTCCTTCTTCTGTATGCCGAGGTTAAGATCACTGAACTCCTGCATCAACTGCATCTCTCGGACCATCATGTTGCTCAAATGAAGACTCTTTCTGCTCAAGGCGTCGGCCACCACGTTGGCTTTTCCAGGATGATAGTGCAGGTTGAAATCGTAGTCTTTCAAGAATTCCACCCATCTGCGCTGCCTCATGTTCAGTTCCTTCTCGTCGAACAGGTAGCCGAGACTCTTGTGGTCGCTGAATACTTCAAACTTCGTCCCATACAGGTAGTGTCTCCAAATCTTAAGGGCGAACACCACTGCTGCCAATTCGAGGTCATGCTTGGGGTAGTTCTGCTCGTGTTGCCGAAGTTGCCGAGAGGCATAAGCCACCACTTTTCCTTGTTGCATTAACACACAGCCGAGACCCTGCTTCGAGGCTTCACAAAATACGTCAAAGGTCTTGGTCGGATCGGGCAAAATCAACACGGGCGAACTCGTCAACCTTTTCTTTAGCTCTTGAAAGCTCTGCTCGCACACCTCGGACCATTGGTAGGGTGCATCCTTCCTGGTTAACAAAGTCAACGGTAGAGCTAGTTTAGAGAATCCTTCAATGAATCTCCTGTAGTACCCTGGAAGACCAAGGAAACTTCTGATCTTAGTTACCGAGTTCGGTCTCTCCCACTTAAGTACCGCTTCCACCTTGGAGGGATCAACTGCTACACCTTGCTCAGATATCACATGTCCGAGGAAATGAACCTCGTTGAGCCAAAAGCTGCACTTAGAGAGCTTAGCGTAGAGATTCTTATCCTTCGAAACCTGCAACACCGTTCTCAGATGCTGCTCGTGTTCGCTCGGACTCCGAGAGTAGATGAGGATGTCGTCGATGAAAACTATTACAAACGAATCCAGGTAAGGTCGGAAGATCCTATTCATATAATCCATGAAGATGGCAGGAGCGTTGGTAAGTCCGAAGGGCATAACCATATACTCAAAATGCCCATACCTCGTCCTGAAGGCTGTCTTCGGAATGTCTTCTTCTCGGACTCGGATCTGGTGGTATCCAGATCGGAGGTCTATCTTTGAGAACACTGACACTCCCTTGAGTTGGTTCAATAAGTCGTCAATCCGAGGGAGGGGATATTTGTTCTTCACCGTTACCGCGTTGAGCTTCCGATAATCAGTGCACATTCTGAGGCTACCATCTTTCTTTTTAACCAATAAAATCGGAGCTCCCCAAGGTGAGACGCTTGGTCGGATTAGCTTTTTGGCCAAAAGTTCTTCCAGCTGCTTCTTGAGCTCTTCTAGCTCGGGAGGTGCCATTCGGTGCGGAGCAATTGAGATCGGGCCAGTTCCCGAAAGAAGGTCTATACTGAACTCTACTTCCCTGCTCGGCGGTAAGCCAGGCATTTCGTCCGAGAAAACCTCTGGAAATTCTCTGACCACAGGAATTTGGTCTAAGGTCGGTTCCTCTGTTGTCTCTAACTTCGCAACAGAAGGGCCACTAAAGATTACGGTCTTTTCTCGGAAATCGAGCAGGACATGGTGTTGAGACATCCAGTCCATGCCAAGGATAATATCTAGCTTGGTTAAGGGTAGACAAATCAAATTGACTTTAAAATCTCTGCCTAATACTTGGATAGGACACTCTAGACACATTTTAGAAGTGATTACAAAAGAATTGGTTGGGGTAAAATGGATAGTTTGTAAGGTATTTCTACTGGGGATAGTTTTAGTCTGTTCATACAGTCAAGGGAAATGAAAGAATGTGTGGCTCCACAATCAAATAACACAGCACATGCCATGCTGTCCACTTGGCAAGTACCTCGGATCAGCTCGTCAGCATCTGTCACCTCTTCACCATCCATGGTATAAACTTTGCCCCTCTGCATTGGTCGGTTAACACCGGTCTGTTGAGCCTTGGTCACATTGAACTCTTCCTTCACAATATTCTCGATACACCGAGCTGCAAAATGACCAGGCTTGCCACATCGGAAACAGGATCCTCTTGCTCTGGTCGGATCCAGACTCCATCATTCTCCCCTGTGCTGCCTCCCGCAGTGTTGACATATCGGATAGGGGCCAAGAACAACCACCATCTGACCACCGCTCCTTGGAGCTGTTGACATTCTGGAGTTTGGATTCACATAGGGAGCAGATCTCTGGACAGCTCCTTTTCCTCTGATCGGACCCACTCCTTTCTGTGCCGACCTGCTCCTCTTTCCATCAGCTTTCCTTTTGAGCCTTTTCTCATAAGTGCTAGCCATGTTCACCAACTGCGAGAGATTGGCCACGTTCTGATATTCGAAAGCGAGCTGAATATCATCACGGAGACCAAACTCAAACTTGATGCACTTGGTACGCTCATCAGCATCTCGGTAGCTTCCAGAGTAACGGATCAAATCCTCGAACTGAGCGGCATACTCCCCGACACTCAAGTTCCTCTGTTCCAGTTTGAGAAAAGCGAGCTCCTTCTCTCTCCTGACATCCTTGGGAAAATACTTTCCGAGGAAGCGAGATCGGAACAAGTCCCAAGTGATGACCTCATTAGCCGCTTCCAGTCCTCGGCTCTGTTGATCCCACCAGTGCTCGGCTTCACTACCCAGCACAAACTCGGCCAATCTCACCCTGCACTCATAGGGCGGTTGCAGAGATCGGAAAATCTTTTCAATGCCTTGGAGCCATCTCTGGGCTCCATCAGGATTGTAACCCCCTTCAAACCGAGGTGGTTCGTTCTTCCGAAATCGGCTCATCCAGTCAATCTCGACCGGAGCCGGAGGTTGAGGCTGAAGGGCTGCAGCTGCAGCTGCTGCGCCTGCGGCGATGTTCTGAGTGAGGTTCTCAACCTGATTCTACTGAGCCTGCGCTTGGTTCTGTTGTAGTTGAACCAGAGTTTCCAACACAGCAGCAATTCGGTCGTTATCACCTCGTCTCCCAGCCATGCTGCTCGGTCATGGAGAGAAAGCCAATTAACCACCGAAGAAGTAAAGATTTATATATATATATATATATATCAAACTATAATTCTATAAGCTCTTTTATCTAACTTAGACCTTTAGACTTTACTTATTTGTCACTCTCTTGGTGAGTAACCACTGAAGTCCTTTGTAACTCCAATAGGCCGAGGAGAAACTGCTCTGATACCAAAAATGTAACACCCTATATAATAATTACCCTTAAGTACCCGAAGATTAGGATTTAAAAATTTCTTTTTCATTAATTCAAAAACATCAGAGTTATAAGCGGAAGACTTTAATATATTAAAAATCAAAAGCATAAATTAAGTACATCCAGATCGGTCATTCAAAATACAAATCAGGGTTTTAGCTCGGCCCAACTGGCCGAGACCCAATACAAAACAATATTTTAGCTCGGCCCAAATGGCCGAGACCCATCCACCTATCTGACTCTAAATATCCTACTCTCCCTGTGAGGGAGAGTGATCCTGCTCGGTCGGGGACTGCGTCTGCTCGGACTCAGTACCAGAAAAATGGTAAGGAGGTGAGCATTACACAGAACTTAAATAAGCACTTTCTAAAATGCCATACCGAACTACCAAGCCAAGCACAAGTAGTCAATTAACAAATAGTAACAAGTAATCAAATCACATGCATACATCATCATGTAATATTATTTAGCTCGCTCACATCCTACCAATTCCCCTTATCCTCTTTCCATAAATCATACACTCGGCATCTCGACCACTATCCTCTTACCTCGGTAAGCCATCTCTCTACCTCGGACTCATTACTCATTATTCCATTTTCACATAGTTTACAATCTTTTAATCTTCTCGGATGCATACACCTAGTGCATGTCTTACACCATTTAAAGTCGAATATCGGAGTGTCATCCATAACTGCGAGTACCCAGTACCCATCTTACAGCTGCACATACCCGGTATGCGTCTGACGCGATCAATGCACGCACCCAGTACGCGTCTTCTATGACCAGGAGCACTACCGCCGATCATTCTATGGAGTAAGGAGTGTCCATAACTGCGAGCACCCAGTACTCGTCTTACAGCGGCGCATCTCGGCGACTTACGCGATCAATGCACGCACCCAGTACGCGTCTGCTATGACCAGGAACACATCCCACCGATTCCGTGCTCGGAACCTTGTGTGAATCATAAATGCGAGTACCCAGTAACCGTCTTACAGCTGCACATACCCAGTATGCGTCTGATGCGATCAATGCACGCACCGGGTACGCGTCTGCTATGACCCGATCACACAACCATTTCTATTTAATTCCTCTTATCCTTTTTAACCATTCATTTAGCTCGGCCTCTCTCGGCTCACCCTGTTATTCATCACTTAATTATTCTCATTATCCTCTTAACCATTTCTTAGCTCGGTCTATCTCGGCTCACCCCTTTAACCATTTCCTTATTCCATTATCTTTTCTCATTATCTGACTTATTACTCTATCTCTCCTACTTTTCGTATATACCATTTCCCCATACCTATTCTCAACCTCTCTCAGCTCGGCCCAGTTCGGCCACAGATATAAACAACAAATATCAAAGCTCATAAACATTTATACAACAAAGTTCATAACACTTATACATCAACAACAATAAGAATAAAAGCATTCAACCAATCCATCATGTAAATACCAACATATAGCATAAAACAATATTCCATATTCACCTAACACCCATGTTTCTAGTTCATTTATTAGTTCCCTTTACCCTTTTTACCTTTCCTTTCTCATGTTAACCTATATCCATTCCCTAATCTAACACCCACTCTCAGTACCCTTTATGAACACCCTAGAAACCCAAACTCAAGTAGAGGTAACACTCACTCCTTACCTCAAACCGTGAGAGATAAGAGTTGAGAGTTTGATAATGGCTTCCTTGATTCTTGACCTCTTGAGCTTAACACCCCTTGAATCCTTTTCTCCAAGCTGCCACGAGTTCCTCCAAGCTGCACCCAACTCCACGGCGGTCCAGGGACTCTAGAACGGAAAAGAGGACGGCGGACAGGAGGTTTCTGGTTGGTGGAAGAGAGGGAGGAAGAAGGTGGGTTGGGGTCTGGTTGTTGGATTTCAGAGAAGAAAATGAGGGAGAACAATGAGAGAGACGAAGGAGAAAGAGGAAGTGAGGATGCAAAGTGTGTTATGTGGTGTTTGGGCTTTCTTTTATTCATTTAGGGAAAACATTTGGGTGGCTAGGATTCATTGGCTTCTTGGGGAAGCTAGAATGTGTGGACAGGATTCATCGGCTTCCAAAGGAAGCCATGAATAGTACTTGAAAGGGACATAAAGCAATGATAGTGACATAAAGTGAATGGCAAGGACAGTGTACGGATGGTACGAATCCCAAAGGGCTACAGCTCAACATGAGCTGGCACGGAGGAGCTAGGACGTGTCGGCTCGGGTACGTCGGCTAGGATACATCGGCTCGGATACATCAGCTCGGTTTGTAAGAACAGCAGTAGTCCGAGCTTCCTTCTCGGATGATACTGTAAGGTATGCTAAGGTCGGCTAATCCGGACTGGACAACAGGTTCCGCGTTTGGTTCCATCCAGCTCGGTTCATATGCACACAATCTTATCTAGCTCGGTCGGGATCAGACCGAGGTCCTATACTTACATCCTAGGTCGGCCTATGCTCATACTACCCTTCTAACCTTGTACAATTTCTAAGGCTTAATCCTATCCTTAAATAAATATTTATATACTAAAATTATATTATTTAATATTAATTTTCAAGATGTTACATCCGACACCTCCCTCAGAGTCCGATACCAAGGACAGGATGGCGTGTCTCACCTTATCCACAAGGACAGCTCATCCACTCATAGCTCAGTACAGGCTGGCCCTACTTGGGCCTCAAGCAAGCCCATTAGGGCAACCAGCTCCCCCCTATATGTAGCTCCGTACTACATGGGGCTCAGGTACGTCCTCTAACCCTAATTATCACCTACACACACCAGTGATTAGGGTTACTTCTTGGCTTTCTCCTTAGCCACCTGAGGACTCCCACCAAACATCACAGATAAACCCCTAGACGGAGGCTTCCCCAAGGTCTTATTCCCTAACCTTTGGGGATCTCACAGTCTAGGACATCACAAAGATGAGTGTTTTCATGGACTTACAGCCAAAGGTTTCATTATTTGAGATTTCTTTACAAAGCGAAACTCTTTGTGAACTCTAATAGATTTGATAACTTTGAAAATTCATATCTTTTTAACTGTAACTCCGAATTTTATGTTCTTTTATGAAAACGGTCGTATTGAAATGTAGATTTCAAAAATGTAACTTTTATGATTTTCTGGATGAATTTACGAAAATTTATTTCCGAGTGCATTGTAAACGAATTTTGAGTATTTAAATTAGTAAAAATAGTTAAAGACCTCAAATGAACTTTCCCTTTTGAGGATCTCTTTCATATATGGAAATATGATTTTAGAAAATGAAATGGGGTTTATAAATGTAGCCAAATAGTACAGTTAATTGTTTTAGTTAAAGTGTGCATTTTTAGAATTTTTATTCACTATTGTGGGTGATTGTCATGTTATAAAGGGAAAATTATTTTATGTGATCTTATAAAATGAATTTGAGATAAAATGAGTATTTGATGTGAGGTGTATGTGAATGCTTGTGTGATGTATGAATTCTTTGCATTCTATTATTTTCCATTAAGGTGACATAGCATTTTAATATTTGTATGATGTGTGTGATTAGGAAAATGAAAATGCAAGATGTATATAAGAAGCATAGGTGGCGAGCATGCATGAGAGAAAGTAGGAGGGTTTATTTTCTTCTAGGCTTAGAAAATTGGAAGTAAAATTTAATCTATGGAAAATAAATTAGGAGATGTGATGTAGGAAATAAGAATGAGGTGTGATAAGACCTAAAGCCTTAAATTACTCCTTTGTGTCTCCTTGATAAAATTCACTCATGCAAATCTTCCAATTGCCAAAATTGCCCTCCACCTTAACACATGAACCAAATTATTCCAAGGGAAAAAGAGGAAAATCACGGTTTGCCTATAAATAGGCTTGGCCATGGTTCATTTTCCCTTCATTCACTCACTCCTTCACTTTCATTCCAAACCAAACACCAACACTAAGAGCTCATCCAACTCTTAGTGAGAGAGAGAGAAAGAGAGAGTGGAGCCGTGGGAAGAGAAGGAGAAGAAGAAGAGGATTTCAAGTTCTATTCAAGATTTTCTTTGAAGATCAAGTGTTTGGAGTTAGAAGATCAAGCTTAGGTAGAAACCCTTCTCTTTTCTTAGAATTTGTTTCAAAGATCTCAAAGATCTAAGCGTTGTGTAAATTTTTGTAAGTATGTAATTAATTTCTTTGCATGTTAATTTTTATATCTTAAATCATGATTTATGATCATTGCATGTGATTATTGGGTTGATAAGTGTATGATATAAACTTGGTTGGAGATAAAGTTGAGATCTTGAGCTCTTGCATGTGGATTTTTAAGCTTTCTTATGATTTTCTACACCTATCTCTACTTGGATCTAAGAATGTAATCAAAGAAATAAACATGCATCAATCTAGATGATGCTCACGGTTTTGGTTCCTTTTTTTTACTTGAAATGATTTTTGATCTTTGATTTGTATTTTTATGTTGATTTTATGACTTGATTCATAAGATCTAAGTACATGCATGTTGATGTTGATCTTGAAAAGTTATTTTTATGTTTCTTTGAGAAATAAGTTGAAAGTGTTTATTTTGATTTATGATCCTTGCATGTTTTGTGAAAAAGCTAAGACTTTGATGATTGCATGTTGGTTTTGTGCTTAGAATAGTTGATCTAAGTGATTGCATGTCATGATCTTGACTTGATCTATGATAAAGCTTTAATTTTGAGTCATGCATGTTGTTTTTGAGCAAAAAGATTTGATCTTTCTAGATGTTCATCACGGTTTTGAAAGAAACTAAGGAAAGCAAGCCTTTGAAAATGATTTTGAACCAAAAGGGACTTGATCTATGTATTATGCTCTTTGCATGATAAATTTGAGTGAAAAAGATTTGATCTTTCTTGATTTCATGTCACGGTTTTGAAGAATAATTAGGGTAACAAGCTTTAAAAATGATTTTTAGTATAAAAAGGCTTTGATCTAAGTGTTTAACCTTATGCATGCAAGAGATTTGAAATGAAACTTTGATTTGTGATGATGGTTATTCGGTCAAGCTTAGAAAACTAGGAGATCATGCTTTGATCATCATGAAAAGGCACATGCATGTTGATATTCATTTGATTTAAGGATTTTAAAGTGCATGCATGAGAAAATTTAAATTGAAAAGGTGAGACTTTGGTGTGATAATGGATGTAAATTGTTGTGTTGATTGAGCTAAGAAAAATGAATTAAAGTTTGTTTATTTTTCATGTAATAGCTCACGGTTTTTTTTTTAAAAAGAAAAAGGGAGAAATAATTCCATGATTTTATGTCTTTGATTTCAAACAAATCTTGCTTTGATTTGTGTGAATTTTCGACCAATGCATGTTAACAAGGTTAAGATTCTTTTCATTAAGTGACATGAAGTAATGAGTATGTTTCATGTGTTGATGCTAAGTTTTGTTTGGAAATATGAGTGAATGATTTTATTGGGTAAAAAGTTTAAGTTTGCATGTGAATATATATTCGGCCAAAGTATGTTTAGGAGGATAGGACTTTATTTTGTTAAATGCTAATTGACATTTAAGAAGTATATGATTCAAATGAATTGATTTAGTAAAGTATTGTTGCTATTTGAGTGTTATGTAATTACTTGAGAATGTTTGTGCACGAAAATAACTTTGAAGACTAGTTAATTGTAAGGTGGTTGTCTTTGAATAACTTGAATTTCTGGATTGTGTTTGATGGCTTCTCTAGCTCTATTTTTAGCATTGAAGCTTGATTTTTAAAGTAACAAAGTGTTGGTTTTGTAGTAAGGAATGTCTGGGAAGCAAAAAGTACTTTTACATTGTTTTCGAATTTTATTAAAGTGAATTTGCAAAACAATTCTTTGCTGTCCAGAATTGTTTAAAGTTGTTTCTTAGTTTTAAAAAGTATGTTCATGTGATTTGAAGTATGGTTTTCAAGTGGTATTTGACTTGGGAAAAAGACGGATTTAAAACGGTAAATTTTTTGGTGTTTTCAAATATGATTATGGTGCTGTCCAAGACGGACCAGCAACCAAATCAATTAGTTAAAATTACTTTATTGGATATTTTCAAATGGTTTTGAGGTACTTAAAGTACTAGAAAATATTAGAGTTGTTTTGAGAAAACAAATATGCTTTAAGTCTTCCGACGAGAAATGAATTGTATTTGAGTAAGTGGAGACTTTCTTGACATGAGTTAATAACAAAAACGTGCTCTGTTTAATACGAGGAATGGTAAAGACGGGGGATTGGAGCAGCTGAGAGCGACGAGGATCTTCGGAGATCGTGTGCGTTTAATTGCTGGACTAGAGGTGAGAGAGAAGCTTTCCTAAGACACCGTGGTATTTAGGTGATTTATTAGGACGTTCCGGATCATCTCAAAGATCGGAACTTGGTGGTTCTGAGTCAGTAGTATAGTGGCAATTGTCTGTGTTGTGTGGCCACTTATACGAAGGAGACAAAGACCACATGTTGTTATGTGATGGAATTATATGATGATGATTTTAAATAGCATGCTTATGTTTATCTGTTTAAATGTTTAATGATGTATGATGTAACACCCCGATTCGGCAACTTGAAAACCACAACAACATAAATTAAGTATAGCGAAAATTAGGGCCATTTTTTTTTAAATCAAGTGTTACACAAGATGAGAACATTTAGATTGTCAAAACATAGTTACATTTAAAACTCATGTTCTCACATTGCATAAAACCTTTCAAGTTCCAAACCGAGATGTCACAAGACACCGCACTTTGAAACCCGTTTCTCAAAACCTCATTTGTTTACAACAGCCCAATTACTTATTTCAAAAACATTAGTGTTGAATAAAACTTTTGCCGGGGTACAGTATGATAGAGCTAAGGTAACTAAGAACTTATAATGGAATACAATGCTCCAGGGGATTTACCTAGCTTCTAGTCATACACACTAACACTATCCCTCTATCTTCGAATCTTGGCAGCCCAAGCTCTCGGTCCGCAAGTAGAGTTGTCGTCATCAGCCGTCTCAGGAGTCTCTCCCAGAGAGTCATCTTGTACTTGCTTATCCTCCTTTTCTCGATCTAAAAGCTTCTCCATATACCATCTTCAGGGATGAACTTCTATGCTCCTCCTTGCAGGGGCACAGGTGGATCGCTACACGCTACGCCATCTACCCGTTGCAATATCAGCAATTGTCGATACAACAACATGGTAGGAGAGAGTCAGTGTTCTGAACACTAACGGGTTGACCTTGCGGTCTCAGGGTAGATTCAATATAAAGATAGACAGATAATACAACAGAACAATATAACTAAAACAGCATAACATAGACATTTATCATAATGCAATCACATCATCATCAACATATATATAACATGTTATACACATAGCATATATGAATCACATATAACAAAGCATATCATAATATTCCAAACACATCAATATCATCACTCATAACCAAATAATTCATTACGCTTACATCCCAACTTTCTCAATCTTTCCGATACTCATTTATGCTTTTCTTCTTGAACCCTTCATTATATGACCCTCACAAATCTTTCCATTCTTTCGTCATTCGTTGCCTCAAGATTTATTAATTATTCCAAGAATCATTTCTCGGACTTGTCTTATCATTTTTACTCAATACTTGATATCTTTAATGTACTTTTCTTTGAAACATCTTAGTCTTTTAAGTTTTAGCGTTCCGGTTCGCTCAATGATGTGGGGAATTCACCATTGAGGAAGTCACACACGTCTACATCTCCTCGGTCATCCACCCAACCTAGTCGGAAGCAAACAGGAGTACAGGACCTTTACCGCGCGGGCACGACAGCTGTCTCACAATCAATTGGCCCCAGGCCAGGAGGACTACAACCTCAAATCAATTCAATTCAGTTCATATCATATCATATCATATAATAAAGGCACACTGTAGAAAATTCGGTACAGTGGCAATCACAAATGCCCCGTTCCAGTCCCTTTCACTGTTCAAGATTTGCAATCTAGGGGGCGACAATATTTTCTAGTGGGCCTGCAGAACTTGCCACGACATTGGACCCAGTCCCTACCACGTTCGTATGCCACCTGTGGAGTTCGTTCTCCCTAGAAACATACTCTAGACTTCTTGACGTTTCACCGTCATTGTCCTCCCCTAATGCAATCTCCTCCTGAGTATCCGCAGATACCCATGGTTCCTTCCTCTCCACTACTTAGATACGACACTCATGCCTCACCGCGTTTGTTAATGTCTTTTAAAGTCTTTTAAGGTTAGTTTTAGAGAGTTTTAATTAGCGGCTGAATCCTAACAGTCGGTTCATCCTTGGTGCATCCCTTCAATGAAACCCGACCACTAATCGCAATCCATTCCCCAAAGAATCTCAATGGCATCTTGCCTCAAATCACTTTCTCTTTCATTTTATCAACATTGTTCTCATCAGCATCATGCTCAGCAGCATCCTTAGCATCTTCTCATCATCATGGTTCAGCAGCATCATTAATATCTTTCTCCTCCGTTGTCGCTTAGTAGCATCATCAGCGTCTTTCTCCTCCATTGTTGCTCCATAGCACCATCAGCAGCGCTCTCCTCAGTTGTTGCTCATCATCGCCACGCTTCCGCTCGCCTCGTCAGGTATTTCTTGTCACCATCTTAAAATCATCTTTTCATTTCATTTCTTTCGAAACTCATTATTAATTCTCTTTCATTCATTATTTATCTCTTTTCATAGCTTCATTTGTGACGACCCAACTTTTATTCCAAAACTTAATATTCATTCTTAGAAAATTCGACCATTTTTTTTTTTTTGAAACTAAAAGTCAGTCATCATCCATTATCGAGTCTTTGCGGAAATTATAATTATCATGAAAGAAACTATTCATATTATATTTCATAAAAAGGAAAGTACATTTCCATTACATTAAAACTATCACCACTAGGTTTAACTTAAGTACTCTAGGTCATTACATTATATTACATATCTTACAACAAAATTTATAATAACCTTGAGCAACTGGTTCGGAACTCAAAATATCAAATAGATAAGAGAAACCTGATGAGTAGCACTATCCACACTCCAACATCCCAACTCAACTCAATCATCAGTTCCCCACTGACTACCAGTTGAGTTGTCCATGAAATCATCATCAGCCACCGGGTTAGCATCCTCCACCGGATCCTCATCCTCTATCGGATCCTCCTCCTCCTCCTCCTCTTCATGTGCCGGTTCAGATGGCACATATACCGGAGTCCGAGATCGGGCTCTAGTGGAAGGACGAGAGGGAGCAGGAACCTCCAAAATAATTCTTTCTTCAGAGGGTGATGGACTTGGTGGGAGGGTGCGTCTCGGAAAACGTCTTGGCGGTGGTGGTGGTGTTCCATGCCGAAACACAAAATTGGGCGGAATGTGCATAATGTACATCATTGGGATTCTCGTCCTACGCGGACGCATTCGGGACCATGGGTTCGGGTGACGGAAAATAACTTCCACGTCTCCCTCATAGATGGCCCGATGATCCTCGAAGTTCCACTCCCCATTAGGGAGCGGCCTCATCTCCACGCAAAACATATTCCTGGCCATGACCTACAACAAGGGATTAGGAGTGAGCCATAGCTAAACACAATAACAAATGAGCATAACAGAGGCTAGAAATAACAAGCACAAGTTTCCAGATAGCAATAATAAATGCATATGTATATGCTCAAACTGTCTTTTAGAATATTTCATTTAGTTTCGTGATGCATGCCTACTCTCCATTCATGCTACGCGGTTCGGCATCCGAGTATCTCAGGCTCGGGATATTCATAATCCTATGGTTCATCAAACCGGAGCGTATTCACAACCCAGGCGTCACGATTTGATTGGGAATTTGGCCATCATAACATTTTCATGTTACGGAATCCAAATCATCACAGCATCTTCGTGCTATGGCATCACAGCTATCTCAGGGCTGCGGAATACTTCTACCTATACCAGATTCCACAATCAAAATCGGAGCATCTCCATGCATGTCAATGTCACATAATTGTTCATTGTCTTTTTCTCTTTTAATTCATATCTTTGAATATCATGCCTCCAATATAGAGACCCAAAATTCATAATCCTTCTTGCTTATAACCATCTTTTCATTTTTGCATTAACTGGTGCTTGTGCTTTCCAAAAATTCCATCAGCGGCCCAGCCACTTTGTGATGGTTTTATACAATAGGAATTTAATTACGTTGTCATTAATTTGTGCAACGACCCCATCTAGGACTCCCAAAATATCAACCAAGTGGGTAAAAACTTCCACTGGGACGTGGGAATAAAATCAACCAAATGGGTGTACGCACCTCCATTGGGACATCCTGTCCGATTATGTCAACCACTGAATAAAATTCCAGTAGGACTCATCCAGGATAAAATCAACCAATGGGATTAAATCTATAGATATTAAGAGCAGAAATTAAAATTTAAGCATATAGGAGTTTAGACGAGTTAATCTTTAATTACTTCATAAAGAAGTAAAGATTTTCTGAAAATTATTTTAAATTACTCGAGTAGTTCTTCACATACTCGAGTGTTCATGTAAAATTACTCGAGTCCTTCAAGACATACTCGAGTGTTCTTCCCATTTTCCAGAATACTCGAGTCTTTCTTCAATTACTCGAGTGTTTTAGCAGCAGCAGCACCAGTTTCTGCACTTTATAATGCCAATTCGAGTTCAGAGCCTTTCCTTTCCACTTTTATGCAAAACAGTAACTTAGATACATAAAATAAACATGTTAGAACATGTAATCAATATTGAAACAACATCAAATGCAATAAATCACAAAATCAACATAAACTTAGCAAATAACCATTTCACATATGATTTTCATTTCCTTTTGTTTTTAACTTCGAAAATTGATCCAGTGAGCATCATTAGGTCCATTTAGACATGTTTGGTTTATAAAAACTTGGGTTTATGACCTCTATGTCATATTCCCAATTCAAACTTCACCCCTTGATGAACCATATGAGGTTCCTACATTTCCAGCTTGAAATAACTCATTCTAGTATTTAGATAACTCCTCCCTTACCTTAGAGAAGCTAATCAACAAGTAAAACGACAGAGAAATCGGTTGGATCAAAAATCCAAATTCTGGACTTGGTGAAAAAGAGTTGAACAGGCTGACTTTGGCCACAGATTTCACCACGGATTTGGCATGAAAAGAATGAAACAAGTTAGTTTCAGAAACTAGGATATACTAACTTTAATCAGAAACAAGTTTGACACGAAAAGAATCCATGAATTTACCAAACGATTTCAATGAAGATGAATACTTGAGACTGAATGTTACTCTGTTTTTCTCAGTTTTGAACCTCCAACTTTGTAGGCCTAGAACCTGATCTTCAGAAGGCTATTTGAAGTGATTTCGAGTTCTAATTCAAGAATGGAATCAGAACTTCAGTTTGTGTTTAGGTTTCAAGGAAAATGGGTGAGGATTGAGAGAGAACAAAGGGATCAAAGTGAACTCTGTTAAACAGGGAAATTTCTGGTCAAATTCGGGTTTTGGAACTTCAGAGGTGTTGATGCTTCACCCAAGCATCAATTTATAGTCTAAGAGTACTTCAACTCGAAGTAAGGTTCAGCTCTATGCTTGTCACGTCAAGAAACCGCGTTTTGGTGCGAAATTAATTATAAAACCAACTTATACATTTAGCCAGACTGCTCGATTTACTCGAGTCTTTTTCTTTCTACTCGAGTATATTTCAAAAACTCAAGAACACTCGAGTCTTTTCTGACATACTCGAGTCTTTTGACTCAAAATTCAAATTTTCAAACAGATAGTGATTATACTCGAGTACCCTCTACAATACTCGAGTAAAATATCTTAATTTCAGAAAAATCATTATTTTTTTCAACACATTTATTTATTTTGTTTATAAAAATACAGGACCTTACATCCTCCCCCACTTACATAGAATTTCGTCCCCGAAATTCCGATTTACAAAAATAGATGTGGATATTCATCCCTCATCTTAGACTCTAATTCCCATGTGGAGTCAGACACTCCACCTTGCCCCCAGAGAACTCGTACTAACGGAATCTCTTTCCCTCGCAGCTTCTTAATCCTTCTATCCTCTATTCTCACGGGTCCAAGATCAAACGTGAGATTTTCTTTCAGCGGTATCAAATCTTGTTGCAATTGCACAATCGAAGATGGATCTTGGATAAATTTGCGAAGCTGAGAGACATGGAAAACATTGTGCAGGTTGGACAAAAATGGGGGTAGGGCGATCTGATACGCGACAGGGCCTACTCGTTTCAAAATCTGATAAGGGCCGATGAACTTAGGAGATAGCTTCCTTGGCTTCATTACCCTTCCAATTCCAGTCGTTGGCACAACCCGCAGGAATACATGATCTCCTTCTTGAAATTCGAGCTTGGATCTTCGTTGGTCGGCATAGCTCTTCTGGCGACTTTGAGCGATCTTCATCTTCTCTTGGATAGTCCTTACCCTTTCAGTCGTTTCTTGAACTAATTCAGGTCCGATGAGAGCCTTCTCCCCCACTTGGAACCAACATAGCGGGGTTCTACACTTCCTTCCATAGAGGGCTTCGTACGGGGCCATACCGATGCTTGCGTGATAACTATTATTGTAGGTGAATTCCACAAGTGGCAATAACCGATCCCACCCTTCTTGATATTCCAGAACACACGCTCGAAGCAGGTCTTCCAAGGATTGAATCGTCCTTTCCGATTGACCATCGGTTTGAGGGTGATAGGCGGAACTCATCCTCAACTGCGTTCCCAATACCTGATGTAAACTCTGCCAGAACCGGGACACGAAACGGGGATCACGATCCGATACAATACTCGAGGGAATTCCGTGCAATCTAACAATCTCCTTAATGTACAATCTTGCAAGCTTCTCCAACGGATACTGCATGTTGATGGGAATGAAATGTGCAGACTTCGTTAAGCGATCAACCACAACCCAAATTGCATCAAAGCTTTCTCTTGTTCTTGGAAAACCACTTACGAAATCCATAGCTATTCCATCCCACTTCCATTCTGGTATGCTTAAAGGTTGTAGTTCTCCTCCAGGCTTCTTATGCTCGATCTTCGCCTTTTGGCAGACAAGGCAAGACGCTACGTAAGACGCAACATCCCTCTTTAGTCCGGACCACCAAAACATCCTCTTCAGGTCTTGATACATCTTCGTTGATCCAGGATGCATACTTAGCTTGCTCTTGTGGGCTTCCTCTAATACAGCTCTCCTTAATTCTTGATTTGCCGGGATGCAGATTCGATTCCTGAATCTCAAAATACCATCAGATCCTAATTGGAATTCCGGTTCCACTCCTTCCATTCCTAATCTTTTCTTCTCTAGAAGCTCCTCGTCCGCTTGTTGAAGGTTTCGAACTTGACCCTCAAACTCATTTGTGATTTGCAACATTCCTAACTTGACGCAGCTCGGCTTGAACTGAATTGCCAAATTCAAGTTGCGGAATTCTTCAATTAGCTGAGCTTCCTTTATCATCATCGTACTCATGTGCAACATCTTCCTACTGAGAGCGTCGGCTACAACATTAGCTTTGCCGGGGTGGTAATGCAATTCGAAGTCATAATCCTTCAGGAATTCCATCCACCTACGTTGCCTCATATTCAGTTCCTTTTGGTCGAAGAGATACTTAAAACTTTTATGGTCGCTGAATACTTGGAACGTATTACCATACAGGTAATGTCTCCAAATCTTCAAAGCAAAGACAATGGCAGCCAATTCCAAGTCGTGAGTAGGATAGTTCCCTTCATGCACCTTCAGCTGACGAGATGCATAAGCAACAACTTTCCCTTCTTGCATCAAGACACAACCCAAACCTTGTCGAGATGCATCACAATAAACATCGAAGCTTTTCCTAGGATCAGGCAAAATTAACACTGGAGATGATGTTAACTTGTCCTTCAACGTCTGGAAGCTAACTTCACACTTCTCATCCCAGACAAAAGGTTGCTCTTTCCGGGTCAAACGAGTCAACGGAAGAGCCAACTTGGAAAAACCTTCGATAAACTTCCGATAATATCCAGCTAACCCCAGAAAACTTCTTATTTCAGTAACCGTCTTTGGTCTTTCCCATTGCAAAACTGCTTCTACTTTGACCGGGTCCACAGCCACACCATCCTTTGAAATTATATGACCCAAGAAATTGACTTTTTCAAGCCAAAATTCACACTTGGCCAGCTTAGCATATAATTTCTTTTCCTTCAAGGTCTCCAAAATAATCTTCAAATGATTAGCGTGCTCTTTCGGATTCTTCGAATAGATGAGAATATCATCGATAAACACCACGACGAAGGAATCCAGGTAGGGTCGGAACACTCTATTCATGTAATCCATGAATATTGCTGGAGCGTTGGTCAACCCAAATGGCATCACTACATACTCGTAGTGTCCATATCGTGACCGAAAAGCAGTTTTCGGTATATCTTCCTCCTTAACTCTGATCTGATGATATCCTGACCTCAGATCAATCTTTGAAAATACCGATGCTCCACTCACTTGATCTATCAAATCGTCGATTCTTGGCAACGGATACTTGTTCTTGATGGTAACCTTGTTGAGTTGCCTATAATCAATGCACATCCTCATTGATCCATCCTTCTTCTTCACGAATAAAACCGGCGCTCCCCAAGGCGACACACTTGGTCTGATGAACTGCTTTTCTAACAAGTCCTCCACTTGCTTCTTTAATTCAGCTAATTCTGCTGGAGCCATACGATAAGGGGCGATAGAGATAGGGCCAGTACCGGGGACTAGGTCAATACTGAATTCTATCTCTCGATGCGGCGGCAAACCGGGCACTTCATCGGGAAACACTTCGGGAAACTCTCGAATAACCGGAATATCTTCGATCTTTGCTTCCTCTTTCTTTTCTTCAGCAATGGTTGAAAATAGGCACACATAACCTCCAGGTTGCTTGGCTGGCGACTTCTCACCAGGAAAGATGATCGTTCGAACCTTGCAGTCGATTACTACATGGTTGGATGCCATCCAATCCATGCCCAAAATGACATCGATATTGGACAACGGCAAACAAATCAGATTTATTCGAGAAATCTGATCTCTTATGCTAACCACACAACCGACACATGCTCTTGATGCAACAACATGAGCATTCGTGGGGGTAGACACACTCAGTTTAAACGGGGTCTCCGAGACAGACAAATTTAAACGCTTGACACATTTCTCCGAGATGAAGGAATGCGTTGCTCCGGAATCAAATAAAAAGCGACAAGGCATGCCATTGAGGAAATGGTTACCTTGCACAAGGTTGTCGGCCTGCTTTGCTTCCTCTCCAAACATCGTGAACACCTTTCCATTGACCCAAGGTTTGCTTCCTTGTCCTTGGTTGCTTTGACGCGGGGGTTGGCGGCACGCACGGGCGATGTGTCCGGTCCCTCCACAATTGAAACAGACTGGTGGCTTGTCCCTCCAGCATTCTTGACTAGGATGAGAGCGTCGACACTTGCTACAAATCTCTGCCGGAGCCGGAAGACTAACTGCTCCAGAAGGTTGTGCTCTTCCCTTTCCTTTGTGCCAATATGGGCCTCCACGATTTCCACGGTTATTCTTATGCTGATTGCGGTGGGGTCCATGGCTTCCTTGACTGACTTCCTTCTTGAAGTTGTTCTTCTCGAAAATGCGACATGCACTAATCAGGATTGGATAGTGACGAATCCTTTGCACGCTTACAGCTAGTTTGATATCTGACCTTAGCCCATTTTCAAACCGGGTGCACTTCGAGTATTCGTCAGGATGATATTGGAAGTACGGGGAGTACTTCATCAGCTCCTCAAACTTTTCAGCATACTGGTCGACAGTCATGCTGCCTTGCTTCAAGTCTAAGAATTCCATCTCCTTTTGGATCCGAACATCATCCGGGAAATACCTCTCCAAGAATTTTTCCGTGAAGACTTCCCAAGAGAGCTCGCGATGATCATACTCCAAGAACTGGCGGGTCTGCTCCCACCAAGTTGCAGCTTCCCCATTCAGCATGTAGGCCGCGAACGTGACCTTCTGAACTTCCGTGAGAGTCAACGTTCGGAAAATCTTATTCATCTCAACTAACCAAAACTGGGCTTGCTCAGGGCAACGACCACCCGAGAAGCCAGGGGGTTTACATCTACGGAAAGAATCTAGTCCTTGAAATTCAACAGGGGTTACATTGCTGGGAGGACGGGTTTGCTGCAAGTTTTCCAGGACCGCAGCCATACGGGTCAGAGCCTCAGCAATGTTAGCGTTATTACGTCCAGCCATCTATCTTACAGAATCCAAAAGGGAAAACTTAATTAGATTCTGCTATTCTATATCTCAAAATGCAAACATGATTCTAGAGTATGCAATGGTTAGTGTGTAAGGCCACACTCCAAGGCCGAGAGTTGAACCATTGCTCTGATACCACTAAATGTGACGACCCAACTTTTATTCCAAAACTTAATATTCATTCTTAGAAAATTCGACCATTTTTTTTTTTTTGAAACTAAAAGTCAGTCATCATCCATTATCGAGTCTTTGCGGAAATTATAATTATCATGAAAGAAACTATTCATATTATATTTCATAAAAAGGAAAGTACATTTCCATTACATTAAAACTATCACCACTTGGTTTAACTTAAGTACTCTAGGTCATTACATTATACTACATATCTTACAACAAAATTTATAATAACCTTGAGCAACTGGTTCGGAACTCAAAATATCAAATAGATAAGAGAAACCTGATGAGTAGCACTATCCACACTCCAACATCCCAACTCAACTCAATCATCAGTTCCCCACTGACTACCGGTTGAGTTGTCCATGAAATCATCATCAGCCACCGGGTCAGCATCCTCCACCGGATCCTCATCCTCTATCGGATCCTCCTCCTCCTCCTCCTCTTCATGTGCCGGTTCAGATGGCACATATACCGGAGTCCGAGATCGGGCTCTAGTGGAAGGACGAGAGGGAGCAGGAACCTCCAAAATAATTCTTTCTTCAAAGGGTGATGGACTTGGTGGGAGGGTGCGTCTCGGAAAACGTCTTGGCGGTGGTGGTGGTGTTCCATGCCGAAACACAAAATTGGGCGGAATGTGCATAATGTACATCATTGGGATTCTCGTCCTACGCGGACGCATTCGGGACCATGGGTTCGGGTGACGGAAAATAACTTCCACGTCTCCCTCATAGATGGCCCGATGATCCTCGAAGTTCCACTCCCCATTAGGGAGCGGCCTCATCTCCACGCAAAACATATTCCTGGCCATGACCTACAACAAGGGATTAGGAGTGAGTCATAGCTAAACACAATAACAAATGAGCATAACAGAGGCTAGAAATAACAAGCACAAGTTTCCAGATAGCAATAATAAATGCATATGTATATGCTCAAACTGTCTTTTAGAATATTTCATTTAGTTTCGTGATGCATGCCTACTCTCCATTCATGCTACGCGGTTCGGCATCCGAGTATCTCAGGCTCGGGATATTCATAATCCTATGGTTCATCAAACCGGAGCGTATTCACAACCCAGGCGTCACGATTTGATTGGGAATTTGGCCATCATAACATTTTCATGTTACGGAATCCAAATCATCACAGCATCTTCGTGCTATGGCATCACAGCTATCTCAGGGCTGCGGAATACTTCTACCTATACCAGATTCCACAATCAAAATCGGAGCATCTCCATGCATGTCAATGTCACATAATTGTTCATTGTCTTTTTCTCTTTTAATTCATATCTTTGAATATCATGCCTCCAATATAGAGACCCAAAATTCATAATCCTTCTTGCTTATAACCATCTTTTCATTTTTGCATTAACTGGTGCTTGTGCTTTCCAAAAATTCCATCAGCGGCCCAGCCACTTTGTGATGGTTTTATACAATAGGAATTTAATTACGTTGTCATTAATTTGTGCAACGACCCCATCTAGGACTCCCAAAATATCAACCAAGAGGGTAAAAACTTCCACTGGGACGTGGGAATAAAATCAACCAAATGGGTGTACGCACCTCCATTGGGACATCCTGTCCGAATATGTCAACCACTGAATAAAATTCCAGTAGGACTCATCCAGGATAAAATCAACCAATGGGATTAAATCTATAGATATTAAGAGCAGAAATTAAAATTTAAGCATATAGGAGTTTAGACGAGTTAATCTTTAATTACTTCATAAAGAAGTAAAGATTTTCTGAAAATTATTTTAAATTACTCGAGTAGTTCTTCACATACTCGAGTGTTCATGTAAAATTACTCGAGTCCTTCAAGACATACTCGAGTGTTCTTCCCATTTTCCAGAATACTCGAGTCTTTCTTCAATTACTCGAGTGTTTTAGCAGCAGCAGCACCAGTTTCTGCACTTTATAATGCCAATTCGAGTTTAGAGCCTTTCCTTTCCACTTTTATGCAAAACAGTAACTTAGATACATAAAATAAACATGTTAGAACATGTAATCAATATTGAAACAACATCAAATGCAATAAATCACAAAATCAACATAAACTTAGCAAATAACCATTTCACATATGATTTTCATTTCCTTTTGTTTTTAACTTCGAAAATTGATCCAGTGAGCATCATTAGGTCCATTTAGACATGTTTGGTTTATAAAAACTTGGGTTTATGACCTCTATGTCATATTCCCAATTCAAACTTCACCCCTTGATGAACCATATGAGGTTCCTACATTTCCAGCTTGAAATAACTCATTCTAGTATTTAGATAACTCCTCCCTTACCTTAGAGAAGCTAATCAACAAGTAAAACGACAGAGAAATCGGTTGGATCAAAAATCCAAATTCTGGACTTGGTTAAAAAGAGTTGAACAGGCTGACTTTGGCCACAGATTTCACCACGGATTTGGCATGAAAAGAATGAAACAAGTTAGTTTCAGAAACTAGGATATACTAACTTTAATCAGAAACAAGTTTGACACGAAAAGAATCCATGAATTTACCAAACGATTTCAATGAAGATGAATACTTGAGACTGAATGTTACTCTGTTTTTCTCAGTTTTGAACCTCCAACTTTGTAGGCCTAGAACCTGATCTTCAGAAGGCTATTTGAAGTGATTTCGAGTTCTAATTCAAGAATGGAATCAGAACTTCAGTTTGTGTTTAGGTTTCAAGGAAAATGGGTGAGGATTGAGAGAGAACAAAGGGATCAAAGTGAACTCTGTTAAACAGGGAAATTTCTGGTCAAATTCGGGTTTTGGAACTTCAGAGGTGTTGATGCTTCACCCAAGCATCAATTTATAGTCTAAGAGTACTTCAACTCGAAGTAAGGTTCAGCTCTATGCTTGTCACGTCAAGAAACCGCGTTTTGGTGCGAAATTAATTATAAAACCAACTTATACATTTAGCCAGACTGCTCGATTTACTCGAGTCTTTTTCTTTCTACTCGAGTATATTTCAAAAACTCAAGAACACTCGAGTCTTTTCTGACATACTCGAGTCTTTTGACTCAAAATTCAAATTTTCAAACAGATAGTGATTATACTCGAGTACCCTCTACAATACTCGAGTAAAATATCTTAATTTCAGAAAAATCATTATTTTATTCAACACATTTATTTGTTTTGTTTATAAAAATACAGGACCTTACATCATTCACATCATTCCTCATCTCTTTCTCAATTATTTCTTATAATTCCTTATCCGCACTTTCTTTCCTCTTTAGTATTAATTATTACTTTCACAGTTTCATTATTATCGTTTCACGATTCACACGTAATCAAACATTTTCTAAACAGAATAAAGTATACTCAACAGATAAACATTTAGCACGTAAACAAACAGGTAAACATATAACACAAATATCTATATCGCCTAATTCTTAGTACTTTCACAATCCATCTATTCGGATTGCGAGCAACCACGTTACGGGATCACAGCACTCTCACTCACCTTGATGACGAAACTTCCGAAAGTTTTCCCAGTCGCTTTAGAAACGATTCCCATAAATTCTTAATTTTCGTTTGGAAAACACTTTGAAACAATTCCCTTTTTCGAAAACACATTGCCAATATCCAAAAAGATTTCAAATCCGACTCAAATCTCTAATAAAAAGGTTTTCAAGAAACTTTGAAACAATACTAAAACAAAATCCATTCTTCTTTATTTAAAACATTCCAGTCATTAATCATTAAACAAAATTTAGAGTTCCAGAACATAAAATTTCAAAACCAAGTCAAATTAATTTATTGAAATCCCAAACTTCACAACATCATCAAATACTGATAAAAGAATGTCATTTAAAAATTTCAAATTACTTAAGTTGTTTAAATCGCACTTTTCAAATAAAACATTTTTCGATTCCTTTAAAATCTACACATAGACTCTTCACAAATAAATTTCACAAACACAATTCAATACATTCAATTAGCATAAAGAACAATCACATACAAATTTCAAAGCATTCACAATACAAGTCACATTTCACATCATTCAGAACCATCAATTAAATTTTAATCTTAATAAATTAATTCAATTACTCTTAGGAAAATAATTTAGACTAAATCTTTTAATTAACTCAACAAAACCGAATCACACATGATTAACAATTTTTCCAACTATATGCACATGCTTTGGCCGAATCATACATATATGGTTTTGCAAAGATTTAATGCACAAATAAAAACATATAATCATGAAATTATTTTCTTTATTTTAGAACCAAAACTGTGAGCATCAAAAAGGAAAAATCAACAATTTTAATTCATTTTCAAAACTTTAAATCAAACACAATTTGGATCACAAACCACTTCAAAGATTCACACATATTTTCTTTTAAATTCAATTACTTCATGCATGTACTTTTTAAGCCTTAAATTCAATTAGTCGTAACATGCATGTACCCTTAATGAGAAACAAACATAGCTTCCTACTTTTCCCTAGGATGGCCGAATGTCAACATGCACCAAACAAGATTTTTGGTTCACTTTTTCAACACACAAAAGTCATATAATCATATCAAAACATATAGGATTTCAAGGCAAACTTTTTAAAGCATCACACCACACCATTTACTCACATCAACATGCAAGAATATTATCAAAACAAGATTTTTGTGACACCCTTCCGAATTACCCAAATATAATATAGTATTTAAGCTATTATATTGGATAATATATGGACTTGTGAGTGTTAAGAAAATAACTGAAATAAAATTTTCTTTTAAAGCGGGTGCACAAATCGTCATTTGGAATTCTTGGAGAATAAGCTCTAAACCATTTCAAAACATTTGTATCGAGTTCGGCGATCTCTAAAACCTTTTCACAAATAGGGTAACATTCGCTCTTTGGAAACATCTTTATATCATACAAGTAAGTAAAATTACCCATGCTTTGTTCGATAAGACTGATACCATCAAATAATATTTTATAGCCGAGCTCTTAAATAGATTAAATCAGAGTAAGCGGAAATTATTGGACTATGCAACTGATAGTAATATAAACTTAGGTTTTATATATATAAGAAAATCATAAGTACATAGCCCATAACAGAGTCTCCAAGTTCCAAAATATACAAGTCCATGAAACAGATCTATATAACAGTGTAACCACAACCCTAGAGTACTCCAAAAGTATATCTACAATATATACATAACCAAAATACAACTCCAGGGGTAATCACGTAGATCTGGCCGCATCAGATGTGGTAGTAGTAGTAGCAGTCTCCAAAAACACAAATTGTAGCATCATCATCATCACAGCAGCAGCAAAGTATCCTCCACAGCCTCCACAACATCGGATCCTCTGATCCTCATCATATACCCTATACACATACCTAGGGATCATCGTCCCTCCAATCACTCCCAGTAGAATGCACGACAGGCTCGCTCCCACTCTCGTCCTCCACCGGATCCTCCTCGATCTCATCCGATGGAGAGTGTTCCCTACCACTGGGAACCGGGTCAGGTGATGGTGAAACCCTGACTGGGCTCCTCGGATCAGAAGGGGGAGTCTCCTCGCGGACGACTCTCGAGGTAAAAGGGTGAGAGCGGGTAGGTCGAAAACGAAAACTATGATAAGAGCGAGCTGGTCGCGTGGGAGGTGGTCCATGGTAAGTGTAAAACGGGGGTACATGCATAGTGTATATGATGGGAATCCTAAATCTACGAGGACGGAATCAGATCAACGGGTTCGGGTGGTAGAAGGTAACCTCTACCTCTCCCTCGAACACCGCACGATGGTCCTCATAGATCCATGTGCCACTAGGAAGTGGCCGGATCTCGATGCAAGCAATGTAACGAGACATCACCTACAAGGGCATAGGGGTAAGCAATTCTATACACATAATCAACAGAGAATAAATTGTGCAATATGAGTATGTAAATATGCATCAATTAACAACAATCACATATATCACTTAGCAGTTAATTAATGCACATAGGATGCTCACACTTATTCCATTTATCACAATTAATTTAGATGAGTGGCATGATGCATGACTTTAGCTCTCAAGCCTATCTCCATCATACTATGTCACTCTCTGACGTCCATCCCTGACAACCCAGCACTCAACAGTGCGTTGTATTCCTAGGTATACAACAATTCGTACATTCACCTAGAATGTACACGACAAGCTTGGAATCTATGCCACCCGAGCATATCCCGTCATCCAAACGGTCCGTCATCCAAACGGTATAACCATATCGGCATCCACTCAGCCGACCATGCCAACGATGTGTCATCAAGCAAGCGTATTGGCATTCCTAGAGGCCCTCCACATGTTTACCAAAACATGATATACGTCCTACCATCCAAACAACAGAATGAATGCATTTTATCTTTTGGACTTAGGGGAAGTTGATTAATACTTTACAGGCCACCTAGGCTTATTTCTTTATCAAAAAGGACTGTCACCAAACGATCTATTTGTATTAATCAATTTCTCTAAGTCTTGATCCCTTGAACTATTATTAATAATTCCTTAATTAATTAAGTCAGAATTGAAAATGGTGTTTTCAGGTGCTGGGTAATTTACTCGAGTAAAATTCAGTACACTCAAGTGTTCTCCAACTTTTCCAGATTACTCGAGTGTTCTTAAGATTCCTCGAGTGTTCATGACTTTCTAAGGATTTGGGTTTCAAATTCAATAAATTACTCGAGTAGTCCATAGGTTACTCGAGTGTTCATCCTGATTTCCAGAATACTCGAGTGACCCTGAATGACTCGAGTGGTTGGCCTTAACTTGTCCTCAGGTCATGCTCGATACTCGAGTAGTAGACACGATACTCGAGTGTTCTAACTTCATTTACATTGTTTTTCAAACGTTTTACTCGAGTACCCTGTATATTACTCGAGTGTTTCGCAGCAGTTTACACTGAAAACTTAGTTTTATCATACCAATTTCATTTCTACTCATTTCCAGTCCATTCCAAGGATCAACAGAGCACACATAACATACTTCGAACATGTTACAACATTCATTTCATATCAAAACACAGATTTGACAGAGGATTCAACAATTATGCATAAAATACACATTTTAACAACTCAACACCTCAAATTGCATAATAAGCACAATACTCATGAAGTAAAGTTCATTTAAGCTTGCATGCATGATTTAGAACTTGCTCAACACAGTTTTAGAGCATGGATTGGTCTCCAAACCAAAGTTCCTATTCAATCTAAGCCCTTAGAGCCTCTTGGTGGCTCTCTAACACAATTCATGGAATTTAATCTCTATCTAGTGAATATAATTACTTCCCCTTACCTCTCAGACGTGAATCAACCAAGAATTGACAAGAACAAAGCTCCAAACTTCTCAGACCAACTTCAAGCATCACATGCAGAGCATTTTGAGTGCAACACCAAAGTGGAATTGGTTTACACATGAAACAGAGAATATAATTGGGGAAATTAGATTTTCTAGACTCTATACAACATGGACTCACTAAAGAAACTGAATTTGAGACTCAAGAATTCGTGAGCTTACCAGAATCAATGATCAAAGTAAGCTCCCAGACCAAGGCTTGACAGAAACAGCTTCACTTCAACTCCTTGAATCTTCCACCACACTCACTCAATCCTCACGATTTTGGTGTTTATACAAAGCTCGAGATGTGAGCTTTGTATTCGTGTATCACTCAAGCCCTAACACTCAGAACTGAAAGAGAATCGAAGGCAACAAATCTGAAACCCTAACTTCATCAACAAACCCAAACTTAGCCAAATTCTTCACAAATTCGATGTTGCCGAGCTTTTATAGACATGGAGAAGGCCCATGCAGGACGACACGACGCCTTCGAGCTGTTGATGATGGAGTATTCGTGTCAAGGAGAGGGAATCGTTCATGGTGACTCATCAAACGCACTAACTTGTGCAGTTTGACCCAGAATACTCGAGTATTCAGAATAATACTCGAGTGTTTTGCCCAGATTTTGAAAAATAATTATTTTATTTACTTTCCCTCCAAAACCTTTCCTATAATTGCTTCTAGGTCCCTACCCAGGGACTAATATGCAAAATACTCATTTTAGGCATTTATTATATTTATTAAATAATTTCACACACCTAAGCTAGTCACATGAACACATATTTTAATCAAGGATTAACATAGAAACCATTAATTATAATTAAATTATAATTAACATTTCATTAATCGGGGATTAAAATTTTGGGGTGTTACAATTTTCATCAAAGATTTCTAATAAAACTTAAGTTCATCATTTAAGCTTAAATAAGAATCAAGATCACACCTTAAATTCCTAAAATGACATGCATGAACATAAAATCACTAGATCTAGCCTTAAAACAAACATGCATCAACTTTTAACAAAATAAAAAGCATAGATCCTATTACTTTCAAGCTTGGCCGAATGGCCTCATAAAAATATCACATACACAAAATCAAATACTAGATCAAATCATGTTTATACTTTGAAAAATCATCTTAAAAACTTGGTTTCTTTAATTTCTCCTTAAAACCGAATCACATATTAAAGAAAAACATAATCTTTTCTTGTGAAATTAACATGCAAATCAAGGATCTAAACATTTTTCATTTATCAAACAAAGATAATTACATGCACACACTTAAAACAACTAAGGACATCATTAAACCAACATGCAAGACTAGAAACTTGAACTTTTTCACAAATCAAGTTTAGATCATGAGTTTATTCATCAAATCATCACATAAACATACATGGATCACGGTTTAGAGCAAGAAAAATAGACATGCAAAGAGATTCATTTTAAGTTTTACACAAATCTTAGTTTTTCTTTAGATCTTTAAGATTTAGTTAGAAAAACATTAGATCCATCAAAAAGAACCTTAACCGAAAACATCAAGCATCAAGTCTAACATATTACAAATTATTTTGAGTCCTTAAAGTTCAAGATCAAAGAATAACAACACATAAACTCAACTTTCAAGCCATAAAAACAAACATGCAAGAAGTAGAGAAGAAAGATCTACAAAATAAAAAGAAAAATCTAAACTATTACAAATCTTCCTCTTGATCTTCAAGTCACCTACCAAAGAAAGGTTGATCTCTAGTCTCGTAACACTTAGATCTTCAAAGAGCAAGGCTTGATCAAGCTTGGATCTCCTTCTTCTTCCTCTCTAACCTCATGGCCACCACTCTCTCTCTCTCTCTTTCTCTATTACTTTTCTTTCTCTAAGAGTTGAATAATTCTCTTAGAGATGTGTTTATGTTGGAAGTGTAGAAATGAAAGGGAATGGGAGAAATGAACTAAGGCTTCACTTATTTATAGGCAATTTCATTTTCCCCCTTGTGCCCTTAGGGTTGGTTCGGCTATAACACAATGGAAGGGGCGGTTTTGGGCTTCTAAAAATTTGCATGGGTGGTGTTTATCAAATGACGGGGACAAGGTAGAGTAGGCTAGGGTTTTAGGGATCACTTTAGGCTTAAGGACTTGTTGGTTTCTAGTTAGGGTTTCCTACTTAGTTTGGTTATGGTTCTAACTTAGTTTCCTCATGGTTCCAATTTCTTTTCCTACAAGCTTCTAGAAAATTATACTCCTAAGCTTATACATACACACACACACGTATAATATACACACATAAATACACATACATACCGTACCATACACACATGCATCTTTACATTTTTATTTTCTAATCCTACTTATTTATAATTATCAATTCACCTAACAAAGCAATTAACTCCAACAAATCACATTCACACAATCATTTCATGCATCACTCATTAAACACACATTACACCAAGAACATATCATATAAAAATTTCAAGCCAAATCAATAAATTTATTTTCTTCAAAATGCAAATCCCAAAATTCGTATTTCATAACTCTGAAAATAAATTTTTATAAATCAACTCAGAAAATTCCAAAAATTAAATTTTCAAAATCTAGGTTTCGATACGATCGTTTTCATATAAAGATCATGAAAATCCGAGTTACGGTTAAAAAGTTACGAATTTTCAAAGTTAACAATTCCAAAACTTCATTTCAAATAAAAATCACTTTTTAATAAAATCACAACTTATATCTTATAAATCAAATCATTTCAAAACTGAACAAAAGTCTTCACTTCTCATTCTATAAAAACATCTTGTTTATAAAAATCCTTGAAAATCAACATTTTATTTCTTTCTCACGTAAAATACTTTTCTGAAAATAGAATCTCAGGGTTTATTCTGTCGGAAATCGTTTACGCACGTATGGGAAAAATGCGGGGTGTTACATTCTCCCCAACTTGAAGATTTCTCGTCCTCGAGAAATGCTGCGTCGAATCTGTCTGATCGGCGGATGCGTAGCTCCGTGAAGAAATTCTTTCCCTCTTTAACTGTCGCAATCGTTGCATCTTTGAATTCGCACCATCTATCCATCGTTCTCAAGAGCAAATCAAACGGATTACTTTTGCAAGTAACCACTCGAAGGAATTTAAATAACAAACAGGGTGGGGTAGAAACAACACAGTTTCATTGATAACAAAAGACTGAGGGGTTCAAAGGCATCAAAACAGTATTCAAGGACGAAAGGGTTACGTTCATTTGGGGTCAAGACACTACCACACTCGGGGTTACATCCTCCTTATCAATTCAAGCCTAAACAAGCTACTCCTCAAAAACTCACATTTCCTTTCACTCCCCAACTTAAATGACTCATATCTCTCTATACCACATTCATTATCACAAACTTAACCTCTAAATACTCCTATCCTTCACCACTCTTGGTTGATCTTACAAAATTTCCCATCACTTAGCTTCAATCTATCCTCTTATGGCTTTATATCTCACCAAATAATGCTTCTCATCAGACTCCTATGGTCACTATCACATCTTCCCTTTACTCTAACAACCACTAATCCTCAAGAAACATGCACTATCGATCTCACTCTTATCTCAAACACTCAATCATATAACTTAGACACTCTAAACCTTTTTCCACTTTCCACGATTTTACTCATATTCTAAACCATCAAAATTCCTCAACTCCAGACCTATTATCCATTACCACATTAAATCCTAGCTTTTTACCTAACCTTGGGTCAATCACTTAAAGATTTTAACCACAAATTCCACCATTTTATCAATTAGACTTTACCATATCATCACTTACTCTCTTCCGTCTAACCATTTTCTGACTCAATTCAAGACACCTACGACTCTAAACTCTAATTACTACCTTAACTTCATCCTCTTCTTATCACCACTTAAACCATTATTTTGACCAGTCCGGCACCAAAGCTCTTAGTCCTAATTACCTCACATAAATCGTCACTTTTCTAAGACTCAAAAAGGATACTCCTATTTTCTCATACTTCTCCTCATCCATACTTACTAATCCTTATTCTCCTTGATCCTTACAACTCTTGCCTAACAACACTTCACTACTAACTTTCTAATTCTAGAACTATCTACTTGACCGGTATAGGGTATCAGGGTCCAAAATTCTCATCAAAACTTTAGGAAAGATCAAATGTCTGGTCAAAAGATCAAAAGAATAAGCTTTGGGTTCATCAACAATCAAGGCTTTGTCAAGAACATGGTCTAAAATTTTCAGGGAAGGCTTTTTCAAGCGTCATGCCAAAGCAATTTGACAGCACATAGGGTTTTCACGAAAAAGTTCCAGCAAGAAAAGAGAGATTCTAATCAAGGACAAGATCTCATATGCTTAGAGGTTATCACAGGCAAGGGGTTCACATCAAATAAGAGTTCAGCAAAAGAAGATTCGAATCACGCATCAACATCCCATGACGACACTGATCTCTGCTCCCCGTTCCACTGTAGACGAAAACTGACGTTTTCCAGGAAAACATCCGCGCACTCTTAGCGTTTCCATTCTCATCTATCGCTATCTTACTACTAACGCACACACAGAGTCACACAGCAGAGTATGTAAGTCCATGCATAAGGTTACTTAGATCAACCATTGCTCTGATACCATAACTATAATACCCCGATTCGGCAACTTGAAAACCACAACAACTTAAATTAAGTATAGCGAAAATTAGGGCCATTTTTTTTAAATCAAGTGTTACATAAGATAATAACATTTAGATTGTCAAAACATAGTTACATTTAAAAATCATGTTCTCACATTGCATAAAACCTTTCAAGTTCCAAACCGAGATGTCACAAGACACCGCACTTTGAAGCCCATTTCTCAAAACCTCATTTGTTTACAACAGCCCAATTACTTATTTCAAAAACATTAGTGTTGAATAAAACTTTTGTCGGGGTGCAGTATGATAGAGCTAAGGTAACTAAGAACTTATAATGGAATACAATGCTCCAGGGGATTTACCTAGCATCTAGTCATACACACTAACACTATCCCTCTATCTTCGAATCTTGGCAGCCCAAGCTCTCGGTCCGCAAGTAGAGTTGTCGTCATCAGCCGTCTCAGGAGTCTCTCCCAGAGAGTCATCTTGTACTTGCTTATCCTCCTTTTCTCGATCTAAAAGCCTCTCCATATACCATCTTCAGGGATGAACTTCTATGCTCCTCCTTGCAGGGGCACAGGTGGATCGCTACACGCTACGCCATCTACCCGTTGCAATATCAGCAATTGCCGATACGACAACATGGTAGGAGAGAGTCAGTGTTCCAAACACTAACGGGTTGACCTTGCGGTCTCAGGGTAGATTCAATATAAAGATAGACAGATAATATAGCAGAACAATATAACTAAAACAACATAACATAGACATTTATCATAATGCAATCACATCATCATCAACATATATATAACATGTTATACACATAGCATATATGAATCACATATAACAAAGCATATCATAATATTCCAAACACATCAATATCATCACTCATAACCAAATAATTCATTACGCTTACATCCCAACTTTCTCAATCTTTCCGATACTCATTTATGCTTTTCTTCTTGAACCCTTCATTATATGACCCTCACAAATCTTTCCATTCTTTCCTCATTCGTTGCCTCAAGATTTATTAATTATTCCAAGAATCATTTATCGGACTTGTCTTATCATTTTTACTCAATACGTGATATCTTTAATGTACTTTTCTTTGAAACATCTTAGTCTTTTAAGTTTTAGCGTTCCGGTTCGCTCAATGATGTGGGGAATTCACCATTGAGGAAGTCACACACGTCTACATCTCCTCGGTCATCCACCCAACCTAGTCCGAAGCAAACAGGAGTACAGGACCTTTACCACGCGGGCACGACAGCTGTCTCACAATCAATTGGCCTCAGGCCAGGAGGACTACAGCCTCAAATCAATTCAATTCAATTCAATTCAATTCATATCATATAATCAAGGCACACTGTAGAAAATTCGGTACAGAGGCAATCACAAATGCCCCATTCCAGTCCCTCTCACTGTTCAAGATTTGCAATCTAGGGGGCGACTGTAACACCCCGTCTGAATACCTCACATTTGTTTTAATTGGTAAAGTAATCGATTTGAGAAAATGTTTTCAAATGGAATTTTGAAAAAGTATTTCTTGAATTAAATTTATTTTGTGATTTCAAATGATAAAGAGTTTTAAGGAAAATGATTTTTGTGGGAAAACCTTATGAATTTGGATTGAGTTTTGGATTTAAATTGTTTAAAGTATTTAAGTATTTTATATTTGGTATTTTATGGAAAATGATGAATTTATGAAAAAGAAAATAAAAATGATTTTGTGCATGTGTGTGCATATGTGTCGTCGTGTGGTGTGTGTGTGTGGCATGCATCATGCAAAAATTTTGACTTCTTTGCACCCTAGGTTAGTAGCCAAATAGCCCTAGGTTTAGTTTAGTGTAAAGCTTGATTAGGAGTTTGACCAACCAATAGGAAGTGAGATTAAGCCTAATTCTTCTCTATTTGTCCAATGGCTTGGCTTGAGCCATGCAAGCCTTGATGATGCCAAAATTACCCTTCAATCCACACACTTGACCGAACTTTCTTCAAGGGCAAGAAGGGAAATGCTTTGTTGCTCCTTATAACCCCAAACCGTAGCACCTCCACCCATTTGCTTCTCATTTTCATTTCCAAACCAACACACAATTCCTAAGAGCTCCCAACAAACTCTTAGAGAAACTTAGAGAGGGAGAGAACCCGTGAGCCTGGAGAAGAGAGGACGAAGAAGATCAAACCTAAAGCTTTAGGATCCTTGAAGACTAAGTGGAGAAGGTTGAAGATCCTTTCTTTTTCTTTAGCATTTTCGAAGATCATAGGGTATTAGTGATAGTTTTTAATTTCCAAGTCTTGTAAAGTTCTTTGTTGTTCCATGTCCAATTTCTTTGAAGATCTATGTTTATAAGCACTTGTAAACCTTGATCTTAAATTCCAAGAACATCATAAACTCGTAGAACCCTAACTCATGGACATTATCATTCGGTCATGCTTAGAAAAATAGGTTGTGGTGATTTTTATTTCATTTTGAGTCAATGCATGTTAGTTTGATGTTTGATAAAGTTGATCTAAATGATTTTCATGCTTTGATTTCAACTTTGATTTTTCTAAAGCTTTGATCTTTGATTTCAATTCAAAAGGCTTTGATCTATTACTTTGATCTTGAAAAAGGGCTTGTTTTCTTACCTTGATTTTCAAAGCTTTTGATCTTGAAGTTTGATTTATGATTTTTGAACTCAAAAGTTTTGGTTCTTGACATGCATGTTACGGTTTTGAGGAGAAACAAAGGGAAACAATTTTCTTTTCAAATGATTTTTGTTTTGATCTAAATTTATGTGTTTCAAAGCTAAGGATTTAAGTTTTTCTCTTGATTTTGTTGGTGTACTTTTCGGTCAAGCTTTAAAAACCAAGACCAAGATTGTTTTTCATGATAATTTTTCTTGCATGAGTTTTCTTTTGATTTTCCATGATTTTTAAGGCACATGCAAAAAGGAGAAATGAAAATGAAATGGTGTTTGAAGTGACACAAGTAGGTCACGGTTTTGAGAAAGAAAAAGGGGAGGTTATTTTCTAAAACCATGTGTTTTAAAGTGCATGTTTTTGGTTTGCTAAGTTAAAGGTTTTTGCATGAAAGAAAATGCATCAAAGGTTTTGTTTTCTTATAGTAATGATTCGGCCTATACTAGGATAACTAGGCTAGATTCTTTTTGCATGAAATTGTCTCTTTGAAATGATTATGTTTTATGACTTTGTTTTAAGAAAATTTGTTTGAATTGTGTTGTTTTACTTTTGGGTCAATTCGGTTTTCGTGAAAGAAAAGGATAAATGTATTTGATTAATTCTAAATGTATTTTTATAGTTTGGTTTCTTTTATCCTTTGCTGTCCAAGAATTTATTTCAAAGTATTTCACTTTTAAAAATGTTTTTGATTTGTGAAAAAGGTAGATTTCAAGTGATACGTGTTTTATAAAAAGTTAGAATGAAAATTGTGGATTTTCAATGTTTTTCAATTGGAAATGGTGGCTGGACTTTTCCATACAGCCACATAAACCTTTTGTTTTATTGGTTTTAATGCGAAGTTTTCCACTGATTTTCCAAGGATTTCAATTATGAGAAAAGATTGAAAGTTGTTTTGATAATCACTTGTATTTTAAGAAAAGAATAAGGAAAGTAAAGAATCTTATATTTAAAAGATCAAGTTATAAATTTTAATTGAAATGATTTTTGATAAAAGCGTATTTATTTTGAGGTTATTCAGTGGATGGTGGGAACTATTCTCAAGGAGAAGCTAGAGATCCCCAAAGTCAAAGTATTTCTCTTGCTGGATTAAGAGGTGAGTGAGTGAGTGAGCGAGTGAGTGAGATTGTGGTGAGCCCGTAACATGGTTGCTCGTATGGTGGTAACATGAGTTTACGTGATATTCTGTTCTATGTTTCTTGAATTAGTGCATGTTTGTTCCTATCCTTTGTTAGTTCCTTTCTCATTCTTTGTAAAAGTTACTCTTCACGAAATGAGTCTGAATGTCGTTATGAATGTGTATGAGAAAGCGAAAGTAAAGTATGAGGATATGTGATGAGAGATATGTGTTGAGATACAAGATAGTGTGGTGGAGTAATAAAGTACTTATTGAGGACATTGTGCTTGTGGAGCTGAGATGGTGCTAGAGAATGCGTGATGGAAATGATTATGCAAAAGAGATATGTGATTGTCTGTGAGAATGATGTAATGGCATTGTGGCCGTGTGGTTTGATAAAGTGATGGTTTGCTTTGTGAAAGTGGGGAAAGATGTAATCCTTAGTGATCGGGTCTTGTCGAAGGGATGTACTAAGGGCAAGCCGATCTTAGGTTAACTAATGATGATAAAAGACTTTTAAAAGAATTTAAAAGACACTAAAAGACATTAATATACGCGGTAAGGTATATGAGTGTGAAGTAGTGGAGAGGAAGATACTATGGGTATTTGCGGATACTCAGGTGGAGATTGCATGAGGGGAGGGCAAGGACGGTGAAACGTCAAGAAGCCTCGAGTACATTTCTAGGCGGGACGAATCCCACAAGTGGCGCACTAACGTGGTGGGGACTGGGTCTAATGTCGTGGCAAGTACCACATAGCTAACTAGAAATGATACTGTCACCCCCTTGAATGCAAGTCTACGACAGTGAGAGGGACTAGAACGGGGCATTGTGTTTGCCACTGCGTGGACAGTGAGCCTTAATGTTATTGATATGATTTGAGGACGAGATCCTCCTGGTCTGGGACCATTGTGTTGAGACAACTGTCGTGCCCGCGTGGTAAAGGTCCTGTACTCCTGTTGGCTTCCGACTAGGTTTGGATGGTGACCGAGGAGATGTAGAGAGTGCGTTTTTCCTCAGTGATGGTGATACCCCTACCTCATTGAGTGAGCTGAGATATGATAAAACTTAATAACCAAAGAGTAAAAATATAACTGATGATGAAAATATTGATGAGTCGAGGTTATTCTGAGAATCATGTTTCTGGATTGATGGTTTATGCTTACTCATGTTATATGCTTATTTATTTACGCATTTCTCGTTCATTTCGATTATTATGTTACTCGCTTTGTTATCCTATTCTGTTAAATTGGTCTATCCGTGTGTTCTCTACGCTCTGGGTATCTTGTCTCATTTTGTATACTGGTCAAATGTCGTTGTTGTCTATCCTTCTTTTGTCGAGGCTACCCTGAGACCTTACGGTCAACTTGTTAGTGTTTGGCACACTAACTCTCTCCTACCTGGTTGTCGTATTGGCGTCCGCCGGTATTGCAATGGGTAGATGGCATATCATGTAGCAATCCACATGTGGCCTCTGGAGGGAGGAGCATGGGAGATGGTACCTGATGGTTGGATCTGGCGCGGCGAAACTCGATTGGAGATCGACGATCCGAGACATATTCTTTGAGGAGCGAGCATGGACGTGCACGTGGGTCAAGTCACTCTCCGTGATTATCAAAATGGTGGACCAAGTGAGTATCACGAGTTTGGTGGTGATCCTGCACCCTTGGCGGCTGCAATTCCTCAACCAATGGAGGGAGAGGATGTTAGTGACTCCGATCACGAAGCGGAGGCGGATTCGAGTGAGGATATGGAGACGGACGCTAGTTCCGCTGAAGAGTGATTCCCTGTGTCTGTGTCTAAGGAATGTTGTGTGTCTAGGATCTGAGTCCAGTCGAGGATTATCTTGTTATGTACTACTGATGTAATCAGCTACTTTTATTTTGGTTTGTAATCTCTTTTGTGATGATGGCCTATTTGTGGAAAACTTTTGGAGTGTGATTCCAATACATGTGGATCATGTTTTTCTTTTAAATGAAAACAGTTTTATATTCCAACGATGATGTTTTGGAGTGGGGAGTTTCGAAAGTGACAACTCGATTTTCGAAAGGGTGGTGTTAGTTATTAACGAACTCATGTTTAAAAAAAAATGACCTCATTTTCTGCAATAAAATAATAATGATTCAGTTAAGTTCCGGAAGCGAAAATCGGGTTGTTACAGAGGTGGTATCAGAGCAATGTTAATCCTCAGTGGCCTTAAGCCAAGTCTTGTGTGCTTACTCTGTGTACTCTGTGTGTCTAGAGTCTAGGTTTCTGTGTTATCGTGCGTTGAATCTCTTTCTGCTTTATTTTAATATGAGTCGTACGCGTGGAAGACCTTCTGGTTCAAGTTCGCGAAACCCTGGTGAGGATGCTGATCACCCGGATGCGGCAGATTTCATGACTCGGATGGCAGCAGTGATGACGGGAGTCAACGATAATCTTCAAGCGTTGCATCGTCAGGCGCAGCAGAATTTCAATGTTCAGCAGCAAGCTCAAAATCTGGAAGCCCAAGGCTACAAGGGATTAGATGAGTTCTGTCGTCGCAACCCGAAGGAATTTGCCGGAGGCTTTGCTCCGGATGCAGCTGTGGAATGGATTGAGGATTTAGAGCGTATATTCGGGGGTATGGTGCAGTGCAATGATGAGCAGAAGTTGGCCTATGCTGGGTATGTGCTGATAAGGGAGGCTGCAGTATGGTGGCGCGTGACTAAGCAAGTGATGGTGAATCAGGAAGAAGTGCTGACATGGGAAGCTTTTAAGCAAAGGTTTCTTGAGAAGTATTTTTCGTTGTATCTGAGGACAGAGAAGGAAATGGAATTTCTGAGATTGAGTCAAGGGAATTTGTCGATTGATGAGTATGCTTCGAAATTCGAAGAGTTAGTTAAGTATGTACCCCAATATGCTGGAGGGGAGAATGAGCGGTCGAAGTGTGCTAAGTTTAGGGATGGTCTTACGCCTGAGATTAAGTTAGCTTTTTCTCATTTAGAAATAGATAATTTTGCTAGTTTGGTGAATCGCTGTCGTATGTACGAAGGAGGTCTGAAAGTAAGAGGAGCGGCTGAGAGGGTAGTGAACCCTTCTTCATCTCATGGACCGGTTCGCAATTTTCCTTTTCGTCGAGATTCTGGTGGGAGGTATAGGGCTCCGCACCCGTAGTCTGGTTCGAGTGGAAGAAGAGATCTACGCTTCAGAGGCAACGGTAATCGCGGTGGAAACCGTGGGGGCAGCAGCTATGGAGGGAATCGTATGGAGCATGGCGGTGGTAATCGCAACAATTTCGGTGGAGTGAGATCAGGGAACGTACCTCCTCATTGCAACAAGTGTGGTCGTAATCATTTTTGCCCGATGTGTCCATCAAGGAGTTCGAACTGTTTCAACTGTGATAAGCCTGGTCATATTGCAAGAGACTGCAGGGAGCCTAAGCGAACAGCTAATTCGGGGAATGCTAATCGTCCTTCTATGCCCGGAAGAGTGTTCACGATGAGCGGAATTGAAGCTGCGAATGCTTCTAATCTTATCCAAGGTGAATGTTTCATTTATAAGAATTACTTGTTAGTATTGTATGATTCGGGTGCTACTAATTCTTTTATTTCTCATGATGTGGTGAATAGATTAAATTTGAAAGTAGATGCCTTACCCTATAACTTGATTGTTTCTACCCCTACTGATAAACTTATGATAGTGTCTACCTATTGTCCTAATTGTCCCTTAGAGATAGAAGGAAACACTTATTTTGTTGACTTGATTCAATTACCCCTTTCTCAAATAGACATCATATTAGGAATGGACTGGCTTACTAGGAATCATGTTCTACTGAACTGTTTCGAAAAGTCGTTAGTCTTTAGTGAAACCCAATCTTCTTTGCTTAAACCCAATGACCCTGAGCATTTATCTGCCAAGCAAATTCGAACTTCATTGAAGGAAGGCGCGGTAGCTTACATGTTTCTGGCTTCGTCGGATGTCAAAAAGGAGAAGGATCTACACGAATTACCCGTAGTTCGGGAATTTCCTGAAGTTTTTCCGGAAGAGATACCTGGTTTACCGCCAATTCGAGAAGTGTAATTCTCAATTGACGTGATACCTGGAACTGGACCGATTTCCAAAGCACCGTATAGGATGGCCCCGGCAGAGTTAGCCGAATTGAAGAAGCAATTGGAGGAGATGTTGGAAAAGAAGATGATAAGGCCTAGTGTTTCACCCTGGGGAGCACCGGTTTTGTTCGTCAAGAAGAAGGATGGTAGTATGCGTCTGTGTACGGATTACCGGCAATTGAACAAGGTGACGATCAAGAACAAGTACCCTCTGCCCAGAATTGACGACCTATTGGATCAATTGAAGGGAGCGACTGTATTTTCCAAAATCGACCTTAGATCGAGATATCATCAGATAAGAATAAAGGAGGAAGATATTCCCAAGACTGCTTTCCGAACTCGTTATGGTCATTACGAGTATCTGGTTATGCCTTTCGGTGTAACAAATGCTCCTACGATATTCATGGATTACATGAATAGAATTTTTCATCCTTACTTGGATTCATTTGTTGTCGTATTTATCGATGATATTTTGATTTATTCCAAGTCTAAGGAGGAACATGTTGAGCATTTAAGGATAGTCTTGACGATGTTGAAGGACAAACAGCTTTACGCTAAGTTGTCGAAGTGCGATTTCTGGTGGGACTCAGTGCATTTCTTGGGTCACGTGATCTCGAAGGACGGAATTGTTGTGGATCCTGCAAAAGTAAATGCTATGTTGGAGTGGAAGACACCGACGTCTGTGACGGAGATCCGTAGTTTCTTAGGATTAGCGGGATATTATCGCCGATTTATCGAAGGATTTTCTCGTTTATCTTTGCCTTTGACGAAGCTGACGAGAAAAGGTCAACAATTCGAATGGTCGGCGAAGTGCGAGGAGAATTTCCAGGAATTGAAGAGGAGACTGACAACCGCACCGGTGTTAGTTCTACCGGATACGACGAAGTCTTTCTATGTGTATTGTGACGCTTCGAAGCAAGGATTAGGATGTGTGTTAATGCAAGAGCGAAAAGTAGTGGCCTATGCTTCACGGCAACTGAAGATTCATGAGCTTAATTACCCAACTCATGACTTGGAGCTAGCGGCAGTAGTGTTCGCTTTGAAAATTTGGAGGCACTATTTGTACGGTGTAAGGGTTGAAGTCTTCAGCAATCACAAGAGTTTGAAGTACCTGTTCGAACAAAAAGAGCTGAATATGTGTCAGAGAAGGTGGATGGAATTCCTAAAGGACTATGATATTGAGCTACAGTATCATCCTGGAAAGGCAAAACGTAGTTGCTAATGCTTTGAGTAGGAAGTCGTTGCATGTCTCTGCGTTGATGATTAAGGAGTTGAAGTTGATTGAGGAATTTCGGGATCTGAATCTAGGAATGGTGTTAGGACCGAAGAGTATGATATTAGGACAGCTGACTGTATCAAGTGGATTCATGAAGCGAATAAAGGAACTTCAGCTGAAAGATGAGGAACTTCAAGCTAAGAAGAAGCTTTCGGAAAAGGGAAAGGAAGTGGAATTCAAGATTGGTGGTGATGGAATTTTGAGATATAAGGATCATGTCTGTGTACCGAACGATTTGGAGACGAAGGGAATGATATTGGAGGAAGCTCACAAGAGTAAGTTGAGTTTACACCCTAGTTCTCAGAAGATGTATCAAGATCTTAAGAAGGTATTCTGGTGGCCTGGAATGAAGAGAGAAGTGGCAGAGTATGTATCGCGATGTTTGACGTGTCAAAAGGCGAAGGTGGAACATAAGAAGCCTGGTGGTGAGTTGAAACCGTTGGAAATACCAGTGTGGAAATGGGATTGTGTCACCATGGATTTTGTCTCTGGTTTTCCAAGAACTCGGAAAGGTTACGATGCTATTTGGGTAATCGTGGACAGATTGACGAAGACGGCGCGGTTTATTCCTGTCAACATGAAGTATTCAATGGATAAGCTGGCTGAACTATATTTGAAGGAAGTAGTAAGATTGCATGGAGTACCCTCAAGTATAGTATCAGACAGAGATCCTCGTTTCACTTCAAAATTTTGGGTCAGTTTGCAAACAGCAGTCGGAACCAAGTTGGATTTGAGTTCCGCATATCACCCTCAAACGGATGGACAGTCAGAGCGAACTATCCAAACATTGGAAGACTTGTTGAGAGCTTGTGTGATTGAGAGTGCCGGTGAATGGGATTCTTTCCTTCATTTGATTGAGTTCACCTATAACAACAGCTTTCATTCAAGTATAGGAATGGCACCGTATAAAGCTCTGTATGGTAGAAAGTGCAGAACGTCGTTGTGTTGGTTCGAGACTGGTGAGCACTTGCTCATAGGACCGGATGTAGTGCAGCAGACAAATGAGAAGGTGAGGTTAATTCAGGAAAAGATGAGGACTGCTCAAAGTAGACAGAAGAGTTACCAGGACAAGAGGAGAAGTCCGCTGGAATTCAATGAAGGAGATTTTGTATTCATGAAGGTAGTGCCAACTACTGGAATTGGTAGAATGCTCAAAACCCGAAAACTTACACCTCGTTTTATTAGACCCTACCCAATTCTCAAACGTATAGGACCTTTAGCCTATCAAATTGCCTTACCACCTTTTCTTTCAAACTTGCACAATGTTTTTCATGTATCCCAATTGAGAAAGTATGTCCATGATCCTTCACACATCATTGAACCCGATTCAGTGCAATTAAAGGAAAATCTTACATTTGAGGCTTTACCTCTCAGGATAGATGGTAGTAGTGTCAAGAGGTTAAGAGGGAAGGATATACCCTTAGTTAAGGTAGTATGGAGTCGGAATAATGGGGAAGATGCAACATGGGAACTTGAGAGCAAGATGAGAAGTTCTTTTCCGCACCTGTTTGATCCAGGTACTGTATTTCTCGGGGACGAGAAATCTCTAAGTTGGGGAGAATGTAACACCCCGTCTGAATACCTCACATTTGTTTTAATTGGTAAAGTAATCGATTTGAGAAAATGTTTTCAAATGGAATTTTGAAAAAGTATTTCTTGAATTAAATTTATTTTGTGATTTCAAATGATAAAGAGTTTTAAGGAAAATGATTTTTGTGGGAAAACCTTATGAATTTGGATTGAGTTTTAGATTTAAATTTTTTAAAGTATTTAAGTATTTTATATTTGGTATTTTATGGAAAATGATGAATTTATGAAAAAGAAAATAAAAATGATTTTGTGCATGTGTGTGCATATGTGTCGCCGTGTGGTGTGTGTGTGTGTGGCATGCATCATGCAAAAATTTTGACTTCTTTGCACCCTAGGTTAGTAGCCAAATAGCCCTAGGTTTAGTTTAGTGTAAAGCTTGATTAGGAGTTTGACCAACCAATAGGAAGTGAGATTAAGCCTAATTCTTCTCTATTTGTCCAATGGCTTGGCTTGAGCCATGCAAGCCTTGATGATGCCAAAATTACCCTTCAATCCACACACTTGGCCGAACTTTCTTCAAGGGCAAGAAGGGAAATGCTTTGTTGCTCCTTATAACCCCAAACAGTAGCACCTCCACCCATTTGCTTCTCATTTTCATTTCCAAACCAACACACAATTCCTAAGAGCTCCCAACAAACTCTTAGAGAAACTTAGAGAGGGAGAGAACCCGTGAGCTTGGAGAAGAGAGGAAGAAGAAGATCAAACCTAAAGCTTTAGGATCCTTGAAGACTAAGTGGAGAAGGTTGAATATCCTTTCTTTTTCTTTAGCATTTTCGAAGATCATAGGGTATTAGTGATAGTTTTTAATTTCCAAGTCTTGTAAAGTTCTTTGTTGTTGCATGTCCAATTTCTTTGAAGATCTATGTTTGTAAGCACTTGTAAAGCCTTGATCTTAAGTTCCAAGAACATCATAAACTCGTAGAACCCTAACTCATGGACATTATCATTCGGTCTGTAACACCCCTAATTTTCATCTCCCAAATAACCAAGAAATTAATTATAACAATTATTTTATAATTGATTTATATTGGTTTTGAAGGTTTTAGTTTTTGTACATTATGCGTTTTTATATATAAAAATATGAGATATATTTTTATATGGTTATTTTGTACAAAAATGTGAATATTGTAATTTAGTCCTTGGGTTGGGACCTAATTGCAATATTAAAAAGGTTTTTGAAGAAAGAGTAATTAAATTATTAATTTTTGAATTTTATCAGTATGTAACCGGTTAGAAGGGCTATGTAACCGGTTACACGATGAACTCAGAAAACTGGGTTAGTGTGTTTGATGAGTAATCACGCGTTTTAACCCAGAATTCGCCACGAATCCCACTCGATTCATGGTGGGAGACACGCGTCGCTCTGCATGCAAGCCCAATTCGTCTATAAATTGTGGAAATTCTGAAGGTTTAGGGTTGATTTCTGGTTTTAGTGTTGAAGGTGGCTCAGTTAGGGTTTCGTTTTCGTTCTGGGAAATTCGTGTTGGTTCTTGAGTATTAGAGAGCAAAACACACACTTTTGGAAAGCTTGAATCAAGGGCTTTCCAATGATATAAGATTTGAGAGCTGAGTGTTCGTGTGGAAGGAGTAATCAACCTTGGAAGCTAGGAAATCAAGTCTGAGCTCTGTTTTCTTCTTGTTCTGGAAGCTGAGTTTCAGCTTTGATTTTGGTAAGTACAGTCCACCATTAAGCCTCAAATCTCTTCGATTCTTTAGTGCATGTTACCTATATTGAGTCCTAATTGTTTTCCCCAATTTCTTTGGCCAATTGCTATGTCAAATTTTCTGGTCTTTGAACCCTGTTGATGGAAATCGTGGCTGAGAGCAGAACCTAGGATTTGTGGGGAATCTATGTTGGAGCCTTTCTCTCTGCAATGTTTTGGATCAAGCACGAACCTAAGGTAAGGGGGAAGCTTACTATTTGCTAGAATGAGAATAAATTGTGGTAGAATATAGGAGGAGTCACCAAGAGACTCAAAGGGCATAAGTTGAAATGGATAGATGGCTTGGAGGCCAATTTGAGCTCAATTGTTTCTTTTGAGCAATGTTATCTGGATGCATGCAAGCTATGTTGATGTTGATTTCATGACTTAATTGAATATTATGTGAATTGATGCATTAAGTTGTGAAATGTGTGCAATTATGTGTAATTGGTGTATCCAAATTGAATGCATGCAAGATAGTATGTTTCTGTGTTTAAACACACTTATTTAAGGTATATGTACTTTGTTAAAGGTTGAAATTTGGTTAGATTTGAGTAGTGAAGAAAATGGTTTGTTAAAACTCATGTTTTAGTGTCAGACTGCATAATCTAACTGGTTACTCGATATTCGTAACCGGTTAGACCCTGTTAAAATGCAAAAGAAAATAAGTTTATAAAATCAGCATTTTGGTTTTATAAATCCTACTCAAATCTAGGCCTTAATTTCATGGAAAACAATCTGAAAATAAGTTGATTTTATTGTAATAATTCAGATTGAAAATTGAGAGTTAATACCTTAAGGTAATGAGATAGTTTCAAGAGGAAATTATGCTCATTGAATAATGAAAGGTGATTTAGACTTTTGAATGATATAAACAGTGGTTTGAGGTATAAACATTGTTAAACTGGTTTATGGATTGGGTAGGGAATTTAAGAAAAAGGGTTTTCTGAATTACAATGGTAAACAGTTCAGGTCTGTAATTCTAACCGGTTAGCCTGGAACTGTAACCGGTTAGTACCTGAATCAGAAAAATAAAAAGTTAAGTTTTTGAATACCATTGACTTTGTTTTACCCAATCTAAGTTTAATGACATGTTTTGGGATAATTCAAAGGAGAATTTTGTGTCAAAGACTATACCTCAAATAAATCATTCAAAAGAGAAATTGGAATATTTCTAAATCACAGTAATTAATGGAAAGACCAACCTTAGTAATTATGCATGCAATACATGCATAGAGAAAGGTAATGAAATAGGTTGGCAAGGATAGTTTGTGATGTTCGGGTACTTGACCCCGTACTCTAGGAGTACTAAACTAATGCAACCAACTTGATGACACATTCTGGGAATGTGGTCATTGTCTGGGACATGGTTTCTTGGACACGTTCTGGGAACGTGATGCACACTCTGGGAGTGGTGCTTGATTTCATTCCAAGTTTGGTTTGCGATACGTTCTGGGAACGTATGTGAGTGTTCTGGGAACACATTGGTTTAATAATGGAATTAAACATAAAAACCAACCTTGATGATTGTGCATTCATATAGAATGGAAGTTTGGTTGGTAGGAACGTTTATCATATTCTGGGAATATGAGGAGGGTACTCCGGGAGTACCAAATTATAACCTACTTGATGACACATTATAGATATGTGGCCAGTGTCTGGGACCTGGTTTTATACGTTCTGGGAACGTATGTTGGTGTTTTGGGAACACTTTGATAAGCAACCTACTGGATGACACATTATAGATATGTGGCCAGTGTCCGGGACCTGGTTTTTATACGTTCTGGGAACGTATGCGTTCTGGGAACGTGATGCACACTCTGGGAGTGATGCTTATTTATCCAAGTATGGTTTGCTACACGTTCTGGGAACGTGATGCACACTCTGGGAGTGAATGCTTATCATCCAAGTATGGTTTGGCATTACGTTTTGGGAACGAATGTCAGTGTTCCGGGAACACAACGGTGTATTGGATGGACGTCCGAGATGGACTTTGTTAGAGGCCTCAGCTGTGGAAGAAATCATGCATCATGCCACCTGCATTGAAAGAATTATTATGATTAACCAGGTGTGCTCATATGATTATGCATCATGATTTGCTACATGTTAACTTGTGGATGTTAGTTTTATTCTCATTTGATTATGCGAATATGTATAGCTAACCCCCATGCCCTTATTAGGTGTTGATCATGCATCTAGCTTGCACAAGAATCAGTAAGGGGAGATGTCCCTTAGGTGCTTGTAGAGTGTATAAAATGTGGGTTGGGAACCCGTTGTGCAGATATCGAGGATCCGACGAGAAGGATGTTTGGACAAGGGACCAGTGACCAGCTCTATGACATTTTTATTTTTAATAGAATTTATATGATACATATTTTGGAAAAAGGTATCATAAAAGGAATTCAGTTTCATCATAATACTTATTTGATAATTGTGGACTTGTTACACTTGATATATTTTGGGAGGGTAATATGGTGATTTTACTATGTTTCCGATAAACTCTGATTTTACTAGTCACCTTCATTATTAATCAAGTGTTTGTGAAAATAAATTTTCCAGGGAAGGGATAATTTCTTATTTTCAGATCTTTCTCCAACGAAAACAAGTCCAAGTATTCTTAAACTTATTACTTTTCTTATAAAGTAAGATGATATACAAGGAGTGTTACACTTTTATGGTATCAGAGCAATGGTCCTGACTCTTGGTCCTTGGGTGTGTGGTCCAATACGCTGGTCATCGATATCTGCAATGTTTCCTGGGAAGTTTGCTTTCATATACTTCCAAACTAGAGCTAAGGTTATGGGTAATGGCTCTAGATAAGTAGCTTATTCCGCTATTAAGAAGTGTTCTATGAGGTCTAAGTCGAAGTATGATAGCCGTATGCTTCTCTTTAGACATGTGGTCAACCTAAAACCATAGTGTTGGTTTATTCCATTCTCATAAGAACCAGTGATAAAGAAATCTTAAGGAGTTGTAGTTGAGTCCTCGACTCTGAGGAGGAGTGTTTACCCTCACTCGTGTTAAAGTTAATCAACTTTTCAGACCGAGTGTAGGGCAGTGATCTTCTTAAAGATCAACCTTGTTGAGTTTGTTAAACTCTAAAGCTATCCTTTCTTTTGTTCCTTTCGGATAAGGGTAGTGATCAGAGTTGCTCTATGCCTTATCCAATCTGCTATCTCAAGTGGAGACTCCTACCAATCATCTTGTAGTTGTTTCCAAGGTATGTCTGAATCGTTCTATTAAGGTATTAGACTTTGTCTATCTACCTGTGTCATGATTACATTTGATCTTAAGTACGGTTTGGGAGCCGAGGGATCAAGTGATCATGATTAATGACGATAGAACAACCCTGTATCGGGATTCCCAAGTTTCGAATCGGGAATCCAATGAACCCATATGTTGCTTCTGGGAAGCAATATTGAAGGAGAAAGGGGGTTAAAGATATCCTGGTTGTAGGAAAATGATGTCAGGTTTACCTTTGAGCAAAGCGATAGAGTTTGGAAACAAGTTAATTCTTGAAGCTGATTCCCTCTCCACTACCCTTACAATATGGTATTATTGGGAATGGTCAAATGGGAGAAACACGTAGAGGAGTTGCTAAAAGAATTGGTTGGACCAGGTTAAAGGAGTCTAAGTTTTTCTAAGATTGATTGGCGGTTGGATTAACCCCAAATCAGGATTCGGGGCAGGGATACACTTAAGACAACATTTTTGATCCCGATACGGACATTATGAGTAGGAAATAATGTCGTTCGGATTGACTAAGGCACCTGTTCTTTTATGGATTATAAGAACTGGACCTTGAGATCCTATTTGGATTCGTTTGTGGTTTATCCTAAGAATCTGGAGGAGCATGAGGAACATCTCAGGATTGTGTTGAGAATCCTGCAAGAGGAGTAGTGGTGTGTTAAGCTCGTCAAAGATGAGTTTTGGTTGAGCGAAGTTACGTTCGCAGGGCATGTGATCTTTAAAGTAAAGAAGTTCTTAGGGCTGGCTGGATGATTGAAGGATTTTCTAAGATCGCATGGCCTTTGACCAAAGTTGACTTGGAAAGATCAACTGATGGTATTAAATGATAGGGTGTTGTTTAATTATGATAGGGTGGTGATGGATTATACCCCAACATAATATGATTAGTCCAAGAGGAATTATGGAAAATTTGAGTAGATTATAATTTAAATCATTTCAGTGATGGATTCAGTTGGAATCAAGGTATTAGATTATGAATAAATCCTATTTTGAGTTGGATTGGATGATGTAAAGAAAATGGTTTTGAAATTCTTTGGTTTCTAAAACTATACTTCATAACCGGTTAGAGTTTCTTGTAACCGGTTAGAAATTGAAAGTTTAAAATAAGAATTTAAGTCCTTTGTGAAGGAACTTTTGGTATCAATAAACATTTTCCTCCAATCCAAACTCAATGTTAACCACCTAAGTAAAATTTAAGAAAGGATTTAGTGTGGTAAAATAACTTAATGCCTTGATTCATCATTGAAATCGATTTAAGAGGATTGAATTATAATACTTATGGATTAATCAAGAGTTGAAAATTAAGGAGCCACTCCAATTGGAGAAGGTAGAGGATTTAGCTGGATGATGCAAAGGAAACAATAGGTGTTAATATGAGAAGGTTGTGATTTATGAACAAGTTTGGAGTTCGAAAGTAGGAATGACAATAAGAAGAGGGAGAGTTGAATGTAAGATAAAGGCGATGGATGGAGTTTCTTAAAGATTATGGCTTTGATGCTCCATCCTGGCATAGAAAACATGGTTGCAGACGATTTGAGTTGATAGGCTATTCTTGTGAGCTCAATGGTGGTTAAGGAGGTTATCCCGATCGAGGAATTCAGAGACCTAAGTCGGGTAACCCAAGAGGAACCCTCTAAGTATTAGATTGGGAATGTTGCCAATCACCAACAAATTCTTGAATCAGATTCATGAATTACAACCAGAGGATGAGGAGCTGGAAGGGATGAATGAGATTTAATCCTTAGAATTAAAGTCGGTGATTATGGATATTAGACAATATAGTATGGAGGCAAGGAATGTAGGAAGTGTTGTCTAGGACAACCTAGATGAGAAATCCGAAGGCATGAACATCCAGAATAGGTTATGTTCGAACTCAAGTCAGCTATCAACTATCAAGGAAAAAGGAATTTCTCGATGTTGGTAAGCATGTATGAGGACTATGGGAAAGTACATGAATTTCTTGCGAGAAATGTTTGAGTTTAGAATAAGAGAAAGATTGATGAAATAAAGACCCAACTGGAGGAAGAGGAAAAGTAAATGGGAGAATACCAACCACGGAAATATCAAGGTTAAGGGATCCTCGATTGAGGAAAGGGAACATTTGTCCATCTCAAGGTGAAAACTGGGAGGCACATCACTTTGAGTTTAATTGTGATGTACCTAAGGGGAATAGTCAATTCCGATTGTAGGAAGCTGGAGTATTATTCACCGAATTGTCTTGAGGAAAAGGTGAGAAAAGAATGGACGAATCCAGCACGAGAAGAATTCACCGACCGAGATAAGAGTTGAGTGTCATCCTGGCGTAGGCAACCCAAGCCTATCTCTTCCTTTGATCTGAGTTAACGTAATCAAATGTTTTTGACAACGTTAATCTAATCGTTTGAAAGCATCAATATTCTATTGGAAGTTCAACTTCAATCTTTCTGTGATCAAAACCTTTATCACAGTTGGATGTGATAAATCGTTGTGGACACTACAGAAATAGAAAGATCAGTTATGACTAGAGATATTAACAACCACCGAGATAGGACAAATCTTTGTCTCCCCAACGGAAATGTCTCTAGAACTTGACTATCTAACTAAGTCTGATAGTGATAATTACCCTATCTTTAAGTTCATCTAACTTAAAGACCTGTCGTATGGTCTTTCTTGTGAAAGATTATATCTGAAAGGGATGACTTTTTTATTAATGGATTGAACATTAGGACTGATCACCCTAATGTCTCAAACTATTAAGAAATGAAGTCATACAAATGTTTCTTTGATCGTGCTCGAGAGATCAGAGTGCGCAGCCCAAAAAGTTTTTCCAAAAAGTTTATTGGAAAATGTTTTAATTGAAAAATATTTATGTGAAGTATAAAGAGTATTTCTTTTAAAATAAATTCTTTCACACAAGAGTTTTATATGAAAAATCCTTGTGGTTGAGTTTGGAAAGTTTTCCTGAAGGGTTTTATTTGAAATGTTTCAAAATACAAGGAATATATCGAAACTCTTTTAAGTGGGGGAGGACCCTAAAAGAACAAATTTTTGGGAGCTAGATGAAGATTTCTAGTATAAAAATATTTTGGAAAAGCGGAAAATTTCAAAAGATGAATTTCGGGGACGAAATTCCTTTTAAGTGGGGGAGTAGTGTAACACCCCTAATTTTCGTCTCCCAAATAACCAAGAAATTAATTATAACAATTATTTTATAATTGATTTATATTGGTTTTGAAGGTTTTAGTTTTTGTACATTATGCATTTTTATATATAAAAATATGAGATATATTTTTATATGGTTATTTTGTAAAAAAATGTGAATATTGTAATTTAGTCCTTGGGTTGGGACCTAATTGCAATATTAAAAAGGTTTTTGAAGAAAGAGTAATTAAATTATTAATTTTTGAATTTTATCAGTATGTAACCGGTTAGAAGGGCTGTGTAACCGGTTACACGATGAACTCAAAAAATTGGGTTAGTGCGTTTGATGAGTAATCACGCGTTTTAACCCAGAATTCGCCACGAATCCCACTCGATTCATGGTGGGAGACACGCGTCGCTCTGCATGCAAGCCCAATTCGTCTATAAATTGTGGAAATTCTGAAGGTTTAGGGTTGATTTCTGGTTTTAGTGTTGAAGGTGGCTCAGTTAGGGTTTCATTTTCGTTCTGGGAAATTCGTGTTGGTTCTTGAGTATTAGAGAGAAAAACACACACTTTTGGAAAGCTTGAATCAAGGGCTTTCCAATGATATAAGATTTGAGAGCTGAGTGTTCGTGTGGAAGGAGTAATCAACCTTGGAAGCTAGGAAATCAAGTCTGAGCTCTGTTTTCTTCTTGTTTTGGAAGCTGAGTTTCAGCTTTGATTTTGGTAAGTACAGTCCACCATTAAGCCTCAAATCTCTTCGATTCTTTAGTGCATGTTACCTATATTGAGTCCTAATTGTTTTCCCCAATTTCTTTGGCCAATTGCTATGTCAAATTTTCTGGTCTTTGAACCATGTTGATGGAATCGTGGCTGAGAGCAGAACCTAGGATTTGTGGGGAATCTATGTTGGAGCCTTTCTCTCTGCAATGTTTTGGATCAAGCACGAACCTAAGGTAAGGGGGAAGCTTACTATTTGCTAGAATGAGAATAAATTGTGGTAGAATATAGGAGGAGTCACCAAGAGACTCAAAGGGCATAAGTTGAAATGGATAGATGGCTTGGAGGCCAATTTGAGCTCAATTGTTGTTTTGAGCAATGTTATCTGGATGCATGCAAGCTATGTTGATGTTGATTTCATGACTTAATTGAATATTATGTGAATTGATGCATTAAGTTGTGAAATGTGTGCAATTATGTGTAATTGGTGTATCCAAATTGAATGCATGCAAGATAGATATGTTTCTGTGTTTAAACACACTTATTTAAGGTATATGTACTCTGTTAAAGGTTGAAATTTGGTTAGATTTGAGTAGTGAAGAAAATGGTTTGTTAAAACTCATGTTTAAGTGTCATACTGCATAATCTAACCGATTACTCGATATTCGTAACCGGTTAGACCCTGTTAAAATGCAAAAGAAAATAAGTTTATAAAATCAGCATTTTTGTTTTATAAATCCTACTCAAATCTAGGCCTTAATTTCATGGAAAACAATCTGAAAATAAGTTGATTTTATTGTAATAATTAGATTGAAAATTGAGAGTTAATACCTTAAGGTAATGAGATAGTTTCAAGAGGAAATTATGCTCATTGAATAATGAAAGGTGATTTAGACTTTTGAATGATATAAACAGTGGTTTGAGGTATAAACATTGTTAAACTGGTTTATGGATTGGGTAGGGAATTTAAGAAAAAGGGTTTTCTTAATTACAATGGTAAACAGTTCAGGTCTGTAGTTCTAACCGGTTAGCCCGGAACTGTAACCGGTTAGTACCTGAATCTGAAAAATAAAAAGTTAAGTTTTTGAATACCATTGACTTTGTTTTACCCAATCTATTTTTAATGACATGTTTTGGGATAATTCAAAGGAGAATTTTGTGTCAAAGACTATACCTCAAATAAATCATTCAAAAGAGAAATTGGAATATTTCTAAATCACAGTAATTAATGGAAAGACCAACCTTAGTAATTATGCATGCAATACATGCATAGAGAAAGGTAATGAAATAGGTTGGCAAGGATAGTTTGTGATGTTCGGGTACTTGACCCCGTACTCGAGGAGTACTAAACTAATGCAACCAACTTGATGACACATTCTGGGAATGTGGCCATTGTCTGGGACATGGTTTCTTGGACACGTTCTGGGAACGTGATGCACACTCTGGGAGTGGTGCTTGATTTCATTCCAAGTTTGGTTTGCGATACGTTCTGGGAACGTATGTGAGTGTTCTGGGAACACATTGGTTTAATAATGGAATTAAACATAAAAACCAACCTTGATGATTGTGCATTCATATAGAATGGAAGTTTGGTTGGTAGGAACGTTTATCATATTCTGGGAATATGAGGAGGGTACTCCGGGAGTACCAAATTATAACCTACTTGATGACACATTATAGATATGTGGCCAGTGTCTGGGACCTGGTTTTATACGTTCTGGGAACGTATGTTGGTGTTCTTGGAACACTTTGATAAGCAACCTACTGGATGACACATTATAGATATGTGGCCAGTGTCCGGGACCTGGTTTTTATACGTTCTGGGAACGTATGCGTTCTGGGAACGTGATGCACACTCTGGGAGTGATGCTTATTTATCCAAGTATGGTTTGCTACACGTTCTGGGAACGTGATGCACACTCTGGGAGTGAATGCTTATCATCCAAGTATGGTTTGGCATTACGTTCTGGGAACGAATGTCAGTGTTCCGGGAACACAATGGTGTATTGGATGGACGTCCGAGATGGACTTTGTTAGAGGCCTCGGCTGTGGAAGAAATCATGCATCATGCCACCTGCATTGAAAGGATTATTATGATTAACCGGGTGTCCTCATATGATTATGCATCATGATTTGCTACATGTTAACTTGTGGATGTTAGTTTTATTCTCATTTGATTATGCGAATATGTATAGCTAACCCCCATGCCCTTATTAGGTGTTGATCGTGAATCTAGCTTGCACAAGAATCAGTAAGGGGAGATGTCCCTTAGGTGCTTGCAGAGTGTATAAAATGTGGGTTGGGAACCCGTTGTGCAGATATCGAGGATCCGACGAGAAGGATGTTTGGACAAGGGACCAATGACCAGCTCTATGACATTTTTATTTTTAATAGAATTTATATGATACATATTTTGGAAAAAGGTATCATAAAAGGAATTCAGTTTCATCATAATACTTATTTGATAATAGTGGACTTGTTACACTTGATATATTTTGGGAGGGTAATATGGTGATTTTACTATGTTTCCGCAAAACTCAGATTTTACTAGTCACCTTCATTATTAATCAAGTGTTTGTGAAAATAAATTTTCCAGGGAAGGGATAATTTCTTATTTTCAGATCTTTCTCCAACGAAAAGAAGTCCAAGTATTCTTAAACTTATTACTTTTCTTATAAAGTAAGATGATATACAAGGAGTGTTACACGGTCATGCTTAGAAAAATAGGTTGTGGTGATTTTTATTTCATTTTGAGTCCATGCATGTTAGTTTGATGTTTGATAAAGTTGATCTAAATGATTTTCATGCTTTTAATTCAACTTTGATTTTTCTAAAGCTTTGATCTTTGATTTCAATTCAAAAGGCTTTGATCTATTACTTTGATCTTGAAAAAGGGCTTGTTTTCTTACCTTGATTTTCAAAGCTTTTGATCTTGAAGTTTGATTTATGATTTTTGAACTCAAAAGTTTTGGTTCTTGACATGCATGTTACGGTTTTGAGGAGAAACAAAGGGAAACAATTTTCTTTTCAAATGATTTTTGTTTTGATCTAAATTTATGTGTTTCAAAGCTAAGGATTTAAGTTTTTCTCTTGATTTTGTTGGTGTACTTTTCGGTCAAGCTTTAAAAACCAAGACCAAGATTGTTTTTCATGATAAGTTTTCTTGCATGAGTTTTCTTTTGATTTTCCATGATTTTTAAGGCACATGCAAAAATGAGAAATGAAAATGAAATGTTGTTTGAAGTGACACAAGTAGGTCACGGTTTTGAGAAAGAAAAAGGGGAGGTTATTTTCTAAAACCATGTGTTTTAAAGTGCATGTTTTTGGTTTGCTAAGTTAAAGGTTTTTGCATGAAAGAAAATGCATCAAAGGTTTTGTTTTCTTATAGTAATGATTCGGCCTATACTAGGATAACTAGGCTAGATTCTTTTTGCATGAAATTGTCTCTTTGAAATGATTATGTTTTATGACTTTGTTTTAAGAAAATTTGTTTGAATTGTGTTGTTTTACTTTTGGGTCAATTCGGTTTTCGTGAAAGAAAAGGATAAATGTATTTGATTAATTCTAAATGTATTTTTATAGTTTGGTTTCTTTTATCCTTTGCTGTCCAAGAATTTATTTCAAAGTATTTCACTTTTAAAAATGTTTTTGAGTTGTGAAAAAGGTAGATTTCAAGTGATACGTGTTTTATAAAAAGTTAGAATGAAAATTGTGGATTTTCAATGTTTTTCAATTGGAAATGGTGGCTGGACTTTTCCATACAGCCACATAAACCTTTTGTTTTATTGGTTTTAATGTGAAGTTTTCCAATGATTTTCCAAGGATTTCAATTATGAGAAAAGATTGAAAGTTGTTTTGATAATCACTTGTATTTTAAGAAAAGAATAAGGAAAGTAAAGAATCTTATATTTAAAAGATCAAGTTATAAATTTTAATTGAAATGATTTTTGATAAAAGCGTATTTATTTTGAGGTTATTCAGTGGACGGTGGGAACTATTCTCAAGGAGAAGCTAGAGATCCCCACAGTCAAAGTATTTCTCTTGCTGGATTAAGAGGTGAGTGAGTGAGTGAGTGAGTGAGTGAGTGAGTGAGATTGTGGTGAGCCCGTAACATGGTTGCTCGTATGGTGGTAACATGAGTTTACGTGATATTCTGTTCTATGTTTCTTGAATTAGTGCATGTTTGTTCCTATCCTTTGTTAGTTCCTTTCTCATTCTTTGTAAAAGTTACTCTTCACGAAATGAGTCTGAATGTCGTTATGAATGTGTATGAGAAAGCGAAAGTAAAGTATGAGGATATGTGATGAGAGATATGTGTTGAGATACAAGATAGTGTGGTGGAGTAATAAAGTACTTATTGAGGACATTGTGCTTGTGGAGCTGAGATGGTGCTAGAGAATGCGTGATGGAAATGATTATGCAAAAGAGATATGTGATTGTCTGTGAGAATGATGTAATGGCATTGTGGCCGTGTGGTTTGATAAAGTGATGGTTTGCTTTGTGAAAGTGGGGAAAGATGTAATCCTTAGTGATCGGGTCTTGTCGAAGGGATGTACTAAGGGCAAGCCGATCTTAGGTTAACTAATGATGATAAAAGACTTTTAAAAGAATTTAAAAGACACTAAAAGACATTAATATACGCGGTAAGGTATATGAGTGTGAAGTAGTGGAGAGGAAGATACTATGGGTATCTGCGGATACTCAGGTGGAGATTGCATGAGGGGAGGGCAAGGACGGTGAAACGTCAAGAAGCCTCGAGTACATTTCTAGGCGGGACGAATCCCACAAGTGGCGCACTAACGTGGTGGGGACTGGGTCTAATGTCGTGGCAAGTACCACATAGCTAACTAGAAATGATACTGTCACCCCCTTGAATGCAAGTCTACGACAGTGAGAGGGACTAGAATGGGGCATTGTGTTTGCCACTGCGTGGACAGTGAGCCTTAATGTTATTGATATGATTTGAGGACGAGATCCTCCTGGTCTGGGACCATTGTGTTGAGACAACTGTTGTGCCCGCGTGGTAAAGGTCCTGTACTCCTGTTGGCTTCCGACTAGGTTTGGATGGTGACCGAGGAGATGTAGAGAGTGCGTTTTTCCTCAGTGATGGTGATACCCCTACCTCATTGAGTGAGCTGAGATATGATAAAACTTAATAACCAAAGAGTAAAAATATAACTGATGATGAAAATATTGATGAGTCGAGGTTAATCTGAGAATCATGTTTCCGGATTGATGGTTTATGCTTACTCATGTTATATGCTTATTTATTTACTCATTTCTCGTTCATTTCGATTATTATGTTACTCGCTTTGTTATCCTATTCTGTTAAATTGGTCTATCCGTGTGTTCTCTACGCTCTGGGTGTCTTGTCTCATTTTGTATACTGGTCAAATGTCGTTGTTGTCTATCCTTCTTTTGGCGAGTCTACCCTGAGACCTTACGGTCAACTTGTTAGTGTTTGGCACACTAACTCTCTCCTACCTGGTTGTCGTATTGGCGTCCGCCGGTATTGCAACAGGTAGATGGCATATCATGTAGCAATCCACATGTGGCCTCTGGAGGGAGGAGCATGGGAGATGGTACCTGATGGTTGGATCTGGCGCGGCGAAACTCGATTGGAGATCGACGATCCGAGACATATTCTTCGAGGAGCGAGCATGGACGTGCACATGGGTCAAGTCACTCTCCGTGATTATCAAAATGGTGGACCGAGGGAGTATCACGAGTTTGGTGGTGATCCTGCACCCTTGGCGGCTGCAATTCCTCAACCAATGGAGGGAGAGGATGTTAGGGACTCCGATCACGAAGTGGAGGCGGATTCGAGTGAGGATATGGAGACGGACGCTAGTTCCGCTGAAGAGTGATTCCCTGTGTCTGTGTCTAAGGAATGTTGTGTGTCTAGGATCTGAGTCCAGTCGAGGATTATCTTGTTATGTACTACTGATGTAATCAGCTACTTTTATTTTGGTTTGTAATCTCTTTTGTGATGATGGCCTATTTTTGGAATATTTTTGGAGTGTGACTCCAATACATGTGGCTCATGTTTTTCTTTTAAATGAAAACAATTTTATATTCCAACGATGATGTTTTGGAGTGGGGAGTTTCGAAAGTGACAACTCGATTTTCGAAAGGGTGGTGTTAGTTATTAATGAACTCATGTTTTAAAAAAAATGGCCTCATTTTCTGCAATAAAATAATAATGATTCAGTTAAGTTCCGGAAGCGAAAATCAGGCTGTTACAGAGGTGGTATCAGAGCAATGTTAATCCTCAGTGGCCTTAAGCCAAGTCTTGTGTGCTTACTATGTGTACTCTGTGTGTCTAGAGTCTAGGTTTCTGTGTTATCGTGCGTTGAATCTCTTTCTGCTTTATTTTAAGATGAGTCGTACGCGTGGAAGACCTTCTGGTTCAAGTTCGCGAAACCCTGGGGAGGATGCTGATCACCCGGATGCGGCAACGAAAATCGAAAGCGAAAATCGGGCTGTTATAGCGATAGTATTTTCTAGTGGGCCTGCAGAACTTGCCACGGCATTGGACCCAGTCCCTACCACGTTCGTATGCCACCTGTGGAGTTCGTTCTGCCTAGAAACATACTCTAGACTTCTTGATGTTTCACCGTCATTGTCCTCCCCTAATGCAATCTCCTCCTGAGTATCCGCAGATACCCATGGTTCCTTCCTCTCCACTACTTCGATACGACACTCATGCCTCACCGCGTTTGTTAATGTCTTTTAAATTCTTTTAAGGTTTTAGAGAGTTTTAATTAGCGGCTGAATCCTAACAGTCGGTTCATCCTTGGTGCATCCCTTCAATGAAACCCGACCACTAATCGCAATCCGTTCCCCAAAGAATCTCAATGGCATATTTCCTCAAATCACTTTCTCTTTCATTTTATCAGCATTGTTCTCATCAGCATCATGCTCAGCAGCATCCTTAGCATCTTCTCATCATCATGGTTCAGCAGCATCATTAACATCTTTCTCCTCCGTTGTCGCTCAGCAGCATCATCAGCGTCTTTCTCCTCCGTTGTTGCTCCACAGCACCATCAGCAGCGCTCTCCTCAGTTGTTGCTCATCATCGCCACGCTTCCGCTCACCACGAATCATCAAAGATTTCTAATAAAACTTAAGTTCATCATTTAAGCTTAAATAAGAATCAAGATCACACCTTAAATTCCTAAAATGACATTCATGAACATAAAATCACTAGATCTAGCCTTAAAACAAACATGCATCAACTTTTAACAAAATAAAAAGCATAGATCCTATTACTTTCAAGCTTGGCCGAATGGCCACATAAAAATATCACATACATAAAATCAAATACTAGATCAAATCATGTTTATACTTTGAAAAATCATCTTAAAAACTTGGTTTCTTTAATTTCTCCTTAAAACCGAAACACATATTAAAGAAAAACATAATATTTTCTTTTTAAATTAACATGCAAATCAAGGATCTAAACATTTTTCATTTATCAAACAAAGATAATTACATGCACACACTTAAAACAACTAAGGACATCATTAAACCAACATGCAAGACTAGAAACTTGAACTTTTTCACAAATCAAGTTTAGATCATGAGTTTATTCATCAAATCATCACATAAACATACATGGATCACGGTTTAGAGCAAGAAAAATAGACATGCAAAGAGATTTATTTTAGGTTTTACAAAAATCTTAGTTTTTCTTTAGATCTTTAAGATTTAGTTAGAAAAACATTAGATCCATCAAAAAGAACCTTAACCGAAAACATCAAGCATCAAGTCTAACATATTACAAATTATTTTGAGTCCTTAAAGTTCAAGATCAAAGAATAACAACACATAAACTCAACTTTCAAGCCATAAAAACAAACATGCAAGAAGTAAAGAAGAAAGAGCTACAAAATAAAAAGAAAAATCTAAACTATTACAAATCTTCCTCTTGATCTTCAAGTCACCTACCAAAGAAAGGTTGATCTCTAGTCTCCTAACACTTAGATCTTCAAAGAACAAGGCTTGATCAAGCTTGGATCTCCTTCTTCTTCCTCTCTAACCTCACGGCCACCACTCTCTCTCTCTCTTTCTCTATTTCTTTTCTTTCTCTAAGAGTTGAATAAGTCTCTTAGAGATGTGTTTATGTTGGAAGTGTAGAAATGAAAGGGAATGGGAGAAATGAACTAAGGCTTCACTTATTTATAGGCAATTTCATTTTCCCCCTTGTGCCCTTAGTGTAACACCCCGATTTGACAACTTGAAACCATAGTCATTTTAGGAGAAAATCAGGGCCATTTTTTTTTAAACAACGCGTGAGTGAGTAGCATGATTATGAGAACCGGACAATTTTCCCCAAAACTCTCTTTAAAATGAAATAGCGTTCTCACACATCATGCTAAGTTTCAAGTTCCAAACCGAAGTGTAACGTGACACCACACTTTGCAACTTGAATCTTATCACTCAGATCGTCATAGCCCATTTCATGTTCATAATCAGAGTTAGTGGTGCCCAACTGAAATAACATTAATTAACATAGTTCGGGGAATTACATCATGGTACTCCGGATCTTTAGCTTTTGGGCAAATACAAGAAACTTAATACTTCAAGATAAGAAAAGAAACTACCAACGAATCTCCTAAGCTGAAGACGATGAATCCGCGGGAGGTGCCTCACTGGGGTCGATATCGATCACGTCTGCGTCTGGAAATTCCTCGTCAATATCCTCCTCGGGATTTTCCTCGGGTTCACTTTCCTCCATGGCCTCAAACACATCGTCTGGTAATTCATTCAAGGCTTCATCCAGTTCCTCCGCCTCAGGGTCGATACGTGCTGGCAAAGGCATTGGATACCCACCATGGTAATATGCCGGTCCACCAACATGTAGATCCGAAAGCACAAATCGGCACATGCGAGAATCTGGTTCAGTCCCTCTAAGGGTATGGTCAGGGTCAAAGATACGAACTTCAGATACTCCACGCCATTCCCAACCACGACAATTTACTTCCCATCTTCCTTCGTCACGAATATCGAATGTGAACTTAACTGGATCCATGAACTAAGGGATACGAACATAGAAATGGACACATATGCAGAACAGAAGAATTTGAGAGAGTAAGTATTCCCAGACATGTGATGCCAACAGTGTGGAATTACAGTAGGTAAGATATTAAGATAGACAAACCATATTAACAAACAGCACATAAAGGTAACACACAGGCTTGCACAAAGACTTACCTCATCCCATTGCCTTTTACTGCTTAATACTTTAGACATATTCACTTCACATTCTATGAAATCCTTCTGCTGCGCAACTCTGATTCCACCACCATATTTTTATGCAAGGATCATTAATAATTATATTATCAAATACATAATCTCTTCTTTTCTTATTTAAGTTTTATGAATTCGAATCCATCAATGATGTCGGGGTTTTAAATCATCATTGAGGAAAAACGCTCTCAAGTTAGCACACACGTCTACATCTCCTCGGTAATCCACCCAACCTAGTCGGAAGCAAACAGGAGTACAGGACCTTTACCGTGCGGGCACGACAGCTGTCACACAACAAATGGTCCCAGACTAGGAGGACTCAACCTCAATAATATCAATTCATAATAATCATGGCACACTGCCTCGCAGTGGCAAACAAGATGCCCCACTCCAGTCCCTCTCACTGTTCTCGATTTTCAATCTAGGGGGCGACAGTACTACTTCTAGTTTGCAAAGCAGAACTTGCCACGGCATTGGACCCAGTCCCCACCACGTTAGTGCGCAACTTGTGGAGTTGTTCCGCCTAGAATAGTACTCTAGACTTCTTGACGTATCACCGTTATTGTCCTCCCCTAATGCAATCTCCTCCTAAGTATCCGTAGATACCTATGGTTCCTTCCTCTCCACTACTTCGGGTTATCTCTCATAACTCACCGCGTTAATACATATCTTTTAAAAGTCTTTTAATTAAAGGCTTAACCTATTGGTCGGCTCATCCTTCGTGCATCCCTTCAACGAGTCCCGACCTCTAAGCTTTCTCAGAACATCTCTTTCTCAACATCGCACAGAGCTGGGTTTTCCTTGACAGTCAAACTTCTCATCTCATTGTCCATCAACAAACTTTTGTTTCTTTCTCATCTTTTCCAAATTAATGTTTCACAAAATCCTTCCCAGATAATGTTTTCACAAACCTTTTCAAAAACTAGTGTTCCGCAAGTTCTTTTCCAAAAATAAGACTTTCTCAAATGCCTCCCCAAAATAAAGTTTCACAAACCCTTTTTAAAATAGATTTTCTCCAAAAATCCTTTCCAACAATAATGTTTCCAAAAGAAATAAGGTTTCAAAAATAAAGATTCCAAAAATAAGGTTTATAAACTCTTTTCAAAAAGGATGTTTCATAAACAGTTTTCAAAAATAAGGTTTCACAAATTCTTTATGAAAATCATATCTCACCATTCTTTTCAAAAGTAGTGTTTCCAAACTCTTTTCAAAATAATATTTCACAAATTCTTTCTCCAAACCTTTCTCAAAAGATCCTTTTTGAAAATTTATTTTCAAAATCCTTTCAAAAATCTCTTTTTTTAAAATAATAACCTTTTTAAAACATATTTTTGCTGAGCGCTAGTGGAGGAGCAAGCTCAACTCAACACTAGTCCCCAGACTAAAACCAAAACAAAAAGTCCATCTCCGATCAAACTCCATTCTGTTTCCACAGTCTCATCTCCTTTCACCCATGGCTCAACCTCAGAAAGCATCCATATCAACAATGTTGCCCAAGCTCTGGCTCAACTCATCGCTTTCATCACTTATTCTTTTCCGATAACATCTTACATCTTTCCTCACTCGTCTCCTGTCTCTTATATCTTTGTTTATTATTATTATTCATAGCGTTGCCACATTCCACGTCCGACTAACAATAAGAAATAGATAAATAGGTAAATAAAGAACATACTAACATTCGAACACAATTTAATTAATTTCTTACTCATACTGACTCAAGACACTAAGTTTCGACTTTTGAGGTGGTCGAAACACTTAATATGTTACCTAAAAACCATGGTGTTTGGGGGAAACTTCTCTCTAACCTCGATTGATGACAACACTCACGCTCCTTGGTTCCCGACGCGATGCTCGTAACTGCTTCCCGATGGTCACTAGAACTCAAATAATTCTCTTTTATTAAAAATTGTTCTTATAAAATTATTTCGAAAACAGAACATCATTGCCAAAACTCCTTAGTTGAAATTCACTTTGACTTCAATTCATAATCAAGTAAAAACATTTGTTTGAAAACATCAATAATTCCTTGGCTCTTTAGAAGGCCACATTTATCTTAAGGTTTTCTTATGAAAATCATTTGTTAAATTGAAACCATGAACTTCATAAATCAATGAAAAATCTTTTCAAAACAATACTTTTCAATTAATCAAATCATTTGGTTCACTTCATTTTCCTTAAAACCGAATTAAATCAAAAAGGAAATAACACCAAGAATTTAATCAAAAACCTTTTTGAAATTATTGAACACTTAATCATTCAAACACACACAAGTAAATGTAAAAGCACAAACCATTCATCATTCATGCATATAAGACAAAAATTAAACACATGCACCTAATTTCTATGCATGGCCGAATCTCATGTAGGATGAGAAGATTCATATTTCAAACACTAATGATGACTTGCACTAGAATAACACATGCACATATGTCAAATACATCATCCTACCTTTGAACATCATAACCTAATTAATAATTAAAACATACTAACTTAGGGTAATGCTAGCATGATTCAAATCATCATACAAAGGGAAAATCAATTCATTTTTTTATTTTCATTATAAGACCGAATGGATCAAAAAGGAAAATCACTCAATATATTCATTTATCAAACCAATTTCATTTATACAAGGTTAACTCAAACAATGACACATAAAAATAATTTGGAAATGATTTGTTCCAAAACCGAATAGAAGTATAAAAATCATTTTTGAGTTCTTAATCAAATATTTCAAACTCTCATAAATCAAAGTTCATGAATTCATCAAATAAACACACATGCAAAGCAAAAATGAGTTGCCTTAGACATTAATAAGCACAAAACCGTGAGCTCCATAAGGAATTTAGTACACAAAATTTAATTCCTTAACACTATGAAACCAAGAATCATGTTAAAGTCTTTAGCTTCTAAGAAAACTCATGCATGCACTCAAAATTCATTGATCATATAAGTCTCATCATGCATGCACTTACAATCTCTAGATGAGACAAATTTCAACATGCATGTAAAGGGAAAGATGTCCTAATATGATTTCCTAGACTTGACCGAATGGTGACAAGCATAAAGGCAAGATCTCACAAATTTATTTTCACATGCAAAGATCAAACTCAAAGTCAAATCATGCAAAAATTCTTTTAAAACAACCTTTTCTATTATAAGGCTCCAACCGAATCATCATCACACACACAACCCAAATCTTGATTCCAAAAATTATTTTCAAAGCTTGTTATGTTTATTTTCTTTTGGAAACCGTGACATGCACCCAAGAGAAATCAAGATTTGCACTCAAACTAATACATAAAACTCAAGCTTCACATTTTCTCAAGAGTAAAGCATAGATCAAGACATGCAAAACAAGATCAAGACAAGAACATAACCTAAACTTAAATCCTAGACAAAACCGTGAAGAACAAGTTAGAAATTAAAGCATCCAAGTACACTCATTCAAGATCAAATTATAAAAATAACATGCAAGGCAACAAAATTTCAAGATCACAAGAAAATAAAGGCATGCATCACAAAAGAATTAAACTTATATAATGTCCATATTAAAGTCCTTTACAAACCAAACTTATTACACTAACTCTCTTGAATAACTACCTTAGATCAAGCAAGACTCTAACTAAATCTTTGAACTTCAAGTCTCTTCTTCTCCTCCTAGGGTTGGCTTCGGCCTCCTCCTCTCTAGGTTGATGGGTAGCTTTTCTTCTTAATCTTGAAGAAGAACAAGGTTGGGAAAGAAATTAAGGATGTTTGGGTTACGAACCTTAGGTTTTGCACTCTTATTTTCTCCTTCTCTCTTACGGCCTCTCTCTTTTCTCTCTAATGTCTCAAGAGCTTGATGCACTCTTGGACTAAGTGTTTGGAAATGGAGTGTTTGAAGATGAAGAATGGCTAACCAACACACACATACACGGTTTTAAGAACAAAGACAAGGGCTTGGAATTCCCTATTTGGTCCTCGGTTTTGGGTGTGGTTCAAGGGCAATGTGGTCTACTCCAAAGTTTGCATAGGAGAGGTCATGTCATCAAGGAGACAAGGTGGGAGAAAGGTCTTCCTAGGCATCATGAGTCATGCAACCTAGTTCCTCCTATTTCCTATTTGATTTTCTAATTTCTTAATGCTTAAGAAGATGGGCTTCTACTTGGCTCCCTTGTTCCTACCCTCGGCCGAACATACTCACACACATGCACATATATTTTCATTTCACCTTATCATCATAAGCACATAGCATGGAAATCATGAAATAATACATACACGTAACACATATTAAACATGCATACAACACCTTAACACGCGACACACATATGCATTCATACATTCACCTTTACTCAAATCATGCATAATTCTTTACACAAAACACACATTCACAAATTCAAAAATGCAACTTTAAAGAAAATCAATCCACCTTTTCAAAAAGAAAATAAGCTTTACTTTGTTTTATAAAAACTGTAGTTTCAAAGATTTTCAAAAAGAACAACTTATTTAAAACCTCAAATCATTTTGATCAAAAGCAAATTCGTTTCATTAAGAAATAACAAAATCATGGTTTAGCTTTCATGAAATCAAACTTCAAAGAAAATCATTTGCTAAAATACTTTAACTAAAAAAATCTTTCTTAAATTCTGAAAAATTCATTTTAAATAAAACCTGATTGATTTATTTGAGTCCAGAAAATGCGGGATGTTACACTTAGGGTTGGTTCGGCTATAACACAATGGGAGGGGCGGTTTTGGGCTTCCAAAAATTTGCATGGGTGGTGTTTATCAAATGAAGGGGACAAGGTAGAGTAGGCTAGGGTTTTAGGGGTCACTTTAGGCTTAAGGACTTGTTGGTTTCTAGTTAGGGTTTCCTACTAAGTTTGGTTATGGTTCTAACTTAGTTTCCTCATGGTTCCAATTTCTTTTCCTACAAGCTTCTAGAAAATTATACTCCTAAGCTTATACATACACACACGCGTATAATATACACACATAAATACACATACATACCGTACCATACACACATGCATCTTTACATTTTTATTTTCTAATCCTACATATTTATAATTATCAATTCACCTAACAAAGCAATTAACTCCAACAAATCACATTCACACAATCATTTCATGCATCACTCATTAAACATACATTACACCAAGCACATATCATATAAAAATTTCAAGCCAAATCAATAAATTTATTTTCTTCAAAATGCAAATCCCAAAATTCGTATTTCATAACTCTGAAAATAAATTTTTATAAATCAACCCAGAAAAATCCAAAAATTACATTTTCAAAATCTACGTTTCGAGACGATCGTTTTGATATAAAGATCATGAAAATCTGAGTTACGGTTAAAAAGTTACGAATTTTCAAAGTTAACAATTCCAAAACTTCATTTCAAATAAAAATCACTTTTTAATAAAATCACAACTTATATCTTATAAATCAAATCATTTCAAAACTCAACAAAATTCTTCACTTCTCATTCTATAAAAACACCTTGTTTATAAAAATCCTTGAAAATCAACATTTTATTTCTTTCTCACGTAAAATACTTTTCTGAAAATAGAATCTCAGGGTTTATTCTGTCGGAAATCGTTTACGCACGTATGGGAAAAATGCGGGGTGTTACATATGATGATAATAAGTATTGTTATTGAGTGTGAATAGCATGCTGATGGACATCTGCTATGTCTTGATTATGGATTATAATTATGAGAAATTATAGAAATGATGAATTAAAAAGAGAACAAGTTATCCGAAAAGAGAAGATATAACACACTGTTTAGCTTAAGCCCTTATTGGATAAGGCAGCTTTGATAAGACATTAAGAAAAGAAATAATGATAATAGTTATGAGAATGATTGGGAAAGAGATATGAGCCGAGATTGATAAAGAACTAAGATTGTGAAAAGATATGAGATACTATGAGAACCGTAAGAAAGTGATAAGAGATAAGTCATGATGTGAACGAAAAGTATCCTAATGCTGAAAAGCCAGAATTGATGATAATAATGCTGATGAGAATAGTGCTGTTGAGTAAGAGCTGAGAATAATGATGCTGATGAGCCAGAGCTGGTGAAAGTAATGCTGATGTTGTTTATTGGAATGAGTCTTGTTATGAATTGAGCTTTGCTCCTCTGTTGTTGTTTATTGAAAGGAAATGTGATCTGAATTGAGCTATGCTCCTCCGCCAATGTTTTGAGATGAGTTATGCTGCTATCCTGAGAAAGTTTACGAGATGTGATGCAAGATGGTTGATGCAATCCCAGCTCTGTGCTCTGTTGAGAAAAGATAAGAAAAGTAATGTTATAAATTAGTGGTCGGGACTCGTTCAAGGGATGCACCAAGGATGAGCCGACCTTAGGGTGATAACTAAACTCTAAAACTCTTTAAAAGACATTGACAAAAGCGGTGAGCAATGAGTGCGAAGTAGTGGAGAGGAAGATACTCTGGAGTATCAGGGATATTCGGGTTGTGATTGCAATAGGGGAAGGTAAGGACGGTGATACGTCAAGAAGCCTTGAGTGCTATTCTAGGCATAACGAATTCCATAAGGGGTAAGGATGGGCCGATCCGATTCCGTGGTAAGTTTTGCACTCGAGACTAGAATAGTACTGTCGCCCCCTATGGCAATTTGAGAACAATGAGAGGGACTGGAACGGGGCTCTATGATTTTGCCACTGTACCCGATTTTTCTACAGTGTGCCTTGTTTATATGATTTGATTTGAGACTGTACCCGATTTTCTACAGTTCTCCTGGCTTGGAGCCATTTGTTGAGACAGCTGTCAAACCCGCGTGGTAAAGGTCCTGTACTCCTGTTTGCTTCTGAATAGGTTGGGTGGATGACCGAGGAGATGTAGACGTGTGTGCTAACTGTGAACGAAACAAGTACCTCGATGATGTTTTTATTTCCCCCAATCATCGATGGATGTGATCCAATAAGACTTGATAAGAAAAGTTTAAGAGTCATGAAAAGATTTATAATTATAAGAAGCGAAATCTTATGGAATGTTGGTAATGAGAATTGAATCGAGAATGAAAATGTGAAAAAGTGAATGAAACCATATGAGAATGGAAATGAATAAGATTCAAAAGTTGAGATCGAGAAAGAAATTGAGAAAGAAAGAATGTTCATGTTGAGAAATGAAAATAAGTTTGGCAAGATAATAAAGGATGATGATGATGATGATGATAAACTTGAATGTTGTGTTGTATTTATATTGCATTGTTATGTTGTAAATATGTAATGTTGTATGCTTGTATTGTCTTGATATCTTGCCTATTATAAACCCACACCGTCGACGATGCGTCGTTCGGATTGCTTACTCTCTCCTGTCTCGTTGGCATATCGGTATTGCTGGTATTGCAACGGACAGATGGAGCATCGTATGGAGATCACCACCTGGAATAGGCATGGGAATGGTTGGAAACCCAGTCCCTATGGCTGGGTATGGACTGACTACACTCAGATAGTGATTCGGGACCCGGAACATAGATTGAGCGGAGTTAATTTGGGGCCGCACTTGGGACAGGTCACCGTACGAGGATATAGAAGCTACGAAGGAAAGGTGCGGAATGAGACTCAGGAAAACTCCACTACTCTAGATGGAGTGGAGTTGGAATCCAATGACAATGGAGAATCAGTGACATGGATGGCATCACCTTCAAGAGTGAAGAAAGAGCGCAAGAAGAAAGGGAAACTTCATCCGGTTGTTTTCGACAGGAAGGTTTAAGAGTAGTGCTATGAATTTAGGGGCCTCTTGTCATCTTTAAGTCTAAGTTTAGTGTTAGTATTGGAGTCAAGGATTACCGTAGTGGTGTACCTCTTATGTAATTATGCCCATTTTTATTTTGTGACCAACACATCTTTGACTATGCCATGTAATGTAAGGATACTTATTATCCATAGCTTTTGAATATAATGTAAATGAATCAAGTTCGATTTGAAGGGAGTTATTCTGAAAGACTTGGACGTTTCAAGTACGAATACATTTTAGTAACAACTCGGTTTTCCACGAGGGATGTCAAAGTATACCAATGACATCTCAATAATGTTTTTTTTTAAAAAAAAATTGACATCATTTTTGCAACTTAATAAATAAAAGTTGGTTATTTGGTGTTACGAAAATCGGGCTGTTACATAGTATGTGAACAATCATGAATACTTTAAAAACATTATGAATAACTGTTATTATTTTTCTTCGTGATTTTTTGGTGGGACAATTATATAATATAAAATTGATATAGTATATAATGCACAAACTTCTGTCTATATATAAAGCAAAATGTAAATATTTAAAATGATTTTTAAATTTTAATAAAGGATGTCATATGTGGAGCTATTCATGAGCATTTGTCTAAATAAACAAATATTTTATATTTTATATTTTATATTTGTCTAATCATGTCTTTGAACCCTCCTCAAGAGTGAATAATTATTGATTCTCAAAAGACCTACAAAATCACATCTCTTTCAATATAAAAGTGAAACATATTATAAAGGGGATTGAGATCAATAATAGAAAATCCAATAATATATATAACATTAAAATTTAAAGATATTACAAAAAACAATCGAAAATAGAAGATTAAATTAAAAGAAGCAAACCCAATAGAAACTTGAAGAATAACTTCAAAAATCATGTCTTTGAAATCACCTTGCTTTTAAATAATCTTGTATTCAAATAAATGAAAGTTTGTTTATGATAATCAAATAAAATAAGAGAGTTAGCGAAAAATGGAATGAATAACGTACAAATCTTATTCTATTACTCTGGAATGAATAGCATGCTTCAATATTAGACATCATGAACTTCTTATTATTAAAATATGATTAAAATAAATAAATAGTAAAATAATAATAGAATAAATAGAAGAGCAAAAATTATAGAGATGAAGCCTATATTTATATATACTATTATCAATTTTCTTGCGCATTCAAAATCTTCAGCATGATAAAAAAAGTAATATCTTAAAATATTTTACGAAAATGAACTATTATGCATTAATCATCTTTTCATTTCCTTTTTTTTGGTCGTAACAATGTTATTTTCATTTCCCTTTTCTTATGTCATTCTTGTTATAGCTGGTACTAACGATACTTCAATTCTATTGTGCTATATTATTTTTTAATAATTGCCTTCTTAGCTTCGATATAAATTTAAAAATTGTATATTTATTCAATATAGAGTATATTTTTTAGAAGTTAATTTTGCTATTCAGATTACACTGCATTAATTGTTATTTTGTAACTTGCTTTATGTGAGACCCACAATTTTTCCCAATTTATTTGTGAATTTATCATTGAATTTAAGAAATTATATTTGATTTTGATATCTGGATTTAATTAAAATCGTATGAATTATATATATATGTGTATATATACACGTGAGATATAGATTATATATATATGCATACCAATGTTTTCCCTAGTATATTTAAATGAAATATTTAAAGGTAAAGTATTTGATTTAACTGATCTTAGAAGATGAAATGCTTTTTGAAGGATTAAGGTATCCCATCTTCAGAAATTCATATCTTTTAAACTGTAGGTCGAAAAATTACAAATGATATGTCAAAACGACCGTATCGAAACGTAGATTATGAAAATGTAAAGCTTTGATTTTTATTTTGGAGTTTTCGAAATTTTATCACTGCTACAGTACTGAACGAATTTTTGAGTTTTAAGAGTAAAGGTGTGATTTTAATGCATTAAATGACCTTTTGACTCAAGTGTATTTTATTTTGAAAACAAAAATACATTTCTGAGGTTTTCTATTTGACCACCGTCCAAATAAAATATATTTTCGTCTTTTTTCTTATTATAAAATTATTTGAAAGCTTATGAAGTGCATTTTTGAAGGAAACGATCTTAGAGCTTCAAAAATTCATAACTTTCAAACCGTAAGTCCAAAAATTATGAACTTTATATGAAAACGATCTTATTGAAATGTAGTATCTTAATACGTCAAAAGAAAATTTTTATTTTGACATCTACGAAAAAGTACTGTACAGTAGGGAAAAACGAATTTTTGGTATTTTTAACTTAGAAAAATTATTTTAGAGCATAAAATAAATTATTGGACTATAAAATAATTTTATTTATATATTTAAATATTTATCTAAATGCCTACTGGTTTCACCGTCCAAATATTAGCATTTTTCTAATTATTTCTGAATTATTAAAAATGAAAGCTTTAATGTGATTGGTCAATTATGTGGTGAATTCAAAATGGGCCAATGGAAATTTTTCTCCTTATTTTTATGTGTGTGCACCGTCCAAATATATTAGGAGGGAGAGAAAGGAATATTTTCTGAAAATTGTGGGAATATCTCTTGAATAAAAGAAGCCATAGTTTTTGGAAAAATCTCATTTAATGCTTGTGAGTTTCCAAGTGATGAAGTTAAATTGCTGACTCACTTTGGACTAGGGGGGACGAATTTTTGGTCAGAATAAGGGGGAAATTTGCCTTCTCTTCACCTATAAATAGACCATCACACCTCTCACCATTTCACACACTACTTGTTGTTATTTTGAGAAAAAAATTCCAAGAGAAAAGAGAGAGGAGGGTGGCGAGTTGAAGAGAGGAAGAGGAGGAAAATTTTCTCACTTTGGGGAAGTCATTTAGTTTAAGGAAGAGAGGTAACTCTAAATTTACATTTTTAAGTTATTTCATCTCTTCTTCTACTGTTATTAGAATCTCTAATTCTTTTTATGATATTAAGAACTAAAAGTTTCTAATTCTTATTTTTATATTAGAATGAACAATGTTTTGTTGGTGATATTTTGATTTATGATCATATGAATTGAGGTTTAAGAAAAAGGGAGAAAATGAATTGTTTAAAGAGATAATCTCCCCTTTTTCCTTAACCCATGATGACCGAATTTTATGTTAAATAGGAAAATAAAATTCTGGAAATTTTTGTGTAGGAATTTATATTTTGTATTTGTTTGAATTATTTTATTTATTTTTGTTTGGATTCAAGATGAATGTAAGATGAATGTACAAGGAATGGAAACTAAATTAAATTGAATAAGTTTAATGTACTTTTGATTTTTTCTTTTCTGGACCGTGATATATATATATATATATATATATATATATATATGTGTGTATATATGTATATATAATAGGTAGTAGTTGTTTTTAATATGTGTATAATTGTTATGTGACTTATTTCTTAAAAAGTATAAACTAATGGATATTATTTTATCTTTGATATTCTGATATGAAAATGAAATGATAATAGTTTTATGAAAATAAAATTTAATCCTGGATTTTTTTTATGGTTGGCCTAAAAATATGATTTATTTTGAGTAAAAGTTACAAATGATTCATAGTGTTTTTGTTTGATAATTCTAGGAGTAATTGGGTAATTTTAATAAGGAAAAATAGATTAATAAGAATTGTATTTTTGTGTGTGATGATATGACTATGTGATTAAGTTAAGTTGTGAGTTTAGTTGCTGTAAAAAAAATGATTTTCATGAAAGATGTCTATTTTATATTTTATTGATGATTAAAACAATTCTTTTGAATGTATAATATTATGTAACTATGATGTATAGGTGTTTTAAAAATTAAAATTATTTTTTCTAATTGTGGAACAGTGACCGAATTTTTTAGAAGAAAAAAAAATATATAGAGTTTGATAATTTTCCTAATTGATTTAATAATTGTTTGATATGAATAGAGGATTATTAGTATATATAAGTGTTTAGTTATTTTAATTCTGAAAAATAATTAATTCTGGAAAATTATGTTAATTCTGGAAAATTATTATTTATTTAAGATATAAGACCCCAAATGATTATTTTTATATGTGTTAGTAGTGCTTAATTTGTATATAATTATTTAAGTTTGTTTGCTTTATTTTCTTAAGTTAATGCAACAAATTATGGTGGCTGTACAGCAGGTGAAATTATTTTATGTGATTTAGATTTAATCATTTTATTATTATAGGACTTGTAAAGAGATTTTAGGAAAAAGTGGCATGTGTTTGTGATAAACCGTTTAGGAGAAAACTGATTTTTAAGAAATAGTGTATATGCTGTCCAAGATTGTGAAATAGTTGCATCAAGGATAGAAATTATTTTGAAATGAATTGGTAATGTGTACTTTATGCTAAGATCTTTATTATAAGTATTTAAAAATTAACAAGGAAGTATAAAAGTGATTTTGTGAATGTACTGATGCTTAAAGTGATTTTCTGTGTACTGTTTATAGTTTGTAATTTAATTAACGATAGAGAAAAAGTATTTTGAATTTGGGAACACTTGAGTTTATTTTCTTATTGAAATATGTGTTTAAAACATGATTATGCAAAAATTTGTTTACTGCTTGATTGATTGAAAATGTGCATCAAAGAAGAATATTTTAAATTCATGTTGTATGCATAGTCTGGATATGGTAGTTGTTATAAGGTGCTTAAAAGTAAGATTTGTAGTAAAGGAAAAATTGAGAATTATTTTTAAGATATTATGATTATGTTTTAAAAGTTATATTACGAATTGAAAAAGATTTTCATGATTTAAAAGCCAAAAGAAAGAAAAAGTGATTTCCCGATACAGTAGTCTGTGTTTGATTTTCAAAAAGGTTTTGATTTTTAAGGAGTAATTTATTTTCTAAGAGTTTATATATTTTCAAGACGTCAAGGATTTTTAAGAAAATAGTGTTTGTCCAAAAGTTATAGTAATTTTAATCTTAAGTTGGTATAGATATTTATAGAGCTATTTTTGTAAATATGGTTTGATTAAAGGTCTGCATTTGGAAACAAATAGCGCAATTGTGAATCAAGCGGACGCGAGTTCTTAGCTGCATCTCGAGGTGAGAGAGTAGCCATCTTAAGACACAATGGCACCATGTTAACATTAGGACGATTTCGACCATCTCAAAGGTCGGAATCCTAAGTTATCTGTCAATATACGAGACGACAATTGGTTGTGGTGTGTTTAGTCTTCCTGCGTTGCGACAGTAACTATTGTTGATTGTCTGATTTTATTTGGTTATGATATATTATTTTGTTTATATGGCTTTGGAAAATAATGATAAATTATGTGATGAAGTATCGATGAAAATTGTATAATTGAGAAATGGTGATTGATGGTCATGATTGAGATTATTGGATATGTTGAAATACTTGTTCCTATGGAAAGGACTTGGTATTATGGAATTATGTTATGAAAAGAAATATGATAAAGATTAATGAATTTTATGAAATGGTGGAATCGTTATTAGTGTACAGTGATGGTGCAAGCGGCACAATGACTACGTTTTATTTTCCCTTTAAGTGACTGGCCACCTGAATGACTTTGCCGTGGTTCATGTCTTGTGGATTCCACTGTACGATAGGGAGGTGTTTGCTGTGGTCCCTTAGAGGTCGAGACCCGTTAGAAGCACGGCTTAGAATGGGTCGACCAAACTTAGGTTTAATAAAAGACTGAAAAAATTTAAAAGACTCTAAGCTTAAATCCTTTCTAACTACGCGTTGAGAGTGAAGTAGTGGAGAGGAAAGACACCCTGTTTATCTACGGATACTCAGAAGTTAATTGTGATAGGGGAGGACAAGGACGGTGACTCGTCAAGAAGCCTAAGAGCGCTTCCCTAGGCAGGACGAAGTTACAATGGTCAAGGTCACTTGCCGGGCGTTGATCGTAGCAAGGACTGCAACCGGAACTAGGGATAGAGCTGTCGCCCCCTTGAGCAAATACTAGATGGTGTAGAGGGAATCTGAACAAGGCTAAAAGTAACTGATTTTCTTACGACGATCATGGCGATTGGCCATATTGATGGTTCCAACATGGCGGATCTCGAGTTGTTTACTATGTTTTCCTTAGTTGGTACGTACCCTTTGACTTCGATGCCTGTGTGGTTAGGATTCCTGTGCGTCCCATCTGCTTTCCGATCTAGGTTGCGGTTGGATATTGAAGGAGGAGATGTATCGTGTGTGCTAATCTACCCCCTTACCTCAATGATTTCCCTCCCTAGATCATTGATGGTTGTGAAAATACTTAGTGGAAAGATTATGAGTATGGAATATTTAAAGGAATAATATTAAGTTATGTGATAAAGTCGTATGGATAAAAGTTGTGAAGAGGATAAAGTTGTAATAATATGATCTGATGTTATTTGGAAGAGAAGAGGTTATAATGTTAGGTTGTATGTGTTTGGTTCTAGTGCGATCCATGGAATAAGTCCATGTCGTCGACGAACTTATTCGTTCTGATCGCTAACTCTCTTTTCTCTTCTTTCCTTTTTCTGTGGACATCGAGGAACAATGTTCACAGATGTCAGACCAAGTAGCATTTCAAGTTGTGGTTGCTTAAGTTGGAAGATGATCGTGAGATGAAGCATATTTATGAGGAGGATGCAAAAGCGGCAAGCCGAGGAATCTTTCAGATACTTGTGATGGAGGATAGCAATGAAGATTAGTAGTCTAAGTTAGTAGATTTCTTGTTTTGTATTCCATCTTTGGATGGGTAGGACATGATTACTCTATCCTGAATGTAACCCATGTTGTAGTAAATATTTATTCTAAATAAAATGAAAGAAGTTATTTTGGTTACGTATTATGTTCCTAAAGTGATTAAACTGTTTTCCGCAAAAATATGACATTGAGAAAATGTGTTTTTGGAAATGTGTTGGAGGATAACATCTCTTTTTGGAAATAGAATTTTATGACACGAGTTAAGTATCAAATCATTTTTTAAACAAATGAATCAAATTGTTTTATGAAAATATTTTTTTAAAAGAATTAAAATAAACTGATTTTGGAAATGTTTATATAAAAAAAAAATAAGCGCAAATTTTTAGTGAAAATTCTAAGTCCAAATTGGGTTGTTACACTTTACATATAATCTATATAGATATAGATTATTATGAAACATTGTTAACGATTAAGATTGAATTTTAAATATTGTATATTTATTCAATATAGAGTATATTTTAATTGTAGATCAAAGATAAGGAAACACTTGATTAATTATGTATGTTTGCATTAATCACAATTTTAGGAGGGAAAAACTATCATTTTTTGGAGGGAAATCTTTTTACCCTCAACTTCTCCTATTTTATAATATGTTGATTATATTATTGTTATTAAATGTTTTTCTTGATTTATGATCAAACAGCTCACCTCTTAGTTGTCTTTTTAGGTACACCTTTGGAAGTGTCTTCATATTTTCCCCGCCGAGGAAGAATGCACTCTCACTGGTAGAATATAAATTGTTCATTGTGACCTTTAAGTCATTGCAATTGCAACCATTTCTAGGAATTTATTTGTAAACGATATTGTTATATAAATAGTTATTAATTAGTTAGATTTTTATTAACATGAAAGAGAAAAATTTTAATTATAAAGTTTTGAGATCCGATGTTTAATAATTATATGGAATGTGTATTTTGAATAAATGTAACAACTAATATGCCTTGTTACATATGTATTTGATCTGCATCTGACAGGTATATTGTTTTAATAAGGAAAATGTTAATATTTTAAGCGAAACTTTGTCAAAATTTTCCAAAAATCCACTACTTATATAATTTAGAATATGTATAAAAAGTAGGATGTTCCACACGTCACCCGTTTTTTCACGATATATACTTTACATGCACCACCAGGATATGTTTTCTGCAAGGTGTCTCCACGTGCTAAACGAAAACCACCCACTCCTCATCCTCATCCTCATAGAAGGTTTCCTTCCCCTTCGTCTCCTTCCGAGACTCCATTGTCTCTACCTCCTTCCCGTGGTGTGCATTTTTCTCCCCATCCAGGCTTTCACCTCAGAGCGTATGGGATGGAAAATGGGAATGTGGAGTTGGGGGATGTCTCGATGATATATGAGGAAAGGGAGAACCTGGGTGAGTGACCTTCTGTTGACTAGGGAGATTATGGGAAGCATCAGGGGGTTGTGGGTGGCAGTAGTGTGCTCTTGTTGGGATTTTGTATGATTGTGATATATGTACACATGTGTTTGATTTTACTTGAAACCTGAAAATGAGAAAGAAGACCCCTTTCTCAAGTTATGTAAACTAGTAATTTCGCCCGTGCAATGCACGGGGGTATATGATACCCCAACAATTGACAAATTAAAAATTGACTTAATAAGTTAAGATTTATTCTTTACTATCATATATGATTAAATAAAAATAGTTAAAATTATCTATATATAATATTTTCATAAAAGAGTATTTGATAAACATTACTTGATAGGTTTGAGAAAAATAATTTATCAACCAAAATATCAAATCAATTTTAGCATTTCTTTCCTTCGTGCATCAAGGATTTAAAATAAAGTCTAAAAAAAGGAAAAATTTTCACCTTCCATTTTCCTGTAAGCAACCAGATAAAGACAAAGAAAAATTCAGAATTTTAGATGACATCTATTGACCAAAGTCTCAGTATGATACATATTTAAAACCTGCAAAGAAATGATGGTAAAATTTCATTCAACACCAAACACAACCAAATTCTCGAAAAATTTGACAAAATAGGATCATTGCACTATATGTTAGCAAACATTATCTTGCAATGTACTGCAAAATTTAATTCAGTAACAAAAGTATTTAATACATTAGTAGCAGTAGCAAAATTTAATACATGAACATTTGGACAATAAAAACTAAATCTCACAATAAGTTCGTTTTAGATCATCGAAAAAATTTAAGCAAAAAAATTGCATTGTTTCAAGGGATTCCTGATTGAAAGCAAAACTCAGTAATCCACCTATTTCTCTTATGTCATATAAGGATCAGCTCCCTACGTAGTCCATCACATCCTTTGACTTTATTTCCTGCAAAGAAAACCAAAACTCAGCTAGTCCTTCACATTCCTCTAGTTAATGTACCAGTGAATAACTATAATAAAGATGAACATTTCAAAAAGTTGTTTAGACACCTACAACTAAAGACTAGATGTGTATGCAAGTATTTTCTTTAAGAATGTGCACGCGGTAAAAACTATTTTTTGTTTAAAAAAATCTGAATTATCAGCCAGAACACGAAATAATGTCCAGGAGTGTTCAATCTATTCCACTATATGATAACTAAGAAACATTATCAACCACACACCTTTATGCATGGTAGGTAAGACCATGAGTCGTTATGTATGGATGCAGTAGCTTCATTTAGCAAATGGTTGAGTACTGTCCCAACTCAAGCCCAAACATGACTGTTCCATTATTTTGTAAAAACTAAATAAACTTGCACCAATAACATTCACCTTTAATGATGTTGAAGTCCTAGCCCCTTTCGTAATGCAAAACTCTCATCCTCCCGCATCATATAGTACTGTCTCAATGATAAAACCATAACATCATAACTACCATAAGATGCAAGAAGCTAAGGAGATTGAATAGAAATAAAGGTGATAGATAACAAATACACGGTACCTTAGAGGCAATGAACAAAAGGCAATAACATTGCATAAAGTCCTGAATTTGCTTTGCTCTGAAACCTAGTACTTTTAATTTGCAGATTCATTACAAAGAAACTGAATTATGGTGTAACAAAACTATAATCTAATGGTCTAAAATATCAATATTGCCAAGAGGAACAAAAGACAGTGAGGGATATAGGAGCAAAACAAATTCAAGCCATCATAATAAGGCATAGATATTTTCATTGAGGATGTATGAAAGACTTATAAAAACCTAATCTTTTTGCATATTTTCTCCATGCTCATCATTTTTGCAGGGATAGTTGCTTAATATTTAAAAAAAAATATTTGTAAATAAGATTGAGATGCAAAAAAGGGGGAGAAAACTATAATACAAATCAATTTTGTTCTATGCATTCTACAGCCTACAATGCACTCAGAATTTTTAACCATGTTAATGGCATAAGTATTCATGCTACATCTAATATTCACTCAAATGACTTGAAAAAGTAGAGACAAAACCACTTGACTTACGAAAAAGCTTAATGACTGGCATGTTTCTGCAGACATGAAACACTGAAAGAAGAACAGAATACTAAGCATTAGTCTCAATTATTAATTGTTAACTCGAGTGTATTTTATGCAAAAAGGTATTAAAGATCATGTCTTACTCTAAGTCTCTAACAAAGTTTTATCTACCAAGTTGCAATCTCTATATATGCAAAACCTGAAAATAAATTATGATAAACCAACCTAAACTTTGAAAGTTGCAATAGAATATTTAATAAATGGCTTCACAAATAAAGAGAAAAGAAGTAATAAATAAACATAATAGTTTGATAAATCAATTTGATGGTAACTTAAAATGAGCATGCTAAACCCAACTCATTGTTGCAAGTTGGAAAGTGAATAGCATATTCTAACCTGCATAATCTAGAATGAATAGCATACCGGGACCTTTCATAATTTTAGGTAAATATAGGTTAAGCTTGCAGGAGAATATAAGACATTAATCAAAATTACTATAATTATAGGTATTTATACAAATTTCAGTCTCAGATGTCCAAAAGTTATGAAAGATTATGTATATATCTAGAATAAACAAAAGCATATTCATATGAATGTTTATAACTAAGGAATAACTACACCAATACCCTTCTTATCATATGCTGTAGAAAAAGTGTATATGAATATGAAATTACATGCATTCTGTTGCAAGAGTGCAGGTTCCCTGTAACATTATCATTTAAACTCAGCTAAAGTAAAAAGTGAAAAAAAAAATCAATCTTGTTATCAAAATCATGCACAGAGCTAAAATTTAAAAAAATAAATAAATAAATAAATTGGTGGACCTTTGATAAGAAGAACAGAACAAAAATAAAACTTAAATTGAAGTTAATGTTATAAAAACAAAATTCACCTATGAAGCTTGAAGCGAGAAACTAAAATTCACCATGGTTGATGCAATGACTTGAAGCTCCTTTGTGTACCTGCAAAATTTATACATACAAAAGAGGTCAAAGACTAATTATAGTTGCATAATATATAGTATGAAAAACCAATTTAAAAAGTTAAATAGATATGTTGAATTTAAAATGGAAAAAAGAAGACTATCCTTGAGTAGAAGCTCATAGTTAAGTCTAATAATCTGCAAACACAACACTTTTGAAGCATCTAATTGAAGAAGAGTGTAATAATAAACATCTCAAAACATGTGTGTTGCAGCCATTCATAGTACTGTTAGATAGTCACACAAATTTTATGGTTATTAAATTAAGTTAAACACCACCAAACGCAATCACTGGGCCCAATTCTTTCCATTTATGTAGGTATTGCATAAATGGCAATCACAACTAACTAATTATTCGGAGACATAACTCATGTGAAAAGCAAGTTCTTAAAACATATTTTGTTATGCAGGAAACTTATAAGAACAATGATAGGGCTGCAAGGAAGCATCCTAAGCATGTTCTGGATGCCAATATTTGAACAAAAGCAAGTATTGCCTTAAGTACTGTTCCACCTAGCAGTAGAGATAAATTTAAAGAAATGCCAAATGTAAAGAACATCATGTAAGAGCCTATTTTTATTGATAAAAGAATTGGTAGACCTAAATGAAATGACTCTTTCCTTGATCATGATAGTCACTATTTTTTAGTTTGGAGTTGAAATGATCTCAAATCCCAATTCAATTAAACAAAATCACTCTTCAATGGTTGGAAAAAAAAAATGAAAACCTTTAAGTTAACCACCTAAAAAAATGAAATGATAAGATATATCTGTAGGATTCTCATGTTTTGATGCTAACAATCTCTCTCCAAGCAACAACATTGGCAACAAGCAAGCTACACCACATGAAGATTAGAATTAGGATTTTTATTAATTCTATTTCAATGTAATCTTTATTTTTATGCAATGCATCTCATTGGTGTGGGTAGCTTAGGTGATTTTAAGAATATTTAAATAATGTTTGATTAAGAGTGAAGATATTTTAAATCTTGATTAAATAGCTCTATTAAAAGTTTTGTGAAAATCCTTTTAGAAAAACCTTGTTTTTATTCAGATTCTGATAAGTTCACTCGAGTAATGAGTATTGGTTCACTCGAGTAATTTATGTCATGACAGGCTAATCGAGTAATGGTTTACACATCACTCGAGTAACTTAATCTGACATGTTTTAATCGAGTAATGTTATATGGTTTACTCGAGTAATTCAATCAGTATTTGGAAAATTATAAAAGGACTTAATTTTCTCTTTCATATAGATAGATATTCATTCTTACAATTTTCTATACACTTTCAAGAGCTATTTTTACATCTTTCAAGAGCTATCAAGATTCAACAAAGAACTTTTCATTCTTCACTTTATTTCTTTCATTGTTCAAATATTCTTGAGATCATAATTTTTGTTCTTAGTGGTTGTTGAAGATTTGCAATTTATGATTGCATCATTGAAGTTTCAACACAAGTGAAGAATCTCACAAGGAAGACTTTGAGGATCAAATCAAAGCAAGAAAAGAGGATTGGTTGGAAGCATCTTCAATCAATTAGCAAGGAAATCTAGAATACTCAAAAGGGGTAGATTAGATCAAAGTGTTTGGTACACACTTTGTGTTGGGTTTTAAGATAGGAGAACTAAGAATCTAGTTGCATCTTAAAACATTGTAAAATCTACATTTGAAGATTTCTAGTGAAGAATCTCTCTTGATTCAAGAGGGGACTGGAGTAGCTTTCAAGTGGGTGAAAGTGAACCAGGATAAATCCTTGTGTCTCTTTTATTTTCATTCCTTGTATTGCATTTATTCATTAACAATTGCATTTTTAGGTTAGGATTGGGGTTTTCTTAATTCAACATAATTGATCTAAAATTGCTTGTTAATATTACTTGAAATTGTTCATATTAATCATTCATAATTTGTTGAATTATCATAGCATTGTTATTCTTGAAGAACTCATTGAAAACTGAGTTTTAATTGAATTTTACCCAGTTTACTCGAGTAAAGTTCTTGTCACTCGAGTAATCTGCTTTCAGTTTATGAACATTACTCGAGTAGGTTTTCTGATACTCGAGTGATTTAAAATTTGCTTTCGTAATACTCGAGTGATTTGCTGAATACTCGAGTGAAATTATTTTTGCTTGCGTATTACTCGAGTGAAGACTTGAGTTACTCGATTAATCTGACTTGAATTGTTAAGAAAATTTATTTTCATAAAACCATTCTCTTAGGTGGACGAAAAATCTGTAATAAGGCTTCAATATTCTATTCACCCCTCCTCTAGACTATATTGAGCCGCTTGTTGGTTTCCAACAAGTGGTATCAGAGCTCGGACGAAAAATCCGAGCCTTAAAAAGCTTTTTCGAAAAGATCCTTTTTACTTGGAAACAATGGGCTCAATTTCAAATCCTTTTGGTGGTGAAGGAACTTCCATTAATTGTCCTCCACTATTCAATGGTGAGGGTTATGCTTATTGGAAGGTCCGCATGAAAATCTTTATTCAAACCATAGATATGGAAATTTGGAACGCCATAGAGAATGGACCTTTTGTTCCTCAAACGAAAGTAAATGATGTTGTTTCAATCAAACCTCAATCGAGTTGGGACAATGATGATAAGAAGAAAGTTGCATTTGATTTAAAAGCTAAAAATATCATCACGTCCGCTCTTTCTTATGATGAGTTCTTTCGAGTATCTCAATGTGTTGATGCTAAACAAATGTGGGACACATTACAAGTCACACATGAGGGCACTTCGGAGGTTAGAAGGGCTAGGCTAAATACACTCATGCATGAATATGAACTCTTTCGTATGTTACCTAATGAAAATATAGGTGACATGCAAAAGCGGTTCACTCATATCATAAATCATCTTTCTGCACTTGGAAAAGTTATTACTAATGGTGAAGTTGTTAATAAGATTTTGAGATGTCTTAGGAGGGAATGGCAACCTAAGGTGACGACCATTATGGAAGCTAGAGACGTGGATCAAATTGATTTAGCAACTCTATTCGGAAAACTTCAAGAACATGAAATGGAGCTTGGACGGTTATCCATGAATGAAGATGCCGATAGAAAGAAAAAGGGGATTGATCTTAAATCAACTTCAAAATCTCTTAAGGCACAAGAGGAAAATTCTCAAGTGGATGACTCAGACTCCGATATAGATGATGAGACCCTTGACTTGCTAGTTAAAAAGCTTGGTAGGTTCTTCAAGAGTAAGGGAAACTTTAATAAGAATAGACAAAGAGATTCTAAGGATTCACAACCAAGAAATAAGACTAACAAGGATCACATCAAGTGTCATGGGTGTGGAAAGCTTGGTCACTATCGATCAAAATGCCCAAATCATTCTAAGAAGTCGGAAGGTGACAACTCTAAGTTCAACTCATCTAAAGGAAAAAGGGCTTACATAGTATGGGATGAAGAGGAGAGTCAATCAACATCTAGCTCATCGGATGATGAAGAACTTGCAAATCTATGTTTGATGACGAAGCTTGATGAAGAGGAATCTTCGAGCATTAAATCAAGTGACAACGTCAATGAGGTAGATTATCTTTCCGATGCTAGCTCTAGTTCTAATTCTCCTTCATTCAATGAGTTGTACAATGTGTATGTAGAGATGCATAAAGAGTTGAAGAAACTTGCTAAAATAAATGTTGAAAGAAAGAATTTCATAATGAAGCAACATGAAAAGATAATTGAACTTCAAAAAGATTTAGAAGAACTTAAGCTTCAAAATGAAACTCTTGAACTCATTTATGCAAACTCTACATGCAATTGTGAATTGAAATCAAATGAGACTCCATCTTGTGAAAATTGCAAGTCTTTGGAAAAAGAAGTTTTTAATTTGAATGATCGACTTGCAAGGCTCATGAAAGGAGATACTTCATTAGATCATTTGCTTTCAACTCAAAGGAACAATAGCAATAGATCCGGTCTTGGCTATACCAAACCTAAGAAACGCAATTATCGCAAAGTTGGTGGATTTTCAAAGAATAAGATTTCTAAAAACCCAACTTGTCATTATTGTGGGATCTTTGGGCATACCACGAATAAATGTAATATAAAGAAATTTGGTATACCAAGCGGTGAATATATTTGGATTGTTAAGGGGACTTCTCCCCATGCTAACAACAAAGGACCCAAGACCACTTGGGTACCTAAGTCAACCAAATGATATTTTTTTTTGTAGGTGTGTCTTCGAACCAAAGAGCGCAAATGGTATTTGGATAGTGGTTGTTCGAGACACATGACGGGAGACAAAACGCACTTCATGGAACTTACTCCGAAAAGTGATGGATTTGTGACATACGGCGACAACAACAAGGGCAAAATTCTAGGAGTCGGGAAGATCGGTAACGTATCTAACCTTGTCATAGAAAATGTCCTATACGTAGAAGGCTTAGAACACAACTTGCTTAGTATAAGCCAACTATGCGATATGGGCAATTATGTGACTTTTACTCCGGAATTATGTTTCATTAAGTCTTCTATAGATGATAGTGTTAAGTTTGTTGGTCGTCGCTCTAATAACACTTACTTAATTGATTTGGATGAGATAACTTCACTATTTTCAAAATGTTTCAAATCTTTTGTTGATGAAATTCGTCTTTGGCATAGACAAATTGCTCATGTGAATGTGAATCAATTAAACAAACTTTTGCGAAAAGATTTAGTAATTGGTTTGCCTAAACTAAATTTTAAGCTTGATGGCATTTGTGACTCTTGTCAAAAGTGCAAGCAAGTTAAAAGTTCTTTTAAACCTAAAAATGTGATAAGCACAACAAAGCCTTTGGAGCTAATCCATATGGATTTGTTTGGCCCTTCACAAATTAAAAGTTTAGGTGGCAATTACTATGGATTTGTTTTAGTAGACGATTTTACTAGATTCACATGGACTTTATTCTTATCCGCAAAAAGTGAAGTTTATAAATGTTTTAAAAAGTTTGCCAAACTCATCCAAAATCAACTAAGTTTGAAAATTGTGTCTATTAGAAGTGATCACGGAGGTGAGTTTGAAAACACTAGGATTGATGCGTTTTGTGATAAGTTTGGTATTGATCATCAATTTTCGGCCCCTAGGACTCCGGAGCAAAACGGAGTTGTAGAAAGAAAAAATAGAATATTAGTGGAACTTGCTCGTACTATGTTGATAGAATCAAATGTTCCTAAATATTTTTGGGCTGATGCAGTAAACACTGCTTGTTATGTGCTTAATAGGGTTCTTATTCATCCGCATTTAAATAAAACACCTTATGAACTTTTAAAAGGGCGAAAGCCAAATATTTCACATTTTCATGTTTTTGGGTGTAAGGTGTTTGTTTTAAATAACGGAAAGGAACCAGTCGGCAAGTTTGACTCCAAAGCCGACGAAGGCATATTCATAGGTTATTCAACCCATAGCAAAGCATATAGAGTCTACAATATAAGAACATTAACCGTTGAGGAATCCGTGCATGTTGTATTTGATGAATCTTCGAAAGAAGATTGTGTTGTTTCTTGTGATGATGATATTATAGGTACATTTTTTGATCATGAGAAGTCAACACCACAACAAATGGAAGAGAATCAAATTGAAGATGGAGAGGTGCAAGCACAAGATAAAGACTTAGCACAAGAGATTCAATCTCATTTACCAATAGCTTGGAAATCAAACAAAAATCATCCGATTTCTAACATCTTAGGTGACATTGCGAAGGGAGTGGTAACCCGACGCACTTTAAATAATTTCTGTTATTATGTTGCCTTTGTATCTCAAATAGAACCTAAAAGTATCAAAGAGGCTCTTCAAGATGATCATTGGATTATGGCCATGCAAGAAGAATTAAATCAATTTGAAAGAAACCAAGTTTGGGAGCTTGTGCCAAAACCCGATGATCGTCCTGTAATTGGTACTCGGTGGATCTATAGGAATAAGTTAGATGAATCGGGTATTATTGTTAGGAATAAAGCTAGGTTGGTAGCACAAGGTTATAGTCAAGAAGAAGGAATCGATTACGATGAGACATATGCTCCTGTTGCTAGACTAGAAGCTATTCGTATTCTTCTCGCTTTTGCTTCGATAATGAATTTTAAATTGTATCAAATGGATGTTAAGAGCGCCTTTCTTAACGGATACATTCAAGAAGAAGTTTACGTGTCACAACCTCCCGGATTCGAGAATTTTGAGCATCCGGACTACGTTTTCAAACTGAAAAAGGCTTTGTACGGTTTGAAACAAACTCCTAGAGCTTGGTACGACCGACTAAGCAATTTTTTATTACAAAAAGGTTTTAAACGAGGCACTGTTGACACTACACTTTTTATTGAACGTTCCGGTAAGGATATTTTATTGGTTCAAATATATGTTGACGATATTATATTTGGTGCTACTAACGATAACTTGTGTAAGAAGTTTTCAGACTTGATGCAAAGCGAATTCGAGATGTCGATGATGGGAGAGCTTACATTCTTTCTTGGCCTTCAAATAAAGCAGCTTAATGATGGTATTTATATTCATCAGAGTAAATATTGTAGAGAGCTTCTCAAACGTTTTGGGATGGATTCGTGCAAATCCGCTTCTACACCAATGAGCGTTGCATGCTACCTAGATCAAGATGAGGCTGGAAAAGCGGTAGAGGTAACGAAGTATCGTGGTATTATTGGTAGTTTGTTATACTTAACTGCATCTAGGCCTGACATCATGTTTAGTGTATGTATGTGTGCACGTTTTCAAGCAAAACCGAAAGAGTCGCATCTAACTGCTGTCAAAAGAATAATGAAATACTTAAAGGGTACAATGAATACTGGACTTTATTATCCTAGGGATGCTTTTCTAAAACTTATAGGTTATTCGGACTCTGACTTTGCCGGTTGTAAAGTTGAGCGAAAAAGTACAAGCGGAACATGCCATTTAATTGGTAATTCACTTGTATCGTGGTTTTCTAAAAAGCAAAATTGTGTAGCTTTATCAACCGCGGAGGCCGAATACATAGCTGCAGGTAGTTGTTGCACAACTTTTATGGATGAAACAACAATTATCTGACTTTGGTTTAAATTTGACAAAAATTCCTATAAAGTGTGATAACACTTCGGCAATTAATTTGACTAAAAATCCAGTGTTACACTCAAGGACAAAGCATATTGAAATTAGGCATCACTTTTTGAGAGATCATGTTCAAAAAGGTGATTGTGTTATTGAGTTTGTTCAAACTTCGGATCAATTAGCTGATATCTTTACAAAACCATTACCAAGGGACACATTTTATAAGATTCGAAGAGAACTTGGTATTTTTGATGACTCAACTATTAGCTAATTGTATTTGATGCTTTTCGAAATCACCTTCAAGCCTATTTCAATGTGATTTGTATTTTGAGTTGTTGTATCTTATTAAAGTGTTTCTTATTTTTTTTGATATGTAGTTATGTGTGTATGTTTTCTATAATATGTTAATTGCTTTATTTGTATGTGTGTTACTTGCTAAATGCTAAGTGTTTCTATGTGTTTGTGTATGAAAAATGTTTTTGCATGAAAAATTGATATTTTTAAAATTCTGGACAGTTCACTCGAGTAACAGATATTTCACTCGAGTAATTTTAAAATCTCTTTCGTATTACTCGAGTAATTCTGTTTGTTACTCGATTAATTTTTAAATGACTTTCGTATCACTCGATTAGTTCATCCATCACTCGAGTAAAATTTTTTTAATCTTCGGCACACTCGAGTAACATTTCTTTTCACTCGATTACTGCTTGAATCACTCGAGTAATGCATGAACATCACTCGAGTAACTTACGTGATTTTAAACTCTGAACTGTTGAAACTGCATCATTTTTCAAGTTTCTTTCTCTCTCTTGTTCGTCGTTCTCTCTTCTCTCTCATACGAATCTTCATCAAATCATCATTTTCAGCCACAAATCTTCTCAAATCATATCCATTTCTTCCATATTTCATTATTATATCATCATTTCTACTCATTTCATTCATCATTTTCACCAATTTTACCCAAAATCCGAAAATTCCCAAATCAAAACCCTAACCTCAAAACCGAATTTGCACTTTCTGAATCAATGTCTTCTTCCTCACAATCTCAACCTCCTCGAAAGAAAGCAAAGCAAGGAGCAAGCCGTAATGACCCCTGGTTTTCTGGAATTAACCGAGACTTGCGGGAACCGAATTTTATCAATCGCTCTTTTGGTCTTACACGGTATGTTAAGTTTGCTTGGTTGCATAAGGAGCAATTTTCATTTGTAGAGGATTTGGAATTTCAGAATTTGAAGAGGTTTTTAGAATTTGAGACTCATTATTACCCTAGGCTTGTCAGACAATTTTATCAGAATTTTTCTAAGCTAGATGGTGAGTATCAAACAATGGTTAGAGGACATCATTTTGTTATAAAGCCTGAAGATTTGACAATGTTGTTTGGTTTAGAAAACAAGGGAACTTTTATTGGTGATGATGCTTGTCTGGATTTGGATGTGGATACTAATAAGATTTATACTGATTTGTTGCGTACTGGTGAATCTTGGAGTGATAGGACTACTAGAACTGTATCACCTTTGCATGCTATGGATAGAGTGCTCATGTACATTGTTTCTTATTGTTTGATTCCAAAATGCAATCAAAATTATGCTCAATTGGGAGATGATGATCTTATTTTGTTTCATGGGATCAAAAAGAGATATGAGATGAATTGGAATAAAATGTTTTTAGCTCGTATGGAAGCTGCTGCACAATCTCCTCCTACCCAATTCTTGCCATATCCTATGCATGTTACCAAAATAATGAGGTATTACCGTGTTCCAATCCCTGATGATGAGCCAGCTGTGACGGAAAAGAAAAATAACTGGTGTCTTAATGATTCACACATTAGTTATATGAAAATTGCTTGGCATAGGGAAAGTCGCACTTGGTTATGGAAATCACAGATTAAGGAAATGGTTGAAGCTGCTAAGGCTGTAAGTGCTTCAGGTTCTAGGAAAAGGACTTTACTTGGTGATAGGGCTGGTGCATCTTCTTCTGCTCCTCCTTCTTCTACTGATCCGATGGATACCGATCGCATTGAGGACTATATCAATTTGGACAATCTTGGTACTCCATTTGATGCACAGGCTGCTCATGAGTCATTGGTTGAGCACATCAATGCTCAATTTGCTCAGTTGGAGATGAGACAGGATGTGAAGAATATTGCCATGGAGCATCGTTTAATGGATTATATGTCTGGCCTATTTTCTCACCATTTCCCTCCTCCTCCACCTGATTCCTAGACCTGTGGATGCTGATGATGTTTTGCCTGCTTGATTTCTATTTCATGTTTCATATGCATATTTCTGACTATGTTCTGTTTATGTTTCTGTTTCATGTTCCTGACTCTGTTGCTACTATGTTTTAGGACCTTGTGTATGGTCTAGTTTGGTTAGTTTCGTTTGCTTATTTGCTATGGTTGATGTTTTTTTTTGCTTTACACTATGATTTGCTGCTTAGTGTGATACTCTGCTATTATTGGATTATGGTGCTATATTCGTTGTGCGTTTATATTCGTTGTGGCACTATTGTGGTTTATTTTGGTATTGTTTTTAATGTTATTTTTTTTACCATTGTGAACTACTTACCTTCAACTTTTGGCAAAGGACTTTTCTCAACTTTACTATCTTTTTAATGATGCCAAAAGGGGGAGAATATTTTGTTGATGTTGTTCTTGTAGGTTAAGTTTTATTATATTTTTCCTAGGTGTTTTACATTTAGGGGGAGTATGTTAAAACTAGTGCTTAATTGCAAAGGAGGTTTGTCATCATCAAAAAGGGGGAGTTTGTAGGATTCTCATGTTTTGATGCTAACAATCTCTCTCCAAGCAACAACATTGGCAACAAGCAAGCTACACCACATGAAGATTAGAATTAGGATTTTTATTAATTCTATTTCAATGTAATCTTTATTTTTATGCAATGCATCTCATTGGTGTGGGTAGCTTAGGTGATTTTAAGAATATTTAAATAATGTTTGATTAAGAGTGAAGATATTTTAAATCTTGATTAAATAGCTCTATTAAAAGTTTTGTGAAAATCCTTTTAGAAAAACCTTGTTTTTATTCAGATTCTGATAAGTTCACTCGAGTAATGAGTATTGGTTCACTCGAGTAATTTATGTCATGACAGGTTAATCGAGTAATGGTTTACACATCACTCGAGTAACTTAATCTGACATGTTTTAATCGAGTAATGTTATATGGTTTACTCGAGTAATTCAATCAGTATTTGGAAAATTATAAAAGGACTTAATTTTCTCTTTCATATAGATAGATATTCATTCTTACAATTTTCTATACACTTTCAAGAGCTATTTTTACATCTTTCAAGAGCTATCAAGATTCAACAAAGAACTTTTCATTCTTCACTTTATTTCTTTCATTGTTCAAATATTCTTGAGATCATAATTTTTGTTCTTAGTGGTTGTTGAAGATTTGCAATTTATGATTGCATCATTGAAGTTTCAACACAAGTGAAGAATCTCACAAGGAAGACTTTGAGGATCAAATCAAAGCAAGAAAAGAGGATTGGTTGGAAGCATCTTCAATCAATTAGCAAGGAAATCTAGAATACTCAAAAGGGGTAGATTAGATCAAAGTGTTTGGTACACACTTTGTGTTGGGTTTTAAGATAGGAGAACTAAGAATCTAGTTGCATCTTAAAACATCGTAAAATCTACATTTGAAGATTTCTAGTGAAGAATCTCTCTTGATTCAAGAGGGGACTGGAGTAGCTTTCAAGTGGGTGAAAGTGAACCAGGATAAATCCTTGTGTCTCTTTTATTTTCATTCCTTGTATTGCATTTATTCATTAACAATTGCATTTTTAGGTTAGGATTGGGGTTTTCTTAATTCAACATAATTGATCTAAAATTGCTTGTTAATATTACTTGAAATTGTTCATATTAATCATTCATAATTTGTTGAATTATCATAGCATTGTTATTCTTGAAGAACTCATTGAAAACTGAGTTTTAATTGAATTTTACCCAGTTTACTCGAGTAAAGTTCTTGTCACTCGAGTAATCTGCTTTCAGTTTATGAACATTACTCGAGTAGGTTTTCTGATACTCGAGTGATTTAAAATTTGCTTTCGTAATACTCGAATGATTTGCTGAATACTCGAGTGAAATTATTTTTGCTTGCGTATTACTCGAGTGAAGACTTGAGTTACTCGAGTAATCTGACTTGAATTGTTAAGAAAATTTATTTTCATAAAACCATTCTCTTAGGTGGACGAAAAATCTGTAATAAGGCTTCAATATTCTATTCACCCCCCCTCTAGACTATATTGAGCCGCTTGTTGGTTTCCAACAATATCTACTCTCTTTAGTCAATTTAATTTGATGGTGATACATAAGTCATGCAACATGATCATTATTGGAATTTCACAGAGTGACTGATAAGTGTAATTAATTGAGCTTATCAACATAACAGGTAGCAAATTAGCATGGCAATTTAATTTGGCCATTGTGTCTATCCTTTGATTTGTTCAAATCTTTATCAAGAGGATGTATCATTGTCTATATTGTTATGATTGTCTCCTACTAAATTGAAAAAGTTATTCATTTATCCTGCATGTTATTAGTCCCTTACCATCTTACATATCCAAAAAGGAAAAAGAGCACTTAATTCACAGTCAATTACCTGGTAGCCATCAAAATCACAATAATAAGGGCATTGCCCCATACTTAACATTATCATTGTCACTATAAGCACCCCTGTAGCTATCTGCAAATTGAAAAGCATTAATAGCATTTCGTACCAATGTCTCAGAATAACCTGGCTCCATTGATCGGAATGCCATGGATGAGGCTGCTAGTGCAGCGGCTGTTTCCCCGGCAACATCGAAAGTCGCGTTTGGTGCATCAACAACATACACTATCCTGCTTGTGTCCATGTTTTCTGGCCTCTCCCAACAATCATGGTTTGAGCTTGGATCACACACCTATAATGTCATTATTAAAAGTTTGATATAGAGCAAAGTAAGCAACTTAGGCCATTGATAGGTGCATGTTAAAGTTTAGCTTGTAAAGAACAAAAGGAAATCTCAAACTAAACTCGCTTGGCATCAAACAAATCTTAAAAAAAATTAATATCATTCTCTCAAAACTTTCCACAAACACTTGGTACCTGGATTATCTTTGTTATTATCATTGTTTCCGGCTACTGTATTAGCTTGCAACAGGCACAGCAGTAGCACGACAACATAATACTGATAGCAAACACCAGCAGAAGCATCAAGTTAACAATGGAGACCTATTGCTGACATAAATAAAGGTGAATTAAAAGCATGTCCATTATTGAATGTTTTTAGCAAACAACCTAATAGTCTCAAACACAAATCTTAGAGCTGGTGAATCTAAAAAAAATTGTAAATCTCAAACACAAACATTAGCAAATAACCTAATAGTCTCATCATCCTCACAAATCCAAATCATGCTTTTCGTAATAAGGCGGGGAATATGAAGAGAATAAAATGAGAATTGAAGAGTCACATACGGGAATCGAAATCCCAACCGGTGGCGGTTAGCGATGATGATGGCGGTGGTGGCAGTCGCGATTCCCGGCGTCGTGGTTCTTTGGTACTGATCTGCATCGCTTAAGTGATGATAAGATTATGGTCATGGTGATGTGGTTTGTAATCTCGTGAGAGGATGAAAGAGAAAGAAAGAAAGAAGGGAAGAGAGAGAGAGTAGAGAAGATGAGGGTCAGAGGAGAAAGTGAGAGATGAGTTTTTCATTTATTTTTGAGAGAGGCAGAGAGAAGAAACTAAACGTACAAAGAAAAGAACGAATGAAAGGAGATGAACAGAGTCTGTCTTGGTGCAAGCCTAGTTTGGTTTCAATCTACATGTATTTAATGGTTGTGATTTAATCTTACAAAATATGATGGATGGTTCAGATTAATAATGCATTTTAGGAGGGAAATAATAATTAGGAGGAAGTTTTAGGAGGGAAATCAAATTTGTCCTCAAACTTCTCCTATTTTATATTATGTTCAATTTTATATTATGTTGAATAGATAAAGGAAATATATGTGAAATATAAGTAATGTAAATGGTTTGTGTGCATATTCCTGATGTGTTATGATTTTTAATGATTAGATGTTAGAAAAGAAATAAAAACTTTTCCACTATATTAATCATTAAGGATTAGTAAGTAGGGTCGTTACTTGCAACATTCGCTGCATTCTCTGCTCTTATTGTTTTAACACCATCAGCTTCATCTACAACTTTGATTGTCGCCATTTCACTTGCAATTGCGCTTCTTGTTCCACGTGATCTAGTTCCTGACCAACGCTAGCACCAGCACCAGCATCAGCGTCTGACTCTATAGAGGTTTTGTTTTAACATACTAACTGATGATTACCCCCATTAGCTTTTATTTTATTTTGGGTTTATGTATATAGATTTCGGATGGTTTTATATGTATTTAGATTCGACAATTGTTATGCCTTTTTCATCATACTATGTCTTAGGCAACATCTCTAGTTGACAATGTTGCATGACCAAGTATGAAGACTGAAATATTATTAATGAAAAGTTATGTTTCTATTTTAATTTTTTTTGTACTTCTTAACAATGTTGTACTACTTTCTCGTCGTTAAAGGTTTTTTATTTAATAAATTTGTTTACTGAAAAGCACAAGTATAGAAGTGTCCTATTAAATAAACTTCGAAACATTTTTGAAAACTCTATCCATTTATTTATGTAAGTTTCAAGTACATATTTGCGGCATCAACAAAAGTGGTTTTTATGATGAACATGTGAAGTTCCAAATCTAGATTAAGCATAGCAGAACTTATGATTAACTCTTTATCAACTCAATCCTATTTTTATGCACATTTGTTCGTTATGCTAAGCAAATCGAGGTTTGTTTTTCAGGTGATGAACACTTGCACCGCCACCCACCCTCATCAAGCCAGCATCGCCCCTCTTGTTCTCTCCCTCTCAAAGTCGCGATTCAAATCGCGAATCTTAAAACCCCAGTCGCCTTTCCCCTGTTCTCTCCATAGCAACCCTCTACCGTCATGCATGACCCAACCACAATCGAAGGTTTTGCCTCCACAACCATGGAGTTCTCGTTCACGGTTCACATGGACTCCATCACCGGCAACGTGACTTGCTATTGTTACCTTAGATTTTTTGTTGCTGTATTGATGGTCCAAATGGTTTGAATCGGTTCGGATTGACTCTGCTATGAACCGGTTTGGACCAAGTCGGGTTTCTCTGCTCCTTCAAGAATCTGAATTAAGGGTAAATTAAAATCTAGTACTCTAACTACTGTGTTATGCTTTATTGATAATAATGCTAATCATAATAGTATTAATCATAAATAATATTGGTAAGAATTATATGTTAATAAATTGTTCTAAAATTTATTGTCATTTTGGAAATTAAATTGTATTATGATTTAGTATTAATTTTAATTATACTGTTGTTGATAATGACTCTGATTAGTTACTTTAATTTGTGATAATATCGAATTAACTGTTATGTTGAATGATGAGTTTTACAAATGTTTGTTAAATGTGTTGGATTCCTAAGTAATTGAGTTGTGGTTTGGTTGGTTCGAACTATCATTGGACTAAACCATGCTCCAATTAATTAGGGATACAATATATTCTGTATATGTTAATTCGGGTCATAACCTTGAACTTTAATTTCAAATTTAAGGGAAGTGTAATTATTTGAGCATTGAAAATGTAATTATTTGAGCGTTGGAAATGTGATTTAGATTTTTTTTGAACCGAGAACACTTCCTTTTAATTCAGAATTAATAGTGTCAAGTAATGTAGCATTTGATTTTTGTGAGTTGAAAATCGAACTACTTGATTCCATTTTATTTTTGATGATTTCGTTAGTTTTGAAAATTAATTTATTTGCGCTATTGAGCTGCTACTATTTTGTTGAAGGATCAAAGAATCTAATTTTATTTTCTAATTAACTTCGGTTTATGAATTATATTCAATTGATCTCTTGATTTAAAAACTTATCCAAGATATTATGCCTTGATACTTATCCGTTTTTGATATTTTGAATTTAATTTGTCTTGATATTTCTTACTAAATCCCCTGAACGTAAAATTCTAAAGTACGCGTTTTAACTGATTTTAACATTGGTTCTTTACATTATGTTTAGTTTGGTAATTAAATTTAAATTTTGTTTTAAGGGGACCTTAAATAATCTGTTTTTAGTATTTTGTTGGTTTGTTTTGCCTATAACAAAAAATATATTTTAAAGACGTTACGAACCAAACCACTAACCCAATATTGATATTGATTTAGTGTGAATAAAAAGGTTTAAATGATTGTTTGTCTGTCGTGTGCGAGTAAAACCTTGGGTATTAGGTTGATTTTTGTTCAATTTTGTTTAGCATGATTAGGAGAATGAAAGGACTTTGGGATCAATTGTAAGACCCACATTTTTCCCTACCTTATTTTAAGAGTCTCTTTAGCGTGCATAATGTTTTTGCGTTAAAATTTTTTTTTACGACTACCTATACGTGTGTATATATATATATATATATATATATATATATATATATAATTGTATGTACATTTTATTAAGAAACAATTTTATAAAATATTATTTCAACTTAGCAAGTGTCTGATTGGAATTTTATAAACTAAGATTTTATTTAGTGTGTAATTTATTTTATTTGTATGACGGTTGTATGAGCTGAATTTTTGAGAAAGAATGGTTAATCTTCAAAAATTCATAACTTTCAAACCGTAAGTCCAAAAATTACGAATTTTATGTCAAAACGATCGTATAAAAATGTCGAATTTGTCTTAATAAAAATTAGAAGTTTATTTTGAAGTCTGCACTAAATTTTTATCTGTATGATTTAATGTACGAATTTGGTGTCTTTAACTTTAGAATTTTTATTTTTGGACCTACATGAATTATATATTTTTATGCTTGTCTTCAAATGATAAAATTTTTAATTTTCCCATGAGGGCTGAGTGGGCACCGTCCAAGTATTTAGATTTTTCTTTCTTTGAATGCAAGTTTGAAATTTGAGTTTGACATTAAAGTAGATGCACATATAACTATGCCCTCACATAATGACTCACCTAGGAATCTATCCAAGCATTGGTTCATGACGAGGTGTTATGAATTCAGATTTCTTCTCATTTAAATGTAGAGTTCAAATTTGAATTTGCATGGGAATTGAGTTCAAAAAAAATGGTTGTATTTTCTAAATATGAATATTTAACTTTGGAATAAAAGTTGGGTCGTCACACTTGGGACAAGGTATGCTTGCAGAAAAGATATGGAGGACTTGGCTTTCAGAACATTGAGCTGTGGAACTTGTATGCAATAGGAAAGCAAGTTTGGCAATTAGCTTTAAAGAAAGACCAGTTATGGATCAAATAGATTGGTAATGTTTACTTGAAGAATGTAGATTTTTGGGATGCTCAACCAAACCAGAATTGTAGGTGGCACTGGAACCAAATACTCAAGGCAAGAGACAGACTTAAAATTGGCTATTCCAATGGACTATGGCATTGAAATTCTGACTACACAATTCAAAAATGATACAAGTTGTAACACGCCTTGTATATCATCTTACTTTATAAGAAAAGTAATAAATTTGTGATTACTTGGACTTGTTGTTGTTGGAAAAAGATCTGAAAATAAGAATTTATCTCTTCCCTTGAAAATTTATTTTCACAAACACCTGATTGATGATAAAGGTTGACTACCCCAAAATCAGAATTTGCGGAAACATAGTAAAATCATCATACTATACCCCCAAAATATATCAGGTGTAACAAGTCCATTAATACCAAATAAATATATTTGTGAAACTGAATTCCTCTTATGATACCTCTTTCCAAAATATGTATCATATAAATTCTATTAAAAATAGAAATGTTATAGAGCTGGTCACTGGTCCTTTGTCCAAACATCCTTCTGGTTGGATCCTCGATATCTGCACAACGGGTTCCCAACCCACACTTTCTACACTCTGCATGCACCTAAGAGACATCTCCCTTTACAGATTCTTGTGCAAGCTAGATGCACGATCAACACCTAATATGGGCATGGGGGTTAGCTATACATATTCGCATAATCAAATGAGAATAAAACTAACATCCACAAGTTAACATGTACCAAATCATGATGCATAATCATATGAGCACACCCGGTTAATCATAATAATTCTTTCAATGCAGGTGGCATGATGCATGATTTCCTTCCACAACTGAGGCCTCTAAAAGTCCATCTTGGACGTCCATCCAATACACCCTTGTGTTCCCGGAACACCGACATTCGTTCCCAGAACGTAATGCCGAACCATACTTGGATAATACGCATCACTCCCAGAGTGTGCACCACGTTCCCAGAACGTGTAGCAAACCATACTTGGATAAATACGCATCACTCCCAGAGTGTGCACCACGTTCCCAGAACGCATACGTTCCCAGAACGCATAAAAACCAGGTCCCGGACACTGGCCACATATCTATAATGTGTCATCAAGTAGGTTGCATATCAATGTGTTCCCAGAACACTAACATACGTTCCCAGAAGGTATAAAAACCAGGTCCCAGACACTGGCCACATATCTATAATGTGTCATCAAGTAGGTTATAATTTGGTACTCCCGGAGTACCCTCCTCATATTCCCAGAATATGATAAACGTTCCTACCAACCAAACTTTCATTCTATATGAATGCACAATCATCAAGGTTGGTTTTATCTTTAATTCTATTATTATACCAACGTGTTCCCAGAACACTAACATACGTTCCCAGAACGTATCACAAACCATACTTGGAATATAATCAAGCTCCACTCCCAGAGTGTGCATCACGTTCCCAGAACGTGTCCAAGAAACCATGTCCCAAACAATGGTCACATTCCCAAAATGTGTCATCAAGTTGGTTGCATCAGTTTAGTACTCCTAGAGTACAGAGTCAAGTACCCGAACATCATAAATCATCCTTGCCAACCTATTTCACTACCTTTCTTTATGCATGCATTGCATCCATACTTTCTAAGGTTGGTCTTTCCATTACTTACTGTGATTTAGAAATATTCCAATTTCTCTTTTGAATGATTTATTTGAGGTATAGTCTTTGACACAAAATTCTCCTTTGAATTATCTCAAAACATGCCCTTAAACTTAGATTGGGTAAAACAAAGTCAATGGTATTCAAAAACTCAACTTTTTATTTTTCAGATTCATGTACTAACCGGTTACAGTTCCAGGCTAACCGGTTAGAATTACAGACCTGAACTGTTTACCATTGTAATTTAGAAAACCCTTTTTCTTAAATTCCCTACCCAATCCATAAACCAGTTTAACAATGTTTATACCTCAAAAACCACTGTTTATATCATTCAAAAGTCTAAATCACATTTCATTGTCCAATGAGCATAATTTCCTCTTGAAACTATCTCATTACCTTAAGGTATTAACTCTCAATTTTCAATCTAAATTATTACAATAAAATCAACTTCATTTCAGATTGAATTCTAGTGAAATTGGGGTCTAGATTTGAGTAACATTGATAAGACCACAGAACTGATTTCAGAAACTTATTTTCTTTGACAATTTTACAGTGTCTAACCGGTTACAATTATCGAGTAACCGGTTAGATTGTGCAGTCAGCACACTGAAATTTGAGGTTTTGCAAACCATTCTTTTCATTACTCAAATCTAACCAATTTCAACATTCAAAAGAGTTCATATACCTTAAGTAAACATGTTTAATCACAGAAACACATTCACCTTGCATGCATTCAATTTGGATACTCAAATTGCACATAATTGAACATATTTCACAACTTAATGCATCAATTCACATAATATCCAATTAAGTCATGAAATCAACATCAACATAGCTTGCATGCATCCAGATAACATTGCTCAAAACAACAATTGAGCTCAAATTGGCCTCCAAGCCATTTAACCATTTCAACTTATGCCCTTTGAGTCTCTTGGTGACTCATCCTATATTCTACCACAATTTATTCTCATTCTAGCAAATAGTAAGCTTTCCCCTTACCTCTAAATTGTGCTTGATCCAAAACATTGCAGAGAGAAAGGCTCCAACACAGATTTCCATTAAATCCACTCCATGCTGATAGAGTTGGACAGGGTACTAAAACCAGGGAGATTGACATGCAAAACCAAATTAAGAATTGGGGAAAATGGTCAAATTGAATTCTCTGCAACATGCACTAGAGGTAGGAACAGATTTGAAACCAAAAGGGTTCGTGTGCTTACCAAAATCGAGCTTCAAAGTCAGCTCCAGAAACCAGAAACTGAGGTTTGACAGCATCAACACCTCAATTTGGCAAGCTTCGTTCTCTTGATTCAGGGACTCTCAACTCACAAATTTTATATCAATACAAAGCCCTTGATTCAAGCTTTGTAATGGTGTATCACTCACTCTCCAACACTCAGAGACAAGGAAGAATTTCTTCAGACGAACTTGGAACCCTAATTTCGTTTTCAGACCAAACTTAGCAAAAATGAGGCAAATTGGATCAACAATCAAGCTTATATAGACGAATTCAAGCAGCATGCAAGGCGACACGTGTCTCCCACCATGAATCGAGTGGGATTCGTGGTGAATTCTGGGTTAAAACGCGTGATTACTCATCAAACGCACTAACCCAGTTTTCTGAGTTCATCGTGTAACCGGTTACAAAGCCCTTCTAACCGATTACATGCTGATAAAATTCAAAAATTAATAATTTAATTACTCTTTCTTCAAAAACCTTTTTAATATTGTAATTAGGTCCCAACCCAAGGGCTAATTTACAATATTCACATTTTTGTACAAAATAACCATATAAAAATATATCTCATATTTTTATATAAAAACACATAATGTACAAAATCTAAAACCTTCAAAACTAATATAAATCAATTATAAAATAATTGTTATAATTAATTTCTTGGTTATTTGGGAGACGAAAATTAGGGGTGTTACACTACTCCCCCCTTAAAAGGAATTTCGTCCCCAAAATTCATCTTTTGAAATTTTCCACTTTTCCAAAATATTTTTATACTAGAAAACTTCATCTTGCGGGTCCTCCCCCACTTAAAAGGAATTTCGATATAGTTCTTTTATTTCGAAACATTTCTAATAAAACCTTTAACCTTAAACCAAAATTCTTTGCATAAAACTCTTAGGTGGAAGAATTTCTTTTAAAAGAAATACTCTTTACACCTTACATAAATATTCTTCAATTAAAACACTTTCCAATAAACTTTTTGGAAAAACTTTTTGGGCTGCGCACTCTGATCTCTCAAGCACGATCAAAGAAACATTTGTATGATTTTATTCCTTAATAGTTTGAGACGTTAGGGTGATCAGTCCTAATATTCAAACCATTAATAACAAAATCATCCCTTTCAGATATAATCTTTCGCAAGAAAGACCATACGACAGGTCTTTAAGTTAGATGAACTTAAAGATAGGGTAATTATCACTATCAGACTTAGTTAGATAGTCAAGTTCTAGAGACATTTCCGTTGGGGAGACAAAGATTTGTCCTATCCCGGTGGTTGTTAATCTCTCTAGCCATAACTGATCTTTCTATTTCTGTAGTGTCCACAAATATTATCACATCCAACTGTGAGAAGGGTTTTGATCACAGAAAAATTGAAGTTGAACTTACAGGATATTGATATTCTCAAACGATTAGATTAGCGTAATCGAAAAACATTTGACTACGTTAATTCAGATCAAAGGAAGAGATAGGCTTGGGTTGTCTACGTTAGGATCACACTCAACTCTCATCTCAGCCGGTGAATTCTTCTTGTGCTGGATTCGTCCATTCCTTTCTTACCTTTTCCTTCAAGACAATTCGGTGAATAATACTCCAGCTTCCTACAATCGAAATTGACTATTCCCTTAGGTACATCACAACTAAACTCAAAGTGATGTGCCTCACAGTTTTCACCTTGAGATGAACAAATGTTCCCTTCCCTATTTCCTCCTTAGTCACTTCTTTCCAATCGAGGATTCCTTAACCTTGATATTTCCGTGGTAGATATTCTCCCACTTACCTTTCCTCTTTCTCCCATTGGGCCTTTATTTCATCAATCTTTCCCTTAATCTGAATTCTGATACTTCTCGCATGAAATTCATGTACTTTCCCGTAGTCCTCATACATGCTTATCAACATCGAGAAATTCCTTATTCCTTGATAGTTGATAGCTAACTTGGGTTCGCACGTAATCTACTCTTGAAATTCGTGCCTTTGGGTTTCTCATCTAGGTTGTTCTAAACAATATTTCATAAATCCCTTGCCTCTGTAATATACTTTCTAATATCCATAATCCTTAACCTTAATTCCAAAGATTAAATCTCATTCGTTTTCTTCATAGAAATCTAACTCCTCATTTCCTGGTTGAAATCCAATAATCCGATTCAAGAATTCGTTGGTGATTGGCAACATTCCCAATCTAATGCTAGAGGGTTCCTCTTGGGTTACCAGACTTAGGTCTCTAAATTCCTCAATCAGAATAGCCTCCTTGACCATCATTGAGCTCACAGAAATAGCCTTTCAGCTCAAATCGTCTGCAACTACGTTTGCTAAACCAGGATGATATTGGAGCTCAAAGCCATAATCTTTAAGAAACTCCATCCATCGCCTTTATCTTACATTCAACTCTTCCTCTTCTTATTGTCATTCATACTTTCGAACTCCAAACTTGTTCATGAATCACAACCTTCTTATCTTAGTACCTATTGTCTCTTTTGCATTATTCAGCTCAATTTTCTACCTTCTTCGATGGGAGTAGCTCCTTAATTTTAACTCTTGATTAGTCCATAAATATTGCGATTCAATCCTCTTAAATCATTTTCAAAGGTGAATCAAGGCATTAAGTTATTTTATCACACTAAATCCTTCCTTAAATTTTAATTAGGTAATTGACACTGAGTTTGGATTGGAGGAAGATGTTTATTGATACCAAAAGTTTCTTCACAAATGACTTAAATTTTTATTTTAAACTTTCAGATTCTAACCGGTCACAAGAAACTCTAACCGGTTATGAAGTATAGTTTTAGAAGTAAAAACCAAAGAACTTTCAAAAACCATTTTCTTTACATCGTCCAATCCAACTCAAAATAGGATTTAATCATAATCTAATACCTTGATTCCAACTGAATTCATCACAGAAATGATTTAAATCATAGTCTACTTACAATTTCCATAATTCCCCTTAGACTAATCATATTATATTGGGGTATAATCCATCACTACCCCACCATAATTAAACAACATCCAATCATTTCATTACAATCAGTTGATCTTTCCAAGTCAACTTGGCCAAAGGCCATGCGATCGTAGAAAATCCCTCAATAATCCGGCGATAATATCCAGCCAGCCCTAAGAAACCTCTCTCCTCAGTCACAGTCTTAGGCTGTTCCCATTTCAACACTAAACTTACCGTTGTTGGATCCATCACAATTTCTTCTTTAAAGATCACATGCCCGACAAACGTAACTTTGCTCAACCAAAACTCATCTTTGGCGAGCTTAACACACTACTACTCCTCTTGCAGGATTCTCAACACAATCCCGAGATGTTTTTCATGTCCCTCCGGATTCTTAGAAGAAACCACAAACGAATCCAAATATAATCTAAAGGTCTCGTTCTTATAGTCCATAAAAGAACAAGTGCATTAGTCAATCCGAACGGCATTATTTCCTACTCATAATGTTCGTATCGAGATCAAAAATGCAGTCTTAAGTGTATCCCTGTCCCGAATCCTGATTTGGGGTTAATCCAACCGCCAATCAATCTTAGAAAACACTTAGACTCCTTTAACCTGGTCCAACCAATTCTTTTAGCAACTTCTCTACGTGTTTCTCCCTTTTGACCATTCCCGATGATACCATATCGTAAAGGTAGTAGAGAGGGAATCAGCTTCAAGAATTAACTTGATTCCAAAATCTATCTCTTTGCTCAAAGGTGAACCTGACATCATTTCTTGAAATCCAGATTTCTTTGACCCCCTATTCCCTTCACTACTGCCCAGAAGCAGACACATGGGTCCATTGGATTTCAGATTCGAAAATTGGAAATCCCAATACAGGGTTGTTCTATCGTCATTAATCATGATCACTTGATCCCTCGGCTCCCAAACCGTGCTTAAGATCAAATATAATCATGACACAGGTAGATAGACAAAGTCTAATACCTTAATAGAACGATTCCGATATACTTTGGAAACAACTACAAAAGATTTGTAGGAGACTCCATTTTAGATAGCAGATTGGGTAAGGCATTGAGCAACTTCGATCAATACCCTTATCCGAAAGGAACAAAAGAAAGGATAGCTTTAGAGTTTAACAAACTCAACAAGGTTGATCTTTAAGAAGATAACTGCCCTACACTCGGTCTGAAGAGTTGATTAACTTTAACACGAGTGAGGGTAAACACTCCTCCTCAGAGTCAAGGACTTAACTACAACTCCTTAAGATTTCCTTATCACTGGTTCTATGAAAATGAAATAAACCAACACTATGGTTTTAGGTTGACCACATGTCTAAAGAGAAGCATACAACTATCATACTTCTACTTAGACTACATAGAACACTTCTTAATAACAGAATAAGCTACGTATCTAGAGCCATTACCCATAACCTTAGCTCTAGTTTGGAAGTATATGAAAGCATACTTCCCAGAAAACATTGCAGATATTGATGACCAGCGTATTGGACCACACACCCAAGGACCAAGAGCCAGGACCATTGCTCTGATACCATAAAAATGTAACACGCCTTGTATATCATCTTACTTTATAAGAAAAGTAATAAATTTGTGATTACTTGGACTTGTTGTTGTTGGAAAAAGATCTGAAAATAAGAATTTATCTCTTCCCTTGAAAATTTATTTTCACAAACACCTGATTGATGATAAAGGTTGACTACCCCAAAATCAGAGTTTGCGGAAACATAGTAAAATCATCATACTATACCCCCAAAATATATCAGGTGTAACAAGTCCATTAATACCAAATAAATATATTTGTGAAACTGAATTCCTCTTATGATACCTCTTTCCAAAATATGTATCATATAAATTCTATTAAAAATAGAAATGTTATAGAGCTGGTCACTGGTCCTTTGTCCAAACATCCTTCTAGTCAGATCCTCGATATCTGCACAACGGGTTCCCAACCCACACTTTCTACACTCTGCATGCACCTAAGAGACATCTCCCTTTACAGATTCTTGTGCAAGCTAGATGCACGATCAACACCTAATATAGGCATGGGGGTTAGCTATACATATTCGCATAATCAAATGAGAATAAAACTAACATCCACAAGTTAACATGTACCAAATCATGATGCATAATCATATGAGCACACCCGGTTAATCATAATAATTCTTTCAATGCAGGTGGCATGATGCATGATTTCCTTCCACAACTGAGGCCTCTAAAAGTCCATCTTGGACGTCCATCCAATACACCCTTGTGTTCCCGGAACACCGACATTCGTTCCCAGAACGTAATGCCGAACCATACTTGGATAATACGCATCACTCCCAGAGTGTGCACCACGTTCCCAGAACGTGTGGCAAACCATACTTGGATAAATACGCATCACTCCCAGAGTGTGCACCACGTTCCCAAAACGCATACGTTCCCAGAACGCATAAAAACCAGGTCCCGGACACTGGCCACATATCTATAATGTGTCATCAAGTAGGTTGCATATCAATGTGTTCCCAGAACACTAACATACGTTCCCAGAACGTATAAAAACCAGGTCCCAGACACTGGCCACATATCTATAATGTGTCATCAAGTAGGTTATAATTTGGTACTCCCGGAGTACCCTCCTCATATTCCCAGAATATGATAAACGTTCCTACCAACCAAACTTCCATTCTATATGAATGCACAATCATCAAGGTTGGTTTTATCTTTAATTCTATTATTATACCAACGTGTTCCCAGAACGTATCGCAAACCATACTTGGAATATAATCAAGCACCACTCCCAGAGTGTGCATCACGTTCCCAGAACGTGTCCAAGAAACCATGTCCCAGACAATGGCCACATTCCCAGTATGTGTCATCAAGTTGGTTGCATCAGTTTAGTACTCCTAGAGTACAGAGTCAAGTACCCGAACATCACAAACCATCCTTGCCAACCTATTTCACTACCTTTCTCTATGCATGCATTGCATCCATACTTTCTAAGGTTGGTCTTTCCATTACTTACTGTGATTTAGAAATATTCATATTTCTCTTTTGAATGATTTATTTGAGGTATAGTCTTTGACACAAAATTCTCCTTTGAATTATCTCAAAACATGCCCTTAAACTTAGATTGGGTAAAACAAAGTCAATGGTATTCAAAAACTCAACTTTTTATTTTTCAGATTTAGGTACTAACCGGTTACAGTTCCAGGCTAACCGGTTAGAATTACAGACCTGAACTGTTTACCATTGTAATTTAGAAAACCCTTTTTCTTAAATTCCCTAGCCAATCCATAAACCAGTTTAACAATGTTTATACCTCAAAAACCACTGTTTATATCATTCAAAAGTCTAAATCACATTTCATTGTCCAATGAGCATAATTTCCTCTTGAAACTATCTCATTACCTTAAGGTATTAACTCTCAATTTTCAATCTGAATTATTACAATAAAATCAACTTCATTTCAGATTGAATTCTAGTGAAATTGGGGTCTAGATTTGAGTAACATTGATAAGACCACAGAACTGATTTCAGAAACTTATTTTCTTTGACAATTTTACAGTGTCTAACCGGTTACAATTATCGAGTAACCGGTTAGATTGTGCAGTCAGCACACTGAAATTTGAGGTTTTGCAAACCATTCTTTTCATTACTCAAATCTAACCAATTTCAACATTCAAAAGAGTTCATATACCTTAAGTAAACATGTTTAATCACAGAAACACATTCACCTTGCATGCATTCAATTTGGATACTCAAATTGCACATAATTGCACATATTTCACAACTTAATGCATCAATTCACATAATATCCAATTAAGTCATGAAATCAACATCAACATAGCTTGCATGCATCCAGATAACATTGCTCAAAACAACAATTGAGCTCAAATTGGCCTCCAAGCCATTTAACCATTTCAACTTATGCCCTTTGAGTCTCTTGGTGACTCATCCTATATTCTACCACAATTTATTCTCATTCTAGAAAATAGTAAGCTTCCCCCTTACCTCTAAATTATGCTTGATCCAAAACATTGCAGAGAGAAAGGCTCCAACACAGATTTCCATTAAATCCACTCCATGCTGATAGAGTTGGACAGGGTACTAAAACCAGGGAGATTGACATGCAAAACCAAATTAAGAATTGGGGAAAATGATCAAATTGAATTCTCTGCAACATGCACTAGAGGTAGGAACAGATTTGAAACCAAAAGGGTTCGTGTGCTTACCAAAATCGAGCTTCAAAGTCAGCTCCAGAAACCAGAAACTGAGGTTTGACAGCATCAACACCTCAATTTGGCAAGCTTCGTTCTCTTGATTCAGGGACTCTCAACTCACAAATTTTATATCAATACAAAGCCCTTGATTCAAGCTTTGTAATGGTGTATCACTCACTCTCCAACACTCAGAGACAAGGAAGAATTTCTTCAGACGAACTTGGAACCCTAATTTCCTTTTCAGACCAAACTTAGCAAAAATGAGACAAATTGGATCAACAATCAAGCTTATATAGACGAATTCAAGCAGCATGCAAGGCGACACACGTCTCCCACCATGAATCGAGTGGGATTCGTGGTGAATTCTGGGTTAAAATGCGTGATTACTCATCAAACGCATTAACCCAGTTTTCTGAGTTCATCGTGTAACCGGTTACAAAGCCCTTCTAACCGGTTACAAAGCCCTTCTAACCGGTTACATGCTGATAAAATTCAAAAATTAATAATTTAATTACTCTTTCTTCAAAAACCTTTTTAATATTGCAATTAGGTCCCAACCCAAGGGCTAATTTACAATATTCACATTTTTGTACAAAATAACCATATAAAAATATATCTCATATTTTTATATAAAAACACATAATGTACAAAAACTAAAACCTTCAAAACTAATATAAATCAATTATAAAATAATTGTTATAATTAATTTCTTGGTTATTTGGGAGACGAAAATTAGGGGTGTTACACAAGTTATTGCTTGGTCCTCAAGAAACCTTCCCCTTATCTGATATGATATGGAATCCAACATCAATTGCTAAACACAGATTTATCTTTTGGCTCATTGCTCATGATTGATTGAGAACCAAAGACTTTATGGCTCAATTTATGCAACTGGACCCTATATGTGAGCTATGCAGGAATGCTTTGGAAACCCAAGACCAACTTTTCTTCGATTGTGCTTGGAGCAAGCAACTGCTAGATTTGATTGGTAATTGGATTGGCTTAGATATTTGGCATCACAAATTTACAAACTGGACTAGATGGTTGAGATTTGGTTTCAAGGACAAGCGAAGAAGGCAAATAATTCAAGCATCCTTTGCTGCAACAATTTACAACACTTGGGCAAAAAGAAACCACATTCATTTCATGGAAAAAACTCTACAACCTTACCAAGTTTTTAATCTTGTGAAGAAGGAGTTGGCTTTTAGATTTAGTAGCTATTTTAAGAATTTTTTGTCTTGAAATAATGTAACTTTGGTAGATAGAATTAGAGCTGAATAGTAATTGTTTTCAGGAAATTGTTTCAACCCTACATAGTAGGTGGGGAACAATTTTTTTAATTGGACCTTGTGTTATATTTTGCAAGTTGGAATGAAGCTTTTACTTCTACGAAAAAAAATTTTACTCTCATTTTTACGAAAATAATGTGGTAATAAATATTTTTCAAGTCACCAAATCGGGGTGTTACATCAATCGTAACGCAAAAGTAATGAAACATGAAAGCTAAGAGTTAAAGTTTCTAAAGGTAAGGGAGAGATTATTTTCCATAACTTAGGGAAAGTATTTGATAGTAATGACTTAGAATTGGAACCTTAGGGTTTGGAGTTTATTATGAACCATGAATAAATGATGTCCACATTATGATTGGGATAACTAGATATGTAGATATTATTTTGGGATTTTGCTGATTGATGTTATTGGATATTGAAATTGTTAAACCTGTAGGACTGAGACATACATGCGTATGTTGACTAGAGAATGTGTTGATATACTTAAATGACTTGTTTGCTTAATTATGATGAATGGTTGATGTTGAGATTGTGATAATATGAGCTTATTGAATGATAATGCATTATGATTGATTGATGAGAGCATGTCATATGGCATTATATTAAGAGATAAATATAAGCATTTGCATTAAATTCAATGGAATGGAATCAGTGATGAAACTTATGGCCAAATCCAAGGATACAACTTTGATGCTAACTTATCTGGTTAAATTAATTTTGATAATCAGATAAGGGGGCATTAGAAGGGGTGAAGCAAAGATAATTGGCCAATATTTATAAAGTAGAATAAGTTCCATAACTAAAGCCATTCTAATAGATCTGGTGCCAAGGCAAAGATGTTATAGAGTTGAAGCTACTCAATTGAATTTGAACCAAAAGAATTTGTATTATAACCCGATGAATGAAAATGAGAAAAAGAGTGAAATTGATAATATAGTTCAAGTGGTTCAAGTTCAATTGAGAAGCAAACCGAGACATACATCATACATGGTGAAATAAGGTTGGACGTTAGAGTATGGGAAATGACTGACGTGAAGGTTTATTGAACCGATGAACAAGAGTATTATAGTGATTATGTTGTGTTATTGAAACAACCGCGGGAATTGTTGATGGGTGGGACCTTGATCCGCCAGGAGGGCTGGATTAGCTACCCGTGTCGGGGATCGGTCCCGCATTAACCATAACAATTCATCAGCCACTTAGCCACTACAGAGTCACGAAGGGTGGTCTCGACTAGAGCCAACTTGGGGAAGCAACCCAAGTTGTATGAAGGACCCAATGGGTGAAGTACTGTGCAAGCATTGGTTGCGAGACATTTACTCCCGACTAGTCTTTTCCCAGGAGAAGAGGGTGATGTGAGGTATGAAAAGAGAAATGAAATGAGAATTCCAATGAGAAAAGAAATGAGAAAGTGATGAGATCCCGGAATTGGGGAAGAGAATGAGATGAAAATCCAATGATTGGATCCATTGCATATGAAAATCCAGAAATGGAAAATGAGAAAAAGAATAGAATCCTAAGAAAGGATTCAAGTGATATAGGATCCAATGATTGGACAGTATGAGAGACGTGCATGCATCATGTGCATCAATGGAAATGAGAATTCATAGAAGTCATGCATCATTTGCATCTTCACGTTTGTGATTGCTAGTTTGTTAACTTGATTGTGAATGTTTATGTATGTTATTATTATCAAATGCTTTTATTTAAGTTACTCATTCCCTTTGTTCTAACTTTTTAGGTACCCCTGCTGGAAGTGTTTTCACACTTCCCCCTGCCGAGGAGAAGCATACTCCCACTAGTGGAGTGTAGACGTGTTTATGTAGTAATAGTATAGTATAGTTATGTATATGTTTTGGGAATCCCTCTATATGTTTGAAACACACTTTATACTGGACTGCTTTTGCCTGGAGCTTGTTTTCGATAAGTGATTGTAAAAGTATTTTGATGAACTTAAACTTCGTACATGTATAAATGGACTTTACAAGTTCAAAATTTTATGATAAAGAAAGATGTATGTTAGAAATGTAATATATGAAAAATGACAGGTTTTCAATCATACAGGAATATTTTATCAAATAATCAAGGGAAACTCTTACAAACTATTTTCATAAATGATTATATATTGGTAGTTAAAAGTAGAATTTTTTTTTAATATATAAAACAATAATATATTTGTCTTTTGTCAAATTTATTTTGTCCTCTTCTCACTTTTCTCTCCGACCAAATAAAAGTAAAGAAAACTCAACTTCTCTATCCTTTATTTCTTCACATCTACTTTCATTCCAAATAACCACAAAATCTACTCATTTTTTCACTATAATCTCTCTCCCCTACTTCTCTCTGCTCTACTCCCCTCTTCTTATTTTCTTTCGTGCAACCAAACAGAGTTTAAATGTCTTCTCATGGTTTTCCATTTTACACCCAAATTCAATAAATTCATGGGCACATTTGGAAAGAAGTTTCCATTATCAATTTTTCAGGGGAGAATTGAAAGTTGGTTTAACTGACCTGTTTAATTTTAAAAGATTATGTAATGAGTCAATTAATGACCATTTAGCTAGTTTGCTCGTTGTATGTAGAGAGTGTGGGAAATTCTAGATCCTTTTGTAGGTTCTTTAGGTTGGATTTTCTTACTGTCCAAGTTATCTTTGTAAATAATCTTTAATTGATCTTCTTGAATATTTGGAAATTGGATTATCTATTTTCATAAATAATCACATATTTATCCGAAATTGTTGAGATATTTTCATAGATTCATCTTTAATATAAGATTTATTCAATATTTGCCGTAGATAATAATGGAATAAAACCAGCTATTAAATGGAAACAAAGACTTTGGTAAGGTTGTTGTAGAATATTTATTCGACCTATGTAACTCGGAGGTACATTGGTCCTTCTTGGTGCCATCCTGGTTTGCTAAGAGGTTAGATTTGGACTACAAATCGATTTGGGTCTAGACCAAATGAGCAGTTCGAATCATCTTAGTCATGCTGTCAATTTCTCTTCCATGCAATAAACTACACCAATCATTTTATGAGAATGGCTATACTGCCCCAAAATTCATAAAAGGGAAGTTTGTAATTTTTTAAAATTTAAATTCTTTAACTAACCCCCTTGTATAAATTATCATTTTTCTTTAGTCTCCTTATTGAAAATCTTTTCAGCTCCACCCTATTGCGTGACATCCTACCCAAAAACTATAGAGCAACATTGGTGAAACCATTAAGATAATATGCCCCAAGTGATACATAAAGTTTACAAGACACGTGTACACAATTGTGCTTGTACCATTCTATCACCGAACGAGTTGCCCAAAAAATTAACCGTAGGGATTTCTAAAAGCCTTCAAGAGCATAGGAATGTCGTGAGCTAGCATGTCATCAACCGCTTGTATCATTTTCGGTTTCAGTTTCTCAAACTTGTCAATGTTGTAGCCACTTAAGATCTCTTTGAACTGATCTACATTTGGAAAGTCACCAGGAGGTAGATGGAACTCCTTTTGGACCTGTTTAAAAGTTTTACATATATATATATATATATATATATATATATATATATATATATATATATATAATATACACATACATATATACATACACGTATTTCAATTTTCAGGCATTATTGTAGAACAAAAGTATGCAACTAGAAAAAAGCAAACAGTCATATTCGTACCTTTACAAATTCATCCTCCAAATTATCAATGAGCTTTTGCTGAGCTTTAGCTTTGCCCATCATAGCAGGCATCTTCTTTTTAAGATGACTAATAATGTAAGCATGTATCTTCGCAGCTCGGGCTCGTTTCACAAATTCGTTGATCTAAAAGATAAAAAAAATATGCCATGTTAATTTATGCAAGGAAAAACCTTCAACAAATAAGCCATAATTTGCACCCAAATGGGTTTGGCCCAGTGGAAGCATGCTAGGACCATAAGGATATTGAGAACCCATAAGATCATAAGATCATAAGATCAGAGGCTCGAATCTTTGTGGAAAACATCTCTTGGGGAGACACCCCACCCATGGTGCTCCAGATGCCGGGACTGTGAAGTTCAATTCCCCTCCACGGTTTGTCGTTAACCAAAAAAATTAATTGGATATAGAAACTCAGGAGTACCTTAAACAGCTTATAGTACCAACTATAAAATTCAAGGTATGCTTAACCTCGGTTTCAAAGGAAGGCTAAAAATAAGATGCCCATTAATGGTAATAAAAGCATTTTGGCCACCATTCTCAAACTACTAAATATGTATCTCATTTTCAATTGTAAAACTATTTTATTTAGCTCTTTATGGTCATTATTAAGGGCTAAAAATCCTAAAATTTATACTACAATAAAAAATGAAAATTATCTTATATCAAATTTGTGTATGCACAAAATGTCCCAATAGCTCTTCCACCACATAATAATGTTTTAATACAAAGTTTTTATGAAAAGTGCTCTAAGATTATGAGAATGATTACTTTCTTAATATTTCATCCATAAGCCAACCATATTTCAATCTTTATAATTTATAGTGCATTTTTTAGTTTAATAAGTAAATTCCTATAATCATAATTGCAGAATTTTGCTATTCAAATTAAAGCCTAAGTAATTTTATTTTAGTGGAAGTATATTATTATGTCAGTAAAATAGATGAAATAAAATGAACTTACTTTTCGATCACATGCCTTCTTTGGTATATCTTTCAGATCTGAAAGGAGGTCTTCCTGTTCTTTTTCAAAGAGCTCTTTACCAATCGGACCTCTTATATCATCATTTATAGGCTTGTCATTGAAAGAGCTGTTTGCATCAGAATATATACACGTTGAGAGGTGAAAAAATTTGATTAGAGAAATGTCTTCCTAGCTAGCTATAAAAACAAAGATGCCACTTATAATTGCAAAAAAAAATTGGTATCCAATTCTCAATGGAATACAAACACATACTACAAATTGACCTACCCAATATACACACGATTTACTTCAGGAGTATTCAGCACCTTTCCAAGGGACCACATTAGTGCTCCATAAATCCTCATCAACTGCAACATATGGGCATACGAGCGAAAAGGTAACGTTCCTCATAGATTCCTTATGTAAGCCAATAGAAAATATATTACACAAGCTCTTACTTGTTGAGTGTCAACTCGATCTGCCTTGTTCAAAACCACTCGGATTTTATCATCATGACCCTTTAAGGATGATATCACACGCTTGAACTCATCACTGATATCAAGTTTATGAGGATCAAACAGAAGAAGTATTAAATCACTCTTAGAAGCAAACCAAGATGTGACGCCTATAAAATCGTATGCCCTTTCTGCCCGTTGCTTTTCTCCAGATAGAACTCCAGGACTGTCCACAAATGTAATGTTCTCTAATAGCTTCGGACGATTGAGAAAAAAGTAGGTGCCAAATTAAATGTTATTGAAGGAAGATATCCAAAATTTATTTATTGGCTTTAAAGCAACTTACAGGATGAGGCATATGAGAACACTCAAATTTTGACAAAAATGCTGTGCCAAAATTTGTAAGACCACCAAATGGCATGTCTGCTTGGACTGCAACAGTATTACCAGGTATACTTCTCTCATCAGGTCCAGACTGTAAAAATTTAGGTAAGGTTAGGTATTCAAAACTACAACAATTTCTTTACCTAGATCAGAGCCAGAATCTACAGAAGCATGAAATAGATTTTGAAATCCAACTTTTCAAGATATTCAACTCTGCACTAATTATACCGTGCGTGTCACAATATCCTTAGCAATTTCATTAATTGACTTGGAATTTTGATTTTTATAAAGTCATTAAACCATGAAAAGTTTCAATGGAATAGTGTGATATTTAACAATATGCATATTTGCGAGGCATAACTCACTTTTTCTTTCAAAATGTATTTCTAAAATACATAATTATATACGACATCAGGAACATATTTTAGTGACCTCCACCTATCACATTTGCAATCTCTTTGAATACTTTTGTTTCACATAACCGTTCAATCAGAGTATATATTAATAACTTCTACATACTTATCAGCAAATATTGCAAAACACTATTCCCTTGTGGCATTTGAACACCCATGCAACTTTACTCCATCGTTTGCAATTTAATTTGAAAATGCTCATGCCAAGTTTGCTATGATAAGCTTAAGGTTTAGAATAATAAAAAGGAATATGGAACACTTGCTTTCATCACCAATAATAATCAAATATTGACCCTACTCAAGGACCAAGTCAGTATTAATGGAGACTAAATAGATTGGTACATACCATTACAACAACAAACCTATCCGTTGTTGGCTCGGGTCCAATATGAGCACCTAATGGCATTTTTGGGAAAATACAGTCAGTCTTGGATAATAGATATGAGCACTTGAGCTAGTCCCACATATACATTACACACATGCACAAAAAGATATCAATATTGGAGAACCACTTGCCTGGATAACTACTGTTAAGCATATGTTTGATAAATGTTGTTTTCCCAGTTGAGTACTGACCCAAAAGTAGGACCATTGGTTTGGCATCAAAATCACTATTTGTCTGCAGTAAGTAAGGAATAACATTAACAAAGAACCTTATTGTGTATCTTTGTCCATATTTAAAACATTAAACCATCATAACTAAAATAAGAAATAAATGACATTGAATGTAGAATATCTAGTCATATTTCCTAAGTAAATAAAACAAAGAGAGCCACATACTGACCAGTAAAGGAGATACAAAGCTATTATAGCCATAAGTAACTTCTAAAGGCTTCAGTTTCTGAAGGTACAGTCTCTTTAAACCATCGATGACTGATGTAACAGAGGAAGCAGGAACCTTGAGAGACATGGCCAAAAAATTCAAGTTAAAACGTATTAGAACATATAGGAGTCATCTTACTAATTCTAAGAACTAATAATAGCAAACAGGAAATTTGGTGTTGATAAAGTATTGCAGCTCCCAAATGGAATGTATATGATTAGATTTCATAATGAGGACTCTAAGAAAGAAGTTTTAAGTGCAAACGTCTTTCAAATTGATAAAAGACCTTTAATTGGGAGGGAATGAAGTCCTGATTTTGATATGAATGGAAGGGACGCTCAAAGAGTCCATGTTTGGATTCAATTGCCTGGTTTGGATATTAATTATTTGAACCCTCAGTCACTAAGCAGAATTATGAGTTCTGTTGGATTACCAATTTTGGTAGATTCAATGACTTGTAATAAAGATAGGCTCAATTATGCTAGAGTATGTACTTGTCTAAGTTGAAATAAGTGAAGTCATGCCTAAGTTTGTGTATTTTGAAAATGAGAAGGGGGTTGTGGTGGACCAGAAGCTTTGTTATGAGTGATTACTAGTTGTATGCAAGTCCTGTAAAGGATATAGTCATAAGGAGGATAATTGCAAAAAGAAAATAGCAAAGAAAGAAATTCCAAATGAACCAAAAAGCAAAGAGGTGAAGTACCCAAGTGAGTACTATGACCTTGCAATAGTGAAAAAAGGTTTCGAGAACAAAGAATTAGAATGGACTGTAGTTAAGAAAGGAGGAAAAGGTAAGGCTTATGCTAATAAGAATCCAGATCAAAGCTCTACTGAATATGAGGTAATGGCTACTGGCTCTACTTCACAAGCTCAAATTAATGCCCTCATAAAAGGGAAAGTTGCGATAGTTAGCATCTCTGGTCCAAGCAACCAGATTCAACATGAACATGGATAGTATGATAATTTTGCATACTAGAGGGTTAAACAACCCTAATAAACAAGAAGACACACTGTCTTTTTGTAAGAATAATGCTGGTGGCTTTACTGGTTTGGTACAAACTAAATTGAAACTAGTTAACCTTCCTAATTTTGTGAATAAGTAGGCATCAGAGTTTGATTTCTTGTCTAATCATGATAAACATCCTTATGGGAGAATTATAGTTGGATGGCACAAGTTTTAGTATTCAGTTACATTACTAGATAGCAGTAGTCAGGCAATACATTGTCTGGTTAATAATCTTATTAATAGAATGCAGATGTTTGTGACTGTTGTATATGGTTCTAACTGTCAACCTGAAAGGCTACAGCTCTGGAAGAAACTTGTGGAGATAAAACATTCTACGACTGGAGCATGGTTGATTCTTGGGGATTTTAATAGTCCTTTGAAAATTAAAGATAGAGTTGTTGGAAATCCAGTAACTATGAGAGAAATAGTGAATTTTCATATGTGTGCAGAACACTATGAAGTTCAAGAGTTGAGATCTATAGGAATGTTCTATACTTGAACTAATAACCTAGAAGACAGAAGGATATTTTCCAGGATAGATAGAGCCTTGGCGAATGGAAACTGGATTCTTGAATATCCTTTTTCAGAAGTGAGAATGCTACCTGCATCAGTGTCAGATCACTCTCCACTAATTGTGAAAACGGAAGCTATATCGAAGGTTAAAAGGAGAGACCTTTCATATTCTTCAATATGTGGGCAAAAGATTGAGAGTTCAAAGACATTATTGAGAAGATATGGCAGACTGAAGTAGAAGGCTGCATGATGTTTCAAGTTTATCAGAAGCTTAAACTTTTAAGGCATGATCTTAAGAGTTTAAACAAGAAGAAGTATTCTAAAATAAAGGTGAAAGCAGCTCAAGCTAAAGTAGAGTTTCAGGCTATACAGGTTAAACTTGATGCTGATCCTTTAAATTTACAACTGCGTCAAAAAGAAAAGGAAACAAGGGAGAAATTTCAGGAACTGAACAAGCATATGCACAACTATCTACAGCAAAAGGCCAAGGCTCCATGGCCTAAAGAAGGAGACTCCAAAAGTGCCTACTTTCAAGCTGTATTCAAAGCTAGGAAAATGAAATCAAGAATAACTTCTATCACTGAAGTAGATGGAAGCATTGTGGAGGATCAAAAAGGTTCAGAAAAGCATTTCTTAAGCGTCTTCCAAACATTAATTGGTCAGTGTTTTCCTCAAAGAGAGAAAATAGTTATGCAAGCATTTGATAAGGGAGGGAACCTCTCTATTGAGAAGCAAATGCAGTTAATTCAGTCATTTACACATGAAGAGGTGGAGAATACAATGATGAGTATAGATGAAGCTAAAAGCTCAGACTCTGATGGCTATGGAAGTGGTTTTTTCATAAATGCATTGGACGTAATTGGCAAAGGTATTAGCCAAGCTATTATGGATTTCTTCCAAAATGGTAAGATGGTGAAACAACTTAATCATACACTAATTGCTCTGGTTCCTAAGTTTGATGGTGCTTGTAATGCCAAAGATTATACACCAATAGCATGTTGCAATGTGATTTATTAATGTCTGTCTAAGATTCTTGGTGAAAGACTAAAAATTGTGCTTCCTGAACTTATTGAATCTAACCAAGGTGCATTTGTGGTTGGAAGATCAATTTTACATAATGTGTTGATCATTCAATATTTAATTAGGCTATATAGAAGGAAAAATGTTCCCCCTAGATGCTTGATGAAAATTGACTTGAGAAAGGCATATGATACTGTGGATTGTCAATTTGTTCAAGAGGTGTTGCAGGGCTTATGTTTTCCATCCAAGTTTATAAAATGGATCATGGCTTGTATAACAACCACTTCATATTCTTTGGCCATTAATGGTGAATCAGTAGGACAATTCCATGGAAAGAGAGGATTGAGACAAGGAGACCCTATCTCTCCTATGCTTTTTGTTTTGGTGATGGAAGTCTTAAAAAGATATCTGAAAATTGGTTATGGGAAAAAAGGATTTAGATATCATACTTTATGCAAAAAGCTAGCTATGCCAAAATTGTGCTTTGTTGGTGATTTGATGCTCTTTTGCAAAGGAGAAAAGGAACTAGTTCAAATATTCATGGACAACTTCAATATGTTTTTTGATGCTACTAGTCTCAAGGCTTAATCCTCAAAACTCTTTAGTGTTTTCTGGTGGAGTTAAAGATAGTGTTTATTTAGAGATTTTGCAGGCTACAGGTTCTGAGAATAGTCATTTTCCCTGTAAGGTATCTTGGTTTGCCCTTAACCCCTATCAAATGGTCCAAACAGGACTATCCTACACTGATTAATAGGATTGCTGCAAGAATTAGATGCATGACCTCAAGGAATCTTTCCTATGCTGGCAGAATTCAGCTTATTAATTCAATGCTCATGTCTATGCACACTTATTGGGCATGTGCCTTTATGCTACCGCAAAGAGTTATCAAGGAAGTTGACAGAATATGTAGGGACTTTCTATGGGGAGTAAGGCAGAATGGAAGATCAATGCCATTATTAAGTTGGGTAAAAGTATGTTTGCCTAAGAAATTAGGAGGATTAGATATTGTATCTTTAAAGATTTTGCTTTAGCTAAACAGATTTGGGCCATTGAAGACTCACTTTGGATTAAATGGATACATGTTGTATACTTGAAGACCTGCAGTTTGGGGGATTACAAAGTAAAGGCAGTTTCAAGTTGACATTGGAAAAGATTAATGAAGATAAGAACTAAGTTTCAAGTTGGTTTTGCTCAGGATAAATGGATAGCTAGTATTGTGTTGGCCAGCTTGCAAAGTTTGTTGGCCAGCTTGCAAAATGTGACTTTGTCAAAATAACAGGCACCAAAGAAGGAAAGAAAGAAATAAAAAAAAAGGCTGGCATGTTGACATTTGAAGGAGGCACCAAAATTAGTAGCTGGCATGCATATTACACAGAGGAATGGGGTGCTGAGGCAACTATATAAATAGAGGCCTTAGTTCCTCATTTTGATTGTCCCATTTTTCAAATTCCATAGCATCACACACAATTCTCAGGTATCCAAAATATATACATCCCGGTGTAAAATATTTGTAGTGTTTTATTAGTCATTCTCCTATATTTTTATATAGAGAGAATTGTATTCTCCTAGTATAAGAGAGGGTGTTATTTTTCTCTCCTTATATTTAGAAAAAGGTTGTAATATTTCCCCACTTAGTGAAAACCTTCTATACTTGCCCTGTGGTTTTCTCCCGAAAGGGTTTCCACGTAAAATATCTGTGTCAGTTCCTTATTTTTCTTAACTCTATTTTAGCTGTGTGATATTATTTCCATAACTCTGATACCCAACAGTGGTATCAGAGCCACAAGTTAATATTCCGTTGCACTATTCACAGTTGAAAAAAAAATATGGTAGCAAAATATGAGTTAGAGAAGTTTAACGGGAGTAATTTCTCCCTATGGAAATTGAAGATAAAGACAATTTTGAGGAAGGACAATTGCTTACCAGCAATTGAAGGCAGACCCTCAAGGGTAACTGATGAAAAGTGGAAGGAAATGGATGACAATGTTGTTGCCAATTTGCATCTGATGTAAGACGACCTCGGATGCAAGACTCACATCGAAGGTGGGATCTTAAAAGTTGTGAGAGGTGCGATTGTGGTGATGAAGGTAGACAAGATTTTGGCTAATCTATATATGCTTATGGGAGACACGTTGCAAGAGGAAGATGCATCAGTTGTAGCAACAGGCCAAGAATAAAGTTCGATGATGTGGCATCGCCGACTAGGCCACATGTCAAAACGAGGCTTGAAAGTCCTTGCAGAACGAAATCTCTTACTCGGGCTCAAATTGGTAAATTTAACTTTCTGTGAGCACTGTGTTATAAGCAAGCAACATAGATTGAAGTTTGATAGATCAACTGCCAGAAGCAAGCACATACTGGGCTTGATTCATTCTGATGTGTGGGAATCACCTATATTATCCCTAGGAGGAGCAAAGTATTTTGTATCATTCATTGATGATTACTCCAGGATATTATGGGTGTACCCAATCAAGAAGAAGTCAGATATGTTTCTAGTATTCAAGGAATTCAAAGCACAAGTAGATCTTGAAACTGGTAAAAGGATCAAATGCTTGAGGACAGACAATGGAGGAGAATATGTTGATGACAATTTTCTAGCATTTTGCAAGAAAGTGGGCATTCAAAGGCAATTCACAGTTGCGCACACACTGCAGCAAAATGGCGTAGCAGAGCGGATGAATAGAACTCTCCTAGAAAAAACAAGAGCTATGCTGCGAACTGCAGGATTAGCGAAATCTTTCTAGGCTGAAGCAGCCAGAACTGCCTGTTACCTGATAAATAGATCACCATCAACGATAATTGACATGAAAACACCAATGGAGATGTGGACTGGCAAGCCACCAAGTTACTCTTCTCTCCATGTGTTTGGATGTCCTGTGTACGTGATGTACAACTCCGAAGAAAGAGACAAACTAGATTCAAAATCCAGGAAATGTCTATTTTTGGGCTATGCTTATGGAGTTAATTGTAACAGCCCAGCCCCAGCCAGCCGTACGGTACTGGGCACCGGGACCCAGCGCACCGCCACGTGGATATTGTCCGCTTTGGGCATCCTTCACCCTCACGGTTTTGCTCTTGGTCTCACACGAACAGTGAGCCCCAAAACGCGTCCACGTGAGGTAAGGTATCCACACCCTATATAAGGCATGCTTCGTTCTCCTTACCAGCCGATGTGGGACTAAGGCTTCACCTTACATCCACCCCCCTTGGAGGCCCAACGCCCTCGTTGGCACATCGACCCGGCCCTGGCTCTGATACCATAAATGTAACACCTAAGATTAATTACCCTTAATTCCCCTTATATTAAAAATACGAGCTTGAAAATTCCTTTTTGTAAGGTGAAGCCTTAGTCCCACATGTTAGTTCCATGATGAATGTTTTGATAATGACAAAGTGTTTTGAACAAGCTATCATATGTTGATCAAGTTCAAGTTCAACAAGCAACAACAAACATCAAATGAAGAAGAGAGAAAGCAAGCTCATGAAGACTTAGTTTGAGTGTAATTGTAATTGTTTTATCTTTTGCCTCTCAAGCTTCTTAGGTCTTTTATTTGGGTAGAGTTAATAGAGGGTAGTGAATGTCTATCATAGTCATGATTAAATCATAATTTGAGTTTTCACTTAACCTAGAATCAATAGGTGGCTTAAAGGTTTGAAAGGAAAGGTTTAGTTTTGAGAAAACAAGTTTCTAAAATGTGCAGTATGGATTTAATCGATTAAGGATGAATTTAATCGATTACTACTCCATTAAGTGAAGATTTAATCGATTAAACACTGCTGAATTGGTATTTTAAAATACGATTTTCACTTCTCAAAATCAGTTTTTCAAGTGCTACAACTCTTGGGTATTTTATATAAACCTATTCCTAATCTTTGTGATTAATTAGAACACTTTCATAATCAATTTTACAAGAATCAAGCCATTCTATTCTCTCACAATTTCAAAGATCAAAGCTTTCATATTTTCATATTCTTTGATCAAGAACCTTTGAATCTCTTATTGTGAATTGTCATAGCTATTGATTGAGATTCATAGGATTGTTATTTTGTTTTCTATTGTGTTGTAATCTTTGCAAGAAGGCAAGCCAACTACAACAAACAAGAAGCCTTGGTGTGTCGATTATTATCAAGCAAATCTCATTGGAGAAGAAGAAAGTCTTGGTTGTGAATCAAGCAAAGTGAAGACTTGGTGTGTGGATTATCATCAAGCAATTGAAGACTTGTTGTGTCGATTATCAACAAGGGGTAGAGGTTAGATTAGAGAGAAGATCAATAGGATTACAAGGCAAGGGTGTGGTATCTCTTGTAGGCTAGCAAGAAGGGAGTCTTGTGAGGCATTTACTTGTAATTTGAGAACTCTAATTCCTCATAGTGAAGAACCTCTCTTGGTTGAAGAGGGGACTGGATGTAGCTTTCAAGCGGATGAAAGTGAACCAGGATAAATCACTGTGTCGTATCTCTAAACCCTTACTCTTTACATTCAAGTCATTTAATTGTGTTCTTGGTTGAAAACCTAGAAAAGAGTGATTTTCATAATTGATTGAATTGAATCTTTATTGTTCAAATTGATAAAGGGAAAATCATTTTCATAACTAGGATAATCAATAAGAATATAGGTGTTAATTGTTTTCGTTGTATCTCTGATCTTACGTGTTGATTGATTGATTTTCGTATGCGATTGAAAAGTGATTTTTCAGTTTCTGATAGATTTAATCGATTAAGTGTTCGTTTAATCGATTAGTACTCGATTAAATTGCAGGTTAATCGATTAAATTTCAGTTTAATCGATTAAGTGCTGTAGAATTTGCAAAAATCATTTGTTTTGATTGTTTCGATTCATTTCTTTCGAAAATCTTTCAAGGTTTCTTTTACACCTATTCAACCCCCCCTTCTAGGTGTGTTCCTAGGGTTCCTTAGTTGTTTCAACCACCAATTGCGGTTTCCTCAATTGGTATTAGAGCTCGGTCGAAAGACACGAGCATAAGAGCTTTTTCGTAAAGATCCTTTAAGAAAATCGCAATGGGTTCTACGAATCCATTTGGTGGTGAAGGTTATTCAATAAATCGTCCTCCATTGTTTGTCGGAGAAGGATATGCTTATTGGAAAGTTAGAATGAAAATCTTTATCCAAGCCATAGATAGTGAAATTTGGAAAGTAGTTGAAAAAGGTCCTCATATCCCCTCTAGTTTAGTTGAAGGTGTAGAACATTTGATCCCCGAGGACAAGTGGAAAGATGATGATAGAAAGAAAGTTCAATATGATTATAAAGCAAAGAATATCATCACATCCGCTTTATCCTATGATGAGTTCTTTAGAGTTTCTCAATGTTCTAGTGCTAAGGAAATGTGGGACACTTTACAAGTGACTCATGAAGGAACTAGTGAGGTTAGGAGAGCTAGATTGAATGCTTTAATGCGTGATTATGAATTGTTTCAAATGCTTCCAAATGAATCTATTAATGATATGCAAAAGCGTTTTACTCACATTATTAACCATTTACTTGCTCTTGGTAAGACTTTCTTACAAGGTGACCTTTCTAACAAAGTGTTGAGATGTTTAGACAGGAATTGGCAACCAAAAGTAACGGCTATTGTTGAATCTAAAAACTTGGATGTTATGGATCTAGCAACACTTTTCGGAAAGCTTCAAGAACATGAAATGGAGCTTGGACGATTAAGTATCAATGAAGAGTCGGATAAGAACAAAGGAAGAAAGGGACTTGCTCTTAAAGTCAATAGATCATACAATAAGAAAGAGAGTTCCGATGATGATGATAGTGAAGATTCCGATTCGGATATTGATGAAAAAGAAATGAAACTTTTACTAAGGAAGTTTGACAAGTTTCTAAGGAGAAAAGGAAGGTTGAACAAAGACAAAGGTAAAGAGAAGGATTCTCCACACTACAAGACCAAGACTTCAAAAGAAGGTGTAGTTTGCCATGAATGCGGAAAACCCGGTCATCTCAAGTATTTGTGCTCTAAGTATCTCAAGAAGAAGGAGAAAGACATGAAAAATTCTAAATCTAAAAGAGCATACATAGTTTGGGATAGTGATGTAGATGAGAAGAAAAGCACATCGAGTAGTTCGTCGGATAATGAAGAAGCCGCTTGTCTCAACATGATAACTCTAGTAGATGATGAAGAACAAAGTTCAAATGATGAATCAAGTTATCAAAGCGAGGAAAGCAATGTAAGTCATACTAAATCCGAAATTTCTTCTAAATATGAATTGTTATATAATGCTTATGAAGAAATGCATGAACAACTTGAAAAACTAGCTTTGAAAAACATTGAAAGAAAGAAGCTCATTTTGAAACATCAAAAAGAGATTTTAGAACTTCAAAAACAAGTTGATGAGCTTAATCTTGAAAATGAAACTCTTGATCTTATATATGCTATTTCTTCTTGTGATTGTGCTAGTAGAGTGAATATTGTGGTTGATTGTGAGAATTGCAAGTTGCTCAAAGATGAAAATGCTATTTTGAAAAATAAGCTTGCAAGTTTCACCATTTGTGATATTAGATTGCGCACATTGTTAAATTTTCAAAGAGAAAATTCAAACAAGTTTGGTTTGGGTTATACTACTGCTAAGAGTAATTCTCATAGAAATGTTGTTGATTTTTTCTAAAGTTGATTTCTCAAATGCACCAACATGTTTCTATTGTGGTACTCATGGACATACTTCAAATGTGTGTTATATTAAAGTGCATGGTATACCTAAAGGAGATTTTGTTTGGATGAAAAAGGGTGAAAGTCCCTACACTAACAAAAATGGATCCAAAACCATTTGGATACCAAAAAGCAAAGCATGATTGTTTTGTAGGTATGATTGAAGAGCAAAGGGATTACAAGTGTTATTCATACATTTGCATCTTCAATTGGTATTACATTTGCATCTCAAGTGAATGTCCTACAAAGTGGTAAAAATTGATGATTATAGTATCTTCTCAATTGGTATCTCCTCAATTTCTTTTCTAAAGTTCAATTGGTATCATTTAGTGATGATTAGATGATTATCATGCTTTTGTTTTTATTGAAGAAATATATCAATACATCTTATTTCTTTACATTGATGATATCTCAATTGGTATTTTGACTTCTTAGTATTTCTATTGGTTCATAATTCATTGTTATATTTTCTTGCCAATTGGTATCACATTTCAAAGTATAGTACTTGTTATATCTCAATTGGTATCAATGTTGTGAAGAAATGTTTGTTATAGAGAAATCATGATCATTTCTTTGTTTCTCTATTTTTGGCTTAGTATTTTATATTTCAATTGGTATATATATTACTTTTTGATAATGCCAAAGGTGGAGAAATAGTATGTTTTGAAGAAACGATATTTTTGGAGAAATGGTATGTTTTGAAAAATGGGAGAAAGGTTGTTTTGTTGTTTTTATGTAGGTTGAGCTAAGTTGTTGAAGATAGGGGGAGAATCAAGCTTCTATCAATTGGATTTCAAATATCAAATGCATTGATTGAGGGGGAGCAAGTTTCTCACCAAGTGATCAAATTGTTAAAGCATCAACAACTTCAATCAAATTCAAAATATGGTTTGTCATTTTCAAAAAGGGGGAGATTGTTAGTTCCATGATGAATGTTTTGATAATGACAAAGTGTTTTGAACAAGCTATCATGTGTTGATCAAGTTCAAGTTCAACAAGCAACAACAAACATCAAATGAAGAAGAGAGAAAGCAAGCTCATGAAGACTTAGTTTGAGTGTAATTGTAATTGTTTTATCTTTTGCCTCTCAAGCTTCTTAGGTCTTTTATTTGGGTAGAGTTAATAGAGGGTAGTGAATCTCTATCATAGTCATGATTAAATCATAATTTGAGTTTTCACTTAACCTAGAATCAATAGGTGGCTTAAAGGTTTGAAAGGAAAGGTTTAGTTTTGAGAAAACAAGTTTCTAAAATGTGCAGTATGGATTTAATCGATTAAGGATGAATTTAATCGATTACTACTCTATTAAGTGAAGATTTAATCGATTAAACACTGCTGAACTGGTTTTTTAAAATACGATTTTCACTTCTCAAAATCAGTTTTTCAAGTGCTACAACTCTTGGGTATTCTATATAAACCTATTCCTAATCTTTGTTATTAATTAGAACACTATCATAATCAATTTTACAAGAATCAAGCCATTCTATTCTCTCTCAATTTCAAAGATCAAAGCTTTCATATTTTCATATTCTTTGATCAAGAACCTTTGAATCTCTTATTGTGAATTGTCATAGCTATTGATTGAGATTCATAGGATTGTTATTGTGTTTTCTATTGTGTTGTAATCTTTTCAAGAAGGCAAGCCAACTACAACAAACAAGAAGCCTTGGTGTGTCGATTATCATCAAGCAAATCTCATTGGAGAAGAAGAAAGTGTTGGTTGTGAATCAAGCAAAGTGAAGACTTGGTGTGTGGATTATCATCAAGCAATTGAAGACTTGTTGTGTCGATTATCAACAAGGGGTAGAGGTTAGATTAGATAGAAGATCAATAGGATTACAAGGCAAGGGTGTGGTATCTCTTGTAGGCTAGCAAGAAGGGAGTCTTGTGAGGCATTTACTTGTAATTTGAGAACTCTAATTCCTCATAGTGAAGAATCTCTCTTGGTTGAAGAGGGGACTGGATGTAGCTTTCAAGCGGATGAAAGTGAACCAGGATAAATCACTGTGTCGTATCTCTAAACCCTTACTCTTTACATTCAAGTCATTTAATTGTGTTCTTGGTTGAAAACCTAGAAAAGAGTGATTTTCATAATTGATTGAATTGAATCTTTATTGTTCAAATTGATAAAGGGAAAATCATTTTCATAACTAGGATAATCAATAAGAATATAGGTGTTAATTGTTTTCGCTGTATCTCTGATCTTACGTGTTGATTGATTGATTTTCGTATGCGATTGAAAAGTGATTTTTCAGTTTCTGATAGATTTAATCGATTAAGTGTTCGTTTAATCGATTAGTACTCGATTAAATTGCAGGTTAATCGATTAAATTTCAGCTTAATCGATTAAGTGCTGTAGAATTTGCAAAAATCATTTGTTTTGATTGTTTCGATTCATTTCTTTCGAAAATCTTTCAAGGTTTCTTTTACACCTATTCAACCCCCCCTTCTAGGTGTGTTCCTTGGGTTCCTTAGTTGTTTCAACCACCAATTGCGGTTTCCTCACCACATCGGCTGGTAAGGAGAACGAAGCATGCCTTATATAGGGTGTGGATACCTTACCTCACGTGGACGCGTTTTGGGGCTCACTGTTCGTGTGAGACCAAGAGCAAAACCGTGAGGGTGAAGGATGCCCAAAGCGGACAATATCCACGTGGCGGTGCGCTGGGTCCCGGTGCCTAGTACTGTACGGCTGGCTGGGGCTGGGCTGTTACATTTGGTATCAGAGCAGTTTCTCCTCGGCCTTGGAGTTAAGCAAACTCCACATGATTACTCACCTAGCGAGTAATGAATGCTTATAGTAAAAGTCTAGGAATTTAGTAGTATGATTATAGTATTATGTTGACATTTAGAATTTAAGTCTTAATTGTCTGCTCTCTTTGGCTAAGCAGAATGGCCGGAAGAAGGGCTGCTAATGATGGGCTTGCCGCCATTCTGGAGCATCTGTCACAGATGCAGCAGCAGCAGGGAGAGCAGATGGTAGCTGCTGCAGCAGCAGCCGCAGCAGCTATGCAACCAGCTCCAGTAGTGGTGGACTGGATGGCTAGGTTTCGCAAGAATGATCCACCTCGTTTTGAGGGAGGAAATGACCTTGATGGAGCCCAGAGATGGATCCAGGAGATCGAGAAGATCCTCCGCTCTATCCAACCACCCATGGAGCAACACGTCCGACTGGCGGAATTCATGCTAACCAATGAGGCTGAGCATTGGTGGGATCAACAAAGGAGGGGTTTAGTGGCAGCGAATCCAGTCATTTCTTGGGAAGTGTTCAAGGACCTTTTTCTATTGAAGTATTTCCCTGAGGACGTGAGAAGGAAGAAGGAGATTGCCTTCCTCCAGCTGACACAAGGCTCCATGTCAGTCGGGGATTATGCAGCTAGATTTGAAGACCTTATTCGTTTTTCTGATTATCGTGATGCAAGTGAGCGCGGAAAATGCGTTAAGTTTGAAGCTGGGCTTCGAAGTGATATTCGTCTCTCCTGCGAGTATCACAACGTCGACAATTTGGCTCGCTTGGTCAACATGGCCAGCACTTATGAGAAGGGTCTTAAGAGGAAGATGACGGAAGATAAAAGCAGGACGGGGCAGGGAAGTGGTGGTCCAATTAAGGATAAGGGACCAATTCTGAAGTCAGAACCATATCCTTCACCTAGGGCACTAGTTCCCATGGCACCCGGAAAGGCAGTGAATGCGTATGGTCCCATTCCCCCTTGCCAACATTGTGGCAAGATGCATAGGGGAGTGTGTTGGAGTCTGAACCCGAATAGAAAAGAAGCACTTTGCAATCATTGTGGGAAGCCGGGTCATTATGCAGTCACTTGTCCCCAAAGGACAATGAAGAAAGAGGTGAACGTAGTTAAGGCACAGAGAAATGGTAACGAAAGACCACCTAAAAAGGGGAAATTGTACACCCTCAATGGCGAAGAAGTAGCGGAAGCTGATGAGCTGGTTGGAGGTACACGTTAGGTATTCTTTTGAATTAGTTTTGTAAGACATGAAAAGTATATATTATTTATCGCACCAATTAGGGAGGAGGTTGTTCGTTATAAGACCGACCTCGTAGGAAGTTAGAAGAAGTTTTAAGGAAAGTAGTAAGCATAGAAAACATAAGTAAAGTAGCAACTTTGATTTTTATCAAAATTTCCTTTTTGCTACAACCTACCCATGACTTTCTTCTCGTTTCGTGTCCTAGAATGCCTTCGATTTCTTGAATTTCTATTCTGATTAACCCATTCGTTTCTCTATTGAAGAGGAGAATCTTTACCACGATTGGATGCTCTTCTTCAATCAGTCATCCAAATCTCATGGCCTTAGTTGTTCTCTTCAGAAAACAAGCTTAAGATCCTTGAGAGTTATCCTGAACCCAATTCTCTCCTTGTTGGCAGCAATTCAAGCAGCACGCCAATGCCAAGTGGGGGAGAGCTTAGCAACCTAACTTAGAATCCCGTTTAAATAAAAGCGAGACATAAAGGAAGTACGACATGAGTTATAGGCCCTACCTTGGGATGGTTCTCCCTTTAAGGACCTTAACGGAATTTCGGGGGCGAAATTCCAATAAGTGGGGGAGAATTGTAACATCCCTAAGTTTAATATTCAGTATAATATGATTTATGCCAAGCCTTTAGGAGAGTTATCAAGTTTTAAGAGAGGATTTTAATTAGTAATCCAAGACTGAGGGAGAATGGGGGCCTAAGGAGATGAATTGGAGTTAGAAAATCGTCAGAATCTGACTTTTCACTGAAGTAATCGATTACTCTGCATGACAGTAATCGATTACACGGCCTCTGGTGGAAACACTTAAGATGTTGCAGCAAATTAATCGATTACAAGGGTAAAGTAATCGATTACTTTGAGTAGTAATCGATTAAATTCAGGGGGTTAATCGATTAGTTAGGCTCTGGTGGATGTACTGAGAAATGTTGCATTGAAGAAATAACCGATTACCAGGCTAGGGTAATCGATTACTTTATGGTCTGTACCAAAAAAAAGAAGGGAAAAGTGGAGTGCACGTGATGCACTCCCCTCCACACGTTTTTAGCTTTGTCTCCAAGCAAATCACCCTAGCCACACAAATTTAACTTAAGGATTAAGTTTGGCCATAAAAAGAAAAAGAAAAAAAAAGAAGCACGTAGCTCTCTTTCTGTCTCCCTCTTCTCATCATCGATCCATCCCTCTCTTTCTCCTTTAGGGCTTTGTTGCTTCATCAACCTTCATCCAAGATCAAGGGGTTCCATCATCTCCTTCATCAATCAAGTGCATCACCCATCATCTCCATCATCATCAATCAAGAATCATGAGTTAGAAACTCTCTCTCTCTTCCCTCAAGCTCCACGCCCTTTTCTCTCTCCTCTGGGGTTTGTGATTCTCTTCAACAAATACTCAAGGAGTAAGAGTACCTATCATCCTCCTCAACAATCATAGTCCTAACAAGCTTCAAGTAAGTGATTAAGTTCAAAGAAAATCATTCCTTTTCCTCTTTATCTAGATCGATATCTCTCTCTCATGTTTTGGATCTCCAATTTCAATCCATGGAAATCTCTCTATTTTATGGATTCTAACAAGTAGCAAGATGATAATAGTAACCTTTGTTTTACCACTCTCACAATAGGTTATTCATCAACTTTGGCATAAGATCTCTTTTGAGGTGGAAAGCTAAGTGGAGAAAGCTCAAGGCTTTAAGATTTGTAAGCTAGGACAAGTTGGGCAAACACTCTATCTCTTAATATTTTGAGTTAAGGAGTGAGTATTACCTTAATTTAGGGATGAGTTTCTAGTATGTATATAATACTTGCTAAGAGTTAAGTGTTAATAGGGCATAAAATCATAGGGTAGTGAACATTAGTAATGATTATAAAATTGAAATTATGGAATTTAATTAATCATGATGTTGTGTATATGTGAATATTTCTGATTATGTGTATGTTTGAATAAGTGTATATTGTGGAATTTGTTGGAAATAATGCTAAGTTGATGAATGATGTGTTGATGGCCATGTGACTAAATGAATAATGGATTGTGGAAATAAATGAATGGGATTAGTGTTGATAGAGCTCGGAAAATGAATTTACTAAGAGTTAGGAAAAAGTAAAGTGATGGTTAGAGAGGGAATTATGAATGAATAAAGTAATGAAAATTTAAGAAAAGCGAAGGTCACAAAGACCCAGCGCAACCATTTAGAATTCATGTTCCGAAGGTCACGGTGACCCAGCGCGAGGAAATAAAACAATATAATGCGAAGGTATATGTACCCAGCGCGATATGCGAAGGTCATATCACCCAGCGCGATAATAAAACAATATAATGCGAAGGTATGTGTACCCAGCGCGATTTGCAAAGGTCATATCACCCAGCGCGATAATAAAACGATATAATGCGAAGGTATATGTACCCAACGCGATTTGCGAAGGTCATATCACCCAGCGCGTCAACAAAACGATATAATGCGACGGTATATGTACCCAGCGCGGTATGCGAAGGTCATATCACCCAGAGCGATAATAAAAAATAATAATGCGAAGGTCTTATCGACCCAGCGCGATCATTTATATTTAATAATGCGAAGGTCTTATCGACCCAGCGCGATCGTTTATACTTAATAATGCGAGGTCAGCACCGACCCGACGTGATAAAGAGTTAGAACAAGGGGAATCAAAGTAGGCTGGTAGCATGATAAATTAGAGAATAATAATTTGTTGGCTTGAAAGAAAAGATGGAGGTTTTGAGATGAAAGAATGGTTGGTAAATTTTTGTGTTAATAACTCTAGGTGTGAATGACTATGTGAAATACCTGAACTACATGTGTTTGGCTTGGTCGGTTATTATGTCATATGAGAAACTGCTATTCCTACTTTATTGTGTAGTGCTCACCTCCTTACCATTTTTCAGGTACTGAGCTAGAGCATACACCAGTTTTGGCCGAGCAGGATTACTATCCCTTACAGGGATAGTAGGGGTGTTAGGGGATAGGATATGGCACTAGACCTAAGCCTCTGATATTATTTTGATGTAAATGTCTTGTATATACTTTTTGAGCGAGGCTTAGGATATATCATTTTTGCTAAAAGCTTAGGGTCTTTGAGCTTATATTTCTAACTTGGTGTTTCGCTGCTACTTTTAACTCTGATGTTGATTTTATATTTTGAGCCCTTTGGGCCTCGATATAATGCAAATATATATATACTCTTGATGCAAGCCTTGTTGGCTACTGGATGTTTATGTGATAAATGTTTTCACAGGTGAAATTTTAGAAAAGTCTGATAAACAAACGAAACTCCGTCCGTTTGACGGTTGATTTTAATAAAATAAAAAGGAATTTTCAAGCTCGTATTTTTAATATATTGGGAATTAAGGGTAATTAATCTTAGGTGTTACATTAATGGGTATCGCCTGTGAGATCCCACTGCCCGCAAGGTTGTCATCAGCAGGGAAGTGACATTTGCAGGAAATGATCTGCAAAGTGAGCAGAGAAATGAAAGCAGCACTAATGAGACTACTACAGTGCAAATAGATGTGAAACCGGAAGAAGATGATTCTTCTGAAGCTGAGCCAGAGCACGAGGAACAAGTACCGGATAATGCCAATGATATAGAAGTTAGACAATCAGATCGTCTAAGGAGGAAACCACATTGGCATAAAGACTTTGTTATGGTAAATCACGATGCATATTGTCTTCTAACAGAAGAAGGAGAACCGTCAACCTTTCAGGAGGTTGTGAACAGTTCAGATGCTTCTCTATGGATGGCAGCAATGCATGAAGAAATGGAAGCCTTACAAAGGAACAAGACATGGGAGCTTGTTACACTTCCAGAAGGTCGGACAGCCAGCAGTAACAAATGGGTCTATAAGATCAAGCGAGATGGCAACGATCAAGTGGAACGATATCATGCGAGACTGGTGGTCAAAGGATATGCTCAGAAAGAAGGTATTGATTTTAATGAGATATTCTCTCCGGTGGTTAGACTTACCACTATCAGAGTAGTCCTGGCAATGTGCGCTGCATTCGATTTACATCTTGAACAGTTGGATGTAAAGACTGCTTTTCTTCATGGTGAACTTGAAGAGGAAATATATATGCTCCAACCAGAAGGCTTTGAAGAAAAAGAAAACTTGGTTTGCAGGTTGACCAAATCTCTGTACGGTCTAAAGCAGGCGCCCAGATGTTGGTATAAGAGATTTGATTCCTTCATTATTAGTCTCGAACACAACAGACTGAGTTCAGACCATTGTACTTACTACAAGAGGTTTGGTGATAATGATTTCATCATTTTGCTGTTGTATGTGGATGACATGTTGGTGGTAGGCCCCAACAAAGTTCGAATCCAAGAATTGAAGACACAATTGGCTAGGGAGTTCGATATGAAGGACTTGGGACCAGAAAACAAGATTTTAGGGATGCGAATTCATCGAGACAGAAAAGATAGGAAGATTTGGTTTTCCCAAAAGAATTATTTAAGGAGAGTTTTGCGGCGCTTCAACATGCAAGACTGTATGCCAATTTCTACCCCGCTTCCTATCAATTACAAATTATCCTCAAGTATGTGTCCTAGAAATGAAGCGGAGAGGATGGAAATGTCTCGAGTACCGTATGCATCAGCGGTGGGAAGCCTTATGTATGCCATGATTTGTACGAGACCAGATATTGCTCAAGCAATTGGAGCGGTCAGTCGGTACATGGTGGATCCAGGTAAAGAGCATTGGAATGCTGTTAAGAGGGTCCTTAGATACATCAAAGGAACCTGTGATGCTGCATTATGTTTTGGAGGATCGGAGTTTACTATCAGAGGCTATGTCGATTCGGATTTTGCAGGAGATCTCGATAAAATAAAATCTACTACAGGCTATGTGTTCACACTTGCAAGAGGAGCGATTAGCTGGTTATCCAAATTACAGTCAGTGGTAGCTTTATCTACTACGGAAGCTGAATACATGGCAGCTACCCAAGCTTGAAAAGAAGCAATTAGGATTCAAAGGTTATCGGAAGAACTCGGGCACAAGCAACAGAAGATTACTGTGTATTGTGACAGTCAGAGTGCCTTACATATTGCAAGGTATCCAGCCTTTCATTCAAGGACAAAGCACATAGGGGTACAATATCATTTTGTCAGAGAAGTAGTAGAAGAAGGGAGTGTGGACATGCAAAAGATTCATACCAAAGAGAACCTAGCAGATGTGATGACAAAGCCAATTAACACCGATAAGTTTATATGGTGTCGATCCTCATATGGCCTATCGGAAACGTAAGCAGTATGGAACTGTCAAGTTGCGAAAGGTTTTGAAAGCTTATCAAAAGTGACTTTGAGTGCGAGATTGTTGTCCAGCTTGCAAAGTTTGTTGGCCAGCTTGCAAAGTCACTTTTGTGACTTTGTCAAAATAACAGAAACCAAAGAAGGAAAGAAAGAAACTAAAAAAAATAAAGGCTGGCATGTTGACATTTGAAGAAGGCACCAAAATTAGTAGCTGGCATGCATATTACACGGAGGAATGGGGTGCTGAGGCAACTATATAAATAGAGGCCTTAGTTCCTCATTTTTATTGTCCCATTTTTCAAATTCCATAGCATCACACGCAATTCCCCGGTATCCAAAATATATACATCCTGGTGTAAAATATTTGTAGTGTTTTATTAGTGTTTCTCCTATATTTTTATATATAGAGAATTGTATTCTCCTAGTATAAGAGAGGGTGTTATTGTTCTCTCCTTATATTTAGAGAGAGGTTGTAATATTTCCCCACTTAGTGAAAACTTTCTATACTTGCCTCGTGGTTTTCTCCCGAAAGGGTTTCTGCGTAAAATATTTGTGTCAGTTCCTTTATTTTCTTAACTCTATTTTAGTTGCGTGATATTATTTTTCTGATACCCAACATATTGATGGTGGATATGTTGCTAGAGGTTATGAGTGGATTAAAGGTCAGCAGTCCCCTTGGCCAATTGCAAAAAATGTTTGGGGTAAATTTACCATTCCTAAACACTCCGTGATTGTTGGCTTATGGCTCATGATAGATTACTCACTTAGGTGAGGCTAGCTCATTTGAATATTCATAAGGATGCCATTATCTGCTATTTTTGTCAAGTGCAGGATGAAGGTTATCGTCATTTGTTCTTCAAATGTCCCAATTCAGCATAGGTTTTGAAGCTATGAAAAGATTGGTTAGGGATCCGAAAATTTGAAGAGGAGCTACGCGTATGGACTAATAAAATAAGGGTTATATGGAAGAATACGCACACTAAACAACAAGTATTGTATGTTGTAATTGCTGCTACAGTCTCATTTATCTAGTATGAAAGGAATGAAAGGATATTTCAAGGTAGATGTAGGAGTGCTACTGTTTCGATTATAGAACTTAAAAGAGAAATTTGTTTAGGGATGCATGGGATAGTTAAAGAGAAATTAAAAGAGAAAGAGAGTGAGTTTTTTGATAGATTGGAGTTGTAATATGAAGGGATGAACAAAATTTTTCTATGATTGGTGAAGTAGTTTTGAATCTTGTTTAAGCTTGAACCCAACCTAGTTGGTGGCAAGCTTATATTTGGTTCTTTGCTATGCTCTTGTTTGTAAGTATTTTTTGTTGGGTAATGAGATTTTTCTATTTACCTAAAAAAAGTATAAAATAAGAAGCAAAGAACGTATTCAAAGATTCAATATAACATAAAATTTCTAAAATCCAAAGGTAACAAAAAAACAAAAAAAAAATAATAATTCAAGTAGCTCTAAAATAGCAAGTATAAACTTTTGTAGCTGCTATATATCGATTCATAGTTTGCGGTTGACAAATATTAGTCAAATGTATAAACCTTTTACTTTTCAATACCACAATGATGCAAAATGCCTAAAACTTAATAAAGTAGGTAAACAAAGTACATTAAGTTTGTCATTAACAAAACAAATTTGGTTGGATGCTGAAATATTACAACAAGAAGTGAAGGCTGATCAGAAATTGAGTAAGATTATTTCTTCCCTTCAAATTTGATGGTATTGCTCGGCCTGGTTATACGTTAGAGCAGGGGGCAGTTATTTTACAAGGGAAGACTTGTGATTCCTTCAAATTCTAATAATTGGATTCTAGCTTTATTAGATGAGTTCCACTCCACTCCTATGGGTGGACATTCTGATGCATACCGGACTTACAGGAAGTTAGTAGCTATTTATTATTGGCCTAATATGATGCAAACTGTAACTCAATATGTTGCTGCTTGCACTATATGCCAGAGAAATAAATATCACGCCATTGTTCTCGTAGGTTTACTTCAGCCATTACCTATTCCCAAGGCGATTTGAGATTATATAAGTATGGATTTTATCAAAGGTCTTTCATGATCAAAAGGAGGATATGATTCAATATTTGTTGTTGTGGATTGTTTATCAAAGTATGGCCGTTTTATTTTGTCGAAACATCCTTTTTCTACTGGTACTATGACTTATTTTTTTTATAAGGAAGTGGTTAGATTGCATGGTGTCCCTGGTTCTATTGTGAGTGATCGTGATCTGACTTTCATTAGAAAATTTGGCTAGAACTTTTTAAGCAACATGACACATATTTGTGGATATGTTCTACATCTTATCCACAAATAGATGGGCAAACAGAGATTTTGAATAGAGGATTGGAGACTTTCTTGCATTGTTTAACATCTAACAACCTAAACAATGGGCTCATTGGCACTACAACAAAAAGTAGAATAAGTAGCGCATATATTTTGTAGCGTTTCTGGAATAAATGCTACAAATGCTAATTCTAATATTTTTAATAGCGCTTAATATTGCAGACCTGTAGAAGAAATGCATGTGCAATGGTGTCTAAGTTTAAGAGTTTTTGTAGCTCATTTGAAGCAAGCATGTACATGAGATTAGTAGAAATTGCTACAATATTAGAATGATATATACCTTATCATTTAGATTTTGATCACGTAGTTACTTTTTTTCATTTCGGATTTGGTATTATTGTAATGGTTTATTATTCAAAGATTTAATATTACTTTTGTTCATAAATAGTATGTTCTTCTAGCAAATATTATTTATATTAAAAAAAATTCAAAACTTTTAGTAGCATTTATGAGGAAAAAGTGCTACTGAAACTATTGAACATTTAGTAGCATTTATGAATTTGCTGAACATTTAGTAGCGTTTGAAATGAAAAGTGCTACAAAAAGTGCTCACTTTCAGTAGCATTTTATAGAAACTGCTACTAATTCTTATAGTTTTAGTAGCGTTTCATTTTCTATTTTTTGTAGCATTCATAGCATAGGCGCTACTAAATAGTTGTTTTCAGTAGCGCTTTCAGAAGCGCTACTATTAATACAGGTACTTTTTATTACACTTACATACGTAGAGCTTCAAAGCGCTACAGAATGTGAAAAATAAATGCTACAAAAACGCTTTTTTGTTGTAGTGTGGCTTCATTGGCAGAGTATTGGTATAATACTACATGAGCTACAGGTTCTACCCCTTTTGTGTTACCTATGGGATGTGCAGTCAGTCTATTCAGTTGGTTATTTTGTTGTGTTATTGCAATATCATATCTGACTTTTAATCAAATTTATTCCTATCATATAACAACTATTTTTCCTTATCAAAAGACAAGTATAATATAAACAATACTGTTATATAAATATCTAAATCTAATATTAACATTGAAGACCTACTTATTTTAGAAAATAAAAAAGACATAAGGAGTATGGTAATTTGGGATAACTTTTCTTTATTTTCTAAAAAAGGTAAATATTGGATGTTGATATTAGATTTAGATGTTTAGATAACATTTTTGATAATGCAAAGCAAAACAAATCAGAGTAATAGTAAAATTGTGCTTACCTTTTTCATTGACTTTGAAGAAAACCACTTACTTGATTGTGATGGGTGAGTACTTCCTGCATTGCATACAATTAGTGCACTTGGAATTTAAAGAAAAAAGAAATAAGACCAGAGGCAATATGAATGCTCTTATTAGTAAATAAAATTAGAAATATATTACCATTCCCATCTTTTTTTTGTTGTTTGTGCTTTTTCTTCTGAACAAACAAAGCCAATTACTAATAAGTTCTCCCGCTAAAGAATCATAAAATATTAAAATCCAAAAGAAATACTTACTGCCAGCTTTGCATCTAAACCCTCCATTGTGGGTAGTTTTCGATTTTTCAAATAAACTGAAATAAATGATAAGCTTCTATTAACCTTAGCTTTCCTTACAATGCAATCTTATATTACAACCAACACATGTAATAACACCCAAAATGTGCATGCAAAATCTAAATGATACAAACATAACGAGTTATTCAACTAAACAATAGAAGACAAAGCTAAATGTACATAACTTACCTTTTCTAGTTAGAAGATCATGCGTTATTGGATGCCCGGATTGAGCCAAAGAAATTAGCTACAATTGAAAAGGGTCAGATCATGAAAATTTATCAATATTAATCTTCAATAGAACATATTATTTCACCTGCATAGCTATGACGAATTCATTGAAGCCAAGATATCCTTGTCGCTTTGAATCTGAAATAGCCCAAACCTTATTTGGAAGTAACAATGTGAAAGATACGATTTAGTTATGATGAAGGAAAAACTATCTCTTTTATTTCTTTAACCAATACCATTTAAAAGCACCAATTAGCATTTGACTTATATAATTAAGCTCCTTCACTTGCAATTAAGTCTTTTTTATCGGTCATTCACTCCTTTTTTTTGTGTGGTAAAATATATGACATGAGAACATTAATTCTCTACAATAGCAATGGATGAGATTTAACTCAAAATTTTTACAATTTGAAGAAATATACATACTCTATTCCAGTTACACTTAACTTCATTTCAAAAAAAAAAAAAATTAGAGGAAATGTTAATAGTAGTAATTTTTTATTGCATACTTGTTCGTGTCATTTTTTTTCTTTGGTATTAAAGTGTGAGTGGAAGCTCCACATCATATAAGATGGGATAAGAGAGACAATTTATAAATCCTAATAATCATTGTGTCATGATTTTGATTCAAGATATGATGTTAAACTTATCCTCTTCATTCATCTCATGACCCTAAAGTAATGAGACTTCTCAGTTACTTGAGATCCCCATTGCAGATCCTCGGATCGGTAATTTTTCACTCTTAGATTGTGATTTTCCCTTTTTTTCTCTTCCCATTTGACATGGCTTACCTGAAGAAAGATTGTATAACTCTTAACTTTAAAACAATGGCTATAGAAACAAATTCACTAAACCGTCACATTTCATACCCTTCCAAATTATTTTTCACTCTCCACTCCTTTTGGAGCTACTCTGTTTGACTTTGCCGGGTAATTAAATAACTCTAATTACACTTCCCCTCGAGACAATTTTAAACCAAAACCTTTTCTTCTGGAAAAACGACGTCGTTTTTAACCATTAAAATGCCACATATTTATGCTGTTAACGCCCCTTAATGACTCTACGAGTCAAGAACGAATGTACATAACATTTTGCAAATCGAGGGTCTTAAAAGCAATTTTCTTAATTTTAGAGACTATAAAAAGTGACAGTTTAGTCGAAAGTAATTATATTAAAAAGACATAAATGTCTTGGAAAAAAGGTCCACATTTGTTCTGAAAAATTATTTTTGATTTCTCTCTTTTACTTCCACCTCACCATCAATCTTATCTCCCACCATGAATTTTATCGGTTATTGGAGTCATGTTCGTTGCATGTACAATTTTAGCAACCTTGATAAAACAAATACAAAATTCCTAGTTGAACATGTTATGTGCACTTTTTTTTGGTATCAAATCTCACAACTTAAGGAATATCATTGATAGGAAGAACAATTAGGAAACACAAAGATGAAAACAAAAACGAATCACGATGAAAATAAAAACCTTTTTGAAATAACAATGCCAATATTTCTTCATTATAACCTACAAATAAATAAATAAATAAATAAATACAAATACAAAAAAAAACCTGCTTAAGATCTTCCCGAGACAAGTTGGAAAAGGCGAAAAACTTGGTCGCGTCATTCACCGTAAAGCGGTCATCGCCATCTGGAAAAACCCAAATCCACCATCAACCACCATTTGCAAAATTCCTTGGAATGAAATCAAATCTTAAAGAAAAAATAACAAAAAGCAATACCCCATAATTTTAATTTAAAAAAAGAAAAAAAGAAAAAAGTGGAAGCTTATTCAAAAACCTGAATCTGCATAATTGAACCATTCTTGATAGACGGTCTGATGCTCTTTGAAACATGGATCTATTGGAACAGTGATGATCTCCATAATGGGAATGCAAAATTGGAATTTTATTTTTTGTGTTTTTGATGAGGAGAATTAAGGATTGCAAAGGGTTGGTTATACGAGGAGCAGAACAATGGATTCCATTGTTGGTGCTCCTCGAAATAGTGTTGGAGCAAAAGAGATTATAGAATTTGAATTCTCGTTAACCATTTCATCTGAGAGCGCCAAATGAGGAAAGAATGTCGTTGTCGTCTTCAAATTGGACGTGGATAGTAGTTGGCTAAATCATTAATACAACAAACTAGTTTTAAGCTCGTGCAGCGCATGGGTCTATGCGGATGTTGTGTTTGATTATTTATTGGTAGTTAATTACGAACTTCGAGTATATTTTTTAAATTCAATTAGTATGAACTTATTTGGTAGCCTAATAATTTATTGATATTTGAATGAGGTAGTTCGAAAAATTGTGCCAATGTGGAATACTTAATGTTCAAATGTAATTTAAGAAACTAACACAATCCAACAAGAAAAACTATAAAGAGATATAAAATTATATATTAACTCTTTTCTCCTTCCTCTTTGTTTTAGTGTTTAAATTTTGGTTTGAAACATCTTCCTTAGATACACTCTAATGCTCTTTGGTTTGGAACATCTTCATCAAAAATATTCTAATGCTCTTTTTTTTAAAAAAAAAAAATTAGTCTCGATATTTTTTTGTTAGCTGTTGTCAATGTCACTTGTAAATGATAATGTTTCATGTAAAAAAAAACAAATGTAGAGTAATGTTTAATTGTTTTTTTTAATATATATAACAATATAAGTATGAGATGAAAATATAGAATTAATAGTTTATTTTTTTTATGTATAGGAATTGTCTATAATGTAGAATGCATTAATGTGTATCTAAAATGTAATATTGTAAAGTGACCTATCGCTTTTTTTGTTTGAATTTTCAGCATGCTTATAATGACTTCTAATGAGGTTGCATTATGCATTTTATCTATTCATGTAACAATGTTATAATGTAAACTATTAGTAGTTGTGTATATTGTAACACCCCAGTTTATTATATAATAATTAAAATATTTTGAATATAATAATCAAACAACAGATCAAAATTTTCAACTTTTCATTGATTTTTCAAATAAAGTTTTACAAAATTTAGTACAATTTGGGGATACACTTGTATCAGACATGTCATTTCTTTAGAGTTCTTTCTTTCCCTTCTCCGCAGAATCCTACATTGACTCATATGAGTTGGATCTTCGTAACCTAAAAATTTTGGATACATGAAGTGAAACATTATATTATCTTATAGTTTAAGTAAATAGTAATTGAATACATTTATAGTCACAAAATCATAACAACTGGCATCGCATAGGCAAACCATTATGCACATGATACATTCCTATTGAAATATTATGCATCTACATGAATGCATGATCGTCTCACAACTTCATCCAATCACTGGTTCTATTCTTATCCAAATCCATTATTTGGATTCTATTATCTGGTATCCAATCATTGGATTGATCTTTTCATTTCATTCTCCAATCGAGTTATCATTCATATCTCATCCATATCCTCACATCTCCCTCCACTCATGGGAAAGGCAAACCGGGAGTACGCGTCTCACAACAAATGATTGCCTCCGTAATTGATCAATCCCTGATCCAAGTACAGCTCGAGATACACTCTCAGGTTGGGCTCTACCCGATACCACCCTCAACCGGTCCTTATGTGACCAAGTGACTGATAAAATTGTTGTGGTAACCGCAGAACCGATCCCCAACACGGGTAGATAATCCAGTTCTCTAGTGGATCAAAGTTCTACCCACCAACAATTCTCGTGATTATTGAAGCACAACTTAGTCACTATATCACTCTTGATTTGCGGTTCCCAGAACTGTCACGTATACCCTTACCATCCAACCTCAACACCATGTATGACACATGAGCTTCCTTAGTTTATGACCTTGGTTGAATCTTGGATTGTAGGCAAAACTATTTGATTCCATTATGTATACTATAGTATACTTCATTATATTCTGCATGCTTTGTGTGGTAGACCAACCCTCGGACTACCCTAAAACATCCTTGGCCGACCAGAATACTCATTCTGCCATGTCACACATCTTTGGGCCGAGCGCATGCCATAGGACCCACCCTAGCGACTCTGGACCGAGCACAGGGACCTCTTCCCTTAAAGAGTCCAAGCTAAGGGCGCGTGAGCCTAGCTCGCTAACCAGATAAGACTAACCGCTAACAGGATAAGGATGAATGACTCATCCCTTATCCTATAAAGGGACACGTCAGCCCTACTGGACCTCCCTACAGGCCCATAGGGTACAACACCGCTCCCCCTATAAATAGCTGTCTCCAGCTAGGGGCTCAGGTACGTTCTCTCTCCCTAATCATACACTAGCACACACTCGTGATTAGGGAAACCCTAGTTATCCCCACTGGATAGCTAGCATACCAACAAAATCACACAGTAACATCAGACCGTTTTCTAGCTCTTAGGTCTTCCATACCCTTGAGCTAGGGATATACTCTGAACATTGTGTCTAGGACACTACACTTTGCATATACTAGTTTTATAGTGTTGCCTATATCCAAAGTCAACTCTTGTTTTCTTGCCTTTAATTATTGGAATTGAATTAGTAATTGAAATCCTAAAATTTATTCTTTACTTTTTAACACCTTTCATTATGCACAGAATTCTTCAGAATAACCGGTTACTTACTTCCTTAATTGGTTACCACAGATATTTTTGTCCAAAAATCATATTTTATTACTTCCTAATCATTTTTAATTAATTATTATTTTCATTTCCAATTACTTTTAAATACCTTTTCACTTCTAACTAATCATGGAAAATTCAATACAAAAATATTTACATATATATATATCATTTTCAAAAATCCACTATGTTACAAAAATTATTAAAAAAAGAAATATTGACTGAATAGTTAGTTATTGGTCATGTAACACCCTATTTATAATCTTACCCTTAAATACCCAATAATAAAATATGAACTTAAAATTTTCTTTTTCTTTTAATACCAAAATAGTTCCTTTTTAGCAACAAATATATTCACACTATTCAGAGTGCTAGCAACACACACACACACACACACACACACACACACACACACACATATACATACACAACACCAATTCGTGTACCAAAGTCGTACATATTAATTTTACATAACCAAAAATAATATTTACTGACATAATTTCAAAAATAGACTCAAAACCTACACCAAAACCCTTCTACAAGGACCTACTCTCCCTGTGAGGGAGAGTGAACCTGCTCGGCCGGGGAACGTGTATGCTCATGCTCAGTGCGTGTAAAAATATAGCAAGAGGGTGAACATTACACAAAACTTAGGGAAGCAGTTTCTAATATGTCATACTAAGATACCAAGACAACCACAATTACAAAAGTAAACATGTAAACATATCATTCATACCGAAACATGCAACATTCACATACATATTCCTGTTTCCCTTATATCTACTCCCTTTCATATTCCCTTATACTTTACCTCGGCATTACATGCCTGTACGCGAGCTCGACCTACTCTCGGCTTGTGATTACTATCCCTCGAGCTCGGCCTAGGTTAGGCCTGTGCTCGACACCCTTGTACTCATACAGTAATAATAGCTCTCCTGGTTTTAACTTCTTTTCCTCTTTTCTTTCTCTTTCCATCTTATCTTATTCCTTTTAGGAAGCGTACATTCACCTACAGCTTCCATCCATTGTAACACCCAATAGTTTAATATATAAAATAACAATTTTAAAAGTCTGTAAATAAAATAAGGAACTTAAAATTTTCTTTTCACAAAATAAGTTTACAAATGATTTTGGGCATTCCAATCATAATATAAGTATGCACAACATAGAGTATCCTTCTTTCCATTCTTCCGCTGCGACACTCTGATCTTCAAGCTCCTTAGCATTCACCTAAAATGTTAACCACTAAGGGTGACACCTTTTCACAACACAGTGAATTTCGAGATAGTAAAAAGTACATAATAGAAACTCAAGCATAATAATTAAACCAAGCCATGAACTAACAAAATGCATCATATTCACATATTATCACTTTTCAAACACATTTCCATAATCATGTTCCTTTCATATACTATAACACTGTATGTCTCCTCACGGTCAGAGGCCAATATACCAATATTAAAACTGTATGTCTCTTCACGGTCAGAGAACAACATACCAATATCTCTTTCTTTTACTCTTTTCTTTTGCTTTGTACCACTAGAAATTGGTTGCTCCTGCTAGGGCGTTTGTACACCCATTAGGGACTTTTACACCCATCAGGACTTTTGGTCACCCATTAGGCTTCACCCGTTAGGACAATACATATAATATTTTACTCATTTCTTATCACCTCTCTTAACATTTTCAATCTCATGCACGATAATCCTTTTTCACATTTTCCACTTTATTAATTATTGTTGAATTGATCAATTGGGTACATCGACGCCTAACGGGGTGTTTGGACCTAATGGGGCGTTTAGCTTGATGGGGCGTTTGAAACATCTAGCAGGGGCACCTAGTGTGCCAATGTCCCCAATGATCAATTCAATCATCCATTCCTTTTTAATTCATTTACAAATTATTCTTTTCCCATTTAGCCTTATATTTCATTCATTCAACATATCAAAACAAGCATAACTTTCATAATACATACAATTCAATTAGTCATTTATATCAAGTAACAAATATCCACATTCAAGCCTATATCACAATTAACCATTCAAGAATTTACAACATTCTCACTTTCCAATATCACATAATAACAATTAATCAACATCAACTACAATCTCCACAACAATTCACCAACATAAATCAGGGACTCATATATTTTTCCCAACAATCGCTCATACTATTTATTAACACTTAGAATCACTTTTATGCATTTCCAATAAGCATGTTCATCCTTAACTAAGCAATTATAATACTCTTATCATTCAAGCATTCATGTAATATACTCATGTTCATTAGTCATTTTCATCACCTATTAGCCCGAATTATCATTTTACCACAAAGTGGACCTAACAATTTTTCAATAAACAACAGATATCACAAGTCAGTCAACATACTCAGGTATGTCTCAGAGTACTTTAATATAATTCAACTCCCTAAGGTTCTTCACTTCTTACATTTAACAACATACATAAGGGGTTTTAGCATAACCATATAAATTAAATATTAAATTAATCAAAAATACATTCATCATCCCTAAACCAACTCTAAACAGGTGCTATTTTGTTACCCACAACCGAATTTAACTACCAAACTCAAGTCCTATCATACACCCCAACTATCCCTAACTCAAAGTGTGGAAAAGTGACCCCCCTTACCTTAGAGGAAGAGAGAGCTAACTTGAAGCTCCAAGAACCTTGAATCTACCACCGATCTACCTTGATTCCAACTCTCTTGACCAATCATCACTCCGTTCATCAAGATTGGAGGAGAGAGAGAAGCCCTAGGAGAGAGAAAGAGCTTCATGGAGGGAGAAAGAGCCACCAATGAATGAGATGAGGATGAAAACTTGAGGGAGGAGATGGGTCTTATGAATAAAGGCTTGAAAGGAAGGATTTTGGGTGGTTGATGGTGGTTGGGTGGTTGTTTGTGTGGGAGAGAGGGAGAGCCGAAAATGAAGAGGAAAAGAGAGAGATGAAGCTTACCAAGTGAGCTTGATGATGGTGGGTAACAAAACCTTAGAAGCTTTAAGAGGAAGAAAAGCAACAAATGGACTTGGTGGGAGGAGGAGGGAGGTCGTGTGAGATGAGAGGGAGGGAGATGTGTGGGTGAAGGAGGAAGAAAGAATGAGAAAAAGAGAAAGAGAGTTTGTTCTTTTTATTTTTGTGAGGGAAAAGATGTGTGGCCAGAACTGAAAGCTTCTAAGAGAACCTTCGAAACATGTGGTCCTAACGTGTTTTTTTTTAACTTTTTCCAGCTGGTAATCGATTACTCCATCCAAGTAATCGATTATCACTGTGATGCAACATCTAAACAGATTTGACCAGAGCATTGATAATCGATTACTTTACCCCCAAGTAATCGATTATCACCTGAAATAATCGATTATCCCACCCCAAGTAATCGATTACTTCATCACAAAGTAATCGATTACTTCCATGAGGTAATCGATTATCATTGATGCAACATTGGTGTGATTCTACCAGAGGGCTTGTAATCGATTACCTCCCGTCAGGGTAATGGATTAACCTGTCCAAAACTCATATATTGACAAATTCTAACTCTAAAACACTACTCTTAACTCCTACCCATGGTTTCCTATGGTTTTCGTCATGAATTCTAACTTAGGTTTTCCTATTTAAACTTGGGACTAAAATCAGGGATGTTACATCCATCTTATCTCATTTCTTTTAAGAAGCGTACATTCACCTGCACGACTTACACCATTACCATTGGAGTTATGAACGTGTCCATCTCGGCGTACAACATTCACCTGCTGTACGGCTTACAGCTGCGCATGACCAGGTCAACTTCATATTCAATGATCATTGCATACGGCACTCCGCATGGCTTCGATGACTTAGAGAACATTCTAACCGATTCCTATTACGAGGAATCTTGTGTGAGTCATTACAGCGTACAACATTCACCTGCTGCACGACTTACAGCTACGCATGACCACGTCAACTTTGCTTTCGGCGATTATTGCACACGGTCCGCTTGCGGCTTACTGCACACACTTTCATGTGCGACTTATTGCACCTAACCGGTATGACTAACTTGACCCGGTTCACACAACCATTACCCTTTACTTATCTTTCTTTCATTTATTCATTCTTAGTTTCCTTCTCCTCAATCCACACATACTCTAGCCCTTACTCTTATCTTCTACACTATAACTCGAGCTCGGCCTACGCTCGGCCTATGCTCAACACACATACTAATCCTCTGTTAGTTCCATGATGAACATGATGAATATTTTGATAATGACAAAGTGTTTTTGAACAAGCTACAAGTGTTGATCAAGTTTCAAGCTCAACAAGCAACAACAAACATCAAATGAAGAAGAGAGAAAGCAAGCTCATGAAGACCTAAGTTTGAGTGTATTTGTATTTCTTTTATCTTTTGCCTCTCAAGCTTCATAGGTTTTTTATTTGGGTAGATTATTATAGAGGGTAGTGAATCTCATTCATAAGTCATGATTAAATCATAATTTGAGTTTTCACTTAACCTAGAATCAATAGGTGGCTTAAAGGTTTTAAAGGAAAGGTTGGATTTTGAGAAAACAAGTTTTGAACATGTGCAGTACCAACTTAATCGATTAAGTGATAACTTAATCGAGTACTACTCGAGTACACGACTTACTTAATCGATTAAGTACTGCTGAACTGATTTTTTAAAATACGTTTTTCACTTCTCAAAATCAGTTTTCAAGTGCTACAACTTTTGGGTATTCTATATAAATCTTTTCCTATTATTTGTGATTAGTAAGAATCATTTTCATACAAGTTTTACAAAGAATCAAGCCACTCTATTCTCTCTCATTTTCTAAAGATCAAAGTTCTCATATTTTCATATTCTTTGATCAAGAACCTTTGAATCTCTTATGGTGAATTGTCATAACTCTTGATTGAGATTCATAGGATTGTTTTGTGTTTTCTATTGTGTTGTAATTTTTGCAAGAAGGCAAACCACTACAACAAACAAGAAGTCTTGGTGTGTCGATTTTATCATCAAGCAAGTGCATTCTTATTAAAGAAGAAGAAGAAGTCTTGGTTGTGAATCAAGCAAGTGAAGCCTTGATGTGTGGATTATCATCAAGCAATTGAAGACTTGTTGTGTCGATTATCAACAAGGGGTAGAGGTTAGATTAGAGAGAAGATCAATAGGATTACAAGGCAAGGGTGTCGGTTATCTCTTGTAGGCTAGCAAGAAGGGAGTCTTGTGAGGCAATCACTTGTAATTTGAGAACTCTAATTCCTCATAGTGAAGAATCTCTCTTGGTTGAAGATGGGACTGGATGTAGCTTTCAAGTGGATGAAAGTGAACCAGGATAAATCACTGTGTCGTATCTCTAAACCCTTACTCTTTATATTCAAGTCATTTGATTGCGTTCTTGGTTGAAAACCTAGAAAGATTGATTTTCATAATTGATTGAATTGAATCTTTGATTGTTCAAATTGATAAAGGGAAAATCATTTTCATAACTAGGTTAATCAATAAGAATATAGGTGTTAATCATTTCCGCTGAATCTCTGATCTTGCATGTGAATTGATTGATTTTCGTATTCGAATGAAAAATTGATTTTTCTGTTTTCTGTCATATTTAATCGATTAAGTTCAAGTTTAATCGAGTACTACTCGAGTAAATTGCAGGTTAATCGATTAAGTGCTGTAGAATTTGCAAAAATCATTTGTTTTGATTGTTTAGATTTGTTTCGTTCGAAAATCTTTCAAGGTAGCTTCAACACCTATTCAACCCCCCCTTCTAGGTGTATTCCTAGGGTTCCTAAGTCTCTCCAACCACCAATTGCGGTTTCCTCATCCTCGTTGTTCCTCGAGCTCGGCCTATGCTCGGCTTGTGCTCGGCTTACACTCTGCACACACAATACTCATACAGCAAACAATTATAACAAACACTTAACACATATATCACAGTTTGCACATTATATTCATACTTACACATTATATCCATACTTAGTAACATACGCATGTTTATAGTTAGTTCATTGGGTTCCTTTTTACCATTTTATTTCCTAATATTAACTCTATGTGATCTATCCCTACCGTTTTTACAAACATTCTTAGTACTCATTATGAGCACACTAGGAACCCAAACCTAAGTTAAGGTAACATTCACCCGTTACCTCAACCGGATGGAACTAACTGAGCTCAAACCTTCAAAAATCCTAGTTGCTAGCCTTTCGCCCAAGCTTCGTACAGCTTCACCGAGGAACCTTTGACGGCAAAGAGAAAGGGAGGAAGGAGAGAGTTCAACTCTTACATATGGGAGAGGAAGAACACAGCTATATCTATAGCTAGATCTGGAATGGATGAGGATGGGTGGCTCCCTCTGGTTTCTCTCTTGTTTTCTTAGAGCTCTTGAAGGGAAGAAAGAGAGAGAGAGGACATAACATTTGATGTTATGCGGTCTAGGTTTGTTTTTTGTGGTAAGAGGAAAATAAATGTGTGGCTGACATGATAAGCTTCTTTGAGAAGCTTCATAAAGATGTGGCTGAAAATGAATGACAAGGCTGATATTCCAGATTTGCCCCCAGATATTTTGTCAGTTCGCACCACAAGGCCGAACTGTACACCTGGGAGGAATGGATCGGGTTCTAAGAGAAGAACAACCTGCAAAGGCCGACTTCTAAGGGTTCAACTCTCTCTACATAACAAAGACGAAGTTCACATGAGGGCTGACTAAAAACTCGGTGCTCGGCTCAAGGGCGGCACCAGCTCGGGAAGAGAGACATAGGCAAGAGGTCACGACCTGCCGAGGACGAAACGACATAACAGTGATGCGAGGTTGGTTATACAAAGCTCGACCACAGCTCGGTTCTCAACAGCATGGTCCTAACCGTTTAGTTCTAACAGCTCGGTTAATGGTCGGTTAACATGAACTAGATGATAGCTTCTCGGATCTCCTAAGCTCGACATGAGCTCGATGACACTAAGATCGGCTACCATGAGCTCAACACTACTTGCTCGGATAGAATGAGCTCAGCACTAAAAGCTCGGCTTGAGACACTGGATGCTAAATGGAGGTTGGCTGGGAAAGCCTCTTGAGGCCGATCTGAGGCCGAACATAGGCCGAACTTATACTCGGTTTACACAAGGCAACCAGCTATGGTCAAAAGGGGTATTGCTATGGTATGGCCAAGAGCCATCTTGACAGGCTCAACAGCTCACTAACAAGGGTTATCTACAAGATAAAGTCGGTTCACAAGAGCTCAGAGCTACCTGCTCGGTTCCTATGATATCAGATCTGACTATTTGATTCTCAAGAGCTCAGATGGATAGATGAGCTCGGATAGATAGACGAACTTAAGTGCTACAAGTTCGGTTCAACTGATGAGCTCGGCTCAGTGATTCGAGCTCATCCCACGTCTACGAGGTAAAGTAACTGTCTGATGTTCACTGCTCGGGTTTTCTTCGGTTAAGATGGGTTCGGTCGACACAAGGTCAGTTGAACTACATGATTCTCATGAGCTCGGAATGAGGTCGGATAATACTCGGCTTGATTAATAAGGCGGGATTCCACGACCTTGAACATCGCAAGCTGGTCGTCTAGACTCCTATACTCACTGCAACTAAGACTACCTCACTACATCCCGGCTGACTGTTCGGATTAAGCTCGGTTCTAACTCAAACCTACTGAACTATGCTTGGGGTAAGAATTTGGGATGTTATAGGTCACCTTGTCATTTTCACTGTCTTTGGTAAACTTCAATACGTCCTCGTCCTCAATCATATCATTTACTACAAAGATTTTCCTTGATTGCTCTTCTTTTTTCTTTTTTCGAAGATGACTTTTATCAAGAATGTTCTTTTCAATATGATATCCAATGCATTTGGGGGCAATCTAAGTAAATCCTCTTCTTGTTTGGATTGTGTGAAGAGAAATTGTAATTGTAGTATGTGACACCCTCTTTTATAAACCGAGTAATTAAATATTATTAATTAGTATTACTCGAAAATATTATGGACTTGTCTAGTGAATCGAATTATTTGAAATAAATTTTTCCTTTAGCCTTGGAAATAGGGTGTACATTCAAAACTATTGGCCTAAGCATTAAATTGATTTTTTTTAATAACATTGAATTCGGCGTTTGAAAAATACCTTGCCTTTTTATTTATAAAATATGATTCGAGATAACAATTATCTTAATGTAAATTAACATATTTTCGTCGATAAAGAAATTATAATTGTACATTATGTAACATCCCAATTTATAATTAAAAAAATTTGGTTTAAAACAATAAAAATTTACTTTATTTACCCCAATATATATATATATACACAAAGTATCAATATGATTGGGATTTACAACATGGTGTTCATAAATAAATGGGGGTGATTCTTTTCCTTCGGCTTCTCCGTTGTGAGTCTCTGGTTCTTTGCTTGTCTCGAAATTACATAAAATTGATAAACCACAAGGAAGTGAACAACTTTTCACAATAGAATAGGAATTAAGAATTGAAAGTAGTAAATGAGACATATCTTACAATCATATTGTCATGTTATTAAGCCATTAATTCACACATATACTTTTCTTATTAGAGTTAAAGAATTTATGTTTTATTATCTTTATTGCATTTATTTATAGATTACATTAAAAACACTCTTTTTATCATTATGGCGGTGGTTATTGTTTGTTAAATTCTCAATTATTACATTCTTAGCTATAATTCAAATTCAAACATGTTCTCTGTTTATTCATAATAGCCTTTATATTTTCATTCATAATTATACTATAATATTATCAACTGTACAATCTATCAATAATTAAACAAGCGGTCATAATCTTAGAGCTTATTCAAGCACAATAATCCGTTCTTCATTATTTAATTTTAAAGTCACTATTTCATATAAGTTTTAGGTAGTATAAAAAAACATTGCATATTTATTTAGACAATTTAATTGAACATCAAAGCTACACTAAATTCTAATTAGTTGAATTATACATTCATTATAATAATCAAGCATATTAGTCTTTAATCCACATACACAGGTTTGTGGTAGAGCAAAATCAACTACCCTAGGGTTCGATTTATATATAATAATCTTTTACTAATTCCAAAACCTAATTTCTATTCTAAAATAAAAGAGTTCATTCCTTACCTCAAGGGAGAAGAAAAACCCAACTCTTATGTCTTCCCTTATTTTACCCATGCCTCCTTCCAAGCTTTAGACTTCTCTTGGCTTGGTTGATGGCTATCTCCAAGACATGGAGGAATTGGTGTCATTTGAAGGAGGGAGAATGAGATAGAAATGATATTTTATGGAGAAAATATAAAATAAAGGGTTAGAATTGTTGGGAAGGTGTTGATTGTTGCATAAGTAAGATATTGGGGTTGGATTTGGGTGTGTCTTGGCTTGTTGTTGCATGAAAGTGGGCTTTTGTGCAAGAAAATTGGCTTCTGGGGTGACTTGGTGCGGTCTAGTGCGAACTGGTGTGGAGTTGGTGAGCCATTTTCTGAGTCTGGTGCGGGTGCATATTTATAGGCACCGCGCGCCTGAGCGCGCTAGTGCGTGCGCTTGAGCGTGCACCGCCACATCTGGTGTGCCAGATACGCACCATGTGCGCTTGAGCGCGCGTCCTGCACCAGCGCATCTTCCAGAATTTTATGGTGCGTTCTCCTTGGGTCTGGTGCGAGCGCTAGCGCGTCGCGCCTGAGCGCGTGACCTAGGCCTGGTGCACCGATTTGGTGCATCTGGATGCACCGGTGGGTTCATGGATGCACCAGTTTGTCCCAGAATTATGATTTTTCGCATTTTCGATCCGACTCAAGGGTTCTCAACCCTTCCTAACACTAAGTCAAACACATATAACATCAAATACATTTCTAAACATAAAATCATATTTTTTTCTAACGCCAAATACATGGTTACCAAAACACGAAAATGAACGTTTCTATACGCGAAACATCCGAATCTACTCTATTAATTTCAACCAAACCTATACAACACCATACCTATATTCAACATATTAAAACCAATTTGTACAACAATATCACACAAATTAGATTCATACATAATTATGATTGTTTAGTTAAGAAAATCAGGTCATTACAATACTCCCCCACTTATAGGAATTTCGTCCCCGAAATTCGGTCGATATTCGGCTTTTGAAAAATTAAAGTGGGGTACAATAAGTCATTTTATTTAAAATTCGTTCAAGTTTTAACAAATCTTTGAGAATCTTCCAAACTTTTCTCCTAACTTAAAACAAACTATTTGAAATCAACACATCATTTGAAATTTCAAAATGTCCTTAGATTTTATAGCAATAAATATCATATGATTTATTGGTTCCCGGGTTTTCTCCCCCACTTAAATCTTTGTTACTTTTCTAAATTTTTTACTACTTGATTTCACTACTTACCTTCATACCCAGAAAATTCCTATTTGTTTTCTAATTCATTTCTTGCACCCCTTTAAGGCATTCAACATTAATTAATCAATGTGATTAACATCTTAAGATGCATTTCCCATTTATTTTATTATAATTCACTGGCTTAACATCTTCTATGAACTCATAGTCCAATCCTACATTGATTTTATTGAAGGTTGAATTATTCTTCTTTTCTACTTAATTATATGAGTATGTATAACCATCATAATTAACAAAGTACATAATTATTAATTTACACACAACAATCATAATACCTTAACAATCGTCCAATAACATGCATTTACAATCATTCATTCATTGAGTATTCACGCCTTAACATTCAAGTCCATTGGGGAGCATCAACAAAATATCAAAACATCATCATTCACATTATTATACGTCTTACACTTGATTCATTTTTCGTTACACATTTTCATTAATTGAAATCTTACGTTCATAACCCATTGTCTAATATCATTTTAATATTGTACACCAATTCAAGCGAAAATTTTGCCACAATTTTCCCTAAAATATGGAGTGTCCTCAAATTTCAAACACCTGTAATTATCAAAATCATACACGTATCATGATCATTTATGGTTCATTGGTATTTATTTCAAACAAATCTCCACATACTATATACTAATAGTGCATTCCCAACATTACTCTTGCATCTTATTTTACTAACGCGATTCATTTATTCATAACAAACATCGACAATAAATTTTGGTTTCATTCAACACATATTAGTTCATTAAACTCTTATTTCATATTGATTTTCACAATCAAATCAATATCTAGCATCTAGGTCATCATAACATTCTAATCAATCTATTCATTCCAAACATTATTAATATCTCCTTATTCTACTCCTATTATATGGAAAATATTCATCACACAATTAATCATTCAACCAAAATTGTGCTCGCATTCTGCTTCATTTGGCACAAGGACACTAATCAAAAGGTTCAATTGTCCTCGATATGAAATTCTCTATGAATTCTAATTGTCCTATTTTGGTCAACAAAAAGTATCCTTCAAATATATATATATATATATATTATATTGTTGTTATAGATGTATTTCCTCCTTCCTTGCTCCCTCACAGGTTCCTCTTGCTAATGGGGGTAGGGTTTTGTTTCTTTGTTTCTAATCGGTATAAGTGTGTTTATATATGTGTATATATGTGTATAGAATAAAGAAAAGTGGGGAAGAAAATGATTTGGTGGAGATATACTCCCTCCTTCATACCCAAGGTTTCTTCACTCCCTCTCACTCTATCTTCTTCAATTTTCTTAAGTCTAAAAATGGGGGATGGGAAAGGGTGAAGGGTATTTATAGAATTAAGGGTTGGTGGGGTTTGTTTAATAAAAAGTGGGGTTTAAAGAATGAGTAGAGGTTGGAAAGAGTGAAGTGATAAAAAGCTAGGCCATTCATTGGTTAGAAATCCACTTAGGATAGGGTAATTAAATGTGGGTCATAAATAAGGTACTTTAAGGATAGGTTATATTTAATTAGGATACCCTAGGGTCTTGTGCACTCATAAATACGTGTCTAAGAATTCAAAATTTAAAATTCATAAATAGTCAAAATCGTATAACACTAGTATACAGTAGAAAATAATATTTCTCCAATACAGTGAATAACATTTGAAAACCATATTTCCAACAAGTTATTAAAATAATAAAAACATTATAATTTCCCAAAAATATAAAATCTCATGGACCTCAAAATTAAATACAAAACTTTACAAAAATAAATTCTACATTTTAATACGATCGTTTTGACTATAAATTCGTTTGGTTTCAATTTACCAATCAAAAGTTATGAATTTTCAAAGTTAAATAAAATAAATCACAAAATCATAATTCACTTAAAATCTATTACAAATGCACCACTTTTATTTACATGGGGAAAAGATAAAGACATTAAATTATCAACAAAAGAATAAATTCAACATCAAATGAGTTGGTTAGGGTGCTCTACATGCATTGGTCACCGCTTCTTAGGATCTTGAGCCACTTTAAATAACCTTCAATAGTTTGAGTTTCAAAAGGTTGAAATACTAAAAGAAAAGAAAAGAGAAGAAAAGAAAGAAAAGAAAGAGAATAAAGGAAAAAAAAAAGGTTTTCTCTTCTTCCTAGTGGTAAACCTTGATTACCACCGGCGTCGTCGTCATGGCAAAGAAGAAGGGGAGACCCCCTGCGACACCGCCGTTGAACTCCACCAAGTCAAAAATAGGAGACTCATTCTCTGCAATTGATCCTTTGCTTGAATTATCTCTTGTGGAAGAAGAAGACCTTGCACAGATTGATAACTTGAGTGCCAAGCAAGCAGAGCAACTACTCAATAGCCTTGATATAATAAAAGCGAGGATTAAAGGGAAAGCGGTTGTGGAACCTGCACAATACAATCAAATACATCAGATGAGAATGTTGCTAACCCTAATTCAATTAAGAATGCATATGTGAATCCTAACCTAGCCAGATCTGCTTCAGTTTGGGCATCCTTTGATATTTCCAAGCTTAGGAATTCGGGGGAGAAACTATCATTCATTCAACGAGGTATGAAGGATAGGATTTCTGTTAGTAAAATAGAATCATGTGATGTGGAACAAGAGGTTTAGTTCTGGCAAAATGCTATTTTGTGTTATGTGTTGGGAGCCAAGCCCCCTTATTCAGTGATGAGTGGTTTCATTAAAAAGGCTTAGGGCCAATATGGAATAGATAAAATATTAATGAATAATGATGGCACTATTGTGGTTAGGTTTAACTCTATTGAAGCTAGGAATACGGTGTTGGAAATTGGGGTTTTTCATTTTGATAAAAAACCAATGATCCTAGCTCCCTGGACTGGTAGGACTATGTCAAAGGGTCAATTGGATAGAGTGCCTGTTTGGATTCAATTCCCTAACCTAAGTTTGAGATTTTGGGGGGCTGTTTCTCTTAGTAAGATTGCCAGTTTGGTAGGCCTTCCGATTATGGTTGATAAAGTGACTCAAGACAGAAATCGAATCAACTTTGCCAGAGTCTTGATTGAAGTGGATCCAGCCACTCTCCCAGATGAGATTTTCTTTGAAGATGATAAAAGGAACATTGTCTCTCAACAAGTCACCTATGAATGGAAGCCAGTTCTATGTGGTAATTGTTCTATGTATGGGCATGATAGCAAGATGTGCAGGAAGACTGTAAAGAAGCAATGGGTAGAGAAGAAAAAGCCATCTAGAGAAGAGATTGAAGAATTAGATGACAGATTGAAGCTGAAGCAGGCTTTAGAGGAGGACATGATTCCTCAGGAAAATAGAGCAACAACCATGGATCTTGTAAAAGACTTGGTCTCAGGAGAAGATCAATCTGTGCTGGGTGTTGCTGAACAAAGTCAAAAGGTACAGGAAAATGATGATGGCTTTCAGTTAGATAATCCTAAACCTGACAGCTCCTGTGTTGATGGCAGTATAGTTGACAAAGATAAAGATGGGTGGACACCAGTCAAAACTAGAAGCAAAGAAATTTCAAAACAGAATCATCAAAAGGGTGAGTCCTCACTCCTTTTAAACCATGGATAATATTGCTACGTGGAATATAAGAGGGCTTAACTACCCTTCTAAACAAAAGGAGGTTATGAGTTTTTATAGGAAGAATAAGGTAGGTTTATTAGGTGTGCTTGAAAATAAAATAAGGACAAATTCTCTAGCTACTGTCATGAAGAATATGGCTTCAGGTTGGGGGTATTTTTCAGATGCTGATTTCTGTCCTGTGGGAAGGATTTTAGTTCTATGGAGAATAGACATGTTTGATGTTTTGGTTATGGCTCGGCCAAGTCAGTACACTCACTGCCTGGTGACTGCTAAATGTGATAACAGCAGATTTTATGTTACCTTCATATATGCTTCAAATGATTCTGCTGAGAGGAATGAGTTATGGACTATTCTTAAGGGCATTAGTAATTTTGTTGATTTGCCTTGGCTCTTAATTGGAGATTTCAACTCTATGGTAGATCCTAATGAAAAGGATGAAGGTGTTCCTCTTGAGGTCAATCAGTGTGATGACCTTAGAGACTGCCTACAGCATTGTATATTAGAAGATATGAAGTTTAAGGGAAGTTTTTTTACTTGGTGTAATAATCAAGAAGGAAGGGCTAGGATTCATTGCAAATTGGATAGAGCAGTTGTTAATCAATTATGGATTGAGAAATGGCCTTCTACTGAAACCAACTTTCTACTTCCAGGTATTTCTGATTATTCACCAGTTCTGGTAGAATGGAAACAGGACAATGGAAAAGTAAGAACAGGGTTTAAGTTCTACAATATGTGGTCTTCTCATCCTGAATTTTTGAATTTAGTGCAGTCTATCTGGTCTCAGCATGTATCTGGCTATACTATGTTTCAAGTTTCTAAGAAGTTATATGCCCTAAGGAAGGTGTTATCTGATTTGAATAAAAGATGCTTTGCAGATATTGTTCTTAGAGAAGTAGAGATTAGAGAGAAACCCATGGTGGCTCAAGATCAGTTAATGCATTCTCCTAGGGATGCTCCGTTATAGCAAGAAGAAAGGAGATTATTTCATCAGCATCAGCAAGTTAGTGCTGCAACCAACGTAGTCAAAAGCGTGCGTTAAGGCATGGAATCGTACGCTTCAACGCTTTTCTGGGCAGCAACCGTGCCGGCGCGGTTCAAAAAGCGTATCGGAGGCGAAGCGGAGCGACGCGTAGAGGCAAAGCACGGAATCGTGAAATCGCAGCGCGGTTTTGCTTTGGAGAAGATGACTGCGTTGCGTTGGCTGCGTTTCGCGCTGAAGAAGATGATGCGTTTTCCGGGTTTTCAACCTGGTTTCGACCCGGTTTAGGGCCCAACCCTAACTTAACCTATTTTTTTTTACTTTTACCATGTGTTGTAACCGCCCAAACAGTAAAAAATTTAAAAAAATATTCAGACTCTCAGCAAGTCACGTGTCTTCTTCTGGAATAATCCTTATTCTTCTCCACGTTTCTAAATTCTTCTTCTTCCTTTTTCTATCGTTTTATTTTATTCCCTTCATGCACCTTTCTTCACGTTTCTAAACACTTCTTCTTCCTTCTTCTCTATCGTTTTTTTCCCTTCATGCTCCTTTCTTCTTCATAGTCACATACCCTCTTGTTCTCATATTTCTTGTTTCAATTTTTTTTTCATTCTCCTTTCCAACCCCACCTTCGCTGTTGACAGAACCATACACTACACAAATACACTGCTCCTTATTTTTCTTAATATACTGCTCGTTTTTCTTCATATGTGTGTATTTGTGTCTAAGTTTTGGATATATTTCTCATATGTGTGTATTCTTTTTTTTTTAAAAAATATAATTTTGTGTTTTGGTTGAAGCTACGCTTCGTGTTACGCTTTACCGCTTCTACGATCCTACCCCCCTCCCCGAGTCAAGCTTAAATCTACGCTTTAACTACCTTGGCTGCAACCCACACTTTTCTGAAGCAGAAGGCAAAATTAGCTTAGCTTAAGAACGGTGATCAAAACTCTAAGTTTTTCCACCAGGCAATTAGGCAAAGATCCTATAGGAACATAATTCTTTCTTTTAAGGATGAGTATGGAAGTTTGTATACAGGTCAGAAGGAGATCTCTGGAGCCTTTGTTGATTACTACAAGAAGTTGTTCACTAGGAAGGCGGGATATCAGTGGCAAGATGATATCATGGATCAGGGAAATTGCTTGAATTCAGAACAACAATTGCAGGTTGTTAAGCCATTCTCTGATGAAGATATCAGGAATGCTTTTCATTCAATCAATATTGACAGTGCTCCTGGTCCTGATGGCTTTGGGGTCGGGTTTTTCAAAGCAGCATGGGAAATTGTTGGCTCATATTGTGTTCAGGTTGTCAAGGATTTTTTTAATACAGGGAGGATGCTGAAAGTAGTGAACTCTACTAACTTTGTCATGGTGCCTAAGAATGACTGCCCTAATGTTGTAACAGACTACAGGCCTATTGCTTGCTGTAATGTGATTTATAAATGCATCTCAAAATTGCTTTGCTCTAGACTTAGAGCTGCTTTGCCTAGTATAATTCAAGAGAATCAGGCAACTTTTGTTCAAAACAGAAGCATTGTGTACGACATTTTAATCTCTCAAGAACTTATAAGGCTCTATGGAAGAAGGCATGTATATCCTAGGTGCTTAATGAAAATTGACATTCGTAAGGCCTATAATACTTTGGATTGGAATTTCATTGAAGATATGTTCAGGGCTTTTAGGTTTCCTGAAAAGTTAACTAATTGGATTATGACCTGCATTTCTACTGCTTCCTTTCATATCAGTGTCAATGGGCAAGCTTCTAGTCAATTTCAGGGTTCTAGAGAAATTCGACAAGAAGACCCTGTGTCTCCTTTGAATTTTGTAATGGCTATGGAAGTTTTAACTAGAGGATTACAAAAGGTAGCTCAACACAAGAATTTCAGATATCATCCCCTTTGCAAAGATAGTAAGCTCATCAGCTTAGCTTTTGCTGATGATCTAATGCTATTTTGTAAGGGGCATCCAGCTAGTGTGAAGATTATTTGTGATGGTTTTAAGGCTTTTTCAAAGAGTTCTGGACTTCATGCTAATCCTGAGAAGTCTCAATTATTCATGGCTGGGTTGAATGATGTGAAGCAAACTGAATTACTAGATCTTACTGGTTTTTCTAAAGGTTGCTTTCCATTTCGGTATCTAGGCATGCCAATTTCAGCCAGGAAGTGGTCTAAGAACACTTGCCAAGTCCTGGTTAACAAGGTAAGTTGTAGAATCAATTACTGGCGATCAAGGAACTTATCTTATCAGGCCAGAGTTTGTTTAATCAATTCAGTATTGCTTTCCTTACATGTGTATTGGGCAAGTATCTTTCTTATTCCTAAATCTGTGCTTAGAGATGTCGAACAAAAGTCCAGAGCCTTTGTAACACCCATTGGAATTATTCCCGAAATAATATATACATAATTATGGTTATTTTTTTGGAATTTTATAGGTTTAGTAATTTAAAACTATTTAATTAAAAATATTAAGGAAACCATATTAGGAAAAAGCTAGGGAAAAGAATTAAAAATAACTTTTTCGCCTTTCAGCCAAAAAACTTGAGTATAATTGGGACTACTCGAGTCTTCTGTGGTGTTGCTAACCAGTTTGAGCTGGTGCGCCAAAAAGACTCGAGCCCGAGCCAAGGACTCAAGTAGATTGAGCAGTGTGGCTGTGAGTATAAGTCAGTTTCAATTCAAAAATCGCACCAAAACGCGTTTTCTCTTGGTTCCAAGCACAGAGTTAGACTTTACTTCGAAGGAGGGTAATCGTAGACTATAAATAGGTGATTGGGGAAGCCACAAACTCATTCAAATCCTCCAAACCCGAATTTCTATTCTCATTTCATCTGTTTTCTGGTGCATACTTTCCAGATTCGATTTTCATTCCTCACTAAACCAAATCCAGTACAACCAAAACACAATTCGAGTTCTAATTCCCCTTTCGAATTAGAACCAAGAACCACACAAATTGACTTCCTGTAGATCAAGTTACAAGCCTTCAAAGTTGAGTATCCAAGTCTGAAAAACAGAGTACAAACAGTCTCAAGTACCAATCTTTCTTGAATTGGTTTGGTAAGTACACTGAACCATTTCATCCCCAACTTGTTTCTAATCAAAGTTGGTACTTCCTAGTTACTAAACGAAATCCTTTTCTTGTATTTCCGTAACCTGTACATGATGAACCAAGTGATCAAAGTCAGCTCATTTCCTCAGGTTGCAAAGTTCAGAATTGAGCTTTGAAGCTCAAAATCCGTTTCAGATCTTTTCTTCCTCAACCAATCATTTCTTTAGCTTCTCTAAGGTAAGGGGGAAGTTACCTAATCGCTAGAATGGTATTTAACAAGCTAAATTCATAGGAACCAATTGAGGTTCATGGGCAATATAGTTTGAAATAGGAATCTGACTTGGAGGTCAGGAACTCACGGTTTTTATGTTCAAACAAGTTTAATTGGACCTAAGGATACTCACTGGATTGATTTACGAACATAAAATCAAGTAGAAATGAAATTCATATGTTAAAATGGATATTCTCTATGTTTTATGAAATTCTGTGATTTGATTATGTTTTCTATTAATTTGATGTTAATTGATATATGCAACATGTTATTTTATGTGGAATAACTTATGTTTAGCGCAGAATCGAAGTAAAAGTGTAAGAATCACGAAATGGTGCTTGAAATGCAGAAAACTGGTGCTGTTGCAGCAAAAAGACTCGAGTATTTCAAGAAAGACTCGAGTATTCTGGAAAGTGATGAACGACTCGAGTATTTCTTCAAAGACTCGAGTATTTTTGCATGAACCACTCGAGTAGTTCATAAACTACTCGAGTATTTTGAGGAAAATTCATAAAACTAAGATTTTCTTTAATTTTCAGAATTTAACTTGTTTAATATTATAATTTGACATAACTTAATCCCGTTTGGTTGATAGCTATCCTAGAGGTGTCCCACTTGAATTTTATTCAGTGGTTGATAATTTCCCTACAGGGGTCCCAACGGAAGTGCATACACCCATTTGGTCGATATTTATCCTATAGATGTCCTAGTGAAAGTTTTATTCACTTGGTTGATATTTTCCTATAGGAGTCCCAATGGGGTCGTTGCAGTAACCATCAATAGGAGGCTATGCGCCGATGGACTAAGAATGAAATGATTGAATACTATTTCTAAAACCATCATAAAGTGGCTAGGCCGCTGATGGACTTTTCCTTAAATTATTAAACGAAAGTAATTAATCCCATAACAAAGTGGCTATGCCGCTGATGACCCTTTTTCTGAAAGCATCAGCACCAGAGACAAGAAAAATTAAAGGAAATGGAAAAATGGAAAGAGGAGGCATCCGACGATGTGTCGCTAGGAATGCTGATGAGAATAATGACAAAATAATATGAGAATTATTGACTATGTCCTGAGTTGATATCAACGATGATAATGAATTTATAAGAAGGATTGGTAATAGATTATGTTTGCATTCATGCAATGATTGATCCAGTTTGTAAGGGTTTTCCCTATTATACTAGTTACGCTGGGCGGAGGAAGCCTGTAAGTCGGATACGCCGGGAGACGGGAACCCGTAAGTCTGCAGGGCTAAGCCCGTAAGTCGTGAGTGCAGGGCTAAGCCCGTAAGTGTAACATCCTCATTTTATTAACCTAATAATTATAATTATAAATATCTTATTTACACGCGAAAGATGAATTTCAACTATTTCTTATATGTATATTATTATTATGTTGAATCTAAATATGTATATGTATAAGTGTTTGTAAACGTTTTCCTAGTATACGTGTATATTTGTATAAATATATCTTTGCGTAGATATTAGTATTTGTAACTATATCCTCGTGTATATGTATGTGTGTGTGTTTGTATGTGTATATTCATATGTATGTATGGGAGGTATATGTATTAGGTTAAGTTAGGATATGTGTTTATATATATATGTGTGTGTGTGTGCTCGGGTCTATTATTAGATGTTAGTGTTTGTGTTCGTGTCCCTGTGTGTATGTGTGTATTGATTGTGTGATAGCATCGTTGGTTTTGGTAGGGAGGTATCTTAGAGTCGTCAATTATAGTCGAAGAATGTCGATTTAGATCCTAGGCTGGTGTGATTGTGGCTGTGGTTGATTAAGTAGGTTTATGTGGGCAAGGGTGCCAAGGAATTCCAAAGTCCTTGTGAGTGCTTTAGGGTTTTGATCTCGATAGTGTGAGTGGATTAAGGGTCCTAGGATAGAGCCTTGTGTATAAGAATGGACCCTAGCATCTATGATCGGAAAATTCCCTCGAACTCACACTTCAATTGAGTTCCGGAACCCGATAAAGGTGCGAGGCAATTGGGATCAATTCGATTCTATTGGTTATGCCTCGAGGGTGATTGGTTTTAGGGGTAAGCGGTCATAGGGTTTGTCTTAGATTGATCGGATTAGATTGAGTGTTTAAGAAGAGGTTAGGTGTAGAATTCGATCGTTTGTTCGTCTTGTCTTGCTGTGATGGTGATTTGTATGTTTGTTATTATAAGTTCATGAGTGAAGTGTTTGATTTGTGTTTAGAGGTGTTTAGAATGTGTTTAGGTAGTGGTATTATGATCGGACAAGTTAGGGTGCTTTAGGATCGGCTTAGAACTCTTAGAAGGCTTGAAAGAAAGGAAAAAGCAGTGCATTAATCGATTAATGGGTCTGTTAATCGATTAAATTTTGAGCACCTTTCGGCATTACTCGATTAACACATGAGTTAATCGATTAGCCCTTTGTAAATTAAGCGAGTTAATCGATTAACCAAAGTGGGGGTTAATGATTAACCACTGCAGATCAGACTTAAAAACACGATTTTAACGTGTTGTTCTTCATTTCTTTTTCTATTCTTTCACGGCCCTTCCCTCTTCTCTCCTCCCAAACTCTTCCAATCTTCAAATTAACATCAAATAACATCAATCCACCACCCCATAATCATTCCCCATCAACTCTCCATGATTTTCTACCAACAAAAACCCCAATTTCATTCTCAATCCCTCAAATCCCCAATTCCCAATTCAAAACCCTAACTCCCTCAATCCTTCTCTTTTCTTTGGGCAATCATCAAGGGAGCTAAGAATTGATCTTGGAGCACGGAACTAGGAGCTTAGGAGCTTGTCCCTAGGGCTTGGTGGAGCTCTCTCTCTCTCTCTCTCCTTCTCCTCTACTCTTCAACAGGTAAGTGGGGACTCTTTCCACACTTTGAATTAGGGATAGTTAGAATTTATAATAGGATTTGGGTATAATAATTAAGTTAGAGTGTAGGTAACAATTAGTGTTGGATTAGAGTTGTTCTTTTTGTATTTTAATTAAATTTGACCCTTTTATAAATGTTTATGTTAAATTATTTATTTGTAAATATTAATGTAGGAAGTGAAGAACCCTAGGGAGACGATTTATGTTACTGCACTCTGAGACATACCTGAGTATGTCGAATGGTTGCTGGATGTCTATTGATTTGCTTGTTGTTGGTTGTAAATTAATTGTTGAATAACTTAAGTGTTAAATGTTTATAATTGTGATTTAATGCTTTAAGTGTTAATTGGGAGACTGAAAGTGGATTGTGGATATATATATATATATATATATATATATATAGTTTAAGGGAATAAAGAGAATGAAAAGTGAAAATGGTTAAGGGATAAAGTGTTGTAATTGAACAGTGGATTAAAATGAATAATGGAAGTCTAAAATAATTATGAATAAAAAGGGAATTGTGTGTGCGATTGGTTGTTGTTGCCGCTATCTTTGATTTGATTATTATTCTTATGTCTTTATTATGAATTGTATACTGTCCTTTTAATTCACTGTGCTGTGAAAGATCTCACCCTTAGTGGATAACAATTTAGGTACAAGTTCAAGAGGCTTGGAGATCAGAGTGCGCAGCGGAACAAGTTGGAAGAAAGGAAACTGATTTGTGTATATGTTCTCTATATTGTATTTGGGTGCCCCACATTTTGTAATTCAATATTTTGTAAAAGTAAAGGTTTAAAGTTACCCGCTTTATTTTTAAACTCTGATTTATGTATTTTATTTAATGAAGTCACTTTTATAGCACCTTAATTATTTCCAAAACTTTTAAATTTTAGTATATTTTTATATTAAGAAAATCGGGGTGTTACATTATGGTATCAGAGCAGTTCTTCCTTTCGACCTGAGGGAAAGTAATCCTGAATCCGCTGCAAACACTCTAATCTCAAGTTTCTTGAATAAAGGTGAGACTTATAGAATTATATGAAAAGTGTTAATGTTAAGTGTTTGTCGCATATGTTTGATGAAATTGTTAGGCATAACTAGGAACATATCTACATATTGGTTTTCTAAATGTTTGAGAATAAGTGTGTGCATCCTTGAATGTGAATGTTGCATCATATGGCCACGCATTTTAGGCTAGAAAAGCCCTCCCAATGAATCGATATAAATAAAGAAAGAATAACTACAACCCCTAAAACGAACTAGAAACACGTGCATTCATGGAGAAAGGTGGACCTTAGGTACGGGGAAAAACATACGTCGTTTTAACGATTGATGAGGACAAGAGTAAATGTTAGGAATTACTATGGAGGACTTTGATCTTCCACAGGACACGGGTTCGCTACCCATGTTGGGGATTGGTTCTATGCAAACCATAGTAGTTCTATTTACTTTGGCTCCTTGTGGCCAGTGATAGTGATTTCTGCTAAAGCCTGATTTGGACAAATCAACCCAAATCACATGAGGGACCTTCCGCTGTGGAGGTGAAGTGTTGTGCAAGCGGGTGAGCGAGGGACCTTCCTAAGTGGAGGTGAAGCACCCAACTAGGGGTTGAGAAATGCTTCTTCCTGGTCAATTTTTCCCCAGAGTGGAGGGTGTATGTGAGAATGTTGCATAGTTATTTCTTGTGCATTGTATGAGGGACCTTCCGCAGTGGAGGTGAAGTACAATGTACATGATTGTCATAGTTATTTCTTGTCCATTGTATGAGGGACCTTCCGGAGTGGAGGTGAAGTACAATGTACATGATTGTTACGGTTAGTTCTTGTGCATTGTGTGAGGGACCTTCCGCAGTGGAGGTGAAGTACAATGTACATGATTGTCATAGTTATTTCTTGTCCATTGTATGAGGGACCTTCCGGAGTGGAGGTGAAGTACAATGTACATGATTGTTACGGTTAGTTCTTGTGCATTGTGTGAGGGACCTTCCGCAGTGGAGGTGAAGTACAATGTACATGATTGTCATAGTTATTTCTTGTCCATTGTATGAGGGACCTTCCGGAGTGGAGGTGAAGTACAATGTACATGATTGTTACGGTTAGTCCTTGTGCATTGTGTGAGGGACCTTCCGGAGTGGAGGTGAAGTACAATGTACATGGCTGCTGCTGCTAAAATGTGAAAAGAGGGGGAAGTGAATACATTGATATATATCTATATTGTTTTAATTCACTGAATCCAATGGAAGTTTTAAAGTTTATAAAGTGAAATGAAAAGTGTGACATTGGATCCAGGAATTAAATCAAGAGGTATAAAGTTGCATTGCATGAAAAGTGAAAGTGTTTCAAAGTAAAAAGTAAAGGAAAATTGAATCGTTTTTGCATTGCATTAGCATTGCATGGCATTCGCATCGCATTACATTTGCATCGTACTTAGAATATTGTCTTGTGCATGATAGATATTAGTTGATGCTTTGTAGTGAGGAAATTGTGTACAAATAGTTATCATAGGAGTGAGTATGTATATATATATATATGTAGGTATAGGGTGTTCTATGTTAAGAGAAAAAGGGTCGGTTTAAGTTTGCAAAGGGAAATATTAACAAGTGATAAACGGAGAAAACTTGGAAATTTTTAAATGTTGTAAGTGTTTCCCATTGCAAACCAAAAACCTAAGTGACATTAGATAAATAGTGAGAATAGAAGTGTTTTAAGTGTTAGGCTAAGGAAAGGCTAAAGTTTTATACAAGGGAAAATCCGAATAATGCCAAGGAAACTGAAATCGTAGTACGGGAATTCATTGGATTGCGAGGGCTACTACCCCCGATTTAATGTAGTGTGGGAATTGGCCAATCCGACATTACATTTACCGGGAGGTGAAGTCGTCGAAATCTAGGACTTCGTGCACTACCATGAATTAGTGTACAATTTTCCATGTATAAAACCTTAAATGCTTAATCGTTTGTTGTTGTTGTTCTTTCTTGGCTTGACTCTGTGTATTGTGTATGTTTGCGGAATGGTGAAGTGTCAAAGTAATTGGATTGTGATTAGGAATGGAACCGTTCGAATTGAACGAATCATAGCTTTGATCCTAATCTAGCCGAATGACTTAGTTGACATCGGATAGAATAAAATCCAAGAGAACTATAACAACTTTATATTGAACTTGTGACTGATTTCCACTATCAAATTGACTTCGATCACTTCAACATTAAACGAAAGTCAAGTGTGGAGTTCTATCAATTGAACTTAAACCCAGAATGGTAATATTTAAATTTATGAATGACAAAGAAGTTGTAACTAAACAGAACCAAGGATTTGAGTTCAATTGGGAGATTGATATAGGTATAGGTTTATGTATGTAGGTTTATTGTGTCAGTTGAATGGTGGTGAGGCATGGTTGTTGTTATGTATGATTGAATGAATTGATTGACGCTTTTGTGAGACAATTTTAAACTATTTGCAAAAACTATTTATGTCTTAAATTTTAATCTCCCTTTTCTTCTAAAAGGCTTTCCAATATAAGTGGAAACCCTATTTTAAGAACTAAGATGATTAATATATACATTTCCTTGAACCGTTTTAAGAAGAGTTTTCAAACTGAGTTTTGAAAATATGAATAATGGTGTGTGTGTGTGAACATTTTCCTGATATATTGGTATGTATGTATATGTATATATCTTCATGGCGTACTTGTGTTTGTATATCAATATATTCATGCACCTATGTGTAAAGTTTTGTTTCCTTTTCCTTATCTTTATAAAGTATTTCTCGGAAGCTCTGCAATTTGAATTTCCCCATAAGGACCACAGAAGAACCATCAAACCTTTTGTTTGAAAACCGAGTGAAATAGCGTGTGCTAGAACCATGCTACATAAGAATTAGAGTTGTGTTCTCTATCCCGAGAATATGTTAGGTTAGCATGGACCAATGAATTTCTTAAGGGAGATAGTGAACCAAACCAAAAAAAAAAATCCTAAGTCCAATAACCGACTAACCCATAAGTAACCCATCCTAGTACTCTCTAATTTTTCAAGACTTAAGAGAGACCAAATAGTTAGCCGGTCTTCAAATCTATATTGCCGGAGTGAATCGGTGAGTGGGAGTGTCGTCGCATACCCAAACAAAAGAACCCAATCAAAAGAATATGGAGTTGCAAACCATAACCTTCATAGTTGTAGATCACCAAGACTAGAAAGTACCTTGAAGTTAGAACCTAACCATGGCATGAGAATCATCAGGGAACCTCTGATTGATTTTTATGCAAGTTCTGGAAAGAGGAAGCATGAGTGAAGAAGTGAACCATGAGAGGATTACCTCATCTCGTTGAAAACCCAACAACTTTTAGGGTACCTGAGGATAAGGAAAGTTTAGCACCTACTAAGTAAAACCAAAGTCAGAACCAGTTGAGTCGAACCATTCTACACCGAACCTGAGTTTACCAAGACAACGCAAGCCTAAGTGGGGGAGCACCCATAGGGCTAGAATTTAAGATTGTAGAAATTCTGAGAAATCGTTATTTTTACTATTATGATTTTTACTATGGAAAACTAAATGGTTTTGAAACTTTAAGTATTTTGTTAATTTTAAAAGGTTTTGAGAAAACAATTTTTACAGAAATCCCCCTCCAACTCTTTTCAAATGTTTTTCAAAGAAGGAATTTCGGGGACGAAATTCTTTTAAGTGGGGGAGAATTGTAACATCCTCATTTTATTAACCTAATAATTATAATTATAAATATCTTATTTACACGCGAAAGATGAATTTCAACTATTTCTTATATGTATATTATTATTATGTTGAATCTAAATATGTATATGTATAAGTGTTTGTAAACATTTTCCTAGTATACGTGTATATTTGTATAAATATATCTCTGCGTAGATATTAGTATTTGTAACTATATCCTCGTGTATATGTATGTGTGTGTGTTTGTATGTGTATATTCATATGTATGTATGCGTAGGTATATGTATTAGGTTAAGTTAGGATATGTGTTTATATATATATATATATGTGTGTGTGTGCGTGTGCTCGAGTGTATTCTTAGATGTTAGTGTTTGTGTTCGTGTCCCTATGTGTATGTGTGTATTGATTGTGTGATAGCGTCGTTGGTTTTGGTAGGGAGGTATCTTAGAGTCGTCAATTATAGTCGAAGAGTGTCGATTTAGATCCTAGCCTGGTGTGATTGTGGCTGTGGTTGATTAAGTAGGTTTATGTGGGCAAGGGTGCCAAGGAATTCCAAAGTCCTTGTGACTGCTTTAGGGTTTTGATCTCGATAGTGTGAGTGGATTAAGGGTCCTAGGATAGAGCCTTGTGTATAAGAATGGACCCTAGCGTCTATGATCGGAAAATTCCCTCGAACTCACACTTCAATTGAGTTCCGGAACCCGATAAAGGTGCGAGGCAATTGGGATCAATTCGATTCTATTGGTTATGCCTCGAGGGTGATTGGTTTTAGGGGTAAGCGGACATAGGGTTTGTCTTAGATTGATCGGATTAGATCGAGTGTTTAAGAAGAGGTTAGGTGTAGAATTCGATCGTTTGTTCGTCTTGTCTTGCTGTGATGGTGATTTGTATGTTTGTTATTATAAGTTCATGAGTGAAGTCTTTGATTTGTGTTTAGAGGTGTTTAGAATGTGTTTAGGTAGTGGTATTATGATCGGACAAGTTAGGGTGCATTAGGATCGGCTTAGAACTCTTAGAAGGCTTGAAAGAAAGGAAAAAGTAGTGCATTAATCGATTAATGGGTCTGTTAATCGATTAAATTTTGAGCACCTTTCGGCATTACTCGATTAACACATGAGTTAATCGATTAGCCCTTTGTAAATTAAGCGAGTTAATCGATTAACCACTGCAGATCAGACTTAAAAACACGATTTTAACGTGTTGTTCTTCATTTCTTTCTCTCTTCTTTCACGGCCCTTCCCTCTTCTCTCCTCCCAAACTCTTCCAATCTTCAAATTAACATCAAATAACATCAATCCACCACCCCATAATCATTCCCCATCAACTCTCCATGATTTTCTACCAACAAAAACCCCAATTTCATTCTCAATCCCTCAAATCCCCAATTCCCAATTCAAAACCCTAACTCCCTCAATCCTTCTCTTTTCTTTGGGCAATCATCAAGGGAGCTAAGAATTGATCTTGGAGCAAGGAACTAGGAGCTTAGGAGCTTGTCCCTAGGGCTTGGTGGAGCTCTCTCGCTCTCTCTCTCTCTATCCTTCTCCTCTACTCTTCAACCGGTAAGGGGGGACTCTTTCCACACTTTGAATTAGGGATAGTTAGAATTTATAATAGGATTTGGGTATAATAATTAAGTTAGAGTGTAGGTAACAATTAGTGTTGGATTAGAGTTTTTCTTTTTGTATTTTAATTAAATTTGACCCTTTTATAAATGTTTATGTTAAATTATTTATTTGTAAATATTAATGTAGGAAGTGAAGAACCCTAGGGAGACGATTTATGTTACTGCACTCTGAGACATACCTGAGTATGTCGAATGGTTGCTGGATGTCTATTGATTTGCTTGTCGTTGGTTGTAAATTAATTGTTGAATAACTTAAGTGTTAAATGTTTATAATTGTGATTTAATGCTTTAAGTGTTAATTGTGAGACTGAAAGTGGATTGTGGATATATATATATATATATATATATATAGTTTAAGGGAATAAAGAGAATGAAAAGTGAAAATGGTTAAGGGATAAAGTGTTGTAATTGAACAGTGGATTAAAATGAATAATGGAAGTCTAAAATAATTATGAATAAAAAGGGAATTGTGTGTGCGATTGGATGTTGTTGCCGCTATCTTTGATTTGATTATTATTCTTATGTCTTTATTATGAATTGTATACTGTCCTTTTAATTCACTGTGCTGTGAAAGATCTCACCCTTAGTGGATAACAATTTAGGTACAAGTTCAAGAGGCTTGGAGATCAGAGTGCGCAGCGGAACAAGTCGGAAGAAAGGAAACTGATTTGTGTATATGTTCTCTATATTGTATTTGGGTGCCCCACATTTTGTAATTCAATATTTTGTAAAAGTAAAGGTTTAAAGTTACCCGCTTTATTTTTAAACTCTGATTTATGTATTTTATTTAATGAAGTCACTTTTATAGCACCTTAATTATTTCCAAAACTTTTAAATTTTCGTATATTTTTATATTAAGAAAATCGGGGTGTTACAGTAAGTCCTATGCAGAGCGAAGCTCGAAAGTCATGAGTGCAGAGTGGAGGAAGCTCGTAAGTCCTACCACCCACCAAACTGTGATGCCCCGGGAAATTGTTGAGATCAACATGCATCATGCCATTAATAATAAGATCAATTGCTTGAATAAAAAGGGTTTGACATATGTACTTGCATTTGTAAATTGTTATTATTTGTGTCTGTTTTTTTAGCCTCTGTTATTTATTATTCGCTTTAACGTGTGATTTGGGTCTAATATATGATGTTTTGAGTATGATTTAGACTCCCTTTTACTATGGTTTTGGCTTCTTTCTCTTGCAAATTTAGGATATTTTGTATAGTTTTTAGGAAGTTAGGTAATTTAGAATCCATTGAACGTTTTGATCCGTTTTGGGTTTGTTTCAGGTATTTTCGGAGCTTAAATGAAGAAATAAATATGGAGCATGAAAGAGGATGAAAAGACCTTGAAAATGGTGCAAGAACGGAGCGAAACGGAGCCGGAGCAGGTGACGCACGCGCAGGCGTGCAAAATACGAGAAAGTGACATTGTTTTCTGTTTTGACCATAACTTGAGCTACGCTTATCCAAATGAGGCGATTGTGGTATCATTTTAAAGCTAAGGAAAAGATCTACAACTTTGCGAGAAATAGCCATGCTCAAATTCGTCCATCTTGGGGGTCAAAATCAGTGCCGAAGTTGCTGTCAGACACAGATACGGGATTCTAGAATGATTTTGATGATAAATTCTATTTGTAGATAAGATTCTTAAAGGTTAGTTTATTCTAATAGGATCTTATCATATCCTATCAATTGGGATTATTTTTAGACTTTAAATATAGGTTTTTCCTTTTAGTTTTGGTAGACTTTTCAGAACCAAATAAGAGATTAGAATAAAATTAGGATTAGAGAATAGAGGTTGTTATGCAATTGAGAGCAAGGAGGCAAGGTACAAGGATTGAAGATCAACATTGCTGGAGGGATCCACTTGATGATTGAAGATCTCTTGGGGGTAAATTGATTATTGTCTATGATGATTTGTTTTTCCCATTCCTTTCTCTTCTTCTTCCGATATGTATAATTGAACCTCTTGTTAGGAATAAGGTGGATTTGTATGGATCTTAATTTGGCTGTTTATTTATGAATTAATGTTTTTCCTTTTAAATCAATTGCTTGGTTGTGTTTTAATTACAATTCATAGAATTGATCACTTTATGTTGTGCTTTGGTAATCTGAACCTTAATTGGAAAATTAGTATGAAGATTAGGCCTTTCAACCAAACAATATAATTATTCAACTCGAAGGGATATTTTTGGTAATTGTATAACTCTTATGAACTAAAACTCACTTAAGGGATTAAGGGGTAAAGTTTAATGAGAAACATAATTGCCATGAGAGATCTAGCTTTTATTGTTTCTAGAGTTTTTGATTTATTGGAAAACATATGTTCATAATTAATAACCTAATCCTACAATGAAACCAAGTTCCTAACCTTTTCCATATTTGCTTCTAATTCCTTTTTAGTTTCTAAATTGTTTCATAATTTTAATTATACATTCCTTTCTAAACTCTAAGCCCATACAAGTTATACAAAGTAATCGTAATTAGGTGAAAGAAATTAGAAACAATTTGCAATCCCCGAGTGGAACGATAATTTTACTTACTCTTTATTACTTGTGCGATCGGTACACTCGCCAAATTGCCAACAACGTGATTAGCTATGACTTACTCCCTTGTTGCCCTTGTAGGTAATGGAGATCCTGTCTTCCAAAGGGAAGAATAGTGCTGGCAAGGGATGCGGAATTCCCTTTCCAATAATGGAGTTTTGAGAACCATGCTCTGGGTTATGATTAGTATATTAAGTAGCTCGGAGTCTATTTTGTTTACCTTATAGTTTGAACTATTGTGTTATATGTAACAGCCCGATTTTCATAAACCAAAAATAATTAACTTTTTCTTATGAAAGTTGCAAAAATGAGGCCAAATTTTTTTTTGAAATCGTACTGGAAAAGTCTTTGGTGTATTAAAAGTTCTTTCACTGAAAATCGAGTTGTTACTAAAACATTTATTCTCATAAAACTTTCATGTTTACAAAAGAACTTGTTTTCAAAAAGAAAACTAATTTATTACAGTAGATTAAAAGTATTCACAACGGTTTACAAAAGATTGCATTACTTCATCTTTCCAGAATGAGGATACTTTCATAGAATTTAAAATTGGCTTGGTTACATAAATGGTTCCTTGCTCGGTAATCCTTAACTCACACATCATAACCTTAAACTAAATTCACTACTTTCGCTTCCGCTGCACTACTCGGATGAAGACGCCCGGATGAAGCTCTCCATTCTTTTTGCACCCTTTCTTCGCTCCCGAGGATGAAATCATCTCTATTGCCACTTGGCGGTTGCCACTCCGTTCCATCTTCAACTCTTCTCTGGTGATGACCTTCAGGCGATGCTTCGTCTGCCCGTTGAGATATCAGCAGCCCCGATATGCCAACGAACAGGAGAGAGTAAGCGATCCGAACGACGCATCGTCGACGGCGTGGGATTACAGTAGGCAAGATACTAGGACAATACAGATAAGACAAACAATATACATACAACATGACAATCAAACATAACATTATGATTATCATTATTCTTATCATTAATTCTTTATCTTTCCAACCTTGCTATCTTTTCTCAAACATAATATCTCAATTCAGTTCTTGACGTCAACCTTTTAGGGAACTTCACTTCATAATATCATCCATCATTTTATTACTTTTAAACCATTGTTTTCAAGTCTTGTCAAATCACAACCTTCGATGATTGGGGAAACTTAAAAGATCATCGAGGTACTCGTTTCGTTGCCATCGTCACACAGGTCTACATCTCCTCGGTCATCCACCCAGTCCTAGTTGGAAGCGAACAGGAATACAGGACCTTTACCACGCGGGCACGACAGCTTTCTCACAACATGTGGTCCCAGACCAGGAGGAATACATCCTCAAATCAATTCAATTCATAAATATATCACAGCGCACTGTCTCACAGTGGCAATCAAGATGCCCCGTTCCAGTCCCTCTCCACTGTTCTCAAAATGCCATAGGGGTGACAGCACTATTCCGGTCCCGGGTGCAGAACTAACCACGGCATTAGACCCAGTCCCTACCACGTTAGTACGCCACATGTGGGATTCGTTCCGCCCAGAATAGTACTCAAGGCAACATGACGTTTACCGCCCGAGCCTACCCTATTGCATTCACAACCCGAATATCCATGATATCCGGGGTACCTTCCTCTCCAATACTTCGCACTCTCGCACCTCGCCGCGCTCATGTCTTTTAATATCTTTTATCTTATCAATTAACCTAAGGTCGGCCCATCCTTCATACATCCCTTCGATGAGTCCCGACCACTAACTTTTCACAGTCTTTTCTTATCAGAGCACAAAGCTGGGTTTACATCATCACACTTTCATCTCAACAATCTCATATCATCATCTTTCCAAAATCTCAAACCATAGACTTCCTCAAAGATATCAGTTTGCAAAATTTCCTCAAAGTATCATTTTACAAACTTTTCAAAAATACTAACTTCACAAACCTTCTAAAAAGTTTCCCTTCATCACTTTTCAAAATCTCCTTTCACCAAATTTCAAAAAAAAAAAATTCTTTTCGCAAGCTTTCTAAAAATAGTATTTCACAAGTTCTCTAAAAATTTCATTTCGTAAAATCTTTCAAGAATCTTGTTTTTGAAAAACTTTTTCAAAAATTCTCGTTTCAAAAACCCTTGTTTCAAAAATCCCATTTTCAAAAACCTCTTCAAAATCTCTTTCCATAAACCTTTTCAAAGTCACTTTCCAAAAACCTTTTTTTTTAAAAAAAAAAAACTTTATTTCAAAAACTTTGCGAAAACTCATTGTTTCCGTGAGTACTAGTGGAGGAGCAAGCTCAACTCAACACCAGTCTCACTTCCACAATGTCACAAAGGAGCCCCGCTCCACTCACACTACATCTCATTCCAGTAACCAACTCCACCTCACTTTCCCCAGCTCTGGCTTAACCTCATTCTCATCATCAAATCTGTCCCCAATCTCAACGCTTTCTCTCTTTTCCCATAAATCTCATATTCTTTAATCTTATTTATTTCGTTTCTGTTTTCAGGACGTAACAGACGTCCATCAACGTGTTATTCACATTAATCATCAATATAATCATCATACATAATTAAATAAATAAACATACAAACATACTAATTCAAACAATAATCACACAACAATAATGTGGCCTTTGTCACCTTCGTATAAGTGGCCACACAACACAAACAATTGCCACTTATACTACTGACCCCGAACCACTATGTTCCGATCTTTGAGATGATACGGAACGTCCTAATATATCACCTAAACACCATAGTGTCTTAGGATAGCTTCTCTCTCACCTGAGGTCCAGCAATTAAATGCGTACGCTCTCTGTAACATCCCCGATTTTTCCCCAATTATTAGATGCCTTAATTAATAGGATTTGATAAGAGTAGTGTTATTCCAAGCCTTTGAATATGTTTAGAATGTGTTTAGAATATAGAAATTGGTAAGGGTAGGTTTGAAGAAGTAGAATTAGTTTAGAAGTGAGTTTTAGAAGTGTAATTAATAGTTAAAGAGCATAGGATCTTAGGAAATTCGGAATTTAATATCCATAGCTCCAAACCCAAATTCCACTGTTGGATGTGAAGACAAGTGTCTTGGGAAGCTTGCCTCAAAATTTGAGCAAGATCTGACGGTTAGCAAAGAAGTTAGAGCTATTCGAAGTTATAGGGATTTAGTGGACTGATCAGATTACTCGAGTAGTGGGCAGATTAATCAATTAGATTTTATTGCCCTTTCGGCATTAATCGAGTAATGGCCTCGTTAATCGATTAATGGGGTCAAACTAATCGAGTAAGTTTATAGCACCTTGCGGCATTACTCGAGTAAGGCACAGGCTAATCGAGTAATCCTTTGTAAATTAACAAGTGTTAATCGAGTAACCATCGGGTTAATCGAGTAACCCCTGTTATATCAGTTAGAAAACACGTTGAATTGGGCATTTTTCTCATTTCTTTCTCTCTCTTCTCTCACGACTTTCTCTCCCTTCTCTCCTAGGGTTCTTCAATTTTCCCCAAATCCACACCAAATCAAATGAAATTAACACCCCAAATCACTCATCCATCAATCCCTAATGAATTTCCCTCTCTCAAAATCTCAATTTCTCCTCTTTTCACAAAATCCCCAAATTCCCAACTCAAACCCTAACTTCTCTAATTCTTCTCTTTGGGTGAGGCAATCGTCAAGGGAGCTTAGGAAAGTGTTAAGGAGCATGGAATTGGGGGCTAGAAGCTAGCTTGGAGCTTGGTGGTGGAGCACCAACTCAATCCCAAATTTCTCCTCTTCTCTCCAAGAGGTAAGGGGGGGTACTTTGGTTCTAATTAGGGGAGGGACTTAGTGATAGTCATAAATGCATAAGTAGATATATTGTATATGTGTATGCTTGATTTGTATGATGATATTATATGTTTGAAAATAAGAGTGTGTATAATGAACTTAGGGTGTTTAGTAATTGATTATTAGGTTGTTGTTGAATTAAATGATAAAGTGAATGATATTAATTATGATTATTGTTGTGGTATAATTGAGGTGTTTTGCGAATGAATTATAAGCGTAGGTACATTATGGACTTAGGATTTTGGTTAGGAAAGAATTGTTATAATTACTATGTGACTAAATGAATGAATGGCATGGTTATGATTATTGTTGTTGTTAAGTGTGATTGTCGTGGTATATATATACATAGTATGGCCGAAAATCCTAAGCTAGAGGCCCAACCAATTGGATATAAATTATTAAAGGTTCAACTAAGGAAAACCACATAAAATGAAGTAGAAACACGTGCATCATGAGGTAAGGTGGACCTTAGGTGTACGGGGAAAAACACACGTCGTTTACGATTGATGAGGGCAAGAGTGAATTATGGGATTATCTCGGGGAACTTTGATCCTGCAAAGGACACGGGACCGCTTCCCGTGTTGGGGGTTGGTTCCACGCAAACCGGGGTAATTCCATCACTTTGGCTCGTTTTGGCCAGTGAGGGTGATTTCTGCTAAAGCCCGATTCGGGCAAATCAATCCGAATCGCATGAGGGACCTTCCTAAGTGGAGGTGAAGTGTTGTGCAAGTGGGTGAGCGAGGGACCTTCCTAAGTGGAGGTGAAGCACCCAATTATAGGTTGAGAAATGCTTACTCCTGATCGGTTTTTCCCCAGAGTGGAGGGTGGGTTTGTGAGGAGGCTGTGTTATTTTAAAAAGTGTTCAAAGTGTTATTGTCAATTGGTAATGGAGAAGTGCATTCATGGACATATAATTGGTTTAATTCCCTGAATCCAATAAAAGTGTTAAAGTGTATAGTGGTTAAAGTTAAATGGAAAGTGTACATTGGATTCCGGAGTTAAACCATAACAGTGGGACGAAGTGCATTCATACTTTGAGCATATAAACATTGTTATGCATTGGTATTGTACAGGAAAAATGTATTGGCTTAGTGTGATAAAATAGTTAAAGGCTAAGGTATAGGAATATATATATAGTTAATTGGAGTAATGTGAGTATGTCTATATGTGTGTGTGGGTATGTCTAGTTATGTCTTATTACTGTTGTTAAGTGTTTTCCTTGATTAGTTCTCAAATTACTCACCCCTTAAGTTGACCATTTTAGGTACCAGTGGAAAAGAAGTTCATTGCTCCGGCGCCGAGAGAGTGTGCTCTCAGGTGATGAGAGTGCATTGATTGTTGAGTCCTTGGTGGCCTCATTATGAATTTCAAACATTGTTAGGATAATGTAACGAAAAATGTTTTATTAATTAAGATTGTATTTAGTTTTGAATTATTCGGTTCCACTTAAAGATTTCTTCCATTTTGTAAAAAGGGACTTTATAAGAATATTTAATTTTTGATTAAATGGTATATCGGTTGTGAAGGATATCCAAATATCCTTTTCTACAGTATTTCAAAATAAGTCACAACCTTTTATAATGTAATTACAGTTTTGTTTAAATAAACATTTCTGGACTGACAGGTGAAAATAATTAACTTGGGGAAAGTCCATATTTCAAAGTGAACTCCGTCAAAATTTTTATAAAACCCCAAGCATTTTTATATTAAATACTATAAGAAGTAATATATTTTAAAGTGTAAAAATTGAGGATGTTACAGTTGGTATCAGAGCAATGGTTGCAATTCTCGGCTGTGGAGTATGGATTTCCTACTCCCGAAGAATTACTCCACATGAGAGTAACTAACCAATAGCTAGTTTAATAGTTTAATTTTATAGTTTAAGCATGCATATTTAGTTGAAGTTAGTATGGTTTAGTAGTGTTAATAGGATAGTACTAGTAACAGTTAGTAATCTTCAATTCAAAGTGGACTAAGTAGAATTTTTAATTATAACTTGGTTATATTCTGAAGTGGACCGAAAGTAGAGACTAAAGGAAGGCAAACTCCCAACGGGATAGAGCATGAAAGTGTTACCCCAACGGGATGGACTAAACCTTAGTCTTGAATAAAGTAAGTCAACTTTGGATATGACGAAGAATTGAAATTTTTACATAAAATAAATTTTCAATGTCTCCTTTTGAATGGAAGATGAGTCGTTCCTTATTATTTGATTGGAATTCGGATTGCACGAAAGTGGTTTTGCTTCTAATGCAATGTAGAATCGAGAAGGGCCCCTCGATGCGTACATTTCATTAGAAGATAATACCATTGAGTCCTTGAGATCCAATGAAATAATTGTTGAATTTCTTTTCTATACATAGGAATAGGATAAGAGTTAGGAATCATTGCATCGTAGACACTCCGAGCATTCTTTATCAGAGTGCGCAGTGGAAGTGAATAGGTGTGAACCCGATGTACTTGCCTTTGACTTGAATGACTGATTATCGTCTCTAATAAAACCTAAGTACTTTTTACAATTCCACACCACGCTTGGTGATAAATATAATACTATATTGAAAAGTGTAAATATGTTTTTGGCATCAAACTATTTTCATACTCTATTTTGGAAAAGTATTAGTAGCATGGATTCTTAAACGAATGTCGAGCATACAAGTATTTTGTACTCTCCAGGGTACAGAATTGATTTCAACTTGGATAATTGGCCGAATGTCACAACATCGATTTCTAAACATGTACTATTAACAAAATGAGTTCCTAAGTAATGGGGGAATGGTGTAGTTTACTATTAGATTACACCAATCGCCGATTAAATAGGAATTCACCGAATGTGACATACGTCAACTTGAAACACAATTTGAACTTCAAAATTGAAATAAAAGGAAAGGCATATATTAAGATCTAAATATGCGGATGAAATCAAATTTCATCCGATACATGCAATTCCTTTTATTTGAGTATGATGAGCATTGAGGATCCTTGTTCTCTTGACAAAGGAGCCCTCAAACTTTTGAATTAATTCAAAAACCGATGTGAAATGATTTTGGAAATCTTTTTGAATACTGTAAACTTATGGATGCTTGACATATTTTCCCCTCATCAATTAATTTTGTTAAAGTTTGAAATGAAATTGATTTACAAATTTCAAAGTTTTTCCTGATTTTCAGAGAGAGATGATTTTTGGAAATTCCTTGTCACCAAAGCGCAAATCTTTTCTTCTAAGTTAGAACTCTTTGTTTTCTAATACGAAGTGGAATTGAGAAATGCTAGTGATGATAACAAAGTGGGTCAAGGGCAACGTATTTCCCATAGAGCGAGATTCAAGTCTAGAATCTCAATTTAGGGTAATGGATGTTATATCTTTTCCTTAAGTTCACATAGGACTCAAGGGAAATGTGTGAATGATATTGAACAAACTACATTCCGGATTCGCAACTAATTTATTTAAATCAAAGCTAACTATTCTCTGGAATATAATTTGTTGAGTATCAAAGCCCGATCCTAACATCTATGATAATGGTCTTAGCCCCAGAGTCTAGGTGGCAGTAGGAGGATTTCAGTTAGGATTCTAAGATAGGAAGCAGCTAGGCGAAATCCTAACCCAAGAAACGAAATAGGAAACCCTGAACCTCATGAGAGCGATAGACAAGCACAGGTTTAGTGAGAGTCTTAAGCTAGTAGAGCTTCGTTTAGAATTAAGTAGTAGAACCTCGATAGTTTGAGGATTAGACTAAGTGGTAAAAATTAAATCCGTCTTGGTTGAGTGTTGGAGTTTAAACCTTAGGTATATAAGTATAGGTAGATGAATATAGGAAGTTGTTTTTATTTTTTTATAGAGTTATTGATTTGTGTTTGTTTAAATTGTATATACATATATAACTAGAATTTCAAAACTTTCTAAGATTATGTATTAAATCAAGTTATTGTTGGAGCTATTTGTTTTGTATTCTTTTATGCTAGTTCCAACTCTGGCTATTTTTATAAACTCTGTATATTGTTTGATGTTCCTCCAAGATAAAAAAAAATCTTTTTCCAACCACCGATGACGGTGATCTTGTAAAAGTGCTAAGCCTTTCTTTATTTTAATTAAACATCAAACCAAGTTTTCAAGGCTAATTGCCTTATGTCCTTTGAATGTCAATTTCTAACTTTAAATATTTTCTATAGTATGTAATTATATTTTTCAAGGTGATCTTTCTTCTTTAAAGAAAATTTTATTAATAACCAAACTTATAATTTAATGAACTAAGTCCTTGTATAAAGGACAACTCATTTTATATATGTGTAAAGAATTGAAATATATCTTTTCATGTAATATTCTCAACCTAGATCACGACCATATATCAAACTAGATTTTCAAAAGACCAGCATTGTATTTACCCTTTTGTTGTTAATCCCTATTTTGACCGCATTCAGGTTTAATGTTTTTTGTAATCTTGACTCTTTTCCAAAGGGAAATTTAGAAATGATAAATTTCGAAAACGCTTTTAAAACAACCTATTGCTTTCACCTGGCGTAGGCATATCTCGAAATCACGTTTCTTTTATATTGAGTAACTTTGGGTTGGAAATTTTAACTCACCTTCTTCATGAGTAACCAACTCTATTTTGGGTGACCTTCTATGTGTGCAATTGTGGTTCACCCTTTGAACCGTAACGTGCATATCTTTCCACCGAATGAATATCGAAATCTTTTCAAAACTTTTATTCCATTCAATTCAATGCAAAACTATTTTTGGTATGTATTGACCATTTTTTTTACTAACAGTGTTGAGTTGATGTTTTAATTTTCCTTTAAGAAATATACTCCTAGATAAGATTTCGAAATGATATTTCTTGCATTCGAATTAAGTTTAACCTTATAAATAATTTGGAATAAATAATGTTTTAATTTTGTGTATGTTGGTTATTTTCTTAATTGTTCTTTTCAAAATTTTGCTTCATTGTGTTAATTCCTTTTCTGGTTAAATGCTTTCTGTTTTGTTTCTCTTTGAGTATATTATTTGTGTGTGTTGTTTAAAATGTTATTCTGATGTTGATGTTTATGTTGGTCAAGAATAGTGTGCCCTAGGGAAGTTTAAGATTTTGTTTTCTTGAGTGTGGGAATAGATTAGTTTTCCGAGGAATGAACCCCAATAGGCTAGTAAGACTTAGCGTAAGAAGAAGCCTCGTTAGTAGTAGAGTAGTTCTGTTCTTGAGATTCACCCGAGTTGCGTTCTAAGTGGGGGAGCAATCCCCAACAGTAATAACTCTTCCATTGCCTAGGATAAGATTCATCTTGTGATTAGAGCATATAGCTCTATTGTCTCCTCTGGTTCTTTGAACCTAGTTGAATTTCGGGGACGAAATTCCTTTAAGTAGGGGAGATTGTAACATCCTCGATTTTTCCCCAATTATTAGATGCCTTAATTAATAGGATTTGATAAGAGTAGTGTTATTCCAAGCCTTTGAATATGTTTAGAATGTGTTTAGAATATAGAAATTGGTAAGGGTAGGTTTGAAGAAGTAGAATTAGTTTAGAAGTGTAATTAATAGTTAAAGAGCATAGGATCTTAGGAAATTAGGAATTTAATATCCATAGCTCCAAACCCAAATTCCACTGTTGGATGTGAAGACAAGTGTCTTGGGAAGCTTGCCTCATAATTTGAGCAAGATCCGACGGTTAGCAAAGAAGTTAGAGCTATTCGAAGTTATAGGGATTTAGTGGACTGATCAGATTACTCGAGTAGTGGGCAGATTAATCGATTAGATTTTATTACCCTTTCGGCATTAATCGAGTAATGGCCTCGTTAATCGATTAATGGGGTCGAACTAATCGAGTAAGTTTATAGCACCTTGCGGCATTACTCGAGTAAGGCACAGGCTAATCGAGTAATCCTTTGTAAATTAACAAGTGTTAATCGAGTAACCATCGGGTTAATCGAATAACCCCTGTTATATCAGTTAGAAAACACGTTGAATTGGGCATTTTTCTCATTTCTTTCTCTCTCTTCTCTCACGACTTTCTCTCCCTTCTCTCCTAGGGTTCTTCAATTTTCCCCAAATCCACACCAAATCAAATGAAATTAACACCCCAAATCACTCATCCATCAATCCCTAATGAATTTCCCTCTCTCAAAATCTCAATTTCTCCTCTTTTCACAAAATCCCCAAATTCCCAACTCAAACCCTAACTTCTCTAATTCTTCTCTTTGGGTGAGGCAATCTTCAAGGGAGCTTAGGAAAGTGTTAAGGAGCATGGAATTGGGGGCTAGAAGCTAGCTTGGAGCTTGGTGGTGGAGCACCAACTCAATCCCAAATTTCTCCTCTTCTCTCCAAGAGGTAAGGGGGGGTACTTTGGTTCTAATTAGGGGAGGGACTTAGTGATAGTCATAAATGCATAAGTAGATATATTGTATATGTGTATGCTTGATTTGTATGATGATATTGTATGTTTGAAAATAAGAGTGTGTATAATGAACTTAGGGTGTTTAGTAATTGATTATTAGGTTGTTGTTGAATTAAATGATAAAGTGAATGATATTAATTATGATTATTGTTGTGGTATAATTGAGGTGTTTTGCGAATGAATTATAAGCGTAGGTACATTATGGACTTAGGATTTTGGTTAGGAAAGAATTGTTATAATTACTATGTGACTAAATGAATGAATGGCATGGTTATGATTATTGTTGTTGTTAAGTGTGATTGTCATGGTATATATATACATAGTATGGCCGAAAATCCTAAGCTAGAGGCCCAACCAATTGGATATAAATTATTAAAGGTTCAACTAAGGAAAACCACATAAAATGATGTAGAAACACGTGCATCATGAGGTAAGGTGGACCTTAGGTGTACGGGGAAAAACACACGTCGTTTACGATTGATGAGGGCAAGAGTGAATTATGGGATTATCTCGGGGAACTTTGATCCTGCAAAGGACACGGGATCGCTTCCCGTGTTGGGGGTTGGTTCCACGCAAACCGGGGTAATTCCATCACTTTGGCTCATTTTGGCCAGTGAGGGTGATTTCTGCTAAAGCCCGATTCGGGCAAATCAATCCGAATCGCATGAGGGACCTTCCTAAGTGGAGGTGAAATGTTGTGCAAGCGGGTGAGCGAGGGACCTTCCTAAGTGGAGGTGAAGCACCCAATTGTAGGTTGAGAAATGCTTACTCCTGGTCGGTTTTTCCCCAGAGTGGAGGGTGGGTTTGTGAGGAGATTGTGTTATTGTAAAAAGTGTTCAAAGTGTTATTGTCAATTGGTAATTGAGAAGTGCATTCATGGACATATAATTGGTTTAATTCCCTGAATCCAATAAAAGTGTTAAAGTGTATAGTGGTTAAGGTTAAATGGAAAGTGTACATTGGATTCCGGAGTTAAACCATAACAGTGGGACGAAGTGCATTCATACTCATATGATTGAGCATATAAACATTGTTATGCATTGGTATTGTACAGGAAAAATGTATTGGCTTAGTGTGATAAAATAGTTAAAGGCTAAGGTATAGGAATATATATATAGTTAATTGGAGTAATGTGAGTATGTCTATATGTGTGTGTGGGTATGTCTATTTATGTCTTATTACTGTTTATTAAGTGTTTTCCTTCATTTGTTCTCAAATTACTCACCCCGTAAGTTGACCATTTTAGGTACCAGTGAAAAAGAAGTTCATTGCTCCGGCGCCGAGAGAGTGTGCTCTCAGGTGATGAGAGTGCATTGATTGTTGAGTCCTTGGTGGCCTCATTATGAATTGCAAACATTGTTAGGATAATGTAACGAAAAATGTTTTATTAATTAAGATTGTATTTAGTTTTGAATTATTCGGTTCTTCTTAAAGATTTCTTCCATTTTGTAAAAAGGGACTTTATAAGAATATTTAATTTTTGATTAAATGGTATATCGGTTGTGAAGGATATCCAAATATCCTTTTCTACAGTATTTCAAAATAAGTCACAACCTTTTATAATGTAATTACAGTTTTGTTTAAATAAACAGTTCTGGACTGACAGGTGAAAATAATTAACTTGGGAAAAGTCCATATTTCAAAGTGAACTCCGTCAAAATTTTTATAAAACCCCAAGCATTTTTATATTAAATACTATAAGAAGTAATTTATTTTAAAGTGTAAAAATTGAGGATGTTACACTCTCCTTGGGTCCTTGTGCTGCCAGCTGCTCCAATCCCTCGTCTTTAAGATTGTTCCTCGTACTAAATAAAATACGTTTACGTTATTAACGTGTATTATGAAAATCTTTTATTATTTTTCAAAACATTTTTCGTTCCCCGTCGGGAGACTTAAAACATAATCGTTTCTTCTTAAACAACTCTGATATTTTCTAATACCTTAAGTACTTTCAAAAACCATTTTGGAAACATTTCATAAAGTAATTTAAAGCATTTATTTTAGTTGCCGGTCCACTTTGGACAGCACCTTAAACATGTTCGAAAATACCGAAAAATGCCCAGTTTTTGATCCGGGGTTTTTTTTTTAAATCGATCAGTACTTGAAAACCATACTTTAAATTATGTGAACACATCTTTATATTTAAGAAACAACTTTAAACAATCCTGAACAGCAAAGGTTTATTTCACAAAATCATTTTAATAAAAATCCGAAAACATCGTAAAACACTTTTTACTTTAAACAATTCTTTAGTTCAAACTAATACTTTAAAACTCAAGTTTTTATCATAAAATAAATCTTGGACAGCCACAAAATACAATCCTACAATCCAAATAAATCAACTCAAATTATTTTAAAATCAATTAATTTCAAATTCAATTATTTTCCAAACATCATCCTAACACACAATCACAACAAACATCACTGGATAAACTAAATCATATAAGTCATTCGCTTTTCAAACATCAATTAGCATGAAGAATGGCTACCTTGAATTTCCAAAGTATTTATTTTCAAAACACTCAAACATGCATATACTCACAAATCGAATACACACACATATATCCAATTAAACACGACTTTTTCTCAATCCTTTTAGTTCATTTATTTCCTTTATTTTTAATCCCAAAACCAAATAGAAGTTTAAACATTCACAACTCAATTTAAATAATTTACTTAACATTAAATCACAAAACATAATCATGAATTCAAGTCACTTCATAAGAAAAGAACCTAACCTATTAAATCTAACCTAGGCCGAACACCATCATAGCACAAACATGGTTTTGGTGCACTTTTTCAACATGCACAACCTTAAAACCATCAAATCAAATCATGCACTTTTAAACATATAGTTTTTAAAATACCACTTCCTTTCTTAAGCATAAAACCGTGGCATCAATACCATTTTGAACCAAGTTTCATTTTCATTTTCCTTGCATACACTTTGAAAAATGTTTGAATCAAGAGGAAACCGCATGTAAAAGTCTCTTTTTTTATGGAAAACAAATCATGATCGTTTAGTTCAAGGCTTTGGCCAAATGGTCATCATCAAAAATCAAAAATAAAACTTAAATCTTTAACATGCAAGATTATTAGTCATAGATCAAAACAAAACCACTTTTCAAGAGTTTATTTCTTTGGTTTCCTTTGTTAAAACCGTGACATGCAATAAGAAGAACCAAGGCTTTTGTTCAAAAATCACATGCATGACTTTTAAAACTAAAACTTTTCAAGAATCAAGGCAAAGATCAAAGCTTCTTAAAGATCAAAACCTTTTTCACTTAAAATAACATGCATGCTCCTATGTGTCATAGATCAAGTCATGAAATCAATTATAATAGCACAAATCAAGGATGAAAATCATTTTGAGTGGAAGGGATCAAAACCGAGACATGCATGAATGGAAGATTAAATCTTTTTGGCTCAAAAACAACATGCATGTACCTCAAACATCAAGATCATCATCAAACAAATTTAAATCATACACTTAATCATCAAATCATTTCATAGAGACATCATGATTCACGGCGTAAATAAGGAAATTTAACATGCAAAGGGAGTTATCTTACACTTCACAAAATATTAAAGATTCTTTTAGATCTTGAGGATTTAGTTTGGAAATTTTAAGATCTCTTATGAAAAAGTTTAAACGAGTTATGAAATCCGGTGGTTAGACGTTTACAAGCTCCTTCAAGCTTTAAGAAATTAACATGTAAAGAGATACAATTTATACTTCAAAAATCTCAAAACTTTTTAGACCTTTAAGGTTTATGTTGAAAAAATTTAAGATCTTTCATGAAGATCTTGAACGAGTTATAGAATCTGTAACATCCCCAATTTTCGATATCCGTTTAGGATGGTTATTAGAGGCAAATTAGTGTGTGTTTAAGTGTTTAAAGTGTAGAGTTTAGCCAAGAGTAGAATTGTAAGAGGTAGAACTAGCTTAGAACGAGTTTTGATAATATAAGAATGAGATTTTGGAGTAGTAATCCAAGCCAAGATGAAGGTGGGAGCCTAAGGAAGTGAATTGGAGTTAGAAAACCACCAAAATAGGGTTTTCAGTACGATAATCGATTACTTTGAAGGGTGTAACCGATTACTTGCTCCCTGGAAAATCACACAAAAGTTGCATTAAAAGTAATGGATTACTTGGGAAAAGTAATCGATTACTTCCAGCCAGATCTGATTAAAACACGTCTTTTCCTTCATTTTCCTCATTTTCACTCTCTCTCCTCACTCACGATCTTCTTCTCCTTCTCTCACTACCTCCATAGCTTCTTCTTCTCTAAATCATTGCAAAGCTCCACAAATACACCATGAATCATCAAATCAAAGCCATAAATCATCTCCCCATCTCATCCTAATGATTTTCCCTCTCTCAAATCTCATGATCTCCCTCTCTCTCATGAAACCCAAATCACCCTCAAAACCCTAACTTCCAAATCCACTAAATAGGGTCTTCCAATCCTTCAAGGAAGCATAGATCGGGTATGAGGGCATGGAAGAGGAGGCTTAGGAGCTTATTTGGAGCTTGGTGGATGTGTTGTAAGGAAAACCCCAATCTCTCTCTTTCTTTCTCTCTCTTAAAGGTAAGGGGAAGTACTTTGGTTTTAATTAGGGAAAGGATTTAATGATAGTAATAGAGTTATAAGTAGATGTATTTTTATATGTGTATGTCTGATTTGTATGTTGATCTTGCTATGATTGAACATAAAAGTATATGTGATGAACTTAGGAATTATGTTAGTAATGGACTTTTATAATTGTTATAGACTAAATTGATGAACTGAATGATATGGCCATGGTTGTTATTGCTGTCATGTGTGATTGTTATTATATATATATATATAGTATGGCCATAACTCTTAAGTTAGAGAACCCCACCCAATTGGATATAAAGTCTTAAAGGTTTGATTAACAAAAGCACCATAAAATGAACTAGAAACGCGTGTATTCAAGGAGTAAGGTGGACCTTAGGTGTAACGGGGAAAACTTATGTTTCTATTCGTGAAGGCAAAAGTAACTAGATTGTGCCATTAAAACAATCGCTGAGAATTGTTATGGAAAACTTTGATCTTCCAAAGGGCCGGGTTCGCAACCCGTGTCGGGGATTGGTTTTATGCAAACCATAATAATTCTGTCATTTACTTTGGCTTTTCGTGGCCAGTGAGGGTGATTTCTGCTAGAGCCAATTTGGGTAAATCAATCCAAATTGTACGTTGTACACTACCCTAGAGGAGTGTGACGTATTGTGCAAGCGGATGAGCGATATTCCTAGAGATATGAAGCATCCAAACAGGGGTTGGGAAATGCTTACTCCTGGTCGGTTTTCCCCAGAGTGGAGGGTGTAGTGTTGTGAGGAAAAGTGTTATTTTTATTGGAAATGGAGAAGTGCATTCATTGTTATAGAAATGGGTTTAATTCAATGAATCCAATGAATTGTTAAAGTGTTAAAGTGGATACAGTTAATGGTTACAGTGTTACATTGGATTCAGGAATTAAACCACAATGGTATAAAGTTACATGCATTGTTCATATGTTTGAGCATAAAAGCATCGTAAAGTATTGTTATTGTTATTGTTTAAGGAAATGTGAATAGTGTGGATTGGTTAAGTGATAAGATATAGGATTGTCATTGTTGAATAGGATAATATGAATATGATGAAATGTGTTTGGGTATGTCTAGTTATGTCCTATTACTGCTATTTTAAGTGTTTTCCTTAATTACTATTCAAATTACTCACCCCTTAAGTTGATCATTTTAGGTACCATCGGAGAAAGACGTTCATAGCTTCCGCGCCGAGAAGGTATACTCTCACCCTAAGAGAGTATATTATTGTTGTGACCTCCATGGTCTCATTTTTATTATTGCAATCATTCTAGGATTCTGTAATGTAAAACGTTTTCATTAACTAAAATTGTATTTAAGTCTGAATTGTTTATTACAAATTAAGAATACATTTGTTTGTAATTATATAAAGGACTTAATAAGAATTGTTAATTTCATTGAATGAATAGTGGTTGTGAAGGATATACAAATATCCTCTTCTAAATGAATTCTATAGTGTGTCATAACCACTACATTATAATTATAGTTTTGTTTAAATAAACTGTTCTGAACTGACAGGTAAAACCTAACTTGGGGAAAGTCCACACTTTAAAGTAAACTCCGTCAAAATTTTTATAAAACCCCAAGCATTTTAATATTAAATCATTAATTTAAGCAATGTATTTTAAAGTATAAAAGTTAGGATGTTACATTATGGTATCAGAGCAATGGTTGCAATTCTCGGCCGTGGAGTATGGATTTCCTACTCCCAAAGAGTTACTCCACATGAGAGTAACTAACCAATAGTTATCTAAGTAACTTATTTTCATAGTTTATGCATGCATATTTAGTTAAAGTTAACATAGTTTAGTTGTGTTAATGCATGCTAGTGCTAGTCTAGTAATCTTCAGTTCAAAGTGGGCTAAGTAAGATTTTCAATTGTAGCTTTGTTGTGTTTAGAAGCGGACCGAAAGTAAAGACTAAGGGAAGTGATAACTCCCAACGGGTCAGAGCATGAAATTGCTACCCCAACGGGATGGACTAAACCTTAGTTTTGAATTAAGTAAGTCAACTTCGGATATGACGAAGAATTGAAACTTTTATGTGAAATGAAATTTCAAAGCTTTCTTTTGAATGGAAGATGAGTCATTTCTTTTATTATTATTTGATTGGAATTCAGGTGATACGAAAATGGTCTTATCTCTAATGCAATGTAGAATCGAGATGGGCCCCTCGAGGTTTACATTTCATTTGAAGATGACATCATTAAGTCCTTGAATCCAATTAAATAATTGTTAAATTTCTTTTCTATGCATAGGAATAGGATAAGTATTAGGAATCATTGCATCATAGACACTCCGAGCATTCTTTATCAGAGTGCGCAGCGGAAGTGAATAGGTGTCAACCTGATGTACTTGCCTTTAACTTTGATGACTGTGTTGTCTCTATTAAAACCTAAGTAATTTCTACAATTTCACATTGTGTTTGGTGATAAATACATTCCTATATTGATAAAGTGTAAATGTGTTTTTTTTTGCATCAAACTATTTTAAAAACTTTATTTTGAAAAGTATTAGTAGTATGAATTCTAACGAATGTCAAGCATACAAGTATTCTATTACTTTCCAAGGTATGGAATTGATTCCAACTTTGATAATTGGTCGAATGTCGCACCACCAACTTTTAAATCTGTCTTGTTAACAAAGTGAATTCCTAAGTAATGGAATGATGGTGTAGTTTATCCTTGGATTACACCAATTGCCGATTAAATAGGAATTCACCGAATGCGACATACGACAATTCGAAACACGATTTGAACTTCAAAGTTAGAATAAAAGGAAACACATTCATTAAGATTTGAAAATGCAGATGAAATCAAATTTCAACCGATACCCGCTTTCCTTTTATTTAAATTTGATGATCATAGAGGACCCTTATTTCCTTTGTTAAAGGAGTCCTCCAAAACTTTTGAATTAGTTCCAAAACCAATGTGAAACGATTTTTGGAAATCGTTATGAATACTTTGAACTTTCTGGATGCTTGATATGTTTCTTATCATCATCTGATTTTTCTAAAGTTTAAAGCAAAACTGATTTATATATTACAAAAAGTTTTCCCTTATTTTCTAAAGGATGTAATTTTTGAAAGTCCTTTATCACCAACTCTTTCCTTACAAATTTGAAACTTCATTATTTTCTATGAGGAGGTGGAATTGAGAAATGCAAAGGAAGGTATCAACGTAGGTTAAAGGCAATGTATCTATTATAGAGTGAGATTCAAGTCTAGAATCTCAACTAAGGTAATGGATGTTGATTTTTCCTTTAAGTTCACATAGAACTCAAGGGAAATGTGGAGTTATTATTAAATAAGCTATATTCCATAACCACAAACAAAATTTTCAAACCAATGTTAACTATTTCATGGAATGTAGTTTGTTGGATATTAAAGTCTCAGTCCTAACATCTGTTATAAGAGTCTTGGCACCAGAGTTTAGATAGTGACCAGAGGGTTTCAACTAAGGTCTTAAGATAGAAAACAATTATGCGAAATCCTAACCCAAGAAACCAAATAGAAAACCTTAAACCCTGTGTGAGGAATCGACAAGAATAGGTAGTGGGAGTCTTAAGCTTATAGAGTTTTCATTTAGATTGAGTAGTAGGGCTTCAATAGTAAGATGATTAGATTGAGTGTCCGAAGCCAAATTCGTCTTAGTTGAGTGTTAGAGTTTAAACCTTAGGTATATAAGTAGATATAGATGGATATAGGAAATAGGTTTTGTTTGTTCTAGAGTTTCTAAATTGTGTGTTTGAATTGTATGTAAATATAATTGTAATTTCAAATTTTCTAAGATTATATAATACATCAAATTATTGTTGGAACTATTTGATTTGTATTCTTTCCTACTAGTTCCAACGCTAGTTATGTTTTACATACTTTGTGTATGATTTAATGTTAATTCTAGAAAAAAAAATGTTTTCCACCCACCAGTAAAAATGATTTTGAAGATGTGCAACCATTCCTTATCAACTAAGTAATAAAACAAATTTTCAAAGACTAATTGCCTTATGTCCTCTGAATGGAAATTTTTAACTTTAACTCTTTTTCCTATTGCAATTATACTTTGCAATGAAATTTTCTCTTTAAAGAAAATATTTTGCTCATGATCAAACTTATCATTTTGATAAACTGAGTCCTTATATAAAGGACCACTCTTTTTCTATACATATATGTATATAATCGAAACATATCTTTTCATGGGATATTTTCAATCCAAACTATGAACGTATATCAAATTCAATTTTCAAAAGACCATCAGCATCTTTACTCTTCATTATTAATCCCTATTTTCAATCCCCGCATAATGTATTCTTTGATCTTGGTCCTTTGGCAAAGGAAATTTTTGAAAAGCATGAAGTGGTAACTTTTGAAAATGTTTTTAAGCAACCTACAGCTTTCACCCAGCGTAGGCGTATCTTAAAATCATATTTCTTTTATATGGAATGACTTTGGGTTGGAATTTAAACCCATTCTCTTCATGGGTAACCAACTCTATTTCGGGTGATTTTCCATATATGTAAATGTTGTTTACCCTTTGAATGGAAAGATGCATAATTTTTCATCAAATGAATATCAAAATCTTTTCAAGACTTTTACTCAGTTCAATTCAATGCAAGACTATTTTAGCATGTATTGATCATTTTTACTAACTTGTGTTGAGTTGATGTTTTACTTTTCTTTTAAGAAGTATACTCTTTGATAAAATTTCAAAATGATATTCCTTGTATTTGGTTTAAGTTTAATCTTGTATAGAATTTTAAATAAATCATGTTTTAAGTTTTGTGTAGGTTAGTTATTCCTCTTGATTGTTCTTTTTGAATTATGCTTTGTCATGCTAATTTCTCTTATTGTTAAATGATTTCAGTTTGCTCCTCTTTGAATATGTTGTTTATGCTTGCTCTTTAAAATGTTTTCTGAGGTTGATGTCTGTTATTTTGTTAAATAATGAAATGCTATAGGAGAGTTTAGGACTTCTTGTTCTCTGATTAGTCAGAATCGATTAGTTTTTCCTATGATTGAAACCCCATAGGGTCGTAGAACTTCTTGCAAGAAGGAGTCTCATTAGCAGCAGAGTAACTAGGTTAATGAACCCACCCGAGTTATGTTCTAATTGGGGGAGCGTATCCCCAAAGTCTTAACCATTTTCATTGTCTAAGATAGGAGTCATCTTGTGATTAGAGCATATAGCTCTACATCTCTTTTATTTCTTAGAACTCAACCGAATTTCGGGGACGAAATTCCTATAAGTGTGGGAGTATTGTAACATCCCCAATTTTCGATATCCGTTTAGGATGGTTATTAGAGGCAAATTAGTGTGTGTTTAAGTGTTTAAAGTGTAGAGTTTAGCCAAGAGTAGAATTGTAGAAGGTAGAACTAGCTTAGAACGAGTTTTGATAATATAAGAATGAGATTTTGGAGTAGTAATCCAAGCCAAGATGAAGGTGGGAGCCTAAGGAAGTGAATTGGAGTTACAAAACCACCAAAATAGGGTTTTCAGTAAGATAATCGATTACTTTGAAGGGTGTAATCGATTACTTGCTCCCTGGAAAATCACACAAAAGTTGCATTAAAAGTAATGGATTACATGGGAAAAGTAATCGATTACTTCCAGCCAGATCTGATTAAAACACGTCTTTTCCTTCATTTTCCTCATTTTCACTCTCTCTCCTCACTCACGATATTCTTCTCCATCTCTCTCTACCTCCATAGCTTCTTCTTCTCTAAATCATTGCAAAGCTCCACAAATACACCATGAATCATCAAATCAAAGCCATAAATCATCTCCCCATCTCATCCTAATGATTTTCCCTCTCTCAAATCTCATGATCTCCCTCTCTCTCATGAAACCCAAATCACCCTCAAAACCCTAACTTCCAAATCCACTAAATAGGGTCTTCCAATCCTTCAAGGAAGCATAGATCGGGTATGAGGGCATGGAAGAGGAGGCTTAGGAGCTTATTTGGAGCTTGGTGGATGTGTTGTAAGGAAAACCCCAATCTCTCTCTTTCTTTCTCTCTCTTAAAGGTAAGGGGGAGTACTTTGGTTTTAATTAGGGAAAGGATTTAATGATAGTAATAGAGTTATAAGTAGATGTATTTTTATATGTGTATGTCTGATTTGTATGTTGATCTTGCTATGATTGAACATAAAAGTATATGTGATGAACTTAGGAATTATGTTAGTAATGGATTTTTATAATTGTTATAGACTAAATTGATGAACTGAATGATATGGCCATGGTTGTTATTGCTTCATGTGTGATTGTTATTATATATATATATATAGTATGGCCATAACTCTTAAGTTAGAGAACCCCACCCAATTGGATATAAAGTCTTAAAGGTTTGATTAACAAAAGCACCATAAAATGAACTAGAAACACGTGCATTCAAGGAGTAAGATGGACCTTAGGTGTAACGGGGAAAACTTACGTTTCTATTCGTGAAGGCAAAAGTAACTAGATTGTGCCATTAAAACAATCGCTGAGAATTGTTATGGAAAACTTTGATCTTCCAAAGGGCCGGGTTCGCAACCCGTGTCGGGGATTGGTTTTATGCAAACCATAATAATTCTGTCAGTTACTTTGGCTTTTCGTGGCCAGTGAGGGTGATTTCTTCTAGAGCCAATTTGGGCAAATCAATCCAAATTGTACGTTGTACACTACCCTAGAGGAGTGTGACGTATTGTGCAAGCGGATGAGCGATATTCCTAGAGGATATGAAGCATCCAAACAGGGGTTGGGAAATGCTTACTCCTGGTCGGTTTTCCCCAGAGTGGAGGGTGTAGTGTTGTGAGAAAAGTGTTATTTTTATTGGAAATGGAGAAGTGCATTCATTGTTATAGAAATGGGTTTAATTCACTGAATCCAATGAATTGTTAAAGTGTTAAAGTGGATACAGTTAATGGTTACAGTGTTACATTGGATTCAGGAATTAAACCACAATGGTATAAAGTTACATGCATTGTTCATATGTTTGAGCATAAAAGCATCGTAAAGTATTGTTATTGTTATTGTTTAAGGAAATGTGAATAGTGCGGATTGGTTAAGTGATAAGATATAGGATTGTCATTGTTGAATAGGATAATATGAATATGATGAAATGTGTTTGGGTATGTCTAGTTATGTCCTATTACTGCTATTTTAAGTGTTTTCCTTAATTACTATTCAAATTACTCACCCCTTAAGTTGACCATTTTAGGTACTATCGGAGAAAGACGTTCATAGCTTCCGCGCCGAGAAGGTATACTCTCACCCTAAGAGAGTATATTATTGTTGTGACCTCCATGGTCTCATTTTTATTATTGCAATCATTCTAGGATTCTATAATGTAAAACGTTTTCATTAACTAAAATTGTATTTAAGTCTGAATTGTTTATTACAAATTAAGAATACATTTGTTTGTAATTATATAAAGGACTTAATAAGAATTGTTAATTTCATTGAATGAATAGTGGTTGTGAAGGATATACAAATATCCTCTTCTAAATGAATTCTATAGTGTGTCATAACCACTACATTATAATTATAGTTTTGTTTAAATAAACTGTTCTGAGGTAAAACCTAACTTGGGGAAAGTCCACACTTTAAAGTAAACTCTGTCAAAATTTTTATAAAACCCCAAGCATTTTAATATTAAATCATTAATTTAAGCAATGTATTTTAAAGTATAAAAGTTAGGATGTTACAGAATCCGTTAGTTAGACGTTTATAGATTCCTTTAAGCCTTAAAAGTTCATGATCAAACATAAAATAAGACATGCAAAAGAAGAAAAGAAAGGAATATTACAAAATCAAAAGAAAATATAAACTATTACAAGTTCTTCACGCTCCTTCAAATCACCCACCAAATCAAAGTCTTCTAGCTCTAAGTTCTTGGATCTTCAAGGAGAGACTTAGGTTTTTGGCTTGAGCTTCCCCCTTCTTCCTCCTTCTTTCTCACGGTTTCTCTTTCTCTCTATGTGTGTTGAGAGCTTTGATTTTTGCTCTACAACAATTGTGTTTGGGATTGGAAGAATGAAAGGAAGGGAATGGAATGAGTTGTGTGCCAATGTACTAAGGCCAAAGGTATTTATAGGCAAACCGTGAAGTCCCTCTTTTGCCCTTGGTTTGGTCTTGGTTGTAAACAAATGGGAGGGGCGATTTTGTCCTTACAAAAACTTGCATGGGTGGAGGTTATCAAACTTAAGGAGACAAGGTAGGATATTCAAGGGTATTAGGGGTCATTTTAGGGCTAATGGGTGGTTGGTTTCTAGTTAGGGTTTTTCTTCTAATCTAGTTTCGTTATGGTTCTAGTTAGTTCCCTTGGTTACTTGCTTAAGAAATAAAAATCCTAGGTTCATGCATACACACACACACGGGTAGCATACACATATATACACACAAATATACGTACATACACACACACATACATACACATTGCAATCCCACTCAATCACTCAATTAGTCATGAAATAATTTCCCCTTCAATAATCAAATATAAATATTAACACTTAAACATACTTTCTCTTTGACTAATAAACTGTACCATTTGGCTATAATTATGACCCTCATTTCATTTTCAAAAATCATATTTTAATATATTAAAGATATTCTCAAAAGGAAAAATTCATTTGGAGTCCTTAACTATTTTTACTAAGTTATTCTCTCAAAATTCGTCCTTTAAATACCTCAAAATAAATTTTTTCAAACCAACCCAGAAAATTATAAAAGTTACATTTTTGAAATCTACGTTTTAATACGATCGTTTTCATATAAATATCATAAAATTCGGAGTTACGGTTGAAAATATATGGATTTTCAAAGTTAACAAACCCAAAAATTTCATTTCAAATAAAAATCATTCTTTGATAAAATCACAATTTCTTTAAAACACAAAAATTTTCAACACATAATAATTTCTTCAAAATTATTCATCACTTAAAATCATAAAATAAGAAATTCACTTCAAGAAAACACTCTTTCAAAAACATTTTCTCCAATTAGATCTTTTAATTATTTAAAATAGTACGAGGAATTTGCGGGGTGTTACATTATAAGTTGTAAAACTTGTATATTTTATTCCGTAATGATGTTATGTACAAGTTGCTTCCGCTTTTGAAATGATAAAGTTATAAACTTATTTTGGCAAAAAAAAATTTCTTTACTTTATTTATAAGTAATTAAAAGTTAGAAAGTCGGGACGTTACAACCTTTCTTTGGGGGACGAATCAACATGGTCACTATATGGAAGGTGTAGCTTGGGACACAGTTTGTAGACCTAAATCTAAAGGGGGTCTAAATTTTAAAAATACTATTCTATGGAACATAGCTGGGCAAGCAAATTGGGCTGTTAGGCAGCAATGCAGAATGCTTATGGATTAAGTGGATTAGTTCTATATATCTGAAAGATAATGATTTTTGGAACTATATCCCTAAATCTAGTGATAGTTGGCATTGGAAACAATTAATCAAAATTCGGGACAAGCTAAAGGCAGGATTTGTAAACAATACCTGGTCCTTAACTCAATCTGGTGAATATTCGATCAAAAGCGCTTATCTATACTTGCGGGGTCCTCTTCCTTCTGTTCCTTGGCACCGATTTGTGTGGAATCATGCATCAGTTCAAAAAAATTGCTTTATTGTGTGGTTAACTATGCATCGATGATTAAAAACTAAAGATCGTTTGCATTTACCTTCTCTTACTTATTTGCTTTGTGAGCTGGAGAATGAATCCCATGAACACCTCTTCTTTGATTGCGTCTGGTCTCGAGCGGTCCTTGATGAGCTGTGCATTTGGTTCTGCTTGGATTCTTGGCCATGTCGATTCCAGAACTGGACTCGGTGGATTTTGAGGGCTTTTCATGAAACGACCAGAAGAAGTTGCATCTTTGCTCTATTTCCATGTGTTATCTATAATCTGTGGTCCGAAAGAAACCAACGGATTTTTGCTGGCCAGTCCAAAAATATACCTCAACTAGTGGCTAGAATCAAACATGAAGTAGCTGTGAGAATAAATTTTTGTTTTCCTTCCTTTGTAAGTTGGAATAATATGGTCCTTGTAAGTAGAATTAATGCTGAACTATTTTAGTTTTTAGGCATTTTGAGTTTTTTGAACCCTTCCTAGAAGGTGGCAAGGAACTCTTGATGGCCTTTATTTTTGTTTTAAATTTTCATGTGGTAATAGAATTTTTTTTTCTTCTACCAAAAAAAGCTTGAAATACTAGAATTTCTTCAGAACACAAAATTAAATAATTAATCATTATAAAACAAAGTCAACATTTTCACGCATAATTATAAATAAAACAATATATTTACATAAATTCGAAAAGAAATATCCAATTATAAATTCTCAAAAATCAATTTATTAAAATCAGAAAAATTGCGGCTATTACAACAGCTACCCGTAGCGACATATTCAGCCTATGTTGTGGATAGGGCTACACTAGATTGTTTCTTGCTAGCCCAAGATACTAACGAGTTACCTAAGAGGTGACATGTGTCGCTCGTGCTTTTCCTATCTACTTTACACCCAACAAAGTCAGAATCAGAATATCCAACAAGGTTACAAGTGGAACCTTTGGGATACCATAAACCCATATCAGTTGTGCCAGATAAGTGTTTCATTATCCTTTTGACAGCAACTAAGTGTGTTTCTTTTGGATTCACCTGGAATCGTGCACACATGCATACGCTAAACATAATATCCGACCTACTTGCCTTTAAATAGAGAAGGGAACCGATCATACCTCTATACTTTATAAGTTCAACTGGTTTACCTCCCTCATCCTTGTCTAGGTAGCATGAAGTGCTCATTGGTGTTGCCACTGCCTTGGCCTTAACCATGCCAAATCTTTTCAGTAATTCCTTGCAGTATTTTGTTTGGCTTATAAAAAATCCATCCTTTGCTTGTCTGATTTGAAGTCCAAGGAAGAAGTTGAGTTCGCCCAACATCTCGAACTCTTCCTGCATCATACTCCAAAAATCCTTACAAAGGGTTTCATTAGTAGCACCGAATATGATTCATCAACATATATTTGAACTAAAAGAATGACCTTTCCTTTATTTTTGATAAAAAAGAGTGTTGTCAACTTTACTCCTTTCAAAATCCTTTTCTGATAAAATTTTGCTCAATCGCTCATACCATGCTCTAAGAGCTTGCTTGAGACCATAAAGAGCCTATTTCAATAGCAAACCGGATACCTAGGTGATATGAAAATGATATAATGAAATTGAGAATCCTTAGAATTGGGCTAGCAGAACAAACCAAAGGAAAGTAATGAATGTAAATTGGAATCCTTAAACCTTGCAACTTACGGCAAAAAGATTCCCAAAGTCAGGGAATATGGAAATGGTCATTGTCATTGATGGAATGTAACCTTGGGTGTAACGTCCCGAATTTTGGCCTTTAGAAAAAAATTATAATAATAAAAATAATAATAATAATATTTTACTTATTATATTTTATCAAGCTTAATTTCAGGATTTAGAAGATATATTTAAAGTTGAATTTCGGTACTTTTTATTTATCAATAGATGTCTGTAGGGATCGGTAACTTTGTTATTTTTTAACTCGTTTTGGATAAAAGAAAAATACGGTGCTATTCCATGTAAATGTAAGAGTCATCAAATTTTTATTTAGAGTCTAAAACACATACACATATTAACCCACAAAAAAGAACAAAACATAAAATAATATTTTTTCCTAATTAACTACCCTAAGCTCAGCCCAACCCGTGTAAAAGAAAAAAAACAAAAGGAGAAACCATCAAAAAGAAGAAAAGAAACGAAACGGCAGAGGAGGAGGAGACAAAAAATAAAAAGGAAGAACAGGGGCAGAGAAGGAAAAAATAAGGGGAAAATAGAAAACTTTTGGAAAATCATCATCACAGGCAAGCTTTTGGGCTTAGGAATTGGGAATTCTCTTCTCCTCTACGTAATCAAGGTAAAGGGGGTATCCCTTATATTTGGGAGTTAGGTTTTTAATAGAGTATAGGTATGATTAAGGTTTGGGTAGTGTTAGATTAATAACCCTTAGGGTAATTGTCATTGAGATAAATTGATTATTTGGTTAATTTCTTTGATGAATATGAATTGGGTATGTTATTTGTTAATTTCTTTGATGAATATGAGTTGGGTAGTTTGTGGATTATATGATGAATATTTATATATAAATCACGTTACCTGTATAAGTGGGTTTGTTGGACAGCATAAAAAAAATAATCATGTTACCTGTACAACCCAAATCAATATAATAGCACCACGTTGCGTGTGGAAAATAAAGAAATGTTGCGCAATTTTTATGCTTCTTGTCTATGCTATATTCGTAAAAGATGAAGGTGTAACATGTGGGTGTTAATTTCTTTTAAAATGGAATACAACGTATATATAAAGACAACTAGTTGTTTAAATATTTGATGAATATAATTGATTGCTAGTTGAATTCGGTGGAAAAAAATTGGTTATGAATTGATTATTTTTATTGATTATTGGTTAATTGATTATTTGGTTAATTTTTGGTGAACTTAAAATTGGTTATGAATTGATTGATTGTATTGATTATTTTTATTGATTATTGGATGATATCTTGTCGGTATTTAATTATGGAGTAAAAATTTGACTGCTGCATGTTAGTGTGAATCAAATATGTTTGAATTAAACTGGACTGGATTGTCATTGGAATAAATAATTTAAACAAAAGGCAGCAGCTATTGATCGCGTGTCGGGTATCCGTACCCATTAGGTGCCCTGTTAGGATAGAGTCTATTTTAAGGAATTGACTCGAATCCCCAATAGGTGAAGTCCAGGTAAGTAAATCCCATAGATCCAAAGTCTCGTTAGGTGTTTGGGACCTGCGCTAGATCATTAGCAACCTGGTAAATCGATAAAATAAATAATGAAACATCTAAGGAAGCACAAAAGAAGAGAACAAAGAAAAGGCCCTAATGAGCTAATGGTCTATGCGGTAAGAAAATCCAGGGTGAAGGTAAGAAATCCTATTGGGTGAAGACACCATCCTAACAGGTGCATACAAGAACACCTAATGGTACTTTATAAGAAAAGACAAGAAAGAAAAGAAAAGAATAAAGGAAAGAGGAAAGATGAGAAAAAACTAAGAAAGCTGAAAAAGAATGTTAAGAAAATAATTTTGTAGGAAATGCCACATATTATGATTGTGAATGATGCATGTCTGTGTTGTGAAATACTTGAATATGATTATGATTGTGCATGACTTGATCGTATGTATGGCTATTAAAAATGTAGTTCCTAAGTATTTGGTATACTCACCCTTTAGCATTTTTATACAGGTACCGAGTTAGATGTGGTGCTGGCCGAGCAGGAAAGCTCTCCCCCACAGGGAGAGTAATTGTTATGATCATTTTGGTTAAAAAACTTGGAATCATCTAGTGTCGGTTTAAAGACTTATGACTATGTTTATTTTCCTAACTTGTTACGTAACTATGGGTATTTGATGATAGACGTATGTTTTGAAATTAAAACGGTAACCACAACTAGACAAACAGACTAAGGTGACACATTTTGATTATATGTCTTTTTAGACCTAGAAAAAAAGTCATTATTATTATTATTCTGGCTGCCTGGATTATTTATTTGTTATTTGCAGGTGTTAGGAAAAGTGTGGAAAGTCCCGAAAACAGAGGAAACTCTGTCGGATTTTCCAAAACTTTAAAGGAACTAAAATCAGTCTTGAACATAATTAAGTAAAGAAATTTAAAAAAAAAAGATGTCCTGTGCACTCTATTTTCCGGAAAGGTAAATAAAAAGATAATTAATTTATTATATATATAAAAGTTAAATTTGTTAGCGCTATAACTCTGATATACGAATTAAATTTGAAACTAACTTAGTAAAAAGATATAATTTAATGAAATAGATAATAATAAAAATAGGGTGTCACATTTATGGTATCAGAGTAGTTGTCCTCGGCCAAGGAGTTTCGAATGACTCCTTTGGCTTCTCACCAAGCGAGAAACCCTTAAGTGTCAGTTTATAGTTATTATTTCTAGGATAACTGTAGGATTGTTTAATTATCTTATATAATGACTAAATGTTCATTCAGGATGGCTCGTCGACAAAACGACAACGACCGTCTTGCTGCGATCCTCGAGAATCTGGTTCAAGCAAACCAGAATCAAGGAGCGCATATTGTTGCTGCTGTTGCAGCTGTCGTGGCAGTTATGCACCCCCAGGCGCCAACCCCAGCTGAAGTGGATTGGTTAGCTAGATTCAGAAAGAATGACCCACCGAAGTTCGAGGGGGGTCATAACCCTGATGGAGCACAGAAATGGCTCCAGGAAGTGGAGAAAATCTTCCGCTCTTTACAACCGCCACAGGGGGATCGGGTCCATTTAGCAGAGGTGATGTTAGCAGGCGAAGCTGAATATTGGTGGGAACAACAACGTCGAGGATTCGAAGCACGGAACGAGGATGTGGATTGGGGAATGTTCAGAACTCGCTTCCTGGGGAAGTATTTTCCCGAGGATGTGCGACGAGAGAAGGATATTGCATTCCTTTAATTGGCACAAGGAAGCTTTAGCGTCGGGGAGTATACGGCGCAGTTCGAGGACTTGATCCGATACTCGGGCAGTTACCGAGACGCTGATGAGAGAACCAAATGCATCAAGTTTGAGTCCGGCCTCCGTCCAGAGATTAAGATGATGTTTGAGTATCAGAATATAGCAAACTTGGCATAATTGGTGAATATGTTAGGTACCTTTGAGAAGAGCCTGAAGCATAAGCTAGATGATGATAAGAGCAAGGCAGTGCAGAGATCAGGGGGTCCTAGCAAGGGCAAGGAGACACAAACTAGATTCAGTCCTTACTCTGGTGGTAATAAAAGGATGACTACTCCTTCCAAGGTCAGTTCGACAGGTAACATATCAGGTCCCATCTCTCAGTGCCAACATTGTGGCAGGAGGCATTCCGGGGAGTGTTGGTTCAAGGATCAAGAAAGGAAACCAAATACTTGTTTCTCTTGCGGACAGACTGGACATTTCTTCTACTAGTGCCCTCAGAGGAATGTGAAGAAGGAAGTGAATACTGCTAGAGCGCAACTGGCCAAGGGAAAGCAGCCCATTCAGAAGGGCAAAGTTTACACTATGGATGGCGAAGAGGTTGAGGAAGTAGATGAGCTCATTAGAGGTACAGGCACTTTAAATAATGTTCATTGTCAGATCTTATTTGATTGTGGGGCAACCCACTCGTTTATCTCCTTAGCTTGTATGTAAAGGATAGGGTTTGTAACACCCCAAAATTTTAATCCCCGATTAATGAAATGTTAATTATAAATTAATTATAATTAATTATTTCCATATTAATCCTTGATTAAAATATGTGTTTATATAGTTGGTATATGTGTGTGAATTGATTTAATAAATATAATAAATACCTAAGATGAGTATTTTGCATATTAGTCCCTGGGTTGGGACCTAGAGGTAATTATAGGAAAGATTTTGGAGGGAAAGTAAATAAAATAATTATTTTTCAAAAATTGGGAAAAATACTCGAGTATTTTCTGAAAAACTCGAGTATTCTGGGTCAAACTGCACGAGTGAGTGCATTTGGTGAGTCACCGCCAACGATTCCGTGTCGTTGACACGAAATCATCATCTTGCCACCACCCTAGTAGTCGTGTCGACCTGCATGAGTGTTTCCCCACTCTATTTAAGCCAATCAACACCAAATTGCTGAGCTTCTTGATCAAATTCGGGTGTGTTGCTTCAGTTAGGGTTCCTGGGTTTTGCTCTTCGATTCTCCTTCAATTCTGAGTGTTAGGATTCGAATGATACACGAATACAAAGCTCACATCACGAGCTTTGTATAAACACCAAAATTGTGAGGATTGAGTGAGTGTGTTGGGAGAATTGGAGCTGAGAAGTGAAGCTGTTCTTGGTCAAGTTGGTGTCTGGAGCTTACTTTGATCATCGATTTCGGTAAGCTCGTGAATCCCTGAGTCTCAAACTTAATTCCTTTAGTTAGTTGATGTTGTATAGAGTCTAGAAATCTAATTTTTCCCAATTCTTATCTCTGTTTGGTGGGTAAACCAATTCGGTTTTGGTGATGCACTCAAAACTGCTCTGCATGTGAAGTTCAAGTTGATTTCTGGTGTTGGAGCTCTTTTCTTGGATTTCTTTCTGTTGATTCACATCTGAGAGGTAAGGGGAATTAATTATATTCACTAGATAGAGATTAAATTCCATTATTTGTGTTAGAGAGCCACCAAGAGGCTCTAAGGGCTTAGATTGAATAGGAACTTTGGTTTGGAGACCAAGCTTTGCTCTAAAACTGTGTTGAGCAAGTTTTATACCATGCATGCAAGCTTAAATGACCATTGTTTTATGAGTGTTATGCTTATTTTGCAATTTGCGGTGTTGGGTTGCTAAATTGTGTAAATTATGCATAAATGGTTGATTCTCTGTCAAATTGGTTATTTGATATGAAATGAGTATTGCAACATGTTCAATATATGGTATGTGAACTACTGAGATCACTGGTTTGGATTAAAAGTGTTTAGAAATTGAAATGGTATGTAAAAACCAAGTTTCACTCTGTTCTGTCTGCATATACTCGAGTATTTGGCTTAACACTCTAGTATTTCGTGGTGCACCAGAGTGAAAATTGGCACACCAACTTGGGAATCAGATTGGACACTCGAGTAATGTATGAACTACTCGAGTATTCTGGGTAATGGAATACTCGAGTATCTCATGAATTACTCGAGTATATTTATGAAGACCTGAAAACCTAAATCTCTAAAAAGACATGAACGACTCGAGTATAATTATGAACCACTCGAGTAGAATCTGGAAAATGATAAACTACTCGAGTATTTTGGAAAACACTCGAGTATTTTTAGTCAGGCACTTAAAATACCATTTTCAATTCTAAGTCATTTGTAACTCTTAAAGGACAATAAACCAAGTGATCCTGGACTTAAAAGAAACTGATTGATGTTATGATATTTTCATTTGAATAATGATGATACGTTGCTCGGGAGGCACGTAGTGTATTAATAAAAGGACGAAACATCAATCAATTCCTTTTAAGTAAAGTTAATGCATTCATACTGGAGTTTGGATGGTAGGACGTATATCATGTTTTTGGTAAACATGTGGAGGGCCTCTGGGAGTGCCAATACGCTTGCTTGATGACACGTCGTTGACGTGGTCGGCTGAGTGGATGCCGATATGGTTATACCATTTGGATGACGGTCCGTTTGGATGACGGGATATGCTCGGGCGGCATGGATACCAAGCTTGTCGTGTACATTCTAGGTGAATGTACGAATTGTTGCATACCTAGGAATACAACGCACTGTTGAGTGCTGGGTTGTCAGGGATGGACGTCAGAGAGTGACATAGTATGATGGAGATAGGCTTGAGAGCTAAAGTCATGCATCATGCCACTCATTTAAATTAATTGTGATAAATGAAATAAGTGTGAGCATCCTATGTGCATTCATTAACTGCTAAGTGTTATATGTGATTGTTATTAATTGATGTATTATTATCTTTCATATGTTGCATGATTTATTCTCTATTGATTATGTGAGTAGAATTGCTTACCCCTATGCCCTTGTAGGTGATGTCTCGTTACATTGCTTGCATCGAGATCCGGCCACTTCCTAGTGGCGTATGGATCTATGAGGACCATCGCGTGGTGTATGAAGGGGAGGTAGAGTTCACATTCTACCACCCTAACCCGCTGATGCGATTCCGTCCTCGTAGGTTTAGGATTCCCATCATATACACTATGCATGTACCCCCGTTTTATACTTATCATGGACCACCTCCCATGCGACCAGCTCGCTCTTACCATAGTTTTCATTTTCGACCTACCCGCTCTCACCCTTTTACTTCAAGAGTTGTCCGCGAGGAGACTCCCCCTTCTTATCCGAGGAGCCCCGTCAGGGTTTCACCATCACCTGACCCGGTACCCAGTGGTAGGGTACACTCTCCCTCGGACGAGATCGAGGAGGATCCGGTGGAGGACGAGATTGGGAGCGAGCCTGTCGTGCATTCTACTGGGAGTGACTGGAGGGACGATGATCCCTAGGTACATGGATATGGTGTATGATGTGGAACCGAGGATCCGGTGTGTGGAGGAGATGTGCTGCTGCTGCTGTGATGATGATGCTACTACCTTATTACCTATGTTTTTGGGAGACTACTGCTGCTACTACTACTGCATCTGATGCTGATGGATCTACGTGCCTATCCCTGGGGTTGTATTTTGATGATGTATATATTGTACATATGTTTTACTCTAGGGTTATAGTATCATAGTGATGTAGATCTGTTTATATGGACTTGCTATATTTTGGAACTTGGTGACTTATCTCATGGACTATGTATGTATGACTCTTTCGTATATATGAAAATCTATGTTTATATTATATCAGTTGCATAGTCCAGTAATTTCCGCTTACTCTGATTTAACTTATAAATGAGCTCGGCTATAAGTATTAATTGATGGTATCAGTTTTATTGAACAAAGTATGGGTAGCTTCAATTGATTGTGAAATGTAAAGAAATTTCTAAAGAACGAATGTTATCCTGCTTGAGAAAAGGTTTTAGAAATCGCCGAACTCGATACAAGTGTTTTAAAGGATTTTAGAATTTATTCTCCAAGAGTTCCATTAGATGAATTGTGCACCCGCTTTAAAGAAAATTTTATTTACCATATTTTCTTAGCTCACAAGTCCATATATTATCCAATATAAAGCATAAATACTATATTATATTTGGGTAATCCGGAAGGGTGTCACACTTAGTGGTATCAGAGCAAAAGTCAGATCCTGTAGTAGTAGAAGTGGTTCCAGAAGGGTAGCCATCAACATCAAGCAGGTATCTCCAAAGTATTTAGTACTTTGAATGTTATTAAATTACTCATTGAGTTTTGTATTACCCCTGATTTGTTTGCATCTTGTCTCTTTTGAGTACAAGACGCAATTGATTGTAGATCTAATAAGCTTAGGATAGAGCCTTAGTATAGGTGGTGTGATGGAAGTTTCTTTAAGTTCAACATATGTGACCGTAAGCCCATAGCGCAGGTCTAATATGGCAACTAGAAACCAAAATCACACCAACGCGATGTTGGAGCGAATCACCACGGTATTGGAAACCATGCAAAGGCAGTCTCAGCAACCATCTCAACCGGCTAATCCGCCTCATCAGTGTAATATGGGAAACACTGAGGCGAAGACTCTGGCTGATTTTAGGAGCTGCAATCCGCCAAAGTTTGAAGGAGGATTTAAACCGGAGGAAGCCAACAAATGGATTCATACTATGGACAAGATTTTGAGGACGTTGGAATGTTCGGATGCTCAGAAGGTGGCATATGCAACCTATATGCTGGAGGATGAGGCTGAGAATTGGTGGAATCACACCATGCAGCTTTTACAATATGAAGGAAGGGAGATAAGTTGGGGAGTATTTATGGAGAAGTTTCTCCAGAAGTATTTTCCTGAGGATCTGAGAAGGAAGAAGGAGGTGGAGTTTCTGCAGTTGAAGCAAGGGAACATGAGTGTGGGCGAGTACGCGGCAAGGTTTGAAGAGCTGATGAAGTACTCTCCATACTACCAGAACAATCCAGACGAGAGGAGCAAGTGCATCAAGTTTGAAGGTGGATTGAGGCCAAAGTTGAAGTCAATTTTCAGCTATCAGCGGATTCAAAGTTTTCCTGCACTCGTGGATATGTGTAGGATGTATGAAGATGATACAAAGGCTGAGGAGGTGCAAGTCTTGGACAAGAAGGACAATCAGAGCTATGGACCTTAGAGGCGTAAAGGTTCCAACAACCGAGGCAAAGGTCCATATGATCGCCGAGGGAAAGGTAAAGGAAAAGCTGGTGGTTCTGATGGAAGGAATTATCGGAGTGAAGCTCCATTCTGTGACAAGTGCAAGTGCAATCACTATGGCTGTGTGTGTTGGGGGACAAGTGGTTGCTTTAATTGTGGAAAGCCGGGGCATTTTGCAAGAGATTGCAAAGAACCGGCCAAAGTCAACTCCAGAGAAACTGCAGATAGACCGGTGACTCAAGGAAGGGTCTTCACCCTTAGTGGTGTGGAAGCGAATCGATCTTCTGATCTGGTGCAAGGTAAATACTTGCTTAATGGTTAGTTTTGCCATGTTTTGTTTGACTCTGGTGCAACGCATTCATTTGTTTCATATGAATGTGTAAACCGTTTAGGCTTGCTCATGTCTGAAATGCCTTATGTTCTTAAAGTAGAAACTCCTACCAATGCTCCTATAATTGTTTCTAGAGCATGTCTTAACTGTTGTATAGAAGTGTTAGGACGGACCTCTGAAGTAGATTTGATCTGCTTACCCTTAGCACAATTAGATGTGATCTTGGGGATGGACTGGTTAAGTCAGAACCAAGTGATCATTGACTGTGATAGAAAACTGGTAACCTATAGAAACCCAAAACCATCTGGTTACGTGTGTCTGTTCAATGCTGAGATGGAGGAAGTTGGTCCGAAGATGGAAGAGATTCCTGTTGTCCGAGAGTTTCCGGAAGTGTTTACTGACGAGATTCCTGGTCTGCCACCAAGAAGAGAGATAGAATTTGGCATCGATCTAGTTCCGGGAGCTGGTCCTATTTCTATCGCTCCCTATAGAATGGCACCACCGGAAATGGCAGAGATGAAGAAGCAGATTGAAGAGTTGTTGCAGAAACAGATGATCTGACCAAGCGTCTCACCTTGGGGAGCTCCTGTCTTATTCGTCAAGAAGAAAGATGGTAGCATGAGGATGTGCATAGACTATCGGCAGCTGAATAAGGTCACCATCAAGAACAAGTATCCGTTGCCGCGGATAGATGACCTTATGGACCAAGTGCGTGGGGCCTCGGTATTTTCTAAGATTGATTTGAGGTCGGGGTACCATCAGATCAAGATTAGAGAGGAGGATATCTCTAAGACTGCATTTCGATCTCGATACGGACATTATGAGTATGTCGTAATGCCGTTCGGATTGACTAATGCACCAGCTATCTTCATGGACTACATGAATCGAATCTTTAGACCTTATTTAGATTCATTCGTGGTTGTGTTCATTGACGATATTCTGATATACTCTAAGAGCCCCGAAGAGCATGCTGAACATTTGAGGGCAGTGTTGAGCATCCTGAAGGAGAAGCAATTGTACGCCAAACTTACAAAATGTAGTTCTGGCTGAAGGAGGTTAAGTTCTTGGGGCATGTGATTTCAGACAAAGGAATAGTCGTTGATCCGACGAAGGTAAGTTCGGTTTTGCAATGGGAGCAACCAAAGTCGGTCACGGAAGTCAGAAGTTTTCTTGGTTTGGCTGGGTATTATAGAAGGTTCATCGAAGGTTTCTCGAAGATTGCACTGCCTCTGACGAAGTTGACTAGGAAAGATCAACCATTTCTGTGGGATGAGAAATGTGAAAGTAGTTTTCAAGAGCTGAAGGAAAGGTTGACATTGTATCCTGTATTGGTGTTGCCCGATACACAGAAGAGTTTTGATGTGTACTGTGACGCGTCGAAACAAGGTCTTGGGTGTGTTTTGATGCAGGAGGGGCAAGTTGTCGCCTACGCCTCGAGACAGCTAAAATTTCATGAGATGAACTATCCAACTCACGATCTGGAGTTGGCAGCTGTGGTGTTTGCCTTAAAGATTTGGAGACACTATCTCTATGGCACTACGTTCCGGGTGTTTAGTGACCATAAGAGTTTAAAATACCTCTTTGATCAAAAGGAGTTGAATATGAGGCAACGCCGATGGATGGAGTTTTTGAAGGATTATGAGTTTGAGCTCCATTATCATCCTGGGAAGGCAAACGTTGTGGCGGATGCATTGAGTAGAAAGGCAATGCACATCAGTGCAATGATGGTCAGAGAAGCCGCACTGATAGAGGAGTTCCGGGATTTGAGTCTGACGATGCAAGTGGAGCCGACAAGTATCAAGATGGGGATGCTGCAGATTGCTAACGAGTTTCTGCAAAGGATACGGGAATTGCAACACAAGGATGGGAGACTCATGGAAAAGAGGAAGTTGATGCAAGAAGGTAAGGAGTTGGAAATTCAAGAAGGGAAGGATGGAATCCTTCGCTTTGAAACGAGGATTTGTGTGCCTGATGATTTGGAAGTAAGAAGGATGATTTTGGATGAAGCGCATAAGAGTAAGATGAGTATGCATCTGGGAGCTACTAAAATGTACCAGGACTTAAAGAAGCTATTTTGGTGGCCTGGTTTGAAGAGAGAGGTAGCTGAATATGCGGCATGTTGTTTGGTATGTCAAAAGGCCAAGGTGGAACATCAAAGGCCAGGAGGAGAGTTACTCCCATTAGAAGTTCCCGTATGGAAGTGGGACAGCATCTCGATGGATTTTGTGTCAGGATTGCCAAAGACATCTACTGGTCATGATGCAATTTGGGTGATCGTGGACCGTTTGACCAAGTCAGCGCATTTCATTCCCGTGAATATGCGCTACTCATTGGAAAAGCTCACTCAGTTGTACATCAAGGAAGTTGTTCGTCTGCACGGAGTACCATCAAGCATTGTGTCTGATCGCGATCCGAGGTTTACATCAAAGTTTTGGGAAGATCTGCATAGAGCCTTGGGTTCAAGATTGAAGCTAAGTTCTGCATATCACCCTCAGACTGATGGTCAAACGGAAAGGACTATTCAGTCATTGGAGGACATTCTACGAGCCTGTGCTTTGGAAGGACAAGGGAATTGGGAGCAAATGTTACCACTCGTGGAATTCACTTACAACAACAGCTATCACACGAGCATTGGAATGGCACCATTTGAAGCTTTGTATGGGAGAAAGTGTCAGACGCCGTTATGCTGGTTTCAAGTGGGGGAGAATTCTCTGGTTGGGCCAGATTTTGTGCAAGAGACCACGGAGCAGATCAAGATGATTCAAGCAAAGATGAAAACGGCTCAGAGTAGGCAGAAAAGCTATGCTGATAGGAGAAGGAAACCTTTAGAGTTTGCTGAAGGAGACCACGTGTTCATTAGAATAGTACCAACCAAAGGTGTTAGTAGAGCCTTGAAAACCCAGAAATTATCACCTAAGTTCATTGGTCCCTACCAAATTCTCAAAAGAATCGGCCCAGTAGCTTATCGGTTAGCCCTGCCTCCATCATTAGCTAACCTCCACAATGTGTTCCATGTGTCTCAGTTGAAGAAATATGTCCATGACCCCACCATTGTCCTTAGAATCCAACCGGATAACTTAGAAGTTCATAAGAACCTAACCTTCAAAGTTGTGCCAGTTCGTATTGAAGATCGAAGAATCAAGCAGCTTAGAGGAAAAGACATCCATCTGGTCAAAGTTGTCTGGGTCTGTGGAGATGTGATAGAAGCATCATGGGAGTTAGAGGATAAGATGCGTCAGGATTATCCTGACTTGTTTGTATGAGTTGAATTTCGGGGACGAAATTCCTTGTAAGTGGGGGAGTAGTGTAACACCCCAAAATTTTAATCCCCGATTAATGAAATGTTAATTATAAATTAATTATAATTAATTATTTCCATATTAATCCTTGATTAAAATATGTGTTTATATAGCTGGTATATGTGTGTGAATTGATTTAATAAATATAACAAATACCTAAGATGAGTGTTTTGCATATTAGTCCCTGGGTTGGGACCTAGAGGTAATTATAGGAAAGATTTTGGAGGGAAAGTAAATAAAATAATTATTTTTCAAAAATTGGGAAAAATACTCGAGTATTTTCTGAAAAACTCGAGTATTCTGGGTCAAACTGCACGAGTGAGTACGTTTGGTGAGTCACCGCCAACGATTCCGTGTCGTTGACACGAAATCATCATCTTGCCACCACCCTAGTAGTCGTGTCGACCTGCATGAGTGTTTCCCCACTCTATTTAAGCCAATCAACACCAAATTGCTGAGCTTCTTGGTCAAATTCGGGTGTGTTGCTTCAGTTAGGGTTCCTGGGTTTTGCTCTTCGATTCTCCTTCAATTCTGAGTGTTAGGATTCGAATGATACACGAATACAAAGCTCACATCACGAGCTTTGTATAAACACCAAAATTGTGAGGATTGAGTGAGTGTGTTGGGAGAATTGGAGCTGAGAAGTGAAGCTGTTCTTGGTCAAGTTGGTGTCTGGAGCTTACTTTGATCATCGATTTCGGTAAGCTCGTGAATCCATGAGTCTCAAACTTAATTCCTTTAGTTAGTTGATGTTGTATAGAGTCTAGAAATCTAATTTTTCCCAATTCTTATCTCTGTTTGGTGGGTAAACCAATTCGGATTTGGTGATGCACTCAAAACTGCTCTGCATGTGAAGTTCAAGTTGATTTCTGGTGTTGGAGCTCTTTTCTTGGATTTCTTTCTGTTGATTCACATCTGAGAGGTAAGGGGAATTAATTATATTCACTAGATAGAGATTAAATTCCATTATTTGTGTTAGAGAGCCACCAAGAGGCTCTAAGGGCTTAGATTGAATAGGAACTTTGGTTTGGAGACCAAGCTTTGCTCTAAAACTGTGTTGAGCAAGTTTTATACCATGCATGCAAGCTTAAATGACCATTGTTTTATGAGTGTTATGCTTATTTTGCAATTTGCGGTGTTGGGTTGCTAAATTGTGTAAATTATGCATAAATGGTTGATTCTCTGTCAAATTGGTTATTTGATATGAAATGAGTATTGCAACATGTTCAATATATGGTATGTGAACTACTGAGATCACTGGTTTGGATTGAAAGTGTTTAGAAATTGAAATGGTATGTAAAAACCAAGTTTCACTCTGTTTTGTCTACATATACTCGAGTATTTGGCTTAACACTCGAGTATTTCGTGGTGCACTAGAGTGAAAATTAGCGCACCAACTTGGGAATCAGATTGGACACTCGAGTAATGTATGAACTACTCGAGTATTCTGGGTAATGGAATACTCGAGTATCTCATGAATTACTCGAGTATATTTATGAAGACCTGAAAACCTAAATCTCTGAAAAGACATGAACGACTCGAGTATAATTATGAACCACTCGAGTAGAATCTGGAAAATGATAAACTACTCGAGTATTTTGGAAAACAGTCGAGTATTTTTAGTCAGGCACTTAAAATACCATTTTCAATTCTAAGTCATTTGTAACTCTTAAAGGACAATAAACCAAGTGATCCTGGACTTAAAAGAAACTGATTGATGTTATGATATTTTCATTTGAATAATGATGATACGTTGCTCGGGAGGCACGTAGTGTATTAATAAAAGGACGAAACATCAATCAATTCCTTTTAAGTAAAGTTAATGCATTCATACTGGAGTTTGGATGGTAGGACGTATATCATGTTTTTGGTAAACATGTGGAGGGCCTCTGGGAGTGCCAATACGCTTGCTTGATGACACGTCGTTGACGTGGTCGGCTGAGTGGATGCCGATATGGTTATACCGTTTGGATGACGGTCCGTTTGGATGACGGGATATGCTCGGGTGGCATGGATACCAAGCTTGTCGTGTACATTCTAGGTGAATGTACGAATTGTTGTATACCTAGGAATACAACGCACTGTTGAGTGCTGGGTTGTCAGGGATGGACGTCAGAGAGTGACATAGTATGATGGAGATAGGCTTGAGAGCTAAAGTCATGCATCATGCCACTCATTTAAATTAATTGTGGTAAATGAAATAAGTGTGAGCATCCTATGTGCATTCATTAACTACTAAGTGTTATATGTGATTGTTATTAATTGATGTATTATTATCTTTCATATGTTGCATGATTTATTCTCTATTGATTATGTGAGTAGAATTGCTTACCCCTATGCCCTTGTAGGTGATGTCTCGTTACATTGCTTGCATCGAGATCCGGTGACTTCCTAGTGGCGTATGGATCTATGAGGACCATCGCGCGGTGTATGAAGGGGAGGTAGAGTTCACATTCTACCACCCTAACCCGCTGATGCGATTCCGTCCTCGTAGGTTTAGGATTCCCATCATATACACTATGCATGTACCCCCGGTTTATACTTATCATGGACCACCTTCCATGCGACCAGCTCGCTCTTACCATAGTTTTCATTTTCGACCTACCCGCTCTCACCCTTTTACTTCAAGAGTTGTCCGCGAGGAGACTCCCCCTTCTAATCCGAGGAGCCCCGTCAGGGTTTCACCATCACGTGACCCGGTACCCAGTGGTAGGGTACACTCTCCCTCGGACGAGATCGAGGAGCATCCGGTGGAGGACGAGAGTGGGAGCGAGCCTGTCGTGCATTCTACTGGGAGTGACTGGAGGGACGATGATCCCTAGGTACATGGATATGGTGTATGATGTGGAACCGAGGATCCGGTGTGTGGAGGAGATGTGCTGCTGCTGCTGTGATGATGATGCTACTACCTTATTACCTATGTTTTTGGGAGACTACTGCTGCTACTACTACTGCATCTGATGCTGATGGATCTACTTATATGCTTATTTTGCAATTTGCGGTGTTGGGTTGCTAAATTGTGTAAATTATGCATAAATGGTTGATTCTCTGTCAAATTGGTTATTTGATATGAAATGAGTATTGCAACATGTTCAATATATGGTATGTGAACTACTGAGATCACTGGTTTGGATTAAAAGTGTTTAGAAATTGAAATGGTATGTAAAAACCAAGTTTCACTCTGTTCTGTCTGCATATACTCGAGTATTTGGCTTAACACTCGAGTATTTCGTGGTGCACCAGAGTGAAAATTGGCGCACCAACTTGGGAATCAGATTGGACACTCGAGTAATGTATGAACTACTCGAGTATTCTGGGTAATGGAATACTCGAGTATCTCATGAATTACTCGAGTATATTTATGAAGACCTGAAAACCTAAATCTCTGAAAAGACATGAACGACTCGAGTATAATTATGAACCACTCGAGTAGAATCTGGAAAATGATAAACTACTCGAGTATTTTGGAAAACACTCGAGTATTTTTAGTCAGGCACTTAAAATACCATTTTCAATTCTAAGTCATTTGTAACTCTTAAAGGACAATAAACCAAGTGATCCTGGACTTAAAAGAAACTGATTGATGTTATGATATTTTCATTTGAATAATGATGATACGTTGCTCGGGAGGCACGTAGTGTATTAATAAAAGGACGAAACATCAATCAATTCCTTTTAAGTAAAGTTAATGCATTCATACTGGAGTTTGGATGGTAGGACGTATATCATGTTTTTGGTAAACATGTGGAGGGCCTCTAGGAGTGCCAATACGCTTGCTTGATGACACGTCGTTGACGTGGTCGGCTGAGTGGATGCCGATATGGTTATACCGTTTGGATGACGGTCCGTTTGGATGACGGGATATGCTCGGGTGGCATGGATACCAAGCTTGTCGTGTACATTCTAGGTGAATGTACGAATTGTTGTATACCTAGGAATACAACGCACTGTTGAGTGCTGGGTTGTCAGGGATGGACGTCAGAGAGTGACATAGTATGATGGAGATAGGCTTGAGAGCTAAAGTCATGCATCATGCCACTCATTTAAATTAATTGTGGTAAATGAAATAAGTGTGAGCATCCTATGTGCATTCATTAACTACTAAGTGTTATATGTGATTGTTATTAATTGATGTATTATTATCTTTCATATGTTGCATGATTTATTCTCTATTGATTATGTGAGTAGAATTGCTTACCCCTATGCCCTTGTAGGTGATGTCTCGTTACATTGCTTGCATCGAGATCCGGCGACTTCCTAGTGGCGTATGGATCTATGAGGACCATCGCGCGGTGTATGAAGGGGAGGTAGAGTTCACATTCTACCACCCTAACCCGCTGATGCGATTCCGTCCTCGTAGGTTTAGGATTCCCATCATATACACTATGCATGTACCCCCGGTTTATACTTATCATGGACCACCTTCCATGCGACCAGCTCACTCTTACCATAGTTTTCATTTTCGACCTACCCGCTCTCACCCTTTTACTTCAAGAGTTGTCCGCGAGGAGACTCCCCCTTCTTATCCGAGGAGCCCCGTCAGGGTTTCACCATCACGTGACCCGGTACCCAGTGGTAGGGTACACTCTCCCTCGGACGAGATCGAGGAGGATCCGGTGGAGGACGAGAGTGGGAGCGAGCCTGTCGTGCATTCTACTGGGAGTGACTGGAGGGACGATGATCCCTAGGTACATGGATATGGTGTATGATGTGGAACCGAGGATCCGGTGTGTGGAGGAGATGTGCTGCTGCTGCTGTGATGATGATGCTACTACCTTATTACCTATGTTTTTGGGAGACTACTGCTGCTACTACTACTGCATCTGATGCTGATGGATCTACGTGCCTATCCCTGGGGTTGTATTTTGATGATGTATATATTGTACATATGTTTTACTCTAGGGTTATAGTATCATAGTGATGTAGATCTGTTTATATGGACTTGCTATATTTTGGAACTTGGTGACTTATCTCATGGACTATGTATGTATGACTCTTTCGTATATATGAAAATCTATGTTTATATTATATCAGTTGCATAGTCCAGTAATTTCCGCTTACTCTGATTTAACTTATAAATGAGCTCGGCTATAAGTATTAATTGATGGTATCAGTTTTATTGAACAAAGTATGGGTAGCTTCAATTGATTGTGAAATGTAAAGAAATTTCTAAAGAACGAATGTTATCCTGCTTGAGAAAAGGTTTTAGAAATCGTCGAACTCGATACAAGTGTTTTAAAGGATTTTAGAATTTATTCTCCAAGAGTTCCATTAGATGAATTGTGCACCCGCTTTAAAGAAAATTTTATTTACCATATTTTCTTAGCTCACAAGTCCATATATTATCCAATATAAAGCATAAATACTATATTATATTTGGGTAATCCGGAAGGGTGTCACAGGGTTGGCACCGGTGGAGATGTCGTACAAACTTGTGGTATCGACGCCTACAAGAACTTCAGTGACCACATCTCTAGTGTGCACGGATTGTTCCTTGAAAGTACATGGGCGAGAGTTTTTCATTAACCTAATATGCTTGCCACTGAAAGGATTGGATGGCGAGCAACATGGTTATAATTGATTGTCATAAAAAGGCAGTTATATTTCACACCCCGAACCTAGCAGCCATGGAGATTGAGACAGAGCAGGATGTGAAAAATATTCCGGTGGTTCAGGAATTCCTTGAAGTGTTCCCTGATGATATTCCTGGATTACTGCCACATCGGGAAGTAGAATTCGGCATTGATTTAGTTCCCGGTGCAGGACCAATATCCATGTCTCCTTATCGGATGGCGACAATAGAATTAGCCATACTGAAGAAGCAGCTAGAAGAGTTACTTGAGAAAAAGTTCATTCGGCCGAGTGTGTCACCATGGGGAGCGCCAGAGCTATTTGTGAAAAAGAAGGACGGGAGTTTTCGTATGTGCATCGACTACAGGCAGTTGAATGGAGTGACGATCAAGAACAAATATCCGCTACCTAGAATCGATGATTTATTGGATCAATTGAGGGGAGCCTCTGTATTCTCTAAGATAGACCTCCGATCCGGCTATCACCAGATCCGCCTCCGAGAGGCCGACGTTCCCAAGACAGCATTCCGCACCCGCTATGGGCACTTTGAGTATGTTGTTATGCCCTTCGGCCTGACGAATGCACCTGCAATATTCATGGATTACATGAATCGCATTTTCCGGCCTTATTTGGATTCATTCGTCGTGGTTTTCATTGACGACATTCTAATCTATTCCAAGAGCCCTAGTGAGCACATCGAGCATTTGAGAACGGTGTTGCAGATTCTCAAAGAAAAGCAGCTTTATGCCAAACTTTTGAAGTGTAGTTTCTGGTTGAGTGAAGTTTATTTCTTGGTCCATGTGATTTCTGAACAAGGAGTGGCCGTTGATTCTTCTAAGGTGGAAGTAGTGCTTAAGTGGGAGAGACCCACAATGGTGACCGAATTCCGTAGTTTCTTAGGCATGGTGGGTTACTATCGATTCATAGAAGGATTCTCCAAGTTAGCACTTCTGCTAACTAAGCTGACTAGAAAGGATGGACCCTGTCAGTGGACACCCCAATGTGACAAAGTTTCGAGGAATTGAAGAAGAGACTGACTAGCTCACCTGTTCTGATTTTGCTGGATCCAACTCAGTCTTTCGACGTGTATTGTGATGCTTCGAAACAGGGACTTGGTTGTGTCTTAATGCAATGAGGGAAAGTTGTGGCCTATGTGTCTAGACAACTCCGGCAACACAAAAAAAACTATCCTACACATGATCTCGAATTAGCAGCTGTAGTATTTGCACTGAAGCTCTAGAGGCATTATCTATACGACATTCAATTCGAGGTTTTCAGCGATCATAAGAGCCTTAAATATCTCTTTGATCAGAAAGAGCTGAACATGAGGCAACAAAGGTGGATGGAGTTTTTGAAGGACTATGATTTCCATCTTCAATATCATCCAGGCAAGGCTAATGTAGTGGTCGATGCTGTAAGTCGTAAGACTCTGCATGTGAGCAATCTAATGGTCAAGGAGATGCAACTGATGCAAGAGTTTAGCAATCTCAACTTGGGTGTTCAAATGAAAGAAAACAGCGTTGTCCTGGAAATGTTGCAAGTGACAAATGAGTTCGTCAGATTGATTAGGGAAAGACAAGTAGACGACGAAGAGTTGCAAAAGAACTTGGAAAGAATGACTGATGAAGTAGAGCCTGAATTCAAGAAAGGCGCTGATGGCATTATTCGCTTCAGAAATCTGGTGTGCATTCCTATGGACTTCGAAGTAAGGAGAATGGTCCTAGAGGAAGCCCACAAAACTAAGCTAAGTCTCCATCCAAGCAAACCATATAAATTATACATCAATTAACCCAAAAAAAAATATTCCTATACTTAATTTTTGAAATTTAACCAATAAGTCAACCAATCTATATAGGTACAACTAAGATGTACCAAGATTTGAAAAGACTGTTCTGGTGGCCCGGATTGAAAAAGGACGTTGCCGACTACGTGTCTCGCTGCTTAGTTTGTCAAAAGGCTAAGATCGAGCACCATAAGCCGGGAGGTTTGTTGAGATCTTTGGAGATACCGGAATGGAAATGAGACAACATATCTATGGATTTCATTTCCGGTTTACCAAGAACCGCTACAGGTTGTGAAGCTATATGGGTTGTAGTAGATCGACTCATGAAGTGTGCTCATTTTATTCCTGTGAACATGAAGTACAGCATGGAGAAGCTGACACAGCTGTACATCCGTGACATAGTCAGATTACATGGAATTCCTACCAGCATTGTATCTGACCGTGATCCAAGGTTCCTATCCCGATTTTGGCAGAGTCTCCAGCAGATCCTAGGTACTAAGTTGAGATTTAGTACAGCCTATCACCCACAGACAGAGCGTACTATCCAATCTTTGGAAGATCTGTTGAGGACGTGTGTACTTGAGCAGGCAGGTAGTTGGGAGCAACTCTTACCACTAATTGAATTTACCTACAACAACATCTTCCATTCTAGCATCGGGATGGCACTGTTTGAGGCACTCTATGGTAGAAAATGCCAAACTCCACTCTGTTGGTTTCAGATGGGTGAGAATCTGTTACTTGGTCCTGATATTATCCGAGAGACCATAGAGAAGATCACTATGATCAAGAACAAAATGAGAGCCTCACAAGATCGCGAGAAAAGCTATGCAGATAAGTGTAGGAGACCCTTGGAGTTTGATGAGGGTGCTCATGTTTTCCTAAGGGTAACACCTACCAAGGGCATTGGTCGGGCACTGAAGTCAAGAAAATTGACTCCCAGATTCATTGGTCCTGACCAGATATTGGAGAAAGTTGGACCACTAGCCTACCGCAATGCATTACCTCAGCATTTGGCGAATCTTCATGACGCATTCCACGTTTCTCATCTTCGAAAATACGTTCATGACCCCTCACATGTGATTGAATTGGATGATGTGCCAGTGAAGGAGAATCTGACGTTTGAGGTGCAACCTGTCCGAATTGAAGATCGTCAGATTAAACAGCTTAGGGGCAAGGGAATTCCATTGGTGAAGGTAATATGGCATAGAAACAATGTGCAAGAGGCGACATGGGAAGTGGAAGACAAGATGAGGGAGTCGCATCCACAGTTGTTCAGTACCGACTGAATTTCGAGGACGAAATTCTGGTAAGTGGGAGAGAATTGTAACGTCCCGAATTTTGGCCTTTAGAAAAAAATTATAATAATTAAAATAATAATAATAATATTTTACTTATTATATTTTATCAAGCTTAATTTCAAGATTTAGAAGATATATTTAAAGTTGAATTTGGGTACTTTTTATTTATCAATAGATGTCTATAGGGATCGGTAACTGTTATTTTTTTAACTCGTTTTGGATAAAAGAAAAATACGGTGCTATTCCATGTAAATGTAAGAGTTATTAAATTTTTATTTAGAGTCTAAAACACATACACATATTAACTCACAAAAGAGAACAAAACATAAAATAATATTGTTTTTCCTAATTAACTACCCTAAGTGTAACATCCCCAAATTCATTAAGTGGTTGTGTGCCTTAGTTCGTAGAAGTGTGATAAGTGGTATAGCATCCTCAAATGTCGATTTCGTTTAGAAGCATTAATTAGTATTGGTATTAGTAAGTGTTTAGGATTAGCATTTAGCTAAGTGTAAAAAGATATGAGTTAAGAATAGATTAGAATGTGTTTAGGATGTAGGTTTTAGCTAAGAGTAAGTTAGAATGAGTGGTTATAGCTTAGAAGTCTTAGAAGTATGAAAGAAAGGCAATTTTCAGTGAATTAATCGATTAAGTGAGGCATTAATCGATTAAATTTTTAGCAATGTTCAGCCACTAATCGAGTAATGTGTGGCTTAATCGATTAAATTTTTAGCCACCTTCAGCCATTAATCGATTAATGGTAGGGCTAATCGATTAACCATGTTCTACTGACAAGTGTTAATCGATTAACCAAAGTGGTTAATCGATTAACCACTTCTCTTTCAGACTTAAAACCCATTTTTGAATACATTTTCACAGAATTTCCTCTCTCTTCTCCACGAGTTCTTCTTCTTCCTTTCACCTAGGGTTTTCAATTTCTCAAAGCTATCATCAAAGAACATCCAATTAGTGCCACAAATTACTTCCCCATTTCTTCCAAGCAATTTCCCTCTCCTTAATCTCAATTTCCTCTCTTTCTCACAAAACCCCCAAATCAACCCTAAACCCCACATTGCACAATTCATCAAGTAGAGTCTCAAATCCATCCAAGAAGCTTGGGAAGCATTAGGAATCAAGTGAGGAAGGGCTAAGGAGCTTGGTTTGAGCTTTGGGGTTGGAGCTCCAAGAAGTCTTCAAGTTCTCCTCTTCCCTCTCTAGAGGTAAGGGGTGTACTTTGGTCTAGTATTAGAGAAAGGGTTTAATTATAGTAATAGAGTTATAACTAGGTGTATTTAGTGATTGGTTAGGTGTGGTTAGGAGGGTAGAGTTTAGCTAGAAACCCTAAGTTTTAATGTTATGTTATTTATGTATGTTTAAATTGATTGTCTAGAAGTTGATATTGTTTTTATGATTATTATTGTTATAAGTGTAAAGTGTATGTTTATAAAGTGTAAAGTGACATCCATATAGTTATGCACCAAATAGGGTCAAGTCTTTCTCAGTTGAGTTTAAACCAATTTAATGACATTTTCTAAAGAGCAAAGTGTTAGTTTTGTTGTTAGGATTGGCAGCCGTCACCCAAGAGGGGGGTGAATTGGGTGTTTATGAAAACATTGGAAAATATTCGATTTAAATCGTTTTTAATAAAATAGATAAAACTTTGCAGCGGAAAACTCTTAAAAACGATGAAAACGATTATGCAAGCGGAAGCAAACAATAATAACAACGATTAATATTACGCGCGAAGATAAACAACAATATAACAACGAAAAAATTTTATCTTAGCAGTAAAAAGGGTTTGACTTAGGGTTGACTTTTCTCTGCTAGGGTTTTTTCCTTCTGCCACCCTGCTTGACTCGTGGTGATCGCTGATCACCGCCGTTTGCCGTCATGGAAAAAAAGAAGGGTCGGCCACCTAAGTCCCCCTCTGCAAAACAATCACCCACCACACACTCTATCCCAAAAAACCTTGACCTAGAGACGCTGGATGAAGAAGACTATGAAGATACTGATAACTTGAGCCCTAAGAAAGCAGTATCAATACGAAGGAAGTTGGATGAATTGAGAGTAAAGATTAAGGGCAAGGCGATTATCGTTGACAGTGCAGCAGCCTTGGAGAACAGGGAGGAGGTCACGAACACATCTAATCATGGCCATGCAGACCACACTATAATTAACGAAGAGCATAGAAGGGTTTCGGTGTGGGATTCATTTGACATCTCCAAATTACAGAATGCTGGAGAAAAGCTTAATTTTGTGGAACCAACAATTAAGGAAGGGGTTGCTGTTGGGAAAATCGTGACAGCAGATATAGAAAGTGAAGAGAAGTATTGGCAACAAGCGATTGTGTGCTATGTGCTAGGGGCAAGGCCTCCCTATGCGGTTCTGAATGGCTATATAAGGAAGATATGGGGTCAACATGGGATAGATAAAGTTCTCATGAATGGAGATGGAACAATGGTAGTCAGGTTTAATTCAATGGAGGCTAAGAATGTTGTCCTTGAAATTGGCATATTTCATTTTGACAAAAAGCCTCTAATAATTGCTCCTTGGACAGGGAAACCATTGTCAAAAAGCTTTCATGAAACAGTGCCAGTATGGATACAATTTCCAAATTTAAACCTGAAGTTTTGGGGGGCTAATGCTTTGAGTAAGATTGCAAGCCTGGTGGAGACACCTATTATGGTGGACAATGTTACAAAGGAGAGAAACAGAATTAACTATGCTAGAGTGCTAGTAGAGGTTAATCCAACAATCTTGCCAGATGAAGTGTTTTTTGAAGATGAAAAAGAGAACATTATAGCACAAAAGGTAGACTATGAGTGGAAGCCAGTAATTTGTGCAACATGTTCAATGTATGGTCATGATAGTAAGGTGTGCAGAAAACAAACCAAGAAGGTTTGGGTTGAGAAGAGGAATCCCTCAAGAGAGGACACTGAGAAGCTTGATGATGCTTTAAAACTGAATAAGCATATTCAGGAAGGTTTGATTCCTGAGGAGAATTTAGAATCAGCTTCACAAGCAGTTAGGCAAGTGTTGCAAGATCAGTGTGTGGCAGAAGAGGCTGTTTCTACAGTTAAAGAAACCCAGTTAACAAGTGGAAGCGAAGATGTGGAGGTAAGAGTTGTGAAGGACCAAAATGAAGGCCAATGGACCCCAGTGCAAACCAGAAGGAAGGCTCAAAATAAGGTGAGTAAGGGGGACAATTCAGCCCTCATTATCAATGGATAGTATATGTGCATGGAACACCAGGGGATTTAACCAACCCCTGAAACAAAAAGAGGTTAAAAGGTTGGTGAACAAATTTAATGTAGGAATTATGGCAATTCTAGAGAATAAGATCAGGGCTAGCTCATTTGATGTTATCAAGAATAAGAACTTTATGGACTGGGGGTCATTCATTAATTTAGATGACCACCCAGTGGGCAGAGTGTGGGTTGTGTGGAAAAGGGACATGTTTCATGTTGAGGTGCTTAGCCATTCTAGCCAGTTTGTGCATTGCAAAGTTGAGATTCCTCATGAGAATGTATCATTCTATGCTACTTTTGTCTATGCTCATAATGATGCAGAAAGGAGGGCTGAATTATGGAGTAGTCTGAAGGAGATTGGGGAAATCATGCATGAGAAGTGGGTAGTGTTGGGGGATTTTAATTGTTGCCTGAATGTGCAGGAGAAACTAGGGGGTCATCAGCTAGATGTTCAACAGATTGGAGAATTTAGAGAATTTGTTTTTCAATGCCAATTAGAAGATATGAAGTATGGAGGGAGCTTCTATACATGGGACAATAGGCAAGAGGGGGAGGATAAGATCCTATGCAAGTTAGACAGAGTATTGGTGAACTTAGAGTGGTGCAGAGTGTGGCCTGAAGTTTATACAGAGTTCCTTAACAATGGCACTTCAAACCATAGTCCTATGGTCACCAATTGGAATGCTAATGCTAATTCTAGGGGGCATAGTTTCAAATTTTTGAATCATCTTACTCTGGACAGTGATTTTTTAAATTCTGTCAATCAGAATTGGATCCATGATGGTGAAGGGTGTGCTATGTTCAGGCTCATGAGGAATTTGGAGAGAATCAAACCAGATATGATTGAGTTGAACAAGAGAAAGTATGGAGGTATTGATACAAAAGAGCTGCAGGCTAGAGAGAAGCTGGAAGTTATTCAGGATATGCTTCAGGGGGATCCTATGAATGTTCATCTACAAAAGATTGAAAAAGAGGCTAGAGAGGAGCACTATGAGGCTTATAAAGCTGTTGTGGTTTTTTTGAAGCAGAAGGCAAAGCAGGATTGGCTGTGTGATGGGGACTTGAATACTAAATATTTTGACCAGGTTATCAAGCAAAGAAGATATAGGAACAGGATCCTAAGAATTCAGGGGCGCAATTGCAGTGTGCATACAGATCCAGATAAGATAGTCCAGACCTTTGAAGAGTACTATAAGGATTTATTCTCAGATGTAAATAGACCTTGGTGTATGACTAGTGAGGAAATCAATCAAGGGAGCAGTCTAAATGCAGAGCAGAAGCTTAATTTAATTAAGCCTTTTGAAGTTGAGGAGATAAAACAGTGCTTTGATCAAATGGGGCATGATAAGGCTCCTGGGCCAGATGGTTATGGGGCTGCCTTCTACAAGGCTGCTTGGTCAGTAATTGGTGATAATGTGGTTGAGGCAGTGCAGGAATTTTTCTATAATGGTAAGCTTCTTAAGGAAGCTAATCAGACCTTACTTGTGCTAATCCCTAAGAATGAGTGCCCTAATCAAGTAAGTGATTTTCGTCCTATATCTTGTTGCAATGTGGTTTACAAAGCAATAGCTAAGCTTATTTGTAAAAGGCTTCAGGAATGCTTACCTCACTTGATTCATGAGAATCAAGCAGCTTTTGTGAAGGACAGATCAATTCTCCATAATGTTCTCATAACTCAAGATTTAATCAGGCTCTATAGAAGGAAAAATGTTTCACCAAGGTGTCTGATGAAAGTGGATTTAAGGAAGGCATATGATAGTGTTAACTGGGAGTTCATTCAGAGAAGTATGGAGGCCCTGAGATTTCCTCAGAAGTTTATAAGGTGGGTTATGGTCTGTGTTAGAATTGTCTTTTTCAGATTGGTTATAAATGGCAACAATCACAGAAGATTTACTAGTTCAAGAGGGCTTAGACAGGGGGACCCCATGTCCCCATTACTCTTTGTTATTGTGATGGAAATGTTAACTAGGAAACTACTGTATGCTGCCAAGGATAAGGAATTCAATTTCCACCCTTTCTGTAAAAGAATTGGTTTGGTGAACCTAGCTTTTGCTGATGACCTAATGATTTTTTGTAAGGCTAAGGAGAATAGTGTGAAGATCCTACACAGAGCCTTCTATGAGTTTGCTAACAGTTCAGGGTTAAATGCAAATCAGAGTAAATCTCAACTGTATGTTGTTGGAGTTAATGATGAAGGTTGCCAAAGATTGGTGAATATAACAGGGTTCAGGATAGGCTCTTTTCCCTTTACTTATCTGGGTTTACCTCTTAGTGCAAAGAAGTGGAGTGTGGCAACTTGTAAAGTGTTGATTGACAGAATCACTAAGAGGTTAGCTATGTGGACTACTAGAAACCTCTCGTTCCAGGGGCGAGCACAACTAATTCAATCAGTGCTCCTAACTATGCATGTGTACTGGGCCACTACTTTTATAATCCCTAAAGCAGTGATTAGGGGAACTGAAAAAGTTTGTAGGGGTTTTCTATGGGGCAAGGATCAATCAGGGCGTGCTAAGGCGCAGGTGGCTTGGGATGTGGTGTGCAGGGATAAGATGCATGAGGGCTTGGGCTTTCAAAACATTACTGTGTGGAACTTGGCAGCTGTGGGTAATCAAGCTTGGCAGATTTGGACTAATAAAATCTCTCTTTGGCTACGATGGATTCAAGCTATCTACTTAAAGAGAGAATCGTTCCTAACTGTGCAAGCTACTCATTCTAATACTTGGCACTGGAAACAAATACTAAAATCAAGAGACAAATTGGGAGCAAAATTCAGAGACTTAATAGAGAATCAACACACTTATACGATTAAGGAGGGATATGAATACCTGAGTGGAGCACAGCAGCCTTTTCTTTTCCACAAGCAGGTCTGGAACTCTACAAGCATTGCTAAGCACCGCTTCATTTTCTGGCTCCTTGTTCATCGTAGCTTAAAGACGAAGGACAAGCTGTCATTTTTACAAATCTCACCCTTATGTGAGCTATGTGAGGGTGTGGTGGAGACATGCAACCACTTGTTCTTCGAATGCAAGTGGAGCATGGAATTGGTTCAGTTGGCTGGGAACTGGATAGGGGTTGATGTATCAAGCTTTCGGTTCCCTAATTGGCTAAGGTGGTTGAAGCATGGTTTCAGGAACAAGGAAAGGAGGAAGATTGTAACGGCAGTGATCGCAGCTTGTATCTATGGAATCTGGGAGGAGAGGAACAGGAGGATCTTCAGGCTTACTCGATTGCAACCAACTCAGGTGTTGGTGATGATTCAGACAGAGCTAGCTTTGAGACTATCTAGAGTTACTAGTAATTGGGCTTGTAATAATGGCCCGAATAGTATTATTACACATAGAATAAGAACATTAGTATAGGCCTGCTTAGATTTTGCATTGTTCTTTCATTATTTTGGTCTTTTAGGAATAATTTAGAACCTAGAACCCTTCCTAGAAGGTGGCTAGGGACTAGATTATTGCCTTGGTGATGTATTCTTTCATTTGATCGTTGGTAATGCAATTTTTTCTTTACCAAAAAAAAATATAACAACGAAAAGTCTAACGCGAGTTGATTAATTTAAAATAATTAAATTAATATATATTATATTTATGTTGCGAATTAGATAATTAACACGGTAAAAAATATGCGCAACAATAAATAAAAGAGATAAGGGATAGAAGAGATTGCACCGGAGATTTTATCCTGGTTCAGCAAACCCGGCCTACTCTAGTCCCCAAGCGACCCGCTTGTGTAACGGCCCGATTTTCGTAAGCCAAAAATATTTACTTTTACTTATCAAAGTTACAAAAATTGAGGCCAGATTTTTTTTTTTGTAAAACATTGTTGACATGTTTGAAAACATTATTGAAAAGTCCTTGGTGTTCTCAACACGCTTTTAGAAAACCGAGTTGTTACTAAAACTGATCTTTACTCACTTAGGTTTCCAAAACATTTGTTAGGAAAACGTTTAGGTTTCATATGGAATTAGTTCTTTGCATTCCACCAAAAGAGATCATTAGACATTTCTCATGAAGATGTAAAAAGTCGGGCATGCATAAGAATAAGTTAAGTTACATCAAGGGATCATTACTCAGGTAATCCTTAACACACACACCTACTACAATCAAGAATAACCATGCTAATCTTGAGCCACCCTATTGAAGGCAATCGGGTGGAGGTCCCCCTTCTTCTTGGATCCCCTTGTTGCCTTCAAAGAAGATATTGTTCCTATTGTTGTCCCTGCCGTATTGTTGGACTCCAACTTCTCTCCGTCTCTGGTGGCATAATTCCACTGTTTCTCATATCGCGCCTTCTCCTTGTAGTTCTTATACCCTCGCACGGTAACTTGTCTCAAGCGAGGCCCCAGATCAGCTCCACTCAGTTGATGTTCTGGGTCGGGTATCACGATCTGAGTATGGCCAGTCCATACCCAGCCGCTTGGTGTACGCTTCCAACCTCTTCCATACTTACTCCAGGTAGTGATGTCCATGCAGCACTCCATCTGCCCGTTGAAATACCAGCAACACCGATATGCCAACGAACAGGAGAGAGTAAGCGTTCCGAACGACGCATCGTCGACGGTGTGGGATTACGATAGGCAAAATAATAGGACCATACAGACATACAATATAACACACAAGCACACAACAATCAAGTATATCATCATCATTATTATCTTGTAGTATTATCACCAGTCTTACCAACCTCATTATTATCCCTCCTTATCTTTATACACTTAATGTAACTTCTCACTCTTATAATTTCCTCTCATTCAGTCTTATCATTTACATCCTTCTTGAATTCGGAAAATTACGAGATATCATCGATAAATCTATTTCTTTCACGGCTATCACTCACGTCTACATCTCCTCGGTCATCCACCCAACCTAGTCGGAAGCAAACAGGAGTACAGGACCTTTACCGTGCGGGCACGACAGCTGTCTCAACACATAAATGGTCTCAGACCAGGAGGACTCTGCCTCAAATAATATCAATTCATAATAATCATGGCACACTGCCTCGCGGTGGCAAACAAGATGCCCCACTCCAGTCCCTCTCACTGTTCTCGATTTGCAATCTAGGGGGCGACAGTATATTTCTAGTGGGCCCGCAGAAGTTACCACAACATTAGACCCAGTCCCCACCACGTTAGTGCGCCACATGTGGAGTTCGTTCTGCCTAGAAATATACTCTAGACTTCTTGACGTTTCACCGTCATCGTCCTCCCCTAATGCAATCTCCTCCTAAGTATCCGCAGATACTTATGGTTCCTTCCTCTCCACTACTTCTTACTCTCATACCTCACCGCGTATGTCTTTTAATGTCTTTTATCTTATTAATTAACCTAAGGTCGGCCCGTCCTTCGTGCAACCCTTCAACGAGTCCCGACCACTAACTTTGCACAAACTTTCTCTCATCATTTCTCACATAGCACAGAGCTGGGACCACATCAACAACTCGAATCTCATTTCTCAAACTTCCTCAGCATTCCCCATTTCTCATCCTCACCTCATTTCGAAATCCTTTCTCAAAACCATCTTTTCAAAAACTATCTCAAAACACCATTTCATAACTTTCACAGAAACATAGTTTTCACCAACTTTTTCTCAAAATGTTAATTCAAAAGACTCTCTTTAATTATCCTTTCAAATACTTTATCAAAGAGATTGTTTTCCAAACACTTCCTTCAAAATACATCTTTTCACAAAACTCTTTCAGAAAGATTGTTTCGCAAAGCTTTTCTCAAGGACATAACGTTTCACGAAACTTTTAAAAGTAAATCTCTCTTGATAAGCCTTTTCCAAAAATTCCTCTTTTCAAACCTCTTTCCAAAAATTCCCTTTCACAAACTTTTCTCAAAATTTTCTTTACATAGTTCTTTCAAAAAATTGATTTTCAAAAACTGCTATTCGAAAACCTTTTCAAAAATCTCTTTTCGGAATCTTATCGAAGATCTCTTTTCAAAAACCTTTTCAAAAACTGCTTTTCAAAAAAACTTTTTCAAAAGCTACAACTTTGCTGAGCGCTAATGGAGGAGCAGGCTCAACTCAACACTAGTCCCAGACTAAAACCAAAAACAAAGGAGCCCAGCTCCATTCAAATCACATCTCATATTCACATTTCTTTTCCCAGCTCTGGCTCAACCTCATCACTATCATCAACTCTTTTCCCCAATCTCATCTCTTGTCTCTTTCTATTCCATCTTATATCTTTCATTATTCTTCTTTTCTCTTATTATGTCTTCACTTTCAATTTCATTACTTTCACCACTTATTTATGTCAATCTCATATTAATTAACAACATCCAATTTCAACATGCATAATTAAATAAATGAATATAGACAGGCTATACACTCACAATCAACACACAATACAATGTGGCCTTTGTCACCTTCGTATAAGTGGCCACACAACACAAACAATTGCCACTATACTACTAACTCTAAACCACTTAGTTCCGATCTTTGAGATGATACGGAACGTCCTAATAAGTCACCTAACTACCACGGTGTCTTAGGGAAGCTTCTCTCTCACCTGAGGTCCAGCAATTTATTGTGTACCGTCACCTCGGATCCTCTCTACTGCCAGCTGCCCCAATCCTTTGTCTTTAAGATTTCCTCGTACTAAATAAAATATGCTTACGTTATTAACTTGCATTTATGAAAATTTCTCCCATAACTTAGACACTTCTCATTCCTCGTATTAAATAAAACACTTATGGTTTTATCAAAACAATTCCCGCATTTTCTGGCACTTTAATTATTTTAAAACCGCTTGAAAACATTTTCAATGTTTCGGAAATAATTCTGGACAGCAACAATTTATTTTACAAAAATCACTTTGATGAAATCCCGAAAACATGTTAAAACACTCTTCGTTTTAAACAACACTTTCATTCAAAGTTAGTACTTTAAACTCAAGTTTGCGCCATAAAACAGACTTTGGACAGTCATAAACAGAATTTAGAAATCTCAATTAAATAAAAATGACGTTTTCTTAAAATCAATTAGTTTCAAGGCCAATTACACATTCACCTATTTTTCAAGCATTAATTATCATATGAACAACAAACAACACTTCACCAAGTATGTAACCAAGTAAATCAATACCGAGGCAATGACACAACTCACACATTTTTCATAACACAAAGCACTTAGACATACATGTATTAAATCAAGATGTAAACCACTCACTTTAAACAATTGATTTCTTTCAAAAATCATTGGGTGAAATTATTTTCATGCAACTAAATTTCCTAGACTTATTTTAACTGTATGACCTCATGCAATCAAAGAAAGCAAGCCAATCATCACAGATTTGAATCACATAAATCAATTTGATTCATTTCAAATACTTAAACTCCATTTTTCTTTTTCATAAACAAATTTATTTATTCTTTCTTTTACTTCCAACCGAATGCACACATATACACACATATTTTATTTAAACATGACACTCTTCCAAAATCATTTAGTTCATTTATTTCCTCTATTAAAACCGAATATAATTTTAATAATCACAACACAATTTTAAACATATTAATTTAACAAGATTCTTCAAGACATACTCATTACTCTAAGTCCATTCATAAGAAAAAGAGAGTCCTAGTCTACTTACTATGCCTAGGCCGAATCTCCTCATGGTTGAAACAAGGTTTTTGGTTCATTTTTCAACATGCACAAATTTAGGTTCATGGCTTTATCATGCACTTTCTTACACAACAATTTTAAAAACATTACTTTTTTTTAAACATAAAACCGGATGCACATTACTAAAAATCAAGTTAGAAATTAATTTTCAAAAACTTGTTTCTCTTGGTTTCTTTGTAAAACCGTGGGACTCATTAAGAAAATAAAGTCTTTTAACTCAACAACCACATGCATGCCTCTAGATTTTGTAGATCAACTCAAGAAATCAACTATGATAGCACAAATTAAAGATAAAAATCATTTTGAGTAAGGAGAAGTCAAAACCGTGATGAATGTTGAAAAAATTGAGTCTTTTTGGTTCAAAAAACATGCATGGCTTTATAGCAAAACCTTTTAAAAATTGAAGCAAAGATCAAGACATTTTTCAAAGATCAAAGTGAAAATCAAAGCTATATCAACATCAAGTCAAACCAAACACTTCAACAACTCAAATCATCAAAATCATCATTGAATCAACATACATCACCAAGATCTCAACCTTATTGTTAAGGAAGTTTAGATCGTTCATTTATTTACCAATTAAACTCAAAAACACACCATTAGTTCACGGTTTAAGAAAGAAAATTCAACATGCAATAAGATTTAATTTAAGCTTTACAAAAATCCCATCAAATCTTTAGATCCATAAGATTTAGTTTGAAAAGCTTTAAGACTTTTCATGAAAAACATAATCAAGTTATAGGGTCCGTTGTTTAGACGTTTAGAAGTTATTTTTAGCTTTGAAAATTCATGATCAAGTACAAACACACTTATACTCATCATCTAGGCTTAAAGAATTAACATGCAAAAGAAAAGGAGAAGAAAATTACAAGATCGAAATTACAATTTCTTTCATGATTTTTGAACTACCCACCCAATTAATGCCTTCTAACTTCTATGGTCTTGGTCCTTCAAAGAAGACTTAGGTTCTTGGCTAGATCTTCCTCCTCCTCCCTCCTTGTAGCTCACGGCCTCTCCTTCTTTTTCTCTCACTCTCTCTTTCTCTTCAAAGAGTTAAAAGGAAACTCTTAGAAGTTATGTTTGGTGGGTGAAACAAGGAATGAAGGAAGTGAATGTGAAATGGGTGAAATGAACTAGGAACTATGGCTTATATAAGTGATCGATGCACTCCCTCTTTTACCCTTGTAGAGGATTCGGTCATGAGAGAGGGTGAGGGGTAATTTTGGATCTTCACAAAATTGCATGGGTGGTGTTTATCAAACTTAGGGAGACATGGTGGAGAAAATTAAGGAACTAGGTTTCCTAAGTTTAGTTACTTTTTTGGCTCATGGTTAGGACTTAGTTACTAACTTAGTTACTTAGGGTTCTTAGCCTAGTCCATGGTTCCCTAAAAATAAAATCCTAGCCCTCATTCATGCATGCATACACGTAGCACACACACACACTCTCACACGTATCACACACATCACACTTATGCATTATCATTTTCTTCTACTAATTTAATTCCATATAATCCTAAGCATATACTCACATACCAAAACCGTGCACACACACACACATGCATAGAAAATAATCCTCTTTATCCTAAAGTGACCCATATATAAGAGTTATAATTTCTTTAAAGTGTAAAAATATTAACACACAATTGCTTCAAAATCATGACTTTAAAACTCTTAACATCATTTCATGAAAAAACCATTTCTTTTCAAAAATTATTTATTACTTTAAAATCGTGAATTAATAAAATTATTTAAGAAAATACTTTTTCAAAAACACTTTTCTTAAATAAATCTCTTTAGCATTTTAATTCAATACGAGGAATTTGCGGGGTGTTACAGCTTGAGCTTTTCACTAAAAAACCGAAGACGCCCCCGCGTCCCTAAATACAACCAGAGCGCCCCGCAACCTACTAGGAACCTCCTTTCTCTAGGGACCTCAACAACAACCAGATAGCCTAACTACTAGGTGCCCCACCGTTCGTCTAGCACTACCCAATACACAAGGGTTCCTCACCCTACAACCACGAACGCAGCACGTCCGCACTAGGAGATTCACTTCCTAGTCTCTAAGGGTTACACTCCCCTTTACAACACTGGTTACAATATGAGTGATTGGTACAAGACCTATAGTGCACTCTGAATAGTACGGATACAACAATTTGGCTCTCTAACAAATGTGTGTTCTAATCAACACGAATACAACAATATGAGTTCTATGGCAATGGATATAACAAAATAAGTACTAGGCCAACCCTTTTCTTCTTTTCAAAAAGATAGAATGTGAAAAAGCTTTTCTGAAGAATAGGAGAAGAAGAAAGTTAACGTCTGAAGAAAATGAGAGAGTGAGACTTAAAAACCCATTTTTGAAAACTGATAACACCATATTTAAAACATGTTTTAAAATCAAAAGCCAAATCACAAAGATTTAAAAACTTAAACCAAGGATTTGATTTTTTAAAACAAATAAGTAAATATTTCAAAAACAAAATCAATTTCGAATTTTTGAAATCAAATCAGAATCAATTAAGTAAAAACAAATCAGGAAACAAATCAAAATGATTCTGACACGTTTTTCAAAAAATCATTTAAAGTAATCGATTACTTTCCTAAGGTAATCGATTATCACCTTTAACACCAAAACAAGTAATAGATTATTCAGGGCAAGATAATCGATTACAGAGCCCCTGGAAAAATATGTGATGCAACATTTAAAAGCAGGTAATCGATTACTTAGGAACAGATAATCGATTACTGTGTCTCTGAAAAATATATGATGCAACAATTCTAATCGGTTACTTGAAGCAGGTAATCGATTACTTCTCTTTCAAAAAGTAACTGATTAGCCATTTTCAAATACTCGATTACAAGCACTCTGGTTTTTCTATGATGCAACAAAAGTAATCGATTACTTTGAGAAGGTAATCGATTATCCCTTCTTGCACTTGTAAAAAATAGATTTTCGTGACTTAGAAAAAAACATCCAGAGTTTGTTTCATCATTTATTTCCACAGAAACTAAGTTAAAACAATTTTATGAAAAACCTTTGTAAAACATTTTTCCTTCTCCTTACTTAGAAAAAACATTCTTCTCCATTAAGTTAAGTTATGGCCTTTATACTTACGTAACTATATCCATTACCTTACATTGTTTTCTAGGGGAAAAGGGAAAGACGCAACTTCAGCATTCATTTGCTTGAACCTTGATAACTTGACTTGTGAGCTTGATTGACTTTGTTTGACTTTGTTTGTAATTATCAAAACTTTGAATATCACTTGAAGTCCTTGGGAAGGCTTGACTTCTAACACAAAGAGGGTTTTAAATTCAATTGAAAAACACTTGAATCATTGTATCATGCATGGTGTAAAGGTGGGCGTTAGGAGTAGGGGAAAAACACACGTCATTTTACGATTGATGAGGGTAAAAGTAATTTACTGGAATTAATGTGGAGAACTTTGATCCTACAAAGGACATGGGTTTGATTCCCGTGTTGGGGGTTGGTTCTATGCGAACCACAGTGATTCCATTATTTTGGCTCGTTTTGGCCAGTCGAGGGTGATTTCTGCTAAAGCCAATTTGGACGAATCAAAGTAATCGATTACATGATGTTGCATCATACAAAAATCAGAAGCTTTGTAATCGATTATTAGATTAGTGGTAATCAATTATATGAGTTGCGTCATATAATAAACAGGAGTGAAGTAATCGATTACTTGCTTTGATGTAATCGATTATTTGTTTTCAAAAGAATTTCAAAGTTTCCATTTTTAAAGGGATAATCAATTATCTTCCTGAAGTAATCGATTACCTTAAGTTTTATTGAAAAACGTGTCAAAATCATTTTGATTGATTTCCAGATTTGTTTTTACCTAATTGATTCTGATTTTTTTTATGAAATTTGAAATTGATATTATTTTTGAAACTATTCCTTTTTTGCTTTGTGTTTTAAATCTTTTGATCTGAATTTTAAATCTTTTGATTTGTTTCTTTTTTTCAAAAATATTCTTTTACATTTTATTTCAAAATCAGATTTCACTTTTATAGTCTAACATCAACACACTCCAAAAATTATCTGATCGATCATTCTTCTTCTTCTTCTTCTTCTTCTACTATTCTCTGTTTTTCACGTTCATATCTTTTTGAGGAAAAACAAAACCTTGTGTTGGCCTTGTAACTACTTTCTCAAGACTTCATTATCATTAGAGCTATATTGTTGTATCAGTGTTGTTTAGAACACATATTTGTTAGAGTGGCCTTTCATTGTTGTATCAGCACTATTAAGAGTGCACGATAGTTATTGTACCCAACCATATTCGTAACCATTGTTGTAAAGGGGTGTGTGACCCTTAGTTTATAGGGAGTGAATCTCCTAGTTGGACGTGTGGTACGTTCCTGTTGTTTAGGGTGAGGAACCCTTGAGTACTTGGGTAGTGCTAGACGAACGGTGGGGCACCTAGTACTTAGGCTATTTGGGAAAATCTAGGAAGGGTCTTCCTAGTTGTTATGTTTTCATGTCCTTAGCGAACGAAGGTTCCTAGTAGCGTGCGAGGCGATCTGGATGTAATTGGGGACGCGAGGCATCTTTGGTTATTAAAAAAGCTCAAGCGGGTCGCTTGGGGACTGGATGTAGGCTGTTTTGCCAAACCAGGATAAAATCTCCGGTGCACAATCTTCTATCCCTTATCTCTTTTATTTTCATTGTTATTGTTGTTATTGCTATTCGTAGTTATACTTATCCGTTGTGCATCGTAACAACTACTTTCATAATAATCTATTTTAAATGAATTTAAAGTAATAAGCGCATAACGGTTTTCGTTGTTATTGATTTAATTCGTATCCGCGCATATTAGTTTTTCATAATAGTATTATTATTATCCGCTTCTGCGGAATCATTTTTCATCGTTATAATAGTTTTTCGCTGCGTATTTCTTTAAGTTTGATGAAAACGATTTGAAAACAACGTTTGGCAATATATGGTCTTGGGGTCAAAATAAGCAGCAGCAAAATAAACCCAAGTCTGACAAGATGAAGTGCTTGGCCCAAGTCTAAACAAAATCCACAAGTGCAAAGCAGTGCCATTGCCAAAAACAATACAACAGCAGAACATGTTTGTAGCAAGTATAAGTATCAGATTCTGAAGAAAGCACTCAAAGAAGCAAACTTGCAGGCATCCTCGTACGCCTTCTTATCACCAACAATCTTGCTAATTTCAACATTAACATCTGCCAATCCAGAAGTAGCAGCAGACAACTTTGACGAGAGCTCTTCCACAAGAGCTGCAAGAGAAACACATCGTGCCAACAGAGCCTTTTCAATCTCTACCACATAGCGCACATCAAAAGGAGGGTGTTGTTGCTCTATCTTTTCCTCCATCCAGGAACCAGAATATTGATGAAGTTGAAAAGAGCGCAAGCAATCTAACAAAAGAGCTTTGTCATCCCATGCTAAAGCGTCAATATTGCAAGAAAAGGCGAACTTGACCAACTTCAACAATATTTGCATGCCAGTCTCTTTGAAAACATGGGGAAGCCAATCATTTGGGGAAACTAACTTTCGAGGCGCCAGAAGGAAAGAGTCAAGAAGAGCCATATCATCATCACTCATGGAATTAAAGTGTGTGATAGACAAGAAAGCTTCAAGTATGCATGGAATGTTCTCATCAATACCAACAAATGCAACCAATAAAAGACGCGTGAAGCATAAAGAGTACAAAATAATGATACTTACAAGCAAAAGAGGTTCCTATAGTGGCATTCGTGTTATCCTTGAAGGACGCCTCAGTAACATGTACGCCCTCTCTCTGCACAACCGGCGGCTCAGCAACTGCGCCCACACGCCTTTCTTTCTTATCAAAAACTCCAACTGCAGAATCAGTTCTATCCTTATCCAAGGATGTAGCAGCAGCAGAATCAACACTCACCATTGGGGGTTCAGTCACAAATTCAGCGCCCTCTTCGGTAACAAGACTAGTGCCAATGTCAGTTGGTTTTTAGCATGGGGTTCCTCAACATCACCCTTAGCTGCGTCGGGGGCGACATCAGACATAGGGGTGTCAACGCCAACAGTGGGTTCGCCCTTGTTAGTAGGTACACATCAGCATTCAACTCTGAGGAGCGACCTAGAGCAAGAATAATGACAAGGGGTTCCACAATCGATGGACTGGTGACCTTTCCAAAGGAAGCATGAGCAAAAGAACCTGCAGAGATATCACCATCGCCCTTGGCGTTGTGAGAATGAGATGCACCAGCCTGCTCAAGAAGGGCAAAAGTATATGGAGTACTAGTTGGAGGGGGTGCGCTCTGCATCTTGGGTGCGCTCTCGAGAACCTTTGGCGAAGGCGATGCGGGGGCCCTGTCACTTGTCTTAATAGTACCTGTGCAACACACAAAAAGGAAAAGGACAACAACACAAGATCAGTATCACTACAGCAAAGCTAAATACAAAAACAAGAAAGGAAAGAAGGATGGTGGAAAAGAAAAAGGGCAAGGAATGAAAGAAGGACCAGCGAGCAAACCCTGGGTAAGGAATGGGTGGCAGAATCCAAAGAACCCTTTCCTTCAGCACTATCGCTCTCACTATCTGCATTTTAAAAAGACTGAGCGTTCCCTGACAATGAAATTTCAGCATCACCACCAGACTCGCTCTCATCAAGAGAAGAAGAATAATGAGTATGGAGAAAGGCCCCAGAACCAGTTCCTTCATCTCCAACTAAGTCAATATGAACAGGAGAGGATGAAGCAAAAGGAATAGCATGAGAGCGCAACCTATTGGAACGCCGAGCTATGGGAACAGGAGCAGAAGCAGCCTCATCGTTATTAGGAGGAATGGTGGTTGGTTTCCCCTTAGTTTTTGAGGAAGACTTGGAAGCAGAAGAACTTGAAGATGGAGTTTTAGCCTTACCTTGTTTAGACGTTGTGGCAGTAGAAGAAGGCATCATTTGAGTCTTATGTTTCCGAGAAAGCGGCGGGTCTGCTTTCTCTTAAAGCAAATAACAAGCCAAGAAGAAACACAATACTAAACACCACTTCTTTCTCTATGAAACTTAGAGAAAAGAATATGAGAGAGGCAATGAGTGAGAAAACACTTAGAGAAAACTGAAGAAGGAGAAGTTGCTGCCAAATCAAGCACCAAAGCGCACTCCATCAACTCCACAAGCTCACAAAAGCAAAAAAACAACATAGACGAACACAAGTTCTTCACAGTATCAAGAGAAGAAAGGAAAACCGAAGTAGAGAAGCATTCTTCATCACCTTGCTTCCTCACAAGAGCGACACAAGAGAGAGCACATCACTCTGCCCAGCAGAGACAACCGCTCTACTCCTCCTTGGCATCTCAAAATTAGTGTACAGAAGCAATAGGAACAACAATAGTGAAGTGAACAGAGTCTGTAGTAACTCTCTAGAAGAAAAGGAGAATTAAGTGTGAGGGTCGCAGAGCGACCTTCAAAAAGCGCACGTCCCTCCCCAGAATATAACACCACCTCACTCATCATCTACGCACAAGTAACAAGAACAACAGTAGTAAAGAGCCTATAACACATCAGAGAAGAAACCAAGGAGAAAGGGAGTCACTGTCCCTCAAAAGTCGAAGGCATACAACGAAAGCGTGCACGACGAAAGCGCGCACCGAAGGTACACGTAGAAGGCGCCCCTGTTCAATCTCAAACGTGGAGCCCTGCCAGTATCAACTGTCTAAAGGCGCCATCAGTCCAGTCCCAAAGGCGACGCTCTGCCCCATGTCATGCAGTCCGAGGGTGCCCCCCCTCAGTTCAAACTCAAAGGGAAGAAAAAGAGAAGAAAGTGTGCAAGTCCAAGAGCAACCTCTGAAAGCGCACGCCCCTATCTAACTTTGATACTCCCTTGAGGGTGAATCATTCTGAAATACATCATCAATCCATTCTTGCCACCCACCTATGGTAGTGACCCTTACATGAAAGCATACCTCAGACCAAGGAAACTCAGAACAAGGAAGACGAGAGCGCAAAAGAAAAGGGCCCAGTTCCTGGTGCTCTCTGCGAAGAGAGGGCTTTGTGCATAAAGTAACAGAAGCTTCTGAAATCGCAATCGCTTTTGAAGGATGGCCAAAAAGCAAGTCACCAGATTCCGGGGGCTGAGGAAAAGGGAGCTTTGAGCATGCCCCAGCCGCCCAGCAGTGTTGGTCAGGCTCCACGAGATCAGAGCAAGGATGAGGCAGGTCAGCGAGAAAGCAAAAAGAAGTGGGTTGAGGAAGGTTTTCATTATGTCCTTGAACCTCGTCATCAAACGCACTATAAGAGCCTTCATCATCAAAATTGGAGATTATCCCGGATCTCACCATGGTTCACACGTCCAAAAGAAAGACAAGAAGCAAAAGCGAACCTTGGGGGCTGAACAAAGCAAGAACGTGTTTGTTAAAAAGGATCAACAAAGAAAAATGGAAGGAGTAAGCAGTTGAGGGTTGAAATGAAAAGAGAGAAGAAACGTCTTGTGTCTGAAGAAAAGAAAAGAAAATGAAAGGAACAGAGAGAGAAGCGCAGAAGAGAGCCTCTAAATTTTGGAAGAAGGCTGAAGACAATGGAGTGGTCAGCTCTTGGATAGTACTGTTACCAACCAAAACACGTTGCTCAAAGGAAGGACAAAGCATGGGAGAAAGAAAAGAAAAAATAGGATTTGCATCAAAGAGGAAACTCTTCCTCTTCAATGCAAAGGGGGCTATTGTTGATACCCTAAAAATGGTGGCCCATTGACAAAGCCCACGTTCACTGTGAGGCCCAAATTCACCAAACAAAATAATAACAATAAGCCAAAATGTATTTATGGCAGACACCCCAGCATCAGAGCGCCTCCCCCCCCCTAGATGCTCTCCCAACAAGAAGAAAAGACGCCCTGGTAATGTGACCAAAAAGAACGTATTGTCAAAAGCGCCTCTATAGCCATGGAACTCAAGGGAACAACGGTGATGATTGGAGACGCGCCTAGAGCATTAAGCCGCAAGTAGAGAGCACCAATCCCTAGTTCCAGAGCGGCACCTCTGGGCGCTCACCTATCAAGAAGGGATGCCCAGGAAACATGCCCAAAAGGGGATGACATCAAATACACTACTACAGCCACAAGATGTCAGAGAAACAACAGCAGTAAAGGAAGGCACGCTCAGGGCATAAAGCCATATGTAGAGCGCACCCACCGTAGAGCGCACACATACAAACAAAGGCAGTCCAGCTTCCCAAGACTTCAACGGCTTGTGCAGGAAGCCAAGAGGGAATCTTTGCTTACCTCATTGGTCCTTCCCAAGTAAGAGACAAGAATGGCATGCCTTGCACACCCTCCTTCTTCAACCATTAATGCCAAAGCCAAGAATGGTAAAGAAAACAAAGCTACTCCTGATAAAGAGAAGATACCCTGAGCAGATGATGCAAAGTGCTATTACCCCGCGGACAAAAGGCGAGCAACAAATGACCACTGGCTCCGTTTCGCTCCGTTCTTGCGCCATTTTCAAGGTCTTTTCATCATCTTTCATGCTCCATATTTATTTTCTTCATTTAAGCTCTGAAATTACCTGAAACAAACCCAAAACGGATCAAAACGTTCAAAGGATTCTAAATTACCTAACTTCCTAAAAACTATACAAAAAGTCCTAAATTTACAAGAGAAATAAGCCAAATACATAGTAAAAGGGAGTCTAAATCATACTCAAAACATCATATATTGGACCCAAATCAGGAAGTGCCCAACATATATGCAAGACTGGCAGCAGATTCAATTGTTCTATAATGAGCTCAACCGATTCAATCAAAGCATGATTGATGCAGCAACTGGTGGATCGCTGATGAAGAAGACTGTTGACGAGGCCAAGGAAATTATTGCAATCATGGCATTCAACAGCAGCCAGGGACTAAGGACCCAGGTGGAGCAAAGCGTCCTGAAGAGGTATGATCTGGACTCTAGTCAAACCCAGATCTTAATCGAGCAGAACAAGCAGAACAAGCAGATGCAGCAGCAGATTGCTGCATTAATGAAGCAGATGAGCCAGATCAGTATGTCAGTTGCATCTAGCACTCTGAGGTGCGACTTTTGTGGGGGAGTCACCGAAATGGTGATTGTGCTTTGGAAGTCAAAAAGGGTCAGGCAACTATTGAATAGCAGGCCAATTTTGTGGGTGGCGGAGTACTTAAAAACAATATGTACCCCAACACCTACAATCCGGGGCCATCAAATCAGTCCAATAACCCATGGTGCAGCCCAGCCCTCAACCCACCACAACAGCCACAACAAATACAGACGCCAGCATGGGAAGCAGCACTAGAAAAGCTAGCCCCCCACACTACCACATTCATGGAAGGGACAAGGGTGAGCCTCACCAATCAAGAAGCTAGCATCCGCAACTTGGAGATACAAGTGGGTAAGCTTGCAAATCAGATGTCAGAGATCATAACCAACTCCAAGGAGCAATGCATGGCAGTCACCCTTCGAAGTGGCAAGTCATATGAGGAGCCACTGAAGAAGGGTGATGCAATTGAGGTTGAGAAGAAGGAAGAGGAGCAAAAGCAACCAAGTGAAGGAAGCTCAACTACAATGCAACAGACGCAGGATCCACCTGCGGATCAGGAGAAAGAGAAAGGCTCACCCAAACCAGCACCGCTACCTCCAAGGATTCCTTATCCTCAGAGGTTGAAGAAAGAGGAAAACTAGAAGCAATTCTCCAAATTTTTGGAGATGCTACGGAATGTAACACCCCAATTTGGACATAGAATTTCTAGCAAAAATTCGCGCCATTTTTTTTTATAAACAATAATTTTCTAACTTCCTAAAAAGGGATTTTCTCTTTTCAATAGAGAATAATGTTCCTCCTTATATCAGGAGATAACTTACCTTCTTATACCAATAAAATAGTGACACTTGTCTCTTTTTTTTAGTTATTAAAATTTTTTATGAAAAAATAATACTCCTCTGTTCTGGTTTTACTTCTCACGCTCAGAGTCTTTTCCACTTCCTAAGCATACAACAACAACTAACGTAAACCGCACCTTCCCCCAAAGTTGTGTACCAACTACCTTGCACCGTCAAGCAAATAACATAAAGACAGGACCTTCATACAACTAAAGTAAAGATATCACCGAGCACCGTCACCACCGCAAACCACCGTCACGTCACGCTCTGTTACCACCACGCTCCGTCACCGCGCTCTGTTACCACCACGCTCCGTCAACACCGCAAACCATTGTCGCCGCGTTCCGTCACCACCGCAAACCACCGTCACCACCGCGAACCACAAGCCCCTTCCGCTCACCGCCAGTCACCACCCTATACCCACCACTTTTCTCGGTAAGTCAATGCTTGTGCACTATATTATTAGATGCTTTGTGTTTGTGTTTTGTTGGTTAATGCTTGTGACCACCCTGTACCCAACGTGAGTCAATGCTTGTCACTTTATTATTAGATGCTTTACAAGAAGATAGATATATATATATAGAGAGAGCACATGAAATGGTTGCTGATATATGTAAAAAACGAAACAATTTAATGAAGACAAACCTGCACAAACCAAAAAAAAATCAACAATCAACATATATTAGCTATGGCTTATGAAGTGGTTTTTGTTACATGTAAAAAACCAAACAAAAAGACAAATCTGGTTTTCGACTTAATTTTATTGAATGTTATGGCTTGTAAAGACAATAGACAATTGAATGTTATAGCCTACTGTGTTAATTTTTATTGATAAAGACAATGGAATGTATGACTTTTTTGATTGCTTGTAATGCTTATTTTATTTTATACTATCTAATGATTGTTTATTTCTTTGATTAGAAAATGTCTATCAATGAAGAAGAGATTATTCGGTCACACATAATGGAAGAGATTGGCCAACAGGAACAATCTCAAGTTCAATCAAATATTGAAGAGAATTTAAATTTTGCAAGTAGGATTCGAGAAAATTTCCATTATGGAGGTTGAATCAGCTGGAGCAACACAACAATACAAGCAAGGTGATTTAACCGTTAATTTAATAGAAGTCTTGGAAAATTCAAATATCATGATTCGTGATCCAACAAATATTAAGACCAAAGGAAGACCAAAAGTAGCTACAAGGATTCCTTTTGGAAAGGAAGCGTCTCAAAGTCAATCTCAAACACGAGTGCATACATGTAGTGCATGTCATGAAAAAGATCACAACATAAGGAAATGCCCAAGTAACAAGGTATAAATTTGTGACAAAGTATATATTCTCTTAATTTTATTGAGCTTGCATATCTTTGAATTGATATGTGTTTTAATACTTTATCATTTTTTTAGGAAGGAAGCTCAAGTACTCACAAAGATTGAAGAATACTTTTGAGAAAGTCCAACTTTTTGAGGATTATTTGCAATTCTAATGTTTTGAAGACATCAAGCTTTATAAGAATTATTTTTGGAATTCAAAGTTTATATGATGGATTCTAAGTTTTTGAGAATTTGAAGTAGTACAGATCTTGTATCAACAAGTTAAATAATCAAGTGTAAAAGTTGTTCTGAACTGAGATACCAGAATCATATTAAATTGTCCTTGCTTTTATTTTAGTAAACAGTTGAGGATTGGCACGTTTCTTGTTTGCAAAAGCCACAACATTTATCAAAAACAAACATCTTGAAGAGTTGAAGTGTGTATACAAAATGGCAAATTATAGCATGAGTTAGAACTTAAAATCAGTAACTACGTGAGTTAGAATCAGCATCTTCAATTTTATAGTACCATGTTATTCCAAATGTTTGGCAACTTGACCAAATAACTAGAAGTGATGTATATTGTCGAGGCCACACATCTTTGTTTGTTGCAAAAGAAATATAGGAGCATCACACAAGATCTAAACAAATAAAGGCCACACACCTTTGTCAAGGTTGATGCTCCATATCCAAAAAGTAAGCTTGATAGGCTAAAGACTCATCATGCACATAACAGTACTATTCAATTATAGAAGTCACTTATCCTACAACCTTTTTTCCAAAGCTTGAATACAATAGAATGAAAAAAAGACTCATGTCTAGTACAATTTTACATCAATATAACAGTATGATAGAAAAAATACAATAGAATGAAAAAAAAGAAAAACTTGTCTATTTCAGAACCTGAATTTCAATAACAGTATGATAGCAATTTAAAAGACTCATGTCTAGTACAATTTTACATCAATATAACAGTATGATAGAAAAAATACAATAGAATGAGAAAAAAGAAAAACTTGTTTGTTTCAAAACCTGAATTTCAATAACAGTATGATAGCAATTTAAAAGACTCATGTCTAGTACAATTTTACATCAATATAACAGTATGATAGAAAAATTTCAGAACCAGAATTTCAACCTTTTTTCATTCATATTGAGACAAGAGTACAATTTTACATCAATATACAAAATTACATGTCTCGTACATTTTTATACACAATTATACATCTCGTACAATACACATAATCTTAATCTTCTTTCACACCGTACAAGAATAGCCCTCTCTTTGGTACAATTAACATCAATAAACAAAAATACATATCTTGTACATCATTATACACAAATTTACATACAATACACATAATTTTCTTTTCACAAGCTACATACAAGAATGGCTCTCTCTTTGGTGATCTTCAGTTACTAACTCCACTTGTGAAATAAAGTTTGAATTATTATGAGAATTATAATAACTATGACCAAACTTTTGAATTGCAGGAAGAATCAATGATCAAAGTGATACCAAATCCAGAAACCAATTCGTGCTCTATTGAGAGAATGAGAGGGAAACGCCAAACCTAGAACCGCCAAACCCAGAATCAATGATCAATGAATTCGTGCTCTATTGAGAAGGAAACACCAAACCCAGAAACAAAATCACAATTCGCAGTCAATTCAAACAAAACCAAATGAAATTGGGAACCCTAAATTGAAAATTGGGAACCCTAAAAAAAACCAATTCAAATACCTGTTGTGTGAGTCTGGCGGTGCAAAGGTGGTAATAGCGGTGGACGATGGCGGATGGGGGCGTGACAGGGCATGGAGGTGTGACGGCGGTGTGACGACAGCGTGACGGCAGCGTGAAGAAGGCGCGATGGTGGCGGAGAAGAAATAGAGAAGAGAAGAAAGAACCAGAAAAAGAACCTCAACCATTAAATCACCATGCATCAACAAGAAGAATTGTAAAAGAAGAAGTGTATGAGAAGAAGGTAGTCATTTACATAAGATAAGAAGAAGTTTGTGTTGTACTGAGAAGAAAGAACGAGAAAAGTATAAAGGACAGAGAGAGAGGAAAAACAACTAGAGGTAAATGAAAAGAAAAAGAAAAAAAAGACAAGTGTCACTGTATTATTGGCTAAAGGAGATAACTTCTCTCCTTTTGGCAGGAGATACATTATTCTCTTTTAACTTAATTAACTTTTGAAATAACTTAAGTTTCAAAATATCCTTTTATATTATTCTATTCCAAACTGAGACATTACAAAACACCTTTCCAAAAACAACAGTATTTTTCTCTAATGGTTTCCTTGAAAAACATTTAGTTATATTAAAATTTGTAGTAATACCATTGATACAAAGATTATACTAAATAGACATTTCATTAAAATGGTCATCACCTAAAAAGGCATGACATTGATTACAATGATGATTTAAAACAAAGGGTCTATGCCAATGCTAAAGAGTACATTAGTCTTATCAGAGCAGACTCTATCTACCTAAATCTTATGACAAACATAAACTACTTTCATCGGCAGGTGCCTCCTCTGGCTTGAACCTCTACTCCACTTGCCCTCCTTCTTGCACTTCCTCCTCCTCAGGTTCCCATATCACAAAGTCTTCCCGAAGATCATCAAGCTCCCAAAATCTTCCAAAGACGCTACTCCACTATTTGAAATATCTATCCAACACATAACGAGATCTGCCATCTGTGGACATCATCCCCAATGTCCATAGAGAAGGGGAAAACAGAGAGAGTAACTGATCTGAACGATATGATCGTTGACGGCATGAGCTTACTCTAAGGGTCACACTAGGATACAGCAGGCATTTACAACATAGACACACAGATTTCATCATGCTTCATTATAACAGTATATTCATTTCACAACATTACTCATTTCATCATTATCATAATAATTTCAAATGTTTCCTTAACATCTTTGGTAAGCTTTCTCAATTCTCTTATCCAGAACCATAACATAGTTGTCAATGATTTAGGGAGGGAAATGATTGAAGCGAAGGGTAAGTCAGCGCACACTGTAACATCCCAAATTTTAAACCTAAGTGCAAATAAATTAATAATAGTTGGGATAATTGAGATAATAATAATAAAACCATAAATAGGTATTAAAAGAAGTGTTCAAGCATTAGAAAAGATTAATAATAATAATATTGGTTTAGGAAAGGAAGAAGTAGTAAATTAAGTTAGAAACGGACGAGGCAAATGGGTAATTCAGTGTTAAACTAAATAAATAGGATAATAAATTAAAATAAAAGATTTAGGACTCAAGACAAAATTCCCACGGTTGGATATGAAGGTATGATTTTTAGGAAGTTGCTCGTCAAATTTGAGCAAGATCCGACGGTGAACGAAGAAGTTATGGCTATTTGAAGTTGGGGAGAAAATAGCTGAAAAATAGAAAAATGAAGTAGCAGTATCTGTGCATTTGGCTTAAGCGAAAATATTATTTAGCTTAAGCGAAAATTTTGGCTTAAGCGAAACTGCTCCAGAATCAACACAAATGGAGTTCGCTTAAGCGACCGGATTTCGCTTAAGCGAAAATCCTGCTATCTGCAACACCAAACACGCGTTTTTAAGGGTATTCTCGCCATTTCCCCACCCCAAAATCCATTTTAACCCCCCAAACACTCCCTCCCTCATACCATTCGAACCCTTCTCTCCCTCACTCATCTTCTTCCTCTTCCATGGAGCTAGGGCTCCATCTCTTTCCCTCCCAACCTCCATTAATGGCCAAGCTTCAAGATTCAAGATTAGGGAGCATCATCAAGCACTCTTTCCCCTCTCTCAATTGAATCCACCAACATAATCCCTCACTCTCCATTTCTTTCCTATTTCAAGACATAGGGCACCAAATTAAATCCCCCTTTGATCTTCAAGGTTGATAGCTCTCAACCTCCATTAAAGCACCATCAAGCTTTCTACTTCCTTCTTCCAATTAGCTACATCATCATCATCAACTCTTACTTATCTATTTTCTCTCCTTCAAGCCTTTGGGGTAAGTTGATCAAGTCTCTCTCTTTCCTTTCAATCCTTCCATTTCCTCCTATGATTTGGGTATTAGTATTACCATTACTTATTATTATTATTGTTATTGTTTCTTGCCTCAATGTTTCAAGAGCAACTTGGGGCCTTCATACTCTTAGAAGCTTCGAACCATATAGGATAGGAGGGGAGCTCATAAAGCTACTCTATTTCGTGTATTGGTGGACTCTGGCATCTCTCCAACTAACCATTGCAGACATTGGACTCAATCGACAACCCTCCTGCATTAGGACTCCTAACCCGGTTAAGGTTTACTCTATCTTATTTATTTTAAGGTAAGGGGTTTATTGTCGCACGGTGGTTGTGTAACTAGTATGTGTGTGTGTGTTGAGACTAATTGGTTTGTGTAGTTGATATTAGGAAACAATTACTATAAACTATGTTATAATATAATGACTGGAATATGCTATTTAAGAAATTAACTCGTATGCCTGTACATGTATGTTAAATGTCATGATAATTATGTTGTGACTTGCTAAATGCTAATTGAGGCCATGAATTAGGTGCAATTGTTGAAAATATGAGAATGATATGTATGCACTGAATTATGTGAATTAATTGGATAATGATATGTATTACAATATAAGTATTAAATATATTGATTGGTGTGTGTAGGTTGCCTTGTAGATATTGAATGAAAACGGAAAGGAGTGGGCAGAGGAGTGAGCCTTGGATTTACTAGTAGCACATAGATAAAAACTTAAGGGAAACAAATCGGGGAAAATAGGAAGTGTTTTTAGAAATGATAGTGAGTTAATTATAGGGAAATAGATTAGTTGGTGTAGAAGAGAAAAAGAGGAAAATGAGAGTGGAAGAGAAAGGTGTTAGGCGAGGGCGGACTAAAATTGATAAAAAGGAAAAGAATGAATAATGAAAAAGGGAACTCCTAGCGCTCAGTACCGTACGGCTGGCTGGGGCTGGACTACCTAATGAAAAATGGATAAAGAATGGAATTGAAAAAGAAAAGAAAAAGAGAATATTGGTATGCGGTTTGGATCCTAGAAGGCATACGGTGGGGTGCAGTAAGGCGGGTGCGCAACACCTGCAGTAAGCCGCGAGCTGCTCCGTGTGCAGGGGTTGAGTAAGACGTGTGGCCTGTGGGGATCCGTACGCATCGGTAAGTTGACACCGGGATGGGTCGCAGTGGCAAATTCGCATAGGCAAGGGATTTTGTGGTAATTCAGGCTGCGTAAGTCATGCTCCCGGGTGCAGGAAACGTAAGCCGCTTGGGAAGTGTGCAGGGTAGCCGCTCGGGTCCGCCTTCGGGCACGCGGAGTCGTAAGTCGTACCCGGGATGGGACGCAATAGTGAAACCACAAAGATCCAGAAAAAGTAAAAAGAAATGAAAAAAAAAAGAATGAATTAAAAAGGAAAAATGGAGAAGAAGGTTGAGAAGGTGATGAATGAGAGGGAGAAATGAGAGATAGGGATTAGAATTAGTTAGCTTAGTAAAATAGGAAGAATGTGAGTAAAAGTAGGAGTGGGAGAAGAATTGAGGGTTTAAGTTCAGGTGAGAGTAGAAAGCTAAGTGAATGGAAATAGAATAGGAATTGACATTAATTAGGAAATGTGAATAATTTGGAGATGTTTGTGTTTGTAGTGGATAGGTGATTGGGCGTGATATATTTGTATTATTTGATTATTTGCTAATTGTGTATGACATGACATGTATTATACATTACTAGTTCGTGCAATTCTCACCCTTACATCCACCACAGGTACAGGTTGAGTTTGCGGACATTGAGGCTGAGCAGGAGCACACTTCCCCCAGGAAGTGTGAATTGAGTCATTTTATTAATTTGAGTCAAACCGGGCCACATTTGCGTACTTGTTGTATTTTGTATAATTATGAATTATGCATGTATTTCCAATGTGTATTTTGGAAAAAATGGTGGCCCGGGGTATTTAGTTTTATTTGAAAAAGTTTAAAGGTTCCTACTTTAATATTTGATGTTAAAAGAGTCTAAGTATGTTATATATTATATTGTCTGGTTGTTGTTGAAAACTGTTTTGGACAGGTTACAGGTCAAAGATAATTTTTGGGAATGTCCACAAAACAGAGGAAACTCTGTCCGTTTTTCCGCTTAAATTATAATAAGTATTTTAATTAAAAAGAAATTTTCAAATCCATATTTTCAAAATAGGTAAAATAAAATAGGTTGTTACACATGTTACATCTCCTCCTCAATATCCAACCACAACCTAGTTCGGAAAGCAGATGGGACGCACAGGAATCCTAACCACACAGGCATCGATAGTCAAAGCGTATGTACCAAGCTGAAGCCACATATCTGGCCAGCAAAACAAAATACAATAACATTTATAATTTCACAATTTCACAAAAGCAATGACTTCTAGCCTCAATTCAGATTCCCTCTCACAATCTCCGATTTGCTCAAGGGGGTGACAGTACTTTCTCTAGTTGATTGTGTAGTCCTTTCTACGACCATGTCCCACAACCGAAAGACACGTCATTGTAGTCTTGTCCTACCTAGAGAAGCACTCGAGGCTTCTTGACGTTCACCGTCCTTGCCTTCCCCTATCATAATCACCACTCGAAGATACACCGGTCTCCAAGTATATGGTATCTTTCTTCTCCACTACTTCTCTCTCAAAGCGTAGTTAGAAAGGATTAAAGCTTAAAGTCTTTTAAGTCTTTTAAGTTTCATATTAACCTAGTTTGGTCGACCCATTCTAAGCCTCGCTTCTAACGGGTCTCGACCTCTAAGGGTAACAACAAACACCTCCCTATGGTATAGTGGATTCCACAAGACTCGAAACCATGGCACAGTCATCCACGTGGCCAGTCACTTAAAGGGGATATACAACAAAGTTATTGTGCCGCTTGCACCATCACTGTACACTAATACGAATCTCCACAAAATTAATCATTCTCATATTTCCTTTTCATAGTTCATCAAAATATACCAAGTCCTTTCCATAGGACAATCGTTCAAATATATCAATTAATCCTTTATAGGATAAATCATGATTTCATAAACATAACCAAATACATTTGATACTTTATCACATGTTCTCTTATCATTTCCAAAACCATAATCAGCAGGATAACTTTAAATAATACAACATGTCATATCAAAATAAAATCAAACAATCAATATAAAGTTACTGTCGCAACGTAGAACGACTAAGCACACCACAATCAATTGTCGTCTCGTATCTTGACGTGTAACTTTGGATTCCGACTTTTGAGATGGTCGAAATCATCCTAATGTTACCTTAGTGCCATTGTGTCTTAAGATATCTACTCTCTCACCTGGATGTGAAGCTAGAGACAACTGATTTTGATTACCCGTCTTTGTTTCACTCGAACCTTAAACATTGATAATACAATTCAAAGGACCAATCAATTATACATTCTCAAAACAATAACTTAACCAATTGAATCCTTTTTCAAAATACATAGAAAAATCATAGATCATAAAATACTATTAGTAATTTAAAACCTCTTTGAAAATCAAAAACAGATTACTGCATCAGTAAAAATTACTTTTTCTTTTAGCTTTTAAAACCATGAAAACTTTTTCCAAAAATAATATATCTTTTGGAACTTTATTATCACTTCTCAAAAATAAATTCCAAAACTTTAATCACTCAAAAACTCATCTCTAACTACCTTATAACAACTACCATTTGCAGGTAAATTATACAGCCAGAGTTAAAATCATTTAAAAATCATTTTCAATTACTACTACCATATTTTTAACTTAATAACTCAAAACATTTTCAAAATGATTTGAAAACTCATTTTAAACACGCCATAAACTTAACATGTAATTAAATATATAATACTTTTTTTTGGTAGAAGAAAAAAATCTATTACCACATGAAAATATAAAACTTGGTCACTCATATTTTATTTACATAAAAATCATAACCAAAAACTTATATAACAACTACCATGCCATCACTAACATAAACAAACTAAACTACATTACTCTAACTTGGTGCAACATTTTTAAGAAATTGGGACAACAACTAATATCCATTTAAAAAACCTTTTTTATCACATAAACAAGTAACCTAACACATAAACAAATATCCCAAATCAGAACTCATGCATTTTTTCAAGTCAAAAATAATTATTTGAGCTAATGCAACTTAATAGATTTTCTGGACAGCATGCAACACAAGTACCACAAAGTCACTTTTTCCTACTTACAATACACAAGTCCTATTATCTAAATAATATTTAAAATCCACATAACAATGCAAAGATCAATCCTGGACAACCAATTAAAACAGAGTTGCATCTATTCAAATTTACCCAAAAATGCCTCTTTTCAATTTATTACAAAAGATACATACACCAGGGTCTAAAAATAAAATCAAACTAGATAAAATAATATTGTTACTTTATAAAAATACATACTTCCAAGCTACACTTTATAATATACACATATATAAAATCAAACATCACAAACACATACCGAAGTTATAATTTGGGACCCATGGTCCAAATAAAATTATTAGTTTCCAGAATAAAATTAATTTGTCAAAAATAGTTTATTTTTTATGAAGACACAAAATTTGTTTCAAGCATACACATCAATAAACACAATATATCCAGCATATAATCACTTAGACAATTAGGAAATTAACAAAAATCATTCCTTCCTCTCATATTAAATTCGGTCCTAATAAAAATAAAATAAAAACAGTAATAACAATTTATAAACATATATAACATATTTCTATACTCTTCCTAACTTTAGAACATTTAATCTAAACACAAGGTTAATTTAAAATAAACACTTATAGGATAAAAACCAATTTTTGGACAGCATAAGCTTTAAATCCCAAAAATCACTTTTCTCTCAAACGATTAATCTAAAAATCATGCAACTTTTTCCTATAGCTTAATTACAAACTCTATTATAAAAATAACATCAAGTTTGATTTAATTAAATAATTTAAGCTTGCTGGACAGCCATATCAAAATAGGTTGCATTTATTCAAAAATCAATATTCTACAAGTTCTAATACATACACCTAAAGACATATAATCTAAAGACTCCAAATAAACTCAACTTAGAAAAATAATCATGTTTTCCTTATTTACATCAAATCTGAATAGTAACTTAAATTTCCATAAAATAAATATTTTATTCATCTCAGAACTTAAGTTTTCATACTCTAAATTATGCTAAACACATATACACATAAACACATCACAGATACACATAAAAATACACCTTTAAATCACATACCTTTATTAAAATAAATTTTTCCAAAACTAAAATAAATTTTCCAGAATTATTTCTTTTTACTAAAAACCATTTATTCAATTGTTATTTCATGAAACTACATCAAAGAATTAAGATACAAGCACCATATAATCACATAAACACCTAGGAAAATCAAAATAATACACCTATCATATCAACATCATCATTCGGCCATACCAAAAAAAATATGAACAGTAACCAAATTATTTTTCACATAATCAATCATTAAACCTTAAAATCAATTACAAAGTACAAAGAACAAAGGATAACTCATGCATATAAACATCAAACAATTACAAAAATTTTCTTTGTGAAACCATGTAGGTATCACGGCCTACCCAATAATTTTTGCAATAATTTCCAAATACACTTTTGTTTATTCCTCACATGATTATTTCCTTTAAGAATTCATTTAAACATTCATCATTCAAAAATTCCAAAAATCACTTAAACAAGTTCACATGATGCAAATCAAACTTTTCACTTTTTTATTTCATCCTTAAAATTCCGGCCATCATAAGAAAATAAAACGAAAAATCATGTTTCTTTAAACCTCTTTATAGTCCCTTTTAATTCTTATTCACATGACCATAAACAAAATTTCACAATTACTTAAAATAATTTTCAAACTCCCTGTAAGGGCTCATAAAATAGAAAAGAACTCAAAAAGCTTATTGTTGTTTATACAAATCCTGAAAAGGAAACTTAAAACCATTTAGAAAGGAATAAATCAAAAGTTCATGAGAATACCTTTCTCCTAAGAAATGAAAATATTTCAATGATGTGAAAACTCTTCCTTATTTCTTAAAAGAAAATTCAGTCATCAAAGGCTAAAAAGGGGAGATCATTTTCTCTTTAAACAATTTTTGTTTTGTCCCTTTTTAATCCTTATTCATTTGACCTTCAACCAAAAATAAATCCTTAATTCATATTGTGACGCTCTCTTTTATATCTTGAAAATAAATAATATTTCCAAAAGAGTGGAATACTTGCTATCAAAATTAGGACTAGAAAATTTTTCCTTTTTAAATTAGTACTTGCTTGATCATAAACCCTCATATGAATTCGGCTTGATAATGTCTTAAGTTCGAAAAGGTTTTCGAGAGAACATTTCTGTAATTATAGAAAACATTATTCGTAGTTCTTATTAAAACATATCCTTTGTCTCTCGAGTTGGATTTGAATATATAAAACATAACCTTATTGCCGAATCCTTTTGAAATAGAAATCAGAGTTCGCGGAAGTAAAAATAATACTTATGGGGCACTGCTGAGGTAAATAAAACATCATATATATATATATATATATGTCATAACATAAAACCCCATGAGTACAGTCAGTAGCAAGTGGTAAAAAGTCGAGATAGCAAGTTTGGTGAAACATATACAGACCAGCTGCATAAAGTAAAACCTCACTCTAAGACCTCTCAAATATATACAATATAAGACAAAATCCAAAAGTAGAAGTCTCAGAGCAAGTCATCCGTGTCCTCAGCAGCTCCTCAGATCCTCCACAGCTCTATCCCTAGGACCTAGGATCCAAAACATCTATGTTATGCAGGCTCCTATGAACCAGCGGGTCCACCTCTAGTTGAAACAGTCGGCTCAACATGCACCTCCTCCTCGCTCTCATCCTCCACAGGGTCCTCCTCGACCTCGCCCGACTGTGTAGAGACCCCACCACCGGGTCTAGGATCTGCAGAGGCAGTCCTATCAAAGTCAGTCGGACCAGGAGAAGGAGTCTCCTCATTGACAACTCTATGGGAAGAAGGATGAGAACGAGTGGCAGCTCTGAAACGAAAACTATGAAAACGACGCATAGGTCGAGCCGGGGGTGGTCCTCTATATGTATAAAAGGGTGGAACATGCATACTATAGACTAATGGGATCCTAAATCGACGAGGTCGCACTCGCACCAGAGGGTTGGGGTGGTAGAGAGTGATCTCCACCTCACCCTCAAAGGTGGCACGGTGCTCCTCATACGTCCATATGCCACTAGGGATAGGGCGTATCTCGATGCAAGCTAGGTATCTGGCCATCACCTAAACAGGGCACAGGGAGTAAGTATACACATATACATAATTGATAAAGACTAAAATTACAAACACAAGTATATCATGGACAGATAATAATGCAAATACATATGAGCACACCAATTTTTCAACATTATAACTCTTATAATGCAAGTGGCATGATGTATGATTTTCTATCCACAACTGAGGCCTCTAAAGTCCATCTTGGACGTCCATCCAATACACCCCTGTGTTCCCGGAACACCGACATTTGTTCCCAGAACATAATGTCGAACCATACTTGGATAATAAGCATCACTCCCAGAGTGTGCACCACGTTCCCAGAACGCATACGTTCCTAGAACGCATAAAAACCAGGTCCCGGACACTGGCCCCTTATCTATAATGTGTCATCAAGTAGGTTATAATTTGGTACTCCCGGAGTACCCTCCTCATATTCCCAGAATATGATAAACGTTCCTACCAACCAAACTTCCAGTCTATATGGATGCACAAACATCAGGGTTGGTTTTATCTTTGCATTAATTACTGTGATTTAGAAATATTCCAATTTCCTTTTTGAATGATTTGTTTGAGGCATAATCTTTGGCACAAAATTCTCCTTTGAACTTTCTCAAAAACATGCCCTTAATGTTGAGATTGGGATAACATAACCAATAGTATTCAAAAACTTAACTTTTTATTTATCAGATTCAGGTACTAACCGATTACAGTTTCAGGCTAACCGGTTAGAATTATAGACCTGAACCATTTACCATTGTAATTCATAAAAACCCTTTTTCTTGAATTCTCTACCCAATCCATAAACAAGTTTAACATTATTTTATGCCTCAAAAACCATTGTTTTATCATTCAAAAGGTCTAAATCACATTTCATTCTCCAATGAACATAATTTCCTCTTGAAATTATCTTATCAACTTAAGGCATTAACTCTAATCTTTCAAATCTGAACCATGACATATAACAACTCATGTTCAGATCATTTATAGTGAAATAAAAGCATAGATTTGAGCAGGAACCACTAAGATTTCAGGACTGATTTTATAAACTAATTTTTCTTTGAAATTCTGCAGTGTCTAACCGGTTACGAATATCGAGTAACCGGTTAGATTATGCAGTCAGTCCACTAAAACAAGAGTTTCGACAATTCATTTTCTTCTTTTCTCAAATCTAACCCAATTTCAACATTTACAGAGTTCATATGCCTTAAGATAAACATGTTCATACCCAGAAACACATTTGGTTTGAATGCATCAAGTTTATGGTATTAATTTGCACAAAATCAACACAAACACCATTCAATACCACAAAACTCACAGTCAACAATTAATCTCTGATTTTAAACCTTAAATCACTTGCATGCATCAATTTCAATTTTCTCAACACAGGATTGAGCCATATTTTTGGCCTCCAAGCCTTTGTGCTTTAAAAACACATAATGCCCTTTTTTGAGTTTTGTTAACTCAAATCCTAAATACTTAATTTTTAGTCTAAATCTAGTATAAGGTAGACTTCTCCCATACCTTAAGACAGAGTTTGATGACAATCAACACTGATTTTGAAGAAAGACCACAGATTCCCCACAATTCCTCTAATCTGCTTTCAGCCATGAATTCCATCAACAGGGTCCAAAGACCAAAAAATTGGATATAGCAATTGGCCAAGAAAATTGGGGAAAATGATTAGAACTCAATCTAGGTAACATGCACTAGAGAATCAAAGAGATTTGAGGCTTAATGGTGAACTACACTTACCAAAATCAAGGCTGAAATTCAGCTTCCAGAACAGGAATGACAAAGAACTCAGTTTCCAACTCCTAGCTTCCAAGATGGATTTCTCCTTCCACACGAAAACTCAACTCACAAAGTGTATACCACTGAAAAGCCCTAGATTCAAGCTTTTCAAAAATGTGTGTTTTGCTCTCTAAATCTCAAGGAATAAAACGAATTGCCCAGAACGAAATTGAAACCCTAGTTTCCCTTCTTCAACACAAACAAGCAACAATCAACCTCAACTCCTCTGAAATTCCACAATTTATAGGCAAATTAGGTTTGCATGCACGGTGACGCGTGGTTTTCCACTAGATTTAGGCTGTAATCGTGGCGAATTCGGGATTAATCAAGTGATTACTCACCAAAATCCACTAACCCAGTATCTGGGTTCATCGTCTAACCGGTTATAGGGCATTACTAACCGGTTAGATTAGTTCAAAATTTAAAAATTAATATTTTTAAATCTTTCCCTCCAAGAACCTTTTCAATATTACCTTTAAGTCCTCATTCAGGGACCAAAATGCAATATCCTTATATTTTGCATTTATTTGCCATATAAAAATATTTCCACTTATTTTTATATTTTAGGCTAATTAAATACAAAACATAAACTTGGAAAATTTCTATAAATTAATAATTAAACTTTTATTATTAATTTCCTATTATTCGGGAGACGAAAATTAGGGGTCTTACACATATGATATCAGAGAAGATATCGGAGATTTTTGTTTCACAATTTCATAATCAGAGAAGAGTAGAAGAAGATTATTAACAAAAGAATAAAGAATAAGAGCTTAAATATTAAAACAAAGATCAAGCTTTTAGGATTACCTTTTCTCCTTAGCAAAGAAGAGCTTCAAAGTGAATATGAAAATTTTCCCTTCCCTTCCACTAGAGTGTCACGCCTATACCTCTCTTTCTCAAAGCCTTTCTCTAATTTTTTTTCTCTCAAAAGAATTGTTTGTTGTGTGTAAAAGAATGAGGGGTCTTAGGCTCTATTTATAGGAGAAGTAGAAAATGAATTTCCTCCACAAATAGGTTGAGTTACACACCCCATGCATCAGAAAATGGGTCAAAGGATTTCAATTTTTACTTAAACCAAGTCTAGGAACATGCACATGCATTAAATGAGATTTTTCCAACTCCTATAAGCCTTAAACTCTAAGATTCTTCTAGGTAAATTTTCAGAAAATATATCCTCCCTTTTCCATGCATTTGGACATCAACCATAGTCAAAGTGGGAAGAACAAAATTTTCATTTACTCACTTTGAATCCACCTCTCTTTTATCCAATCAAATTAAAGCTTTTTACTTGAAAATTCAAAAAAAAATAGGAAAATAAAACAATATGGACTATGAAGCCAATGAGCTTTTAAATAAATATCTGAACATACAAATAAAATACTTTGAGGTCAAATAATTAATTCTAGGCTTTAAAATAATTTTTCCAAGCATAAAACATATAAAATCATACAGTTACTGCAGCAGAGAAAATTTTTCGAAGAATACCTCATAAAATTGAAATTATTACATTTTTAGAAACTAAATTTCAATACGATCATTTTGATATAAAATTTATAATTTTTGGACTTACGGTTTGAAAGTTATGAATTTTTGAAGTTCTAAGGTCATTTCCTCTAAAATGCATTTCATAAGCTTTCTACAAATTTTTAATTTTCAAAAATACGAAAATTACATTTTATTTGGATGTTGAAGCCAATCAAGGATTTTAAAAATGTATATTCCATGCACATAAAATATTTTTTGGGTCAAAGGGCTATTAAATGCATTAAAATCATATTTTCAAACTTTTAACTCCAAAATTCGTACATTACAGTAGCAGTGATAAAATTTCGAATACTCAAAACAAAAATAAAAACTTTGCATTTTCATAATCTACATTTCGATATGATCGTTTTGACATATAATTTGTAAATTTTTCGACTTACGGTTAAAAAGATATGAATTTCTGAAGATAGAACACCATAATCCTTCCAAAATCATTTCATATTCAAATATCATGAAAATAAAATACTATAACTTATAAAAATGTTTTCATGCTAAGAATACAATTTAAATTCATTAAGGAAAATATACGTATATATATCAATATATATATCCCACGTATATATATATATATATTCAGAAATATAAATAGACACCTATCAAAATGATGTTAAAATAATTTTGCTCAAAATATATTTCAATTGACTTCTTAAAACAATTAAATAAAATATTTGGGCATCCTATAATATAATAGAACATGTACATATATATAATTATATATATATATAGCTTATAAGCCCATGAGCACATATATATAAATATTACTTAAATCACATACTTAGCACAAAATTAAATTAAATATATAAACAAAATTAATTTATTTTTCTAATTGACATAATTAAATCGGGCCTAAATTGTGGGTCTCACAATCTTTCCTGTAACACCTACAATTAATTACCCTTTTATACCCTTAGTAAAATAGTGAATTTAAATTTTCTTTTTAACTTATAAAAATTCTCCCGCCAAACGGACGGAGTTTGTAACACCCTCACAATAATTTAGTTAATTTAGGATTTTATAAAAATTGGTACTTGAAAATTTCTTTTTAAATTAAAATACTTAAGAATATTTTTCCAGAAAAACGGACAGAGTTTCCTCTGTTTTATGGACTTTCCCAAAATTTCAAATTTTGTACCTGCTTAACCTGTTCAGTCCAGCAAACTCTTAAAACATAAAACGTTTAAATATTATCCAGAAACAGATCCTAATGCCCCGAATATCACAAATAGGGGCGTACAACTAATACATATTTTTAATTTACAAAATAGTAGTTTTTAACATATCTAAAACTGCAGTCCACTCGAAAATAATAAACAGATACTCCACGTAGTGGAGATTCAACCTGCTCGGCCAGAAACTGTGTAAGCTCCAATCTCAAAACCTGAAAAATGGTTGTAAGGATGAGCTTTACACATGAAGTAGAAAGTAGTTCCTATTTAAACATAATGACCTACTAAGTCAAACACATTTAGCACGTAACACATATTTTCAATCATCAAACCAAGCATGCATCACACACAAACAATAATTCCCTTAGCCACTCATAAACCCATATCCTTTGCTCTTTTATCTTTTTCATGCACTGTTGATTCTCTTTTCTCTCACTCACATCATATTATCTTTCAATTTTCTCTTTATTTCTTTCTTTTATATTTTTATTGTTTTCTTCTCTTTCTTCCTTAAATTCTTTCTTTATTTCATTCTTTCTTTCTTTTTAATCTTTCTTTACTTCTTTCTTTTTATTAATTTGGCTACAGGGTCTCACGACCAGGCCCACCGACCTAACCTGCACCAAATATTTCCTTTATCATCTATCCACAGGGTCTAACAACCAGATTCATATGACCTAACCTATGTCATAGAGTCTCACGACCAGATCTTTCGACCTAACCTGCGCCATAGGGTCTCACGACCAGATCATACTATCTAACCTGCGTTGGCCACAGGGTCTTACGACCAGATCCCACGATCTAACCTGCGTTGGCCCATTTTTTATTAATTCTTTTATCAATTGGCCACAGGGTCTTACGACTAGGTCCTCCCGACCTAACCTGTGGCAAGTATCCTTTTACTATTTTCATTCTCATTCCGTTTATTTTATTTAGTTATTCTTTTCATTTATTATCGTTTCACTTCTTTAATTTTCTTTATAACTATCCTTTTCTCTCTTGACCTTCATTATTAACTTGTTATCTCAGTCGTCATTCAACACACATTATACAAGCATACACAACAATTTCCACACTTTATATTTTCAATTCCCTAAGTTTATGTCATGACATTTTTAACTCTTTCTATTCCTTAATTCTCATTCTAGTTTACATCTCATACATACTTACTTTCCTTTATTTATTATCCAATTATTCAATTCTTTATGCGATACCCATTTAGTACACAAACATCACAATTCAACCAGACATATAGAACAATAATAATTTATACTCATTCACAATTAACAACCAGAGCTCATGTTCTTCAAATAAACATACAAATAACATATAGCACTTAGCTTGCATATTCAATCTCAAATATCAATTTATAGTTCATTTTATTTACTTTCTTACTTTATATTTAATTTAAATTAATTACCGAATAATCAGTTAGAAGCATACCCACATATTCTTAGCAAGTATTATATACTAATTAGAAAATACCCTCTAAAGCAAGGTAAAGAACCCCTTACCTCGATTGACGAAAATAGAGGGATAACCTTAACTTCGGAGAGGGAGCGGCGATCCGTGAAGCTTTAGTGTCCCGAGGTGAAGAACGGGTCGACGGCGGTCAACGTCGGTGAGTCGTGGCTGGTCTGTGGCTCTTGTTTTACGAGCTCCAAGCGACTGCAACACACGAGCACAAGCAAAGCTCCGTGGTTCCGGGTTCGGTTCAGCGGCGGCGGAGATCAGTGGTTCGCGAGCCCTCTTCCACAAAGCAGTGATGGCGGTGGGAAAGGAGAAGACCCAAGAGAGCCTGCGACAAGGAGGAGGAAGAAGAGAGCACCGCGACGGCGATTTGGACCCTGGAGACGCGATTCCTTCGACGATGATGGTGATGTGCGACCCAAATGAGAGAGAGAAACCGCGAGGCAGGAGAGGAAGAGACGTCGGAGAAGGCAAGGCTACTGGGCTGCGCGAAGACAGGGAACGGCGGCGTCAGCTAATCGCAATAGGAGGGAGGACGCGTGAGAGAGAGAAGGACGCTGTGATGATGGTGCCGTCGGTGGTTGTTATCACGGCCGAGAGAGAGAGCAAGGGACGGAGGGAGACAGCGCGAGGAAGGGACAAGGGAGAGAAGGACAAGTGGTGGTGGCTTGCTTCAGGACGGCGCCGGCGGGATTGAAGGCGGTGGAGGCCGTGGAAGAGGGGCCAGATGCAGAAGAAGGAGAAGTATGGAAGGGGGGTGGTGCTGCCCAAGGCTAGGGCCGGCGCTTCAACAAGGAAGAAGGAGTTGGGGGGGTATTCGAACCCCCTTCCTTCCTTTATTTTTTTTTTCTTATTTATTATTATTATTATTATTACTTTTCTTTTTCTTATTATTTATTTATTATTATTACACTATCATTATTATTACTATTATTATTATTAGTATTATTACTATTATTATTATTATTATTATTATTATTAAGGATTATTACTATTATTATTATTATTATTTTTCTTTATTTGTTTATTGTAAATCTCAAAAAATACTAATAATAAAATGTAAGCATTTAGTAAGTACTTATACGAAATTATAAAGTTAAAAATCTTAAAATCCTTAAAACAAGTTCAACATTTAAAATGTCAAAATATATTAAAGTATAGAAAGTATGCTTTTCAAATAGTATAATTATTTTTAACATTTTAATTGAACTAATTACTTAGCCATATCAATAATCAATTAGTTAGTGCTATTTTTCTTTTTATTACTCTTATTATGTTTGGAATTAAAAATGGGGATGTTACAGAGTTTCCTTTGTTTGAATAACTTTCCGAAATACTACTTTAACCTATAACTAGATCAGAAAGCGGATTTAAATTCATCAGAGACCAGCAGGGCCCAAAATATTGTTTAGTCCACTCAGTACATTGTTTCCAAAGAAATACAAACAATTTCTCAAACTCTTAGTTTTCCAAAAAGACAAAGTAATTGAAATGCAATAAAACTTCCCAAAATAACCCATGACCAATAGGTGGTCGCTAATTACTATATACATTCCACGTGGTGGAATGTACTCCTGCTCGGCGAGACTCGTGTATGCTCCCTCGGTACCTGTAAAAATATAGCAAGAAGGGTAGCATTACACAGTACTAAGGAAAATAGCTTCTAAGAAGCATAGCTAAAAAACTAGGTCCTATCACAATAAAAATTATCTATTAACCTAATATTCATTTTCAGATAATTACATACAAGTTCATTTTCAATAAATTAAGCCCTATGTCCATACTACCCTCCTAGCAATCCTACATTCAACCTTAAATTACTTTTCAATTCCACTTGCATTAACATTTCCACATTCCAAATGTCATACTCATAAATTACCAACTCACGTACATATATCATTTATTAATCGGCTACAGGGTCATCACAACATGACAAAGCTCAACACATCACTAATCATCCTCAAAATATCCTTTGGTTTCTCAATTCAATTTTTTGTTTTTGTCCGCTTCGTTCTTAGTCATTATTTTCATAAAGCCTTTTATTCTCTTTTCTTCCATTAAATTCACATTTCTCTTTCATTTTGTCCCGGTCACGACCTACTGCGTCCGCACCCACGTGCAGGTCACGTCATACTGCGTCCGGTTATATTTCCCTTTTCTTTTGTCCCGGTCACGACCTACTGCGTCCGCACCCACGTGCAGGTCACATCTTACTGCGTCCGATTATATTTCCCTTTTATTTTATTCCGGTCACGACCTACTGCGTTCGCGCCCACGTGCAGGTCACATCTTACTGCGTCCGGTTATATTTCCCTTTTATTATACCCTGGTCACGACCTACTGCGTCCGCACCCACGTGCAGGTCACGTCTTACTGTGTCTGGGTACATTCCTCTTTCTTGGTTTATAACAACATCACATCTCAATCATATTAAGAAGTACATTTTTCCGATAGACCACAACAATAAACACTCATAGTGCAATTATCTCAGGTTACACATATATTCACAATTTCACAAGTCACACCTATATTATCCAATTATCACAATTACGCATATATTCCCATATCACAATTTAATCATATACTTCAATTAGCACAAAACAAGCATGTTATTATTATCATCATTATTGTCCTTAATTTACAAACTCTAATTGTTAACTACCCTATGGTACAATATTCTAAAGTAACAATTAATTCTTAGTACCCATCATATACATATCGTAAACTAATCCCCCAGAGTATGGTAATACCCACAATACCCACTCCTTACTTAGCCCTTTCTATAAGACTTGCCTATATTAACACCTAGTCCATTATTTGCTTTACGAGCCACCCAACCTAGCACGATATGAACATATATCAATAACGAGTAACAATCAACAGATAGTAAACAAAACAGTCGACATACTCAGGTATGTCCCAGAGTACTATAAATTAATTCAGTTCCCTAGGGTTCTTCACTTCCTACTTAATTAACATATATTCTACACATTTAGTAGCGATTATATCCTAAATTTCATTCTCTAAAACAATTATCTACACCTAGTCATCATTACAACAACCTAGAAACTATATCCTAAGCAAAGGTTATACAACCCCTCTTACCTTCCAAATGGGTGGTGTTGAATCTCAAGCCTTAATCCTAAATCTTAGCTCCTTGGTGCTTGGGTTCACCATCCTTAGCTTCTTGAATCCCTGGATCCCACCAAAAACCCATGCCCATGATGTGTGAGATCCTATGATGAGAAGTCTTAGACCTTGTGATGAAGGCTTGAGTATGTGTAACTCCCTCTTGCTATGGAACTTAAAAACCCTAAGGGGTCACTACTACATAATTGCAAAAAAGTTCCCAGATATTAATCCCGGTTCCGTTCCGGAACTGCGATTAATAGACAAATGATAGTTAAAAATACCATGAATTTATTGATCCCGGTTATAAAAAACAAAGAACCGTGATCAATATTATAACATAAATAATTTTTATTTTTTAAAAAATTAAAAATTACATCAACCTTATTTATGCCATTGTTTTACTTCAACCGGGATGAATAATAAAAAACCGGAACCGGATCAATATTATCAAATAAAGGCGGAACCCTAAATTTTTTCCTCTTCCAGCCGCCACCCCCTCTCCCATATTCTACCTCTTCGCCTTTCTCGTTCTCTCCCTCTTTGCAGACCGCCACCGTCGCCGCCCCAGTTGTGGCCACCTTCTTCTTCTTCATTTGATTTCCTTCTGTGTTTCGCGCTCGTCCTCGGCCCCTTGCTATCTCTCCGTCGTGCGTTCGTCTTCCTCCCTCGGTCTCTCGCCGCAAAACGCGATTCACAGGACGTCGATGCCGCCACGAACCAAACTCCTGAGCCACACTCGATGAATCAAAGGTCAGGACATTTGTGGGGATGTACTTTGCTCAACATTTTCCACACCCGACGCCGTCGACACCACGAACCTGTCTGACCAGCGACGGCGAGAGGTCAAGAGCAACGTTAACCACCGCCAGCGACAAGGACATCAAATCGCGAATCGAGGACCCCGAATCCTGCGACCTCCATCCCTGTGAAGGTTCAATCACCGCCATTGACGCCCAAGACCGAACGGCTCCATCACCGTGACCAGCCTCTTTGATGCACTTCGAATCGGATGTTGGTGGAGTCTTGGATTTGAATCGGTCTTGTTCAAAAAGCATATTTGAGGGTAAACCTCTAATACCTTTTTAACTGATCTGTATTGTGTTTTAATAATAATTATATTTGGTGGAGTCTTGGATTTGAACAGGCATTAATTGATTTCACTGACCCGTCCTTGGTAATCATGTTTCATCATGCATTTTGCCTTGTATTTAGTTCCTAACAGATCTGTAAAAGATGTGAGTGTACTAGAAGGCTTGATATCATCTTGTTTAGTTTTCTTGTTTGTGTAAAAAAATTTATGCTCTGGTTTCGACTTAAAGCTTTTGTGTAAAGGGCCATATTTTTGTGTCTTCTGATCTGCTTTATGGTGCAAGAACCCTAGTGGCTGAATGTTCATTGTAGAATTCGTTTGTGATCTATCAGACCCTTGTCCTCCTATACTGTTTCTAATTAAGCATAGAAGTTGTTGGATGTTTCTTGTTATAATCAAATTGTGAACACTACCGGTGTTTAAGTTAAAGGCATTAGATAAGTTACTAAATTTGCAGGGTAACATATTGTCAATTAAATACTTAGTAGGCATAATAATATTTAGTTTTATTTTGGTAACAGTTCCCTTTAAAATTTAGACATTACTATATTTCAAAAACATTTGCTATTCAAGTGCTAGTAGTTCTAGAAGTCCAGAACTTTGTGCATCCAGTAGTTCCCTTTAATAGGTTTTCTTGGTTTTATTGTTGGTTTTGTAAAGAAAGAAAGGAAGTATTTCATGTTATGATGTTTTGTCCTGGAAATCAGGGACAGTTATAAAAGTGAGCTTTATCATGATGCTTTAACTTTTACTCTTCAGTTCTCATTTTGTTAGAGTTGAGAGAAAACTAGATAGATCTAAACCTGTGATAGGATATTGAATTGAATTGTATTGAATCAATTGATTAACTATTACAAAGGTATAACGTGTAAGAAAGCAGAGTTGAGAAAACTAGAGATCTAAAGCTTAGATAGAAAACTGATTTTTTTTTGAATCAATTGATTAACTATTACAACTGGAGCTAGGTACGTATTAGTTGTCACAACCAACAGCTATAACAGAATTCCTACTGCCTAACAGACGAGGGTGCAGCATGTCACTCACTGCGGCACTGCGCTGTGTTATTACATTGAATGTACAACCCTAGCTCCTGTTCTAATATTTTGGCTAGGACCCTGGTAAATTTTCGTTTAGATATGGTTTGGATACAATAGTAGGAAGATCTTATATTTGAGATAAAAAAAAACCTTTATTATGTTTTGAAAAATTAGTGGCACTTTGAAGTATATTGTAGTCTATGAATGTCAGACATGACTGGATTTGTTTTAGTGGGGGAAATATGACTGGAATTGATTTTAGAATTTTAGCCTTTGTTATGTCTGAATTTCGACCAATTCCTTTTTTGCAGATTTTTTCCATTCTTCGTAAGCAACGATGGTATGAACCAAGATGCCAAACATATGCAAAACTGTTGATGATGCTTGGCAAGTGCAGGTAGCCTGAAGAGGCCAGTCTGCTCTTTGAGATCATGTTGTCTGATGGGCTTAATCCTATAGCTGATGCATGCACTGCTCTTGTAAGTGCTTATGGTCAAAGCGGTCTCCTTGATAAGGCATTTTCTACTGTTGAAGATATGAAGTCAATCATTGACTGCATGCTAGATACATATACATATTCTATTCTTATCAGTTGCTGTGCAAAATTTCACCGTTTTGATAGAGCAGGTACTCATTATTACTTGAAAACTTCCCATTGGAATCAATTGGTAGAATACCATTCAGGTTTATTTATTCACTAAATTATTCTAGCTTCTTGTGTATTTGAAGTACTAGTTGTTGATTGAATTGCTAATAGGTTTTATTTTAATTATCTTGTTTTTATTTCCATTAAAGGGAACTATGTTTTGTTGGTACCTAATATAGGGGTTTGTTTTAAGTCTGTAGCTTTTGGTTGAACTCAGGTACATAACTGATGATTTAGATTAATATGTATGTTGATGGTTTCTAGTTAATATTTTTATTAGCTTGCCTACTCATTTCCTTAATGATTCTAGTTGATATCCTGATCTTGTTATTAACCTCATATTAGAAGCTTTGTTCTTCATGTTTTTCTTTGTGCTGAGTTTTTTTAGTTTTGATGATCTAGCCTTTTATCTTTGGGAGAGGGTAAGTTACCATCATCCTTCATTATCTCTTCATTATCTTTTACTGTTGTTAGTCCAAAGTTTTCATAGTCATCATATGAAAACTACATAGTACGGAACTTCTTGTTAATTACTACTCCTTAGTCCTCACAACCTATGTCTATCTTATATCAGTAAACTCCACTCTCTAAGAAGACTTTTTTTGAAACTTTCAGGGGATATATACAAACATGCTGTTGTCCTTGGCGTGAAACTTGAGGATCAAGATGCATTTGAAAGGGATTTTTTCCAGCTAAAACCTTACTACACAGATGTCTCTGGTAACTAATCCCCCGTGACATATGTTGTCTGTGTTGGTTATAACCATCTCAAAGTATATTTGTCCATCCCTATATGTGTTGTGTGTTGGTTATTCTGTGTTGGTTATTATTTATTATTCTGTGTTGGTTAGCAAGTGTTTTCTTTACTTCTTAATTTTATTATTATTATGGTTGAATTTCTTTGCTTGTTGAATGTATGTATGTGTTGATTGTTTGCTTAATTTAAAATTCCATTCATATTTAATTTTATTTCAGTTAGGAGATGCCAAAATCAATTGTTAATGTTGAACTTGATGCTGCCAATGCTACTTGGTTGTTGAGTATCGCCAACTATATCAAGTACAACGTATCTTATTTTTATGTTTGATTATATATGGTCTTGTGCATTAGTGCAATTTATGTTTTGGTTTGAAAGAGCTGGGAACATGCTATTCTTGCTGTTCATTCTTTTTACTAGTCAGTGCAATTTTATGTTTGATCTTATGATTTATGACTAACTAATTAAAGAATGCAGCCTTGTGGTCTTGTACTCTTGTCTATGTCTTTTTTATTAGTTTAAATTATATTTACTTGTCTATTGTTTCGGAAGAAAATATATCAACACAATTCTAATTCCATTTTCTATTAAATTGTATAGTATTTTGAAGATTGTCAGTACACCTACTATTCCGATGAATTGCTGAATGAAGTCAAGGATGAATGGGCAGCATATGTTCTTGACGAGTTACCTTAGATTAGTTTTGAATTTAGGGCATCAAATATATTTTTGAATGTGACTATCTAGCATCTATATGATCGAGCTTGTTTAGCCTTTTGTATGTGTGGAGCCATTTGTTTTGGTTTGGGAGTTATCTATCTTAAATGTGTATTGACATTTACGTTTCTAATGTATATAATTATGACATTTATTTGTTGAAAAAAAAATGTTGACAATTTATTTAAAAATATGGATATAGCCAATATTATAAATTTAAAATATATATATATATATATATTCACTAAAGATCCCGGTTCATTTTAAAAAACTCAACAGTGATCATACATACTAAAGATCCCGGTTCGTTTTAAAAAACTCAAACAGTGATCATATATATTAAAGATCCCGGTTCTTTATTAAAAATCAACAGTGATCATATATACTATTGATCCGGTTCCTTGTTTTTTATTGATCCCGGTTCCGTGTTTTCTAAAACACTTGGGATCACAAGTATCAGACTTGTTATACCAGGGCATATAATCCCCGTTCGGAACCGGGATCAATATGCATGCGGAACCAGGATCTTTTAGCATTTTTGTTGTAGTGGGTGGAGGGACGAAGCCACGAATTTAGCAAGGAAAGGGAAAAGGTTTGATAGCCAATTTCTTGCTTGATCTTAGATGGAGATAATGGGTGGTTGGGTTTTGTGGCTTGATTTTGGGTGATGAAGCTTGATGATGGTTTGGTGCTCTTGGGGGTGTTGGAGAGGGAATGAGGAGATGAAGAACTATGGTGGTGAGGATGTGTTTTCTTTTTGTTTAAGAGGTCCCTTGCCATAGAGAAGAAGATCTAAGGGTGGAGATTGGCCAACTTGGTGCCCAAGTTGAAATATGGTGGCTGAAAACACACCAGATCTGTCGCGCGCGCCTGGGCGCAAATTTCCGCGCCTGAGCGCGAGGTTAGCACCAGCTGGTGCTGTTGGGTGAACTGGTGAGCGAATTGGTGGGCTGGTGCGGGACTGATGGGCCAATTCTCATTCTGGTGTGCACAAAGGCGCGCCTGGGCGCAGGCAAAACGCGCCTGAGCGCAGATCTAGCTGTGGAACGCACCGAAATTCTAGCTGGTGCGCCTGGGTGCATGCTGGTGCGCCTGGGCATGCACCGGTGGCTCCAAACATCAATTCACCATAACTTCTTCGTTAACCGTCGGATCTTGCTCAAATTTTGAGACAAGCTTCCTAAGACCCTTATCTTCACATCCAACGGTGGAAATTGGGTTTAGAGCTATGAATATTTAATTCCTAATTTTCTTACACCCGATAAGCTCTAACACTTAAACCTCTGATTTAACTCCCGATTCGACTTCTATAATTCTACTACTTGTTACCGATGCACCCTATGCAACTCCTAGTACTCAAAGTTACTACTCACCTTTCTCCCAAAATTCTTTAAGCAATTAATCTACCCATTCTCTACACTATAAACCTATTAACTCACTAATTAGGCTTGGAATTAAATTAGGGATGTTACAATTCTCCCCCACTTATTAGAATTTCGTCCGAATTTCGTCCCCGAAATTTCGTTCATTTCCTTCAAATGGAGAACCATCCCATACCAAGGGTTTTCTAATCTACGATGCACCTGAACTTGGTTCTACTCCCCCACTTGAAATCGGCATACTACCTTGCATTAAGTACGCCAGGGGACTCCTGTATTCGATAAGGAATACGAGTTATGGTTTAGTTTGGTTAAACTCGAAGCAGAAAGTTCTAAGGTTTCTGAGGCTTGCTTCGATGTCGGTCAAACATTTCAAGAGTCCTGCTAGAAAGACTCTCAATTAGATTTAGGTTTCTAGAACCAGGAGCAATTCTCCTATAAAATGGAGATGATTTCTAGAGTCAACTAGGTTTTTCCCAGACATTTTACCTTAAACATCTGGAAAGGATACTAGTCTGACTCGTTCCTGCATTCTAGGCTGAATCGACTCTGTGCCATTTGAAGTCTACCAATGACACCGATCATTAATAAACGTAAGAATCGAGGTGTTAACCCAATCTCACATTCATCAATGGTGACATCTTTGTTAGATTTCCAAATAGCACTGATATTTAATAACTGCCGCATTCAATACAATTCAGATCTACTTCTATACTCCATCTAAACGGCAACATTAACAGGGGTCTAATCATAATCTACCTGGTGACACACAACTTAGGTACTATTCTTAAGTTATAAGCAATCACACTTATTGACAAGAAAAAAAATTAGCACATACATAACAATCAAAATTTAAATATGCACATCAACATTTCATATCAGCACATAATTGCAAACACTAACCTCGGCAATCTCTACTTCATTCTAATCCCATCCTGATCTACCTGAATCAATCCTAGGATTCAGGTCTAAATCTATACACACATCTTAGATAAGCTGCACACATATCAAATGCAATCCAAGAAGAGTTTGAAAACTTGCATGGTTTTCCATGATTTGTTCACACATTCAAGTTATGCATGCCAAGATAAAAACTTTGATAAAATCAACCACTTTGTATGGTTTCAAAGTTTAATAAATAAAATCCCATACATTCAAAGTATTTTTGTCTTTATGGAAACCCAAATTAGTGTACGGGAAAACTACTTATGCATTTATGTAATTATAAAACCAAAGAATATGCCGGAAAACATGTATGTGTTCGTCTCTATTTAAAAATTAAAGTTGCATACAAGAAAGACATTTAGTTATATACATATATAGTCAAGGTAGCATACCAGAAAAAATATTGATGGGGGTGGTATGCTAATAAAAATCGAATTCCTTCCTTGATGGAAAGACATTTTATTTCATGTAAAATCCTAGTGAAAGACTAAATCATCCAAGTTAATTTGTACTTTATAACCTTAACATTTTTCTTTTAAAATGACTTGGATAAAACTTTGAAAAAGACTTTATAAATCAAACATCTTGTCAAAAAGAATTTCCTCCATCTAACTTCACGGGAACTCGGATGGAGAAGTATGAAATCCTTCAGGATTAACAAACTCAAGGAAAAGGAATATGCTTTTGAGCTAGAAAAGTTTATTTTGACCCGTCTCCAAAAGCTGGAACAATCACATTCCCCTTGACTTTGAGTTTGAAAAGTAAGTGTCTTTCCAAATCGATTTGAGTCGTATATAAGGGTTCCTATTTAATCGGCGCATAGCTCGAGTAAAACAATGAATTAATTTTACCGCCCGATTACTTAGGAATCCTTAGTTTACTCCCTAACGTTTCAAAATTTCGTGATACGACTTAGCACTCAATTTGGAATGATTTCCGATTCTTTTTAAAAACAGTGCAATTCATTTTTGAATTCAATTTCAAAACATGAAAATTCATTGGGGTTACTATCACACTTAAGAGTCGAATGGTTGCTGACTTTTAAAATTATGATGCTTGGGAACTAAACGATCTGTTGATAGCAACGCCATTTTGTAAAGAAGTTTTCGAATGGTTTTATGCTTAAAACAGTTTTCAACACTCACATGTCCAAACAATAACAAATATTATCGAGATTCGCAATCTCACAATTAGGCAAACACAAAACATTACATAGCATCACATTCATTCAATACAAGCATTTATGCTAACTCTATGCACTACCTAAAATTTCAAGCATCTATTCGTCTAAACTTAATACTATCACTATGTACTATCTTAGGGTTTCCTACGTTCAATTCTAAACATATAAATCCTAGCAACCTATCATAGCTACCTAGGATTCCTGAACTAGCTACAGCTCTTATCTTAAGACAAGACAATACTTCCTACACTTTCGCTGCGCAACTCTAATTCTAAAATATTTATGCATACAGAAACCTATGACAATGGCCTCTAATCTTCCTAAATTTGGGATCTCACTAAGTTCCCAAAATACTCACCGAAACTTAAGGACAGGATGATGATATCCCCCAATATGTGTACACTTGAGGGGATCAGGCTCAATCATGCATCATATCGATGATAAGACCATTCTCGTCTCACTTAAGTTTGAAACACATAGCCTATTAGTTTTAAAACGTTGAAATCTTGTTTTGTGTGTCACATTTAGAGTTGGTTTACTTGGCGCGAAACTAAAGATCACTTCCTCCCGGTGGGGTAGCAATCTAGTGCTCTTGCCCGTTGGGGTATTGCTTTCCTTAGTCTCGTCATTCATCCACTTCTAAATATGACTCATTGATTTCCACAAGATTTTCAGGTTTTGCATGGTAATTTTAACATACTCAAATGAACTTAGAAAATATTTTCAAATGCTTACCATGCTTCTCGAAAGAAATCGTCAGATGCTAATCGCACCCCTCAAATAACTCAGTCTAGCCTAAGAGAATCTAGAGTACTTACCACACTAGACTTCGTAACTATTTCTATTACCATGCTAGTAATGATACTCACTAAATCAGAAAGCAGTTCTATTTCTATTTCAAGTTACTCGCTTGATGAGTAACTATAGGAGTAATGAGTTACTCCCTTCAGGCCGAGGAAAAACTGCTCTGATACCAAAAATGTAACACCTACAATTAATTACCCTTTTATACACTTAGTAAAATAGTGAATTTAAATTTTCTTTTTAACTTATAACAATTCTCCCGCCAAACGAACGAAGTTTCCTTTGTTTGAATAACTTTCAGAAATACTACTTTAACTTGTAACTAGATCAGAAAGCGGATTTATATTCATCAGAGACCAGCAGGGCCCAAAATATTGTTTAGTCCACTCAGTACATTGTTTCCAAAGAAATACAAACAATTTCTCAAACTCTTAGTTTTCCAAAAAGACAAAGTAATTGAAATACAATAAAACTTCACAAAATAACCCATGACCAATAGGTGGTCGCTAATTACTATATACATTCCACGTGGTGGAATGTACTCCTGCTCGGCGAGACTCGTGTATGCTCCCTCGGTACCTGTAAAAATATAGCAAGAAGAGTCGCATTACACAATACTAAGGAAAATAGCTTCTAAGAAGCATAGCTGAAAAACTAGGTCCTATCACAATAAAAATTATCTATTAACCTAATATTCATTTTCAGATAATTACATACAAGTTCATTTTCAATAAATTAAGCCCTATGTCCATACTACCCTCCTAGCAATCCTACATTCAACCTTAAATTACTTTTCAATTCCACTTGCATTAACATTTCCACATTCCAAATGTCATACTCATAAATTACCAACTCACGTACATATATCATTTATTAATCGGCTACAGGGTCATCACAACATAACAAAGCTCAACACGTCACTAATCATCCTCAAAATATCCTTTGATTTCTCAATTCAATTTATTGTCTGCTTCGTTCTTAGTCATTATTTTCATAAAGCCTTTTATTCTCTTTTCTTCCATTAAATTCACATTTCTCTTTCATTTTGTCCCGGTCACGACCTACTGCGTCCGCACCCACGTGCAGGTCGCGTCTTACTGCGTCCGGTTATATTTCCCTTTTATTTTGTCCCGGTCACGACCTACTGCGTCCGCACCCACGTGCAGGTCACGTCTTACTGCTTCCGGTTATATTTCCCTTTTATTTTATCCCGGTCACGACCTACTGCGTCCGCATCCACGTGCAGATCACGTCTTACTGCGTCCGGTTATATTTCCCTTTTATTATACCCTGGTCACGACCTACTGCGTCCGCACCCACGTGCAGGTCACGTCTTACTGCGTCTGGGTACATTCCTCTTTCTTGGTTTATAACAACATCACATCTTAATCATATTAAGAAGTACATTTTTCCAATAGACCACAACAATAAACACTCATAGTGCAATTATCTCAGGTTACACATATATTCACAATTTCACAAGTCACACCTATATTATCCAATTATCACAATTACGCATATATTCCCATATCACAATTTAATTATATACTTCAATTAGCACAAAACAAGCATGTTATTATTATCATCATTATTGTCCTTAATTTACAAACTCTAATTGTTAACTACCCTATGGTACAATATTCTAAACTAACAATTAATTCTTAGTACCCATCATATACATATCGTAAACTAATCCCCCAGAGTATGGTAATACCCACAATACCCACTCCTTACTTAGCCCTTTCTATAAGACTTGCCTATATTAACACCTAGTCCATTATTTGCTTTACGAGCCACCCAACCAAGCACGATATGAACATATATCAATAACGAGTAACAATCAACAGATAGTAAACAAAACAGTCGACATACTCAGGTATGTCCCAGAGTACTATAAATTAATTCAGCTCCCTAGGGTTCTTTACTTCCTACTTAATTAACATATATTCTACACATTTAGTAGCGATTATATCCTAAATTTCATTCTCTAAATTAATTATCTACACCTAGTCATCATTACAACAACCTAGAAACTATAACCTAAGAAAAGGTAATACAACCCCTCTTACCTTCCAAATGGGTGGTGTTGAATCTCAAGCCTTAATCCTAAATCTTAGCTCCTTGGTGCTTGGGTTCCCCATCCTTAGCTTCTTGAATCCCTGGATCCCACCAAAAACTCATGCCCATGATGTGTGAGATCCTATGATGAGAAGTCTTAGACCTTGTGATGAAGGCTTGAGTATGTGTAACTCCCTCTTGCTATGGAACTTAAAAACCCTAAGGGGTGGAGGGACGAAGCCACGAATTTAGCAAGGAAAGGGAAAAGGTTTGATAGCCAATTTCTTGCTTGATCTTAGATGGAGATAATGGGTGGTTGGGTTTTGTGGCTTGATTTTGGGTGATGAAGCTTGATGATGGTTTGGTGCTCTTGGGGGTGTTGGAGAGGGAATGAGGAGATGAAGAACTATGGTGGTGAGGGTGTGTTTTCTTTTTGTTTAAGAGGTCCCTTGCCATAGAGAAGAAGATCTAAGGGTGGAGATTGGCCAACTTGGTGTCCAAGTTGAAATCTGGTGGCTGAAAACGCTCCAGATCTGTCGCGCGCGCGCCATTGGGCAGATTTGCGCACCTGAGCGCGAGGTTAGCACCAGCTGGTGCTGTTGGGCGAACTGGTGCGCGAATTGGTGGGCTGGTGCGGGACTGATGCGCCAATTCTCATTCTGGTGTGCACAAAGGCGCGCTTGAGCGCAGGCAAAACGCGCCTGAGCGCAGATCTAGTTGTGGAACGCACCAAAATTCTAGTTGGTGCGCCTGAGTGCATGCTGGTGCGCCTGGGAATGCACTGGTGGCTCCAAACTTCAATTCGCCATAACTTCTTCGTTAATCGTCGGATCTTGCTCAAATTTTGAGACAAGCTTCCTAAGACCCTTATCTTCACATCCAACGGTGGAAATTGGGTTTATAGCTATGGATATTTAATTCCTAATTTTCTTGCACCTGATAAGCTCTAACACTTAAACCTCTGATTTAACTCCCGATTCGACTTCCATAATTCTACTACTTGTTACCGATGCACCCTATGCAACTCCTAGTACTCAAAGTTACTACTCACCTTGCTCCCAAAATTCTTTAAGCAATTAATCTACCCATTCTCTACACTATAAACCTATTAACTCACTAATTAGGCTTGGAATTAAATTAGGGATGTTACAATTCTCCCCCACTTATTAGAATTTCGTCCCCGAAATTCCGTTCATTTCCTTCAAATGGAGAACCATCCCATACCAAGGGTTTTCTAATCTACGATGCACCTGAACTTGGTTCTACTCCCCCAGTTGAAATCGGCATACTACCTTGCATTAAGTACGCCAGGGGACTCCTGTATTCGATAAGGAATACGAGTTATGGTTTAGTTTGGTTAAACTCGAAGCACAAAGTTCTAAGGTTTCTGAGGCTTGCTTCGATGTCGGTCAAACATTTCAAGAGTCCTACTAGAAAGACTCTCAATTAGCTTTAGGTTTCTAGAACCAGGAGCAATTCTCCAATAAGTTGGAGATGATTTCTAGAGTCAACTAGGTTTTTCCCAGACATTTTACCTTAAACATCTGGAAAGGATACTAGTCTGACTGGTTCCTGCATTCTAGGCTGTATCGATTCTGTGCCATTTGAAGTCTTCCAATGACACCGATCATTAATAAACGTAAGAATCGAGGTGTCAACCCAATCTCACATTCATCAATGATGACATCTTTGTTAGATTTCCAAATAGCACTGATGTTTAATAACTGTCGCATTCAATACAATCCAGATATACTTCTATACTCCATCTAAATGACAGCATTAACAGGGGTCTAATCATAAACTACCTGGTGACACACAACTTAGGTACTATTCTTAAGTTCTAAGCAATCACACTCATTGACAAGAAAACAATTAGCACATACATAACAATCAAAATTTAAATATGCACATCAACATTTCATATCAGCACATAATTGCAAACACTAACCTCGGCAATCTCTACTTCATTCTAATCCAATCCTGATCAACCTGAATCAATCCTAGGATTCAGGTCTAAATCTATACACACATCTTAGAGAAGTTGCACACATTTCAAATGCAATCCAAGAAGAGTTTGAAAACTTGCATGGTTTTCCATGATTTGTTCACACATTCAAGTTATGCATGCCAAGATAAAAACTTTGATAAAATCAACCACTTTGTATGGTTTAAAAGTTCAATAAATAAAATCCCATACATTCAAAGTATTTATGTCTTTATGGAAACCCAAATTAGTGTACGGGAAAACTACTTATGCATTTATGTAATTATAAAACCAAAGAATATGCCGAAAAACATGTATGCGTTCGTCTATATTTAAAAATTAAAGTAGCATACAAGAAAGGCATTTAGTTATATACATATATAGTCAAGGTAGCATACCAGAAAAAATATTGATGGGGGTGGTATGCTAATAAAAATCGAATTCCTTCCTTGATGGAAAGACATTTTATTTCATGTAAAATCCTAGTGAAAGACTAAATCATCCAAGTTAATTTGTACTTTATAACCTTAACATTTTTCTTGTAAAATGACTTGGATAAAACTTTGAAAACAACTTTATAAATCAAACATCTTGTCAAAAAGAATTTCCTCCATCTAACTTCGTGGGGAACTCGGATGGAGAAGTATGAAATCCTTCAGGATTAACAAACTCAAGGAAAAGGAATATGCTTTTGAGCTAGAAAAGTTTATTTTGACCCGTCTCCAAAAGCTGGAACAATCACATTCCCCTTGACTTTGAGTTTGAAAAGTAAGTGTCTTTCCAAATCGATTTGAGTCGTATATAAGGGTTCCTATTTAATCGGCGCATGGCTCGATTAAAACAATGAGTTAATTTTACCGCCCGATTACTTAGGAATCCTTAGTTTACTCCCTAACGTTTCAAAATTTCGTGATACGACTTAGCACTCAATTCAGAATTATTTCCGATTCTGTTAAAAACAGTGCAATTCATTTTTGAATTCAATTTCAAAACATGAAAATTCATTGGGGTTACTATCACACTTAAGAGTCGAATGGTTGCTGACTTTTAAAATTATGATGCTTGGGAACTAAACGATCTGTTGATAGCAACGCCATTTTGTAAAGAAGTTTTCGAATGGTTTTATGCTTAAAACAGTTTTCAACACTCACATGTCCAAACAATAACAAATATTATCGAGATTCCCAATCTCACAATGAGGCAAACACAAAACAGTACATAGCATCACATTCATTCAATACAAGCATTTATGCTAACTCTATGCACTACCTAAAATTTCAAGCATCTATTCGTCTAAACTTAAGACTATCAATATGTACTATCTTAGGGTTTCCTACGTTCAATTCTAAACATATAAATCCTAGCAACCTATCATAGCTACCTAGAATTCTTGAACTAGCTACAGCTCTTATCTTAAGACAAGACAATACTTCCTACACTTTCGCTGCGCAACTCTAATTCTAAAATATTTATGCATACAGAAACCTAAGACAATGGCCTCTTATCTTCCTAAATTTGGGATCTCACTAAGTTCCCAAAATACTCACCGAAACTTAAGGACAGGATGATGATATCCCCCAATATGTGTACACTTGAAGTGATCAAGCTCAATCATACATCATATCAATGATAAGACCATTCTCATCTCACTTAAGTTTGAAACACATAGCCTATTAGTTTTAAAACGTTGAAATCTTGTTTTGTGTGTCACATTTAGAGTTGGTTTACATGGCGCGAAACTAAAGATCACTTCCTCCCGGTGGGGTAGCAATCTAGTGCTCTTGCCCGTTGGGGTATTGCTTTCCTTAGTCTCGTCATTCATCCACTTCTAAATATGACTCGTTGATTTCCACAAGATTTTCAGGTTTTGCATGGGAATTTTAACATACTTAAATGAACTTAGAAAAGATTTTCAAATGCTTACCATGCTTCTCGAATGAAATCGTCAGATACTAATCGCGCCCCTCAAATAACTCAGTCTAGCCTAAGAGAATCTAGAGTACTTACCACACTAGACTTCGTAACTATTTCTATTACCATGCTAGTAATGATACTCACTAAATCAGAAAGCAGTTCTATTTCTATTTCAAGTTACTCGCTTGATGAGTAACTATAGGAGTAATGAGTTACTCCCTTCAAGCCGAGGAAAAACTGCTCTGATACCAAAAATGTAACACCTACAATTAATTACCCTTTTATACCCTTAGTAAAATAGTGAATTTAAATTTTCTTTTTAACTTATAAAAATTCTCCCGCCAAACGAATGGAGTTTCCTTTGTTTGAATAACTTTCCGAAATACTACTTTAACGTGTAACTAGATCAGAAAGCGGATTTAAATTCATCAGAGACCAGCAGGGCCCAAAATATTGTTTAGTCCACTCAGTACATTGTTTCCAAAGAAATACAAACTATTTCTCAAACTCTTAGTTTTCCAAAATGACAAAGTAATTGAAATACAATAAAACTTCCCAAAATAACCCATGACCAATAGGTAGTCGCTAATTACTATATACATTCCACGTGGTGGAATGTACTCCTGCTCGGCGAGACTCGTGTATGCTCCCTCGGTACCTGTAAAAATATAGCAAGAAGGGTCGCATTACACAGTACTAAGGAAAACAGCTTCTAAGAAGCATAGCTGAAAAACTAGGTCCTATCACAATAAAAATTATCTATTAACCTAATATTCATTTTCAGATAATTACATACAAGTTCATTTTCAATAAATTAAGCCCTATGTCCATACTACCCTCCTAGCAATCCTACATTCAACCTTAAATTACTTTTCAATTCCACTTGCATTAACATTTCCACATTCCAAATGTCATACTCATAAATTACCAACTCACGTACATATATCATTTATTAATCGGCTACAGGGTCATCACAACATAACAAAGCTCAACACATCACTAATCATCCTCAAAATATCCTTTGGTTTCTCAATTCAATTTTTTCTCTGCTTCGTTCTTAGTCATTATTTTCATAAAGCCTTTTATTCTCTTTTCTTCCGTTAAATTCACATTTCTCTTTCATTTTGTCCCGGTCACGACCTACTGCGTCCGCACCGACGTGCAGGTCACGTCTTACTGCGTCCGGTTATATTTCCCTTTTATTTTGTCCCGGTCACGACCTACTGCGTCCGCACCCACGTGCAGGTCACGTCTTACTGCGTCCAGTTATATTTCCCTTTTATTATACCCTGGTCACGACCTACTGCGTCCGCACCCACGTGCAGGTCACGTCTTACTGCATCTGGGTACATTCCTCTTTTTTGGTTTATAACAACATCACATCTCAATCATATGAAGAAGTACATTTTTCCAATAGACCACAACAATAAACACTCATAGTGCAATTATATCAGGTTACACATATATTCACAATTTCACAAGTCACACCTATATTATCCAATTATCACAATTACGCATATATTCCCATATCAAAATTTAATCATATACTTCAATTAGCACAAAACAAGCATGTTATTATTATCATCATTATTGTCCTTAATTTTCAAACTTTAATTGTTAACTACCCTATGGTGCAATATTCTAAACTAACAATTAATTCTCAGTACCCTTCATATACATATCATAAACTAATCCCCCAGAATATGGTAATACCCACAATACCCACTCCTTACTTAGCCCTTTCTATAAGACTTGCCTATATTAACACCTAGTCCATTATTTGCTTTACGAGCCACCCAACCAAGCACGATATGAACATATATCAATAACGAGTAACAATCAATAGATAGTAAACAAAATAGTCGATATATTCAGGTATGTCCCAGAGTACTATAAATTAATTCAGCTCCTTAGGGTTCTTCACTTCCTAGTTAATTAACATATATTCTACACATTTAGTAGTGATTATATCCTAAATTTCATTCTCTTAATCAATTATCTACACCTAGTCATCATTACAACAACCTAGAAACTATAACCTAAGCAAAGGTAATACAACCCCTCTTACCTTCCAAATGGGTGGTGTTGAATCTCAAGCCTTAATCCTAAATCTTAGCTCCTTGGTGCTGGGGTTCCCCATCCTTAGCTTCTTGAATCCCTGGATCCCACCAAAAACCCATGCCCATGATGTGTGAGCTCCTATGATGAGAAGTCTTAGACCTTGTGATGAAGGCTTAAGTATGTGTAACTCCCTCTTGCTATGGAACTTAAAAACCCTAAGGGGTGGAGGGAGGAAGCCACGAATTTAGCAAGGAAAGGGAAAAGGTTTGATAGCCAATTTCTTGCTTGATCTTAGATGGAGATAATGGGTGGTTGGGTTTTGTGGCTTGATTTTGGGTGATGAAGCTTGATGATGGTTTGGTGCTCTTGGGGGTGTTGGAGAGGGAATGAGGAGATGAAGAACTATGGTGGTGAGGATGTGTTTTCCTTTTGTTTAAGAGGTCCCTTGCCATAGAGAAGAAGATCTAAGGGTGGAGATTGGCCAACTTGGTGCCCAAGTTGAAATCTGGTGGCTGAAAACGCACAATCTCTGTCGCGCGCGCCTGGGCGCAGATTTGTGCGCCTGAGCGCGAGGTTAGTACCAGCTGGTGCTGTTGGGCGAACTGGTGCGCGAATTGGTGGGCTGGTGCGGGACTGATGCACCAATTCTCATTCTGGTGCGCACAAAGGCACGCCTGGGCGCAGGAAAAACGCGCCTGAGCGCAGATCTAGCTGTGGAACGCACCAAAATTCTAGCTGGTGCGCCTGGGCATGCACCGGTGGCTCCAAACTTCAATTCGCCATAACTTCTTCGTTAACCGTCGGATCTTGCTCAAATTTTGAGACAAGCTTCCTAAGACCCTTATCTTCACATCCAACAGTGGAAATTGGGTTTAGAGCTATGGATATTTAATTCCTATTTTTCTTGCACCCGATAAGCTCTAACACTTAAACCTCTGATTTAACTCCCGATTCGACTTCTATAATTCTACTACTTGGTACCGATGCACCCTACGCAACTCCTAGTACTCAAAGTTACTACTCACCTTGCTCCCAAAATTCTTTAAGCAATTAATCTACCCATTCTCTACACTATAAACCTATTAACTCACTAATTAGGCTTGGAATTAAATTAGGGATGTTACACTCCCCAACTTAGAGATTTCTCGTCCCCGAGAAATATAGACAGCACTAACAACAGCTTGCCAAGTTTATAAACATATGCAATTTCTGACAACTATACTCATACTTTACGTGCTTCACACGACTTCTCTTGTACATTTCGATCCATACTCTTGATGTGACACCGTACGAGAGTTGAATTGAGTTAAGTTCAAAAATCCAAAAATAGTAGAAGTTTGGTAGGTATGGGTTTGATCAGAAGATAGTGTAACTCAAACGTAAGTTTTTGGGGTAGGGAAGATTTGTCTTTTCAAATTTTCGTATTTCTATGGTAGAGAAGAATCGATTTGTATGCACAACATTACCGCAATCACTAATAATAGGACTACTTCACACCGTCATACTACCAAGTTACACTACTCAAAAAGAATTGAGCTGCAGAAATGGCCTCCAAGCCTTTTAACACATTTATGTAATGCCCTTTTGAGTCTTTGTTGACTCAAATCCTAAAACACATAATTTTAGCCTTAATCTAGTATAAGGTAAACTTCTCCCATACCTTAGGATAGTGTTTGATGAGTTGAATCACTGAAAAATGCAAAAAACTCCACATAATCCACAATCTTTGTTTTCAGCGAGAACAGGTTCGACAGGGTCCAAAAACCAGAAGATTTGACACATGAAATGGACAAACGAATTGGGGAAAATTAATAGGTTTTTTTCTATGCTACATGCACTAAAGGTTTGTATATATTTGAGACTCAGAAAGTGTGTGCACTTACTCAAATCGAAGCCTGAAGTGAGCTTCCAGAACCAGAAACTCAATTTTGACAGAGTTGAACTCCTAACTTTGCAGATCTCGTTCTCCTTGCTCCAGAACTCTCAGCTCACGATTTTTGTGTCTTTGTAAAGCTTGAAGAATAAGCTTTACAATGGTGTATCACTAAAACTCTACCTCTCAGAAATGGAAGAAAATCGCAAGGACGAACACAAGAACCCTAACAGAGCTTCAATACATGCAATTGAACCAAATGAAGCAAAATTCGTGTTTAATCCATGCTTTTATAGAGAAATTCAGCTAACATGCATGAGGACGCGTGTTTCCCACTAATTATGGGCTGGATTCGTGGCAAATTTGTGGATTAATCAAGTGATTACTCATCAAAACGCACTAACCCAGTTTTTGGGTTCATCGACTAACCGGTTACAGGGCGCATCTAACCGGTTACTAATCAATATCCTGTGACACATGACTCCCCAACTTGGGTTGAACTTACAAAATACTATCCATTGACTCATACCTATCCTAATTTGCCTTAAAACTCTACTCACTTCCTAATAAACCATCCTTCATTTCCCACCTTGTCTCTATCTTAGGAGTCGACTTACACTCTTACTTTCAAGTTCATGAGCTGGAATTTTGAAGTAGGTTCTATTCTTGCCCCCACAACCTTCTATAATTCCGGTGTTATGCATACAAATGTCACTTCTTCCACATAGAGGGTTTAGTTTGGGTGACTGGATCGTATTTTTGTCACAAAATTTTGGTGATAATAAACTTGAATTCAAGGTTTTGTCAAGGGTTTTGTGGGTTATATCTTCAAAGACTGAGATATTTATGGTAAGAAGGGATTTTTTTGAAGTTTTGGAGGGTATAATCATTGTTTTTAGGGTAAGATCAAGCTCCCAAGTTGACAAAATAGAATTTGGTCTTTCACAAAGATACAACAAGATAGGGTGGGGTTCTTTCTTGAACTCAATTTGTTGTCCAACTCTGACAGCTTCCTCCAGTAGTTGATCCTTTCTTCTCAGTCACGGGTTTTCCAATACGGATTCAAGTACTCACATTCATTGAACTCGCAAAGTTTTCAACATGTCATTATAACATAGGAAATACGAAAAGAGATAATCTTCGATTCAACCGTTCAAAAGGCAAAATCATAACCAAATCATCATCCAAGAACACAAATGTTGAGAAAATGCCTAAGCATGGGTAGTTTTGATGATTACAAAGTGCAAGTCAAGGCAAAAGTCCACAACATTGAAGCTTAGACTCAAGTTAGTCAAAAAGGGATTCTTATAAACTTGTAATGTTAAATTTACTTTTCTTAGAGTTCCTTAGGTGCTTAATGGTTAAGTCTAAGTTAGAATGAAGCTAAATCATAATCTAAAGAAAAATAGTATGCATGTTAAGTTACATCAAAAGTGGGTGATTTTCAAAAAATAAAAGAAAGTATTTTTTCAAAATGAAAATGAAAAGAAAGTGTTTTTCGAAATTAAAAGAAAGTGATTTTCAAAAATAAAAATAAAAATTATTAAGAAAATTTGTTTTAAATGTTTTTGAAGTCAAGAAAGTATTTTAAAAAAAAATAATAATAATAAATAAATAAAAATAAAAATAAAAATAAAAATAAAAATAAAAAATTGAAAAAGTGTATCTGATCAAATGTATCCTGATACATCCAAAAGTATCCGGATACTTTTTTAAAACAACAGTCAAATTTTTGAAATCAAACACGATGTATCCGAATACTTTCAAAAGTATCCGGATACAAACAGTTAAAACTGTCATAAACATAGTCGTTTGCTATCCTAACTGATATATATATGTTCCAAACGATTTCAAAACATGAGACAATGTTCTTACAACCTTCTAACACTTCTGAACTTTCTCCTAAACACGTTTTTACAGAATTCTCAAGTGTTCTTCATGAATCAATTGCATTTTCACATATGATCAAGAAGAACATTCAATTGTTGCATTGAATTTTCACAAATACCCACTTTGATATACACTTGCATTCATTCTCATTGATCTAGATTTTGATTCAGTACTAAAAGTGTTCTTAAGTAAGTTGCTAATCCACACAAGAAAGGTGCAAGTACCATTGATCTTCATTGGAGTTGTTCATACACACAACGAGGTGTAAAGTGCCAACAACAAGACATTGACAAACGCAAATTGGTGAAAGGTTTTCATCAAGTATACTTGAAGGTTTCAAGTGGAATTGAAGAAGGTTTCTTCAAGCACAAGGTTCGCTGTGATTCGAGGAATTGTTTGCGAAGACACAAGTTCCAAAGAGGTTCTTTGGAGGGACTAGTCTAAGGGAAAGGTTTTCTCTTACACTACTTGTACTTACAATTCTTGTTCATAGTGAAGCAAATCTCCCATCTCAGAGAGGGAGGACTGGATTAGCATTAGTGTTCGTTAACACACTAATGTGAACCAGGATAAAATCCTTGTGTTTGCTTCTCTTTCATTATCTCTTTACAATTCCGCGTGCTTAATTTTCATATATTTAAGTATATGCGTTTTATATGTTTTTACTCTGATTATTTTAAAGGCCTTAGTAAGCGATAAATTTTTAATTGGTGAATATTCGTACTCTTCGCCTATTCACCTCCTTTATAGGGAATATTACTACCCACTTGTTTTCCAACAAGTGGTATCAGAGCTCGGTCGGAAACGATCGAGCATAACTGCTTTTCCGTACGATCCTTAGTTTGGTAAACAATGGGTTCTAGTAATCCCTTTTGTGGTGAAGGTTCTTCCATTAATCGCCCCCCTATGTTTTCGGGCGAAGGTTACACCTATTGGAAGGTTAGGATGAAAATCTTCATTGAAGCAATAGATGTAGAAATTTGGAATGATATAGAAAATGGCCCTTTTGTACCACAACATAAGGTTAATGACTCTGTCCTTGATAAGCCCAAGGGGAGTTGGAATGATGATGATAAGAAAAAAGTAAGTTATGATTTGAAAGGAAAAAATATCATTACATCCGCTCTCTCGTATGATGAATTTTTTAGGGTCTCTAAGTGTACTAGTGCGAAAGAGATGTGGGACACTTTACAAGTGACTCATGAAGGTACTAGTGAAGTCAAAAGGGCTAGATTAAATGCCCTCATGCATGAATATGAACTGTTTAGAATGTTTCCCAATGAACCAATTTCAAATATGCAAAAACGGTTTACACATATTATAAATCATTTACTTGCTCTTGGCAAAACTTTTACTGATGGTGAAATTATTAACAAAGTTTTGAGATGTTTAGACAGACAGTGGCAGCCAAAGGTTACAGCAATAATGGAGTCAAAAGATCTAAGTGATATGGACCTAGCCACTTTGTTCGAAAAACTGCAAGAGCACGAAATGGAATTGGGAAGGCTAAAAATGCATGAAGATTCGGACATGTGCAAAAAGGATAAGGTTTCATTCAAGATGCTGCAGACTCTTGAAGAATTATCCAATGATGAAAATTCAGATTCCGATATCGACGATGAGACCATGGAGCTTTTAGTTAGTAAATTCAGCAAGTTCCTTAAGAATAGACAACAAAGAAGTCAAAATGAAGGAACTTCAAGAAAAAAGTCTCCAAAGGACAAAATTCAATGTCACGAATGTGGTAATATAGGTCATGTGAAAATTGAATGTGCTGCATATCTCAAGAGAAAAGAGAATGACAAAAAGGAAAGCAAAGGATTCAAATCCAAGAAGGCTTATATTGTATGGAATTTGCCGGAAAATTCAGAGAAGCAAGATGCTAGCAGTTCAGATGAGGAGGAATTGGTTAATCACTTGTGCTTAATGGGAAAGTTTGATGAAGAAACTTCATCAAGCATAGAATCATCTGAGCCAATGAACTCCAAACGGGTAACATATTCTGACTCCGACTCTGATTCTGAAAATTCAACTTATAATGAACTATATGAATCTTATGTAGAAATGTATAAGGAATTAAGGAAGCTAGCTAAAATTAACATTGAAAGCAAGAGGATTATCTTGGAGTATGAGACTAAAATTTTAGAAATGCAAAAATTTATCGATGAACTTCAACTCCAAAATGAAACTCTTGATCTTATTTATTCAAATGCTTCTTGTGATTGTGAACTAAAAACTAATCCTATTGCCGAATGTGAAAGTTGCAAGCATTTTGAAAAGGAAGTACACAATTTGAAAACTAAGCTTGCAAGCTTCACTAAAGGTGATATGCACTTAAACAATTTAATTGCCAATCAAAGAGGAAATACAAATAAAACTGGTTTGGGATATCGAAAATCTAAAAACTGCAATTACAACAAGTTGGTATCATTTTCAAATGTCAATTACTCTAAAACACCAACTTGCCATTATTGTGGAACTTTTGGGCATACTTCAAATACTTGTAATATTAAACTTAAAGGTATTCCAAATGGTTCATTTGTATGGATTAAGAAAGGGTTTGATCCTAATGCTAATCAATTAGGTGCCCAAGTTACCTAAAACATGCAAGGTATTTTTGGCTTAACATTAAGGGGGAGTGAGATCAAATGTTAAGGGGGAGAAGGTTTATAATTTTCTTGCTTATTTATATAACTCTCTTTTTGATTATGCCAAAAGGGGGAGAAGGTATGTTGTTGACTTTTGCAGGTTGATTGAAGCTTCTTATTATTATCCAATTATCTAATGCACATACTAAGGGGGAGCACAAATCAACAAAGTTTATCATCATCAAAAAGGGGGAGATTGTTGAGAAAATGCCTAAGCATGGGTAGTTTTGATGATTACAAAGTGAAAGTCAAGGCAAAAGTCCACAACATTGAAGCTTAGACTCAAGTTAGTCAAAAAGGGATTCTTATAAACTTGTAATGTTAAATTTACTTTTCTTAGAGTTCCTTAGGTGCTTAATGGTTAAGTCTAAGTTAGAATGATGTAACACCCCAAAATTTTAATCCCCGATTAATGAAATGTTAATTATAATTTAATTATAATTAATAGTTTTCAAATTAATCCTTGATTAAAATATGTGTGTATGTAATTAGCTTTCATGTGAGAAATTATTTAATAAATAATTTAAATGCCTAAAATGTATATTTTGCATATTAGTCCCTGGGTTGGGACCTAGAAGCAATTATAGGAAAGGTTTTGGAGGGAAAGTAAATAAAATAATTATTTTTCAAAATCTGGGTAAAACACTCGAGTATTTTCTGGAATACTCGAGTATTCTGGGTCAAACTGCACGAGTTAGTGCGTTTGGTGAGTCACAGCCAACGATTTCGTGATGGTGACACGAAATCACCACCATGCCAACGCTATAGGCGTCGTGTCGCCCCGCATGAGCTTTCCATTGGCCTATTTAAACGCATCATTGTCCCTTGGTCGAGAATTTTGATTAACTTGTTGAAGATTAGAAGAGTTAGGGTTTTCGAATTGTGTTCTTCGATTCTTCCTCTGTGAGCTGAGTTGAGTGATAATCTATACACCAATACAAAGCTCACATCACGAGCTTTGTATAGACACCAAAATTGTGAGGTTTGAGTGTGTGGATTGAGAGAATCGAAGTCTTGAAGTGGAGCTGTTCTTGCTTGAGTTGGTGTCTGGAGCTCACTGTGATCATCGATTCTGGTAAGCTCTTGAGTTCTTGAGTCTCAAACTCAATTCCTTTAGTTAGATGATGTTGCATAGAGCTTAGAAATCTAATTTTCCCCAATCTAATTCTCTGTTTCATGTACGAACCAATTCCATTTTGGTATGGTACTCAAAACTGTCATGCATGAGAAGTTCAAGTGGATTTCTGGGTTTGGAGAGCTTTCTTTGGATTTCTTTCTGTTGATTCACATCTGAGAGGTAAGGGGAAGTAATTATATTCACTAGATAGAGTTTGAAATCCATTAAATGTGTTAGAGAGCCACCAAGAGGCTCTAAGGGCTTAGATTCTATAGGAACTTTGGTTTGGAGACCAATCCATGCTCTAAATCCGTATTGAGCAAGTTAGTTATCATGCATGTGAACTTAAATGAGCTTTGTTTCATGAATATTATGCTTATTGTGTGATTTGAGGTATTGAGTTGTTAAAATGCCTTTTTATGCATAATCAATGATTTCTCTGTCAATTCTGTGTTTTGAATTGAAATAAGTGTTGTAACATGTTTGATTAATGATATGTTAACTCTGTGGATCCCTGAAATGGACTTAAATTGAGTAGAAATGAAAATGGCATGTTAAAACCAGTTTTCAATACTGTCAGCTGCGAAACACTCGAGTAAATGGCAAAGTACTCGAGTAAATCGTGTTCAAAATAAAGTAAATGTCATAAGAACACTCGAGTATTTTGTCTGGTACTCGAGTATCGGGCATGAACTGAGAATTGTTATAGGTCAAACACTCGAGTCATTCAAAGTCACTCGAGTATTCTGGAAAAGTCCAAGAACACTCGAGTAACTCATGAACTACTCGAGTAAATTGTTGAAATTCAAACCCAAATCCTTAGAAAGACATGAACCCTCGAGTAAGCTTAAGAACACTCGAGTAATCTGGAAAATCTCCAGAACACTCGAGTATTCTGAACTTTACTCGAGTAAAATGCCCAGAATCTGAAAACATCATTTTCAATTCTAACTTAATTAATTAAGGAATTGTTAAGGATAATTCAAGGGATCAAAGACTTAGAGAAATTGATAAATACAAATAGATCGTTCGGTGACGATCCATTTTGAAAATTAAGCCTAGGTGGCAAGTAAAGTATTAATCAATTTCCCCTAAGTCTAAAATGCATTCATTCTGGAGTTTGGATGGTAGGACGTATTCATGTTTCGATAAACATGTGGAGGGCCTCTGGGAGTGCCAATACGCTTGCTTGATGACACGTCGATGACGTGGTCGGCTTTGTGGGTGCCGATATGGATATATCGTTTGGATGACGATCCGTTTGGATGACGGGATATGCTCGGGTGGCATGGATACCAAGCTTGACGTGTACATTCTAGGTGAATGTACGTATTGTTGTATACCTAGGAATACAACGCACTGTGGAGTGCTGGGTTGTCAGGGATGGACGTCAGAGAGTGACTTAGAAAATGTGGAGATAAGATGAGAGTTAAAATCATGCATCATGTCATTCACTTAATGCAATTGATATACCTGAATTAAGTGTGAGCATCCTATGTGCATCTGATACTTGCTAGATGCTAATTGTGATTGTTATTAATTGATTCATTATTATCTTTCATATGTTGCATGATTTATTCTCTATTGATTATGTGAGTAGAATTGCTTACCCCTATGCCCTTGTAGGTGATGTCTCGTTACATTGCTTGCATCGAGATCCGGCCACTTCCTAGTGGCATATGGATCTATGAGGACCATCGCGCGGTGTATGAGGGGGAGGTAGAGTTCACATTCTACCACCCTAATCCGCTGATGCGATTCCGTCCTCGTAGGTTTAGGATTCCCATTATATACACTATGCATGTACCCCCGTTTTATACTTATCATGGACCACCTCCCACGCGACCAGCTCGCTCTTACCATAGTTTTCATTTTCGACCTACCCGCTCTCACCCTTTTACTTCGAGAGTTGTCCGCGAGGAGACTCCCCCTTCTTATCCGAGGAGCCCCGTCAGGGTTTCACCATCACCTGACCCGGTACCCAGTGGTAGGGTACACTCTCCCTCGGATGAGATCGAGGAGGATCCGGTGGAGGACGAGAGTGGGAGCGAGCCTGTCGTGCATTCTACTGGGAGTGACTGGAGGGACGATGATCCCTAGGTACGTGCATATGGTGTATGATGTGGACCCTTGGATCCGTGCTGTGGAGGAGATGTGTTGCTGCTGCTGTGATGATGATGCTACTACCTTATTACCTATGTTTTTGGGAGACTACTACTGCTACTACTACTGCATCTGATGCTGATGGATCTACGTGACTATCCCTGGGGTTGTATTTTGATTATGTATATATTGTACATATGTTTTACTCTAGGGTTATAGTATTATAGTGATGTAGATCTGTTTACATGGACTTGTTATATTTTTGGAACTTGGTGACTTATCTCATGGACTATGTATGTATGACTCTTTCGTATATATGAAAATCTATGTTTATATCACATCAGTTGCATAGTCCAGTAATTTCCGCTTACTCCGATTCAACTTATAAATGAGCTCGGCTATAAGTATTAATTGACGGTATCAGTTTTATTGAACAAAGTATGGATAACTTCAATTGATTGTAAAATGTAAAGGAATTTCTAAAGAACGAATGTTATCCTGCTTGAGAAAAGGTTTTAGAAATCGCCGAACTCGATACAAGTGTTTTAAAGGATTTTAGAATTTATTCACCAAGAGTTCCATTTGATGAATTGTGCACCCGCTTTAAAGAAAATTTTATTTACCATATTTTCTTAGCTCACAAGTCCATATATTATCCAATATAAAGCATAAATACTAGATTATATTTGGGTAATCCGGAAGGGTGTCACAAATGAAGCTAAATCATAATCTAAAGAAAAATAGTATGCATGTTAAGTTACATCAAAAGTGGGTGATTTTCAAAAAATAAAAGAAAGTATTTTTTCAAAATGAAAATGAAAAGAAAGTGATTTTCGAAAATAAAAGTAAAAATTATTAAGAAATTTTTTTTTAAATGTTTTTGAAGTCAAGAAAGTATTTTAAAAAAAAAATAATAAATAAAAAAAATAAAAATAAAAATAAAAATAAAAAATTGAAAAAGTGTATCTGATCAAATGTATCCGGATACATCCAAAAGTATCCGGATACTTTTTTAAAACAACAGTCAAATTTTTGAAATCAAACACGATGTATCCGAATACTTTCAAAAGTATCCGGATACAAACAATTAAAACTGTCATAAACATAGCCGTTTGCTGTCCTAACTGATATATATATATATGTTCCAAACGATTTCAAAACATGAGACAACGTTCTTACAACCTTCTAACACTTCTGAACTTTCTCCTAAACACGTTTTTACAGAATTCTCAAGTGTTCTTCATGAATCAATTGAATTTTCACATATGATCAAGAAGAACATTCAAGTGTTGCATTGAATTTTCACAAATACCCACTTTGATATACACTTGCATTCATTCTCATTGATCTAGATTTTGATTCAGTACTAAAAGTGTTCTTAAGTAAGTTGCTAATCCACACAAGAAAGGTGCAAGTACCATTGATCTTCATTGGAGTTGTTCATACACACAACGAGGTGTAAAGTGACAACAACAAGACATTGACAAACGCAAATTGGTGAAAGGTTTTCATCAAGTATACTTGAAGGTTTCTTTCTTCAAGCACAAGGTTCGCTGTGATTCGAGGAATTGTTTGCGAAGACACAAGTTCCAAAGAGGTTCTTTGGAGGGACTAGTCTAAGGGAAAGGTTTTCTCTTACACTACTTGTACTTACAATTCTTGTTCATAGTGAAGCAAATCTCCCATCTTAGAGAGGGAGGACTGGATTAGCATTAGTGTTCGTTAACACACTAATGTGAACCAGGATAAAATCCTTGTGTTCGCTTCTCTTTCATTATCTCTTTACAATTCCGCGTGCTTAATTTTCATATATTTAAGTATATGCGTTTTATATGTTTTTACTCTGATTATTTTAAAGGCCTTAGTAAGCGATAAATTTTTAATTAGTGAAGATTCGTACTCTTCGCCTATTCACCTCATTTATAGGGAATATTACTACCCGCTTGTTTTCCAACAACATAAAATAGCAAACATCACTCAAAACAACCAAGGATCTATGGCTATAGGTATGGTCACTGCTTCTCTTGACCATAACGAAGACCCTTCCATATTCCAGCAGGCCTATTAGAACCCATCTCGCGTTTTGGATCTTGGTGTAACACCCTCACAATTATTTAGTTAACTTAAGATTTTTTGAAATTTGGTATTTGAAAATTTCGATAAAAATCCGGCAGAGTTCTCTCTGTATTTTGGACTTTACCAAAATTTCCAACTTTGTACCTGCTTAACCTGTCCAGACCAGCGTATTTTTAAAAAACAAAACACGTTTAATTATTTTCCAGAAACAAATCCTAATGCCCCAAATGTCTCAAATAGGGGCGTACAACTAATACATATCTTTAAATTACAAAATAATAGTTTTTAACATAGCTAAAACTACAGTCCACTCATAAAATAATAAACGGACACTCCACGTAGTGGAGGTTCAACCTACTCGGCCAGAAACTGTTCAAGCTCCAAGCTCAGTACCTGAAAAATGGTTGTAAGGTTGAGCTTCACACATGAAGTAGAAAGTAGTTTCTAACTAGACATAATGACCGACCAAGCCAAACACATATATTTCAAGTAATTCATATAGTCATTTACACCTGGAAACAATTGCACAAACCATACCAACAATTGCATAGTCTCTTTACTTCAGTTTTTTCCCTAATCAACATATTCTCATTATCTAATTTACCATGCAATATGTCTACTCTATTCCCCTCTATTTTAACCTTTTATCGCGTCTGGTCGGTGCCGACCTCGCATTATTAAGTATAAAGGATCGCGCTGGATCGATATGACCTTCGCATTTATTAAGTATAAATGATCGCGCTGGGTCGATGTGACCTTCGCATTTATTAAGTTGTATTATCGCGCTGGGTAAATATGACCTTCGCATATCGCGCTGGGTACATATAACCTTCGCATTATTAAATATCATTATCGCACTGGGTCAATATGACCTTCGCATTATTAAATATCATTATCGCGCTGGGTCAATATGACCTTCGCATATTAAATATCATTATCGCGCTGGGTCAATATGACCTTCGCATTATTAAACTTTCCTTAATTTATTCATTCATAATTCCCTTTTTCCTAACTCTTAATCAATTCATTTTCCAAGCATTGTCAACACTAAACTCATTCATTTATTTCCAAAATCAATTATTCATTTAACCATATTGCCATCAAAACATCATTAAACTACTTATCAGTTATCATCATCACAAACAATTCTACAAATATACACTTAAGTCAAACATACACATATTCATAACTATTCACATATACACAACATCATGATTAATTAAATTCCTACGTCATTCAATATACATTTTTCCTACAAGTTCTCAAAGTTCACACACTCACCTTCCTAGGTTTATGCTCCTACTTCCTAAATTTGTTAGCTAACACTCATCGGTTGTTAAATCGAACAGATGTCGTATTTATCCTTTCAAACATACATAACAACTATCATATATAATCATTTCTAGTTACCAACCAAGTCTCTATATACTTCAATTAGGCATAAATAATGACATTTAGCACTTAACATACAAAAATTATCACATATCAATTTAACAACTATTTCATTTAATTTCATTCTTGATTGTTAAGCCTATAATAACTATCTAAATTCCAAACCAAACATATACATATACTCTTGGCAAGCACTATGAGCTAATTTGAAAAATACTCTCCAAAGCAAGGTAAAGAACCCCTTACCTCAGGGTTCTATTAGAACCTGGCTTACGGCTCGGTGAGGCGATCCCGCTGCGGCTTACGTCGAACTGATCCAAATCCACCAGCGGCAACTACGGCTTACACAGTCGGCATCGGTTTGACTCCTCCACTATGTTGGTGATGGCGGTTTGGATCGAACCCGCAACCGTGGCCGATGACGATAACGGCGTCGGTTTGGTTCACTGCACATGGGTCCGAACGGTTTGGACCATCAACCCAGCGATCAAGGAAGGGGAAGGACTAGCGGATCGGTTTGAACCTTTAGCGGACCAGTGGCGACGCGAGAAGCAGAGATCATGGCTGGTCCATGTCTCCCTGGATCGTGAGCTTCGAACGACGGCGGCAGCAACGAACAGTGGCAGCGGCGGTGGTTCGCGACACAAGGAGGAACGCGCAAGAAGGCGCGTGGCTTGAGGGGCGATAGCGACATCGTCGAGCGGCGGTTTCGGAAGAGCGAACGAGAGAGAGAATAGGACCAAGAGAGAGAGTGTTCGTGAGTGAGAGAGCAAGAGAGAGAGATGTGCGTGCGATGGCGAGCGTCGGCGGCGACTGCGGAGGACCGAAGGAAGGTGAGCGAGAGCTCGAGTATTGAGAGAGAATAGGGGTCAGAACGGAGAAGAAGAATATTGAAGGGGAAGGGGGGTGGCGGCTCCAATTGGCAAAGAGGAAGAATAGGGTTTCTTTTGCCTCAACTACACAGCACACACACTTGCACGTTTCTTTTTTTTTTTAAATATACTTTTGTTTATTTGTTTAATAATTATAGTAAATAGAAATCAAATCATCAAATCAATTAAGTAAATAAAAATAGAATTCAGTCATCAAATCAATTAAGTAAATATATTTTTAAGAATGTCCTAGAGTCAAATATTTAAAAACACAAAACATAATTCATTGTTGAATATATATAAAGGTTATGTAAAGTATTTAAAACGTTTTTAATATGATAATTTTTCTCTAAAATATTTAACTTTAAATATAGTTAGATACTCTTTCGTAATTAACATAATGTATTTTTATGAAATACCCAACCACTAAATTATTGATTTCAAGAAACAAATATTTAATTCATTAAAACTTATAATTATACTAGGGATTAAAATTAGGGATGTTACAATTCTCCCCCACTTAGGAGAATTTCGTCCTCGAAATTCTGATTTGTTTAAGCGAATGGATAACCATCACTTAAACAGGGCCATTGACTATGATATCTAACTCTTTCCGGGTTCACTCCCCCACTCATGACGTTCCTAGAGCGATACTCTTTGGTGTTTCTCCAATCTATTTCCAGCCCCAAATTTTCATCTAAGATTGAAGAAAACAGTACAGGAACCTACTACGGGAAGATCAAAGTTTGCTAATTCGAACTTAGATAGTTGGATAAACAGATAGGTATGATAAGAAATGAAACTTTAGATGTATATAGATATGCTTAACTCTTTTACTTTGCGTCTTTTGTAACACCTAAGATTTATTACCCTTAATTCCCCTTATATTAAAATACAGACTTAAAAATTCCTTTTTGTTATATTAAAATCAACCGTCAAACGGACGGAGTTTCGTTTGTTTTTCGGTCTTTTCTAAATTTTTCCACCTGATTAACACATTCACAACATGGCAACAGAAACCAGCAGGGTTCAAAGTATGAATATATGTATCATATAATTGCCCCATGGGCCCAAAACAAGTCATAAGTTTTCAGAGTACCATCAAAGACCAAGTATTTGAATTCAAGGGAATTTAACATAAACTATGCCCAAAAATAAGACACCCTAAGCCTCACTCAAAAATATGGACATCACATATACATCAAAAGAATATGTGAGGCTTAGGTGAGTAAGTGCATCTAAAAGAAACCCATAACCCTACTCTCCCTGTGAGGGAGAGTAATCCTGGTCGGCCGGTCCTGGTGTAAACTCCGACTCAGTACCTGAAAAATGGTAAGGAGGTGAGTATTACACAATAAAATAGGGAAGCAGTTTCTATTATGCTATAATGAACCCCCAAGCCACACACATATAGCCAGATAAAGCATATTTCACAGTAAGGCACTCCCAAACCATAGGCATGTACACATATTATACATTAGTCCATTTCAAGATATCATAAAACATGAATTCATTTAATTCCAACTTAGTCAACCATAAGCCTATTCTCATTCCTTATTAATTTCCACAAACTTCTTTTTCACACTCTTTGGAGTTTTACAAAGGATTATTAGAATTTATCACGGGGATCCATAACTGCGTACAGTCTCCTAAGGACAACGTCTTACAGCTGCACACAATGTGTGTCTTACGCGATCTATGCGTACATTCTCCTAAGGACAACGTCTTGCAAGACCTGGATTCCCAAAATCAGAAGGTGCGTCCATCATTGCGTACAATCTCCTAAGGACAACGTCTTACAGCTGCACACAATGTGTGTCTTACGTGATCCATGCGTACAGTCTCCTAAGGACAACGTCTTACAAGATCTGGAGAGGCACAATCCCATTATACCTTTATTAATATATATGGTGTGTGTGCCCATTACTGCGTACAGTCTCCTAAGGACAACGTCTTACAGCTGCACACAATGTGTGTCTTACGCGATCTATGCGTACAGTCTCCTAAGGACAACGTCTTACAAGATCTGAGTCACACACTCTTTTTCCTTTAAATATTTCAACAACTTATTTCACTCATCACCTTTCCTTGACCTCTCTTCATTCATTTATCAATTTTATAAACTCATTATACATTTAAATTTCCAATTTCACAAGGCACTCCAACAATACAATCACTTCAGTTCCATTATCTCATTCATATTCTCATTATAACCTCCCAAATCCAACATAAATTTTGCAACAACATTCAATCCACATCAACCAAGTTCAACAATAACATTTAATCAAAACATAAGGCCAATAATCACATTTAATCACCACATATTACATTTAAATACTTTTGTACTATGTTATCTAACCTAGGGTTTCTAACCTATATCTAAAATATAATCTCTTAGCAACCCATTATATACACAATACAACCTCTCCCCTAGAGTATGGTAACACAAACCTCCTTACCTCAAACTCTTAGAGATAAAGAGATTTAGATTGCTTCACACTTGAGTTCTTTCCACCAAAGATTTAAAATCAATAAAAGAGTAGGGAGAACCTAAAACAAAAACCATAATGATAAAGGATTGTCATTTATGCCATAGTTCATGTCAAGATTCAAGGAAATTTAGAGCTTCATGGCTTAGAGTTTAAAAATCACCATGGATGGTAGAGAGAGAAAGGGGAGGACGAATTTAGAGTGAGAAGAAAAGAAACCCACTACTTGATACTTACTTGGAGATGAGAATAACAAGATTTGATGATGGAGGTGGTGTGCAATCACTTGCTCTTGCTTGGTTTTGAAGAATGAAAATGGAACCCTATGAGGAAGAAGGAGGAGTCGAACAAGAGAGGGAGTGGAAGAAGAGGATGAGTGTGAGAGAGAAAGAGAGAGTGAAAGTGAGTGTTTTTGTTTTTGGTTTGGAATGAAAATGAGTGGATATGAATTGAAAACCCAAAAGGTAGATTCTATTTGAGTGGTGGAGAGTGCATCACGTGCACTCTCTTTCTTTCTTTTTTTTGTACAGACCCTAAAATAATCGATTACTTTGACCTGGTAATCGATTATTCCTTCAATGCAACATTTTTAGGACTTTCCACCCGAGGCCTTGTAATCGATTAAAGCCCTGGAAATAATCGATTATAGCTCAGAATAATCGATTACTTCATATGAGATAATCGATTATAATTGCTGCAACTTTTTATTGTTTTCATCAGGGGCCTTGTAATCAATTACTGACCATCCAAGTAATCGATTACTTAGTGAAAAAGTCATATTTTGATGATTTCCCATCTCTAATTCATTTCCTTAGGCTCTACACCCAAACCAAGCTTGATACCCCACACAAACCTCTTCCTAAACTCAACAATTCTCATAATAACATAGAATAACTTACCCTATATTACATATTTAAGTTTGAGGATGTTACAATCCTCTCCCACTTACCCGAATTTCGCCCTCGAAATTCAGCTTTCTTCGAACAAACGAGGATGATACTGTCTGATTTTGCTTTCCAACTCCCAAGTAGCTTCTTCCACATTGTTCCTGTGCCATATGACTTTTACTAAACCAATCTCCTTGCCCCTCAATCGTCTCACTTGCCTATCTTCAATCCTCACAGGCAATACTTCAAAGGTCAAATTCTCCTTTAAGGGCAAATCATCCAATGCAATCACATGAGTAGGATCATGTATGTATTTCCTTAGCTGTGAGACGTGGAATACATCATGAAGCCTAGCTAGATGAGGGGGCAAAGCAATCCTATATGCTACTGGACCAACCTTCTCCAAGACCTCATAAGGTCCAACAAACCGAGGAGTTAATTTCTTGGACTTAATTGCTCTACCAATCCCAGTAACCGGAGACACTCTTAAAAACACATGATCTCCAACATCAAATTCCAAAGGTCTCCTTCGCCTATCAGCATAATTCTTTTGGAGATCCTGGGAAGTTTTCATCTTGTTCTTGATCATTATGATCTTCTCAGTTGTTTCTTTCACAATATCAGGACCTGTTAGCAGATTCTCACCTATCTGGAACCAACACAGAGGCGTCCTACACTTTCTTCCATAGAGAGCCTCAAATGGTGCCATACCAATACTGGAGTGGAAGCTATTATTATAAGTAAACTCCATCAACGGCAGTAACTTCTCCCAACTACCAGCCTGCTCCAGAACACATGCTCTCAACAAATCCTCCAGTGTCTGGATAGTACGCTCAGATTGTCCGTCTGTCTACGGATGATAAGCCGTACTAAATTTCAGCTTAGTACCCAATTCCTCCTGAAGACTCTGCCAAAATCTAGACAGAAACCTCGGATCACGATCGGATACAATGCTGGTAGGAACACCATGCAACTTGACTATGTCCCTGATATACAACTGAGTCAACTTCTCCAAAGTGTACTTCTTGTGAATGGGGATAAAATGAGCACACTTTGTTAAACGGTCTACAACCACCCAAACTGCATCACACCCTGCAGCAGTCCTTGGTAGACCTGTCACAAAGTCCATAGCAACACTATCCCATTTCCACTACGGGATATCAAGTGATCGCAATGGACCACCAGGCTTTTGATGCTCAATCTTAACTTTCTGACAAGTAAGGCAATGAGATACATGATCTGCTACATCGGTTTTCAACTTTGGCCACCAATAAATCTTCTTCAAATCTTGGTACATCTTCGTTGCACCGGGATGGAAATTCATTTTGGTTCGATGTGCTTCCCATAGGATATCCCTTCTAACTTCGAAGTCCATGGGAACACATATCCGACCCCTAAATCAGATAATGCCATCAGAACCCTTTACAAAGTCAGGTTCTTCATTGCCCGCTGCTCCTTCTAATAACTTCTGCAGCTCCTCATCACCAGCTTGTCTTTCCCTAATAAGACCAATCAAATCATTGGTAACCTGCAACATTTCTAGAACAATGCTCTTCTCTTTCATTTGCATGTTCAAGTTGAGGTCACTGAATTCCTGGATCAATTGCATCTCCTTCACCATCAAATTGCTGACATGCAAAGTCTTGCGACTTAGTGCATCAGCCACTACGTTGGCCTTGCCCGGGTGATATTGAAGACTAAAATCATAGTCCTTCAGAAACTCCATCCACCTCCTCTGTCTCATATTCAACTCCTTTTGATCGAAGAGATAACGAAGGCTTTTGTGATCGCTGAAAACTTCAAATTTTGAACCATATAAATAGTGCCTCCAAATTTTCAAAGCAAAAACTACTGCCGCCAACTCAAGATCATGAGTGGGATAGTTCTGCTCATGCTGCCTCAACTGCCTGGATGCATAGGCTATGACTTGTCCTTGCTGCATCAACACACATCCCAAGCCTTGTTTTGAGGCATCACAGTACACTACAAAGGATTGGGTCGGATCCGGCAAAATCAACACTGGGGAACTAGTCAGTCGCCTCTTCAACTCCTGGAAGCTATCTTCACATTCTGGGGACCATTCCAACGGAACACCTTTCCGCGTAAGAGTGGTCAAAGGAAGGGCTAGTTTTGAAAACCCCTCAATGAATCTCCTATAATACCCAGCCATACCAAGGAAATTTCTGATCTCAGTAATGGACTTGGGTCTCTCCCACTTAAGCACCGCTTCAACCTTAGAAGGGTCAACAGCCATACCCTTCTCAGAAATCACATGCCCCAGAAAATGAACCTCATCCAACCAAAAACTACACTTAGAAAACTACGCATAAAAATGCTTGTCTTTGAGAACTTGGAGCACCGTTCTCAAATGCTCTTCATGCTCCTTCGGGCTCTTGGAATAGATAAGAATGTCATCAATGAACACGATGACAAATGAGTCTAAGTACGACCTGAAGATCCTGTTCATATAATCCATGAAGATGGCAGGAGCATTCGTGAGGCCAAAAGGCATCACCACATACTCAAAATGTCCATACCGGGTTCTAAAAGCAGTCTTGGGAATGTCCTCCTCTCGGATACGGATTTGATGATATCCAGATCGGAGGTCAATCTTCGAGGAAACTGCAGCTCCCCTAAGCTGATCCAACAAATCATCAATGCGTGGGAGCGGATATTTATTCTTCACTGTCACCGCATTTAGTTGCCGGTAATCAGTGCACATACGAACACTTCCATCCTTCTTTTTGACAAAGAGGATAAGAGCTCCCCACGGGGAAACACTCGGCCTTATGAATCCTTTAGCCAAAAGCTCCTCCAATTGCTTCTTCAACTCTTCCAACTCCGGAGGGGCCATTCTATAAGGCGCTTTAGATATTGGGCCGGCACTAGGCGTAAGATCAATGCCAAATTCTACTTCTCTGGCTGGAGGTAATCTGGGAATTTCAGCAGGAAAAACATCCGGAAACTCACTAACCACTGGGATTTTGCCAATATCTGATGCTTCCTCATCATCCATAGCTGACACCGAGACTTGATAGAAAATTACTGATTTCTGACTACAATCAAGAAGGACACGGTTCTGGGACATCCAGTCCATGCCTAGGATAATATCCAGCTTGGTTAAGGGCAAACATATTAAGTTCACTCGGAATTCCCGCTCCAATACGCGGAGGGGGCAATCCAAACACATCAGGGATGTAACCACAGCTGAATTAGTAGGGGTAGACACAGATAGCTTAAATGGCATATCAACAGCAGACAATTTTAATCTTTCCATGCAATTGACAGAAATAAAAGAGTGTGTAGCTCCACAGTCAAAAAGTATACCACATGCAATGTCATTTATATGGCCAATACCTCGTATCAGCTCATCAGCCTCAGTCACCTCTTCTCCATCTAAAGTGTACACCTTTCCCCGCTGAAGTGGGCGTCCATCTCCAACCCTCTGCGCCCTAGTCACATTGGCTTCTTTCTTAACAGCGTTCTTCAGGCAATTCATTGAAACATGACCAGGCTGTCCGCACTTAAAACAAGTGATATTTGGTTGATTCTGATTCAGATTCCAGCATACTCCTCTATGTTGCTTGCCACAATGAGGACAAGGCGGAATAGGACCAGATGAACCCCCTATAGGGCCTGATCTAGGTTGTGGATAGGGGCCTAGTCGCTGCACCGCACCCTTGCCCCTTACAGGACCACCAATTCTCTGCACAGACTTGCTTTTGTCTTCAACCATTTTCCTCTTAAGCCCCTTCTCATAAGTGCTCGCCATGTTAACCCAACGGGCCAAGTTGTCAATATTGTGGTATTCGCACGAGAGGCGAATATCAGTCCTGAGTCCTGACTCAAACTTGACGCACTTACCGCGCTCACTAGCATCCCGATAGTCAGAGAATCAGATAAGGTCTTCAAATCTAGCTGCATAATCCCCAACTGACATGGAGCCTTGTGTCAGCTGGAGAAATGCAATCTCCTTCTCCCTCCTTACGTCTTTAGGGAAATACTTCCCTAAGAAGAGATCCTTGAATACCTCCCATGAAACAACCGGATTGGCTGCCACCAATCCCCTCCTTTGTTGATCCCACCAATGCTCAGCCTCATTGGTTAGCATGAACTCCGCCAGCCGAACATGCTGCTCTACGGGTGGTTGAATAGAGCGGAGGATCTTCTCGATCTCCTGAATCCATCTCTGTGCTCCATCAGGGTCATTTCCACCCTCAAAACGAGGTGGATCATTCTTGCGGAACCTAGCCATCCAGTCCATCGCTACTGGAGCTGGTTGCAGAGCTGCAGCTGCTTCTGTGGCTGCTGCTGCTGCTGCATCTGTGACAGATGCTCCAGAATGGCTGCAAGCCCATCATTGGCAGCCCTTCTTCCAGCCATACTGCTTAACCAAAGAGAGCAGACCAGTAAGACTTTAAATACTAAAAGTATACTTAATACTATAATCATACCACTAAATTCCTAAACTTTTACTATGAGCATCCATTACTCGCTAGGTGAGTAATCATGTGGACTTTGCATAACTCCAAGGCCGAGGAGAAACTGCTCTGATACCATAAATGTAACACCTAGGATTTATTACCCTTAATTCCCCTTATATTAAAATACAGACTTAAAAATTCCTTTTTGTTATATAAAAATCAACCGTCAAACGGACGGAGTTTCGTTTGTTTTTCGGTCTTTTCCAAATTTTTCCACCTGATTAACACATTCACAACATGGCAACAGAAACCAGCAGGGTTCAAAGTATGAATATATGTATCATATAATTGCCCCATGGGCCCAAAACAAGTCATCAGTTTTCAGAGTACCATCAAAGACCAAGTATTTGAATTCAAGGGAATTTAACATAAACTATGCCCAAAAATAAGACACCCTAAGCCTCACTCAAAAATATGGACATCACATATACATCAAAAGAATATGTGAGGCTTAGGTGAGTAAGTGCATCTAAAAGAAACCCATAACCCTACTTTCCCTGTGAGGGAGAGTAATCCTGGTCGGCCGGTCCTGCTGTAAACTCCGACTCAGTACCTGAAAAATGGTAAGGAGGTGAGTATTACACAATAAAATAGGGAAGCAGTTTCTATTATTCTATAATGAACCCCCAAGCCACACACATATAGCCAGATAAAGCACATTTCACAGTAAGGCACTCCCAAACCATAGGCATGTACACATATTATACATTAGTCCATTTAAGAATATCATAAAACATGAATTCATTTAATTCCAGCTTAGTCAACCATAACCTATTCTCATTCCTTATTAATTTCCACAAACTTCTTTTTCACACTCTTTGGAGTTTTACAAAGGATTATTAGAATTTATCACGGGGATCCATAACTGCGTACAGTCTCCTAAGGACAACGTCTTACAGCTGCACACAATGTGTGTCTTACGCGATCTAATCATCAATTGCACGTTTCTTTTTTTTTTAAATATACTTTTGTTTATTTGTTTAATAATTATAGTAAATAGAAATCAAATCATCAAATCAATTAAGTAAATAAAAATAGAATTCAGTCATCAAATCAATTAAGTAAATATATTTTTAAGAATGTCCTAGAGTCAAATATTTAAAAACACAAAACATAATTCATTGTTGAATATATATAAAGGTTATGTAAAGTATTTAAAACGTTTTTAATATGATAATTTTTCTCTAAAATAATTAACTTTAAATATAATTAGATACTCTTTCGTAATTAACATAATGTATTTTTATGAAATACCCAACCACTAAATTATTGATTTCAAGAAACAAATATTTAATTCATTAAAACTTATAATTATACTAGGGATTAAAATTAGGGATGTTACAATTCTCCCCCACTTAGGAGAATTTCGTCCTCGAAATTCCGATTTGTTCAAGCGAATGGATAACCATCACTTAAACAGGGCCATTGTGTAACGTCCCGAATTTTAGTTCTAATAATAATTTGAATAATGATAAGATTTGGAAATAAGGATTATCCTAAAAGGTATTTAAAATGATGGATTAGGAATTCTTCGAGTGCCATGAAGGAGTTAAGGAGCTTTGGCATCGAAAAGCAAATTTAAAGAAGACCAAATGAGTGTTAAAAATCGATTTTTCGGTGTTATAAACACCCGACGTTAGGAAATTTAAAATAAAAGATTTAAGACTCCAAACACAATTCCCACTGTTGGATATGAAGGTATGATTTTTAGGAAGTTGCTCGTCAAATTTGAGCAAGATCCGACGGTTAACGAAGAAGTTATAGCACGGTCAACTCATAGTCAAAAAAAAAAAAAGAAAACAAAAAAAACTGATCAGTGGGGGGTGCGCCCCAGGCGCGCGGTGTGCGTATCAGCGCACCAGCACCATAAATGGTGCGTGAAAACCCCCCCAAACCCCCATTTTTCCTCCCCCGTTTCACCTCCTCCATAGCTCCTCCGTCCAGCACCTCAGCCGCCACCCCAGGGCCGCCTCTCCGACCCACCACCGCCATCAAAGCTCTCTCTTCCTCTCTCCTTCTCTCTCCTCCTCTCCATAGATCTCTCTCTCTCTCTCTCTTTCCTTCCCTCACAATCTCCCTCCTCACACTCTATCTCCACCACCATACCCACCTCCGGCCGCCACCTCCACACGAACCAGCACCACTATCCACCACCACCACCATCATATTTCTCTCTCCCTCTTCCCCTTTGGCTTTGGTCTCTCTCTTTCCCTCTCTTCGAGCTTTCTCTCTCCATCGGATCTCACCGGCGCCATTATCGACCCGTGATCGTGCCGAACTCGTGTCAGGAACCTCGAAGCTCGAAGCTCTTGCCTTGGTTCAGCCGCGATCGTTCCCGCTAACGAGGAGCAACACCGACGCCGTCATCGCCGCCGAGCTAAAATCCAGGTTCAATTTAAAAAGCCCGAGGTAAGAGGGTTTGCGTTACCTTTACTTAAGAAGTAAATTCTAGGATGCTATAGTGGTAGCTGAGAATAGGATAATTAAAAAGTATGTTAATGAACCTTAGGGTAACCCTCGTCGATATAAAGAAAGTAAATAAAATTGTTAATAGAAACCACACTTTAGGGAATAAAAGGAATGAGCGTAGAATAAGGCCCGGAACGAATGAGCGTAATTTGAATATTAAAAGAGTTAGAATAAAACGAAAACATGAGTAATCATAAAAATAAGACCATAGGGGAAGTAAAAGGACAAAAGGGTAAACGAAATAGGCAAAGAAAGAGTAGAATTAATGAATTAAAAGATAATAAGTATAATAGTACCCGAAGAGTAAAGTGAGGTAAAAGAGGGATTAGTATAGGGAATAATAAATACGTGCAGGACCGTAGAGCAATAGGCGCAAAGTAATGAATTCAATTTAAAAGGAAATAGGAAAACGATAAGTGGATTAATAAAAAGATAATAAAACGAAGAGAGAGTACATTATGAGGGAAGTTTGGTAGAATAATGTAATAAAAATTGAGAAGTTAGATTAAGTTAATAGAGCAATTAAATATAATGTAGTTAATGAAATAGGAACAATGAGTTAGGTAATTGACTGAGATAAGGAAATTAAGAAATAACTAAGAATTAGTAACGAGAACTACAATATACTATACTGGACTGTATTAATTAGAGTTGGATAAAATCGAGGGAAACTAACAAGAAAAAGAGTAAAGTAGAAAATGTAGAAAAATGTGATAAGTCATAAAAGATTGAGACAAGTATAAAACAAATACTTAAATTATAAGAAGAGAAATAATTAAGAAAGAATAAAAGAGAACGGCTGATGGTCTTTTGGACTCAGTCATAAAGAAAAGATGAACGGTTGATGGTCTGTTGGACTCAGTCATAATAAAAGGTGAACGGCTGATGGTCTGTTGCACTCAGTCATGATAAAAGATAAAAGGCTAATGGTCTGTTGGACTCAGTCATAAGAAAAGGAAAACGGCTGATGGTCTTTTGGACTCAGTCATATAAAGGAAAACGGCTGATGGTCTTTTGGACTCAGTCATGTAAAGGAAAAACGACTGATGGTCTTTTGGGCTCAGTCATAATAAAGTCAAGTGGCTGATGGTCTGTTGGACTCAGTCATGAGAAAAAGGAATAGATAAAGAAAATAAAAAGAAAAGGAAAAGGAAGAGAAGAAGAAAAAGAAAAAGAAAAGTGAATGTAGAAATAATAAGAGACCTGTTAAAAGATCAATAATTAAAAGAATGTGAGAATAAGAGAAGAACTAAAAGAGATTAATTATATGAATAATTATGAATAAAATATATTAATAATTATGTAGGCTTGGTTATTTGCTATGTCTTCTTTTAGGATTTATCTTTTTAAGTTTTGTGTAATGCTACCCTTCTTGATATAATTTTACAGGTATGGAAGCGCAGCTTACACTGTTGCGGGCCGAACAGGAAACCCTCCACTACGTGGAGTGTGGTTATGATACCAAGAGGGGATTTTGTCTTTAATTACATTAAAAACTGTAATATTTTATAATTCATAATATGTGTAGTTAAATGCCCTGAGACTGGTACTAATCGGGCGTTAGGATCTGAACTGGGTTTTAATCTGTTGTGTTTAAGTTTTTAAATAATTCTGGACTGACAGGTTTATAAGAGGAAATTTTTGGGAATGTCCATAAAACAGAGGAAACTCTGTCCGATTTTCGGGAAACATTATAATATGTATTGTAATTAAAAAGAAATTTTCAAATCCATATTTTCAAAATAGGTAAAAATAAATAGGTTGTTACATTTATGGTATCAGAGAAGTTTCCCTCGGCCTTGGAGTTTGGACTCACAACTCCTATTGATTACTCACCCAGCGAGTAATCAAGTGATAGTGTCAAGTCTTAGAATAGATAAATAGGTACACTTAATTTAAGGGTTTTTAATTAATTGTGGAATAACGTGTTCTTTTTCCAGAACTCAGTCACCATGCCTCGAGGACGTACTCGTGATGATAGGATGGCCGCGATACTTGAGAATCTGGTCCAAATGAACCAGAACCAGGCCGAAACAGTAGCAGCAGCCGCAGCAGCAGCAGCAGCCGCACTCCATCAACCTCCAAACCCAATCGACATTGATTGGCTAGCTCGACTCAGACAGAACGACCCGCCCAAGTTTGAAGGTGGCTACAATCCTGACACAGCACAGAGATGGCTCCAAGAATTGGAGAAGATTTTCCGCACAATGTCACCGCCCGCGGAGTAGATAGTCCCTTTGGCGGCGTACATGCTCACTGGAGAAGCTGAATATTGGCGGGAGCGTGTACGAAGGGAAATGAAGATCGCTAACCAGGAAATCACCTGGGATGTGTTCAAAATCAGGTTCTTAGGGAAGTATTTCCTGGAAGATGTCCGCCGAGAAAAAGAGCTGGCGTTCTTGACCCTGAAATAAGGGAACATGAGTGTTGGAGAATATGCTGCACATTTTGAGGATCTCATCCGATATGCCGGAAGCTACAGGGACGCTGATGAAAGGACTAAGTGCATTAAGTTTGAGGACGGGCTTCGCACTGAGATTAAGATCGCCTTTGAGTATCAGAATATTGCGAACTTGTCCGACCTGGTAAACATGGCTAGCACTTATGAAAAAGGATTGAAACGAGAGATGTTGGAGAAGCGAAGCAGGAATAGGCAGGGTGCTGGAAGTTCTACCAGGGGAGAAGGACCGACGCAAGAACCAGACCCATATGCTGATATTGATGCTATGACAATGGTTCCCATGGTTGCGGACCATAACGTGACCGCCCCAACTGCTAGGCCCTTATGTTCACACTGTGGGAGATCTCACAAACGATTGTGTTGGCCTTTGAACCAGCTAAGGAAGGAGGGCCTCTGTTATCACTGCGGACAGTCGGGACACCGTGCTGCAGACTATCCTAGGAGCACGCAGAGCGATGAATGAACTCACCCGAGGTACTTTTAGTGTTAACTATATCCCAAATATTTATTTAAAATATTTATATAAAATGTTTTGCATAAAGCATACAAATTCGATTTAACTTTAAAAGAATCAATAAATTATAATACATTAGTTAAAGTTCCGCCGAACACAGTGATGGTATTGCCACTGGTAGAATGTAAGGTTAGAACTGATCACTCTGATTCTTACATCTGCTAGGGGACGATAACATCAACGAACTTGACATTGATGTTGCTATTGATAGCTGTGAGATTGGGACTGATCACCTCGATCTTCGCAACTATTAGTGGTCGATATCATTGACACTTTCCAACCAAAAATCAGGACAGACAGATAGGAGCCTTAAGCTAATGCACCCACATACTAGTAGTATAGCCACGAATAGAACTCGCGAGAGAACCGAACCGAGCGAACCCGTAGTAACCGTCTTTAGACTTCACGAAAAGCCAAACTAAAAGCCCAAAACTCATCAAGCATTTTATCAAGAATCCGAAATGGTTATTCGCGAGAAAGGCGAAACTGGATGAATTAGTAGGGTATCCACACCGAGACCGACCCAAGTAAACTAGTGAATCGTGCTCACCATTAGAAATTAGAATTCACTTAAGAACCTAGTCATGTTCCCAAACAATTCCTTCAAAGGAAGCAAGTTTTAGCCGATGCACCAAGTACCTTTATTAAGACCAAATCAAATCAGCGGTAGTCCCATAGAAAATGCATCTTTTGATGACTCTCTGCTGAAAATTCACACTTGAGGATAATCTCCATTGTCTTCTTGCTTGACATGTATCCAGTACATCCTGGGTCATCGTAAGGAGACTATGAAACCCATCCTTGAGTGCTTCGTGTTTCTTCTTTTCATCTTCACTCTCTTCAAGTTTCAAGCGTCTCAGATGTATACATGAGAATTCACTGAGACGTAGGAACCCAACATAGTTCTATGCCTGCCAATGGGTAATCATCCACATGTCCCTTCTAACCTTGGACACCGGTTGAGAAGCTTATGTGCGAAATTCCGAATAACGAATGAGCATACCCCCAAGCATGGATATAATCAAGCATGCCAATGCTAAGTGGGGGAGGATTTCAATCCAAGGAGTTGAAGACGGAACTTTAACAATAAGAAAATTGTGGATCCTATCTGAGTAACAAGATGGAATGCAGAACGGTAACGAAGCGTAAGGAAGATTGTATCGAGCCGGACTCAACGTCCGATGATCATACCATAACCCGTAGGGCTAATGAATGCCTCACCCCAAACGTTCCTCATTAACTGTCGAAGAGGTTCGCGGAGAATGGAACGAGAATTAAACTAAGAATCAATCAATACCTTCTCGGACCATCAGACAATTGGGAAATAAATTTAGACCCTGACCTTGACCCTTAAGTGAAATCGACCCATAGGAACCCCTATACCAAATTGAAATTGTTAAACGAACGGAAGGGACGTACCACTGGAGTAGAATACAGATATAGCTAAGGTGGATTTGAAGGGCGACCTCACTAGACTCACTGGAAGGAGTAAGAAACGAACAGGGAAAGAGTGGAGTCGCGAAGTGAGGTCTCACTTAAGAAGTTATGTCAGAGCACCGCAAATAATTGTCTCAGTCTCTTAAGACTCTGTGTATTACGCGGATTCCAGAGTGACTGAGATAAACCATACATGAGGCGAATAATTATACCGCAGAACCCTTAACTTAAAACTTCCTCAAAGGGAAGATTGGAACCGAAGGAATTGAAATGACATGGGTGGAAACTATGTCAAGGGATACTCCTCCAAGTTAAGGGACAACTGGAATTTCGGGGACGAAATTCAAATAAGTGGGGGATAAATGTAACATCCCGAATTTTAATTCTAATAATAATTAGAATAATGATAAGATTTGGAAATAAGGCTTATCCTAAAAGGGATTTAAAATGATGGATTAGGAATTCTTCGAGTGCCATGAAGGAGTTAAGGAGCATTGGCATCGAAAAGCAAATTTAAAGAAGACCAAACGAGTGTTAAAAATCGATTTTTCGGTGTTATAAACACCCGACGTTAGGAAATTTAAAATAAAATATTTAAGACGCCAAACACAATTCCCACCGTTGGATATGAAGGTATGATTTTTAGGAAATTGCTCGTCAAATTTGAGCAAGATCCGACGGCTAACGAAGAAGTTATAACACGGTCAACTCCTAGTAAAAAAAAAAAGAAAACAAAAAAAACTGATCAGTGGGGGGCGCGCCCCAGGCGCGCGGTGCGCGTATCAGCGCACCAGCACCATATATGGTGCATGAAAACCCCCCCAAACCCCCATTTTTCCTCCCCCATTTCACCTCCTCCATAGCTCCTCCGTCCAGCACCTCAGCCGCCGCCCCAGGGCCGCCTCTCCGACCCACCACCGCCACCAAAGCTCTCTCTTCCTCTCTCCTTCTCTCTCCTCCTCTCCATAGATCTCTCTCTCTCTCCTTCCCTCACAATCTCCCTCCTCACACTCTCTCTCCACCACCATACCCACCTCCGGCCGCCACCTCCACACGAACCAGCACCACTATCCACCACCACCACCATCATATTTCTCTCTCCCTCTTCCCCTTTGGCTTTAGTCTCTCTCTTTCCCTCTCTTCGAGCTTTCTCTCTCCACCGGATCTCACCGGCGCCGTTATCGACCCGTGATCGTGTCAGACTCGTGTCAGGAACCTCGAAGCTCGAAGCTCTTGCCTTGGTTCAGCCGCGATCGTTCCCGTTCACGAGGAGCAACACCGACGCCGTCATCGCCGCCGAGCTAAAATCCAGGTTCAATTTAAAAAGCCCGAGGTAAGAGGGTTCGCGTTACCTTTACTTAAGAAGTAAATTCTAGGATGCTATAGTGGTAGCTGAGAATAGGATAATTAAAAAGTATGTTAATGAACCTTAGGGTAACCCTCGTCGATATAAAGAAAGTAAATAAAATTGTTAATAGAAACCACACTTTAGGGAATAAAAGGAATGAGCGTAGAATAAGGCCCGGAATGAATGAGCGTAATTAGAATATTAAAAGAGTTAGAATAAAACGAAAACATGAGTAATCATAAAAATAAGACCATAGGGGAAGTAAAAGGACAAAAGGGTAAACGAAATAGGCAAAGAAAGAGTAGAATTAATGAATTAAAAGATAATAAGTATAATAGTACCCGAAGAGTAAAGTGAGGTAAAAGAGGGATTAGTATAGGGAATAATAAATACGTGCAGGACCGATTAGAGCAATAGGCGCAAAGTAATGAATTCGATTTAAAAGGAAATAGGAAAACGATAAGTGGATTAATAAAAAGATAATAAAATGAAGAGAGAGTACATTATGAGGGAAGTTAGGTAGAATAATGTAATAAAAATTGAGAAGTTAGATTAAGTTAATAGAGCAATTAAATATATGTAGTTAATGAAATATGAACAATGAGTTAGGTAATTGACTGAGATAAGGAAATTAAGAAATAACTAAGAATTAGTAACGCGAACTAGAATATACTATACTGTACTGTATTAATTAGAGTTGGATAAAATCGAGGGAAACTAACAAAAGAAAAAGAGTAAAGTAGAAAATGTAGAAAAATGTGATAAGTCATAAACGAAAATAAAGATCAAAAGATTGAGACAAGTATAAAAGAAATACTTAAATTATAAGAAGAGAAATAATTAAGAAAGAATAAAAGAGAACGGTTGATGGTCTTTTGGACTCAGTCATATAAAGGAAAACGGCTGATGGTCTTTTGGACTCAGTCATAAAGAAAAGATGAATGGCTGATGGTCTGTTGGACTCAGTCATGATAAAAGATAAAAGGCTGATGGTCTGTTGGACTCAGTCATAAGAAAAGGAAAACGGCTGATGGTCTTTTGGACTCAGTCATATAAAGGAAAACGGCTGATGGTCTTTTGGACTCAGTCATGTAAAGGAAAAACGACTGATGGTCTTTTGGGCTCAGTCATAATAAAGTCAAGTGGCTGATGGTCTGTTGGACTCAGTCATGAGAAAAAGGAATAGATAAAGAAAAGAAAAAGAAAAGGAAAAGGAAGAGAAGAAGAAAAAGAAAAAGAAAAGTGAATGTAGAAATAATAAGAGACCTGTTAAAAGATCAATAATTAAAAGAATGTGAGAATAAGAGAAGAACTAAAAGAGATTAATTATATGAATAATTATGAATAAAATATATTAATAATTATGTGGGCTTGGTTATTTGCTATTAGGGGTGTAACGATCCGGTCCGATCCGGTCTTTGAAGGACTTTAGGGACCGGACCGATTAAATTTATGTGGTCCGGTCCGGTCCGGTCCGAAAGTTTTTCCCAAGCAAAGACCAGACCAGACCGTTTGGTCCAGACCGTTTCGGTCCGGTCCGGTCCGGTCCATTTAGACCATTATAACAAAAATTAAAAAAAAAATAAATATAGATATTGTCTTTAGTTAATGAACATAAATCAGGAAGAAAAAACAATAGGGGTTGCTATGTCCCTGCAGCCACAAGTTTCAAAGACACATTGGTGCATAAATAAAAAAATAATAGGGGTTGTTGTTGAAACTAAGACAAAAAATGGAACAAAAAATTCAACATGTTCCGTGCAAAAAAAAAAAAAAGAAAAACTAGAATCTAATTAAAATGATAACTTGAAGCAAGCTAAGCTAAGAAAGCATGCCTTTCAAAGTAGAGAGCAAAAGGGGCAACACAAACAGCATTACAGCAGCAACATGACGGTAGGCAAGAAGTGCAAAAATGAAAGTGCCTTTAACTCATGTGCCTGTGAAGAAGTGTGAACGTATGAAACCATGAGGCTGATGAAGGCTTTGTGCCTTACTGCTGGCTTTGTGTGTGTGTGTGTGTTTTTTTTCCCTAATATTTCAACTATCGGTCCAGTCCGGTCTTCGCGGTCTAAAAAATTGTGAGACCGTGGACCAGACCACAATAGAACGGTCCAATAATTTTAAGACCGGACCGGACCACGGTCTCGCGGTCCAACAATTTTTTCGGTCCGATTCGGTTCGGTCCAATCGGTCTCGCGGTCCGAGACCGGACCACTTACACCCCTATTTGCTATGTCTTCTTTTAGGATTTATCTTTTTAAGTTCTGTGTAATGCTACCCTTCTTGATATAATTTTACAGGTACGGAAGCGGAGCTTACACTGTTGCGGGCCGAACTGGAAACCCTCCACTACGTGGAGTGTGATTATGATACCAAGAGGGGATTTTGTCTTTAATTACATTAAAAACTGTAATATTTTATAATTCATAATATTTGTAGTTAAATGCCCTGAGACTGGTACTAATCGGGCGTTGGGATCTGAACTGGGTTTTAATTTGTTGTGTTTAAGTTTTTAAATAATTCTGGACTGACAGGTTTATAAGAAGAAATTTTTGGGAATGTCCATAACACAGAGGAAACTCTGTCCGATTTTCGGGAAAAATTATAATATGTATTGTAATTAAAAAGAAATTTTCAAATCCATATTTTCAAAATAGGTAAAAATAAATAGGTTGTTACACATTGACTATGATATCTAACTCTTTCTGCGATCACTCCCCCACTCATGACGTTCCTAGAGCGATACTCTTTGGTGTTTCTCCAATCTATATATATATATATATATATATATATATATATATATATATATCATAAGATAAACACCCCCACCAGTATCAAAGTAGCAAGTATCAAACTCGAGATAGCAAGTTTTAGTGAGTGTTTGTGAGTGAGAGAGCAAGAGAGAGAGATGTGCCTGTGATGGCGAGCGTCGGCGGCGACTGCGGAGGACCGAAGGAAGGTGAGAGAGAGCTCGAGTATTGAGAGAGAATGGGGGTCAGAACGGAGAAGAATATTGAAGGGGAAGGGGGGTGCGGCTCCAATTGGCAAAGAGGAAGAATAGGGTTTCTTTTGCCTCAACTACACAGCACACACGCTTGCACGTTTCTTTTTTTTAAATATACTTTTGTTTATTTGTTTAATAATTATAGTAAATAGGAATCAAATCATCAAATCAATTAAGTAAATAAAAATAGAATTCAGTCATCAAATCAATTAAGTAAATATATTTTTAAGAATGTCCTAGAGTCAAATATTTAAAAACACAAAACATAATTCATTGTTGAATATATATAAAGGTTATGTAAAGTATTTAAAACGTTTTTAATATGATAATTTTTCTCTAAAATAATTAACTTTAAATATAATTAGATACTCTTTCGTAATTAACATAATGTATTTTTATGAAATACCCAACCACTAAATTATTGATTTCAAGAAACACATATTTAATTCATTAAAACTTATAATTATACTAGGGATTAAAATTAGGGATGTTACAATTCTCCCCCACTTAGGAGAATTTCGTCCTCGAAATTCCAATTTGTTTAAGCGAATGGATAACCATCACTTAAACAGGGCCATTGACTAGCTATGATATCTAACTCTTTTCGGATTCACTCCCCCACTCATGACGTTCCTAGAGCGATACTCTTTGGTGTTTCTCCAATCTATTTCCAGCCCCAAATTTTCATCTAAGATTGAAGAAAACAGTACAGGAACCCACTACGGGAAGATCAAAGTTTGCTAATTCGAACTTAGATAGTTGGATAAACAGATAGGTATGATAAGGAATGAAACTTTAGATGTATATAGATATGCTTAACTCTTTTACTTTGCGTCTTTCAATGTCAACTCTAAGGATTTCCATACTAAGCTCTAATTTCGTTTCAAACGTCTTTCCCTTGACTCCCTTATATCTTCCTCACACCTAGTATGATGACCCATTCTCATTTGACCTTGAATTTGGTTACCTTTATAAAATATTTATCCACACATTCAACTTCAAATGAGAAAGGTCAAATATATGCATGTCTATGCCAAATTGCATGACAATTGCTCATATGAAATGCATCAACACACTTAGTCATAATCGGACATCACATTTACATCACACCTTGCATGTTCACAACTTTCACATCTAAAGGCAACATAATAATATCACAAGTCCAGTCAAGTCATTGATCAAACATGTGACACCCTTGTTTTATAATTTGAAAATAATAAATATTTCCAAATATAGAATACTTGTTATCCAAAAATTGGGTCTAGAAAATTTTTCCTTTTTAACTTATACTTGCTCAATTATAAACACCTTTAACCTTAACAAATAATTTGAATTCGGCTTAATAGTACCTTAATTACAAAAGCCTCTTGAGACAACGCCTTTTTAATATAATAAAACATATCCGTAGCGTTGATTAAAAACATATTAATTGTCTCTTGAGTTTAATCGGATTAGTAGAATATAAACTTATTTGCCGAATCCTTTTTAACCAAAATCAGAGTATGCGGAAGTAAAAATAATACTTGTGGGGCACTGCTGAGGTAAAACATCATATATATATATATATATATATATATATATATATATATATATCATAAGATAAACACCCCCACCAGTATCAAAGTAGCAAGTATCAAAGTCGAGATAGCAAGTTTTAGTGAGTGTTCGTGAGTGAGAGAGCAAGAAAGAGAGAGATGTGCCTGCGATGGCGAGCGTCGGCGGCGACTGCGGAGGACCGAAGGAAGGTGAGAGAGAGCTCGAGTATTGAGAGAGAATGGGGGTCAGAACGGAGAAGAAGAATATTGAAAGGGAAGGGGGGTGGCGGCTCCAATTGGCAAAGAGGAAGAATAGGGTTTCTTTTGCCTCAACTACACAGCACACACACTTGCATGTTTCTTTTTTTTTTTTAATATACTTTTGTTTATTTGTTTAATAATTATAGTAAATAGAAATCAAATCATCAAATCAATTAAGTAAATAAAAATAGAATTCAGTCATCAAATCAATTAAGTAAATATATTTTTAAGAATGTCCTAGAGTCAAATATTTAAAAACACAAAACATAATTCATTGTTGAATATATATAAAAGGTTATGTAAAGTATTTAAAACGTTTTTAATATGATAATTTTTCTCTAAAATAATTAACTTTAAATATAATTAGATACTCTTTCGTAATTAACATAATGTATTTTTATGAAATACCCAACCACTAAATTATTGATTTCAAGAAACAAATATTTAATTCATTAAAACTTATAATTATACTAGGGATTAAAATTAGGGATGTTACAATTCTCCCCCACTTAGGAGAATTTCGTCCTCGAAATTCCGATTTGTTTAAGCGAATGGATAACCATCACTTAAACAGGGCCATTGACTATGATATCTAACTCTTTCCGGGTTCACTCCCCCACTCATGACGTTCCTAGAGCGATACTCTTTGGTGTTTCTCCAATCTATTTCCAGCCCCAAATTTTCATCTAAGATTGAAGAAAATAGTACAGGAACCTACTACGGGAAGATCAAAGTTTGCTAATTCGAACTTAGATAGTTGGATAAACAGATAGGTATGATAAGGAATGAAACTTTAGATGTATATAGATATGCTTAACTCTTTTACTTTGCGTCTTTCAATGTCAACTCTAAGGATTTCCATACTAAGCTCTAATTTCGTTTCAAAGGTCTTTCCCTTGACTTCCTTATATCTTCCTCACACCTAGTATGACCCATTCTCATTTGACCTTGAATTTGGTTACCTTTATAAAATATTTATCCACACATTCAACTTCAAATGAGAAAGGTCAAATATATGCATGTCTATGCCAAAATGCATGACAATTGCTCATATGAAATGCATCAACACACTTAGTCATAATCGGACATCACATTTACATCACACCTTGCATGTTCACAACTTTCACATCTAAAGGCAACATAATAATATCACAAGTCCAGTCAAGTCATTGATCAAACATGTGACACCCTTGTTTTATAATTTGAAAATAATAAATATTTCCAAATATAGAATACTTGCTATCCAAAAATTGGGTCTAGAAAATTTTTCCTTTTTAACTTATACTTGCTCAATTATAAACACCTTTAACCTTGACAAATAATTTGAATTCGGCTTAATAGTACCTTAATTACAAAAGCTTCTTGAGACAACGCCTTTTTAATATAATAAAACATATCCGTAGCGTTGATTAAAAACATATTAATTGTCTCTTGAGTTTAATCGGATTTGTAGAATATAAACTTATTTGCCGAATCCTTTTTAACCAAAATCAGAGTATGCGGAAGTAAAAATAATACTTGTGGGGCACTGCTGAGGTAAAACATCATATATATATATATATATATATATATATCATAAGATAAACACCCCCACCAGTATCAAAGTAGCAAGTATCAAAGTCGAGATGGAAAGTTTTAGTGAAACATCTACATAACTAGCTGCTCAAAATAAACCTCACTCTAAGACCTCTCAAAAATATGTACAATATATATAACAAAGTCAAATTAGAAGTCCCAGAGCAGGTCATCCATGTCCTCAGCAGCTCCTCTGATCCTTTGCAGCTATATCCCTAGACCTAGGATCCAAAACGTCTATGATATGCAAGCCCCTAGGAACCAGCAGGTCCACCTCAAGTAGAAACAGTAGAGACCCCACCACTGGGCCTAGTATCTGCAGAAGCAGTCCTCTCAAAGTCAGCCGGACCAGGAGAAGGAGTCTCCTCAGTAACAACTCTATGTGCCGAAGGATGAGTACGAGTGGCAGATCTAAAATGAAAACTTTGAAATCGACGCACTGGTCGAGCCGGGGGTGGTCCTCTATATGAGTAAAAGGGTGGAACATGCATGGTATAGACTATAGGGATCCTAAACCTACGAGGTTGCACCCAAACCAAAGGGTTAGGGTGGAAGAGAGTAATATCCACCTCCCCCCAAAAGGTGGCTCGGTGCTCCTCGTAAGTCCATATACCACTAGGGATAGGACGTATCTTGATGCAGGCTAGGTATCTGGCCATCGCCTAAACAGGGCATAGGGAGTAAGTATACACATATACATAATCAATAAAGACTAAAATACAAACGCAAGTATATCATGGACAGACAATAATGCAAGTACATATGAGCACACCAATTTTCAACATTATATCTCTTATAATGCAAGTGGCATGATGCATGATTTCCATCCACAACTGAGGCCTCCAATACTAGTCCTTCTCGGACGTCCATCCAATACACCAATGTGTTCCCAGAACACTACAAAAACCATGTCCCAGACACTGGCCACATTCCCAAAATGTGTCATCAAGTAGGTTACATCAATTCGGTACTCCCAGAGTACCCTCCTCATATTCCCAGAATATGATAATCGTTTCTTGCCAACCTATTTTCCATTCTCTATGAATGAATGCAAAATTACGAAGGTTGGTTTTTATCTTTAATTTAATTATTGTGATTTAGAAATATCTCAAACTCTCCTTTGAATGATTGATTTGAGGTATAACCTTTGGCATGAAAATTCATCCTTGAATTAACTTAAAAACATGCCATTAGACTTGGATTGGGAAAAACGTAACCAATGGTATCAAACTTTTCACTTAAAAGACTTAACTTTTATTTTTCAGTTTCAGGTACTAACCGGTTACAGTTTCAGACTAACCGGTTAGAATTACAAACCTGAACCTACTAACCATTGAAAATTCAGAAAACCCCTTTCTTGAATTCTCTACCCAATCCATAAACAGAGTCTTAGCTTTGTTATATACCTCAAACCACACTAATTTCATCATTCAAAAGTGTAAATCACAATCCAATTCCAATTTAGCATAATTTCCACTTGAAATTATCTTTTAACATTAAGGCATTGACTCATCAATTACAATCTGAAACAAACAGTGTTCATAGACCTAATTTCAGATTGATTTCCAATGAAATTAGGGTATAGACTTGAGTTCAAATGGTAAGAACACTGGGCCAATTTCAGAAAATCATTTTCTTTGAAAACTGACAGTATCTAACCGGTTACAGATTCAGAATAACCGGTTAGATTATGTAGAATGTACACTGCAGAAAGGGGTTTTGCATACCATTTTCTACCATGCTCAAATCTAACCAATTTCAGTCATAAATAGAGTTCACATACCTTAATATAAACATGTTTAACCACAGAAACATATTCATTTTGCATGCATTCAATTTAGAGCATCAAATTGCATATAACTCAACATAAACACAACTTGATATCACAAAACTCATAATAAGCATTTAGATTTTGTTTCCACCATCAAAATCACTTGCATGCATACTACCAAACTTGCTCACAAAAAATTGATCTGCAGAAATGGCCTCCAAGCCTTTTAACATATTTATGTAATGCCCTTTTTGAGTCTTTGTTGACTCAAATCCTAAAACACATAATTTTAGCCTTAATCTAGTATAAGGTAACTTCTCCCATACCTTAGGATAGTGTTTGATGAGTAATAACACTGAGATTGAAGAAAAATCCACAATTTCCACAGAAATCCTTAGTTTTGCTCTCAACCACGATTTTCAGCAACAGGGTCCAAATACCAGGGATTTTGACATAGAGATTGGCCAAACAAATTAGGGAAAATAATTAGGACTTGCTCTAGGTAACATGCACTAAAGAATTGAATTGATTTGAAGCTTAAAGGTTACCTGTACTTACCACAATCAGAGCTTAAACCTAGCTTCCAAAAACCAGAACAACAATGAACCAATTTTCCAAGCTTCAACTTCAGAAATCGATTTCTTCTTCCACACTCACTTTTAGCTTACAAACTTTATATCAACACGAAGCTCTAGATGTAAGCTTTGTGTTCGTGTATCACTCAAAGTCTATCTCTCAGAAACAAAAGATAATTACAAGGACGAATCCTCAGAACCCTAACACAGAACAATTCCTCACACTTGGGCAAAAATGGCCTCAATTCATCAACCATTGAGCTTTAAATAAAGGGATTTTCTTAACATGCAGACCGATACGCGTTTCCCACTATGGATCGAGTGGGATTCGTGGCAATTAAGGGGTAATTGCAGTGATTACTCATCAAAATCCACTAACCTAGTTTCTGAGTTCATCGTGTAACTGGTTACAGGGCATTACTAACCAGTTACATTAGTGTAAAATTTAAAAATTAATACTTTTATAACCTTTCCCTCCAAGAACCTTTCTAATATTACATTTAGGTCCTCACCCAAGGACTAAAATGCAATATCTATATTTTTGTATATACATATCATATAAAAATACCTTCACCTATTTTTATATTTCAAGGCTAATTAAATACAAAACATAAACTTGGAAAATTTATATTAATTAATAATAAAACTTTATTTATTATTAATTTCCTCATTATCCGGGAGACGAAAATTAGGGTGTTACACTACTCCCCCACTTAAAAGGAATTTTGTCCCCGAAATTCTAACTTACATACACAACTCAAGGTATTCCTGACGCATCTTATCTTCTAATTCCCACGTAGCTCCAGACACGTCGGCATTTTCCCAGATAACCTTGACTAAAGATATCTCTTTTCCCCTAGGCTGCTTAACTTCACGATCTTCTATCCGAACCAGTCTAGCTTCAAAGGTAAGGTTTTCCTTCAAAGTTAGATCATTAGGTTGAATTTTCAAAACAACTGATGGGTCATGCACATATTTCTTTAACTGAGAAACATGAAAGACATTGTGCAAGTTTGACAGGGAGGGTGGTAAAGCTATTCGATAGGCAACAGGACCAACTCTCTTGAGGATTTGGTATGGACCTATAAACTCAGGTGAAAGCTTTCGGGTTCTCAAGGCTCTACTGATTCCTTTCATCGGAACTATCCGAAGAAACACATGGTCGCCTTATGAAAACTCTACTGGTTTTCTCCTCTTATCAGCATAACTCTTCTGCCGACTCTGAGCTGCTTTCATCTTTTCCTGAACCATTTTAATCTTCTCAATTGTCTGCTGCACAATTTCTGGTCCAACAACTAAGTTCTCCCCCACTTGAAACCAGCATAGCGGGGTTTGACATTTCCTTCCATACAAAGCTTCAAACAGTGCCATTCCGATACTTGCATGATAACTGTTGTTGTATGTGAATTCTGCAAGAGGTAACACGTGATCCCAACTTCATTGATCCTCAAGTGCACAAGCCCTCAATATATCTTCCAAAGACTAAATAGTTCTCTCCGTTTGACCATCCGTCTGTGGATGATACGCAGAACTCAACTTTAAGCTTGTTCCCATAGCGTTATGCAAACCCTTCCAAAACTGTGAAGCAAACCTGGGATCTCGATCCGACACAATACTTGAAGGCACTCCGTGTAGACGAACTACCTCCTTAATGTAGATCCGGGTAAGCTTATTCAAAGGATAGCGCATATTTATCGGAATAAAATGCGCCGACTTAGTCAACCGATCCACAATCACCCAGATTGCATCATGATTTGCTGTTGTCCTTGGCAAACCAGATACAAAATCCATTGAGATACTATCCCACTTCCATTGAGGGATGTCTAAGGGTTGCAACTGTCCTCCCGGTTTCTGATGCTCTACCTTAGCTTTCTGACAAATTAAACATGAAGCCACGTACTCCGCGACATCCTTTTTCAAACCAGACCACCAAAACATTTTCTTCAAATCCTGATACATTTTGGTTGATCCAGGATGCATACTCATCCGACTCTTATGTGCTTCATCAAGAATCAATCTCCTAACCTCCTGATCTTTTGGTATGCAAATCCTTGTTCTGAAACGAAGGATTCCATCCAACCCAATCTTGAAATCAGGTTCATTCCCCTCCGAACCTAATCTCATCTTTTCAATCAACTCCTCATCTACTTGTTGCAACTCCCGAATTCTTTCCAAGAATTCATTTGTGATATGCAGCATTCCTAACTTGATGCTTGATGGTTCCACTTGCATCAACAAGCTCAAGTCTCTGAATTCCTCGATCAAAGCTGCTTCCTTCACCATCATTGCACTTATGTGGATTGCTTTTCGACTCAAAGCATCCGCAACTACATTCGCCTTACCCAGATGGTAATGGAGTTTAAAGTCATAATCCTTCAAAAACTCCATCCACCTCCTTTGCCTCATATTCAACTCCTTTTGATCGAACAGGTATTTCAAACTCTTATGGTCACTAAATACTTGGAAAGTAGTGCCATAGAGATGATGTCTCCATATATTTAAGGCAAACACGATCGCGGCTAGCTCCAAATCGTGTGTCGGGTAATTCACTTCATGATTCTTCAACTGTCGTGATGCATAAGCCACTACTCTTCCTTCTTGCATCAACACACACCCAAGTCCTTGCTTAGATGCATCACAGTACACTTCAAAATTCTTATGAGGGTCAGGTAAGATTAACACTGGAGACGATGTTAACCTTTCCTTTAACTCTCGGAAACTACTTTCACACCTGTCATCCCACACAAACGGTTGATCTTTTCGAGTCAACTTGGTCAAAGACAATGCAATCTTGGAAAATCCTTCTATAAACTGACGATAGTACCCAGCCAGCCCTAAGAAACTTCTCACTTCAGTCACAGTCTTAGGCTGTTCCCATTTCAACACTGAACTCACCTTTGCTGGATGCACCGCAATTCCTTCCTTAGAGATTACATGCCCAAGAAACTTTACATCATTCAACCAAAACTCACATTTCGCAAGTTTTGCATACAACTGCTTCTCTTTCAGGACCTTCAACACAATCCTGAGATGTTCTTCATGCTTCTCCGGACTCTTGGAATAGACCAAAATATCATCTATAAACACCACTACAAACAAATCCAAGTATGGTCTAAAGATCTGGTTCATATAATCCATGAAAATAGCAGGTGCATTAGTCCATCCGAACGGCATCACAACATATTCATAATGACCGTATCGAGATCGAAATGCAGTCTTGGGTATATCTTCCTCCTTTATCCTGATTTGATGATAGACCGATCTCAGATCAATCTTTGAGAACACTGCAGCTCCTCTAACTTGATCCATAAGGTCATCAATCCTTGGAAAAGGATACTTATCCTTAATGGTGACCTTATTAAACTGTCTGTAGTCCACACACATTCTCATACTTCCATCCTTCTTCTTTACAAACAGTAGTGGAGCTTCCCAAGGCGAAACACTTGGCCTGATCATCTGTTTCTGTAACAACTCCTCTATCTGCTTTTTCATTTCTGCCATTTCCGGTGGTGCCAATCTATAAGGAGCAATAGATATGGGACCAGCTCCAGGAACTAAGTCAATCCCAAACTCTATTTCTCGCTTCGGAGGTAATCCTGGTATCTCTTCAGGAAATACTTCCGGAAATTCCCTCACCACAAGAATCTCTTCTATTGGCCTTGTCTCTCCTTCTCTGGTAATAGAGAGTAAACACATGTAACCTTCGGGTTCAAGGGTCTTATATTGGATTGTCTTACTCTCGCAATTGATGATCACTTGGTTCTTCATCAACTAATTCATACCCAAGATCACATCTAATTGTAACTTAGGAAGACAAACCAAATCTACTTTAGAAACACGACCCAAGATTTCAACTTCACACCCTAAGCAAACCTTAGAGGTAAAGATGGGTATTCCAGTAGGGGTATCTATACTAAGATAACAAGGCGAATCAGAAACAACAAGATTCAACCTACTCACACATTCAGGAGAAACAAAAGAATGTGTAGCCCCAGAGTCAAACAAAATCTTGCAAGGTTGATCATTAAGCAAAAAGTTACCTTGCACGAGATTCGGGGTTTGGGTTGCTTCAGTACCACTCAGGGTAAACACTTTGCCTTGCACCACAGACTTGACAGCAGATCCTTTAGCATCACTAGGTTCTTTGCAATCGCGAGCAAAATGACCTTGCTTTCTGCAATTGAAACATCCTCTTGTGGTCCAGCAGACTTGACCATGGTGATAACGTTTACACTTCTTACAATAAGGAGCATTATTGCGAGGCTTGTTTCTGTTATCGATCACAGCCTTACCCTTGCCTTTGTTCTTCTAAGCATATGGACTATTATTCCGGTGATCAAACCTTTTCTTCCTCTGTGGTCCATAACTCTGTCCACTACCCTTTCCTTGGCTTCCTACCAACTCAGCCTTCTTATTATCTTCATACATTATGCACATATCCACAAGTGCAGGAAAACTCTGAATTCTCTGGTAACTAAAGATAGACTTTAACTCCGGTCTCAGTCCACCTTCAAACTTGATACACTTACTCCTTTCGTCAGGGTTATTCAAGTAGTAGGGAGAATATTTCATCAACTCCTCAAATCTAGCAGCATATTCTCCTACACTCATATCTCCCTGTTTCAATTGCATGAACTCTACCTCCTTCTTTCTCCTTAAATCTTCTGGAAAGTATTTATTAAGAAATTTCTCCATAAACACTCCCCAGCTGATTGCTCTTCTCTCAAAGTTCAAAAATTGCACCGTATGATCCCACCAGTTCTCAGCCTCCCCATGAAGCATATAAACTGCGTATGTTACCTTCTGATCATCCGAACAGTCTAAAGTTCTGAAAATCTTGTTGATTTCATACAACCATTTATTTGCCTCATCAGGTTTGTATCCTCCTTCAAACCTTGGTGGATTGCACTTTCTAAACTTTGACAGAGTCTTTGCATCATGATTTACCACATTACCAACATGTGGGTTACCAGCTCGTCCTTGTGGTGGCTGCTGTTGCTGCTGCTGCGTACCTTCCAGCACGGTCGTAATACGCTCTAACATCTCATTCGTATAATTTCTATTTCTGGTTGCCATAGAAAGACCTGCACTATGGGTTTTGGGTTACTAAAAAGGTCTTTTTAAAACATAAGAACAACTAGCTCATTTGACTAACTTACTCAAACATATTCAAATAACATTGAATATTATACTTATCTGCATCGTCAGGGCCATGAGGGACAGGACCATTGCTCTGATACCACCAACGTGTGACACCCTTGTTTTATAACTTGAAAATAATAAATATTTCCAAATATAGAATACTTGCTATCCAAAAATTGGGTCTAGAAATTTTTTCCTTCTTAACTTATACTTGCTCAATTATAAACACCTTTAACCTTGACAAATAATTTGAATTCGGCTCAATAGTACCTTAATTACAAAAGCCTCTTGAGACAACGCCTTTTTAATATAATAAAACATATCCTTAGCGTTGATTAAAAACATATTAATTGTCTCTTGAGTTTAATCGGATTTCTAGAATATAAACTTATTTGCCGAATCCTTTTTAACCAAAATCAGAGTATGCGGAAGTAAAAATAATACTTGTGGGGCACTGCTGAGGTAAAACATCATATATATATATATATATATCATAAGATAAACACCCCCACCAGTATCAAAGTATCATAAGATAAACACCCCCACTAGTATCAAAGTAGCAAGTATCAAAGTCGAGATAGCAAGTTTTAGTGAAACATCTACATAACTAGGTGCTCAAAATAAACCTCACTCTAAGACCTCTCAAAAATATGTACAATATATATAACAAAGTCAAATTAGAAGTCCCAGAGCAGGTCATCCATGTCCTCAGCAGCTCCTCTGATCCTCTGCAGCTCTATCCCTAGACCTAGGATCCAAAACATCTATGCTATGCAAGCCCTTAGGAACCAGCAGGTCCACCTCTAGTAGAAATAGTAGACTCGACAGGCACCTCCTCCTTGTCCTCATCCTCAACGGGATCCTCCTCGACCTCGCCCGACTGTGCAGAGACCCCACCACTGGGCCTAGTATCTGCAGAAGCAGTCCTCTCAAAGTCAGCCGGACCAGGAGAAGGAGTCTCCTCAGTAACAACTCTATGTGCCGAAGGATGAGTACGAGTGGCAGATCTAAAATGAAAACTATGAAATCGACGCACTGGTCGAGCCGGGGGTTGTCTTCTATATGAGTAAAAGGGTGGAACATGCATAGTATAGACTATAGAGATCCTAAACCTACGAGGTCGCACCCGAACCAAAGGGTTAGGGTGGTAGAGAGTAATTTCCACCTCCCCCTCAAAGGTGGCTCGGTTCTCCTCGTAAGTCCATATACCACTAGGGATAGGACGTATCTCGATGCAGGCTAGGTATCTGGCCATCGCCTAAACAGGGCATAGGGAGTAAGTATACACATATACATAATCAATAAAGACTAAAATACAAACGCAAGTATATCATGGATAGACAATAATGCAAGTACATATGAGCACACCAATTTTCAACATTATATCTCTTATAATGCAAGTGGCATGATGCATGATTTCCATCCACAACTGAGGCCTCCAATACTAGTCCTTCTCGGACGTCCATCCAATACACCAATGTGTTCCCAGAACACTACCATACGTTCCCAGAACGTATGGCAAACCATACTTGGAAAAACAAACATCACTCCCAGAGTGTGCATTACGTTCCCAAAACGCATACAAAAACCATGTCCCATACACTGGCCACATTCCCAGAATGTGTCATCAAGTAGGTTGCATCAATTTGGTACTCCCAGAGTACCCTCCTCATATTCCCAGAATATGATAATCGTTTCTTGCCAACCTATTTTCCATTCTCTATGAATGAATGCACAATTACGAAGGTTGGTTTTTATATTTAATTTAATTATTGTGATTTAGAAATATCTCAAACTCTCCTTTGAATGATTGATTTGAGGTATAACCTTTGGCATGAAAATTCATCCTTGAATTAACTTAAAAACATGCCATTAGACTTGGATTGGTAAAAACTTAACCAATGGTATCAAACTTTTCACTTAAAAGACTTAACTTTTATTTTTCAGTTTCAGGTACTAACCGGTTACAATTTCAGACTAACCGGTTAGAATTACAGACCTAAACCTACTAACCATTGAAAATTCAGAAAACCCTTTTCTTGAATTCTCTACCCAATCCATAAACAGAGTCTTAGCTTTGTTATATACCTCAAACCACACTGATTTCATCATTCAAAAGTGTAAATCACAATCCAATTCCAATTTAGCATAATTTCCACTTGAAATTATCTTTTAACATTAAGGCATTGACTCATCAATTACAATCTGAAACAAACAGTGTTCATAGACCTGATTTCAGATTGATTTCCAATGAAATTAGGGTATAGACTTGAGTGCAAATGGTAAGAACACTTGGCCAATTTCAGAAAATCATTTTCTTTGAAAACTGACAGTATCTAACCGGTTACAGATTCAGAATAACCGGTTAGATTCTGCAGAATGTACACTAGAGAAAGGGGTTTTGCATACCATTTTCTACCATGCTCAAATCTAACCAATTTCAGTCATAAATAGAGTTCACATACCTTAATATAAACATGTTTAACCACAGAAACATATTCATTTTGCATGCATTCAACTTAGAGCATCAAATTGCATATACCTCAATATAAACACAACTCGATATCACAAAACTTATAATAAGCATTTAGATTTTGTTTCTACCATCAAAATCACTTGCATGCATACTACCAAACTTGCTCACAAAAAATTGAGCTGCAGAAATGGCCTCCAAGCCTTTTAACATATTTATGTAATGCCCTTTTTGAGTCTTTGTTGACTCAAATCCTAAAACACATAATTTTAGCCTTAATCTAGTATAAGGTAACTTCTCCCATACCTTAGGATAGTGTTTGATGAGTAATAACACTGAGATTGAAGAAAAATCCACAATTTCCACAGAAATCCTTAGTTATGCTCTCAACCACGATTTTCAGCAACAAGGTCCAAATACCAAGGATTTTGACATAGAGATTGGCCAAACAAATTAGGGAAAATAATTAGGACTTGCTCTAGGTAACATGCACTAAAGAATCGAAGTGATTTGAAGCTTAAAGGTTAACTATACTTACCATAATCAGAGCTTAAACCTAGCTTCCAGAAACCAGAACAACACTGAACCAATTTTCCAAGCTTCAACTTCAGAAATCGATTTCTTCTTCCACACTCACTTTTAGCTTACAAATTTATATCAACACGAAGCTCTGGATGTAAGCTTCGTGTTCGTGTATCACTCAAAGTCTATCTCTCAGAAACAAAAGAGAATTACAAGGACGAATCCTCATAACCCTAACACAGAACAATTCCTCACACTTGGGCAAAAATGGCCTCAATTCATCAACCATTGAGCTTTAAATAGAGGGATTGGCTTAACATGCAAACCGACACGCGTTTCCCACTATGAATCGAGTGGGATTCGTGGCAATTAAGGGGTAATTGCAGAGATTACTCATCAAAATCCACTAACCCAGTTTCTGAGTTCATCATGTAACTGGTTACAGGGCATTACTAACCGGTTACATTAGTGTAAAATTTAAAAATTAATACTTTTATAACCTTTCCCTCCAAGAACCTTTCTAATATTACATTTAGGTCCTCACCCAAGGACTAAATTGCAATATCTATATTTTTGTATATACATATCATATAAAAATACCTTCACCTATTTTTATATTTCAAGGCTAATTAAATACAAAACATAAACTTGGAAAATTTATATTAATTAATAATAAAATTTTATTTATTATTAATTTTCTTATTATCCGGCAGACGAAAATTAGGGGTGTTACAAAACACTAGCATGAAGTTCGCAATAAACGTATTCAAAAAGTCACTGAAAGCTTACACATAACACATTTAGGACGTATATAAAACCTATGTCATATCAACTCATATTTATTTGAAATTTGGCATACTTCATATTCAGGTATTTAAAGGTGACATATCCGAAAATTAGTTCAAGAGAAGTTCGGGAGGTATGGTTTCCATTGTTTGCCCGAAAGTCCAAAAAACTACATAACTGTAACAAGATGCATTTTTGAAAAATACCAATTCAATTCCAAATGCTATGAAAATTTACAGGTAGTGTCCCTACATATAAAAAAAGATCGTGATAAATTTTCAGGTCGATCGGAGTCCGTTAGGTTCAGTTTTAACCCTGCAACCACTTTGTCAAAAACACCATAAATATCGGGGGCTGAACCTAAATCAGATTTATTTAAAATAGTAAACAAACTCCAAATGACCTCAAAATTTACAGGAACATCAGATATACTTAGCCAAAGGTTTTGTAAAATTTTCAGACCGATCGGAACACATTAGACTCGATTTTTTCCCTGAGTTCGCAGTGTCGGAGACACCGGAACTATCGGGTCTGATAGTGAAAACACATTTATTTAAAATATTAACTTGCTCCAAACAGCTTGAAATTTTATACACAACATGGATTCAACCTTAGGAAGCTTACATAAAATTCCATGTCAATTTGAGCATCGCAAGCCCGAAAACTCAGTTTTCCATTATATTTAAAACCCCAATTTCCCGACACACACTTTACGACCCAAAAATTCAAATAAATAACAAATCATTTTCAAATCATGTGCAACCTTCCAGAATCAAATTTTATAACATAAATAAGCATTCTAAAAAATCTCAGGGCAAACAGAGTAGTGCAACTATCATTCACTAAAACCACCTACAAGCGAAAATTTACTAATTTCTACAACATCAACCTTCACTCATATCATCAAACATTCTATCAATCATCAAGGTCCAACACCTAAGCTATTCTAATCGAGTTTAATAATCATAATAATTCGTATATTCGTACTCATTATCCATTCCCTTTAGACTTTTACAAAATTTCAAAATGTTTACCGAAACTTAAGGACTAGATTATTATATCTCCCAATAGATGTATATTTGAGGTGATCAGTCTCAAGTATACACACATCGGTGATAAGACCATTCTCATGTCGCCTATGTTTTGGTTAGGTGTCTCTTAGAAAATTTTCCGGATTTCATTTCAAGTTCAAAAATACCGAAGTCTTGATTTGTGTTGTCACGTTTAGAATTGGCTCACTTGGACCGAGACTAAAGATTACTTTCTCCCGGTGGGGTAGCAACTTAGTGCTCTAGCCCATTGGGGTATTTCATTTTCCTTAGTCTCGTCATTCGTCCACTTCTAAATATGACACATATTTTTTTTACAAGATTTCGGGTTTTGTTTTGTAAGTCTCAAACACCTTAAACAAAAATAGAAGAAATTATATAAATCTCAAATGTTCACTATGTTATAATTCGCAATCATTCTTATTACGATGCTAGCAAGACTCAACTAAGTCCTAAACTACTCTGTTACTAACTACAAGTTACTCGCTGGGTGAGTAAACTTTAAGAGTAATGAGTTACTCCAAGGCCGAGGAAAAACTGCTCTAATACCATAACGTAACACCCTCACAATTATTTAGTTAACTTAAGATTTTATGAAAATTGGTATTTGAAAATTTCGATAAAAATACGGCAGAGTTCCCTCTGTATTTCGGACTTTACCAAAATTTCCAACTTCGTATTTTTAAAAAACATAAAACGTTTAATTATTTTCCAGAAACAGATCCTAATGCTCCAAATGTCTCAAATAGGGGCGTACAACTAATACATATCTTTAAATTACAAAATAATAGTTTTTAACATAGCTAAAACTACAGTCCACTCATAAAATAATAAACGGACACTCCACGTAGTGGAGGTTCAACCTACTCGACCATAAACTGTGCAAGCTCCAAGCTCAGTACCTGAAAAATGGTTGTAAGGGTGAGCTTTACACATGAAGTAGAAAATAGTTTCTAACTAGACATAATGACTGACCAAGCCAAACACATATATTTCAAGTAATTCATATAGTCATTTACACCTGGAAACAATTGCACAAACCATACCAACAATTCCATAGTCTCTTTACTTTAGTTTTTTGCCTAATCAACATATTCTCATTCTCTAATTTACCATGCAATATGTCTACTCTATTCCCCTCTGTTTTAACCTTTTATCGCGTCTGGTCGGTGCCGACCTCGCATTATTAAGTATAAAGGATCGCGCTGGGTCAATATGACCTTCGCATTTATTAAGTATAAATGATCGCTCTGGGTCGATGTGACCTTCACATTTATTAAGTTGTATTATCGCGCTGGGTAAATATGACTTTCGCATATCGCGCTGGGTACATATAACCTTCGCATTATTAAATATCATTATCGCATTGGGTCAATATAACCTTCGCATATCGCGCTGGGTACATACGACCTTCGCATTATTAAATATCATTATCGCGCTGGGTCAATATGACCTTCGCATTATTAAATATCATTATCACACTGGGTCAATATGATCTTCGCATATTAAATATCATTATCGCGCTGGGTCAATATGACCTTCGCATTATTAAACTTTCCTTCATTTATTCATTCATAATTCCTTTTTTCCTAACTCTTAATCAATTCATTTTCCAAGCATTGTCAACACTAAACTCATTCATTTATTTCCAAAATCAATTATTCATTTAACCATATTGCCATCAAAACATCATTAAACTACTTATTATCATCACAAACAATTCCACAAATATACACTTAAGTCAAACATACACATATTCATAACTATTCACATATACACAACATCATGATTAATTAAATTCCTACGTCATTCAATATACATTTTTCCTACAAGTTCTCAAAGTTCACACACTCACCTTCCTAGGTTTATGCTCCTACTTCCCAAATTTGTTAGCTAACACTCATCGGTTGCTAAATCGAATAGATGTTGTATTTATCATTTCAAACATACATAACAACTATCATATATAATCATTTCTAGTTACCAACCAAGTCTCTATATACTTCAATTAGGCATAAATAATGACATTTAGCACTTAACATACAAAAATTATCACATGTCAATTTAACAACTATTTCATTTAATTTCATTCTTGATTGTTAAGCCTATAATAACTATCTAAATTCCAAACCAAACATATACATATACTCTTAGCAAGAACTATGAGCTAATTAGAAAAGTACTCTCTAAAGCAAGGTAAAGAACCCCATACCTCAGGGTTCTATTAGAACCTGGCTTACGACTCGGTGAGGCGATCCCGCTGCGGCTTACGTCGAACTAGTCCAAATCCACCAGTGGCAACTACGGCTTACACAACCGGCGTCGGTTTGACTCCTTAACTATGTTGGTGGTGGCGGTTTGGATCGAACCCGCAACCGTGGCCGATGACGATAACGCGTCGGTTTGGTTCACTGCACATGGGTCCGAACGGTTTGGACCATCAACCCAGCGATCAAGGCAAGGGAAGGACTGGTGGTTCGGTCTGAACCTTTAGCGGACCAGTGGCGACGCGAGAAGCAGAGATCATGGCTGGTCCATGTCTCCCTGGTTCGTGAGCTTCGAACGACGGCGGCAGCAGCAACGAACAGTGGCAGCGGCGGTGGTTCGCGACACAAGGAGGAACGCGCAAGAAGGCGCATGGCTTGAGGGGCGACAGCGACACCATCGAGCGGCGGTTTCGGAAGAGCGAACGAGAGAGAGAATAGGACCAAGAGAGAGAGAGTGTTCGTGAGTGAGAGATCAAGAGAGAGAGATGTGCCTGCGATGGCGAGCGTCGGCGGCGACTGCGGAGGACCAAAGGAAGGTGAGAGAGAGCTCGAGTATTGAGAGAGAATGAGGGTCAGAATGGAGAAGAAGAATATTGAAGGGGAAGGGGCCGGGGGTGGCGGCTCCAATTGGCAAAGAGGAAGAATAGGGTTTCTTTTGCCTCAACTACACAGCACACACACTTGCACATTTCTTTTTTTTAAATATACTTTTGTTTATTTTTTTAATAATTATAGTAAATAGAAATCAATTTTATTTTTAAGAGTATTTAAAAATAGAATTCAGTCATCAAATCAATTAAGTAAATATATTTTTAAGAATGTCCTAGAGTCAAATATTTAAAAACACAAAACATAATTAATTGTTGAATATATATAAAGGTTATTAAAGTATTTAAAACGTTTTTAATATGATAATTTTTCTCTAAAATAATTAACTTTAAATATAATTAGATACTCTTTCGTAATTAACATAATGTATTTTTATGAAATACCCAACCCCTAAATGATTGATTTCAAGAAACAAATATTTAATTCATTAAAACTTATAATTATACTAGGGATTAAAATTAGGGATGTTACACTTGGCAATCCTTTGAAATGTGTCCCGGCTTGTTACAGTTAAAGCAGTTCGGATTTTCATAAGGGCAATTCGGTCCATAATGGTTCTTATTGCACAACCTAAATTTACCCGCTAACACATAATCACACAAGGCCACACAAGAAAACAAATCAGACTATGCTACATACATACAGAGTCACACAAGGAAAGCATATAAGGCTATGCTTAAGGCTACTAAGTGTAAGTTCCATGATGAATGTTTTGATAATGACAAAGTTTTTTGAACAAGCTATCATGTGATGATCAAGTTCAAGTTCAACAAGCAACAGCAAACATCAAGTGAAGAAGAGAGAACAAGCTCATGAAGACTTAGTTTGAGTGTAATTGTTTTTGTTTTATCTTTTGCCTCTCAAGCTTCATAGGTTTTCATTTGGGTAGTTTGTTTAGAGGGTAGTGAATCTCATTCATAAGTCATGATTAAATCATAATTTGAGTTTTCACTTAACCTAGAATCAATAGGTGGCTTAAAGGTTTTAAAGGAAAGGTTGGTTTTTGAGAAAACAAGTTTTAAACAAGTGCAGTATCAATCTACTCGAGTAAATCAAGATTTAATCGAGTAGTACTCGAGTTTGCTGCAATTTACTCGAGTAAACACTGCTGAACTGATTTTTAAAATATGATTTTCACTTCTCAAAATCAGTTTTCAAGTGCCATAACTTTTGGGTATTCTATAAAAACCTTTTCCTAACCTTTGTGATTATAACCCATCATTTTAATATTCATTTTACAAAGAATCAAGCCACTCTATTCTCTCTTAATTTCAAAGATCAAAGCTTTTCTATTTTCATATTCTTTGATCAAGAACCTTTGAATCTCTTGTGTGATTTGTCATAGCTATTGATTGAGATTCATTAGGATTGTTATGTGTATTCATTGAGTTGTAATCTTTGCAATAAGGCAAGCCACTACAACAAACAAGAAGCCTTGGTGTGTCGATTATCATCAAGCAACGTTCATTGAAGAAGAAGAAGTCTTGGTTGTGAATCAAGCAAGGAGAAGCCTTGGTGTGTGGATTATCATCAAGCAATTGAAGACTTGTTGTGTCGATTATCAACAAGGGGTAGAGGTTAGATTAGAGAGAAGATCAATAGGATTACAAGGCAAGGGTGTCGGTTATCTCTTGTAGGCTAGCAAGAAGGAAGTCTTGTGAGGCAATCACTTGTAATTTGAGAACTCTAATTCTTCATAGTGAAGAATCTCTCTTGGTTGAAGAGGGGACTGGATGTAGCTTTCAAGCGGATGAAAGTGAACCAGGATAAATCGCTGTGTTGTATCTCTAAACCCTTACTCTTTATATTCAAGTCATTTGATTGTGTTCTTGGTTGAAAACCTAGAAAGATTGATTTTCATAATTGATTGAATTGAATCTTTAATTGTTCAAATTGATAAAGGGAAAATCATTTTCATAACTAGGTTAATCAATAAGAATATAGGTGTTAATCATCTCCGTTGAATCTCTGATCTTTCATGTGTATTGATTGATTTTCGTATGCGAATGAAAACTTGATTTTTCTGGTTTCTGTCAGATATACTCGAGTAAACGAGTCTTTAATCGAGTACTCTGAAATCTACTCGAGTAAACCTGAGAGATTTTGGAAAAATATTTTGTTTTGATTGTTTCGATTTGTTTCCTTTAAGAAAATCTTTCAAGGTTTCTTAAACACCTATTCAACCCCCCCTTCTAGGTGTGTTCCTAGTGTTCCTTAGTTGTTTCAACCACCAATTTCGGTTTCCTCAATTGGTATCAGAGCTCGATCGAAAGACACGAACGTAAGAGCTTTTTCGTAAAGATCCTAGTTAGGTAACCGCAATGGGTTCTACGAATCCCTTTGGTGGTGAAGGTGCTTCAATAAGTCGTCCTCCATTGTTTACCGGAGAAGGCTATGCATATTGGAAAGTTAGAATGAAAATCTTTATCCAAGCCATAGATAGTGAAATTTGGAAAGTAGTTGAAAAAGGTCCTCATATCCCCTCTAGTTTAGTTGAAGGTGTAGTACATTTAATCCCCGAGGATAAGTGGAAAGATGATGATAGAAAGAAAGTTCAATATGATTATAAAGCAAAGAATATCATCACATCCGCTTTATCCTATGACGAGTTCTTTAGAGTTTCTCAATGTACTAGTGCTAAGGAAATGTGGGACACTTTACAAGTGACTCATGAAGGAACTAGTGAGGTTAGGAGAGCTAGATTGAATGCTTTAATGCGTGATTATGAATTGTTTCAAATGCTTCCAAATGAATCTATTAATGATATGCAAAAGCGTTTTACTCATATTATTAACCATTTACTTGCTCTTGGTAATACTTTCTTACAAGGTGAACTTTCTAACAAAGTGTTGAGATGTTTAGACAGGAATTGGCAACCAAAAGTAACGGCTATTGTTGAATCTAAAAACTTGGATGCTATGGATCTAGCAATACTCTTTGGAAAGCTTGAAGAACATGAAATGGAGCTTGGACGATTAAGTATCAATGAAGAGTCGGATAAGAACAAAGAAAGAAAGGGACTTGCTCTTAAAGTCAATAGATCATACAAAAAGAAAGAGAGTTCTGATGATGATGATAGTGAAGATTCCGATTCGGATGTTGATGAAAAAGACATGAAACTTTTACTAAGGAAGTTTGACAAGTTTCTAAGGAGAAAAGGAAGGTTGAACAATGACAAAAGTAAAGAGAAGGATTCCCCACACTACAAGACCAAAACTTCAAAAGATGGAGTAGTTTGCCATGAATGCGGAAAACCCGGACATCTCAAGTATTCATGCTCTAGATATCTCAAGAAGAAGGAGAAAAACAAGAAAAATTCTAAATCTAAAAGAGCATACATAGTTTGGGATAGTGATGAAGATGACAAGAAAAGCACATCGAGTAGTTCATCGGATGATAAAGAAGCCGCTTGTCTCAACTTGATAACTCTAGTAGATGATGAAAAACAAAGTTCAAATGATGAATCAAGTTATCAAAGCGAGGATAGCGATGTAAGTCATACTAAATCCGAAATTTCTTCTAAATATGAATTGTTATACAATGCTTATGAAGAAATGCATGAACAACTTGAAAAACTAGCTTTGAAAAACATTGAAAGGAAGAAGCTCATTTTGAAACATCAAAAAGAGATTTTAGATCTTCAAAAACAAGTTGATGAGCTTAATCTTGAAAATGAAACTCTTGATCTTATATATGCTAGTTATTCTTGTGATTGTGCTAGTAGAGTGAATATTGTGGTTGATTGTGAGAATTGCAAGTTGCTTAAAGATGAAAATGCTATTTTGAAAAATAAGCTTGCAAGTTTCACAAGTGGTGATATTAGATTGCGCACATTGTTAAATTTTCAAAGAGAACATTCAAACAAGTTTGGTTTGGGTTATACTAATGCTAAGAGTAAATCTCATAGAAATGTTGTTGATTTTTCTAAAGTTGATTTTTCAAATGCACCAACATGTTTCTATTGTGGTACTCATGGACATACTTCAAATGTGTGTTATATTAAAGTGCATGGTATACCTAAAGGAGATTTTGTTTGGATGAAAAAGGGTGAAAGTCCCTACACTAATAAAAATGGATCCAAAACTATTTGGATACCAAAAAGCAAAGCATGATTGTTTTGTAGGTATGATTGAAGAGCAAAGAGAGCTTACAAGTGTTATTCATATTTGCATCTTCAATTGGTATCAAAAGAGTCCTACAATATGGTACAAATGTTATGGTTAGTTTGTGAACTTCATATGGTATCTTCTCAATTGGTATTACTTTTCTAAATGTTTAATTAAATCATTTGGTATCATTGAGTAGATTCATATATGGTTATCATGATATAGTGACATGCTTTGGTTGTTATTAAAGAAATATCACAATTGGTATCAAATATTTGTTGATATATGTACTTCTTTACAATTGATATCTTCTTTGTTAAGTGATATTATGATATTTTAGTTCTCAATTGGTATCATATTACATTGTTATATTCTATTGCCAATTGGTATCACATTGCAAAGTATAATTCTATTGTATTTGTTCAATTGGTATCAATGTTGTAAAGAAATGATCATTGTTTTCTTACCTTGGCTTAGATGTTATATTTCAATTGGTATATATTGCTTTTTGATAATGCCAAAGGGGGAGAAATATGATGTTTTGAATTGATTGGAATGTTTCTCAAAGGTGGAGAAATGATTGTTGGAGAAATAATATGATTTTTAGATGTTTGTTTGGAGAAAGGTTGTTTTTGTTGTTTTTATGTAGGTTGAGCAAAGTTGTTGAAGATTGGGGGAGAATCAAGCTTCTATCAATTGGATTCAAATGTCAAAAGCATTTATTGAGGGGGAGCAAGAGTCTCACCAAGTGATCAAATTGTTAAAGCATCAACAACTTCAAAGAACTTTTGGAGAACTTCAAAACATGGTTTGTCATTTTCAAAAAGGGGGAGATTGTAAGTTCCATGATGAATGTTTTGATAATGACAAAGTGTTTTGAAAAAGCTATCATGTGATGATCAAGTTCAAGTTCAACAAGCAACAACAAACATCAAGTGAAGAAGAGAGAACAAGCTCATGAAGACTTAGTTTGAGTGTAATTGTTTTTGTTTTATCTTTTGCCTCTCAAGCTTCATAGGTTTTCATTTGGGTAGTTTGTTTAGAGGGTAGTGAATCTCATTCATAAGTCATGATTAAATCATAATTTGAGTTTTAACTTAACCTAGAATCAATAGGTGGCTTAAAGGTTTTAAAGGAAAGGTTGGTTTTTGAGAAAACAAGTTTTAAACAGGTGCAGTATCAATCTACTCGAGTAAATCAAGATTTAATCGAGTAGTACTCGAGTTTGCTGCAATTTACTCGAGTAAACACTGCTGAACTGATTTTTAAAATACGATTTTCACTTCTCAAAATCAGTTTTCAAGTGCCATAACTTTTGGGTATTTTATAAAAACCTTTTCCTAACCTTTGTGATTATAACCCATCATTTTGATATTCATTTTACAAAGAATCAAGCCACTCTATTCTCTCTTAATTTCAAAGATCAAAGCTTTTCTATTTTTATATTCTTTGATCAAGAACCTCTGAATCTCTTGTGTGATTTGTCATAGCTATTGATTGAGATTCATTAGGATTGTTATGTGTATTCATTGAGTTGTAATCTTTGCAATAAGGCAAGCCACTACAACAAACAAGAAGCCTTGGTGTGTCGATTATCATCAAGCAACGTTCATTGAAGAAGAAGAAGTCTTGGTTGTGAATCAAGCAAGGAGAAGCCTTGGTGTGTGGATTATCATCAAGCAATTGAAGACTTGTTGTGTCGATTATCAACAAGGGGTAGAGGTTAGATTAGAGAGAAGATCAATAGGATTACAAGGCAAGGGTGTCGGTTATCTCTTGTAGGCTAGCAAGAAGGAAGTCTTGTGAGGCAATCACTTGTAATTTGAGAACTCTAATTCCTTATAGTGAAGAATCTCTCTTGGTTGAAGAGGGGACTGGATGTAGCTTTCAAGCGGATGAAAGTGAACCAAGATAAATCGCTGTGTTGTATCTCTAAACCCTTACTCTTTATATTCAAGTCATTTGATTGTGTTCTTGGTTGAAAACCTAGAAAGATTGATTTTCATAATTGATTGAATTGAATCTTTAATTGTTCAAATTAATAAAGGGAAAATCATTTTCATAACTAGGTTAATCAATAAGAATATAGGTGTTAATCATCTCCGTTGAATCTCTGATCTTTCATGTGTATTGATTGATTTTCGTATGCGAATGAAAACTTGATTTTTCTGGTTTCTGTCAGATATACTCGAGTAAACGAGTCTTTAATCGAGTACTCTGAAATCTACTCGAGTAAACCTGAGAGATTTTGGAAAAATATTTTGTTTTGATTGTTTCGATTTGTTTCCTTTAAGAAAATCTTTCAAGGTTTCTTAAACACCTATTCAACCCCCCCTTCTAGGTGTGTTCTTAGTGTTCCTTAGTTGTTTCAACCACCAATTGCAGTTTCCTCACTAAGGACAACCATTGCTCTGATACCACTAAATGTAACACCCCAATTTGGACATAGAATTTCTAGCAAAAATTCGCGCCATTTTTTTTATAAACAATAATTATTTTCTAACTTCCTAAAAAGGGATTTTCAATAACTTAATTAACTTTTGAAATAACTTAAGTTGCAAAATATCCTTTCATATTATTCTATTCCAAACTGAGACATTACAAAACACCTTTCCAAAAACAACAGTATTTTTCTCTAATGGTTTCCTTGAAGAACATTTAGTTATATTAAAATTTGTAGTAATACCATTGATACAAAGATTATACTAAATAGACATTTCATTAAAATGGTCATCATCTAAAGAGGCATGACATTGATTACATTGATGATTTAAAACAAAGGGTCTATGCCAATGCTAAAGAGTACATTAGTCTAATCAGAGAAGACTCTATCTACCTAAATCTTATGACAAACATAAACTACTTTTATCGGCACGTGCCTCCTCTGGCTTGAACCTCTACTCCACTTGCCCTCCTTCTTGCACTTCCTCCTCCTCAGGTTCCCATATCACAAAGTCTTCCCGAAGATCATCAAGCTCCCAAAATCTTCCAAAGACGCTACTCCACTATTTGAAATATCTATCCAACACATAACGAGATCTGCCATCTGTGGACATCATCCCCTATGTCCATAGAGAAGGGGAAAACAGAGAGAGTAAGCGATTTGAACGATATGATCGTCGACGGCATGAGCTTACTCTAAGGGTCACACTAGGATACAGCAGGCATTTAAAACATAGACACACAAATTTCATCATGCTTCATTATAACAGTATATTCATTTCACAACATTACTCATTTCATCATTATCATAATAATTTCAAATGTTTCCTTAACATCTTTGGTAAGCTTTCTCAATTCTCTTATCCAGAACCATAACATAGCTGTCAATGATTAAGGGAGGGAAATCATTGAAGCGAAGGGTAAGTCAGCGCACACGTTACATCTCCTCCTCAATATCCAACCACAACCTAGTTCGGAAAGCAGATGGGACGCACAAGAATCCTAACCACACAGGCATCGATAGTCAAAGGGTACGTACCAAGCTGAAGCCACATATCTGGCCAGCAAAACAAAATACAATAACATTTATAATTTCACAATTTCACAAAAGCAATGACTTCTAGCCTCGATTCAGATTCCCTCTCACCATCTCCGATTTGCTCAAGGGGGTGACGGTACTTTCTCTAGTTGATCGTGTAGTCCTTGCTACGACCATGTCCCACAACCGAAAGACACGTCATTGTAGTCTTGTCCTACCTAGAGAAGCACTCGAGGCTTCTTGACGTTCACCGTCCTTGCCTTCCCCTATCACAATCACCACTCGAAGATACACCGGTCTCCAAGTATATGGTATCTTTCCTCTCCACTACTTCTCTCTCAACGCATAGTTAGAAAGGATTAAAGCTTAAAGTCTTTTAAGTCTTTTAAGTTTCATATTAACCTAGTTTGGTCGACCCATTCTAAGCCTCGCTTCTAACAGGTCTCGACCTCTAAGGGTAACAGCAAAGACCTCCCTATGGTATAGTGGATTCCACAAGACTCGAAACCACGGCACAGTCATCCACGTGGTCAGTCACTTAAAGGGGATATACAACAATGTTATTGTGCCATTTGCACCATCACTGTACACTAATACGAATCTCCACAAAATTAATCATTCTCATATTTCCTTTTCATAGTTCATCAAAATATACCAAGTCCTTTCCATAGGACAATCGTTCAAATATATCAATTAATCCTTCATAGGATAAATCATGATTTCATAAACATAACCAAATACATTTGATATTTTATCACATGTTCTCTTATCATTTCCAAAACCATAATCAGCAGGATAACTTTAAATAATACAACATGTCATATCAAAATAAAATCAAACAATCAATATAAAGTTACTGTCGCAACGTAGAACGACTAAGAACACCACAATCAATTGTCGTCTCGTATCTTGACGTGTAACTTTGGATTCCGACTTTTGAGATGGTCGAAATTATCCTAATGTTACCTTAGTGCCATTGTGTCTTAAGATAGCTACTCTCTCACCTGGATGTGAAGCTAGAGACAACTGATTCTGATTATCCGTCTTTGTTTCACTCGAACCTTAAACATTGATAATACAATTCAAAGGACCAATCAATTATACATTCTCAAAACAATAACTTAACCAATTGAATCCTTTTTCAAAATACAGAGAAAAATCGTAGATCATATGTAACACCCCTAATTTTCGTCTCCCGGATAATAAGGAAATTAATAATAAAAGTTTTATTATTAATTTATATGAATTTCCAAGCTTATGTTTTGTATTTAATTAGCCTGAAATATAAAAATTAGTTGAAATATTTTTATATGGCAAATAAATGCAAAATATAAGGATTTTGCATTTTAGTCCCTGGATTAGGACCTAAATGTAATATTGAAAAGTTCTTGGAGGGAAAAGATTTAAAAATATTAATTTTTTAAATTTTGTACTGATCTAACCGGTTAGTAATGCCCTGTAACCGGTTAGACGATGAACCCAGAAAATGGGTTAGTGGATTTTGATGAGTAATCACTTGATTAATTCGATTAATCGCCACGAGATCAGCCTAAACTCAGTGGAAAACACGCGTCAACGTGCATGCTATTCCAAATTGCCTATAAATAGTTGAATTTCTAAAGAATTGGGGGTTGATTCAACTGAAATTGTGTTGAGAAGGGTTGTTAGGGTTTCAGATTCGTTCAGGGAAATTCATCTTCTTCCTTGAGAGTTAGAGAGTGAGACACACACTTCTGAAAAACTTGAATCAAGGGCTTTTCAGTGATATACACCTTGTGAGCTGAGTGTTCGTGTGTGAGGAGGAATCAGCCTTAGAAGTTGGAGCTGGAAACTAAACTCTGTCTTCTCTTGGTTCTGGAAGCTGAGTTCGAGCCTTGATTCTGGTAAGCACAGATAACATTTAAGCTTCAAATCACTTTTATTTTCTAGTGCATGTTACCCAGATCAAGTTCTAATCGTTTCCCCCAATTTCTTTGGCCAATTACTATGTCAAATTTGGTGGTTTTTGGACTCTGCTCGACTGTTGATGGCTGAGAACAGAGAGTTGGGATTCAAGGAACTTCTTGCTAATTTCAGAGGTTATACTTATCAAACACTATCCTAAGGTATGGGTGAAGCTTACCTTATACTAGATTTAGACTAAAATCAAGTGATTTAGGATTTGAGTTAACAAAAACTCAAAAGGGCATTATGTGTATGAAGCACAAAGGCTTGGAGGCCAAATTTTAGCTCAATGTTGTTTTGAGAAACTTTATGTTAATGCATGCAATGGATATTGATACTTGAATCTGTATCTAAATGCTTATTTTCAGTTTTGTGGTGTTGAATTGTGTTTATATGGATTTTTATGCAATTTGATACAAGAAACTTAATGCATGCAAAGTGAATATGTTTCTGTGGTGAAATATATTTGTTTAAGGTATATGAACCCTGATAAATGTTGAAATTTGGTTAGATTTGAGAAATGAAAAGAATGATTTGTCAAACCTTTTGTTTTAGTGGACTGACTGCATAATCTAACCGGTTACTCGATATTTGTAACCGGTTAGACACTGTAAAAATTCAAAAGAAAATCAGTTTATAAAATCAGTCCTGAAGTCTTAGTAATTTTACTCAAATCTATACTTTAATTTCAGTAAAAACAATCTGAGAATAAATTGATAAAACTGTTTTGCTTCAGATTGAAGAGTGAGGGTTAATACCTTAATTTAATGAGCTAATTTGAAGAGGAAATTATGTTCATTTGAGAATAGAATGTGATTTAGACTTTTGAATGATAAACACAATGTTTTGAGGTGTAAAACAATGTTAAAACTTGTCTATGGATTGGGTAGAGAATTCAAGAAAAAGGGGTTTTTTCTGAATTTCAATGATAAACAGTTCAGGTCTGTAATTCAAACCGGTTAGCCTGAAACTGTAACCGGTTAGTACCTGAACTTGAAAAATAAAAGGTTAAGTTTTTAAGTACCATTGGTTAGGTTTTTCCCAATCTAAGACTAATGGCAGGTTTTTGGGATAATTCAAGAAAGAATTTTTGGTGTCAAAATTATGCCTCAAATCAATCATTCAAAAGAGAAATGGAATTGTTACTAAATCACAATAAATAAAGCAAAGATAAAACCAACCTTGATAATTGTGCATCCATATAGAATGGAAGTTTGGTTGGTAGGAACGTTTATCATATTCTAGGAATATGAGGAGGGTACTCCGGGAGTACCAAATTTTAACCTACTTGATGACACATTCTGGGAATGTGGCCAGTGTCTGGGACCTGGTTTTTATGCGTTCTGGGAACGTATGCGTTCTGGGAACATGGTGCACACTCCGGGAGTGATGCTTGTTATCCAAGTATGGTTTGGCATTACGTTCTGGGAACGAATGTCAGTGTTCCGGGAACACAAGGGTGTATTGGATGGACGTCCAAGATGGACTTTTAGAGGCCTCAGTTGTGGATAGAAAATCATACATCATGACACTTGCATTATCAGAGATATAATGTTGAAAATTGGTGTGCTCATATGTACTTGCATTATTATTTGTCCATGATATACTTGTGTTTGTAATTTTAGTCTTTATCAATTATGTATATGTGTATACTTACTCCCTGTGCCCTGTTTAGGTGATGGCCAGATACCTAGCTTGCATCGAGATATGCCCTATCCCTAGTGGCATATGGACGTATGAGGAGCACCGTGCCACTTTTGAGGGGGAGGTGGAGATCACTCTCTACCACCCTAACCCTCTGGTGCGAGTGCGACCTCGTCGATTTAGGATCCCTTTAGTCTATACTATGCATGTTCCACCCTTTTATACATATAGAGGACCACCCCTGGCTCGACCTGTGCGTCGATTTCATAGTTTTTGTTTCAGAGCTGCCACTCGTTCTCATCCTTCCTCCCATAGAGTTGTCACTGAGGAGACTCCTGGTCTGACTGATTTCGAGAGGACTGCTTCTGCAGATCCTAGACCCGGTGGTGGGGTCTCTACCCAGTCAGGCGAGGTCGAGGAGGACCCCGTGGAGGATGAGAGCGAGGAGGAGGTGCATGTCGAGCCGACTGTTTCTGTTAGAGGTGGACCCGCTGGTTCATAGGAGCCTGCATAGCGTGGATATTTTGGAATCCTAGATCCTAGGGATAGAGCTATGGAGGATCTGAGGAGCTGCAGAGGACATGGATGACCTGCTCTGGGACTTCTACTTTTGGATCATGTGATATATTTTAGATATTTTGAGAGGTCTTAAAGTGAGGTTTATTTTATGCAGCTGGTCTGTATATATTTCACCAAACTTGCTATCTCGACTTTCACTACTTGCTACTGATGATACTTATGGGGTTTATGTTATGTTATACATATATATATATATATATATATATATATATATATATATATATATATTATGTTTTATTTACCTCAGCAGTGCCCACAAGTATTAATTTTACTTCCGCATACTCTGATTTTGATTCAAAAAGGAGCTCGACGACAAGTTTATATTTTATATATTCAATTAAACTCGAGAAACTAATAATATATTTTAAGAAGGACTACAAAGATGTTTTACTATGTTTATGGAAAGAGTATCTCGAGAGTCTTTGTAATTAAGATATTATTAAGCCGAATTCCAATATTTGTGCAGATTAAAAATGTTTATAATCGAGAAAGTACAAATTAAAAAGGAAAATTTTTTCTAGTCCTAATATTTGATAGCAAGTATTTCAATCATTTGGAAATATTAATTATTTTCAAGATGTAAAACGAGAGTGTCACACCTGTGGGGGTATCAGAGCATTGGTCTTGTCCCTAATGGCCCCGATGATGCAGCTAAGTATGGTATTCAATGTAAATTGAATATGTTTTGAGTAAGTTAGTAGCATTTATGTTTTAAAGACCTTTTAGTGACCCAAAGCCCATACTGCAGGTCTTTCTATGGCAACCAGAAATAGAAATATTACGAATGAAATGTTAGAACGAATCACGACAGTGCTGGAAAGCATGCAGCAGCAGCAGCGACAGCAGCCACCTCAAGGGCGAGCTGGTAACCCACATGCTGACAATGTGGCGAATCATGATGCTAAGACTCTGTCAGAGTTCAGGAAGTGCAATCCACCAAGGTTTGAAGGCGGATACAAACCTGATGAGGAAAACAAGTGGTTGTACGAGATCAACAAGATTTTCCGAACTCTAGATTGTTCTGATGAACAGAAGGTAACCTATGTAGTTTACATGCTTCATGGGGAAGCTGAAAACTGGTGGGATCACAATGTCCAATTGCTGAATTTTGAAAGGAGGGCAATCAACTGGGGAGTGTTTATGGAGAAATTTCTTAATAAATACTTTCCAGAAGATTTAAGGAGAAAGAAGGAAGTGGAATTCATGCAATTGAAGTAGGGGGATATGAGTGTAGGAGAGTATGCTGCTAGATTCGAGGAGCTGATGAAATACTCTCCCTACTACTTGAATAACCCTGACGAACGAAGTAAGTGTGTTAAGTTCGAAGGTGGGCTGAGACCGGAGCTGAAGTCTATTTTCAGTTACCAAAGGATTCAGAGTTTCCCTGCACTTGTGGATATGTGCAGAATGTATGAGGTTGACAAGAAGGCTGAGTTGATCGGAAGTCAAGGGAAAGGAGTTGGACAGAACTATGGACCACAGAGGAAGAAGAGGTTTGATCATCGGAATAATGGTCCATATTCTCAGAAGAACAAGGGTAAGGGCAAAGTTGTGATGGATAACAAGAACAAGTCTCGCGATAATGCTCCTTATTGAGAGAAGTGTAGGCGTTATCATCATGGTCAGTTTTGCTGGTCCATAGGAGGATGTTTCAAATGTGGAAAGCAAGGTCACTTTGCTCGTGAGTGCAAAGAATCTGCAAAAGGTGATGCAAAAGGATCTGCTGGAAAGAATGTGGTGCAAGGAAGAGTGTTTACCCTGAGTGGTAACGAAGCAACCCAAACCCCGAATCTCGTGCAAGGTAACTTTCTGCTTAATAATCAACCTTGCAAAATCATGTTTGATTCTGGAGCTACACATTCTTTTGTTTCTCCTGAATGTGTAAATAGGCTGAATCTTGTTGTTTCCGATTCACCTTGCTATCTTAGTATAGATACCCCTACTGGAATACCAATTTTTACCACTAAAGTCTGTTTAGGGTGTAATGTGGAAATTTTGGGTCGTCTTTCCAAAGTAGATTTGGTTTGTCTCCCTAAGTTACAATTGGATGTGATCTTGGGTATGGATTGGTTGATGAAGAACCAAGTGATCATCAATTGTGAGGAAAAGACAATTCAATATAGGACCCTTGAACCTGAGGGTTATATGTGTTTGTTCTCTATTACTGGGGATGAAGAGTCGATGCCGATAGAGGAGATTCTTGTGCCGAGGGAATTTTCGGAAGTATTTCCTGAGGAGATACCAGGACTACCTCCGAAGCGAGAGATAGAGTTCGGGATAGACTTAGTCCCTGGAGCTGGTCCCATCTCTATTGCTCCTTATAGGATGGCACCACCAGAAATGGCAGAAATGAAAAAGCAGATCGAGGAATTGCTGCAGTATTTTCCAAGATTGATCTGAGATCGGGTTACCATCAGATCAGGATAAAGGAAGAGGATATACCCAAGACTGCATTTCGATCTCGATACGGTCATTATGAGTATGTTGTGATGCCGTTCGGATTGACTAATGCACCTGCTATATTCATGGATTATATGAACCGGATCTTTAGACCATACCTGGATTTATTTGTGGTGGTGTTTATCGATGATATTCTGGTCTATTCTAAGAATCCGGAGGAGCATGAAGAGCATTTCAGGATTGTTTTAAAAGTCCTAAAAGAGAAGCAATTATATGTCAAACTTACGAAATGTGAGTTTTGGTTGAATGAAGTGAAGTTTTTGGGGCATGTAATCTCTAAAGAAGGAATTGCGGTGGATCCAGCAAAAGTAAGTTCAGTGCTAAGCTGGGAACAACCCAAGACTGTGACTGAGGTGAGAAGTTTCTTGGGGCTAGCTGGATACTATCGTCGGTTTATAGAAGGATTGCGTTGCCTTTGACTAAGTTGACTCGGAAAGATCAACCGTTCGTGTGGGACGATAGGTGTGAAGTTAGTTTGCGTGAGTTGAAGGAAAGGTTAACATCGTCTCCTATGTTAATCTTACCTGATCCTCACAAAAGCTTTGAAGTGTACTGTGGTGCATCTAAGCAAGGACTGGGTTGTGTATTTATGCAAGAAGGAAGAGTAGTGGCTTATGCATCACGACAATTGAAGAATCATGAAGTGAATTACCCGACACACGATTTGGAATTGGCGGCGATCGTGTTTGCCTTAAAGATATGGAGACATCATCTCTATGGCACTACGTTTCAAGTCTTTAGTGACCATAAGAGTTTGAAATATCTGTTCGATCAGAAAGAGTTGAACATGAGGCAAAGAAGATGGATGAAGTTTTTGAAAGATTATGACTTTAAACTCCACTATCATCCGGGTAAAGCAAATGTGGTTGCAGATGCTTTGAGTCGGAAAGCAATCCACATAAGTGCAATGATGGTTAAGGAAGCAGCGTTGATTGAAGAGTTCAGAGACTTGAGCTTGTTGACACAAGTGGAGCCATCAAGTATCAAGTTAGGAATGTTGCAGATTACAAATGAGTTCTTGGAAAGAATTCGGGAGTTGCAACGAGCGGATGGAGAATTGATGGAAAAGATGAGATTAGGTTCGGAAGGAAAAGAACCTGATTTCAAGATTGGGCTGGATGGAATCCTTCGTTTCAGGACAAGGATTTGCATACCGAGAGACCAGGAGATTAGAAGACTGATTCTCGATGAAGCACATAAGAGTCGGATGAGTATGCATCTTGGATCAACCAAAATGTATCAGGACTTGAGGAAGATGTTTTGGTGGTCTGGATTGAAAAAGGATGTTGCAGAATATGTGGCGGCGTGCTTGACTTGCCAAAAAGCTAAGGTAGAAGATCAGAAACCAGGAGGACAATTGCAACCTTTGAGTATTCCCTAGTGGAAGTGGGATAGCATCTCCATGGATTTCGTGTCTGGTCTACCAAGGACAGCGGCAAATCATGATGCAATCTGGGTGATTGTGGATAGGTTGACCAAGTCGGCGCATTTTATTCCGATAAATATGCGCTATCCTTTGAATAAGCTTACCCAGATCTATATTAAGGAAGTAGTTCGTCTTCACGGAGTGCCTTCGAGTATTGTGTCGGATCGAGATCCCAGATTTTCTTCGCAGTTCTGGAAAAGTTTGCATGATGCTATGGGAACAAGATTTAAATTGAGTTCTGCGTATCATCCACAGACGGATGGCCAGACGGAGAGAATGATTCAGTCTTTGGAAGATGTGTTGCGGGCTTGTGCACTTGAGGAACAATGAAGTTGGGATCAAGTGCTACCTTTTGTAGAATCACATACAACAATAGCTATCATGCGTGCATCGGGATGGCACCGTTTGAGGCGTTGTATGGAAGGAAGTGTCAAACCCCGCTATGTTGGTTCCAAGTGGGGGAGAATTTAATGGTTGGACTGGAAATGATTCAGCAGACATCTGAGAAGATCAGGATGGTTCAAGAAAAGATGAAAGCGGCTCAGAGTCGGCAGAAGAGTTATGCTGATAAGAGGAGAAAACCATTAGAGTTTTTGGAAGGCGACCATGTGTTTCTTCGGATAGTTCCGATGAAAGGAATCAGTAGAGCTTTGAGGACCCGAAAGCTTTCGCCTAAGTGTATAGGTCCATACCAAATCCTTAAGAGAGTTGGTCCTGTTGCTTATCAACTAGCTTTACCACCCTCTTTATCCAATTTGCACAATGTCTTTCATGTTTCTCAATTGAAGAAGTATGTGCATGACCCATCAGTTATTTTAGAACTCCAACCTGATGACCTAGTTTTGAAGGAAAACCTTACCTTTGAGACCAAACCAGTTCAGATAGAGGATCGTGAAGTTAAGCAACTCAGGGGAAAGGAGATACCTTTAGTGAAGGTCGTATGGGAAAATGCTGACGTGTCTGAAGCTACATGGGAATTAGAGGAAAAGATGCGTCAAGAGTATCCGGAGTTGTTTTTGTAAGCTAGAATTTCGGGGACGAAATTCCTTTTAAGTGGGGGAGTAGTGTAACACGCATAATTTTCGTCTCCCGGATAATAAGGAAATTAATAATAAAAGTTTTATTATTAATTTATATGAATTTCCAAGCTTATGTTTTGTATTTAATTAGCCTGAAATATAAAAATTAGTTGAAATATTTTTATATGGCAAATAAATGCAAAATGTAACATCCCGAAAATTAATATTAAATAAATATAATTTTAGTATATAAATATCTATTTAAGGATAGGATTAAGCCTTAGAAATTGTACAAGGTTAGAAGGGTAGTATGAGCATAGGCCGACCTAGGATGTGAGATTAAGGCCTCGGCCCGATCCCGGCCGAGCTAGATAAGGTTGTGTGCTTATGAATCAAGCTGAAAGGGAACCCAACGTGAAACCCATTGTCCAGTCTGGATTAGCAGATCTCAGTGTCCTGTCCAAGAGGGAAGCTCGAACTACTGCTGTTCCCACAAACCGAGCCAACGTATCCTAGCCGATGTACCCGAGCCAACACGTCCTAGCTCCTCCGTGCCAGCTCACGTGGAGCTGTTAACCCTTTGGTTTTCGTACCGTCCGTACGGTACTGTCCTTCACTTTATGTCATTATCACTGCTTTATGTCCTTTTCAATGTACTATTCATGGCTTCCTCAAGAAGCCAACGAATCCTGTCCACATATTCAAGCTTCCTCAAGAAGCCTCCAATGAGAGCCACACAAATATCTTCCACAATTGGATAAAAGAAAATCCCAACACATAACCCATAACACTTCTCACTTTTATTCTTCTCTTTTCCCTACGTCTCTCTCTCCCTTTTCTCTCAAAGTCCAGCAACAACAACCCAACATATCTTCTTCCTCTCCTCTTCTCACGAACATTTCCCTCTCTTCCACCAACCAGAGACCTCCTCTTCGCCGCCTTCTCTTCCGTCCCGGACGCCCCTGGACCACCGTGGTGTTCGTGTGTAGATTGGTGGAGCTCGTGCGCAGCTTGGAGTAAGAAGGATTCAAGGGTGCTAAGATCAAGGACAAGCAACAAGGAAACCATTCTCAAACTCTCAACTCTTATCTCTCACGGTTTGAGGTAAGGAGTGAGTGTTACCTCTACTTGAGTTTGGGTTTCTAGGGTGTTCATAAAGGGTACTAAGAGTGGGTGTTAGATTAGGGAATGGATCTAGGTTAATGTAGAAAGGAAATGGTAAGAAGGGTAAAAGGGAACTAATAAATGAATTAGAAACATGAATTTGAAGTAGGGATGAGTATTGTTGTATGCTATATGTTGGTATTTACATGATGGATTGGTTGAATGTTTTATTCCTATTGTTGTTGCTGTGGTATAAATGTTGACTGAGCCTTGATATTTATGATTCATTTATGTGGCCGAGCTGAGTGATTTCGGTAATGGGTATGAGAAAATGGTAGAGGCAAAGTAGGAGAGATAGAGTAACAAGGCAGAAAATGAGTAAGGTTAATGGAAAGAGGGAATGGTTACCGAACTTAGCCAAGAGAGAGGCCGAGCTAAGCAAGTAATGAGATTAATGTAAAGAGGAATAAATTAAAGAATGGAGCCGAGAGAGGCCGAGCTAAAAGATGGTTAACAGGATAAGAGAAATTAAAGAGAAATGGTTGTGTGATCGGGTCATAGCAGACGAGTACCGGGTGCGTGCATTGATCGCGTCAGACGCATACTTGGTATGTGCAGCTGTAAGACGGGTACTGGGTACTCGCAGTTATGATTCACACAAGGTTCCGAGAACGGAATCGGTGGGATGTGTTCCTGGTCATAGCAGATGCGTACTGGGTGCGTGCATAGATCGTGTAAGCCGAGCATTGTGGTGCTCGCAGATGTAAGAAGAGTATTGTGGTACTCGCAGTTATCGACACTCCTTACTCCATAGAATGATCGGCGGTAGTGCTCCTGGTCATAGAAGACGCGTACTGGGTGCGTGCATTGATCGCGTCAGACGCATATCGGGTATGCGCAGCTGTAAGACGGGTACTGGGTACTCGCAGTTATGGATGACACTCACAGGGTGTATGCATCCGAGAAGAGTAAAAGATTGTAAGCCATGTGAAAGTGGAATAATGAGTAATGAATCCGAGATAGAGATGGTAATCCGAGGTAAGAGAATGTGAACCGAGGTATAACTAATAGGTAATAGAGCTGTTGGATAATCATGTGAGCCGAGCTAAATTAGAGTGTATGAGGTGAGCCGTGTAAGTTCCATGATGAATGTTTTGATAATGACAAAGTGTTTTGAACAAGCTACAAAGATGTTGATCAAGTTTCAAGTTCAACAAGCAACAACAAACATCAAGTGAAGAAGAGAGAACAAGCTCATGAAGACTTAGTTTGAGTGTAATTGTAATTGTTTTATCTTTTGCCTCTCAAGCTTCTTAGGTTTGTTATTTTGATGAGTTTGGTTAGAGTTTATTTAGAGGGTAGTGAATCTCTATCATAGTCATGATTAAATCATAATTTGAGTTTTCACTTAACCTAGAATCAATAGGTGGCTTAAAGGTCTTAAAGGAAAGGTTTAGTTTTGAGAAAGCAAGTTTTAAATGAGTTTTACACTACCTTAATCGATTAAGTATGTGTCTAATCGATTAAGACATTTTCACTTACAGTGCTTAATCGATTAAGCAACAGTTTAATCGATTAAGAGCTGCAGATCTGATTTTTAAAATACGATTTTCACTTCTCAAAATCAGTTTTTAAGTGCTACAACTTTTGGGTATTCTATATAAACTTTTTCCAAATTATTTTGGTCATCTAGAATCATTTTAATACAAGTTTTACAAAGAATCAAGCCACTCTATTCTCTCTCAATTAAAAAGATCAAAAGCTTTCTATTTCATATTTCTTTGATCAAGAACCTTTGAATCTCTTGTGTGATTTGTCATAGCTATTTAATGAGATTCATAGGAGTGTCATGTGTATTCATTGAGTTGTAATCTTTGCAAGAAGGCAAGCCAACTACAACAACAAAGAAGACTTGGTGTGTCGTTTATCATCAAGCAATTGAAGAAGAAGTCTTGGTTGTGAATCAAGCAAAGTGAAGCCTTGGTGTGTGAATTATCATCAAGCAAGTGAAGACTTGTTGTGTGGATTATCAACAAGGGGTAGAGGTTAGATTAGAGAGAAGATCAATAGGATTACAAGGCAAGGGTGTGGTATCTCTTGTAGGCTATCAAGAAGGGAGTCTTGAGAGGCATTTGCTTGTAATTTGAGAACTCTAATTCCTCATAGTGAAGAATCTCTCTTGGTTGAAGAGGGGACTGGATGTAGCTTTCAAGCAGATGAAAGTGAACCAGGATAAATCACTGTGTCGTATCTCTAAACCCTTACTCTTTACATTCTTGTTGTTCATTGTGTTCTCGGTTGAAAATCTAGAAAAAGATTGATTTTCATAATTGATTGAATTGAATCTTTATTGTTCAAATTGATAAAGGGAAAATCATTTTCATAACCTAGGTAATCAATAAGAATATAGGTGTAAATTGTTTCCGCTGAATCTTTGGTTATACGTGTGAATTGATTGATTTTCGTATGCGATTGAAAAGTGATTTTTCAGTTTCTGATAGATTTAATCGATTAAGCATATTCATAATCGATTAAGTGAATTTGATTTTTCTGGTCTTAATCGATTAGAATTCAGATTAATCGATTAAAGGCTGTATAATTTGCAAAAATCATTCGTTTCGATTGTTTCGAGTCATTTTATTCGAAAATCTTTCAAGGTTTCTTTTACACCTATTCAACCCCCCCTTCTAGGTGTTCTCCTAGGGTTCCTTAGTTGTTTCAACCACCAATTGCGGTTTCCTCAAGCCGAGCTAGATGAGATTGTGTGTATGTAACTGAGTTAAATGAGATAGTATGCATGTGATATAGGGTTTGATTACTTGTGATTTATTTGCTAATTGACTACTTGTGTTTGGCTTGGTAGTTCGGCATGTCATTTTAGAAACTGCTTACTTAAGTTCTGTGTAATGCTCACCTCCTTACCATTTTTCAGGTACTGAGCCCGAGCAAACGCAGTCCCCGGCCGAGCAGGATCACTCTCCCTCACAGGGAGAGTAAGTTATTTAAAGTCAGATAGGTGGATGGGTCTCGGCCAGTTTGGCTGAGCTAGAACATTGTTTTGTATTGGTTCTCGGCCCGTTGGGCCGAGCTAAAACACTGATTGTATTTTGAATGACCGAATTGAATGTATCTAAACTCATACTTTATGTATTTGATGTATTTAAGTCTTCCGCTTTATTAACTATGATGTTTTGGCAAGAATGAAAGGAAATAGTATTTTGGCAAATATCATATTCTTTATTGGAAAAGAAATTTTAAATCCTAATTTTCGGGTTTAAGGGAAATTACTATTTAGGGTGTTACATTTTTTGTATCAGAGCAGTTTCTCCTCGGCCTATTGGAGTTGCAAAGGACTCCAGTGGTTACTCACCAAGAGAGTGACAAACAAGTAAAGTCTAGAAGTCTAAGTTAGACAATAGAGCTTATACGTATACATGTCTAAATATATATATTTACTTGATTGTTCGGAAGTTAATTGGCTTTCTCTCCATGACCGAACAACATGGCTGGGAGACGAGCTGATAACGACCGAATTGCCACTGTGTTGGAAACCCTGGTTCAGCTACAGTAGAACCAAGCGCAGGCTCAGCAGAATCAGGCTGAGAACCTCGCTCAAAACATCGCCGCAGCCGCATCAGCTGCCGCTGCAGCCCTTCAGCCTCAACCTCCGGCTCCGGTCGAGATTGATTGGATGAGCCGATTTAGGAAGAATGAACCACCTCGGTTTGAAGGGGGTTACAATCCTGATGGAGCTCAGAGATGGCTCCAGGATATTGAGAAGATCTTCTGATCTCTGCAACCTCCCTATGAGTACAGGGTGAGGTTGGCCGAGTTTGTGCTGGCTAGTGAAGCTGAGCACTGGTGGGATCAACAGAGCCGAGGACTGGAAGCGGCTAACGAGGTCATCACTTGGGATTTGTTCCGAGCTCGCTTCCTCGGAAAGTAATTTCCCGAGGATGTAAGGAGAGAGAAGGAGCTCGCTTTTCTCAAGTTGGAACAGAGGAACTTGAGTGTCGGGGAATATGCCGCTCAGTTCGAGGATTTGATCCGCTATTCAGGAAGCTACAGAGATGTTGATGACCGCACCAAGTGCATCAAGTTTGAATCTAGTCTCCGTGATGATATTCGGCTCGCATTCAAATATCAGAACGTGGCCAATCTCTCGCAACTGGTGAACATGGCTAGCACCTATGAGAAGGGGCTTAAGAGGAAAGCTGATGGAAAGAGGAGCAGGTCGGCACAGAAAGGACTGGGTCCGATCAGAGGAAAAGGAGCTGTCCAGAGATCTGCTCCTTATGTGAATCCGAACTCCAGAATGTCAACAGCTTCGAGGGGTGGTGGTCAGATGGTGGTCGTTCCTGGCCCTTATCCGATATGCCAACATTGCGGGAGACAGCACAGGGGTGAATGCTGGAGTCAGGATCCGAGCAAAGCAAGAGGATCCTGTTTCCGATGTGGCATACCTGGTCATTTTGCAGCTCGGTGTACCGAGAATATTGTGAAGGAAGAGGTCAATTTGACCAAGGCTCAACAGACCGGTGTCAACCGACCAATGCAGAGGGGCAAAGTTTATACCATGGATGGCGAAGAGGTGACTAATGCTGACGAGCTGATCCGAGGTACTTGTCAAGTAGACAGCATTACATGTGCTGTGTTATTTGATTGTGGAGCCACACATTCTTTTATTTCCCTTGACTGTATGAACAGACTAAAACTATCCCCAGTAGAAATGCCTTACAAACTATCCATTTCTACCCCAACCAATTCTTCTATAATCACCTCTAAAATGTGTCTAGAATGTCCTATCCAAGTATTAGGCAGAGAATTTAAAGTCAATTTGATTTGTCTACCCTTAACCAAGCTAGATATTATCCTTGGCATGGACTGGATGTCTCAACACCATGTCTTACTCGATTGCCGAGAAAAGACCGTAATCTTTAGTGGCCCTTCTGTTGCGAAGTTAGAGATAACAGAGGAACCGACCCTAGCCCAAATTCCTGTGGTCGGAGAATTTCCAGAGGTTTTCTCGGACGAGATGCCTGGCTTACCACCGAGCAGGGAAGTAGAGTTCAGGATAGACCTTCTTCCGGGAACTGGCCCGATCTCAATTGCTCCGTACCGAATGGCACCTCCCGAGCTAGAAGAGCTTAAGAAACAGCTAGAAGAACTTTTGGCCAAAAAGCTAATACGACCAAGCGTCTCACCTTGGGGAGCCCCGATTTTATTTGTTAAAAAGAAAGATGGTAGTCTCAGAATGTGCACTGACTATAGGAAGCTCAACGCGGTAACGGTGAAGAACAAATATCCCCTCCCTCGGATTGATGACTTATTGGACCAACTCAAGGGAGCGTCGGTGTTCTCAAAGATAGACCTCCGATCGGGATACCACCAGATCCGAGTCCGAGAAGAAGACATTCCGAAGACAGCCTTCCGAACAAGGTATGGGCATTTTGAGTATGTGGTTATGCCCTTCGGACTTACCAACGCTCCTGCCATCTTTATGGACTATATGAATAGAACCTTCCGACCTTATCTGGACTCGTTCGTGATAGTCTTCATAGACGACATCCTCATCTACTCTTGGAGTCCGAGCGAGCACGAGCAGCATCTGAGAACGGTGTTGCAGGTTTTGAAGGATAAGAATCTTTACGCTAAGCTTTCTAAGTGCAGCTTTTGGCTCAACGAGGTTCACTTCCTCGGGCATGTGATATCCGAGCACGGAGTTGCGGTTGATCCCTCCAAGGTGGAAGCGGTAAGTGGGAGAGACCTAACTCGGTGACCGAGATCAGGAGTTTCCTCGGTCTTGCAGGATACTACAGAAGATTCATTGAAGGATTTTCTAAACTGGCGTTACCGTTGACCTCGTTAACCAGAAAGGATGCCCTGTACCAATGGTCCGAGGTATGTGAACAGAGCTTTCAAGAGCTAAAGAAAAGGTTGACAAGCTCGCCCGTGTTGATCTTGCCCGATCCGACCAAAACCTTTGACGTATTTTGTGACGCCTCAAAGCAGGGCCTTGGCTGTGTGCTGATGCAGCAAGGAAAAGTGGTGGCGTATGCCTCTTGGCAACTTCGGCAACACGAGCAGAACTACCCTACGCATGATCTCGAATTGGCAGCTGTGGTGTTTGCCCTTAAGATTTGGAGACACTACCTGTATGGCACGAGATTCGAGGTGTTCAGTGACCACAAGAGTCTCGGCTATCTGTTCGACCAGAAGGAACTCAATATGAGACAGCGCAGATGGGTGGAATTTTTGAAAGATTATGATTTCAACTTGCACTATCATCCTGGAAAAGCCAACGTGGTGGCCGACGCACTGAGCAGGAAGAGTCTTCACTTGAGCAACATGATGGTCCGAGAAATGCAGCTGATGCAAGAGTTCAGTGATCTTAACCTCGGCATACAGAAGAAGGAAAACAGTGTTGTCTTGGAAATGCTGCAAGTAACCAATGATTTTGTGGGGTTCATCAAAGAAAGACAAGCTGCCGACCTCGAGCTCCAAAAGCTATTAGAAAGAGCCGGAGACAAGGATGAACCTGACTTCATTAAAGGACCTGATGGTCTTGTACGATTTCGAGGCAGAGTTTGCATTCCCATGGACTTTGAAGTCCGAAGAGAGTTGATGGAAGAAGCCCACAAGACGAAGATGAGTCTTCATCCAGGTGCAACAAAGATGTACCAGGATCTGAAGAGGTTGTTTTGGTGGCCGAAGTTGAAAACCGATGTGGCTGATTATGTGTCTCGATGTTTGACATGCCAGAAAGCCAAGATCGAGCATCAGAAACCAGGTGGATTACTCAAATCCTTGGAGATTCCACAATGGAAATGGGATAGCATTTCGATGGACTTTGTGTCGGGTCTACCAAAGACGAGATCAGGGCAGGAAGCCATTTGGGTTGTGGTGGACCGACTTACAAAGTGTGCTCATTTCCTGCCGATCAGCATGAAGTACAGCCTAGAGAAGCTGACGCAACTGTACATCAAGGACATTGTCCGACTTCACGGGGTACCGAGCAGCATAGTGTCGGACCGTGATCCTCGCTTCTTATCCCGATTCTGGCAGAGTTTGCAAGAAGCCATAGGTACAAAGTTGAGATTTAGCACTGCTTATCATCCTCAGACCGATGGACAATCCGAGCGCACCATTCAGACTCTTGAGGACCTGCTGAGAACATGTGTGCTTGAACAGTCGGAAAGCTGGGAAACACTATTGCCATTGGTCGAATTCACCTACAACAACAGTTTCCATTCAAGTATCGGAATGGCTCCTTTCGAAGCATTGTATGGTCGGAAGTGCCGAACGCCGCTATGCTGGTTCCAGATAGGAGAAAACTTGTTGGTTGGTCCTGACATTGTTCATGAGACAACTGAGAAGATCCGAATGATACAAGGGAAGATGAAAGCCGCTCAAGACCGACACAAGAGCTATGCCGACAAGAGAAGGAAACCCTTGAACTTCATCGACGGAGATCATGTATTCCTTCGGGTATCCCCTGTAACGGGTATCGGTCGAGCTATCAAATCGAAGAAGTTGACCCCTAGGTTTGTCGGGCCATATCAGATATCGGAGAAGGTCGGATCAGTAGCCTACAGAATTGCTCTACCTTCGCACTTGTCTAAGCTCCATGATGTGTTCCACGTCTCGCAACTTAGGAGGTACATTCATGACCCTTCACATGTGATAGCAGTGGACGAGCTGCCGCTAAGGGACAACCTAACCTTCGAAGTCCTACCAGTCCGAGTTGAGGACAAACAAGTCAGACGACTCAGAGGAAAGGAAATCCCCTTGGTCAAGGTAGTATGGAATCGGAATGACGTGGAGGAAGCCACGTGGGAACTCGAGGACAAAATGAAGCAGTCGTATCCGCAACTGTTCAATGCCGACTAAATTTCGAGGACGAAATTCCTGTAAGTGGGAGAGGAATGTAACATCCCGAAAATTAATATTAAATAAATATAATTTTAGTATATAAATATCTATTTAAGGATAGGATTAAGCCTTAGAAATTGTACAAGGTTAGAAGGGTAGTATGAGCATAGGCCGACCTAGGATGTGAGATTAAGGCCTCGGCCCGATCCCGGCCGAGCTAGATAAGGTTGTGTGCTTATGAACCGAGCTGAAAGGGAACCCAACGTGAAACCCATTGTCTAGTCTGGATTAGCCGATCTCAGTGTCCTGTCCGAGAGGGAAGCTCGAACTACTGCTGTTCCCACAAACCGAGCCAACGTATCCTAGCCGATGTACCCGAGCCAACACGTCCTAGCTCCTCCGTGCCAGCTCACGTGGAGCTGTTAACCCTTTGGTTTTCGTACCGTCCGTACGGTACTGTCCTTCACTTTATGTCATTATCACTACTTTATGTCCTTTTCAATGTACTGTTCATGGCTTCCTCAAGAAGCCAACGAATCCTGTCCACATATTCAAGCTTCCTCAAGAAGCCTCCAATGAGAGCCACACAAATATCTTCCACATTTGGATAAAAGAAAATCCCAACACATAACTCATAACACTTCTCACTTTTATTCTTCTCTTTTCCCTACGTCTCTCTCTCCCTTTTCTCTCAAAGTCCAGCAACAACAACCCAACATATCTTCTTCCTCTCCTCTTCTCACGAACATTTCCCTCTCTTCCACCAACCAGAGACCTCCTCTTCGCCGCCTTCTTTTCCGTCCCGGACGCCCCTGGACCGCTGTGGAGTTCGTGTGTAGATTGGTGGAGCTCGTGTGCAGCTTGGAGTAAGAAGGATTCAAGGGTGCTAAGATCAAGGACAAGCAACAAGGAAACCATTCTCAAACTCTCAACTCTTATCTCTCACGGTTTGAGGTAAGGAGTGAGTGTTACCTCTACTTGAGTTTGGGTTTCTAGGGTGTTCATAAAGGGTACTAAGAGTGGGTGTTAGATTAGGGAATGGATCTAGGTTAATGTAGAAAGGAAATGGTAAGAAGGGTAAAAGGGAACTAATAAATGAATTAGAAACATGAATTTGAAGTAGGGATGAGTTGTATGCTATATGTTGGTATTTACATGATGGATTGGTTGAATGTTTTATTCCTATTGTTGTTGCTGTGGTATAAATGTTTACTGAGCCTTGATATTTATGATTCATGTCTGTGGCCGAGCTGAGTGATTTCGGTAATGGGTATGAGAAAATGGTAGAGGCAAAGTAGGAGAGATAGAGTAACAAGGCAGAAAATGAGTAAGGTTAATGGAAAGAGGGAATGATTACCGAACTTAGCCGAGAGAGAGGTCGAGCTAAGCAAGTAATGAGATTAATGTAAAGAGGAATAAATTAAAGAATGGAGCCGAGAGAGGCCGAGCTAAAAGATGGTTAACAGGATAAGAGAAATTAAAGAGAAATGGTTGTGTGATCGGGTCATAGCAGACGCGTACCGGGTGCGTGCATTGATCGCGTCAGACGCATACTAGGTATGTGCAGCTGTAAGACGGGTACTGGGTACTCGCAGTTACGATTCACACAAGGTTCCGAGAACGGAATCGGTGGGATGTGTTCCTGGTCATAGAAGACGCGTACTGGGTGCGTGCATTGATCGCGTAAGCCGAGCATTGTGGTGCTCGCAGCTATAAGACGAGTATTGTGGTACTCGCAGTTATGGACACTCCTTACTCCATAGAATGATCGGCGGTAGTGCTCCTGGTCATAGAAGACGCGTACTGGGTGCGTGCATTGATCGCGTCAGACGCATACCGGGTATGCGCAGCTATAAGACGGGTACTGGGTACTCGTAGTTATGGATGACACTCTGATATCCGACTGTAAATGGTGTAAGACATGCACAGGGTGTATGCATCCGAGAAGAGTAAAAGATTGTAAGCCATGTGAAAGTGGAATAATGAGTAATGAATCCGAGATAGAGATGGTAATCCGAGGTAAGAGAATGTGAACCGAGGTATAACTAATAGGTAATAGAGCTGTTGGATAATCATGTGAGCCGAGCTAAATTAGAGTGTATGAGGTGAGCCGAGCTAGATGAGATTGTGTGTATGTAACCGAGTTAAATGAGATAGTAAGCATGTGATATAGGGATTGATTACTTGTGATTTATTTGTTAATTGACTACTTGTGTTTGGCTTGGTAGTTCGGTATGTCATTTTAGAAACTGCTTACTTAAGTTCTGTGTAATGCTCACCTCCTTACCATTTTTCAGGTACTGAGCCCGAGCAAACGCAGTCCCCGGCCGAGCAGGATCACTCTCCCTCATAGGGAGAGTAAGTTATTTAGAGTCAGATAGGTGGATGGGTCTCGGCCAGTTTGGCCGAGCTAGAACATTGTTTTGTATTGGGTCTCGGCCCGTTGGGCCGAGCTAAAACACTTATTGTATTTTGAATGACCGAATTGAATGTATCTAAACTCATACTTTATGTATTTGATGTATTTAAGTCTTCCGCTATATTAACTCTGATGTTTTGGCAGGAATGAAAGGAAATAGTATTTTGGCAAATATCATATTCTTTATTGGAAAAGAAATTTTAAATCCTAATTTTCGGGTTTAAGGGAAATTACTATTTAGGGTGTTACACAAAATATAAGGATATTTCATTTTAGTCCCTGGATTAGGACCTAAATGTAATATTGAAAAGTTCTTGGAGGGAAAAGATTTAAAAATATTATTTTTTTAAATTTTGTACTGATCTAACCGGTTAGTAATGCCCTGTAACCGATTAGACGATGAACCCAGAAACTGGGTTAGTGGATTTTGATGAGTAATCACTTGATTAATTCGATTAATCGCCACGAAATCAACCTAAACTCAGTGGAAAACACGCGTCAACGTGCATGCTATTCCAAATTGCCTATAAATAGTTGAATTTCTGAAGAATTGGGGGTTGATTCAACTGAAATTGTGTTGAGAAGGGTTGTTAGGGTTTCAGATTCGTTCAGGGAAATTCATCTTCTTCCTTGAGAGTTAGAGAGTGAGACACCCACTTCTGAAAAGCTTGAATCAAGGGCTTTTCAGTGATATACACCTTGTGAGCTGAGTGTTCGTGTGTGAGGAGGAATCAGCCTTAGAAGTTGGAGCTGGAAACTAAACTTTGTCTTCTCTTGGTTCTGGAAGCTGAGTTCGAGCCTTGATTCTGGTAAGCACAGATAACATTTAAGCTTCAAATCACTTTTATTTTCTAGTGCATGTTACCCAGATCAAGTTCTAATCGTTTCCCCCAATTTCTTTGGCCAATTACTATGTCAAATTTGGTGGTTTTTGGACCCTGCTCGACTGTTAATGGCTGAGAACAGAGAGTTGGGATTCAAGGAACTTCTTGCTAATTTTAGAGGTTATACTTATCAAACACTATCCTAAGGTATGGGAGAAGCTTACCTTATACTAGATTTAGACTAAAATCAAGTGATTTAGGATTTGAGTTAACAAAAACTCAAAAGGGCATTATGTGTATGAAGCACAAAGGCTTGGAGGCCAAATTTTAGCTCAATGTTGTTTTGAGCAACTTTATGTTAATGCATGCAATGGATATTGATACTTGAATAAGTATCTAAATGCTTATTTTCAGTTTTGTGGTGTTGAATTGTGTTTATATGGATTTTTATGCAATTTGATACAAGAAACTTAATGCATGCAAAGTGAATATGTTTCTGTGGTGAAATATATTTGTTTAAGGTATATGAACCCTGATAAATGTTGAAATTTGGTTAGATTTGAGAAATGAAAAGAATGATTTGTCAAACCTTTTGTTTTAGTGGACTGACTGCATAATCTAACCGGTTACTCAATATTTGTAACCGGTTAGACACTGTAAAAATTCAAAAGAAAATCAGTTTATAAAATCAGTCCTGAAGTCTTAGTAATTTTACTCAAATATATACTTTAATTTCAGTAAAAACAATCTGAGAATAAATTGATAAAACTGTTTTGCTTCAGATTGAAGAGTGAGGGTTAATACCTTAATTTAATGAGCTAATTTCAAGAGGAAATTATGTTCATTTGAGAATAGAATGTGATTTAGACTTTTGAATGATAAACACAATGTTTTGAGGTGTGAAAGAATGTTAAAACTTGTCTATGGATTGGGTAGAGAATTCAAGAAAAAGGGGTTTTTTCTGAATTTCAATGGTAAACAGTTCAGCTCTGTAATTCTAACCGGTTAGCCTGAAACTGTAACCGGTTAGTACCTGAACTTGAAAAATAAAAGGTTAAGTTTTTAAGTACCATTGGTTAGGATTTTCCCAATCTAAGACTAGTGGCAGGTTTTTGGGATAATTCAAGAAAGAATTTTTGGTGTCAAAATTATGCCTCAAATCAATCATTCAAAAGAGAAATGGAATTGTTACTAAATCACAATAAATAAAGCAAAGATAAAACCAACCTTGATAATTGTGCATCCATATAGAATGGAAGTTTGGTTGGTAGGAACGTTTATCATATTCTGGGAATATGAGGAGGGTACTCCGGGAGTACCAAATTTTAACCTACTTGATGACACATTCTGGGAATGTGGCCAGTGTCCGGGACCTGGTTTTTATGCGTTCTGGGAACGTATGCGTTTTGGGAACGTGGTGCACACTCCGGGAGTGATGCTTATTATCCAAGTATGGTTTGGCATTACGTTCTGGGAACGAATGTCAGTGTTCCAGGAACACAAGGGTGTATTGGATGGACGTCCAAGATGGACTTTTAGAGGCCTCAGTTGTGGATAGAAAATCATACATCATGCCACTTGCATTATCAGAGATATAATGTTGAAAATTGGTGTGCTCATATGTACTTGAATTATTATCTGTCCATGATATACTTGTGTTTGTAATTTTAGTCTTTATCTAATATTTATATGTGTATACTTACTCCCTGTGCCCTGTTTAGGTGATGGCCAGATACCTAGCTTGCATCGAGATACGTCCTATCCCTAGTGGCATATGGACGTATGAGGAGCACCGTGCCACTTTTGAGGGGGAGGTGGAGATCACTCTCTACCACCCTAACCCTCTGGTGCGAGTGCGACCTCGTCGATTTAGGATCCCTTTAGTCTATACTATGCATGTTCCACCCTTTTATACATATAGAGGACCACCCCCGGCTCGACCTGTGCGTCGATTTCATAGTTTTCGTTTCAGAGCTGCCACTCGTTCTCATCCTTCCTCCCATAGAGTTGTCACTGAGGAGACTCCTTCTCCTGGTCCGACTGATTTCGAGAGGACTGCTTCTGCAGATCCTAGACCCGGTGGTGGGGTCTCTACCCAGTCAGGCGAGGTCGAGGAGGACCCCGTGGAGGATGAGAGCGAGGAGGAGGTGCATGTCGAGCTGACTGTTTCTGTTAGAGGTGGACCCGCTGGTTCATAGGAGCCTGCATAGCATGGATATTTTGGAATCCTAGATCCTAGGGATAGAGCTGTGGAGGATCTTAGGAGCTACTGAGGACATGGATGACCTGCTCTGGGACTTCTACTTTTGGATCATGTGATATATTGTAGATATTTTGAGAGGTCTTAGAGTGAGGTTTATTTTATGCTGCTGGTCTGTATATATTTCACCAAACTTGCTATCTCGACTTTCACTACTTGCTACTGATGATACTTATGGGGTTTATGTTATGTTATACATATATATATATATATATATATATATATATATATATATATATATATTATGTTTTATTTACCTCAGCAGTGCCCCACAAGTATTAATTTTACTTCCGCATACTCTGATTTTGATTCAAAAAGAACTCGGCGACAAGTTTATATTTTATATATTCGATTAAACTCGAGAAACTAATAATATATTTTAAGAAGGACTACAAAGATGTTTTACTATGTTTATGGAAATAGTATCTCGAGAGTCTTTTTGTAATTAAGATATTATTAAGCCGAATTCCAATAGTTGTGCAGATTAAAAATGTTTATAATCGAGCAAGTACAAATTAAAAAGGAAAAATTTTTCTAGTCCTAATATTTGATAGCAAGTATTTCAATCATTTGGAAATATTAATTATTTTAAAGATGTAAAACGAGAGTTTCACATCATAAAATACTATTAGTAATTTAAGACCTCTTTGAAAATCAAAAACAGATTACTGCATCAGTAAAAATTACTTTTTCTTTTAGCTTTTAAAATCATGAAACCTTTTCCAAAAATAATATATCTTTTGGAACTTTATTATCACTTCTCAAAAATAAATTCCAAAACTTTAATCACTCAAAAACTCATCTCTAACTACCTTATAACAACTACCATTTGCAGGTAAATTATACGGCCAGAGTTAAAATCATTTAAAAATCATTTTCAAATACTACTACCATATTTTTAACTTAATAACTCAAAACATTTTCAAAATGATTTGAAAACTCATTTTAAACACGCCATAAACTTAACATGTAATTAAATATATAATACTTGGTCACTCATATTTTATTTACATAAAAATCATTACCAAAAACTTATATAACAACTACCATGCCATCACTAACATAAACAAACTAAACTACATTAGTCTAACTTGATGCAACATTTTTAAGAAATTGGGACAACAACTAATATCCATTTAAAAAAAAAAATTTATCACATAAACAAGTAACCTAACACATAAACAAATATCCCAAATCAGAACTCATGCATTTTTCCAAGTCAAAAATAATTATTTGAGCTAATGCAACTTAATAGATTTTCTGGACAGCATGCAACACAAGTACCAAAAAGTCACTTTTTCCTACTTATAATACACAAGTCCTATTATCTAAATAATATTTAAAATCCACATAACAATGCAAAGATCAATCCTGGACAGCCAATTAAAACAGAGTTGCATCTATTCAAATTTACCCAAAAATGCCTCTTTTCAATTTATTACAAAAGATACATACACTAGGGTCTAAAAATAAAATCAAACTAGATAAAATAATATTGTTACTTTATAAAAATACATACTTCCAAGCTACACTTTATAATATACACATATATAAAATCAAACATCACAAACACATACAGAAGTTATAATTTGGGACCCATGGTCCAAATAAAATTATCAGTTTCCAGAATAAAATTAATTTGTCAGAAATAGTTTATTTTTTATGAAGACACAAAATTTGTTTCATGCATACACATCAATAAACACAATATATCCAATATATAATCACTTAGACAATTAGGAAATTAACAAAAATCATTCCTTCCTCTCATATTAAATTCGGTCCTAATAAAAATAAAATAAAAACAGTAATAACAATTTATAAACATATATAACATATTTCTATACTCTTCCTAACTTTAGAACATTTAATCTAAACACAAAATTAATTTAAAATAAACACTTATAGGATAAAAACCAATTTTTGGACAGCATAAGCTTTAAATCCCAAAAATAACTTTTCTCTCAAACGGTTAATCTAAAAATCATGTCACTTTTTCCTATAGCTTAATTACAAGCTCTATAATAAAAATAACATCAAGTTTGATTTAATTAAATAATTTAAGCTTGCTGGACAGACATATCAAAATAGGTTGCATTTATTCAAAAATCAATATTCTACAAGTTCTAACACATACACCTAAAGACATATAATCTAAAGACTCCAAATAAACTCAACTATAATCATGTTTTTCTTATTTACATCAAATCTGAACAATAACTTAAATTTCCAGAATATAAATATTTTATTCATCTCAGAACTTACGTTTTCATACTATAAATCATGCTAAACACATATACACATAAACACATCACAGATACACATAAAAATACACCTTTAAATCACATACCTTTATTAAAATAAATTTTTCCAGAATTAAAAGAAATTTTCCAGAATTATTTATTTTTACTAAAAATTGTGACACCCTTCTTACTATCCCAAGTTTAATATAGTAATTAAACTATCTTATCAGATAATATATGGACTTGTAAGTATATAAGAAAATATGGAAATAAAATTTATTTTCTTTAAACGGGTGCACAAACCAAAACTTGGAATTCTTGGAGAAGAAATTCTAAATCATTTTAAATCAGTTGTATTGAGTTCGGCAATCTCTAAAACCTTTTCATAAGCGGAATAGCATTTGTATTTGAAATCGTCTTTATATGATAGAAAGTAAATGGAGCTATCCTTTTCGGAGCCGAGCTCTTTAAAAAGATTAAATCAGAGTAAGCGGAAATTATAGGACTATGCAACTAATAGAAATATAACATAGACTTCATATACATATATAAAGAAAAAGTCAGGTGATACATAGTCCAAGCATAAGTCATGTCTCCAAGATCCATAACACAAGTCCATAACAGATCTATGCTCAAAATAAAACCATAGCCCTAGAGTACTCATAGTATATCTACAATATGTACATCTCAAAAATATAGACTCTAGAGGTGGTCACATAGATCTGGCAGCATCAGTAGTAGCAGTGATAGTAGCAGAAATCTCCAAGTAGCAAAAGAAACATCCCCATCAACAGCAGCAGCAGAATCTCCTCCATGGCATCTCCACATCGGATCCCCTGATCCTCATCATACACCCTATACACATACCTAGGGATCATCATCCCTCCACTGACTCCCGGTGGAATGAACGACAGGCTCGCCTCCGCTCTCATCCTCCACGGGATCCTCCTCGATCTCATCCGATGGAGAGTGTACCCTACCACTGGGTACGGGGTCAGGAGATGGTGTGGCCCTGACTGGACTCCTCGGATCAGAAGGGGGAGTATCCTCGCGGATGACTCTCGAGGAAAAAGGGTGTGAGCGGGTAGGTTTGAAACGAAAACTATGATAAGAGCGAGCTGGTCGTGTGGGAGGTGGTCCACGATATGTGTAAAACGGGGGTACATGCATAGTGTATATGATGGGAATCCTAAATCTACGGGGACGAAATCGAATCAACGGGTTCGGGTGGTAGAAGGTAATCTCTACCTCTCCCTCGAACACCGCGCGATGGTCCTCATAGATCCATGTGCCACTAGGAAGTGGCCGGATCTCGATGCAAGCGATGTATCGAGACATCACCTACAAGGGCATAGGGGTAAGCAATTCTATACACATAATCAATAGAGTTTAAATATGTACAATATGAATATGTAAATAGGCAACAATGAACAGCAATCACATTTAGCACTTAGCAGTTATTGAATGCAAGTAGAATGCTCACACTTGTTTAATTTATCACAGTTAATTTAAATGAATGGCATGATGCATGAGTTTAACTCTCAAACCTATCTCCGTCAATCTATATCACTCTCTGACGTCCATCCCTGACAACCCAACACTCACCAGTGCGTTGTATTCCTAGGTATACAACATTTCGTACATTCACCAAGAATGTACACGACAAGCTTGGAATCCGTGCCACCCGAGCACCTCCCGTCATCCAAACGGTATAACCATATCGGCATCCACTAAGCCGACCACGTCTTCAACGTGTCATCAAGCAAGCGTATTAGCACTCCCAGAGGCCCTCCTCATGTTACTAATACATGATAAACGACCTACCATCCAACTCCAAATGAATGCATCATCTTTAAGCTTAAAGGAAATTGGTTAATATATAACGTGCCACCCGAGCACATCCCGTCATCCAAACGGTACACTCATATTAATCAATTTCTTTTAAGTCTAGATCCCTTGGATTATTGTCGTTGAATTATTAATTAAATGATTCAGAATTAAAAATGGTATTTTAAGATTTTGGGTAAATTACTCGAGTGTTCTTCAGAAGACTCGAGTGTTCTTCAACTATTTCCAGATTACTCGAGTGTTCTTCAAACTACTCGAGTGTTCATGCCTTTCTGGGGATTTGGGTTTCAAATTCATAAAAATACTCGAGTGATTCATGAGTTACTCGAGTGTTCTTCAACATTTCCAGAATACTCGAGTGACCCCTGCATTACTCGAGTGGTTTACCTTAACATATCCCAAGCAACACTCGATTACTCGAGTGCTGGGCATGGTACTCGAGTGTTCTTGCTCAAAATACATTGTTTTGCCAAAATTTTACTCGAGTAACCAGCCTAATACTCGAGTGTTTTATTGCAGAACAGACTGAAATCTTGGTTTTAACACACCATTTCCAATCCTAATCATTTTTAGTCAAATCCAATGATCAACAGAGTTCATATACTATACAATGAACATGTTACAACACTCAATTCATACCAAATTACAGATTTTACAGGAAATCAATCACTAATGCATAAAACATATAATTTTACAACTTAACATCTCAAATTGCAAAATAATCAACAAACTCATAAAATAGTGTTCATCACAGCTTGCATGCATCATGAGAAACTTGCTCCAAACAACCATAGAGCATAACTTGGTCTCCAAACCAAAGTTCCTATTCAAACTAAGCCCTTAGAGCCTCTTGGTGGCTCTCTAATGAAAATAATGAAATTCAAACTCTATCTAGTGCATAAAACAACTTCCCCTTACCTCTCAGATGTATAGAAACAGAGGATTCCCAAGAGAAAGCTCTCCAACCTCAGAAACCACTTTGAGCATCACATGCAGGACAGTTTGAGTGCATCACTAAAATTGAATTGGTTTACATGGAAAACGGAGATAACAATTGGGGAAATTAGATTTTCTGGACTCTATGCAACACTTACTAACTAGAGAAATCGAATTTGGGACTCAAAGACTCGTGAGCTTACCAGAAATCAGAATCAAAGTAGGCTCCAGACAAAAACTTGACAAAGAACAGCTCCACTTCTAAGCCTTGATTCTTCCACCACACTCACTCAAACCTCACGATTTTGGTGTTTATACAAAGCTCGTGATGTGAGCTTCGTATTCGTGTATGATTTGTTACTCAATTTGACTCAGAGAAGGAGAATCGAAGGGAGTAAATCAAGAACCCTAACTTGCTCAACAACCCAAGCTTTGCCAAAATTCTTCACGAATTCGATGTTGATAGGCTTAAATAGGAGGGGAGAAGGCTCATGCAGGTCGACACGACCTCCATATGTGACACCCTTCCGAATTACCCAAATTTAATATAGTATTTAAGCTATTATATTGGATAATATATGGACTTGTGAGTGTTAAGAAAATAACTGAAATAAAATTTTATTTTAAAGCGGGTGCACAAATCGTCACTTGGAAATCTTGGAGAGTAAAATCTAGATCATCTCAAAATCATTGTACCGAGTTCGGCGACTTCTGAAACCTTTTCACAAATAGGGTAACATTCGTTCTTTGGAAACATCTTTGTATCATACAAATAAGTAAAGTTACCCATGCTTGGTTCGATAAGACTGATACCATCAAATAATATTTATAGCCGAGCTCTTAAATAGATTAAATCAGAGTAAGCGGAAATTATTGGACTATGCAACTGATAGTAATATAAACATAGGTTATATATATATAATAAGAGTCATAATACATAGCCCATAACAGAGTCTCCAAGTTCCAAAATATACAAGTCCATGAAACAGATCTACATCACAGTGTAACCACAACCCTAGAGTACTCCAAAACTATATCTACAATATATACATAACCAAAACATAAACTCCAGGAGTAGTCACGTAGATCTGGCAGCATCAGATGTAGTAGTAGCAGTAGCAGTCTCCTAAAAGTAAAAGTAGTAGCATCATCATCATCACAGCAGCAGCAAAGTATCCTCCACAGCCTCCACAACATCGGATCCTCGGATCCTCATCATATACCCTATACACATACCTAGGGATCATCGTCCCTCCAATCACTCCCAGTAGAATGCACGACAGGCGCGCTCCCACTCTCGTCCTCCACCGGATCCTCCTCGATCTCATCCGAGGGAGAGTGTTCCCTACCACTGGGAACCGGGTCAGGTGATGGTGAAACCCTGACTGGGCTCCTCGGATCAGAAGGGGGAGTCTCCTCGCGGACGACTCTCGAGGTAAAAGGGTGAGAGCGGGTAGGTCGAAAACGAAAACTATGATAAGAGCGAGCTGGTCGCGTGGGAGGTGGTCCATGGTAAGTGTAAAACGGGGGTACATGCATAGTGTATATGATGGGAATCCTAAATCTACGAGGACGGAATCGAATCAACGGGTTCGGGTGGTAGAAGGTAACCTCTACCTCTCCCTCGAACACCGCACGATGGTCCTCATAGATCCATGTGCCACTAGGAAGTGGCCGGATCTCGATGCAAGCAATGTAACGAGACATCACCTACAAGGGCATAAGGGTAAGCAATTCTATACACATAATCAACAGAGAATAAATTGTGCAATATGAGTATGTAAATATGCATCAATTAACAACAATCACATATATCACTTAGCAGTTAATTAATGCACATAGGATGCTCACACTTATTCCATTTATCACAATTAATTTAGATGAGTGGCATGATGCATGACTTTAGCTCTCAAGCCTATCTCCATCATACTATGTCACTCTCTGACGTCCATCCCTGACAACCCAGCACTCAACAGTGCGTTGTATTCCTAGGTATACAACAATTCGTACATTCACCTAGAATTTACACGACAAGCTTGGAATCTATGCCACCCGAGCATATCCCGTCATCCAAACGGACCGTCATCCAAACGGTATAACCATATCAGCATCCACTCAGCCGACCACGCCAATGACGTGTCATCAAGCAAGCGTATTGGCACTCCCAGAGGCCCTCCACATGTTTACCAAAACATGATATACGTCCTACCATCCAAACTCCAGAATGAATGCATTTTATCTTTTGGACTTAGGGGAAGTTGATTATTACTTTACAGGCCACCTAGGCTTATTTCTTTATCAAAAAGGACCGTCACCAAACGATCTATTTGTATTAATCAATTTCTCTAAGTCTTGATCCCTTGAACTATTATTAATAATTCCTTAATTAATTAAGTCAGAATTGAAAATGGTGTTTTCAGGTTCTGGGTAATTTACTCGAGTAAAATTCAGTACACTCGAGTGTTCTCCAACTTTTCCAGATTACTCGAGTGTTCTTAAGATTACTTGAGTGTTCATGACTTTCTGAGGATTTGGGTTTCAAAATCAATAATTTACTCGAGTAGTCCATAGGTTACTCGAGTGTTCATCCTGATTTCCAGAATACTCGAGTGACCCTGAATGACTCGAGTGGTTGGCCTTAACATGTCCTCAGGTCATGCTCGATACTCGAGTAGTAGACACTATACTCGAGTGTTCTAACTTCATTTACATTGTTTTTCAAACGTTTTACTCGAGTACCCTGTATATTACTCGAGTGTTTCGCAGCAGTTTACACTAAAAACTTAGTTTTATCATACCAATTTCATTTCTACTCATTTCCAGTCCATTCCAAGGATCAACAGAGCACACATAACATAATTTGAACATGTTACAACATTCATTTCATATCAAAACCCAGATTTGACAGAGGATTCAACAATTATGCATAAAATACACATTTTAACAACTCAACACCTCAAATTGCATAATAAGCACAATACTCATGAAGTAAAGTTCATTTAAGCTTGCATGCATGATTTAGAACTTGCTCAACACAGTTTTAGAGCATGGATTGGTCTCCAAACCAAAGTTCCTATTCAATCTAAGCCCTTAGAGCCTCTTGGTGGCTCTCTAACACAATTCATGGAATTTAATCTCTATCTAGTGAATATAATTACTTCCCCTTACCTCTCAGACGTGAATCAACCAAGAATTGACAAGAACAAAGCTCCAAACTTCTCAGACCAACTTCAAGCATCACATGCAGAGCATTTTGAGTGCAACACCAAAGTGGAATTGGTTTACACATGAAACAGAGAATAGAATTGGGGAAATTAGATTTTCTAGACTCTATACAACATGGACTCACTAAAGAAACTGAATTTGAGACTCAAGAATTCGTGAGCTTACCAGAATCAATGATCAAAGTAAGCTCCCAGACCAAGGCTTGACAGAAACAGCTTCACTTCAACTCCTTGAATCTTCCACCACACTCACTCAATCCTCACGATTTTGGTGTTTATACAAAGCTCGAGATGTGAGCTTTGTATTCGTGTATCACTCAAGCCCTAACACTCAGAACTGAAAGAGAATCGAAGGCAACAAATCTGAAACCCTAACTTCATCAACAAACCCAAACTTAGCCAAATTCTTCACAAATTCGATGTTGCTGAGCTTTTATAGACATGGAGAAGGCCCATGCAAGACGACACGACGCCTTCGAGCTGTTGATGATGGAGTATTCGTGTCAAGGAGAGGGAATCGTTCATGGTGACTCATCAAACGCACTAACTCGTGCAGTTTGACCCAGAATACTCGAGTATTCAGAATAATACTCGAGTGTTTTGCCCAGATTTTGGAAAATAATTATTTTATTTACTTTCCCTCCAAAACCTTTCCTATAATTGCTTCTAGGTCCCTACCCAGGGACTAATATGCAAAACTCCTATTTTATACATTACTATATTTATTAAATAATTTCACACACCTAAGCTAGTCACATGAACACATATTTTAATCAAGGATTAACATAGAAACCATTAATTATAATTAACATTTTATTAATCGGGGATTAAAATTTTGGGGTGTTACACTACTCCCCCACTTACAAGGAATTTCGTCCCCGAAATTCACTCATATAAACAAGTCAGGATAATCCTGACGCATCTTATCCTCTAATTCCCAAGATGATTCTATCACATCTCCACAAACCCAGACGACTTTGACCAGACGAATATATTTCCTTCTAAGCTGTTTGATCCTTCGACCTTCAATGCGGACTGGCACAGCTTTGAAGGTTAGATTCTCATGAACTTCTAAGTCATCAGGTTGGATTCTAAGGACAATGGTGGGGTCATGGACATATTTCTTTAATTGAGACACATGAAATACATTATGGAGGTTAGCTAATGACGGAGGCAGGGCTAACTGATAAGCTACTGGGCCGACTCTTTTGAGGATTTGATAGGGACCAATAAACTTAGGTGATAGTTTCTGGGTTTTTAAGGCTCTACTAACACCCTTGGTTGGTACTATTCTAATAAATACATGGTCTCCTTCGGCGAATTCTAAAGGTTTCCTTCTTCTATCAGCATAGCTTTTCTGCCTACTTTGAGCTGCCCTCATCTTTTCTTGTATCATCTTGATCTGTTCCGTGGTCTCTTGCACAAAATCTGGTCCAACCAGAGCACTCTCCCCCACTTGAAACCAGCATAACGGCGTCTGACACTTTCTCCCATACAAAGCTTCAAATGGTTCCATTCCAATGCTCGTATGGTAACTGTTGTTGTAAGTAAACTCCACGAGCGGCAACATCTGCTCCCAATTCCCTTGACCTTCCAAGACACAGGCTCGTAGAATGTCCTCCAATGACTGAATAGTCCTCTCCGTTTGGCCATCAGTCTGAGGATGGTATGCAGAACTCAGCTTCAATCTTGAACCCAAGGCTCTATGCAGATCTTCCCAAAACTTTGATGTAAATCTCGGATCACGATCTGACACAATGCTTGATGGTACACCATGCAGACGAACAACTTCTTTGATGTACAACTGAGTGAGCTTTTCCAACGAGTAGCGCATATTCACGGGAATGAAATGCGCTGACTTAGTTAAACAATCCACGATCACCCAGATGGCATCATGACCAGTAGATGTCTTTGGCAATCCTGACACAAAGTCCATCGAGATACTATCCCATTTCCACACAGGAACTTCCAAGGAAAGTAATTCTCCTCCTGGCCTTTGATGTTCCACTTTCGCCTTTTGACACACCAAACAACAGGCCACATACTCAGCTACATCTTTCTTCAAACCAGGCCACCAAAATAGCTTCTTTAAGTCCTGGTACATTTTGGTAGCTCCCGGATGCATACTCATCTTACTTTTATGCGCTTCATCCAGAATCATTCTTCTTACTTCCAAGTCAGCAGGGACACATATCCTTGTCTTAAAACGCAAAATTCCATCCTTCCCTTCTTGGAATTCCAATTCCTTGCCTTTTTCCATCCATTTCTTCTTTTCCATAAGCTTCTCATCCTTGTGTTGCAATTCCCGAATCCTTTGCAGAAACTCACTAGCAATCTGCAGCATCCCCATCTTGATACTTGTCGGCTCCACATGCATCGTCAGACTCAAATCCCGGAACTCCTCTATCAGTGCAGCTTCTCTGACCATCATTGCACTGATGTGCATTGCCTTTCTACTCAATGCATCTGCCACAACATTGGCCTTCCCCGGATGGTAATGGAGCTCGAACTCATAATCTTTCAAAAACTCCATCCATCTACGCTGCCTCATATTCAACTCCTTTTGATCGAAGAGGTACTTTAAACTCTTATGGTCACTGAACACCCGGAACGTAGTGCCATAGAGATAGTGCCTCCAGATCTTTAATGCAAACACCACAGCTGCCAGCTCCAAATCATGAGTTGGATAGTTCATTTCATGAACTTTTAGCTGTCTCGAGGCATAGGCGACGACTTTCCCTTCTTGCATCAAAACGCACCCAAGGCCTTGTTTCGACGCGTCACAGTACACATCAAAGCTCTTCTGTGTATCAGGCAGAATCAATACCGGAGACGATGTCAACCTTTCCTTCAGTTCCCGAAAACTCCTTTCACACTTCTCATCCCAAAGGAATGGTTGATCTTTCCGAGTCAACTTCGTCAAAGGCAGTGCGATCTTCGAGAAACCTTCTATAAACCTTCTATAGTACCCAGCCAAACCAAGAAAGCTTCTCACCTCCGTGACCGACTTTGGTTCCTCCCATTGCAAAACCGAACTCACTTTCGTAGGATCCACGACTATTCCTTTGTCTGAAATCACATGCCCCAAGAACTTAACCTCCTTCAGCCAGAACTCACATTTCGTAAGTTTGGCGTACAATTGCTTCTCCTTTAGGATGCTCAACACCATCCTCAAGTGTTCAGCATGCTCCTCCGGGCTCTTGGAATAAATAAGGATATCATCTATGAACACAACCACGAATGAATCTAAATAAGGTCTAAAGATTCGATTCATGTAGTCCATAAAGATAGCTGGTGCATTAGTCAATCCGAACGGCATCACAACATACTCATAATGCCCGTATCGGGATCGAAATGCAGTCTTAGAGATATCCTCTTCTCTAATCCTGATTTGATGGTATCCTGACCTCAAATCGATCTTGGAAAATACTGAAGCTCCACGAACTTGATCCATAAGATCATCTATCCTCGGCAACGGATACTTGTTCTTGATGGTGACCTTATTCAGCTGCCGGTAGTCAATTCACATCCTCATACTACCATCTTTCTTCTTGACAAACAAAACCGGAGCACCCCAAGGTGACACACTTGGTCGAATCATCTGCTTCTGTAGTAGTTCCTCGATCTGCTTCTTCATTTCTGCCATTTCCGGTGGTGCCATTCTATAGGGAGCGATAGAAATGGGACCAGCTCCCGGAACTAGGTCGATACCGAATTCAATTTCTCTTCTTGGTGGCAGACTAGGGATCTCGTCAGCAAAAACTTCCGGAAAGTCTCTGACAATAGGGATCTCTTCCATTCTTGGACCATTTTCCTCCACCTCAGAGTTGAACAGGCACACGTAGCCGGAGGGTTTTGAATTTCTATAGGTCACTACTTTTCTATCACAATCAATGATTACTTGGTTTTGACTTAACCAGTCCATTCCTAAGATCACATCTAGTTGTGCCAAGGGTAAGCAGATCAAATCTACTTTAGAGGTTTGTCCTAACACTTCTATACAACAGTTAAGACATGCTCTAGAAACAATTACAGGAGCATTGGTAGGGGTTTCTACTTTAAGAGTATAAGGCATTTCAGACATAATCAAGCCTAACCAGTTTACACATTCATACGAAACGAATGAATGTGTTGCACCAGAGTCAAACAAAACATGACAAAACTGACCATTAAGCAAGTATTTACCTTGCACCAGATCAGAAGACCGACTTGCTTCCACACCGCTAAGTGTGAAAACTCTTCCTTGAGTCATAGGTCTATCAGCAGTTCCCCTTGAGTTGGCTTTGGCCGGTTCCTTGCAGTCCCTTGCAAAATGCCCCGACTTCCCACAGTTAAAGCAACCACTTGTCCCCCAACACACACGGCCATAGTGATTGCGCTTGCACTTGTCACAGAATGGAGCCTCGCTCCGATAATTCCTTCCCTCAGAACCACCAGCTTTGCCCTTGCCTTTCCCTCTACGATCATATAGACCCTTGCCTCGATTGTTGAAACCCTTACGTCTTTGTGGTCCATAGCTCTAATTGTCCTTATTTTCCAAGACTTGCACCTCCTCAGCCTTTGTATCATCTTCATACATCCTACACATATCCACAAGTGCAGGAAAGCTTTGAATCCGCTGGTAGCTGAAAATCGACTTCAACTTTGGCCTCAAGCCCCCTTCAAACTTAATGCATTTACTCCTCTCATCTGGATTGTTCTGATAGTATGGAGAGTACTTCATCAGTTCCTCGAACTTAGCTGCGTACTCACCCACACTCATGTTCCCTTGCTTCAGCTGCAAGAACTCCACTTCCATCTTCCTTCTCAAGTCCTCAGGGAAATACTTTTGGAGAAACTTCTCCATGAATACTCCCCAACTTACATCCCTTCCTTCATATTGCAGAAGCTGCATCGTGTGATTCCACCAATTCTCAGCTTCATCCTCTAACATATAAGTTGCGTACGCCACCTTTTGAGCATCCGAACACTCAACGTCCTCAGAATCTTGTCCATAGTGTGAATCCACTTATTTGCTTCTTCCGGCTTAAATCCTCCTTCGAACTTTGGCGGATTGCAACTCCTAAAATCATTCAAAGTCTTCGCCTCAGCGTTACCCACATTACACTGATGAGGCGGGTTAACCGGTTGAGATGGTTGCTGAGACTGCTGTTGCATCGCTTCCAACACCGTGGTGATTCGTTCTAGCATCGCGTTGGTGTGATTTTGGTTTCTAGTTGCCATATTAGACCTGCGCTATGGGCTTATGGTCACATATGTTGAACTAAATAAACTTCCATTACACTACCTATACTACGGCTCTATCTTAAACTTCTAAATTTACAATCAATTGCGTCTTGTACTCAAAGGAGACAAGATACAAACAAATCAAGGGTATTTAAACCTCAACAAGCAAAAATAATAACATTCAAAGTAATATAAATGCTTTGGAGATACCTGCTTGATGTTGATGACTACCTTTCTGAACTACTTCCACTACTACAGGATCTGACTTTTGCTCTGATACCACTCAGTGTGACACCCTTCCAAATTACCCAAATTTAATATAGTATTTAAGTTATTATATTGAATAATATATGGACTTGTGAGTGTTAAGAAAATAACTGAAATAAAATTTTCTTTTAAAGCGGGTGCACAAATCGTCACATGGAAATCTTGGAGAGTAAAATCTAGATCATCTCAAAATCATTGTACCGAGTTCGGCAACTTCTGAAACCTTTTCACAAATAGGGTAACATTCGTTCTTTGGAAACATCTTTGTATCATACAAATAAGTAAAGTTACCCATGCTTTGTTCGATAAGACTGATACCATCAAATAATATTTATAGCCGAGCTCTTAAATAGATTAAATCAGAGTAAGCGGAAATTATTGGACTATGCAACTGATAGTAATATAAACATAGGTTATATATATAATAAGAGTCATAATACATAGCCCATAACAGAGTCTCCAAGTTCCAAAATATACAAGTCCATGAAACAGATCTACATCACAGTGTAACCACAACCCTAGAGTACTCCAAAACTATATCTACAATATATACATAACCAAAACATAAACTCCAGGAGTAGTCACGTAGATCTGGCAGCATCAGATGTAGTAGTAGCAGTAGCAGTCTCCTAAAAGTAAAAGTAGTAGCATCATCATCATCACAGCAGCAGCAAAGTATCCTCCACAGCCTCCACAACATCGGATCCTCGGATCCTCATCATATACCCTATACACATACCTAGGGATCATCGTCCCTCCAATCACTCCCAGTAGAATGCACGACAGGCTCGCTCCCACTCTCGTCCTCCATCGGATCCTCCTCGATCTCATCCGAGGGAGAGTGTTCCCTACCACTGGGAACCGGGTCAGGTGATGGTGAAACCCTGACTGGGCTCCTCGGATCAGAAGGGGGAGTCTCCTCGCAGACGACTCTCGAGGTAAAAGGGTGAGAGCGGGTAGGTCGAAAACGAAAACTATGATAAGAGCGAGCTGGTCGCGTGGGAGGTGGTCCATGGTAAGTGTAAAACGGGGGTACATGCATAGTGTATATGATGGGAATCCTAAACCTACGAGGACGCAATCGGATCAACGGGTTCGGGTGGTAGAAGGTAACCTCTACCTCTCCCTCGAACACCGCACGATGGTCCTCATAGATCCATGTGCCACTAGGAAGTGGCCGGATCTCGATGCAAGCAATGTAACGAGACATCACCTACAAGGCCATAGGGGTAAGCAATTCTATACACATAATCAACAGAGAATAAATTGTGCAATATGAGTATGTAAATATGCATCAATTAACAACAATCACATATATCACTTAGCAGTTAATTAATGCACATAGGATGCTCACACTTATTCCATTTATCACAATTAATTTAGATGAGTGGCATGATGCATGACTTTAGCTCTCAAGCCTATCTCCATCATACTACGTCACTCTCTGACATCCATCCCTGACAACCCAGCACTCAACAGTGCGTTGTATTCCTAGGTATACAACAATTCGTACATTCACCTAGAATGTACACGACAAGCTTGGAATCTATGCCACCCGAGCATATCCCGTCATCCAAACGGTATAACCATATCGGCATCTACTCAGCCGACCACGCCAACGACGTGTCATCAAGCAAGTGTATTGGCACTCCCAGAGGCCCTCCACATGTTTACCAAAACATGATATACGTCCTACCATCCAAACTCCAGAATGAATGGATTTTATCTTTTGGACTTAGGGGAAGTTGATTAATACTTTACAGGCCACCTAGGCTTATTTCTTTATCAAAAAGGACCGTCACCAAACGATCTATTTGTATTAATCAATTTCTCTAAGTCTTGATCCCTTGAACTATTATTAATAATTCCTTAATTAATTAAGTCAGAATTGAAAATGGTGTTTTCAGGTTCTGGGTAATTTACTCGAGTAAAATTCAGTACACTCGAGTGTTCTCCAACTTTTCCAGATTACTCGAGTGTTCTTAAGATTACTCGAGTGTTCATGACTTTCTGAGGATTTGGGTTTCAAAATCAATAATTTACTCGAGTAGTCCATAGGTTACTCGAGTGTTCATCCTGATTTCCAGAATACTCGAGTGACCCTGAATGACTCGAGTGGTTGGCCTTAACTTGTCCTCAGGTCATGCTCGATACTCGAGTAGTAGACACGATACTCGAGTGTTCTAACTTCATTTACATTGTTTTTCAAACGTTTTACTCGAGTACCCTGTATATTACTCGAGTGTTTCGCAGCAGTTTACACTGAAAACTTAGTTTTATCATACCAATTTCATTTCTACTCATTTCCAGTCCATTCCAAGGATCAGCAGAGCACACATAACATAATTTGAACATGTTACAACATTCATTTCATATCAAAACACAGATTTGACAGAGGATTCAACAATTATGCATAAAATACACATTTTAACAACTCAACACCTCAAATTGCATAATAAGCACAATACTCATGAAGTAAAGTTCATTTAAGCTTGCATTCATGATTTAGAACTTGCTCAACACAGTTTTAGAGCATGGATTGGTCTCCAAACCAAAGTTCCTATTCAATCTAAGCCCTTAGAGCCTCTTGGTGGCTCTCTAACACAATTCATGGAATTTAATCTCTATCTAGTGAATATAATTACTTCCCCTTACCTCTCAGACGTGAATCAACCAAGAATTGACAAGAACAAAGCTCCAAACTTCTCAGACCAACTTCAAGCATCACATGCAGAGCATTTTGAGTGCAACACCAAAGTGGAATTGGTTTACACATGAAACAGAGAATAGAATTGGGGAAATTAGATTTTCTAGACTCTATACAACATGGACTCACTAAAGAAACTGAATTTGAGACTCATGAATTCGTGAGCTTACCAGAATCAATGATCAAAGTAAGCTCCCAGACCAAGGCTTGACAGAAACAGCTTCACTTCAACTCCTTGAATCTTCCACCACACTCACTCAATCCTCACGATTTTGGTGTTTATAGAAAGCTCGAGATGTGAGCTTTGTATTCGTGTATCACTCAAGCCCTAACACTCAGAACTGAAAGAGAATCGAAGGCAACAAATCTGAAACCCTAACTTCATCAACAAACCCAAACTTAGCCAAATTCTTCACAAATTCGATGTTGCTAAGCTTTTATAGACATGGAGAAGGCCCATGCAGGACGACACGACGCCTTCGAGCTGTTGATGATGGAGTATTCGTGTCAAGGAGAGGGAATCGTTCATGGTGACTCATCAAACGCACTAACTCGTGCAGTTTGACCCAGAATACTCGAGTATTCAGAATAATACTCGAGTATTTTGCTCAGTTTTTGAAAAATAATTATTTTATTTACTTTCCCTCCAAAATCTTTCCTATATTTACTTCTAGGTCCCAACCAAGGGACTAATATGCAAAATATTTATTTCATGCATAATTATATTTATTAAATAAATTCAAACACATCTCCCAAATAAATAACACAGAATTTTAATCAAGGATTAAAATAGAAATCATTAATTATAATTAATTTTATAATTAACATTTCATTAATCGGGGATTAAAATTTTGGGGTGTTACAAAAATCATTTATTCAATTGTTATTTCATGAAACTACATCAAAGAATTAAGATACAAACACCATATAATCACATAAACACCTAGGAAAATCAAAATAATACACCTATCATATCAACATCATCATTCGGCCATACCAAAAAAAATATGAACAGTAACCAAATTATTTTTCTCATAATCAATCATTAAACCTTAAAATCAATTACAAAATACAAAGAACAAAGGATAACTGATGCATATAAACATCAAACAATTACAAAATTTTTCTTTGTGAAACCATGTAGGTATCACGGCCTACCCAATAATTTCCAAATACACTTTTGTTTATTCCTCACATGATTTTTCCTTTAAGAATTCATTTAGACATTCATCATTCAAAAATTCCAAAAATCACTTAAACAAGTTCATATGATGCAAATCAAACTTTTCACTTCATTATTTCATCCTTAAAATTTCGGCCATCATAAGAAAATAAAAGGGGAAATCATGTTTCTTTAAATCTCTTTATAGTCCCTTTTAATTCTTATTCACATGACCATAAACAAAATTTCACAATTACTTAAAATAATTTTCAAACTCCGTGTTAGGGCTTATAAAATAGAAAAGAACTCAAAAAACTTATTGTTGTTTATACAAATCCTGAAAAGGAAACTTAAAACCATTTAGAAAGGAATAAATCTGTGATGTCCTAGACGGTGAGGTTCCCTAAGGGTAAGGGACGAAGACCTTCAGAGGAGCCTCTGTCTAGGGTTTCTGTGTGATGTTTGGTGGGAGTCCTCAAATGGCTAAGGGAAAAAGCCAAGAAGCAACCCTAATCACTAGTGTGTGAAGGTGGAAATTAGGGTTAGAAGACGTACCTGAGCCCCATGTAGTACGGAGCTACTTATAGGGGGGAGCTGGTTGCCCTAATGGGCTTGCTTTAGGCCCAAGTAGGGCCAGCCTGTACTGAGCTATGAGTGGATGAGCTGTCCTTGTGGATAAGGTGATGAGCTGTCCTTGTGGATAAGGTGAGACACGTCATCCTGTCCTTGGTGTCGGACTCTGGGAGGTGTCGGACAGGGAAGTCGGACCTGGGTGGGAGTATGAGGTCGGCCCGTATCTGGTATCTGTTCGGCCGTTGAGCCTTGAGCTCGGCCCATCACACAGAGGGCTTCTTATAGGGCTGTGAGGCCTTAGGCAAGGGTTCTGAGGAGCTCGGCTAAGCCGAGTCCATCACATAAGCCCCCCAGCTCGGTCAAGGCTATCTGAGCCTTGTTCCGAGGTCTTGGTTTAGGTCCTTTTCCGAAATCCACCACATAAGAGCCGAGTTCTCCACATAAGCCCCCCAGCTCGGTCAAGGCCATTTGAGCCTTGTTCCGAGGTTCTAGGGAGTTCGGACGATGAATTGCCGAGAGCTGGATCCAGCTGTCTTTGAAATGTCCTTTCATCATGATGGAGCAGGTCTGAGAGTTGTCCTTTCGCCTGCTCCAAAGTGACGCTTCCTTTTTCCAGATCTGACACGCGTCAGAAATCACGTCCTTCGAAGCGTCTCCATCATTTTTGATCGAGGCCGTACCCGATACAAATAAAAACAGTTTAAGTATAGTACTAGGAAGTGACTCCTAGGTCGTCTCCCAAGGAATATCTTATCAAGCAAAAGGTCGAACACATAGTATGCATAGAAAACAGGGGGGTTTTTTTTTGTATTGAATATTGAATAATTGAAATCAAAACAGAATTAAATCAAAACGAAGAAACAGATAAGGAAAAGCGGATAAACCCCTTTGGCTCGCGTTCACAACTCTATCATCGGTCACAAAAGATCAATTTCTTTCCTCTTCACTGTCCAACTCGTGAGAATTAAATACTAAGCGAAAATTCAATTCTCACCCCAAAACCCAAACCTCTAATTAAGCATTAAAAGCCAAAGCATGGAGTTTTTACGAGTTTGCATAAATTAAGCATTCATACACATGAATTATCTCTATAGAATGGAACTAAGCGAACCATAACATATCAATAAGCATGAAAACAGTGAATAAAAACGAAATAGCATTAAGAACAAAACCTCAAGAGTATGTGATACATTACCAAAGGGATTTAACCTAAGAATTTAGCCTTCCATGAAGAAAAATACCAAAAACGTGTAGAAAAGGGAAGAGAGAGAAACCCTAGCAGCCTCCACAAGCTTGGAGAGCAAAACTAAGCCTTCTCTATGAGAGAGGATGTAAAAAAACGTGAATGGAAGGTCTCCCCAAGGGTTTACACGAATTTGGCTTTTTAAATCACAAAACGGGCCTAAATCATGGGCCCAAATCCTAAGGAAAACTTATCTCTAAATTAAATCTAAAAATATCTTATAGATAAAATCTAAATCTTAAAAGATATAACTAAATCTCAACTAATCCTAAAGATAGATTACAATCTTCACTTCATCATATATCTTCTCTTCCAACATTAAATCTTCATTCCCAAAATGTCCAAAAAGCCCTTGTGCCAAATATGACCTGAAAATAGAAATAGAATTAATTAGGCTAAATAATCCCAAATTAAACAATATTCAGAATATTAGTCCAATAAAATCTAAATCACTAAATCAAGCTAAACAATGTTAAATAGGCAACAAGTATCAATAATAGGAGTAAAATAATGCAAGGAAAAATGGGAAATAAAATGCTCATCAAATACCCCCACACTTATCCTTTTGCACTCCTGGGCAAAACTAAGAATTAGGACTGAGAAAATCAATATGCACCAAAGTGAATCATGTAACAAGATTACTAAAACTAAAGAATGCAAACCTAAGAGATTACATACTTCACAATGAATTCTAGGAAATGCAAAGAAATGGGCAAAATCGAGCACACGAAGAAAATAAGGACCAAAGAATCAAGGCATTCATGAACATCATCCAATTATTTCAAATATGCAAAGAAAACCAATGAAATCAAGAGGGTAGTCACAAAGATGATAGAAACTCACAAGGATCACTCAATAGTGTTTACACTCAAGTGTTTAAGGTTAATCAGTGTTTACACTCAAGGCACATCATGAAAAACAAACACAACCATAGGCATGACAAGCCTCTAACATCAACAATCAACACACATGCACATTAAGATCAAAAGGTCTTTTCAGGGTTGTAATGGGGCCAAGGACAGGGTAGGATAAAAATATGGGAAATGTAGCTAAAACCCAGGGAATAGAGGAGCAATGGGGAACAAGTAAAAAATTAAGCACAATCCACCCCAGAATGAAATGGTAAACATAACAACAACCTCTAATTCCAAACCTCCATGCCTCAATCAACCTTTTATTCCATTTTTTTTCTTTTTTTTTCTTCTTCTTCTTTCTTTCTTTTTTTTTCATCATTCATTTTTTTCAATTTTTTTTTCATTGCAGAACTTCATGAACGAAAGGAAAGAAGAAACAACAAAAATGGCATAATGAGATAAAGCCATAATTACATCACCGACCATAGAGGCAAAACCCAGAACTCACAAGAGATGAAGAACAAAGCACCCTCGCTTACTTAATACCCATTCCCAAAACAATTCCAAAGCTCCAACATTCCCTAAGGTTAGGACAATCATGGTTTTTCAGTCATAGGCTTGTAATGAGCTAAAGAACAAAGAAAAGGGATATAAAGGCTCAAAGGGGCTATCAAAGGATAAATTCATTCAAGGTAGGCTCATATGGCTAGTGGCTTATTCAAGAAAAAAAAACAATGCCTAAATCATTTCAAAATGTGCATGGGAATATCAAGTATCAACAAGAGTCAAGTCAAGTTCTAGAGTGCAAGTAATCCAGAGTGCAATCACACATGAAAGAAAATTAGGTGGCATATATAGCAATCCACCCACAATTAAGGCTCAAATCCTCACAAAAGGGACAATTCTATCACAGTGTTACCACCTCTTAATTATCAAAAGCAACTTTACACACAGAAATGCATGAATTCAGACACAAGATACCAAGACTCTACTAAAATGAAGCAAAAACATGCAAGAAAATGCCCAAAACTTAGCAAAACCAAAAAAATCAAAGCAAAAATATGCAACCTAAACTACTCTCCCCCCCACACTTAAATCACACATTGTCCTCAATGTAAAACAAATAGCAGAATCAGACAGATATAGACAAGTGGAATAAAAGTAGTAAAGAAGGAGAAAAGAAGACTCCCTAAATCATGGTGGGTCAAAAATGGGGTCGACCATTGAGGCTTCCTCCACAGGTGCATCATCCAAAGTAGGAGAGGTTAGGAAAGGCTTGAGTCGGTGGCCATTAACTTTGAAGCTCTTGTCTGTGGACTCACTCTTGATCTCCACGGTGCCATAAGGAAACACCTGGGTGACTACAAACGGTCCAATCCATTTAGAGCGGAGCTTTCCACTCATGATTCCAAGCCTAGAGTTGTAGAGAAACACTTTTTGACCAACCAAGAACTCCTTTCTGCAAATTGAGCTATCATGGAGCTTCTTGGTCTTCTCTTTGTAGAACTTGGAATTCTCATAGGCCTCCAAACGGATCTCATCTAGCTCACTCAACTGCAGCTTCCTCTCCTCACCCGCTTGATCAAGAGCTAAGTTGCATTGCTTCACAGCCCAATATGCACGGTGCTCTGATGGGAGAGTCCAGTCAGGTGGTTGGATGATGGGAGTGGTGATGAGTTCTCTCTTTAGCTCATCAAATGCCTTCTTGCATTGGTCTCCAAACTCAAATGTGGTATCCTTTTTAAGCAAGTTGGATAGTGGAAGGGCTATCTTGCTAAAGTTCTGAATAAACCTTCGATAGAAACCTGCATGGCCAAGAAAAGAACGCACCTCTCGCACGCAAGAGGGGTAAGGCAAATGTGATATTACATGCAGCTTAGCAGGGTCAACCTCTATGCCCTTATGCGAAATAATGTGCCCTAAGGCTATGCCTTGTTCTACCATAAAATGACATTTTTCAAAATTCAAGACAAGGTTAGTCTCAATGCACCTATTAAGCACCTTAGGCAAACTATCAAGACATGCATCAAAAGAGGAACCATATACACTAAAATAATCCATGAAGACCTCTATGCAATGCTCAAGTAAGTCATTAAAAATACTCATCATACATCTTTGAAAAGTGCCAGGAGCATTACATAGGCCAAAAGGCATCTTCCTATAAGCAAATGTACCAAAAGGACAGGTAAATGTAGTCTTATGTTGGTCCTCTGGTGCAATACAGATTTGGAAATAACCAGAGAAACCATCTAAGAAGCAATAGTGAGATTTACCTGCCAGGCGCTCCAACATCTGATCAATGAAGGGAAGAGGAAAGTGATCCTTGCGGGTCGCCTGGTTGAGCTTCCTATAATCAATGCAGACTCTCCAACTGTTCTGCACTCTAGTGGGAATCAGCTCATCCTTCTCATTTTTGACAACTGTCACCCCAGACTTCTTGGGAACTACTTGAACCGGGCTTACCCAAGTGCTGTCTGAAATGGGGTAGATAATGCCAGCTTGCAGCAGCTTGGTGACCTCTTTCTTCACCACATCAAGAATCTGGGGGTTCAACCGTCTCTAGGGTTGTCTCACTGGTTTAGCCCCATCCTCCAATAAAATCCGATGCATGCACATGGAGGGGCTAATACCAGGTATGTCTGCCAAAGTCCATCCTATTGCCCTTTTGTTTGCTCTAATCACATCCAGCAGCTGCTTCTCTTGATCAACAGAAAGGGAGGTAGAGATGATCACTGGAAGTTTCTGCTCAGCCTCCAAGTAAGCATATTTGAGATGAGGAGGAAGGGGCTTCAGGTCCAATAAAGGTGCCTGCATCACAGATGGAACTAAAGGAGCAGCAGAATTGGATTCTGCCGCCTGCACCTGAACAAGTGAATTAGACTCATGCAAAACAGAAATGGGGTTAGCATGATCTGAATCTATATCATATGAATCAACAGATGCAGTAGCAGAATTTAAAAACTGGTCAATTTCAATGCATGCAGTGCACATTTCGGAATCAGAACATGCAGAACAAGTAAATGAGCTAGTGAAAGATGGCAAATCATAATCATGCAAAAAGTCTAGAACATGCTCATCAATCAGATCATCAATCAAGTCAACATGAAAAACAGAGTGGTCATCAGAAAAATGTTTCATAGCATCAAAAATATTGAATCGAACCACACTGTCATCAAATTCCATGGAAAGTGTACCTGCATGCACATCTATCTTGGTTCGGGCTGTTTTCAAAAACGGTCTCCCTAATATGATAGGGACAGCACTACGAGAGGTGTCCTCTTCCATATCAAGAATATAAAAATCAGCAGGAAAGATAAGCTCTTCAACCCGAACCAGGACATCCTCTATCAAACCTGTGGGGTAGGCAGTAGATCTATTTGCCAAGTGAATAACCACACCCGTAGGTTGAAGGGGTCCAAGTGAAAGAGACTTGAAAACAGACATAGGAATAACATTAATAGATGCTCCTAAATCTAGCATAGCATTCTCAAATTTAGTATTACCTATGATACAAGGCACAGAGAAAGTTCCAGGATCCTTACACTTTTCAGGAATATGAGGGACGGGTTTACCTATAAGAGCAGAGACATTTCTTCCCATGTTGATCCTCTCATTGCCCTTGAGCTTCCGTTTGTGTGTGCATAGATCCTTCAAGAACTTTGCATACCTTGGAATCTGCTTGATTGCATCAAGAAGGGGTATGTTGACTTCCACCTTCCTGAATGTGTCAAGTATCTCTTTGTCAATCTCTTCCATTTTCTTGCTTTGAGTCACCCCCCTTGGTGGGAAAGGAAGAGGAATGGGGGGTGGTTGTTGGGCAGCAGCAGGTGTTGTGCTTGTGGAAGGCTGAGCTGGATGGGATTTTCTGGTACTTGTGTGCTCACTCTCCTCGACCATTTGGGTCTTCTTGTTGGGTGAAACTAGATCATCTTTGTTGAGGTCAGATTCTGGTGTGGGTGTGACAATCTGCTTCCCTGACCTTAGACTAATGGCATTCACAGTCTGGTTTGGATTGATCACTGTTTGGGATGGCAACTTGTTAGAATTCTGAGATTGCATAGTGTTGATTGCTGTTGCCATCTGTCCCATCTGATTGGTCAAAGATTGAATTGAGGCCTCTTGTCTTTGAATGGATGCTCTAGTTTCCTGTTGGAATTGGAGATTTTGCATGGTCATCTGTTTCATCAGCTCTTCCAATGAAGGCTGCTGCTCAGTACTAGGAGCTGGTGGTGCAGAATTAGCCTATTGTTGTCTCTGTTGCTGGACTGGAGGAGGTACATATGGTGGTCTAGAATTGTTCTGAAATTGAACCTGTGAAGGTTGCTGCTGATCAGACCATCTCAGGTTGGGATGGTTCCTCCAACCAGGGTTGTATCTATTGGTAGAGAGATCAAAGTTCTGTGGCTGCTGATTTCTACTGTTGAAGATGTTGGCGGCATATGCCTCAGGTTGGTCAGCACCAGTCGTGGGCTACTGCTGCACAGAAGGGCATGCATCTGTGGGGTGCTCAGCGGATGTGCATATGCCACATAATCTAGCAGGCAGAGACAACTTCTTCTGGTTGATGGCCAATTGAGTGACCAAAGTTGTAAGTGAATCTATCTTCTGTTCAAGCTTCTCAACCTTACCAGAACTTGTGCCAACATCATTCACTCCTCTCACTATGATTGCATCGCTGTTGCCCCTTGCATGGAATTGTTGACAATTGGAAGCCATCTTCTCAATCTTGACTCTGGCTTCTAAAGGTGTCATGTCTCCTAGGGCACCACCACTGGCAGCATCAAGCATGTTTCTCTCCATGAGGTTGAGACCTTCATAGAAATATTGAATAAGCAACTGCTCTGAGATCTGACGGTGGGGGCAGCTCGCACACAGTCTCTTGAATCTCTCCCAATACTCGTAGAGACTTTCTCCACTTTGTTGCCTGATGCCTGATATATCCTTTCGGATTGCTGTTGTTCTGCATGCAGGGAAGAATTTCTCCAAAAATGCCCTCTTCAGGTCATCCCAGACTGTGATAGAACCAGGGGCCAGATCGTACAACCAATCCTTGGCTAGCCCCTCTAGGGAGTGTGGGAATGCCTTAAGACAAACATGATCCTCTTGCACATCATGTTGTTTCATAGTAGCACAGACAATATGGAACTGCTTGAGATGTTTATGAGGATCCTCACCTGCAAGACCATTAAACTTGGGCAACAAATGAATTAGTCCAGACCTTAGCTCATACGGGTCATCGGGATACTGGATGCACAAATCTTCAATAGTGAAATCAGGTGCAGCCAGCTCTCTCAATGTCCTCTCACGTGGTGGAGGTTGAGCCATATTTTCAGAATAATCAGAATAAGAATCAGAATAAGAATCAGAATTTATAGGAATAGAAGAAAAAGAAGCAGACTGACTATGTAAAGACTCAATAGACTCACTACCTATGGACTGGTTCCTATTTTGTCTAACTAGTCTGTGATAAGTTCTATCAATTTCAGGGTTATATGGATGCAAGTAGCTTGGGTTGCCCCTAGTCATGTACTGAACAGAACACCATGAAGCATAGCAAACTGTCACTAATATACATGACCAAAATAGGCAACAAAATTTTTTATTTTTTTAAAATTTTTTATTTATTTTTTTCAGCACCCTAAAATCATGAAAACGTACCACAAAAAGTTTGAGGACAAAATTCAAAAGGGAACCAAGTCAAACAATTAAATCAGAGACCAAAAACTAAGAAAATAAAACTTGTAAAATAAAAAAGAAATAGTAAAACGGCTTTTTCAGGATCCAGACGAAGGAGTTTTCTGACAAAGTGAGAAAAATCAGATTATTCAGAAAATTCCCTTCGATTTGATATAAAATTCGTCAAATTCTGAGTTACGGGTCAAAAGTTGCGACGATTTGAAGACAGTGCTGCTAAAACTTGGAAAATTTTTCTGGAACTCACAACCAGTGATGATCTGAGTGATCGTGGTGCCTCAAAACCTTTTTATATGATAAAAGTAGTGTGGATATAAATTTTCGTGCAAAAATTCCACCCACAATTATGTGAACTAGCAACCACAGAATCAATCAAATACACTAATTGCAACAAAATAGCAAAACAGCAAACAGTGCAACTTCAACCGGTTATCAGAATTGACTACTAGACCCTAAATCAGACACAACACACTATAATAACTATACTAACTACGACACTAACTAACTACTAATGACCTTTGGCAATAACCGATACTCCCCGGCAACGGCGCCAAATTTGATCGAGGCCGTACCCGATACAAATAAAAACAGTTTAAGTATAGTACTAGGAAGTGACTCCTAGGTCGTCTCCCAAGGAATATCTTATCAATCAAAAGGTTGAACACATAGTATGCATAGAAAACAGGGGGGTTTTTTTTTGTATTGAATATTGAATAATTGAAATCAAAACAGAATTAAATCAAAACGAAGAAACAGATAAGGAAAAGCGGATAAACCCCTTTGGCTCGCGTTCACAACTCTATCATCGGTCACAAAAGATCAATTTCTTTCCTCTTCACTGTCCAACTCGTGAGAATTAAATACTAAGCGAAAATTCAATTCTCACCCCAAAACCCAAACCTCTAATTAAGCATTAAAAGCCAAAGCATGGAGTTTTTACGAGTTTGCATAAATTAAGCATTCATACACATGAATTATCTCTATAGAATGGAACTAAGCGAACCATAACATATCAATAAGCATGAAAACAGTGAATAAAAACGAAATAGCATTAAGAACAAAACCTCAAGAGTATGTGATACATTACCAAAGGGATTTAACCTAAGAGTTTAGCCTTCCATGAAGAAAAATACCAAAAACGTGTAGAAAAGGGAAGAGAGAGAAACCCTAGCAGCCTCCACAAGCTTGGAGAGCAAAACTAAGCCTTCTCTATGAGAGAGGATGTAAAAAAACGTGAATGGAAGGTCTCCCCAAGGGTTTACACGAATTTGGCTTTTTAAATCACAAAACGGGCCTAAATCATGGGCCCAAATCCTAAGGAAAGCTTATCTCTAAATTAAATCTAAAAATATCTTATAGATAAAATCTAAATCTTAAAAGATATAACTAAATCTCAACTAATCCTAAAGATAGATTACAATCTTCACTTCATCATATATCTTCTCTTCCAACATTAAATCTTCATTCCCAAAATGTCCAAAAAGCCCTTGTGCCAAATATGACCTGAAAATAGAAATAGAATTAATTAGGCTAAATAATCCCAAATTAAACAATATTCAGAATATTAGTCCAATAAACTCTAAATCACTAAATCAAGCTAAACAATGTCAAATAGGCAACAAGTATCAATAATAGGAGTAAAATAATGCAAGGAAAAATGGGAAATAAAATGCTCATCAGCGACGTTGCTCGAGGTCCATGATTTCAGGTACTACGTGCCACGTGTCCCGGTACGTGTGGTTGCATGCTGGGTTGGGCCTTTTGGGCCAGGCCCATAGTTCGAAAGTGGAGGGAAAACGGTTTCTCCTCTCCTTTTTGACTCAAAACTGTTCCTCTTTCTCTCTCTAGTGGTTACCCATTCTCTGCAAAAACTCCTCTCCCTTCTCTCCCTTATCGAATTCTTCTTTCTCAAAGGCACACTCCATTCCCTTTTTTCTCTGCAAAACTGCTCTTCTCTTTCTTCCTTCTCCAACAGCGAATCCAGTCAGCGAATTTGGTCAAGCTCCATTCTCTTTCACTTCAATATTCTTAAGGTACTGATTTCTTTCCCCTTTTCTCTCCTTCGTCGCTGCCTTTTCTTCTCCCTTTGCTGTTTAATGGTTTACATGGGAGGGGGTTTAATATTCTTGTTATTTGTTTCTGTTTGCACGATGTTGGGGTTTTTTTCTTGCGCATTGAAGTTTTGGTTTTTGGGGATTTCTTTGGGGGTTTATGGTGTTCCTGGGTTTGGGGTGTTTTAGGATTTGTGGAGGATTTTTGATTTGTGTTTTTGTCTTTATCTTTCAGAAAACCAAAGGAGTAGATATGGTTCAGTATGAGTAGGGAATGGTTTATGAAATGGGCTGGGGTAGTCTCCCTGTCATCTAGCAGTAGTGAGGAGGAGGACGGCTCTTCCTCCTCGTCCTGTTCCTCCACGGAGGTGGACGAGGCGCTCCGTCGCCAAAGGGAATATAGGCAAAAATATGAGAGGCGGATTTTGGACGTTGATCCCGTTGAGGTAATCTATCCTCGGGATTGGAAGGAGAAGAGGGAGTGGATACGGCAGTACGCCTGGGCCGAGTTTGTTGACGGTAGGGAGCGTGCCGACTTCGAGAGGATGGAGAAAGAGGGGATGTATGAACGGGGGGTACCTGTGGTAGAGGGGAGATGCTCGCCCCTCGGGACAACTTCGAGGGGGTTCTCTGGGGGGTTATTTTTTGTAACCCGTAAGACTAATACCGAGCTCCCCTATTCTTCCACAGGTACAATGCCACCCAGGAAGTGCGTCAGTCGACCTGAGCTTTATCCTGCGCCTTTTGATGCCGACCAATACGAGTGGGTCGATGTGGAGCCCAAAGGAGTCCAGTCCCGCCTTTGTTCCGAGGACCAGCTTGCCGAGGTAAGGAGAGTAGTGCTGCCTTGCCCAGGGGACGCCACCGGGACCTCTTACGAAGTACTCCCCTGTTCGGCAAATGACAGGATATGCAGCCGAACTGATAATAATTCTTTCTTCTTTTATACCGATTTGATTCACAATCTCGGCGTGACCCTCCCGTTCACCGATCTGGAAATGAGGGTCTTAAACGAGCTCGGACTGGCTCCTTCCCAACTTCACCCCAATACTTGGTCGTTTCTCCGAGCATTCCAAAAGTACTGCAGAGCTAGGAATTTGGTATGCACTGTTCGGCTGTTTTTGTGGATGTACAACCCGTTCGTCAGCAATAAGGACGGGGTCACTGGTCGCCTTTGGGTATCGGCTAAGGCCCGAGCTCACTGTGGGTTATTCGGCATGTTCTCGGAATCTTGGAAGCATTTCAAACCCAAGTTTTTCAAGTACAAGTATGTAGGAACAGGGCTACCTTGGTTTCGGTCCGAGACGGGACCGAAGTTCCCTTTGGAGTGGACCCCCGAGTTCTTTAATCGTCATACCAGCACGCCGCAAAGGTGGTCGGGAGTAACCTTGGATGCCGACGAGGCCGTAACAGCCCACCATTTCCAGACCGAATATCGTGCTCGGAAATTCCAGCTTGATATTGGCGTTTTCATGCAGTGTCCTGACAACGAAGTCTTGACAAAAATTGGTAGTTACTTTTGCTCTTATAGTTGTACATTTTCTTTCAGCTTTCTTATTAATTTTTCTTTATCCTTTTGTGTTTGCAGAAGAACATTGGTCGAACATGTCGTCCAAGGCGGTGAAGGCTGTGCTAGATGCACGGAAGAGGAAGAGGCCCGAAAACCCTTCCAATGAAGCGGTGGCTGCCGAAGTCTCCACTGAGATGACCTCAACCGAATCCGCTCCTCTTCACCCGACTCCGCCTGCAGTGATCATAGCCCCACCTCCTCCTCAATCTCCGAGTCCAAGCGCTGAGGTAATCCTTGCTGCAGGTACTCCGCCCTCGGAAGCTGATGCTCTTCCGAGGCCGCCGACCACCCTCGCCAAAACTTCGGTCAAAGACGCTCTCCTCAAGATGTCGGGAGCTGAGTGGAAAAAGAAGGCTGGGGATATGGCCTGTCAGCTGAAAAGGGCCACAACCATGTTTACTGTGCTGGCCGAAGTCGCTGACGATGTGGCTGATGGAGTGTCAACGGCCAAGAAAAAATCTCGGTCTGCTATGGCTGTCGAGGTGGAGGAGCTGAAGAGTGGCAAAAACGCTGCTGAACAAAAACTGGCCGAGTTGGAAGGGAAGCACCGCCAACAGACGGAGGAGCTTCTAAAAAATCATGAGGAAGCTTTGGCCCAAGTGAGAGCGGATGCTAAGGAGGCTGGTCGGCAGGAAGGCTTTGTTGAGGTGAAGAAGGTTAGGACTTTGCTGAAGAGAAGGGCTGCTCAAGCTCTTAAATATAAGGTAGCCGCATCTGAGTCGGACTACAATCTTGAGAGGGTGGCGAGCAAAATTTTTACCAGTGCAGTAGAGCAAATTCTTCACCTGAACCAAGGGCTCCGAATTCGGTATGTCGGCGCATCTGCCGGGTTCGGGGTGGAGGGTGGGAAGATGGTCGATTATGACAAGGATGGGGTCGAGGTTGACCTTGACCAGCCCGAGGAGAACGTTCCCAACCCCTTGGTGGAGAAGCCAGATGAAGAGTTCGACCCGAGCTCGGTTGTCCTTTCTGATGTTGAAGATGAAGCAGCATAAGCCCCTTATGCTGGGCAGCTTGCGATTTGTCTATGTTTTTTGTAACATGTTTTACAATGTTGGATTGTATTTTGCCTTGCTTATTGTGTACAACATTTTATTTTTATGCAAGTTCTTTCTAGTTTTAACTTGTTGCATGCTGTTATATTTATGCAAGTTTTTATTCTAACTTGTTGCATACCTACTATGTCCGAGGTCGGAGTTATGCAAGCCTTTTCTTTAACTTGTTGCACGAATGCGAGTTTTACTTTACCAACTCGTTGCACGTTTATTCGTTCGACCTCGGATCCGAACTGCGATCAGTTAGGTGGTCACCAAAAAAGCTTTAAAAAAGAATGCAAGTGTTTGAGACTTGTCGCATATTGTAACTTTTATGCAAGTTTTTGTTTTGACTTGTTGCATATACACTGTTTCTGAGGTCGTCACTAAGCAAGCTTTTCATAAATGCGAGTTTTTATTGACTCGTTGCATGCTTCATTCATTTTTAGACCTGGGGTCTGAACTGCGATCAGTTAGATAACTTGGCTTAAAAATACAAGTGTTTGATACTTGTTGTTTTTTAGATAACCAAGTAAAACTACTTTTGAGAATACAAGTCCTTTACCAACTTGTTGTATTCAGACCTGATTGGACCTAAAAAACTTGTGCCCAAGATATTGGTGTTTAAAATCTAGTATAAATAACTCGGATAAACTTGGACGACTCAATGAGTGCAGTAATCTTATAAGTTCTCCTCTGAATAAAGGTACTGTATATAAGTGCATACGGTTGGGATCTCGGATTCACCCACCTTAGCCGAGGTGGGTGTCCTCGTCCCCGATGTGAAAGAGGTTGCTGAGTGAATTTATGTGAGAACATTTCACAACAAGCTGTACTTTACCGGGTGTCCCTTGTACACTGTGCATATGATCCGATCTTATCTAGAAGACGTTGGTTGTGAATAGCGCCATGCAACATTTAGGTGGCTAGTGCTAAATGAGAAGCTAGTACGTACGTATATAAAACTGTGGCACTTGAGTATGAGCAAGTTTGTACTTTTCATTAATCGTAGACATGAGTACATTGCCTTTTGGAAAAGTGAATATATCACAATGGGAAGGTAAAAACATGAACAGAATTTAAAGGAGGCAAAATTTAAAATGAGCTTGAATTTGAATATTTAGATGAGGATGCTGGTGACTGCCGATGATATCTGAGGTAAACCTATTTGAAACAGGTTCTCAGTGTTGTAAAGTCTTGGGAATCCTTAAGCTCGGTTCTTTCGGGAATTTCCCAGAGTATGTTTCCAGAACGCCTCTGTTGGGACTTCCCGATTTCGAGCTCATTTCCCGCTTTTCCGGTAGTTAAGACCGATGTCTGCTCCTCGGGGCGCGAGGTGATCAGGCTCGGACAACCCGGGTTGCGCAGTTTTGTTGGCTAGCTCTTCCTTTGCTATCTTCCTCTGAACAGGAGCAGCTTCTCGGATTTCTTCTACCGGTATTGGATTTTCTTCGGCCTTGTGATGGTCACCCGGGGTGAACTGATAGGAGAGGCCGGGGAGATTGTTGGCAATGTTGCGAAGTGGGAGCTTTTTCATCTTGAGATACCAGAGCTCGGGAATTTGAAAAGCTCGGCTTAAGAAATGGGCAGGGAGTTTACTTCGGCTCTCAATTCGGAGCGATACCGAACGGAGGGCAGGGTTATTCACCGTTAGAGAAATGAGAAAATTCTTCCCCTGTGGGGGGTTGGAGAGGACTGGAAAAGAAAGGAGATTTCCTTAAATGCATCTTGGATTTTTTGGGGAAGGTTGGCATCCATGTTAACATCTTCGCTTGGGGCAGAGGGGAAAGGGGGGATTGCCAACCATTCTTCTTGAGGAAAGGTCCCAAAGACATCTCGTTCGAACTGAACCTCGGCCAATAGAACACTCCCCTTGGTCAATGTCGGATCAGTGAATTCCTTCTGCTTCTTTTTTACCTCCCGTAGGCTCGCATTGTAGCAGAGCCGGACTCTCACCTGGTCAGCTTTGACCATGACGACCTTGTCGTCGGATCCGACAAATTTCATTTCTAAGTGTATTGTTGAAACCACTGCCCCAAAAGCTTGTAGGCAGGTTCGTCCCAGTATCACGTTGTATGGGGATTCAGAGTCAACCACTAAAAATTTGATAATCTCCGTTCGGGCCGAAGGCTGGTTGCCTAAGGTCACCGGGAGGTGAATGGCTCCCAGGGGGCGGATTGCCTCACCCGTGAAGCTGATGAAATTGCCTTCGAACTGCACGAGGTCTGCCGACCTCAGCTTCAGCGCTTGAAATGTATGAAGAAAAAGAATGTCGGCCGAGCTTCCTTGGTCGATGAAAACTCGGGCGACTTCAAAATTGCCGATCAACGCCGTTATCACCATTGGATCATTGTGATCCGGGATGACGTCTTCCATGTCTTGGTCAGAAAAAATGATAGGGATGTTCATAGATGGTTTTTTGCCAACGGGTTTGTGGTGGACAGCGAGAACTTGGTTGACGTACCTTTTCCTCTCTGCCCTCTTTTCTCCGCCACCGGCAAAACCTCCCGAGATAGTTTCAACTCGGAAGTTTTCCGGTGACTTGTCCAGATCTTGTACCACGACCATGTTTACTCGTTGTGGTTCTTCTTCCTTTTTTTCTGGGGACGGGTCGGCTTTGGCTTTTCCTTTATCGTTGTCTGGGCTGCGAGACCTTCTTCGGCCTTGCCTTTCCACCGCTTCGCTCACATACTGCTGCAATTTGCCCCTTCTCACCATATCCTCAATAACATCCCGAAGCCAGGTGCACTGATCGGTATGGTGGCCGTACCCATCGTGGAAGTTGCAATATTTGGATTTGTCCCTGATATTGTTTTGATTTCTGAGAAAAGGGGGTCGAGGTACACTCCTGAGTTCGGTCTGCATGGTCTCTCTCCAGACTTGAGACCTTGGGACCGTCAGGGGGGTGTAAGAATCATACTTAGTGATGTACGGACGTCGGCGGTCCTCTTGTTGGCCGACGTGAGAGCGACCTCGGTCACCCTGGTCTGCTTTTCCTCCTCTATCATCCCTGTTACCGCGAGGACGACCTCGGGGGAGGGTACTTTGCGAAGCGGCTTGAGCGTTTTCCATCCTACTTGACTGTCCTTTGTTGAATTCTTCGAGGTTGATGTATTTATTAGATCTCTGCCTCAGCTCGGCCATATCTCTCGGCGGCTTCCCGATCAAAGAGTCTTTAAATCCTCCCTCGGCCAGGCCTTGAGTGAGGAGGAGGACAACCACCTCGGGAGATAGATTGGGGACTGAGCTGGATTCGCTGTGAAACCTGTGCAGGTATGCACGTAAGGATTCTTCTGGCTTTTGCGTCACTGTTGCTAACGTGTGGTCCGATCTGGGTTGCACACAGCTAGCAGTGTACCTGTTAAGAAAGACTCACTTCATTTTTGCCCAGTTGTTGACAGAATTCTTAGGTAGTGTTGAGTACCATCGGAGGACTGGGGCCTGGAGGGTCATAGAGAAAGCTCGGCACTTGAGCCGATCTCCTCCACCATGAAAGTTCACAGCTCCCTCATAAGAAAGGACATGCTCCTGAGGGTCTGTGAGGCCATTGTATCTGGGAATATTGCTGGGACCGAGGTACCCAGGTGGTGGTTCATAAGCCATGACGGCTGGTGTAAAAGGATGCCCAGGGTGGGAATCATCTGAATCAGGTTGTTGCTGGTCAGGGGGTGGTGTAAGATGTGTGATGGTCGTGTGTGGTGTTGCAAAGGTTTGTGGAGTTAACGGAGGTTGTGGTGGAATAGGTGGTGGTAGGGGAAACTCATTTGGGGCCGGAGCTTGAACAACAGCTCGTTCAGCCAAACGCTGCATAGCAACTTGTTGGAGATCTGCGATAGCTTTACCTTGCTGTTCTACAATTCTCATCTGCTGTCTCATCAAGGATAAGAGTTCTGCATCTCGAGAGAGCGTAGACTGTCGTGAGTGGGAACGGTGTGTTGTGCTGACAAAGTGGGCACGTTCACCGCGGTGGCGGTGCTGTTCAGTGTTGGTTTCTCCGAGCTCAGAGCGTAACTGCACGCGCCGACCTCCGCCGTGATGCTGGGTTGGATTTGTAGTGTCTCCAGTGTGGATGGTGTAAGGTCCACTGTGGGTATGCGTGAATTCTGGTGGTGGAGGTGGCGGTGGAAACGGGGATGGTGGCGGGGGAGGAGGTGGAGGTGGTGGAGGGGGTGGTGGTGAGGACCTCGCTGCCCTATTAGCTTCAAGATGCAGGCGCAGGTCCTCAGTTGACGGCACCATTCTTGGACGCCCCCTCCTTCTCCTCTGGACTGGTTGTTCCTCAGACATGGTAGAATCTTCTGGGTGGGGGTGAAGTTTTTCTCTTCCCACAGACGGCGCCAATGTGATGTCCTAGACGGTGAGGTTCCCTAAGGGTAAGGGAAGAAGACCTTCAGAGGAGCCTCTGTCTAGGGTTTCTGTGTGATGTTTGGTGGGAGTCCTCAAATGGCTAAGGGAAAAAGCCAAGAAGCAACCCTAATCACTGGTGTGTGAAGGTGGCAATTAGGGTTAGAGGACGTACCTGAGCCCCATGTAGTACGGAGCTACTTATAGGGGGGAGCTGGTTGCCCTAATGGGCTTGCTTTAGGCCCAAGTAGGGCCAGCCTGTACTGAGCTATGAGTGGATGAGCTGTCCTTGTGGATAAGGTGATGAGCTGTCCTTGTGGATAAGGTGAGACACGTCATCCTGTCCTTGGTGTCGGACTCTGGGAGGTGTCGGACAGGGAAGTCGGACCTGGGTGGGAGTATGAGGTCGGCCCGTATCTGGTATCTGTTCGGCCGTTGAGCCTTGAGCTCGGCCCAGCACACAGAGGGCTTCTTATAGGGCCGTGAGGCCTTAGGCAAGGGTTCTGAGGAGCTCGGCTAGGCCGAGTCCATCACAAAATCAAAAGTTCATGAGAATACATTTCTCCTAAGAAATGAAAATATTTCAATGATGTGAAAACTCTTCCTTATTTCTTAAAAGAAAATTCGGTCATCAAAGGCTAAAAAGGGGAGATCATTTTCTCTTTAAACAATTTTTATTTTGTCCCTTTTTAATCCTTATTCATTTGACCTTCAACCAAAAATAAATCCTTAATTCATATGATATCAGAGAAGATATCAGAGATTTTTGTTTCCCAATTTCATAATCAGAGAAGAGTATAAGAAGATTATTTAACAAAAGAATAAAGAATAAGAGCTTAAAAATTAAAACAAAGATCAAGCTTTTAGGATTACCTTTTCTCCTTAAAAAAGAAGAGCTTCAAAGTGAATATGAAAATTTTCCCTTCCCTTCCACTAGAGTGTCACGCCTATACCTCTCTTTCTCAAAGCCTTTCTCTAATTTTTTTCTCTCAAAAGAATTGTTTGTTGTGTGTAAAAGAATGAGGGGTCTTAGGCTCTATTTATAGGAGAAGTAGAAAATGAATTTCCCCCACAAATAGGCTGAGTTACACGCCCCATGCATCAGAAAATGGGTCAAAAAATTTCAATTTTTACTTAAACCAAGTCTAGGAACATGCACATGCATTAAATGAGATTTTTCCAACTCCTATAAGCCTTAAACTCTAAGATTCTTCTAGGTAAATTTTCAGAAAATATCTCCTCCCTTTTCCATGCATTTGGACGGCACCCATAGTCAAAGTGGGAAGAACAAAATTTTCATTTACTCACTTTGAATCCACCTCTCTTTTATCCAATCAAATTAAAGCTTTTTACTTGAAAATTCAAAAATAAATAGGAAAATAAAAAAATCTGGACTGTGAAGCCAATGAGCTTTTAAATAAATATCTGAACATACAAATAAAATACTTTGAGGCCAAATAATTAATTCTAGGCTTTAAAATAATTTTTCCAAGCATAAAACATATAAAATTATACAGTTACTGCAGCAGAGAAAAATTTTCGAAAAATACCTCATAAAATTGCAATTTTTAAATTTTTAGAAACTAAATTTCAATACGATCATTTTGATATAAAATTTATAATTTTTGGACTTACGGTTTGAAAGTTATGAATTTTTGAAGTTCTAAGGTCATTTCCTCTAAAATGCATTTCATAAGCTTTCAACAAAATTTTAATTTTCAAAAATACGAAAATTACATTTTATTTGGACGGTGCAGCCAATCAGGGATTTTAAAAATGTATATTCCATGCACATAAAATATTTTTTGGGTCAAAGGACTATTAAATGCATTAAAATCATATTTTCAAACTTTAAAATCCAAAATTCGTACATTACAGTAGCAGTAATAAAATTTCGAATACTCAAAACAAAAATAAAAACTTTGAATTTTCATAATCTACATTCCGATACAATCGTTTTGACATATAATTTGTAATTTTTTGACTTACGGTTAAAAAGATATGAATTTCTGAAGATAGAACACCATAATCCTTCCAAAATCATTTCATATTCAAATATCATGAAAATAAAATACTCTACCTTATAAAAATATTTTCATGCTAAGAATACAATTTAAATTCATTAAGAAAAATATATTTATATATATCAATATATATATATATCCCACGTATATATATATATATATATATTCAGAAATATAAATAGGCACCTATCAAAATGATGTTAAAATAATTTTGCTCAAAATATATTTCAATTGACTTCTTAAAACAATTAAATAAAATATTTGGGAATCCTATAATATAATAGAATCTGTACATATATAATTATATATATATATATAGCTTATAAGCCCATGAACACATATATATAAATATTACTTAAATCACATACTTAGCACAAAATTAAATTAAATATATAAACAAAATTAATTTATTTTTATAAATGACACAATTAAATCGGGCCTAAATTGGGGGTCTCACACGGAAGGTGCAGATCAATATCCCGTTTGCAAATGTAACGCCCCGTAAATTCCTCATATTAATTTAAAACACTAAAGAAAATTGTTTTCGAGAAAAGTGTTTTACAAGAGTATTTTATTAAATGATTTTCTAAACGATGTCCAACATTTAGAAATTTAGTTTTTAGAAAGTTTATATGCTTAATGGTTTTAATAAAATGTCGTGATTTATTTTGTGATGAAAAAGAATTGTTTGCTAGACATGTGTGAGTAACTACGGTCTTGGTGTGTATAAACATGCTTAGGATTATCAAAAAAAATTTTAACTATTAAAAAGGAATCATATGTGCATATAGATGTAGAAGTAAGGTGTGATGCATGAATATGTATGTGAAATATGTGTGTGCCGTGTAAACATGATGCCCTCAAAATGTTATTAGTGTGCATGCTTCTATAGGTGTTGAATGTATGCATTTCCTATAATGCCATGCTATGTGTTGCCATGACAAGTATGAGAATAAATTATGTGTGAATGTGTGTATGCCTATGTATATGTTAAGTGCATGCATGAATGCATGCTATGTGTTGATGAGAATAAAAAATCATATGTGTAGGTGTGTGTGAGATTCGGCCATGGTGAGACTAGAAAGACCAAGTAGGAGCCCTTCTTCCTTAAGCACTAAGAAAATGAAAAGTTAAATAGAAAAATAGGTGGAGACTAGGTTGCATGAGTCATAAAGCCTAGTGAGACTTTCCCATCCCCTTGTCTCCAATGAAGTGACCCCTCCCATGCAACAATTGAACTAGCCCAAATTACCCTTCCTTCCACACCATGAACCAAGGTTAAAAAGGGAATTGTCCACCCCTTACCCTTGCCCTTAAACCCGTGTGAATGAGTGTGTGTTAGGCTAATTCATTTCCTTCTTTATTCCACATTCTTCCAACACAAACACACCAAGTCCAAGAGTAACACCAAACTCTTGAGACTCAAAGAGAAAAAGAGTGAACCCGTGAGGAGAAGAGAGGAAAGAAGAGTGAAAAATCTCAAAGCCTTAACCCAAACTCCTCTAAATCCTTTCTTAACCATCTTCTTCTTCTAAGATCAAGGAGAAAACCCCATCAACCCTAGAAGAGGGAGAGACCGAGGCAAACCATTAAGAGGAGGAGAAGAGGAGATTGAAGATTTAAATTAGGCTTAAGGTAGAAAGAGTCTTGATTTAACCATTTTTGTGTTGTAAAGGACTTTGTTATGGACTTTATTTAAATTCTTGTGATGCATGTAATTATTTGTAGATGATCTTGAGGATTAAATGTTTTGCATGTTATTTTTATGCTTTGATCTTGAATGTTGATGTGAAAAAGTTTTGATCCCTTACTTGTAAATCTTCTTTATCACGGTTTTGGTTTAAAGTTGTGTTTGAGTTCATATTTTGCTTTGATTTTCTCATGCATGTTGATTTTGTGGCTTGATGATCCTTGTCTTCCTTTGCATGTTCTTCTTATGATTGGATCTTGGATTTCTAGAACTAAATGAACTCATAAACCACCAAATCAAGAACAAAATGATTGGGCTATGAGTAGAAATTTTAGGTCCTGATGTTTTAATTTGACCTAAGTAATCTCATGCTACTTCTATGTTATTTTCTAGCTTGTTCTTCACGGTTAACTAAAGATTTGAGTTTAAGCTTATATTTTTGCTTTGACCTTCTTTTGCATGTCTTGATCTATGGTTGATTTTTAAGAAAACATGAGGCTTGAATCTTGTATGTTTAATTTGAGTACAAAGTCTTGATTTCTTGAGTGCATATCACGGTTTTTCAAAGAAAATAAGTTTAGCAAACTTTAAAAACAATTTTGTATAAAAAAAATAGTTTGAACCAAGGTTTGTGTATATGTGATAATGATTCGGTTGATGATCAAAAAGGGTAAAATGATGTTTCTATGTTTTACATGATATGATCCATGAGTTTAGGCCTTTGCATGTAGAAATGAAATTATAGGATCTTGTATTTTTACATGTCACCATTCGGCCAAGTCTAGATAGAATAGGAAATCATACTAGATCATCATTTTGTTTACATGCATGATGAAAATAGTACCACCTAGAGATTTATAGGTGCATGCATGTGTTTTCATAAAGAGTAAAGACTTTGACATGATTCTTGATTGTATTGTGTTGAGAAATTGGATGTTGGATTGTTAAGAATTTTTGTGAAGCTTACGGTTTTTATAAAGAAAATTAGAAAACAAGTTTGTAGAAGATGATCTTTACTTTGATCCATGATTTATATGCATGCATGATAAAATTAAGCCTTGCTATACCAAGATGATATCTGGCCTATTCACGTTAGCCAACCTAGGACCTCTTTTCCAATAAAATACCATGAATGAATGAATTAATTAATTAAGTGTTGTGTATGAATGAACATATACATGTGTGTGTTTATGTATTTTGGTTGGGATTAAAAGAAAGTAAGATCTAGATGCTTAAATCAAAATAAATTGATGCATGTGACTTAAATTGTGATGTTTGGTTTATTTCCTTTGCTTTATTCGGTTGTGTAGTTTGAGTAAGTTTAGGGAGTTTAATTACTTGAATAAAATGTGCATGTAAATAAATATTGATGTGTTTGGTTGGAAATTTGGTTTAAATTGGGTTATGAACACTTGCATGCCTAAGTGCTCTATGTTGTGAAAATGAACTATGTGTGAATGCATAATTGTTTTAATGTCGATGAAATTGTTTAAATGCTTGAGGTGTTATTTGTGTCGTGAGTGGAGTAATGCCTATAAGATAATTGAATATGTGGTTTTATATATTTACAGTTATCTGGTTGCTGTGTGATTAGATATGTTTGAAAAATATTTGAATGCATGAATGGTTTTGAAATAAGTTGATTTTAAGAAGAGTTTAATTCGATTTGCTTGAGATTTTTAAATTATGTCATGGCTGTCCAAAACTTGTTTTGTGATAAAACTTGGGTTTTAAAGTGTTAAATTTTAAACTAAAAAGTTATTTAAAGTACAAAGTGTTTTTACAATATTTTCAGAGTTTATTAAAATGATTTTATAAAACTACGTTTGCTGTCTATAATTACTTGGACGTGCTTTTCATGTTTGGAAATGTTTTCGTGTGATCTAAGACCAAGTTTTCAAGTGATAGTTGATTATATTTTCAAAGTTTTTCCCACAAGGAAAGGACAAGTATTAAATTAAGAAAAGATTTTCTCAAATAAGTTAATAACGTAAGGTGTTTTATTTAGTATGAGGAACGATAAAGAAAAGAGGTTGGGGCAGTTGGCAGCACGCGGATTCGAAGAGAGCACACATTCACTAGCTGGACCCCAGGTGAGAGAGAAGCTATCCTAAGACACTGTGGTGTTTAGGTGATTTATTAGAACGTTCCGTATCATCTCAAAGATCGGGACTAAGTGGTTGGAGTCAGTAGTATAAGTGGCAATTGTTTGATTGTGTGGCCACTTATATGAATGTGACAAAGACCACGTTGTTGTTATGTGATGGTTGTGTGATGGATAGTATGCTTTCATTTAATTGTTTATTTAATTATGCAAGATGAAATTGAGTACTGTTGATTAATAATAATAATAATATACTGATGGACGTCCGTTACGTCCGGAAATAAGAAATAGAAATGAAAGGAATGGGTTGCGAAAGTAATGAGACTGAAAGTAATAAGACAATGGGAAAGGAGTAATGATAAAGATTTGAGATTGGGGAAAGAATTAATGATGGTAATGTTGAGAACGAGCCAGAGCTGGAAAAGGAGATGTGGAAGTGGAATGAGATGTGATTTGAGCGGAGCGAGGCTCCTTTCGTTTTGGTTTTAGTCTGGGACTAGTGTTGAGTTGAGCTTGCTCCTCCATTAGCGCTCAGCAAAGTTGTAAAATTTGAAAAGGTTTTTGAAAAGCAGTTTTTGAAATGGTTTTTAAAAAGGGATTTTCGAAAAGATTTTTGAAAAGAGATTTCGTGAAGAAGGATGAAAAGAAATTTTTAGAAAAGAGTTGTGAAAATAAATTCTTTAAAAATGTCTTTGAAAAGAGGTTTTGAGAAATATTATAAAAAGTATTTTCAGACAGGTTTTTGAAAGGAGATTTTGTGAAAGGTTGTGAAAAGAGAATTTGAACAAGTGTGAAAATAGATTTTTGAGAAAAGTCACAAAAAGGGAATTTCACGGAAATGTTTTTGAAATGAGGTTTTGTGAGAATTTATAAAATGGTATTTTGAGATAGTTTTTGAAGAGATTGTTTGGAGAAAGGATTTTGAAAGGAGATGATTGCGAGAAAAGGAGAATGTTGAGAAAGTTTGAGAAATGAGATTTGAGATTGTGATGTGATCCCAGCTCTGTGCTATGAGAGGAATGATGAGAGAAAGAATGTGCCCAGTTAGTGGTCGGGACTCATTGAAGGGATGCACGAAGGATGGGCCGACCTTAGGATAACTAAATAGATAAAAGACTTAAAAGACATACGCGGTGAGGTATGAGAGTGCGAAGTAGTGGAGAGGAAGAAACGATAAGTATCTGCGGATACTTGGGACGAGATTGCATTAGGGGAGGACGATGACGGTGAAACGTCAAGAAGTCTAGAGTATGTTTCTAGGCAGAACGAACTCCACAAGTGGCACACTAACGTGGTGGGGACTGGGTCTAATGTCGTGGCAAGTTCTTCGGGCCCACTAGAAACATACTGTCGCCCCCTAGATTGCAAATCGAGAACAGTGAGAGGGACTGGAACGAGGCATTATGTTTGCCACTGCGTGGACAGTGAGCCTTGTTATTATTGAAATGATTTGAGGACGAGATCCTCCTGGTCTGGGACCATTATGTGTTGAGACAACTGTCGTTCCCGCGTGGTAAAGGTCCTGTACTCCTGTTTGCTTTCGACTAGGTTGGGTGGATGACCGAGGAGATGTAGACGTGAGTGATCGTCGAGATTGAAACGAATGCTTTAACGGTATTTTAACATTCCCCAATCACCAGAGGTGATGAAATGATAAGAAGGAAGAGAAAGAGAGTAGAGTGATGAAATGGAAATGAATGAGAAAAGGAAAGAATGTTATAAAATGTGAAAGTAAAGAAGAATGAGAAAGTATAATAATGCTACTAATAATGTAAGATAATTGTAACACCCTAATAAATATTACCCTTAATTCCCAAGTATTAAAAATGTGTACTTAAAAATTCCTTTTTAGTTTATTAAAATCACCCGTCAAACGGACAGAGCTTTGTCTGTTTTTCGGACTTTCCAAAATTTAACCTGTATATAACAATGCCAATATATATATATATATATATATATATATAATCGACAGCCAGCAGGGCTGCACCTCATGCACATAACATATAAAAGCCCTCAGGGCGTGAAATAAAACATCCAGTATCAGTTATCGGAGTATGTGTACTAGGTGCAACTAGCATGATGCTCAAAATATAGCTATGCCAAAAATAATATCCTAAGCCTCATCAAAATATATGAACATCACATATACAACAAAAGAATAGGGAGGCTTAGGCCCAATGCAATCCTAAACCCGATAATAACCCTACTCTCCCTGTGAGGGAGAGCACTCCTGCTCAGCCGGGGGCTGTGCTAACTCAATCTCTGTACCTGAAATATGGTAAAGGAGTGAGCATTGCACATGAAATAGAAAAGAAGTATCTAGATAGACATAACAACTAACCAGGCCAAACACACTTAGCAATTTATTCACATAATCACATTGTCATCGCAAGAATACCACATTTTCCAATTCCATCATTTTATAAATGTCGGTTCCCTTTTAGTTAGTTCATTTTCACCACTTAGTTCCCTTTTCTCTATTTTTCCGTTTCCAGATAATTCCCTTTATAACCCCTTACCCTATTTCCTTATTCTATTCCTTTTATTTACGGTGTATGTATGTAGGGCCTACATACATCGCTTTTCCATTACCATTACCTTGTCCAATTTTATTCCCTTTTCCCTTATTCATTTCCTTTTACTTTCGGTGTATGTATGTCTCCACCAAATCGAAGGCCTACATACATACACCAATTACGATGTATGTCTCCACCAAATCGAAGGCCTACATACATCGCTTTTCCATTACCATTACCTTGTCCAATTTTATTCCCTTTTTCCCTTATTCATTTCCTTTTACTTTCGGTGTATGTATGTCTCCACCAAATCGAAGGCCTACATACATACACCAATTACGATGTATGTCTCCACCAAATCGAAGGCCTACATACATCGCTTTTCCATTACCATTTACCTTATTTTATCCATTGTCATTCCTTTTTCCTTTTACTTAGTGTAGTGGACTTGTAGTAGAACCGAGCGTCGACCGACCGAGAGCCTCATTACCCTTACTAGTATGATACTAATACAGGGCCAACGATCGGATACTTACACCGAGCAAACTGGGTTTCTACATGTGGGTCACGTGCCGATGAGGTTAACACCGAGAACTGGATTTTCATCCTTATCTTTATCGTTTACAGTCTCATCCAAGCGTAACTACTACTCCTAGATTCCCACGACTCTTGGTTAGATAAAAGCAGTATTGGATTAAGTCTATCATCTACGGGATTTATGGATATGATCTTATCATAACCTCTACGAGTCCCACTTGAATTCTTCCTCTTCAGAAGGCTCATCAAAACGGCACATGACACACAGGTAATCCCCTATAAGAACCACCATGCTATAGGGGCTAAGGTACGTCTTCTCATCCCTAAGTTGACACTAGCACACACATTGTTGACTAGGGAGAACCTGATTATCCCAACTGGATATTCAGAAATCCTAAAAAGTCCTATATTAACATCTTAGCTGAGATCATTCTTCAAGGCTCTTCCATAGCTTTAAGGTTGATCTTGGTTAAGGACACGACATTGGCGCCGTCTGTGGGGACTGAATAACATATCATTCCCACCACCACCATGGTTACCACCAGAAGTCAAGTTGGTGACCTCCGTGACCGCATCACCCGCACCCGTGGCAGGCCCAGAAATGCTGATAACAACAACCCGCAGCCTCATTCTGCGGGTGATCTGCGCGATATTCTCAACCATAATCGCGGAGATAGTGGGCAACCGCCACGAACCTCCCATTCTAGGGCAGGGAATAATTCCCAGCCACCAAACCATTCACAAAGTCACCCACCCCCTCATCGTAGCCATAATCATAGTAATAATCACGCTACTCACTCCCAAGCACCACAATCTTCCCATCCTAGGACTAGAAGCAATCCCCAACCACTCCAAGTTGTACAAACCATACTGCCTCCACCACCACCACCACCCCCTCCTACACCGCCTCCCTCCACCCATGGTGATTCGAGCAGTACAGCCCCAACCACCCGAAATACATCTAGGACCACTGGAACCCGAGCACATCATGGCCGAAATACCCAACGTACCCCTCCTATCCCAACCAATCCCAACCACATAAGTTCAACACCTAGAACCAGATTGAATCCAGGTAGAACTGCTGCTGGAAATTCTCATCATAGCCATTCCATCGGCAGGTCCTATGCAACATCAGCATCTGCTCGGGCTCGGGAGCAAGAGATGATTAACATCCTAAACAGACAAACGACTCTAATTGAACAACAAGGTCGGGCTATTGCCGACCTTCAACAGCAAGCTATGGCAAGGATTGCACAGAGTCAACCGACCACCATACTACCCCAAAATACAATGCCTCAGTCCATGGACCCACAACCACTCCCGGTAATGCAGCTCCCTCCACCACAAAATACCCTTACTAACCCTACCATAAACCAGGATCAGGGTGATTTTCACCCTGGTCATCCCTTTACTCCATATATTATGGCGTTCCAAACTCCTCAAGGTTACTTGGGCCCTTCTAATGTACCACACTACAACGGCCTAACCGATCCAGTGGACCATATTGTCTCTTATGAAGAAGCGATGAATTACTACAGTGGAGGGGAGGAGATGAAATGCCGAGCCTTTTCCATGACCCTAGAGCCGTCAGTGTTACGTTGGTACTCATCCCTCCCTCGGAACTCAATAAATTCTTGGGAGGAGAGGAAAAGAGTGTTTTTAAACAGATACACGGCTAGTTGCATCTAGCCTAAATCCGACCACACCTTAGCGGCAGTCACCCAAAAACAAGATGAGTCATTGAAAGATTACCTTTCGCGATTCCATGCAGAGGCTAGCTCGGTTCCTCGATTAGAACCTGGTGTGGCAGTACTCTTGTTCACGCAGGGTTTACAGTCGGGGGATTTCAGAAAGTCTTTGATTGGAAAACCTCCAAAAGATATGGCCGAGCTAAGACAAAGGTCAAACAAGTTCATTAATTTGGAGGAATTCCATAAGGGGCAGAAAGTCAGAGAAGAAAGGCAACGAGCTGATCCTCAAGGTCAAAATAAACAAAAACGTGACGAACGTTTTGGTGGAAGACAAGATAGGAATGATCGCGACCGAAGGATTCCTCCGAGGAATAAATTTCAGGAATACACTCCTTTAACTGATCCAAGGAGTCAAATCCTGAGGGAAACAATGCATACTAAATTATGCTCGGCCCAAAGACCTCCGTCTTTAAGAAAGGGCGCACAGCGTGATAGGTCAAAATACTGTGACTTCCACAGGGGATACGGCCATACGACCGACGAGTGCATCTGGTTGCGGGATCTGATCGAAGAGATGATCAGAGATGGCAAGCTACAACAGTACATCAGGGATGCAGCCGGCCGAAGAAGCAGGAACAGATCTCAGTCACCAGCAAAATCCAAACGACAGAGAAGTAGGTCACCAGACGATAGAAATACCGGGAGGCAGAGAACCGATCCCACTCCAGCTCCTGATACGAACGCTAATAAAAATGAATTCTTGGTTAATACTATTGCGGGAGGTTTTGCTGGAGGTGGAGAGAAGAAAGCCGACAGAAAGAAATACATCAACCAAATTTTAGCATTCAGTCAGAAGCCCATAGCCAAGAGATCAACAAAAAACGTTCCCATTATTTTTGATGACGGCGATTTGGATGGAATCCTTCCAAGACATAATGACCCCATGGTGATCACTGCCCTTATTGGTAATTACGAGGTCAAACGAGTCTTTATTGATCAAGGGAGCTCGGCGGACATCATGTTTTTCCCTCTGTTCAAAGCCCTTAAACTCAGGGAGTGCAATCTCACTCCCTTTGAAGGTGAATTTGTAGACTCACAATGAAGAATCAAAGAACTTTTGATGATGTCAAATAAACAGACTCGGCTTATGCTTAGCATTAGACAAGTCAAACTTATCAGCGCAAGCGTTCAGCTAAAGGCACAAGCTCTGCAGAGGCTCAGAATCTTTGTTTTGCGCATGCATTCCGCCAAAGGCAGAGGCTCGGCAGAAGCTCGGAAAACTAGGGTTCTTCGCTACCTGCATCAAGTCAGCTTTTGTAGCTCAAGCTCGGATTTGACTCGGCCCGTGATCAAGGCCAAAGTTCATCCAAGTTTGCAAGCTCGGTTCTTCATTTCAAGGCAGTAAGCTCGGATGATGATTTGCTCGGTATTCGCTCGGATTAAGCTCGAAACAGCCACAACATCTTATAGAGTAAATAAGCTCGGGTTGATCGTTCTAAACTTGACTATTTGCCGACGCTCAGATCAAGCTCAGAAACACCAAGCTCGATCAAAGCCAAAAGCTCGGCAATCTCTGTTCATCGTCTTCAACAATGCATCATCGTCAACCTTCGGACTCTGCTCAATTGTTCCGTACTTTTTATTACCGTTGAGTCTGGGTAGAAGTCCTAGGTTTAGCTCCTATGCTCTGACAAGTTTGAAATTCAAAATGAGTTTAAATCAAAGGTTGGTGAACTGTCATCATCACTGCTCTGCTGTCTAAATGTTACCGTTGGAAACCCCATCTCCGTACAGCTCTCTTTCTCTCTTTCTCTGTAGAAGAGAGGAGACTATAAAAGAGGGGATCTTCAATGTTAACAAGAGACAGATAGCTTTTCAACCATTTTTCTTAGAACCAAAAACTTTCATTAAAAACAGAGCAGAAATCAAAAACTCACAGAGAAGAAGAACATTCGATTTTCATACGAACTTAGAGACTTAAATCTTTCAAATCTTAACTCTAAGTTCGAATCAATTTTTCTCTGTGAAATCCTTCTAGAATTGACTCACTCTTGTTATTCAATCTTTCATCATATTCGAAGAGTGTTTCGAATTGGAGCCATACACTTTCATCATCTTCTTCGTTGTATTTGCTGTTGTGAGAAGTTGGTCTATGATCGAGAAAGCTTCGATTTGCAAAGGTTCCAAAGAGGTTCTTTGGTCGTCGATTTGTTGTGGGTAGTTTGTCACGAGTTTGGTACACTCGTTTGACTGGATAGGTCTAGAGGGGTAGGCTCTTGTAAATCCTTTGTAACCCAGAAAATCGATTTTTAGTGAAAGCTCTCTGAAAGGTTTTCAGAGGGGACTGGACTAGATCTCAGGGTGAGAGTGAACCAGGATATATCTCTGGTGTTCCTTCTTTACTGCTTATCTGTTGCTGCCGAGCATAATGTTAATTCCGCTAATTTTCATTTATCTAAGTTTGAACTGTTATTTTTCTTAGCTCGGCCCTTTGAGTGTTGTTATTCGAACTTAAGTCAAAAACCAGCTCTACCTTGAAGCAGCTCGGTTAACTGATTAACCATTTTGTTTATCTGATTGGTTAATCATTTAACCTTGTCTGCTCGGAAAGAAGCTCGCGTTATCTTTTAAAACCGAACAACGTCAGGTTAATTTTCAATAAATCGAAAAATTGCCATATTAGCTTCAATCTCCTATTCACCCCCCCCCCCTCTACTCGATTGTTAGGCCTCTTGTTGGTTTCCAACATGTGGTATCAGAGCTCGGTCGAAAGATCGAGTGTAAAAACTTTTTCGAAAAGATCCTTGAGGAAACCGAATGGCTACTAACAATCCCTTCGGAGGTGAAGGCTCTTCCATAAACAGACCACCACTATTCAATGGTGAGGGTTATGCTTATTGGAAAGCTCGAATGAAAATTTTCATTGAAGCCATAGATATGGAAATTTGGAAATCTATTGAAAATGGGCCATTTGTCCCTAAAAGAAAAATTAATGATGAAGTTGTAGAAATCCCGTGGGAAAGTTGGGATGATGATGACAAAAGAAAAGTATCTTTCGATTTAAAAGCTAAAAACATCATCACCTCAGCTTTGTCCTACGATGAATTCTTTCGAGTGTCAAGTTGCAAATCTGCTAAAGAAATATGGGACATTCTACAACTTACTCATGAAGGGACAAGTGAGGTCAGACGAGCAAGATTAAATACTCTGATGCATGAATATGAGTTATTCCGAATGCTGCCAAATGAAAATATAAATGATTTGCAGAAACGGTTTACTCATATCATAAACCATCTTAATGCTCTCGGCAAAACTTTTCAAAATGCCGAGATAACTAACAAAGTGCTTAGATGTCTTAGCAGAGAATGGCAGCCGAAGGTCACTGCCATCATGGAAGCTAAAGACTTGGGCACAATGAGTATAGCCACTTTGTTCGGCAAGCTACAAGAGCATGAGATGGAGCTCGGCAGACTGACCATGCATGAAGAATCTGATAAGAAGAAGAAGGGAATTTCCCTCAAAGCTGCTATAAAGGCAACCAAAGAATCCTCTGAAGATGAGTCCAGATCGGACATGGATGAGGAAGACTTTGGTCTCATGGTCAGGAAGTTCAGCAAATTTTTTAAAGGCTAAAAGAACTTCACAAACAGAGCAAGAGATACCAGAAGCACTCACCAGAAAGGCTCAAGTTCAAAAGACCGAGTTAGATGCCACGAATGTGGTGAAACAGGTCACATTAGAACTTACTGTCCAAGATTACAAAAGCAAAGTGGTGAAGAAATAAAGAAGAACAAAGACCACAAGAAGAAGAGAGCTTACATAGTATGGGATGCACCCAACAATACCAGCTCAAGCTCCAGCTCAGGCGATGAAGAAGAAAAAGCAATTCTGTGCTTAATTGGAAGGGAAACTGTGTTCAGAAACCCGAGCCAAACGAGCCCCGAGCAAGAATGGTGCTCGAACCGTGAAAAGGAAGTATCGAGCTCATCACTCAGAATAGATGAACAAGATCTCCCTGTATATGACTCTTGCTCGGAGTGTGAAGATGAGGAAGCTTGTTCGAGTCTCAGATATACCGATCAAGAAGACTCATCAAGCTCGACTTTTGGCACAATTAATCAAAGATCAAATTTCAAATGCTTAATGGGCAAACACATCGAGGAAACCTCAGCCAGCCGAACAATGTCCGAACATAAAAACACTGAGGTAACCTCTACATCTGATTCTGACTCTGAATCTGAATTTAATGACTCTGATGAATTGTATTCTGCTTATCTTGAAATGCAAACCGAATTCAAGAAGCTTGCTAAAAATTTCATTAAGTTGAAACTCAGTCTTTCAAAATACAAAGAGCAAGTTCCTGATTTGGAAAATTCAATTGAAATTCTGAAAAGCAGAAACGACTCATTAGAAAACACTATCACTCAGTTGAAAAATGAAAATCTTGACTGCTGCACTAAATATGAAAAGGAAATTTCTGACCTAAAATTTAAAAGTGCAACTGTCATCAAGAGTGATGGCTTGTTTGATCGGCTTTTAGCCGAACATAGGAACTACTCGAACAAAACTGGCCTCGGCTACACTCAGACCAAGAAGAAAGCAGTAAGGAAACTCGGCTATGTCTCAAACTTTAAAAACTCGAAACGGCCGAGCTGCTCTTACTGTGGCCTTCATGGTCATACACCCAATGAATGTAAAATTCGACGTCACGGTGTAACCAAGGGCAACTTTGTTTGGGTAGTCAAAAAGAAAGATCCAACTGCTAACCCCCAGGGACCCAAAACAATTTGGGTACCCAAATCAAAGAAGTAATATTTTTGTGATGCAGGTGTGCTTCCGAGCAAAGGAGAGCAGATGGTACCTTGACAGTGGATGCTCGAAGCACATGACGGGGGACAAAAATCTATTCATTGAACTTTCACATTCAGATAAGGGCTACGTCACTTATGGTGATAACAACCGAGGTAAAATATTGGGTGAAGGTAAAGTCAGTAACTCTGCCAACTTGGTTATCAATAATGTTTTACTTGTAAAAGGGCTAGAACACAATCTTTTAAGTATTAGCCAACTTTGTGATATTGGTAACCATGTTGTTTTTACCTCTACCCATTGCATTATTAAAAGTGACGAGGACAACTCTGTCAAATTTGTTGGAAAACGATTTAACAATACTTATTTGGTTGATTTGAATGAAATCACCTCTTTGGTAACCACTTGCATGGTTAGCAAAGAAAGTGACACATGGTTATGGCATAGAAGGACAACTCATATAAATGTAAACCAGTTAAAGAAACTACAATCAAAAGAATTAGTGATTGGTTTACCAAAGCTAAATTTTGACATTGAGGGAGTTTGCTCTTCATGCAAGAAGTGCAAACCGATCAAAAAGAAAAACGATTTTCCATCTAAGTTGATGGTCTCGACAACGCATCCGTTGGAAATGTTACACATGGATTTGTTCGGACCATCACAAGTCAAAAGCTTTGGTGGCAATCTCTATGCCTTAGTAATTGTAGATGACTTTTCCAGGTTTACATGGACTTTATTTTTAAAATCAAAAAGTGAAACTTTTGAAACTTTTAAAGAGCTTGTCAAGCAACTCCAAAACCGAGCTAACCAAAAAGTAGTTGTAATCCGAACAGACCATGGCGGTGAGTTTGAGAACTACAAATTTGACAAGTTTTGTTCTAAGTTCGGAATAGAACATCAGTTTTCCGCTCCTCGGACTCCCGAGCAAAACGGAGTTGTGGAACGGAAAAATCGAGTTCTAGAAGAACTAGCCCAAACCATGCTAAATGAATACAATTCACCACATTATTTCTGGGCCGATGCGGTGAACACAGCTTGCTATGTAATGAATCGCATCCTCATCAGACCAATTTTAAAGAAAACTCCATATGAACTTTATAAGGGTAGAAAACCAAAAATTTCACATTTCCATACATTTGGCTGCAAAGTCTTCATTTTAAACAATGGAAAAGAGCATCTCGACAAATTTGATTCTAAAGCCGATGAAGGAATATTTTTGGGTTATTCTACTCATAGTAAAGCATTTAGAGTTTTTAACAAAAGGACCTCCTCTGTGGAAGAGTCCGTGCATGTGGTATTTGATGAGTCTCCTCGGAGAGACAATGTTAGTTGTGCAGATAGAGAGGATCATCATATGGCAGAACTCGATCCGAACACAACAACTGAAAGAGCTCAAAAGGATGAAACTGTTGAAGACAAAGATTGGAGGGACGAGCTTGTTCCGAGCCAAACAAACAAGGAACAAACCGAACTCAGTCCAAGCCAAATTCAAAACAGTCAGTCTGAACTCATTCCAAGTCGAGCAGAGCAGTTTGAACTTAGTCCAGCCTGGAAGAGAGTCAAGGACCATCCGATAGAGAATGTGCTCGGCGACTTGAATAAGGGAGTTTTAACTCGTCGTTCTATTCAGAACTTTTGCAATTTCGCTTCCTTTGTTTCTCAAATTGAACCTAATTCGATTGATCAAGCAATTGATGATGAACATTGGGCGATTTCCATGCAAGAGGAACTAAATCAATTCATCAGAAATGATGTCTGGGAATTGGTTCCTCGGCCCAATGATCATACGATAATTGGCTTGAAATGGATTTTCAGAAATAAAACAGATGAATTAGGCTCAATTATAAGAAAAAAAGCAAGATTAGTTGCTCAAGGCTACAACCAAGAGGAAGGTATCGATTATGATAAACCTTCGCTCCAGTTGCTAGGCTTGAAGCAATCCGAATTTTACTTGCTTTTGCATCTATTATGAATTTCACCCTTTATCAAATGGATGTAAAGAGTGCTTTCTTAAATGGCTTTATAAATGAAGAAGTATATGTGAAACAACCTCCTGGCTTTGAAAATTTTGAATATCCAAACCATGTATTTAAACTCAAAAAGGCTCTTTACGGTTTGAAACAAGCTCCGAGAGCTTGGTATGATCGTTTGAGCTCATTTTTACTCGAACAAGGGTTTGAGAGAGGGAAGGTTGACACAACTCTATTCATTTATAAATCCAAAAAGGACATATTGTTAGTACAAGTTTATGTTGATGATATAATTTTCGGTGCTACTAACATGTCTCTTTGCAAGAAGTTCTCGGAATCAATGCAAGGTGAATTCGAGATGTCGATGATGGAAGAACTCACATTCTTCCTTGGGCTGCAAATAAAGCAAGGTGATGAAGGAACCTTTGTGCATCAAGGAAAATATTGCAAGGCTCTCCTCAAGAAATTTGGCTTAGAAAATTGCAAGGAAGCTGCCACTCCCATGAGCACATCCAGCTATCTCGGCAAGGATGAATCAGGTAAAGCCGTGGATGTGAGCAAATATAGAGGCATGATAGGAAGCCTTCTATATTTGAATGCGTCTCGGCCTGATATTATGTTTAGTGTTTGTTTATGTGCTCGTTTTCAAGCTAATCCCAAAGAATCTCATCTTTCGGCGGTTAAGCGAATTTTTAAATATTTAAAAGGAACTGTGAACACTGGTCTGTGGTATCCTAGGGATGCCAATCTTAGTTTGATTGGGTATTCGGACTCAGATTTTGCTGGGTGCAAGCTTGACCGAAAAAGCACAAGTGGAACTTGTCATTTGCTCGGCAGGTCTCTTGTGTCATGGTTTTCTAAAAAGCAAGCTTGCGTTGCTTTGTCAACAGCTGAGGCCGAATACATTGATGCTGGTAATTGTTGTGCTCAAATTCTTTGGATGAAACAACAGTTATCAGATTTTGGCTTAATTTTAGATCACATTCCTATCAAATGTGACAATGCAAGTGTGATCAATCTAACTAAGAATCCAGTGTATCACTCTCGAACAAAACACATTGAAATTAGGCATCATTTTCTTCGAGATCATGTTCAAAAAGGTGACTGTGTCATAGAATTTGTAAGTACTGAAAATCAATTAGCCGATGTGTTTACTAAACCTTTGCCGAGGGAAACTCTTTATAAAATTCGGCGTGAGCTCGGCGTTCTAGACGAATCCAGTGTGTGCTCAGCGCAAGCTCGGAATCCTGGATAAGTTTAGCATGTGCTCGGCATGAGCTTGGTTTTCAGTATATCATAAATTTTGATCACCTTCATAGTCTCGATCTTTTCGTTCAATTGTGTATTTGTTTAAATTTCCTGAAATTTCACATCCTTCAAAACCTCTTCCCTTCCTCTAAATTTTTTTTATCTAAGGGGAGAAGAGTGCTGTTTTTATTATTTGAACTTTCATATTATGTTATTCGTCATTCTCACCTTTACCTTTTACCTTCTCGGATGAGAAGCATGCTTTCACTGTTAAAGGGGGAGAACGATGATCATGAAAATTTTCTTCCTTAGTTATCACTTTAAAGTCTTAAGGGGGAGAACAGTTTTGTTTTTAAATCAACAAGTGGTACATCACTATCAAGTGCTTACAGAAAAATGTTAAAATCTCTTTTTTTCCAAAAAAAAAGGGGGAGAAAGGTGTTAATCTTTTCTTCAGTTTTTATTTCTCTCTTTTGGCGACTGTGCTTAATCTTTGGCTCCTTTTTGATCATGCCAAAAGGGGGAGAAAGGTGTGTTTGTTGTTTGTTTTTGATGTTTCAGATTTTGCGAGCATAAAGTCAGGGGGAGTGTTTTGACGAGCTGCTCCTGCTCCACATTTTTACATTCTTTCAACAAGTGGAAGGGGGAGAAAGATCTGATAAGTGAATTTTCATGTGCAACATGTGGTGTATTTTCGAGCAAATTCCAATCAGTGTCAAGTCAAATCAGCTTACGAGCATACAGTCAGGGGGAGAACACAAAAAGCAACAAACTGTTAAAGAATATTTGTCATCATCAAAAAGGGGGAGATTGTAGACTCACAATGAAGAATCAAAGAACTTTTGATGATGTCAAATAAACAGACTCGGCTTATGCTTAGCGTTAGACAAGTCAAACTTATCAGCGCAAGCGTTCAGCTAAAGGCACAAGCTCTGCAGAGGCTCGGAATCTTTGTTTTGCGTATGCGTTCCGCCAAAGGCAGAGGCTCGGTAGAAGCTCGGAAAACTAGGGTTCTTCGCTACCTGCATCAAGTCAGCTTTTGTAGCTCAAGCTCGGATTTGACTCGGCCCGTGATCAAGGCCAAAGTTCATCCAAGTTTTCAAGCTCGGTTCTTCATTTCAAGGCAGTAAGCTCGGATGATGATTTGCTCGGTATTCGCTCGGATTAAGCTCGAAACAGCCACAGCATCTTATAGAGTAAATAAGCTCGGGTTGATCGTTCTAAACTTGACTATTTGCCGACGCTCAGATCAAGCTCAGAAACACCAAGCTCGATCAAAGCCAAAAGCTCGACAATCTCTGTTCATCGTCTTCAACAATGCATCGTCGTCAACCTTCGGACTCTGCTCAACTGTTCCGTACTTTTTATTACCGTTGAGTCTGGGTAGAAGTCCTAGGTTTAGCTCCTATGCTCTGACAAGTTTGAAATTCAAAATGAGTTTAAATCAAAGGTTGGTGAACTGTCAGCATCACTGCTCTGCTGTCTAAATGTTACCGTTGGAAACCCCATCTCCGTACAGCTCTCTTTCTCTCTTTCTCTGCAGAAGAGAGGAGACTATAAAAGAGGGGGTCTTCAATGTTAACAAGAGACAGATAGTTTTTCAACCATTTTTCTTAGAACCAAAAACTTTCATTAAAAACAGAGCAGAAATCAAAAACTCACAGAGAAGAAGAACATTCGATTTTCATACGAACTTAGACTTAAATCTTTCAAATCTTAACTCTAAGTTCGAATCAGTTCTTCTCTGTGAAATCCTTCTAGAATTGACTCACTCTTGTTATTCAATCTTTCATCATATTCGAAGAGTGTTTCGAATTGGAGCCATACACTTTCATCATCTTCTTCGTTGTATTTGCTGTTGTGAGAAGCTGGTCTCTGATCGAGAAAGCTTCGATTTGCAAAGGTTCCAAAGAGGTTCTTTGGTCGTCGATTTGTTGTGGGTAGTTTGTCACGAGTTTGGTACACTCGTTTGACTGGATAGGTCTAGAGGGGTAGGCTCTTGTAAATCCTTTGTAACCCAAAAAATCAATTTTTAGTGAAAGCTCTCTGAAAGGTTTTCAGAGGGGACTGGACTAGCTCTCAGGGTGAGAGTGAACCAGGATAAATCTCTGGTGTTCCTTCTTTACTGCTTATCTGTTGCTGCCGAGCATAACGTTAATTCCGCTAATTTTCATTTATCTAAGTTTGAACTGTTATTTTTCTTAGCTCGGCCCTTTGAGTGTTGTTATTCGAACTTAAGTCAAAAACCAGCTCTACCTTGAAGCAGCTCGGTTAACTGATTAACCATTTTGTTTATCTGATTGGTTAATCATTTAACCTTGTCTGCTCGGAAAGAAGCTCGCGTTATCTTTTAAAACCGAACAACATCAGGTTAATTTTCAATAAATCGAAAAATTGCCATATTAGCTTCAATCTCCTATTCACCCCCCCCCCCCCTCTACTCGATTGTTAGGCCTCTTGTTGGTTTTCAACAGAATTAATTGGTTTCACGGGGGACACCATTGAGCCAAAGGGATACATCCAAATCCCCGTAACCCTCGGACAACAGCCTTCGGCCAGAACCGAGATAGTCAAATTTTTGGTGGTTGATTGTCCAGCGGCCTACAACGCCATTCTTGGGATAACTTCTTTGCAAGCATTTGGGGCGATAGTATCTACATTTCACTTGGCTATGAAATTCGTCGGAACTGATGATAGAGTGGTAACTGTCAAGGCCGAGCAAGAAGCAGCGAGAAAATGTTACAACGCCAGTTTAGGAAAAGTTAAAAACAAGGATCCGAGCAATTTGGAAAGAATCTCTTTGGGAAAGGGCAATATTAACCTCGCAGATCTGGATATGAGAGACCAATCCGACAGAAATAGACCAACCCCGAAGGGACAGTGGGAATTCTTGACATTGACCAATGATCCCCTTAGGCAAGTAAAAATCGGTTCTGAACTACCCGCAAATGTAAGAGAGGAGTTAACCACTCTGTTGATTTCAAATAAATATCTGTTCGCATGGACATCAGCTGATATGCCGGGAATCGACCCAAATTTTATCTGCCATAAGTTGAGTATCATTCCGGGGTCGAAACCGGTGGCACAACGCAAAAGGAAGGTTAGTGCTGAAAAGGCCGCTGCCATTGAAGAAAAGGTTGCTGAATTACTCCGAGCAGGTTTCATTAGGGAAATTGACTATACAGACTGGTTAGCTAACACCGTCTTGGTCAAAAAACCCAATGGAAAGTGGAGGATGTGTGTCGACTACACGGACTTGAATAAAGTCTGTCCTAAAGACCAGTATCCACTCCCCGTTATTGACAAACTCGTCGACAGTTCAGCTGGCTACAAACTCCTGTCCTTTATGGATGCTTACTCTGGTTACAACCAGATCCCTATGTTTCCTGCCAATCAAGATAAAACCGCATTCATCACCGACAAGGCAACGTATTGTTACAATGTCATGCCTTTTGGGTTGAAGAATGCGGGTGCTACCTATCAGAGGATGATGAACAAGGTTTTTCAAGGCATGATTGGCTCAAACATGGAAGTATATATTGATGATATTATTGCAAAGAGAAGACAGCAAGAAAACCATGCCCAGGACCTCGCGACAATACTGGACCGAGTGAGAAAGTACTCTATGAGGTTGAATCCTGAAAAGTGTGTGTTCGGAGTCCCAGCCGGTTCTTTCCTCGGTTTTATGTTAACCGAGAGAGGGATTGAAGCCAATCCAGATAAGTGCAAAGCAATCCTTGAAATGAGGAGCCCAGCTAATCTTAAAGAAGTTCAACAACTCACGGGCCGAGTGGCGGCACTCTCCAGATTTTTATCCCGAGCTGCTCGGAAAGCTTTGCCATGGTACCAGCTCCTTAGGAAAAACAAAGAATTCCTTTGGGACGAGCACTGTGAGCAAGCTTTTGATCAATTAAAGGAGTATCTTTCCAACCCACCCGTCCTCCACAGCCCACTTCCTGGTGAAAACCTCATTTTATACATGTCAGTGGCAGAAGCGGCGATCAGTTCGGTTTTGGTAAGAGAGGATTCAGGTATTGAGGCCCCAATGTATTTTGTTAGCCGAGCGCTTCAAGGACCGGAGTTGAGATATCAAAAGCTGGAGAAACTTGCGTACTGTTTGGTCGTGTCGGCTCGGAGATTAAGACAGTATTTTCAGGCACATAGAAAATTGGTAAGAACAGCTCAACCTCTCAGACAAGTGCTTCATAAACCCGACCTAGCAGGTAGGATGGTTTCATGGTCTGTCGAACTATCCGAATTCGACATTGCCTATGAACCGAGGAAGGCGATGAAATCTCAAGCTCTTGCCGATTTTGTCACCGAATTCACAGATATCCCTTCGGACGTCTCTCAAAATTTATGGTCAGTATATGTTGATGGATCAAGCAATAAGAAAGGAGCTGGAGATGGGGTCATCATTGAAAACCCCGAAGGATTATGCATGGAGTACTCATTGAAGTTCGAGTTCCAAACGTCGAACAACCAAGCAGAATACGAGGCAGTTCTTGCAGGCCTCAAGATGGTTCATGAGTTTGAAGCAGAGCGAGTGTCAGTTTTCAGCGATTCACAACTAGTGGTTTCTCAGATCAAGGGTCAATACTCGACAAAGGAGCCCATCCTACAAAAGTATCTTGAAGAGGTAAAGCGAATCATCTTAAACTTTTCAGAATTTGACATTTCCCATGTCCCGAGAGATTCAAATTCCCGAGCCGACATTTTATCCAAATTGGCAAGTACAAAGGGGTCGGAAAACAATAAAACATTGATACAAGAAACTATTCCCCAACCGAGTGTCATTTTGGCTGTCTCATTATCTCAATCATGGATGGATCCGCTTCTTACTTATTTGCAACATGGGTTCGACCCCCAAGATCAGGCCGAGGCTCAGAAGTTGGTTAAGAAAGCAGCTCAATACACAGTTCTGAATGGAGTTATGTACAAAAGAGGCTTTGGTTCCCCCGTGCTCAGATGTGTCAACCCATCTCAAGCTGAGGAGGTACTGGAGGAGATTCACGGCGGAATTTGTAGCCACCATATAGGTGGAAAATCCCTTACGAGAAAAGTAATCCGAGCGGGCTACTTTTGGCCTACACTACAAAAAGACGCCATGGAACATGTTAAGAAGTGTGTCCAATGCCAGTTTCACAGCGACATCTACCAAAGACCTGCTGAAAAGTTACACTCTCTCGGTGCCCCTTGGCCCTTTTATCAATGAGGCATGGACATCATTGGGAAGTTTCCCACCGCACCAGGGCAACTCAAATTTGCGGTAGTGGCTATCGACTACTTCACTAAGTGGATTGAGGCGGTTCCGTTAGCAACAATCTCCACGGCCCGTATTCAATCTTTCTTTGTGAAGGAAATTATCTCTCGGTTCAGAGTGCCTCATGCCATAGTTACTGATAATGGATCACAATTTGCAGCCTCTCACTTTCAACAACTAGCAGCCGACCTGGGAATCACTCACTATTTTAGTTCTGTTGAACACCCACAAACAAATGGGTTAGCCGAAGCTGCCAACAGAACCATCTTGGATGGAATTAAGAAGAAACTTGGTAACGCAGCCGGCACTTGGGCGGATAAACTTCCGAGCGTTTTATGGTCACACAGGACAACTGTACACTCATCTACAGGAGAGACTCCTTTTCGATTGACATACGGCTGGGACGCAGTCATTCCGATCGAAAAGCGAATCCCTACCTTTAGGACGCTTGAACGTCCTTTAGAAACTAACGACCATTTGATCAGCGAAGAGCTCATTTTACTTGAGGAAATTCGAAAGAACGCCGCCGCTCATGAAAGAAAAGTGAAGGAGCGGCAAGCTCGGGAATACAACAAGAAGGTTCATCCACGAAGTTTTGAAGTAGGAGATTTAGTCCTTCGCCGAGCGGATATCGGCAAAGGAAATGCTGGAGTTGGAAAATTGAAGCCAAAGTGGGAAGGCCCATACCGAGTAAAGGCTAAATCTGGATCCGGTGCTTACAAATTGGAGACTCTCTCGGGCACAGCTGGAACGTAGCCAAACTCAGAGCTTATTACAGTTAAGCTCCTATTTTATTTTTCACTTTTTACAAATAGGATAGTCTATTGCTCAAAAATGTTTAGGTCGAATAAACGAAGGGTAACATCCTTCTTAGCTTAGAGACAATTGTTAGGAATTTGTTGACAAACGAGCAACATCATTTTTGTATTCTTTTATCAATAAAACGCATCAATTTCCTTCAAACTCTTTTACGAACATTGTGATGTGACATACGCCTCATTTCGTTCGGCTAGCCACCGAGCGGAATCGAGATACAACTCTTTATGAGAGTTTAACAACGTATTCATAGAACGCCCGAATTCAGGAAATTACTTTCCTAATTTCGCGGTCCGAGGGTCCCACTTCGGCTAAAGTCGGCGATCGGAGTTCTACTCACAATAATTTATTCAATTGAAGAAATTCCTAAATTAGCCTTCTTGATCGAGAATAGCAGTAAAATCAGGGGTCACGTGACAAACGGAACCCAACAAATAACGAAAGTGATTTACACAACACAATTTATATACAAGGCAAACTGATTGAAATTTAGCAGGAGCAAAAATAAATTGTTCATGGTTATAAAGAAGTATGCTCGAATGCAACGAGCAACAAGTTAAACGCTCGAGTACAACGAGCAACAAGTTAAAGCAAAAATTGTTCAGTAAAGACGCTCGGTAACAGCGAGCAACAAAAAGTTAAACCCTACAGAAAAGCAACAAAAACTGATCACTACTCAATATCAGATAGAACAATGTTGGAATCATCGAAGTCAGGGGCTTCAGTCAGATCAACGAGAGGATTTGGCAGATCCTCACCTTGTAGATCGACTTCGGCCTTGGTCTCGATATCAATCAGCTTCCCATTGTCGACAATATGAAATGGATGAGCTCCGACCACCCTGAATTCAGTCTCAGGATTCAGAAATTGAATTTGCTTGATGGCCGAGACAAAATAATCATCGACGCTTTTACTCCAGTTATAGAAGTTGGTTGCCGCCTTTTTCTTGTGAAGAAGAGCTTTCTCCTTCAATTTCTCAGCAACAGCAGCAGACTTCTCAACTTCTGCCCTCAGCTCGTCCATCTTCTGCCGACTCTCCTGCAATTCCTTCTTCAGTGCTTCCTCGACCTCTTTCTTTTTATCCTCAGCAACCTTTTGGGAAACCTTCAAAGAGTCCCTCTCCTTAATCAGTTCATTTTTGTCAGCCTTTAAGTTTTCCAACTCATTCTTTATGCGGTTCAGCTCATCCGAGAGGCTAGCCTCTTGAGCAGCAGACAATTCACGAGCCTCCCTCTGCTCGGCATTATAACCAGCGAAAAGACCATCAAGTTGCTTGGCCAAAAAATATGCAAGGTTGGCACCCCGAAGCAGATATTTGGCAAGAGTCATGTTGCAACGAGACCATTGGTCGGTAGAAAGAGTTCCAAAACGAGTACAGTCAGATTCAGAACAGATATATTGGCCAAATCTTTCGTCAAATTGTTGGTCCCATATAGATGTTTGTGGTGGGGTCGCAGCAGAAGAGGGAGCGTTGTCAGAAGAGGGAACAGCAGCAGCCTTAGCACTTGAACCTTCAACCTGCGGATTCGCCCCTTCGGACACTTTCTCTTTTCCTTTATCAATCCGTCGGCGGCGAATTTGTGGTTGAAGGGGAGAAATGGTTTGGATTTGGCCGCTAGGGCCCAATGAAACTGTAGCGCCGACAGCCACCACGTTTGAAGTTGGCCAAGGGGATGCCTCGGATGGAGAAGCAGTTGGAGTGGAGGTACTCAAGCTCGGGGTACTCAAGCTTGAAGACCCGGATGCCGCGCTCGTTGCATGGGTCTTCCTCTTCTTTCCCCCATGAAGTAAAGAAGCCATCCGGGAAGCCATTTTTTCTGCAAAGAACAAGAAAAACGAAGTAACATTAGAACTGATCAACTTAACAAATGCAACAACCAAAAGAAAACAGTTTTACCAAGTTCTGCTTTAACATCCGATGAAGGGATGTTCACAATGTCCTTTGTTTCTATCCTCCCATTAGATTTCATGTAACTCTCAACTGCTCGACACACCTCCTTCTCATGTTCAGCCAGTTCTTTCCAATCTGATGAGTACGAGGCAATCGATCGGTTAAAAAAGCTCGCAGTCCACTGGAGAGGAAACCGTGGAATTGGTCGGGATTCACCAGGACGGGTGAACCAGCAAACTCCATCGCCGATAAAATTGTATTTAAAGAAAAAAGGTTTAAAACCCTTCCAAGATTCAGAATACTTGGTGAAAAGAGTATAGCCATTGTGGGACTTCAGAGAGACCCAAGGTCGTCTTACTGATCCTTTTTCAAAGGTGTTGCATTGAGGGGCAAATAGGTAGAAAAAAATCGGAAGAGTGCAGGACCACTCCATGGCTGAACACACTTGCTGGAAGCCCCTCACAAATGCCCAAGCATTGGGATGCAGCTGGGAAGGGGCCACTCTCAAAGTACTCAAAACACCTATCTCAAAATCGGTAAAAGGCATCCTAATCCCTAACCGAGTAACAACTTCTTCATAAAAATAAAAACCAGGACTACCCGCCGAAATTTGACTGCAGACCCGTTCATTCAAACCCACAGGACTAATGGAGTATAGGTACCCAGCATTATCACCAGGACACGGCAGAATTATAGCCCGGGTTTGATCTAGTGAATTTTCTGTTGAGAGCTCGGATTGAGTACCAAGAACTTCTCGGTCCACCCAATCATATTGATCTGCGTTCGACGGAAATGGATAAAGTTCAGGATTAGAGACACACTTCCTCTTCATACCTGAGGAAAAGGGGGCACACTTGGAGTCAGAAGCAGAAAAACTTAACTATTTCAGTTCAAATACTTACGGCTACGGTCGGTTGGAGAACACCTCCCTTTCAGGGCAGAATTTTCCCAAACCGACTGAAATGTCTAATACCTCTCTATTTCTTCATTAACCTCCTCTGTTCTACCCTCTCGGCAATCCTATAGTGAATCACACCCTGCCTGAACTCTTTCAAAGTCTGAGGAAAACGCGTGGCTATCGGTTTAACACAAATTTCTGGGTTTCCTCCTTTATGTGTTCTTGGAACATCAGAGCTTACAGATTCCTCACTCATGATAAACGCCGCTTCAGTACCAACCCTAAGAAGTTAAGTGCAGCAAAACATAAAACAGACCTAAGAAACGCTACGGCGATCACTCAGTAAACATTAAAGGGGGATAAAGGACTTCGAAGGGCAAATGGGGTATACTATAACAGTGATTTGGAGCAACAATGATTTGGGGTTTTGTTCGAACCCTAGAAAAATCTTTTCAAAACTCAGGGAAGAAGAACCAGTGAAGATGCATTAAAAAAGAAAGTCCTCATCACATAAATGCAGCAGATGGTAGAAACGAACGCATGCAAAGAATCTAGAATAAGCAGAGAAGAAAGAGAAAATAATTGAAGAAAAGCAGAAATTCATTACCTGATATCAGTGAATAATCAAGAAATTGAAGAAGCGAGGACCACAAAGTAAGAAAACGCACTCAATGTAGTGAGGAAAACTGGTATGACAACAAGAACGCCTTTGATAAAATCTGGCTTCGATGATCAAGGTTACAAGAAAGCGATGAACAGAGGTGAGAGAGTTTGAAAAGTTTCTGAAGTTTGTTAGAATGAATTGTGTGAAACCGCCCTTTGGAATTCGTCTTAAAAACTTCCCTCCACTATCTCAAAAGGATTGGGCCTGAGTCAGAAAAAGCCCATTAGTATTGAAAACTGAATACGTGGCACCTCCGGTAAGTTTGAAATCATAACGTTCCATTTCCCTGTAAAGTAAAGGACACGTGTAAACACAGGAAGAATTGAAAGGTCACCTTGGGGTCAATCAAACGACAGCTCTGATAAAGGCACAAAAATGCTCGGGTACCTCTTTCAATCAGCAAAGTTCAGTCGGAAGACGGTTCGCTCGTCTCATTAACTCGGCAGGGCTCAAATCACCCAACCGAGCTTGGGGGGCTTATGTAGTGGACTTGTAGTAGAACCGAGCGTCGACCGACCGAGAGCCTCATTACCCTTACTAGTATGATACTGATACAGGGCCAACGATTGGATACTTACACCGAGCAAACTGGGTTTCTACATGTGGGTCACGTGCCGATGAGGTTAACACCGAGCACTGGATTTTCATCCTTATCTTTATCGTTTACAGTCTCATCCAAGCGTAACTACTACTCCTAGATTCCCACGACTCTTGGTTAGATAAAAGCAGTATTGGATTAAGTCTATCATCTACGGGATTTATGGATATGATCTTATCATAACCTCTACGAGTCCCACTTGAATTCTTCCTCTTCAGAAGGCTCATCAGAACGGCCCATGACACACAGGTAATCCCCTATAAGAACCACCATGCTATAGGGGCTAAGGTACGTCTTCTCATCCCTAAGTTGACACTAGCACACACATTGTTGACTAGGGAGAACCTGATTATCCCAACTGGATATTCAGAAATCCTAAAAAGTCCTATATTAACATCTTAGCTGAGATCATTCTTCAAGGCTCTTCCATAGCTTTAAGGTTGATCTTGGTTAAGGACACGACACTTAGGGTGTATGTATGTCTCCACCAAATCGAAGGCCTACATACATACACCACCGACGATGTATGTCTCCACCAAATCGAAGGCCTACATACATCGCCCCAGTTACGTTGTATTGTCTCCCCCAAATCGAAGGCCTACAATACAACCCCCATTTACGATGTATTGTCTCCCCCAAATCGAAGCCTACAATACATCACCATATTTATCCAATTTTAGTTATCCATTTCTTTCCACATAGTCCTTTCACACACAGACGTCATTACATATATAACCAAATAGCCACAATTTACTTTCATAATTATCACCATTCCAATATTAATGTAATGCCAAATATGCAAATAAATACAACCACCACTATTCATACATAACCACATCTTTCACATAAACAATTAGTGCAAGTAACCACAAAATTCACCTTTTCATATACTCATGCATAACCACATTTTTCACTTGTCCGAATTATTGATTCAAAGTCCTATCTTAGGGGTTCATGCCATTTATTTTCCTCAATTAAAAACCTAACCTCATTCTCTACTTCTTAGAGTTCCATAATTAATAATTAAGCCTAATTTCAACATTTTCCTTAGTTTCTAAATTGGGGTTTCTGATTTCCTACCCTAACACATAAACTCCTAGCCAACCCTTATATCTAAACACAAACCCTTTCCTAGAACAAGCCAATGCTCACTATATCCACCCCCTTACCTCAAGCACTTAAGGATGAGGGGATTCCAAGTGCCCTAAGCTTGAATTTGTCCACCAAGAGTTCAAAATCCACAAGAGTAGTAGAACCTATTATAAAACCATAAAAAGCAAATTATTGCTCACACCATGATTCTCATGCCAAGCTCCATGGTAAAGTGAAGGTCCCATGTTTAAAAATGAAACCCTCTATGAGAGGGAGGAGAGAGAAAATTCGAATTTAGAGAGGGAGGGAAGAAATCAAAGGCTTAGCACTTACTTGGAGCAAGAAGGAAGAAGGTTTGTTGGTGGAATGGAATGCACAACTTGAGCCTTGATTGATTTGAAGAGAAACCAAGGAGGTTGGAGGGAGTTGAAATTCGAATGGAAGGAGGGAGCCAAAGAGGAGGTTTCTATCTCATTCTCTTGGCTTTAAAGATGTTGGGGATGATGATTTGAAGTTTTGCTCATGGATTAATGGAAGAAGTGGTGCTTGATTCTTGAGTGCCCTAGGAGAGAGAGAGGGGGATCGATCTATGAGAGGGGAAGGGAGAATGGTGTTGTGTGTGTTTGTTTTATTTTGCCCCATCTTCAGCAGCAGCCATCGTGTGGCTGAGAAAGGCCAGCTTGGCCCCCAAGTTTAAATCTTATGGCTGGGAGTGCACCAGCTGGTCGCACGCACCTGGGCGGGAGCAGCGCGCGCCTGGGCGGGATTCTGGCACCAGCACCAGCGCTGGTGCGGTCAGGAGGGAAATTGGTGCGAATTGGTGCGGTCAGGAGGGAAATTGGTGCGGTCAGACACAAATCTGGTGTGCTGGGGCGCGCTTGGGCGCATGAGGGGCACGCCTGGGCGCGCCTGGTCTGCTGTTTGGCCACTTGATTTTCCACACTTCAACTTCCCATAACTTCTTCGTTACCCGTTGGATCTTGCTCAAATTTTGAAGCAAGTTTTCTAAAAATCCAAACTTCATATCCAACGGTGGAATTCTCGTCTGGAGTTGTAAATCTTTTATTCCAAGTTTTTCCTTATATTTGATAATTTTTATCATTTAACAACCATTTAATGTTTTATTTGCTCTCCACTTGCTCTTTCCTTCACCCTCATATCCTAAGTCTATTATCATAATAGCTAAACTTAGAAATTTAATTGAGGATGTTACAATAATAATAATCTGTTTGGTTGTTGTGTGCTTGTGTATTGTATTGTGTGTTTGGTCCTATTATTCTACCTAGCGTAATCCCACACCGTCGACGATCCGTCGTTCGGAATGCTTACTCTCTCCTGTTCGTTGGCATATCAGTGCTGCTGGTATTTCAACGGGCAGATGGAGTATTGCATGAATATCGCCATGTGGAATAAGTATGGAAGAGGATGGAAGCACACCCCACAAGGTTGGGCATGGACCGGTTACACGGAGATCGTGATTCCGGATCCGGAGCATCAACTGAGCGGAGCTAACCTGGAGCCACACTTAGGGCAAGTTAACGTACGAGGTTTTCAGAGCTATGAGGAGAAGGTCCGGTGCGAGCAGCAGAGTAATTCTATTGTAGCCGATGGGGTGGCACAAAAGTCTCACAACAATGAGGAAACCACCACACAAGCGGCATCGTCTTCGAGGGCGAGAAGAGGACGCAAGAAGGAGAAGGAGCTACACCCACTTGCCTTCAATAGGAAAGTTTAAGAATGGGATTCTAGTATATGTTGTGATGAGTGTTTTAAGTTAAGGATTACCTAAGTGATGAATCATCCATGTAACTTCTCTTGTTTTGAGATACGCCCCACTTTTGTACCATCTTGTGAAGAATGTTCAATGGCTTTTTGGAATACAGAGAACTATCTTGAACTGGAACAAAACATTTTCCTGAAAAACGTTTTTGTAAACTTGAGTGGATAAGTTTTGGTTTAGTAACAACTCGGTTTTCATTGAAGGAGGTTTGTGAACCCCAAGACTTTTCCATGGCGTTTTCTAATACTTCAACAATGTTTTAAAAAAAAATTTTGCCTTATTTTTACAACATTAATGAATAAAAGTCAATTATTTTGGGTTACGAAAACCGGGCTGTTACAACAGAGGCCCTCTCACAAATGCCTCTGTATGCGAGATTCATGAAGGATCGGAGTTGCTGACGAAGAAGAAGCGGGATGCTCACTGAGGAGACATTCCCGATAGTAGAGAAGTGTAGCAGCATCATCAAATCCAACCTTCCACCAAAGCTGAAGGATCCAGACAGCTTCACCATTTCAGTTAGCATAGGCAAGGAGTACTCAGGTATGCCTTTGTCTATGTTTGAAGAATTGAAAATAGGAGGGGTTAATCCTACCCCGGCATTACTTCAGTTAGCTGATAGAACCACCCTCCGCCCATATGGAGTGGTGGAAGATATTATGGTTAAGGTGAAAGATTTTATCCTGCCCTTAGATTTCATGATCTTAGATGTAGAAGAGGATGAAAATATTCCTCTAATTTTTGGACCGTCATTCTTGGCCACAGCAGGGGCAGTGATTGATGTGCCTAGGGGAGAAGTAATTCTTCGAGTGAATGGTGATCAAACTACAATTAAAATTTTTGAAAAACCACAAAACACCGCGGAGAATTTCGCTTTACTCATGTGCATTCAGCACTCGAATGGAGAGAGTGTTGGAAAGAAGTGGAAAAACAAGGTGTCACCCTTGAAAGGATCTTGGCAACCACCCTAACCTCTGAAAAGAGGTGACCCGTCAGGCTCGTGACGTTAAACAAGCGCTTGTTGGGAGGCAACCCAATGTTAAGTAACTCCCTTAGGTTTTATTTTTTTTTTGGCAAAACTATTAATTAGATTCTACACCCTCTCCACGCCTGGGCGTGGATTGAATTGTGACTTCATTTTTTATTTACACAACTACCTAAAACTAAACTACCCTAAAAAAAAGGGCAAAACTACTAGATTGGTCCTGTAAGTTATTTTTTGGTTGCGATTTCGTCCCTTAACTTTTTTTCGTTTCAAATAAATCCGTAAGTTTGTAACTTGTTTCAAATAAATCCTTCCGTCCAATTCTGTTTTAACACCGTTAATGGGAGCCTCCTACGTGGCAACCAATGGTCTTACAAGGCTAAAAATCAACGTTACACCCCAAAACGATGTCGTATGAGACCAAAATAGAAGCTTATTGGGCAATCCCTAACTGTTTTGGTTTTCTCTTTTGGCTCATATGACATCATTTTGGACGTGTAACGTTGAGTTTTAGCCACGTAAGACCAATGGTTGCCACATAGGAGGCTCCCATTAATGGTGTTAAGACAAAATTGGATGGAAGGATTTATTTGAAACAAGTTACAAACTTACGGATTTATTTGAAACGAAAAAAAGTTAAGGGACGAAATCGCAACCAAAAAATAACTTACAGGACCAATCTAGTAGTTCTGCCCTTTTTTTTAGGGTAGTTTAGTTTTAGGTAGTTGTATAAATAAAAAATGAAGTCACTGGTCAATCCACGCCCAGGCGTGGAGAGGGTGTAGAATCTAAGTTTGGGGGTGTGAAACAATTTGCTCCCATTAGTTCCCAATATGTCACCCCATACCTGGTACTTCGCAAAAATATTGTCCTATTTTCGTAGTTTTTAATTTTTATTTTGTAGTTTAGGTTAGTTTAGTTTGCTTGAGGACAAGCCAACCTCTAAGTTTAGGGGAGTGGACAAAATAAAAAAAAATTCAGATTTGAATTTTTCTCTCATTTTTAGTGTTGGTTTGTGTCTTGGTAGGAGTAGGTAATTATTCTAGGCTTAGGACTGTTTTTCTGATGATAGGTGTAAATACTTAGTTTAGGATTAGACTCATTGACTTTTGATACTGATTTGATTGAGCTGCGAATATTTTTGAGATCTGGTTATTTTGACAAACTTTTTGAGAATTTGTGATTAGTGAACTGACCTTTAGCCTAGTGAGATTTTGGGCCTATACTGAAGGTGTATGTGTTGACACCCAATTTTCTCCGGGGTCAAAAATATTATTTTGTAAAAATTTTGGTTAATTAAATTTTTATTTTCAATTTTTTATAATTGAATAAATAGTGAGGAAAAAATAAAAAGCTTGTTTGAATGTATTATTCTTGTGTATTGAGTTATTTTTGGGTTACTTAAAAAATAAGATTTTAAAAAAAAAATTAAATTTTAAAAAAAAGTTTGTTTAGTGCATTAAGTTATTTTTGTGATTTATAAAAAAAAAAAAAGGGGCCAAGTGGCAACATAAAAAAAAAAAAAAAAAAAGGAAGGAGGTGGTGTTGGGCCGTTTGGCCCAAACATTGTTAAACCTAATTCCCCTTCTCATTTCACGTAAAGCAGCAAGCAGCAGCCGCCGCTGCTGTTCCTCCTTCCTCTCCTCCCTTTCTTCAAATAAATCAAAAACCCTAGGTTCCCAATCTCTAAATCTCTTCCAATCTTCAGTTAATTATTGTTGCCATCTCTCAAAGCTTTCCTTTTCCATCCCAAAATCGTGAATCAATTCGTGATTCATAGACCAAATCGCGTTTCTCCTCTTCTCCTCGGTTCCCTGCATGAAATCCGGTCTCTCCTCCTTAATCTTCAAGCACGTTTTTTTGCATGGGTAAAAATTAATTGTACATGATTTCAGAGTGATTCTTTCTTCTCTTTGATTCAACATTCAATGCCTATAAAAGCAACAAGCACAAGGAAGGAAAAAAGGAGGGGACAGTGAAGAAAAAAAGAATGAAATAGAGAAAAAAGGAGGGGACAGTGAAGAAAAAAAAGAACGAAATAGAGAAAAAAGGAGGAAAAAAAAAACGAAGAAAAAGAAGAACAAAGGGGCGGAGCAACGGTGCTTTGATTCATCTTAATAGGTTTTTAATTTATTTTTTTTTTGTGTATTTTAATTTAATTTTTGTCTATATTCAACTTGAACTATAAGACTATAACTGCTTGATGATTATAAGGCATCTGAGTATGATTTTTGTGCGTTGATTTGGAGACCGGTTAGTTAAACTCTTTTCCGTTTGAATTCAAATCTTAGCTTTGTTGTATGTTGTTAATTTAGTTCAAAATATTATGGTATTTGTTGATTTGCTTATAACTGACCGTGGAAAAGAAACAATTGATTATGTGTATTACTAAAATTACAGTTTATGAAATTTGTTGATTTAAACTTGAAAACAATAAAGCATGATCAGTGTTATTGCAAGGTTGATGTAACCTATAGGCGTTAATGCGGTGAAACACTCGAAAATCAATATTCAAACTTTTCTTTTTTTATTCTAATTTCTAATTAAGACCGATGATATAATATCCAAAATTAATCGGGGTACTAATAATATTATGACATATTTAGTCAAATTTGTTAGTTGTGTTTTGGTAAGTCAATTTTTCTCACCCAAATTTGTTTAGTGGTGAGATCTTTAGGACTTCCTCTTCACACCCGAAAACAAATACTATACAATTCATCTTTAAAATAATATATTTTTTTTAGATAAAATCATGTTTAAAATAATAATTAATTAATTTTATTAATTCAGTATTGACAATACGCCTCTTGGAAACTCATTTTTTCTCGTATAAATGTCGAGGTCTTATGTATTCTCCTCGTCGCATAAATTCCATTTTTTTAAAGTAGTAAAATAAACGTTAACTTAATTTAAATTGCAATACAAATAAATAGTAAATTAAAAATATTTTTCTTTATAAAATTACATGAATTTTATTAAATAAGTATTAACAAAATGTGTTTTGGAAATTTACCTTTCCTTGCATAAAGGACAAGGTCTTGCATGTTCCTCTTCGCGTCAAACTTTTTTTTTCTAAAAAACATAAAATTAAAAAACTAAGAACTACGTAGCCTTGATTCCTCATAAAAAGACCAAGGGCAACCTTGTCAGGCACCACAATAAAAAATAATTTTTTTGGCAAACCAATTATTTAGGTCTTTTAATTAAAATCAATCAAAGGTACCATTTTCGAATGGGCGAACGGGGTGCTAATACCTTCCCCGGCCCGTTTTAATTAATAATTACTTTTTCCGCGTTTTTGCAACAAAATGCGATGGCGACTCCATATTGGGTCAACCGACCCCTACTCTAGGCGAGGCCCCGAGGGCGACCCCGGCCGCGACAGTATGTGATTTTTGAATTATTTCTAATTTGAAACCCCTATTTCTTTTATAAGTGTGTTTTCATTGGCTTTGTGTTCTAGAACTTGACCTGTGACTATTTCAAAATTGATAATTGTTTGCATGCATTAAGATGATTAAGGCACTGAAGATTGTGTTTTTCTGGCCTTCAACAGATTTTTGTTAAACATTATCCCTTAGTGGTCCACTTTGAGCCTATTGATATATGATTTCTTTGATACCCTTTTCATAAATGTTATATATTTTTGGTATCCTTTGAAATGTGAATGGTGCAATTGGGAATATGTTGATTCAGAAAATGTTGAGCTGAATGTATTAATTGTGATCTCTATTTCTCTTCCAAAAGAAAGAAAAAAGAAAAAAAAATAAAAATATAATGAAAAAGAGAAGAGAATAGAGAGAATGAGAATGAAAAAGAATGAAAGATAATTAAATATTGGAGTTGATATTTGTTATAAAACCAATGCTCCATTCATATGTTAAAGGGATGTTGTTTGATTACATAATTTTAGCCCTTTGTAATAATCCTTTGTTTCTTTTATCCCACCTTACACTTTTAGCCATGGCCTCATTACAACCAAAAATAAAGACCTTTTGATTTTTGTGTGCATTCAATAATTTCAGTGGAGATTTGGGTCTATGGTCAAACATATGGTAACACATTGTCATTAGATGAACTTGAGTGAATCATTATAACCTTTGATACACATGAGAGATACACACTGTGAGGTTGAGAGTGTTCACTAATCATTGGTTCTTGTTGAGTTTGTTTCTCTAACCATGTTTCAATTGTATGAATTGCTTGTGAAAATAAGTGTTTAAGTCTGTGAGTCGAAGTCCTAGATTAGGTGTGTACATTTTGATTTAGGAGGTAGTCCAGTGTTCTAGAGTTTTTATTTTACTTTTGCCTGGGACATGCAAATTACTAAGTTTGGGAGACTGATTTGGGTCTAATATATGATGTTTTGAGCATGATTTAGACTCCGTTTTACTATGGATTTGGCTTGTTTCTCTTGTAAATTTAGGACTTTTTGTATAGTTTTAGGATTTTGTTATTAGTTTAGAATCCCTTGAACGTTTTGATCCGTTTTGGGTATGTTTCAGGTACTTTCGGAGCTTAATTGAAGAAATAATTATGGAGTTGAAAAGAAGACGAAAAGACCTTGAAAATGATGCAAGAACGGAGCGAAACGGAGCCGAAGGTGGGCTGGCACGCCCAGGCGCCCAACCCACGTTGTCCACCAGCAATCAGACCTGGTGCTCCCAGGAGTGAGGTCCTGGGCGCCCAGGCACGCGAACCCCTTCCAGGCCCAGTTGGGCCACTTTCTGATGCGTTTTTGAGGGATTTTCTTAGGATTTGTAAATATATATTTATTTAGGATTAGAAACTAGGTTAGCAGCATTTAGAGAGGGATATTACATGATTTTGGAGAGCTTTAGAGGAGAAGAAGATCGGAGATTAGAAGATTGAAGATCTCTTCGCGGTAATTCTAGTTGTCTATGATTATGGATTACTCTTCTACTATTTCTGTTCTTATTTTCTCAATGTGTAACTAAAACCCTCGTGTTAGGAATTGGTGGATTTGTATGGATTAGTTTATTGATTTCATGAATTGATGTTTTTCCGTTTCTAAATCAAGTGTTTGATTGTATTTTCACTGTTATGCATGGAAGTAGCTAATCTATGTTTTGGATCTCTAATTCTTCAATTGAGAAATTAGGAATTAGAATAGGCCTTTCAATCAAACAATATAATTATTCAACCCGTAGGAATACTTTTGGATAATTATATAACTTGTTATAAATTCCGTTGTTCTTAATTAATGGTTATTCAATGATTTAATTACTTAAGGGATTAAGGGTTATCAGATTGAATAATAAACAGTAATTGCATAAGAGGAATCTAGTAATTACTACCTTAGTAATTTGTTCTTAATTTAGGGAAAAACAGAGATTCATGATAAATAAACAACGCCTACAATGAAACCATGTTCACTCGTTTTCTTAAATTGCTCAACACTTTAATTTATTTTTTGTTTTGTTTTTATTATATTTCAATTCAATCTTAATTAATTAATTAGAAACCAATAGATTTCTCTTTTAACTACTTTTTGGTGGAAACTAATTAAACAATATGCAATCCCTGTGGGACGATATGTGGTCTTATTGACTATATTACTTGATGACCCGGTATACTTGCCGATAGTCCAATAACATGTTTTATGAATAATCCCTTACTACGTAAGGACTTATACCTCTCGAGGGTCATTAACAATTTCTCTTTGTGTCTTTTATATTTCAAAACTCTTATTAATCTTTCCATCTCAATCCCGAGGCACCAAGCCACACATATAACTTCAGAGTTTCATTTTCTTTCCATCATTTTCCCTCAACCTTACAAATTTTAAAAGTTCCAGAATAACAACATAATACATTAGAGCATAACAATAAATAATTTTCACATGCCATATAATCAATAATAATAGAGCATCACAATTCCTTTCACATGCATACATGTATCTCATAACAACATGAGGTCTTAGTCCTTTCATATGAACTGGCAATCACACATAATCAAGTATCATCATATTACTAACTCTTAGACCCCTCGTTCCGACCTTTTAGATGGTAGGGAACGTCCTAATATACCATTATTTCACCACAGTGTCTTAGGAAGGCTTCTCTCTCACTTTGGGGTTCACAAAAATTTTCAAGTCCTTCGACATGAACTGCTCCTCTGCTCGACGTACGTCGCTAGTTTCTATACTCCTCGAATCACTACATTACTTAAGTTAATTACTGACTTTTACAACGCTTATTCAATTCTATATGAATACAGTAAAACATTGTAAATCAAAGGCGTACGTAAAGGTAATTACGTACATCAGAAATCAAAAATCTTATTTCTAAAAATTTCTCAATTCATTTTAAAACTTCACAGACACTAAAGACTTATAAAAATCATCAATAAAATTCATATCACCCAATTAATCCAAAGTTGGACTTAGCTTTTTGGACAACAACAAATACCTTTTTAGAAAATCACTTTAATAATTATAAAACTCAATCAACTTTTACATAATCAATAATACTTAAATTCCTAAGTCCTAAACAAAAAAGAATTACTTTTTAAATTCATGTTATCATGAAAATAAATTTTGGACAGCATCACTAACTTGACAAAAAAAAAAAATCACATTTAACATCATCTAACTTAACCAAATTTCTACAAAATCATCATTACTCAAAATCCTTAAGTTCCAAACAACAAAATTACTTTTTAAATGTAAGTTAGTATTTATAAAAATTTTGGGCACCAACTTACAAGTTTGGAAAAATCACTTTTAAATGACCATACATCATCCAAATTCCTAAGTTCTACACACAAAGTCATTTTTTTTAATGCTTGTATTAACATAACATATTTTTTTGGACAACATCTAAAGATATTAGTCATTTTAACAAAATAAGTTTGTTTAAAATCTTGTTTTCAAATATTAGTCATAAAATCAACTTTTCTAATGCCATAAGTCTTTTTCTAAGCCTTCATACATCATCAAAAAATCAAAAATACATGGAAATCAATATATAGCTTTTATAAAAATATATCAATCTCAATAAAATCTCATTCAAAAGGTGTGATATTTTTTTAACCAAAAAACATTTGTAAAAGAAAATCCATGTTCATTCACATACATTCAAACACATACAAAACAAACAAAATCCTCCTTTTTATTTCAATAAAAATTCGGCCATCCCTTCTTTTATCAAAGAAAAATTTGTTTCGTTAGATACTTGCGTGCATTCTTTGAAACCATTTGATAAAAAGTATATCATTTGGCCAAAACAAATAAAATTTCTAACCATGAAAACTCAAAATCTTTTTATCTCATCTTTTAGACTTTAACTTTCCAATAAAAATTCATTTCTCTTTTAAAAAAAATTTCTCATCAAACACATTACTAAAAAAAATAATCCCCATCATGAAAATGGTAATGGTTTAGAGGAAACAACATCAAACAATTACTTTACTCCTTTTAACAAATTAAAACAAATACATGTTCTTCAATATATCATGAAAGTAAAGTTGCTAGAGGTTTAGAAAATCCTTTTTAGAAATCAAATAGAAGATGGTAACATCAACATTTAGAGAATGCATAAAATCATTACAATACATGGAATATAAACAAAGAAGAAAGAAATAACTTAAGTTTTTGGGTTACCTCTCCTCTTAGCAATTAAAACCCTTAAGCTTCTAAGTCTCCTAAGTGCAACTCCTCTTCCTCCTTCCTCTCAAGGTCCACAGTTTTTCTCTTAAGGGAATAGGGAAATTTTTTTACTCTTTGTTTCTCTAATGTGTAAAAAGGTGATAAAGGTTCTAATGTATCTATTTATCGCGAGAATGAAGATTTCCTAGGGCTGCTTTAGTCAAGGGGGCATGCAACATAGGTTCAAGGAGGGCCTTGGCTCAATTTTTTTTTTTTGTTTTTGTGAGTGAATGTAACTCTTAAGGAGTCCACATTCATGCCTTGACTCAAAAATTTATGATACATGTACATTCATCCTTAGAAGAATTGAGTAGGTGTGTTTCCTCGGAATATTAATGATATTCTCTAAGCCTCGGTGCCAATAATAAAAGCTAGTGCAAGTCTCCATGAAGAAAATTCAAATCAAACATTAAACTACATAAAATAAAATAAAAATATATGAAATTCTCCCTCCTTCAATTAAGTTGGACGACACACATCATGACCAAGGGGGTGAAATTAAATTTTTTTTACAACATAGGATAGGCATCAAATACATATTTCAAAGTTGGTCCAAAAATAAAAATACTACTAAAACATAGAAAATCCTTTTAAATAAAATAATTCTAAAAATACAAATCTGGGCATAATTCAAAATTAAATATTCATTCATAAATAATACATTCTACAATTTATTATGAACATTTTGACACCAAAATCACATAATTTGGACTAACTATAAGAAAGTTATGAATTTATGAAAATTCTATAGACTTTCTCCACAAACTTAAATCAAACCACACATGTTGTAACACCCTGATTTGGTGACTTGAAAAATATTTAATTTCCATATTAAAATCGTAAAAATGAGAGTAAAATTTTTTTTAAAGCATTGAGCCTTTAGTATCAAAACACATTTACACAAATATTATATTCTCAAAACATTTCTCCCACTATGAGTCATTTATCACGCCTCATGGTACTCAATCAAGTTCCCAAATCAAGATGCCACGTACACCATATGTCAAAACTTCTTTCTCAAAACTCATTTCATAAATTATTACTTCAAATAAAATAATGGTTGATTTGCGGAAAAAGACCTTTCATTTATTCATTAAACTTTATTTCAAAATCTCATGACACCATTACATTATTATCCAGTTCCAACATATGGTATTTGACAAAATGGGGTTACATAGGTGTAGAGTAATATATCTTAGCCATGTTGAAAGGGGGTTCACAGATAACATCGAATACCCTAGACTATTGGTTTTCATCGCGTATCATCAACTGCAGGTGCCTCTGCGAACTCGAATCACCATCCAGCGATGTTACTCGAACATAACTTTGCCTTCCTCTAGATCGGGATCCACCTTGGAATCGTACTCGTGAGCCACTTCTTGCTCCACTTCTTATCCCTTTTCCATCTCTTGCTTTTTAACATTCCGAGCCTCCTCTTGAAAAGTGGGTATAGGGGATTCTACTTACTCTGTCATCTATGAACATCAACACGGAGGTCCATAGGAAAAGGGGAAATAAAGAGAGTAAGCGATCCAGATGAGATTAACGTCGACAATATGGGCTTACAATAAACAGTATATCAAGACACAAACAAACATAAATAACGCAAATATTTAACATATAACTATAATCAATGGTTCTGCAAAATAAATGTACCTATCTTAATAAAATACTTAGCACAACTGATAATTAAATACCCGCAACTCCCTTTCAAGAACTAATTTCTTCCCTGTCGTGCTTTGTTTGCACTTTGCCTCTTGAAAATTACTTATGTACCTGTTCTTTCTGCCAAACACAATATCTAAATATATCTCACGGTACCTTTACCCCACATAGCGTTACAATTAGAACAAGGTATTCTAAAAAGTAAACACTTGGAAAGGATTGAATTAGATCTCGGCAGCTTCAGCCCCTGACTGCCTACAATATCTTTACCCCCCAGATTGTATTCACTTAAAAAATTTTATTGGAAAAAATCAAATCCAATTTTTATCGAGAGATGTAAAGTTTGCAAGTAAATGTGAGGGACTAAAATGAATACAATCTTGTAAATTTATTGTTATTGTAGTGAGGGACTAAAGTGAATTAAAAGTTTTAAGTTAGGGACTAAAATGAAACACGAAAACATTGCTAGGGACTAACGTGAGTAACTTTTTAAAGTGAGGGACTAAAGAGGAATTATTGAAAAATCAAGGATTAAAGTGAAAGCTCCTTACAAAGTGAGGGACTAAAGTAACAGTTTAGTCAAATAACTATCACTTTAATAAAATGAATTGAGTAATATGTCACATTGTTCCTTGATTTTGTGGGTACTAGTCAAATTAGTCCATGAGATTATAGAAATTCCAAATTAATCCTCGAAATAGCAAAATGTAAGTCACATTAGTCTCTGACATTAGTGGTCCATAAAGTCAGGGGCTAGTTTGATGTGTGCTCACAATTCCAGGGACTAATTTGACTGATAGTCAACAGTTTTTGTTTTTTTTTGGCAAAACCAACGTCGTTTTGGCCTTTCCGTTAGTCCACGTTAAGGATCACTGATGGTCAATAATCTCAGGGAATAATGTAACTCACGTTTGCCTAACTCAATGACCAATTTGAAATATCGAAAAACCGAGGCATTAAATTGATTGCTGCCCACAAAGTCAGGGACTAATCTGACATATATCTTAAAATGAATTTATTCTTAAATAATTGTCACTTTGAAAACCTAATACAACACTAATTGCTACTTTTACAACTATATCATCATCTAATTAATACTCCTATAAGTTAAGTCTTTTTAGGGATTTCACGTAGATTAAGAAATGAGTAAATGATGTAAGAATTTGATATGTTTAGACTAAAATACCCCCATTTAATAATAGGAGAGAGAGTAATAATAAATGTATGACGATTATATCGAAGAGAGATAGAGAGATGGGTGGTGAAAAAGATTATATAATAAATAGGGGTATGCTTGGAAAAAGAAGTATAAATGAATATTGAGTTTCTAAAAGAACATAACTTATGAGATAAAATGAAAAACCTATATGAACATAACTTATGGGACGGAGGGAGTAGGAAAGATAATAAGTTGAGAAAATTGACCGATTACTTCATAGAGATAAAGGGCAAAAATAGTAAAACAAGCATTAATTTACTAAAATAAAACACATTAAATATATTTCTTAATCCACACACTATAACCTTAATTGTCAATTATTTTGGAATGAATGAAGTGTGTGTGTGTATATATGTATATGTATAAATATATGGGATTTGCTAACATGTACTCTCTCATTATCAAGAAGGATCATGTTAGCAATGTGTACCTTATTATTTGGTCAAAAATAACCAACTTTACTTTAAAGAATCAAGGTAATTATCAAGGCTATTTTAGTAAAATGAAAATTATTAAAATTAAAAAAAAATCTCTCCTCTCTCTCTCCTCTCTCCCCAATCTCATTCGTCACCTTCACAGAATCAAGGTTGTTTGTTGTGTTGTGTTGGGTGCCCCTTCCTCCACTTTTCCCTTTTTTTTTCTTCAATTAATGTTTCTCCTCTCTCCCTTCCTTCTTTATTGAACACAGAAAGTGAAGAAGAAGAAGAGCAGAAAAGAAGAATGAATTGAATTGAATTGAAGAAGGCTCGTTTCACTTTCTCTATCAACTTTCAATTTACTCTTTCTCCAACCACAACTATTAGCCGTTAAGAACTTCTTCATTATTAAAATCAAAGCAAAACATTCAAGCAGCAAAACGGGGGGAGTAATTAATTCATCAGCAATAGATAATATCATTGTAGTGGTGGAACTTGTGACACCCTCATTTTATATCTTGAAAATAATTAATATTTCCAATGATTGAATACTTGCTATCAAAAGTCGGGACTGAAAATTTTTTCCCTTTTTAATGTTTACTTGCTTATTTATAAATCCTTCTTTCACGGACAGATAAATTGAATTCGGCGTAATATTATTTTAATTACTAAAAGGCTCTCGAGACAATGTCTTTTAAACATAGTAAAACATCTTCGTAGTCCTTATTAAAATATATTATTTGTCTCTCGAGTTTGATCAAATGTATAAAATACAAACTTATTGCCGAATCCTTTTTGAATCAAAATCAGAGTATGCGGAAGTAAAAAGTAATACTTGTGGGACACTGCTGAGGTAAATAAAACATAACATATATATATATATATATATATATATATCATAACGTAAAACCCCATCAGTATCATCAGTAGCAAGTAGTAAGAGTCGAGATAGCAAGTTTGGTGAAATATATACAAACCAGCTGCATAAAATAAACCTCACTCTAAGACCTCTCAAAACATATACAGTATATCACATAATCCAAAAGTAGAAGTCCCAGAGCAGGTCATCCATGTCATCAGCAGCTCCTCAGATCCTCCACAGCTCTATCCCTGGGATCTAGGATCCAAAACATCCACGGTATGCAGGCTCCTATGAACCAGGTCCACCTCTAGCAGAAACAGTCGGCTCGACATGCACCTCCTCCTCGTCCTCATCCTCCACAGGGTCCTCCTCGACCTCGCCTGACTGTGTAAAGACCCCACCACTAGATCTAGGATCTGCAAAAGCAGTCCTCTCGAAATCAGTCAGACCAGGAGAAGGAGTCTCCTTAGTGACAACTCTATGGGAGGAAGGATGAGAACGAGTGGCAGCTTTGAAACGAAAACTATGAAATCGACGCACAGGTCGAGCCGGGGGTGGTCCTCTATATGTATAAAAGGGTGGAACATGCATAGTGTAGACTAAAGGGATCCTAAATCGACGAGGTCGCACTCGCACCAGAGGGTTAGGGTGGTAGAGAGTGATCTCCACCTCCCCCTCAAAAGTGGCACGGTGCTCCTCGTACGTCCATATACCAGTAGGGATAGGGCGTATCTCGATGCAAGCTAGGTATCTGGCCATTACCTAAACAGGGCACAGGGAGTAAGTATACACATATACATAATTGATAAAGACTAAAATTACATCCACAAGTATAACATGGACAGATAATAATGCAAGTACATATGAGCACACCAAATTTTCAACATTATATCTCTTATGATGCAGGTGGCATGATGCATGATTTTCTCTCCACAGCTGAGGCCTCTAAACGTCCATCTTGGACGTCCATCCAATACACCCTTGTGTTCCCGGAACACTGACATTCGTTCCCAGAACGTAATGTCAAACCATACTTGGATAATAAGCATCACTCCCGGAGTGTGCAACACGTTCCCAGAACGCATACGTTCCCAGAACGCATAAAAACCAGGTCCCGGAAACTGGCCACATTCCCAGAATGTGTCATCAAGTAGGTTACAATTTGGTACTCCCGGAGTACCCTCTTCATATTCCCAGAATATGATAAACGTTCCTACCAACCAAACTTCCATTCTATATGGATGCACAATCATCAAGGTTGGTTTTATCTTTACTTTAATTACTGCGATTTAGAAATATTTCAATTTCTCTTTTGAATGATTAATTTGAGGCATAATCCTTGGCACAAAAATTCTCTCTTGAATTATCTCAAAAACATGCCATTAGGCTTAGAGTGGGAAAACATAACCAATGGTACTTAAAAAAGACTTAACTTTTTATTTTTCAAATTCCGGTACTAACCGGTTACAGTCTCAGGCTAACCGATTAGAATTACAGACCTGAACTGTTTATCATTGAAATTCAGAAAACCCTTTTTCTTGAATTCTCTACCCAATCCATAAACAAGTTTTAACATTGTTTTACACATCAAAACCATTGTGTTTATCATTCAAAAGTCTAAATCACATTGTATTTCCAAATGAGCATAATTTCCTCTTGAAATTATCTCATTAAATTAAGGTATTAACTCTTATCCTTCAATCTGAGCCATGACAGTATAATCAACTCATTCTCAGATTGTTTCCAATGAAATTAAAGTCTAGATTTGAGTAGAATTAATAAGACCACGGGACTGATTTTATAAACTTATTTTCTTTTGAACTTTTACAGTGTCTAACCGGTTACGAATGTCGAGTAACCGGTTAGATTATGCAGTCAACACACTAAATTATGAGGTTTTGACAACCAATTCATTTCACTACTCAAATCTAACCCAATTTCAACATTTAACAGAGTTCATATACCTTAAGCAAATATGTTTAACCACAGAAACATATTCAATTTGCATGCATTAAGTTTCTTGTATCAAATTGCATAAAAATCAATATAAACACAATTCAACATCACAAAACTTAAAATAAACTTTCAGATCCAGATTCAGGCATCAATATCAATTGCATGCATTAACATAAAGTTGCTCAAAACAGAATTGAGCTAAAATTTGGCCTCCAAGCCTTTGTGCTTCATACACATAATGCCCTTTTGAGTCTTTGTTGACTCAAGTCCTAATTCACTTGATTTTAGTCCAAATCTAGTATAAGGTAAGCTTCTCCCATACCTCAAAGTCGTGTTTGATGAGGATTATCACTGAAATTTGAAGAGAATTTCCAGACTCCACAGAAACCCAAGTTCTGCCCTCAACCACGTTTTCCAGCAACAAGGTTCAAAAACCAGTGGATTTAACATAGGAATTGACCAAAGAAATTGGGGAAAACAATTAGAACTTGATCTGGGTAACATGCACTAGGAAATAAAAGTGATTTGTAGCTTAAACGTTATCTGTGCTTACCAGAATCAAAGCTCGAACTCAGCTTCCAGAACCAAGAGAAAACAGAGTTCGGTTTCCAGCTCCAACTTCTAAGGTTGATTCCTCCTCACACAAGAACCCTCAGCTTACAAGTTGTGTATCAATGAAAGGCCCTTGATTCAAGCTTTTCAGAAGTGTATCTCTCACTCTCTAACTCTCAAGGAAGGAGATGAATTTCTCTGAACGAATTTGAAACCCTAATAGCCCATCTTCAACACAAAAATGCAGAATCAACCTCATCACCTCAGAAATTCAGCATTTTATAGAGCAATTCGTGTGCCATGCAAGGCGACACGCGTTTTCCACTGAATTAGAGCTGTATTCGTGGCGATTAAACGAATTAATCAAGTGATTACTCATCAAAATCCACTAACCCAGTTTCTGTGTTCATCGTCTAACCGGTTACAGGGCATTACTAACCGGTTAGATCAGTACAAAATTTAAAAATTAATATTTTTAAATCTTTCCCTCCAAGAACTTTTTCAATATTACATTTAGGTCCTAACCCAAGGACTAAAATGCAATATCCTTATCTTTTTGTATTTATTTGCCATATAAAAATATTTCAATTTATTTTTATATTTCAGGCTAATTAAATACAATATATAAACTTGGGAAATTCATATAAATTAATAATAAAACTTTTATTATCAATTTCCTTATTATTCGGGACTGGTCCGATCTTCTATCTGGACTAGTCTAGCTTCAAAGGTAAGGTTTTCCTTCAAAGCTAGGTCATCAGGTTGAATTTTCAAAATAACTGATGGGTCATGCACATACTTCTTTAATTGAGAAACGTGAAAGACGTTGTGCAAATTGGATAGAGAAGGTGGTAAAGCTAGTTGATAAGCAACGGGACCGACTCTTCTAAAGATTTGGTATGGACCTATACACTTGGGTGATAGCTTTCGGGTTCTCAAGGCTCTACTAATTCCTTTCATTGGAACTATCCGAAGAAACACATGGTCTCCCTCCGAAAACTCGATTGGTTTCCTTCTTTTGTTAGCATAACTCTTCTGCCGACTCTGAGCCGCTTTCATCTTTTCTTGAACCATCCTGATCTTCTCAGATGTCTGCTGTACTATTTCCGGTCCAACCACTAAATTCTCCCCCACTTGGAACCAGCATAGCGAGGTTTGACACTTCCTTCCATACAAAGCTTCAAACGGTGCCATCCCAATGCTCGCATGATAGCTGTTGTTGTACGTGAATTCTGCAAGAGATAGCACTTGATCCCAACTTCCTTGTTCTTCAAGTGCACAAGCCCTTAGCACATCTTCCAAAGATTGAATAGTCCTCTCCGTCTGACCATCTGTCTGCGGATGATATGCAGAACTCAATTTCAATCTTGTTCCCATAGCATCATGCAGACTTTTCCAGAACTGCGAAAAAAATCTGGGATCTCGATCCGACACAATACTCGAAGGCACTCCGTGAAGACGAACTACCTCCTTAATATAGATCTGGTTAAGCTTATTCAAAGGATAGCGCATATTTATTGGAACAAAATGCGCCGACTTAATTAACCTATCCACAATCACCCAGATTGCATCATGGTTTGCTGCTGTCCTTGGCAAACCAGACACAAAGTCCATTGAGATGCTATCCCACTTCCATTGAGGGATACTCAAAGGTTGCAACTGCCCTCCTGGTTTCTGGTGTTCCACCTTAGCTTTTTGGCAAATTAAACATGAAGCCACATACTCTGCAACATCCTTCTTCAATCCAGACCCCCAAAACATCTTCTTCAGATCCTGATACATTTTGGTTGATCCAGGATGCATACTCATCCGACTTTTATGTGCTTCATCAAGAATCAGTCTTCTAACCTCCTGATCTCTTGGTATGCAAATCCTTGTTATGAAACGAAGGATTCCATCCAACCTAATCTTTGAAATCAGGTTCCTTTCCTTCTGAACCTAATCTCATCTTTTCAATCAACTCTCCATCCGCTCGTTGCAACTCCCGAATTCTTTCCAAGAACTCATTTGTGATCTGCAACATTCCTAACTTAATACTTGATGGCTCCACTTGTGTCAACAAGCTCAAGTCTCTGAATTCCTCAATCAATGTCGCTTCCTTAACCATCATCGCACTTATGTGGATTGCTTTCCGACTCAAAGCATCTGCAACCACATTTGCTTTACCCGGATGATAGTGGAGTTTGAAGTCATAATCCTTTAAAAACTCCATCCACCTTCTTTGCCTCATGTTCAACTCTTTTTGATCGAACAGATATTTCAAACTCTTATGGTCACTAAACACTTGGAACATAGTGCCATAGAGATGATGTCTCCATATCTTTAAGGCAAACACGATCGCAGCCAATTCCAAATCGTGTGTCGGGTAATTCACCTCATGATTCTTCAATTGTCGCGATGCATAAGCCACTACTCTTCCTTCTTGCATCAATACACACCCCAGTCCTTGTTTAGATGCATCACGGTACACTTCAAAGCTCTTGTGAGGATCAGGTAAGATTAGCACCGGAGACGATGTTAACCTTTCCTTCAACCCCCGGAAACTACTTTCACACCTGTCGTCCCACACGAACGGTTGATCTTTCCGAGTCAACTTAGTCAAAGACAATGCAATCTTGGAAAATCCTTCTATAAACCAACGATAGTATCCAGCCAGCCCCAAGAAACTTCTCACCTCAATTACAGTCTTGGGCTGTTCCCAGCTTAGTACTGAACTTACTTTTGCTGGATCCACCGCAATTCCTTCCTTAGAGATTACATGCCCTAGGAACTTCACTTCATTCAACCAAAACTCACATTTCGTAAGTTTGGCATATAATTGCTTCTCCTTCAGGACTTTTAACACTATCCTGAGATGTTCTTCACGCTCCTCCGGACTCTTAGAATAGACCAAAATATCGTCTATAAACACCACTACGAATAAGTCCAGGTATGGTCTAAAGATCCGGTTCATATAATCCATAAAAATAGCAGGTGCATTAGTCAATCTGAACGGCATCACAACATACTCATAATGATCGTATCGAGATCGAAATGCAGTCTTGGGTATATCCTCCTCCTTTATCCTGATCTGATGATAACCTGATCTCATATCAATCTTGGAAAATACTGCAGCTTGTAACATCCCCAAATTTTAAACCCGAAGATAAATAAATAAATAATAATTAGAATAATTAAAATGGAAATAATAAACCATAAATAGGTATTCCAAATGAGAATCCTAGCATTAGAAGAGAATAATAATAATACTAAGCTAATTAGAGAAGAAAGGAGCGTTAAATCGAAGTTAGGATCGGGCCAGAAAAATAGATAATCCGGTACTAAAATATAACATAGGGTAGAAAATAAAAATAAAAGATTTAAGACTCCAAAAGCAATTTCCACCGTTGGATATGAAGATACGATTTTTAGAAGGTTGCTCGTCAAATTTAAGCAAGATCCAACGGTGCACGAAGAAGTTATGGCTGTTTGAAGTTGGGGAGAAAATAGCTGAAAAATAGAAAAGTGAAGTAGCAGTACCTGAAGGTTTCGCTTAAGCGAAAATCCGTCGCTTAAGCGAAAACGTGAAACTTCCCCACTGAAGGCATTTCGCTTAAGCGAAACTGGTCGCTTAAGCGAAAACCGGTTGTGTCACTTACTGAAGCCATTTCGCTTAAGCGAAAACTGGTCGCTTAAGCGAAAATCGTTCGTGTCATTACTGGAGCCAATTCGCTTAAGCGAAAATGGTCCGATTGGCTTTAAAACGCGTGGAGACCTTCTTCCTCACTCACTCTCCCCCTTTGTTTCTCTCTCTTCCTCCGATCCTCCTTCTTCCTCCCTCCTCCACGGCCCTCACCGGAGCCACCGCCGCCCTAACCACCGCCCCTCGAGCCTCCTTCCCTCTCCATAGATCTCTCTCTCTCTCTCTCACCTTCCCTTGCTCCCTCTCTCTTTCTCTCACTTGGCTCCCTCTCCTTCTCCACCACCCGCCGGTCGCCGTCGCCCAGAGCCGCCACCGCCACCTTCACCACTATCCACCACCACCATCATAGCCTCTCCCTCATCCATTCCCTCTCTCTCACCGTGAGCTCTCTCTCTCTTCACGGATCCCACCGGCGCCGTTATCGACCCGTGATCGTGCCGGGCTCGTGTCGGGAACCTCGAAGCTCGAAGCTCTTGCCTTGGTCCAGCCACGATCGTTCCCGCTAACGAGGAGCAACACCGACGCCGTCATCGTCGCCGATCTAAAATCCAGGTTCTATTTAAAAAGCCCGAGGTAAGAGGGTTCGCGTTACCTTTTCTTAAGAAGTAAATTCTAGGATGCTATAGTGGTAGCTGAGAATAGGGCAATTAAAAAGTATGTTAATGAACCTTAGGGTAACCCTCGTGGATATAAAGGAAGTAAATAAAATTGTATTAGAAACCACACTTTAGGGAATAAAAGGAATGAGCGTAGAATAAGGCTCGGAACGAATGAGCGTAACTAGAATATTAAAATAGTTAGAATAAAACAAAAACGTGAGCAATCATAAAAATAAAACCATAGGGGAAGTAAAAGGACAAAAAGGGTAAACGAAATAGGCAAAAGAGATAGTAGAATTAATGAATTAAAAGATAATAAGTATAATAGTACCCGAAGAGTAAAGTGAGATAAAGGAGGGATTAGTAATGGAAATAATAAATATGTACAGGACCGATTAGGGCAATAGGTGCAAAATAATGAATTAGATTTAAAAGGAAATAGGAAAACGATAAGCGGATTAATAAGAAGATAATAAAACGAAGAGAGAGTACATTATGAGGGAAGTTAGATAGAAGAATGTAATAAAAAAATTGAGAAGCTAGATTAAGTAATAGAGCAGTTAAATAAAATATAGTTAATGAAATAGGGATAATAAGCTAAGTAAGAGTGAAGGATAAATGAAATAAAGAAATAACTAAGAATTAGTAACGAGAACTAGAATATGCTATACTTGACTGTACTAATTAGAGTTGGATAAAATTGAGGGAAACTAACAAAAAGAAAAAGAGTAAAGTAGAAAATGTAGAAAAATGTGATAAGTCATAAACGAAAATAAAGACCAAAAGATAGAGACAAGTATAAAAGAATTATTTAAATTATAAGAAAAAGAAAAGGAAGAGAAGAAGAAAAAGGAAAAGAAAGAAGGATATTAAATATAGTGAAAAGTAAACAATGTGATAACAAGTCCTTAAGTAAGGAAATGAAATAAAAGAGAAAATACAATAAACCAGAAAAAGAGAAAAGATATATGACTAAGAAAAAGGATAAAGTGAAAGAGAAAGAAAAGAAAGAGAAAGAAAGAAAGTAAAAGTCCGATGCGAGCCTGTGAAGGCGTATCGGCATCGATGCAAGCCTGGTAAGGAGTGTCGATTAAAAAGGAAAGTAAAAGAAAGTAAAGAAAATGGAAGTCCGATGCGAGCCTGTGAAGGCGTATCGGCATCGATGCGAGCCTGGTAAGGCGTGTCGATTAAAAAGAAAATAAAGGAAAGGAAATAAAATGGAAGTCCGGTGCGAGCCTGGTAAGGCGTATCGGCGTCGATGCGAGCCTGGTAAGGCATGTCGATTAAAAAGGTAAAAGGAAAAAGGAAAAATGGAAGTCCGGTGCGAGCCTGGTAAGGCGTATTGGCATCGATGCGAGCCTGGTAAGGCGTATCGATTAAAAAGGAAAAAGAAAGGAAAATGAATAATGAATAAGGGAACTCCTAGCGCTCAGTACCGTACTGCTGGCTGGGGCTGGACTACCTAATGAAATTGGAAAAAGAATAAAAGAATGGGAAAGGAAAGGATGAAAAGAGAATCAATAATTAAAAGAATGTGAGAATAAGTGAAGAACTAAAAAAGATTAATTATGTGAATAACTATGAATAAAATATATTAATAATTATGTAGGCTTAGTTATTTGCTATGTCTTCTTTTAGGATTTATCTTTTTAAGTTCTGTGTAATGCTACCCTTCTTGATATAATTTTACAGGTACGGAAGCGGAGCTTACACTGTTGCGGGCCGAACTGGAAACTCTCCACCACGTGGAGTGAAATTATGATACCCCGAGTGGATTTTATTATATTAAAAACTGCTATTTTTGTAATTTATAATATGTGTAGTATTATGCCCTGAAACTGGTACTAATCGGGCGTTAGGATCTGAACTGAGTTTTAATCTGTTGTGTTTATGTTTTTAAGTAATTCTGGACTGACAGGTTTTGTGAAGAGAATTTTTGGGAAGTCCGAAAAACAGAGGAAACTCTGTCGGATTTTCGAAAAAACCTTTCATAAGAAATCAAATTCAAAAATGAATTTTCAAACTCTGATTTTACTAAAATCTAAAATTAACTAATAAAAGTGAGGATGTTACACAGCTCCCCTAACTTGATCCATAAGGTCATCAATCCTTGGTAAAGGGTACTTATTCTTAATGGTGACCTTATTCATCTGTCTATTGTAACACCCCAATTTGGACTTAGAATTTTCACTAAAAATTTGCGCCATTTTTTTTATAACATCATCAAAATCAATTCAGTTTAATTCTTTTACAAAAAGGTTTTCATATATACAATTTGATTCATTTGGTTTACAAAAATGTTTTGATACTTAGACTCGCGTCATAAAATTCCATTTCCAAAAAGAGATGTTACCATCCAACACATTTCCAAAAACTCATTTTCTCAAGGTCATATTTAGTCGATGGTTAACTTGCGGAAAAATAGTTTAATTACTTTATGAACATGATATATAACAAAAGAAACTTCTTTTATTCCATTTCAAAGAATCCTTTATTACAACAGGGGTTACATTCGGGATAGAGTAATTATGTCCTACCCATCCAAAGATGGTATACAAAATAAGGAATCTACTAACTTAGATTACTATTCTTCATTGCTATCCTCCATCACAAGTATCTGAAAGATCCCTCGGCTTGCCGCTTTTGCATCCTCCTTATAGATATACTTCATCTCACGATCATCTTCCAACTTAAGCAACCATCACTTGAAATGCTACATGATCTGACATCTGTGAACATTGTCCCCAATGTCCACAGGGAAAGGAAAGAAGAGAGAGAGTCAACGATCCGGACGAAATAGTCGTCGACGGCATGGACTTACTCTAAGGGATCACATTATAACTCACACACATACAACTTTAACAAAGCATAAGCTTTACATTATAACATTATCCCATTAACATCTCATAGTTATCATGGGTTCACCATAATCATAACATTACTACGTTATCCTTATCATATCATCAAAATTTAATCTCATTATTCAAGTGTTCCATACTCATAACTTTCCACTAAGTCTTTTCACAACCATCAATGATTTAGGGAGGGAAATCATTGAGGCAAGGGTAGGTTAGCACACACGATACATCTCCTCCTTCAATATCCAACCACAACCTAGTTTGGAAAGCAGATGGGACGCACAGGAATCCTAACCACACAGGCATCGAAGTCAAAGGGTACGTACCAGCTGAAACCACACATGTTGGCCAGCAAACAAAACATAGTAAACAACTCGACATCCGCCATGTTGGAACCATCAATATGGCCAACCGCCTATGATCGTCGTAAGAAAATTAGTGACTTTTAGCCTTGTTCAGATTCCCTCTACACCATCTAGTATTTGCTCAAGGGGGCGACAGCTCTATCCCTAGTTCCGGTTGCAGTCCTTGCTACGATCAACGCCCGACAAGTGACCTTGACCATTGTAACTTCGTCCTGCCTAGGGAAGCGCTCTTAGGCTTCTTGACGAGTCACCGTCCTTGTCCTCCCTTATCACAATTAACTCCTGAGTATCCGTAGATAAACAGGGTGTCTTTCCTCTCCACTACTTCACTCTCAACGCGTAGTTAGAAAGGATTTAAGCTTAGAGTCTTTTAAGTCTTTTCAGTCTTTTATTAAACCTAAGTTTGGTCGACCCATTCTAAGCCGCACTTCTAACGGGCCTTGACCTCTAAGGGACCACAGCAAACACCTCCCTATAGTACAGTGGAATCCACAGGACATGAACCACGGCGAAGTCATTCACTTGGCCAGTCACTTAAAGGGAAAATAAAACGTAGTCATTGTGCCGCTTGCACCATCACTGTACACTAATAACGATTCCACCATTTCATAAAATTCATTAATCTTTATCATATTTTCTTTTCATACCATAATTCCAAATTATACCAAGATATCCAATAATCTCAATCATATCCATCAATCACCATTTCTCAATTATACAATTTTCATGGATACTTCATCACATAATTTATCATTATTTTCCAAAGCCATATAAACAGAATAACATATCATAACCAAACGAAATCAGACAACCAATAATAGTTACTGTCGCAACACAGGACGACAAAACATACCACAACCAATTGTCGTCTCGTATATTGACAGATAACTTAGGATTCCGACTTTTGAGATGGTCGAAATCGTCCTAATGTTACCATGGTGCCATTGTGTCTTAAGATGTCTACTCTCTCACCTGAGATCCACGCTTACTCTGATTCAATCTCCGTGTCCACAATTCCAACAACTCGTTCACTTTTAATTCCCTTTATTTCTTAAACGATGAACGACATACAATCAATGTCAAGCAAGTACCTTATACTATCTATTCACTAATGTAAGGACTAAACCCAAAGTACCAAAGTACCTTAAAACAGAATTCCCTTTTTAAAACAGAAACCCTTTTTAAGGCATTAGATAACTTAAAATAATTCCTTTTTGGAAAACATACTTTTAACAAATACCACTTTCTTAAATAACCTTTGAAATCAAAAGATTTTGTATTAGAATATACAACACTTGGAAAGTAAATCATTCCTTTGCCGAAAATCAAGACCTCTTAAACATTACTAAATAAAATCTTTAAAACCAATCATCAAGTCAAAATCACTTTTCAAAGACATACAACCATTATCATCCACACATTTATACAAATAAAACAACACTTTATTTAAATAAATAACATCAAATCATACTTTCACAGAATCACTTTTATAATTTCTTTTATACTCTATACACTCATATTAAAGGTCCTATAAAAATCCTTATACTAATTCATTCCAAAACAATTTTTATAGTTGATGCAACAAATCTAGAATTTTGGACAGCAGACCCTACGAGTCTTGAAAAATCACTTTTCTCACCACTGGTTTATCGGAAAGACATGCCACTTTTTCCTAAAATTTCTTTACAAGTTCTAGTATAAAAATATGGTTAAATATAAGTTGAACAAAATAATTTTGCTTGCTGGACAGCCACCAAAATCTAGTTGCATCAATTCTAAAAATTGGAATAAACATGTTCTATCATTCATATACTACCATATACACATCCTAAGGTCTATAAATATAATACAAAATTTAGGACTTTAATCGATTAAATCAAAAGAGACTATTCGTACTTTCATTAACTCATAAATCAAAAGAGACTATTCGTACTTTCATTAACTCATAAATCAATTCCAAATGCTTATATAACAACTACCATTCAAAGATTAACATAAGCCACTTAAACAAATAACTTAAACTTGGTGCAATCTTTTATAATTATTTGGACAACCAAGAAACACATTCTTAAAAATCAATTTTAACATTTACACAAACACCTAACACATCAATAATCATTCTAGAATATAAACTTATTCATTTATCAAGTCAAAACAAGTTCTAGGATTGATATAATTCAAACTAAGATTCTGGACAGCATTATAATACAAACTCAAAAATCACTTTTCTTATAGTTAGTTTATTCAAAACTCATGCAACTTTTGCCTGTAGCTTAATTACAAGTTCTATTATCTAATCATGCAACTATATAAAAATCTTTTCTGGACAGCAACACAAAATAAAGTTGCATTACTCCAAAAATTTAAACTAACAGACTCTAACATTCCTATACATACTTTAATTACATATAAACAAGTTAAGCATGATAAACACATATAAAAAACATTATTTGGGGCCTCATACCTTATGAAAATAATAATTTTCAGAATTGAGAAAATTTCCAGATCAGAATACATAACACACTAATAACCATTCATTCATAACAAACAATCATCAAATCGATTAAGAAAATTATCAAACATTGTTTTTCTTCTCTTCAATAAATTTCGGCCATAATTATATATATAAGAAAATACTCTTTAAATTTTCAAATACATTTAGTTATATAATTTCATATACTTAAAATAATTACTTTGACTATTAATAACATAAAAATAATCACTTCTTAAGGAAAATTACTTTTTGTACAGCAACTAATTTACAATGCTACTAACTACATAGTCCTATATTTACACAAACACAAAATAAAAATTACTCACTTACTCCTAAAATTACCAAACAAAATAATATAAACCATTTGTAACTTTTACTCAAAAATCAATTATACCTCACTAGTAACACCAAAAAAAAATCCAGAATTCTATTTGTTTTCATAAACTATTTTCGTTTCACTTTTACAACATCAGAGATCAAACAATCACCCATTTATTCAAACTCTTTTTAAGAAATAAGTCACATAACATTTATAATAACAACAACTATTACCTAATATATATATATATATATATATATATATATATATATATATATATCACGGCCAAAAACAAACAAGGCAAAAGACTAAAATTTTTCTTTTCTTTTTAATACTACATTAAATCTTATAGTTTTAGTAACACAAAATTTTCAAAATCTTATTTAGTTTCCATTCCTTATACATTCATCTTGAATCCAAACAAAAGAAATAAAATACTTCAAATAGATACAAAATTTCTATAAAATATAAATTTCTATATTGTAAGAGCACAAAATTTTCAGAATATTATTTATTATTTCCTCTTCAAAAATTCAGTCCTCAAGGCCAAGAAAAAGGGGAGATTATTTTTCTCTTTAAACAATTTTTGCTTTGTCCCTTTTTCTTAAGCCTCATTCATTTGACTTCCAACAGAATTATATCAACAATCAAAATGAAATTTTTTTTATTCAATACCAAAGAAGAGATTTGAGACTTTAGTCTATGATTTTATTTAATCACAGAAGAGATTAAGAGATAATTTCGATCATCACAATAAAACAAAAGGGGAAATCTTAGTTTCTTTAAACCTCATTTTGAGTCCCTTTCATTCCTTGTTCATATGACCAATAAACACCATTCCTATACACAATTCTATATCAAAAGAGTATGTAGAGATTTAAACTTGTGAATTACATAACCAAAAAGAAGATCATAACAATAATAAATATTTACAATACATAAAAAGAATAATTTACCATCAAATAAAATTTAAATACTACTTCCTTCCTTCTCTAAAATATTCGGCCATCCTAGGATAAAAAGGGGAAATTATTTCTCTTTAAACAATTTTTGTCCCTTTTTATTCCTTTTTCATTTGACCAACAAAACAAAAACTTATATACATATATCATAATTCATTTTTCCATTGTATTATAATATAGCAAGGAAGAGATTAGAGATTTAGTTTTTAAGAGATTCATAGCCATAGAAAAGTATTATTATTTTAGTTATAACAAAGTAATAGCTTAAAAATAAGAAATCAAAATAAGATTATAGAGTTACCTTTCTTCCTTATCAAGATGACCTTCAAAATGAGTATGAAAATTTCCCTTCCTCTCCCAAAGAATGCCACGCCCTTCTCCTCAATTTCTCAAGACTTTTCTTAATTTTTTCTCTCAAAAATGATTTGTTTGTCATGTGTGAAAATAGGAGGGGTCTTGGGTTCTATTTATAGGTGAAGTGAGAATACATTTCCCCCAAAACTCTGATGTAAATTCGTCCCCCCTTCCCAAGTTGAGTCAACCATTTTCAATTTTTACTTTGGAACATGAATATGCATTTATGGGGATTTTTCTAACTCCTAAAGCCTTAATTCCAAGAGATGCTTCCACTAATTTTCAGAAGATATTTTCCTCTCTTTTTCCTTCATTTAGGAAGGCACTCCTTGGTCATAGTGAGGAGGAAATTTTCCATTGACTCATTTTGAATTCACCTCCTTAAAAACCAATCAAAATAAAGCATATAAAATCATACAGTTACTGCAGCAGAGAAATATTTTCGAAGGATACCTCAAAAAATTACAATTCTTACATTTTTAGAAACTAAATTTCAATACGATCGTTTTCATATAAAGTTTATAATTTTTGGACTTACGGTTTGAAAGTTATGAATTTTTGAAGTTCTAAGATCATTTCCTCCAAAAATGCACTTCATAATCTAAATTCATTTATAATTTAAAAAAATACGAAATTATATTTTATTTGGACGGTGCAGCCAATCAGGTATTTTAAAAATACATTTTCTATTCATAAAAATATTTTTTTTGGTCAAAGAGCCATTAAATGCATTAAAACCACATTTTCACACTTAAAGCTCACAAATTCGTTCAGTACTGTAGCAGTGATAAAACTTTGAAAACTCAAAAATAAAAATCAAAACTTTACATTTTCATAATCTACACTTCGATACGATCGTTTTGACATATCATTTTAATTTTTCGACTTACGGTTTAAAAGATATGGATTTCTGAAGATAGAACACCTAAATCCTTCAAAAGCATTTCATTTTCTAAGATCATTTAAATGTTGGTAGATCATTTTCTCTAATATATTTTAATGATCTTCGAAAATGAAATGATCATTTTCTAAGATCATTTCATTTACTATACCTTAAAATATTTCATTCTAAGAATATAATTAAAATATATTAGAGAAAATGTTGGTAGGCATATGTATATAATATATATGTCACGTGTACAAATATCTATATATATATATATATATATATAATTCATACGATTTTAATTAAATTCAGGTATCACAACTTATCAAAAATCAAATATAATATTTTAAATTCAAATATAAATTCTCAAATAAATTGGGTAAAATTGTGGGTCTCACATCTATAGTCTACACACATTCTCATACTCCCATCCTTCTTCTTTACAAACAGTAATGGAGCTCCCCAAGGCGAAACGCTTGGTCTAATCATCCGCTTCTGCAGCAATTCCTCTATCTGCTTTTTCATTTATGTCATTTCAGGTGGTGCCATCCTACAAGGAGCAATTGAGATGGGACCAGCTCCAGGGACTAAGTCAATCCCAAACTCTATTTCTCGCTTCGGAGGTAATCCTAGTATCTCTTCAGGAAATACTTCCGGAAATTCCCTCACCACAGGAATTTCTTCTATCGGCATCGACTCTTCTTCCCCAGAAGCAGAGAACAAGCACATATAACCTTCGGGTTCAAGGGTCCTATATTGGATTGTCTTCCCCTCACAATTGATGATCACTTGGTTCTTCATCAACCAATCCATGCCCAAGATCACATCCAATTGTAACTTAGGGAGGCAGACCAAATCTACTTTCGAAACACGACCCAAGATCTCAACATCACACCCTAAGCAAACCTTAGCGGTAAAAATAGGTATTCCAGTAGGGGTATCTATACTAAGATAGCAAGGCGAATCGGAAACAACAAGATTCAGCCTACTCACACATTCAGGAGAAACAAAAGAATGTGTAGCTCCAGAATCAAACATGATCTTGCAAGGTTGATTGTTAAGCAAAAAGTTACCTTGCACGAGATCCGGGGTTTGGGTTGCTTCACTGCCACTCAGGGTAAACACTCTTCCTTGTACCACCGGCTTGCCAGCAGATCCTTTTGCATCACCTTTTGTAGATTCTCTGCAATCACGAGCAAAGTGGCCTTGCTTTCCACATTTGAAACATCCTCCTGTGGACCAGCAGAATTGACCATGATGATAGCGCCTACACTTATCGCAATAAGGAGCATTATCGGGAGACTTGTTCTTGTTATCCATCACAGCTTTGCCCTTGCCCTTGTTCTTCTGAGCATATGGACCATTATTCCGATGATCAAATTTCTTCTTCCTCCGTGGTCCGTAGTTCTGTCCAACCCCTTTCCCTTGACTTCCGATCAGCTCAGCCTTCTTGTCATCCTCATACATTCTGCACATATCCACAAGTGCAGGAAAACTCTGAATCCTCTGGTAACTGAAAATAGATTTCAGCTCCGGTCTCAATCCACCTTCAAACTTAACACACTTACTTCTTTCATTAGGGTTATTCAAGTAGTAGGGAGAATATTTTATCAGCTCCTCAAATCTGGCAGCATATTCTCCTACACTCATATCCCCCTGCTTCAATTGCATGAATTCCACTTCTTTCTTTCTCCTTAAATCTTCCGAAAAGTATTTATTAAGAAATTTCTCCATAAACACTCCCCAGTTGATTGCTCTCCTTTCAAAATTCAGCAATTGAACAGTGTGATCCCACCAGTTTTCAGCTTCCCCATGAAGCATATAAACTGCATAAGTCACCTTCTGCTCGTCAGAACAATCCAAAGTTCTGAAAATCTTGTTGATCTCGTACAACCATTTATTAGCCTCATCAGGTTTGTATCCTCCTTCAAACCTTGGTGCATTGCACTTCCTGAATTCCGACAGAGTCTTAGCATCATGATTCGCCACATTGCCAACATGTGGGTTACCAGCTCGCCCTTGAGGTGGCTGCTGTTGCTGCTGCTACTGCATGCCCTCCAGCACTGTCGTAATTCGTTCTAACATTTCGTTCGTAATATTTCTATTTCTGGTTGCCATAGAAAGACCTGCACTATGGGCTTTGGGTCACTAAAAAGGTCTTTAGAGCATAAACACTACTAGCTTACTCAAAACATACTCAATTAACATCGAATATCATACTTAACTGCATCATCGGGCCATGAGGGACAGGACCAATGCTCTGATACCACCCAGGATGTGACACCCTCATTTTATATCTTGAAAATAATTAATATTTCCAATGATTGAATACTTGCTATCAAAAGTCGGGACTGAAAAATTTTTCCCTTTTTAATGTTTACTTGCTTATTTATAAATCCTTCTTTCACGGACAGATAAATTGAATTCGGCGTAATATTATTTTAATTACTAAAAGGCTCTCGAGACAATGTCTTTTAAACATAGTAAAACATCTTCGTAGTCCTTATTAAAATATATTATTTGTCTCTCGAGTTTGATCAAATGTATAAAATACAAACTTATTGCCGAATCCTTTTTGAATCAAAATCAGAGTATGCGGAAGTAAAAAGTAATACTTGTGGGGCACTGCTGAGGTAAATAAAACATAACATATATATATATATATATATATATATCATAACGTAAAACCCCATCAGTATCATCAGTAGCAAGTAGTAAGAGTCAAGATAGCAAGTTTGGTGAAATATATACAAACCAGCTGCATAAAATAAACCTCACTCTAAGACCTCTCCAAACATATACAGTATATCACATAATCCAAAAGTAGAAGTCCCAGAGCAGTTCATCCATGTCCTCAGCAGCTCCTCAGATCCTCCATAGCTCTATCCCTAGGATCTAGGATCCAAAACATCCACGCTATGCAGGCTCCTATGAACCAGCAGGTCCACCTCAAGCAGAAACAGTCAGCTCGACATGCACCTCCTCCTCGTCCTCATCCTCCACAGGGTCCTCCTCGACCTCGCCTGACTGTGTAAAGACCCCACCACTGGATCTAGGATCTGCAGAAGCAGTCCTCTCGAAATCAGTCGGACCAAGAGAAGGAGTCTCCTCAGTGACAACTCTATGAGAGGAAGGATGAGAACGAGTGGCAGCTCTGAAACGAAAACTATGAAATCGACGCACAGGTCGAGCCGGGGGTGGTCCTCTATATGTATAAAAGGGTGGAACATGCATAGTGTAAACTAAAGGGATCCTAAATCGACGAGGTCGCACTCGCACCAGAGGGTTAGGGTGGTAGAGAGTGATCTCCACCTCCACCTCAAAAGTGGCACGGTGCTCCTCGTACGTCCATATACCACTAGGGATAGGGCGTATCTCGATGCAAGCTAGCTATCTGGCCATTACCTAAACAGGGAACAGGGAGTAAGTATACACATATACATAATTGATAAAGACTAAAATTACATCCACAAGTATAACATGGACAGATAATAATGCAAGTACATATGAGCACACCAAATTTTCAACATTATATCTCTTATAATGCAGGTGGCATGATGCATGATTTTCTCTCCACAGCTGAGGCCTCTAAAAGTCCATCTTGGACGTCCATCCAATACACCCTTGTGTTCCCGGAACACTGACATTCGTTCCCAGAACGTAATGCCAAACCATACTTGGATAATAAGCATTACTCCCGGAGTGTGCAACACGTTCCCAGAACACATACGTTCCCAGAACGCATAAAAACCAGGTCCCGGACACTGGCCACATTCCCAGAATGTGTCATCAAGTAGGTTAAAATTTGGTACTCCTGGAGTACCCTCCTCATATTCCCAGAATATGATAAACGTTCCTACCAACCAAACTTCCATTCTATATGGATGCACAATCATCAAGGTTGGTTTTATCTTTACTTTAATTACTGTGATTTAGAAATATTTCAATTTCTCTTTTGAATGATTAATTTGAGGCATAATCCTTGGCATAAAAATTCTCTCTTGAATTATCTCAAAAACATGCCATTAGGCTTAGAGTGGGAAAACATAACCAATGGTACTTAAAAAGACTTAACTTTTTATTTTTCAAATTCAGGTACTAACCGGTTACAGTCTCAGGCTAACCGGTTAGAATTACAGACCTGAACTGTTTATCATTGAAATTCAGAAAACCCTTTTTCATGAATTATCTACCCAATCCATAAACAATTTTTAACATTTTTTTACACATCAAAACCATTGTGTTTATCATTCAAAAGTCTAAATCACATTGTATTTCCAAATGAGCATAATTTCCTCTTGAAATTATCTCATTAAATTAAGGTATTAACTCTTATCCTTCAATCTGAGCCATGACAGTATAATCAACTCATTCTCAGATTGTTTCCAATGAAATTAAAGTCTAGATTTGAGTAGAATTAATAAGACCACAGGACTGATTTTATAAACTTATTTTCTTTTGAACTTTTACAGTGTCTAACCGGTTACGAATGTCGAGTAACCGGTTAGATTATGCAGTCAACACACTAAATTATGAGGTTTTGACAACCAATTCATTTCACTACTCAAATCTAACCCAATTTCAACATTTATCAGAGTTCATATACCTTAAGCAAATATGTTTAACCACAGAAACATATTCAATTTGCATGTGTAACACCCCAAATTTTTAAATCCTGATTAATAAAAAATCAATTATAAAGGTTTATTTGTAATTAATTATTTTGTTAATATCCTTGATTGTTAATGATTTATTATGCATGAAAAGGATTGGAAAATCATTAACATATGAAAATAATGTTTTTACATAGTAGTCCCTGTTTTAGGACTTAAAAATAATAATGGGAAGATTTTGGATGAAAAGGAAATAAAAATATTTATTTTTACTATTTTGGCAAAAAGACTCGAGTTTTTCTGAAAAGACTCGAGTATTTTGCACAGAGTTGCACTCGTGAGTGCGTTGGCTGAGTCACCAACTCAGAAACCTCACGAGTTGACACGTTATCAACTCAGGGACACGACCATAGCTTCGTGTCGACCTGCATGAGCTGTGAATTCGAGTATTTAAACTCTCTTGTTGATGAAGATCAACCATTTTGGCCATTTTTGTTCTGGAATCTGAAGTTAGGGTTTTTGATTTCTCTGGTTCGATTCTCCTTTCTTGAGTAGAGTTAGGTCACAAATCATACACCAATACGAAGCTCACATCTAGAGCTTTGTATAGACACCAAAATTGTGAGTTGAGAGTTGGAGTGTTGGAAGAATCGAAGCTCAAAAGTGGGGGTTGGTTGCTGTCAACTGGTTCTTGGAGCTCACTTTGATCCTCAATTGAGGTAAGCTCATGAACCCTCTTGATTCCAATTTGGTTTTAATCTCTCATGCATGTTGCAGAGAGTAGATTCTAACCTTTTTCCCCAATTTTTGTGCACCATTACTCACTCAAACAATGTGGTTTTTGGACTCTGCTCACACTGTTCTGCATTTTGGTGGGTGAAGTGATTTGAGCTGGTGTTGGTGGGTGCTGGGTGGCTGCTGCTGTTCTTTGGTGTTTTTGAACTTGTCTAAGTGTTGTCCAAAGTATGGGAGAAGTCGTTCATATTGCTAGGATTATAGATTGTGAATTTTGATTTGTGTATGCTATGTGAATTGGACCAAGACATGCTTGCTGGACTTGGAGGTTCAGACAATCACTTGGTCCCTTGTTTTATAACCTGAATACTGCCTGAAATGAATTGATGATATTAAGCTAAAGGAATTCATGAGTTGGGTTGAGTTATAAGTAATATGTATGTTAAAATATGACCTTGATGTGGTATGCTTATGGTAAGCCATTATTGGACCTTGAATAAGTTTGGAGTAAGTTCTAAATGCTGCATTTATGCTGTACAAACTCAGTTTCTATGTTAATTGTGGGTAAATTTGACATTGTTATGTTGAGTTGCATAATATGTGGTTTATGCATAAATAGGAGCTTGATAGGATTCTCTGTGAATTGCTGTGACCTATGTGTTGAGGCAAGTTTTAATCATATGGATAGAGCTCATTTGACCATTGGGTTGAGTTAGAATTACTCAGAACTGAATTTGGCATGTCAAGTTGTTGGAAATATGGTTTTATGCATAATTTGTGCTCAAATTCAATTCTGTGTAATTTGTGGAGTTCTAAGTGTTTAAACATACTTGTTATATGGTATATGAACTCTGTGGATCATTGGATTGAAGTAGAAATGATTAGAATTGAAAATGGTATGTAAAAATCAAGTTTCAGTCTGGTATGTCTGCAAATACTCAAGTATTTGGCTTAACACTCGAGTATTTCGTGGTGCACCAGAGTGAAAATTGGCGCACCAACTTGAGAATCAGATTGGACACTCGAGTAATACACGAACTACTCGAGTATTCTGGGTAATGGACTACTCGAGTATCACATGAATTACTCGAGTATATTTATGAACTTCTGAAACTTAGTTTTTCTGGAAAGACATGAACGACTCGAGTATACTTATGAACTACTCGAGTAAAAACTGGAAACTGATGAACTACTCGAGTATTATGGAAAATACTCGAGTATTTCTGTTTAGAAAATTAAGAATTGCCATTTTCAATTCTGAATCATTTTGTTTACACTTAAGTGATAATAGTCCAAATAATCTAGGACTTAAAAGAGATTGATTGATGATAACGTAAAGTTATTGACTTAATAATACGAGATATTATTAAGTGGGATATACCAATCAATTCTTTTAAGTTTAGGAATTGCATTCATTCTGGAGGATTGAGAGCTAGACTCATGCATCATGCTGATAACTTAAATTGTAAACTTGAAGAGGAAATAAATATGAGCACCTTACTTGCATTAGATGCTTTCCAAGTGTTAAATATGAGGGTGAAGATTGCATATGGGGCATGAGCCATTATTTGAGTCCAATCACTAGTCAAGTTGGTTCACATGGGATGAATTGTGAAATAATCATCATGTTCTCTTTGGATTGAAAATGCTCATGTTTGCATTGGAGGATTTGATAAGTATGATCATGTCTACTTGGTAATCCAGGTCTTAGAACATGAGAAGTTAAAGGTTTAAAGACATTAGAAAGAGGTTAGTACCTCAGCATGATAAGTGGAGTAAGTCCGATGTTTCCATTTAAGGTTGGTGTGGTTAATAACAAAAATTGAACCTACGGAATAATTAATGCTTTGAGATATCAATAGACAATGACTTAAGGAGTATTAATGATAATGCAAGAGTGGTGATGTTTGTTGAGTAAGAGGATTCAATCCAAATGCGTTAGGGCTTGCGCCCGATTCGGATATGTGAATGTTGGATAAGTGGGTTCACCCTGATTTCCATAAGTTATGGACTAACTCCTGCAAGAAGTCATTATGCTTAAAGGATTCCGTATAGTACGGTGTGGCCGCTATATGAAGACATGTGGAACGGTGCGGCCGCCATATGTGGGTTATGTGTTTGATTCCGTATAGAACGGTGTGGCCGTTATACGAAGACATGTGGAACGGTGTGGCCGCCATATGTATGTGATTCCATATAGTACGGTGTGGCCGCTATATGAAGGCATGGAACGGTGTGGCCGCCATGTGAACGATGTGATGATTAATATATGTGTGATGCATCTCATGCATGGTGTACAGGGAATCGTTCAGTGAGGTGCATGCGGGATTGGAAACCATGTACTACGGTGTGGCCGCTACATGAGACGGTTGGAACGGTGTGGCCGCCACCGTAGAAATGACAAGGACCTAGAACTATTGGTGGACAATGGTTCAGGGATCATCCCCTTGTATCATTTTAGGATCGTGGTCGATGGGGTTCCAGTATAGAACGGTGGGGCCGCTATACAGGTTGTGGAAACATCGAGCTCACGATTGCCTATCCCAGAGTGTTGTTTTCTGGAAGAATTGATTATGGAGAAATGATTTGAGAGACGTGCATGCATCGCATGAGAAATTAATGGTTTTAGCCAATGTTGTTTAATAAGACTCTTGGGCATGCTTTTATTATGTTGAAATGATATCTGTAATGATTGTGTTTGACCAATCATATAATCTGCTTAGGCGATATGACAAGTGACTGACTCCCATACTACCATGTCTGTGGTGGTAGGTTCTTTCAAAGGACAGGATTGAAGTCACTCCTGTAGGAGTGGAGGTGTCTCGAAGAAGCAGCCAGGATGACGTCTCGTCATCCGAATCCTTTTGCAGAAGGATCGAGTTGTGAAGACCAATGCTCTGGGTATAAAAAAAAGGGGTTTTTGGGAGTTTGTATTATATAAGTATTTTACACTCAGAATATTTTGTAAAGGAAATATCACCCTTATGAAAAGTACTTTTGGTTTTCACAATTTCATTATGAAAAAGTTTTTGTTAACTCGCATTTTTCAATGGACTGGATTTTGGGTTGATACAACATGCATTAAGTTTCTTGTATCAAATTGCATAAAAATCAATATAAACACAATTCCACATCACAAAACTTAAAATAAACTTTCAGATCCAGATTCAGGCATCAATATCAATTGCATGCATTAACATAAAGTTGCTCAAAACAGAATTGAGCTAAAATTTGGCCTCCAAGCCTTTGTGCTTCATACACATAATGCCCTTTTGAGTCTTTGTTGACTCAAGTCCTAATTCACTTGATTTTAGTCCAAATCTAGTATAAGGTAAGCTTCTCCCATACCTCAAAGTCGTGTTTGATGAGGATTATCACTGAAATTTGAAGAGAATTTCCAGACTCCACAGAAACCCAAGTTCTGCCCTCAACCACGTTTTCCAGCAACGAGGTTCAAAAACCAGTGGATTTAACATAGGAATTGACCAAAGAAATTGGGGAAAACAATTAGAACTTGATCTGGGTAACATGCACTAGGAAATAAAAGTGATTTGTAGCTTAAACGTTATATGTGCTTACCAGAATCAAAGCTCGAACTCAGCTTCCAGAACCAAGAGAAAACAGAGTTCAGTTTCCAGCTCCAACTTCTAAGGTTGATTCCTCCTCACACAAGAACCCTCAGCTCACAAGTTGTGTATCAATGAAAAGCCCTTGATTCAAGCTTTTCAGAAGTGTATCTCTCACTCTCTAACTCTCAAGGAAGGAGATGAATTTCTCTGAACGAATTTGAAACCCTAACAGCCCCTCTTCAACACAAAAATGCAGAATCAACCTCATCCCCTCAGAAATTCAGCATTTTATAGAGCAATTCGTGTGCCATGCAAGGCGACACGCGTTTTGCACTGAATTAGAGCTGTACTCGTGGCGATTAAACGAATTAATCAAGTGATTACTCATCAAAATCCACTAACCCAGTTTCTGGGTTCATCGTCTAACCGGTTACAGGGCATTACTAACCGGTTAGATCAGTACAAAATTTAAAAATTAATATTTTTAAATCTTTCCCTCCAAGAACTTTTTCAATATTACATTTAGGTCCTAACCCAAGGACTAAAATGCAATATCCTTATCTTTTTGTATTTATTTGCAATATAAAAATATTTCAATTTATTTTTATATTTCAGGCTAATTAAATACAAAATATAAACTTGAGAAATTCATATAAATTAATAATAAAACTTTTATTATCAATTTCCTTATTATTCGGGAGACGAAAATTAGGGGTGTTACAGAACTAATATAGTAATTAACAAGAACAAACGTTAATGGGTTTATTTGTTGATGTTTGATTAAGAAGAATGAAGGTAACACGAATGGGATTGGGGAGAGAGATTATTATTATTTTTTTTTAATTTTAATAATTCTTATTTTACTAAAAGTCTAAAACAGCCTTAGTAGTTACCTTATTCTTTAAAGCAAAGTTGATTATTTTTTACCAAATAATAAGATACACAATGTTAACATGATCCTTCTTGATAATGAAAAGTAATTGTTAGCAAATCCATATATATATATATATATATAAAATTTTTTATAGAGCCACTTAGCTGCGAGTATGGTAATGAACAGAACAATAAATGAATGTGTTAACTGATACTCTTTAAGTTGTATTCTTTTAGCTAGTAAATTTTATTTTTTATGTTATGTATTATTAGAAATTCAATATTTATTTTATTTTTTTTTCAAGCATATCCTTATTTATCACATTCTCTTTTTCACCACCTATTTTTCCATCTCTCTTCAATATAATCTTCATACATTATATTACTCTCTCTCTCCAATTATTAAATGAGAATATTTTAATCAAAATATACTAAATTCTTACATTATTTACTCATTTTTTAATCTATATATAATGGCTAAAAAACATAACTCGGGAACCAAAGAATAAATACTTCATCTGTCTCATTGTCTTGGTAAAAGTCAAACAAGTCAATGAAAATAAGAGAGTATTTGCTTAATATAATACTATGATTCACTCATTAATTTATAAATTGATATTACACAAATTTTCATATCATTACAATTAATACATTTTGCAATATTGCCTAAAAAAAATCTTTAAATGTGTTTTCCTTTTTTACTTATCAATTATTGATAAAATATATAGTTTTCAAGATTTTTCATTTATATTTTTAGACAAATTTTTTTGTATTTTTTTACCAAGATAATGGGGCGGATGGGTATGTTTTTAGTTTAAGAGTTTCATTGAATTCTTGAATAGCGTAGTTACACACTGTACGAAGAATGCTGATGTCATTAATTTCCAATAATTAGTTTTTTAATCATTAAAAAAGGTGTGTCGTACTTATATAAAAAAAAGTTGTGCCGAATAGCACATATTAAAAAAATTATACTCCCTTCGGTTAAAAAATTCAAAAGTCAAAAAATTAGGGAGACATGTATTTAATAGTTTGTTTAATACATCAACCAATTATCAAACAACTAATTTAACGCATTTTGCATAAATCAACCAATCACAATTCAAAGTTTACAATTTCTAAATTTTTCATTAATTATTTTAACTATAGTTTGAGACAAAATTTAGCCATTTTTTACCATCTTGTGGGACGGAGGGAGTAATATATAAAATTGTATAAAAATTGATGTTTTTAATAGGAATGCGAATGACTATTATAAATGAATAAATTCTCAATACAAACATACTTATTTTATGTTTATATATTTTTTAATATGTATCCTAAAATAACCCTCAAGAAATCTCGAGTTATTATGGGGCCAATAACTTAAATACTCTCTCGATCTCTAAATATAAGCATTAAATAGTAGATTTTGCTTGTCTCTAAATATAAACACTTATCTTAATTTTCAATGACATTAATTACTTCTTTTCCATAAGCACCCTTATTTAGTCAACACCTTTTAGAGTCACAATAATCAATAATAATTATAGGGGTAATTTTGAAAAAGTATACCATATATCATCATTTCCTATAACACTAACAATATTAACTAACTTTCTTATTGCACATAAAAGTTCACCTCAAGTGCTTATATTTAGATACTAAAGGACTATATTTTCGGTTCACACATAGGCCCCTCGTATATAGACTCCTTAGAAAAAGTCTTGTGCATGAAACAACTTGAGACATCCACCTCATTCAAGATTAACAACCACGTCCTAAACTCGGTGCCTATTTGCGTTTCAACATGGGAAGATGCATACGCCATCATGTTCATAACAAGTCTCTCTCCTTTTTATAACCAAAGAATATAATATCAACTAAATAACTACACAATCATGACAAATGGATGTAACCTACATGGTGAGTTAGGAGTTGAAGATCTCAAATTCGATCCTGAATGTCACCATTTAATAATTTGTTGGTAAATTTAATTTTCCTTCTCCAATCTCCTTTATTGATTCCACTAATCATATCAATCAAAAGTAATTGTAGTTATTGACTCCACTAATACATTCCAACCACCCTTTTCACCTTATAAACTAGGAAATTGAAAATTAATCTCTTAATCAAAAAAATGCGTCCTTCATCCAATAAAACTATAGAAGAATCAAGTAAACCTGTACAAGGCTACATATTACATAACAATCTATCATATCTCTTTCTTTTTGGTAAAATCTATCATATCTTAGTTTGAGATAAAGATAAAACTGAAATTTCTTTCCCGCCTCTCTTTATGATATCAACATTAGAATAAATTGAAGGCATTACATTATCAAACTACAAAAAGAACCAAGTCCTAAGTTCTAACTAAAACTTAGCCACTCTTCTCTTTTTCAACTGTTAACAATTGCATTAATTAGAACAAATATAAGGCGTTATATTGTGCAATTAAATAAACAACTGAATAGTGAGTCCCAAGTCCTAACTAGAACTTAAGCCATCTCTTCTCTTTTTCTTTGCTAACAACTGCATTTGATGCAGAGGCATGAACTGCTTCAGCATCTGCTAAAGCCTTGCGGGTTTCAATTAATTTTCTCACAGCAGCCTCATAAACAGCCTTCTCTTTTTTGTTTATATGCACAATTTCTTCGAGCTTTTCAACTTGTAACTTCAAATCCTTCACCTCATCCTCATAAGCAATCAAAACCCGCCTATCCACCCTTTTACCTTCTCCTGAACCTTTACTTTGTTGCTTCTTCATTGATCCACCACTTAAAGCTTTGTTGTGCATTGCCAGCTGATTATTTATTAGTGTGAAGACATCTGGTGCCGATTCTTCTTCCTCTTTCGCTGCACGACGCGCTTCTGCAAATATTTTATCGCGCTTTCTCTTGCCACCTCTGCTCCTTTTCTTACCTTGCTTCTCTGTGTTCTCTTCTTTCTGAGAGTCCAGCGCATGATCTAAGGATTGCTTTGGTGGTAGGACTTTCACTGGTATGGGATTTAGCATTCCCTGACCAGTTAGACCCAAACCCATTCCTTCTTGATAACCCATATTAGACATCATTTTGGAAGCTATACCTCTAGTGTGGTTCTCCCACTTGGCAAATATAGCCGTTTCAGTCTGAATGCCCCTCTGTAGGTTAGTTGTCCCCAGAAATCCTAAACCTTGTGATTCTTCTTCCTCATAGTCGCTAGAATCAGATTGTTTGAAGCTGGAATCACTCTCTAAATCACTCCCATCAGCATACTCCGATAGTATCATTTCTTCTGCCCCAAGCTTCACGGAACTTCCATCATCTCGGAAAACAACTTGTCCAATTCCAGCTTTTTCATCCCAGGACTCGAGTTCAGCTTCCCTCCAAATGCCTGGATTACCATTTGAGACTGCCCATATACTTGACCCCACAAGGGACGGCTTCCAGATTGTTGGGACATATTTCTTCAGGGAGGACAATTGAACATCAACTCCTGCAAATATTGATTTGTACATGAACTCTGACATGCTGAAAAAATATGACCACTGGAATAAGTAAAAAAATTTTAAACAAATGAAAAAACTTGAAACGGATGGTATTAAGCAGCAATCACATTTACAGGATAACAAGAAGTTGGGTTCTGGACGGAACTCTGGATAACAGGATAACAGTTACAGGGTTTCTTATCCCTGGGTTTCTAATCCTTTGTATTCTCAACCACAAAAGTTGAAGGAAAAAATGCATTTTGGCAGTACCAAGTCTATAACTAATTTTATTTTTCAATTATTGTTATTGTCATTTTTCAATTACTTCACCAGCTGTGTTAACCAAACTTCTATACTCAGCCTCTGTTGTAGATCTTCTTAAATTTGGAAGGAATAATATTCTTTCTTATCTTTATTATGAGGTTACTAGACCTCTATATATACATAAGCCTGCAGCCTATTTTAGGAAATATGGACAACTAATTCTAAGGAAACAAATACCTATGAATATGGGATTGATCCTAAATACATAAACCTAATAATAGCAACATAGAACTTGTTATAGAAATATAGAACAAATATAAAACTTCCTAAAATACACAAAGACAACCATGGTTTTGACACTCCCCCTCAAGCTGGTGAATAGGTGTTTTCCATTCCCAGCTTGGATATAATTCCTTCAAAGTTAATACAATTCAGCCCCTTGGTGAGTATGTCTGCAAGTTGATTCTGAGTAGATACATATAGTGTGTAAATCATGCCACTGTCTAGTTTTTCCTTGATAAAGTGTCTGTCAATCTCGATATGTTTAGTTCTATCATGATGCACCGGGTTGTGGGCTATACTAATTGCAGATTTATTGTCACAATATAACCTCATAGGTTCATCCCACCTTATCTTCAAGTCTTCCAATATAATCTATAGCCATAGAAGTTCACATATTCCGTGGGCCATTGCTCGAAATTCTGCTTCAGCACTTGATCTAGCTACTACACTCTGTTTTTTACTCTTCCAAGTCACTGAGTTTCCACCAAGGAAGGTGCAGTATCCAGTGGTTGATCTCCTATCTACCACTGACCCCGCATAGTCCACATCCGTATATGCTTCAAGACTTACACTCTTGTTTCGTTTGAACAAAATCCCTCTTCCGGAGGTCCCTTTCAAGTAGTGGACAATTCTAAGAGCAGCTTGTAAATGTGCTTCCTTTGGTTGATGCATAAACTGGCTGACTAAACTTACAGCAAAAGCAATGTCTGGTCTAGTGTGAGATAAGTAAATAAGTTTGCCCACAAGTCTTTGATACATTTCCTTGTCCACGGCAAATCATCCTCCGCGCTTCCCAACTTTATATTTGGATCAACTGGAGTACTTGCTGGTCTACATGCTGTCTTACCTGTTTCTTTAAGCAAGTCAGTAATATACTTTTGTTAAGATATGAAGATTCCTATCTTGAAATGAGCCACTTCAATTCCCAAAAAAGATTTCTTTAAGCAAGCAATGTCTTGATCTCGAATTCCGTGGCAAGGCATTCACTTAACACTTGCTGCTCCTTTTTGTCATCCCCACTTACTATAATATCATCTACATACACTAATAGAATTGTTACTCCCCCTGAAACTGAATGTTTGATAAATAATGTGTGATCCCCTTGGCTCTGTTTGTAGCCCAGACCTGTCATAACTTTGGTGAATCTTCCAAACCATGCTCTTGGGGATTGTTTCAGCCCATATAGATCCTTTATTAACTTGCAAACAGTTCCAGCAGCAACCTGTCCATTGTAACCAGGGGACAACTCCATGTATATTTCTTCCTCAAGGTCTCCTGTAAAAATGCATTCTTCACATCGAACTGCTGCAGGTCCCAATCATGATTTGCTGCTAATGTAAATATTACTCTGACAGTGTTCATCTTAGCAACCGGGGCAAATGTCTCCAAGTAGTCAAACTGCATAGGTTTGAGTGAAGCCTTTGGCCACTAACCTTGCCTTGTAACGTTCGATGGTCCCATCAGCCCTATACTTTACTGCATATACCCACTTGCATCCTACTGGTTTTTTTCCAGGTGGTAGTGTAACAAGTTCCCAGATCCTATTTTTGTTTAACGCCTCCATTTCCACATCCATGGCATGTTTCCAGTTCCTATCAGATAATACTTCAGATACAGAGGAAGGTGTGTATGTGGAGTTGAGGTTTGTGAGAAAGGTTTTATGGGTAGGTGAGAATTTTTCAAAGGATAAGAAATTTGATAGTGGGTAAAGTGGTTGTTGGGTGCATGTTCTAGTTCCCTTTCTAAGGGCAGTGGGTAGGTCTAGAGTTTGGTCCACCTGTGCTTCTAGATTTTCATAAAGAAACTCATTAGAATCATCGGAGTTTATAGGATTCGAAGGTTTTACCTCATGCAATGATGATGGGTTGGATTCTTGGACATTGCCAGATTCTAGAATGGCCTTTTCTCTCCTTGAATATAGCAGATTTTTTCCAAATTTTTCACCATTAGGTGCCAATTCAAGTTCAAGTGCAGGTTCAGGTGCATGTCCTGCTGTTGGTTCAGGTGCAGGTTTAGGTGTAGGCCCTACTGTTGGTTCAGGTGCAGGTTTTGTTCTTCCCTCAATTTTTGGGACAGCAAAGCCATTTGTCCCAATTTCAGGCCCAAATGTCATATTTGGAAGCATGAGAGTCTCATCTTCCTCTCTTACATTCTCCCCCTGAAGATGAGGCTGCTTGAAGTAGCTCTCTTGTTCGTTGAAGGTGACATCTCTTGACACAGAGAATTTTTTTGATAGGGGGTGAAAACATTTGTATCCCTTTTGTGTGGTAGAGTACCCTAAGAATACACATTTGACAGCCCTAGGGTCCAATTTTCCCCTTTCATTACCATGAACATGCACAAAGGATACACACCCAAATATTCTAGGTTGGAGTTTATTTGTAGGATCCAAGTGTGGGTAGAATGAGGATAGAACTTCCATGGGGCTTTTTGAGTCTAAGATTTTAGTGGGTAACCTATTGATTAGATAGGTGGCAGTAAGAAGGGCTTCCCCCCAAAATCTCTTAGGAACATGGTTTTGACAAAGTAGAGCTCTAGTTTGATTTTATAGGTGCCCATTTTTTCTTTCTGCAATCCCATTCTGTTGGGGTGCGTTCACACATGAGGACTCATGGATTATCCCTTCCTGTTGGCAAAAAGAGTTTAGTACAAGGTTAAAGTAGTCCTTGGCATTGTCAGACCTAATTCTTTTGATACCGACCCCAAATTGATTTTTAATCATTGAGACAAACTGAACAAATACTGAGCTAACTTCAGATTTTTGTTTCAATAAAAAAAACCCAAGTCACCCGGGTACAATCATCTATGAAGGTTAAAAATCATTTAGCACATGAGATATTAGGAACATAAGGACCCCATACATCAGTGTGAACAAGAAAAAAAGGGAAAGAACTCAACTTGTTTTTAATGGGAAAAGGTACACACTTGTGTTTAGCAAACTCACACCTCACAATGGAGACTCTTCACATTTAAATTTTAAACAAGGGAAAAACACTTTTATAACTCGAAATGAAGGATGTCCTAGCCGACAATGGTATAGTTGAGCTTTCTCTTTGTTGATCATGGTGGATTCAGATATGAGAGAGTGGCTCTTGGTAGGCAGATTAGGATCCTCCACTCATTCCATTCTCTAGCATGTCCAATCGTCCTCCCCGAGTTCTTGTCCTGCAGTATACAAGAGTTACTATAAAAAAGAACATTACATGAGAGATCTTTTGTGAGTTTTTTGTATAGAAATCAGATTGGTAGACAGTTTAGGGACATGAAGGACATTTTTTAGTGTCATGAATGGGCTTATCTGGACATCTCCTTGTCCTGCTGCAGTTATAAGGGTTCCATCTGCTGTGGAAATTTTCTTGTTGCTAGGACATGGGGAATATGTGGAGAAGTATTTGGGTAGAGGAATCATATGGTCAGTGGCTCCAGAGTCTAATATCCAGTAATGTGTAAATGGTGTATCTGAAACATTAAGCCCAAAAGAAAGTGGAAACTTACCAGAATATGTTAAGGAGCATGTACCGGTGGGCTTCCCCAATTTACTAAGGATGGATCTTACCCATTCTATCTCTTCATGATTCAGCAGGACATATTCTTCACTTTGTCCATTAGCAACGTGTGCTTGCCCTTGCCCTCCTTTTTAGGGAGGGCCTCCTTTCGGCCCCCATTCTCTGCTTGGGGGTTTTCCATGTAATTTCCAGCACTTCTCCCTTGTGTGGCGTGGCTTGTTATAGTAGGTACACCAAACCTCCTCATGTTTTTTCTCCATATTGTGAACCCAACTTTTTCTCTGGTTAGCAACCATGATTGTTCCTCCTTCAGCTATCATTGCCGAGCTTTCAGCGGTTGAGGTCTCCAGCATCAGTCCTCTCCTGCTTTCTTCACTTCGGATAATGGCTACCACTTCATTAAGCCCCGGGACTTTCTCTTTTCCCAGGATTTGAATTCGGACCTGGTCATATTCAGGATTTAGGCCTACCAAAAAATCATAGACTCTCTTGTTCAATATACTCCTTTAGAATTGCCGAGTCTTCTGAACACTTTGCTTTTATAACTCGATAGTGGTCCAATTCCATCCATAGAGACTTGAGTTGATTGGCAGTGTTATCGAAATTTCGAATCGTACGGAACGATACGAGTCTAGAGAGAAACGATACGCATCGGGGGTTTGAATCGGAGGTGACCGGAATCGCTCCGTGAATCGCCGGAATCGTCCGATTCGATGTCGTATCGTGACTCGGTGGTAGAAAATGATTCACGTTTCTCTACCAAAAGTGGCCTTCCACTTGGTGTCGCCGTCATAGGCAAAACGATTGTCGCCGCCGGCATTCTTTAGAAGAAGAAGAAGAAGAAGAGCAAAATGCAGCAGCGGCTGTGTCTGCTGTTGTAATGTCTTTTTTAGGGTTTAGAAGTATAGAAGGGGTAGAACTGGGCTTACATATTGGGCCAAAGCTGATTGTTTTTATTTTATTTTACATTTTGGGCCAAAGCTGATTTAAAGAATTTGGACTGATATTTTGGAACTGAACATATTGATACTTTTTATTGGCTACAAGCAACTAAAAATAACCCTTAATTTTCTAGTTTTTTTTTATTCAGGTTAATGAATTTAATTTTTTTTTTTAATTTTTAATTATTATATTGATCATACATACATACATACATATATATAATATAACATTCAAATGATATTTTTTAACATATTTTTATTGTGTTCATGAATCTTACGATTCGATACGATTTACGATTTACGATTCAAAATTTGGCCTACCGATTCACGATTTGAATCGCGATTTGACAACATTGGATTGGCATATTCTGTAACTGATCTATTTCCTTGTTTGACAGCCACGGTTTTCACCTTTACATCATAAATTTCAGTAGCATCCTTGGCTTTAGAATAAGTTTGTTCTACTGCCTCCCAAATTTCTTTTGCTGATTTAAGGAACATGCATGTATCACTAATTTCTAGGACCATTAAATTCCACAGCCACGCCATGATCATGGAGTCTTCTTCATCCCATGATTTGAAATCAGGATCTGTTTCATCAGGTGCATTACCAGTCAGGTGACTGATCTTTCCTTTTCCTTTAAAGATGGTCCTAATGAGTTGAGACCATTTGAGGTAATTCTTCCCATTTAACCGATAAGCAGAATGAACATTTTGTAATTCTCCAGCAGTCTGGGGTTTGTCCCCAGTTTCCAGGTTCGCGACCTCAGCCATGACCAGGTACGATCAAGGTAGAGAAGGTTGGGCAGCAATGAAGGCTGCGAGAAGGCTTAAAGGTAGTGCAGCAATGAAGGTTGTAACTTAGGTCTATAGGCACGGTCAGAGACTCCCAAGGATCAGGAGCTCTGATACCATCTTAAATTTGGAAGGAATAATATTCTTTCTTATCTTTATTATGAGGTTACTAGACCTCTATATATACAGAAGCCTGCAGCCTATTTTAGGAAATATGGACAACTAATTCTAAGGAAATAAATACCTATGATTATGGGATTGATCCTAAATACATAAACCTAATAATAGCAACATAAAACTTGTTATAGAAATACAGCACAACAAATATAAAACTTCCTAAAATACATAAAGACAACCATGGTTTTGACAGATCTAGCCACCCATTCTTGTTTCTGTGACCACCAAGAAATCAGGTTAGAACCAAGATAGATGCAGGAACCATAAGTTGATTTCCTGTCATCAGGATCTGATGCCCAGTTTGCATCACAATAGGCATACAATGGTAAAGGACCTAGAGTAGAGGCAGGTTTCAGCAATAATCCCTGATTAATTGTGCCACAGAGATATCTGAGAACCCTTTTTAGAGCTTTCCAATGTTCCTCTTGAGGTTGAGACAAAAATTCACATAGTTTATTCACACTATAACAAATTTCTGGTCTAGTGGTGGTGACATATTGAAGTGCACCGGCTAATGGCCTTTAGAGTGAAGGGCCTTCAATGTAGTTACTACTCTGTTTTGTTAGTTTTAGAGCACCAACCATTGGTGTGAGCTGACTCTTCACGTCCTCCAAGTGAGATCTTTCAAGCAGATCCTTAATATACTAAGATTGCGTGAGAAGAAACTCACTAGTAGGAAGCCTCTTTATCTCAATGCCAAGAAAATAGTCCAAAGAACCAAGTTCTTTTATAGCAAAGGCCAAGTTTAGTTTTGTGATGAGTTGCTTGATTAGAACATAAGTGCTTGTGATGATTATATCATCCACATAACATAACACAAAAAGTTTGTGATGAAGTCTACTGCACAAAAAGAGAATGATCACATCTGCATTTCTTGAAGCCAAGGGCTGAAAGAGTGCCAGCTAATTTTTCAAACCAGGCTCTCGGTGCTCGTTTAAGACCATAGATAGCCTTATCGAATTTACAAACCAAGGATTTGTTACTATGCTGAAAACCTTCTGGTTGCTATATGTACACTTCCTGATCCAACTCTCCATTTAAGAATGCATTATTTACATCTATTTGCTGCACATCCCATGATTAGTGAGAGCTGGTGTAAAGGTAGGCTATGTGAAGGTAGACATAGCCTGAGATTTTTGCTTTAAAAGGAAGAACCATGTGTATCTTGTACAAGAGTCTACAATTGACAAATAATATTTGAAACCAGTAGAAGAATCAATAGGTGCAAGACCCCATAAATCAATGTAAACTAAGTCAAAAGGATGATTGTAAACTGTTAGAGAAGGAGATGAAGGAAGTTTGTAAGACTTCGCAATTGCACAAGCTAAACAGTATCAGCAGAAGATTCTGCTCTGAATATCTGGGTGGATTGCAATAGCATATCCAAATATTCTCAGCAAAATATCAGGGACTAAAATCATATCAGTTCCAAATATTTGGAGTTGAATATTAGGGACTAATATCATATCAATCATAATGCTCATAATTGTATTCCTTATTTAGCTTAGCAGCAATGTTTGTAAAATCATTATTTAGCATAGCAGGAATCTTGTAAAGATCTGAAAATCATCAATGTAATGATACATATTCATCTGTTTAATGATAGAACCCTGAGAAGAGAGAGCAAACAGTCAAATTCAGTCTCTTAATCATTTTGAGTTGGTATCAGAGCCAGAGCCCAACTTCTTTCCGTTGTCATGGGCCAAGAGTTACCCTTTGCCTAGTCCGGCAAGCTTCGCTGGATGAGGGCATGTTGGAATTCTCACATCACCTGCCTCATAATATGTGATATGGTTTAAATACATGTTGGGCTACTCCTCTCATTGCCAATTGGTTTTGAGATGAAACCTTAACATGGTAACGCAGAGCTAGGCTCACTTTTCTTGAGTTTCTTGAGGTTCTCGGTTTCGTTTTTTTTAGGTTGTGTTGCGTTTTCCTTGCTAAGTGTAAATAGGGTCTTGGGATTTTCTTGTCTTCCTGCAATGGCAACGGGAAACACTGAAATTTTTGGGGTGAAATTCACATTATAGAATTACTCGACCTGGGAATTTCAATTTCGCATGTTTGTTACAGGGAAAGAATTACGGAGTTATATAGATAGCAATGATGCTACTCCAAAGGAGACAGGGGAGCCTCAATTAGCTCAGTGGAAGGTCAAAGATGCTAGAATCATAAGCTGGATTTTAGCATATGTTGATCCTCAATTGGTTTTGATTTTGAGGCCATACAAGACAGCCTAGAGCATGTGGGAATACTTGAAGAAAGTGTACAACCAGAATAATTCAGCTCGACAATTTCAGTTGGAGTCCGATATTGCTGGCTATACGCAGGGAGACTTCTCCATTCAGGAATATTATTCTGGATTTCACAACCTATGGGAGGATTTTACCGACATCATATATGCAACTTTACTTTGTCAGGAGATTCTCTTGCTCCTGTCTAGAAGGTCCACGAACAAAGCCAAAGGGACCAGCTTTTAATGAAGCTACGACCTTTGTTTGAAGCTGTCCGTTCGAGCCTGATGAATCATACACCTCCTCCCTCCCTAGATTTGTGTTTTGGGGAACTGCTGCTAGAGGAACAACATCTGAATACCCAGGCCAGTTATCAAACTCAGGTACCGACTGATGCGATGGCATAAGTTGCCCAAGGGAAAGGGAAAGGAAGAGACATGAGGAAGGTTCAATGTTTCAACTGCAAGGAATTTGGACATATTGCTGCACACTGTGGGGAAGAAATCCTACAACTACTGCAAGAAACCAGGACATATTATCAAGTAATGTCCCATTCGGCCTCAAAACCGTCAAGCGTACTAAGCAGTAGTTGGTCCTTCTGACCCTACAATGGCTGAACCTTCAACCGTTACTCCTGAACTCCTAAAATGGTACAACAAATGATCTTATATGCTTTTTCAGCCTTGGGACTTAAAGGTAATGATTCCACTTTATCTTCATAATGGCTTGTGGATTCAGCTGCTAGAAATCATATGACTAAGTCCTCTAAAATGCTCAGCAATTTACGGACATATCAAGGATCCTCATGCATTGACACTGCTAATGCTAGTCAATTACCTATCCAATCTATTGGTGATATCAATTCCACTTTCAAAAATGTTCTTGCATCACCTGCACTCTTTACTAGCCTAATTTCAGTAGGTCAGTTGGTTGACAATAATTGTGACGTCCGCTTTTCTCGTAATGGTTGTCTTGTGCAGGATCAGGTGTCGGGGAAGATACTCGCGAAGGGGCCTAAAGTTGGACGACTATTTCCTTTGCAATTTTCCATCCCTTCTGATATTTCCATGGCTTGTACTGCTGTAGCCAATAAAAATAAAATATGGCACAAACGTTTGGGTCATCCTAACAGTATTGTTTTATTTCATTTAATAAATTCTGGTTTGTTAGGTAATGAAGTTCAGTTTTCATCTCATTTATCTCTTGACTGTTCAACATACAAATTGGGTAAAAGTAAAACTCTTTCATTTGCATCTCATGGGCATCGTGCTGAAAACTGTTTTGACTTGATCCACAATGATGTATGGGGCATTTCTCCAATCATATCTCATGCTCATTATAAATACTTTGTTACCTTTATTGACGATTATAGCAGATATACTTGGGTTTATTTTCTTTGTTCTAAGTCTGAGTTTTTTGTTTTTCAGCAGTTTGTAGCCTATGTTGAAACCCAATTTTCTGTAAAAATTCAGGTATTCAAGTCTGACTCGGGAGGGGAGTATATGTCTCATGCTTTTCATAACTTCCTTCACCAAAAGGGCATTATGTCCCAGCGCTCCTGCCCTTATACACCTCAACAAAATGGTGTGGCAGAAAGGAAGAATGGCCATCTTTTAGACGTCGTTCGTACACTTTTTCTTGAGTCATCCGTTCCACCAAAATTTTGGGTAGAGGCATTCTCATATTTACCTAATTAATAGGTGGTCTTCTAGTGTTTCAAATTTTGAAACTCCATACTATCGCCTGCACCATGAGCATGCTAATTATCTTGACATGCATACATTTGGTTGTGTTTGCTTTGTTCATTTATCACCTAATGAACGCAACAAATTGTCTGCACAATCTGTTTGATGTGCTTTTTTGGGTTACAGTATTCCTCACAAAGGTTATGTGTGTTATGATGCATGTTCCAACAAATTTCGTATTTCTCGAAATGTTTTCTTGGAAAATCAATTTTTCTTTCCCAGGAATGTTGAACATCTCCCTACTAAGTCAGTTCTTCCAACTTTTGGAGTATAGTCTCCTGTTCCTAAGCGGTACAAGCCTGGATTTCTGTATCAAGGAAGACAGAAAGCTTTCCCCCTTCCTAAGACAACCCCCCACAACATTGTAGAGAAGATTTACCTGCTGACCCGACTCAAACATGTGATACTACCATTTAACAATATCAAAATATAGAGAGTTCAGATTCAAGTACAATTTGGCAACACTTCCCGAATTTCTAGGCCGCCTGATAGATATGGATATTCTCATAAATCACTTCATGCTACTTTATCATCTAGTCCCATTCCTAGAGGTTATTCTGAGGCAATTAGGCAAGAACGTTGGAAGAAGGCAATGGAGGAAGAAATTCAGGCTTTAAAGGACAACCATACTTGAGATGTTGTTCCATATCCTGAGAACGTGAAGGCCAGTGGGTGCAAGTGCGTATACACAACCATGTTGCGCTCTGATGGGACCTTGGATAGGTATAAGGCACGGCAAGTTGCTCTTGGTAACAACCAAGAGTATGGGGTGGACTATGAGAAGACATTTGCTCCACTAGCCAAGATGACTACAGTTAGGACTAGCATCTCCAGAGCAGCTTCACAAGGTTGGTCACTTCACCAAATGGACGTCAAAAATGCTTTTCTCCATGGTGATCTCAAGGAGGTTTACATGACACTACTTCGTGGCATAACTTCCACCTCCTCCTCGGATGTCTGTAAATTGAGGCGTTCACTTTATGGACTAAATAACATAGTTCAGAAGGGGAGCTTCTATCTGATTCGACAGTGTTTTGTCAGCGTGTCGAAAGTTCGAACTATTTAACTATAACTAGACCAGATATTTCCTTTGTTGTCCAGCAAGTTAGCCAATTCATGCAAACACATAAGCATTTGCATCTAGCCGCCGCTCATCGCATCGTCCGTTACCTCCTTGTAACATCTAACCGAGGATTATTTTTTCCAACTGGATCCCCTCTACATCTCACTGCATATAGTGACTCAAACTAGGTCGGATGTCCTGACACCAGAAGATCTGTCACAGGTTGGTGCATATTCCTTGGCGATTCTCTGATTTCCTAGAAAAGTAAGAAGCAAGATTGTGTCTCTAAGTCCCCTACTGAATCTAAATATCGAGCAATGTATTTAACATGTTCTAAAATCACATGGCTTTGTGGTCTTCTAGGTGAACTAGGTTTTCGCCAATCAGGTCCCACTCCTCTTCACACCGATAACACAAATGCGATCCAAATTGCAACTAATCTGATTTTCCATGAGTGTAAAAAACACATTGAAGTGGATTGTCATTCCATTCGGGAGGATGTCAATAATCATGTTAATGTTATCACTCTTCCTCATATTTCCACTGCTCTTCAGCTAGCTGATCTATTTACCAAGGCCATGACACGACAACACCTTCAATTTCTTGTTGGCAAATTGATGCTTCTTGATCATCCTGCATCAATTTGAGGGGGGATATCAGCAGAAGATTCTGCTCTGAATATCTGGGTGGATTGCAACAGCATATCCAAATATTCTCAACAGAATATCAGGAACTGAAAACATATCAGTTCCAAATATTCTGAGCCTAATATCAGGGACTGATATCATATCAGTCATAATGCTCATAATTGTATTCCTTATTCAGCTTAGTAGCAATATTTGTACAGTCATTATTTAGCATAGCAGGAATCTTGTAAAGGGCTGAAAATCAGCAATTTAATGATACATATTATTCACCCTGAGATGAGAGGGCAGACAGTCCAATACAGTCTCTCTTAGTCAGTTTGACAAAGAGAAAACAGAATCAATTTTATTAAAATTGGAAACATTACAAGTTTTCAGTAGACTTTTCACAACCCTTTCATTGGGGTTTCCTAGTCTACTGTGCCACAGAGAATAGGTTTTAGTGGCACTTTGTACATTATTCACTGAATACAAAGAAGTAGAACTAATAATAGGAAAAATGTGTTTCTACAATGAGAATTAATAGGACTAGGATGTGAAGCTTGACACTGATGAGAGTGTAGAAGTCTTTGGCTGAAGTAGATAATGGAAAACATAAAGTCCATCATCACCAAGAGTTTGCTGGCCTGAGATTCCACAAAACAAGTAGTAGGGTGAGATTCAAAATACATAGAATTATCCTTAACAAATCTACTAACACTAACCAGATTTTTGGTAATTGAGGGAACTAGTAGAAGATTTTCAAGAGACAGTGAAGTGTTAGGATACTTAGAAGACACAAATTTAGTAGTTCCAATTCCTGTAACAGGAATAGGAATACCTGAGCCATGGCCTATATAGATTTGATCATGACCAGAAAGGTAGACTCCATTTGTGAGATTAATTGGGTCTGAGGTCAAATGCCCCAGAGTCTGGATACCAAAGCTGAGAGTTATAGACTTGTGATTCCATCAGCATTGCTTGCGGCTGCTGAGACTGAGGCCTAGTTGCTGGAACAACATAGTGATGAGTCCAGGAGGATGGTCCTGGTCCAAGAATAGAAGGACCTGAGGAATACAAATGCTTCTACGTGGCTGTAGGCTTGGGGCAAAAAGATGAAAGGATTGTTGTCGTAGTGCATGATGCTGAAACTGGACAGGAATTCCAAGGCCAGGAAAAGCATACTAATTTGGGAAGGAATCCATAGGATACATCATAGGTTAAACCATAGAATGTTGTTGTGGTTGTTGTTGGTTCTGAGGCTGACCCTGAGTGTTGGTACCCATAATAAGATCAAATTTATGCCAATACTGCATAGATTCATGCCCTGGTTTTCCACATAACTGGCATTTGACACTGTTTCTGCTATACCTATCCTTATTGGACTTTCCTTTTCCATTGTTTTTCTTATTTTTGCTAGAAGAGGAATCATAACCACTGGAGTCATTATACTCTGTATCAGCCTCAAAAGGATTAGTGGATGCAACAGGTGAATGCTATGAATAACTCTAAGAGAACTGAGTTGATTGGTGAGGATATGAAACACCTTGATTAGACTTATCCGCATAGAAAAAAGGACTAGGGTTAGGACAATATGCCATACCCTGCTGAGAAGCATAGGGGTTTGGGTGAGCAACCAAACCCTAAGGCTGAGATGAATCAAAGGTCTGCTGAGCAAGCTAACCCTGAGCGATCTGTGGTCCCTTAGGTTGCACAGCAGTGTATACAACAAATGGATATACACTAGCATGAGCCACATTTACTGAGAATCCATCATTAGCAATTGGATGAATTATCTCCAAGTAAGCTTCATGAGCTACAAGGAGTGCTTCTAATGCACCAACTTTGACAGGATCTTCACGAATCAACAATGAGGTAACAAATGCCTCATACTCTGATGGTAAACCATCGCGTATAACCGTAACCTGCTCCTTTTCTGAAATTACATCACCAACAGCAGCAAGGGAGAAGCCTAGAGCCATTATGCGACAGATGAACTCTGAAATACTGAGTTCCTTTCTTTACAAAGCGCGATTCTGATTGCAGCAACTGACTACGAGCTTGAATTACCGAATTAAAATAACTATGTATCTCATCCCTAATCTGAAACAATGAGTACAACTAAGCACTCTGCATTGCACTGATTCAAACAGAGACTAGAGAAGCCACGACACAAGCTGCTGATCTTGCTCCTCCCAATTGAGGTAAATAGGGTTTACCCTATCGAACTCATGATCGTCATCTGTGAGATAGCGAGCAAGAATTTGAGGATTAACTACAAATCATTGAAGCCGATGAGAAGCAATAAACAGTTTCAACTTGCTGCTTCCATACCAAGTAGTTCTTATCAGAAAGCTTGGCGGAGATCAAATGCGAAAACGTAACAGGGGAGAAGGACGTATTGAGAGATTGCAACGACGGCGGAACATTATGCTCCAGTGAGTGATGAACCAAATGCGCAGGAGAATTGGAAGCCATCAGAGAAGAGAATCAAAGCTCGAGAGACGAAAGTGAGAGGATTGAAGGTGAGATGCAGAAGGATCAAAAAATTGCTCTGGATACCATATGAGAATTAGAGAAGATGAGAGAGAGAAACAGAAAACTGAAAATTCTGTTATTAGAAAGGTAAGGAAACAGTTGGCTGTCAGCTATTTATAGTGGCAGCCTTTACATTAAGTTAGGGAAGCTGAGGAAAGCTAACTACCCTTTACATAACCTAACTAATAATTACATAATGTTATCAACATCTAATATGTGATGTGTAACACTGAAGAGATTTAAACCAAACTATAGTTCATTCATAAGAACTAGCTCCCAAACCGAACAAAGAGTTGATTCCAAAAATTATAAAAAGATACCAGGACACGAACGCCCATCAAATTACTCAATTAAAAGAGCAAAATATCCCCGCAGTTCAGTGAGAAAGTTAATAACAAAGATAGAGGTCCATGTGATTTCAACTCTACCAGATTTTATTCAATACACTTAATAAAACCAGCTTACCATGTGATAGGCGACAATTAGTGCCAAATCGACATCGCTGTTGCAAAAAGAACTTGCACATCTGCACTTGGGTGTTCCAGCATTAGTACAGTGACATGATAAAGATCACTTTATTTTCTTGAATAATTTAAACCGAAATTTTAAGGAACAATAATGCTGAGATATTATCTTCTTCAAGTAACTAACAAGTCATAGTAATTCACATAAAAACAAATATTATCCATATCAATCATAATGGCCTATCTTGGGTTTCCCGTGATTAGGAAATTAATGCCAGTTGAGGTTACTTTGAAATCTCTGAGATGATTTGTGATTAAGATGGTGAGATAGGGATGAAAAGAGGAGCCAAGAAAGATACAGTGAACGTGCCACATTATTGGGCTTTGTAAGTTCAATTTGTTACAAGTTAGGAATATCTCATTGACTAGTGATTTGAACCTCAAACAAATAAATTATTGAAAAAAAACTTGTTTGGAATTATTATTAATTTAACAGTTGAGTTCGTTTACAACTCGTGCTATATGCATATTCAAGATATCTAAAATGTATCACTTTGAACAAAATTAGTAAATCAATCATTCAATTGCCTAAAGATAGGGAAAGGAAGAGAAGAGACTTGGATCAACTGAAATTCATTAAGAATGAGGAGAGTAAAGTCTTGGATACAGAATAAGATATCAAGGAATGATGGAAGGGAGTATTTTCACTAGTTACTTAATGACGGTCATGGGACATTATTGGACTCTGATATTCTAAACATTCTTGTACTTGCCAATATTCAAATACTTAACATTATGGGGCTACCTTGCTGGAAAAACACTACTGGGCCAACTTCCCCTTAATCTGTAGATAGGGTAGACCAAGAAAAACTTTAACTGAAACTATTAAAAAAGACTTAGACTCAAATGGAATTTCTAAAGACATGGTTTCAATAGGACATAATTGCATATTTTATCATGAGACCAACCTCATATAGTGGGGAAAAATGTTGTTATTGTAAATCATTCAATTATAACAAGTTCTTCTGAAGTATTGTACTAGTGTTCCAAACACATAAAAAGTTGACAGCTGGAAATAACAAAACAAGTCCAGTCTTTCATGAGCTGGGTGAAGCTAGCCTCTCTACAGGACTACCAATCTACCATTAACGAAACACTAATATCAACACCATATGGGTTGCTAATGAGTAAGTTTAAAATATGAGGAAACAAACCTAATCAGTCATAACATCAAATCCGGAACAAATATCCACAATGTTTCAAGATTATAGCATATTCTGACATGAATTACATCTTGATACAAATCATATCCCTGTGTTGCGAAATTAATTAGCAAACTGCTGTTACTTCAAAACCGTTATTTTGTAGTAATTAGTTACAGTAGAGAAGTGTTGGGGACAAAATTTATAACAGTAAAATGCTCAAAACAGAATACCATAACATACTTTTTGTCGGCAAAGTCTTAGAGAAAAGGACAATCTGGACAAGCTAATCTTACATACCAGCATATTCTCAGATGTAGGAGTAAGGAATGAAACCTTGACCATTGAATTATCCAAAAGCACCACTTCACCATTGTACCAACGCCCATCTTTGTGACGAAATCTACATTTAGATCCAACACGATAACAATTTTGCCCAAGTGGCTCGGGTTCGACATTTGTGGGATCAAGGGGCTCTACTTTCTCTTCTTCAGTAAAAAGATTAGTGCTATGCAGCACTGAATCTGCTTCCTGCAATAATCGTGAACGCTTTAGGTGAAGAAGTCCTTCCTCTGCATCCTTTATTGCCTGAACAAGCTCCTCATGAACCTGAGATACCAAAAATTTTTAAGAAATTGAAATATCCTCGTAAATTTTAATTGGCAGACACAAGCCCAGACTCGAGATCAGGCAAATGTTCCCCCAAAAATGATAGATTTATGTGCATTTTGCAGATGCAGCTTCAGATCGGATGCACTATAGGCTTAACTGTGCAATACGTAAATATGAAATAAAGTAGTTTGCATGCTAATAGGAATCGCAAAGGTCGACAACTAGTTATTGACTTATTGTTTTAACTTTCTGACTGTCTTACCCACTTTAGCATCACAAATAGCAAGTTTGATGGTTGGACAATTTGGCCTTTTATAGTTATAAATATCATTAATCAATATTTCATCAATAGGCATGCCTAGCTTAAATCAGAAACGCATGTCTAAGACACCACAGGGCATGCGCCTCATTGAAGGGGAAGTAACTCAATTAGCAAGAAGAGCTGACCCCTTGTAGCAGCTCGAGTCAGAGCCTTTGCCCACACTGTTCCAACATACTCATCCCCTATCTATATCTAAACACCAAAAACTTTCCGATGTTAATGACTCACACAGCACAACAACCAACCCCAATGCTTTGTTTGGTTGCACGAGAGAAAATGAGAAGAGAGAAATAGGGAAGAGAGATTATAGGAAGAAAATGAGTAGAGTTTGTGGTTGTTTGGTATAAGAGAAAATGTGAAGAAATAGGGAAGAGAGAAAAGTTAAGTTTTCTCTGCTTTCGTTTGGTTGGAGAGAAAAGTGGAAAGAGAGAAAACAATAAATTTGTCAAAAGACAACTACACCCTTATTTTACAAAATATAAATAAATATATTTTTTCTTTTTCACATGTATGTATATTTAAAATAACCAAAAAAAATTTACTTCAATTATTTTTGTTTAATAAAAATTTCAAGTCCAAAATATTACAAAAAAAAACAATTTTTTTATTGAAATAAAAATGCTTTATTTTTTTAATTAAAAAAAATAAAAAAGGTCAAATAAAGTGAATAAGTGAAGGACAAATGAGTAATTTTATGTGTCAATCTCAGTTTTCTCTCCATTCTCTCTTCTCTTGAGGAGAGAAAACTTTTTCTCATGGGACCCACCACATTTTCTGTCCTCTTTCATTTTCTCTCCTCAACCAAACGGAGAGAAAACTTTGTTTTCTCCCTATTTTCTCTCTTCCCAAAATCCCTTCCCCCAAAATCACCCCAACCAAACAAAGGGTAAGTGCAAATGCTGTATCCTAGACACGGCGTTATAGATTTAAAATGCAGATGCCAGAAAAAATCTAAATAAAACAACTGGATACCGAAACCATGAAACCCCTGTACTTTTAACAATCAACTCAGCATGGATCTGCCCCCCGTAGTTAGCTCAGTTGATAGAGCTGCGGGATATGAGGTGTGAGAGCTTGGGTTCAAACCCCTTTTAAAAAAAAAAAAAAAAACCCCTATGCCTAAAAAAAAATAAAACATACAGCGTGGTTCTCCAATTCTCCATAACCAGAAAATACAAGCCATTATGCTCTTCTCAATCATCCGCATTCCGCTTTTTTTTTTTTTGGCAAAACCACTAGATTGGTCTTGTAAGTTATTCTTTAGATGCGATTTCTTCCCTTAACTTTTTTCTTTTCATTTCAAATAAGTCATAAAGTTGTTGCCGTATAACAAATCTTTTAGTTAATTTTTTTTATTGAGTGACAGTCAACTAATGGAAAGTTGGAAAATACATGGCACCATTAGTTGAATGACACGTGTCACTTAATGAAAAAAATTAAGGGAACGGCAACAATTTCAGGACTTAAAGGATGAAATTGCAACTAAAAAATAACTTATCTAATAATTTTGCCCTTTTTTTTAAGGCAACACAACATGATCAAACTACCCCATCAAGCATCACCGTCCCCGAAAATTGAACATTTTCTTGAAAAGAAAATAATAATGGAATTGAACAGTTTGGGTTGCATTTTAGTTACATACCATAGCAGAAAGTTTCAAGCTTTAAAGGTTTCAATTATAAGACAATAAAGAAATAAAGAAAAAGAGGAATTGGGATTATAGGGAGTACCGCGAGAAGCTCGGGATTGGAAGGATCAGAGAAAAGAGCTTGATGAATTGCAGAGAGTGAATCCCTTTGCTCTTGCAATTGAAGCTCTAGTTCATTCTCCAGAACCCTCTTTTCTTCGCTACCCATTCCCACACCACGCAACGCAACACTAATTAAGGGCTTCTCGCTTTCTATCTCCCTCCAACAATTTTCTGCTCACTACATTTCTCTTTTCTCATTTTTATTATAGTCTCATCTCAATTTTTCAATTACCTTTTTTTTTAATTTTTAATTATAAATTATAAATTGATCCCTTATATTTTTTTTTTTAATCATATTGGTCCTCGTGTTTTCTTTTGCTATTAAATTGGTCTTTAACTCAATGCTTATCTTACGTATCAACATTGATTCACATTTACCATGTTTGAGAAAGAAATGATACATGTGCGAATCTTGTTGGTTTACATAGCATGAAAAATAATTCAGGACCAAATTGATAGTGAAAAAAAAAACGTGAGGAATCAATATAATACCAAAAAAATTGAAGGGATCAATTTATCATCATTTTAACATTTTCGATTTATTTTAAATAATTTGATGTGGCGTTAATTAATTTTTTTTAACTTTAATCTTGTTTTTAAACATTTTAAAATATATGCATATATGATAATTAATGTAATATAAGGATAATATAATAAAATTGTCTTATACTTCTCTTAAAATTTAAAATATTAAATGATTTTTTAGTTTATATAAAACTTTTAAAACAACATATAAATTGGTATAGATTGAATTTTTTAATATTGTTATGTCTTTTATTTGATGTTGCTTTCTTTTTCATTGTTGAAATGCTTAACAACTTATTAACAAGGTCTAACACCGTTGGCAGATATCTAGATTTCTTGATCATGATGTGGATGATACCCTTGACGCACCCAAAAAAAATGCTTAACAACTCAATTATTAGTAAACTTTGAATTTGGTCTTTTATAATGAGTTTGGTATTAGATTATAATTATACTATCTATGATCATGCATGAGCTTTTTATTTATTTTTATTTTTTATAAATGTACTAGTATATATACCCGCACGTGTTATATTATTTTTGGTAGCAAAATTATTATATAAACATATTCAAGATATATTTTACTTAGTTTAATCCATATTAGTCAAAACATAAATAATAATATTTATATATAATTTCATATTTTCTAAGAAATGTGAACGTCTTCTCCATACATTTTTAGAAAGTAGTGAGACAAATAATGCGGAAAACCAACATGAGGATTTGAGAAGGAGTAAAAGAGAAAGAAAAGCAATTTCTTTTGGAAATGATTTTTACATGTATTTAGTTGAAAACGACCATGTTTCTTTTTCTGAAGCTGTTAACTCTTCTGATGCCCAATTATGGAAAGAAGCTATTAAAAATGAAATTGATTCTCTTGTAAAAAATAATACATGGACATTAGTTGATTTACCACAAGGAGCAAAACCCATTGGTTACAAATGGATTTTCAGAAGAAAATATTTTCTTGATGGTTCAATTGAAAACATAAAGCTAGATTAGTAGCAAAAAGTTTTACTCAAAAACAAAACATTGATTATTTTGATACATTTGCTCCAGTGGCTAGAATTTCTTCAATAAGAGTTTTAATAGCATTAGCCTCAATTTATAAATTAGTGATTCGCCAAATGGATGTTAAAACTGCTTTTCTAAATGGTGATTTAGAAGAAGAAATTTATATGAAACAACTTGAAGGTTGTGAGGTTAGTGGGAAAGAAAACAAAGTATGTAAACTTCTCAAATCCTTATATGGTTTAAAACAAGCACCAAAACAATGGCATGAAAAATTTGATCATACTCTTACTAGTTCTGGTTTTTATTCTATTGAAGTGGATAAATGTGTGTATGTTAAACTAGTAAATGATGAATGTGTGATTATTTGTTTATATGTGGATGATATGCTTATTTTTGGCACTTGCAATGATGTTGTATATGATACTAAACAATTTTTAGCATCTAAATTTGATATGAAAGACATGGGTGAAGCAAGTGTGATTTTAGGTGTTAAAATTATAAGGGAAGGTGATAGCATAATGATATCACAAGAACATTATGTTGAAAAGCTTCTTAGAAAGTTTGATCATTTTGAGGATAGTGTAGTGAGTACCCCTTATGATGCTAACACTCAATTAAAGAAACACAAAGGTGGCCCTGTAGCCCAAACTAAGTATGCACAAATTATAGGAAGTCCGTTACATTTGATGAACTTTTCTAGGCCTGACATAGCATATGTTGTGGGTAGGTTAAGTAGATACACTCATAATCCAAATGAGGAACATTGGGCTGCAATAAACATACTTATGAGATATTTGAGAGGAACCATGAATTATGGTCCGATAGAGTGGATTTCCCGCTATACTTGAAGGATACAGCGATGCTAACTGGATATCAGATTCAGATGAGATAAAATCCACTAGTGGTTATGTATTCACTCTTGGAGGTGGTGCAGTTAGTTGGAGATCAGCCAAGCAAAATATTATTGCTAGATCGACAATGAAGTTAGAGTTTATAGCTCTAGATTTGGTTGGTAATGAAGCTGAGTGGTTGAAAAACTTCTTAGCAAGTATTCCTTTAGGAATTAAACCAATTCCTCCAGTGTCTATGCATTGTGATTGTCAAGCGGCAATAGCTATAACAAAGAATAAAAGTTTCAATGGTAAGAATAGGCATATTCAATTGAGACATGATGTGATAAAACAGCTGTTGAGAAATGGAGTTATTTCCATTGATTATGTGAAGTCAGAAGTGAATTTGGCCGAGCCTCTGACAAAGCCTTTAGGAAAAAGGTTGATACAAGAAACATCAAGGGGAATGGGATTTATATTTAAGCCAACCTGATATTAACGGTGATGGGAACCCAACCTTTGTGATTGGGGATCCCATGAATAAGGTTCATATGGGTAATAACAAGTCACTTGTTAATACTGCTAACACTACTAATTTTTCCCTTCCTATGGTATAGAGTTGTGCTATACTACATTCAAGAGGGTGAGTTTAAAAGTTCTTAATGAAAATCATATCCTTTATGGAGGTGTATGAAGTGCAGCATACACTTGATGAAATCACCTATATGAGTGTGGAGTGGAGCCGCTCCTATGAAATTGGTGGCACAATTTCTAGAGCACTCATGAACACCCAGGCACGCGCATGGCCGTAAGAGCGCAAATTGGCGTAAACAGCAGGAATTGTTGGTTGTAGTGTGACTGGTAGGATCCCTGCTTACATCAGTGTGTCATTGGTACATAGAGCCCAGCCCCACCAATGCACCGTATGTCAAATTCTATCGGTTAGGCTTGGTTCATAGCCCAGAAGGAACCAGGTACGATGCACTACACCCGTAATGTTAACCCAGGAATTTTCTCAAATTATTTTTTTAAATATTTTTGAAATAGTGGGAGATTGTTGTAAAATATTGTTATTTATTTTTATTTCAAAAATATATTGTTTATATTTAATTTAATTTTATAAATATTTATTTAAACTAATATTATTATCATTTGAGATATGCAGTTATGATTTGAAACTATTGTTGTGTTGGTAGAGTTTTAAAAAGTCTTTTAGCCATGGGTTGTATTGTTTCACACAGACACGTTAGTTATATGTGCTGTTTGAAAATTTTAGTTAGAAAATTGGAACAGTTGCACTGCTTTATCAATACTGTTTGTGTCGTTTGGATCTTTTGAATAGGTGCAAGGGTGTGAACAGTTGCTTCACTTCATCCCTTGTATCTATATATATATATATATATATTGAGTGCATTACCAAATATATATATATATATATATATATTTGGTAATGCACTCAATATAGAGATACACATGTCGAGAGAGGCTAAAACTAGGAGAACTATTAATTTTCTATGTTACACAATATTATAGCAATATCATCAAAAGTCCAGAATTTCCAAAGACATTAATTTCATGTTTTCTTCTTATATTTTATTCCTTCAATTCTTTTATCTGGGTTATATCATTACATAATAATCTGCTAGTTCTGTGTACCTTATATTTATATCAGAAGGATCTGCTTAATCCTGGGGAATCGTCGCGGTGCGCGAATAGATTCTTAAGGACAGTGTCTACGACATGCCTCAGATTATATTTTTTATTTTTGTGTTTTTCGGTATATTACTCTCATATTTTTCCAACATATTTTACATTATAAGTGTTAGAAAATAAAATATTATAGACAAATCTTTCTTTAAAATCAATCAATACGTGGGATCTGTAACACCCCTAATTTTCGTCTCCCAAATAACCAAGAAATTAATTATAACAATTATTTTATAATTGATTTACATTAATTTTGAAGGTTTTAGTTTTTGTACAGTATGTGTTTTTATATATAAAAATATGAGATATATTTTTATATGGTTATTTTGTACAAAAATGTGAATATTGTAATTTAGTCCTTGGGTTGGGACCTAGTTGCAATATTAAAAAGTTTTGTTGAAGAAAGAGTAATCAGATTATTAATTTTTGAATTTTATCCGTATGTAATCGGTTAGAAGGGCTTTGTAACCGGTTACACGATGAACTCAAAATCTGGGTTAGTGGATTTTGATGAGTAATCACCCAATTAATCCAGAAATCGCCACGAAACCAGCCTCAGATTAATGGAGAACACGCGTCGGTATGCATGTTACTCCAATTCGTCTATAAAATGCTGAATTTCTGAGGATTTGGGGTTGATTTCTGCATTTGGTGTTGAAGAGAGGCTGATTAGGGTTTCTGATTCGTGTGGGTAAATTCTTCTTCTTCTCTGAGTGTTGATAAACGAGTGATACACTGTTACAAAGCTTGAATCAAGGGCTTTGTATTGATATAAGGTTTGTGAGTTGAGAGTTCCTGAGCTAGAAGAAATCGATTCACAAAGTTGGAGGTTCAAAACTGTCACAGTTCTGTATTGGGTTTCTGGAACTGACTTTGAGCTTCGATTTTGGTAAGCTCAAGCCTTCTCTTGTTCTAGACTTGATTTCCTTTTAAAGTTCATGTTGCATGGTTTTGATAATGACCATTTTCCCTAATTTCCATGTCCATTTCATGTTCCAAATTCCTTGATCAATCTACCCTGTCAAAAACGGTTCTGGTTTGAGGAGGAGCTTTGGGTGTTTGGTGTTCTACCTCAAATCTCTGCTCAAATCTTGTTCAAGCACGAACCTCAGGTAAGGGGGAAGCTTAATATTTGCTAGAATGAGAATAAATGGTGGTAGAACATAGGATGAGTCACCAAGAGACTCAAAGGGCATAAGTTAAAATGGTTAAGTGGCTTGGAGGCCAATCTGAGCTCAATTGTTGTTATGAGCAATGTTATCTAGATGCATGCAAGCTATATTGATATTGGATTCATGACTTACTTGGATATTATGTGAATTGATGCATTAAGTTGTGAAATATGTGCAATTATGTGCAATTTGAGTATCTAAATTGAATGCATGCAAGATAGATATGTTTCTGTGCTTAAACATATTTATTTAAGGTATATGAACTCTGTTAAAGGTTGAAATTTGGTTAGATTTGAGTAGTGAAGAGAATGGTTTGTTAAAACTCATGTTTTAGTGTCAGACTGCATAATCTAACCGGTTACTCGATATTCGTAACCGGTTAGACACTGTAAAAATGCAAAAGGAAATAAGTTTACAAAATCAGTATTGTGGTCTTATAAATCCTACTCAAATCTAGGCCTTAATTTCATGGAAAACAATCTGAAAATAAGTTGATTTCACTGTTATAGTTCAGATTGCAGTTAAAGAGTTAATACCTTAATGTAATGATATAATTTCAAGAGGAAATTATGCTCATTGGATAATGAAATGTGATTTAGACTTTTGAATGATATAAACAGTGGTTTTTGAGGTGTAAAACAATGTTAAACTTGTTTATGGATTGGGTAGAGAATTCAAGAAAAAGGGTTTTTCTGAATTACAATGGTAAATGGTTCAGGTATGTAATTCTAACCAGTTAGCCTGAAACTGTAACCGGTTAGTACCTGAATCTGAAAAATAGAAAGTTAAGTTTTTGAATACCATTGGTTGTGTTTTCCCAATCTAAGTTTAAGGGCATGTTTTTGAGATAATTCAAAGGAGAATTTTATGCCAAAGTTTATGCCTCAATTAAATCATTCAAAAGAGAAATTGGAATATTTCTAAATCACAGTAAATAAAGTAAAGATAAAACCAACTTTGATGATTGTGCATCCATATAGAATGGAAGTTTGGTTGGTAGGAACGTTTATCGTATTCTGGGAATATGAGGAGGGTACTCCGGGAGTACCAAATTTGTAACCTACTTGATGACACATTTTGGGAATGTGGCCAGTGTCTGGGACCTGGTTAAGTACGTTCTGGGAACGTATGTTAGTGTTCTGGGAACACATTGATATGCAACCTACTTGATGACACATTCTGGGAATGTGGCCAGTGTCCGAGACCTGGTTTTATGCGTTCTGTGAACGTATGCATTCTGAGAACGTGGTGCACACTCTGGGAGTGATGCTTATTATTCCAAGTATGGTTTGCTACACGTTTCTGGGAACGTGGTGCACACTCTGGGAGTGATGCTTATTTATCCAAGTATGGTTTGGCATTACGTTCTGGGAACGAATGTCAGTGTTCCGGGAACACAACGGTGTATTGGATGGATGTCCAAGATGGACTTTGTTAGAGGCCTCAGTTGTGGAAGAAAATCATGCATCATGCCACCTGCATTGAAAGAATTATTATGATTAACCGGGTGTGCTCATATGGTTATGCATCATGATTTGCTACATGTTGACTTGTGGATGTTAGTTTTATTCTCATTTGATTATGCGAATATGTATAGCTAATCCCATGCCCTTATTAGATATTGATCGTGCATCTAGCTTGCACAAGAATCAGTAAAGGGAGATGTCCCTTAGGTGCATGCAGAGTGTAGAAAGTGTGGGTTGGGAACCCGTTGTGCAGATATCGAGGATCCGACCAGATAAATGTTTGGACAGAGGACCAGTGACCAGCTCAATAACGTCTCTGTTTTTAATAGTATTTATATGATACACATTTTGAAAGAAGTATCATAAGATGAATTTGGTTTCATAATAACATTTATTTGGTATCCATGGACTTGTTACACTTGATATATTTTGAGAGTATAATATGACTATTTTACTATGTTTCCGCAAACTCTGATTTTGTTAGTCAACTTCATTACTAATCAAGTGTTTGTAAAAAGGAATTTTCAAGGGAAGGGAAAATTCTTATTTTCAGATCTTTTTCCAACAATAACAAGTCCCAGCATTCATAAACTTATTACTTTTCTTATAAAGTAAGACGATATAAAAGGAGTGTTACAGCATCAATTATGTCCGAGCCAAATAGGACCATTATGAAAGCAAAGTTATCTCTAAAAAGCTTAAACTTAACATCAAACAATGATAATCTTACTTCATAAATTAATATTTTCTCTTTTCTTATTTATATGTTACACTTAATCGAAACAAATAGATCAAGATAAGTAAATAACTTGTTTTTTTTTTAAATATATCAATTTTACACTCTTACACCTTTTATGTACATTACTTCTTTTATGAAAATTTGATTATAAATGTTTTATAGTTAATAAATAATTCTTAAGAATGCCACATACTAGTAAATACAAATAATTCTTTGAATGTGATATATTTATATACTCCCTTCGTCCTTATATATAAGATCCTTTTGGCTGATTTTACGTCCATTAAGAAAGTTGGTTGATTTAGTTAATGGTATTGAAAATGTGAACATTTGATATATATTTTCAAAACTACTCTTATTAATATTATTGGAAATATAAAAAGTGTTAAATAAATAGGGGTATTTGTGGAAAGAAATAATTAATGATCATTGGAAATTGGTACAAGTTCTTATAAATAGAAACAAAATAAAAGTGTCAAAATGATCTTATATTTAGAGTCAAAGAAACATAAACAAAAGGAATAATTATTAATGTAATCATCTCCTTTCCCGTAAAAGAATTCCACCATTACATTTATGTCACCAAAACATTACAACATACCAATTTAGACATAAACAAACAACATCAATGTAACTAAAAAGTTGATAATACTAGTTAAAATGAATACTCTTTTCGTCATAAAAGGATGATAAAAAATTCCAAAAGCCCAAAAATTAAAAAGATATATATTTAATATTTTGTATAACACATCAATCAATTATCAAACAACTAATTAAATCTATTTTGTATTGATTAACCATTCATAATTCAAAATTTGCAATTTCTAAATTTTTTTATTAATTACTTTAACTTTAGTTTGAAACAAAATTTTGTTCTTTTTTACTATCCTTTGTGAAACAGAAAGAGTATTTTTTTTTTCAACCGGAGTGAAATTGAATATCTGAGTGACAAATTTATCAATATTAAAACACCCAATGATAATTTCTTTCAAATAACTCACTCTCTTTATGAATTTTTTTTATTTTTTAACGTTTACCATATTATTAAATTACAGGAGGGTGACTCCAACTTTTATACGAAAAAGTCCTAAAGATATAATACTTTGGATTCTCAAGATTGATAAATTTGTTACTCAACATATTTAGGGATCTATAGGTGCATAGGTTAATCACATTTTATAAAATAAAAGTTTATTGAGAAATTAATGTACTTAATGAATTAAAAATTAATTATTTAGTTATTCAATACGAATTTATTATTTATATTCTCTTATCCTATACATTAAAAAACTAATTATCATTATACAAATTGAGGATCATGAAGGGACGACTTGTAACGACCCAACTTTTAATCTTTTAAAATAAAAAATTTTACCATGTCAAATAAGTGACCATTTTTTTCTCGAAATAACAAGGCATATACATAACTGAATAAAACAACACTTGTGCCTTGTGCGGAAGCAAAACATTATATATATATATATATATGTGTGTGTGTGTGTGTGTGTGTGAGTTTAATATGTGTATAGTGACAGTGTAAAGTTTTTTACACTATCCATACATCATTCATCGTTCATTTGCATTACTTTTATTTAGAAGTCAATGACCATACACCCTTGGATGGTGGATAATGTGCTGACAGTGTAAAAAACCTTTACACTGTCAGTGTACAAACTATTTTCTATATATATATATATATATACATATATATAACTTCATAATAAACATCATTTTACATCATTCTTGTTTCTCATCCAAAATACATAACTATTATACTCAAAACATAATAGCGTACTTTGAGTTATCAAAACTATTAATAGACTATAACCCATAGCATAGGTTCTGACTCCAAAACGAGGTTAGGGTTCCCTAGATATGCACTTACATATGCCACCATCAAATAAAACTACTCCTCGTCGGTAACTGGCTCCACCGGGTCTTCTTTCGGATCCTCCTCGTCCTCGCTTACCCTCACAGGGGAAAGTCAACAAGATGTGCTAGGACGAGTAGGCATATCGTGTATGTTCCTCTCCGAACAGGGAGGAGTACGCGGAGGAGTTGGATTAGCCCGACGTTGGCCAGGATTTGGCGAATGAGGGTTAGGACGATAAACGTATGGAGGTGGTATATGCATAGTATATATCATATGAACTCTTACCCTTCGCGGACGCATCCTAGACAGAGGGTTAGGGTGTCGAAAACAATTTCCACATCACCATCGAAAGTGTCTCGGGAGCCATCAAAGTACCACACTCCTCTCGTCAGGGGGTGCATCTCTACACAAAACAGATTGCGTGCCATCACCTATATGACATCCCTCATTTTTATAAAGAGAATGAATAAATAAAATATGTATTTTCATTATAAAGGAAACTATTTTAGATAATGAATTAATTATTTTATATTGGAAATTATTTTAAGGGAAGTATTTTGGAAAAATAAATATAAAGAAACATATTTTGGAAATAAAATAGTTTTGGTAAGAAAGATTTAAATAGAATATTTGAAAAAGTAATATTTTGGTAAAATATTATTCAAAGATTGGGCAATATGTCCTTCTATAACCGTTGGATCTTCCTCAAATTTTTATATAAGATTCTTAACCATTTTATCATCATAGCTAATGGTGAAAATTTTGTTTTGAGGAGTAAAACTATTAAAAATCAATTTTCCCGCCTAACAGTTATTATATTTTGAATTTTTGAATTTTAGCCGTGGCTAGTAAAACCAGTAACCGGTTAGTGACACTGAATCTGCAAAATCTGAAGTCGGTTTGAGCGTGGGAAAGCGAGGTTTCTTCATCCCTAAGCCTTCCCAGACCACGTGGCACTCCCTAAGGATGCCTAGGACGCGTGCTAAGACCTTGGGGAAGCTTGGTTGCTAAGCAAATCTCCCTAGGAGGGTTTTCTTCCCCTTTCCTTCTCTATATATGGATGTTGATATCTGCTATTGTATTGGCTCATTCCCTTTCGTTTCCTGAACTGAAACCCTGCCCAAATTCATTCTAAAATCGTGCAAGTGGCTAACCTTGAGTTACTGCACCATTAGCTTGTGATTATTGAGTGTAAGAGCTTTTAAATTCCTTGTGTCCTTCCTTGCTCTTGTGCTGATCTGTGGCTGCTGTGTTGCTGCTGTTATTGTTCAAGTCTCCCACATTTTTCCTTACCAAAGCTCTGTCCAAATACTTCCTCAAATCGTGCATAAAACTCACCTTGAGTTGATGCACAAAGAGAGTGAGAATTGTGAGTGAAATCTTGAGTTTTCTTGGTGTTTTTGGCTCTCTGGTTTTGCTGAGTTTCGAGTTGTTGTGCGGCTGTCCTTGGTTGCTGCTGCTATAGAGCTGTTCTAGGTTGATTTTCAATTTGTATAAGTTCTGTCCAATTATCCAAGGCATGGGAGAAGTCATTCATATAGCTATGATTATTGATTTTGAGGTTTGATTTTGTATTTATGTATGTTAAAACCATGACAAGGATTGATTGGTTTGGAGACCAAAACAATCTCATGGCTCCCTTATTAGTTGGCTGAAAAGATGAGTTAAAAAGCAAGACTAAACTGAATAAGAATGGTATGATGAATAGCTTCTAGTGTTTAAAAATCAATTGTGAATATGTGAAAAGTTATGCATAATATGAGCTTGGTTGATTGAATGATTTGATGATATATGCTTTGATTTGGTTTGATTTACTTTCTGTAACAAGCAAGGAAATGGTGCCTAAATATCATATGTTGATTGTCTAATGCTAGCGAGAAATAATAATTAGATTAAGGAAGGAATCGAGGATGTGAAAGTGCAGTTTTGCTGTCTGGTTGCATAATCTAACCGGTTAGTGATCTCTGTAACCGGTTAGAGCCTGACAGAATGCACCGGTTGATTATGTTTGGTATAACAATCATGAAGGATAGTTGTTACTTACATTAGGACTGATAATTGAATTAGTAATTGGGAGTAAATAAGTTAGAGAAAGATGGAATTGGTTAAGGTTTGATAATGAGTTTTAATTGGAGATTATGATGGTTTAATTTGTTTAGTAAGTAAATCATGGATTTATGAATTGGTCATTGTTGAAATGAATTACTCCCTGGGTTAGACTTAAAAGTAGTGCTTAAAAATCACATGGTTGTTGTATGATTTTGGGTGAGAGTAACAACTAGATGTTATGAAGATTTGATTATGTGAAAGCATGGGTTTGCTCTCAGGACTTTGGAGATTTGTCTTAATTGAGGAAAGGTTTAGAGTGAGATGCTAGGACTTAATCTAATTAGAGAAGGATAATGTAAGTTAGCTTATGCATATGGTACTAGATGTTTCATTTATGAAGATGGTGTAAAAGTTGTAGCATCCTAACTTATTTAATTTAAAATACATTAGTTAAAATTGATGATTTCATTAGAAAATACTTGGGGCTTTATAAAAATTTTGGCGGAGTTTTGTTTCAAACATGGACTTTCCCAAAATTTATTTGTACTTGTCAAGTCTAGAACAGTTTCTACATATAAGGAAAATATATGATTACAACTTAGTGGTGGTGACACACTTGAATACATTTAAAAGAGGATTTCTCAATACTCATCACCACCAAAAATACATTTTCTTACAATTACTTAAGTCGTTATTTTTACATTATAAAGTAAACATAATTTAATATAATAGTTTAGAATTAAATACAACTTTAGTAAATAAAACATTCCACATTACAGAATCCTAGAATGGTTGCAATTCCATAAGATGAGACCGAAAAGGTCACAATCAACTATGCACTCTCTTTCAGCGAGAGTACACTTTCTCGGTGTCGAAGCGATGAATGTCTTTCTCCAATGGGTACCTAAGATGTCCACAGTAAGGTGAGTAATTTGAATATAAATCAAGAGAAACACTTAAAATGACAATAATAAAACATAAGAAAGATACATGCTTCAAACAATTAAAAACAATAACACTATACATTTAATATATTACCATCCCTCTTTACTTCTTTCTCTTTAGCATTGGACACTTTACATAACCATACTCATCATCACATTCATCCACTATTAACGATAATTCATAAACAATAATCATAATACAATAACACTTTAATACTTTCACTTTCCCTTTTAACAATTGCTTACATTGTACTTCACATTCTCCCCGTAGGAGGGTTCTTCGTACAATGTACACTTTATAACTTTTACCTCACATCCCCTCCACACTTTGAGAAAAATAGACTAGGAGTAAATGTCCCTCTACCTTTACCTACATTGTGTAACAACCTATTTTATTTTACCTATTTTGAAAATATGAATTTAAAAATTCCTTTTTTATCAAAATACTTATTATAATTTAAGCGGAAAAACGGACAGAGTTTCCTCTGTTTTATGGACATTCCCAAAAATTATCTTTGACCTGTAACCTGTCCAAAACAATTTTCAACATTAACCAGACATCCAGATATAATATATAACATACCTAGACTCTTTTAACATCAAATATTAAAGTAGGAACTTTTAAACTTTTGCAAATAAAACTAAATACCCCGGGCCACCATTTTTCCAAAATACACATTGGAAATACATACATAATTCATAATTATACAGAATACAACAAGTATGCAAATGTGGCCCGGTTTGACTCAAATTAATAAAATGACTCAATTCACACTTCTTGGGGGAAGTGTGTTCCTGCTCAGCCTCAATGTCTGCAAACTTAACCTGTACCTGTGGTGGATGTAAGGGTGAGAATTGCACGAACTAGTAATGTATAATACATGCCAAGTCATACACAATTAGCAAATAATCAAATAATACAAATATATCACGCCCAATCACCTATCCACTACAAACACAAACATCTCCAAATTATTCACATTTCCTAATTAATGTCAATTCCTATTCTATTTCCGTTCACTTAGCTTTCTACTCTCACCTGAACTTAAACCCTCAATTCTTCTCCCACTCCTACTTTTACTCACATTCTTCCTATTTTACTAAGCTAACTAATTCTAATCCCTATCTCTCATTTCTCCCTCTCATTCATCACCTTCTCAACCTTCTTCTCCATTTTTCCTTTTTAATTCATTCTTTTTCATTTCTTTTTACTTTTTCTGGATCTTTGTGGTTTCACTATTGCGTCCCATCCCGGGTACGACTTACGGCTCCGCGCCCCCGAAGGCGGACCCGAGCGGCTACCCTGCACACTTCCCAAGCGGCTTACGTTTCCTGCACCCGGGAGCATGACTTACGCAGCCTGAATTACCACAAAATCCCTTGGCTATGCGAATTTGCCACTACGTGTAACACCCCGCAAATTCCTCGTATTAATTTAAAATACTAAAGGGATTTATTTTTGAGAAAAAGTGTTTTAAAAAGAGTATTTTCTTAAATGATTTTCCTAATTCACGTTTTCAAGGTGATAAATGATTTTAAAGAAAAGATTTTCATAAAATAATGTTAAGATTTTAGAAATTGAGCTTTTGAAAAATTATGTATCTGATATTTTATGTTTTAAAAGAATTGTGATTTTTGTATGAGTCATTGTATGATGAAGAATAATTATTTTCTGTACATGTGTGTGTGAATATGATCCCTTGAAATAATTGAAATATTGTGTGCAGTGGTGATTATATGCTCTAAGATGGAATTGATCAAGAAATAAGAAAGATAATACATGTATGTGTGTTTAGGTGTGTGATACGTGTGTATATGTGTGTGTGCATGCCATGACTTCATGTATATTAAAGATAGGAAGTTTATAGGCTAAGAATTAGAACTATAAGGAAACTAAGTGGGTAGGAAACTTTAACTAGAAGCCAAAAAAAAAAAAAAGTAACCAAACCAAAAGAGACCTAGTTCCTTAAATTCCTCCACCATGTCTCCCTAATTTTGATAACATCCACCCATGCAAATTCTTGAAGAGCCAAAATTGCCCCTCCCATTTACACTCATGGCCGAAACCCACAAGGTCAAAAGAGGAAGAACATGAGTTGATTATATAAGCCACAACTCTTAGTTCCTTTCACCCACCTCCCATCCATTTCTCTCATTCCCATTCACTTTCCAAACACATTTGATGAGAGCCAATACCAAAGCTCTCAACACATAGAGAAAAAGAAAGAGAGGCCGTGAGGAAGAGAAGAAGAAGAGAGGAGATCTAGCCCAAAAACCTAAGTTTTTCCTTGAAGATCCAAGCACATAGAAGCTAGAAGACCAACTTTTCTTTGGTGGGTAGCTCGAAGATTATGAGGAAAATTGTAATAACTTAGTTTTCTTTGATCTTGTGATCTCCCTTTCTTTCCTTCTTTGCATGTAAATTTTCTAAGTCTATTTATGTTTGATCTTGGACTTTAAGATTAACAATAACTTGTAAACTTCTAAACAATGGACTTTATAACTCTATTAAGATCTTCATGAAAGATTCTAAAGCTTTTCAAACTAAATCTTTTAGATCTAAAGGTTTGATGAAATTTTTGAGAAGTTTAAAGTAAATTTCTTTGCATGTTTAATTTTCTTGCTTGAAACCGTGAATTGTGATGTATCTAAGAGTTGATTGATAAATAAATGGAGGATCTAAACGTGTTTAACAATAATGTCAAGATCTTTGGTGTTGCATGTTTATTTGAGGATGATCTTGATTAATTAAGTTCATGCATGTGTTAAATAAACCTTGATCTTAAATTTTTAAGAATAAATAAATTTATAAAGTACTAGATCATGAGCCCTATGTTTCGGCCATGACTAGAAAAATTGATCATGATGCTTTTTATTTTGATTTAGGTTCTTGCATGTTTGTTTTATGTTTATAAAAGTTGATTTGAGTAGTTTAAATGTTTGATTTTATAAGGCTTTGATCTTTGGTTTTTATCTTCCAAAAAGTCTCGATCCTTATGTTTATATGTCACGGTTTTGATCTTTTTCTACTCAAAGTGATTTTTATCTTTGATTTGTGCCATTATGAGTGATTCCATGACTTGATCTACACGATTTAAGTACATGCATGTGGTTTTTTTTTGAATAAAAAGATTTTATTTTTCTAAGGATCATCACGGTTTTGTAAAAGAATCAAAAGAAATGAGTTTGAAAAGTGATTTTTGTTTTGATTCATGTTTTAGGTGCATGCATGTAATTTTTAAGTGAAAAGAACTTGATTTTCTTAGAAGCCCTCTCGGTTTACAAAGAAGCTAAGAAAACAAGTTTTTGGAAAAATAATTTTTAACTTGATTCATGTTTGGTAATTTTACATGTTGAAAAAGTGAACCAAAAGCCTTGTTTTTGTCAAATGGAGGTTCGGCCTAGGCATAGCAAAGTAGACTAGGACTCTTTTCAGTAAAGTGACATAAAAGCAATAAGTATGTTTTATAAAAGGTTGTTGAATTAAATTGTTTGAAATGGTGCTGTAAATATTTAACTCCTATTTGGTCTTAACTAAAGATAAGAGAAATAAATGAACTAAATGATTTTTGAAAGAGTTTTGTGTTTAACTGGATATGTGTCTGTGCATTCGGGTAAGAATAAAAGGAAGAGTAAATAATTTTGTGGCATGAAAAAGAAAATGGAATTTAAGTGCTTGAAATGAATCAAGTTGATTTATGTGTTCTAAATTGTAATTCTTAACTTGTTTTCCTTGATTATACTCGGCCATCTAGTGTAAATAAATTTAGGAGTTTAAATTGCATGAAATGAACTGTACATGATGATCTCTGAAAAGAATAAAGTTGTTTAAAGATAAAAATAATAAATATAACTGTGTTTGGTTTACATCTTTGATTCAATTTGGTTTGTGAATATATGCATGACTAAATGTTTTGTGAAAATGAATCATTTGTGAGTGCATGATTGTCTTGATAATTGACTAACTTGGCTATACGTTTCTAATTAACTAATAAGGTGTTGTTGGTTGTTTGTATGTTAAGTTGATAATTGGAAAGAAATTAGGTATATAATTGATTTTGAAGAATTATTGGTTTTAAAATGATTTAATGTGAATTGCTTGGGATTATTGGATTGTGTTCATGACTGTACAAGATTTGTTTTATGATATAAAGTTTGGGTTAAAGTGTTATTTTCGAGTTAAAGAAATATTTGAAATAAAAAGTGTTTTTACGCTGTTTTCGGGATTTTATCAAAATGATTTTGTAAAACCACCCTTTTCTGTCCAGAATTGTTTTAAGTTTTTCGATTAGGAACGGAAAGTGTCACGAACTAAGAAAAAATTTTCTTAATACAAATTAATAATGTAAGCGTATTTTATTTAGTACGAGGAATCTTAAAGACGAGGGATTGGGGCAGCCGGCAGCACAAAGGATCCGAGGCGACGGTACGCATTAAATTGCTGGACCTCAGGTGAGAGAGAAGCTTTCCTAAGACACCGTGGTAGTTAGGTGATTTATTAGGACGTTCTGTATCCTCTCAAAGATCGGAACTAAGTGGTTCGGAGTCAGTAGTATAGTGGCAATTGTTTGTGTTGTGTGGCCACTTATACGAAGGTGACAATCACCACCTCGTTGTTGTGTGATGTTTGCATGATTGATAGCATGTTTATGTTTATTACTTTTATTCTACCTAATGATAATTATTGCTGTTGGATAATATGTTGATGGACGTCTGTTACGTCCTGAATAAGAAAATGAAAATGAGATAAGTAAGTTAAGGAAAGTAAAGATATAAGAGAAAGAAATAATGATGAAAGATATAAGATGGAATAGAAAGAGATGAAAAATTAAGATTGGGGAAAGAATGAAGGATAATGTTGAGAACGAGCCAGAGCTGGGGGAGAATGATGTGAATTGAATGGAGCTGGGCTCCTTTGTTTTTGTTTTAGACTGAGACTAGTGTTGAGTTGAGCTTGCTCCTCCATTAGCGCTCAGCAAAAATATGATTTTTGAAAAAGGGTTTTTGAAAAGAGAATTTTGAAAAGTTTGTGGAAAGAAATGTTTTGAAAAGATTTTTGAAAAGAGATTTTTGAAAGGATTTGTTAAAAAGAGATTTTCGAAAGGATTTTTGAAAAGTGATTTTTGAAAAAGAATTGTAAAAGAAGATCTTTGCAAAAGAATTGTGAAAGGAAATTTTTGAAAAAGATTTGTGAAAAGAAATTTTTGAAAAAGGTTTCTGAAAAGAATTTCTGAGAAAGACTATAAAAAAGTATTTTCGGAAAAGCTTTTAAAAGGAAATTTTGTGAAAGGTTTTGAAAGGAAATTTTTAGAAACTTTGCGAAACAAGATTTTTTTAAAGGAAATTCACGAAATGAGATTTTGGTGAAAGTTTATAAAATAGTATTTTGAGAAAGGTTTTTGAAAGATTGTTTTGAGAAAAGATTTTGAAATGAAAGTGTGAAATGAAATGATTCAAAAAGGTTGAGAATGTTAATAAGGATTTGGAAATTGAGATACGAGTTTATTGAGGTGATCCCAGCTCTGTGCTATGTGAGAATGATGAGAGAAAGATTGTGCCAAGTTAGTGGTCGGGACTCATTGAAGGGTTGCACGAAGGATGGGCCGACCTTAGGTTAACTAAAAACAAGATAAAAGACTTTAAAAGACATACGCGGTGAGGTATGAGAGTGCGAAGTAGTGGAGAGGAAGGAACCATAAGTATCTGCAGATACTTAGGAGGAGATTGCATTAGGGGAGGACGATGACGGTGAAACGTCAAGAAGTCTAGAGTATGTTTCTAGGCAGAACGAACTCCACAGGTGGCGTACGAACGTGGTAGGGACTGGGTCCAATGCCGTGGTGAGTTCTGCGGGCCCACTAGAAACATACTGTCGCCCCCTAGATTGCAAATCTAGAACAGTGAGAGGGACTGGAGTGGGGCATCTTGTTTGCCACTGTGAGTTGAGACAGTGCGCCTTGATTATATGAATTGAATTGATATGATATGATTTGAGGTTGTAGTCCTCCTGGTCTGGGACCAATTGTTGTGAGACAGCTGTCGTGCCCACACGGTAAAGGTCCTGTACTCCTGTTTGCTTCCGACTAGGTTGGCTGGATGATCGAGGAGATGTAGACATGAATGATAGCCGAGAACGAAATGAATACTTTGATGATATGTTATAACTCCCCAAAGCCTTGAAGATTGTAAAGTGATAAGACTGAATGGAAAGGGGAAACATAGTTATGAAAAGGAAATAAATAAGAGGAAGAAAGAAGGTTCATAATAAGTAAAAGTAAGTTGGCAAGCTAATATTAGATGATAACAAAGATGATGATAATGAGGATAATAATGTTAATGATGATGATAATATGCTTGATTGTTGTGTGTTGGTATGCTGTATGTGGTATGTATGTTTGTATGGTCCTTCTATCTTGCCTATCGTAATCCCACACCGTCGACGATGCGTCGTCCGGATCGCTTACTCTCTCCTGTTCGTTGGCATATCGGTGCTCCTGGTATCTCAACGGGCAGATGGAGTGTTGCATGGAGGTCACTACGTGGAGTAAATATGGAAGAGGTTGGAAGCGCATCCCACGCGGCTGGGTATGGACCAGCTACACCCAGATCGTGATTCCCGATCCGGAGCATCAACTCAGTGGAGCTAACCTGGAGCCGCACTTGGGACAAGTCAGCGTACGAGACGGTAGGAACTTCAAGGAAAAGATTCGGTATGAGACTCAGAGGGACTCTACCATTCTCAATGGAGCGGAGCCGGAATTCACTAGCAATGAGGAGACAACAGCAAGGAGGAACTTCACCCGATAGTCTTCAATAGATTAGTTTTAAGATAGTGTGGTTAGTTATATTTATGGTGATTGTTTTGTGTTAAGGATTACCTAAGCGATGAACTATTAATGTAACTTAACTTATTCTGAAGCATGCCCTACTTTTTATACAACTTAGTGAGAAAAGTTTAATGTCCTTTGGTTATAATGAAAAGAACTATTTTGAATTGGAGCCAAACCATCTTCCTGATAAATGTTTTTGAAAACCCAGATGAATAAGTGTTGGTTTTAGTAACAACTCGGTTTTTGAAAGAAAGTGTTGAAGTACATAAAAAAATCTTCACTAATGTTTTCAAACACTTCAACAATGTTTTAAAAAAAATAAAATTTTTGGCCTCATTTTTGCAATCTAAATAAATAAAAGTTGGTTATTTTTAAGTTACGAAAATCGGGCTGTTAAACTACGACCCATCCCGGTGTCGACTTACCGATGCGTACGGATCCCCACAGGCCGCACGTCTTACTCAACCCCTGCACACGGAGCAGCTCGCGACTTACTGCAGGTGTTGCGCACCCGCCTTACTGCACCCCACCGTATGCCTTCTAGGATCCAAACCGCATACCAATATTCTCTTTTTCTTTTCTTTTTCCTTTCTTTTCTTTATCCATTTTTCATTAGGTAGTCCAACCCCAGCCAGCCGTACGGTACTGAGCGCTAGGAGTTCCCTTTTTCATTATTCATTCTTTTCCTTTTTATCAATTTTAGTTCGCCCTCGCCTAACACCTTTCTCTTCCACTCTCATTTTCCTCTTTTTCTCTTCTACACCAACTAATCTATTTCCCTATAATTAACTCACTATCATTTCTAAAAACACTTCCTATTTTCCCCGATTTGTTTCCCTTAAGTTTTTATCTATGTGCTACTACTAAATCCAAGGCTCACTCCTCTGTCCACTCCTTTCCTTTTTACACTCAATCTCTAAAATACAACATACATACACCATTCAATATATTTAATACTTATATTGTAATACATATCATTATTCAATTAATTCACATAATTCAGTACATACATATCATTCTCATATTTTCAACAATTACACCTAATTCATGGCCTCAATTAGCATTTAGCAGGTCACAACATAATTATCATGACATATAACATACAAGTACAAACATACCAGTTAATCTCTTAAATAGCATATTCCAGTCATTATATTATTACATAGTTTATAGTAATTATTTCCTAATATCAACTACACAAACCAATTAGTCTCAACACGCACACACATACTAGTTACACAACCACCGTGCGGCAATAAACCCCTTACCTTAAAATAATTAAAAGAAAGTGAACCTTAATCGGGTTTTGAGATCCTAATGCAGGAGGTATGTCGATTGAGCTTGTTATCCACAATAATCGCTAAGAGAGGTCCCGAAGTCCGCTAATCCATGAAATAGAGCAAGCTTAATGAGCACCCTTCCTTCCCTTGGTGTGGGTCGAAACACAAGAGGAAGGGGAAATACCCTAGCACACTTGGAACATTTGGAGGGAGGGATATTAATGAATAATAATGATAATAATACAATAATCAAAAGAGGTAAGGAAGGAAAACTTGATTATACTCACCCCCTAATTTCAATGGGGAGGAAGCAAGAGGAAGGGATGATGTTGGCTTAGCTTAATGGTGATTATGTTGATTGGAAGAGGAGAGGGAGAGCTTGATGATCTTGAGACTTGAAGTTTAAGCCTTGATCCTCAATGAAGCTAATGGAAGAAGATGATGATGGAGTTGGAGCCCTAATCCTTGGAAGTTCACCATCCACCAAAAGAGAAGAATAGGGAGGAGAAATTGAGACTGGGAGGTGATACAAGAGGGAGATTGGAGCTTGGATTCATGAAGAATTAAAGGAATGAGAAGAATTTTGGATGTCCCTTAGCTAGGGTTTCGGACCCAAGAAGAGGGAAGAAGAAATGGGGGTTTTGGGGGTTGAATGACCCCCAACGTGCCTTTTTATTTTTGCAGATCGCAGAATTTTCGCTTAAGCGAACTCATTTAGTGTTTATTCTGGAGCAATTTTGCTTAAGCCAAAATTTTCGCTTAAGCAAAATAATATTTTCGCTTAAGCAAAATTTTTTCGCTTAAGCCAAATGCACAGGTACTGCTACTTCATTTTTCTATTTTTCAGCTATTTTCTCCCCAACTTCAAATAGCCATAACTTCTTCGTTCACCGTCGGATCTTGCTCAAATTTGACGAGCAACTTCCTAAAAATCATACCTTCATATCCAACGGTGGGAATTATGTTTTGAGTCCTAAATCTTTTATTTTAATTTATTATCCTATTTATTTAGTTTAACACTGAATTACCCGTTTGCCTCGTCCCTTCCTAACTTAATTTACTACTTCTTCCTTTCCTAAACCAATATTATTATTATTATTAATCTTTTCTAATGCTTGAACACTTCTTTTAATACCTATTTATGGTTTTATTATTATTATCTCAATTATCCCAACTATTATTAATTTATTTGCACTTAGGTTTAAAATTTTGGATGTTACATTTCTCCCATACTTATTTAAATTTCGTCCCCGAAATTCCATTGAGTAATCTAGGGAGATAACAAACCCTTGAGAATTAATGTACAACAACCTCGCATCTCTTCGTCATTTACTCCCCTACTCGGAATTTGTCCAAGAGACTTAATTGCCACAACCCCCGCTCGTTTCCTAGAATATTCACTCCCTTTTAATCAGACTCCTGTTTATTCTTCTAAGTGCACAACCCAAGGTTTTTGGTCATTCGGGCCACAATATAGAGTCCTGAGACTCTAAGAATGACATTGTTGTTAGGTTGCAGTTCTCCTAATCACAACACTTGAAGAATTCCTAGCACTTCATTTCCTTGCTTGAATTTAGCAAAAGTTACTCCGACATTCCACTTGACTTCATCCTAATCCTATTTCATTGTCGTTCCAGCTTACTCGCTTCCTAGCTCCGCTTCGTCTCGAAAGAAGCTAAGATTGGTTTCTACTTGGGAATAGAGGTCAAGGTCTAATTCTACTTCTCAGTTCCGTGTTTGTTCGGATTTATCCTAACTCGTTCGAGGTTGGTTCTCCACCAGTTCCTAGTGACCTTCTTAGCGGTTTACGTAAGGTTTATAAGAATAACGGTCTCGGGCAACCATTGATGAGGATAACATTGTTAAAGGTTGGGTTGATGCCTGACATAATGTCGCTATCAAGTGGAAAGGTAGTGGTGGTCTATGCGCGTTTGTTATACATTTCCCAAGAGTGGGAAGAGACAACAGCGGATGTTCGACATCTCATCCGTTTTCGGTCTTGATGTTTCTATGGGTACACTAAGGTAGTTTACGTTCTAGTTCTGCTCGGCTGTCGTTCTCATTCTTTACCATCACTCGGATGGGTTTCAGGTAGGACTATAAGGTTCTCCCCTACTTAGTATCAATATACCTACGTAGATCGATACCAAGGGGTAGCTGGGCAGATGTTAAGAATTAGTGGTTCTACTTTTTGATTAAGTGACGGGTTTGGAAAACAAGGTTGGATGAACTACTTATTGGGTTTTCTAAGATATGGCGGTTTCACTTACTTACATCTCTCTATATTCCTATACTAGATAGGATTGTCATGGGTAGATTTGTCGCACGATCGATTATAACGAATTTCCACAAGATTTCTAGTGAGCTTGAACTTAATTTGACCTTCTTCAGGTGGAATTCCTATGTCAATGGTTCTAATCGGATTTGAGAGGTTGCAATGATATATCTGCCAGTAAATGCAAGGACTGGGGTAGCTAGTCTCAATCCTTCATCTAGCAACAGCACATCATCACGTTCTTCAAGATTTGCAATGTTGTCGTCTGTCAATAAACGCGAAAACTGGGGTAGCTAATCCCAATCTCACCTCTATCAATAGCACATCATCGCGTTCCCTTGTATGATAGTATTGTCTTTCAACGGATGTAAGAGAAGGATAGCTAATCCCGACCTTACACTCTATCAAATGACAACACCGACACTGGATTGGGGGTTTATTAAAGCTTTAACTTCATGGATAATTTTCTATAGTCTTTCACGGTTACTTAGGCGAAAGAATGGGAGGGATGTTCCAGGTATGTCTCTTAGTACCCCGTTGTGAAATGGTCGGAATATAATTACCAAGGAAATACTCTAGGAGGTCTTAATACTGAAAGAAAAAGAGAAGTTTAGAATTTAGGAAATAGTCCTAATTGAAAGTAATCCTAGGCTCTCCAAGAGTTGATTCTTTAGCAAAGTGTTACTTCAAAATAACACGCACCTTCGCTTGGATCGTCCATATCCAGTCCTGCTGCTTTGTCCATGCTGTACGCTTCTCCTATTTGTCTGGATGGACTTCCCTACGCATGTTGCCTCTGCAGTACACTCACTCCCTTCCATGGAGTGATGATGGGACAATTTGCAACAAAGTGTCCCGGTTGTTCACAATGAAAGCATAGGCTATCTCTCACACTACGATTCTTGAGCCAGCACACACCTCGGTGAGATCTTCCACAAGTCTGACATGATGGTTGATTAGTGGAAACTGTCGCACTCTAATTCTTAACTCTGGGAGCTGCTGCTCTAGTGCGAGTGTTGGCTTGTGGACCTGATGTCTGAGCTAGCCCTTTTCCTTTGGTACGGTCCATTACTTTCCGAACCTTGTGGCTTCCACCAGCAGATATTTTTAAGTTTTTCTCACAAGTTCGGGCCAAGTCCACCAGTTGAGCAAGATTCCTGACTTTACGATTCTCCAAGAGAGTCCTTATATCTCCACGAAGTCCCGCTTCAAATTTGATGCACTTCGTCTTCTCATCAGCCCCAGTGTAGCTTGAGGCATACTGGATAAGATCCTCAAATAGGTTGGTGTACTCCATTACGCTCATGTCCCCTTGAGTCAAATTTAGGAAGGCGACCTCCTTTTCTCTGCAAATCACCTCTGGAAAGTACTTCGCCAGGAACTTAGTTTTAAACACTCTCCAGGACACCTCTTGATTAGATGCCTCCAACATCCTTCTTTCTTGATTCCACCAGTATGCGGCTTCCCCGATAAGTGCATGATCTACCATAATGACCATCTGCTCCGTTGGGGGTGCCAGAGTACGGATAATCCTCTCGATTTCCTGAAGCCATCCTAGCGCTTTCGCCATGTCATCACTACCCTTGAATTTCAGAGGATTATTCCACCGGAACTCTGCTAACCATGGAGTATCCGACAAGTCTACGTCTTGTAGTGCCTGTGGTGTCCTGTCACTTCCTGCCACTATGGGAGTAGTTGTGGGTACTACCTCAGCTTGATCCTGGTTTGTCTGAATCGAACCTCCTATGTTGGCAGCGATCCTATCATTGTCACTGCCACTACCCGCCATAATGCTTAACACCTGAAGGAATCAAAAATAAATGCACACGTATGCATACACAATTAAAGGTTATTCTAGAAAATATAATTATTCTAGTGTATGTACCTATATATGTACCTATACTTGACACAAGACTTTGGTCACTCTCTCGGCGAGTGAACCAATAGAGTAATTCTCACTCTGAGGCCGAGGACAAAACGCTCTGATACCATAAATGTAACAACCTATTTTATTTTACCTATTTTGAAAATATGAATTTAAAAATTCCTTTTTATCAAAATACTTATTATAATTTAAGCGGAAAAACGGACAGAGTTTCCTCTGCTTTATGGACATTCCCAAAAATTATCTTTGACCTGTAACCTGTCCAAAACAGTTTTCAACAACAACCAGACATCCAGATATAATATATAACATACTTAGACTCTTTTAACATCAAATATTAAAGTAGGAACTTTTAAACTTTTGCAAATAAAACTAAATACCTCGGGCCGCCATTTTTCCAAAATTCACATTGGAAATACATACATAATTCATAATTATACAAAATACAACAAGTACGCAAATGTGGCCCGGTTTGACTCAAATTAATAAAATGACTCAATTCACACTTCCTGGGGGAAGTGTGCTCTCAATGTCTGCAAACTCAACCTGTACCTGTGGTGGATGTAAGGGTGAGAATTGCACGAACTAGTAATGTATAATACATGCCAAGTCATACACAATTAGCAAATAATCAAATAATACAAATATATCACACCCAATCACCTATCCACTACAAACACAAACATCTCCAAATTATTCACATTTCCTAATTAATGTCAATTCCTATTCTATTTCCGTTCACTTAGCTTTCTACTCTCACCTGAACTTAAACCCTCAATTCTTCTCCCACTCCTACTTTTACTCACATTCTTCCTATTTTACTAAGCTAACTAATTCTAATCCCTATCTCTCATTTCTCCCTCTCATTCATCACCTTCTCAACCTTCTTCTCCATTTTTCCTTTTTAATTCATTCTTTTTCATTTCTTTTTACTTTTTCTGGATCTTTGTGGTTTCACTATTGCATCCCATCCCGGGTACGACTTACGGCTCCGCGCGCCCGAAGGCAGACCCGAGCGGCTACCCTGCACACTTCCCAAGCGGCTTACGTTTCCTGCACCCGGGAGCATGACTTACGCAGCCTGAATTACCACAAAATCCCTTGGCTATGCGAATTTGCCACTGCGACCCATCCCGGTGTCAACTTACCGATGCGTACGGATCCCCACAGGCCGCACGTCTTACTCAACCCCTGCACACGGAGCAGCTCGTGGCTTACTGCAGGTGTTGCGCACCCGCCTTACTGCACCCCACCGTATGCCTTCTAGGATCCAAACCGCATACCAATATTCTCTTTTTCTTTTCTTTTTACTTTCTTTTCTTTATCCATTTTTCATTAAGTAGTCCAGCCCCAGCCAACCGTACGGTACTGAGCGCTAGGAGTTCCCTTTTTCATTATTCATTCTTTTCCTTTTTATCAATTTTAGTCCGCCCTCGCCTAACACCTTTCTCTTCCACTCTCATTTTCCTCTTTTTCTCTTCTACACCAACTAATCTATTTCCCTATAATTAACTCACTATCATTTCTAAAAACACTTCCTATTTTTCCCGATTTGTTTCCATTAAGTTTTTATCTATGTGCTACTACTAAATCCAAGGCTCACTCCTCTGTCCACTCCTTTCCTTTTTCACTCAATCTCTAAAATACAACATACATACACCATTCAATATATTTAATACTTATATTGTAATACATATCATTATTCAACTAATTCACATAATTCAGTACATACATATCATTCTCATATTTTCAACAATTACACCTAATTCATGGCCTCAATTAGCATTTAGCAGGTCACAACATAATTATCATGACATATAACATACAAGTACAGACATACCAGTTAATCTCTTAAATAGCATATTCCAATCATTATATTATTACATAGTTTATAGTAATTATTTCCTAATATCAACTACACAAACCAATTAGTCTCAACACGCACACACATACTAGTTACACAACCACTGTGCGGCAATAAACCCCTTACCTGAAAATAATTAAAAGAAAGTGAACCTTAATCGGGTTTTGAGATCCTAATGCAGGAGGTATGTAGATTGATCCTGTTATCCACAATAATTGCTAAGAGAGTTCCCGAAGTCCGCTAATCCATGAAATAGAGCAAGCTCAATGAGCACCCTTCCTTCCCTTGGTGTGGGTCGAAACACAAGAGGAAGGGGAAATACCCAAGCACACTTGGAACATTTGGAGGGAGGGATATTAATGAATAATAATGATAATAATACAATAATCAAAAGAGGTAAGGAAGGAAAACTTGATTATACTCACCCCCTAATTTCAATGGGGAGGAAGCAAGAGGAAGGGATGATGTTGGCTTAGCTTAATGGTGATGATGTTGATTGGAAGAGGAGAGGGAGAGCTTGATGATCTTGAGACTTGAAGTTTAAGCCTTGATCCTCAATGAAGCTAATGGAAGAAGATGATGATGGAGTTGGAGCCCTAATCCATGGAAGTTCACCATCCACCAAAAGAGAAGAATAGGGAGGAGAAACTGAGACTGGGAGGTGATACAAGAGGGAGATTGGAGCTTGGATTCATGAAGAATTGAAGGAATGAGAAGAATTTTGGGTGTCCCTTAGCTAGGGTTTCGGACCCAAGAAGAGGGAAGAAGAAATGGGGGTTTTGGGGGTTGAATGACCCCCAACGTGCCTTTTTATTTTTGCAGATTGCAGAATTTTCGCTTAAGCGAAATCTGGTCGCTTAAGCGAACTCATTTAGTGCTGATTCTGGAGCAATTTCGCTTAAGCCAAAATTTTCGCTTAAGCCAAATAATATTTTCGCTTAAGCCAAATAATATTTTCGCTTAAGCCAAATGCACAGGTACTGCTACTTCATTTTTCTATTTTTCAGCTATTTTCTCCCCAACTTCAAATAGCCATAACTTCTTCGTTCACCGTCGGATCTTGCTCAAATTTGACGAGCAACTTCCTAAAAATCATACATTCATATCCAACGGCGAGAATTTTGTTTTGAGTCCTAGATCTTTTATTTTAATTTATTATCCTATTTATTTAGTTTAACACTGAATTACCCGTTTGCCTCGTCCGTTCCTAACTTAATTTACTACTTCTTCCTTTCCTAAACCAATATTATTATTATTATTATTAATCTTTTCTAATGCTTGAACACTTCTTTTAATACCTATTTATGGTTTTATTATTATTATCTCAATTATCCCAACTATTATTAATTTATTTGCACTTAGGTTTAAAATTTGGGATGTTACACATTGCACTTCACATTCTCCCCGTAGGAGGGTTCCTCATGCAATGTAGGTCCAGTTGTACTTCATGTATCGCGTCCATCATACAGGGGAGGAACCACCCTCCGTAGCCACGAAGCAGGTAAGTGACCGATAGAATTACTATAGTGTGCACAGGACCAATCACCAATTCAACCAGTACTTCACATTCTCCCCGAAGGAGGGTTCCTTGTACTAGTTTCTGCTGGGGTGATCAAAGTCCCCTATAGTAACTCCCGTGATTGTTTCATAAACACAATCAAATTACTATCTACTCACGCCCACTAGTTCTATGAACCTTCACATTCTCCCCAAAGGAGGGTTCTTCAGTTCATAGAACCTGGAAATAGATTATCTTTCCCAATTTCCTGAGGTCCACCTTGCTTCATAAATGCACGTGTTTCTAGTTCGTTTTTTGGTTATCGGAAACTCAATCCTCTTTATAATTATACCAAATTGGTTGGGTTATCTAACTTAGAGTTTTGGCCATAACAATACAATAATAACTATTTATATATAGTAATACCCCTAAAAGGATCAATAACATTCAACCATTCAATCATTAACATTAACTACTATTCAACATTTAATTCCTCTTTAACAACATTCTTATTGTAACACACCGATTCGGCAACTTGAAAACTTCCGTAAATTAAATTAAATATAGTGAAAATTAGGGCCATTTTTTTTACATGTAATACGTAATCATGAGAACACTTAGGTTTTCAAAACATGGTTACATTTAAAATTCATGTTCTCATGTTGCGTAAAACCTTTCAAGTTCCAAACCGAGATGTCACAAGACACCGCACCTTGAAACTTGTTTTCAAAACATCATTTAAAACGTAGCCCATTTACTTGTTTTCAAAACATCCATGCTTAATAAAACTTTAACCGGGGTACAGTATGATAGAGCTAGGCAACTAAGTACTTACAATGGAATACCATGCTCCGAGGGGGATTACCTAGCATCTTGTCAAACACACTAAGACTCGGCGTCCAACTTCGGATCTTGGTAGACCCAGCTCTCCAACCGCAAGTAGAGTTGTCCTCGTGCGTCGTTTCCAAGAATTTCCTCCATGATCTCTTTCTTCAGGGACATACTTCTATGCTCCTCCTTGCAGGGGCACAGGTGGTTCGCTACATGCTACGCCATCTACCAGTTGCAACATCAGCGATTGCCGATACGACAACATGGTAGGAGAGAGTCAGTGTTCCGAACACTAACGGGTTGACCATGCGGTCTCAAGATAAATGCAGTATAAAGATAAACGGACAACAGAACAATATGACTAAAATGACATACATAGACATTCATCATAATGCACATATATAAAACATGTTATTCACGTAGCATATAGGAATCACTTATAATGAAACATATCCTAATATTTCAAACACATCAATATCATCATTCATAACCCAATAATTCATTCACATTCTTATAAACACATTCTCAGAATCTTTCTCATGAGCTCTCACAACTTTTCTCAGTCCTTCTTTCATCATAAATTTCCACACTTATCTCTTATTCCAAGAATTCTTTCTTATACTTGTCTTATAAATTTTTGCTCAACGCTTAATATTTTTATTGTACCTTTCTTTGTTACATCTTAGTTTTTTAAGTTTTATCGCTCCGGTTCACTCAATGATGGGGGAACATCATCATTGAGGAAGTCCCACACGTCTACATCTCCTCGGTCATCCACCCAACCTAGTCGGAAGGAAACAGGAGTACAGGACCTTTACCACGCGGGCACGACAGCTGTCTCACAATCAAATGGTCCCAGATCAGGAGGACTACAGCCTCAAATCAATTCAATTCAATTCATATAATTCAATCACATAATCAAGGCACGCTCTTAGAGGCAATCTCAAATGCCCCGTTCCAGTCCCTCTCACTGTTCTAGACTTGCATTCAAGGGGGCGACAATACAATTCTAGTTCCGGTGCAGAACTTGCCACGACATTGGACCCAGTCCCTACCACGTTAGTATGCCACATGTGGAGTTCATTCTGCCTAGAAAGTACTCTAGACTTCTTGACGTTTCACCGTCATCGTCCTCCCCTCATGCAATCCCCACCTGAGTATCCACAGATACCCATAGTATCTTCCTCTCCACTACTTCGATATGACACTCATACCTCACCGCGTTTGTAAATGTCTTTTAAAGTCTTTTAAGGTTTTAACGTTTTAATTAGCGGCTTAATCCTAACAGTCGGCTCGTCCTTGGTGCATCCCTTCAACGAAGCCCGACCACTAAACGCAATCCATTCCCCCTAAAATCTCAATGGCATCATGCCTCAATTCTCTTTCATATCATGCATCTCAGCATTATTCTCATCAGCAGCATCTATAGTATCTTTCTCATCATCAGGATCCAGCCGCATCATCATCAGCATCATTCTCTTCGTTCGTTGCTCCGCAGCATCATCAGCATCATTCTCCTTAGTTGTTCCTCAGCAACACCATCAGCAACATCGTCATCACCACGCTTCCGCTCGCCTTGTCGGGTATGTCTTGTTATCATCTCAAACATCATCTTTTTATTCTCTTTATTCATTACTTATCTCTTTCACCGTTTCATTCGCATCGCGCTTTATCTCTTTCGCAATCGTTTCTTATAAATTTTCTCTTTAATCTTATCTCATCATTTATCTCTTACTTAATTATTTCTCATATCTCCTGTTCGCATCTCTTTTCTCTTTTCATTCTTATCTCATCACCTTCACGGTTTCATTATTATTGTTTCACTATCCAGACATAATCAAACAATTTCTAAACAAAATATAGTATGCATAACAATAAACATTTAGTAATGCATAACAGATAAACATTTAGTATGCAAACAGAACAGGTAAACATCTAACACCAATATCTATATCGCCTAATTCGCAGTACTCTCACAATCCATCTATTCGGATTGTGAGCAACCACGTTGCGGGACCACAACACTCTCACTCACCTGGATGACGAAACTTCCTAAAGCTTTCCAAGATTTCCAGTCGTTATCCTTGCCATGCTTCCTTTTTGCGTCCGACACCCGAACTAGACATTTTTCCCCGTGCGTTAGAAACGATTTACGTGAATTCTTAATTCCGTTTTGAAAACTCGTTGAAATAATTCTTTTCTTAGAAACATTACCAATACCCAAAAAGTTTTTAAATCCAAATCATTTCTTTAATAAAAATGTGTTCAAGAAAACTTTTTAAAACAATTTTTTAAATAATATTCTTATTAAAACAAAATTCATTCCTCTTAGTTTAAAAAAACATTTTCTTTAAACATTGAATGAAATCTTTAAGAAAACAACTCTTTGAAAATCTTTCTTAAATAAAACACAAGAATTCAAGAAGGTAAAACTTCAAAACCAATCAGATTTATTTATTAAATTTCCAAATTTCACAGCATCATCAAACACTGATCAAAGAATATCAATTAAAATTTCAAATTAATTTAAGTTGTTTAAATCATTCTTTTTATATAAAACATTTTTCAATTACTTTAAAAATCAAACATACGTTTTTCACAAACCAAGTTCACAAACAGATTCAAAATAATTCCACCACATTCAATCAGCATGAAAAGCAACACATACAAATTTCAAACCATTCAAATCATTCACAAACATGTACACAGGAAGTCACATTTTTAATCTTAATAAATTAATCCAATTATTCTTAAGAAAATAATTTAAACTTAATCCTTTAATTTAACTTAACAAAATCGAATCACTATGGTCAATAATTTCTAATCACAAATAATTATAACAACTTAAGGTCATTTAGTCATCATCATGCAAATTTTTTTTACATAATTAAATCAAATACAAAAAGAATTAAAAGAAACACACAGTATTTTCATCAATCACATAACACTATGAATCTAGGAATATAGCTATCATCATGGTCATGTCATGAAGAAAATTACTCAACTATGTAACACCCCGCATTTTTCCCGTACGTGCGTAAACGATTTCATCGAAATAAATATTGGAGTTTGGGATGTAAAGGATTTTAAGAAAAATATTTTTGTGTGAAAAAGAATTAAAGTGAATGATTTTGTTGGCTTGATTTAAAAGAAATTAGTTGTGATTTTATTGAAAAGTGATTTTTATTTAAAGTGAAGTTTTTGAACTGTTAACTTGAAAAATTCGTAACTTTTTAACCGTAACTCGGATTTTTACAAACTTTATATCAAAACGATCGTCTTGAAACGTAGATTTTAAAAATGTAACTTTTCGAATTTTCTGGGTTGTTTTATAAAAATTTATTTTCAGAGTTTTAAAATACGAGTTTAAAGAATTATGTTTTAAAGAAAATGAATTTATTGATTTGGCTTGAATTTTTATGTGAGATGTGTGTGATTTAATGTGTGTGTACTGTATGATGCATGAAATGGTTGTATGTATGTGAATTCTTTGAATTAATTGCCTTGTTATTTGAATTGATGAATTTGAATAAATATGATTAAGAAAATAAAATGAAAATGTATGTGTATGTATGTGTGTATATGTGTGTGTATGTATATGTGTTGTACGTATATGAGTGTGTATAAGTTAGGAGTGTAGTCTTTCTAGAAGTCTTAGTGTGTAAGAAAAGCCATGACCAAGTGGATCAAACTAGAACCAAACCAAATTAGAGTAACCAAAACCCTAACTATTTCCTAACTAGTCTTAAGCCTAAGATGACCCTAAGCTCTAGCCCATCCCACCTTGTCTCCTTGCATTTGATAAAATGCACCCATGCAACATTTTAGAAGCCCAAAATCGCCCCTCCCATTCATGTAGTAGCCAAACCAACTTAAGGGCAAAGAGGGAATTGTGAATTTATCTATATATCCGAGAAGCCTTAGTACACCTTCTCATTTTCACTTCCCTTCACCATTACATTTCCTCTTCCACCGTACCAACACTAGAAACACAACTCCTAAGAGTTCATTTTACTCTTAGAGAGAAAAAAGAAAAGAAATAGAAAGTGAGAGAGAGAAATGGAGCCATAAGTGATGTAGAAGAAGAAGATGGAGATCCTAGTTCTACCAAGCCTTTCCTTGTAGATCAAGAGTGCTAGAATTAGAAGAACCAACCCATTCCATGGTAGGACTTGAAGATCAAGAGAAGATTTTGTAATATATAGTCTTCCTTCTAGTTTATAGATCTTTATTTCTTTTTTCATGCATGTCTAATTTTTGGAGCTTATGTGTTGCTATTATTTTGATCTTGAACCTTTGAGGACTCTAAGTAATTTGTAATATGCTAAACTTTTTCTTGCTTGTTTTCGGTTCATAAGTTTTTTTTGTTAGATCTAATAATTTTCTTGCTTGATCTAATATTTTTGTAATTAAAATCTTAAAGGTCTAAAGAATGGCTAAAGATTTTTATGAAACCTAAATTAAATCTCTTTGCATGTCTATTCTTCCTTCTCTAAACCGTGGACTATTTGTGTTTATTTGATGATTTGGTAAATAAATCCATGATCTAAAATTGTTTGTTTATAAAGTGTAATTTTTAGCTGTTGCATGTTAAATCTTTGTGCTAAAATTATGATCTATGTGTATTTCCATGAATGATTTCATGATCTAAACTTAATTTGTAAAGAGATTTATGTTTTTGGTCTTGCATGTTAATCTTGTGCTTACCTTAATGGATTTAAATAAACGCATGTAATTGTTTTGTTAAGATTCTTGGCTTGCATGTTAATTTTAAAGGAAGGATCATGTTTTTCTTTATGTGTATGCTTCGGTTTTTAATAAAAGAATTAAAGAAAACAAGTTTTAAAATGATTTGTCAAGCATGAACATGTTCAGATCCTTAATTTGCATGTTAATTTTCAAGAGAAAAATTATGTTTCCTTTTATGTATGTGTCTCGGTTTTAGGGAAAAGAATTAAAAGAAACAAGTTTTAAATTGATTTTCAAAGTGCAAACATTATTTGATTAAGTGGCTATTTTGTGCATGTTTTATTTTTAGGAGGCCATTCGGCCAAGCTTGAAAATAATGTAATTCATGCTTTTTATTTTGTGAAGCATTTATGTTTGTGTGTCTTAAGACATGATTTAAAGATTTTAAAGTATATGCATGAAATTTCTAAAGGTTTAAAGTGTCATTAATTTTAAATGATGAACTTGAAATTTAGTTTATGTTTAAAAAAAGAAAAAAACTTTATTTGATGCATGTTGATGTGATAGTATGACTTTTGTGTGTGAATGAAAAACCTTGTCTCCTTGCATGTTGACTTTAAGCCATTCTAGATATTAGGTAGGAGACTATGTTGTCCCTCCTTAGGCTACATGCATCATGAGGTTATTAGAATTCAAAGATTCTAAAAGCACATGCAAGAAGTAATAAAATTTAAAAGGGATTATGTGTGCTGAATTGTGATTAGAATTGTGTGTTGTTTTTGTTTTGAAAATGAAATTAAATTTTTTTTACTCTTCCCTACTGTATGCTCACGGTCTTAACGTTAAAATAAAGAAAAGAATTTCATGATTTTATGTCTTTAATTGTGCACTAAATCCTTGCAAATTTTATGTGTATAATTCGGTCCATACATTTTAAAATGGTTGGACATTTGCTTTCATGAAAATGACTATGTTTTTGGGTGCATAATACTATGTGAATTTGATGTGTGATTCCTGTATCTTTTGGTTTTGAGATTTATTTGTTAGTCATGTGCATGATTCGGTTTTTGTTAAATTAATTAGAAGAAAAAGTTTAAATGATTTTCTTTAGTATAAATAAATTAATTTTATAACTTAACTGATAGTTGTGGATGATTAAAAATGTGATTTACTGTGTATATGTTTATGAATGTTGTGAATGCTTGGAATTATATTGAATAACTGTTTGTGTGTGTGTGAATGCTATATTTGTAGTTTAAAGAGATTGAAAATGTTTTATTTAAAAAGAATGATTTAAACAACTTAAATTAACTTGAAATTTAATTAACACTATTTGATCAGTGTTTGATGATATTTAGTAATTTAACAAACTAATTTGATTAGTTTTGAAGTTCTGTCTGCTTGAATTTTTGTATTTGATTTGAGAAAGATTTTCAAAGAGTTGTTTTTCATTTAATGTTTAAAGAAAATGATTTTCTTTAACCAAAGTGTTTTAAACTAAGAGTAATGGATTCTGTTTTGAATAAGAAATTGTTTTAGCAATAGTTTTAAGTGGTTTTTCTTAGAGACATTTTTATTAAAACGTAATTTGAATTTGAAAACCTCTTTTGGATATTGGCAATGTGCTTTTAAAAAAAAAAGGGGGATTATTTTAAAGTGTTTTAAAACGAAATTAAGAATTCACGTAAATCGTTTCTAACGCACGGGGAAAAATGTCTAGTTCGGGTGTCGGACGCGGAGGAAGCGTGGCAAAGATAACGACTGGAAATCTTAGAGAGTCTTTGGATGTGTCGTCATCCAGGTGAGTGAGAGTGCTGTGGTCCCGTAACGCGGTTGCTCGCAATCCGAATGGACGGATTGTGAGAGTACTGCGAATTAGGCAACAGGGATGTTGTGATTAGTTGTCTATCTGTCTTACTTGCATACTAAATGTTTAATTATTTGCATCCTAAATGTTTAGTCGTTGAGCATTCTTTATTCTGTTTAGAAAATGTTTGATTATGTTGGATAGCAAAATGATGGTGATAGAACCGTGAAAGCAATAAGATAAATTGAAAAGAGAAAAGAGAAACAAATAAGAAGCATGTGAAATGATTAAGAAAGAAATAAGCGATGAGTTGAGAATGATTGAGAAAGAGGTAAAGTGTGATGAGAATGGAATGCAAAAGAGATAAAGATTGGAAGAAAGAGAATTGATATTTGAGTGGAAAGAGTTGAGATTGGAAAGAGAAAGTGGTTGTGAAAGTAAGATATGGTTGAATGGTGATGTGATTCCTCGTCCACGTTTTTGGGAAGAAGCTTAGTGTTGAGTTGAGCTTGCTCCTCCATTAACACTCACCCAAAAATTGTGATTTTTGAAAAGAAATTTGTGAAAAACTTTTGAGAAAATGATATTTTTGTGATAGTTTTTGGAAAGATTATTTTTGCGAAAGTTTTGTGAAATCGTGTTTTCGAAAAGTTTTGCGAAAGATGTTTTGGAAAGACGAGGAAAATTTGTTGATAATGTGAATGAGAATTATGTTGAGAATGAACATGAGTTGGTGATGACGAGATGAGAAAGTAATTTGTGGCCTGGGGCCAGTGAGATTTAGGGGGAATAGTTTGCGATTAGTGGTCGGGCTTCGTTGAAGGGATGCACCAAGGACGAGCCGGCTGTTAGGATTAAGCCGTTAAATAAAGATTGCATGAGGGGAGTGTCGAAGTAATCGAGAGGAAGGAACGATAAGTGTCTGCGGATACTTAGGACGAGATTGCATGAGGGGAGGACGATGACGGTGACACGTCAAGAAGTCTAGAGTACTTTCTAGGAAGAACAACTCCACAAGTGGCACACTAACGTGGTGGGGACTGGGTCTAATGTCGTGGCACGTTCTGCACCGGAACTAGAATTGTACTGTCGCCCCCTTGATTGCAAATCGAGAACAGTGAGAGGGACTGGAACGGGGCATTTGTGATTGCCGCTAAGAGCATGCATTGTTATTATTATGATTATGATTTGAGGCAGGGCCTCCTGGCCTGGGACCATTTATGTGTTGTGACAGCTGTCGTGCCCGCGTGGTAAAGGTCCTGTACTCCTGTTTGCTTCCGACTAGGTTGGGTGGTTGACCGAGGAGATGTAGACGTGTGTGAGCTCAATGATGTATCCCCCTCATCATTGATGCTAACCGAAATAATAAAACTTAAAAGACAAAGATGTTTCAAGAGAAAAGTATATTAAGATATCAAGCATCGAATAAGATTTATAAGATGAATATATGTGACGCTCTCTTTTTAACTTGAAAATAATTAATATTTCCAAATAGTTTACTACTTGCTATCAAAATTAGGACTAGAAAATTTTTCCTTTTTAATATTATTACTTGCTTAATCAAAACCTCTTTTTGACATAAACCGTTTCATGAATTCGGCTTAGTATTATCTTAGATTTGAAAAAGACTCTCGAGAAAGCACGTCCTTATTTATAGGAAACCTTAGTAGTTATTATTTAAACATATGATTTGCCTCTAGAGTCAGATTTGAGTATATAAAATATAAACTTATCGCCGAATCCTTTGTAAAGTGAAATCAGAGTTCGCGGAAGTAAAAATAATACTTATGGGGCTCTGCTGAGGAAAATAAACAACGTAGATATATATATATATATATATATATATATATATATATATATATAGATCATAATATAAACTGAAAACCCCATCAGTACAGTAGCAAGTAACATCAGTCGAGATAGCAAGAGTTTATAAAGACATATACAACCCAGCTGTATAAAATAAAACCTCACTCTAAGACCTCTCAAAATATATACACTATATCACATGATCTCAAAATAGAAGTCTCAGAGCAGGTCTTCAGTGTCCTCAGCAGCTCCTCAGATCCTCCACCGCTCTATCCCTTGGATCTAGGATCCAAAACACCTATGCTATGCAAGCTCCTATGAACCAGCGGGTCCACCTCTAGCAGAAACAGTCGGCTCAACATGCACCTCCTCCTCGCTCTCATCCTCCACGGGGTCCTCCTCGACCTCGCCTGACTGTGTAGAGACCCCACCACTGGGTCCGGGATCTGCAGAAGCAGTTCTATCATACTCAGTCGGACCAGGAGAAGGAGTCTCCTCAGTGACAACTCTATGGGATGAAGGATGGGAACGAGTGGCAGCTCTAAAACGAAAACTATGGAAACGACGCATAGGTCGAGCCGGGGGTGGTCCTCTATAAGTGTAAAAAGGTGGAACATGCATAGTATAGACTAATGGAACCCTAAATCGACGAGGTCGCACCCGCACCAGAGGGTTAGGGTGGTAGAGAGTAATCTCAACCTCCCCCTCAAAGGTGGCACGGTGCTCCTCATACGTCCATATACCGCTAGGGATAGGGCGTATCTCGATGCAGGCTAGGTATCTGGCCATCACCTAAACAGGGCACAGGGAGTAAGTATACACATATACATAATGGATAAAGACTAAAATTACAATCACAAATATATCATGGACAGATCATAATGCAGATACATATGAGCACACCAATTTTTCAACATTATAACCCTTATAATGCAAGTGGCATGATGTATGGTTTTCTATCCACAACTGAGGCCTCTAAATGTCCATCTTGGACGTCCATCCAATACACCATTGTGTTCCCGGAACACCGACATTAGTTCCCAGAACATAATGCCGAACCATACTTGGATAAAAAGCATCACTCCCAGAGTGTGCACCACGTTCCCAGAACGTGTAGCAAACCATACTTGGATAAATAAGCACCACTCCCAGAGTGTGCACCACGTTCCCAGAACGCATAAAAACCAGGTCCCGGACACTGGCCACATATCTATAATGTGTCATCAAGTAGGTTGCATATCAATGTGTTCCCAGAACACTAACATACGTTCCCAGAACGAATAAAACCAGGTCCCAGACACTGGACACATATCTATAATGTGTCATCAAGTAGGTTATAAATTTGGTACTCCCGGAGTACCCTCCTCATATTCCCAGAATAAGATAAACGTTCCTACCAACCAGACTTCCAGTCTATATGTATGCACAAACATCAGGGTTGGTTTTATCTTTATATTAATTAATGTGATTTAGAAATATTCCAATTTCTACTTTTGAATGATTTATTTGAGGTATAACATTTGGCATAAAATTCCCCTTTGAATCTTTCTCAAAATTTGTCTTTTAAAAACCCATATTGAGCATTACAACTTCAATGGTATTTAAAAGCTTAACTTTGTATTTTTCAGCTTCAGGTACTAACCGGTTACAGTTTCAGGCTAACCGGTTAGAATTACAGACCTGAACTGTTTACCATTGCAATTCAGAAAAACCCTTTTTTCTTGAATTCTCTACCCAATCCACAACACATTTACCATTGTTTTATACCTCAAAAACCATTGTTTCAACATTCAAAAGTCCAAATCACATTTCCTTTTCCAATGAACATAATTTCCTCTTGAAATTATTTCATTAACTTAAGGCATAGTTTTGATCCTTCAATTCAGAACTTTGACAACTCAAGTTCAAACCATGTATAATGAAATTTAAGCTTAAATTTGAGCAAAGGCCATTGAGATTTCAGAACTGATTAATAAACCAATTTTCTTTGAAAATCTGCAGTGTCTAACCGGTTACAAAAATCGTGTAACCGGTTAGATTATGTAGTCAGACCATTAAAACAAGAGTTTTAACAAGTCATTTTCTTCCTTTCTCAAATCTACCCAAATTTCAGTATACACAAAGTTCATATGCCTTAACACAAACATGTTTACACTCAGAAACACATTCATATTGCATGCATCAAGTTTATTGTATCAAATTGCATGAAAATCCACATAAACACAATTTAACACAACCAAACTTAGATTAAGCACTCAAACACAGAATTCAACATTTATATAGCTTGCATGCATCAAATTAAAGTTGCTCAAAACCACAGTGAGCAAGTTTTGGCCTCCAAGCCTTTGTGCTTAAAAACACATAATGCCCTTTTGAGTTTTGTGAACTCAAATCCTAATTCACATGGATTTTAGTCTAAATCTAGTATAAGGTAAACTTCTCCCATACCTCTAAGACGATTTTGATGAAGATTTTCACTGGATTAGAAGAAAAACCACAGATTCTCACAATTTCCCCAAGTCTGCTCTCAGATTCGGTTTCCAGCAACAGGGTCCAGAAACCACCAAATTTGACATGGAATTTGGCCAAAGAAATTGGGGAAAATGGTTAGAATTCAAAGTAGGTAACATGCATGAGAGAATCAAAGAAGTTTGAGACTCAAAGATCAACTAAGCTTACCACAATCGAGTTTGGAAATCAGCTTCCAGAATCAGGATCCACAGAGAACTAAGCTTTCTACCTTCCACTTCCAAGCTTGATTTCTCCCTCCACACTAACTCTCAACTCACAGTGTTTAGATCTTTGTAAAGCTCTTGATGTAAGCTTCACAATCGTGTATCACTCGATTACTAACACTCAACAACGAAGACGAATTGCTCAGCACAATTCTGAAACCCTAATCACCCTCCTTCAACCAGAAATCAATTGATCAACCCCTAATTCATCAGAATTTCCACTATTTATAGACAATTGAAGGTAACATGCAGGGCGACGCGTGTTTCCCATTAACACCAGGTTGATTTCGTGGTGATTAAACGAGTAATTCAAGTGATTACTCATCAAATTCCACTAAACCAGTTTCTGAGTTCATCGTCTAACCGGTTACAGGGCATTACTAACCGGTTAGATCAGTTCAAAATTTAAAAAATTATTATTTTTAAATCTTTCCCTCCAAGAACCATTCTAATATTGCCTTTTAGTCCTCATTCAGGGACCAAACTGCAATTTCCTTATATTCTGTATTTATTTGCCATATAAAAATATTTTAACTTATTTTTATATTTAAGGCTAATTAAATACAAAATATAAACTTGAGAAATTCTATAAATTAATAATAAAGCTTTTTATTATTAATTTCCTATTATTCGGGAGACAAAAATTAGGGATGTTACACTACTCCCCCACTTAAAAGGAATTTCGTCCCCGAAATTCTAGATTACAAAAAAAACTCCGGATACTCTTGACGCATCTTCTCCTCTAATTCCCATGTCGCTTCCGATACGTCAGCATTCTCCCAAGTTACCTTGACCAAGGGTATTTCCTTTCCTCTGAGCCGCTTGACTTCACGATCTTCTATCTGAACCGGTCTGGTCTCAAAGGTCAGGTTTTCTTTCAGAGTTAGGTCATCAGGTTGAAGTTTCAGAACAACAGATGAGTCATGAACATACTTTTTCAATTGCGAAACGTGAAAGACGTTATGCAAATTGGACAGAGAGGGTGGTAAGGCCAATTGATAAGCAACAGGGCCAACTCTCTTAAGAATCTGATATGGACCTATACACTTAGGCGAAAGCTTTCGGGTTCTCAAAGCTCTTCTAATTCCTTTCATCGGAACTACCCGAAGGAACACATGATCTCCCTCAGAAAACTCTAATGGTTTTCTCCTCTTATCCGCATAACTCTTCTGTCGACTCTGAGACGCTTTCGTCTTAGTCTGAACCATCTTGATCTTTTCAGATGTCTGTTGTATTATTTCTGGTCCAACCATCAATTTCTCCCCCACTTGGAACCAACATAGTGGGGTTTGACACTTCCTTCCGTACAACGCCTCGAACGGTGCCATCCCAATGCTCGCATGGTAGCTATTGTTGTATGTGAATTCTGCAAGAGGTAGCACTTGATCCCAGCTTCCTTGTTCTTCAAGTGCACACGCTCGCAACACATCTTCCAAAGATTGAATTGTTCTCTCCGTCTGGCCATCCGTCTGTGGATGATACGCAGAACTCAATTTCAACCTTGTTCCCATAGCATCATGCAAACTCTTCCAGAATTGTGACGAAAATCTCGGATCTCGGTCTGATACAATGCTCGAAGGCACTCCGTGAAGACAAACTACCTCCTTGATATAGATCTGGGTAAGCTTGTTCAAGGAATAACGCATATTTATCGGAATAAAATGCGCCGACTTTGTTAACCTATCCACAACCACCCAGATTGCATCATGATTTGCTGCTGTTCTCGGCAAACCAGACACAAAATCCATTGAGATACTATCCCACTTCCATTGGGGAATCCTCAGAGGTTGCAACTGCCCTCCCGGTTTCTGATGTTCTACCTTCGATTTCTGACAAATCAAGCACGCCGCCACATATTCTGCCACATCTCTTTTCAATCCCGACCACCAAAATATCTTCTTCAAATCCTGATACATTTTGGTCGATCCGGGATGCATACTCATCCGACTCTTATGGGCCTCATCAAGAATTAGTCTTCTAACTTCTTGATCTCTTGGTACACAAATCCTTGTCCCGAAACGAAGGATTCCATCCTACCCTATCTTGAAATCCGGTTCCTTTCCTTCCGAACCTAGTCTCATCTTTTCCATCAACTCTTCATCTGCTCGTTGCAACTCCCGAATTCTTTCCAAGAACTCGTTTGTGATCTGCAACGTCCCCAACTTGATACTTGATGGCTCCACTTGCATCAACAAGCTCAAGTCTCTGAATTCTTCAATCAATGCTGCTTCCTTGACCATCATCGCACTAACGTGGATTGTTTTCCGACTCAACGCGTCTGCAACCACATTCGCTTTACCCGGATGATAATGGAGTTTAAAATCATAATCCCTCAAGAACTCCACCCATCTTCTTTGCCTCATGTTCAACTCTTTCTGGTCGAACAGATATTTCAAACTCTTATGGTCACTAAATACTTGGAATGTAGTGCCATAGAGATGATGTCTCGATATCTTTAAGGCAAACACGATCGCAACCAACTCCAAATCGTGTGTCGGGTAATTCACCTCATGATTCTTCAATTGCCTCGATGCATACGCCACTACTCTTTCTTCTTGCATCAATACACAACCCAGTCCTTGCTTAGATGCATCACAATAAACTTCAAAACTCTTGTGAGGATCGGGTAAGATTAACACAGGAGACGATGTTAACCTTTCCTTCAACTCACGAAAACTAACTTCGCACCGATCATCCCACACAAACGGTTGATCTTTCCGAGTCAACTTAGTCAAAGGCAATGCAATCTTAGAAAATCCTTCTATGAATCGACGTAGTATCCAACCAGTCCTAAGAAACTTCTCACCTCCGTCACCGTCTTAGGCTGTTCCCAACTTAGTACTGAACTTACTTTCGCTGGATCCACCGCAATTCCCTCTTTAGAGATCACATGCCCCAGAAACTTCACTTCATTCTACCAAAACTCACACTTCGTAAGCTTGGCATATAGTTGCTTCTCCTTCAGGACCTTTAACACAATCCTGAGATGCTCTTCATGTTCTTCCTGATTTTTAGAATAGACCAAAATATCGTCAATGAATACCACCACAAACAAATCCAAATATGGTCTAAAGATCCGGTTCATATAGTCCATGAAAATAGCAGGTGCATTTGTCAATCCGAACGGCATCACAACATACTCATAATGACCGTATCGCGATCGAAATGCAGTCTTGGGTATATCCTCCTCCTTTATCCTGATCTGATGATAACCCGATCTCAGATCAATCTTGGAGAATACTGCAGCTCCCCTCACTTGATCCATAAGGTCATCAATCCTTGGCAAAGGATACTTATTCTTAATAGTGACCTTATTCAGCTGTCTGTAGTCCACACACATCCTCATACTTCCATATTTCTTCTTTACGAACAATAATGGAGCTCCCCAAGGTGAAACGCTTGGCCTGATCATCCGTTTCTGCAACAGCTCCTCGATTTGCTTCTTCATTTCTGCCATTTCTGGTGGTGCCATCCTATAAGGAGCAATAGATATGGGACCAGCTCCAGGGACTAAATCGATCCCAAACTCTATCTCTCGCTTCGGAGGTAATCCTGGTATCTCCTCAGGAAATACTTCCGGAAATTCCCTCACCACTGGAATCTCTTCAATCGGCATCGACTCTTCTTCTTCAGAAGCCGAGAATAAACACATATATCCCTCCGGTTCAAGGGTCCTATATTGAATTGTCTTTTCCTCACAATTGATGATCACTTGGTTCTTCATCAACCAATCCATACCCAAGATCACATCCAATTGTAACTTAGGAAGACAAACCAAATCTACCTTGGATGAACGACCCAGAATTTCTACATCACACCCTAAACAGACTTTAGCGGTGTAGATCGGTATACCCGTAGGGGTAGCTATACTAAGATAGCAGGGTGAATCAGAAAAAATAAGATTCAGCCTACTCACACATTCAGGGGAAACAAAAGAATGTGTAGCTCCAGAATCAAACATGATTTTGGAAGGTTGATTATTGAGCAGGAAATTACCTTGCACGAGATTCGGGGTTTGGGTTGCTTCACTACCACTTAGGGCAAATACTCGTCCTTGTACCACAGACTTTCCAGCAGATCCCTTTGCATCCCCCTTTGCAGATTCCTTGCATTCACGGGCAAAGTGACCTTGCTTCCCACACTTGAAACATCCTCCTGTGGACCAGCAAAACTGACCATGATGATAACGCTTGCACTTCTCGCAATAAGGAGCATTATCGCGAGGCTTGTTCCGGTTATCCATCACTGCCTTGCCTTTCCCCTTGTTCTTAGAATATGGACCATTATTCCGATGGTCAAACTTCTTCTTCCTTTGGGGTCCATAGTTCTGTCCAACCCCCTTCGCTTGACCTCCTATCAACTCCGCCTTCTTATCATCTTCATACATTCTGCACATGTCCACCAGTGTAGGGAAACTCTGAATCCTTTGATAACTGAAGATAGACTTCAGCTCCGGTCGTAGCCCACCTTCAAACTTCACACACTTACTTCTTTCATCAGGGTTATTTAAGTAATAGGGAGAGTATTTCATCAGTTCCTCGAATCTGGCAGCATACTCCCCTACACTCATATCCCCTTGCTTCAATTGCATAAACTCCACTTCCTTTTTCCTCCGCAAATCTTCTGGAAAATATTTATTAAGAAATTTCTCCATAAATACTCCCCAGTTGATTGCTCTCCTTTCAAAATTCAGCAATTGGACCATGTGATCCCACCAGTTTTCAGCTTCCCCATGAAGCATGTAAACTGCATAGGTCACCTTTTGTTCATCAAAACACTCCAGAGTTCGGAAGATCTTATTGATCTCATACAACCACTTGTTCGCCTCATCAGGTTTATATCCTCCCTCAAATCTTGGTGGATTGCACTTCCGGAACTCCGACAGAGTCTTAGCATCATGATTCGCCATGTTGCCAGCAGACGGGTTACCAGCTCTCTCCTGAGATGATTGATGCCTCTGCTGCTGCTGCATACCCTCCAGCACGGTTGTGATTCGTTCTAACATTTCGTTAGTAACATTTCGATTCCGGGTTGCCATAGAAAGACCTGCACTATGGGCTTTGGGTTACTAAAAAGGTCTTTAAGATATAAATGCTACCACTAACTTACTCAAACATATTCAATCAACATTGAATATCATACTTAGCTGCATCTGCGGGGCCATGAGGAACAGGACCAATGCTCTGATACCACCAAAGGTGTGACGCTCTCTTTTTAACTTGAAAATAATTAATATTTCCAAATAGTTTACTACTTGCTATTGTAACACCCTCACAATTATATAGTTTAATTACTAATAATTAAGTTGATTTTTACTTAGGACTTGAAAATTTTGTTTTAAATCTTAATGAAAATCTGACAGAGTTTCCTCTGTTTATCGGACTTCCTAAAAATTTAGAATTTTCACCTGTCAAACCAGTACAATCCAGAAAAACATTTCAACTTCTAAATATAATAATTGACTTTACAAGCCCTAACAACGACATATAACAAACTCGGGCTTACAGTGATTAGATTATTTCAAAAACCCAAAATAGATTAATTATAATATAATGACCATAATACACTCTAAACTAAATTACACTCCACGGTGTGGAGTGCACTCCTGCTCGGCCAGTAATAGTGCAATCTCAATCTCTGTACCTGTAAAGGATAGTAAGGGAGTGAGTATTGCACATGAAATAGGAAAGTAGTTTCTCATTAGACATAATTACCCACTAAGTCAAACACAATTACCAATTAGATCATATAGCACAATTTATTCACAGGCAAATATCATGCATTTACAATTTGGCAATCCATTTCAGATTTCATTTATATTTCTCATTACTTATCATTTTGTTTCACTTTTCATCTTTTTATTTCCATGTCCATTACCTTCACTTACTCATATAATCCGTTTTCAACTCATAACCATACGTCATACCCTTTTTTCGAAATCACACACCGTATGTCACCTCACAATCAGAGGCTAACATACCCAAATAACATCGTATGTTTCCTCACGGTCAGAGGACAACATACACACATCTTATCATCTTTTAAATCATTTTATCTTTTCTTTACCATTAGGGATTAGCGCACCTATTAGGGCATTTCACACCCACTAGGACTTTCACCCAATCCAGGTAACTTGCCACCTATTAGGCCACGGTTGACACCCATTAGGACTAAAAGCAACATCTCAACCCTTTTACCATCACATTCACATTTTCTCTTTTCAAAACTATTATTATTGTGCAGCATGATTGATCCATTGGATACACCCGCCTAACGGGGCATTTACGGGACCTAATAGGTAACTTTCACCTGGATTGGGTAACTTGTGCCTAATGGGTAACTTGTCACCTAATAGGGCACCTAATGGGTCGGTGTATCCCAAGGATCAATCATAGCTGCAACTTATAACATTTTTATAATTTCATTTATTTAAATTCAAAACAATTATCACACTTAGAATCATTGGCAACATTACTTGCATTATCACATAAAAGAAAAATCCACATATATTCCAAATAACTCACAAATTAGATCAATTACTCACATTAATAGATATTCACCAATTCAATCAACATATAATATAAAGAGCATTTAACATTAATAAATACCAATTTCTTTGCATTCTCAAATTTACTTTTTATGTCTTTAATTAAATTAAACTACTCTATTCCTTCATAATCCTACGGATTTAATAACACCAAAATAACATATAAATCCTAGCAAGCTCTTATGAACTAATTTGAACCTATTCCCTAGAACAAACCAATGCTCACTATATCCACTCCCTTACCTCACCCTTGTAGAGAGAGAGAGAGAGTTCCAAAACTATGGGAGAGAGAGAGAATGAGCTAGAAACCATAGAAAGGAAAATTAGTTAGAGATTGGGGAGAGAAATTCGAAATCTATGAAGGAAAGGAGGAATAGAGCTTGTATTCCACTTACCTTGAGCTTGAGAGATGAGAACCAAGATTGGGTGTTGGCCCTAACTCATACCCATGAATTGAGAGAGGAAGAACTTGAGAGATTGAAGGGAGATTAAGTGTTTAAATGTGTTGGGGATTGATTCTCAATGCTTATTTGTGGATTGAAATGGTGATTTGAGGTGAAATCTAGAGAGAGAATGGGGAGCTGTTCGTGACCTAGGAGAGAGAGTGAAGTTGAGTTATGAATGAGATTGTTGGCTGAAACACGTTTTTAAGACTGTCTGCACAAAAGACTCGAGTGTTTTCCAAAAGACTCGAGTGTTTCCTTTAAAAATACTCGAGTCTTTTCCAAAAGACTCGAGTATACCTGAGAGTTCAAATTTCCCCGATTCTGAATCTGTAAAACACTCGAGTCTTTTCACAAAGACTCGAGTAGTGCCTGAGAGCGTCATTTTCCAACTAGCCAGAACACTCGAGTCTTTTCCAAAAGACTCGAGTATTTTGCCGAGTACCCCATTTATTCATTTTCCTATTTTCCTCCTATTTTCTTCCTGCTTCAATTCGAGATAACTTCTTCGTTACCCGTTGGATCTTGCTCAAATTTGGAAGCAAGCTTCCTGAAATCCTTATTTTCATATCCAACGGTGGAAAGTTTGTTTTGAGTCCTAAATCTTTTATTTTGATTTTCTAACCTACGTTATGTTTTAATACCGAATTATCTATTTTTCTCGTCTATTTCTAACTTCAATTTAATGCTCCTTTCTTTTCCTAACCCAATATTACTATTATTTATCTTTTCTAATGCTTGAACACTTATTTTAATACATATTTATGGTTTTATTATTATTATCTCAATTATCTCTAACTATTATTAATTGACTTGCACTTAGGTTTAAAATTTGGGATGTTACAGCTATCAAAATTAGGACTAGAAAATTTTTCCTTTTTAATATTATTACTTGCTTAATCAAAACCTCTTTTTGACATAAACCGTTTCATGAATTCGGCTTAGTATTATCTTAGATTTGAAAAAGACTCTCGAGAAAGCACGTCCTTATTTATAGGAAACCTTAGTAGTTATTATTTAAACATATGATTTGCCTCTAGAGTCAGATTTGAGTATATAAAATATAAACTTATCGCCGAATCCTTTGTAAAGTGAAATCAGAGTTCGCGGAAGTAAAATTAATACTTATGGGGCTCTGCTGAGGAAAATAAACAACATAGATATATATATATATATATATATATATAGATCATAATATAAACTGAAAACCCCATCAGTACAGTAGCAAGTAACATCAGTCGAGATAGCAAGAGTTTATAAAGACATATACAACCCAGCTGTATAAAATAAAACCTCACTCTAAGACCTCTCAAAATATATACACTATATCACATGATCTCAAAATAGAAGTCTCAGAGCAGGTCTTCAGTGTCCTCAGCAGCTCCTCAAATCCTCCACCGCTCTATCCCTAGGATCTAGGATCCAAAACACCTATGCTATGCAAGCTCCTATGAACCAGCGGGTCCACCTCTAGCAGAAACAGTCGACTCAACATGCACCTCCTCCTCGCTCTCATCCTCCACGGGGTCCTCCTCGACCTCGCCTGACTGTGTAGAGACCCCACCACTGGGTCTGGGATCTGCAGAAGCAGTTCTATCATACTCAGTCGGACCAGGAGAAGGAGTCTCCTCAGTGACAACTCTATGGGATGAAGGATGGGAACGAGTGGCAGCTCTAAAACGAAAACTATGGAAACGACGCATAGGTCGAGCCGGGGGTGGTCCTCTATAAGTGTGAAAAGGTGGAACATGCATAGTATAGACTAATGGAACCCTAAATCGACGAGGTCGCACCCGCACCAGAGGGTTAGGGTGGTAGAGAGTAATCTCAACCTCCCCCTCAAAGGTGGCACGGTGCTCCTCATACGTCCATATACCGCTAGGGATAGGGCGTATCTCGATGCAGGCTAGGTATCTGGCCATCACCTAAACAGGGCACAGGGAGTAAGTATACACATATACATAATGGATAAAGACTAAAATTACAATCACAAATATATCATGGACAGATCATAATGCAGATACATATGAGCACACCAATTTTTCAACATTATAACCCTTATAATGCAAGTGGCATGATGTATGGTTTTCTATCCACAACTGAGGCCTCTAAATGTCCATCTTGGACGTCCATCCAATACACCATTGTGTTCCCGGAACACCGACATTAGTTCCCAGAACATAATGCCGAACCATACTTGGATAAAAAGCATCACTCCCAGAGTGTGCACCACGTTCCCAGAACGTGTAGCAAACCATACTTGGATAAATAAGCACCACTCCCAGAGTGTGCACCACGTTCCCAAAACGCATAAAAACCAGGTCCCGGACACTGGCCACATATCTATAATGTGTCATCAAGTAGGTTGCATATCAATGTGTTCCCAGAACACTAACATACGTTCCCAGAACGTATAAAACCAGGTCCCAGACACTGGACACATATCTATAATGTGTCATCAAGTAGGTTATAAATTTGGTACTCCCGGAGTACCCTCCTCATATTCCCAGAATATGATAAACGTTCCTACCAACCAGACTTCCAGTCTATATGTATGCACAAACATCAGGGTTGGTTTTATCTTTATATTAATTAATGTGATTTAGAAATATTCCAATTTCTACTTTTGAATGATTTATTTGAGGTATAACATTTGGCATAAAATTCCCCTTTGAATCTTTCTCAAAATATGCCTTTTAAAAACCCAGATTGAGCATTACAACTTCAATGGTATTTAAAAACTTAACTTTTTATTTTTCAGCTTCAGATACTAACCGGTTACAGTTTCAGGCTAACCGGTTAGAATTACAGACCTGAACTATTTACCATTGCAATTCAGAAAAACCCTTTTTTCTTGAATTCTCTACCCAATCCAAAACACATTTACCATTGTTTTATACCTCAAAAACCATTATTTCAACATTCAAAAGTCCAAATCACATTTCCTTTTCCAATGAACATAATTTCCTCTTGAAATTATTTCATTAACTTAAGGCATAGTTTTGATCCTTCAATTCAGAACTTTGACAACTCAAGTTCAGACCATGTATAATGAAATTTAAGCTTAAATTTGAGCAAAGGCCATTGAGATTTCAGAATTGATTAATAAACCAATTTTCTTTGAAAATCTGCAGTGTCTAACCGGTTACGAAAATCGTGTAACCGGTTAGATTATGCAGTCAGATCATTAAAACAAGAGTTTTAACAACTCATTTTCTTCCTTTCTCAAATCTACCCAAATTTCAGTATACACAAAGTTCATATGCCTTAACACAAACATGTTTACACTCAGAAACACATTCATATTGCATGCATCAAGTTTATTGTATCAAATTGCATGAAAATCCACATAAACACAATTTAACACAACCAAACTTAGATTAAGCACTCAAACACAGAATTCAGCATTTATATAGCTTGCATGCATCAAATTAAAGTTGCTCAAAACCACAGTGAGCAAGTTTTTGGCCTCCAAGCCTTTGTGCTTAAAAACACATAATGCCCTTTTGAGTTTTGTGAACTCAAATCCTAATTCACATGGATTTTAGTCTAAATCTAGTATAAGGTAAACTTCTCCCATACCTCTAAGACGATTTTGATGAAGATTTTCACTGGATTAGAAGAAAAACCACAGATTCTCACAATTTCCCCAAGTCTGCTCTCAGATTCGGTTTCCAGCAACAGGGTCCAGAAACCACCAAATTTGACATGGAATTTGGCCAAAGAAATTGGGGAAAATGGTTAGAATTCAAAGTAGGTAACATGCATGAGAGAATCAAAGAAGTTTGAGACTCAAAGATCAACTAAGCTTACCACAATCGAGTTTGGAAATCAGCTTCCAGAATCAGGATCCACAGAGAACTAAGCTTTCTACCTTCCACTTCCAAGCTTGATTTCTCCCTCCACACTAACTCTCAACTCACAGTGTTTAGATCTTTGTAAAGCTCTTGATGTAAGCTTCACAATCGTGTATCACTCGATTACTAACACTCAACAACGAAGACGAATTGCTCAGCACAATTCTGAAACCCTAATCACCCTCCTTCAACCAGAAATCAATTGATCAACCCCTAATTCATCAGAATTTCCACTATTTATAGACAATTGAAGGTAACATGCAGGGCGACGCGTGTTTCCCATTAACACCAGGTTGATTTCGTGGTGATTAAACGAGTAATTCAAGTGATTACTCATCAAATTCTACTAAACCAGTTTCTGAGTTCATTGTCTAACCGGTTACAGGGCATTACTAACCGGTTAGATCAGTTCAAAATTTAAAAAATTATTATTTTTAAATCTTTCCCTCCAAGAACCATTCTAATATTGCCTTTTAGTCCTCATTCAGGGACCAAACTGCAATTTCCTTATATTCTGTATTTATTTGCCATATAAAAATATTTTAACTGAGGAAACCGCAATTGGTGGTTGGAGAGACTAAGGAACCACTAGGAACACACCTAGAAGGGGGGGTTGAATAGGTGTTGAAGCTACCTTGAAAGATTTTCGAATGAAACAAATCGAAACAATCAAAACAAATGATTTTTGCAAATTCTACAGCACTTAATCGATTAACCTGCAATTTACTCGAGTAGTACTCGATTAAATTTGAACTTAATCGATTAGATATGACAGAAAACAGAAAAATCAATTTTTCATTCGAATACGAAAATCAATCAATTCACATGCAAGATCAGAGATTCAGCGGAAATGATTAACACCTATATTCTTATTGATTAACCTAGTTATGAAAATGATTTTCCCTTTATCAATTTGAACAATTAAAGATTCAATTCAATCAATTATGAAAATCAATCTTTCTAGGTTTTCAACCAAGAACGCAATCAAATGACTTGAATATAAAGAGTAAGGGTTTAGAGATACGACACAGTGATTTATCCTGGTTCACTTTCATCCGCTTGAAAGCTACATCCAGTCCCCTCTTCAACCAAGAGAGATTCTTCACTATGAGGAATTAGAGTTCTCAAATTACAAGTGATTGCCTCACAAGACTCCCTTCTTGCTAGCTTACAAGAGATAACCGACACCCTTGCCTTGCAATCCTATTGATCTTCTCTCTAATCTAACCTCTACCCCTTGTTGATAATCGACACAACATGTCTTCAATTGCTTGATGATAAACCACACACCAAGGCTTCACTTGCTTGATTCACAACCAAGACTTCTTCTTCTTCAATGAACGTTGCTTGATGATAATCGACACACCAAGGCTTCTTGTTTGTTGTAGTGGCTTGCCTTCTTGCAAAGATTACAACACAATAGAAAACACAAAACAATCCTATGAATCTCAATCAAGAGTTATGACAATTCACCATAAGAGATTCAAAGGTTCTTGATCAAAGAATATGAAAATATGAGAACTTTGATCTTTAGAAAATGAGAGAGAATAGAGTGGCTTGATTCTTTGTTAAACTTGTATGAAATGATTCTAATTGATCACAAATAATAGGAAAAGGTTTATATAGAATACCCAAAAGTTGTAGCACTTGAAAACTGATTTTGAGAAGTGAAAAACGTATTTTAAAAATCAGTTCAGCAGTACTTAATCGATTAAGTTGCAGACTACTCGAGTAGTACTCAATTAAGTTAGTCACTTAATCGATTAAGTTGGTACTACACATGTTCAAAACTTGTTTTCTCAAAATCCAACCTTTCCTTTAAAACCTTTAAGCCACCTATTGATTCTAGGTTAAGTGAAAACTCAAATTATGATTAAATCATGACTTATGAATGAGATTCACTACCCTCTATAATAATCTACCCAAATAAAAAACCAATGAAGCTTGAGAGGCAAAAGATAAAAGAAATACAAATACACTCAAACTTAGGTCTTCATGAGCTTGCTTTCTCTCTTCTTCATTTGATGTTTGTTGTTGCTTGTTGAGCTTGAAACTTGATCAACACTTGTAGCTTGTTCAAAAACACTTTGTCATTATCAAAACATTCATCATGTTCATCATGGAACTAACATTAACTTATTTTTATATTTAAGGCTGATTAAATACAAAATATAAACTTGAGAAATTCTATAAATTAATAATAAAACTTTTTATTATTAATTTCCTATTATTCTGGAGACAAAAATTAGGAATGTTACACTACTCCCCCACTTAAAAGGAATTTCGTCCCCGAAATTCTAGATTACAAAAACAACTCCGGATACTCTTGACGCATCTTCTCCTCTAATTCCCATGTCGCTTCCGATACGTCAGCATTCTCCCAAGTTACCTTGACCAAGGGTATTTCCTTTCCTCTGAGCCGCTTGACTTCACGATCTTCTATCTGAACCGGTCTGGTCTCAAAGGTCAGGTTTTCTTTCAGAGTTAGGTCATCAGGTTGAAGTTTCAGAACAAAAGATGAGTCATGAACATACTTTTTCAATTGTGAAACGTGAAAGACGTTATGCAAATTGGACAGAGAGGGTGGTAAGGCCAATTGATAAGCAACAGGGCCAACTCTCTTAAGAATCTGATATGGACCTATACACTTAGGCGAAAGATTTCAGGTTCTCAAAGCTCTTCTAATTCCTTTCATCGGAACTACCCGAAGGAACACATGATCTCCCTCAGAAAACTCTAATGGTTTTCTCCTCTTATCCGCATAACTCTTCTGTCGACTCTGAGCCGCTTTCATCTTAGTCTGAACCATCTTGATCTTTTCAGATGTCTGTTGTATTATTTCTGGTCCAACCATCAAGTTCTCCCCCACTTGGAACCAACATAGCGGGGTTTGACACTTCCTTCGGTACAACGCCTCGAACGGTGCCATCCCAATGCTCGCATGGTAGCTATTGTTGTAAGTGAATTCTGCAAGAGGTAACACTTGATCCCAGCTTCCTTGTTCTTCAAGTGCACACGCTCGCAACACATCTTCCAAAGATTGAATTGTTCTCTCCGTCTGGCCATCCGTCTGTGGATGATACGCAGAACTCAATTTCAACCTTGTTCCCATAGCATCATGCAAACTCTTCCAGAATTGTGACGAAAATCTTGGATCTCGGTCTGATACAATGCTCGAAGGCACTCCGTGAAGACGAACTACCTCCTTGATATAGATCTGGGTAAGCTTGTTCAAGGAATAACGCATATTTATCGGAATAAAATGAGCCGACTTTGTTAACCTATCCACAACCACCCAGATTGCATCATGATTTGCTGCTGTTCTCGGCAAACCAGACACAAAATCCATTGAGATACTATCCCACTTCCACTGGGGAATCCTCAGAGGTTGCAACTGTCCTCCCGGTTTCTGATGTTCTACCTTCAATTTCTGACAAATCAAGCACGCCGCCACATATTCTGCCACATCTCTTTTCAATCCCGACCACCAAAATATCTTCTTCAAATCCTGATACATTTTGGTCGATCCGGGATGCATACTCATCCGACTCTTATGGGCCTCATCAAGAATTAGTCTTCTAACTTCTTGATCTCTTGGTACACAAATCCTTGTCCCGAAATGAAGGATTCCATCCTGCCCTATCTTGAAATCCGGTTCCTTTCCTTCCGAACCTAGTCTCATCTTTTCCATCAACTCTTCATCTGCTCGTTGCAACTCCCGAATTCTTTCCAAGAACTCGTTTGTGATCTGCAATGTCCCCAACTTGATACTTGATGGCTCCACTTGCATCAACAAGCTCAAGTCTCTGAATTCTTCAATCAATGCTGCTTCCTTGACCATCATCGCACTAACGTGGATTGCTTTCCGACTCAACGCGTCTGCAACCACATTCGCTTTACCCGGATGATAATGGAGTTTAAAATCCTAATCCTTGAAGAACTCCATCCATCTTCTTTGCCTCATGTTCAACTCTTTCTGGTCGAACAGATATTTCAAACTCTTATGGTCACTAAATACTTGGAATGTAGTGCCATAGAGATGATGTCTCCCTATCTTTAAGGCAAACACGATCGCAGCCAACTCCAAATCGTGTGTCGGGTAATTCACCTCATGATTCTTCAATTGCCTCGATGCATACGCCACTACTCTTTCTTCTTGCATCAATACACAACCCAGTCCTTGCTTAGATGCATCACAATAAACTTCAAAACTCTTGTGAGGATCGGGTAAGATTAACACAGGAGACGATGTTAACCTTTCCTTCAACTCACGAAAACTAACTTCGCACCGATCATCCCACACAAACGGTTGATCTTTCCGAGTCAACTTAGTCAAAGGCAATGCAATCTTAGAAAATCCTTCTATGAATCGACGATAGTATCCAACCAGTCCTAAGAAACTTCTCACCTCCGTCACCGTCTTAGGCTGTTCCCAACTTAGTACTGAACTTACTTTCGCTGGATCCACCGCAATTCCCTCTTTAGAGATCACATGCCCCAGAAACTTCACCTCATTCAACCAAAACTCACACTTCGTAAGCTTGGCATATAGTTGCTTCTCCTTCAGGACCTTTAACACAATCCTGAGATGCCCTTCATGTTCTTCCGGATTTTTAGAATAGACCAAAATATCATCAATGAATACCACCACAAACAAATCCAAATATGGTCTAAAGATCCGGTTCATATAGTCCATGAAAATAGCAGGTGCATTTGTCAATCCGAACGGCATCACAACATACTCATAATGACCGTATCACGATCGAAATGCAGTCTTGGGTATATCCTCCTCCTTTATCCTGATCTGATGATAACCCGATCTCAGATCAATCTTGGAGAATACTGCAGCTCCCCTCACTTGATCCATAAGGTCATCAATCCTTGGCAAAGGATACTTATTCTTAATAGTGACCTTATTCAGCTATCTGTAGTCCACACACATCCTCATACTTCCATCTTTCTTCTTTACGAACAATAATGGAGCTCCCCAAGGTGAAACGCTTGGCCTGATCATCCGTTTCTGCAACAGCTCCGCGATTTGCTTCTTCATTTCTGCCATTTCTGGTGGTGCCATCCTATAAGGAGCAATAGAGATGGGACCAGCTCCAGGGACTAAATCGATCCCAAACTCTATCTCTTGCTTCGAAGGTAATCCTGGTATCTCCTCAGGAAATACTTCCGGAAATTCCCTCACCACTGGAATCTCTTCAATCGGCATCGACTCTTCTTCTCCAGAAGCCGAGAATAAACACATATATCCCTCCGGTTCAAGGGTCCTATATTGAATTGTCTTTTCCTCACAATTGATGATCACTTGGTTCTTCATCAATCAATCCATACCCAAGATCACATCCAATTGTAACTTAGGAAGACAAACCAAATCTACCTTGGATGAACGACCCAGAATTTCTACATCACACCCTAAACAGACTTTAGCGGTGTAGATCGGTATACCCGTAGGGGTAGCTATACTAAGATAGCAGGGTGAATCAGAAAAAATAAGATTCAACCTACTCACACATTCAGGGGAAACAAAAGAATGTGTAGCTCCAGAATCAAACATGATTTTGCAAGGTTGATTATTGAGCAGGAAATTACCTTGCACGAGATTCGGGGTTTGGGTTGCTTCACTACCACTTAGGGCAAATACTCGTCCTTGTACCACAGACTTTCCAGCAGATCCCTTTGCATCCCCCTTTGCAGATTCCTTGCATTCACGGGCAAAGTGACCTTGCTTCCCACACTTGAAACATCCTCCTGTGGACCAGCAAAACTGACCATGATGATAACGCTTGCACTTCTCGCAATAAGGAGCATTATCGCGAGGCTTGTTCCGGTTATCCATCACTGCCTTGCCTTTCCCCTTGTTCTTAGAATATGGACCATTATTCCGATGGTCAAACTTCTTCTTCCTTTGGGGTCCATAGTTCTGTCCAACCCCCTTCGCTTGACCTCCTATCAACTCCGCCTTCTTATCATCTTCATACATTCTGCACATGTCCACCAGTGTAGGGAAACTCTGAATCCTTTGATAACTGAAGATAGACTTCAGCTCCGGTCGTAGCCCACCTTCAAACTTCACACACTTACTTCTTTCATCAGGGTTATTTAAGTAATAGGGAGAGTATTTCATCAGTTCCTCGAATCTGGCAGCATACTCCCCTACACTCATATCCCGTTGCTTCAATTGCATAAACTCCACTTCCTTTTTCCTCCGCAAATCTTCTGGAAAATATTTATTAAGAAATTTCTCCATAAATACTCCCCAGTTGATTGCTCTCCTTTCAAAATTCAGCAATTGGACCATGTGATCCCACCAGTTTTCAGCTTCCCCATGAAGCATGTAAACTGCATAGGTCACCTTTTGTTCATCAGAACACTCCAGAGTTTGGAAGATCTTATTGATCTCATACAACCACTTGTTCGCCTCATCAGGTTTATATCCTCCCTCAAATCTTGGTGGATTGCACTTCCGGAACTCCGACAGAGTCTTAGCATCATGATTCGCCATGTTGCCAGCAGACGGGTTACCAGCTCTCTCCTGAGATGATTGATGCCTCTGCTGCTGCTGCATACCCTCCAGCACGGTTGTGATTCGTTCTAACATTTCGTTAGTAACATTTCGATTCCGGGTTGCCATAGAAAGACCTGCACTATGGGCTTTGGGTTACTAAAAAGGTCTTTAAGATATAAATGCTACCACTAACTTACTCAAACATATTCAATCAACATTGAATATCATACTTAGCTGCATCTGCGGGGCCATGAGGAACAGGACCAATGCTCTGATACCACCAAAGGTGTGACGCTCTCTTTTTAACTTGAAAATAATTAATATTTCCAAATAGTTTACTACTTGCTATTGTAACACCCTCACAATTATATAGTTTAATTACTAATAATTAAGTTGATTTTTACTTAGGACTTGAAAATTTTGTTTTAAATCTTAATGAAAATCTGACAGAGTTTCCTCTGTTTATCGGACTTCCTAAAAATTTAGAATTTTCACCTGTCAAACCAGTACAATCCAGAAAAACATTTCAACTTCTAAATATAATAATTGACTTTACAAGCCCTAACAACGACATATAACAAACTCGGGCTTACAGTGATTAGATTATTTCAAAAACCCAAAATAGATTAATTATAATATAATGACCATAATACACTCTAAACTAAATTACACTCCACGGTGTGGAGTGCACTCCTGCTCGGCCAGTAATAGTGCAATCTCAATCTCTGTACCTGTAAAGGATAGTAAGGGAGTGAGCATTGCACATGAAATAGGAAAGTAGTTTCTCATTAGACATAATTACCCACTAAGTCAGACACAATTACCAATTAGATCATATAGCACAATTTATTCACAGGCAAATATCATGCATTTACAATTTGGCAATCCATTTCAGATTTCATTTATATTTCTCATTACTTATCATTTTGTTTCACTTTTCATCTTTTTATTTCCATGTCCATTACCTTCACTTACTCATATAATCCGTTTTCAACTCATAACCATACGTCATACCCTTTTTTCGAAATCACACACCGTATGTCACCTCACAATCAGAGGCTAACATACCCAAATAACATCATATGTCTCCTCACGGTCAGAGGACAACATACACACATCTTATCATCTTTTAAATCATTTTATCTTTTCTTTACCATTAGGGATTAGCGCACCTGTTAGGGCATTTCACACCCACTAGGACTTTCACCCAATCCAGGTAACTTGCCACCTATTAGGCCACGGTTGACACCCATTAGGACTAAAAGCAACATCTCAACCCTTTTACCATCACATTCACATTTTCTCTTTTCAAAACTATTATTATTGTGCAGCATGATTGATCCATTGGATACACCCGCCTAACGGGGCATTTACGGGACCTAATAGGTAACTTTCACCTGGATTGGGTAACTTGTGCCTAATGGGTAACTTGTCACCTAACAGGGCACCTAATGGGTCGGTGTATCCCAAGGATCAATCATAGCTGCAACTTATAACATTTTTATAATTTCATTTATTTAAATTCAAAACAATTATCACACTTAGAATCATTGGCAACATTACTTGCATTATCACATAAAAGAAAAATCCACATATATTCCAAATAACTCACAAATTAGATCAATTACTCACATCAATAGATATTCACCAATTCAATCAACATTTAATATAAAGAGCATTTAGCATTAATAAATACCAATTCCTATGCATTCTCAAAGTTTACTTTTTATGTCTTTAATTAAATTAAAGTACTCTATTCCTTCATAATCCTAGGGATTTAATAACACCAAAATAACATATAAATCCTAGCAAGCTCTTATGAACTAATTTGAACCTATTCCCTAGAACAAACCAATGCTCACTATATCCACTCCCTTACCTCACCCTTGTAGAGAGAGAGAGAGAGAGTTCCAAAACTATGGGAGAGAGAGAGAATGAGCTAGAAACCATAGAAAGGAAAATTAGTTAGAGATTGGGGAGAGAAATTCGAAATCTATGAAGGAAAGGAGGAATAGAGCTTGTATTCCACTTACCTTGAGCTTGAGAGATGAGAACCAAGATTGGGTGTTGGCCCTAACTCATACCCATGACTTGAGAGAGGAAGAACTTGAGAGATTGAAGGGAGATTAAGTGTTTAAATGTGTTGGGGATTGATTCTCAATGCTTATTTGTGGATTGAAATGGTGATTTGAGGTGAAATCTGTTGGAAACCAACAAGCGGGCTAAGCAAATACTAGAGGGGGGGTGAATAGTATTTTGAAGCACTAATACCAAATATTTCGATTGATAATTGAAGAATGGAGCTAAGACTGAATTTTCTGGAATCAGACACAAAAGACTCGAGTCTTTTGTGAAATACTCGAGTTTTTCAGTGATGAACAACTCGAGTCTTTTCTGAAATACTCGAGTTTTTCCTATCAGATAGCAGAAAAACCAGAAACGAAAATTCAGCAATTTAACTCAAATCAATTCAATAATAAACAGGAACTTATCCAACAGAATAGCAAGCAATCTAAATAACTTTTAAACACAAAGATTCCTTGAACTTGCTACCTAATTGTATAAATCCTAATTGATTGAAATGACTTAAGTCTATTGAGCTAGAAAGTAGATTAAAAGCAATAAACCAACACTCAAGCAATTTTATCCTGGTTCACTCCAACAATGAGCTACATCCAGTCCTCCTAATCACTTAGGAGTTTCTACTAATAATCAAATTGTTAGAAATTACAAAGGATTGCTTGAGAATGGCCTCACTCAACCTAACCCTTTCAAGAGTGTACCGAACTCTTGATTTCTACCCCAATTTGATTCCGGTGATTGAAGAACTCTTCACAAAGCTTCCTTGAACTCCCTTCAAGAAACTCCACCGGGCTAGGAACCTCCTAGTCTTGTGCTTGAGAACCTCTCAAGACTTCCAACACCCTAAGCCACTTAGGGTTTGCTTGGGAACAATCCAAGACTTTGAATAATCAAGCTTTTTGTATGTGTATTACTAATCTCACAATGGATTAGCACAAATAAGCACAGCTCAATGTAAGAATTGAGGCCTAAAACTCAACTTGGTATAAAATGACAATATGAGTGAGAAGTTGAGCTTTTTGGGAATTAACACTTGAGAAAAGGAAATTATGAAAGCTTGTGATCAATAATGTGTTGTTGTCTTGTTTGTTCTTGCACAAATTCAAAGAGCAATTTTACAATAAGGTTCAGAATCCTCTCTTGGGGTTGGATGAGACTCAAATGCCCTCAATTGAGTTTTTGAGTCTCTCCAACGTTCATTTTTGCTGACTGGACAAAAATACTCGAGTCTTTTGGTAAATACTCGAGTCTTTTTGGTCGGTCACGAGTGAATTGGTGCACGAACCAGACTAACGGTCATATTTGCTGACCTGGCACAAATACTCGAGTTTTTCTATAAATACTCGAGTATATACTCGAGTCTTTATCAAAATACTCGAGTATTTTGATCAGATATGGGAAAAATTATTTTTCAATTTTATTTTTCCTCTCAAGTATTAATTTTTGGTCAATCTCAACTTAATAAACATATAAAAATTTATTCCTAGAAGAGACTAACTATTTCTACCCACTCTCAACCACTCTCAACATAAATTATAAATTTACAATTAATATTTGATTGAGAATGATTGGGCACTTGTCTTCTTTTCTTGACTTCTTGTTGATGTTGATGTTGCAATATCTTCAAGGCATGATTTGTTAATTATTTTGTCATCATCAAAACATAATCCACCTAATTAGGAGCATTGAATTCACAATCTCTCCCTTTTTGATGATGACAAAATAATTAACACTTGTACCATTTGTTGAGCTTGAATCCACTTGAAAATGCAACTCCCCCTCACTATATGATACTTTTCACCTATCTAAAAATTCAGCTTGAGCAAGATGTTATGACAATTTAATTTTAGCACCAAGCCTATGGTATTAGAGAATTTAACAATTATCAGAGTATATACCATAATTAGAGAATTTTAGGTGCAACAATATCAAGACAAGTGTATAATATCTCTCCCCCTTTTTGTCATACGCCAAAAAGATGTAACAATTTAGGAAAAAGATCAAGGGAGAAGAGGTGCATAATCGGAAAACCCCATAACCAATTATGCAAATAAAACGGAGATATAATAACGATAAGGAGCTCCCCCTGAAGCTTTGCACAAACATCATAATGAAGACCAAATTCATTAACATAAAAACATCATGAAAGGTCCAAATCAAAGGTGCAATAATAAACCCAAAGTCTCAAAACACCAAGTTCTCAAAATACAGAAAATGCAACAAGATCAACATGATGAAAACATAATGAAAACTAAAATAGAAAATCCATAAGCAGCAGCATCAAAACATGGAAGGAGTTGGATCATCTGGAGGAGGATAAAATCGAGAGAAGGCCGCCATCATCTCATCAAACCGGCGGTGCATCTCCCCTGACTGCTGGTCCAGGCGGGCATAAATTTGGGCCGAGTGCTGATCCAAATGAGAATAAAACATGGCAGACTCTGCACTCATCCTAGTGTCTAAGCTAACAAAATCATCACGCTGACTGTCCAAAGCATGCACAAGGGAGTCCATTCTCCCATCTAAAGTGTCCAGACGTGTGATCACATTCTCTCTCCAGCCCGAGTTGTCAAACCCAGATTGAGATCCAGCGAAGTCATCAAAGTTAATCTGATCAATAGGATCCCCTTCTTCAGCCTGGGCAAATGCAACAGCTTCCTCTTCCATCTGATGGGCATCCATCCCTTGTTGAGCTGCCACATTTGCAACCCTCTCTAGCTCAGCAATATCAGATCGGTACAAGTATTGGCCAGAGGGTTCATGGAATGCCATGTCCTAGTGACTCAAGGTGCCTTTGTTGAGGCAATGCTGGTTCACATGAAGAGTCTTTTTCTCTTCATTGCGTGGGATAGGCACCTTGAAGTAACTCAACAGATAACAAACATGCATGGCATAGGGCAGGGTTTTTGGGTGTTTAGACTTAGCAGCAAGGAGCATTCTATCCAAAATTATGCGACTCCAGTTCAGCTTCTCATTGTTCAGGATGACACTAAGAAGCCTAAGTTCATTGTTTGTGGGTTTGGCATAATTGGGTGAGGTTTGAGGCACTAATTGATGACAAACAATATAATGCAACACCCTAGATTGGACAGTCATGTATGAGGAATGCTTAACTCCTTCGGTCCATACACGACCGGGGCGCAAACAACTTTGAAAAATGCCGTCCGCATCGGCCTTTAGAGAATTGTCCCCGTGACGTGTTGTCCCAAAAGCTACAAAGAGGTCCTTAGTGCTAATTTTAAAACGAACACCCTCAACCATTGTTTCTATGACATTGTCCTTTAGCCTAAGGTTTGCATAGAATGTTCTAACTAACCTAGGATATATAGGTCCATGAAATTCCAGAAATTGAATCAGTTTCTGATATCTAAGGTTAGTAACAAAATGGAAACCCTTACTCTCAAGGAAAGTACTATTGATCCATGTGATTACTCCGAATTCTCTGGTGGCAAAGCCTTCCATCCTTTCCAAGCGTTCATCCTCTTGATAGTAGTCGGAAATTTCCTCCTCGGAAGATGAGTCAGCAATCCTTACTCTCTTTCCTTTGCCAGATGAAGAAGCCATAGATGAAATGATGTGAAAATTGGAGTTTTGGAAATTAGGGTTTTAAAAGGGGGTGACGGATTTGAGGTTGAAAAGAGGTGAAATTTGTTGAAAGAATGGTAGAAAAGTGATTAGAGGATGTAAAACTAGTAAGATTTGGCAAAAATTTGACTAAAAACGGAGTTTTGAGGAGAGAGATATGAGAAAACCGAGAGAGAAGAGAAAGGGGTTCGTGAAACTCGAGTTTGTGGGGGCTGGAGTATATATAAATTCGCCAAAATACTCGAGTATATTCAACAATACTCGAGTTGTTCGTTGAAAAATACTCGAGTGTTTGAGAATATACTCGAGTCGTTCTTGACTCAGCCCAGATTTCCCCAGAAAACTCGAGTAAAAATTGAAAAACTCGACTTTGGTCCGAAAGTTCAATTTTCAGGAAAACGCAAAATACTCGAGTTTTTGGAAAATACTCGAGTTTGGTCTGAAAGTTCAAAAATTGGGGGTTTCGAAAGACTCGAGTGTTTTTAAAAACACTCGAGTATTTTAATAAAGACTCGAGTGTTTTGAGAAACACTCGAGTATTTTTATCAGACCCTGATTAAAAACTTTTTCAATTTAAAACTGATTTAATTTTGAATTAAAATACTCGAGTGGTTTTGGAAAAACTCGAGTATTTTGACAGAACAAAAAGTAAAAACTCAGTTTTAAAAGACCAAACACAAATCAAACACAAATGCTTCACTACCAACTTGGAATACAGGACAGAATCACACACAATTAACATATACAATTTCAAATATCATCAAGGACAATTTAACTAAGAATCAATAACAAATTAGAGTAAGACTAATATGGTGATTTTCCAAAAATGACACACAATGCAATTAGCCTATATTAGCTTCATCTAAAATACCAAGTTCTCTCCTAATATGATAAAAGGTGTCCCTTGGTAGAGGTTTTGTAAAAATGTCGGCTAATTGATTTGTGGTACTAACAAATTCAATTGTGCAATCACCCTTTTGTACATGATCTCTTAAAAAATGATGTCTTATTTCAATGTGTTTAGTTCTTGAGTGATACACCGGATTCTTAGTCAAATTGATTGCACTCGTGTTATCGCATCTAATCGGAATATTTTCAAGTTTCAAACCAAAATCCGATAATTGTTGTTTCATCCATAACAGTTGAGCACAACAACTACCGGCTGCGATATATTCCGCTTCGGCGGTAGAAAGAGCGACACAAGCTTGCTTTTTAGAAAACCATGACACCAATGAACTTCCCAAGAAATGGCAAGTACCACTGGTGCTTTTGCGATCAAGCTTGCATCCGGCGAAGTCGGAATCCGAGTAACCAACTAGACTAAGATTGGCATCAGCAGGATACCATAAACCAGTGTTAATTGTTCCTTTTAGATACTTAAATATATGTTTAACTGCGGATAGGTGAGATTCTTTAGGATTAGCTTGAAATCTAGCACACATGCATACACTAAACATAATATCCGGTCTAGATGCAGTGAGATATAGGAGACTACCTATCATACCCCTATACTTACTAACATCAACCGGTGTACCTTGTTCATCCTTGTCTAGGTAGCATGATGTGCTCATTGGAGTGTAGGCTTCCTTGCACTTGTCCAATCCGAATTTTTCAAGGAGCTCTTTGCAATATTTCCCTTGATGCACAAATATCTCCTCCTTGACTTGCTTTATTTGTAAGCCTAGGAAGAACTTGAGTTCTCCCATCATTGACATTTCAAATTCCTTTTTCATCAAATTTTAAAACTTTCTACAAAGAGACACGTTAGTAGCACCGAAAATGATATCATCAACATAGATTTGTACTAACAAAATGTCATCCTTGGTTTTATAAATAAATAATGTATTATCAACCTTCCCTCTTTGAAACTTGTTTTCTAATAGAAAGGAACTCAATCGATCATACTAAGCTCTAGGAGCTTGTTTCAATCCATAGAGTGCCTTTTTCAATTTATAAACATGGTTTGGAAATTCACTATTTTCAAAACCGGGGGGTTGTTTGACATACACTTCTTCATTTATAAACCCATTCAAGAAAGCACTTTTAACATCCATTTGATATAAAGTGAATTTCATGATTGAAGCATAAGCAAGTAAAATTCGGATTGCTTCAAGACGTGCAACCGGAGCAAAGGTCTCATCATAATCGATACCTTCCTCTTGGTTGTACCCTTGAGCTACTAGTCTAGCTTTTTTTCTTATAATCAACCCGGATTCATCAAGTTTGTTTCTATAAATCCATTTAGTACCAATTATGGTATGATCATCGGGTTTAGGGACTAGATCCCAAACTTCATTTCTTTCAAATTGGTTTAATTCTTCTTGCATAGCAAGAACCCAATGATCATCCTCAATGGCCTTTTTAATTGAATCGGGTTCAATTTGAGAAACAAATGAGACATAGTGGCAAATGTTTTGAATAGACCTACGAGTAAGTACTCCCTTTGACATATCTCCTATGACTTTGTCTATAGGATGAGCCTTGACCGATTTCCAAGTTGGAGGAAGTTCTTCCCTTACTTCTCCTTCATCAACTTTTGAATTCTCTCTCTCTTTTTCTTCTTTTGAAAAGACAATGCCATCTTCACTAGCATCACATAAAACACTATCTTCTTTTGAAGACTCATTAAAAACCACATGAATTGATTCCTCAATAGTTAAAGTTCTTTTATTGAAAATTCTATAAGCTTTACTATGAGAAGAATAGCCTAAAAATATGCCTTCATCGGATTTGGAATCAAACTTGCCAATGTGTTCTTTTCCATTATTTAAAACAAAAACTTGGCATCCGAAGACATGAAAATGAGATATATTTGGCTTTCTTCCCTTGTAAAGTTCATAGGGGGTTTTATCCAAAGAGGGCCTTATCAAAATACGATTTAAAACATAACAAGCCGTATTGACGGCATCGGCCCAAAAATATTGAGGTACTCTAGAATCATTTAGCATGGTTCTAGCAAGTTCCTCTAGCACCCTATTTTTCCGCTCTACCACTCCGTTTTGTTCCGAAGTTCTTGGTGCGGAGAATTGATGCTCAATACCATTTTTAGCACAAAATCTATCAAATTTGTGGTTTTCGAATTCACCACCATGATCGGTTCGAATAATAATTACTTTTTGATTTACTTGGTTTTGCAAAAGTTTGACATGATGTTTAAAAGATTTGTAGGTCTCACTCTTAGTAGTTAAAAATAAAGTCCAAGTAAACCTAGAGAAGTCATCAACAATCACCAACGCATAATAGTTGCCACCAAAGCTTTTTACTTGTGATGGTCCAAACAAGTCCATGTGGACATCACCATTTTTGATCCAAAGGTGTTTTTAGTTTGTTTACATTTCTTGCAAGGGGAACAAACACCTTCAATAGAAAAATTTAGCTTTGGTAAACCAACTACTAGATCTTTAGATTGAATTTTCTTCAATTGGTTTACATTTATATGAGCGGTCCTACGATGCCATAACCAAGTGTCATTTTCTTTGCTCACTAAACAAGTAGAGACCAAAGAAGTGACTTTGTTCAAATCAACTAAGTAAGTATTATTTGACCTTCTACCAACAAATTTGATTGATTCATCTTTGTCACTTTTAATGAGGCAATGGGTAGAGGTAAAAACTACATGATTGCCAATATCACATAATTGGCTTATGCTCAAGAGATTATGTTCTAATCCTTGAACATAGAGCACATTATCAATAATCAAGTTTGAAGAGTTTCCGATTTTACCAATACCAAGGATTTTGCCTTTGTTGTTGTCCCCATAAGTGACATAACCCTTTTCCTTTGGAGTAAGCTCAATGAAGTGCCGCTTATCTCCCGTCATGTGCTTCGAACATCCACTATCAAGATACCACAATTGTTTTCCCGTTCGAAGACACACCTACAAAATGAAATCACTTGTTCACTTTGGGTACCCAAACAATGTTGGGTCCCTTAGGGTTAGTGTTGGGACTTTCTCCCTTCTTAATCCACATATAAGTGCCCTTATTCATTTCAAACTTCTTAATATGGCACTCAATGTTGATATGTCCAACTTTTCCACAATAAGTACAAGTTGGTCTCTTTGATGAGTTTTTCTTAGAAAATGTTCCAACCACCTTGTACTTTTTGTCCTTTTTATGAACATATCCTAAACCGGTTTTGTTGTGATTATGTCTTTGAGAGTTCAACAACCGGTTGAGGTTTCTATCACTATGTGAGATTGTGAGTTTGTTTTTCAACTCTTTCACTTCTTTTTCAAGTTCATCACATCTCTCACATGAAGTGATAATTTCCTCATGATTTGCACAATCACTTTGATGACTAGAATTAATAAGTTCCAAGGATTCATTTTGAAGTTTCAACTCATTTATAGATTTTTGCAATTCATCAATTTCATGTTGAAACTCCAAAATTTTCTTTCCTTTTTCCTTATTAATTTTAGCAAGCCTTTTAAATTGAATTAACATTTCATTGTAGGCTTCTTGCAAATCATCATATGAAATGGAGTTTGAAGATGAACAAGAAGAGCTAGAGGTTACCTCATCATCACTTTCACTCATGCCATGATTAGCTCTTGATGACGACTCATGATTGTTCTTGGCCATGAGACAAAGGTTTGCATTTTCATCACCGGAACTACTTGAAGATGATTCATTGCTCTTCTCCGGTGCATCCCAAACAATGTATGCACGCTTCCCTTTGGTCTCTTGGGTCTTCTTGTCATTCTTCTTCAAGAATGTGGCACATTCCATTCTTATGTGACCAACCCCTCCACATTCATGACACTTAACTCCATCATTGGTACTCTTTTCTCTTTGTTTGGAGTCTTTGGTTCTCTTGAAATTGGATGAAGATCCACCTTTCTTCCCTTTGAAAAATTTGTTGAATCTTTTCACAAACATCCCAAATTCTTCTTGATTTGGTTCACCATCGGAATCTCCACTTGTAGAGCATTCTTCAACTTCTTTTGTAGCTTTGGTTGAAGCTTTGAGTGCTATGCTCTTTTTCTTTTTGTCCGATTCCTCATGTATCCCAAGTCTTGTAAGCTCCATCTCATGCTCTTGGAGTTTGCCAAACAAAGTGGCTAAGTCCATGCTATTTATGTCTCTTGATTCCTTGATGGCGGTTACCTTGGGTTGCCAACTCCTATCAAGACATCTTAGAATTTTGTTAGTAGTTTCACCATTGCGAAATACTTTTCCCAAGGAAATCAAATGATTAACAATGTGAGAGAATCGCTTTTGCAAGTCACTAATGGTTTCATTTGGCAACATGTGGAACAATTCATATTCGTGAGTTAGAGAATTCAATCTTGCATCTCTAACCTCACTTGTTCCCTCATGTGTGACTTGCAAAGTATCCCACATTTCTTTTGCCGATTTACATTGGGAAACTCTATAAAATTCATCATGGGATAGAGCCGAAAAGATGATGTTTTTAGCTTTTAAATCAAATGAGACTTTTCTCTTTTCATCATCATTCCAACTACTCCTTGGAATTTCAACAATTTCATCATTTATTTTCTTTTTGGGAATGAAAGGACCAATTTCAATTGCATCCCAAATATCCATATCAATTGCTTCAATAAAAACTTTCATGCGAGTTTTCCAATAAACATATCCTTCACCATTAAATAGTGGAGGACGGTTTATTGAAGCTCCTTCTCCACCAAAGTTATTGCTAGAGCCCATTAAGTTTCCAAAAGGATTTTTTTCGAAAAAGTTGTTACACTCGATCTTTCGACCGAGCTCTGATACCACTTGTTGGAAACCAACAAGCGGGCTAAGCAAATACTAGAGGGGGGGGGGGGGGTGAATAGTATTTTGAAGCACTAATACCAAATATTTCGATTGATAATTGAAGAATGGAGCTAAGACTGAATTTTCTGGAATCAGACACAAAAGACTCGAGTCTTTTGTGAAATACTCGAGTTTTTCAGTGATGAACAACTCGAGTCTTTTCTGAAATACTCGAGTTTTTCCTATCAGATAGCAGAAAAACCAGAAACGAAAATTCAGCAATTTAACTCAAATCAATTCAATAATAAACAGGAACTTATCCAACAGAATAGCAAGCAATCTAAATAACTTTTAAACACAAAGATTCCTTGAACTTGCTACCTAATTGTATAAATCCTAATTGATTGAAATGACTTAAGTCTATTGAGCTAGAAAGTAGATTAAAAGCAATAAACCAACACTCAAGCAATTTTATCCTGGTTCACTCCAACAATGAGCTACATCCAGTCCTCCTAATCACTTAGGAGTTTCTACTAATAATCAAATTGTTAGAAATTACAAAGGATTGCTTGAGAATGGCCTCACTCAACCTAACCCTTTCAAGAGTGTACCGAACTCTTGATTTCTACCCCAATTTGATTCCGGTGATTGAAGAACTCTTCACAAAGCTTCCTTGAACTCCCTTCAAGAAACTCCACCGGGCTAGGAACCTCCTAGTCTTGTGCTTGAGAACCTCTCAAGACTTCCAACACCCTAAGCCACTTAGGGTTTGCTTGGGAACAATCCAAGACTTTGAATAATCAAGCTTTTTGTATGTGTATTACTAATCTCACAATGGATTAGCACAAATAAGCACAGCTCAATGTATGAATTGAGGCCTAAAACTCAACTTGGAATAAAATGACAATATGAGTGAGAAGTTGAGCTTTTTGGGAATTAACACTTGAGAAAAGGAAATTATGAAAGCTTGTGATCAATAATGTGTTGTTGTCTTGTTTGTTCTTGCACAAATTCAAAGAGCAATTTTACAATAAGGTTCAGAATCCTCTCTTGGGGTTGGATGAGACTCAAATGCCCTCAATTGAGTTTTTGAGTCTCTCCAACGTTCATTTTTGCTGACTGGACAAAAATACTCGAGTCTTTTGGTAAATACTCGAGTCTTTTTGGTCGGTCACGAGTGAATTGGTGCACGAACCAGACTAACGGTCATATTTGCTGACCTGGCACAAATACTCGAGTTTTTCTATAAATACTCGAGTATATACTCGAGTCTTTATCAAAATACTCGAGTATTTTGATCAGATATGGGAAAAATTATTTTTCAATTTTATTTTTCCTCTCAAGTATTAATTTTTGGTCAATCTCAACTTAATAAACATATAAAAATTTATTCCTAGAAGAGACTAACTATTTCTACCCACTCTCAACCACTCTCAACATAAATTAGAAATTTACAATTAATATTTGATTGAGAATGATTGGGCACTTGTCTTCTTTTCTTGACTTCTTGTTGATGTTGATGTTGCAATATCTTCAAGGCATGATTTGTTAATTATTTTGTCATCATCAAAACATAATCCACCTAATTAGGAGCATTGAATTCACAAAATCTAGAGAGAGAATGGGGAGCTGTTCGTGACCTAGGAGAGAGAGTAAAGTTGAGTTATGAATGAGATTGTTGGCTGAAACACGTTTTTAAGACTGTCTGCACAAAACACTCGAGTGTTTTCCAAAAGACTCGAGTGTTTCCTTTAAAAATACTCGAGTCTTTTCCAAAAGACTCGAGTATACCTGAGAGTTCAAATTTTCCCGATTCTGAATCTGTAAAACACTCGAGTCTTTTCACAAAGACTCGAGTAGTGCCTGAGAGCGTCATTTTCCAACTAGCCAGAACACTCGAGTCTTTTCCAAAAGACTCGAGTATTTTGCCGAGTACCCCATTTATTCATTTTCCTATTTTCCTCCTATTTTCTTCCTGCTTCAATTCGAGATAACTTCTTCGTTACCCGTTGGATCTTGCTCAAATTTGAAAGCAAGCTTCCTGAAATCCTTATTTTCATATCCAACGGTGAAAGTTTGTTTTGAGTCCTAAATCTTTTATTTTGATTTTCTAACCTACGCTATGTTTTAATACCGAGTTATCTATTTTTCTGGCCTGTTTCTAACTTCAATTTAATGCTCCTTTCTTTTCCTAACCCAATATTACTATTATTTATCTTTTCTAATGCTTGAACACTTATTTTAATACATATTTATGGTTTTATTATTATTATCTCAATTATCTCTAACTATTATTAATTGACTTGCACTTAGGTTTAAAATTTGGGATGTTACAACTATCAAAATTAGGACTAGAAAATTTTTCCTTTTTAATATTATTACTTGCTTAATCAAAACCTCTTTTTGACATAAACCGTTTCATGAATTCGGCTTAGTATTATCTTAGATTTGAAAAAGACTCTCGAGAAAGCACGTCCTTATTTATAGGAAACCTTAGTAGTTATTATTTAAACATATGATTTGCCTTTAGAGTCAGATTTGAGTATATAAAATATAAACTTATCGCCGAATCCTTTGTAAAGTGAAATCAGAGTTCGCGGAAGTAAAAATAATACTTATGGGGCTCTGCTGAGGAAAATAAACAGCGTAGATATATATATATATATATATATATATATATATATCATAATATAAACTGAAAACCCCATCAGTACAGTAGCAAGTAACATCAGTCGAGATAGCAAGAGTTTATAAAGACATATACAACCCAGCTGTATAAAATAAAACCTCACTCTAAGACCTCTCAAAATATATACATTATATCACATGATCTCAAAATAGAAGTCTCATAGCAGGTCTTTAGTGTCCTCAGAAGCTCCTCAGATCCTCCACCGCTCTATCCCTAGGATCTAGGATCCAAAACACCTATGCTATGCAAGCTCCTATGAACCAGCGGGTCCACCTCTAGCAGAAACAATCGGCTCAACATGCACCTCCTCCTCGCTCTCATCCTCCACGGGGTCCTCCTCGACCTCGCCTGACTGTGTAGAGACCCCACCACTGGGTCTGGGATCTGCAGAAGCAGTTCTATCATACTCAGTCGGACCAGGAGAAGGAGTCTCCTCAGTGACAACTCTATGGGATGAAGGATGGGAACGAGTGGCAGCTCTAAAACGAAAACTATGGAAACGACGCATAGGTCGAGCCGGGGGTGGTCCTCTATAAGTGTAAAAAGGTGGAACATGCATAGTATAGACTAATGGAACCCTAAATCGACGACGTCGCACCCGCACCAGAGGGTTAGGGTGGTAGAGAGTAATCTCAACCTCCCCCTCAAAGGTGGCACGGTGCTCCTCATACGTCCATATACCGCTAGGAATAGGGCGTATCTCGATGCAGGCTAGGTATCTGGCCATCACCTAAACAGGGCACAGGGAGTAAGTATACACATATACATAATGGATAAAGACTAAAATTACAATCACAAATATATCATGGACAGATCATAATGCAGATACATATGAGCACACCAATTTTTCAACATTATAACCCTTATAATGCAAGTGGCATGATGTATGGTTTTCTATCCACAACTGAGGCCTCTAAATGTCCATCTTGGACATCCATCCAATACACCATTGTGTTCCCGGAACACCGAAATTAGTTCCCAGAACATATGTGAGACCCACAATTTTACCCAATTTATTTGTGATATTATAATTAAAATTAGGAAATTATGCTTGATTTTGATACCTGGGTTTATATAAAAAATATATATATATGAAAATATATATGTATACACGTAACATATATAGGTATATATATTATATACCAATGTTTTCCCTAGCCTATTTAAATGAAATATTTTTAAGGTAAAGTATTTGATTTAAATGATTTTAAAAGATGAAATGATTTTTGATGGATTAGAGTATCCTATCTTTAGAAATTCATATCTTTTCAACCGTATGTCGAAAAATTTTAAATGATATGTCAAAACGATCGTATCGAAATCTAGATTATGAAAATATAAAGCTTTGATTTTTATTTTTGAGTTTTCGAAATTTTATCACTGCTGCAATAGTGAACGAATTTTTGAGTTTTAAGAATCAATGTATGGTTTTAATGCATTTAATAACCTTTTGACTCAAGTGTAATTATTTTTAAAATAAAAATACATTTCTGAAGTTGTATAATGTATTACCATTTAAATAAAATGTATTTTCTTATTTTTCTTGTTTTAAAATATTTGAAAAGTTTAGAAAGTGTATTTTTGAAGAAATGACCTTAGAACTTCAAAAATTCATAACTTTCAAACCATAAGTCCAAAAATTAAAAACTTTATATGAAAATGATCGTATGAAAATGTAGAATCTTAATATGTAAAAATAAAATTTTTATTTTAATATTTACGAAAAATTTTGTACAGTAGGTAGAAAATCAAATTTTGATAGTTAATATGATTGGATAATTATGTAGGCACCTCCACAATGAACCAATGAAAAATTTTCTCTCCTATTTTAATATACATGTACAGTCCAAAAATAAGGTGGAAAGAGGGGAAGAATAGTTCTGAAGTTTGTGAGAATAAACCATGAATTAAAATGCTTTAGGAATCAATAAAATCCCATTTAATGCTAGTTCATGTTCCAAGTAGTGTTTGAAAATTTTTGAATGAAACTTGATGAAGGGGGGCCGAATTTTAGGTCAGAAAAATGAAGGGAAATGCATCTCCAAACACCTATAAATAGAGAGCCTTAGTTCCCACATTTTTCACACACAAAACCTTGATAGTTTCATAAGAGAAAAAAAAATAAAATTCCAAGAGAAAAATAGAGAGAGAGAGGGTCGAGTAAGATATGGAAGGAGGGAGGAAGTGCTTTGTTGCTTGAATTTTTCTAAAAAGCTTAAGGAGTAGAGGTAACCCAAAATCACTTATTTAATTAAGCTATTTTTAAGTTGTTTTGTTTATATTTTTGTTTAAACCTTCTCAATTTCTTCTATAGTTAAATTCTAAATTTTTATTTTCATTTTAAAGTTGTTATTGAATCTATGAAATTGTTCTTAAGTCATATGAATTAAGAATAAGAAAAGGGACACAAAAAGAGTGTTTAAAGGGATTTATCTCCCCTTTTCTTAAATTCTTAAGATGGCTAAAAGTTTTTGATGAGTTTGAATAATTTAATATCTGGGTTTATTTTAGTTCTTATACTATATGAATTATAGAGGATTTTGTATAATTGAATAAGTTTTTATTCATTGTCTTTTTAATTGTTTTGTTCTTTGTTTTAAGAAATGAAAAAGAAATAAGTAAATAACACTGGAAAAATATAATAATTTCTAATATATATATATATATATATATATATATATATGTGAACCGTGACATATATTAATTTGAGGATTGATTTGTGTATTTTAATATGTGTATTGTGTTGTTGTTTAATATAATAAAAGAGAATAGAAATGGATAAAAAGATTAAAATGGATTTTTATTTTTTGATTTTTATTTTATTTTCTTTTTCTGGACCGTGTATATATATACATATAATTTTTATGATAATTGTTGTTATTTCATGTGCGTTTGAGTTATAATTAAGTCTTTAAAAAGAATGAAAACAAATAAGTACTTTCCTTTGAAGTAGAAATGAAATGAAATGATTTAAAGGAACTAAAAATGACTTTTTAGAAATAAAATGAATTCTGGAAAAATTTGATGTTATTGAAGTTTATGGAATTATATGTTATGAAATTTTGATGTAATTGTTATTGTTTGATTTTATGTTATTTCCTTTTGTTAGGATTTAAGTTTAATAAGAACAATGAATTAGGATAATAAGCAAAAAAATAAATTTTCTGGAAAAAAATAAAAAGAATAGGCCGTGAGGTCTATTGCATTATTTTAAAATTATTTTTGTAATTTGTTTGATTGTTTGATGTATAGTTAAATTATAGTTGATTGTTTACAAGAAAAATGAATAAATGGTAGTTGTTATAAACCTATAAGAACATGTATTTTTGATTAATTGTATGAGTATGTGGTTGATGTGGTTGTAAGTGTTAGTTGCTGGAAAAAAATGAATTATTTTCTAAAAGGGATCTATTTTATATTTGTTTATGATTAAACCTCTTATTTTTAGTATACCAAATGATGTAATTATATTATATAGATGTTTTAGGAATTGAAAATATTTTTCTAACTTTTCTATATGCTAGTCGAATTTTAGAAGAAAAAGGAATTAAAGTAATTAAATTTTTCTAATTGATTTGATGATTGCTTTAGTATGTTTATGGAATATATTACATGTTTATATGGAAAAGATTAATTTTGAAAGTTTTATTTTAATTCTGGAAATTTAATCTTTATTCTAAAAAATTTATTTATTTAAGACCCCAAGTGATTATTTTTAAGAATGTTAGTGATACTTTGTTTATATGTGCAAATATAATGTAGAAACAAATAGAAATGAGTATTTTGATTGATTAAAAGTGATTTATAAAAAAAAATATATTAAGTTGCTGTCCAGAAATTATAAATAATAAAAAAAAGTAATATTTTATTTGAAATAATAATGTTTTAAAGTTTTTAGCATAAGTAGGAATTGTGCATGATTGTGTATGATTGTTTGGATTGTTTTCTTGAACTTGTTTAAGTGATGCAACTTTTCTGTGGCTGTACAGCAGATGCAACTATTTTATTTTGTCTAATTTTGTCATATTATTATAGTAGAAGTTGTAATAAGAATTTAGAAAGAAACGACATGTGTTTTCGATTTTCTGTTTAAGAGAAATTGAATTTTTAAGTTTAAGTATGCATGCTGTCCAAAAATCTAAATTAGTTGCATCAATGATAGAAATTGTTTTGGATTAAATCAATATGTGAATTTTATGCTAAGACTTTTTATATATAGATTTAAAAAGGAAATATAAGAGTGACTTTGTAAATGTATGCCTTAATGTTCTAGTTGTTTACTAAACTGTTGTCTTACTGATGCTTGTATGATAATTGTGAAATGTCTTGTAAAAGTGATTTTTGAGTTTGTATTGTATACTGTTCAAATTTAATAAATTGATTTAAGTAATTATAAAAATGATTTTAATGTATGTGTGTATGTTTGGGTATGGTTATCATATTGTTTGAATTTAGTAAATAAGAAGTGGATTGTGTTTTGATATAAAAATATAATGTTAAGAGTTTTAGGCAAGTTATAGTATTTATTTAGATAAATAAATGTATGCTATGAATATTATTGTCTAATTAATCTATACGTAACTATTTTTATAAGTTATAAGTACTTTTGAGTTATAATTCTTAATTTGATGAAAATTGTGAGTAAGTGCAATTTGTTTGAGTGGCTGTCCAGATTTGTTTTATATTGACCTTAGTAGTATGTTTATAAGATTTAAGGTAAATTGAAATAATTTAAGTGCTGCCCATAATTGAATAAGTGTGGAAAAATATTACTTTCTTAAGCTTAATTTCATTTTTAGAACTTTGATGTGAATCTTTTAGTAGGAAATTGAAAAGAATGAATTCTGGGTAACTGTGAAGAGATGCAACCTTATTTTGTGCTACTGTCCAGAATCTTAGTTTGAGTTGCATCAACTTTAGAACTTGTTTTGACTTAATAAGTGAATGAGTTCATATTTTAGAATGATTGTTGATGTGTTAAGTGTTTGTATTGATTTTCTTTAAAAATATGTTTCTGGCTGACCAAATGATTAAAAGATTATATCAAGTTTAAGTTATTTGTTTAAATGGCTTATAATGGTAGTTGTTATATAAGCATTTGGAACTGAATTATGAGTTAATGAAAGTAGAAGTAGTCTCTTTTGATTTAATTGATTAAGTTCTAAATTTTGTATTTAATTTATAGATCTTAGGATGTGTATAATGGTTGTATATTTTTGAATAGTAATTTTGATTTAATGATTGGTTTTAAAGATTTTATTTAGTACTGTTTAAGAGGCCTTGAGTGTCGGAAAAGGAATGATTTACTTTTCAAGTGTTGTATATCCTAATACAAAGTCTTTTGATTTCAAAGGTTATTTAAGAAAGTGGTATTTGTTAGAAGTGTGTTTTCCAAAAAGGAATTATTTTAAATTACCTGATGCCTCAAAAAGGACTTCTGTTTTAAAAAGAATTTCGGTTTTAAGGGTGCTTTGGGTTTAGTTTTTTCTCCTGGAAGGTTGGTTCCTAGTTTCACCTTTCTGTCTGGTAGCTCCTCATCTAACACAATGAACTCCCACTCTCCTTGGGGGGTCGGTCTTGAATCATCCAAATCGGACCTGACATCTAGGTCCGTTAAGAGTACACTTCCTTTGCTCAAACTTAACTTTGGCTGAACTTCTTCTGGAATCTTGATCTTTGCCAAACTGGCGTTGTAGCACAATCGAGCCTTCTCCTGCTCGGCTCGGATAGTAACTACAGTTCTGTCGGTGCCTTCAAACTTCATAGCCAGATGGACGATTGAGACGACGGCGCCGAAGGCCTGTAAGCATGTTCTGTCAAGAATGGCGTTATATGCCGATGGGCAGTCGACGACGAGGAAATTGATGATCTCGGTTCTCGCCGAGGGGTGGTTCCCAAGGGTCACCGGCAGCTGGATGTGTCCTTTGGGAACTACTGCATCTCCAGTAAAGCTGATCAGCTTCCCCTCAAAAGGGGTCAGGTCTGAGGTTTTCAACTTCAGTGCTTCAAAAAGGTTCAGGAACATGATATCTGCTGAGCTACCCTGATCGACAAATATCCTGGCAACCTCATAGTTGCCGATCAATGCAGTGATGACCATAGGGTCGTTATGACCCGGGATCACCCCTTCAAGATCATCATCAGAAAAGCAAATGGGAATACTTTTTGTGGCTCTCTTTCGGATTGGATGGTTGTGGACGGCAAGCACTTGATTGATGTATTTCTTTCTGTCAGATCGTTTTTCTCCTCCTCCCGCAAAACCTCCAGCAATGGTGTTGACTCGCAGGTTTTGAGGGGATTGATCCGTCGGGGCCACTTCTACCATGGCCACTCTCTGCTGGTTGGGTGGTTGTTGTTGGTTGGTGTTTTGATCGGCCTGTCTGGTTAAGGATCGGCCATTCCTGTCTGGGGATGGAGTTCTTCTCCGAGCATGTCGGTTGAGTGCTTCCCTGACATACTGCTGTAACTTGCCGTCCCTGATCAACTGCTCGATCACATCCCTGAGCCAAGTGCATTCATCTGTGGTGTGCCCATACCCACCATGATACGAGCAAAATTTGGAGCGATCCTGGCGTTGACTTCTCTTCAAGGGGGGTGGTCTTTCTATCGCTCGGAGGTCAGTCTGCATTGTCTCCTGCAGAATTTGGCTTCTTGGAACTGTGAGAGGGGTGTATTGCTCGAATTTCCCTCGGGGAGGTCCAAATCTCCTATCCCCTCGGGGTCCTCTCCTTTGATCCTCTCTTCGGTCATCCCTTCTGTCATCTCTTCTCTCGTCTTTTCTTGGTTTTCCCTGGGAGGATGGCTCTCCTCGCTCACCTCTGTCTCTGTTTCTTTGCCATTTGCTGAATTCTTCTAAGTTTATGAACTTAGTAGAACGATGTCTCAGCTCCGCCATATCCCTCGGCGGTTTACCCACTAGCGAGTTTTTGAAATCTCCGCTTCGGAGACCCTGAGTGAAGAGAAAGACTACAAAGCTTGGTTCTAAGTTAGGAACGGTCCCTGCCTCCGAGTGGAAGCGTGAAAGATACTCTCGCAAAGGCTCTTCAGGTTGCTGCATAACGCCTGCTAGTGCGTGGTCGGACTTCGGCTGGACACAACTAGTAGTGTATCTGTTCAGAAAAACTTTCTTCATTTCTGCCCAGGAATTGACAGAGTTCCTGGGCAAAGCTGAGTACCATCTTAAGACGGGTGGTTGCAGAGTCATGGAAAAAGCTCTGCATTTCATCAGGTCTCCTCCGTCGTAAAAGTTCATAGCTCCTTCAAAAGACAAGATATGCTCCAGGGGGTCGGTTAACCCGTTATACTTGGAAACACTCGTTGGGCCGAGAAAGGCTGAGGGTGTCTCGTATGCCATGATTCGCGGGGTGAAGGGATGGCCAGGATGAGCTGTGTGGTCGGTTTCATATGTGGCCTCTAGGGTTGGGTTTATGGGAGGTGGTGGAGGTAGAGTGGTGGTAGGGTGGGGGATCAGTTGAGTTGTAGGGGTCGTTGCTAACGCCCTTTCAGCCACCACCTGCATATGGAGCTGTTGGAGGTCGGCGATGGCCTTTCCCTGCTGCTCCAAGATCTGAGCTTGTTGCTTAATGATTTCTTCCAACTGGCTTTCTCTTTGGCCACGGGAGTAGTCCCTATCCCCTCCGGAAACACGAGCATCATTGGATCGGCCGGATCCATGGTTTTGTGTATGATTGGGGTTAACAGGGTTTGTTTTCCTGGAATGAACGGTGTAAGGGCCACTATGCGTGTGGGCTGGAATGGAGTGGTGGCTCCGGGCTGGAATTTGTCTTACTGATGGCATGCTGGGATGGGTAGGATTTCTTCCTTCGAGATCTCTGCCGTTGTCACCGCTGCCTTCCTCCAACCTCTGACGGTTCTGCCCTGCTTGGCGGTTTGCTCCACGTGATGCGGCGTTTCCCCGCGTGTCTACCATTTTGGGGTGGGAATAGCAGTTTATGGATTCCCCACAGACGGCGCCAATTGTGGTGTCCTAGACACAATGTTCAGAGTATATCCTTAGCTCAAGGGTATGGAAGACCTAAAAGCTAGAGAACGGTCTGATGTTACTGTATGATTTTGTTGGTATGCTAGCTATCCAGTGGGGATAACTAGGGTTTCCCTAATCATGAGTGTGTGCTAGTGTATATTTAGGGAGAGAGAATGTACCTGAGCCCCTAGCTGGAGACAGCTATTTATAGGGGGAGCGGTGTTGTACCCTATGGGCCTGTACGGAGGTCCAGTAGGGCTGACGTGTCCCTTTATAGGATAAGGGATGAGTCATTCATCCTTATCCTGTTAGCGTTTAGTCTTATCTGGTTAGCGAGCTAGGCTCACGCGCCCTTAGCTTGGACTCTTTAAGGGAAGAGATCCCTGTGCTCGGCCCAGAGTCGCTAGGGAGGGTCCTATGGCATGCGCTCGGCCCAAAGATGTGTGACCTGGCAAAATGAGTATTCTGGTCGGCCAATGAGTATTTTGGTCGACCAAGGATGTTTTAGGGTAGTCCGAGGGTCGGTCTACCACACATTGAATATTTTGTTGATGTAACTAAACCTAGTAGCTGTTTTTGTGGAAAAACTAAAGTGTTTTAAGACTTGTGTATATGTTTATAAACCTGATGTAATGGTGCTATGGCACACTGTTTATGTTTTGCCCTGCTGGCAACTGAAATGATATGAATGAATATTTTGAACAGGTTGAAAGTGAAACAAATTTTTGGAAAGCTAAGAAAGCAAAGGAAACTCCGTCCGTTTGACGGGAGAATTTTTATAAGTTAAAAAGGAAAATTTCAAATTCACTATTTTTAATAAGGGTAATTAGGATTAAATAATCAGGGTGTTACATTTATGGTATCAGAGCAGTTTCCCTCGGCCTTTGGAGTTATGAGCTACTCCAGCGATTACTCACCGAGCGAGTAATCGATAATTATAGTTTAGAGTCTAGAGTCTATTGATAGGATGTTTATACTGTTAACTATGCTATTAAGCATTAACTGTCGGCCTTGTGCATGACTAAACAGAATGGCTGGTAGACGGATCGATAATGATGGGATCCGAGTTATTCTGGAGTAGATGGCTAAGATGCAACAGGATCAGGGGAACAACATCGCAGCAGCAGCTGCAGCAACAGCGGCTGCAATGATTCCTCAACCACCAGCTCCGGTTGCGATCGATTGGTTGGCGCGATTCAGAAAGAATGGACCGTTGAAGTTCGAAGGCGGATTCAATCCCGATGGGGCACAACTTTGGTTGCAGGAGATTGAAAAGATCCTGAATACCATGGCACCACCGGAGGAACAAAAGGTTCTGATGGCACAATACATGTTGACTGGTGAAGCAGAACACTGGTGGCAACAAATGCGAAGGGGTTTGGAGGCGAACAATCAGGCAATCACTTGGGATTTATTTAAGAATAGTTTTCTGGGTAAGTATTTTCCTGAGGATGTTCATAGAGAGAAGGAGATAGCCTTTCTGTAGCTCGTGCAAGGGGACATGAGTGTTGGTGAGTACGCTGCCAGATTTGAGGACCTAATCCGTTATGCGGGAAGTTACAGGGATGCCGATGAAAGGACAAAGTGCATCAAGTTCGAGATCGGACTTCGTTCTGAGATCAAAATGGCTTTTGAGTATCAAAACATCTCCATGACTAGCACTTATGAAAAGAGTAGGGAGCGCAGGGCAGAGGAGAAAAGAAACAAGAAGGTACAGAAAGTTGGGGGTCCGACTCGGGGAAAAGGACCAATTCTGGAATCAAAACCTTATGCCCAGCACGACGTAGCTCCAGTAGCTCCCGGGGTTAAGGATAAGAATGGGAATACTATGGGAACCTATCCACTTTGCTCACATTGTGGAAAGAAGCATGAGGGAGAATGCTGGTATCGGATTCAAACCAGGGGGAATTTCACTTGTTTTCTATGCGGACAACCAGGACATTTTGCTTCGACTTGTCCCACAAAGATTCCGAAGAAAGAAGTCAATGCTACAAAGGTGCAGCAAGCGGGAAAGGGTCAACCTGCTTCTAAGGGAAAACTGTAGACCATGAACAGGGAGGAGGTCGATCTAGCTGATGTAGTCGCAGGTATAGATTGTTTAGTAATGCCGTGTAGTATCCTATTAGTTTTAATATCACATAATTGATTTTTTCCTCCTTAGAAGTTATTTGGAAATATCATGTTCTTTAAGATAGAACCATCCTGTGAATCTTTAACTCACTCATCCAATCTATGCTTCTTAGTAGCATGGTAGAAACAATTAGAAGAAATGTCAAGCTGTAGAATTCAACTCCAAACTAATCAAGCCCAATGATAATATTGTTATTTAATACTATATAAGATTAGAATTGATCACTCTAATTCTTGCATATGTTGAGTAATGATATTATCAGTAAGCCAACAATGGGATCACTATTAGTAGATGGAAGATTGAAACTGATCATTTTGATTTATCCGCCTACCAATAGTTGATGTCATTGCCGAATCTCATATCCAAGATTGTACCAAACGAGCTTAGCATCAGAAGTTTTACTCTTTGTTTAGTGCGAAGCCCTAGTAGCACGCAGAATCTAAGTGGCGGAGTAAGACCAAGAGGAAATAGTAGCACAACCAAAGAACCTTGTGATTGGGATGATTCTCCAATTGAAGGAATTGAACGGAATTTCGGGGACGAAATTCTAATAAGTGGGGGAGAATTGTAACATCCCAAACTTTATTTTAAATTAGATTATTAATTAAAAACCTTAGAAAAATTGGAAAAGTGACTTAATGAATTTTAGTGGATAGGTGAGTGGTAATTATAAGTCCTAGGGGCTGTATAGAAGGCAATTGTGGCTTCGGGCAAAGTCATATAAGCGAAATCGGGAGTTAAATCGGCGTTTTCGATGTTAGAAATCGACCGAAAAGAGAAAATTAGAAATTTATTATAGGATGCCAAGAAAATAAATTCACCGTTGGATATGAAGTTTATGGGTTGGAGAAGCTTGTCTAAAAATTTGGGCCCGATCCGACGGTTGACGAAAAAGTTACGGCAAATCGAAGTTTCAAGTTCCCGGTGCACGCCCAGGCGCACCAAGGTGCAATTGGTGCACCAACTCAGGGAGCTAGACGCTCAGGCACGCCAATCATGCGCCCAGGCGATCCCCGTGTGCACCAGTCACACCAGCCAAGGGAAAATGGCGCACCAGCATGCCCCACCAGCACCAGCACGCGCGCCAGCTCGCATCAGCAGCACCAACTGGTGCGTGACCGCGCTCAGGCGCGTCTGAACCGCGCTCAGGCGCGTCTGAACCGCGCTCAGGCGCGCGCGACACCAGATTAGATCTGGTGCGTTGGATTCAGCTTGGGAACCAAGTTGGCCCATCTCAGCCACCCGATTTCCTTCTTCTTGGCCAGAAACATATAAACAACAACAAAAACACACAACACCACCATTCTAACAATCATCCTCCCTAATTCCACTTGGTTCCCAAGAACCCAACTTCACCATCATCAACTTCACCCCTTCTTCCTCACCAATTCCCTTAAACCCAAGAGCAAGATTCCATCATCCTCTTCTCATACACTTGATTTTTGAGCAAATCAAACTCAAAATCACTAAACCTCCTCCTAGCTAGCATCAAGGAATAGGTTGAAGCTCTTCTCTCTTCCTCCCTCTACCACACGAATTGCTTCTTCTTTCTCCCTCTTGGATTTCAAGTTCTACCAACACTTGGGGTAAGTAGAGGCTTAAGTCATGATAATAATTCCTTTCCAATTCTTTTTAGCTCATTAAAATTGTATTTAATCTCCTCTAGGGCTCAAGATATTCTCATTCCAAGTGGATCAAGCTTCAAGGTCACCATCAACCTCTCAATTCTAAGCTAAGGAACCAACACATAGGACCTCCCTCACCTCAAGGAACTCTTACATTTTCTGGATTTGAGGTAAGAAGGGAAGTGTTACCTCTACTTAGGGGGTATTTTCTAGCTTGCATATAGGGGGAATTAAGGGCAGGAAATAAAATAGAAAAGAGGAACCTTAGAGTAAATGATGGAATTAAAATATGGTACAATTGAACTAAGAATTTGAATTTAGGAATATGCTTGATTATATATGTAATTGTGGTTGCTTTAACAAAAACTGGGTTTAATGATGATGATGGAAGAAAATGGCATGGCTTGAGGATTAACAGTGAACATAGTGATTAGAAGTTGATTATGTTATTAATTCTAGAGTTTGGAATGGAAATGCAATTAACATGAGACAATTGAGAATATCGATGATGGATGTAGATTAAATTCGGGTTGGAAGGTCAATATTGAACGTAGTGATTAGGAAGTTGATCACATTATTAATTTTAATGATTAGAATGGATTTGGAATGAATATGAATGATGAAGGAGTGTAAAATGCAGTTAATGGAATTATAAAGGAAAATGGTTGAATGACAAAGAAATCAAGAAAAGGATTAAGGGATTGAGAAAGAGGTAATTAGATGGTATGACTGATTGATTACGATATCGAATATTATTATGACCCTCCAGATGGAGAGGATTACATTTATGACCCTCCCTACGCGGAGCGGGAAGTTATATTTTCATGACCCTTCATGTAGGAGCGGAACTTATAAATTATGTTTTCATGACCCTCCGAAAGGAGTGGATATTTTCAGGACCCTCCGTGAAGGAGTGGATGTTTTCATGACCCTCCGAAAGGAGTGGATATTTTCAGGACCCTCCGTGAAGGAGTGGATGTTTTTATGACCCTCCGAAAGGAGTGGATGTTTTCATGACCCTCCGAAAGGAGAGGATATTTTCAGGACCCTCCGTGAAGGAGTGGATGTTTTTATGACCCTCCGAAAGGAGTGGATGTTTTATAGAATTGTACGAGCAATAACATGACCCTTCTTAGGGAGTGAATAGTATCAGGACCCCTCTGTAGAGGAATGGAACATATTATATGAATGAGACTTCCGTTAGGAGTGAGTATTGAATGAGACTAAAAGGACAGGTAGACAAGTGTGTAAATGTTAGAAAGAAATGATAGAAATCAAGATAGGTTAAGGAAATAGTCGGAAGGAATAAGAGATGAATATGGACAACAAAGGGGTATTAAGGAAGCATGGGAAATTGAAATAGAAAATATAATTCAAGTGATAACGGGGTAGTAATCTCTTAGTTGTCTCTATGTCTCTTTAGAATGTATTTTCTATGTTCTGTGTAATGCTACCCATCTTGATATATTTTTACAGGTGAAGGTGGAGCTTACACGTGCATGGCCGAGCAGGATCGCATTCCACAACGTGGAATGTGAAGATAGTTGGGAAACTAATATTGGACCAGAGTCTTATTTTTGGAAACATTGAATATTTTGTTGATGTAACTAAACCTAGTAGCTGTTTTTGTGGAAAAACTAAAGGGTTTTAAGACTTGTGTATATGTTTATAAACCTGATGTAATGGTGCTATGGCACACTGTTTATGTTTTTCCCTTCTGGCAACTGAAATGATATGAATGAATATTTTGAACAGGTTGAATGTGAAACAAATTTTTGGAAAGCTAAGAAAACAAAGGAAACTCCGTCCGTTTGACGGGAGAATTTTTATAAGTTAAAAAGGAAAATTTCAAATTCACTATTTTTAATAAGGGTAATTAGGATTAAATAATCAGGGTGTTACAGTATGTAGATCCACACACAATAGTTCTTAAAGCAACCTCGCTCTGATACCACTTCTGTAACACCCCGATCTGGCAACTTGAAAACTTTAATCATTTTGGCAAAAATTAGGGCCATTTTTTTTGGTGAGTAGTGCACAAAATGAGAACACTTCTATTTTTTTTTCAAAACATAATTGTATATCAAACTCATGTTCTCATGTTGAACCAACTCTTTCAAGTCCCAAACCTGAATGTCACCTGACACTACGCTTTGAAACTCGATTTCCAAAAACATCCGGTACTTGAAATAGCCCATATGATTTCTTGTCAAAGTACCAATACGAAGATTAATTTATTGGGGTTACATCAGGATACCATTAGGTTGCTAGGAACTAGTAGTGGGGAATACATACTCAAAAGGGGAATTGCCTAAACATCTAATCATAATCTCCCTAATCTAGCTTTCCAAGCTTGCGGTACCACTCGTCATCATCCGCCAACAGATCTTCTGGAGTAATGATCCAGCTCCCATCACTGTAGTATTCCTCTAGGTCATCCCTATCGGACTAGAGGTCGGGATCTTCCTCCTCGTCCTCATCAGCAACCTCCTCCTCAGAATCATCATGTCAGTCCTCTTCTTCTTCTTCTTCGGCCACCTCCTCCTCTTCCTCTAGCTCAACTCGTTGGCGTGGAATCTCATCAAAAATCATCTTGTAGACCGACGTAGTGCTATTATTACCCCTTCGGGGAGTCGCTCCTATCTCCCGCAACTACTGATATCTCACCACGTTGGCCATCTAACGCCCAGACAATTTTATACAAGAAAGGATAGATAGAGTAGAGAGAGTGAGCAACCCAAAACGGCAATGTCGACTATGTGGGATTACATCAGGTAAATATTAAGACAAAATAAATATAAAGGAAAATATAAATTCAACAATAGCATAGGGTGAATCAAGACAAAACATATAACTATCATCATTCATACATACATAATCCTCTAGTTATTCATTCTAATATTTACAAGCTCAAACACAATCACATCCTTCACCATGATACCTTTCCTTTCCTTAACTCTCCCTCATTCCTCATTCTCAAACTCATCAAATGCATCAAAGGTACTCATATCATTTACCATACGTAAATCTTATCCATCACTTGAGACTAACATCACTATCAATATTATCTTTATTATCATTACACTTATCTTTGGAATTACTGGGTTATTTAAGTCTTATTGATTCGATTAGCATCAATGATGAGGGGGAGGCATCATTGTGCTCACACACGTCTACATCTCCTCGGTTCACCACCCAACCTAGTCGGAAGCAAACAGGAGTACAGGACCTTTACCACGCGGGAACGACAACTGTCAACAACAAATGGCTCCAAGCCAGGAGGTCTCAGCCTTAATCACATATAACATCAATCAGGCTCACTGTCTCACAATGGCAAAACACGATGCCCCGTTCCAGTCCCTCTCACTGTTCTCGATTTGCAATCTAGGGGGCGACAGTACTTATTCTAGTTTCAAAAGCAGAACGTGCCACGACATTAGACCCAGTCCCCACCACGTTAGTGCGCCACTTGTGGGATTGTTCCGCCTAGAAAGTACTCTAGACTTCTTGACGTATCACCGTCATCGTCCTCCCCTAATGCAATCTCGTCCTAAGTATCCGCAGATACTTATCGTTCCTGCCTCTCCACTACTTCGATTCGACACTCATACCTCACCGCAATTGTTAATGTCTTTTAAAATCTTTTAAAGGGTTTTAATTACGGCTTAGTCCTAATGATCGGTCCATCCTTGGTACATCCCTTCGATGAAACCCGATCGCTAATCGTTCGCATCTAATCCCCCTAAAACTCATATACTATCACGTGAATCATTACAACATCATTGCATCATCTTTCTCTATCTCAAATCACAGCGACAATTGCTCTTATCAACATGAGCAACACATTTTCAGCTCAACTAGTAACTCAGCACATCATCGTTGTCCTCTTTGTCAGCTGTGGATCAATAGCATCCTCCACATCCGTTACTTCTATAACTCAGCAGCGTCATTAGTACACTCTCTGATCTGTTCGACCTCGCAGCATTGTTAGCTCCATTCCTCATCACCATGCTTCCGCTCGCTTACATTACGCGTAGTCATCTTAGCATCGTCTTCTCGTCACATTCTTCCTCAACTAATCACGTGTATCGCATCTATCGTTTTCGTCTCTTATTTCTTTGATTAATACTTTATAATCTTAGCCTTTATTACTTACACACACGGTTCCCAACCATATCATCTTAAATAACAATTAAACAACTCTCAAAATAATTAAATAGCACAATATGAACAATCATAAAACATATCATCATTTTTATAAACCAACCTCAGTTGTTCGGGTGGATAGCTAAGCTAATCAAACAAGCGCTATCACATACACCACTACGCTAAATGAGATTGGAGTCCAATCTTTGAGATGATTCGACGCCTTAATATGTTACCTAATTACCACGACGTCTTAAGGGAATGCCCCTCTCTCACCTCGATGACGATCGTCCTAATGCGCTCCACGCTCTCTTGATCATCTCTCCTCGCCTCATGTCCTCGCATCTTTCGCTCAACTAAAACATTTTCTCGTGCATTAGAAACGATTTCGATGCCTTCTTTTAATTTGTTTTGAAAACAATTTCTTTTTTGAAAACTTGTTATCAAGGTCTAAGGCTTTCAAATTTAGTTTAAAACGGTTCTTGGGAAAAACGTTTGGAAATAACTTAAAAACAAATTTTCTTTCATTATTAAAACAGGGTTTAAAACATTTATGTTATGAAAATATGATCCTTAAAATACTTTTCAGAACGTAAGAAGTAAAAGATAAACTCTAGGATCACACGAATTAGTTTATCAAATTCAAAACATTCATTATTCACTCACGGCAACACACTCTTAGGCTAAGGGAAATTAACTACTTGAATTAACACAAACACATATAAGTTTGATCATGCACAGGAAGGTAATTTCAAACTTAATTTCTTTATTAGAACATGGCAAAACCGAATTGCACATAGGTAATGTTTCCTATTAGCTAATAATTCTTAAACCTTGGAATCACATAATCAACTTCATGAGAACTAATTAAATTAATTTCACTTACTTCTAGTCCCTAATCCGAAAAGAACAAGAGAAATTAACACATCATTGCATTGAACATAATCATGGAATAAAGTCACTTTCATAAGTCATTTAAAAAGAAAATCATTCTAAGCATCTAAACATGCACTAACCGAATCACTCAAACAAAAATCTTATAAAACATATCAAATCACCAAAATCATAAAACAATGAAATCATCCCATTTATTTTAAGACCAAACCGTAAGCATTATGGAATGAGGCAACAAGTTCCATTCCATTTTCCTTAACTTAATTCAAGAAAACAAGTAAGACCACAAAACATCTTATGCATGTAGCTTTATGCTCCTAGATAAGACCAATCCTAGTCTATAGGTAATCTAAATGATGGTTAGGCACACTCCTCTATTCTCCTATCTCAAAACCGAATATTAACATGCATAGGTCAAGAATCTTAGTTCATTTTCCAATGCACTAAAGACAATTAGAACAACTCATGTTGATCACACATCATCATTTAGTCACACCAATATGCATGAACCATCATAGGATTTTTCTTAAATTTTTATTAAAACTTAAACTTATAACCTTTTCTCAAATAAAAATATGGTTTATGACTTGATCTCAAAAATATAGCATGCATGAACTCAAGACCACTAAATCTATCCCTAATGCATACATGCACCTAAAAATCATGCACCAAAACATCTTTAGCACTCATGGCCGAATGGCCTTCACATCACACAACATAGATGAAGTAAGTCTTTTAATCAAATCATGTATATAAAAGAGAATCACTTTAAAGATCATTATCCTAATTATTTCCCCTAGGCCGTAACACACACATAGAAGGAAAACTTAGTTTCTTTTCTTGAAAAGTGACATGCAAGCCTCAAAGTTCTAAATTTAGTAACCACACATGGATTAAAACGTGCACATATATAAGATCAACCAAAAATCATCACAATTCAACATTGTAACATCTGCCCATTTGACTCACTTCTACAAGTCCCTAATCAAGAAAATTGTTTTAATCTAATTAAAGAATTGACTTCATGAAGAGTTCTTGTGTTTTGAAATTTGAATTGTTTGTGTGTGTGACTTTGTGTGCATGAGTGTTTAAGGTTTCAATTAAGATTTTGCTTTATTAATTTATATGAATTCATGGAAAATTATTTTCAAAGAATCCAAGTCCAAATCATCTTGATTTAGAATCGTCTCTAGAAACCCTAATGATGCCCTAATCGTGGAGTAAACCCTAATCGAGCTTTTAAGCTTTGATTGACTGCTTAATCACTCTCCTAAACCCTAAACTCTTTTGATTAGTGAGCTAATCCAAAATTAGTTTTCCTTAAACCTAAGATTGAGTTTTTGATTAGTGCCTTAATCCTTGATTAAGCCTTAATTACTAAGGATTAGTGGACTAAACCTAGATTAATTAACCTAATCCCATCCTAATCATGATTAGAAACCTAATTAGTGCCTTAAAACTAATTAAGCTAACCTAACCTACCCTAACCCCATGTGGCCGAATTCTATGTACATGGCTTGGCCACCAAGCTTATTTACTTGGGTAACAAGTGGCATGCCTTTAGTCAACACCATGACATCATCTCCATGACTAAGGCATGACATAAGAAGGAAGAAAAAGTGAAGAGAGTAGGAAGGAGGAAGGAAGGTGCCGTGAGGGACTTTGGAGCAAAACATGGCCTCCAAGTTTTGTGACTTAGTCCCCAAGTTTTGCAAACTAACCCTCCATGCAAACCCTTCTTAGAAAATAAGGAAAATAGAGAAAGACTAAAGAAAAGGGGGCCAAAACCGTATGAAGAGAGAGTGAGTTGCTCTTCATTCTCATTCCTTCACCATTTGTTCTCTCAAGCAACACCAACACAAACCACAACAACACACACCCACAAACACCACACCAAACCGTGAGTGAGTGAGTGAGTTCTTCATTCATTCATCAAACACATACTTTCTTCCACATCTTTTCCTAAACCAAACACATTACACCAAGAGAATCATCAAAATCTTGGTGAAAAAGAAAAAGAGAGAGAGTGACCGAATTGTGAGGAAGAAGGAACCAACACCTTAGACTCTTCATGATCTAAGCTAGATCAAGCTAAGAAAGTGAAAAGAGAAGAAGAAAGACCATGGACTAGGAAAAGGAGGGAGAAACCGTGAGGAGAAAGAGAGGAGAAACCAAGGAAATTGGACTTGAATTCTTAAAATTTTTAATTAAGTAAGAACTTGTCTCATGAACTTAAAAGCTTCAAACCTTTTTCTTTGATTCTTGTTCTCTTTCATTCTTTCTTTCTTAACTTTGATTTTATTTGAAAAAAATGTGATGCATGTTATTTTTCTAAGCTTGATTCTAAAAGTTTTATTAAGAAAATGTTTTTCTTCGTGATCTTGAGTTTTCTCTTTGAATTCTTGAAAATGTTTTGGAAGAGGACTTGATTTAAAGTTTCATGAAAGATTTTTCAAAGATCTAACATTCTTGTTTACATGCATGTTTAGATCTATGCCTAAGCCATGATATGTGTGATTGTTTGAATCTTAATGTGAAAAGTCCTTGAAATTGGTGGAACTTTTCCTTAAAGTTGGCCACGGTTTTGTTGTTATTGTGAGTATGAGCTTGTTTTCTTTTGATTGATTGTTTGCATGTTATGATCTTGAAATTTAATAATATGTGATGTTGTGATCCTTAGGTGTAGCCACGGTTTCACAAGCTAAATTAAAAAGATTGAGATTTTCTTATGTTTGATTGATGAATATGTGATTTCCTTAAGCTTTGAGTTGATTTTGTGTGTTAAGTGTAAAATCTAAATTGTTTAGAAACTCATGTGATGCTCACGGTTCCATGTAGAATGCATGCTAGGATTATGTTTTTTTACTTGCTTGATGAATTATGTGAAATTGTTGTTGGATCTAGAGTTGTTATGAGTCTTGAATTCTTGAAAATGTTTTTGAGGAAAACCTAGTTAAGGTCACGGTTTAGACCTTAACCTTTGAGTTAAATTCTCTTGAGTGTGTAAGTGTTCATGACATGAAATTATGTGTTGATTTGTGAAGTTGATCCTTGAAGAAATGATTTTCTAAACAACCCATGATGCACACGGTTTTGACATGTTTAAGAGTGATAAGATGAAGTTTTGCTAAGATGAAATTAACTAAGTGAAAGATCAATGAGAATGTGACTAAGTGTATGTGTGATGAATGATTTGATTTGTGTATGCTAAAGTGTTTGATTTCCTTTATTTGATTTAGTTATATGTGTGAGAGAGTATGTGAACATGTTGTGCTTGACTTAACTTGACAACTTGTGACTATGTGATGCTTGAGTTGAATGAATGTTTGTCTAGGATTCTTAAGTAAGCTAAGAGTGATTTCTAGAATGCATGGAAGTGTTTGAATGAATTATTTTACTTGAGTACCTTGCTGCCCACATGTGATTCTAAGTGTTTAAACTTGATGAGTTGTTGATTTAGGTGTCTACTTGATTGTTTTCATGATTCTTGGTTGTTTGTGCTTTTAAATTGGTTTTAAGTAATGGAAAAATGAATTTAAAACTTAGGACATGATGCTGTCCAGAATTTTATAGACTATGTTTCCTATTTAAAAGTGTTTTAAAAGTGTTTTCAAGGTGTTTTAAAGTTAAGTTTTTATGGATATTTGATCTAGATCAATGTTGATTTGAAAAGTGCGATTTTTCGGAGTTTTTGGATTTGAACTCAATGCTGTCCAAGGTGTAACACCCCAAAATTTTAATCCCCGATTAATGAAATGTTAATTATAATTTAATTATAATTAATAGTTTTCGAATTAATCCTTGATTAAAATATGTGTGTATATAATTAGCTTGTATGTGAGAAATTATTTAATAAATAATTTAAATGCCTAAAATGTATATTTTGCATATTAGTCCCTGGGTTGGGACCTAGAAGCAATTATAGGAAGGGTTTTGGAGGGAAGGTAAATAAAATAATTATTTTTCAAAATCTGGGTAAAATACTCGAGTATTATCAGAAACACTCGAGTATTCTGGGTCAAACTGCACGAGTTAGTGCGTTTGGTGAGTCACAGCCAACGATTCTCGTGTGTTGACACGAAATCGTCTTTCCCAGCACGTCAATGGCGTCGTGTCGAGCAGCATGTGTGTCCTCATCTCCTATTTAAGCTCATCAACGAACCTTGGTGAAGAATTTTGTTGATCATTCTTCTGGTTGATGAAGTTAGGGTTCATAACTTCACTGAATCGATTCTCTTCTCTGAGTTCAAATTGAATCACAAATCATACACGAATACAAAGCTCACATCACGAGCTTTGTATAGACACCGAAATTGAGAGCTGAGAGTGAGTGTGCTGTTGGAATCGAAGCTTGGAAGTTGGAGTTTTTCTGTCAAGTTCAGTTTCTGGAGCTCACTGAGATCATCGATTTTGGTAAGCTCTTGAGTTCTTGAGTCTCAAACTCGATTCCTTTAGTTAGTTGATGTGGTATAGAGTCTAGAAACCTAACTTTCCCCAATTCTTATCTCTGTTTCATGGGTGAACCAATTCGGTTTTGGTGGTGCACTCAAAACTATCATGCATGTGAAGCTCAAGTGGATTTCTGGGTTTGGAGAGCTTTTCTTTGGAGTCTTTCTGTTGATTCAAGTTTGAGAGGTAAGGGGAAGTAATTATATTCACTAGATAGAGTTTGAAATCCATTAAATGTGTTAGAGAGCCACCAAGAGGCTCTAAGGGCTTAGATTCTATAGGAACTTTGGTTTGGAGACCAATCCATGCTCTAAATCCGTATTGAGCAAGTTTGTTATCATGCATGTGAACTTAAATGAGCTTTGTTTCATGAATATTATGCTTATTGTGTGATTTGAGGTATTGAGTTGTTAAAATGCCTTTTTATGCATAATCAATGATTTCTCTGTCAATTCTGTGTTTTGAATTGAAATAAGTGTTGTAACATGTTTGATTAATGATATGTTAACTCTGTGGATCCCTGAAATGGACTTAAATTGAGTAGAAATGAAAATGGCATGTTAAAACCAGTTTTCAATACTGTCAGCTGCGAAACACTCGAGTAAATGGCAAAGTACTCGAGTAAATCGTGTTCAAAATAAAGCAAATTTCATAAGAACACTCGAGTATTTTGTATGATACTCGAGTATCGGGCATGAACTGAGAATTTTTATAGGTCAAACACTCGAGACATTCAAAGTCACTCGAGTATTCTGGAAAAGTCCAAGAACACTCTGTGACGACCCAACTTTTATTCCAAAACTTAATATTCATTCTTAGAAAATTCGACCATTTTTTTTTTTTTTTTTTAAAACTAAAAGTCAGTCATCATCCATTATCGAGTCTTTGCGGAAATTATAATTATCATGAAAGAAACTATTCATATTATATTTCATAAAAAGGAAAGTACATTTCCATTACATTAAAACTATCACCACTAGGTTTAACTTAAGTACTCTAGGTCATTACATTATATTACATATCTTACAACAAAATTTATAATAACCTTGAGCAACTGGTTCGGAACTCAAAATATCAAATAGATAAGAGAAACCTGATGAGTAGCACTATCCACACTCCAACATCCCAACTCAACTCAATCATCAGTTCCCCACTGACTACCGGTTGAGTTGTCCATGAAATCATCATCAGCCACCGGGTCAGCATCCTCCACCGGATCCTCATCCTCTATCGGATCCTCCTCCTCCTCCTCCTCTTCATGTGCCGGTTCAGATGGCACATATACCGGAGTCCGAGATCGGGCTCTAGTGGAAGGACGAGAGGGAGCAGGAACCTCCAAAATAATTCTTTCTTCAGAGGGTGATGGACTTGGTGGGAGGGTGCGTCTCGGAAAACGTCTTGGCGGTGGTGGTGTTCCATGCCGAAACACAAAATTGGGCGGAATGTGCATAATGTACATCATTGGGATTCTCGTCCTACGCGGACGCATTCGGGACCATGGGTTCGGGTGACGGAAAATAACTTCCACGTCTCCCTCATAGATGGCCCGATGATCCTCGAAGTTCCACTCTCCATTAGGGAGCGGCCTCATCTCCACGCAAAACATATTCCTGGCCATGACCTACAACAAGGGATTAGGAGTGAGTCATAGCTAAACACAATAACAAATGAGCATAACAGAGGCTAGAAATAACAAGTACAAGTTTCCAGATAGCAATAATAAATGCATATGTATATGCTCAAACTGTCTTTTATAATATTTCATTTAGTTTCGTGATGCATGCCTACTCTCCATTCATGCTACGCGGTTCGGCATCCGAGTATCTCAGGCTCGGGATATTCATAATCCTATGGTTCATCAAACCGGAGCGTATTCACAACCCAGGCGTCACGATTTGATTGGGAATTTGGCCATCATAACATTTTCATGTTACGGAATCCAAATCATCACAGCATCTTCGTGCTATGGCATCACAGCTATCTCAGGGCTGCGGAATACTTCTACCTATACCAGATTCCACAATCAAAATCGGAGCATCTCCATGCATGTCAATGTCACATAATTGTTCATTGTCTTTTTCTCTTTTAATTCATATCTTTGAATATCATGCCTCCAATATAGAGACCCAAAATTCATAATCCTTCTTGCTTATAACCATCTTTTCATTTTTGCATTAATTGGTGCTTGTGCTTTCCAAAAATTCCATCAGCGGCCCAGCCACTTTGTGATGGTTTTGTACAATAGGAATTTAATTACGTTGTCATTAATTTGTGCAACGACCCCATCTAGGACTCCCAAAATATCAACCAAGTGGGTAAAAAAACTTCCACTGGGACGTGGGAATAAAATCAACCAAATGGGTGTACGCACCTCCATTGGGACATCCTGTCCGAATATGTCAACCACTGAATAAAATTCCAGTAGGACTCATCCAGGATAAAATCAACCAATGGGATTAAATCTATAGATATTAAGAGCAGAAATTAAAATTTAAGCATATAGGAGTTTAGACGAGTTAATCTTTAATTACTTCATAAAGAAGTAAAGATTTTCTGAAAATTATTTTAAATTACTCGAGTAGTTCTTCACATACTCGAGTGTTCATGTAAAATTACTCGAGTCCTTCAAGACATACTCGAGTGTTCTTCCCATTTTCCAGAATACTCGAGTCTTTCTTCAATTACTCGAGTGTTTTAGCAGCAGCAGCACCAGTTTCTGCACTTTATAATGCCAATTCGAGTTCAGAGCCTTTCCTTTCCACTTTTATGCAAAACAGTAACTTAGATACATAAAATAAACATGTTAGAACATGTAATCAATATTGAAACAACATCAAATGCAATAAATCACAAAATCAACATAAACTTAGCAAATAACCATTTCACATATGATTTTCATTTCCTTTTGTTTTTAACTTCGAAAATTGATCCAGTGAGCATCATTAGGTCCATTTAGACATGTTTGGTTTATAAAAACTTGGGTTTATGACCTCTATGTCATATTCCCAATTCAAACTTCACCCCTTGATGAACCATATGAGGTTCCTACATTTCCAGCTTGAAATAACTCATTCTAGTATTTAGATAACTCCTCCCTTACCTTAGAGAAGCTAATCAACAAGTAAAACGACAGAGAAATCGGTTGGATCAAAAATCCAAATTCTGGACTTGGTGAAAAAGAGTTGAACAGGCTGACTTTGGCCACAGATTTCACCACGGATTTGGCATGAAAAGAATGAAACAAGTTAGTTTCAGAAACTAGGATATACTAACTTTAATCAGAAACAAGTTTGACACGAAAAGAATCCATGAATTTACCAAACGATTTCAATGAAGATGAATACTTGAGACTGAATGTTACTCTGTTTTTTCTCAGTTTTGAACCTCCAACTTTGTAGGCCTAGAACCTGATCTTCAGAAGGCTATTTGAAGTGATTTCGAGTTCTAATTCAAGAATGGAATCAGAACTTCAGTTTGTGTTTAGGTTTCAAGGAAAATGAGTGAGGATTGAGAGAGAACAAAGGGATCAAAGTGAACTCTGTAAAACAGGGAAATTTCTGGTCAAATTCGGGTTTTGGAACTTCAGAGGTGTTGATGCTTCACTCAAGCATCAATTTATAGTCTAAGAGTACTTCAACTCGAAGTAAGGTTCAGCTCTATGCTTGTCACGTCAAGAAACCGCGTTTTGGTGCGAAATTAATTATAAAACCAACTTATACATTTAGCCAGACTGCTCGATTTACTCGAGTCTTTTTCTTTCTACTCGAGTATATTTCAAAAACTCAAGAACACTCGAGTCTTTTCTGACATACTCGAGTCTTTTGACTCAAAATTCAAATTTTCAAACAGATAGTGATTATACTCGAGTACCCTCTACAATACTCGAGTAAAATATCTTAATTTCAGAAAAATCATTATTTTATTCAACACATTTATTTATTTTGTTCATAAAAATATAGGACCTTACATCCTCCCCCACTTACATAGAATTTCGTCCCCGAAATTCCGATTTACAAAAATAGATGTGGATATTCATCCCTCATCTTAGACTCTAATTCCCATGTGGAGTCAGACACTCCACCTTGCCCCCAGAGAACTCGTACTAACGGAATCTCTTTCCCTCGTAGCTTCTTAATCCTTCTATCCTCTATTCTCACGGGTCCAAGATCAAACGTGAGATTTTCTTTCAGCGGTATCAAATCTTGTTGCAATGGCACAATCGAAGATGGATCTTGGATAAATTTGCGAAGCTGAGAGACATGGAAAACATTGTGCAGGTTGGACAAAAATGGGGGTAGGGCGATCTGATACGCGACAGGGCCTACTCGTTTCAAAATCTGATAAGGGCCGATGAACTTAGGAGATAGCTTCCTTGGCTTCATTACCCTTCCAATTCCAGTCGTTGGCACAACCCGCAGGAATACATGATCTCCTTCTTGAAATTCGAGCTTGGATCTTCGTTGGTCGGCATAGCTCTTCTGGCGACTTTGAGCGATCTTCATCTTCTCTTGGATAGTCCTTACCTTTTCAGTCGTTTCTTGAACTAATTCAGGTCCGATGAGAGCCTTCTCCCCCACTTGGAACCAACATAGCGGGGTTCTACACTTCCTTCCATAGAGGGCTTCGTACGGGGCCATACCGATGCTTGCGTGATAACTATTATTGTAGGTGAATTCCACAAGCGGCAATAACCGATCCCACCCTTCTTGATATTCCAGAACACACGCTCGAAGCAGGTCTTCCAAGGATTGAATCGTCCTTTCCGATTGACCATCGGTTTGAGGGTGATAGGCGGAACTCATCCTCAACTGCGTTCCCAATGCCTGATGTAAACTCTGCCAGAACCGGGACACGAAACGGGGATCACGATCCGATACAATACTCGAGGGAATTCCGTGCAATCTAACAATCTCCTTAATGTACAATCTTGCAAGCTTCTCCAACGGATACTGCATGTTGATGGGAATGAAATGTGCAGACTTCGTTAAGCGATCAACCACAACCCAAATTGCATCAAAGCTTTCTCTTGTTCTTGGAAAACCACTTACGAAATCCATAGCTATTCCATCCCACTTCCATTCTGGTATGCTTAAAGGTTGTAGTTCTCCTCCAGGCTTCTTATGCTCGATCTTCGCCTTTTGGCAGACAAGGCAAGACGCTACGTAAGACGCAACATCCCTCTTTAGTCCGGGCCACCAAAACATCCTCTTCAGGTCTTGATACATCTTCGTTGATCCAGGATGCATACTCAGCCTGCTCTTGTGGGCTTCCTCTAATACAACTCTTCTTAATTCTTGATTTGCCGGGATGCAGATCCGATCCCGGAATCTCAAAATACCATCAGATCCTAATTGGAATTCCGGTTCCACTCCTTCCATTCCTAATCTTTTCTTCTCTAGAAGCTCCTCGTCCGCTTGTTGAAGGTTTCGAACTTGACCCTCAAACTCATTTGTGATTTGCAACATTCCTAACTTGACGCAGCTCGGCTTGAACTGAATTGCCAAATTCAAGTTGCGGAATTCTTCAATTAGCTGAGCTTCCTTTATCATCATCGTACTCATGTGCAACATCTTCCTACTGAGAGCGTCGGCTACAACATTAGCTTTGCCGGGGTGGTAATGCAATTCGAAGTCATAATCCTTCAGGAATTCCATCCACCTACGTTGCCTCATATTCAGTTCCTTCTGGTCGAAGAGATACTTCAAACTTTTATGGTCGCTGAATACTTGGAACGTATTACCATACAGGTAATGTCTCCAAATCTTCAAAGCAAAGACAATGGCAGCCAATTCCAAGTCGTGAGTAGGATAGTTCCCTTCATGCACCTTCAGCTGACGAGATGCATAAGCAACAACTTTCCCTTCTTGCATCAAGACACAACCCAAACCTTGTCGAGATGCATCACAATAAACATCGAAGCTTTTCCTAGGATCAGGCAAAGTTAACACTGGAGATGATGTTAACTTGTCCTTCAACGTCTGGAAGCTAACTTCACACTTCTCATCCCAGACAAAAGGTTGCTCTTTCCGGGTCAAACGAGTCAACGGAAGAGCCAACTTGGAAAAACCTTCGATAAACTTCCGATAATATCCAGCTAACCCCAGAAAACTTCTTATTTCAGTAACCGTCTTTGGTCTTTCCCATTGCAAAACTGCTTCTACTTTGACTGGGTCCACAGCCACACCATCCTTTGAAATTATATGACCCAAGAATTTGACTTTTTCAAGCCAAAATTCACACTTGGCCAGCTTAGCATATAATTTCTTTTCCTTCAAGGTCTCCAAAATAATCTTCAAATGATTAGCGTGCTCTTTCGGATTCTTCGAATAGATGAGAATATCATCGATAAACACCACGACGAAGGAATCCAGGTAGGGTCGGAACACTCTATTCATGTAATCCATGAATATTGCTGGAGCGTTGGTCAACCCAAATGGCATCACTACATACTCGTAGTGTCCATATCGTGACCGAAAAGCAGTCTTCGGTATATCTTCCTCCTTAACTCTGATCTGATGATATCCTGACCTCAGATCAATCTTTGAAAATACCGATGCTCCACTCACTTGATCTATCAAATCGTCGATTCTTGGCAACGGATACTTGTTCTTGATGGTAACCTTGTTGAGTTGCCTATAATCAATGCACATCCTCATTGATCCATCCTTCTTCTTCACGAATAAAACCGGCGCTCCCCAAGGCGACACACTTGGTCTGATGAACTGCTTTTCTAACAAGTCCTCCACTTGCTTCTTTAATTCAGCTAATTCTGCTGGAGCCATACGATAAGGGGCGATAGAGATAGGGCCAGTACCGGGGACTAGGTCAATACTGAATTCTATCTCTCGATGCGGCGGCAAACCGGGCACTTCATCGGGAAACACTTCGGGAAACTCTCGAATAACCGGAATATCTTCGATCTTTGCTTCCTCTTTCTTTTCTTCAGCGATGGTTGAAAATAGGCACACATAACCTCCAGGTTGCTTGGCCGGCGACTTCTCACCAGGAAAGATGATCGTTCGAACCTTGCAGTCGATTACTACATGGTTGGATGCCATCCAATCCATGCCCAAAATGACATCGATATTGGACAACGGCAAACAAATCAGATTTATTCGAGAAATCTGATCTCTTATGCTAACCACACAACCGACACATGCTCTTGATGCAACAACATGAGCATTCGTGGGGGTAGACACACTCAGATTAAACGGGGTCTCCGAGACAGACAAATTTAAACGCTTGACACATGCCTCCGAGATGAAGGAATGCGTTGCTCCGGAATCAAATAAAAAGCGACAAGGCATGCCATTGAGGAAATGGTTACCTTGCACAAGGTTGTCGGCCTGCTTTGCTTCCTCTCCAAACATCGTGAACACCTTTCCATTGACCCAAGGTTTGCTTCCTTGTCCTTGGTTGCTTTGACGCGGGGGTTGGCGGCACGCACGGGCGATGTGTCCGGTCCCTCCACAATTGAAACAGACTGGTGGCTTGTCCCTCCAGCATTCTTGACTAGGATGAGAGCGTCGACACTTGCTACAAATCTCTGCCGGAGCCGGAAGACTAACTGCTCCAGAAGGTTGTGCTCTTCCCTTTCCTTTGTGCCAATATGGGCCTCCACGATTTCCACGGTTATTCTTATGCTGATTGCGGTGGGGTCCATGGCTTCCTTGACTGACTTCCTTCTTGAAGTTGTTCTTCTCGAAAATGCGACATGCACTAATCAGGATTGGATAGTGACGAATCCTTTGCACGCTTACAGCTAGTTTGATATCTGACCTTAGCCCATTTTCAAACCGGGTGCACTTCGAGTATTCGTCAGGATGATATTGGAAGTACGGGGAGTACTTCATCAGCTCCTCAAACTTTTCAGCATACTGGTCGACAGTCATGCTGCCTTGCTTCAAGTCTAAGAATTCCATCTCCTTTTGGATCCGAACATCATCCGGGAAATACCTCTCCAAGAATTTTTCCGTGAAGACTTCCCAAGAGAGCTCGCGATGATCATACTCCAAGAACTGGCGGGTCTGCTCCCACCAAGTTGCAGCTTCCCCATTCAGCATGTAGGCCGCGAACGTGACCTTCTGAACTTCCGTGAGAGTCAACGTTCGGAAAATCTTATTCATCTCAGCTAACCAAAACTGGGCTTGCTCAGGGCAACGACCACCCGAGAAGCCAGGGGGTTTACATCTACGGAAAGAATCTAGTCCTTGAAATTCAACAGGGGTTACATTGCTGGGAGGACAGGTTTGCTGCAAGTTTTCCAGGACCGCAGCCATACGGGTCAGAGCCTCAGCAATGTTAGCGTTATTACGTCCAGCCATCTATCCTACAGAATCCAAAAGGGAAAACTTAATTAGATTCTGCTATTCTATATCTCAAAATGCAAACATGATTCTAGAGTATGCAATGGTTAGTGTGTAAGGCCACACTCCAAGGCCGAGAGTTGAACCATTGCTCTGATACCACTAAATGTGACGACCCAACTTTTATTCCAAAACTTAATATTCATTCTTAGAAAATTCGACCATTTTTTTATTTTTTTTTAAAACTAAAAGTCAGTCATCATCCATTATCGAGTCTTTGCGGAAATTATAATTATCATGAAAGAAACTATTCATATTATATTTCATAAAAAAGAAAGTACATTTCCATTACATTAAAACTATCACCACTAGGTTTAACTTAAGTACTCTAGGTCATTACATTATATTACATATCTTACAACAAAATTTATAATAACCTTGAGCAACTGGTTCGGAACTCAAAATATCAAATAGATAAGAGAAACCTGATGAGTAGCACTATCCACACTCCAACATCCCAACTCAACTCAATCATCAGTTCCCCACTGACTACCGGTTGAGTTGTCCATGAAATCATCATCAGCCACCGGGTCAGCATCCTCCACCGGATCCTCATCCTCTATCGGATCCTCCTCCTCCTCCTCCTCTTCATGTGCCGGTTCAGATGGCACATATACCGGTGTCCGAGATCGGGCTCTAGTGGAAGGACGAGAGGGAGCAGGAACCTCCAAAATAATTCTTTCTTCAGAGGGTGATGGACTTGGTGGGAGGGTGCGTCTCGGAAAACGTCTTGGCGGTGGTGGTGTTCCATGCCGAAACACAAAATTGGGCGGAATGTGCATAATGTACATCATTGGGATTCTCGTCCTACGCGGACGCATTCGGGACCATGGGTTCGGGTGACGGAAAATAACTTCCACGTCTCCCTCATAGATGGCCCGATGATCCTCGAAGTTCCACTCTCCATTAGGGAGCGGCCTCATCTCCACGCAAAACATATTCCTGGCCATGACCTACAACAAGGGATTAGGAGTGAGTCATAGCTAAACACAATAACAAATGAGCATAACAGAGGCTAGAAATAACAAGTACAAGTTTCCAGATAGCAATAATAAATGCATATGTATATGCTCAAACTGTCTTTTATAATATTTCATTTAGTTTCGTGATGCATGCCTACTCTCCATTCATGCTACGCGGTTCGGCATCCGAGTATCTCAGGCTCGGGATATTCATAATCCTATGGTTCATCAAACCGGAGCGTATTCACAACCCAGGCGTCACGATTTGATTGGGAATTTGGCCATCATAACATTTTCATGTTACGGAATCCAAATCATCACAGCATCTTCGTGCTATGGCATCACAGCTATCTCAGGGCTGCGGAATACTTCTACCTATACCAGATTCCACAATCAAAATCGGAGCATCTCCATGCATGTCAATGTCACATAATTGTTCATTGTCTTTTTCTCTTTTAATTCATATCTTTGAATATCATGCCTCCAATATAGAGACCCAAAATTCATAATCCTTCTTGCTTATAACCATCTTTTCATTTTTGCATTAACTGGTGCTTGTGCTTTCCAAAAATTCCATCAGCGGCCCAGCCACTTTGTGATGGTTTTGTACAATAGGAATTTAATTACGTTGTCATTAATTTGTGCAACGACCCCATCTAGGACTCCCAAAATATCAACCAAGTGGGTAAAAAAACTTCCACTGGGACGTGGGAATAAAATCAACCAAATGGGTGTACGCACCTCCATTGGGACATCCTGTCCGAATATGTCAACCACTGAATAAAATTCCAGTAGGACTCATCCAGGATAAAATCAACCAATGGGATTAAATCTATAGATATTAAGAGCAGAAATTAAAATTTAAGCATATAGGAGTTTAGACGAGTTAATCTTTAATTACTTCATAAAGAAGTAAAGATTTTCTGAAAATTATTTTAAATTACTCGAGTAGTTCTTCACATACTCGAGTGTTCATGTAAAATTACTCGAGTCCTTCAAGACATACTCGAGTGTTCTTCCCATTTTCCAGAATACTCGAGTCTTTCTTCAATTACTCGAGTGTTTTAGCAGCAGCAGCACCAGTTTCTGCACTTTATAATGCCAATTCGAGTTCAGAGCCTTTCCTTTCCACTTTTATGCAAAACAGTAACTTAGATACATAAAATAAACATGTTAGAACATGTAATCAATATTGAAACAACATCAAATGCAATAAATCACAAAATCAACATAAACTTAGCAAATAACCATTTCACATATGATTTTCATTTCCTTTTGTTTTTAACTTCGAAAATTGATCCAGTGAGCATCATTAGGTCCATTTAGACATGTTTGGTTTATAAAAACTTGGGTTTATGACCTCTATGTCATATTCCCAATTCAAACTTCACCCCTTGATGAACCATATGAGGTTCCTACATTTCCAGCTTGAAATAACTCATTCTAGTATTTAGATAACTCCTCCCTTACCTTAGAGAAGCTAATCAACAAGTAAAACGACAGAGAAATCGGTTGGATCAAAAATCCAAATTCTGGACTTGGTGAAAAAGAGTTGAACAGGCTGACTTTGGCCACAGATTTCACCACGGATTTGGCATGAAAAGAATGAAACAAGTTAGTTTCAGAAACTAGGATATACTAACTTTAATCAGAAACAAGTTTGACACGAAAAGAATCCATGAATTTACCAAACGATTTCAATGAAGATGAATACTTGAGACTGAATGTTACTCTGTTTTTTCTCAGTTTTGAACCTCCAACTTTGTAGGCCTAGAACCTGATCTTCAGAAGGCTATTTGAAGTGATTTCGAGTTCTAATTCAAGAATGGAATTAGAACTTCAGTTTGTGTTTAGGTTTCAAGGAAAATGAGTGAGGATTGAGAGAGAACAAAGGGATCAAAGTGAACTCTGTAAAACAGGGAAATTTCTGGTCAAATTCGGGTTTTGGAACTTCAGAGGTGTTGATGCTTCACTCAAGCATCAATTTATAGTCTAAGAGTACTTCAACTCGAAGTAAGGTTCAGCTCTATGCTTGTCACGTCAAGAAACCGCGTTTTGGTGCGAAATTAATTATAAAACCAACTTATACATTTAGCCAGACTGCTCGATTTACTCGAGTCTTTTTCTTTCTACTCGAGTATATTTCAAAAACTCAAGAACACTCGAGTCTTTTCTGACATACTCGAGTCTTTTGACTCAAAATTCAAATTTTCAAACAGATAGTGATTATACTCGAGTACCCTCTACAATACTCGAGTAAAATATCTTAATTTCAGAAAAATCATTATTTTATTCAACACATTTATTTATTTTGTTCATAAAAATATAGGACCTTACACACTCGAGTAACTCATGAACTACTCGAGTAAATTGTTGAAATTCAAACCCAAATCCTCAGAAAGACATGAACACTCGAGTAAGCTTAAGAACACTCGAGTAATCTGGAAAATCTCCAGAACACTCGAGTATTCTGAACTTTACTCGAGTAAAATGCCCAGAATCTGGAAACATCATTTTCAATTCTAACTTAATTAATTAAGGAATTAATAAGGATAATTCAAGGGATCAAAGACTTAGAGAAATTGATAAATACAATTAGATCGTTCGGTGACGATCCATTTTGAAAATTAAGCCTAGGTGGCAAGTAATGTATTAATCAATTTCCCCTAAGTCTAAAATGCATTCATTCTGGAGTTTGGATGGTAGGACGTATATCATGTTTTTGGTAAACATGTGGAGGGCCTCTGGGAGTGCCAATACGCTTGCTTGATGACACGTTGTTGACGTGGTCGGCTTAGTGGATGCCGATATGGTTATACCGTTTGGATGACGGACCGTTTGGATGACGGGACGATGCTCGGGTGGCACGTTATAACTATGCTCGGGTGGCATGGATTCCAAGCTTGTCGTGTACATTCTAGGTGAATGTACGAATTGTTGTATACCTAGGAATACAACGCACTGTGGAGTGCTGGGTTGTCAAGGATGGACGTCAGAGAGTGACTTAGAAAATGTGGAGATAAGTTGAGAGTTAAAGTCATGCATCATGTCATTCACTTAATGCAATTGATATACCTGAATTAAGTGTGAGCATCCTATGTGCATCTGATACTTGCTAGATGCTAATTGTGATTGTTATTAATTGATGCATTATTATCTTTCATATGTTGCATGATTTATTCTCTATTGATTATGTGAGTAGAATTGCTTACCCCTATGCCCTTGTAGGTGATGTCTCGTTACATTGCTTGCATCGAGATCCGACCACTTCCTAGTGGCGTATGGATCTATGAGGACCATCGCGCGGTGTATGAGGGGGAGGTAGAGTTCACATTCTACCACCCTAACCCGCTGATGCGATTCCGTCCTCGTAGGTTTAGGATTCCCATCATATACACTATGCATGTACCCCCGTTTTATACTTATCATGGACCACCTCCCATGCGACCAGCTCGCTCTTACCACAGCTTTCATTTTCGACCTACCCGCTCTCACCCTTTTATGTCGAGAGTTGTCCGCGAGGAGACTCCCCCTTCTTATCCGAGGAGCCCCGTCAGGGTTTCACCATCACCTGACCCGGTACCCAGTGGTAGGGTACACTCTCCCTCGGATGAGATCGAGGAGGATCCGGTGGAGGACGAGAGTGGGAGCGAGCCTGTCGTGCATTCTACTGGGAGTGACTGGAGGGACGATGATCCCTAGGTACGTGCATATGGTGTATGACGTGGACCCTTGGATCTGTGCTGTGGAGGAGATGTGCTGCTGCTGCTGTGATGATGGTGCTACTACCTTATTACCTATGTTTTTGGGAGACTACTACTGCTGCTACTACTGCATCTGATGCTGATGGATCTACGTGACTATCCCTGGGGTTGTATTTTGATTATGTATATATTGTACATATGTTTTACTCTAGGGTTATAGTAGCATAGTGATGTAGATCTGTTTACATGGACTTGTTATATTTTTGGAACTTGGTGACTTATCTCATGGACTATGTATGTATGACTCTTTCGTATATATGAAAATCTATGTTTATATCATATCAGTAGCATAGTCCAGTAATTTCCGCTTACTCTGATTTAACTTATAAATGAGCTCGGCCATAAGTATTAATTGACGATATCAGTTTTATTGAACATAGTATGGGTAGCTTCAATTGATTGTAAAATGTAAAGAAATTTTTAAAGAACGAATGTTATCCTGTTTGAGAAAAGGTTTTAGAAATCGCCGAACTTGATACAAGTGTTTTAAAGGATTTTAGAATTTATTCTCCAAGAGTTCCATTTGATGAATTGTGCACCCGCTTTAAAGAAAATTTCATTTACCATATTTTCTTAGCTCACAAGTCCATATATTATCCAATATAAAGCATAAATACTAGATAAAATTTGGGTATTCCGGAAGGGTGTCACACTCAGTGGTATCAGAGCAAAAGTCAGATCCTGTAGTAGTAGAAGTGGTTCCAGAAAGGTAGCCATCAACATCAAGCAGGTATCTCCAAAGCATTTACATTATTTGAATGTTATTATATCGCTTGTTGAGGTTTGAATACCCCTGATTGGTTTGTATCTTGTCTCTTTTGAGTACAAGACACAATTGCTTGTAGATTTCATAAGTTTAGGATAGAGCCTTAGTATAGGTGGTGTAATGGAAGTTTCTTTAGTTCAACATATGTGACCATAAGCCCATAGCGCAGGTCTAGTATGGCAATTAGAAACCAAAATCACACCAACGCGATGTTGGAACGAATCACCACAGTGTTGGAAGCTATGCAAAGGCAGTCTCAGCAACCATCTCAACCAACTAATCCGCCTCATCAGTGTAATATGGGAAACACTGAGGCAAAGACTCTGGCTGATTTTAGGAGTTGCAATCCGCCAAAGTTTGAAGGAGGATTTAAACCGGAAGAGGCCAACAAGTGGATTCATACTATGGACAAGATTTTGAGGACTTTGGAGTGTTCTGATGTTCAGAAGGTGGCATATGCAACCTATATGCTGGAAGATGAGGCTGAGAATTGGTGGAATCACACCATGCAGCTTTTGCAATATGAAGGAAGGGAGATAAGTTGGGGAGTATTTATGGAGAAGTTTCTCCAGAAGTATTTTCCTGAGGATCTGAGAAGGAAGAAGGAGGTGGAGTTTCTGCAGTTGAAGCAAGGGAACATGAGTGTGGGCGAGTACGCGGCAAAGTTTTAAGAGCTGATGAAGTACTCTCCATACTACCAGAACAATCCAGACGAGAGGAGCAAGTGCATCAAGTTTGAAGGTGGGCTGAAGCCAAAGCTGAAGTCAATTTTTAGCTATCAGCGGATTCAAAGTTTCCCTGCATTGGTGGATATGTGTAGGATGTACGAAGATGATATCCAGGCTGAGGAGATGCAAGTGCCAGAGAAGAAGGACAATCAAGGATATGGACCACAGAGACGAAAGGGTTTTAACAATAGAGGCAAAGGTCCATATGATCGCAGAGGGAGAGGCAAGGGTAAAGCTGGTGGTTCTGAGGGAAGGAACTATCGGAATGAAGCTCCATTTTGCGACAAGTGCAAGCGCAATCACTATGGTAGGGTATGCTGGGGGACAAGTGGTTGCTTCAATTGTGGAAAGCTGGGGCATTTTGCAAGAGATTGCAAGGAACCAGCCAAGGCCAATTCCAGAGGAACTGCTGATAGACCGGTGACTCAAGGAAGAGTCTTCACCCTTAGTGGTGTGGAAGCGAATCGATCCTCTGATCTGGTGCAAGGTAAATACTTGCTTAATGGTCAGCCTTGTTATGTTTTGTTTGACTCTGGTGCAACGCATTCATTTGTTTCATATGAATGTGTAAACCGTTTAGGTTTGATTGTGTCTGAAATGCCTTATGTTTTTAAAATAGAAACCCCTACCAATGCTCCAGTAGTTGTTTCTAGAGCATGTCTTAACTGTTGTATAGAAGTGTTGGGACAAACCTCTAAAGTAGACTTGATCTGCTTACCCTTGACACAATTAGATGTGATCTTGGGGATGGACTGGTTAAGTCGGAACCAAGTGATCATTGATTGTGATAGGAAACTAGTAGCCTATAGAGACCCAAAACCATTGGGCTACATGTGTCTATTCAACTCAGAGGTGGAGGAGAGTGGTCCGAAGTTGGAAGAGATTCCTGTTGTTCGAGAGTTTCCAGAAGTGTTTGCTGATGAGATTCCTGGTCTGCCACCAAGAAGAGAGATTGAATTTGGTATCGACCTAATTCCCGGAGCTGGTCCCATTTCTATCGCTCCTTATAGAATGGCACCACCGGAAATGGCAGAGATGAAGAAGCAGATTGAGGAGTTGCTACAGAAACAGATGATCCGACCAAGCGTCTCACCTTGGGGTGCTCCTGTCCTATTCGTCAAGAAAAAGGATGGTAGCATGAGGATGTGTATAGACTATCGGCAGCTGAATAAGGTCACCATCAAGAACAAGTATCCGTTGCCACGGATAGATGACCTTATGGATCAAGTACGTGGGGCATCAGTATTTTCCAAGATTGATTTGAGGTCGGGGTACCATCAGATCAGGATTAGAGAGGAGGATATCTCTAAGACTGCATTCCGATCTCGATACGGACATTATGAGTATGTCGTAATGCCGTTCGGATTGACTAATGCACCAGCTATCTTTATGGACTACATGAATCGAATCTTTAGACCTCATCTAGATTCATTCGTGGTTGTGTTCATTGACGATATTCTGATCTACTCTAAGAGCCCCGAAGAGCATGCTGAACATTTGAGGGTAGTGTTAAGCATCTTGAAGGAGAAGCAGCTGTATGCCAAACTTACGAAGTGTGAGTTCTGACTAAAGGAGGTTAAGTTTTTAGGGCATGTGATTTCAGATAAAGGGATTGCGGTTGATTCGACGAAGGTAGATTCGGTTTTGCAATGGGAGCAACCGAAGTCGGTCACGGAGGTTAGAAGTTTTCTCGGATTGGCTGGGTATTATAGAAGGTTTATCGAGGGTTTCTCGAAGGTCGCACTGCCTCTGACTAAGTTGACTCGGAAAGATCAACCATTTCTGTGGGACGAAAAGTGTGAAAAGAGTTTTCGGGAGTTGAAGGAAAGGTTGACATCGTCTCCCGTATTAGTGTTGCCCGATACACAGAAGAGTTTCGATGTGTATTGTGACGCGTCGAAACAAGGTCTTGGGTGTGTCTTGATGCAAGATGGGCAAGTTGTCGCTTATACCTCGAGACAGTTAAAGGTTCATGAGATGAACTATCCAACCCATGACCTGGAGCTAGCAGCTGTGGTGTTTGCCTTAAATATTTGGAGGCACTATCTCTATGGCACTACGTTCCGGGTGTTTAGTGACCATAAGAGTTTAAAGTACCTCTTTGATCAAAAGGAGTTGAATATGAGGCAACGCAGATGGATGGAGTTTTTGAAGGATTATGAGTTTGAGCTCCATTATCATCCTGGGAAGGCAAACGTTGTAGCGGATGCATTGAGTAGAAAGGCAATGCATATCAGTGCAATGATGGTTAGAGAAGCTGCACTGATAGAGGAGTTTCGGGATTTAAGTTTGACGATGCAAGTGGAGCCGACGAGTATCAAGTTGGGGATGCTACAGGTTGCTAACGAATTCCTGCAAAGGATTCGAGAATTGCAACACGAGGATGAGAAACTTATGGAGAAGAAGAGGTTGATGCAAGAAGGTATGGAGTTAGAATTCCAAGAAGGGAATGATGGAATCTTGCGTTTTAGAATGAGGATTTGTATTCCGGATAATTTGGAAGTAAGAAGGATGATTTTGGATGAAGCGCATAAGAGTAAGATGAGCATTCATCCGGGAGCTACTAAAATGTACCAGGACTTAAAGAAATTATTTTGGTGGCCGGGGTTAAAGAAGGATGTAGCTGAGTATGTGGCGTGCTGTTTGGTGTGTCAAAAGGCGAAGGTAGAACACCAAGGGCCAGGAGGAGAGTTGCTTTCTTTAGAAGTTCCCGTATGGAAGTGGGATAGCATCTCGATGGATTTCGTGTCGGGATTGCCAAGGACGTCTACTGGTCATGATGCAATCTGGGTGATCGTGGATCGGTTGACCAAGTCAGCGCATTTCATTCCCGTGAATATGCGCTACTCATTGGAAAAGCTCACTCAGTTGTATATCAAGGAAGTTGTTCGTCTTCATGGGATACCATCAAGTATTGTGTCTGATCGCGATCCAAGGTTCACGTCAAAGTTCTGGCAAGATCTACACAGAGCCTTGGGTTCAAGATTGAAGTTAAGCTCTGCATACCACCCTCAGACTGATGGTCAAACGGAAAGAACTATTCAGTCATTGGAAGATATTCTGCGAGCTTGTGCACTGGAAGAACAAGGGAGTTGGGAGAAAATGTTGCCACTCGTGGAATTTACTTACAACAATAGTTATCACACGAGTATTGGAATGGCACCATTTGAAGCTCTGTATGGAAGGAAATGTCAGACGCCGTTATGCTGGTTTCAAGTGGGGGAGAATTCTCTGGTTGGGCCAGATTTTGTGCAAGAGACCACGGAGCAGATCAAGATGATTCAAGCAAAGATGAAGACGGCACAGAGTAGGCAGAAAAGCTATGCTGATAGGAGAAGGAAACCTTTAGAGTTTGTCGAAGGAGACCATGTGTTCATTAGGATTGTACCAACCAAAGGTGTTAGTAGAGCCTTGAAAACCCAGAAATTATCACCTAAGTTTATTGGTCCCTATCAAATTCTAAAAAGAATCGGCCCAGTAGCTTATCAGTTAGCCCTGCCTCCATCATTAGCTAACCTCCACAATGTGTTCCATGTATCTCAGTTGAAGAAATATGTCCATGATCCCACCATTGTCCTTAGAATCCAACCGGATGACTTAGGAGTTCATAAGAACCTAACCTTCAAAGCTGTGCCAGTTCGCATCGAAGATCGGAGAATCAAGCAACTGAGAGGGAAGGATATTCATCTGGTCAAAGTTGTCTGGGTTTGTGGAGATGTAATAGAATCCTCTTGGGAGTTAGAGAATAAGATGCGTCAGGATTATTCTGACTTGTTTGTATGAGTTGAATTTCGGGGACGAAATTCCTTGTAAGTGGGGGAGTAGTGTAACACCCCAAAATTTTAATCCCCGATTAATGAAATGTTAATTATAATTTAATTATAATTAATAGTTTTCGAATTAATCCTTGATTAAAATATGTGTGTATATAATTAGCTTGTATGTGAGAAATTATTTAATAAATAATTTAAATGCCTAAAATGTATATTTTGCATATTAGTCCCTGGGTTGGGACCTAGAAGCAATTATAGGAAGGGTTTTGGAGGGAAGGTAAATAAAATAATTATTTTTCAAAATCTGGGTAAAATACTCGAGTATTATCAGAAACACTCGAGTATTCTGGGTCAAACTGCACGAGTTAGTGCGTTTGGTGAGTCACAGCCAACGATTCTCGTGTGTTGACACGAAATCGTCTTTCCCAGCACGTCAATGGCGTCGTGTCGAGCAGCATGTGTGTCCTCATCTCCTATTTAAGCTCATCAACGAACCTTGGTGAAGAATTTTGTTGATCATTCTTCTGGTTGATGAAGTTAGGGTTCATAACTTCACTGAATCGATTCTCTTCTCTGAGTTCAAATTGAATCACAAATCATACACGAATACAAAGCTCACATCACGAGCATTGTATAGACACCGAAATTGAGAGCTGAGAGTGAGTGTGCTGTTGGAATCGAAGCTTGGAAGTTGGAGTTTTTCTGTCAAGTTCAGTTTCTGGAGCTCACTGAGATCATCGATTTTGGTAAGCTCTTGAGTTCTTGAGTCTCAAACTCGATTCCTTTAGTTAGTTGATGTGGTATAGAGTCTAGAAACCTAACTTTCCCCAATTCTTATCTCTGTTTCATGGGTGAACCAATTCGGTTTTGGTGGTGCACTCAAAACTGTCATGCATGTGAAGCTCAAGTGGATTTCTGGGTTTGGAGAGCTTTTCTTTGGAGTCTTTCTGTTGATTCAAGTTTGAGAGGTAAGGGGAAGTAATTATATTCACTAGATAGAGTTTGAAATCCATTAAATGTGTTAGAGAGCCACCAAGAGGCTCTAAGGGCTTAGATTCTATAGGAACTTTGGTTTGGAGACCAATCCATGCTCTAAATCCATATTGAGCAAGTTTGTTATCATGCATGTGAACTTAAATGAGCTTTGTTTCATGAATATTATGCTTATTGTGTGATTTGAGGTATTGAGTTGTTAAAATGCCTTTTTATGCATAATCAATGATTTCTCTGTCAATTCTGTGTTTTGAATTGAAATAAGTGTTGTAACATGTTTGATTAATGATATGTTAACTCTGTGGATCCCTGAAATGGACTTAAATTGAGTAGAAATGAAAATGGCATGTTAAAACCAGTTTTCAATACTGTCAGCTGCGAAACACTCGAGTAAATGGCAAAGTACTCGAGTAAATCGTGTTCAAAATAAAGCAAATTTCATAAGAACACTCGAGTATTTTGTATGATACTCGAGTATCGGGCATGAACTGAGAATTTTTATAGGTCAAACACTCGAGACATTCAAAGTCACTCGAGTATTCTGGAAAAGTCCAAGAACACTCGAGTAACTCATGAACTACTCGAGTAAATTGTTGAAATTCAAACCCAAATCCTCAGAAAGACATGAACACTCGAGTAAGCTTAAGAACACTCGAGTAATCTGGAAAATCTCCAGAACACTCGAGTATTCTGAACTTTACTCGAGTAAAATGCCCAGAATCTGGAAACATCATTTTCAATTCTAACTTAATTAATTAAGGAATTAATAAGGATAATTCAAGGGATCAAAGACTTAGAGAAATTGATAAATACAATTAGATCGTTCGGTGACGATCCATTTTGAAAATTAAGCCTAGGTGGCAAGTAATGTATTAATCAATTTCCCCTAAGTCTAAAATGCATTCATTCTGGAGTTTGGATGGTAGGACGTATATCATGTTTTTGGTAAACATGTGGAGGGCCTCTGGGAGTGCCAATACGCTTGCTTGATGACACGTTGTTGACGTGGTCGGCTTAGTGGATGCCGATATGGTTATACCGTTTGGATGACGGACCGTTTGGATGACGGGACGATGCTCGGGTGGCACGTTATAACTATGCTCGGGTGGCATGGATTCCAAGCTTGTCGTGTACATTCTAGGTGAATGTACGAATTGTTGTATACCTAGGAATACAACGCACTGTGGAGTGCTGGGTTGTCAAGGATGGACGTCAGAGAGTGACTTAGAAAATGTGGAGATAAGTTGAGAGTTAAAGTCATGCATCATGTCATTCACTTAATGCAATTGATATACCTGAATTAAGTGTGAGCATCCTATGTGCATCTGATACTTGCTAGATGCTAATTGTGATTGTTATTAATTGATGCATTATTATCTTTCATATGTTGCATGATTTATTCTCTATTGATTATGTGAGTAGAATTGCTTACCCCTATGCCCTTGTAGGTGATGTCTCGTTACATTGCTTGCATCGAGATCCGGCCACTTCCTAGTGGCGTATGGATCTATGAGGACCATCGCGCGGTGTATGAGGGGGAGGTAGAGTTCACATTCTACCACCCTAACCCGCTGATGCGATTCCGTCCTCGTAGGTTTAGGATTCCCATCATATACACTATGCATGTACCCCCGTTTTATACTTATCATGGACCACCTCCCATGCGACCAGCTCGCTCTTACCACAGCTTTCATTTTCGACCTACCCGCTCTCACCCTTTTATGTCGAGAGTTGTCCGCGAGGAGACTCCCCCTTCTTATCCGAGGAGCCCCGTCAGGGTTTCACCATCACCTGACCCGGTACCCAGTGGTAGGGTACACTCTCCCTCGGATGAGATCGAGGAGGATCCGGTGGAGGACGAGAGTGGGAGCGAGCCTGTCGTGCATTCTACTGGGAGTGACTGGAGGGACGATGATCCCTAGGTACGTGCATATGGTGTATGACGTGGACCCTTGGATCTGTGCTGTGGAGGAGATGTGCTGCTGCTGCTGTGATGATGATGCTACTACCTTATTACCTATGTTTTTGGGAGACTACTACTGCTGCTACTACTGCATCTGATGCTGATGGATCTACGTGACTATCCCTGGGGTTGTATTTTGATTATGTATATATTGTACATATGTTTTACTCTAGGGTTATAGTAGCATAGTGATGTAGATCTGTTTACATGGACTTGTTATATTTTTGGAACTTGGTGACTTATCTCATGGACTATGTATGTATGACTCTTTCGTATATATGAAAATCTATGTTTATATCATATCAGTAGCATAGTCCAGTAATTTCCACTTACTCTGATTTAACTTATAAATGAGCTCGGCCATAAGTATTAATTGACGATATCAGTTTTATTGAACATAGTATGGGTAGCTTCAATTGATTGTAAAATGTAAAGAAATTTTTAAAGAACGAATGTTATCCTGTTTGAGAAAAGGTTTTAGAAATCGCCGAACTTGATACAAGTGTTTTAAAGGATTTTAGAATTTATTCTCCAAGAGTTCCATTTGATGAATTGTGCACCCGCTTTAAAGAAAATTTCATTTACCATATTTTCTTAGCTCACAAGTCCATATATTATCCAATATAAAGCATAAATACTAGATAAAATTTGGGTAATCCGGAAGGGTGTCACACAAGGAGGACCAGCAAAGAAACTCCCTATTTAAATAAGTTTAATTGATTATTTTCTCATGATTTCAAAGTATAAGAGTTAGTGTTTGATTTGGGACAAGTTTGAGTGAAAGGAATTGATGTTTCAGTTTCTCAATGAGATCGATGTTTGGATTTCCTTAAACTGTCTTGAGAATAATTTTAAGAATAATAAGTAAATGAAGTTTATCACTCACATATCTATCTTATGGGACTTGAAAGAAGTTGGAGTCGGGCAGACGAGGAAGGAAGCAAATCACTCGGAACTTGTAGATTCGGTAGCTGCGAATCCAGGTGAGAGAGAAGTTATCCTAAGACGCTTTGGTGTCTAGTGAGTATGCTAGGACACGCCGTACTCTCTCAAAGTCGGAGTAAAGGTCTATCGTAGTTAGTAGTATACCCGATAAATTGTGTGATTGCCTGTATCGAGGTATACGAAGACTCAGACCCATACCATTACATGGTATTGATTGACTGATATGCTTGTGTATGTTGAGATATAATGTTGCTGATATTATCATTGCATGTGCATATTGCATCATCTCGTGTTATAGAATATGAATAGAAAAGACGTAGAAAACTATAAGAAATCCCCCAAAGACTAGAGCGAAACTTCAAGGGGTGGAACGCGTAATGGAACCGGATGATGCTGATGCGCCGAGTGCGTGGAACGAGCGGATGCTGTGACGATGACGATGACTGGAGTGTGGATGCAACGATTGCTGAAACATAATTGAAAGTGTATCAAAGTGGTCGTAGCCACAAGTTGAAGGTGTATCTGTGCGGCCGTAGCCACAAACTGAAAGTGTATCTTAATGGCGGTTAGCCACATGTGAAAGTGCATCTGAATGGCGGTTAGCCATAGGTTGAAAGTGTATCTGAATGGCGGTTAGCCACATGTGAAAGTGCATCTGAATGGCGGTTAGCCATAGGTTGAAAGTGTATCTGAATGGCGGTTAGCCACATGTGAAAGTGTATCTGAACGGCGGTTAGCCACTTGATTGAGAGTGTATCTATGTGGTTGTGGCTACGAGCTGAGCATGACTTAGGATGGGTCGGAGCCCGTCAAATATAGTAGTCGAGTCCCACAAGAAGTAACCCGCATATGGTTGGTGCTATATGACGGAGGTGACTTAGGATGGGTCGACATTAGGATAATCGAATATAACCTTTACGACTTAAACCCTTACCCGAAGTAGTGGAGAGGAAGACACGGTGTTTACCTACGTGGTACTCACTTGATGATTAGGATAGGGGAAGGTAATGACGGTGATTCGTCAAGAAGCCTATGAGGAGTCTGTCTAGGCGGGAAGAGCTACAGTGACCTGGGTTGACCATCCGGGTAGGGTGAGTAGTCCGGTGTCGTAGCTAAAGTATTGCATGATCACTAGACAGATGACTGACACCCCTTGACTAAATCAGGATCAGAAGAGGGATGCTTGAACACGGTGGAGGTCGACACCGTGTAATTCCAAGAAGTCGATGGGAGTAATTCCATTCGGATAACTTACTCTCTCAACTTCTTGTGCACATGTGACGATGAATCTTCGATTCTAAAGACGGTGGAGCTGGTGATGCTACTCCTGGAGGGAGGACATACTGATCGTGATGCGCCGTTGAGAGGGCTACTGATGGACGACAAAGATTGCTCTTGAAGACTTACGTTATGGATCGAGAAAGAGCTTCTGCTAGTAGTTATAGTTAGGTTCCCGATGGACCCTTGCTGTTATGCTTATCAAGTGTACCCCTTATCTTTGAAACGTTTTGTTAAAGACAAAGTTATGTAGGAATGGCACCGATGTTCTGTGGTGGCCACTTTTGTAAGAACCTTTATGGCCTGTTTTCTAAACTGTTTCCTAAAGGACCGTCGTGACTTGTCCGACAATCTATTTTAAGGAAATCAAATATGTTTTCTAAATGACCAAATTGTTTTACTGATTTGTTGAAAGTAAGCTTCCAATGTTGAACTGTTTTTAGAAACTTCCGCAAATGTTTTTGGAGAGAAAGGATTTTAAAGAGTAATACCTTGTTTTGGGAAGCTCGACAGTCGAGTTTTATTCTTGTTTGCTTTCAAAAAAAAATTCACCCTATTTTTCCAAAAAGAATTAATTAATATCTGATCAGTGTTTATTTCGAGTTTTCCAAATCGGGGTGTTACAAACATGCATGACTAAAAATTTCTATTCCCTTCTCAAGAAATCTTGGATCATGAAATTGCTAATCAAACATTCACATGAATACATATAGGTCACGGATTGGGTACAAAAACATATCATGCAAGACTTGAAATCCTCGATTTAGCACAAACCATACTTAGATCATGAATTATTTGTCCAATCCTTTCATAAAAACCTTATTGATCACGGATTAGAAGAAGAAATCCAACATGCATGGGGTTTTAAATTTTAGTTTTCACAAAAATCCCCAATATTAGTTTAGATCCTTTGAAGTTTGTTTAGAAAATTATCATGGTCTATCTAATGAGAGCATAACCGAAGCACATAGAGTCCATATATTACAACCAAAATTAAAAGTCCATAGTTGCACTCAACTCTCAAACTATAAAAATGAACATGCAATGGAAAGAAAAGAAAGAAAAATTACAAGACCACAAGAAAATTCTAACTCTCATGGCTTTCTTCTTGATTTCTTATAACCTACCAAGAAATTGTGTCTTCTACTTCAAAGGCTCTAGATCTTCAAAGAAGGTTCAAGGACTTGGTCTAGATCTCCTTCCTCCTCCTTGTGTTCTCACGGCCACACCCTCTTTTTCTTCTCTCTCTTTTCTTTTCTAAGGGTTTGATAGTCCTTAGAAAGTGTGTTGGTTGTTTGTGAAGGAAATGGAAAGAAAAGTGGAGAAAAGAACTAAGGTAATGGGGATTTAAGGGCACCGAATCGGTCTCTTTTGCCCTTGGGTTGAGGTTCGGCCAAGACACCATGTGGAAGGGCAAAATGGGGTTTCCAAAAGTTTGCATGGCAAGGGTTGAGTCAAGGGAACAAAATGCATAGTCTAGGGCTTAGGTCTCATCATGCAATGGTCATTTCAAGGCCACTATTTTCTTCTTGCATGGTACACTTGGTAGCTTCTAAGCTTGCCAAGGATTTTCCCTTACCCCATAATTCAAACTCCTACCCCAAACACACACACCTCATCACCGTAGCACTACACACACATGCACACACATCATGGATTTCATTTTTATTTTCTATCCTTTTACTTATAACATGCACTAAAATCATGAGTTCAAGGATCATATGCACACATACACATAAGACCGTAGCATTATTCACACACATACATACACATGTATTTATTTTTCAAGCAACATCCACATTTTGAATCAAACATATATCATGTTGAGCATATAGCATAAATTAATTTTATGTCATGGTAATTTATTTAATTCTCCTACAAGAACACATTTTATTCTAAAGAAAACATATTCTATTTCAAAGTAAAACAATTATCTACACATAACACACATAATTAAAATATATATATATATATTGTTGGAAACCAACAAGCGAGTAAAATAACCTTCTAGAGGGGGGGTGAATAGAATGGTTAAACCACGATGTACGATTTTCGAAAAGGAATCAAAAACAGTTCAATTTAGTCAATTTTAACTGATCTACTCGAGTAACCTGCAACTTACTCGAGTATTCCTGAAAGTTGATTTTTACTTAATCGAGTATTACTCGATTAACCACTGTTAAATCACAGAAAATCAGAATTCAATTCAAAACGATTCTTCAACAAAAATCAATGAATCAAGAAATCAAAACACAGAGAATCAATTACAAATCAATTAATGAAATAATAACGATTGCGTAATTGAAAGCCCCAATTCTAATTCTAAATTGATTTTACGTTTTGATCGATTTTAATAACGAAAATATGAAAAAGCTCAAGAACGAAGAACACGGTGATTTTAGCCTGGTTCACTCATAAACGATGAGCTACATCCAGTCCACCCTCTCTGGATTGGGTGATTTGCTACACTATGAAATGAAAGATTAGTATACACCAATGTTAGAATCCTCTCTTACACTCGATCCTAACCCTTTGTTAATTGAAGTACCAATTCAATTAACTCAACCCAATCTTTATTTCAATCTTCGTTCTTCCTCAATCAAAAGTCGCTTTTGATTCGAATGAGCTTCAAGCAATGAAATCCCCGATTGCTCCAAGGTAGTGCTCCAACCTTCTTTCTTCTTCAATTTGTCACAATTGAATCTTGTTGTTGAATCTTGAATGTGTAACCCTTTGTTACAAATGAATTCAACTAGAAATGTTCAAAGAACTATGAATCTCTAAATTGAAACCAAAAGAATGAATTGTGTTTGTAAATTGAGATTCAAATGAACATGATAGAGAGTATGTAAAATCAGAGAGTTTTTGCTCAAGAAAGTTGTAAGAATGTGTGAAAAAATGCTGTATGAAAATAAGGTTCGTAACCTTTGCCAAAATGAAAATGAAAGCCTTTTAAACTTTCAGCTATAACAGTTTTACTCGAGTAAACGAATTCTTAATCGAGTACTACTCGATTAATCTGACTCATACTCGATTAAACACTGCTAAAAGCCTTTTCTTTTAAAAATCATTTTTCAGCTATTTATTTAAAAAAGATCTTGAGCCATTTTTCTCTATCAATGCAATCTCAATTCTAAACATAATCAATTCTTTAATTTCAATTGAGATTTCTAATCCTAATTCTACCACCCACACTCATATAAGAAAATAACAAAACAATTACAATACACATATATGAGAAAGTGATAAAACTAGTCCTTGATAAATTGTTGTTGTAGGATTGCCATATTGACTTGTGACTTGTCTTCATCAAAACACACAATTGAATGCCTTGCCTTGCATCTTCAATCTCCCCCTTTTTGATGAATGACAAACAATATCTCCATACTCCCCCTAAATGTATGCACACTTAGGAAAAGTGTAATCAACCTACAAAAAAACAACAATTCCAACCTTTCTCCCCCTTTTGGCATTAATCAAAATATAACAATAAACCTTGCCAAAAGTGAGAATTAGAAACACACAATAACCATATTTCAAACTATATAAAAGATATGTAAGGATATAAACGCACAAGCACTTAAACCACATAAAAAGTGCCATAAGCCATAATCCAGGACCCAAACACACATAAAACAAACATAGTTCGAAACATAGAAATGAAGTCCACAAACCGGACTTGACAACGAACCAAATAAACCATAAACCAGAGAAACATAACCCATAAACCAAAGTCTGAGACATAATCAACAAAACATGATAAAACTAAAGATAAGATGCAACACAATAGAATGCAATGCATGATATCACTGATGTGGTGGTGGAGGTTGTGGAAACAGTCTCCCAAGAGCACCGAAAAAGCGATCCTCCATAGCCTGCTGACGAATAGCCAAATTGTCAAAGCCTTGCTGAATCAATCGCTGTTGACGCTCCTCAATAGCATATTGCCTTTGCTCCATTTGTGCAAAGCGCTCATCAATTTGTCCTGAGAGGCTATCATGAAGAGCACGATAATCAAAACCAGCATGTGGCGGAGGGTGAGGTTTCTCTTGACCAGCTGGAGGAACATTCATGAAATCATCAACACATAATGTAGGATCCGGTGGTGCATTATAAGGACCAGCACCCATTTGCCTAGCCATTTCCTCCTCAGCTTTCTTCTGTGCCTCTATTTTCTGAATGTCAATTTTCCACATCCAATTCTTATCAGTGGGATACTCATCTAGGCCTAAACCATGCAATAATGCAGAATTGATGCAATGTTGTTCAGTAATTGGTGTCTCTTCCTCTTCATCATCAACTTCCACACCATAATGTTGCAAAAGTTTTGTCACAATCATAGAGTAAGGAAGAGTGGCTGAACCAACAGAACCAGCAGCTATAACCATCCTATCAAGCACAACCTTAGACCAATTGATAGGAATATGCTCTCTCAATGCATAAAAAAGACGCATTTCATCATTATTCGCTTGAGCATAATTCTGGTTAGTTTTGGGCATCAAAATATACGAAATAACATACAATAAAAGCCTGCTGTCCGGAGTCATAATCCCTGCATGTTTAGTACCCTTTGACCATGTAAAACCAGCCCGCACAGATTGAGAAAACACATTAGTAACATCACAGTCATTCAAAATTTCACTATTCGGATCATTAAAGAATGTGCCTTCCATACTCAAACCAAACAAGTCATTCAAGTCCTGTGGAGTAATTTTCAGTAATTTCCCTTTAACCACTGACCTATACCTTCCTTCATCATACTTAAGGTTTGCATAAAATTTTCTGACTAATCTAGGATAGATATCACAATAAAAACCTAGAAACCTTTGCAAGCCTTGTTCAATAAAAAGATTAGAACACTCAAACCTTTGATGTAAGAGCCACTTCACATTCATGAAGCGAATGTGTCCAAAATCCCTTCGCAAAAATCCGGCTTCCCTTTGCTTGCGAACCTCCTTAGAATAGTATTGAGAATCCAAATCCAAGTTTACTCGTTGCTTCTTGCGTCGTCCAGTGGAAGTGGATGGAGGTGCCATAGATGCTCTTAGGGTTTTTGGAATTTGGGGGTTTTTGAAATTGAGTGATGAAGTGTGAAATTGATGATATAAGAGATGTAGAATGAATGTGGGATGAAGAATATTGAAGGAAATTGAAAGAAATCAAGTAAAAGTGAGTGAAATTTGAAGAAACCGTGTGGAAAAGAGAAGAAGCTCGTGTTTTTGAGAAAGAAGAATGAACAAAAAAGAGCAGAAAAACGTGTTTAATATCTGTCAGTTTTTGCACTATCTACTCGAGTAAATAGTCGTTTAATCGATTATTAATCGAGTAAACTACAACTTAATCGAGTAGAGCATGTGAAAAAAATGACACTTAATCGAGTACACTGAAATTTAATCGAGTATTCCAGAAAGATTATTTTTTCATACTCGAGTAAAGAACACTGTAATCGATTGAATTATTTAAAAATGCAGTTTTAATGCAGTTATTGATACACAACTCATGGTATACATATCCAAAACATATATTCACATCATAAGCAATGTATGAACACATTTTGCACAAGTAACAACTAATCAAATAAGCAAATAAGCATAACACCAATCTAATATATCAACCAAATCACAAATAGAGAACACACATAGCCAAAGCCATAAGAGAAACATGATGATTTTTAAATCTCAAAATCTCAAAAAAAACATGATGATGAAGATGTCTCTTGTCTCCCGTCATGTGCCTTGAACAACCGCTGTCCAAATACCAACGATCATCTCTTGTTCGAAGGCACACCTACAAAAACAAATTAAGTGGAAGACTTAGGTACCCAAACAATTTTGGGTCCTTGTGGGTTAATTTCCGGTTTTTGTCCCTTAACAATCCAAACAAATTCCTTATTGGGAACACCATAACTTTTGATATTGCAAAATTTTGAAGTATGACCAAAGATGCCACAATAGAAACATGTTGGTTTTCTAGAAAAATTCACCTTTGAAAAATTTCCAACTTTTCTATAGGACTTCTTCTTTGGTTTGATGTATCCCAAACCGGTTCTATTTGTATTGTCTCGTTGACTAGAGAGAAAATCATTTAAATTCCTTTTTCCTTTTGTAAAGGTAGCAAGTTTTTCTTTCAAATCATGTAATTCATTTTCATAAGTCTTGCACCTTTCACAATCGGAAATCACAGCATTAGAAACACAATGATCACATGATGCATTAGAGTAAATGAGTTCTAAAGTATCATTTTGAAGAACAAGCTCATCAATATGTTTTTGCATTTCAATAATCTTTTCATTGTACTTCAAAATGGCTTTCTTAGCCTCAATGTTGATTTTAGCTAGTTTCTTAAGTTCGGCATGCATATCAACATAGGCATTATAAAGTGCATCATATGAGGGGGGAAAAGCAAGATTCATTATCCGAATCCACATCAGAGTTAGTTTTAGAATGTACCTCCTTTGAGCTTGATTGCTCAAGAGACGTGTCACTAGTGGAAGCTTCAATGTCATCCTTAGCCATTAAACACAAGTTCGCCGATTCTTCCTCATCCGAAGCACTTGAATTAGTCTCATCTTCGGGTTCGTCCCAAACAATGTAGGCCTTCTTAGCTTTATGATTGTTGGACTTCTTCTTATCATTATCGGACTTCTTAGGCTTTTGGGGACAATGATACTTGATGTGACCCGCTTTCCCACAAGTATGACATATTATCTTGTCTCTAGGAGTTTTTGACCTTTGTGGAGTTTCCTTGCTTTCCTTTGAATTGAATCTTCTTGTGTTTCCTTTCTTCTTAAGAAACTTTTTGAAGTTCTTGACCATGAATGCAAGTGACTCATCATCCAAGTCGGAATCCGAATCTTCATCTTGTGAAGAGTCATTTTGAGTATCAACCATTTTTGATGAAACCTTCAATGCGATACCCTTTTTCTTCTTGTCGGATTCTTCATTTGAATTTAGGCGTCCGAGCTCCATCTCATGCTCTTGCAACTTACCAAACAATGTAGCGAGATCCATGGTATCCAAATTTTTGGATTCAATTATGGCGGTCACCTTAGGTTGCCAATTCCTATCCAAACATCTCAAAACTTTGTTAGTAAGTTCTCCCGGTAAGAAAGCCTTACCAAGAGCAAGCAAGTGATTAATAATATGAGTAAATCTCTTTTGCATATCATTAATATTTTCATTAGGTAACATTTGAAATAACTCATATTCACGCATCAAGACATTCAATCTAGCTCGCCTAACTTCGCTAGTTCCCTCGTGAGTCACTTGTAAAGTGTCCCACATTTCCTTTGCACTAGCGCATTGGGAGACCCTAAAGAACTCGTCATAGGACAAAGCGGAGGTGATGATATTCTTAGCTTTGTAATCAAGTTGAATTTTCTTTTTATCATCCTCCGTCCACTTCTCCTCGGGAGTTAACATTTGAACATCTTCAACTAGGGTATAGGGAATATGTGGACCTTTTTCGATTGCTTTCCAAATCTCAACATCAATAGCTTGTATAAAAATTTTCATCCTTACTTTCCAGTAAGCATATCCCTCACCTCCAAATAGTGGGGGACGATTTATAGCAGCACCTTCTCCTCCAAAAGGGTTTTGAGAGCCCATGGTTTCCAATGGATCTTTTCGAAAAAGTCTTTAAACTCGGTTTATTCGACCGAGCTCTGATACCACTTGTTGGAAACCAACAAGCGAGTAAAATAACCTTCTAGAGGGGGGATGAATAGAATGGTTAAACCACGATGTACGATTTTCGTAAAGGAATCAAAAACAGTTCAATTTAGTCAATTTTAACTGATCTACTCGAGTAACCTGCAACTTACTCGAGTATTCCTGAAAGTTGATTTTTACTTAATCGAGTATTACTCGATTAACCACTGTTAAATCACAGAAAATCAGAATTCAATTCAAAACGATTCTTCAACAAAAATCAATGAATCAAGAAATCAAAACACAGAGAATCAATTACAAATCAATTAATGAAATAATAATGATTGCGTAATTGAAAGCCCCAATTCTAATTCTAAATTGATTTTACGTTTTGATCGATTTTAATAACGAAAATATGAAAAAGCTCAAGAACGAAGAACACGGTGATTTTAGCCTGGTTCACTCATAAACGATGAGCTACATCCAGTCCACCCTCTCTGGATTGGGTGATTTGCTACACTATGAAATGAAAGATTAGTATACACCAATGTTAGAATCCTCTCTTACACTCGATCCTAACCCTTTGTTAATTGAAGTACCAAATCAATTAACTCTACCCAATCTTTATTTCAATCTTCGTTCTTCCTCAATCAAAAGTCGCTTTTGATTCGAATGAGCTTCAAGCAATGAAATCCCCGATTGCTCCAAGGTAGTGCTCCAACCTTCTTTCTTCTTCAATTTGTCACAATTGAATCTTGTTGTTGAATCTTGAATGTGTAACCCTTTGTTACAAATGAATTCAACTAGAAATGTTCAAAGAACTATGAATCTCTAAATTGAAACCAAAAGAATGAATTGTGTTTGTAAATTGAGATTCAAATGAACATGATAGAGAGTATGTAAAATCAGAGAGTTTTTGCTCAAGAAAGTTGTAAGAATGTGTGAAAAAATGCTGTATGAAAATAAGGTTCGTAACCTTTGCCAAAATTAAAATGAAAGCCTTTTAAACTTTCAGCTATAACAGTTTTACTCGAGTAAACGATTTCTTAATCGAGTACTACTCGATTAATTTGACTCATACTCGATTAAACACTGCTAAAAGCCTTTTCTTTTAAAAATCATTTTTCACCTATTTATTTAAAAAAGATCTTGAGCCATTTTTCTCTATCAATGCAATCTCAATTCTAAACATAATCAATTCTTTAATTTCAATTGAGATTTCTAATCCTAATTCTACCACCCACACTCATATAAGAAAATAACAAAACAATTACAGTACACATATTTGAGAAAGTGATAAAACTAGTCCTTGATAAATTGTTGTTGTAGGATTGCCATATTGACTTGAATGCCTTGCCTTGCATCTTCATATATAAATGACCTTTAAAAAAATCAAACTTTTATACCATAAGGAGTTTCCAAAAGACAATTGAAATCTCTTATTTTCAAAAATCATATTTCCTTAAAATTCGTCCTCCCAAGATTCTCAAAACAATTTGTAAATGAATCCAGAAAATTCAAGAGATCACAATTTCAAAGTTCTTGAATCGAAAATGCAAATTTAGTTCATAAAGAAATCATTTCTTTAGAAAATCCTTTTTAGAAAACAAAGGTTCAACGTTTATTTTTAGCGAATTCGTTTATGCACGCACGAGAAAATGTGGGGTGTTACATTAACAATTGCGGTGAGGTATGAGTGTCGTATCGAAGTAGTGGAGAGGAAGGAACCATAGGTATCTACGGATACTTAGGAGGAGATTGCATTAGGGGAGGACGATGACGGTGATGCGTCAAGAAGTCTAGAGCATGTTTCTAGGCGGAACGAACTCCACATGTGGCGCACTAACGTGGTGGGGACTGGGTCCAATGTCGTGGTAAAGTTCTGCAGGCCTACTAGAAACATACTGTCGCCCCCTAGATTGCAAATCGAGAACAGTGAGAGGGACTGGAACGGGGCATTGTGTTTTGCCACTGCGTGGACAGTGAGCCTTGCTATTATTGAAATGATTTGAGGACGAGATCCTCCTGGTCTGGGACCATTTATGTGTTGTGACAGCTGTCGTGCCCGCGTGGTAAAGGTCCTGTACTCATGTTTGCTTCCGACTAGGTTGGGTGGATGACCGAGGAGATGTAGGCGTGTGTGAGCTCAATGATGTCTCCCCCTCATCATTGATGCTAACCGAAATGATAAGACTTAAATAACCAAGATGCTCCAAAGACACGGGTAATGATAGTGATAATAAAAATAATAATGATAGCAATGTTAACCTCAAGTGATGGATAAGATTTATGAGCAGTAAATGATATGAGTACCTTTGAAGCAGTTGAGGAGTATGAGGATGAGAAAGGAACGAAAGTCTCATGGTGAAGAAAGTGAGGTCAAAAGAATCTTGAAAATATTATCTTGTATGACTATATACGCATATATTCTGTTAATAAATATTTGTTGTCTTGATTTACTTTATGTTATGGTTGGATTTATTTACTTATATTTATTTGGTCTTAGTATTTACCTAATGTAATCCCACATAGTCGACATTGCCGTTTTGGGTAGCTCACTCTCTCTTTCTCCTACACTTCTATTATGTGTTGCATAAAAAATGTGCGGATCCTAGATGGACAACATTGCAAGATATCAACTGATCAGGGAGATAGGAGCCCCACCAATGAGAGGAGATAACAACACCATGTCGGCCTACGTGGTGTTCTTTCTAAGGATTCAGCGTAGAAGCGCAGAGCTAGCCGAAAGAGTTACTCCTTTGGAAATGGAGACTAAGAGTGCGCCGGATGACTCTACGGTAGAAATCACGGAGGAGGCAGAGGAGGAGGATCCCGACACTTGGACTGAGGTTGAAATAGATGAGTGTCTGAGCGATAAGGATTGGAGCCCGAGCCCTGAGGATCTTTCGATAGAGGAGGAGGACGGGTGACAGAGCAATATTATGTGGCAAGTGTTGGTAGAATCCGACGACTAGAGATTAGGTAATTCCCTTTTGAGTAGTGTATTCCACTTCAAGTTATTAGACACCTGGCTCTAATATGTTGTAACCCCAAACAAGATTATGTTAAGTACTGATGTTTTGAAATCAAATCAAATGGGGTAACTTGTTTGAATGATGTTTTGGAAAACGAGTTTCAAAGTGTGATGTCCCGTGACATCTCGGTTTGGAACTTGAAGGGTGGCATGCCTTTGAGAATGTAATGTTTCATAACTCGGTTTCAAATTGAAAAATGTTCTCATGAGCGTGTAACTCTTGTAAAAAAAATGGCCCCTAATTTTCACTTAAAATGATTATGGTTTTCAAGTTGCCAAATCGGGGTGTTACACTTAAAGTCCAAGATCAAAGAAGATGAACACATAAGATCACCTTTGAAGTCATAAAATTTAACATGCAAGAAGAAAAGAAATAAGGATTTATAAACTAAAAAGGAAAAACTAAGCTATTACAAAAATCTTCTTCTTGGTCTTCAAATCCTACCATGATAAAGGTGGGTCTTCTAGTCTCCTAACACTTGGATCTTCAAAGGATGGGATTTGGTCTAGCATGGATTTTCCTCCTCCTTCTCCTCTACCCTCACGGTTCCTCTCTCTCTTCTCTCCCTTTCTTTTTCTTTTCTTTTTCTCTCTAAGAGTTGGATGAGTCTCTTAGAGTAGTGTTTGTGTTGGTGGAAGAAATGAAATGGGTGGAGTGGAAAATGAACTAAGGGCACCTTGTATTTATAAGCAAATTCAATCTCCCCCTTATGCCCTTGAGTGTGTGTTTTGGCCATGAGTAATGAGGAGGGTAATTTTGGGCTTCCAAATATTTGCATGGGTGGATTTTATCATTTGTAAGGGGACAAGGTAGGATGGGCTAGAACTTTAGGGGTCACTTAGGCTTAAGTACTAGTTAGCTCTTAGTTAGGGTTTCTCACACACTTAGTTTGATTACTAACTTAGTTTAGTTCATTTGGTTAGGGCTTTACTTACTCACCAAGCTTCTAGAAAATTATACTCTAGCTTACACATACACACGTACATACATACACATATACACGTATCATATACACACATGCACATACATACCGTAGCACACACATACATACACACATTTCACATTTTATTTTCTTAATCTTATTTATTCAAATTCATCAATTCACACACTTAGTTTCATGCATCACACAGCACATACACATTAAATTAAGCACACATCACATAAAAATTCCAAGCCAAATTAATAACTTCATTTTCTTCAAGACACCAATTCCAAAATTCGTATTTCTTAATTCTGAAAATAAATTTTTGTAAAACCATCCATAAAAATATGAAAATTACATTTTTAAAATCTATGTTTCGAGACGATCGTTTTGATATAAAGATTATAAAAATCGGAGTTACGGTTAAAAAGTTACGAATTTTCCAAGTTCACAGATTCAAAAACTTTATTTCTAGAAAAATCATCTTTTTAATAAAATCACTACTAATTTCTTATAAATCAAATCAACAAAATCATTCACTTCACATTTATAAAAACATTTGGTTTATAAAAATCTTTTAAAATCATTACTTTATTTCTCTCTCACGTAAAATACTTTTCTGAAAATATAATCTCAGGGTTTCTCTTTGACGAAAATCGTTTACGCACGTACGGGAAAAATGCGGGGTGTTACATTCTCCCCAACTTGAAGATTTCTCGTCCTCGAGAAATACTGTGTAGAGTCTGTCTGATCTGTGGACACGTAGCTCCGTGAAGAACTTCTTTCCCTTTAGGACTGTCGTAATCGTTGCATCTTCGAACGTGTACCGTCTATTAGTCGTTCTTAAGTCGGATCAAACGGATTACTTGCAAAAGTAATCCCTCGAAGGGCTTTCAATAACAATAAGGTGGGGGTGAAAACAATCACGATTTTATTGACAACAAATGACCGAGGGGTCCAAAAGCATCAAAACAGCATCAGGACAGGGTTCCAAGATAACAGGGTTATGGACATTTGGGGTCAAGACACTTCTACACTTCAAGATTATGTTCTTCTCATAAGTTCAAGCCTAAATGAGCTACAACTCAAGGACTCACGTTTTTCTACTACTCTCCAACTTAAATGACGCATACCTCTATACACCACACTCATGATTACAAACTTATCCTCTAAATACTTCTATCTTCATCACCCGTTATTCACTTCTTACAAAACTTCCCATCACCTAGCTTCTTTCTATCCTCTAATTGACTTACTTTTCACCAATAATGATCCTTATCAGACTCCTATAGTCACTATTTTATCCACCTTTCGCTCTAACACCCACTAATCCTCAAGAAATGTGCATTATCTCATTCCCTATCTTAAACACTTGATCATATAACTTAGACAATTCTAAACCTTTTTACATTTTCCACAATTTTCCTAAGATTCTCAACCATTAAAATTCCTCAATTCAAGACCTGCTATCCATTACCACATCAAATCCTAGCTTTTTACCTAACCTCGGGTCAATCACTTAAAGATTCTATCCTCAAATTCCGCCATCTTATCACTTCGACTCTACCAGATCATCACTTATTCACCTCTATCTAACCATTTTCCAACTCAAATCAAGACACTTAGGACTCTAATTCCCAAACATCACCTTGATTTCTTCCTCATCTTAACACCATCTAAATCATTATTTTAACCAATCCGACATCATAACTTCACCACTTACCTAAGACTCAAAAGGATACTCCTATTTTCTCAAAACTCATACATCCTTACTTCTTACTAACTACTCCTCATTCTCCTTAATACTTGCAACTTTGCCTATCAACACTTCCCGGCTAACTCTCTAATCCAGAACTATCTACTGGACTGGCATAAGGTGTCAGGGTCCAAAATTCTCACCAAGGCTTTTAGAAAAGATAAAGGTCTAGTCAACATCCAAAGAATCTTCTGGTTCATCAACAACCAAGGCTTTGTCAAAAATCATGGTCTAAGGTTTTCAGAAAAGGCTTTTCCAGACACCATGCCAAAGCAATTTGACACGCATAGGGTTCACATAAGAAAGGCTTCAACAACAAAAGAGAGTTCTAGTCACAAGACAAAAGCTCATAAATCAAGGGTCATCACGAACAAAAGGGTTCACATCAAGGATAGGTTCAGCAAAAGAAGATTCGAATCACGTATCGATACTGATTTCTGCTCCTTGTCTCCGCTGTAGACGAAAACTGACACCTTTCAGGAAAACACTCGCGCACTCTTAGCGTTCCTATTCTTATCTATCGCTATCTTAATACTAATGCACACACAGAGACACACAGCAGAGTATGTAAGTCCATGTATAAGGTTACTTAGATTAACCATTTCTCTGATACCACAACTGTAACACCCCGATTCGACAACTTGAAAACTTCCGTAAATTAAATTAAATATAGTGAAAATTAGGGCCATTTTTTTTTACATGTAATACGTAATCATGAGAACACTTAGGTTTTCAAAACATGGTTACATTTAAAATTCATGTTCTCATGTTGCGTAAAACCTTTCAAGTTCCAAACCGAGATGTCACAAGACACCGCACCTTGAAACTTGTTTTCAAAACATCATTTAAAACGTAGCCCATTTACTTGTTTTCAAAACATCCATGCTTAATAAAACTTTAACCGGGGTACAGTATGATAGATCTAGGCAACTAAGTACTTATAATGGAATACCATGCTCCGAGGGGGATTACCTAGCATCTAGTCAAACACACTAAGACTCGTCGTCCAACTCCGGATCTTGGTAGACCCAGCTCTCCAACCGCAAGTAGAGTTGTCCTCATTCGTCGTTTCCAAGAATTTCCTCCATGATCTCTTTCTTCAGGGACATACTTCTATGCTCCTCCTTGCAGGGGCACAGGTGGTTCGCTACATGCTACGCCATCTACCAGTTGCAACATCAGCGATTGCCGATACGACAACATGGTAGGAGAGAGTCAGTGTTCCGAACACTAACGGGTTGACCATGCGGTCTCAGGATAAATGCAGTATAAAGATAGACGGACAACAGAACAATATGACTAAAATGACATACATAGACATTCATCATAATGCACAGATATAAAACATGTTATTCACGTAGCATATAGGAATCACTTATAACGAAACATATCCTAATATTTCAAACACATCAATATCATAATTCATAACCCAATAATTCATTCACATTCTTATAAACACATTCTCAGAATCTTTCTCATGATCTCTCACAACTTTTCTCAGTCCTTCTTTCATCATAAATTTCCACACTTATCTCTTATTCCAAGAATTCTTTCTTATACTTGTCTTATAAATTTTTGCCCAACGCTTAATATTTTGATTGTACTTTTCTTTGTTACATCTTAGTTTTTTAAGTTTTATCGCTCCGGTTCACTCAATGATGGGGGGAACATCATCATTGAGGAAGTCCCACACGTCTACATCTCCTCGGTCATCCACCCAACCTAGTCGGAAGCAAACAGGAGTACAGGACCTTTACCACGCGGGCACGACAGCTGTCTCACAATCAAATGGTCCCAGACCAGGAGGACTACAGCCTCAAATCAATTCAATTCAATTCATATCATTCAATCACATAATCAAGGCACGCTCTCAGCGGCAATCTCAAATGCCCCGTTCCAGTCCCTCTCACTGTTCTAGACTTGCATTCAAGGGGGCGACAGTACAATTCTAGTTCCGGTGCAGAACTTGTCACGGCATTGGACCCAGTCCCTACCACATTAGTACGCCACATGTGGAGTTCGTTCTTCCTAGAAAGTACTCTAGACTTCTTGACGTTTCACCATCATCGTCCTCCCCTCATGCAATCCCCACCTGAGTATCCGCAGATACCTATAGTATCTTCCTCTCCACTACTTCGATACGACACTCATACCTCACCGCGTTTGTAAATGTCTTTTAAAGTCTTTTAAGGTTTTAACGTTTTAATTAGCGGCTTAATCCTAACAGTCGGCTCGTCCTTGGTGCATCCCTTCAACGAAGCCCGACCACTAAACGCAATCCGTTCCCCCTAAAATCTCAATGGCATCATGCCTCAATTCTCTTTCATCTCATGCATCTCAGCATTATTCTCATCAGCTCACGCTCAGCATCATCTATAGTATCTTTCTCATCGTCAGGATCCAGCCGCATCATCATCAACATCGTTCTCTTCGTTCGTTGCTCCGCAGCATCATGAGCATCATTCTCCTTAGTTGTTCCTCAGCAACACCATCAGCAGCATCGTCATCACCATGCTTCCGCTCACCTTGTCGGGTATGTCTTGTTATCATCTCAAACATCATCTTTTTATTCTCTGTATTCATTACTTATCTCTTTCACCATTTCATTCGCATCGCGCTTTATCTCTTTCGCAATCGTTTCTTATAAATTTTATCTTTAATCTTATCTCATCATTTATCTCTTACTTAATTATTTCTCATATCTCGTGTTCGCATCTCTTTTCTCTTTTCATTCTTATCTCATCACCTTCACGGTTTCATTATTATTGTTTCACTATCCAGACATAATCAAACAATTTCTAAACAAAATAAAGTATGCATAACAATAAACATTTAGTAATGCATAACAGATAAACATTTAGTATGCAAACAGAACAGGTAAACATCTAACACCAATATCTATATCGCCTAATATTTTTACTCAACAAATAATCATAGACATGAATCATGGTTTCAACAAAAAGATCTAACATGCAAAACTAGAACTTGAACTTTTTCACAAATTACATATAGACCATAAATTTATTTAACAAATAACCACAAACAAACACATAGATCACGGTTTAACAAAGAGATTTAACATGCAAAGCCAAATAATTTCACATTATTATTAACTAAGATTAGATCATAGGTTTAATTATCAAATAAACATAAAAACACATCATAGGTCACGGTTTAGAGCAAGAAAATCAAGCATGCAAAGAGATTTATTTTAGTCTTCACAAAAATCTTAGTTTCTTTAGATCTTTAAAGTTTTAGTTTAGAAAAATATTAGATCCATCAAAAGAAATCCCAATCGAAACACAAAGCACAAATCTAACATATTACAATTTAAGTTTAAGTCCTTAAAGTCCAAGATCAAAGAAGATGAACACATAAGATCACCTTTGAAGTCATAAAATTTAACATGCAAGAAGAAAAGAAATAAGGATTTATAAACTAAAAAGGAAAAACTAAGCTATTACAAAAATCTTCTTCTTGGTCTTCAAATCCTACCATGATAAAGGTGGGTCTTCTAGTCTCCTAACACTTGGATCTTCAAAGGATGGGATTTGGTCTAGCATGGATTTTCCTCCTCCTTCTCCTCTACCCTCACAGTTCCTCTCTCTCTCTTCTCTCCCTTTCTTTTTATTTTCTTTTTCTCTCTAAGAGTTGGATGAGTCTCTTAGAGTAGTGTTTGTGTTGGTGGAAGAAATGAAATGGGTGGAGTGGAAAATGAACTAAGGGCACCATGTATTTATAAGCAAATTCAATCTCCCCCTTATGCCCTTGAGTGTGTGTTTCGGCCATGAGTAATGAGGAGGGTAATTTTGGGCTTCCAAATATTTGCATGGGTGGATTTTATCATTTGTAAGGGGACAAGGTAGGATGGGCTAGAACTTTTGTAACATCCCGAGTTTTATTTCTAAGAGTAATTAGAATAATGATAAGATTTGGAAGTAAAGATTATTCTAAAAAGGACTTAAAATGATGGATTAGGAGTTCTTTGAATTCCACAAAGGAATCAAAAAGCATTGGCATCAAAAAGGAGGTCGAAAGATGAACAAAAGAGCGTTAGAAGCGATGTCTTTGGTGTTATAAACACCCCATATTAGGAAATTCAAAATAAAAGATTTACAACTCTAAACACAAATTCCACCGTTGGATGTGAAGTAGGATATGTGAGGAAGCCTGTGTCTAAATTTGAGGAAGATCCAACGGTTAACGAAGAAGTTATGGCCTTCCAAAGTATGAATGCTGCAAAGCTAAGCAGCTTAATCGATTAAGCTGCAGAGTAATCAATTAAGGTCAGAAAGTTTGAAAGTGCTTAATCGATTACGAATCGATTAAAGGCTGTACTGTGAGAAAAAAATAAAAGCAATTCACGCGTGATTCTTGCCATAAACTCGAATTTCCTTTCTCTAGGGCACACAACCTCTCATCCCAAATCCATCAAGCTTCAAGGGAATCACCCCCAAGTCCATCATCAAGTCCCTTCTTGTTTCTCCAAGTAAGTATTTGTGTTCTTGAAGTTCTTCTTTCTCTCTAATTTGGATTTTTTTCTCTCTCTCTCTTTCCCCTCTTTGGGAAATTCGAATTCCCTCTTGAAATTGGGCACTAATCTCATCATTATTCCATTCCTTTGGCTAGGGAAGAGTATCATCACTCTCTCCATCTTCTTGGCTTGGGAGCTCTTTGTTTTGGGAGCGTTCGGAGCTAAAGCTTGGATTTTTCCACTTTCCCTCTCTTGGGTTAAGGTAAGGGGGTGGATATAGTGAGCATTGGCTTGTTCTAGGAAAGGGTTTGTATTTAGTTATAATGGTTGACTAGGAGCTCATGTGTTAGGGTAGGAAATTAGGAACCTCAATTTGGAAAACTAAGGAAAATGATGAAAATAGGCTAAATTATTAATTATAGAACTCTAAGAATTAAAGAACGAGGTTAGGTTTTAATTGAGGAAAAATAAATGGCATGAACCCCTAATTTAGGATTTTTGAATTAGTAATTTGGATAGGTGAAAATTGTGGTTATTGTATGATTCTATGAAAAGGTGAAGTTGATTATTAGTTGCACTTTAATTGTTTATGTAAAATGTGGATTGTGACTAATTGGTGATAATTGTAATTGTGCTTGTGCTTGGAACGGTGTGGTAAATATTAAACGGAATTGGTGGATAAAATAATGATAATAAATATTGGATAAATGTGGTGATGTATAGTAGGCCTTCGATTTGGGGGAGACGATACATCGTAAAATGGTATTGTATTGTAGGCCTTCGATTTGGGGGAGACAATACAACGTAAACGGGGCGATGTATGTAGGCCTTCGATTTGGTGGAGACATACATTGTCGATAGTGTATGTATGTAGGCCTTCGATTTGGTGGAGACATACATACACCCTAAATAAAAAGGAAAAAGGAAAGGACAATGGACAAAGTAAGGTAAATGGTAATGGAAACGCGATGTATGTAGGCCTTCGATTTGGTGGAGACATACATCGTGATTGGTGTATGTATGTAGGCCTTCGATTTGGTGGAGACATACATACACCGTAAATAAAAGGAAATGAATAAAGGAAATAGGGAATAAAATTGAACAAGGTATTGGTAATGGAAACGCGATGTATGTAGGCCTTCGATTTGGTGGAGACATACATCGTGGTTGGTGTATGTATGTAGGCCTTCGATTTGGTGGAGACATACATACACCGTAAAATTAAGGAAGAAGGTAGGGGGATAAAATTGGACAAGGTAACGGTAATGGAAACATGATGTATGTAGGCCTTCGATTTGGTGGAGACATACATCGTGATTGATGTATGTATGTAGGCCTTCGATTTGGTGGAGACATACATACACCGTAAAAATAAGTAAAAGGTAAGGGTTTTTAAAAAGGGATTTATTTGGAAACGGGGAAAATAATTAAAAGGGATTCATAAGGTGGAAATGAATTAACTAAGAGGGAACCGACACTTATAAAATTATGGAATTGGAAAATATGGTATGCTTGCAATGAATTGGTATTTATGTGAGTAAATTGCTAATTGTGTTTGGCGTGGTTAGTTGTTATGTCTATCTAGAAACTGCTTTTCTATTCATGTGCAATGCTCACTCCCTTACATTTACAGGTGATGAGATTGAGCAGGCACAGCCCCGGCCGAGCAGGAGTACTTTCCCTTACAGGGAGAGTAGGGTGTTTTGGGTTTAAAATATAATATGGACCTAAGTCTATTATAATATTTGGATGTAAATTCAATATGTATATTTTGAATGAAACTTAATATGTTTTGTTTTAACAAAGTTATATGTTTTGATTATGACACTCAAACTTAGTATTTTTCCGCTATTACTCTGATTAATTATGCACGTTGATATATTTGGAGCCCATGGGGCCTTGATATGATTTAGAAATATAATCTGAAGCCCTGCTGGCTATTAGTTGTTTATTTGAAAATTGTTTATACAGGTTAAATTTTGGAAAGTCCGATAAACAGACAAAACTCCGTCCGTTTGACGGGTGATTTTACTAAACTAAAAAGGAATTTTTAAGTTCACATTTTTAATACTTGGGAATTAAGGGTAATATTTATTAGGGTGTTACAACTTTAGGGGTCACTTAGGCTTAAGTACTAGTTAGCTCTTAGTTAGGGTTTCTCACACACTTAGTTTGATTACTAACTTAGTTTAGTTCATTTGGTTAGGGCTTTACTTACTCACCAAGCTTCTAGAATATTATACTCTAGCTTACACATACACACGTACATACATACATATATACACGTATCATATACACACATGCACATACATACCGTAGCACACACATACATACACACATTTCACATTTTATTTTCTTAATCTTATTTATTCAAATTCATCAATTCACACACTTAGTTTCATGCATCACACAGCACATACACATTAAATTAAGCACACATCACATAAAAATTCCAAGCCAAATTAATAACTTCATTTTCTTTAAGACACCAATTCCAAAATTCGTATTTCTTAATTCTGAAAATAAATTTTTGTAAAACCACCCAGAAAAATCTGAAAATTACATTTTTAAAATCTATGTTTCGAGACGATCGTTTTGATATAAAGATTATAAAAATCTGAGTTACGGTTAAAAAGTTACGAATTTTCCAAGTTCACAGATTCAAAAACTTTATTTCTAGAAAAATCATCTTTTTAATAAAATCACTACTAATTTCTTATAAATCAAATCAACAAAATCATTCACTTCACATTTATAAAAACATTTGGTTTATAAAAATCTTTGAAAATCATTACTTTATTTCTCTCTCACGTAAAATACTTTTCTGAAAATATAATCTCAGGGTTTCTCTTTGACGAAAATCGTTTACGCACGTACGGGAAAAATGCGGGGTGTTACACTTATCATATAAAAATTTAACACTCATTCATTTGTTTTAACAATACTCAAACATGTAAGCCATCATCGTTATTATCATTCATTAACTAATATAAGATCCTAGGTCCATTTCATGTAAATTTCATACTTAGCATACAAGTCCCACATATATATCAAAGAATAACCTAGGGTTCAATCATTAATTCCTAGCAAATATAACAAATAACCAATAATACATTCATACATACACCTAATTATGTATTTATTACTATCATCAAGCCCTTCTCCTAATTTATGACAAAGTACTCCCCTTACCTATTGGAGAGAAAAGGAGAAATTGGAATTTGGGTAGAGCACACCCACTAAGCTCCAATACAAGCTCGTTAGCCCCTTATTCCATGCCTTTAACCGCTTTCCAAGATTCCCTTGATGATCAAAAGACTCTATGAGATGGATTGAAGGAGTTAGGGTTTGGGGTTTGATTTGGGGATTTATGAGAGAAGAGATGAAATTGAGATTTGGGAGACGGAGATTGATAGGGAATTGATGGGTGAATGATTTGTGGTGTTGATTTGGTGTTCTTTGATGTTGATTCATGAAATTGAAAACCCTAGTGTGTATGGAGAAGAAGAGCTCGAGCAAGGAGAAGAAGAAACAATGAAAAACACAACTTAAAATTTGTGTTTTAAGTCTGAGAATCAGCGGTTAATCGATTAACCAGTTTGGTTAATCGATTAACACCCATTGTTTTAAAAGGATTAATAGATTGAAACATGAGCTAATCGATTAATGCCTGAAGGGTGGTTTTTGGCTAATCGATTAACACTGAGATTAATCGATTACACTACTACAAAATTGCAAAAAAGTAGTCGAATATTAATCCCGGTTCTATTCCGGAACTGGGATTAATAGACAAATGATAGTTAAAAAATACCATGAATTTATTGATCCCGGATATAAAAAACACGGAACCGGGATCAATGTTATATCATATATAATTTTTTATTTTTTAAAAATTAAAAATCACTCGAACCTTATTTATCCCGTTGTTTTACTTCAACTGGGATGAATAATAAAAACACGGAACCGGGATCAATGTTATAACATAAATAATTTTTTATTTTTTAAAAATTAAAAATCCCAGAAACATTATTTATCCCATCATTTTACTTTTAACTGGGATGAATAAATTACTTATTTTGCCAAAAATCCCCTTGAACTAACTCCCTCATGTACTGTGCACATAAGGAAAAACCTAATTTCCCTTCTTCTTCCCTACGAGAGCCGCCACCCCCATCCCTTCATGTCTCTGTCGACCCCCGTTCACGTCGCCGCCACCAAGCCGCCGCTTGCCGTCCTCACCATCAACCTTCCTCTCTCTTCCTCGACGCTCTCTCTCCTCCGTCTCTTGCGCCACCAAACACCCTTGCCATAACCACAGAGCCACACATCCCTTGCTCTCTCCTTCAATCGCGAACCCAACCAACACTGCACCGTCGCCTCCCTCCAGTCACGGATCCGCCGTTCGCTGCCGTGTTGGAACCGCCGCCACCGGGACCAGAAGCCAGTGCCGCCCTCGATCTCTTCTTCCTCGCGATTCGTCACACCATAGACAGAGCTCGCGAATCGTCCTTCTCCCTTGTATCTATTTTTATTGTGGTCTAAACTTATGTTGCTATCTCGTGGGGATACATTGAACTCACCCATTCATGAATGTTGTTTGGTTTGTTTGCAGCTTCACTGCTGTTTACTTCATGGACTAATTGTTCATTTTGATCATTGAAGGATTTATGCTGTTTCTTGCATAGTCAAACTAAAATGCTGATCTTTTTACTTATTAACATGCGTATTTATGTTGGATTAATAGGTTTCTTTTTAGAATGTTCCATGGTCTAAGAGCGATCTTTATAATATTTGATTATCTCAACACTTAAAAAGAACAGCGCTCACAGATTTTGTTCTTATTTATTTAAATGATAATATAAGCCAAAAAGCTTGGGTTTTTTTTCCTAGAAAAGGACCATTTATAGTTGCAACATTAGCATCTGTCTTAGCTTTCTGTGCATAATCCAACCCTTAAATATCATAAATTGTTTTCTTTTTAATAAATTTTAGCAGCACTTAATTTTCTAATGTTTTTATGATGCAGTTTTTGTCACTATTGGATTCCAGTTCAGCATTCAACTGTGAAGTTGTCCGGGACTGCTATGAGGCTTTTGCATTATATTGCTTTGAAAGATATACTTGATAGCTTGCTTAGGTATGTCAAATGGATTGTATACCCGTATGCTTTTCATCAGCTGTAGCTATTACTCTTGTATATTTAGATCTTTTAAGAGGTTTTCCTTCTTCTTTAATCTCTCAAGTGTCTCAGTATCATTCAAAATCTGGTAAATCTGTGTGAGGGGCTTGAATGTTATAACTCATGACTGAGATGTTATAAATCTTCTCAAATTTCAAGTTATGCTGCATTTATAATTATCATGCCCTTTAATACAAAAATGTTTATGCTTGCTTGTAGGTGGTGAGGATAAAACAATTCAATTTATGGAATTGTATGAGCCTAACAACACTCAAGCACTCCTCTGCTGAAAGAAGCATATGCGTATGGAATTGTAGAGCATCCGTTTCCCTTAAATTGCCTCTTAAGAGATTGGTATCTTGGCCCTGACTTTTACCAATCTGTGAAAATTGGCATCGTACAAGATGTATGTTGGATTTTGGTAATTTGTTCTTTATTCCCCGTTGTTTGGGTAAGAATCTATATCTTGCTGATCACTAAAACCTACATTCCAGATGATTGTGAACATGATCTTTGCATTGCTGGCGATGGTCCTCCAGTCTTTTGGGGTTTATGGAGAAGGGAAGTTTGAATGGAAATATGGGTAAGATAGCAGTGGCTTGTCTTTGATCTTGTATGCATGTGTATAATGCATACCATAAATATGCAACCTTTCTAATTTAGATATAACTTCATGTTGCGTTGTGAGTACCAATGAAAAGAGCAGTTACGAAGATTTTTTTAAATTTAATTACTTCATGCATGCACTTTTAGAATCTTTAAATTCAAATAACCTACTCATGCATGCAATCTACATGGGGGATAAACATAGATCTCTACCTAAGCCTAGGATGGCTCAAAGTCAACATGCATAAAAATAAGGTTTTCATTTTTCAACACACATAAAAATCAAATCAAATCATATTATTATTTAAAGCTCATTTTCTTTAAAAAATCATGCAATAACATTTATCATAACAAAATCTTTTTCAAACACTTTTTAGTACACATAAAATAAATTCAAGTTCATAATTCTTTTTCAAACCCAAAAATAAAGGTTTAGTTTTATTTTCATGAAAATAACACGCATGCTTTAGGAATCATTAGATCTATTCCTAAAAACCAACATGCATCAACTTTTATAAAATAAAATCATGGATCCTATTATTATTAAACATGGCCGAATGGCCTCCTAAAAAAAATAAAACATGCACATAATTAAGCATTAAATCAAAGCATGTTTAAACTTGAAAATCATTTTAAAACTTATTTCTTAAATTTTTCTTTAAAAAAACCAAAACACATATACATAAGGAAAACATAATCTTTTCATTAAAGCCAAACATGCACAAGGCTAAACACTAAATCAAAACATGTTCATACTCAAAAATTAATTTAAAACTTGTTACCTTAATTTTCTCCTTAAAACCGAATAATACCAAGAAGAAAATATAATCTTTTCTCTTGAAAAATAACATGCAACTAAAGATCTAAACATTTTTCATACATCAAATAAAGATAATTGCATGCACACCCTTAAATCAAATAAAACATCAACATGCAAGACTAGGAACTTAAACTTTTCACAATTCAAATCTATATCATAAACTTATTCAACAAATAATTATGGAAACACATCATAGGTCACGGTTTAACAAAGAGATCTTAACATGCAAAACCAAAAATTTCACTTCATTAAGAAACAAGTTTAGATCATGAATTTTCTTGACAAATAATCACATAAACATATATAAATCACGGTTTAAAGAAAGAAAATCAAACATGCAAAGAGATATATTTTAGGTTTTACAAAAAGTTTAGTTTTCTTTAGATCTTTAAAGGTGTAGTTTAGTAAAACATTAGATCCATCAAAAGAAATTTCCAACTGAAACCACAAACACAAGATCACATATTACAAATTACTTAGAGTCCTTAAAGTCCATGATTAAAGGAGATCAACACATAAGATCATCTTTTAAGTCATAAAAATTAACATGCAAAGAAGAAAAAGAAGTGGATCTACAACTAGAAAAGAAAAATCTACACTATTACAAAAATCTTCCTCTTGATCTTCAAATCCTACCATGATAAGGGGTTGGTTCTAGCTCTAACACTCTTGATCTACAAGGGACTCTTTATGGTTTGGCTTGGATTTTCTTCTTCCTCCTTCTCCATACTCCACGGTTCTCCCTCTCTCTCTCACTTTCTATTTCTTTTTCTTTTTCTAAGAGTTTGATAAGTCTCTTAGAAGTTGTGTGTAGTGTTGGTACGGTGGAAGAAATGAAATGAGTGAAGAGAAGTGAAAATGGGAAATGAATTAAGGCTTCAAGCATATATAGGCAATCACACTCTTCCTCCCTTGCCCTTATTATTTGGTTCGGCTATATCACAATGGGAGGGGTAATTTTGGGTTTCCAAAAAGATGCATGGGTGGAGGTTAGCAAATACAAGGAGACAAGGTAGGATGGGCTAGAGCTTAGGGGTCATCTTAGGCTTAAGACTTAGTTAGGAAATAGTTAGGGTTTTGTCACTAGTTTGGTTTGGTTCACTTGGTTTGGTTTTGGCTTTTCTTACTCACCAAGTCTTCTAGAAAATTAGTCCTAGTTTATACATACATACATGCACACGCACAACACACATACATACACACACATATACACATTCATGCATATATATACATACCGTAGCACACACATACACACATACATACTTCACATTTTATTTTCTTAATCTTATTTACTTAAACATCATAATTATTAATTCATACCATAATGAAATCATTTCATAAGGAATCACACTCACACAATTAATTTCATGCATCACACAGTACACACACATCCAATCAAACACATTTCACATAAAAATTCAAGCCAAATCAATCAATTCATTTTCTTCAAAACACCAATTCCAAAATTCGTATTTCACCATTATGAAAATAAATTTTTATAAAACAACCCAGAAAAATCTGAAAATTACATTTTCAAAATCTACTTTTCAAGACGATCGTTTTGATATAAAGATCGTAAAAATCCGAGTTACGGTTAAAAAGTTACAAATTTTCCAAGTTAACAGTTCAAAACTTTATTTCAAGCAAAATCAGTTTTTAATAAAATCACAACTCATTCCTTAAAAAAATCAAATCACTAAAATCATCCACTTCTCTTTTATAAAAACACTTTGTTTATAACATCCATGAAAAACACATTGTTGTTTCTTTGTCACATAAAATATTTTCTGAAAATCTCTTATAAAATAAAATCTCAAAGTTTACTTGTCGAAAATCGTTTACGCACGTACGGGAAAAATGCGGGGTGTTACAAATGTTACTAATTGACCCTCACATGTTTGACTTACTCATTCTTTTCTCAAAATGAATAGAATGCATTGATAAGGTATGTTACTAACCATTGTATAGTAAACACAATTCAATATAAGCAATTTATTTTTCTAATAGTTTTTGATTCCAAATATTTTTGCAGGTTTGTTGGTCTGCATCTGATGATGGTCAAGAAAAAAGGAATGAAGTTGCAGAATTGGAAAAAATCTTATTCAAATCAATGTTTTTTGTATTTTTCATTTGTTAAATGACATTATTATGCGTTGGATTATATTGTTTGCATATAAAAATTTAATAGTCGAGCTTGTTTAGCCTTTTGTATGTATGGAGCCATTTGTTTTGATTTGGGAGTTATATATCTTAAATGTGTATTGACATTTACGTTTCTAATATATATAATTATGGCATTTATTTGTTGCAAAAAAAAATGTTGACAATTTATTTAAATATATGGATATAGAAAATATTATAAATTAAAAATATATATATACTAAATTGAAAATATTATAAATTAAAAAAAAATTATATATATATATATACTAAAGATCCCGGTTCATTTAAAAAAACTCAACAGTGATCATATACACTAAACATCCCAGTTCATTATTAAAAATCAACAGTGATCATATATGCTATTGATCCCGGTTCCTTGTTTTTTATTGATCCCAGTTCCGTGTTTTCTAAAACAACTGGGATCATAAGAATCAAACTTGTTATACCAGGGGATACAATCCCAGTTCGGAACCGGGATCAATAGACATGCGGAACCGGAATCTTTTAGCTATTCTGTTGTAGTGTTAGCACCTGAAAGCTAGCAAAAGGTTAATTGATTAAGCTCCACCTTAATCGATTAAGGGTTGCACTTTTCCATTCTTAAAGGCAATTTAATGGTTTCTAAGGCACTCCTTACCCATACTAACTTATACCAACTTATACTTGGCCAATTTCCACTTCCTAAAGATATTCTAAACCCCTATTAACACTTCTAAACAAAATCAAAAGCTTGAGGATGCTACTATACCTATCAAAATTCTATCAACTAAAGCACATAACCGCGAATTTGTGGATGTTACGATACTCCCCCACTTATATGAATTTCGTCCCCGAAATTCGACTCGCTTCAACGAAATAAACAGGGATGTAGAGCTATATGCTCAAACAATAGGATGGATCTTAGCCTAGACAAAGAGATGGTTATGGCTTTGGGAATTTGCTCCCCCACTTAGAATACAACTTCGTTTGGGTTTCTATAACATAACTACGTACTCTGCTGCTAATGAGGCTTCTTCTTACAGGAAATCCTACTACATCACTTAGGTTCAATTCTAAGAACTTAACCCATTACAACTAATCACCAGCACAAGGAAGGTAGTCCTAAATTCTCTTATAACATATTCACATTCCAAAAGATACAGACATTAACTTCCTAGTATTAACAGCAGGAAAGACATTTTAAACAAATAGTCATAAATGACATACACAAAGGGGAACGATCATAAAGCATTTATCAATAAGAAAAGTTAATATGACAAACTTATAATTCAAAAACGTTCAAAAGAAAGAACTAACACACACAAAAGCTTTAAAATATTATTTGTTTAAAATTTCATGCAAAATTAAACACAAACGAAATACAAGAAATATTACTTGAAATTTATTAAAGAGGAACTCTTAAAAGAAGAGTAAAACATCGACTCTACACAAGTAAGTGAAAACAATCGATATACACTAAAATAGTCTTGCATTGAATTAAATTGAATTGAATAGAAGTTTGAAAGGTTTTTGATAATGGCAAGACATACTTAGTATAAAAGAAATTTATGAAATATGGAATAATGAAATCAAAAGAAAGAAGATTTGAGACACCCAAAACGTAATTTATCAAAATTACAAGTTTTATCATTTGCAAAATTTTCTTTAAGGAAAAGGTTACATTAAAGAATATAGATATAATAGAAAAAGAATTGAAATGAAGTATTTCCATGCAAGGAGCACAAGGCAATTGGCTTTGAAAAATTGGATATAATCCTTATCTGGTAAACTATATATAATACTTCTTCAAAAATCACCTTCAATAGTAGGTAGAAAATATGCTTTATCAAAATTTAACTTTGAACAGTCTACAAGGCATATGCAAATAATTAGAATTTGGGAACTATCATAAAAAGATCCCAAACAATTGTCTCTATAAAAAAATAGTTTGATGTAATATATATAATCATGATAAATTTAAAATTGAAAATACACACACATACAAGTCAATCATTCAGGAACAATGAAACCTACTTCCTATATGCACAAAATTTAGGGCTTTAACACTCAAACTACTAATCAAAACTATCTAGGTTCAACAACTTAACTTAAAAGAAACCACAACCTCCAGACTTTAACTAGACCTATGTTTAACTATTCTCCACATAGGATTCAAGGTTTCCTAGTTGGTTCCTTAGGCTCAGAGTTCACGCAACTGCTCCTTGTCACCAAACCCTAATCAAAACTTCCCTATTGCTATCTAAACTTAGTGCTAAGACCTTAATAATGGATGCTAACAAATGGACTTTAATATTCAACGAACTATATTCCTTGAAATAATTCACAATGGTTTGAAAATTGCTTGTAGTTCCGGAATATAGCTCGCTCAATAATAACCACACATTTCCCTCACAGTTCTACGCGAACATAAAGGAAAAGATATAACATTCATCACCCTAACTTAGGTTCTAAATTAAATCTTAAATCTAGGATAGGTGCATTGCTTTTAACCAACCTTGCTACCTTCCTTTACATTTCTCACTTCCACATTATAGTAGAAAGCAATAAAGTACCAACTTACAAGGACAAAATTTGGTACTTGGTGATAAAGGAACTTTCAAGAATATGCATCCTTCTTAAAATAAGGAAAACACTTTGTAAATTATAAATCATTTTCATTTAAAACTTTAACTAATTCATTAGAGAGTAAAAGACATGTCAAGCACTTACCAGTTCAAATCATTCATACAGGTTTTCAAAGTTATTTTATCTTAGTCTTGGAACTGATTCAAAAGTTTTGAGGGCTCTTTTGACAAAGAAACATAAGAGTTCTCTGTGATCATCAAACCCAAGTAAAAGGAATGTATTCTTTCGTCGAAATTTAATTTCATTCACATTTTCAAATCATAGTGAATGCATTTCCTTTTATCCTGAATTTGAAGTTCAAGTGTTGCTTCGAATTGACTTTTGTCGCATTCAGTGAATTCCTATTTAATCGGTAATCAATGTAATTTAAGGATAAACTACACCACCATTCAATTAATTTAGGATTTCACATTGTTAACAATACATACTTAAAAGTTGGTGTTGCGATGTTCAATCAATTAACAAAATTCGAATCAATTCCTTACTTTGAAAAGTGTCAAAATACTGGTGTACTTGACATTCATTATAAATCATAATACTAATACTTTTCCAAAATAAGGTCGGAGAAGGTTTGTTGCAAAAACAAATTTACATCTTATCAATAAGAGCATATTTATCACCAAACATAATGTGGAAATATAGAAGGTACTTAGGTATTACTAAAGATGACCTTTAGCAATTAAAGTTAAAGGCAATTACAAAGGGTAAACTCCTATTCACTTCCGCTACGCACTCTGATAAAGAATGCTCGGAGTGGATAAAATTGAACGACCCCTAATACCTTTCCTATCCCTAGGCATAGAAAATAAATCTCATAATTATTTGATTGGATTCAAGGACTTAATGATATCATCTTCCAACAAATGTAAATCTCGAGGTGGTCAATCTCGATTCCACATTACGTTGAAGATAAAATAACTTTTCGTACTACCTGAGTTCCAATCGAATAAAGAATAGCTCATCTTCCATTCAAAAGAGGACTTGAAGTTTTACTTAAAATAAAATTTCAGTTCTTTGTTATACTCGAAATGGACATACCTAATTTCAAAACTAAGGTTTAGTCCGGCCCGTTGGGGTAGCAATTTTTATGCTCTGACCCGTTGGGGGTTTTCCTTCCCTTAGTCTTTACTTTCCATCCACCTCTAAATACAACAAAGTTACACTTAGAAAACTCAGTTCAACCCTTTTTGAATGAAGATATAACCCTCATAATTACTAGACCATAACTAACACTTTTCTACACTACTAAGCTATACTAACTTCAACTAATGATGCATGCATATAATACTAAAACATACTACTTAGCTAACTATTTTTCAGTTACTCTCATGTGGAGTAGCTCTATTAGGAGTAGGAAATCCATACTCCACAGCCGAGGAATGCAACCATTTCTTTGATACCATAATGTAACATCCTAACTTATTTAATTTAAAATACATTAGTTAAAATTGTTGATTTCATTAGAAAATACTTGGGGCTTTATAAAAATTTTGGCGCAGTTTCGTTTCAAACATGGACTTTCCCCAAATTTATTTGTACCTGTCAAGTCCAGAACAGTTTCTACATATAAGGAAAATCTATGATTACAACTTAGTGGTGATGACACACTTGAATACATTTAAAAGAGGATTTCTTAATACTCATCACCACCAAAAATACATTTTCTTACAATTACTTAAACCGTTCTTTTTACATTATAAAGTAAACTTAGAATTTAATATAATAGTTCATAATTAAATACAACTTTAGTAAATAAAACATTCCACATTACAGAATCCTAGAATGGTTGCAATTCCATAAGGATGAGACCAAAAAGGTCACAATCAACAATGTACTCTCTTTCAGCGAGAGTACACTTTCTCGGCGTCGAAGCAATGAATGTCTTTCTCCAATGGGTACCTACGATATCCACAGTAAGAGTGAGTAATTTGAATATAAATCAAGAGAAACACTTAAAAAGACAATAATAAAACATAAGAATGATGCATGCTTCAAACAATTAAAAACAATAATACTATACATTTAATATAATACCATCCCTCTTTAATTCTTTCTCTTTAGCATTGGATACTTTACATAACCATACTCATCATCACATTTATCCACTATTAACGATAATTCATAAACAATAATCATAATGCAATAACACTTTAATACTTTCACTTTCCCTTTTAACAATTGCTTACATTGTACTTCACATTCTCCCCGTAGGAGGGTTCTTCGTACAATGTACACTTTATAACTTTTACCTCACATCCCCTCCACACTTTGAGAAAAATAGACTAGGAGTAAATGTCCCTCTACCTTTACCTACATTGCACTTCACATTCTCCTCGTAGGAGGGTTCCTCATGCAATGTAGGTCCAACTGTACTTCACGTATCACGTCCATCATACAGGGGAGGAACCACCCTCCGTAGCCACAAAGTAGGTAAGTGACCGATAGAATTACTATAGTGTGCACAGGACCAATCACCAATTCAACCAATACTTCACATTCTCCTCGAAGGAGGGTTCCTCATACTAGTTTCTGCTGGGGTGATCAAAGTCCCCTATAGTAACTCCCGTGATTGTTTCATAAACACAATCAAATCACTATCTATTCACGCCCAGTCGCCCACTAGTTCTATGAACCTTCACATTCTCCCCAAAGGAGGGTTCTTCAGTTCATAGAACCTGGAAATCGATTATCTTTCCCAATTTCCTGAGGTCCACCTTGCTCTATAAATGCACGTGTTTCTAGTTCGTTTTATTGTTATCGAAAACTCAATCCTCTTTATAAATTTACCAAATTGGTTGGGTTCTCTAACTTAGAGTTTTGGCCATAACAATACAATAATAACTATTTATATATAGTAATACCCCTAAAAGGATCAATAACATTCAACCATTCAATCATTCAATCAGTAACATTAACTACTATTCATCATTTAATTCCTCTTTAACAACATTCTTATCATATAACAATTTAACACTCATTCATTTGTTTTAACAATACTCAAACATGTAAGCCATCATCGTTATCATCATTCATTAGCTAATATAAGATCCTAGGTCCATTTCATGTAAATTTCACACTTAGCATACAAGTCCCACATATATATCAAAGAATAACCTAGGGTTCAATCATTAATTCCTAGCAAATATAACAAATAACCAATAAGACATTCATACATACACCTAATTATGTATTTATTACTATTATCAAGCCCTTCTCCTAATTTATAACAAAGTACTCCCCTTACCTCTTGGAGAGAAAAGGAGAAATTGGAATTTGGGTAGAGCACACCCATTAAGCTCCAATCCAAGCTCCTTAGCCCCTTATTCCATGCCCTTAACCGCTTTCCAAGACTCCCTTGATGACAGAAAGACTCTATGAGATGGATTGAAGGAGTTAGGGTTTGGGGTTTGATTTAGGGATTTATGAGAGAAGAGATGAAATAGAGATTTGGGAGAGGGAGATTGATAGGGAATTGATGGGTGAATGATTTGTGGTGTTGATTTGGTGTTCTTTGATGTTGATTCTTGAAATTGAAAATCCTAGTGTGTGGAGAAGAAGAGATCGAGCAAGGAGAAGAAGAAACAATGAAAAACACAACTTAAAATTCGTGTTTTAAGTCTGAGAATCAGCGATTAATCGATTAACCACTTTGGTTAATCGATTAACACCCATTGTTTTAAAAGGATTAATCGATTGAAACATGAGCTAATCGATTAATGCCTGAAGGGTGGTTTTTGGCTAATCGGTTAACACTGAGATTAATCGATTAGCACCTGAAAGCTAGCAAAAGGTTAATCGATTAAGCTCCACCTTAATCGATTAAGGGCTGCACTTTTCCATTCTTAAAGGCAATTTAATGGTTTCTAAGGCACTCCTAACCTATACTAACTTATACCAACTTATAATTGGCCAATTTCCACTTCCTAAACATATTCTAAACCCCTATTAACACTTCTAAACAAAATCAAAAGCTTGAGGATGCTACTATACCTATCAAAATTCTATTAACTAAAACACATAACCACTAGGCAAATTTGGGGATGTTACAAAAGTTAGTAAGTTCAATCTTGAGTAGACTTAATATGATGGGTGGTGTCGCGGCCGGGGTCCCGGGTCGCCCTCGGGGCCTCGCCTACGAGTGGGGGTCGATTGGCCCAATATGGAGTCGTCACCGCATTTTGTTGCAAAAACGCGAAAAAAATAATTTTTTTTTAAAAAAAATTGGACAAGCGTGGCCTCAAACCGGATAAATTCTGGGTTCGGGAGTCAGTTACGAACCGGGGAAGGTATTAGCACCCCGTTCGCCCATTCGAAAATGGTACCTTTATTTGATTGATTTTAAAAAGACCTAAATAAACAACTTGCCTAAACTAATTTTTTTTTAATTTTAGTGTCTGACAAGGTTGCCCCTGATCCTACGTACCCTCATAAAATGAGGAATCAAGGCTACGTAGTTCTAAATGTTTTAATTTTATTTTTAGAAAAAAAGGTTAGACGCGAAGAGGAACATGCACAAGACTTTGTCATTTAGACAAGGAAAGGTGAATTTCCAAAACGCATTTGGTTAATACTTATTTAATTTTTAATAAAAATCACGAAATTTTATAAAGAAAAAAAAATCTTTAACTTACTATTTATTTGTAACGTAATTCAAGTTAAGTTAACGTTTTATCTTGCTATTTTTTTTAAAAAAAGGGGAAATTATGCGAAGAGGAAAACACATAAGACCTCATCATTTAAATGAGGAAAAAATGAGTTTCCAAAATACATATTGTCAATACTTAAACTAATAAAAAATATTCGTTTATTTATTATTTTATAAGAAGCACTTATCTTTAGTTTTTTTTTAGAACTTATTTTGAAAGGAAATAACGTAATGCTTATTTTTTGGGTGTGGAGAGGAAGTCTTAAAGATCCCAACACTAAATAATTTCGGGTGGAAAAAATTGACTTACCAAAACACTAACAAACATATCTAAAAGTTAATTTTTAATACTTAATTGTGATAAATTATTTTAATTTAATAAAAAAAAGAAAAAAAGAGAAAGAAAAAAAATGTACGAAGAGCACGGTATAGTAGCAAAAGCTACAGGCCGCTGCATCAATGAGCTATATTAATCGTGTACCCTATGTACAGTACTATCACCAATATAATTGTATGAACTCTATACATAATATTATCATTGTACTAATTGAATAATTTCTGCAATAATATACCCCTGCAAGTCAATAGTTGAATAGGATTTTTCATTTGTCCTAAAATTATATCCCTATCTCTAATCCAGTCATCAGTATACAAAAAAATGCTAAATTTTCTGTAAAAAAACAAAAGCCTGTACCAGAAGGCAAACAAATAAATCTATTTTTTACAAAAGAAACCCACATTCCATGACTTAAACTCACCATACCAATTGATCAAATAACATCAGTAACACAGAAAAAGGGAATACAGGAAGCAACAAGTATGCAAAATTATATCAGACCAGATCTAAAACAAATCAAAATATTAACAAAATATTTCATACCTATAAACTCCAAAATTGATGAGCAAACAAAAAGTCCCTCTCACTCAACACTCAAATTACAGAGGAGATGAAAAAAGAAAAAAAAATGTGCTTCTCTTTCAATGATTGTTGCTGCTCTTCTTCTCTCTTGCTGCCTATCTCTGGTTCACCCTCTCTTTTTCTTTTTTTTCGTCCCCAGTTCCTGCTTGCTCCGCCCTATTTATAGGCTCAAAAAGAAAACGAATCCATCAACTGAAAAAGGAACGAATCGATTTTACCTTGCAAAAACACGTGCGTGAAAATTAAAATAGAGAGAACCGGATTTCGCGTGCAGAAGGAGGAAACGCGATTTCAAATGGGAGAGGGAAAAATGAATTGACTGAAGAATCACAAATTGATTCGTGATTAGGAAAGGAAGAAGCAAATTTTGGAAATGGGAATCAATAATTGATTAAGATTGAAGAGGATTAGATTTAGGTTCTTTATTTGAGGAAAGGGGGAGAAAGAAAAAAAACAAAGCAGCAACAGCCGCTGCTTGCTTGCTGCTGCACGCCAAAATGAGTTCCAAATGAAATAGGGAAAGGGCATTAGGTTTTGACATGGTTTGGGCCCTTTTCCTTTTTATTTTTTAAAAAAATTAAGCCCTTTTCTCTTTAAATTTTTTTTTTAAAAAAAATAAAACCCAAAAATAACTTAATGCAAAAGAACTAAAAAACAATCCTTTTTTTTATTTTTTTTATTTTAAAACTTCTTTTTTTTTTAAATTATTTTTTTTAAATAACCCAAAAAAAACTCAATACACAAGAATAAAACATTCAAACAAGCTTTTTATTTTTTTCAATTATAAAAATTTGAGAATAAAAATTTAATTAACCAAATTTTTTTTACAAAATAATACTTTTGACCCCAGACAAAATTGGGTGGCTACAGCTGCCCATCTTTACTTGTTTCTTATCAGAGAGCAGGCAAACCGTGGTTTGCAGGCTATCATGGTAAGGAACGAGTAAAGAAATAGACACCGATTTTGTTCGGGAGAGAAATTGGAAACATATCGGTTAGATCTGGAAATTCCTATTGCAAAAATATATAATAAATCCTCTTGAAAATGACTTTCGGCGTTTGTGCCGGGCGTCAAAACACCCAAAATGACTTCAGCGTTTATGCCGGGTGTCAAAAGACCCAAAATGACTTCAGCGTTTGTACCGGGCGTCAAAAGACCCAAAATGATTTTCGACATCTCTGTCGGGCATCAAAAAAGCCCAACCAACATCAAAATGACTTTAGCGTTTATGTCGGGCGTCAAAAGACCCAAAATGACTTTAGCGTTTGTGTCGGGCGTCAAAAGACCGTCGGGCGTCAAAAGACCCAAAATGACTTCAACGTTTATGCCGGGTGTCAAAAGACCCAAAATGACTTCAGCGTTTGTGCCGGGCGACAAAAGACCCAAAATGATTTTCGACATCTCTGTCGGGGCATCAAAAAAGCCCAATCAACATCAAAATGACTTTAGCGTTTATGCCGGCGTCAAAAGACCCAAAATGACTTTAGCGTTTATGCCGGGCGTCAAAAGACCCAAAATGACTTCAGTGTTTGTGCCGGGCGTCAAAAGACCCAAAATGACTTCAGCATTTATGCCGGGTGTCAAAAGACCCAAAATGACTTCAGCGTTTGTGCCGGGCGTCAGAAGACCCAAAATGATTTTCGACATCTCTTTTGGGGCATAAAAAAGCCCAACCAACATCAAAATGACTTTAGCGTTTATGTCGGGCGTCAAAAGACCCAAAATGATTTTTGACATTTCTGTCGGGGCATCAAAAAGCCCAACCAACATCAAAATGACTTTAGCGTTTATGCCGGGCGTCAAAAGACCCAAAATGATTTTCGACATTTCTGCCGGGGCATCAAAAAGCCCAACCAACATCAAAATGACTTTTGCGTTTATGTCGGGCGTCAAAAGACCCAAAATGATTTTCGACATTTCTGTCGGGGCATCAAAAAGCCCAACCAACATCAAAATGACTTTAGCGCTTATGCCGGGCGTCAAAAGACCCAAAATGATTTTCGACATTTCTGCCGGGGCATCAAAAAGTCCAACCAACATCGTAAAGACCACCAAAGGGTTTAACTAAAAAAAAATTTCTGGAATCTTTCAATCAACTTATTTTTGACAAACACGCGTGTGTTGACGATTCGAACAAGAAAGTGGGTAATGATCATGAATGTAATGCAATTTGTATGCAAATGATAATGAACAATCGATATGATGCAACTGGTGTAGGCAATGCCAATAATGCAATTAATGCAGATGAGGCAAATGCTAAATGAATGGATTTTGAATGCAATTGAGAAGTTACAATGCAACCTTAATCTTGTCAACAATGAAAAAACAACAGGGATTATTGTATGCCTTAAGGAGAGGGTACACAAACCATTCCTTCGAAACGAGCTAAATTTGACCGCGAGTTTCGGCTCTATTGCCCTTAGACACCAATACCAAACCGAACCACATCAAATAACCTTAAACATCTGGAAATATTCTCTTGCAATCTGTTTTATTTTCAAAAACTGCCCCAGTATCTTTTCCAAAGGTCTGTCAATGCAATTTCCAAAAACTGCCCCAGTATCAAATTTCAAGACTTTCTGCAATTTCGCTTGTTACATGGATATGTCTTTTGCCCTAACTTTTGCCTAGGGTACCTAGCGGGCTTTTATCTCTTGATCCTAATTTTTGCCTAAGTCGCCCCGTACGAGTTTTACGACTTAGCGGATTGCTCTAACTTTTGCCTAGGACGTCCTTTTTAAGGATTTTCATCCTAGCGAGCCTTAACATTCTTTCTTTCTTTCTTTCTTTTTTTTTTTGGAATTCTGAATGACAATTTTTGAGTTGTTGATATCAAAAATTGCCCTAGTTCTCTCTTCAATATCCTGCATGGTAAGTTGCTCTGCCAACCAAAATCAAATCAGGGCAATATACATTTCTTAAGCCAATATGAATATATCAAATAGATGCATGATGCATGAAATGCAAGGGATTATGGAAATGAAAATCTATTGAATATACTTAAATTTTGTACAAGACCAGAAACTGGCTGTTGCAAGGCTGGGATCAAGCAGGAGTGCCCATCCCCCGGTCAATCTTTATAATGAATCATGTTAATTTCCCGTACACAACCTTGAATAAATATTAACCAAGCATTCAGAGTTGAGAGCTATTGAAGATTGTAAGTGCACCCCTTGTCTCGTATTTTCCACAGCATTTCAAAAACTGCCCTAGTGTATCCCTTTTATCCTCCTTCCAACAACAGGCTTTTTGAAATAAAGTTCACCCCAACACACTTAATCACTGTGCCTAAACTTGAGGATTTTTATTATTTTTATGATCCTAACTTTTTCTTAAGCCGTCCTTTTACGGTTTTACGACTTAACGGATCGCTCTAACTTTTGCTTAGGTCGTCTCTTTTTTGAGATTTTCAACCTAACGAGCATTGCTCTAACTTTTGCCTAGGTTGTCCTCTTTGGGATTTTCAACCTAGCGAGCCCCATTTTTTTTATGTCTATTTTTTTATTTTTATATTTTTTTTATTATTATTTTTTTTATATTTTTTTTAATCCTCAAGCATAGTACTTTTTGACAGCGTCTGAGCGGATAGGGAGTGACAGATCTTCTCCATCCATATTACTCAAGATCAGAGCTCCTCCTGAGAAAGCCTTCTTGACAACATATGGCCCTTCATAATTCGAGGTCCATTTGCCCCTATGGTCTTTGTGAGGAGGTAATATCTTCTTCAACACAAGCTCTCCTTCTTTAAATTCTCTTGCCTGAACTTTTTTAGCATGGGCCTTTATCATTCTCCTTTGATAAAGCTGACCATAGAAAATTGCTGCAAGTCGCTTCCCTTCGATGAGGTTCAGCTGATCAAATCGGGATTGGACCCATTCAGCCTCTTCAAGATTTGCTTCCATTATGACCCTTAATGAAGGGATTTCAACTTCAATTGGGAGAACGACTTCCATCCCGTACACCAAAGAATAAGGTGTTGCACCAGTTGATGTACGGATTGAGGTTCGGTACCCATGCAAAGCAAACGGCAACATTTCATGCCAATCTTTGTAACTTACAACCATTTTTTGCACAATTTTCTTGATGTTCTTGTTTGCCGCTTCAACAGCCCTGTTCATCTTTGGCCTATATGGTGAAGAGTTATGATGCTCAATTTTGAACTGCCCACACAGCTCTGTCATCATTTTGTTGTTCAAATTGGTGGCGTTGTCGGTGATGATCTTACTCGGTACCCCATATCGACAAATTAACTCTCTCTTTATAAACCTGAGCACAACCTTTTTAGGCACGTTGGCGTAAGATGCTGCTTCCACCCACTTGGTAAAGTAATCGATTGCTACCAGGATAAAACGGTGCCCATTTGAAGCTTTCGGCTCTATTGGCCCAATGACATCTATTCCCCACATAGAAAATGGCCATGGTGCACTCATCACATGCAGAGCTGCCGACAGAACATGAATGTTATCAGCATAGATCTGACATTTGTGGCATTTTCGTGCAAAATTGAAACAGTCAGTTTGTAATAGCCCAATTTTCATAAACCAAAATATTTACTCAAGGTTGCAAAAATTGAGGCCAGATTTTTTTTTTGTAAACACATTGTTGAAAAGTCATCGTTGCATTTAAAAGTCCTTTTGCTGAAAACCGAGTTGTTACTAAAGCATTTATTTTCATAAAACTTTCGGTTTCATAAAAATACTTATTTCCAAATCATCATGATATTTTTCAAAAGATTACATTGTTCGATTTTCCAAAAAGAAGTAGACCTCAATACAGATGTAAAAACTTAGCTTGCATACAAGAGTGGCACATTGCTTGGTAATCCTTTACACAAATCATATCCTAAACTAAGTTTACTACTACTGCTTCCACTGCGTAACTCTGATGAAGACCACCGGATGGAGCTTCCCTTCTCTTTGCACCGTTCCTTCATCTCCGAAAGTGAAGTCACCTTGCTGAATTCCAGCCTCACTTCATTTAGAGTGATGAACTCCACGTGATGCTCCGTCTGCCCGTTGCGATATCAGCAGCACCAATATAACAACGAACAGGAGAGAGTAAGCGATCCGAACGACGAATCGTCGACGGTGTGGAATTACGATAGGCGAGATAATAGGACAAATAAATATCACACAAACACACAACAATTAAACCAACATGCAAACAGATTGTTCTTATTTCATTTTATTCTTAACCATTATTGTTTCCTTCTTCATTCTTCCACTTTTATTCCCTCTCCCCCTCATGGGGCGTGATCTCATTTCCACGTTTTCATTCTCAACTTCTTCCTCTTTTTCCACACATCTCAACTCTCACGCTTATGTATACAAATCTTTTTTTTTCTTATAATGTTTTATCGAATTATAACCACCGATGATCAGGGGAGTTAGAGGATCATCGAGGTACGCGTCTCTTTCATAGTTAGCACTCACGTTTCAAGCCTACATCTCCTCGGCCAACCAACCACCTAGTCGGAAGCAAACAGGAGTACATGACCTTTACCGTGCGGGCACGACAGCTGTCCATCACAAGTGGTCCCAGACCAGGAGGCTCAGCCTCAATATCAATAATAACATGGCACACTGCCCTGCAGTGGCGAACACGATGCCCCACTCCAGTCCCTCTCACTATTCTCGATTTGCAATCTAGGGGACGACAGTAGGTTTCTAGTGGGCCCGCAGAACTTACCACGGCATTGGACCCAGTCCCCACCACGTTAGTGCGCCACTTATGGAGTTCGTTCTACCCAGAAACATACTCTAGACTTCTTGACGTTTTACCGTCATCGTCCTCCCCTAATGCAATCTCGTCCTAAGTATCCGCAGATACCTATCATTCCTTCCTCTCCACTACTTCGCACTTTCATCGCTCACCGCGTATGTCTTTTAAGTCTTTTATCTTTTAATTATCCTAAGGTCGGCCCGTCCTTCGTACAACCCTTCAACGAGTCCCGACCACTAACTTGGCACAACCTTTCACTCTTCAAATCTCACATAGCACAGAGCTGGGATCACATCACGAATTCACATTTCACAATCTCATTCATCAATCCTCCCTCAAAATAACCTTACATAATTTTTACCAAACATCCTTTCACAACTTTTTCTTAAAACCTTTCGCAAAATTTCATTTCAAAATCTTTTCTCAAACAGTCCGCTCAACACCATCTCAGAACCTTTTTAAATCCTCCTTTCCTAAACATTTTCATAAAATTCTCTTTTTGAAATTTACATTTTGGGTGAGTGTTAATGGAGGAGCAAGCTCAACTCAACACTAAGCTTCTTCCCAAAACGTGAACGAGGTATCACACCTCAAATTCACTTCCACATCTCTCCTCCCAGCTCTGGCTCGTTTTCAACATCAGTATCATTTCATTCTTTTCCCCACTCACTCTTATCTCTGTTTTCTTCCTCTTTATTCCTTTCTCATTATACACTAACTTTCACTCTTATTACTTTCACAACTCATTCCTATTATTTTCGTTCCTTTATTCAGGACGTGACAAACGTCCCTCTACACATTATTCAGACCTATCAACAGCATTCAATATCAACATACATAAATAAATAAATAGAGGTAAACATACTATCCACACAATCCGCACACAACAATAAGGTGGTCTTTGTCGCATTCATATAAGTGGCCACACAATCAAACAATTGTCACTTATACTACTGACTCCAACCACTTAATCCCGACCTTTGAGATGGTACGGGACGTCCTAAATCACCTAAACACCACAGTGTCTTAGGATAGCTTCTCTCTCACCTGAGGTCCAGCTGTTTATTGTGTATCGTCACCTCGGATCCTTCCGTGCTGCTGACTGCCCCAATCCTTGTCTTTAAGGTTTCCTCGTACTAAACACAATACTTTACGTTATTATCTTGTATTAAGAAATCTTTTCTTAGTTTGTGACACTTTCCTCTCTTAACCAAAAGACTTAGTGTAACACCCCAAATTTTTAAATCCTGATTAATAAAAATTAATTATAAAGGTTTATTTGTAATTAATTATTTTATTAATATCCTTGATTTTTAATGATTTATTATGCATGAAAAGGATTGGAAATCATTAACATATGAAAATAATGTTTTTACATAGTAGTCCCTGTTTTAGGACTTAAAAATAATAATGGGAAGATTTTGGATGAAAAGAAAATAAAAATATTTATTTTTACTATTTTGGCAAAAAGACTCGAGTCTTTCTGAAAAGACTCGAGTATTTTGCACAGAGTTGCACTCGTGAGTGCGTTGGCTGAGTCACCAACTCAGAAACCTCACGAGTTGACACATTATCGACTCGGGGACACGACCATAGCTTCGTGTCAACCTGCATGAGCTGTGAATTCGAGTATTTAAACTCTCTTGTTGATGAAGATCAACCATTTTGGCCATTTTTGTTCTGGAATCTGAAGTTAGGGTTTTTGATTTCTCTGGTTCAATTCTCCTTCCTTGAGTAGAGTTAGGTCACAAATCATACACCAATACGAAGCTCACATCTAGAGCTTTGTATAGACACCAAAATTGGGAGTTGAGAGTTTGAGTGTTGGAAGAATCGAAGCTCAAAAGTGGGGGTTTGGTTGCTGTCAACTGGTTCTTGGAGCTCACTTTGATCCTCAAATGTGGTAAGCTCATGAATCCTCTTGGTTCCAATTTGGTTTTAATCTCTCATGCATGTTGCAGAGAGTAGATTCTAACCTTTTTCCCCAATTTTTGTGCACGATTACTCACTCAAACAATATGGTCTTTGGACTCTGCTCACAATGGTTCTGCTCTCTTTGGTGGCTGAAGTGGTGTGTGCTAGATTGGTGGCTGCTGTGTGGCTACTGTTGTTCTTGTGTGTTTTTAAGCTTGTCTAAGTGTTGTCCAAGGTATGGGAGAAGTCATTCATATTGCTAGGATTATAGATTGTGAATTTAGTTTTGTGGGTGCTATGTGAATTGGACCAAGACATGTTTGCTGGACTTGGAGGTTCAGACAATCACTTGGTCACTTAATTTATAACATGATTAATGTCTGAATTGAATTAATGAAATTAAGCTATAGGGACTTATGAGTTTGGTTGAGTTATAATTGACAAATGTGATAAATCATGATCTTGATGTGGTATGTTTATGGTAAGCCATCAATGGACATTGGATAAGTTTGGAGTAAGTTCTAAATACTGCATTTGTGCTGTACAAACTCAGTTTCTATGTTAATTGTGGGTAAATGTGATATTGTTATGTTGAGTTGCATAATATGTAGTTTATGCATAAATAGGAGCATGATAGGGTCCTCTGTGAATTGTTGGGATCTTTGTGTTGAGACAAGTTTTAATTATATAAATAGAGCTCATTTGACCATTGGATTGAGTTAGAATTACTCAGAATTGAATTTGGCATGTCAAGTTGTTGGAAATATGGTTTTATGCATAATTGGTGCTCAAATTCGATTCTGTGTAATTTGTGGAGTTCTAAGTGTTTGAACATACTTGTTATATGGTATATGAACTCTGTGGATCATTGGATTGAAGTAGAAATGATTAGAATTGAAAATGGTATGTAAAAATCAAGTTTCAGTCTGGTCTGTCTGCAAATACTCGAGTATATGACTTAACACTCGAGTATTTCGTGGTGCACCAGAGTGAAAATTGGCGCACCAACTTGAGAATCAGATTGGACACTCGAGTAATACACGAACTACTCGAGTATTCTGGGTAATGGACTACTCGAGTATCTCATGAATTACTTGAGTATATTTATGAAGTTCTGAAACTTAGTTTTTCTGAAAAGACATGAACGACTCGAGTATATTTATGAACTACTCGAGTAAAAACTGGAAACTGATGAACTACTCGAGTATTATGGAAAATACTCGAGTATTTCTGTTTAGAAAATTAAGAAATGCCATTTTCAATTTTGAATCATTTTGTTTACACTTAAGTGATAATAGTCCAAATAATCTAGGACTTAAAAGAGATTGATTGATGATAATGTAAAGTTTTTGACTTAATAATACGAGATATTATTAAGTGGGATATACCAATCAATTCTTTTAAGTTTAGGAATTGCATTCATTCTGGAGGATTGAGAGCTAGACTCATGCATCATGCTGATAACTTAAATTGTAAACTTGAAAATGCAATAAATATGAGCATCTTACTTGCATTAGATGTTTTCCTAGTGCTAAATATGATGGTGAAGATTGCATATGGGGCATGAGCCATTATTTGAGTTCAATCACTAGTTAAGTTGGTTCACATGGAATGAATTGTGAAATAATCATCATGTCCTCTTTGAATTGAAAATGATCATGTTGGCATTGGAGGATATTGAATGTGACTAATAGTTCAAGATTTGGGTATGATGTTGAGAAAGGATTTGATAAGCATGATCATGTCTACTTGGTAATTAATGTCTTAGAATATAAAAAGTTAATAGCTTAAAGGACATAAGAAAGAAATTATTACCTTATGATGATGAATGGAGTAAGTCCAATACCTTGGAACATAAATAGACAATGACTTAAGGAGTATTAATGATAATGCAATAGTGGTGATGCTTGTTGAGTATGAGGATTCAATCCAAATGCGTTAGGGCTTGTGCCCGATTCGGATATGTGAATGTTGGATGAGTGGGTTCACCCTGATTTCCATAAGTTATGGACTAACTCCTTCAAGAAGTCATTATGCTTAAAGGATTCCGTATAGTACGGTGTGGCCGCTATACGAAGACATGTGGAACGGTGTGGCCGCCATATGTGGGGTATGTGTTATGGATTTTCGTATGGAACGGTGTGGCCGCTATATGAAGACATGTGGAACGGTGTGGCCGCCATATGTGTGTGATTCCGTATAGTACGGTGTGGCCGCTATACGAAGACATGTGGAACGGTGTGGCCGCCATATGTATGTGATTCCATATAGTACGGTGTGGCCGCTATATGAAGGCATGGAACGGTGTGGCTGCCATGTGTATGATGTGATGATTAATATATGTGTGACGCATCTCATGCATGGTGTACAGGGAATCGTTCAGTGAGGTGCATGCGGGATTGGAAACCATGTAGTACGGTGTGGCCGCTACATGAGACGGTTGGAACGGTGTGGCCGCCACCGTAGAAATGACAAGGACCTAGAACTATTGGTGAACAATGGTTCAGGGATCATCCCCTTGTATCATTTTAAGATCGTGGTCGATGGGGTTCTAGTATAGAACGGTGTGGCCGCTATACAGGTTGTGGAAACATCGAGCGCACGATTGCCTATCCCAGAGTGTTGTTTTCTGGAAGAGTTGATTATGGAGAAATGATTTGAGAGACGTGCATGCATAGCATGAGAAATTAATGGTTTTAGCCAATGTTGTTTAATAAGACTCTTGGGCATGCATTTATTATGTTGAAATGATATCTGTAATGTTTGTGTTTGACCGATCATATAATCTGCTTAGGCGATATGACAAGTGACTTACTCCCATCTACCATGTTTGTGGTGGTAGGTTCTTTCAAAGGACAGAACTGAAGTCACTCCTGTAGGAGTGGAGGTGTCTAGAAGAAGCAACCAGGATGACGTCTCGTCATCCGAATCCTTTTGCAGAAGGATCGAGTTGTGAAGACCAATGCTCTGGGTGTAAAAAAAAAAGAAAGGGGTTTTTGGTAGTTTGTATTATATAAGTATTTTACACTCAGAATATTTTGTAAAGGAAATATCACCCTTATGAAAAGTACTTTTGGTTTTCACACTTTCATTATGAAAGAGTTTTTGTTAACTCGCATTTTTCAATGGACCGGATTTTTGGGATGTTACATTTATGGTATCAGAGCAATGGTTCCAACTCTCGGCTGTGGAGTATGGTCCTTCCCATACTCAATAAGTTGTGTGACTCTGACCAAAGTTTTTATGAGTGCAGGTCTATCATGGCAGCGAGAAACCGAAACCGTACGAATGATATGTTAGAAAGGATCACTGCTGTATTAGAGAATATGCAGCAACATCAAACACAAGCGAATCAACCGCGTCAATGCAATGCTGAACCTGCTGTGTTTGGAGGACTCACAGAATTCCGTAGTTGCAATCCCCCTAAGTTCGAAGCAGGATATAACCCAGAGGGAGCTCAAAAATGGTTGCAAGAAATTCTGAAAATCTTTCAGTCTATGGGTTGTTCCGATGCACAAAAGGTGGTATATGCGACATATATGCTGAATGATAAAGCAGAAACTTGGTGGGATCACGCCAAGCAGTTATTGGAAGCCGAGGATCGACACATCACTTGGGAGGTGTTTAAAGAAAAGTTTTTAGAAAAGTACTTCCCAGAGGATATAAGGAGAAAGAAGGAAGTTGAATTTTTGGAATTAAAGCAAGGGGAAATGGATGTTGGAGAGTACGCTGAAAAATTTGAAGAATTGATGAAGTATTCTCCCTACTACCAGAACCATTCAGATGAAAGATCAAAATGTATAAAATTCGAGAATGGTCTATGCCCGGATCTGAAGTCAGGAATCAGTTATCAGGGAATAAGGAATTTCCCGATGTTGGTAAACATGTGCAGAATCGATGAGGATGATATGAAAGCAAAGGAGGTCTATGAAAAGAATGTTCGGATTCATAAGAAGCGAAAGATTGAGCAAATGGAAGCTCAACTAGAGGAGGAAGAAAGACAATTAACTATGGAAAAGGATCAATTTGAGGAGCCCGAACTATATAGATTGGGATTAGGAAAATCTCAATCGAAAAATGGTAATCAGAAAGGAAAGGGGAAAGAGATCACTTGCCCTCCTCAATGTGAAAGGTGTAGAACACATCACTTCGGATCAAGCTGTGGTGTACCCAAGGGAATCATCTGCTTCAGCTGCAGGAAGCTGGGACACTATTCGCCAGACTGTCCAGAGAATAAAAGCAAGAAAGGATCGGGTATCAAGCGAGGCAAGCGAGGTAAACCCTTAGGTTGTTTTTTTCCTTATCTGAATTAACGTAGTCAGCTATTTTCGATTACGTTAATTAAATAGTTCGATAATTTGAAGATCTAAATATCATCTTTGACCCGAAATTTCTTTGATCGAAACCTTTATCACAGTTGGATGTGATAAATATCTATGGACACTATGGGAGATAGAAAGGCTAGTTGAGACTAGAGAGATTAATAACCAACGGGATAGGACAAATCTTTGTCTCCCCAACGGAAATATCTTTAGCGCTTGGCTATCTAGCTAAATCTGATGGTGACAAATACTCTATCTTTAAGTTCATCTAACCTAAAGATATGCCGTATGACCTTTCTTGCGAAAGGTTATATCTGTAAGGGATGATTTTATTATTAATGGTCTGAATATTAGGACTGATCACCCTAATGTTTACAACCATTAAGGAATAAAGTCATACGAATGATTCGTTAATCGTGCGTGGGTGATCAGAGTGCGCAGCGGGAAAAGTTTTTCCATCGAAAAATTTGTTGCAAAATGTTTTAAGTTAGGGTTGTGTAGTCGAAAAATGTTTTTCAGAAAAAGTTTTTCTTCCAAAAGTTTATTGGGAAATATTTCAGTTTAACATATGTATTGAATCTGGAAAAGTTAGTCAAAAGATTTCAATCAAATTAATTGTAAAATAATTTTGAAGAAGTTTAAGGAAAAACCTTTTTGGTAAGAAAGGATTTTATACGCGTTGAAAGCAAAAGTTTTATTCAAGAGATTTTTCTTATGAAATATTTTGAGCTAAAAAGGTTTGAAAGGTTAAAGAAACTCTTTTTTTTAAGTGGGGGAGAAATCTCCCTAATGTTATTTTGAAGAATAATAATAATCTTTTATATGATTTTAAAAATGTAGAATTTTCAAAGAATGAATTTCGGGGACGAAATTCCTTTTAAGTGGGGGAGTAGTGTAACACCCCAAATTTTTAAATCCTGATTAATAAAAATTAATTATAAAGGTTTATTTGTAATTAATTATTTTATTAATATCCTTGATTTTTAATGATTTATTATGCATGAAAAGGATTGGAAATCATTAACATATGAAAATAATGTTTTTACATAGTAGTCCCTGTTTTAGGACTTAAAAATAATAATGGGAAGATTTTGGATGAAAAGGAAATAAAAATATTTATTTTTACTATTTTGGCAAAAAGACTCGAGTCTTTCTGAAAAGACTCGAGTATTTTGCACAGAGTTGCACTCGTGAGTGCGTTGGCTGAGTCACCAACTCAGAAACCTCACGAGTTGACACGTTATCGACTCAGGGACACGACCATAGCTTCGTGTCGACCTGCATTAGCTGTGAATTCGAGTATTTAAACTCTCTTGTTGATGAAGATCAACCATTTTGGCCATTTTTGTTCTGGAATCTGAAGTTAGGGTTTTTGATTTCTCTGGTTCGATTCTCCTTCCTTGAGTAGAGTTAGGTCACAAATCATACACCAATACGAAGCTCACATCTAGAGCTTTGTATAGACACCAAAATTGTGAGTTGAGAGTTTGAGTGTTGGAAGAATCGAAGCTCAAAAGTGGGGTTTTGGTTGCTGTCAACTGGTTCTTGGAGCTCACTTTGATCCTCAATTGTGGTAAGCTCATGAACCCTCTTGGTTCCAATTTGGTTTTAATCTCTCATGCATGTAGCAGAGAGTAGATTCTAACCTTTTTCCCCAATTTTTGTGCACGATTACTCACTCAAACAATATGGTCTTTGGACTCTGCTCACAATGGTTCTGCTCTTTGGTGGCTGAAGTGGTGTGTGCTAGATTGGTGGCTGTTGTGTGGCTACTGTTGTTCTTGGCTGTTTTTAAGCTTTTCTAAGTGTTGTCCAAGGTATGGGAGAAGTCATTCATATTGCTAGGATTATAGATTGTGAATTTAGTTTTGTGGGTGCTATGTGAATTGGACCAAGACATGTTTGCTGGACTTGGAGGTTCAGACAATCACTTGGTCACTTAATTTATAACATGATTAATGTCTGAATTGAATTAATGAAATTAAGCTATAGGGACTTATGAGTTTGGTTGAGTTATAATTGACAAATGTGATAAATCATGATCTTGATGTGGTATGTTTATGGTAAGCCATCAATGGACATTGGATAAGTTTGGAGTAAGTTCTAAATACTGCATTTGTGCTGTACAAACTTAGTTTCTATGTTAATTGTGGGTAAATGTGATATTGTTATGTTGAGTTGCATAATATGTAGTTTATGCATAAATAGGAGCATGATAGGGTCCTCTGTGAATTGTTGGGATCTTTGTGTTGAGACAAGTTTTAATTATATAAATAGAGCTCATTTGACCATTGGATTGAGTTAGAATTACTCAGAATTGAATTTGGCATGTCAAGTTGTTGGAAATATGGTTTTATGCATAATTGGTGCTCAAATTCGATTCTGTGTAATTTGTGGAGTTCTAAGTGTTTGAACATACTTGTTATATGGTATATGAACTCTGTGGATCATTGGATTGAGGTAGAAATGATTAGAATTGAAAATGGTATGTAAAAATCAAGTTTCAGTCTGGTCTGTCTGCAAATACTCGAGTATATGACTTAACACTCGAGTATTTCGTGGTGCACCAGAGTGAAAATTGGCGCACCAACTTGAGAATCAGATTGGACACTCGAGTAATACACGAACTACTCGAGTATTCTGGGTAATGGACTACTCGAGTATCTCATGAATTACTCGAGTATATTTATGAAGTTCTGAAACTTAGTTTTTCTGAAAAGACATGAACAACTCGAGTATATTTATGAACTACTCGAGTAAAAACTGGAAACTGATGAACTACTCGAGTATTATGGAAAATACTCGAGTATTTCTGTTTAGAAAATTAAGAAATGCCATTTTCAATTCTGAATCATTTTGTTTACACTTAAGTGATAATAGTCCAAATAATCTAGGACTTAAAAGAGATTGATTGATGATAATGTAAAGTTATTGACTTAATAATACGAGATATTATTAAGTGGGATATACCAATCAATTCTTTTAAGTTTAGGAATTGCATTCATTCTGGAGGATTGAGAGCTAGACTCATGCATCATGCTGATAACTTAAATTGTAAACTTGAAAATGCAATAAATATGAGCATCTTACTTGCATTAGATGTTTTCCTAGTGCTAAATATGATGGTGAAGATTGCATATGGGGCATGAGCCATTATTTGAGTTCAATCACTAGTTAAGTTGGTTCACATGGAATGAATTGTGAAATAATCATGTCCTCTTTGAATTGAAAATGATCATGTTGGCATTGGAGGATATTGAATGTGACTAATAGTTCAAGATTTGGGTATGATGTTGAGAAGGGATTTGATAAGCATGATCATGTCTACTTGGTAATTAATGTCTTAGAATATAAAAAGTTAATAGCTTAAAGGACATAAGAAAGAAATTATTACCTTATGATGATGAATGGAGTAAGTCCAATACCTTGGAACATAAATAGACAATGACTTAAGGAGTATTAATGATAATGCAAGAGTGGTGATGCTTGTTGAGTATGAGGATTCAATCCAAATGCGTTAGGGCTTGTGCCCGATTCGGATATGTGATTGTGGGATGAGTGGGTTCACCCTGATTTCCATAAGTTATGGACTAACTCCTGCAAGAAGTCATTATGCTTAAAGGATTCCGTATAGTACGGTGTGGCCGCTATACTAAGACATGTGGAACGGTGTAGCCGCCATATGTGGGGTATGTGTTATGGATTTTCGTATGGAACGGTGTGGCCGCTATATGAAGACATGTGGAACGGTGTGGCCGCCATATGTGTGTGATTCCGTATAGTACGGTGTGGCCGCTATACGAAGACATGTGGAACGGTGTGGCCGCCATATGTATGTGATTCCATATAGTACGGTGTGGCCGCTATATGAAGGCATGGAACGGTGTGGCCGCCATGTGTATGATGTGATGATTAATATATGTGTGACGCATCTCATGCATGGTGTACAGGGAATCGTTCAGTGAGGTGCATGCGGGATTGGAAACCATGTAGTACGGTGTGGCCGCTACATGAGACGGTTGGAACGGTGTGGCCGCCACCGTAGAAATGACAAGGACCTAGAACTATTGGTGAACAATGGTTCAGGGATCATCCCCTTGTATCATTTTAAGATCGTGGTCGATGGGGTTCTAGTATAGAACGGTGTGGCCGCTATACAGGTTGTGGAAACATCGAGCGCACGATTGCCTATCCCAGAGTGTTGTTTTCTGGAAGAGTTGATTATGGAGAAATGATTTGAGAGACGTGCATGCATAGCATGAGAGATTAATGGTTTTAGCCAATGTTGTTTAATAAGACTCTTGGGCATGCATTTATTATGTTGAAATGATATCTGTAATGTTTGTGTTTGACCAATCATATAATCTGCTTAGGCGATATGACAAGTGACTTACTCCCATCTACCATGTTTGTGGTGGTAGGTTCTTTCAAAGGACAGAACTGAAGTTACTCCTGTAGGAGTGGAGGTGTCTAGAAGAAGCAGCCAGGATGACGTCTCGTCATCCGAATCCTTTTGCAGAAGGATCGAGTTGTGAAGACCAATGCTCTGGGTGTAAAAAAAAAAGAAAGGGGTTTTTGGGAGTTTGTATTATATAAGTATTTTACAATCAGAATATTTTGTAAAGGAAATATCACCCTTATGAAAAGTACTTTTGGTTTTCACACTTTCATTATGAAAGAGTTTTTGTTAACTCGCATTTTTCAATGGACCGGATTTTTGGGATGTTACACTTAGAACGCTAGGGTTTTATCAAAAAATTTCTCATATTTTTCTAGCACTTTAATTATTTTAAAACCATTTGAAAACATTTAATAAAATGGTTTAAATCAATTTGTGTGGTTGCTGGTCCATTTTGGACAGCTCCTTAAACTTTGTTCGAAAACACCGAAAAATTAACCGGTTTTCGATCCGGGTTTTTTTTTTAAAATCAATTTCCTTTTTGAAAACCAAACTTTGAGTTTCATGAATTCAATTTTTAAAATCAAAAACTGATTTAATAAACTGGGACAGCAAAGAAACGTTTTACAAAAATCAATTTTATAAAACCCGAAAACATCGAAAACTCTTTATTTCAAGTTAATTCTTTAAAACTTAAGTTCTTATTAGAAAAACAAGTCACAAACACAATCTCACAAACTTAAATAAATTAAATCAAATTAAGTGCACAACTACGCATGCATACGGTCACAATATATTTTAATCACATAAAGACTCATTCAATTTTATTCCAAACTAACATTCAGTCTTAAGCAAACATTTCACAAATTAAACATTGAATCATACACCAACTCAAAACCATTTCATTTTCATAACACAATTTACTTAAGCATACTTTAACACATACACCGAACACGTGCACACACATAATTATTTAAGCATCTAGTTAACTTTTGGAGCACTTTATTTTATAAAATGAAAGCATTTAAACATATATAGACCCTTAATCCGAATGCATGCACATCAATAATTTCACTTAAACATACAACTTATTCCTAATCGATTATTTTACAAGAGACATGCATTATTTCTAGGTTATTTCATGGAAAAGAATCCTAACCTAATTATCATGCACAAATTGAAACCACACACATCCGGCAATATTCATGCAATCATCAAACACACATAAATCATGCAATTATTTTCCTCTTCTTTCTATGAAATCCGTGAGCTACAACATGAAAAGCAATCAAACTTTAATTTATTTCAAATAAAAATCATGTAAGAACATAAAGCACATAGCAAGTTCTCACAACATAACAAGCATGGACCTTAAATTGAATATGGCTGAATGTATATGCATAGACTCAACACTTAAATTAAATCATGTTCTTAATCAGAAATCATTTTAGAATTTGTTTCCCTAATTTTCTTCTAAAAATCCGAGACATACACTTCAAGAGATCATGATCATTTTATTTAAAAATTGACATGCATGTATTTAATGCATGTAGATCAAGCCATGGATTAACACAAGTCAAGACAAAAAAATCATTTTTTTTAAGTAAGAAAGGGTAAGGCCGAGACATGCATTAAAAGAAAACATACTCTTTTCATCTAAAATTAGCATGTATCCACATAGATCAAGTAGATCAAGTTGTGAATCCAAACATAAAGACACAACTAGAAGACAAAATCATTTTGGGTAGAAAGGGACTCAAAACCGAGACATACTTGGAGAAAACATTAAAGCTTTCGTTTCAAAAATTACATGAAAAGCTTATAATCAAACAAAATTAAAGATCCAAACACGATTCAAAGACAAAAATTGTTTTTAGATGGAAAAAGAGACTAAAACCGAATCAAGATTGAAACGAAATCAAGGATCAATACAAGAATCAAAGATCAAGGCATACAAGGGTGCAAGGCCATCATCATGAACCATCATGCAAGGACCAAAAATCAAGATAAATTTGGATCAAACATTCACTCACCCACTAAACATACAAACACCTTTTGATCTATGGTTTTAAGCTTGAAAACCAAACATGCAAGAAGGTCTACATCAAATTCACAAAGATCACCAACAAAGCTTTAGATCTAGAAGAAAAACACCAAGATCAACACCAACCGAATCACACTATACTTATTACAAATTAATTCAGGTCTTTAAAAGTCCATGGTTAACAAAATCAACATATAGAAGCATCTTTCAAAACATAGAATGAACATGCAAGGAAAGAAACAAAGATTACAAGGTTACAAATCAACTATTTCTAATTCTTCTAGGTCTTCGGTTTATACCAAAAGGATAGGTCTTCAACGCTTTGCTCTTCAAAGAAATTCCTAGGCTTAGGGTGGATCTCCTCTCTTTCATCCTTCCTAAACCTCACGGTTTTCCTCTTCTTCTTTCTCTCTATCTTTCTACTTTCTTAATTTTAGTCTAAGAGTGTAAGGAGCTCTTAGACTTAGTGTTTGGTGGTGTTTGGGTGAAAGAGTGAAGAAATGAAGTGGAGAATGGATGAAAGGAAACTAAGGCCAAGTCTTATATAAAGAATTCAAGGTTTTCCTATTTTCTCCTTCAAATAATTCGGCCATAAGCTTGGGAGGAGGGGTAGATTCGGTGCTCTATCAAAGTTGCATGGGTGGAGATGATCACTTGCCAAGGAGACAAGGTAGGAGACATAAGGCTTAGGGTTGCATTCTAGGCTTTTGACTTAGGGTTCTCCTTAGGTTTTAACTATGTAGTTAGGGTTTAGTTAGGAATGGGTTTGGTTTTGGTTACTTAGTTACTTGGTCTCCACTCTTAGGAATTTCTAGGTTTCTTACTCACTCATCTATTTACACGACACACACTCACATATACACATGCATTCCCACCACCCTAACACGTATCACTCACATGCATACACACTCTCACCTACTTACACGTCCAACACACACATACATGCATATTCCCATACTCATGCATTCACACTTACATTCACACATTACACATATATATGCACATACAATCACTTTCATTTACTTATTAAATCCTAAGCATACATGCATGCAAGAACGTACATACACATAAAAATTACTCATGCATAGAAATTATGTTCACACTTAAAATATCAAGCACATATAGGAAATCATTCAGGCACAAAAGTCATAGCAATATTAAAATACCTAGTACACATTTATAAAAATTCAAAACATCTTTCAAAATAAATTCCAGGACCATAACTGGAAAATCATTCTTTAAAAATCATTCACTACTTGAGAATGTGATTTAAGAAATTTATTTTGGAAAATATTCTTTGAAAACACTTTTGTCGAAAATAATTGTCTTTAGTATTTTGAATTAATACGAGGAATTTGCGGGGTGTTACATTCTCCCCAACTTAAAGATTTCTCGTCCCCGAGAAATACGTCATGGATTGGGCAGCAGAGCACGAAGTTCTCACATCACCTTGACTTCTGTAAGAGTATCTTCCTCTGACTTTGGGTTCGTATTCCCCTTTTCACTGGTCGAATTTGTTTTGCCGTGTTCCTCGTTTGTTGCCTTTGGACGAAGAAGTTCCACTCGTACCATCATTTGCATGTCGGATCAGGTTAAGTCTAACGGACTAACCGAAGAAGACGTCGCTCGCTTAGCTGATCGTCGTCACAAAAGTCCCACCATAGGTACAGACTTAGGGGAAATCAGACAAACGAAATTTCATACATCTCCAAAAGCATAGGGTTTCACCTAAAAATCCTTAAATACTCTCTATTCACTATTATTCGGGTTCCTGCTACCCCACCATAATCACTCCTCTCTTCTGTTCTCCTTCGAATTCTAGGGTCTTCATCTATCGTTTCTCATACTTAAGGGATTCATACTTTCCTAAACAACCTCCCCTTTCTCCTTAGGCTCACCCTAAGCATAAACTAAACCCGTCATGTTCACCGTCTAAACCTCTACTTATGGTATATGGAAATTCTTAATCCTCAAGCTTCCCTTAAAATTCCTCTAAGGACCGGTAACATACTCCTCTTTTTCCTCCTTGTGACTCCCCAACTTTAATTCAACTTATATCTAAATCCATTGTGGTTTTTCATCCTCACTTAACTTAAACAATCTCTCCTTTCTTACTCACTCAAACCTAAATTATTTGGGGTGATTATGGCATTTCCAACTCCACATCCTAGACTGAAGAGGCTTAAATAGGATCGATAGAGCTACAGTTTGATAGAGGTGTATGAAGAAAGGGTACGAGTTTCAATAACAAAAACTGCTTTGTCGAAGCAATTCAACAAGTACAGAATCCCAGGTAGGATATGCTATACTCTCAAGGGTACTAACTATCCTTGTACGAGAGGATAGGCTAAGGTCGACATTCCTAAGCCTAACAATCACTAATGAAACGTCAAGGGTACTAAGTCTTGATCTCAGAATCTACTCATTCAAGCTATGGCACCCAAAAGGTTTCTTAAACTAACACGGTTGATACTATGCTACAATTAGTCTCAGGAAAGCTTAACCTTACGCTCCTATCCTGACACAGAGTCACACAAACAAAGCATGTAAGCCCATGCTTAAGGCCGCTAAGGATTACCATAAGCTCTGATACCATTCTGTAACAGCCCGATTTTCGTAAACCAAAATATTTACTCAAGGTTGCAAAAATTGAGGCCAGATTTTTTTTTTGTAAACACATTGTTGAAAATTCATCGTTGCATTTAAAAGTCCTTTTGCTGAAAACTGAGTTGTTACTAAAGAATTTATTTTCATAAAACTTTCGGTTTCATAAAAATACTTATTTCCAAATCATCATGATATTTTTCAAAAGATTACATTGTTCGATTTTCCAAAAAGAAGTACACCTCAATACAGATGTAAAAACTTAGCTTGCATACAAGAGTGGCACATTGCTTGGTAATCCTTTACACAAATCATATCCTAAACTAAGTTTACTACTACTGCTTTCGCTACGTAACTCTGATGAAGACCACCGGATGGAGCTTCCCTTCTCTTTGCACCGTTCCTTCATCTCCGAAAGTGAAGTCACCTTGCTGAATTCCAGCCTCACTTCATTTAGAGTGATGAACTCCACGTGATGCTCCGTCTGCCCGTTGCGATATCAGCAGCACCAATATAACAACGAACAGAAGAGAGTAAGCGATCCGAACGACGAATCGTCGACGGTGTGGAATTACGATAGGCGAGATAATAGGACAAATACATATCACACAAACACACAACAATTAAACCAACATGCAAACAGATTGTTCTTATTTCAATTTATTCTTAACCATTATTGTTTCCTTCTTCATTCTTCCACTTTTATTCCCTCTCCCCCTCATGGGGCGTGATCTCATTTCCACGTTTTCATTCTCAACTTCTTCCTCTTTTTCCACACATCTCAACTCTCACGCTTATGTATACAAATCTTTTTTTTTTCTTATAATGTTTTATCGAATTATAACCACCGATGATCAGGGGAGTTAGAGGATCATCGAGGTACGCGTCTCTTTCGTAGTTAGCACTCACGTTTCAAGCCTACATCTCCTCGGCCAACCAACCACCTAGTCGGAAGCAAACAGGAGTACAGGACCTTTACCGTGCGGGCACGACAGCTGTCAATCACAAGTGGTCCCAGACCAGGAGGCTCAGCCTCAATATCAATAATAACATGGCACACTGCCCTGCAGTGGTGAACACGATGCCCCACTCCAGTCCCTCTCACTGTTCTCGATTTGCAATCTAGGGGGCGACAGTAGGTTTCTAGTGGGCCCGCAGAACTTACCACGACATTGGACCCAGTCCCCACCACGTTAGTGCGCCACTTATGGAGTTCGTTCTGCCCAGAAACATACTCTAGACTTCTTGACGTTTCACCGTCATCGTCCTCCCCTAATGCAATCTCGTCCTAAGTATCCGCAGATACCTATCGTTCCTTCCTCTCCACTACTTCGCACTCTCATCGCTCACCGCGTATGTCTTTTAAGTCTTTTATCTTTTAATTATCCTAAGGTCGGCCCGTCCTTCATACAACCCTTCAACGAGTCCCGACCACTAACTTGGCACAACCTTTCACTCTTCAAATCTCACATAGCACAGAGCTGGGATCACATCACGAATTCACATTTCACAATCTCATTCATCAATCCTTCCTCAAAATAACCTTACAAAATTTTTACCAAACATCCTTTCACAACTTTTTCATAAAACCTTTCGCAAAATTTCATTTCAAAATCTTTTCTCAAACAGTCCGCTCAACACCATCTCAGAACCTTTTTAAATCCTTCTTTCCTAAACATTTTCATAAAATTCTCTTTTTGAAATTCACGTTTTGGGTGAGTGTTAATGGAGGAGCAAGCTCAACTCAACACTAAGCTTCTTCCCAAAACGTGAACGAGGTATCACACCTCAAATTTACTTCCACATCTCTCCTCCCAGCTCTAGCTCGTTTTCAACATCAGTATCATTTCATTCTTTTCCCCACTCACTCTTATCTCTGTTTTCTTCCTCTTTATTCCTTTCTCATTATACACTAACTTTCACTCTTATTACTTTCACAACTCATTCCTATTATTTTCGTTCCTTTATTCAGGACGTGACAAACGTCCCTCTACACATTATTCAGACCTATCAACAGCATTCAATTTCAACATACATAAATAAATAAATAGAGGTAAACATACTATCCACACAATCCGCACACAACAATAAGGTGGTCTTTGTCGCATTCATATAAGTGGCCACACAATCAAACAATTGCCACTTATACTACTGACTCCAACCACTTAATCCCGACCTTTGAGATGGTACGGGACGTCCTAAATCACTTAAATACCACAGTGTCTTAGGATAGCTTCTCTCACCTGAGGTCCAGCTGTTTATTGTGTATCGTCACCTCGGATCCTTTTGTGCTGCTGACTGCCCCAATCCTTGTCTTTAAGGTTTCCTCGTACTAAACACAATACTATACGTTATTATCTTGTATTAAGAAAATCTTTTCTTAGTTTGTGACACTTTCCTCTCTTAACCAAAAGACTTAGAACGCTAGGGTTTTATCAAAAAATTTCTCATATTTTTCTAGCACTTTAATTATTTTAAAACCATTTGAAAACATTTAATAAAATGGTTTAAATCAATTTGTGTGGTTGCTGGTCCATTTTGGACAGCTCCTTAAACTTTGTTCGAAAACACCGAAAAATTCACCGGTTTTCGATCCGGGGTTTTTTTTTTAAAATCAATTTCCTTTTTGAAAACCAAACTTTGAGTTTCATGAATTCAATTTTTAAAATCAAAAACTGATTTAATAAACTAGGACAGCAAAGAAACGTTTTACAAAAATCAATTTTATAAAACCCGAAAACATCGAAAACTCTTTATTTCAAGTTAATTCTTTAAAACTTAAGTTCTTATTAGAAAAACAAGTCACAAACACAATCTCACTAACTTAAATAAATTAAATCAAATTAAGTGCACAACTACGCATGCATACGGTCACAACATATTTCAATCACATAAAGACTCATTCAATTTTAATCCAAACCAACATTCAGTCTTAAGAAAACATTTCACAAATTAAACATTGAATCATACACAAACTCAAAACCATTTCATTTTCATAACACAATTTACTTAAGCATACTTTAACACATACACCGAACACGTGCACACACATAATTATTTAAGCATCTAGTTAACTTTAGGAGCACTTTATTTTATAAAATGAAAGCATTTAAACATATATAGACCCATAATCCGAATATATGCACATCAATAATTTCACTTAAACATACAACTTATTCCTAATCGATTATTTTACAAGAGACATGCATTATTTCTAGGTTATTTCATGGAAAAGAATCCTAACCTAATTATCATGCACAAATTGAAACCACACACATCCGGCAATATTCATGCAATCATCAAACACACATAAATCATGCAATTATTTTCCTCTTCTTTCTATGAAATTCGTGAGCTACAACTTAAAAAGCAATCAAACTTTAATTTATTTCAAATAAAAATCATGTAAGAACATAAAGCACATAGCAAGTTCTCACAACATAACAAGCATGGACCTTAAATTGAACATGGCTGAATGTATATGCATAGACTCAACACTTAAATTAAATCATGTTCTTAATCAGAAATCATTTTAGAATTTGTTTCCCTACTTTTCTTCTAAAAATCCGAGACATACACTTCAAGAGATCATGATCATTTTATTTAAAAATTGACATGCATGTAGATCAAGCCATGGATTATCACAAGGCAAGACAAAAAAATCAATTTTTTTAAGTAAGAAAGGGTAAGGCCGAGACATGCATTAAAAGAAAACATACTCTTTTCATCTAAAATTAGCATGCATCCACATAGATCAAGTAGATCAAGTTGTGAATCCAAACATAAAGACACAACTAGAAGACAAAATCATTTTGGGTAGAAAGGGACTCAAAACCGAGACATACTTGGAGAAAACATTAAAGCTTTCGTTTCAAAAATTACATGCAAAGCTTATAATCAAACAAAATTAAAGATCAAAACACGATTCAAAGACAAAAATTGTTTTTAGATGGAAAAAGAGACTAAAACTGAATCAAGAATGAAACGAAATCAAGGATCAATACAAGAATCAAAGATCAAGGCATACAAGGGTGCAAGGCCATCATCATGAACCATCATGCAAGGACCAAAAATCAAGATAAATTTGGATCAAACATTCACTCACCCACTAAACATACAAACACCTTTTGATCTATGGTTTTAAGCTTGAAAACCAAACATGCAAGAAGGTCTACATCAAATTCACAAAGATCACCAACAAAGCTTTAGATCTAGAAGAAAAACACCAAGATCAACACCAACCGAATCACACTATACTTATTACAAATTAATTCAGGTCTTTAAAAGTCCATGGTTAACAAAATCAACATATAGAAGCATCTTTCAAAACATAGAATGAACATGCAAGGAAAGAAACAAAGATTACAAGGTTACAAATCAATTATTTCTAATTCTTCTAGGTCTTCGGTTTATACCAAAAGGATAGGTCTTCAACGCTTTGCTCTTCAAAGAAATTCCTAGGCTTAGGGTGGATCTCCTCTCCTTCTTCCTTCCTAAACCTCACGGTTTTCCTCTTCTTCTTTCTCTCTATCTTTCTACTTTCTTAATTTTAGTCTAAGAGTGTAAGGAGCTCTTAGACTTTGTGTTTGGTGGTGTTTGGGCGAAAGAGTGAAGAAATGAAGTGGAGAATGGATGAAAGGAAACTAAGGCCAAGTCTTATATAAAGAATTCAAGGTTTTCCTATTTTCTCCTTCAAATAATTCGGCCATAAGCTTGGGAGGAGGGGTAGATTCGGTGCTCTATCAAAGTTGCATGGGTGGAGATTATCACTTGCCAAGGAGACAAGGTAGGAGACATAAGGCTTAGGGTTGCATTCTAGGCTTTTGACTTAGGGTTCTCCTTAGGTTTTAACTATGTATTTAGGGTTTAGTTAGGAATGGGTTTGGTTTTGGTTACTTAGTTACTTGGTCTCCACTCTTAGGAATTTCTAGGTTGCTTACTCACTCATCTATTTACACGACACACACTCACATATACACATGCATTCCCCCCACCCTAACACGTATCACTCACATGCATACACACTCTCACCTACTTACACGTCCAACACACACATACATGCATATTCCCATACTCATGCATTCACACTTACATTCACACATTACACATATATATATGCACATACAATCACTTTCATTTACTTATTAAATCCTAAGCATACATGCATGCAAGAACGTACATACACATAAAAATTACTCATGCATAGAAATTATGTTCACACTTAAAATATCAAGCACATATAAGAAATCATTCAGGCACAAAAGTCATAGCAATATTAAAATACCTAGTACACATTTATAAAAATTCAAAACATCTTTCAAAATAAATTCCAGGACCATAACTGGAAAATCATTCTTTAAAAATCATTCACTACTTGAGAATGTGATATAAGAAATTTATTTAGGAAAATATTCCTTGAAAACACTTTTCTCGAAAATAATTGTCTTTAGTATTTTGAATTAATACGAGGAATTTGCGGGGTGTTACACAGTTTCCATGGTTGACCAATAATAACCAGCTCTCAAAATTTTCCTTGCCATGGTATGCCCACTGGCATGGATTCCAAAAGATCCTTCATGTACATCTCAGATTATTTGCTTGGCCTCTTTAGCTTCAACACATCTTAGAAGAGCTTGATCCACATTTCTTTTATACAAAATACCTCCATCTAGCAAATAGCTCATTCCCAACCTGCGGAGAGTTCTTTTATCATTCTCGGTAGAAACCACAGGGTATTCTTGACTTCGAAGGTAATTCATGATGTCATGGAACCATGGATTCCCATCTTTCTCTTCTTCTATAACATGTCAATGTACTAGCCGATCTCGAATCTTTATCTGTATGAGAGGCACCTCTTGGCCTCTACTAATTACAAACATGGAAGCTAATGTTGATAGTGCATCTGCCAACTGGTTATCTTCTCTGTGGATGTGATGGAAAGTTATTTCTTCGAATTGCTCCATTAAACTTCTGATGCGATCCCGACACGGGATGAGTTTGAAATCTTTGGTCTCCCAATCACCACGGAGTTGGTTCACCACCAAAGCCGAGTCTCCAAAGACTTCAAGCACCTTTATATTAAATTCCAATGCAGTCTGGACACCAAGGGCACATGCTTCATACTCTGCAATGTTGTTTGTGCAATCGAAACAGAGTCTAGCTGTGATGGGAGTAAACTTTCCTTCTCGAGAGACCAGCACTGCCCCAATTCCATGTCCCAGAGCATTGGATGCCCCATCAAAAACTAAAGTCCACTTCTCACTTTCCTCTTCAGGTGTGCTAAAGATAGTCATGATATCTTCATCTGGAAAATCCATCTTTACTTGCTCATATCCTTCAACTGGTTGATGGGCCAGGTAATCTGCCAAGACACTTCCTTTGATAGCTTTTTGAGTAACATACACTATCTAGAATTCTGATAACATCATATGCCAACGAGCAATTCTTCTTGTGAGAGCCGGTTTCTCAAAAATATATTTTATCGGATCCATTTTGGAAATTAACCAGGTGGGATAATTCAACATGTATTGCCTCAGTCTACGAGTAGCCCAAACTAAAGCACAACAGGTCTTCTCAAGCAATGAGTATTTCACCTCACAACTTGTGAACTTCTTGCTTAAGTAGTAGATGGCTCTCTCTTTCTTTCCAGTTTCATCATGCTGGCCTTGCACACAACCCATGGATTCCTCCAAAACTGTCAGGTACATAATGAGGGGTCTACCAGGCACTGGCAGCACCAATATTGGAGGATTTAACAACTATTGCTTTATCTTCTCAAAAGCTTTTTTGACAATCTTCATTCCACTCTACTTTTTGATCTTTCCTGAGCAATTTGAACATTGGTTCACAAGTTGCTGTCAATTGAGAAATGAATCGAGATATGTAATTTAATCTGCCCAGAAATCCTCGAACTTCTTTCTCAGTTTTGGGAGAAGGCATGTCCATTATTGCTCTCACTTTGTCGGGATGAACCTCGATTCCCTTTTGGCTGACAATAAATCCGAGAACTTGTCCTGACTGAGCCCCAAAGGTGCATTTCAAAGGATTCAACTATTGGTTTTGGCCTCAAAATCTCGAGAGGGGGGTGAATCGAGTTTTATTAATGTATTCTAAAAACCGTTACAAATTAAAAAATGTTTTGAGACGGAGAGATTAAGCGTTTGAAACGAATCGTGAAAACGATAGATAAAATAATTCGAGTTGCTCGGAAACGTAAAAATTGAAATAAGCGGAAATTAAAAGAGATAGGGATAGAAAAGCTTGCACCGGTGAATTTTATACTGGTTCAGCCTTCCCGTCGAAAGGCCTAGTCCAGTCCCCAAGCGACCCGCCTGAGAGTTCTTATACCAAGCAATAGAGCCGCACCCTATTACAACCAAGAGCACCCCACACACTACTAGGAACCTCCGTTCGCTAGGGGCCTCAATCACACAGCAGGGTTCCTCACCCTACGAACGCCTCAACGTTCAACTATGGGATTCTCTCCCTACCACTAAGGTTTAGAACAATTGATGTGAGTGATTACAACAAGTATCACGTGTTCTCAAAACACAGATTCTACAATAAGCTCTATGATAATGAAGTAGTTGTTTCTCTAGGAGTTACTCAGCCAACAAGGATTTTTTTCTTCAAAAATTTGAACATGAAAAGTAGAAGACTTGAGAAGAAGAAGAGAGAAAACGTGCAGCTCGGAAAATGAATGAATGAATGAATGAACGATCGAATTGAATGTTCGAGTGATTTTGTTTTTAAAATAGAAAATGTTTTAGAATCAAAAAGGATTTAGAATAAGTAAAACAAAATCAAAATAAAATAAAATAGGATTTGAAATAAGTTTTAAAATCAAAACTAAATCAAAATGATTTACAAAATAAAATAAAGATTTGATTCTTAAAACCAAAAAGGAAATAGTTCAAATTTAAAATCATTTTCGAATTTTATAAAATAAATCAGAATCTTTTATATAAAAACAAATCAGGAAATAATCAAAATGATTCTGACACGTTTTTCAATAAAAATGAAGTAATCGATTACTTTCTGAAGGTAATCGATTATTCCTTCAAAAATAGAAATTCTTAAATTCATTTGAAAACCATGTAATCGATTATACCAATAATAGTTAATCGATTACACCACTCCTGTTCAATGTATGATGCAACTCATTATAATCGATTACACTTGACCAATTAATCGATTACCGAGCCTCTGATATGCATATGATGCAACATCATGTAATCGATTACTATAGAGCTTGTAATCGATTACTAAGCCTCTGAAAAAATATATGATGCAACAATTATAATCGATTACTTGAGCCAGGTAATCGATTACTCCCATAAGAAAGTAATTGATTAACAAGTTTCATTTAATCGATTACAACCTCTCTAATTTTTCTATGATGCAACAAAGTTAATCGATTACTTGAGAAGATAATCGATTACTCTCTCTTGCAAACATACAAATATACAGAGTTTTGTAACATCAAGTATTTTCACTAAGATTAAATGCAGAAAACACTTTTTCATGCAAAAACACGTTTTTCTTCTTCTCTCTTAAAATGAAAAACTTATTGGCTTTTGTAACTCTTAAAGAAATAAAACTCCATTACCTTAAAATTGATCTAAGGAGAAGGTTTCTAATCTATGCCTTGCTTGAATCTTCAATCTTGAATATGGATGACACTTGAGAGCTTGAACTTGAGTTGGCTTGCTATGATCAAAACAATTTCTTGAACTAAACTTGAAGTCCATAGAGAGTTTGAAGCATGTCTTCCAACTAGCTTGACTTCCAACACTCCCCCTTTTTGATGATGACAAACAACCATTCTGATATGCTCTTTATTATCTGCATCACAAGTGTTATACAAGCAAAAACATATATATACATAACAATAACCTTCCTTAGAACAATAATCACAAGGAATAAATTAATCCATATTATCTCCCCCTGTATAGATGCATAAAATATATCACTTCGAAAAAGATTTGCATCTTCAGAGTATCTCTCAACCTGTATGAATCAATCACAATATTAGAATATTTCTCCCCCTTTTGTCATCATCAAAAAGCTGTGCTATCTCCCCCTGAAACACTGAGAAGACGCATCAAAAGAGGTGAGAGATAAACATAATCACATACTCAAAAGAGGTGAGAGGCAGAAGTTAAACCAATTTCTCTACGAATGAAAAAGAAATTTTCTTTTGGAAGCGGTTTCGTAAAGATATCAGCCAACTGCCGCGAAGTATCAACATACTCAATAATACAATCACCCTTTTGAATATGATCACGAATAAAATGGTGTCGAATCTCTATATGCTTAGTGCGAGAATGTTGCATTGGGTTTTTGGTAATACTAATAGCACTGGTATTATCACATTTTATGGGAATGTGATTTAGACTTACACCGAAGTCTAGGAGTTGCTGTTTTAACCATAAGATTTGTGCACAACAGCTACCCACGGCGACATATTCAGCCTCAGCTATAGATAGGGCCACACTAGACTGTTTCTTGCTAGCCCATGATACCAATGAATTGCCATGAAGATGACAAGTGCCGCTAGTGCTTTTTCTATCTACTTTGGAGTCAGTCAAGACAGAATCAGAATACCCAACAAGATTACATGAATATCCTTTGGGGTACCATAAACCCATATCAGTTGTGCCAGACAAATATTTCATTATACGTTTGGCAGCAACCATGTGCGTTTCTTTTGGATTCGATCGAAAACGGGCACAAAGACACACACTAAACATTATATCGGCCTACTTGCCGTTAAATAGAGAAGGGATCCGATTATACCTCGATATTTAGTGATTTCTACGGATTTACCTCCTTCATCTTTGTCCAAATAGCAAGAAGTGCTTATAGGTGTTGCTACTGCCTTGGCCTTATCCTTGCCAAATCGCTTCAATAGCTCCTTGTAGTACTTTGTTTGGCTAATGAAAATCCCATCCTTTGCTTGCTTTATTTGCAATCCCAGGAAAAAGTTCAGCTCGCCCATCATAGACATCTCGAACTCTTCCTGCATCATACTCGAAAATTCCTTGCAAAGGATTTCATTAGTAGCACCGAAAATAATATCATCTACATAAATTTGAACTAAAAGAATGTCATTTCCTTTCTTTTTAATAAAAAGTGTGTTATCAACCTTCCCTCTTTCAAAATTATTTTCTAATAAAAATTTGCTAAGACGGTCATACCATGCTCTAGGAGCTTGTTTGAGTCCGTACAAAGCCTTTTTCAGTTTAAAAACATAATCCGGGTGTTCATAACTTTCAAAGTCGGGAGGTTGACACACATAGACTTCTTCATTTATAAAACCATTAAGAAAGGCACTCTTTACGTCCATCTGATATAATTTAAAATCTAAAATGCATGCAAAAGCTAAAAGCAGTCAATGGCTTCCAACCTAGCAACAGGGGCAAATGTTTCCTCATAATCTATCCCCTCTTCCTGGTTGTAACCTTGTGCAACTAACCTAGCTTTGTTTCGAACAATTAAACCAGCCTCATCAAGTTTATTTTTATAAATCCACTTAGTTCCAATAATCGGATGAGACTCAGGCCTAGAAACAAGTTCCCACACCTGATTTCTTTCGAATTGGTTTAATTCCTCTTGCATTGCAAAAAGCCAATGCTCATCAAGCGTAGCCTCAGAAATATTCTGTGGCTCCACTTGAGAAACAAACGCAAAGAAGTTACACAGATTGCTAATAGAATTGCGAGTACTTACACCTTTTGTGATGTCACCTATGATTTGATCAATGGGATGGTGCCTTGACGTTCTCCATTCCTTAGGCAAATCAGCATTGAGATCCAAGGATTGTTCTTGATTTTTCTCCTCAACTGTTTCAACTGATTTTCCATTGCTTTCGGAATGCTCCTTTCTTTTAGCATTTGGATCCTCATCCTCATCAATGAATAAATCTCCAAGAATACCTGAAATTTCATTAACAGATACCTTTCCCAACTTTCTGGGATCGGATTCCTCAAATGATACATGAATAGATTCTTCAATAGTATTACGAGATTTATTGTAAATCCTATATGCATTGCTCGAAACAGAATATCCAAGGAATATGCCCTCATCAACTCTAGCCTCAAAACTTCCTAGATTTTCTCTACCATTATTATGCACATAACATTTACATCCAAAAATACGAAAATGGGAAATATTTGGTTTTCTCCCCTTGTACAGCTCATAGGGGGTTTTCTTTAAAATAGGCCTTATTAAAACACGGTTCATAACATAACAAGCTGTACTCACTGCATCGGCCCAAAAATATGCAGGCAAATTCATGTCATTAAGCATTGTTCTAGAAAGCTCTTTTAATGAACGATTTTTCCTCTCCACAACTCCGTTTTGCTTAGGAGTTCTTGGAGCTGAAAAATAATGCTTAATTCCATGTTTTTCGCAAAATTTTTCAAAAAGATGATTTTCAAATTCTCCACCATGATCAGTTTTAATGGATGCAATGTGTAACACCCCACATTTTTCCCGTACGTGCGTAAACGATTTCGTCGAAATAAACCTTAAAGTTTTGCGATAAAAGAGATTTTCAGAAAAAATATTTTATGTGAGAAAGAAATGAAATGATGATTTTCATGGATTTTTATAAACCAAATGTTTTTATAAAAGAGAAGTGAATAGTTTTGTTGATTTGATTTATAAGAAATTGGTGGTGATTTTATTTAAAAAGTGATTTTTATTTGAAATGAAGTTTTTGGGTCTGTTAACTTTAAAAATTTGTAACTTTTTAACCGTAACTTGGATTTTTACGATCTTTATATCAAAACGATCGTCTTAAAAAGTAGATTTTGAAAATGTAATTTTGAGAATTTTTTGGGTTGATTTATAAAAATTTATTTTCAGAATTATAAAATACGACTTTTCGAATTTGTATTCCAAAGAAAATAGACTTATTGAATTGGCTTGAATTTTTAAGTGATATGTGCTTGCTGTATGATGCATGAAATTAATTGTATGAGTGTGATTCCTTATGAAATGATTGCATGATTGTATGAATTAACAATTAGAATGTTTAAGTAAATGAGATTAAGAAAATAAAATGTAAATTGTGTGTGTATGTGTGCATGAGTATGATACGGTTTATGTATATGTATGTATGTGTGTTGTATGTGTGTATGTATGTATGTATAGACTAGGACTAATTTTCTAGAAACTTAGAGAATAAGAAACTTGAACCAAGCTAAGTTAGAACCAAACCAAACTAATGTCTAAACCTTAACTATTTCCTAACTAATATTTAGCCCTAAAGTGACCCCTAGACCTAGACTATGCTACCTTGTCCCCTTAGTTTTGATAAAATCCACTCATGCATATTTTTGTGATGCCAAAATCGTCCCTCCCATTGTGTGTAACCAAACCATCAACCAAGGGAAAAAGAGGGATTAGTTCGTGGCTTATTTATACAAGGTGCCTTAGTACATTTTTACTTCACCAATTTCATTTCCACTTCCAAACACAAGCACACTCTAAGAGATCCATTCTACTCTTAGAGAAAGAAAAAGAAAAGAAATAGAGAGAAAGAGAGAGGAAGTAGGCCGTGAGGATAAGAGAGAAAGAAGAAGGAGATCCAAGTTCAACCAAGTCTTTCCTTGTAGATCAAGAGTGTTAGAGCTAGAAGAACTAACCCTTTCATGGTAGAAATTGAAGATCAAGATGAAGAGTTGTAATAGTTTAGTTTTCTTTTTCTAGTTTATAGATCTTTGTTCTTTCTTCTTGCATGTCTTATTTTATGGTTTTAAAGATGATTCTATATGTTGTTATTATTTGATCTTGGACTTTAAGGACTTAACATAATTTTGTAATATGTTAGATTTGATGCTTTGTGTTTCGGTTGAGTTTTCTTAAAGGATCTAATAATTTTCTTCACTAAATCTTCAAAGATCTAAAGAAAAACTAAGATTTTTATGGAACCTAAAATAAATCTCTTTGCATGTCTATTTTCCTTCTCTAAACCGTGGACTATTTGTGTTTATTTGAGGATTTGGTAAATAAATCCATGATCTAAACTTGTTTGTTTATAAAGTGTAATTTTTGGTTTTTGCATGTTAAATCTTTGTGCTAAAATTATGATCTATGTGTATTTCCATGAATGATTTCATGATCTAAATTTAATTTGTAAAAAGGTTTAATTATTTAGCTTTGCATGTTGAATCTTCTTGCTAGATCTTGATCTATGATGTGTTTTCATGACTACGTGATGAATAAAAATATAATATAAACTTGATTTGTGAAAAAGTTTAAGTTCCTAGTCTTGCATGTTGATGTTATTATTTGATTTAAGTGTGTGCATGTAATTACCTTTATTTGATGTGTGAAAAATGTTTAGACCTTTGATTTACATGTTAATTTTTAAGAGAAAAATCATGTTTTTATTTTGTGGTTGATTCGGTTTTAAAGAAAGATTAAAGAAACTAAGTTTTAAAAAAAATGATTTTTGAATGAAAACTTGTTTTGATCTATGTGTTTGATTGTGTGTATGTTTTATTTTTTTTAGAAGGCCATTCGGCCATGATTAATAAATAATAGGATCCATGCTTTTTGTTTTGTAAAAAGTTGATACATGTATGTTTTAAGAATAGACCTAATGATTTTAAGTATATACATGTCATTTTTAAAGGTTTAAAGTGTAACTTTGATTTTTCTAAATGATGAACTTGAATTTATTTTGTGTATGCTAAAAGTGTTTGAAAAAGATTTTGTTATAATAAATGTTATTGCATGATGTTTTAAAAATGAGCCTTAAATACTAATATAATTTGATTTGATTTTTATGTGTGTTGAAAAATTAAAACATTGTCTTTTGCATGTTGACTTTAAGCCATCCTAGGTATTAGGTAGGAGACTATGTTGTCCCTCATATAGGTTGTATGCATCATGAGGTTAAATGAATTTAAGATTTCAAAAGTGCATGCATGAATTAATTAATTTTAAAAGAAAATGTGTGTAAATTGTTGTGTTGATTTTGTTTTAAAAATGAAATTAAAATTTGCTAATTTTTCCATGGCATGCTCACGGTTTTCATTATAAAATAAAGAAAATAATTTCCTGATTTTAATTGTGCATTAAATCTTTGCAAACTGCATGTGTGTAGTTCGGTCAATACATGTTTAAATTGGTTGGATAATTGTCTTCATGAAATGACTTAGGATTATGACTATGTTCTAGGTGCTATGTGTTTGAACGAGGATGATGTGTGTTTACTTTTAATAAAAATAAATAAGTTGATTTGATCATGTGGAAGGAATTTTTGGTAATGTTGATTCAATGATTTTTAGTTTTAAAGTTTATTTGTGATTAGAAATTATTAAACATGTGTAATTCGGTTTTGTTGAATTAATTAAAAGGATTAAGTTAAATTATTTTCTTAAGAATAATTGAATCAGTTTATTATAATTTAATTGATGATTTTAAATAATTAAAAATGTGACTTTCTGTGTACATGTTTGTGATTGATTTGTATGCTTTGAAATATGTATGTGATTGTTCTTGTGTTAATTGAATGTGTTTGTTTTGAATACTGTTTGAGAGATTTATTTGTGAAAAATGTTTTGTTTAAAAAAGTGTGATTTAAATAACTTAAATTGGTTTGAAAATTTTAAAGAACCTTCTTTCATTTGATGATTTGTGAAATTTAGAAATTAAATAAATTAATCTGATTGGTTTTGAAGTTTTACCTTCTTGAATTTTGTATTTGATTTAATAAAGATTTTTAAAGAGTTGTTTTTCATTCAATGATTAAAGAAATTGATTTTTTAATCAAAGTGTTTTAAGTTAAGATAAATGGATTTTATTTTGATAAAGAGATTGTTTTCAAAGTTTTCCTGAAAACCTGTTTATTTGATTTGGATTTGAAATTTTTGGATATTGGCAATGTGTTTCCAAGAAAGAAATTAAAAAGTATTTTCAAAACAAAATTAAGAATTTACGTAAATCGTTTCTAACGCACGGGGAAAAATGTCTAGTTCGGGTGTCGGACGCGAAGGAAACGTAGCAAGGTTAGCGACTGGAAATCTTGGAAAGTTTTTGGATGTGTCATCATCCAGGTGAGTGAGAGTGCTGTGATCCCGTAACGTGGTTGCTCGTAATTCGAGTAGACGGATTGCGAGAGTACTGCGAATTAGGCAATGTAGATGTTGTGCTAAATGTTTATCTGTTCTGTTTGCATACTAAATGTTTATTTATTGTGCATACCTTATTTTGTTGAGAAATTATTTGAATGTGTTGGGATAGTGAAATGATGATGATGGAACCGTGAAAGTATTAAGATAAATCTAAAAGAGAAAAGAGAAATAAACAAGAACATGAGAAATAATTGAGAAGGAAATAAGTGATGAGATGCGAATGAAGAGAAAGTATGAGAAAGGATTGAGGAAGAGATAAAACATGACGCGAATAAAACTGAGGAAGAAGTAAGTCATGAGATGAATGAATTGTAAAAGATATGAAGAGTTGAGATTTGAAAGAGAACGTGGTTATGAAAGTGAGATGTGGTTTGAATGGAGATGTGATTCCTCGTTCATGTTTTTGGAAAGAAGCCTGGTGTTGAGTTGAGCTTGCTCCTCCATTAGCACTCATCCAAAAATGTGATTGTTTTTGAAAAAGGTTTTGAAAATAGATTTTTGAAAAGCTTTTGTGAAAATGATATTTTGTGAAAGTTTTTGGAAACATTATTTTTGAGAAAGTTTTGTGAAAGGATTTATGAAATGAGGTTTCTGAAAATGTTTTGTGAAGTAAAAGTTTTGTGAAATCATGTTTTCAAAAAAAAAAAAGTTTTGCGAAAAGATATTTTGAGAAAGGCGAGGAAAAGATGCTGATGATGTTGATGAGAAATATGCTGAGAATGAGCTTATGAGAATCTTGATAGTGAGATGAAAGTGTTATGAGGCAGGATGCCATTGTGATTTAGGGGGACGGATTGCGATTAGTGGTCGGGCTTCGTTGAAGGGATGCACCAAGGACGAGCCGACTGTTAGGACTAAAGCCGCTAATTAAAACTTAAAACTTTAAAAGACTTTAAAAGACATTTACAAACGCGGTGAGGTATGAGCGTCGTATCGAAGTAGTGGAGAGGAAGGAACCATAAGTATCTGCGGATACTTAGGAGGAGATTGCATGAGGGGAGGACGATGACGGTGAAACGTCAAGAAGTCTAAAGTGCTTTTCTAGGAAGACAAACTCCACATGTGGCGTACTAACGTGGTAGGGACTGGGTCTAATGTCGTGGTAAGTTGTGCACCGAAACTAGAATTGTACTGTCACCCCCTTGATTGCAAATCTAGAACAGTGGAGAGGGACTGGAACGGGGCATTTGTGATTGCCGCTGAGAGCGTGCCTTGATTATATGATATGAATGATATGAATTGATTTAAGGCTGAGTCCTCCTGGTCTGGGACCATTTGTTTGTGTGACAGCTGTCGTGCCCGCGTGGTAAAGGTCCTGTACTCCTGTTTGCTTCCGACTAGGTTGGGTGGTTGACCGAGGAGATGTAGACGTGTGTGAGCTCAATGATGTTTCCCCCTCATCATTGATGCTAACCGAAACAATAAAACTTAAAAGACAAAAATGTTTCAAAGAAAAGTATATCAAAGCATTAAGCATCGAATAAGGTTTATAAGATGAGGGAATTCTTGGAATAAGTAATAAGTGTGGAAATTATGAGGAAAGAAGGAATGAGAACGGTTGTGAAAGCTCATGAGAAAGATTTTGGGATTGTGATGATAAGAATCTGAGTAAGGTATTTGTGTTCATGATGATGATGGTGATGATTTTATTACTGCTATGAATTGTATATGCTATATGTATTTGTTGATGATTATGTGATTGCATCATGATAAGTATCTAGGTTATACTGTTTTAGTTATATTACCAGTCTGTCTTTATATTCAATCTACCCTGAGACCGCATGGTCAACCCGTTAGTGTTCGGAACACTGACTCTCTCCTACCATGTTGTCATATCGGCAATTGCTGATATTGCAACTGGTAGATGGCGTAGTGTGTAGCGAGCTACCGGTGCTCCTGTAAGGGGAAGTAAGTACGAAGTGACTCTATGGAGGAGATCCCTGAGGCAGCAGACGAGGATGACTCTACTTACAATTGGAGAGCTTCATCAACCAAAGTCCGGAGTTAGACGACAAGTAATAGGAAGCATGACTATAAGCTAGGAATTTCCCTGGCGGAATGTACTCCATTGTAAGTTCTTAGTTACCTAGCTCTATCATACTGTACCCCGGCAAAAGTTTTTATTTAACACTGGTGTTCTGAAATAAGTAAATGGGCTACGTTTTAAATGATGTTTCGAAAACGGGTTTCAAAGTGCGGTGTCTTGTGACATCTCGGTTTGGAACTTGAAAGGGTTGTGCAAAATGAGAACATGAGTTTTAAATGTAACTATGTTTTGAAAACCTAAGTGTTCTCATCTTGTGTAACATTTGTTTTAAAAAAAAATGGCCCTAATTTTCATTACTTTGAGTTTATGTTTTCAAGTTGCCGAATCGGGGTGTTACACAATGCTCAAATGCAATTGGTTTTGAATAATCTTGGCTAGCTTTTTAAATTCATGGAATGCGTCATTTTTATGAGTTATAAAAAGTGTCCATGTATACCTAGAAAAGTCATCCACAACAACTAAACAAAAATAGTTGCCACCAAAGCTTTTTGTTTGACACGGTCCAAAAAGATCCATATGTAAAAGTTCCAAGGGCCTTTGAGTTGAAACAAGGTTTTTTGAAGGAAAAGATGCCCTTGTGAGTTTTGATTTAGAACAAGGATCACATTTTTCAGAAATAGAAAAATTTTGCTTTGGCAGACCAACTACCAAGTTTTTAGAAGAAATTTTATTTAAATGAGCCATGTAGATGTGACCTATTCTACGATGCCATAGCCACGATTCATCCTCTTTACTTAATAAACATTTCGCATCATTTGAGGGTATTGAATTAAAATCAATAACATAAACATTGTTTATCCTGCGAGCAATTAGCTTAATAAGATTATCAATTTTACCCTCGATAATACATCTATCAGAATCAAAGATAACCCTATTGCCCTTATCACACAACTGACTAATACTTAGCAGATTGTGTTTTAGGCCCTCAACATGTAATACATTTTCAATACAAGGGTTAGGAGGTGTACCAATTTTACCGACTCCGAGAATCTTTCCTTGATTTTTATCTCCGAAAATCACATGTCCTTGGTCCTTTGGCACGAGATGCGAGAATTTAGATTTATCTCCAGTCATATGTTTTGAGCATCCGCTATCCAAGTACCACCACGACTTCCTTTCTTCCGGAGTGACCTACAAGCAAAGAGTTCAAGGTTTCTTTTTAGGTACCCATATCTTTTTGGGTCCTTGAGCGTTAGTATAGCCATAGTTTAAATCATGCCACCTTCTAGTTTCATTGTTCGGTTTAACGAACTTCACTTTTCGGTGTATGCATTCATGTGCACCATGACCCTTTTTACCACAAATATGACAAATAATTAAAGGTTTCTTATGATTACTAGCAGGGACAAAAATGGTACTTAATTTCTTTTGATGCCTACCCGGTTGATATCCTAAACCCACTCTATTGAAGAAACACTTTTGTCTCCCTAGCATTAAATTTAGAGTATTTCTACCTTTCGTAAATTTTGCAAGGGTTTCTTTTAAATCCTCAACTTCTTTAACAAGGTCCTTGCAGAATTTACAAGAAGAAGAACTAGCTTTAAATTTAATGTCATTACTCGAGGTGTTTGAAGAATTTTTCAAAGTCAAATTCAGCTCCTTATTTTGATTTTTCAAAAATTCATTTTCTTTAATAAGGTTTTTATTCTTTTCTAAAAGAGAAGCTGAATTTTTCTTTTCTAGAGAAACCAATAAGGATAACCTCATCGATTCCTCATGCAGTTCTTCAAAGGCCTCTTGTAATTCATCATAAGAAAAATTTAGTTCAGTGGTTACCTCATCTCCGTGAGCCATTAAGCATATGTTGGCGGTCTCCTCTTGTTCGTCTGAATCTTCATCCAAACTTCCTTCATTGTCTAACCAAGCCAAGTATGCTTGCTTCCCTTTCTTTGAATTCGAGGTGCCTTTTTCTGAATTCTCTTTCTTTTTCAGCTGGTAGCAATCTGCTCTGATGTGACCAGGCTTGCCACACTCATGACATGTAATGGTTGAGCCTACACTCTTGTTGTTGTCTCTTCTGTTGAAATTCTTCTTCCTCAGAAATTTCTCGAACTTTTTGACTAATAGACCCACGTGTTCATCATTTAACATTTCTTTGTCCGAGTCACTTTCTGTTGCTGGTGCTTCAGCCTTGAAAGCCAAACTTTTGACCTTCTTGTTCTCTTTTCGTGTTGAGCCAATCTTTTTAGCTCGCTTTCGTGCTCTTGTAACTTCCCAAAGAGAGTTGCCAACGTCATAGTTGAGAGATTTCTTGATTCAGCAATCGCCGTCACTTTGGGTTGCCATTCTCTTCCCAAGGACCTTAGGACTTTGTTGATGAGATCCTCATTGGTGAATTTCTTCCCCAATGTCGTCATTTGATTTACAATCATTGTGAAGAGTTTTTGGATCTCTTGAATCGATTATCCATCTTTCATTCTGAATAACTCATATTCACCAGTCAGCGTGTTGATTCTCGATCTCTTCATTTCAGTCGTACCTTCATGCGTGACTTCCAGCGTATCCCACATTTGTTGTGTTGTCTCGCATGTTGATATCCTGAAAAACTCATCATAGCTCAAAGCAAATGTTATAATATTTTTCGCTTTCAAGTCGTACTGGACTCTACGTTCCTCCTCCTCCGTTCATTCAACCATAGGCTTATCGACGGTGTTACCATTAACCACATAGGTAGGAACATAGGGACCATTTACGACGGCATCCCAAACTTTTAATCCGACTCCTTGAATAAAAATTTTCATACGGGCTTTCCAATACGCGTACCCTACCCCATCAAACATGGGAGGAAGGTTAATAGAACTCCCTTCACCACCAAACAGAGAGTTTGAAGCCATACTCTTGAGACGGTTAAGTCCTAACACAAGAGATTAGCTCTGATGCCAATTGTTGGTTTTGGCCTCAAAATCTCGAGAGGGGGGGGGGGGGTGAATCGAGTTTTATTAATGTATTGTAAAAACCGTTACAAATTAAAAAATGTTTTGAGACAGAGAGATTAAGCATTTGAAACGGATCGCGAAAACGATAGATAAAATAATTCGAGTAGCGCGAAAACGTAAAAATTGAAATAAGCGGAAATTAAAAGAGATAGGGATAGAAAAGCTTGCACCGGTGAATTTTATACTGGTTCAGCCTTCCCGTCGAAAGGCCTAGTCCAGTCCCCAAGCGACCCGCCTGAGAGTTCTTATACCAACCAATAGAGCCGCACCCTATTACAACCAAGAGCACCCCGCACACTACTAGGAACCTCCGTTCGCTAGGGGTCTCAATCACACAGCAGGGTTCCTCACCCTACGAATGCCTCAACGTTCAACTATAGGATTCTCTCCCTACCACTAAGGTTTAGAACAATTGATGTGAGTGATTACAACAAGTATCACGTGTTCTCAAAACACAGATTCTACAATAAGCTCTATGATAATGAAGTAGTTGTTTCTCTAGGAGTTACTCAGCCAACAAGGATTTTTGTTCTTCAAAAATATGAACGTGAAAAGCAGAAGACTTGAGAAGAAGAAGAGAGAAAATGTGCAGCTCAGAAAAAGAATGAATGAATGAATGAACGATCGAATTGAATGTTGGAGTGATTTTGTTTTTAAAATAGAAAACGTTTTAGAATCAATAAGGATTTAGAATAAGTAAAACAAAATCAAAATAAAATAAAATAGGATTTGAAATAAGTTTTAAAATCAAAACTAAATCAAAATGATTTACAAAATAAAATAAAGATTTGATTCTTAAAACCAAAAAGGAAATAATTCAAATTTAAAATCATTTTCGAATTTTATAAAATAAATCAGAATCTTTTATATAAAAACAAATCAGGAAATAATCAAAATGATTATGACACGTTTTTCAATAAAAATAAAGTAATCGATTACTTTATGAAGGTAATCGATTATTCCTTCAAAAATAGAAATTCTTAAATTCATTTGAAAACCTTGTAATCGATTATACCAATAATAGTTAATCGATTACACCACTCCTGTTCAATGTATGATGCAACTCATTATAATCGATTACACTTGACCAATTAATCGATTACTGAGCCTCTGATATGCATATGATGCAACATCATGTAATCGATTACTACAGAGCTTGTAATCGGTTACTAAGCCTCTGAAAAATATATGATGCAACAATTATAATCGATTACTTGAGCCAGGTAATCGATTACTCCCATAAGAAAGTAATTGATTAACAAGTTTCATTTAATCGATTACAACCTCTCTGATTTTTCTATGATGCAACAAAGTTAATCGATTACTTGAGAAGATAATCGATTACTCTCTCTTGCAAACATACAAATATACAGAGTTTTGTAACATCATGTATTTTCACTAAGATTAAATGCAGAAAACACTTTTTCATGCAAAAACACGTTTTTCTTCTTCTCTCTTAAAATGAAAAACTTATTGGCTTTTGTAACTCTTAAAGAAATAAAACTCCATTACCTTACAATTGATCTAAGGAGAAGGTTTCTAATCTATGCCTTGCTTGAATATTCAATCTTGAATATGGATGATACTTGAGAGCTTGAACTTGAGTTGGCTTGTTATCATCAAAACACTTTCTTGAATTAAACTTGAAGTCCATAGAGAGTTTGAAGCATGTCTTCCAACTAGCTTGACTTCCAACATCAACTTCAACTGATACTTCCTCAATCTTTCAAATAATTTCCTTAGATCATCGACATGTTTTTCTGCTGCTTTGAACTTTGCTATGATGTCATCCACATAAATCTCTACCTCCTTATGCAACATATCATGAAACAATGCAACCATGGCCCTCTGATAAGTCGCCCCAGCATTCTTCAGACCAAATGGCATGACTTTATAACAAAATGTTCCCCAAAGAGTAATGAAGGTTGTATTCTCCATATCCTCAGGAGCCATCTTGATCTGGTTGTAACCTGAGTACCCATCCATAAAAGAAAACAGAGCATGACGAGCTGTGTTATCCACCAAGACATCAATATGGTGCAATGGGAAATCATCTTTGGGACTGGCTCGATTTAAATCTCGGAAGTCTATGCATACTCGAATCTTGCCATTCTTCTTTGGTATTGGAACTATATTGGCAATCCACTGTGGATATCTTGAGACTGTAATGAATCTAGCTTCCAACCACTTTTGAACTTCTTCTTTCACTAGCAAGGATATGTTAGCCTTCATTCTTCTTAATTTTTGCTTTACCGGTGGGCATTCAGGTTTGAGAGGCAAATTGTGTTCCACTATTTTCGGATCCAATCCAGGCATATCTCTGTAAGTCCAAGCAAAAACATCTTTGTATTCTTGTAAGAGTTCAACCAGCTTTTTGCGCACATCAGCAGACACATTAGTTCCGATCTTGACCTCTTTTTTATCTTCCTCAGTTCCCAAATTAATTAATTCAGTTGGTTCCTCATTGGGTTTAATTTCTCTAGCTTCCTGTTCAACCAATCTCAACAATTTAGGAGATGCTTCAATTTCTTCTTCACCCTTTTCATCCTCAACTTGGTTAATGAGTTGTTTACAATTGTGTGTCGAGTTATTAACATGATCATTATTTAGTGATGAACCGTTGGATTTGCAATTATTTTAGAAGGTTTGGTTTAGCACTTTATTTTCATTTGAAGGCAAAAAGAAAAAATCAAATTAAAGGCAAACTATGAGAGTCTGAAATGCATGCATTTTATTGATATATCATATCGGCACTAAGAAATCTAAATTCGCCTTTATTTAAATATTAATCGCGAGCCTTGGGAAGAACTCAGCAAATTGAACTAACAACTTAATTACATTGAAACTGGGGACATTGAAACAATCTTTGGAAACTCAGTGACTTCCCAATTATTGAGCTCGAATCCTGGCGGGCGAGGACGAATCCAGCAATTTTCTGCCCCAGACTCTTCCACGTGGTTTTCAACAACAGCGCTGACTTGACTTTCAAACACATACCCCGCACTTCGGAAGCTTTAATTAATCGGCACTATGGGAACGGATCCAATGAAATGGTCATGAAATCCCTGTCGAGCCAAACGCTTCTTCCTCTTCTCTTCAGAGATCCTGAGCCAGTCAGTGGAGGTTGGTTTGTAACCCAACCCAAACTTTTCCTTGTTAACCCTGGGGTCTATCAAATCAACTGTCCCTTGATTATTCCTTCCCAAACCTTTACCTGGCTGATACTTATCAACCATCATGACCCGAGCAACCATCGTAGAAGCTTCTGATAACCTTGGTCTTGGTAAATAGGAACCCTCTCCAACATAAGAGGCATTTGCAACTTCGAGAGCTTGGAAAGCTATCTCCAGAGCTTCTTCAGCCACATCAACATAAGGTGTATCAGCAAGTTGTGAAACCATAATATCTTCTTCTCCACTCAAGCTAATTATCTTTCCATCAACAACAAACTTCAATTTTTGATGGAGAGTAAAAGGCACTGCCCCGGAAGTGTGTATCCATGGTCGCCCCAATAGACAACTGTAAGAAGGTATGAAATCCATAACTTGAAAAGTAATCTCGAAGGTGCAAGGCCCTATTTTCATTGGAACATCGATCTCTCCCACAACTCCCCTTCTTCCTCCATCAAAGGCTTTAACAATCATCGAGCTAGGTCTCATATGTGAAATATCAACCGACAACTTCTTCAATGATACTAATGGCATCACATTTAGGGATGAACCATTATCAATCAGCACTCCACCCATTGAATGACCTTTTCACATCACCGAAATGCAAAGAGGCTTGATATGTCCGGTTCCTTCAGGAGGAATCTCGTCATCAGTGAAGGTGAGATAATTATCCGCCACAATATGCCCCACTATTCCTCCAAATTTATCTAAAGAGATAGTGTGTGGTACATGAGCCTCATTCAATATCTTCATTAAAACATTCCGATGAGATTCTGAACTCATGAGAAGAGATAACATTGACATTTTTGCTGGTGTTTTGTTCAGCTGATCCACCACCTGATACTCACTATGTTTGATGAATCTGAGGAATTCATTAGCTTCCTCCACAGAAACCTTTTGTTTTTCCTACCTTGGGTTGACAGGATCTTCATTCACCAACCTTTCTATTTCTTTTTCACGAGTAGGCTCTTTCTCGGCAACAGTTGGGATCTTGATTTCTGAGGAATCAGGACCATCTCTTTTTCCTTGCGGAAGGTATACGCGACCACTTCTTGTTATTCCTCCCGATCCGGTTATGTTAGATATTTATGGGACATCTTCTTTTGGCTGGGTAAGCTCCGCATATTTCCATGGAACTGCCTTTGAATTCGAATAAGGGAAAGGAGTTGGGGTTGGTGCCAATGATGGCTCAAACCTTTGGAAACAAGGTTCCCCCTTGAATAATTGCAATACCGGTATCACCTTGGGCTTGGATGTAGAGCCTTCCACCATGTTGACATCTCCAATCTTAATCTGTTTCGAAAACTGAATGAATCCAGAGTCCATCAACCTTTGAACCAACATTTTCACTTCAGTGCAAGTCTCGATAGAGTGATCTTCCGACCCATGGAAGATACAAGATCCCTCTTTAAAGTCGAGGACCCTTCCTTCTTCTTTTGATTCTATCAAACCTGCTTGAATCATTCCATGAAATATTACTCGTAAAGGGGTTTTTGCGTCCTCTAATCGAGTCAAGATTTCTTCCGATGCTTCTTCTACCATATTGGTATTGTGATGTACAGGTAAAGAATTTTCATTCATATTTGGAGCCACAGTCTTGAAACTCAACACCCCTTGGTCTATCAGGTCTTGCACCTTATGCTTCAAACTTATACAATTTCTTAGATCATGGCCTTCAATCCCCATGTGAAATTCACAGTGCCTATTTTCATCAAACCACCTTGGGCGAGGTGTATTTATTTTTTCGGGTATAGGGACTAAGGCTCGTTGGGCGAGCAGGTAAGCATAGATCTCGGGGTAACTCATGGGTATTGGATCGAAATTTCTTTTAGGTTTAACTGGTCCATTTTGAAACTGTGTTTGGGTTTGATAGGTATTATTGTGGATTTGGGCTCGTGTTTGAATTTGATGTTGGTTTGGGCCATCTGTGGGAGATAGGAATTTTGGTGAGAAGTGGTCATTATAGCATTGGTATCTCCTTCCTTCTTCTTCAGGAAACCTGGCTTTTTTGTATTAGAAGATCCTTCTCAATCTCCTCCAGACATCTTCCCGAATCGCAAACCTCCATCAATCTTCTCTCCGACTGTTATCATATCTCCAAACTCTGCCATCATAAGTCCTACCATTTTCTCATAGTAGGAGCTTGGCAAAGTGTCTAAGAACATTGAGTTCATCTCCCGTTTAGTCAACGGGGGGTCTACTTGAGCAGCTAAAGCTCTCCATCTCAGCGCATATTCCCTGAAGCTTTCTGAACTCTTTCTGATTATGTTTTGCAGTTGAGTACGATCAGGGGCTATATCCAAATTGAACTTATACTGACTGATGAAAGCTTCGGATAGATCTTGATAAGTGCGAATTTGGCTTTTCTCCAATCTCATATACCAGCTTGATGCAGCTCCCACAAGGCTATCTTGAAAAAAAATGAATCATCATCTTGTGATCCTCAGCAAAATTAGTCATCCTTCTTGCGTACATGGTCAAGTGTTCTCTGGGACAGGTAGTCCCTCGATACTTTTCAAAATCTAGTACCTTAAAATCAGTAGGCACTACTAGCCCTAGCACTAAACACATGTCCGTTGTGCTCTTGACCAATGACGGCTTGTTCTCCTCATCTGCCTTCAATCGAGCTGCCAAGGATTCCAGTAACTCCTTGGTCTCTGGGTCAAAATGAGTTTTCTCGGTTTTGCTAGTTACATTAGAGTCGATCTTGTAGGATGATGATTTCTCAGAGTGATCGAGATGGGGAACCACCTTCGGTTGAGATGAATCTTTTGGCTGTTGAGTGGAAAATCCCGGATCAATAGCAGGCTGCTCGTCTTCACCCGACATCTCAAAATTTGCCCTCATTAATTTTTCCAGCATTTGACCGACTTTGGTCATCTGATCCACTGACTGGCTCATTGTATTCATTTGCTCCTTCATTCGGAGCATCTCTGATCGAAGCTCTTCAATGCTCTCATTTTCTTCAGCCATGATTTTGGTTCTTAGTCTGGTTTGGTATCGGTGTTTGTGAGCAATAGTGACAAAACCTATGTTGGACAAAATGAAGCACAAATTTATTATTAATTATTTTAAATAATTACCTCTTTTATTAATCGAGAGAGATTTCCAGATGGCAAACAAATCTATTCCAGTGGATGATAATATAGAATTGAACACTTGGTTTTTCAAAATAGTCACTTTTGATAACTAAAGAGAGAACACTTGGTTCATTAAAATAATTATTGTAAGATTTTGTAACTAGCAATGTTCCTTGAGTGATAACTAATGGAATACAATAGTAAATCCTCATTTATTGATAAATACGATCAATGTTTCATAACTTATTACATAATAAAAAAACAGACTCAAACTTCAACGTCTCGCATCTTTTTTCATGTGCCAGGAGGGTATTCAGTTGGGGTATACTCGGGCTCATTTCCTTCCTTAGCTCGAATCAGACGGGCCATTCCATCATATTCTTTGAAGTACCAGATGATTTTCCAAGGCACCCCTGGTGCATCGATTTCAGCCCTAGCTTTATCAAAGTCTATCAACCATTGTTTGCTAAATGATGCATACTGACGATCTCTAGCCCCGTATTCTCTTCTTAGAAAAATGATTTGGTGTCGAGCTCCAGCCGAGCCGAGCTTGACCATCTTCTCCTTCGAGACTCCATCTCGGTCGTGTCTCCGTAGGCCATCACGTGAAACGCCGACTCCCAATATAATCTACTTACTCTGTCGCCTGTGGACATCATCACAGAAGTCCACAGGGACGGGAAAAGACAGAGAGAGTAAGCATTCCGAACGACGCATCGTCGACGGTGTGGGTTTACGATAGGCAAAATATTAAGACAATACAAGCACACAACAATACACATTCACAGCACAATAATACAACATGTAATTATGCAAGATGCATGGGGATGAAATGCAATAGTCGCATTATCTAACACTATGTCCTTTCCTTAGGGAGTCCCTAAATCAGTTCGTCTCGCAAATTCGAATTTCTTAAACAGCTTGTCTCACAAAATCGAAGTCTCTCGATCGGCTTGTCTCGCAAGGTCAAAGTCTCTTTGTTCACGTATCTCGAGTCCATAGTATCGGGATTCAGGTTTAATCGTTTTGGTTTCGAGTCTACATCTCCTCGGAATCCATCCACCTAGTCGGAAGCAATCAGGAGTACAGGATCTCTAACCACACCAGCTTTTACTGGATGGCAAAGTGAATACATTCATAAAATAATGGCCCGGGGAAAATAAATAAAATAACCTCATCTGGCCGTGTTCGAGCATTCCTCTCACTGATCAAGATTTAGTCAAGGGGGTGTCAGTCGCCTTGTCTAGTGATCATGTGGTACTTCGTCCACACCACTGAGTGACCAGCTCCGACTGGTTCAGCCAGGGCCCCTATGGTTTTTCCCACCTAGACAGACTTCTCAAGGCTTCTTGACGAATCACCGTCATTGCCGTCCCCTATCCTAATCATCCAGCTGAACACCACAAGGGTAATTCAGATGTATCTTCCTCTCCACTACTTCAGGTTAGGGTTTAAAGTCGTAAGGTTGTAGTCGCTCGTTCTAATGTCGACCCATCCTAAGTCATCTCTGCCATACAGCTCCGACTATATGCGGAATGCTTCTGTGGGACTCGACCACTGTGTCTGACGGGCTCCGACCCATCCTGAATCATTCTCGGCATACGGCTCCGACCAGTATGCAGGATATCCACAATCTCTCTGACGGGCTACAACCCATTCAGAGTCAACCTCGCCATATAGCTACGACTATATGTGTAACACCCCAAAATTTTAATCCCCGATTAATGAAATGTTAATTATAATTTAATTATAATTAATAGTTTTCAAATTAATCCTTGATTAAAATATGTGTGTATGTAATTAGCTTGCATGTGAGAAATTATTTAATAAATAATTTAAATGCCTAAAATGTATATTTTGCATATTAGTCCCTGGGTTGGGACCTAGAAGCAATTATAGGAAAGGTTTTGGAGGGAAAGTAAATAAAATAATTATTTTTCAAAATCTGGGTAAAACACTCGAGTATTTTCTGGAATACTCGAGTATTCTGGGTCAAACTGCACGAGTTAGTGCGTTTGGTGAGTCACAGCCAACGATTTCGTGATGGTGACACGAAATCACCACCATGCCAACGCCATAGGCGTCGTGTCGCCCCGCATGAGCTTTCCATTGGCCTATTTAAACGCATCATTGTCCCTTGGTCGAGAATTTTGATTAACTTGTTGAAGATTAGAAGAGTTAGGGTTTTCGAATTGTGTTCTTCGATTCTTCCTCTGTGAGCTGAGTTGAGTGATAATCTATACACCAATACAAAGCTCACATCACGAGCTTTGTATAGACACCAAAATTGTGAGGTTTGAGTGTGTGGATTGAGAGAATCGAAGTCTTGAAGTGGAGCTGTTCTTGCTTGAGTTGGTGTCTGGAGCTCACTGTGATCATCGATTCTGGTAAGCTCTTGAGTTCTTGAGTCTCAAACTCAATTCCTTTAGTTAGATGATGTTGCATAGAGCTTAGAAATCTAATTTTCCCCAATCTAATTCTCTGTTTCATGTACGAACCAATTCCATTTTGGTATGGTACTCAAAACTGTCATGCATGAGAAGTTCAAGTGGATTTCTGGGTTTGGAGAGCTTTCTTTGGATTTCTTTCTGTTGATTCACATCTGAGAGGTAAGGGGAAGTAATTATATTCACTAGATAGAGTTTGAAATCCATTAAATGTGTTAGAGAGCCACCAAGAGGCTCTAAGGGCTTAGATTCTATAGGAACTTTGGTTTGGAGACCAATCCATGCTCTAAATCCGTATTGAGCAAGTTTGTTATCATGCATGTGAACTTAAATGAGCTTTGTTTCATGAATATTATGCTTATTGTGTGATTTGAGGTATTGAGTTGTTAAAATGCCTTTTTATGCATAATCAATGATTTCTCTGTCAATTCTGTGTTTTGAATTGAAATAAGTGTTGTAACATGTTTGATTAATGATATGTTAACTCTGTGGATCCCTGAAATGGACTTAAATTGAGTAGAAATGAAAATGGCATGTTAAAACCAGTTTTCAATACTGTCAGCTGCGAAACACTCGAGTAAATGGCAAAGTACTCGAGTAAATCGTGTTCAAAATAAAGTAAATGTCATAAGAACACTCGAGTATTTTGTCTGGTACTCGAGTATCGGGCATGAACTGAGAATTGTTATAGGTCAAACACTCGAGTCATTCAAAGTCACTCGAGTATTCTGGAAAAGTCCAAGAACACTCGAGTAACTCATGAACTACTCGAGTAAATTGTTGAAATTCAAACCCAAATCCTCAGAAAGACATGAACACTCGAGTAAGCTTAAGAACACTCAAGTAATCTGGAAAATCTCCAGAACACTCGAGTATTCTGAACTTTACTCGAGTAAAATGCCCAGAATCTACATCATTTTCAATTCTAACATAATTAATTAAGGAATTATTAAGGATAATTCAAGGGATCAAAGACTTAGAGAAATTGATAAATACAAATAGATCGTTCGGTGACGATCCATTTTGAAAATTAAGCCTAGGTGGCAAGTAAAGTATTAATCAATTTCCCCTAAGTCTAAAATGCATTCATTCTAGAGTTTGGATGGTAGGACGTATTCATGTTTCGACAAACATGTGGAGGGCCTCTGGGAGTGCCAATACGCTTGCTTGATGACACGTCGATGACGTGGTCGGCTTTGTGGGTGCCGATATGGACATATCGTTTGGATGACGATCCGTTTGGATGACGGGATGTGCTCGGGTGGCATGGATACCAAGCTTGACGTGTACATTCTAGGTGAATGTATGAATTGTTGTATACCTAGGAATACAACGCACTATGGAGTGCTGGGTTGTCAGGGATGGACGTCAGAGAGTGACTTAGAAAATGTGGAGATAAGTTGAGAGTTAAAATCATGCATCATGTCATTCACTTAATGCAATTGATATGCCTGAATTAAGTGTGAGCATCCTATGTGCATCTGATACTTGCTAGATGCTAATTGTGATTGTTATTAATTGATGCATTATTATCTTTCATATGTTGCATGATTTATTCTCTATTGATTATGTGAGTAGAATTGCTTACCCCTATGCCCTTGTAGGTGATGTCTCGTTACATTGCTTGCATCGAGATCCGGCCACTTCCTAGTGGCGTATGGATCTATGAGGACCATCGCGCGGTGTATGAGGGGGAGGTAGAGTTCACATTCTACCACCCTAATCCGCTGATGCGATTCCGTCCTCGTAGGTTTAGGATTCCCATTATATACACTATGCATGTACCCCCGTTTTATACTTATCATGGACCACCTCCCACGCGACCAGCTCGCTCTTACCATAGTTTTCATTTTCGACCTACCCGCTCTCACCCTTTTACTTCGAGAGTTGTCCGCGAGGAGACTCCCCCTTCTTATCCGAGGAGCCCCGTCAGGGTTTCACCATCACCTGACCCGGTACCCAGTGGTAGGTTACACTCTTCCTCGGATGAGATCGAGGAGGATCCGGTGGAGGACGAGAGTGGGAGCGAGCCTGTCGTGCATTCTACTGGGAGTGACTGGAGGGACGATGATCCCTAGGTACGTGCATATGGTGTATGATGTGGACCCTTGGATCCGTGCTGTGGAGGAGATGTGCTGCTGTTGCTGTGATGATGATGCTACTACCTTATTACCTATGTTTTTGGGAGACTACTACTGCCACTACTACTGCATCTGATGCTGATGGATCTACGTGACTATCCCTGGGGTTGTATTTTGATTATGTATATATTGTACATATGTTTTACTCTAGGGTTATAGTATCATAGTGATGTAGATCTGTTTACATGGACTTGTTATATTTTTGGAACTTGGTGACTTATCTCATGGACTATGTATGTATGACTCTTTCGTATATATGAAAATCTATGTTTATATCATATCAGTTGCATAGTCCAGTAATTTCCGCTTACTCTGATTCAACTTATAAATGAGCTCGGCTATAAGTATTAATTGACGGTATCAGTTTTATTGAACAAAGTATGGATAGCTTCAACTGATTGTAAAATGTAAAGGAATTTCTAAAGAACGAATGTTATCCTGCTTGAGAAAAGGTTTTAGAAATCGCCGAACTCGATACAAGTGTTTTAAAGGATTTCAGAATTTATTCTCCAAGAGTTCCATTAGATGAATTGTGCACCCGCTTTAAAGAAAATTTTATTTACCATATTTTCTTAGCTCACAAGTCCATATATTATCCAATATAAAGCATAAATACTATATTATATTTGGGTAATCCGGAAGGGTGTCACACTTAGTGGTATCAGAGCAAAAGTCAGATCCTGTAGTAGTAGAAGTGGTTCCAGAAAGGTAGCCATCAACATCAAGCAGGTATCTCCAACGCATTTACATTATTTGAATGTTATTGTATCGTTTGATTGAGGTTTGAATACCCTGACTAATTTGTATCTTGTCTCTTTTGAGTACAAGACGCAACTGATTGTAGCATTAATAAGTTTAGGATAGAGCCGTAGTATAGGTGGTGTAATGGAAGTTTCTTTAGTTCAACATATGTGACCATAAGCCCATAGCGCAGGTCTAATATGGCAACTAGAAACCAAAATCACACCAATGCGATGTTGGAGCGAATCACCACGGTATTGGAAGCCATGCAAAGGCAGTCTCAGCAACCATCTCAACCGGCTAACCCGTCTCATCAGTGTAATATGGGAAACACTGAGGCGAAGACTCTGGCTGATTTTAGGAGTTGCAATCCGCCAAAGTTTAAAGGAGGATCTGAGAAGGAAGAAGGAGGTGGAGTTTCTGCAGTTGAAGCAAGGGAACATGAGTGTGGGCGAGTACGCGGAAAAGTTTGAAGAGCTGATGAAGTACTCTCCATACTACCAGAACAATCCAGACGAGAGGAGCAAGTGCATCAAGTTTGAAGGTGGACTGAAGCCAAAGTTGAAGTCAATTTTTAGCTATCAGCGGATTCAAAGTTTCCCTGCATTGGTGGATATGTGTAGGATGTATGAAGATGATACCCAGGCTGAGGAGGTGCAAGTTGTGGAAAAGAAGGAAAATCAAGGATATGGACCACAGAGACGAAAGGGTTTCAATAATAGAGGCAAAGGTCCTTATGATCGTAGAGGGAAAGGCAAGGGTAAAGCTGGTAGTTCTGAAGGAAGAAACTATCGGAATGAAGCTCCATTCTGCGACAAGTGCAAGCGCAATCACTATGGTAGGGTATGTTGGGGGACAAGTGGTTGCTTCAATTGTGGAAAGCTGGGGCATTTTGCAAGAGATTGCAAGGAGCCAGCCAAGGCCAATTCAAGAGGAGTTGCAGATAGACCGGTGACTCAAGGAAGGGTCTTCACCCTTAGTGGTGTGGAAGCGAATCGATCTTCTGATCTGGTGCAAGGTAAATACTTGCTTAATTGTCAGCCTTGTTATGTTTTGTTTGACTCTGGTGCAACGCATTCATTTGTTTCATATGAATGTGTAAACCGTTTAGGCTTGATGATGTCTGAAATGCCTTATGTTTTGCAAATAGAAACCCCTACCAATGCTCCAGTAGTTGTTTCTAGAGCATGTCTTAACTGTTGTATAGAAGTGTTAGGACAAACCTCTAAAGTAGACTTGATCTGCTTACCCTTGACACAATTAGATGTGATCTTGGGGATGGACTGGTTAAGTCCGAACCAAGTGATCATTGATTGTGATCGAAAATTAGTAGCCTATAGAGACCCAAAACCATTGGGCTACATGTGTCTATTCAACTCAGAGGTGGAGGAGAGTGGTCCGAAGATGGAAGAGATTCCTGTTGTTCGAGAGTTTCCAGAAGTGTTTGCTGATGAGATTCCTGGTCTGCCACCAAGAAGAGAGATTGAATTTGGTATCGACCTAATTCCCGGAGCTGGTCCCATTTCTATTGCTCCTTATAGTATGGCACCACCGGAAATGGCAGAGATGAAGAAGCATATTGAGGAGTTGCTACAGAAACAGATGATCCGACCAAGCGTCTCACCTTGGGGTGCTCCTGTCCTATTCGTCAAGAAAAAGGATGGTAGCATGAGGATGTGTATAGACTATCGACAGCTGAATAAGGTCACCATCAAGAACAAGTATCCGTTGCCACGGATAGATGACCTTATGGATCAAGTACGTGGGGCATCAGTATTTTCCAAGATTGATTTGAGGTCGGGGTACCATCAGATCAGGATTAGAGAGGAGGATATCTCTAAGACTGCATTCCGATCTCGATACGGACATTATGAGTATGTCGTAATGCCATTCGGATTGACTAATGCACCAGCTATCTTCATGGACTACATGAATCGAATCTTTAGACCTTATCTAGATTCATTCGTGGTTGTGTTCATTGACGATATTCTGATCTACTCTAAGAGCCCCGAAGAGCATGCTGAACATTTGAGGGTAGTGTTAAGCATCTTAAAGGAGAAGCAGCAGTATGCCAAACTTACGAAGTGTGAGTTCTGGCTAAAGGAGGTTAAGTTTTTAGGGCATGTGATTTCAGATAAAGGGATTGCGGTTGATCCGACGAAGGTAGATTCGGTTTTGCAATGGGAGCAACCGAAGTCGATCACGGAGGTTAGAAGTTTTCTCGGATTGGCTGGGTATTATAGAAGGTTTATCGAGGGTTTCTCGAAGGTCGCACTGCCTCTGACGAAGTTGACTCGGAAAGATCAACCATTCCTGTGGGACGAAAAGTGTGAAAAGAGTTTTCGGGAGTTGAAGGAAAGGTTGACATCGTCTCCCGTATTAGTGTTGCCCGATACACAGAAGAGTTTCGATGTGTATTGTGACGCGTCGAAACAAGGTCTTGGGTGTGTCTTGATGCAAGATGGGCAAGTTGTCGCTTATGCCTCGAGACAGTTAAAGGTTCATGAGATGAACTATCCAACCCATGACCTGGAGTTAGCAGCTGTGGTGTTTGCCTTAAAGATTTGGAGGCACTATCTCTATGGCACTACGTTCCGGGTGTTTAGTGACCATAAGAGTTTAAAGTACCTCTTTGATCAAAAGGAGTTGAATACGAGGCAACGCAGATGGATGGAGTTTTTGAAGGATTATGAGTTTGAGCTCCATTACCATCCTGGGAAGGCTAACGTTGTGGCGGACGCATTAAGTAGAAAGGCAATGCATATCAGTGCAATGATGGTTAGAGAAGCTGCACTGATAGAGGAGTTTCGGGATTTAAGTTTGATGATGCAAGTGGAGCCGACGAGTATCAAGTTGGGGATGCTACAGGTTCCTAACAAATTCCTGCAAAGGATTCGAGAATTGCAACACAAGGATGGGAAACTCATGGAAAAGAGGAAGTTGATGCAAGAAGGTAAGGAGTTGGAATTTCAAGAAGGGAAGGATGAAATCCTTCGCTTTAAAACGAGGATTTGTGTGCCTGATGATTTGGAAGTAAGAAGGATGATTTTGGATGAAGCGCATAAGAGTAAGATGAGCATGCATCCGGGAGCTACTAAAATGTACCAGGACTTAAAGAAATTATTTTGGTGGCCGGGGCTGAAGAAGGATGTAGTTGAGTATGTGGCGTGCTGTTTGGTGTGTCAAAAGGTGAAGGTAGAACACCAAAGGCCAGGAGGAGAGTTGCTTTCTTTAGAAGTTCCCGTATGGAAGTGGGATAGCATCTCGATGGATTTCGTGTCGGGACTGCCAAGGACGTCTACTAGTCATGATGCAATCTGGGTGATCGTGGATCGATTGACCAAGTCAGCGCATTTCATTCCCGTGAATATGCGCTACTCATTGGAAAAGCTCACTCAGTTGTACATCAAGGAAGTTGTTCGTCTGCACGGAGTACCATCAAGCATTGTGTCTGATCACGATCCGAGGTTTACATCAAAGTTTTGGGAAGATCTGCATAGAGCCTTGGGTTCAAGATTGAAGCTAAGTTCTGCATATCACCCTCAGACTGATGGTCAAACGGAGAGGACTATTCAGTCATTGGAAGATATTCTACGAGCTTGTGCACTGGAAGAACAAGGGAATTGGGAACAAGTGTTGCCGCTCGTGGAATTCACTTACAACAATAGTTACCACACGAGCATTGGAATGGCACCATTTGAAGCTCTGTATGGAAGGAAATGTCAGACGCCGTTATGCTGGTTTCAAGTGGGGGACAATTCTCTGGTTGGGCCAGATTTTGTGCAAGAGACCACGGAGCAGATCAAGATGATTCAAGCAAAGATGAAGACGGCTCAGAGTAGGCAGAAAAGCTATGCTGATAGGAGAAGGAAACCTTTAGAGTTTGTCGAAGGAGACCATGTGTTCATTAGGATTGTACCAACCAAAGGTGTTAGTAGAGCCTTGAAAACCCAGAAATTATCACCTAAGTTCATTGGTCCCTACCAAATTCTCAAAAGAATCGGCCCAGTAGCTTATCAGTTAGCCCTGCCTCCATCATTAGCTAACCTCCACAATGTGTTCCATGTGTCTCAGTTGAAGAAATATGTCCATGACCCCACCATTGTCCTTAGAATCCAACCGGATAACTTAGGAGTTCATAAGAACCTAACCTTCAAAGCTGTGCCAGTTCGCATCGAAGATCGAAGAATCAAGCAACTGAGAGGGAAGGATATTCATCTAGTCAAAATTGTCTGGGTTTGGGGAGATGTAATAGAAGCATCTTGGGAATTAGAGGATAAGATGCGTCAGGATTATCCTGACTTGTTTGTATGAGTTGAATTTCGGGGACGAAATTCCTTGTAAGTGGGGGAGTAGTGTAACACCCCAAAATTTTAATCCCCGATTAATGAAATGTTAATTATAATTTAATTATAATTAATAGTTTTCAAATTAATCCTTGATTAAAATATGTGTGTATGTAATTAGCTTGCATGTGAGAAATTATTTAATAAATAATTTAAATGCCTAAAATGTATATTTTGCATATTAGTCCCTGGGTTGGGACCTAGAAGCAATTATAGGAAAGGTTTTGGAGGGAAAGTAAATAAAATAATTATTTTTCAAAATCTGGGTAAAACACTCGAGTATTTTCTGGAATACTCGAGTATTCTGGGTCAAACTGCACGAGTTAGTGCGTTTGGTGAGTCACAGCCAACGATTTCGTGATGGTGACACGAAATCACCACCATGCCAACACCATAGGCGTCGTGTCGCCCCGCATGATCTTTCCATTGGCCTATTTAAACGCATCATTGTCCCTTGGTCGAAAATTTTGATTAACTTGTTGAAGATTAGAAGAGTTAGGGTTTTCGAATTGTGTTCTTCGATTCTTCCTCTGTGAGCTGAGTTGAGTGATAATCTATACACCAATACAAAGCTCACATCACGAGCTTTGTATAGACACCAAAATTGTGAGGTTTGAGTGTGTGGATTGAGAGAATCGAAGTCTTGAAGTGGAGCTATTCTTGCTTGAGTTGGTGTCTGGAGCTCACTGTGATCATAGATTCTGGTAAGCTCTTGAGTTCTTGAGTCTCAAACTCAATTCCTTTCGTTAGATGATGTTGCATAGAGCTTAGAAATCTAATTTTCCCCAATCTAATTCTCTGTTTCATGTACGAACCAATTCCATTTTGGTATGGTACTCAAAACTGTCATGCATGAGAAGTTCAAGTGGATTTCTGGGTTTGGAGAGCTTTCTTTGGATTTCTTTCTGTTGATTCACATCTGAGAGGTAAGGGGAAGTAATTATATTCACTAGATAGAGTTTGAAATCCATTAAATGTGTTAGAGAGCCACCAAGAGGCTCTAAGGGCTTAGATTCTATAGGAACTTTGGTTTGGAGACCAATCCATGCTCTAAATCCGTATTGAGCAAGTTTGTTATCATGCATGTGAACTTAAATGAGCTTTGTTTCATGAATATTATGCTTATTGTGTGATTTGAGGTATTGAGCTGTTAAAATGCCTTTTTATGCATAATCAATGATTTCTCTGTCAATTCTGTGTTTTGAATTGAAATAAGTGTTGTAACATGTTTGATTAATGATATGTTAACTCTGTGGATCCCTGAAATGGACTTAAATTGAGTAGAAATGAAAATGGCATGTTAAAACCAGTTTTCAATACTGTCAGCTGCGAAACACTCGAGTAAATGGCAAAGTACTCGAGTAAATCGTGTTCAAAATAAAGTAAATGTCATAAGAACACTCGAGTATTTTGTCTGGTACTCGAGTATCGGGCATGAACTGAGAATTGTTATAGGTCAAACACTCGAGTCATTCAAAGTCACTCGAGTATTCTGGAAAAGTCCAAGAACACTCGAGTAACTCATGAACTACTCGAGTAAATTGTTGAAATTCAAACCCAAATCCTCATAAAGACATGAACACTCGAGTAAGCTTAAGAACACTCGAGTAATCTGGAAAATCTCCAGAACACTCGAGTATTCTGAACTTTACTCGAGTAAAATGCCCAGAATCTACATCATTTTCAATTCTAACATAATTAATTAAGGAATTATAAGGATAATTCAAGGGATCAAAGACTTAGAGAAATTGATAAATACAAATAGATCGTTCGGTGACGATCCATTTTGAAAATTAAGCCTAGGTGGCAAGTAAAGTATTAATCAATTTCCCCTAAGTCTAAAATGCATTCATTCTGGAGTTTGGATGGTAGGACGTATTCATGTTTCGACAAACATGTGGAGGGCCTCTGGGAGTGCCAATACGCTTGCTTGATGACACGTCGATGACGTGGTCGGCTTTGTGGGTGCCGATATGGACATATCGTTTGGATGACGATCCGTTTGGATGACGGGATGTGCTCGGGTGGCATGGATACCAAGCTTGACGTGTACATTCTAGGTGAATGTACGAATTGTTGTATACCTAGGAATACAACGCACTATGGAGTGCTGGGTTGTCAGGGATGGACGTCAGAGAGTGACTTAGAAAATGTGGAGATAAGTTGAGAGTTAAAATCATGCATCATGTCATTCACTTAATGCAATTGATATACCTGAATTAAGTGTGAGCATCCTATGTGCATCTGATACTTGCTAGATGCTAATTGTGATTGTTATTAATTGATGCATTATTATCTTTCATATGTTGCATGATTTATTCTCTATTGATTATGTGAGTAGAATTGCTTACCCCTATGCCCTTGTAGGTGATGTCTCGTTACATTGCTTGCATCGAGATCCGGCCACTTCCTAGTGGCGTATGGATCTATGAGGACCATCGCGCGGTGTATGAGGGGGAGGTAGAGTTCACATTCTACCACCCTAATCCGCTGATGCGATTCCGTCCTCGTAGGTTTAGGATTCCCATTATATACACTATGCATGTACCCCCGTTTTATACTTATCATGGACCACCTCCCACGCGACCAGCTCGCTCTTACCATAGTTTTCATTTTCGACCTACCCGCTCTCACCCTTTTACTTCGAGAGTTGTCCGCGAGGAGACTCCCCCTTCTTATCCGAGGAGCCCCGTCAGGGTTTCACCATCACCTGACCCGGTACCCAGTGGTAGGTTACACTCTTCCTCGGATGAGATCGAGGAGGATCCGGTGGAGGACGAGAGTGGGAGCGAGCCTGTCGTGCATTCTACTGGGAGTGACTGGAGGGACGATGATCCCTAGGTACGTGCATATGGTGTATGATGTGGACCCTTGGATCCGTGCTGTGGAGGAGATGTGCTGCTGTTGCTGTGATGATGATGCTACTACCTTATTACCTATGTTTTTGGGAGACTACTACTGCCACTACTACTGCATCTGATGCTGATGGATCTACGTGACTATCCCTGGGGTTGTATTTTGATTATGTATATATTGTACATATGTTTTACTCTAGGGTTATAGTATCATAGTGATGTAGATCTGTTTACATGGACTTGTTATATTTTTGGAACTTGGTGACTTATCTCATGGACTATGTATGTATGACTCTTTCGTATATATGAAAATCTATGTTTATATCATATCAGTTGCATAGTCCAGTAATTTCCGCTTACTCTGATTCAACTTATAAATGAGCTCGGCTATAAGTATTAATTGACGGTATCAGTTTTATTGAACAAAGTATGGATAGCTTCAATTGATTGTAAAATGTAAAGGAATTTCTAAAGAACGAATGTTATCCTGCTTGAGAAAAGGTTTTAGAAATCGCCGAACTCGATACAAGTGTTTTAAAGGATTTCAGAATTTATTCTCCAAGAGTTCCATTAGATGAATTGTGCACCCGCTTTAAAGAAAATTTTATTTACCATATTTTCTTAGCTCACAAGTCCATATATTATCCAATATAAAGCATAAATACTATATTATATTTGGGTAATCCGGAAGGGTGTCACAATATGCGGAATATCAAACATCATTCTGACGGGCTACGACCCACTCAGAATCACCATCGGCATGTGGCTCCGACCACATGCGGGATATTCATCAATCATCAATAGATAGGCTCCAACGTATCCCATGTCACTCATACTCAACATATGGCTACGACCATATGGAGGCTATCTCAACACATGGCTACAACCACGTGGAACTATCTCAACATATGGCTACGACCATATGGAAATCATCTCAACACATGGCTACGACCATGTGGAAACCATCTCAACACATGGCTACGACCATGTGGAAACCATCTTTGTAGAAATCCACAGTCATTTCGTCCACGTTCAAAGCATCGTCGTCACAATCACATCGTCAGCTCGTTCCACGTATTCGGCGCATCAGCATCATCCGGTTCCACCGCGTGTTCTGTCCTTTAGAGCTTTGCTCTATTCATTGGGGGATTTCTTATATTCTTCTATGTCTTTTCTATTCTTATCTTATATCGCGGGATGATGCATTATGCTCATGCAATGACATTATATCAACAATACATCTCAACATAAACAAGTACATCAATCAATCAATACCATACAATGGTATAGGTCTGAGTCTTCGTATACCGCGATACAAACAATCACACAATTTATCGGGTATACTACTAGCTACGATAGACCTTTACTCCGACTTTGAGAGAGTACGGAGTGTCCTAATAGATCACCTAAATACCACGATGTCTTAGGGAAGCTTCTCTCTCACCTCAACTCCAGCAAATACCTCGCCCGAAATCGTTGCGGGTCCTCCCAACTGTCAGCTGCTCCAGTTTCTTGACTCATACGCACCTTATACTAGATAGGAGACACTAACGTTACTAGTCCATCCAAATGATCGTCATACTTAAAATCAAAGCGCGTTTTCGAAAACTCCTTTCACTCCTTGTCGGAAAATCGTAAAACGTCGAGATTTTCTCAAAACCAAAACCCAACTTTCACTATGCTTTAATTACTTTGAAATCATTATAATAAATCAATGAAATCATTTTAAATAAATGGATCGGTTGCTGGTCCGTCTTGGACAGCAGCTTGCTCGATCCCGAAAACATTGAATAACGTCATTTTTGAAATCCAGCTTTTCTTAAATCACGTACCATTTAAAACTTAAACTTTAAACCCATCAAACACATTTTCAGGATTGAAAAACAATGTAAATAAAATCGGGACAGCAAAGATACAAGTCCATAAAGCACTCTTTTAGAAAATCTGAAAACATCGTAAAGTTGCACTTTTCAAACCAACTTTATCTTATATTAAAACTCAGCTTCAATTCACTTTGAAAACATTTTTAAATAAGAAATACAACTTATAAAAACTCTGGACAGCATCATATTCCAAGCCTTAGATTCATTTTCCATTGTCTAAAACCAATTTAAATCCATAAACAAATTAAGCATCTTGAAACAATCAAATAAACACTTTGACCAACAATTTCTCAATCAAACAAAGTAATGAAACATATAGGCACATACACACCGAATCATACTCATATAAACACTTTGAATAAATAAATGAATTGGTTGTTGGTCCATTCCGGACAGCCACAACCAAGATTCGAAAACACCAAAAAATCGTTCTTTAATCTCTTTAACACTCCATGTTAAAATGATCATTTGAAATGATTTATTTTCAAACATAACACTTAAACATGGTAGTTCAATTAACATGTACCGCTTGAAACAAACCATTGGCACATAGCACACAACACATTTCGAATCATAATTTCAAACTAATAGCCTAGACCGAAACACCGTAAACAATCAATCTTGTAAACTCAATCATGCATAGTCTAAACAGATCATCAAGCAATCATTCATTCAATTACTTCAATACATAATGATCATCATACAAGTCCAGCCAAGCCACAAAACAAAGCACAAAACTCATGTTTGTCAAAAACGTTTAAATAAAGCTTTTATTCAATCACGGAAAAGCACAAAAGATAAAATTTAAAACTACATCAAATCAACTTGTTTAATCCTAAAAACTTCCAGAACATACAAATATATGTTAAAGTTAATCATATAAAATTTCCAAGTCATTTGAACAATCTTAAGTTAGGTTTCCAATCAGATTTGGCATAAAAAGCAGGATAGAACTGTCGCTGACCTGAGGCCAAAATGCCATTATTAAAAATAGTGTTTCAACTCCGAATTTCATGAAAATTGGTATAAATCTTCCTCAAACAATCAAGATCATCTCGTAAAAATTCCAGATCATTTGGAGTTGTTAAAGTCATACATTTTCAATTAAATTCCTCACTAAGTCTGGAAAATCTGAACCAAACGGTTCACTGTTTTTCAATTGGTAAAAATATCAAACCAACTCCAAATCACCTCAAATTTTACATAGAGTCACATGACATGTTCAAGGAGCTACCATAAAAATTTCAAGCAATTTAGAGTTGTTTAGGTCAGAAAATTCGGTTTAGGTTTTTCCTTGAAAACTTACTTTTCCAAAATCGTTTTCACCAAAATGATTCCATTTTAATTAACAAACCAATTCTAAAAATCATATAAAAATTCAGAGAAGTTCATTTTAACATACTTAAGTCAGTGACAAAGTTTCATAATTATTGAACACACATAAAGATCATTTATCAAAGTTAGAAACACACACATCACCATTTCAGCACAACATCATTTCATTTAACAAGTTTGTTCATTCATTCATTTTTTTATGGAAATCAATAACACACTCATACACACATAGTTTCATGAAGTCAACACATATTTATTCAAGAAGATTTAACTCAAAAGCTAAGGTCCAAACCGTGACCTTAACTAGGGTTTTCAAAAATATTTTTCAATGATTCAAGACTTAAAGATAACAACTCCAAATCCAATAACAATTTCACATAATTCATCAAGTAAGTAAAAACATAATCCTAGCATGTATTTATTGCATGAACCCGTGAGCATCACGTAGGTCTTTAGACAATTCTCATTTCACTTTTAACACCTAAAATCATCTCAAATTGCATGGGAATCACATACACATAACCAAAATCCAACATTAAAACCTCTAACCTAAAAATCAAGTACAAACCGTGACCAACACATCAAGATCACAACCATCACATCATGCAAAGGATCAATCAAAAGAAAACAAGCTCATACTCACAATAACAACAAAACCGTGGCCAATCATAAGGAAAAGTTCAACCAATTTCAAAGATTTTTCACATTAAGATTCAAACATCAAGTATGGCAAAGTTGAAACATAGATTTTGACATGCATGAAATTAAAACACTTGATCTTTGAAAAATATTTCATGAAACTCAAAATCAAGTTCTTCTCCAAAGCATTTTCAAGAAATAAAAGGGAAAACTCAAGGTCATGAGAAAAACGTTTTCTTAACAAAACCTCAAGATCAAGTTCAAAGATTAACATGCATGTAAAGGAAATCATTAGATCCACCACAAAAACAAACATGCATCACACTTTCAAATCAAAAATCAAGCATTTATAAGAAGATCATGAAAACAAAGATGAATATAGGAAAAAGGTTTTAAGCTTTTAAGATTATGAAACAATTCCTTACTTAGTTAAAACTTTTTAAGAATTCAAGTCCAAAATCTTTGGTTTTCTTTCCTCTCCCTCACAGCTCACTCACTCCCTATCCTAGTCCATGGTTTTCTCCTTCTCTTCTTCCCTAGTTTAGCTTGATCTAGCTTAGATCATGAAGGATTCAAGGCTTGGTCCTCTTCCTCACTAGGTTCGGCCACTCTCTCTCTTTTCTTTTTCACCAAGAGTTTGATGATTCTCTTGGTGTAATGTGTTTGGCTTTGGAAAGGAAATGGAAACAAGGAAAGTGTTTGGGCTTGAATCACTCTTTCTTCCTCACGGTTTTGCTGTTGATGTTGTGTGTTGGATGTTGTAGTTTGTTGAGAGAAAGAAAGAAATGATGAAGAGCAATGAAGAATGAAAGGGTGAAGAATGAGCTCTCTCTCTTACTCTCACGGTTTGGTCCCTTCCTTATTCTCCTCCACTTTTTCTTAATTGCCAAGAAGGGTTTGCATGGAGGGTTCATTTGCAATACTTGGGGACTAAGTCATAAACTTGGAGGCCAAGTTTTGCCTCAAGGCCCCCACGGCCACCTTCCTCTTCCTTTCCTTTTCTTCACTTTTTCTCCCTTCCTTTAGGTCATGCTTATGTCATGGTGATGATGTCATGGTTTGACTAAAAGGGCATGCCACTTGGCAACCATGCAAGTGAGCTTGGTGGCTTGGTTAAGCACATGGCCATTCGGCCATAGGGTGATTAAGGTGGGGTGGATTAGCTTAATTAGGTTTAAGGCACTAATTAGGTTACTAATCGTGATTAGGGTAGGATTAGGTTAATTAATCTAGGTTTAGTCCACTAATCCTTAGTAATTAGGGCTTAATCAAGGATTAAGGTGTTAATCAAAACTTAATCATGGGATTAAGGAAAACTAATTTTGGATTAGCTCACTAACCAAAAGAGTTTAGGGTTTAAGAGAGTGATTAAGCACTCAATCAAAGCTTAAGAGCTCGATTAAGGTTTAATCAAAGATCAAGGATGCTAATTAGGGTTTCCTAGAGACGGTTCTAGGTCAAGACGATTTGGACTTTGATTTCTTTGAACTTAGAGAAAATAATTTTCCACGAAATCATATAAATCAATAAAACAAGGTCTCAACCAAAACCTTAAACACTCATGCACACAAAGTCACAACACAAGCAAATCAAATTTCAAAACATAAGGGTTCATTATGAAATCGAAACTCTTTTAAATCGATTCTTAAATCAATTAGGTTAAATCCAGAGATGTATAAAGAAATTCATTTCTCAAATGAAATCACAAATAATAAAATTATTCCAAACTCAATAAAATCATTTGCTTGAACTCTATAAAAATCTTTGTTTACCAAAATACCATAAAATCGACAACCGATTACGTAATCGAATAAAACACTCATTAAAATCCTTTGTAAAACAACATTTCAAAATTCCTCTTTGGTGAAAACTTATTTATCGTCGTTAGGAAAATAGGGGATGTCACACCACTCATCTCTCTCTTGCCCTCTTCCAGGTTTCTTCATCTTGAAGTTGCTCCTTTTTTATGCAGTTCATTAACTTCTCAAGCAAGCGGATTTCCTCATCTCTATCTTTCACGATCTTCTCCATTTCAAGAAGATTCATTTTTTGATGTGAATTCTTTTGTCGGAGTTCCCTAATTTGGTTTATCAATCCTTTGCACTTTTGAACACTATTGTTTAAAGCTACATCTTTAATCCTCAACTGATCTGTCAAACTTTTTATTTCTTCTTCCAGATTGTCTTCCATCTTTCTTTTTGAGGCTTCGGTAGATGTATGGTTCTCCTTCTCCAAGTCTTTGATCTTTCTTTTCAAATGAACCTTTTCACGATCATAAGCTGAAAATATAGTCTCAATCTCCCTTTTCTCAGTCTGAGTTGCCTTGAGTTGAGCCTCCAATACCTCAGTCTTTTTTTGCAAAGCTTGCTCCTTGGAAGTAGGGCCCGAATTCTTAGGAAATGGTATCAAAGGAGTGAAATTCTCAGTTCTAGCTTTCCTCCATGCTACATATGAAGCTACCTCAGTCTTGATTTGTTGCTGTAATTCCTTGGCCCCTAGCATCTTCATGTTTTTCCAGGCTTGAAGGAACTCACTCTCTTTTGTTCGACCTTCCTCCCCTTCTAGGCAAAAGCTTTCAATCTCCCCTTCGGGGAAGGTTTGCGTCCAGCCCATCTGTCGAAGTACCAAACAAGGGAAATATAGGAAGCTGCTTCTAGGACCTATGAGGGGTACACCCGAGAAGCTTCCACAAGCCATAAGCACAGTATCATCTTTATACCACGGGCTCTTCCAACCATAGCATTTATCAGTAACATTTTCAAGTTTCTCCCTTCACAGCGCACCGGACAGAGAAAACGGGGCCCATTTGCTGAAACGAAGGATAGGATCTTTGTTTATATTTTGGGACCTTGCAGGGTGAAGATGAGTGGCCATCCATAAGTATAACAATTGCACACAACATCGAATGCTTCCTTTCCGCTCCCTGTAGCACTTGGTCAAACAAGAGAATGTGTCGGCAAGTATTGCTGGGACTGGACTTACCCCCATCTTTGAAACTTTGTAAAAAACATCTATTGCAGCAGTATCCACCATTCCTTGTGTTGATGGAAATAGCACCAAGCCATAAATTAAGAAAGCTAACACCGGCCTTGCAAAAACCCATTGATGATTTTCAACATGATGGACCAAATGATCTTCCAAAGGTTTTTGCTTTAGTCCACTGAAGGGCTTTTGGGTTGTTCTTTTTCCTGGGTTATCCTTAATATCCAATAGTTTCAGTACTTCTTCTTCTTTTGTAGGCAATCCCTGATAATAGATTTTGTCTAGTTGAAAAAGGCCCAATAATTTCTGATATTCTTCTAGAGTAGGAGTAGTATCAATGTGCGGTAACTCGAAGACACCCAACTTCACATTCCAGAACTGAATCAAGGTTTTTATGGCAGGTTCCTCCACTTCTATCAGAGGAATGTAGATAATGTCACCGTACTCAGAAATGAATTCGTCTTGGACAAATCTTGGCAGATTTTCAATCACAGAGTTCAACCTACCCAAAGAATTTCTGATGAAGTTTACATTGAAACCATGTTTCTTAGTCACATTGCTAGTTTTTTCACTCGGAATATTTTTGTTTGCCATATGGGATCAACTTTCTTTTGATAGAGAAGTTATGCTGGAAATAAAAAAAATAAAAAAATTAGACATTAATAAAAAAAATAATGGTTGAATACGATAATTATGTATGCATGATGCAGTGCCCTTAGAATCCACGAGATCCTATTCGGGGGCGATAAAGCCTTCATTACCAATATGACGTATCAGGATGGATTGATAACTTTCATACAGTTCTGGCCAGCTTCAGAACAACAGTGGGTCGTTCTAAAACTTTTATTTATTTTTTTAGAATGAAATGTTATGATGTGAATGCAAATGCGTGCCCCTAGGGTACGTGACCCTATTTGGGGGCAATTAAGCCTTCATCACAAGATATGGAATGCCATAATTTGACAATAATCAAATAGTTCGGGAACCCTTGGAACAACGAGGGGTCATCCCGAGTGAAATGATGTATATGGAAAATGAAAATTACCCTTAGGGCGGTGGGCCCTATTGCGGGTTTGATGCACATGCAAAGAAAATGCCTTCCTCATGGCATAAGGTTACCAAAGTGCAATGGTGCCCCTTACATCATTCCGGCTTGGATGACGGTAGGTCACCCCCAATTATGTGGGATGGTGGTCCCGACTAATATTAAACAAAATACGATAAGAGATAGAGAAAATGCCCCCTCATGGTAGATCCTACAAGGTTTTTGGGATGTCTATAGGCCACAATCCTATGGCATTGTTTTATGGTATAACTATAGTGGACTCCATGATGGCTTTAGACTTCTAAAGGCCCTCGGATCGCCCTCACTCTTTAAGGTGAGGATCCACTTTGCAAACGGTCGACAAGAGATTGGCTACGCCCTCCAAAATAGGTTGGACGTACCTTCCAAAGGTCGTGTTTACAAGAAATGGTTTACAATCCGAGTGGTACTTCCACACACTACAAGAGACCATACACTTGGTAAGTCAAAGGTAGGGCGAAAGCACCCCTAAACTTAGGTTGAAACGTCAGTACCTGGGTATAGGGTTTCCGTGTGTGCCAAAAATCATGTAAAAAAAACCTATATCGGGGGCATACAAACCTTTTAAATAAAAAAACACAAAAAAGAAAACCCCAAGCTGAGAAAAAAATAACAAGAACTCAAAATAAAGAATTAGTAAAATAAAACAGTTAGATATATCAAAATAAAGAATAAGTAGGTATAATAAACAATTAAATTAGGCAAACTAAAAATAAATTAAAAAAAATGGTCCATTAAAAGTAATCAAATATTTAGGCCTAACTCTCTTTTTAAGGTTATGTCCCTAGCGGGAGGAAGGATGGGAACGAGTGGCAGCTCTAAAAGGAAAACTATGAAAACGACGCATAGGTCGAGCCGGGGGTGGTCCTCTATATGTATAAAAGGGTGGAACATGCATAGTATAGACTAATGGGATCCTAAATCGACGAGGTCGCACTCGCACCAGAGGGTTAGGGTGGTAGAGAGTGATCTCAACCTCCCCCTCAAAAGTGGCACGGTGCTCCTCATACGTCCATATACCGCTAGGGATAGGGCGTATCTCGATGCAAGCTAGGTATCTGGCCATCACCTAAACAGGGCACAGGGAGTAAGTATACACATATACATAATTGATAAAGACTAAAATTACAATCACAAGTATATCATGGACAGATCATAATGCAAATACATATGAGCACACCAGTTTTCAACATTATAACTCTTATAATGCAAGTGGCATGATGTATGATTTTCTATCCACAACTGAGGCCTCTAAAAGTCCATCTTGGACGTCCATCCAATACACCCTTGTGTTCCCGGAACACCGACATTTGTTCCCAGAACATAATGTCGAACCATACTTGGATAATAAGCATCACTCCCGGAGTGTGCACCACGTTCCCAGAACGCATACGTTCCCAGAATGCATAAAACCAGGTCCCGGACACTGGCCACATATCTATAATGTGTCATCAAGTAGGTTATAATTTGGTACTCCCAGAGTACCCTCCTCATATTCCCAGAATATGATAAACGTTCCTACCAACCAGATTTCCAGTCTATATGGATGCACAAATATCAGGGTTGGTTTTATCTTTACATTAATTAATGTGATTTAGAAATATTCCAATTTCCCTTTTGAATGATTTATTTGAGGCATACTCTTTGGCATAAAATTCTCCTTTGAATCTTTCTCAAAACATGCCTTTTAAACTTAGATTGGGTAAAACAGAGTCAATGGTACTTAAAAACTTAACTTTTTATTTTTCAGATTCAGGTACTAACCGGTTACAGTTTCAGGCTAACCGGTTAGAATTACAAACCTGAACTGTTTACCATTGCAATTCAGAAAAACCCTTTTTCTTGAATATACTACCCAATCCATAAACAAGTTAAACATTATTTTTTTCCTCAAAAATCACAGTTTCCATCATTCAAAAGTCCAAATCACATTTTGTTTTCCATAAAGCATAATTTCCTCTTGAAATTATTTCATTGAATTAAGGTATAAACCCCTTACCCTTAAATCTGAACCAAGAGAGTATTGTAACCTCAGTTTCAGATTCTTTCCAATGAATTTAAAGTATAGATTTGAGTAAAATTAGTGAAACTTCAGGACTGTTTTATAAACTAATTTTTCTTTTGAAATTCTGCAGTGTCTAACCGGTTACGAATATCGAGTAACCGGCTAGATTATGCAGTCAGTCCATTAAAACAAGAGTTTTGACACATCATTCTCTTTGTTTCTCAAATCTAACCAAATTCCATCATTTAACAAGGTTCATATACCTTAACCAAGCATGTTTCATCACAGAAACCAAATTCAAAGTACATGCATCAAGCTTTTTGCATCAAATTGCATAAAAATTTACATAAACACAATTTAATACAACAAAACTCATACTAAGCATTTAAATCCAGAATTTTGTGTCGATATACTTTGCATGCATCAACATAAAGTTGCTCAAAACACCATTGAGCAGAACTTTGGCCTCCAAGCCTTTGTGCCATATTGCACATGATGCCCTTTTTGAGTTTTGTTAACTCAAATCCTAATTCACTTGATTTTTAGTCTAAATCTAGTATAAGGTAGACTTCTCCCATACCTCTAAGTCGATTTTGATGAGAATTACCACTGTACTTGAAGATTAATCCACAGATTTCTCACAAACCCAAGGTTCTGTTCTCAGCCACGAATTCCACCAACAGGGTCCAAAGACCAGAAGTTTTGACATAGCAAATGACCAAAGAAATTGGGGAAAAACATTAGGACTCAAAATAGGTAACATGCACTAGGAAATAGAAAAGATTTGGGGCTTGATGGTGGCTGTACTTACCCAAAATCAGATCTGGAATTCAGCTTCCATAACAGGAACAACAGAGAACTCAGTTTCCAACTCCTAGATTCCAAGCTTGATTTCTCCTTCCACACGAACCCTCAGCTCACAAACTTGGTGTTTTTACAAAGCTCAAGATGTAAGCTTTGCAATGGTGTATGGCTCTCAGTCTCACTCTCAGAAACAAGAAAGAATTTCTCTAGACGAAAATGGAACCCTAATTCACTCACTCAACATGAAACCACCTGCATCAACCCTCCATTCTTCAGAAATTCATCTATTTATAAGCAAATTGAATGAACATGCAGGTTGACGCGTGGTTCTCCACTAATCCAAAGCTGTAATCGTGGCGAATTCGGGATTAATCAAGTGATTACTCATCAAAATCCATTAACCCAGTTTCTGGGTTCATCGTCTAACCGGTTACAGGGCATTACTAACCGGTTACATTAGTACAAAATTTAAAAATTAATATTTTAAATATTTCCCTCCAAGAACGTTTTCAATATTACCTTTAAGTCCTCATTCAGGGACCAAAATGCAATATCCTTATATTTTGCATTTATTTGCCTTATAAAAATATTTCAACTTATTTTTATATTTAAGGCTAATTAAATACAAAATATAAACTTGGAAAATTTCTATAAATTAATAATAAAACTTTTATTATTAATTTCCTATTATTCGGGAGACAAAAATTAGGGGTGTTACAACAAGTGGCGCACTAACGTGGTGGGGACTGGGTCTAATGCCGTGGCAAGTTCCGCATAGCTAACTAGAAATGATTTATTTTGCTGGTTTAAGAGGTGAGTGAGAGTGTGGTGAGCCATAACATGGTTGCCCGGACGGTGATGGCATAAGTTTCCCGTGATATATTCTTTTTTATGTTTCATTGAATCGATGCATATCTATTTCTATTTTATGTTGGTTCCTTTACTATTCTATTGTGGAGATGTTATATTCCGTGTGATAACTCTAAGTGTCATTATGAATGATTATGAGAAGTTGAAAGAGAAAGTAAAGTATGAGATAAGTGAAAGAGCAATGCATGATGTGAATCAAAGGAAATATTGAGGAGCAACAAGGTGCCGGATAGAGTGATTGTGCTCGTGGAGCCGAGATCATGCTAGTGAATTCCAAGATGGGAAGGATTATGCAAAAGAGTTACGTGATTTTCTGTGAGAATGATGTGATGGAATTGTGCCTGAGTGGCTTGAGAAAGTGATGGTTTGATTATGTGAAAGTGGGGAAAGGATGTGTTCCTTAGTGATCGGGTCTTGTCGAAGGGATGGACTAAGGGCAAGCCGATCTTTGGTTAACTAAAGATGCTAAAAGACTTTAAAAGATAATAAAAGACATTAAAAGACTTAATATACGCGGTGAGGTATATGAGTGTGAAGTAGTGGAGAGGAAGATACTATGGGTATCTGCGGATACTCAGGTGGAGATTGCATGAGGGGAGGGCAAGGACGGTGAAACGTCAAGAAGCCTCGAGTATATTTCTAGGCGGAACGAATCCCAGACGTGGCGCACTAACGTGGTGGGGACTGGGTCTAATGCCGTGGCAAGTTCCGCATAGCTAACTAGAAATGATACTGTCACCCCCTTGATTGCAAGTCTACAACAGTGAGAGGGACTGGAACGGGGCATTGTGTTTTGCCACTGCGTGGACAGTGAGCCTTGATATTATGAAATTGAATTGATTTGAGGACGAGATCCTCCTGGTCTGGGACCATTTATGTGTGAGACAGCTGTCGTGCCCGCGTGGTAAAGGTCCTGTACTCCTGTTGGCTTCCGACTAGGTTTGGATGGAGACCGAGGATATGTAGAGAGTGCGTTTTTCCTCAGTGATGGTTTTCCCCTACCTCATTGAGTGAACCGAGTTATGATAAAACTTAATAACCAAAGAGTAAAGATATAATTGAATGATGAGAAAAATTGATGAGTTGATGTTGTTCTGTTATGAGAATCATGTTTATGGTTTGGTGGTTTATGCTTACCCTTTTATATGTTAATTACATACCTTGTTCATTTCAATTATTATGTTACCTGCTTTGTTATCCTATTCGGTCAAATTGGTATATCCGTGTGTTATTTACGCTCTTGGTATCTTGTCTCATTTCGTATACTGGCCAAGTGTCGTTATTGTCTGTTCTTCTTTCTATCGAGTCTACCCCGAGACCTTACGGTCAACTTGTTAGTGTATGGCACACTAACTCTCTCCTACCTGGTTGTCGTATTGGCATCCGCCGGTATTGCAACGGGTAGATGGCATATCGTGTAGTAATCCATATATGGCCCCTGGAGGGAGGAGCATGGGAGATGGTACCTGATGGCTGGATTTGGAGAGGTGAAACCCGGTTGGAAATCGATGATCCGAGGCACATTTTGAGAGGAACTAGTCTGGACGTGCATGTGGGGCAAGTTACTCTACGTGACTATCAAGACGGTGGACCAAGGGAGCATCACGAGTACGATGGTGATCCTGCACCATTGGCGGCTGTGATTCCTCAACCGATGGAGGAGGAAGACACTAGTGATTCCAATCACGAAGCGGAGGCGGATTCAAGTGGGGATATGGAGACCGACGCTAGTTCCGCTGAAGAATGATGTCCTTTGCTCTGTGTCTAGTGTATGTAGTGTGTCTAGGATCTGAGTTCCAACTGAGGATTACCTTGTGATGTACTAAGGATGTAATTAGCTACTTTTAATTATGGTCTGTAATCTTTTGTAATGGTGGCCTATTTTTGGAAACCTTTGGAGTGAGACTCTAGTACTTATTGCACCTGTTTTATTATCAATGAAAGTAATATTTGTTTCAATGATGTTGTTTTGAGTGAGAAGTTTTCGAAAGTGACAACTCGATTTTCAAAGGGTGGTATTAGTCGTTAACAAACTTATGTTTAAAAAAAAAAATTTGGCTGCATTTTTGCAAGAAATTAATAACAATTCAATTATGGTTTTGGGGAGTGAAAATTGGGTTGTTACACTTTGTCTGTGATAACCTCTAAGTTATTTGAGATCTTGTCCTTGACTAGAACCTCTCTTTTCTTGTTGGAGCTTTTCTTGTGTGAACCCTATGCGTTGCAAAATTGTTTTGGCATGACATTTGAAAAGCCTTTTCTGAAAATCTTAGACCATGTTCTTGACAAAGCCTTGATTGTTGACAAACCCGAAATTTTCCCTTTTTATTTGTGACCAGACATTTATCCTTTCCTAAAATTTTGGTGAGAATCTTGGACCCTAACACCCTATCCCAGTCAAGTAGATAGTTCTAGATTAGGAAGTGGGTTGTGAAGTGATGTTAGGCAAAAGTCGCAAAGGCTAAGGAGAATAAGGATTAGTTAGTATGGATAAAGGGAGTATGAGTCTTGGAGAAAATAGAAGTACCCTTTTTGAGTCTTAGATGAGTGGTGAGTTATGTAAAGTGGTTAGGACTAAGAGTTTTGATGTCGGATTAGTCAAAATGATGGTTTAGGTGGTGATAAGATGAGGAAGAAATTTAGGAGATGTTTAGAATTTAGAGTCGTAAGTGTCTTGATTTGAGATGGAAAATGTTTAGATAGCGGTGAATAAGTGATGATACGGTGAAGTCTAACTGATAAGATGGTGGAATTTGTGGATAGAATCCTTAAGTGTTGACCCAAGGTTAGGTAAAAAGCTAGGATTTGATGTGGTAATGGATAATAGGTCTTTGAGTTGAGGAATTTTAATGGTTTAGAATATGAGGAAAATTGTGGAAAGTGGAAAAAGGTTTAGAGTGTCTAAGTTATGTGATTAAGTGTTTGAGATAGGAAGTGACATGGTACGTGTTTCTTGAGGATTAGTGGTCGTTAGAGTAAAGGAAAAATGTAATAGTGACCATAGGAGTCTGAAGAGGACAATTGTTTAGTGAGATATAAGGCAATCAGAGGATAGAGTGAAGCTAGGTGATGGGAAATTTTGTAAGATTGACCAAAAAGTGGTGAAGGATAGGAGTATTTAGAGGTTAAGTCTGTGATAATAAATGTGGTGTCTAGATATAAGAGTCTTTCAAGTTGGGGAGTAGTCGAAAATGTGAGGTTTTGAGAAGTAGCTCGTTTAGGCTTGAACTGATGATAAGAATTTAACCCTAAGTGTGTAGTGTCTTTACCCAGATGAACGTAACCCTGTTGTCTTTGGACACTGTTTTGATGCCTTTGAACCCCTCAGTCCCTTGTTGTCAATGAAACCGTGTTGTTTCTACCCCACATGTTTGTTATTGAAAGTACCCCGAGAGATTACTTTTTCAAGTAATCCGTTTGATTTGCTCTTAAGAGCGATGGATAGGCAGTGCAAATTCAAAGACACAACGATAGCTGCAGTTAAAGAGGGAAAGAATTTCTTCAAGGAGTTACGCGTTCACAGGTCAGACAGACTCTACACCGCATTTCTCGAGGACGAGAAATCTTCATGTTGGGGAGAATGTAACACCCCACATTTTTCCCATACGTGCGTGAACGAATTTTGTTAAAATAAACCTTGAGGTTCTGTTTTACAAAAGGTTTTCAGAGAAGTATTTTACGAGTGCAAGAAACAAAGCATTGATTTTCATGGATTTTTATAAACAAATTCTTTTCCTAGATTTAAAGTGAATGATTTTGTTGAGTTTTGGAGAAATTTGATCAAAAGAGATAAGTTCTGATTTTATCAAGAATGATTTTCATTAGAAATGAAATTTTTGGATTTCTCAACTTTGAAAATTTGTAACTTTTTAACCGTAACTCGGATTTTTATGATCTTTATATGAAAACGATCGTCTTGAAACATAGATTTTGAAAATGTGACTTTTGAAATTTTATGGGTTGATTTATAAAAATTTATTTCTGAGTTTGTAAATTACGAATTTTGAGAGATGTGTTTTATAGAAAATGAAATTTTTATCATGGCATGAATTTTATGTGATAGGTGCTTGGTTTAATGTGCGATGCATGAAACTAATTATGTGAATGTGATTAATTAAAGAGATGTTTGAATGAATTAGTGATTATAATATTCTAAGTAAATGTGATTAGAAAGTAAAAATACAAGACATGTATGTGTATGTGTTCGTATGTATGTGTATGTGTATGTGTTATACATATATGTGTGTGTGCATGTATAAGTCTAGGACTTTATTTTCTAGGACAAGAAACTTAGAGAGTAAGAAAGGATAGAACCATGAGGAAACTAAGTTAGTGGAAACCCTAACTATTAGCCAACAAGTCTTTAGCCCTAAGTGACCCCTAATACCCTAGTCTATTCTACCTTGTCCCCTTAATTTGATAAACACCACCCATGCAAAATTTTGGAAGCCCAAGATTACCCTTCCCATTTGTACATGACCGAAACCTAAACCTAAGGGCAAAAGAGGGAATCGTGAATTGGCTATAAATAAGTGTGGCCTTAGTTCATTTCTTCCACCCATTTTCATTTCTTCACTTCCACTCCAAACACACTTCTAAGGGCCTCATCAAACCCTTAGAGAGAAAAAGAAAAAGAAATAGAGAGAGAGAGAGAAGGCCGTGAGGTTTAGAAAGGAAGAAGAAGGAGATCCAAGCTAGATCAAGGAGTTTCCTTTGTAGATCAAGAGTGTTAGGAGCTAGAGAACCAACCCTTATCTTGGTAGGTGACTCGAAGAGCTTGGAGGAAGATTGTAATAGTTTAGATTTTCTCTTTTAGTTTGTAGATCTCCCTTATTTTCTTCTTTGCATGTCTTATTTTATGGTTTGAGAGATGAGTTTATGTGTTTCTCTTCTTTGATCTTGGACTTTTAAGGACTAAAAATGTTTTGTAATATGTGAAACATGTTTGATGTTCGGTTGAGTTTTCTTGTTGGATCTTAATATTTTTCTAACTAAAATCTTAAAGATCTAAAGTATTGTTTAAGATTTTTGTGAAGCCTAACCTAAATCTTTCTTGCATGTCTATTGTAACACCCCGTAATATAATGAATAATAAACAATAAACGTTTGAAAATGAAACATAGGACTTTAAATTTTCTTTTATAAATCAGAGTTCACAAATAGCGTTGGGGGCTTTCAATTACAATATAATAAAATACACTTGAGTTCCTTTCTTTCGACTGATCTGCTGAGCACTCTGATCTCCAAGCTCCTTGCTCAAGTACCTAAAATGTTAACCACATAAGGGTGAGACCTTTTCACAACACAGTGGATTATAAGATAGTAAATAGTCATAATAGAAATTCGAGAATAATAACTAAATCAGGCAATGGAGTAACCAAAATGCAACACATTCAATTCATAATTCAACACACATAAAATTCCAAATTGATTAAGCCCATTGCTCATTTCCGTTATCCATTAGATATACCATCTCCCTTTCCTTAATTTCCATTTACCTTTTTGTTATTTGGCCACAGGGTGTCACAACCATCCTGCACCGGTTACCTTTTATTAATTGGTCACAGGGTCTCACAACCATCCTGCGCCGTTTACCTTTTATTAATTGGCCACAGGGTCTCACAACCTTCCTGCGCCGGTTACCTTTAATTAATTGGCCACAGGGTCTCACAACCATCCTACGCCGCTTACCTTTAATTAATTGGCCACAGGGTCTCACAACCATCCTGTGCCGGCTACCTTTTTATTATTAATTTGTCTTTTCTCTTCGTTTTTAGTTTTCTTAGTTTTCTTTCTATCTTTTAATTTCTTGACTCTTCTTTGGTTTCTATTAATTGTTCACTTCTCTCATTCCTTTGCTTAGTGACTTACTATCATTTCGTTAATTTATAAATTAAACCACAATTACCAAGTATTACACAAATCACACATTTCCAAACATTCTTCACACACAACAGTTTCAAGTTATATATACATATAGATATATTCACTTCCAATTCCAACTTATTATTCCTTTCTACATCACATTTTTATTTCAATATTTATACACATACGCCATTAATTATTCACATATAGGGTCACATCAATTTATCAACCAGCAACTGATATCACAATCAATCGACATACTCAGGTATGTCTCAGAGTACATTGAATGTAAGTCAACTCTCTAGGGTTCTTCACTTCCTACTTTAACACTAATAAAAAGGGAATTTAACATATACCACTCAATAAATATAAAATCAACCATAAATATACTATTATCCCCTAAACCAACTTTAAATCAAACCATTTTGCTACCCACAACCCGGTCTAATTATTATACCCAAATACTATTATAAACTCTAACTATCCCTAACCCAAAGTGTGGAAAAGAGACTCCCCTTACCTGGAAATCCTAGCAATAACAACAGAGCCACGTTTACATCCGCGACTTGCTCCAGGGTCAAGGTCAATAGCGTAATGGATCTAAGAAGGATTTGAGATTGGACAGTTGGATCTTGAGTTATTGAATCGGGAAGATATGAAATCCCTAAGTGTTTCCTTCTCTGATTCTCGCGTCTGATCCCTCTCTCTGTATCTCTCTATTTGTTATTTCTTTCTCATGGCCTTGTGGCCACAATCCTTTATTGCTCTCAAATGACTCACGTGGTGGCTTGCTGGCCACACTCTATTTTCTTTTGTTTTTTTTTTCAACGGTGGGGTTGGGGTCTATTAGTACTAGGGAAATATATGTTTATATATATTTGTGGGTCAGTGTGTAATTATTTTAGATTATAACTAAAATTTGGATGATACTAAAAATAAAATACGTTTAAGTAAAACAATGTTGTATTTTTAAATACTCAAAACTGATTGAAAAATAATAAAGTTACCGATCCCCCCGGATAGCTATTGCGTAAGAAAAATTATCGAAATTCAAAAGTAAATATATTTGCTAAATCTTGATATTGAACTTGATAATATGTAATATTTAGAATTTTGAAGTAGAAGATTATTATATATAATTTAAACCAGTCCAGAAGCTAAAAATAAAACAATCTCCGAACACTATGAAAATTTACATGGAAGCTCAAAATATTAAGTTAAACATATTTTTATGAAGAAACTATTTATAAAAATCCCTCTAAGGCTTGCCACTTGAGCTCCCTGTCAAAATGTTAATTAAACTAAATAAAAGTACTACTTTATTTTTGGAAAACGTATGATAACAAATTTATACTTATTTTGACTAGAAAACATATTTCAAATATAATGATGAAATCAGAATTTTATTCCGAGACTCAAATCTTGAAAACATCATATTAAGTCATTTAATTATTTTACTAAAAGTATTAAAAAGAGCGGGATGTTACAATTCTCCCCCACTTATTGGAATTTCGTCCCCGAAATTCCGTTCATGTCTTTCAATGGAGAACCATCCCAAATGCAAGGTCTTTCGGCTACGACACTCACTTCTTTTTGGTTCGACTCCCCCACTTGGAATTGGCATACTACCTTGCATTAGTACGCCACTAAGCTCTTGCACTCGATGAAGGGTACTAACACGTTATACCCGCTAATGCCCTCAAGGATCTAATTATAGTCTAATCGAAAAACTTACAACCTCTCCGCTATTCCCAGGCCCTAGACACCACATTCATTATTCAAACAAACATAGATCATGTAAAGGTCATTCAGAGTTTAAGCATACACAACAACAACTCCCAATAACATATAATTCAAGTACAAACGTCATACCAAATTCGAGCACACATATCACATTCCTAGCAATCATGCAATACAACCGGACACATCGCTCAACCCTACTTCCTCCTAAGCTAGTTCGTGTCTTCCTTACATAACTTAGGGCTAAATCCTACCTCTACACCCACACACATTCATAACGATCACCATGTTTTTGAAAACCGGTTCAAAAAGGGGTTCGGGGAAAAATGACTTGTATGATTTGAAATCATAAATACATTTTCAGCAATACGATCCCCGGTGTTATGAAAATTGTGCATGTCACCATAAAGAGCTACCTCCATCTAGTTTCACAAGAATCTAGATGAGGAAGTGTAATCTTGTTCCGATTCGTCAGACTTAAAGAAAAGGGATATGTTGTTACTTTAAACAAAATTAGTTTAGTAAGTTTTCAAAATTTAGAACAATTACATTCCCTTCTTCTTCAAGTTTGAAAATTGAGTTTTGTTCCAAGTGGACTTGGGTTTGTATATGGAGAATTCCTATTTAATCGACGAGTGACTTGGTTAAAGCACATGGGTTAAATCACCGGTCGATTACTTAGAAATCCTCGCATCCTTTATTACTTTCTTAAAAATTTGTCGTGTAACCTCACAATCCATTTGGAATGTTTGTGGTTCGGTGCACTCTTTTGAAATTTATTTTGAACACTCACATTGTCAAACAAGTAATCATAATACTTTTCACTCACAAATATCAAGCACATAGGTCAATCAGACAACCACAAATATGCATAAATAATAGTCCTATCTATCCTAGGATTTCATAAATACTAACTAGTCCCATAATCCTGGCAACTCACTAAGGACTACCTAGGATTCCTACTCCTAGGACAAAACACAAAAGTTCATAATTTGAAAGTCAATTGAAACGTTTGCAGACTTTAGAACCATTCAATATTAAGCATAAACTGTGTACCTGTACATATGTTGATGTACGCATACAACAACATAGTAAAGTTTTATTTTGAAAGCAAATCCTAAAAATAATACTTTTAGTCGCTGTTGTGATTGAAACGGATTTGGGACTTTTAAATATGAGGATGGTAATTGAAAAGTTCTTAGTCCCAGATTATCGTTTGATAGCATTTTCGAAAGTTTGAATCCATCTCAATCATAACATAAACTTTTGGTATGTGCACTTATGTAAATATATTCATTCAAATATACAAAATAATATTGAGTCTGAAAATAGGAGTTCCCTTTATATCGGAAAGCCTTTTGAAATCGAACAGAAATTGTAACACAATTAATTTTAGAAATGGTTTGGAATCATGTTGCAAAAATGTTTAGTAATTTGGGTTGTAAAAATATCCAACACACAAATGCAACAACCGTATACGATAGCAACCAAGAAATATTAGTTTCATAGTGTGGCCATCTACATATACAAATAAGCAAATAGCTTAATAGTGTTAGGCAAAATTTTCATGATCCATAAAACACACGTATACACCACGATTATTTAGCACAACACCTAGTATTTATAGCTATATCATCAAGTGTAATATGCCTACATACACATACAAGTAATTCAACATGTATATACATATACATATGCACATATAACATTAGGGACCTAATCCCAAAACTTGTGCAAAGACCTCCCGATTGAATTTAAACCCTTGGTTCTGAATGAGTAAAATCTCTTGTCATTCAAGAATCCAATTGTTGTCACTTGGGGTTTAAGTTCAATTGATAGGACTCCATACTTATCTTTCGTTTAGTGTTAAAGTTATAGAAACTAAATTAGTGGTGGAGTCAACTATTAATCTGATATAAAAGTTGTTATTGTTCTTCGTGGATTCTAATTTAAGCGATGTGAAATAAATCACTCGTTTAGATTAGAATCGGGCAAGAAGTTATTTCAATTCTCCTGATTCCACCTCTAATTTTAGTCCCCTTGCTTTAATGCTAAACTATTCCGCATATAATCATATTGTGAGGATCTTTCGATTGAATCTGAACCGCTTCCCCAAGTTAGGCAAAGGTCCTTTTATATTCGCAAATCAAATTGGTGCGGTTCAAATTCAATTGGTCAGTACTCAATGCTTGTTTCACATTTGGGGTCATAGTTAATTGAATCAAGATTAGCTATGGAACCAACTATTGCTTTACTTTAAACATTATTTTTCGCTCTCCTAGATACTAGTCTAATCAATGTGAATTTAATCACTTGGTTAGATTAGCATCGAGATCGTAATCTATTTGGTTTGTGCGGCTCCATTTCTAACCCCTGACCAATTACTTTGATACCAAACTAGTTGTCAAACACATATATTCAAAACATAGACAATTAAACATAGCAAAGCAAAGAAAAGCATATCATTGGCATTAAGGTTTCATACATAGGAAATCGTTTGCAAATTCTTGATAGTACACAAACTCTTGAATTTCGATGACTTCACCTCCCAATAGATATAATGTCGGATTGGCCATTTCCAACACTACATTTAATCGGTGGTAATAGTCCTCACAATTCAGTTGAATTCCTGTACTACATGCTCGAATGCATTGACATTAATTAGATTTCCTTTGTATAAAACTTTAACTTTCGATTAGTCCAAAAACTCAACATTTACACTCTCGACTAATTGTGTTCATACCAATTAGGTTTCTTGTTTACAATTGGGTGCATACTCAGAATATCCAATTCTTTGAATCACTAAGGGATCCTGCTTAGTTTCCAAAGAATTCGATTCTCTTCCGTTTTCGTAAATAATTTCTCTTACGTTGTCAATTGTCAGTATTCCCAATGCAAACATAAACCCATTCAGTTCATTTCAAATATGCTCAACAATAGTATCAGACATATACAAATTCAGTTGACATTTAAAAGTTTTCACTTGTTGAGTCTCACCTCTGGTCAGGAAGCTTGAGATAAGAGTGTCGCAGCGGGATCGAGATTACTTTCCCTCAGGTCGAAAGGAAAGAACTGCTCTGATACCATAAATGTAACACCCCGTAATATAATGAATAATAAACAATAAACGTTTGAAAATGAAACATAGGACTTTAAATTTTCTTTTATAAATCAGAGTTCACAAATAGCGTTGGGGGCTTTCAATTACAATATAATAAAATACACTTGAGTTCCTTTCTTTCGACTGATCCGCTGAGCACTCTGATCTCCAAGCTCCTTGCTCAAGTACCTAAAATGTTAACCACATAAGGGTGAGACCTTTTCACAACACAGTGGATTATAAGATAGTAAATAGTCATAATAGAAATTCGAGAATAATAACTAAATTAGGCAATGGAGTAACCAAAACGCAACACATTCAATTCATAATTCAACACACATAAAATTCCAAATTGATTAATCCCATTGCTCATTTCCGTTATCCATTAGATATACCATCTCCCTTTCCTTAATTTCCATTTACCTTTTTATTATTTGGCCACAGGGTCTCACAACCATCCTGCACCGGTTACCTTTTATTAATTGGTCACAAGGTCTCACAACCATCCTGCGCCGTTTACCTTTTATTAATTGGCCACAGGGTCTCACAACCATCCTGCGCCGGTTACCTTTAATTAATTGGCCACAGGGTCTCACAACCATCCTGCGCCGCTTACCTTTAATTAATTGGCCACAGGGTCTCACAACCATCTTGTGCCGGCTACCTTTTTATTATTAATTTGTCTTTTCTCTTCGTTTTTAGTTTTCTTAGTTTTCTTTCTATATTTTAATTTCTTGACTCTTCTTTGGTTTCTATTAATTGTTCACTTCTCTCATTCCTTTGCTTAGTGACTTACTATCATTTCGTTAATTTATAAATTAAACCACAATTACCAAGTATTACACAAATCACACATTTCCAAACATTCTTCACACACAACAGTTTCAAGTTATATATACACATAGATATATTCACTTCCAATTCCAACTTATTATTCCTTTCTACATCACATTTCTATTTCAATATTTATACACATACGCCATTAATTATTCACATATAGGGTCACATCAATTTATCAACCAGCAACCGATATCACAATCAATCGACATACTCAGGTATGTCTCAGAGTACATTGAATGTAAGTCAACTCTCTAGGGTTCTTCACTTCCTACTTTAACATTAATAAAAAGGGAATTTAACATATACCACTCAATAAATATAAAATCAACCATAAATATACTATTATCCCCTAAACCAACTTTAAATCAAACCATTTTGCTACCCACAACCCGGTCTAATTATTATACCCAAATACTATTATAAACTCTAACTATCCCTAACCCAAAGTGTGGAAAAGAGACTCCCCTTACCTGGAAATCCTAGCAATAATAACAGAGCCACGTTTACATCCGCGACTTGCTCCAGGGTCAAGGTCAATAGCGTGATGGATCTAAGAAAGATTTGAGATTGGACGGTTGGATCTTGAGTTATTGAACCGGGAAGTTATGAAATCCCTAAGTGTTTCCTTCTCTGATTCTCGCGTCTGATCCCTCTCTCTGTATCTCTCTATTTGTTATTTCTTTCTCATGGCCTTGTGGCCACAATCCTTTATTGCTCTCAAATGACTCACGTGGTGGCTTGCTGGCCACACTCTATTTTCTTTTGTTTTTTTTTTCAACGGTGGGGTTGGGGTCTGGGTAGTAATAGGGAAATATTTGTTTATATATATTTGTGGGTCAATGTGTGTAATTATATTAGATTATAACTAAAAATTGGATGATACTAAAAATAAAATACATTTAAGTAAAACAATGTTGTATTTTTAAATACTCAAAACTGATTGAAAAATAATAAAGTTACCGGTCCCCCCGGATAGCTATTGCGTAAGAAAAATTATCGAAATTCGAAAGTAAATATATTTTCTAAATCTTGATATTAAACTTGATAATATGTAATATTTAGAATTTTGAAGTAGAAGATTATTATATATAATTTAAACCAGTCTAAAAGCTAAAAATAAAACAATCTCCGAACACTATGAAAATTTACATGGAAGCTCAAAATATTAAGTTAAACATATTTTTCTGAAGAAACTATTTATAAAAATGCCTCTAAGGCTTGCCACTTGAGCTCCCTGTCAAAATGTTAATTAAACTAAATAAAAGTACTACTTTATTTTTGGAAAACGTATGATAACAAATTTATACTTATTTTGAATAGAAAACATATTTCAAATATAATGATGAAATCAGAATTTTATTCCGAGACTCAAATCTTGAAAACATCATATTAAGTCATTTAATTATTTTACTAAAAGTATTAAAAAGAGCGGGATGTTACATCTATTTTTCTTACTCTATACCGTGATCTATGTATGTTTATGTGGTTATTTGACAAGTAAACACATGATCTAAACTTGATTTGTGAAAAAGTTCAAGTTTCTAGTCTTGCATGTTGGTTTGTTGATGATCCTTGTGATTTAAGTGTGTGCATGTCATGATCTTTGTTTGATTTGTGAAAAAGTTAAAGTCTTTAGTCTTGCATGTTATTTTTCAAGAGAAAAGATTTTGTTTTCTTTTTATGTATGATTCGGTTTTAAGGAGAAATTATGTAACAGCCCGATTTTCACTTCCCAAAAACTTAACTGAATTATGATTACTTTCTTGCAAAAATGAGACCATTTTTTTTTATTTTTATAAGTATAGGTTTGTTAATACGTAATCCACCCTTTTGAAAATCGAGTTGTCACTTTCGAAACTCCCCACTCAACATCATCATTGAAAAATAAAACTGTTTTCATTTAAAATAAAAAGCATGAGCCACAAGTACTGGAGTCACACTCCAAATGTTTTCCAAAAGTAGGCCATCATTACAAAAGAACTTACAAACCAAAATAAAAGATAGCTGATTACATCATTAGTTCATTACAAGATAATCCTCGACTGAAAACTCAGATCCTAGACACAAGACATCCTCTAGACACAGATTGCAAGATGTCACTCATCAGCAGAACTAGCCTCCGTCTCCATATCCTCGCTTGGATCAGTCTCCGCTGCGTGATCGGATTCACTAGCACTCTCCTCTTCCATAGGTTCAGGAACCACCGCTGCCAAGGGCGCAGGATCACCATTTAGCTCATGGTGTTCCCGTGGTCCACCGTCTTGATAATCTCGCAGAGTGACTTGCCCAACATGTACGTCCATGCCTGCTCCCCGCAGAATGTGCCTCAGATCGTCGATCTCCAGACGAGTATCTCCTCTCCAGATCCATCCATCAGGTACCACCTCCCATGCACCTCCCTGAAGAGGCCACATGTGGATCACTACATGATACGCCATCTACCCGTTGCAATACCGGCGAATGCCAATACGACAACCAGGTAGGAGAGAGTCAGCGCGCCATACGTAACAGGTTGACCGCAAGGTCGCAGAATAGACACGATAGAAAGACGAACAATACCAAGGACACTCGACGAACATATATACATCGAACAAGACACAAGAACCAGAATACATCGAGCACTTGAAGGATAAACGCTTTTCCCAAATCAAACTCAATATCATAAATAAAGGCATATAAAATAAACCACGCATAAAAGCAATGCTTGCCAACCACTACCACAATATATCACAACTGAACATCATCATACTTGCCTATCCTTTTAAATATTCAGCATCTCTTTATTCTTTTGTTATTAAGTTTTATCATACTTAACTCACTCAATGAGGTAGGGGAATCACCATGATTGAGGAACGCGCACTCTACATCTCCTCGGTCTCCATCCACCTAGTCGGAAGCCAACAGGAGTACAGGACCTTTACCACTCGGGCACGACAGCTGTCTCAACACAGATGGTCCCAGACCAGGAGGATCTCGTCCTCAAATCATATCATATAATCAAGGCTCACTGTCCTCGCAGTGGCAAAACACATTGCCCCGTTCCAGTCCCTCTCAACTGTTGTAGACTTGCATTCAAGGGGGTGACAGTATCATTTCTAGTTAGCTATGCGGTACTTACCACGGCATTAGACCCAGTCCCCACCACGTTAGTGCGCCACTTATGGGATTCGTCCCGCCTAGAAATGTACTCGAGGCTTCTTGACGAGTCACCGTCATTGCCCTCCCCTCATGCAATCTCCACCTGAGTATCCGCAGATACCCATAGTATCTTCCTCTCCACTACTTCACACTCTCATATCTCACCGCGAATATTAATGTCTTTTAATGTCTTTTAATATTCTTAAAATCTTTTAGAACCTTAAAGTCTTTTAGTTAACCTATAGTCGGCTTGCCCTTAGTCCATCCCTTCGACAAGACTCGACCACTAAAGCATCTTTATCCCCACTTTCACAAATACATTCACATTCCACGCCCCTCGGGCAACCATCTCACCTCATCACTTTCTCATAAATTCACTTTGCTCTTTACCCTATCATATCCAGCACAACATATCTCAGCTTCACAATCACCATATCCTTATCCAATACATTGACATTTCATCACATTTCTCATATCGCATCACATACCATTCCTTCACTCATCCTCATACGTTTATTCTTTCATTATCATTCGTGAATCACTTAAACTTATCAAACGGGAAAAATCACCATCTCATCACAGAGTAATAAGGAAATGACTTAAGATAATAAATAACGTGCACAAGAACGTAACGTAAATAAGCATTACTTAAACACATTGCACCACCATCCGGCAACAATGTTACGGGCTCACCACAATCTCACTCACTCACCTCTTAATCCAGCAAGAGAAATACTTTGCCCTTGAAGGTCTCTAACTTCCCTTTGAGAATTGTCGCCACCGTCCACTGAATAACCTCAAATAAATAAATACACTTTTATTAGAAACTATTTCAATTAGAAATCACCACTTGATTCTCAAATCAAAACCCTTTACTTTCTTTATTCTTTATTAAAATATTGATATTTATCAAAACAACTCCCAATCTTTTCTATTGTTTAAAGCCTTTTGAAAATCATTTGAAAACTCATATTAGGATAAATTAAACAATAGTTTATGTGGCAGCATGGGAAAGTCCAGCCACTTATTCCTAGTTGGAAAACCTTGAAAATCCACCTTTTCTCACTCTAAATTTTCATAAATCAATAACACTTGAAATTCATGTCTTTTCACAACTCAAAAACATTTTTAAACTTGAAATGCTTGGAAATAAAATCTTGGACAGCAAGGAACAAAAGAAAAAATCATGAAATCACTTTAAGAAAGTAATCAAATTCATTTACTCATTTCCTTTATCAAACCGAATGGATTCAAAACAAAACAACACAATTTAAACAAATTTTTCTTAAAACAAAGTCATGAAACATAATCATTTCAAATAGACAAATACATGCAAAAGAATCTAGCTTTTTCAACCTAGAGTATGCCGAATCATCACTAGTTGAAAACAAATCTTGGATGCACTTTTCTTCATGCAAAAACCTTGAAAATTTTAAATCAAAAACATGCACATGTAGAACACATAGATTTAGAAAATACCACTTCTTTTTCTTCCTCAAAACCGTGACTTACTTTTGTCATTTCAAACACATTTTTATTTTTATTTTCCTTTGCATGCACTTTTAAAATCATGGAAATCAAAAAAGAAATTACATGCAAGGAACTTTTTCATGAAAAGTCATTAAGTTTCTTTGTTTTCAAAGCTTGACCGAATGGTACCTTAACAAAATCAAGAGGAAAACTTAAATCCTTGACTTTGAAATACACATGAATTAAATCAAAACATAAATCATTTGAAAAAGAATTATTTTCCTTGGTTTCTCATCAAAACCGTGACATGCATGTAAAGGTTCAAAACTTTTTGAGCAAAAGAATCTCATGCAAAACTTAGAAATCAAAACCATGGAAAATCAAGGTAAGAATCAAATCCTTTTCAAAGCCAAAACAAAGATCAAGGTCGTTTTTGAAAATAAAACCAAGATCAAAACTTTAGAAAATTTCAAAGTGAAAGCCAAAGTATGAAAACCACATAGATCCTCTTCAAATAGCATCAAGTTATCATGCATGAACTTGAAATGAAATAAACATCATCATGACCTAATTTTCTAAGCAAGACCGAATAGGAATGTCCATGGGTTTAAGGTTTTACAAATTTGTAGAGAAACTCAAGATCAAGGCTTAACAAATACTTACAAACATAGATCTATAAAGAACTTGGACATGCAACAACAAAGAACTTTACAAGTCTTAGAAAATTAAAAACCACTTAGAACAACCTAGGATCTTCAATAAACTAGAGAAGTAGAGAAGATCTTCAACCTTCTTCAAGAATCCTAAGGCTTTTGAGCTTGGTCTTCCTCTTCCTCTTCCCCTTGGTGCTCACGGTTCTCTCTCTCTCTCTCTCTCTCTCTCTCTCTTATGAGCAACAACATCAGGGCCTATGAGCGTATTCTCCCCCACTTGGAACCAACATAGTGGGGTTCTACACTTCTGTCCATATAGTGCTTCAAAAGGTGCCATTCCAATACTTGCATGGAAGCTATTGTTGTAAGTGAATTCTACCAAAGGTAGTAATTGATTCCAGTTCTCACTATATTCCAAAGCACATGCTCTCAACAAATCTTCCAAAGATTGGATGGTCCTTTCAGATTGTCCGTAGGTTTGGGGATGATAGGTTGAACTCATCCTCAACTTGGTTCCCATTGCTTGGTGCTAATCTTGCCAAAACCGAGAACAGAACTTTGGGTCACGATCGGAGATTATGCTTGATGGAATTCCATGCAATCGTACCACATCCTTGATATAAAGTTGTGTGAGACTTTTCCAACGAATATCTCATATTGATTGGAATAAAGTGAGTCGATTTTGTCAATCGATCCACTATTACCCATACAGCTTGATATCCACCTTGGGTCTTTGGAAAACCGGAAACGAAATCCATTGCAATAATGTCCCATTTCCATTCTGGAATATCCAATGATTGAAGTTCGCCTCCAGACCTCTTATGTTCTATCTTTTCTTTTTGACAAACAAAGCAAGATGCCACATAAGTTGCCACATCCTTATTCAGTCCAGACCACCAAAACATTTTCTTCATGTCTTGGTACATCTTTGTAGCTCCAGGATGAATACTCATTTTACTTTTGTGGGCTTCGTCCAAAATGATCCTTCGCAACTCCTGATTTGCAGTGATGCACACTCGATCTCTAAATCTCAAGACTCCATCCGGACCAATTTGGAAATTTGGTTCCTTCCCTTCCATACTTAGCCTCACTTTTTCTTGCAGTTCCACATCGTCTTGCTGCATCTCCTTTATCTGTTCTAAGAATTCATTGGTTATCTCTAGCATTCCCAACTTGATACTGGATGGTCTCACTTCCATTGCCAGATTCAAGTCTCGGAGCTTCTCGATCAGCTCCACTTCTTTGATCATCAAAGCACTCATATGCAATGTCTTTCGACTTAAAGCATCCGCTACCACATTGGCTTTGTTGGAAACCAACAAGCGGGCTAAGCAAATACTAGAGGGGGGTGAATAGTAATTTGAAGCACTAATACCAAATAATTCGAATGATAATTGAAGAATGGAGCTAAGACTGCATTTTCTGGAATCAGACACGAAATACTCGAGTCTTTTGTGAAATACTCGAGTTTTTCAGTGATGAACAACTCGAGTCTTTCTAAATATACTCGAGTTTTTCTTGACAGATAGCAGTAAAACCATAAACGAAAATCCAGTAATTTAACTCAAATCAATTTAATACTAAACAGGAACTTATCCAACAGATTAGCAAGCAATCTAAATAGACTTTTAACACCAAGATTCCTTGAACTTGCTACCTAATTGTATAAATCCTAATAGATTGAAATGACTTAAGTTGATTGAGCTAGAAAGTAGATTAAAAGCAATAAACCAACACTCAAGCAATTTTATCCTGGTTCACTCCAACAATGAGCTACATCCAGTCCTCCTAATCACTTAGGAGTTTCTACTAATAATCAAATTGTTAGAAATTACAAAGGATTGCTTGAGAATGGCCTCACTCAACCTAACCCTTCAAGAGTGTACCAAACTCTTGATTTCTACCCCAATTTGATTCCGGTGATTGAAGAACTCTTCACAAAGCTTCCTTGAACTCCCTTCAAGAAACTCCACCGGGCTAGGAACCTCCTAGTCTTGTGCTTGAGAACCTCTCAAGACTCCAACACCCTAAGCCACTTAGGGTTTGCTTGGGAACAATCCAAGACTTTGAATAATCAAGCTTTTTGTATGTGTATTACTAATCTCACAATGGATTAGCACAAATAAGCACAGCTCAATGTAAGAATTGAGGCCTAAAACTCAACTTGGAATAAAATGACAATATGAGTGAGAAGTTGAGCTTTTTGGGAATTAACACTTGAGAAGAGGAAATTATGAAAGCTTGAACACACTATGATCTTGTTGTCTTGTTTGTTCTTGCACAAATTCAAAGAGAAATTTTACAATAAGGTTCTGAAATGCTCTCTTGGGTTGGATGAGACTCAAATGCCCTCAATTGGGTTTTTGAGTCTCTCCAACGTTCATTTTTGCTGACTGGACAAAAATACTCGAGTCTTTTGGAAAATACTCGAGTCTTTTTGGTCGGTCACGAGTGAATTGGTGCACGAACAAGACTAACGGTCATATTTGCTGACCTGGCACAAATACTCGAGTCTTTCTCAAAATACTCGAGTATATACTCGAGTCTTTCTCAAAATACTCGAGTATTTTGATCAGACATGAGAAAAATTGATTTTCAATTTTATTTTTCCTCTCAAGTATTAATTTTAGTTAATCTCAACCTAATAGTCATATAAAATTTTATTCCTAGAAGAGACTAACTATTTCTACCCACTCTCAACCACTCTCAACATAAATTAGAAATTTACAATAATATTTGATTGAGAATGATTGGGCACTTGTCTTCTTTTCTTGACTTGTTGTTGTTGTGAATGTTGCAATGTCTTCAAGACTTGATTTGTTAATTACTTTGTCATCATCAAAATATAATCACCATAATTAGGAGCATTGAATTTACTGGCTTTTCCAGGATGGTAGTGAAGCTCAAAGTCATAGTCCTTCAAAAACTCCATCCATCTACGCTGTCACATATTTAATTCCTTTTGATTGAAAAGATATCTGAGACTTTTGTGGTCACTGAATACTTGGAATGTTGTTCCATACAAATAGTGCCTCCACAACTTCAATGCAAAAACTATGGCTGCTAATTCCAGATCGTGAGTTGGATAATTCTCTTTATGGATCTTCAACTGTCTTGATGCATAAGCTACCACCCTCCCTTCTTGCATCAACACACATCCAAGTCATTGCTTGGAAGCATCGCAGTATACCTTGAAACTTTTGTGAGGATCAGGCAGAGTTAACACCGGAGAAGATGTCAACTTGTCCTTTAACTCTTGAAAGCTTGCTTTGCACTTTCATTCCAAACAAAAGGTTGTTCTTTTCTTGTTAAACACGTTAATGGCAAAGCAATCCTTGAAAAGTTCTCAATAAATTTTTGATAGTATCCCGCTAGTCCAAGAAAACTTCTCACTTCAGTGACAGTTCTTGGGGCTTCCCATTTGAGTACAGCTTCCACCTTGGATGGATCTACAGCAACTCCATCTTCAGTAATCACATGGCCAAGGAATTTCACCTCTCTTAACCAAAACTCGCACTTAGCCAACTTTGCATAGAGCTTCTTCTCCCTCAAGGTTTCAAGGACCATCTGAAGATGCTTGGCATGCTCCTCTGGGGTTTTTGAGTATATCAGGATGTCATTTATGAATACAACCACAAATGAATCCAGATATGACCGAAAGACCTGATTCATGTAGTCCATGAACACAATCGGTGCATTTGTTAGGCCAAAAGGAATCACCACATATTCGTAGTGACCATAACGGGATTGGAAGGCTGTCTTGGGAATATCCTCTTCTCTAACTCGAATCTGATGATAACCAGATCTTAGATCGATTTTAGAGAACACTTTAGCTCCACGGACTTGATCATTCAGATCATCTATTCGGGGCAACGGGTACTTATTCTTGATAGTTACTTTGTTCAATTGCCGATAATCAATGCACATGCACATACTTTCATCCTTCTTCTTTACAAATAATACCGGCGCACCCCACGACGATACACTTGGTCTGATAAACTTTTTCTCCAACAAATCTTCCACTTGTTTCTTCAATTTCGCCAACTCCGATGGTGCCATTCGAAAAGGAGCAATCGATATAGGACCGGTTCCAGGGATAAGGTCAATACTAAACTCTATTTCACAAGGAAGAGGCAAACCGGGCACTTCCTCGGGAAAGACCTCGGGATATTCACAAAGTATGGGAATATTCTCGATCTTGGGTTCTATTTTGGGTGTTTCCTCTACTGAGACAGAAAATAGGCATAGGTATCCTTCGGGCGGTGGTTTTGATGGTGTGATTTCAGAGAATAATAGGATGGATTTTCTGTGAAAATCTATGGTTACTTGGGGTTTGATGAAGGTCTAATATATGATGTTTTAAGGCTTAATTTCACTTCCTTTTGCTTGGGTTTTAGCTTATTTCTCTTTTAAATATAGGTATTTTATATTAGTTTTAGGAATTTTTAGTTTATTAGAATCCTTTGAACGTTTTGATCCGTTTTGGGTATGTTTCAGGTATTTCGGAGCTTTATTTGGAGAAAATATTATTGGAGCTGAAAAGAGCATAAGAAGACCTTGAAAATGACACAAGAACGGAGAGAAACGGAGTCGAAAATTCCTCAGCACGCCCAAGCGCGGGATCTGCGCGCTCAAGCGCGCTTGCAGCGGTAATATATGGGGCATCAGACATAGCGCGCCCAGGCGTGCTGGTCTGCACGCCAAGGCGCGCAAAGTGCGTGAAAGTGACGTTGTTCGGTATTTTGATCATAAATTGAGCTACGCTTATCCAAATGAGGCGATCTAGGTATCATTTTAAAGCTAAGGAAAAGATCTACAACTTTTCCAGAAATAGACTTGGTCAAATTCGTCCATATTTGGGGTCAAAATCAGTGCCGAAGTTGCTGTCAGACACAAATACGGGATTTAGAAGGATTTTAATAATAAATTCTATTTGTAAATAAGATTATTAAAGATTAGATTATTCTAATAGGATATTATCATATCAATTCAATTAGGATTAGTTTTAGACTTTAAATATAGGTTTCTCCTTTAGGTTTGGTAGACTTTTCAGAGCCAAATTAGATATTAGAATAAAATTAGGATTAGAGAAGAGAGACTGTTATGCAATTGAGAGCAAGGAGGCAAGACATAAGGATTGAAGATTGGAAGATTGAAGATCTCTTGGGGGTAAATTAATTATTGTCTATGATCATTAGTTTATTCCATTCCTTCTTCTTCTTCTCTAAACATGTATAATTGAACCTCTTGTTAGGAATAAGGTTGATTTGTATGGATCTTAATTTGTCTGTTTATTTATGAATTAATGTTTTTAATTTTAAATCAATTGCTTGGTTGTGTTTTAATTACAATTCATAGATTCGCGACTTTATGTTTTGATTTGTGTGGTGTCCTTAATTGGAAAATTAGGATTAAGATTAGGCCTTTCAACCAAACAATATAATTATTCAACTCGTAGGGATACTTTTGGGTAATCGTATAACTCTTATAAATTAGAACTCAGGGATTAAGGGGTAAAGTTTAGTAAGAAACATAATTGTTGGAGGGATCTAGCTTTTATTGTTTCTGGAGTTTTTGATTTATTGGAAAACATATTTTCATAATTAATAACCTGATCCTACAATGAAACCCAATTCCTAACCTTTTCCATATTTGGTTCTAATTCCTTTTTAGTTTCTAAATTGTTTCATTCCTTTAATTCTACAATCCTATCTCTTAAACTCTAAACCCATACAAGTTATACATAGTAATCGCAATTAGGTGAAAGAAATTAGAAACAATTTGCAATCCCCGAGTGGAACGATAATTTACTTACTCTTTATTACTTGTGCGATCGGTACACTTGCCGAATTGCCAACAGTGTTTTGATAGCCAGTCCATTCCTAAGATTATATCTAACTGGGATAAAGGTAGACATATAAGGTCAACTACAATGTTTTTATCTAATATGGTTACCTTACAATCTATACAGGCCTTAGATGTAGTTACAGGTAAGTTGGTTAGTGTTGACACTGTGAGATTATATGGTGTATCGATGACTTTTAGTTTTAACCGGTTGACACAATCATAATAAAAAAAGAGTGGGTGGCTCCATAATCTACAAGGACTCTACATGGCCTGCTATTTAAGAGACAGTTACCTTGGATTAAGCCCTCTGATTGCTCAGTCTCAGCTCTAGACATGGTGAACACCTTTGCACGTGCCATTGGCTTTGGTGCGGCTCCTCCTTGGTTCGCATTTCCCTCGGGGCAGTTTCGGTTGATGTGACCTTTCTTTCCACAAGTAAAACAAGTTGGGGGATTAACAGCTCAACATGTTCTACCACCATGATGCCTTTGACACTGGTTACACTTGGGCAAGTTGGTTGGCCCTCCCTCCTTGTTGTTTCCTTGCCCCTTGTTGTGATATGGACCCTTGCCACGGTTGCCTTGTTGGTTGTGACGTCCGTGATTACGGTGAGGACCGTAATTTTGCTGGCTGCGTTGATGCTGTTCATATACACTGCCTTTGCTTTGAGATCATTTTCAGTGACATGGCAGCGTTGAACCAGAGTTGCAAAATGTCGGATGCAGTGTCCACTTACGAATGGTTTAATATCAAACCTTAAACCATTCTCGAAGCGAACATACATGGAATTCTCATCAGGGCGAAGCATGAAATATGAGAATACTTCATCAGCTCTTCAAATTTAGCAGCATATTCCCCAACGGTCATGGCTCCTTGCTTTAGCTCCAGGAATTCAATTTCTTTCTTGTTTCTCACATCCTCAGGGAAGAACTTCTCCACGAAGACCTCCTAAGTAATTTGTTTGCTTTCATGCTCCAAGGCTTGCCTTGTATACTTCCACCAGTTGTCCGCGGGACCCACGAGGACATAAGCAGCATAAGTGACTTTCTGCTCCTCATTGCATGGAATGGTCTGAAATATCTTCTCGAGCTCCTGAATCCAGATTTGCGCCTCCTCAGGGTTAGCTCTACCATATAATTTTGGAGGATCACACTTCCTAAAGTCGGCTAGCCCTTTGAACTCAGATGGACCGGTGTCACGTCTATCAGTCAGGTGCTCCACAATAGCAACGATACGGTCTAGGGATTCGTCGGTATGGCGAGCGTGCCTTGATGCCTTTTCTACTTTGTGGTATTATTCAATTTTAACAATTATATTTTAACAAAACAATATATATATTACATCCTACTGACTTAATCCTAATCTACCCATAACTCAATCCAGAGTTATCACAACTTATAGCATGTGTGGCCATATTCCATAGGCCGAGAGTTTGAACCATTGCTCTGATACCACTAAGTGTAACGACCCAACTATTTAACCTTTAATTACTTATAAATAAAGTAGAGAAAATTTTTCGCCAAAATAAGTTTATAGCTTTATCATTTCAAAAGCCGAAGCAACTTGTACATAACGTCATTACGAAATAAAACATAGAAAGTTTACAACTTATAACACAATAGTTCAAACTATAAGATAAACAAAATAGACTCCGGGCTACTTAATATACTAATCGTAACCCAGAGCATGGTTCCCAAAACTCCACCATTGGAAAGGGAATTCCGCATCCCTTGCCAGCACTACTCTTCCCCTTGGAAGACATGATCTTCATTACCTACAAGGGCAACAAGGGAGTAGTCATAGCTAATCACGTTAAAACGAATGATAAGAATAGTGGCTAAAACAATAGACACAAGTAATAACAATTTACAATGAAAGTACATATGTCAAACCCCTTTTTATTCAAGCAATTAATCTTACTGTTAATGGCATGATGCATGCTAATCTCAACAATATCCCGGGGCATCACAACTTGGAGGAAAGTGGGTCATCCCGAGCCTCCTCCGCTCGACCCTTCACGACAGACAGCGTGTACAACAGACAGCGTAAAAACATCTCAACAAGCTGGAGCAATCAATGCATGAATGCAAACATAATTAATTACCAATCCTCATTATCGATTCATTATCATTTCCATCAATGACATAGTCCATCATTCCATCTTTCAATCCCTTAATCTCATCTTTAACTTTTCTTTTAGCTGGTGCTGATGCTTTCAGAAAAAGGCCATCAGCGGCATAGCCACTTTGTGATGGGATTAATTATTTCTGTTTAACAGTTTCAGGAAAAATCCATCAGCGGCCTAGCCACTTTGTGATGGTTTTAGAAATAGTATTTAATTACTCCATTTATAATCCATCGGGGCATAGCCTCCTATTGATGGTCATTGCAACGACCCCATTGGGACTCCTATAGGAAAATATCAACCAAGTGAATAAAAACTTTCACTGAGACATCTATAGGATAAATATCGACCATATGGGTGTACGCACTTCCGTTGGGACTCCTGTAGGGAAATTATCAACCACTGAATAAAATTCCAGTAGAACACCTCCAGGATAGTTGTCAACCAAACGGGATTAAGTTATAATTCTCATAGTGATGTTTAAAGTTTAGAAGTTATGATATTAAACGAGTTAAATTGTGGAAATCGAAGAAAATCTAAGTTTTATGAAGTTTTCTCAAAATACTCGAGTAGTTCATGAACTACTCGAGTGGTTCATACAAAAATACTCGAGTACTTGAAGAAATACTCGAGTCGTTCCTCAATTCCCAGAATACTCGAGTCTTTCTCTAAATACTCGAGTCTTTTTACTGCAACAGCACCAGTTTTTTTGCATTTTATGCACCAATTCGTGATTCTTACACTTTTACTTAAATTCTGCACAAAACAGAAGTTATTCCACATAAAATAAACATGTTGCATATAGCAATTAACATCAAATTAACATAAAGCATAATCAAATCACAGAATTGCATAAAACATAGAAAATATCCATTTTAACATATGAATTTCATATCTACTTGATTTTAAGTTCGTAAATCAATCTAGTGAGTTTCCTTAGGTCCAATTAGACTTGTTTGAACACAAAAACCATGAGTTTCTGGCCTCCAAGTCAGATTCCCATTTCAAACTTACATTGCCCATGAACCTCATATGGTTCCTATGAATTTAGCTTATTGATTACCATTCTAGCGATTAGGTAACTTCTCCCATACCTTAGAGATGCTAAACAAACAATTGGTTGAAGAGGAAAGGGACTGAATCAAGGTTAGTGATTCTGCACCGGTGCACAAACAGTTGCACTAGCTGACTTTGGCCATTAAATTCACCATGAATTAGGCATGAAAAAGAATGAAATAAGTTAGCTTAAACAACTAGGGAATGCTAACTTTAATCAAAAATGAATTTGGGATTAAGAGGGTTCCTGGATTTACCAAACCAATTCGAGGAAGAGGGGTGTTTGACACTGATTTCTGCTATGTTTTTGCAGCTTCAGAAACTCAACTTTGACTACCTAGAACTTGCTCTACAGGAGGTTAATTTGAGTGGTTCTTGGTTCTAATTCAAGATTGGAATTAGAACTCGAATAGTGTTTTGGTTTTACTAAATTTGGTTGAGTGAGGAGGGAGAATCGAATCTGGGAAGTATGCACCAGAAAACAGAGAAAAAATGAGAATGGAATTCGGGTTTGGAAGATTTGAATGAGTTTCTAGCTTCCCAAATCACTTACTTATAGCCTAAGGTTACCCAGCTTTGATGTAAGGTTCAGCTTTGTGCTTGTAACTAGATGAAACACGTTGTTGGTTCCAATTTGGTTTGAAACCGACTTTTATTTTTTTGCAGAGCTACACGATCTACTCGAGTATTACCAGAAATACTCGAGTATTACCAGAAATACTCGAGTATTTCAACTAAAATTCCAAACTTTCCTAACAGCTAGTTACGATACTCGAGTCTTCCCTAAAAGACTCGAGTCTTTTGACTAAAAATCAGAAAAATTAATATTTTATTCATTAAAATAGTTTATTTTATTTATTTATTTATTTATTTAAAGTATTGGGCCTTACAAGGTTGGTGGTGGAGTGATGGGGCTCTTTGGTTCTTGGAGAATGAGAGGAGAAAGGAAAAATAAGTGTAGTTGATGAATGAGTGAATGTGTTTGTTGTTGTGTTTTATTTAAGAAGAGTGTTTGTGCATGGAAATGAATGTGTGGCCATTAATCAATGGTTTCCTTGAGAATCCTTGCAATGTGTGGTGGAGAAGAGAAGCTTCTCCAAGAAGCCTCAATTGTGTGGTCCTCGTGACTCTATTTTTTTTCTAGGTTACACGACTGGTAATCGATTACATTCCTAATGGTTTGGTTTCGCACAGGAGGTAGGTAATTGATTACCTTCCCCAAGTAATCGATCTCCCCAAAACTCAAATCTAGGGTTTCTCATAGGGGTTTGGTAATCGATTATCTCCCCACGGTAATCGATTATTGTTGGCAATTCGGCAAGTATACCGATCACACAAGTAATAAAGAGTAAGTAAAATTATCGTTCCACAAGGGATTGCAAATTTTTTCTAATTTCTTTCACCTAATTGCGATTACTATGTATAACTTGTATGGGTTTTGAGTTTAGAAAGGAATGGAGAAAAGGTAGAATGAAACAAATCAGAAACTAAAAAGGATTTAGAAGCTAATATGGAAAAGGTTAGGAACTTGGTTTCATTGTAGGATCAGGTTATTAATTATGAAAATATGTTTTCCAATAAATCAAAAACTCCAGAAACAATAAAAGCTAGATCCCTCATGGCTATTACGTTTCTTACCCCTTAATCCCTTAAGTGAATTCTAGTTTAGAAGAGTTATACAATTACCCAAAAGTATTCCTACAAATTGAATAATTATATTGTTTGGATTGAAGGCCTAATCTTAATCCTAATTTTCCAATTAAGGTTCAGATTACCAAAGCAAAACATAAAGTGATCAATTCTATGAATTGTAATTAAAACACAACCAAGCAATTGATTTAAAAGGAAAAACATTAATTCATGAATTAATAGCCAGATTAAGATCCATACAAATTCACCTTATTCCTAACAAGATGTTCCATTATACATATTGGGAGAAGAAATACAAGGAATGGGAAAAACTAATAATCATAGGCAATAATCAGATTACCCCCAAAAGATCTTCAATCTTCCAATCTTCAATCCTTGTGCCTTGCCTCCTTACTCTCAATTGCATAACATCCTCTCTTCTCTAATCCTAATTTTATTCTAATATCTTATTTGGCTCTGAAAAGTCTACAAAACCTAAAGCTAAAACCTATGTTTAAATTCTAAAACTAATCCCAAGTGATAGGAAGCAAAACTGATCAAAAATCAGTCCAATTGAGCTTCTGCGTCGCTCGCGCGCCTGGGCGACTCCGTTTTGCTCCGTTCTTGCGCCATTTTCAAGGTCTTTTCGTCCTCTTTTAGGCTCCATAATTATTTTCTTCAATTAAGCTCCGAAAGTACCTGAAACATACACAAAACAGATCAAAACATTCAAAGGATTCTAAATTACCTAACTTCCTAAAAACTATACAAAAAGTCCTAAATTTACAAGATAAACAAGCCAAATCCATAGTAAAAGGGAGTCTAAATCATACTCAAAACATCATATATTAGACCCAAATCAATTACCTTGCCCAATTTTCATATATTGAGGGTTTCTAACTCCAAGACATTCCTCTTTACTCCTACATACACTTTGGCTATGATTATTTCACTTAATCCTTGCTTACTCTTATGATTTCCATTAGCTTAACTTAGACTTATTCTAATTAAGCTTGGAACTAAAATCAGGGATGTTACATTTACCCTCAGGTCTGTTTCCTTTAACCGGTTAACGAGTGGTGGTAACCGGTTAGGACCTCAGAAAAATGGATAAATAATTAGGGTTATTACCATAATCTTTTAGGGCTTTGCAGGGGCATTAGACCAGTTGATAATCAAGCGGAATATCATGGTACTATTTTATTGAAGGAATTGATAAATGATTACTTTAAGGATATTGAAAAATGATTAATAATTATGAATAGAGTATAATAACGGATAAGGATTACCGTGAGGATACGAAATGTGATTAATAGTTCATGAATTGAATAGGATGATGAATAAGGATTTAATAAAGCAGGATTTGAGTTTAGTATTATTCAGGGAAGGATTAGAGATTGAATATGAGTAGAATGATTTGAAAAGAATAATGATAATGATGTTTATTTAGCTCTGATCCAAATACGTTGATGCTTGTTGCTCCAGTTTGGATACGTTGAGTATGAATGAATAACTCCGATATAAGATCGTTGAGCCTGAATGATTAGCTCCGATGTGATATCGTTGAGCTTGGATCATTCTATATAGTACGGTGTGGCCGCTATACGAAGACATGTGGAACGGTGTGGCCGCCATATGTGTGAAAAATGTAACATGGATATTATCTGGACACGAATTAGATATGGATTAAATGATACTTGGATACTATCCAGATATATGGCAGGATGCTGCCAGAACTTTTGTAGAAATAATAAAATAATTAATGGATTGGTAACCAAAGTATGTTTGCATACATCTGCATGGAATGGAATGATTCCGATTTCACGCTGGTTGAACAGCCCAGGAAGGTTAGCTCCCGGTGAATCGTGATGCCCTAGGGAATGTAACTGCTCTGGTTTGATGTGTTAGGTGAATGACTGGCCGTAACCAATCCTATTGTAACACCCTCACAAATAATTACCTTAATTACTATTTAAGATTTTTATGAACTTGAAAATTTCATTTTAAATTTGACAGAGTGTCCCCTGTATTTCAGACTTCCTAAAAATTATTTCCTAAATACCTGTTCAATCCAGAATAGTTTAAAACATAAACTTATATAATCATTAAGGCCAACCTATCACTAGTGCCCTGCTTCAAAAAATAGTACAAGTTTTAGGGCTACAACTAGTGAATTGTTTTTACATCAAAATGAGCTGACTAAAACCTAATCTACTATACTTCTCTCATGTCTAATTTACACTCCACGGGGTGGAGAGTATTCCTACTTGGCCTGCAATAGTGTAAGCTTCGTTCCTGTACCTGTATAAAAACAGCAAGAAGGGTAGCATTACACAAAACTTAGGAAGATGGTTTCTAAAGAGGCATAGAAATAAATCCATTACAAACATTAAGCAAACAACATACACAAGATATAAACATACATTCTACTTCTTTTATTTCTCGATTTTGTTACCCATTCTTAGTCATATTTCCATTATTTACTCCTGTTTTAATTTCTTTTCATTATTTCCCTCTTTATTAATTGTCCCCAGGGTCCATAAGACCACCTGGGTTATGTTCCATTTTATTAATTGTCGGGTCCATAGGATCGCCTAGGTTAACTATCCTAGCCCACAGGGTCACATGGACCGCCTATGCTCATTATCCTAGCCCACAGGGTCACAAGGAATGCCTGTGCTTACTATCCTAACTCACAAGGTCACAATGACCGCCTATGCCCTATTATGACAGAGTCTAACTGACCTCCTATCTTATCTTATTCTTCTCTCACTTGCTATTCTTAATTCTATCTCATGACTTACTTATTCCTTTCTCCCTTCTTTATTTTTATTTTCTCTTTCCTTATTAGCTATCCTTAATCCTCTTTCATATCCACTATTAACTACCCACTCTGTCACTCTTATTGTTTCCTAACATGCTTGCTAATTTATCCATCATCCAGTTCCTTATTACTGTTCCCTAAATTCTCTTACATCTTCCTGTTTATTGATTAGAACCCGATTCATGCTTAATTTCTTTCCACTAACCTCCATCAATTCTTAATTAACTCGATTCTACTTCAGTTAATTCATTTACACTTAAGACCTTTTTACTAATCCTCAATTATTTTTCATCTCTATTAATTTTCCTTATACTTGACTCACTTTAAATAAACTCATTTAATTCCAATAAACTTAAGTCCCTTTTCTAATGAGTAATTGGTCAGATTGGTCCCTGACTTTGTAAGCGTTGGTCAAGTTAGTCCCTGACTTTATTGAAATAGCAATTTAGTCCCTGAGATAGAAGAACGTTGATCATATTAGTCCCTGCCATCACCATCGTAGGGATGTATTTTATTTAAAATGGGATAAAGACAAAGACGTATGTTAATTAAAATGTTATCTCAGGGACTAAAATGCTATTTCGATAAAGTAAGGGACTAACTTGACCGACGCCTACAAAGTCAGGGACCAATCTGACCAATTACTCCTTTTCTAATCCTCAAATGATTCGTCGACCCCAAAGAATAATGTTATTAACTAACTTCCTAATTCCATACTATCCACCTATTGTCCGCTTCCCAACTACCCTAAGGTTCTATCCTATTCTATTTAGTCAAGTTCTTAACTATCCATCTATCCCATTTGATCCCTCTACTTTCACTTATTCTTTGGACACGTTTCCTAGGTGTTTCCAACTGGTTACTTAGCTATTTCCTTATCCCAAACAACCCCAACTATTCTATTATCATTTTATCAAGATTTCTTCTATAGCTTTTACTTAATTTTATCACAAACCTAACATATCTAGTGATTCTAATATTACTAATTATTTCATAAAAATCAACAAAACTTATTCAAACACAAAATATCATATACGTATTCAATCATCAACATAGTGGGTTCTATCATCCAAACACTACATACTTATTTCCTAACCAAATACCCTACCCTATGGTTTATCATTATCCATACCTATCTACACTTAGCTATCCCTATACTCTATTTAGAATCTACTCCCTAAATAAAGGTAATACCACCTTCTTACCTCAAAGAGAGAGAATGGTAGAACCTTAACCCCTTACGTTCTTTTCCTTTCCTTTGAGTCCTTAGATCCTCAACCTTTTGATCCTAGCTTGTATCCCGATGAGAGAAACCACCCAACATGTAGAAATGGTGTCCAATGATGGAGAAAATGGAGGTTATGGGTTATCTCCTCTCTCTTGGGAACTATGGTGCATATGAGAGAGAATAAAGCCATGGTTGAGGAGTAAGTGAGAGAGAGCTTGGTGAAGATGGTGAGGATGATGATGATGATGCTCGAAGATGGGTGTTTTTGCATTTGGAGAGCTTGATTATGGCTATGGAAACTTGGCTTCTCTTGGAAGCTTGATATCCTAACTTGGGGAAGAAGAATGGGGCATTTTCGTGCCCTCCACGCTTTTCAAATTTGGGACAAACTAATCTATTAGTTAGATGACTAATTGATTAGTCAAGGTATTTTGACTTTATTTTAGTCATTTTTCAGGAACTAATCGATTAGTTGGCCAACTAATCGATTAGTCACTGTAAGCTTATATTCCTTTGCACTTCAAAGTGCCATATCTCCTTCGTTACCTGTCGGATCTTGCTCAAATTTGAAAGCAAGATTCCTAAGACTCCCAACTTAACATCCAACGGTGTAATTTGTGGTGTAAATACTTTATTTCTAATTTCCTAATATAAGGTGTTTATAACACCGAAAACACCATTTCTAACACTCGTTTGCTCCTCTTTCAATCTCCTATCCGATGCTAATGCTTCCTAACTCCTTAATGGCACTCAAAGGGATCCTAATCCATCACCTTAAATCCTCTTTAGCATAGTTATCATTTTCTAATCTTATTATTATTCTAATTACTCTTGGAATTAAAAGTTGGAATGTTACACCTGTCGAGCCGTGATGCTTGGAATTAGGCATGCCTCATACCACCTAAATATAAGATAATATGATTACAATGGATTGAGCATGAGTATTTGCATTATGATGGTGTGTGTATATGTTTGTGCTTGAACCAATCCTTAATCAGCTTATGCGATATAACAAGTGACTTACTCCCATTTGCCATGTTTGTGTGGTAGGTTTCTTCGAAAGACAGAACTGAAGCCACTCCTATTGGAGTGAGAGTTCGTTAGAAGGAACGACCAGCATGACGTCTCGTCATCCGAATCCTTTTGTTGAAGGATCAAGTTGTGAAGACCAATGCTTTGGGTGTGAATGGGTTTTGGGGATTTTGTATATACGTTATTTTACACTTAGACCGTTTTGTGAAAGAAATATTATTTTAATGAAAAGTATTTTGGGTTTTCATACTCGTTCGGAATTTTTTTTGTTAACTAGCATTTTTAATTACGTTAATTATTTTGGGACGTTACAACCTACATACAAAGGCAGGGAGTCAGTCATTGCTAATTACGTTAAAACAAATGAAAATTAATAGCGGCTAAAAACAACAACAACTATCAGGTAGCAGATAATACGCAATTACATATGAGCAAGCCAGTTTAATAAACAATTAATCTCTTTCATTTGTGGCATGATGCATGCTTTTCCATCTCTCATTTCAATTCCCGGGACATCACAATTTTGACGGGTGCTGGCCTTGTGACTTTCTATGCCCTCCCCTAATCCGCATCCACCGTACAAAATTGGAGCAAGGCATCAAAATTTAGACGGGCGCTGGCCTTGTGGCTTTCTTTGCCCTCCCGTAATCCGCATCAACTGTCCGAAATTGGAGCATATCTCATTCTTTCCTTGCATATGTATGTAAATATCTTTTGGTTACCAATCTTTTTATAAATTCATTCCATCATTTCCAGACATGGTCCATTCTCAATCGTCATATCCTGATAGTATCCTAGGCGTATTCAAATCTTTCTTCAATTCTTATTCAAATAATATCCAAGCCATAATTAATTCATTCGATTTATATCCGGATCATATTTAATATAGTAATTAATTGTCACTGGGGTAATAGTCCGCCATGTGATCATAAAATTTCCACTGGGGTGATAGTCCACCTAGTGGTTTTCATGAAAATCCCATCGGGTAATAATCCGCTGAATGTAACATCCTAAGCTTTATTTTAAAAGAAATTATTATTAAAAACCCAAAAATAATTGGATTAATGGCGTAATGAATTTTGGGAGATAGGTGAGTAGTAATTATAAGTACTAGGGGTTGTATAGAAGGCATTTGTAGCATCAAGCAAAGTTATCTAAGCGAAATCGGGGGTTAAATCAGCGTTTTAGTTGTTGGAAATCAACCGAAAAGAGAAAATTAGGAATTTATTATAGGATGCTAAGAAATTAAATTCCACCGTTGGATATGAAGTTTAAGGGGTTAAGAAGCTTGTCAAAAAATTTGGACCCAATCCGACGGTTAGCGAAAAAGTTACGGCGAATCGAAGTTTCAAATTTCTGGTGCACGCCCAGGCGCACCAGGGTGCAATTCATGCACCAACTCAGTGGAAAAATGGCCCAGGCGCGCCCTCCATGCGCCTAGGCGCTCCCTGTGCGCACCAGCCTTGGGAAATGGCGCACCAGCCCGCATCAGGGGCACCAGCGTACGCACCAGCACGCATCAGCAGCACCAGTTGGTGCGTGGCCGCGCTCAGGCGCGCGGGAGCAGTAGCTGGTGCGCGTGGCACCTCTCCCAGCCGCATGAAATCAGTTGGCTTCCTTATGAAACCAATCTTTCCACCAACCTCAACACAAAAACATCCACATCTCACCACCACAAGGCACCATCATCCTCCTCCCTTCCTAACTCCACCCACGCCTCTTTCTCTCACTCTTGGATCAACCACCATCACCATCTTCTTCTTCCTTTAATCATCAAGCCAACCCCTTACTTCATAGAACCTCCTCCTTCACGCCTTTGACCAAGAAATGGGGCACCAAGCACTTTCTCATTCCCTCCTCCTGCTCAAGCCCATGTCTCCCTCCCTCACTCTAAGGAAATAATCATCATCATCACCCCTTCTTCTTGAATCATGAACAATCTCCATGGCCATAGCTTCCAGGCCATGGAAATGGGTATGAGCTCCCCCCTTTCCGATCCCCTTCACATGAATCGACGCCCTCTCTCTCCCCATGGAGGCACCAAGCTTCAATCCCTCCTCTTCTTGATTTCCATGAAAGTTTAAGCAACCAAGGGGCATCATCAAGTCGTCCCTTCCCTATCTCCTTGCGGCGGCCATGACCACACCGGGGGAGGATCTTTTCATTTTCGGCATCACCGGGGTAGTTGAATCATGGCTCTAGGCCCTTCTTGATCAAGTTCGAGCTTGCCGGGGTAGAAGGAAATGGGCCACCGACATACCGACATTCACCGACACCGACCGAAACCGACTCGGTCATGCTCTCGGTCACTAAAAATGCTTCTAGGATCACCGCCCCGTCTCATCGGCGAAGTTCGGCATTAATCGGTGCGAAGTTTGGAGCCTCGGGTCAAGGTTTTCTCTTTGGATTCGTCGGTTGAGGTAATAGGGGTTTGTGTTACGTTTGCCAAGGAAATAGATTCTTGGTTGTTGTAATGATGACTAGGTGTAGATAATTGGTTTAGAGAATACACCATAGAATATTTAAATTATAAAGTGCATGAAATGAACCTTAGGGTGTAATTGCTACTAAATGTGTAGAATATATGTTAATTAAGTAGGAAGTGAAGAACCCTAGGGAGTTGACTTAATTTATAGTACTCTGAGACATACCTGAGTATGTCGACTGTTTTGTTTACCAGCTGTGGATTGTTATTTGTTGTTGATGTATGTTCATATTGTGCTGGGTTTGGTGACTCGTAAAGCAAATAATGGATTAAATGTTAACGTAGTCAAGTCATATGGAAAGGGCTAAGTAAGGTGGGAAGGATGGAAAATTACGAACGAGTAATTAATGAATGGATTAAGGACAAGTGACTTGATAAAAGGAAAGTGATGTTTATTATTAAATGAATCATAAGTTAGAGAATGGTGATTGAGTGACTAGGAACTTGACGGATGGTGTGCTTGATTTAATTTGTTAAGTGCAAATGTGACAATAACAATTGTATGGTAATATGTGATATTGAAATGATGTTTGTGCTTGAATATTTATGAGATGTGATGTTGTTATGATCCAAGAATGAAATAAAATATACCCGGACGCAGTAAGTCGTGACCAGCACATTAGTGCGGACGAGTAGGTCGTGACTAGGGACAGAATGAAATGAAATATACCCGGACGCAGTAAGTCGTGACCAGCACATTAGTGCGGGCGCAGTAGGTCGTGACCAGGGACAGAATGAAATCAAATATACCCGGACGCAGTAAGTCGTGACCAGCACATTAGTGCGGACGCAGTAGGTCGTGACCAGGGACAGAATGAAATGAAATATACCCGGACGCAGTAAGTCGTGACCAGCACATTAGTGCGGACGCAGTAGGTCGTGACCAGAGACAGAATGAAATGAATCATAACCGGACGCAGTAAGACGTGACCGCGCATGGGTGCGGACGCAGTAGGTCGTGACCAGGGGAGGATGAAAATGAAACATACCCAGACGCAGTAAGTCGTGACCAGCACATTAGTGCGGACGCAGTAGGTCGTGACCAGGGACAAAATGAAAGTGAAATGTGAATGTAATGGAATTGAATGGTAACTTAAGGTTGAATGTAGGATTGCTAGGAAGGTAGCATGGTCATAGGGCTTAATTTATCGAAAACGAACTTGTATGTAATTACCCGAAAAGGAATATTAAGTTAATAGATAATTTCTATTGTGATAGGGCCTAGTTTGTCAGCTATGCTTCTTAGAAGCTATTTTCCTTAGTATTGTGTAATGCTACCCTTCTTGCTATATTTTTTACAGGTACCGAAGGAGCATACACAAGTCTGGCCGAGCAGGATTACATTCCACCACGTGGAATGTAAATAGTATTTGGTGACCATCTATTGGTCATGGGTTATTTTGGGAAGTTTTGTTGTATTTCAATTACTTTGTATTTTTGGAAAACTAAGAGTCGAGAAGTTATTTGTATCCCTTTTGAACTAATGTTCTAAGTGGACTGATCAATATTTTGGGCCCTGCTGGCCTCTGATGAATTTAAATTTGCTTCTGTATAAGCTTGACAGGTTAAGATGTTATTTTAGAAAAGTCGCGTATTCAAAGAAAACTCCGTCCGATTTCACGGAGAATTTTCGAAAGTGAATTATATGATTACAAGTTTTTCTTATGAAACGAAACTAATCAAATGATCTAAAAAGAAATTTTTAAGTCGCTATCTTTAATCTTAAGGGTAATTGTGGGTAAATAACTAAGGTGTTACATTTATGGTATCAGAGCAGTTTTTCCTCGGCCTGAAGAGAGTAACTCATTACTCCTAAAGTTACTCATCAAGCGAGTAACTTGAAATAGAAATAGAACTGCTTTCTGATTTAGTGAGTATCATTAGAAGCATGGTAAACATTTGAAAATCTTTTCTAAGTTCTTTTTGAAGATGCAAGGATTCAATTATGTTTTGATGAAGACAACTTTATGTGGCAAACCTACAACAACAAATCTCAAGGACTAGTTTTACTACTTTCTCATATGTTTGTATTGTAATTGTATTATTATTATTTTATATATGAGTGTGGGTGGTAGAATTAGGATAGAAATCTCAATTTGAATTAAAGAATTTATTATGTTTTAAATTGGGATTGCATTGATAGAGAAAACGGCTCAAGATTTTATTAAAATAAATCAGTGAAAAATGCAAAATAAACGAAAAAGTTTTTAGTAGTGTTTAGCAGTGTTTAATCGATTAAATTTAAGTTTAATCGAGTATTAATCGATTAAGGCATCGTTTAATCGATTAAAGGCTGTTAAAACTGAATCATTAAAAGCCTTTCTTTTTAAACATGACAAAGGTTATGAATCATTATCATTTCACAGCATTTTTCATATCTTTTACACATACTCTTGAGCTAAGATTCTCTCATTAAACATCATCTCTATCAATGTTCTTTTGAATCTCAATTTTACATCATACTTCATTCTTTTGATTCCAAATTGAAGATTCAATGTTCTTGAACATTATTAGTTGAATCAATCTTGTAACAAAGGGTTACGTTCTTCAAGATTCAACAAAGGCAAAGTTTCAATTGAGGCAATTGAAGAAAGAAGGTTGGAGCACTACCTTGAGCAATTGGAGGATTCATTGCTAGAAGCTCATTGGGATTGAACGCGACGTTTCAATCAAAGGAGGAACGAAGAGGATCGAATTACAAGATTGGGGTAGTGTCATATGAATTGGTACTTCATATGATAACGGGTTAGGATCGAGAGTTGAGAGGATTCTAACGATTCTTGTAAACTGATATATTTGTTCATAGTGTAGCAAATCACCCAATCCAGAGAGGGTGGACTGGATGTAGCTCACCGATTGTGAGTGAACCAGGCTAAAATCACTGTGTTCTTTGTTCTTTAATTTTTACGTTTATTTCAATTAAAATCGATCAAGAGCTTAAAAATCAAATAGGATTAGTATTGGGTTTTTCAATTACGTATTCATTATATTCTTGTTAATTGATTCGTGATTGATTTCTCTGATTTGATTCTTGATTCGTTGAGTTTTGTAGAATAATCGATTTGAATTGAATTCTGAATTTCTGCAATTTTAACAGTGTTTAATAGAGTAGTACTCGATTAAGGAAAAATTGACTTTCAGGTTTAATCGATTAAATTGCAGGTTAATCGATTAAATCAGTGTAATCTGCTTAAAATTGAACTGTTTCTGAACCGTTTTTGATTACTTTCGAAATTTTGGTATCGTAGCTTAACCATTCTATTCACCCCCCCTCTAGAAGGTTATTTTTAGCCGCTTGTTGGTTTCCAACAAGTGGTATCAGAGCTCGGTAGAATAAACCGAGTGTAAAAACTTTTTCGAAAAGATCCATTTGGAAACCATGGCAAATCAAAACCCTTTTGGAGGAGAAGGTGCAGCTATTAATCGTCCCCCACTATTTGGTGGTGAGGGGTATGCTTACTGGAAAGTAAGGATGAAAATTTTCATACAAGCTATCGATAACGAAATTTGGAAAGCCATCGAAAAGGGTCCCCATATTCCATCTAGTGTAGTTGATGGAGCGGCTCAATTGACCCCGGAAGAAAAGTGGACCGATGATGATAAGAAAAAGATTCAATTTGACTATAAGGCTAAGAATATCATCACGTCCGCTTTGTCATATGATGAGTTTTTTAGAGTCGCCCAATGCGCTAGTGCAAAGGAAATGTGGGACACTTTACAAGTGACTCACGAGGGAACTAGCGAAGTTAGGCGAGCTAGATTAAATGTCTTGATGCGTGAATATGAGCTATTTCAAATGTTGCCTAATGAAAATATTAATGATATGCAAAAGAGATTTACTCATATTATTAATCACTTGCTTGCTCTTGGTAAGGCTTTCTTACCGGGAGAACTTACTAACAAAGTTTTGAGATGCTTGGACAGGAATTGGCAACCCAAGGTCACCGCGATTATTGAATCGAAGAACTTGGATACTATGGATCTCGCTACTTTGTTTGGGAAATTGCAAGAGCATGAGATGGAGCTCGGACGCCTAACCTCGAATGAAGAATCCGACAAGAAGAAAAAGGGTATCGCATTGAAAGCTTCATCATCAAAAATTGTTGATACTCAAAATGACTCTTCATTGGATGATGACACGGATTCGGATTTGGATGATGAGTCACTTGCACTCGTGGTTAAGAATTTCAGAAAATTTTTCAAGAAGAAAGGAAACACAAGAAGATTTAATTCAAAGGAAAGCAAGGAAACTCCACAAAGGTCGAAAACCCCTAGAGACAAGATAATATGTCATACATGTGGGAAAGCGGGTCACATCAAATATCATTGTCCTCAAAAGCCTAAAAAGTCCGATAGTGATAAGAAGAGGTCCAACAATCACAAGGCTAAGAAAGCCTACATTGTTTGGGACGAACCCGAAGATGATACTAACTCTAGCACTTCGGAGGAGGAAGAATCGGCAAATTTGTGTTTAATGGCTAAGGATGACATTGAAGCTTCCACTAGTGACACGTCTCTTGAGCAATCAAGCTCAAAGGAGGTACATTCTAAAACTAACTCTGATGTGGATTCGGATAATGAATCTTGCTCTTCCCCCTCATATGATGCACTTTATAATGCCTATGTTGATATGCATGCCGAACTTAAGAAACTAGCTAAAATCAACATTGAGGCTAAGAAAGCCATTTTGAAGTACAATGAAAAGATTGTTGAAATGCAAAAACATATTGATGAGCTTGTTCTTCAAAATGAGACTTTAGAACTCATTTACTCTAATGCATCATGTGAATGTTGTGTTTCTAATGCTGTGATTTCCGATTGTGAAAGGTGCAAGATTTATGAAAATGAATTACATGATTTGAAAGAAAAACTTGCTACCTTTACAAAAGGAAAAATAGATTTGAATGATTTGCTCTCTAGACAAAGAGACAATACAAATAGAACCGGTTTGGGATATACTAAACCAAAGAAGAAATCCTATAGAAAGGTTGAAATTTTTTCAAAGGTTAATTTTTCTAGAAAACCAACATGTTTCTATTGTGGTATCTTTGGTCATACTTCAAACATTTGCAAAATCAAAAAGTTTGGTATACCCAATAAGGAGTTTATTTGGATTGTTAAAGGAGAGAAACCGGATGTTAACCCCCAAGGACCCAAAATTGTTTGGGTACCTAAGTCTTCCATATAATTTGTTTTTGTAGGTGTGCCTTAGAACGAGAGATGATCGTTGGTATTTGGACAGCGGTTGTTCAAGGCACATGACGGGAGACAAGAGACATCATCATCATGTTTTTGAGATTTTGAGATTTAAAAATCATCATGTTTCTCTTATGGCTTTGGCTATGTGTGTTCTCTATTTGTGATTTGGTTGATATATTAGTTTGGTGTTTGCTTGCTTGCTTATTTTCTTAGTTGTTGTGGTGCTAAATGTGTTCATGTATTCCATATTATGTGCATATGTGTTTTGACTATGTTTTTCCATGATTTGTGCATTAAAACTAAGTTAAATACTGCATTTTTCAGGAATTTAATTGATTAAGTTGATATTTACTCGAGTAAGAAAAAAAGATCTTTCTGGTGTACTCGATTAAATCTCAGAATACTCGATTAAATCCCAATTTTACACATGATTTACTCGATTAAGTTACAGTTTAATCGATTAATAATCAATTAAGTTGAAATCTACTCGATTAAGTCGTAAAAATCTGACAGTTTTAAAACACGTTTCTGCACATTTTCTTCACTTCTCTCTCACTTCTTCACGCGTTTTCTCTTCTCACTCAACACGGTTTCATCAATTTTCAACCCAAAAGACTTGATTTCTTCCATATTTCGTCATTATTCTTCATTATAAACTCATTCTACATCATTATCTTCATCCATTTCACTTCCATTCACTTAATTTTTCAAAACCCCCAAATCACAAACCCTAAGAGCATCCAATGGCGCCTCCTTCATCTTCCACCGGCAAAAGGAAGAAGCAACGTGTCAACAAGGACTTGGATTCACAGTACTATTCAAAGGAGATAAGAAAAGAACGTGAAGCTAGGTTTTTGCGAAGGGAATTTGGACATATTCGCTTCATGAACATGAAATGGCTTCTTCACCAAAGGTTTGAGTGTTCTGCCTTATTTGTAGAACAAGGACTCCAACAATTTCTTAGTTTTCATTGTGATATTTACCCTAGGCTAGTCCGGAAATTTTATGCTAATTTCAAATATGAGGATGAAAAATATAAATCTGTGGTTAAAGGAAAGTTGCTGATTGTTAAGCCACAAGATTTGCATGACTTGTTTGGATTAAGCATGACTGGCACGTTTTTAAATGATCCTGATAGTGATATACTCATTGACTGTGATGTTGCCAATGTATTTCAACAAACTGTTAGGCCCGGATATAGTTGGAGTAAAGGGACTAACAATGTTGGCATCATGAAAGAGGATTGTCGGTTATTGTTGTATGTAATTTCCTAATGTTTGATGCCAAAGACAAATCAGAATTATGTACTTTGGCTCACAAAAGAAAGCGGAAGAGGATTTGGCTCGTCACATGGCTGATATGCATGGGGCTGGTCCATCTGCTCCACCACAGGATGCTGGAATTAATGTTGATGAGTATCTGAATGTTCCTAATGCTGAACAAGAGCAACCTCCACCGAGAGCTGCTGATGGTTTTGATTATCGTGCTCTTCATGATAGTCTCTCTGGACAGATAGATGAGCGTTTTGTGCAAATGGAGGCTAGGCAATATGCTATTGAGGAGCGTCAGAAGGCTATATTGGAGCATGGATTTCAGGATATGGCTATCCAACATCAGGCTATGGAGGACCGCTTCTTCGGTGCTCTTGGGAGGATGTTTCCACAACCACCACCACCTCAGTGATCCTGGATTTTATCATGCATTGCATTATGTTTTGATGACTTATCTATCTCGTTTTATTATGTTTTGGTGATTATGTCTCAGACTATGGTTTATGGGTTTCTGTTTTTGGTTTATTATGGTGTGTATGGTTCGTTGTTAAGTCCGATTTGTGGACTAGGTTCTATGTTTCAGACTATGGTTTGGTTTTATGTGTGTTTGGGTTATGTACTTTGCGGTACTTGGATGCTATGGTACTTATGTTTTATGCTATTTCTATTATGTTTAGTGCTTGTGTATTTTATGCCCTTACATATTTTCTATATAGTTTGAATTGTGGTTATTATGTGTTACTAATTCTCACCTTTGGCAAGTTTTTTTTTGTTCTCTTTTTTTATTAATGCCAAAAGGGGGAGAAAGGTGTGGATTGTTGTTTTTGTAGGTTGATTACACTTTTCCTAAGTGTGCATACATTTAGAGGGAGTTTGGATTTGGAATAGTTTGTCATTCATCAAAAAGGGGGAGATTGAAGATGCAAGGATTCAATTATGTTTTGATGAAGACAACTTTATGTGGCAAACCTACAACAACAAATCTCAAGGACTAGTTTTACTACTTTCTCATATGTTTGTATTGTAATTGTATTATTATTATTTTATATATGAGTGTGGGTGGTAGAATTAGGATAGAAATCTCAATTTGAATTAAAGAATTTATTATGTTTTAAATTGGGATTGCATTGATAGAGAAAAGGGCTCAAGATTTTATTAAAATAAATCAGTGAAAAATGCAAAATAAAAGAAAAAGTTTTTAGCAGTGTTTAATCGATTAAATTTCAGTTTAATCGAGTATTAATCGATTAAGGCATCGTTTAATCGATTAAAGGCTGTTAAAACTGAATCATTAAAAGCCTTTCTTTTTCAACATGACAAAGGTTACGAATCATTATCATTTCACAGCATTTTTCATATCTTTTACACATACTCTTGAGCTAAGATTCTCTCATTAAACATCATCTCTATCAATGTTCTTTTGAATCTCAATTTTACATCATACTTCATTCTTTTGATTCCAAATTGAAGATTCAATGTTCTTGAACATTATTAGTTGAATCAATCTTGTAACAAAGGGTTACGTTCTTCAAGATTCAACAAAGGCAAAGTTTCAATTGAGGCAATTGAAGAAAGAAGGTTGGAGCACTACCTTGAGCAATTGGAGGATTCATTGCTAGAAGCTCATTGGGATTGAACGCGATGTTTCAACCAAAGGAGGAACGAAGAGGATCGAATTACAAGATTGGGGTAGTGTCATATGAATTGGTACTTCATATGATAACGGGTTAGGATCGAGAGTTGAGAGGATTCTAACGATTCTTGTAAACTGATCTATTTGTTCATAGTGTAGCAAATCACCCAATACAGAGAGGGTGGACTGGATGTAGCTCACCGATTGTGAGTGAACCAGGCTAAAATCACTGTGTTCTTTGTTCTTTACTTTTTACGTTTATTTCAATTAAAATCGATCAAGAGCTTAAAAATCAAATAGGATTAGTATTGGGTTTTTCAATTACGTATTCATTATATTCTTGTTAATTGATTCGTGATTGATTTCTCTGATTTGATTCTTGATTCGTTGAGTTTTGTAGAATAATCGATTTGAATTGAATTCTGAATTTCTGCAATTTTAACAGTGTTTAATCAAGTAGTACTCGATTAAGGAAAAATTGACTTTCAGGTTTAATCGATTAAATTGCAGGTTAATCGATTAAATCAGTGTAATCTTCTTAAAATTGAACTGTTTCTGAACCGTTTTTGATTACTTTCGAAATTTTGGTATCGTAGCTTAACCATTCTATTCACCCCCCCCCCTCTAGAAGGTTATTTTTAGCCGCTTGTTGGTTTCCAACACTTTTGAGTATGTTAAAATTACCATGCAAAACCTGAAAATCTTGTGGAAAATCAATGAGTCATATTTAGAAGTGGATGAATGAAGAGACTAAGGAAAGCAATACCCCAACAAGCAAGAGCACTAGATTGCTACCCCATCGGGAGGAAGCGATCTTTAGTTTCACGCCAAGTAAGCCAATTCTAAATGTGATACACCAAACAAGATTTCAACGTTTTGAAACTAATAGGTTGAGGAAATTCAAACTTAAGTGAGACAAGAATGGTCTTATCATCAATATGATGTATGATTGAGCCTGATCACGTCAAGTGTACATCTATTGGGAGATATCATCATCCTGTCCTTAAGTTTCGGCGAGTATTTTGGGAATTTAGTGAGATCCCAAATTCAGGAGGATTAGAGGTCTTTGTCATAGGTTTCCGTATGCGTAAATATTTTAGAGTCAGAGTTGCGTAACGGAAGTGTAGGAAGTATTGTCTTGTCTTAAGATAAGAGAAGTAGCTAGTTAGGAATCCTAGTTAGCTATGATAGATTGCTAGTATTTATACATCTAGGATTGAATATAAGAAACCCTAAGATAGTACATAGTAATAGTCCTAAGTTTAGGCATTGGGTGCTTAAAATCCTAGGTGATTGCATAGAGCTAGGTTATGTGTTTGGAAATGAATGAATGTGATGCTATGTATTGTCTTGTGTTTGCTTACATGATGATTTGTGCATTTTGATGATAGTTGTTATTGTTTGAACATGTGCATGATGAAAACTGCTTCAAGCATAAAACCATTCGATTTTCAAGTGTGATAGTAACCCCAATGAATTTTCATGTTTTGAAATTGAATTTAAAAATGAATTTTTCTGTTCTAATAGAACCAGAAATTCTTCCAAATTGAGTACTAAGTTGAGTGGAGAAATTTTGAAAAGCTAGTGAGACAACCAAGGATTCCTAAGTAATCAAGCGGTGAACTAATTTATTCTTTTAATCGATCCCCACGCTGATTAAATAGGAACCCTTCTATGTGACTTTACTCAATTAGGAATGAAGCTTAGTTGTCAAACTCAAAGTCAAAAGGGAATGTGACTATTTGATTGTTTGAGAAGCATTGAAATAAACTTTCTAGTAAACCACATACTCCCATTCTCATTGAGTTTGATAAACTTGAGAAAGGTTATAATCCTTCACCTAAATCTCCCGAAGTTAGATGGAGGAAATTCTTTACAAAAAAATAATAATAAATAAAAATAATAATATGCTTTGATTTATAAATTTGTTTTTGGAACTTCATCCAAGTTATTTGGCATGAACGTGTCAAGGTTTAAAAGTGTAAAATAAATTTTCCCGATTTAATCTTTTCCTAAGAATTTTACGTAAAACAAATCAACATGTTTTCCATCAAGAAAGGAATTTGATTTTCAAAAATAACGACTCCATCGACACACCACCACATCAATAATTGTTGATGTGCTACTTTGACTATGCATGCGTAAATGCCTTCCTTGTATGATAAGCAAAATTTCTAAACATAGATGAATGCATACATGTTTTTCGGCATATCCTTTTGATTTTATAAATTCATAAATGCACAAATGAATTTCCCGAACGCTATTCTGATTTTCATAAAGATACACATACTTTGAGTGTATGGGATTTTAATTATTGAACTTTGAAACCATACAAAGTGATTGCTTTTATCAAAAATTTTATCATGGCGTGAAAATTTTCAAGCTCTTCTTGGATTGCATTTGAAATGTGTACAGATTATCTAAGATGTGTATATAGACTTAGACCTAAATTCTAGGGCTGATTCAGGTAGATCAGGATTGGATTAGAATTATGTAGAGATTGCTAAGTTAGTGTTTGCAATCATGCGCTGATATGAAATGTTGGTGTGTATATTTGAACTTTGATTGTTAAGTATGTGCTAACTGTTTACTTGTCAATGAGTGTGATTGCTTAGGATTTAAGAATAGTGCCTAAGTTGTAGATCACTAGGTAGATTGTGATTAGATCTCTATTAATGCTTCCGTTTAGATAGAGTATAGAAATAGTTTTTGGTTGTTTTGAATGCGGCAGTTATTGAGTGTTAGTGCTATTTGTAACCCTGACAATGACCCTATCATTAATGGATATGAGATTTCGACTGATACCCCGAATCTTATGTTTATTAATGATTGATGTCATCTGAAGACTATAAATGGCACAAGATCAATCAAGCCTAGAATGTAAGAACCAAATTGATTAGCACCCTTTCCAGATGTTTAAATTAAAATGTCTGGGAAAGACCCAGTTGACCTTAGAAGCCATCTCCAATCTAATGGGGAAATTGCTCTTGATTAAAAAAAACCTGAGGTTTATTAAAAGTCTTTTTATTAGAACTCTTGCAATGTTTGACCGACATCGGAGTAAACCTCAAAAACCTTAGAGCATTTTGCTTCTAGTCTAACCAAACTAAACCACGATTTGTATTCTTCATTGGATGCATGAGTTCGGTGGCGTACTTAAGCAAGGTAGTATGCCGATTCCAAGTGGGGGAGTAGAACCGAAGCTAAATGAGTATGGTAGCTTAGGAAACCCTGAGTTTGGGATGGTTCTCCATTTGAAGGAATTGAACGAAATTTCGGGGACGAAATTCTAATAAGTGGGGGAGAATTGTAACATCCTAAGCTTTATTTTAAAAGAAATTATTATTAAAAACCCAAAAATAATTGGATTAATGGCTTAATGAATTTTGGGAGATAGGTGAGTAGTAATTATAAGTACTAGGGGTTGTATAGAAGGCATTTGTAGCATCGAGCAAAGTTATCTAAGCGAAATCGGAGGTTAAATCGGCGTTTTAGTTGTTGGAAATCAACCGAAAAGATAAAAATTAGGAATTTATTATAGGATGCTAAGAAATTAAATTCCACCGTTGGATATGAAGTTTAAGGGGTTAAGAAGCTTGTCAAAAAATTTGGACCCGATCCGACGGTTAGCGAAAAAGTTACGGCGAATCGAAGTTTCAAATTTCTGGTGCACTCCCAGGCGCACCGGTGCACGCCCAGGCGCACCAGGGTGAAATTCATGCACCAACTCAGTGGAAAAATGGCCCAGGCGCGCCCTCCATGCGCCCAGGCACGCCCTGTGCGCACCAGCCTTGGGAAATGGCGCACCAGCCCGCATCAGGGCACCAGCGTACGCACCAGCACGCATCAGCAGCACCAGTTGGTGCGTGGCCGCGCTCAGGCGCGCCAATCATGCGCCCAGGCGCGCGGGAGCAGTAGCTTGTGCGCGTGGCACCTCTCCCAGCCGCACGAAATCAGTTGGCTTCCTTATGAAGCCAATCTTTCCACCAACCTCAACACAAAAACATCCACATCTCACCACCACAAGGCACCATCATCCTCCTCCCTTCCTAACTCCACCCACTCCTCTTTCTCTCACTCTTGGATCAACCACCATCACCATCTTCTTCTTCCTTTAATCATCAAGCCAACCCCTTACTTCATAGAACCTCCTCCTTCACGCCTTTGACCAAGAAATGGGGCACCAAGCACCTTCTCATTCCCTCCTCCTGCTCAAGCCCGTGTCTCCCTCCCTCACTCTAAGGAAATAATCATCATCATCACCCCTTCTTCTTGAATCATGAACAATCTCCATGGCCATAGCTTCCAAGCCATGGAAATGGGTATGAGCTCCTCCCTTTCCCCTTCACATGAATCGACGCCCTCTCTCTCCCCATGGAGGCACCAAGCTTCAATCCCTCCTCTTCTTGATTTCCATGAAATTTTAAGCAACCAAGGGGCATCATCAAGTTGTCCCTTCCCTATCTCCTTGCGGCGGCCATGACCACACCGGGGGAGGATCTTTTCATTTTTGGCATCACCGGGGTAGTTGAATCATGGCTCTAGGCCCTTCTTGATCAAGTTCGAGCTTGCCGGGGTAGGAGGAAATGGGCCACCGACATACCGACATTCACCGACACCGACCGAAACCGACTCGGTCATGCTCTTGGTCACTAAAAATGCTTCTAGGATCACCGCCCCGTCTCGTCGGCGAAGTTCGGCATTAATCGGTGCGAAGTTTGGAGCCTCGGGTCAAGGTTTTCTCTTTGGATTCGTCGGTTGAGGTAAGAGGGGTTTGTGTTACCTTTGCCAAGGAAATAGATTCTTGGTTGTTGTAATGATGACTAGGTGTAGATAATTGGTTTAGAGAATACACCATAGAATATTTAAATTATAAAGTGCATGAAATGAACCTTAGGGTGTAATTGCTACTAAATGTGTAGAATATATGTTAATTAAGTAGGAAGTGAAGAACCCTAGGGAGTTGACTTAATTTATAGTACTCTGAGACATACCTGAGTATGTCGACTGTTTTGTTTACCAGTTGTGGATTGTTATTTGTTGTTGATGTATGTTCATATTGTGCTGGGTTTGGTGACTCGTAAAGCAAATAATGGATTAAATGTTAACGTAGTCAAGTCATATGGAAAGGGCTAAGTAAGGTGGGAAGGATGGAAAATTACGAACGAGTAATTAATGAATGGATTAAGGACAAGTGACTTGATAAAAGGAAAGTGATGTTTATTATTAAATGAATCATAAGTTAAAGAATGGTGATTGAGTGACTAGGAACATGACGGATGTTGTGCTTGATTTAATTTGTAAAGTGCAAATGTGACAACAACAGTTTTATGGTAATATGTGATATTGAAATGATATTTGTGCTTGAATATTTATGAGATGTGATGTTGTTATGATCCAAGAATGAAATAAAATATACCCGGACGCAGTAAGTCGTGACCAGCACATTAGTGCGGACGAGTAGGTCGTGACCAGGGACAAAATGAAATGAAATATACCCGGACGCAGTAAGTCGTGACCAGCACATTAGTGCGGACGCAGTAGGTCGTGACCAGGGACAGAATGAAATGAAATATACCCGGACGCAGTAAGTCGTGACCAACACATTATTGCGGACGCAGTAGGTCGTGACCAGGGACAGAATGAAATGAAATATTTCATATACCCGGACGCAGTAAGTCGTGACCGGCACATTAGTGCGGACGCTGTAGGTCGTGACCAGGGACAGAATGAAATGAAATATACCCGGACGCAGTAAGTCGTTGATGAGCATTTTATTTCCCATTATTCCTTGCATTATTTTACTCCTATTATTGATACTTGTTGCCCATTTGATATTGTTTAGCTTGATTTAGTGATTTAGAGTTTATTGGACTAATATTCTGAATATTGTTTAATTTGGGATTATTTAGCCTAATTAATTCTATTTCTATTTTCAGGTCATATTTGGCACAAGGGCTTTTTGGGCATTTTGGGAGTGAAGATTTAATTTGGGAAGAGAAGATATATGATGAAGTGAAGATTGTAATCTATCTTTAGGATTATTTGAGATTTAGTTTATATCATTTAAGATTTAGATTTTATCTATAGGATATTTTTAGATTTAATTTAGAGATTAGCTTTCCTTAGGATTTGGGCCCATGATTTAGGCCCGTTTTGTGATTTAATAAGCCAATTTCGTGTAAACCCTAGCAGACACCTTCCATAATCACGTTTTTACATTCTCTCTCTTAGAGAAGGCTTAGTTTTGCTCTCCAAGCTTGTGGTGGCTTCTAGGGTTTCTCTCTCTTCCCTTTCTACACGTTTTTGGTATTTTTCTTTATGGAAGGCTAAACTCTTAGGTTAAATCCCTTTGGTAATGTATCACATACTCTTGAGGTTTTATTCTTAATGCTATTTCGTTTTTATTCACTGTTTTCATGCTTATTGTTATGTTATGGTTCGCTTAGTTCCATTCTATAGAGATAATCCATGTGTATGAATGCTTAATTTATGCAAACTCGTAAAAACTCCATGCTTTGGCTTTTAATGCTTAATTAGAGGTTTGGGTTTTGGGGTGAGAATTGAATTTTCGCTTAGTATTTAGTTCTCACGAGTTGGACAGTGAAGAGGAAAGAAATTGGTCTTTTGTGACCGATGATAGAGTTGTGAACGCGAGCCAAAGGGGTTTATCCGCTTTTCCTTATCTGTTACTTCGTTTTTATTTTAATTCTGTTTTGATCTTAGATTTCAACATTCAATACAAAACCCCCCCATTTTCTGTGCATACTATCTGTTTGACCTTTTGCTTGATAAGATATTCCTTGGGAGACGACCTAGGAGTCACTTCCTAGTACTATATTTAAACTGTTTTTTATTTGTATCGGGTACGGCCTCGACCAGTCGTGACCAGCACATTATTGCGGACGGAGTAGGTCGTGACCAGGGGAGGATGAAAATGAAACATATCCGGACGCAGTAAGTCGTGACCAGCACATTAGTGCGGACGCAGTAGGTCGTGACCAGGGACAAAATGAAAGTGAAATGTGAATGTAATGGAATTGAATGGTAACTTAAGGTTGAATGTAGGATTACTAGGAAGGTAGCATGGTCATAGGGCTTAATTTATCGAAAACGAACTTGTATGTAATTACCTGAAAAGGAATATTAAGTTAATAGATAATTTCTATTGTGATAGGTCCTAGTTTGTCAGCTATGCTTCTTAGAAGCTATTTTCCTTAGTACTGTGTAATGATACCCTTCTTGCTATATTTTTTACAGGTACCGAAGGAGCATACACAAGTCTGGCCGAGCAGGAGTACATTCCACCACATGGAATGTATATATTATTTGGTGACCATCTATCGGTCATGGGTTATTTTGGGAAGTTTTGTTGTATTTCAATTACTTTGTCTTTTTGGAAAACAAAGAGTCGAGAAGTTATTTGTATCCCTTTTGAACTAATGTTCTAAGTGGACTGATCAATATTTTGGGCCCTGCTGGCCTCTGATGAATTTAAATTTGCTTCTGTATAAGCTTGACAGGTTAAGATGTTATTTTAGAAAAGTCGCGTATTCAAAGAAAACTCCATCCGATTTCACGGAGAATTTTCGAAAGTGAATTATATGATTACGAGTTTTTCTTATGAAACGAAACTAATCAAATGATCTAAAAAGAAATTTTTAAGTCGCTATCTTTAATCTTAAGGGTAATTATGGGTAAATAACTAAGGTGTTACACTGAATGGGTTTGATAACAACATCCATTGGGGTAGTAATCCGCCAAATGAGTTAATGAAAATTCCATTGGGGTGATAGTCTGCCAAATGGGTTTAATAAAAATTCCATTGGGGTGATACTCCGCCAAATGGGGTTAGGGTAGTTCCATAGGGTGATAGTCCGCCAAGTGGTTAGATTATTATTTATTAGTCCATATAATAATTATAACAAGCTTAAATAAAGAAATAACTCATAAAAAATCTCATTTTTCACATTCTGAACACGTAGTAATCGATTACTGTGACGACCCGACTTTCTATTCTTAATAAAATACTTATATTCTAAAATACAACCATTTTTTTTCTTTTTCTTTTCATCATAAGTCAAGTCATCATCATTTTCAATTCTTGCGGAAAACATTCAAGGACATCATGAAGGAAAACATCAAATTTCATATTTCGTTTCCAAGTCAAAGAGTACATTTTCCATTACATCAAAACATAAAAGTTAAAAACATTCAACTTAACTTAGATACTCTAGGTCATTACATTATATTACATATATTACAACAAAACTTATAACAACCTAGAGCAACTGGTTCGAAACTCAAAACATAACATAGCATAAGTAAGAGAAACCTAATGGTTGCATTATCCACATTCCACTAGCCAGAACTCAACTCAGTCATCAGTTCCCCACTGACTCCCAGTTGAGTTTTCCATAGGATCATCCTCCGCCACCTGGTCAGCATCCTCCACCGGGTCCTTATCCTCAATAGGATCTTCCTCCTCCTCCTCCTCTAGTGCTGGATCAGATGGCGCATAAACTGGAGTCCGAGATCGGGCTCTAGTGGAAGGACGAGGGTGAGCAGGAACCTCCAAAATAATTCTTTTTTCGGAGGGTGACGGACTGGGTGGAAGGGTGCGTCATGGAAAACGTCTTGGTGGTGGTGGTGGTGTTCTATGGAGAAATACAAAATGAGCTGGAATATGCATAATGTACACCATTGGGATTCTCGTACGACGCGGACGCATCCGGGACCATGGATTTGGGTGACGGAAAGTGATTTCCACGTCCCCTTCGTATGTGGCCCGATTCTCCTTGAAATTACACTGCCCATTAGGGAGCGGCCTCATCTCCACGCACATCAGATTCCGTGCCATGTCCTACAACAAGGGATTAGGAGTGAGTCATAGCTAAATACAATAACAAATGAGCATAACAGAGGCTAAAAATAACAATCACATATATCAAGAAGTATTAGCAATAATGCAAATTCATATGCTCAAACTGATTTTGTTTGTTTAGTTCTCTTTAGTGTGATGATGCATGCCTACTCCTCATTCATGCTTCACGGTTCGACATCCTTTCGGGAATCCATTCAAAACCTAAGTTTCCATCGAACCGGAGTGGATTCACATTGCAGGCATCACGATTGATTGAGAGCTAGCCTTCATGACATCCTGTGTCGATGGCTTTCTACGCCCTATCCTGAGCTAGTATCTCAAATCAAATCAGAGCGATTCCTTTCACCATGCATGATAATGCCACGTAAATTTTCATTTCATTCTTTCATTATTCTCATCAGCATTCTTGGCTATTCATTTCCAGATATCTCATCATTCCATATTTTCATTTTCTTTAACTTATCTTTTAGCTGGTGCTGAAGCTTTCAGAAAAATCCATAAGCGGCCTAGCCACTTTGCGATGGTCTTAGAACTAGCATATAATTTATTTATTTAGTAATCCATCGGGGCATAGCCTCCTATTGATGGTAATTGCAACGACCTTATTGGGACTCCTATAGGGAAATATCAACCAAGTGAATAAAAACTTTCACTGGGACATCTATAGGATAAATATTGACCAAATGAGTGTACGCACTTCCGTTGGGACTCCTGTAGGAAAATGATCAACTACTGAATAAAATTCCAGTAGGACACCTCCAGGATAATTATCAACCAACGGGATTAAGTTATGCCACTGGGTGAAATCCTCATAGTGGTCTTTAGAATTTAGCCATTAGGATATTAGACGAGTTAATTTTTGGATATTTAAGAAAATAAGTGTTTTCTGAAAAATTGTTCAGAATACTCAAGTAGTTCATGAACTAGTCGAGTAGTTCATGCAAAAATACTCAAGTCCTTGAAGAAATACTCGAGTCGTTCTTAGCTTTCCAGAATACTCGAGTCTTTTTGCTGCAACAACACCAATTTTTCAGCAATTTTAGCACCAATTCGATTTCCATGCTTGATTTCTCCATTCTTAGGCAAAACAGAAGCTTATACACATGAAACAAACATGTTATAACAATTAAACATAACTGAAACAACATGAAACAACATCAATTCACAGATTGCACAAAAACTTGAAATTTTCCATTTTAAACTGTGAAATTCATTTCCACTTGATTTTAATTTGGAAACACCTTACAGTGAGCTTTATTAAGTTCATTTTAACTTGTTTGAATATTAAAATCCTGGGTTTCTGACCTCCAAGTCAGAATCCCAATTCAAGTTGCATCCCTCTTTGAACCTCCAATGGTTCCTACATTTTTAGCTTGAAATTACTTCATTCTAGTATTTAGATAACTCCTCCCTTACCTCAGAGAAGCTAAAGAAAAGATTGATTGGAAAGAAAAGTGGCTGAATCAAGAATTTCGTTTCTGAACTTGTGCACAAACAGTTGCACTAGCTGACTTCAGCAACCAATTGCACCATGAATAAGACATGAAAAAGGATGAAACAAGTTAGCTTAAGTAACTAGGAAATGCCAAATTTAATTAGAAACAACTTTGGAATCTAAAGAGTTCCTGGATTTACCAAACGGATTCAAGAAAGATGGGTACTTGATGCTGAAAGTTGCTCTGTTTTTCGCAGCTTTAGAACCTCAACTTTGATTGCCTATAACTCGATCTACAGGAGGTTATTTTGAGTGATTTCGGGTTCTAATTCAAGATTGGAATTAGAACTTCAGTTTGTGTTTGGGTTTCGAAGGGAATGGATGAGGATTGAAGGAGAACAAATGGATCAAAGTTAGCACCTTCAAACAGAGAAAATTTGACAGAAATTCGGGTTTGATTGATTTAGATGAGTTTTGGGGCTCCCCAATTCGCTTATTTATAGTCTAAGGTTACCCTCCTTCGAAGAAACGTCAAGCTCTGTGCTTGGAACCAAGGGAATTGCGTTTTGGTTCGAAGTTTGAATCAAAACCGACTTATACACACACAACCACTGCACGAAATACTTGAGTATTTCATAGAATACTCGAGTATTCCAACCATAAATTCAAATTTCTAACTGCTAGTTACAGTACTCGAGTCTCCTCCAAAATACTCGAGTATTTTAACCAAATTTCAGAAAATTCATTATTTTATTTAATAGAATAATATTACTCTTTTAAATATTTAATTTCTTTTATTTATTTAAAAAAATATAAGGTCTTACAATTACTGAGTGCTGGTAATCGATTACCACGATGTCTGCAACATCAAATTTGAATTTTAAGCACCAACTTTTGATTCATGATTCTTTATCCAATTCCAACCAAAAATAGAAGTTTATGGACACATAATACACATGTTCACAGCCTCAACTTGCATCAAATTACACAGAATACAAATCAATTTCCAATTATGCATAAACTTCAAATTTCAACACTTTCACATACAAAATTCAATTCCTTTATGTTTTAAATCAAATTAAGCATTCTATAAGAAAGACTAAGTCCTATGAAGTTGATTCAAATTGTTATTTCATGGGTTTGAGACCTCCAAGTCAGATTCTCGTTTAAGGTTATGTTGTGCATTGAATCTCAATTGGTTCCTATGTTTTTAGCTTATTAATAACCATTCTAGCAATTAGATAACTTCTCCCTTACCAAGAGGAAGCTAAATGAAAGTTTGGTTGGGGAAAGAAAGGACTGAAATTGGGTTGGAGCTTTAGTGTAACACCCCAAATTTTCATTCCCTGATGTAATAAAAATTATAATCTTGAACGTTATTCATAATTATTTTCTTAAATTAAAAATATTTCTTTTATAATTAATTTAGATTAAATATGTGATTATGTGTGTGCATGTGCTAAGTGAAAAGTTAGGAAAAATATTTTAATAAGTAATAATATGTAAAAATAGGGTTTTTGCATATTAGTCCCTGATTTAGGACTTAGAAGCAATATTAGAAAGGTTTTGGAGGGAAGAGAATTAAAATATCTATTTTTCAAATTTTATCCAAAAGACTCGAGTCTCTCAGGAAAGACTCGAGTATTATAGACAACTCAGCACTCGTTAGAGCGTTTGATGAGTCAACACACAACGATTTTCTTTCGTTGACACGAAAACAACTCAAGGACACGTTAATGATCTTCGTGTCGCCATGCATGATAAATGGAAACAAGTATTTAAGTCAATTGTTGAAGGAAATCGACCTTTTTGGTCGAATTGCTCTAAAAATCTTGAGTCTAGGGTTCCTGATTTCATCTCTTTCGTTCTCATCCATTTCTGAGTATTGTTTCGAGTGTCATACACCATTGTAAAGCTCACATCACGAGCTTACACAAAAATCGTGAGTTTAGGTTTCGTGAGGAAGGAGAATCGAAGCTCGAAAGTGAGGTGTTCTTTGTTGTCAAGCTCAAAAACTGAAGTCTGGAGCTTACTACAAGCTCAGATTTTGGTAAGTTTATGAGTCCTGCAACCCTCAAATTCATTCCTACCTTTAGTCTATGTTGCAGAGAATAGTTCCTAACAAATTTCCCCAATTGTTAAACTGAATTTGCATGTCAAAATCTCTGATCTTTGGACCCTGTTCAAATGTGGCTGCATGCAAAGGGTTTTGTGGGTTTAGTGCTTCCAGTCAATTTCTCTGCAATTTCCTTGTTGATTCACGACCTAGAGGTAAGGGTGAAGCTATACATTCACTAGAATAAGTTTAATTTGTTAAATTTTAAGTGTAGAGTCACCATGAGACTCTATGGGCATAGATTGAATTAGGTTTATGGCTTGGAGGCCTCTCTGAGTTTAAAAGTTGTTTGGAGCAAGTTCTATATGTTGCATGCAATCTATATCAAAGTCGTTTTCATGCTAGAAATGTTAAGAATTGAATTTGGTATGTTAAGTTGTTGAAAATGTGATTTTATACATAATTGGTGCTCGGATTAGATTCACTGTAATTTGATGTAATTTTTGTATTGGAACATGTTTATGATGCATAAATATGACTCTGTTGATCATTGGTTTTGATTAAATTTGGCTAGCAATAAAAATGGTATGTTAAAATTCAATTTTCAGTGTTTACCGTCAGCCAATACTTGAGTATTTAGCTCGAGACTTGAGTGTTTCGTGATGCACCAATGCATCTGATAACACCAAGACTCGAGAATTGACTGATGCAACAAATGAACCTTTTTTATGAACTACTCGAGTCTTGCATGAACCACTCGAGTATTCTGGGTTGATGAACGACTCGAGTATTCTGGGTTGATGAACGACTCGAGTATTTCATAAGCTACTCGAGTATTTTTGGAAAAAAAAATCTGAAACTTAAACTTCTCAGAAATCTTATGATCCACTCGAGTCTCAGAATGAACCACTTGAGTATTTTGGACAGAATGATTAACTACTCGAGTATTTTGAAAAAGACTCGAGTCTTTCTGGTCAGAATGCTGAAAAATGCCATTTTCAATTGTAGCAAGAATAATTAAAACCTAATGACACTTATAAGGGATAAGTCATGTTCCAAAGAAGTTATGATGTGATCAATTCATTGGTAATTACATTGGTGAATTTATTGCATTTGCACATAATGAGATTAAAGAATAACCTTAAATGGAATATTTGTGTGCATTCTTGCATGGTGCTGTGGTGATAGGATTTCGTTTGTCATGTTCGAGGAACATGAGGAGGGTACTCTGGGAGTACCAAATTGGTTACGACTTGCCTGTAGTCACATTTTGGTAATGTGACCAGCATTGGTTGCTGCGAACGTGGGGATCTCGTCTTGGTGACGTGATGGACACTTTGGTAGTGGTATTATGGACCACGTTCCAGGCATAGTCGTGTGGCTTGCTCGATGACACATTTTGGTAATGTGGGCAGCATTGTGGGATGCTGTTACATCTTGGTGACGCGATGTTCACTTTGGTAGTGACGTTATGGATTATATTCCGAGCAGGTTCACTATACGTTTTAAGCACGTATACGGGTTGTTTGGATGGACGTTCAGCCAGTGATAGCTTGGAGAACTATCAGGAACTTGAGAGATAGTGAGCATGCATCATGTCATATAATTAAAGAGATTGATTATAAATAAAATTGACTTACTCATATGTTGTGCATATCACTTGACTATTTGATACATGTGTTTGTTTACCTGCTTTAAATTATGCTTATTTGATTATGTGGATTATATTGCTTACCCCTTATGCCCATTGTAGGTGATGGCTCGCTATTTAGCTTGCATCGAGTTGCGCCCACTCCCTAGTGGACTATGAGGGGGAGGTAGAGGTGACTCTCTATCACCCCAATCCCTTGGCTCGTGTCCGTCATCGTAGGTTTCGCATCCCCATTATCTATACCCTGCATGTGCCCCCTTTTTATGCCTATCATGGACCACCCCCGGCTCGACCAGCTCTTCGATTTTGTTTTAGAGCAGCTACTAGATCCCATCGCTCTGCTTCCCGAGTGATTCATGAGGAGACTCCTTTGCCTAGTCCGATGAGTACGGTTCATGGGACTCCTTCAGCTGGCCCAGTGCCTAGTTGTAGGGCACCGACTCAGTCGGACGAGGTGGAGGAGGACCCTGAGGAGGCAGAGAGCGAGGGAGAGCCAGTCGAACACTCCACTGAGAGTCAGTGGGGAGTTGGGAATCCACCTGACGATGCATATATAGTATAGATGGTTAGGATGTGGGACGTGTGGAGCTGATGTTGGAGACCTAAGGAGGATCATGGCATGGGGGAGGATCATTGGACCATCGCTGAGATTTCATATTATGTTCTGTATCTATTTTGTATATATTTTTGAGAGATTTCAGTGGGATGGTCTTTCTTTACTTTAGTTTTATATTACAAACTTGTACTTTTGGTATCTTTCACTTTCACTACCTGGACCTTGGACTTTGATGTACTTAGACTATGTTCACATCATCACTAATATATATATATATATATATATATATGATAGTTTGGCATCTATAATCCAAGGTTCCTACCAACTTTAACTTCCGCATACTCTGATGTTATGTCATTTTATTCTATTCCAAAGAACATTACCTTAAGGGTTCGAGATGACAACATCTTATTATGGAAATCATATTTTGGGCGTACCACGATATATATAACCTCGACTCTTAATCTTTTTCGTCTCAATAAACAATCCCTCTTATAACTTAAAGTACAATAAACTCTCTTGTTTAATGGAAAATTTTATTTACCATCTTTTATATACAATACTGATTGAGGTCTAATATGTGATGTTTTAGCACCTTTTTTGCCTCCCTTTTACATAGTAAGTGGCTTGTTTCTTGAGTAAATTGGAATAAAACAATGGAATTTTGTCATTATAAGATTTTTGGAATCTTTTGATGTGTTTAGTTTGTTTTCAGGTATTTAAGCTCTTAAAACAATGATTTTTGCAAAAGAATGAAGAAGAAGAGCTTGATACTTGAATTGGGAAGAAAGGAAGGAAAAAATGAAGAAAACTTGATCGTGGCGCCCAGACACGCGTCCCACGCGCTCAGGCGCGGGATGGGGTCAACTGGCCAAAAATGGGGTGCATTTGGTGGATTTTTTCAGACAGCTGCACGCCCAGGCGCAGGAGTTTCACGCCTGGGCGCGCAAAATGCGAGAAAGTGACACTGCTCGTTGTTTTGATCATAACTTGAGCTACGATTATCAAAATGAGGCGATTTGGGTATCATTTTAAAGCTAAGGAAAAGACCTAAAACTTTTCCAGAAATAGCCTTGCTCAAATTCGTCCATCTTGGGGGTCAAAATCAGTCCCGAAGTTGTTGTCAAACACAAATACGGGATTATATCTAGAAGGATTTTAATGATAAATTCTATTTGTAAATAAGATTTTTAAAGATTAGTATATTCTAATAGGATCTTATCATATTATATTCAGATTTATGATTAGTTTTATTCAGATAAAAATCTTATCACATTAGATTGAAAATTAGGTTAGTTTTTATCTATATAATAAGAGGATTAGGATTCATTCAAACGGAGAGGGAGTTACCACGTTTTGAGAGAGAGCAATAGTGATAGAGCTTTTGGAGGACAGTTGAAGAATTGCACTTTGCGATTGGAGATTGGGGTAATTCCATGTCTCTTATTATGATTTCCATTATTCTTCTTTCTTCTTCTCTAATTATGTGTAACTAAACTCCGTTTTGGGAACATGTGGATTTGTATGGAACCTTTGTAGTTATTGTTTAATGAATTGATGTTTTTCCATTAAGTATTGTGTTTGATTATGTTTTTATTGTTCATGAATTTGATATCGTTTATGATTTGGTAATTCTAATTGAATAGGAATATTGAATTAGGATTTAGACCTTTAATCAAACAATTCAATTGCATAGGGATATATTTATGTCTATGAATTGGATAATCATTTAATGATTTTGATTGAACATTAATTGGTAGATTAGGATTTAAGGCTCTGCTTAAGGAATTAAGAGAGATTAAATTACTAAGAAACAAAGTTGATCTAAGGAATTGGGCTGCTTTTACCTTTGCAAAATTGGTTCAATACTTAGGAAATTCATTGATTTGCTAACAATTGCTTTTGGAACCTTCAATGAAACATGTACCCAAACTTTCCTCAAAACCTTCCACAACCACTTTTTAATTTGCGTTTTTGTTTTTCCTTTTAATTTAGTTTAAAATTTCAGCAATCAATTGAATCTTAATTTGGATTTCACTTACTAACTACATTTAGGTGAGAATTGTTAGAGTCTACTTTAGTCCTCGTTGGAAACGACATCCCACTTTCACTATTATTACTTGTACGATCTGGTGCACTTGCCAGAACCCCAACAAGTTTTCGGTACTTTTTAGTAGTTATTTAGTGGAATCATTATGTAACATGGCTTATTCTCTTGATGACATAGAATGTATCAAATTTATTTTGTCGTCACCTATTCCATCCTATTTTGCACAAAATATTTTTGATGAGATTAAAGTTTTTGATGGTCTTTTATAGGAGGTGGTACAAAAATCTTCTATTACGGAAGATCAAAGTGGTTCCTTTTCTAAACCCATATAAAAAGAAGAAATTGTGCATGATAAGATTGAGGAAGTGAAACAAGATAAATTGAATAATGGGATGAGTCTAGGGGTTGAATTAGGGTCCACTTTGCATGATGAATTTTCTGCTCTTGCTAAATGTATTGGATTGAATGAATATGTGGAACCATAAAAAAAATTTCCTTCAATTTACCCCTTAATTTTTTATGACTTCCCTGATGCTCATGATGATGAAAAGCCATTGTTCTCCTTTTCAGAGCCTGAAAAGGCAACCTTGCTAAGCCATGGAGTTTACACTTTCATAGACTCCATGCATGATGGAAAAGACAAGAACCATGCGATTATGCTTGGAGTGAAAAATGCACCATTTGACCCGGGAGGGTTTAAAACTATTTTTAAACATTTGCTCCAACATCATCCGTGCATATTTCCATGGGATCCAGGAATAACTTGTTATTGCTGCATAACATGGAAATTGTGCTATGGGATTTGGGATCCTGGTGGATTCTCTTTAGTTTTGTAGTAGTGTAAGATTTAAATTTTTAATTAGGAGATTGAATAAAGAGTTTAGAGTTTTCTATATGTAACTGCTAATGGGGTGCTTCTAGCACTATTTTTAGTTGTTCATGTGACACAGGTGAATAAGTTTGGGGGAGTCTCCTCCATGGTGCATCAAGAGAAAATGTTGTGCTACAAAGGGAAGTCTCTAACTCCTTGCTTTTGTTTTTAGTTTTTAATTTTTATTTTGTAGTTTAGTTAGTTTAGTTTGCTTGAGGACAAGCCAACCTCTAAGTTTGGGGGAGTGGACAAAATAAAAATTAAAACTTTTCATACTTGAATTGTTCTCCCATATTTGGTGCTGGTTTGTATCTTGGGTAAAGATAGATGATTATTCTAGGATTAGGACTATTTTTCTGATTATATATCTAAATACTTGAGTTAGGATGATGACTCATTGATTGTATGACACTGTTTTGTATTGAGTTTTATGTTTTGTTGAGAACTGGTTATTTTGATAAACTGTTTTGGAACAAGTTATTAGTGAACTGACTGTTTAGCCTGTGAGATATTTGAGTCTATACACTTGACAGGGGTATGTGTTTTATATTGAATATTTATTTTGTGATTGAGACCCCTATTTCTTTCATGAGTGTGTTCACTTTGATTTTGTGTTCTAGAACTTGACCGATGACCATTTTGAGATTGATAATTGTTTGCATGCATTAAGATGATTAAGGCACCTAGGATTATTTTTCTGACCTTCAACAGATTTTTGATAAATATTATCCCTTAGTGGCTCACTTTGAGCCTATTGATATATGATTTCTTTGGTACCCTTTTCATAAATGTTATATATTTTTGGTATCCTTTGAAATGTGAATGGTGCAATTGGGATTATGTTGATTCAGAAAGTATTGAGCTGAAAGTATTAATTGTGATATCTATTTCTCTTCCAAAAAAAAAGATAGAAAAGAATATAAGAAAAAAGAGAAGAGAATAGAGAGAATGGGAATGAAAAAGAATGAAGGAGAATTAAATATTGGAGTTGATATTTGTTATAAAACCAATGCTCCATTCATATGTTAAAGGGATGTTGTTTGATTTCATATTTTTAGCCCTTTGTATAATCCTTTGTTTCTTTTGTCCCACCTTTTATCTTTAGTCATGGCCTCGTTACAACCAAAATTAAGACCTTTTGATTTTTGCATGTATTCAATAATTTCAGTGGAGATATTGGTCTATGGTCAAGCATATGGTAACACATTGTCATTGGATGAACTTGAGTGAATTGTTATAACCCTTGATACACATGAGAGATATACACAGTGAGGTTGAGAGAGTTCACTAGTTCCTGCTTCTTTTGGAGTTTGTTTCTTTAACCAGTTTTTGATGGAAGTTATTGCTTGTGAAGAAAAGTGTATAAGTCATGAGTCTAGAGTCTTAGATTAGGTGTTTGCATATTAATTTAGAAAATGGTCCTGTTTTTTAGAATTTTTATTTTACTTTTGCCTGGGACATGCAAAATGCTAAGTTTGGGGGTGTGATTGAGGTCTAATATGTGATGTTTTAGTACCTTTTTTGCCTCCCTTTTACATAGTAAGTGGCTTGTTTCATGAGTAAATTGGAATAAGACAATGGGATTTTGTCATTATAAGATTTCTGGAATCTTTTGATGTGTTTGGTTTTCTTTCATGTATTTAAGCTCTTAAAACAATGATTTTTACAAAGGAATGAAGAAGGAGAGCTTGATACTTGAATTGGGAAGAAAAAGAGGAAAAAATGAAGAAAAATTGACGGTGGCGCCTAGGCGCGGGTCGCCTGACGGTGGCGCCTAGGCGCGGGTCGCCTGACGGTGGCGCCTAGGCGCGGGTCCCACGCGCTCAGGCGACCCGCGCCTAGGCGCGGGATGGGGTCAACTGGCCAAAAATGGGGTGCATTTGGTGGATTTTTTCAGACAGCTGCATGCCCAAGCGCAGGAGTTTCACGCCTGGGCGCGCAAAATGCGAGAAAGTGACACTGTAAAATTGAGTTTTAACATACCATTTCCAACTATAGTCAATTCCAATCCAAACCAAGGATCAACAGAGCTTATAATATACATATTAAACATGTTCCAATATAGAATTAACAACATTTAACATACCATTTCCCCATAATTGATGTTCCAATATATCATCAATTATGCATAAAATCCATTTTTCCACAACTCAACATACCAAATTAAATTCTAGGCACATTTAGCACAATCACAGCTTTAGTACAGCTCATATACAACATAATACACTTGTCCAAACCAGTATTTGAACCCAGAAAGGCCTCCAAGGCTTACACCTAATTCCAACTATGCCCATAGAGTCTTTTGTTGACTCTCCACCTAAATTCACATGATTTAAGCTTATTCTAGTGAATTAAAAGCTTCACCCTTACCTCTAGGTCGTGAATCAACACAGAGATTGCAGAGAAATTGGCTGGAATTGCTAAACCCCAAAAATCCTTTGTATGCAACCATATATGAGCAGAGTCCCAAAACCAGAGGATTTGTCATGCAAGATCATTGTAAAAATTAGGGGAAAAGGTTAGGAATTGTTCTCTGCAACTTAAAATAGGGGTAGGAACGAATTTGAGATTCAGAGGGCTCGTAAACTTACCAAAATCCGAGCTCCAAGTAGGCTCCAGACCTCAGGAACTTGGTTTGGCAGCAACTGTCCCTCCTCTTTCGATCCTTGATTCTCCTTTCACACAGCCCCTCAACTCGCAAATCTTATGTCTTTGTGAAGCTCGAAATGTGAACTTCACAATGGTGTATCACACTCAATCTAACTCTTAATAACGCTCGAGTAATCAAAGCTTGAAATTGGGAACCCTAAGTTGTTATCTTCAGAGAAATTCAACCAAAATCCTCCACCTTCTTCAACCAAGTGCTTAAATAGGCACTCCCATTGATCATGCAGCTCGCCACGATGCCCATTAACGTGTCCTGGGTGTGTTTTCGTGTCAACCAGGAAGAATCGTTGTGTGTTGACTCATCAAACGCACTAACGAGTTCTCCACTGACTCGATTACTCGAGTGTTTCCAAGAATACTAGAGTATTCTTGTCCATTTTTCAAAAATATTTATTTTAATACCCTTCCCTCCAAAATCTTCCTAATATTGCTTCTAGGTCCTAATTCAGGGACTAATATGCAAAAACATTATTTTTACATATTATACTTTATTAAAGTACTTTTTCCATCTCATACTAGCATCAATACCAACACATAATTAATCCGAATTAATTATGAATATATAATTATAATTAAGGAAAATAGTTATGAAATAACCTTTCATAATCAAAATTTTCATTACATCAGGGAATGAAAATTTGGGGTGTTACAAAAAACGCGATCTAGTCCACATAAAGGGAATCTCCCCATCCCTCTTTAATTTTCAGCCACATAAAACAATCTCCCCTATCAAATAACTCATCCTCACATTCTTTCTTCTTCATTTTTCACCATCAACAAAAATCACCTCCTCCTCCTTCTCTCCTCCCCCATTCGAGCTCTCTCTCCTTCTCACCAAGGTCAAGCTTTGATTTTCCTCCTCCTCAAGCTTAGCAATCACTCTCCATCTCTATTGGGTAAGTTTCAACTCTTTCTCTCTCTTCCTCTAAGCTCACACGAATTTCTCTCTCCTCCCTCTCATGGGGATTTCAAATTTCATGTTATGGGTTTCACAAATTCATGACTCATTGTGTTTTATTATCTCATGGAAGTCAAGAATCTCTTTACTCCCACACAATCCTTGGAGCTTTTGATTAAGGGAACTAGGAGCTAGGGCTTCGAAGTTTTCCCCCATTTCTCTTGGATTGAGGTACGGAGGTTTGTGTTACCATATTCTAGGGGGTAGCACTACAACATTTTTGGCTTTCTGCAACGGCACAAAACCGTTGCTAAAAGCACAAAAACCGTTGCTAAAAGTATATGCAACGGTTTTGTAACTGTTCTCTAGGTGAGTGTTGCCTATTGTCAAAGGCAACGGTTTTTTGACTTTTGGCAACAGTTTTATAAAAACCGTTGCCCTTTGAGTAATAAATAGCAACGGTTTTTATTTACATAATATGCAACGGTTTTCTATAAACAGCAACGGTTTCTTTGTTGAGAATATGCAACGATTTTGTTAATAAAACCGTTGCCTTTTCCTAATAAACAACAACGGTTTTACTATAAACAACAACGGTTTCAGTGCTCAGAATATGCAACAACCTGATTAGAAAATCGTTGCCTTTTCCTTTAAAACAACAACAATTATTTTCATGAATAGCTTATGCAAGATTGATAAAACCGTTGCATTATGTTTCAGCAACAGTTATATAACTATTGCCAACTTGACATAAGCAACACTTATTTTAAATTCAATCTATATGCAACACTTTAAATAAAATTATATTGATTAGACACATAATGAAATTAAATTATAATCAACACCATACATACCAAAATAACATAAGTACTTGCTAAATAACATAATATTTTTTTGCTAAAGTTTAAAAAAACAAGTCAAAGCTTAAATAATCCATATATAATTCTTGCATTGCCAATGATATCCTTCTCATTCATCTTCGGCTTGGTCTTCCTCAACATTCAAATTTTGCTGCAATATGAAAAAAAATATATGTTAAGAATATAGAATCAAAACATCATTACAATATATATATATATATATATTTATATATTTTTATTTTGATTAGGTGCCATGTGCAGTATGCACAAGAAATATAATCACAATAAAATGAAAACCACAAGTTACTCATTGTGCCCCAGCACTTAGTAGCCATATAAAAATGTAAATATTAGTAAACAAACAAAAATTATAATGGCCCTGCTGTGGAGGAACATTTGAAAGAATGGTAGAGAAGAGAAGCAGAAGGGGTCAATTTCAAGAATCAATGGTAATCTTTGGTGCTCTTGGCCATTCCTAGCTAGTACACACCAAATGAACAACAAGAGAAGAAGAGTCACATTCAATTAGCATCTATCTCATACCTCTACTCCAAGCAAGTTCCAAAGACTAAAAAAACAAGCTATTTTCATTGACAATAAGATCGCCATTAAAATCATGAACATCAAGGCATTTCGTTACAAAACCAAAGACTCCTAAAACTGCAGATATACATTTCATTAATAATAATAATAAAAAATGACAAAGCCTAAAACTAAATAATAATCTAAGCAGAACTAGATATTATTCCAGGGTGAGGGGGAGACTACAACTACCGGAGTAGGTTAATATGATTGATCCCTATCAAACTAATTAAGTTGACACAAGAAAGCAGAGATTATAAAACAGAGCTTTAAAAGTATAAAGCTTTAGGATAAATTCAGGTACATTTAATATCTTGGCATTTTGAGTCTACTATCCATTTTAGAGCACGAAAATAACAGCAGCATAATCTTTATCTTTGTTATATAAAAGCATTGTGGCAATTCTTATATTTTTTTCTGCACCATATTTTCAATGGTGTAATCCTTAAAGTTAACAAAGCCACAGTGAACATGCTGCAGAGTTGAGCCCTATGTGACTTTGCCTTGTACTTATTAAAATTTGATCATTCTATTTTTACCATTTTAAGAGGCTTTCTATCTTCTTTTTTAGATATAACCAAATCTGAAATGTGATAGAACTTTATTTACAATATGGGCTATGGTAAGCTAAACAAGCATATAGAATTGCTCTAACTGACAATTCAATTATCCATCAGGTGCACATTAGTTTATACTTTTATTGTTATCACAGTTCACAATAACAATCTGAATTGATACACTACCAGCTGCTTAAAGAGGAAACAGGGAGAATTACATCAATGAGCTAATAAGTTGAATGAATTAGGCTGGCCACTGCGGCTGAATCAATTATTAGGGAATCAATCTTTACCTGAATAGTTAGTTAGGGTGTCTATCTCAATACATTGAAAAGTATCAACCATTTGCAATTAGTCACCAAAAAAATTATAGGACTTCCTTTATAATCTTCACTACTTAATTTAATAATGTTTAGATATTTTCTCCCCATGTTTGAGTCACATTCACAGACATATCAGTGGATCAACATTGAAAACCAATTAAAGGCAAAGCTGTGAGCCTGTGAACATAATTATGGTGCAACATTTCCAAGCCAACAAAACAACACAATTTTCTAACATGCAATAGTGAGTGGTTGCAGAGTTAGGTCCTTGGTCCTTTTCAGTGAATCTTAGTCAAAACTTTCAAGGATCTTCAAAGTACACCATAAATCTCAACCAATCTATTGTTTTCTTTATCAAATTGGGCATGATTGTATAAGAAAAAAAGTGGTAGGAGAAAACTAGAGTAGATATGAAGACTACCACGTAAAAAGTTTCGGTGAATGATGTCAAGTTATGACATAAGAGGGTTGTGTTTGTTGTGAGAATGTGAGTGGCCAAGAAAGTTCCATGTGAGGGTTCTTTACATGGTACAAAATACTTTTGATTATTGTAAGTAATCAATGAAATAAAAAATTGCCCCACATACAGTTGTAAGAAACTTCCCACATACACTAATGCATCAACTATTATACAAAATTTAGTACATCAATTATAATCCAAAAGTTATATTATATTGTTATATTCTAATAGCTTTCACACCACACCTTATCAGAATTGATTCAATTTTGCTTCAAAAAAGGTTCTTTCCACGTTTGCATATATCCTAACAAAGCTTTAAATATGCAGTAAAGATCATAAAACTGCATATACAGTAGAAGCTCTTAGGTTCCTATTATCTCTTTCATACTCTCCCTCTCTCTCAGTCCCTCTCACTCTTAAGTATATTTTCTTTTGTGTTTGAGTCCTCATTTTGTTGTTCACATCACAACCATGTTAGATTCTATACTAGATTTCATCACTCAAGCAGCTTCTAGTTCTGCATTCATTTTCTGCTTTTGCAATTTGATCATTGTCATTATCTTAGTGGACTTGAAGCCAAGCCTCATCAGTGTTCATCAAGAGAGTGAAATACCTTTGTCCATGGATACAACTCACAAACAAGAAAAAACTCCAAGTGTCTAGTTCAAAAAGACATAGGATCATCACCACAAGTATCACAAGTCCAAGAAGCAGAAGAAGAAGACACTGAAGCAAAAACATTAGCAGTGAATAGCATTGAAATTAAAGACAATGATGATTGCAACAAAGAAGAAGAAGAGGAAGAGGATGAGGATGAGGATGAGGATGACGAGCTGAAGATAAGAGTGGAAGAGTTAATTGAGAAAGTTAATAGAGGATGGAGACAAGAATTGTTATCAGTATAAGACTTCAATAATAAGGAACTTTAGGCCAAAACATTGGTTTGAAGTATGAGGCTTGTATTAAATTTTTTTGTGCTATACCATTCAAGAAATTATCATAGACATAGTTGTTTATAAGTGCATATAGAATTTCTATGTCTCTTACTTCTTACTAGGAATAAATCCATCTTGCTTATGTGTATTGGAAGTAACTATTCCAACATGTGAATTATTGTGCTTTGGTAAATTTAAGCAGATAATGAACAGAACTGCATTAGTGAGTTCTCAAAGGAAAACAAGATAAGATTTTTGATGGCTTTAGAGATCAAGTCCAGAGTCAAATTTTCAATCTTTAAATTTTGGAAGTAGCACATTGAAACTTTGATAAAATCTTTTTGGAAGGTTCTCTAAGTGTCATTGATTAGTGACTGTTGAATACTGAAACTTGTTGTCACAGTGCCATCTGCTAAGCAAAGAATTCAGTTTGGACCTACACTTAAAGGAGTAGTTCTCAGATATGGTATCTGATTTCATTTGCATTAGTGATCTAACTACCTAAACATAGTATTACGTGGGATTTAGTCCCTGAATCTCAAAAGTGTGCAAAAAAGATCATAAACTCTGGCTTAGAGGCTAACAGTTATGACACAGATGACATCAAACTAGTGCAAACCCAACATGTTGCACACTCAATCGTTGATAATTTTACAAATTCAGAATTGCATACACAACAAATCAAAGCCAGAACAGCAAAATGCAAAGACAAAAACCATTGAATCAATTTTGAAACCCTAGAACTCAAAATGCAAACACAAAAATGGGTAGCTACATAAGGCGAAAAAAACTTACAAAAGCCAAGAGAGGGGGGAGTAAATTAAACGTACCTGTGGAGAGCACAATCCTGACATCCATTGCAGAATACCAACGTTTCCTCAAAACCTATATTGCCGTAGTGGAGACAAACAGTTTCCTACAACAAAGCAGAGCAGAGTGAATAGAAATATCCTTGTTCTGTTGGTATGTGTTGGAATCTGAATGCATTCTGAAGTTGTCAAGATACAGGTTGAGCCAATAATCGCAAAAGAACACTGGAGTGATGTATGCTCTATATTCAGGATACTCCTGCCAGGGAGAGAAAAGAAGAAATTGGTTAGCAAATTGTCATATGTACGAACAAGAATATCACATAACAGCTCTAATTTAACAACAATTCTTTGTGCCAAAACGACCAATAGACATAGTCATTCACTAACTTTTATTTGCTCTTACGTAATGGTGGGTGCGTATATAAAGAACCCATATGCTTACTGATAGATTGCATTGAGAGCTTTCATTAGCAGCAAATAGCAAAAGGAAACCTAAAATCTATGTTTATTCTAGGTTCATTGATTGTTTACAACTGTTTCTTTTTTTACTATAGCGAGCAATACCCTATACCGGTGCAGCTGCAGTGAGTGCTCTAGAAACTCCACCACCTAAAACTCGTCCATCAGGCACCCTAAAGTCAAAAATGTTGTAGTGCACCAAGCGTGGATGGGCCTAGTTTTGCTAAAGTATGCTCCACTTCTTCGCAAACCTGTTTAGCAGCAAGCATGAGTAAGATAACAGAAACATCATTAGCAAAAATCAGTTGTTCTAGGTGGCATGCATATTCATTAACTTCATTTTCACAAAAACAAGAATATTAGAATTAGAAATGTGCTAGAATATTAGAAAGTTATCATTTGGAAGATGAGTGAAAGGTGCTAGAATATATATTAGAATTAGAAACACGACTCCATACCAAAAACACAGAGGTCTAAAAACAGGATATACAAGAAAAGAAAACCACAAAAACCAAAAAATAAGTAAAGATATTTATAGTATATTTCAGTGCAAACACCATTACTCATTTACTCTATTCACATTATTAGCTTAAAACCAAATGAAACCCACCAATATACAACAAAACTGAAACAAGAATAACAAAGAACATACCAAGGATATGGGATAACGTTCTTCATCTATACTCTTTCACAACTTCACTTACTCCATGGCCAAGGCAAAAAATGAGGGAAATAGAAACATTAATAAAACATAAATCAAAATAAAAATAAAAATAAACCCTAACTTCAACACAAGCAACAAGATTGAAAGAGTACCAAATAAAATCAGAAAATAGGATTTGAGATTAGGAATAAAAAATTAAAAAGGAGCAAGAGCAAACCATAAGAAGCACTGGCGGAAGGATCAGAACCAGAGGGAGTGGTCGAGCGTCGCAGTGGGTGAGCCACTGAGAGCGTCTCCGTGAGTGAGCAGTTGAGAGCGCCGCCATGAAGGAGTTGAACCAGAGGTGGGGAGCGCCGCCCTGAGTGAGCTGAACCAAAAGGAGTGGACCGTGAGCGCCGTCGTGAGTGTTTCGAGAGAGAAGAGTGAACTAAGGAGAAAATAGAGTGAGAGTAACATTTTGAACTAGGGTCGAGCGGACTTACTTGCGTGCTGCTGTGGTTCTGTCGAGGCAGGCGAAGGCTGGTTATGGCTGGAATGAAGCTTTATTGCAACCCTAAGATAAGTGAATAGAATGAATTAGGGAAGAGTAAGAATTAGGGATGTGCTAGCTGGTGCAATAGTAGAGAATAGATTGAATTAAGGAAGAAGATTCAAACAAAATTGTGTTTTTTTCATTTGGGCCAAAATTTTGGCGGTCGAAAATGTACTTGGGCAGTCCTCTAAATTTTTTTTAGTTGAATAGAGTTTTTAGCAACGGCTTGTTTATGAAGTTTTCGGCAACACTTAACTCACATAAGTGAAAACCGTTGCTCATTCGTGTCAATTGGCTACACACAAAAAAACATTGCTTATTCTATGTAAAAACCGTTGCTTATTTCATATTAAATGGAAACGAAAACAAACCATTGCCTATTTCATATATAAGCAACGGTTTTTCATCCCTTGAAACTTTTGGTGTTGCCTAAATTAAAAACCGTTGCTTATTTCATATTAAATGGCAACAAAAAAAACCGTTGCCTATTCCATATATAAGCAATGGTTTTTCAACCGTTGATACTTTCAGTGTTGCCTAAACTAAAAAATGTTGTAGTGTAGGTTGTATAATGTATATAGTGGGTTACTATGAGTTATGTGCTAGATTAGATTAAAAACCGTAGGATAGATAATATTGAATAAAAGTATTTGGAATGTGCTATTTTGTGCTTAAATGTGATTATTGCTATTTAAATTGTGTGAATTGTTATCTTGCTAAATTATATTGAAAACCTAGAATTTATAAATGATAATAATTATGATGTTTGGAATTGGAATGAATGTCTCTTTGGAAAATTAAAAGTGTAATTACATGAGGAAACTAATGAATTCATGATGACCATTACAAATGAAATAATTGAATATGAAACTAAAAGATTTAAAGGAAAAAGAGTGTTTGATCCAAATTTTGTAAGACGTTGTCCGTAGGAGATTGTACGCATTGATCGCGTAAGACGCACTTGATGCGCCGCTGTAAGACGTTGTCCGAAGGAGACTGTACGCAATTATGGACACACACACCATATATTAATTAAAGGTATAATTGGATTGTGCCTCTCCAGATCTTGTAAGACGTTGTCCATAGGAGACTGTACGCCTAGATCGCGTAAGATGCAGTTGATGTGCTGCTGTAAAACCTTGTCCGAAGGAGACTGTACGCAATGATGGATGCACCTTCCAATTGTGGAATCCAGGTCTTGTAAGACGTTGTTCGTAGGAGATTGTACGCATAGGCCGCGTAAGACACACATTGTGTGCAGCTGTAAGACGTTGGCCGAAGGAGACTGTACGCAATGTTGGAAATCCACGTAATAAATTCTAAAAATCTATGAAAAACTCAAAGAGAATATGATTAGAAAAGGATTGTGACATTATATAAGAGATTGAGAAATATGTAAATTGGTATATTTTGGAAAAGTATGAATTAATGAAATTAAAACTATAAAAGAACTATTTTACTATTGAAATGAAAATAATTAAAATTTTTTGGGAATGCTTACTGGTCTATGTGCATTATATGACTAGATTTGTTTGGCTTGGTGGCTCAGTATAGCACAATAGAAACTGCTTCCCTATTTTATTGTGTAATGCTCACCTCCTTACCAATTTTTCAGGTACTAAGCTGGAGCATACACCAGGATCGGCCGAGCAGGATTACTCTCCCTCACAGGGAGAGTAGGGTTGTTATGGGGGTCTAGTATATTATGGACCTAAGCCTCATATATTCTTTTGATGTGGATTTATTGTATATATTTTTGATTGAGGCTTAGGGTGTTTTGTTTTGATAGAGTTTATATGTTTTGATTATTGATACTTAAACTTTGTCTTTCCGCTGATACTCTGGATACTTGATGCACTGTTATATTTTGGAGCCCATTGGGCCTTGCTATGATTTACAAATACATGAAGTAGAGCCTTGCTGGCTACTGGATGTTCAATTGATAATGTTTTTCACAGGTGAAATTTTGGAATAGTCCGAAAAACAATCAAAACTCCGTCAGTTGGACGGGTGATTTTATTAAATTAAAAAGGAATTTTTAAGTTCTCATTTTTAATAATGGGGAAATTAAGGGTAATAATTATAGGGTGTTACATTTATGGTATCAGAGCAGTTTCTCCTCGGCCTTGGAGTTATGCAAACTCCAAATGATTACTCACCTAGCGAGTAATTGATGCTCATAGTAATAGTTTAGAACTTTAATAGGATAATCATAGTACTATGTATATACTTAGTAATTGAGTCTTACTGCTCTGTTCTCTTTGGATAAACAGTATGGCTGGAAGAAGGGCTGGTAATGATGGGCTTGTAGCCATTCTAGAGCATCTATCTCAGATGCAACAGCAGAAGGGGGAACAGATGCAGCTGCTGCAGTAGCAGCAGCAACAGCTCTGCAACCTCCTCCACCAGCTCCAGTTGAGATTGACTGGATGGCTCGATTCCGAAAGAATGAGCCACCCCGCTTTGAAGGTGGGAATGATCCAGATGGAGCGCAGAAATGGATACAGGAGATTGAGAAGATTCTCCGTTCTCTTCAACCACCAATGGAGCAGCATGTCCGATTAGCTGAATTCATGCTGACCAATGAAGCAGAACATTGGTGGGATCAACAGAGGAGATGATTGGTGGCAGCTAATCCTGTGATTTCTTGGGAGGTGTTCAAGGACCGTTTCCTAGGGAAGTATTTCCCTGAGGATGTTCGGAGAGAGAAGGAGATTGATTTTCTCCAATTGACTCAAGGTTCTATGTCAGTTGGGGACTATGCAGCTTGGTTTCAAGATCTCATCCGCTTTTCTGGTAGTTATCGAGATGCAAGTGACCGTGACAAGTGTATTAAGTTTGAAGCTGGACTTAGGAGTGATATTCGCCTCTCATGTGAGTATCACAACATTGATAACATGGCTCGCTTGGTCAACATGGAAAGCACATATGAAAAGGATCTTAAGAAGAAGATTGCTGAAGATAAAAGCAGGACAGTGCAAAGAAGTGGTGATCCTATAAGGGGAAAAGGTTCGGTGCAGCTACCAGGTCCCTATCCACAGCCTAGATCAGGCCCTCTAGGGTGTTCTCCTGGTCCTATTCTGCCTTGTCCTCATTGTGGCAAGCAACACAGGGGAGTATGTTGGAATTTGACTCAATATCAACCAATGTTACTTGTTTCAAATGTGGACAACCCGGTCATGTTGCAACTAACTGCCCAAAGAATGCAGTTAAGAAAGAAGCTAATGTGACTAGGGCGCAGAAGGTTGGTGATGGCCGCCCACTACAACAGGGAAAGGTGTATACTCTTGCAAGAGAAGAGGTTACTGATGCTGATGAGCTGATTCGAGGTATTGGCCATGTTAATGATATTCCATGTGGTATTCTTTTTGACTGTGGAGCTACACACTCATTTATTTCTGTCAATTGTATGGAGAAGTTAAAACTGTCTGCTGTTGAAATGCCTTTTAAATTGTTTGTATCTACCCTTACAAATTCAGCTGTGGTCACATCTTTGATGTGCTTGGATTGCCCTCTTCGAGTATTGGAGCGGGAATTCAAAGTGAACTTGATTTGTTTGCCCTTAACCAAGCTGGATATTATTCTGGGCATGGACTGGATGTCTCTGCATCGTGTCCTACTTGATTGCAGTCAGAAGGCAGTAATCTTCTATCAGCTTTCGGTTAAGGATGTTGATGAAGCAGCCGATATAAGTCGGATTCCAGTGGTTAGTGAGTTTGCGGGGGTTTTCCTACTAAAATTCCTGGATTACCCCCAGCTAGAGAAGTGGAATTCGGCATTGATCTTATGCCTGGTGCCGGCCCGATATCCAAAGCACCCTATAGAATGGCACCTCCAGAACTGGAAGAATTGAAGAAACAGTTGAAGGAGCTTTTGGCTAAGGGGTTCATCAGGCCAAGTGTATCCCCTTGGGGAGCTCCGATCCTCTTTGTCAAAAAGAAGGATGGAAGTGTTCGAATGTGCACTGATTATCGCCAGTTAAATGCGGTGACAGTGAAGAACAAATATCCGCTCCCGCGTATCGATGGTTTGTTGGATCAACTTAGGGGAGCAGCAGTTTTCTCAAAGATTGACCTCCGATCTGGATATCATCAGATTCGTATTCGAGAGGAGGACATTCCCAAGACTGCTTTTAGAACCCGATATGGGCACTTTGAATAGGTAGTAATGCCTTTTGGTCTCACGAATGCTCTGTTGGGGTTCTGGCAAGTGCACCAGATCGTGCAAGTAATAAAGTGAAAGTGGGATGTCGTTCCCAACGAGGACTAAAATAGACTCTAACAATTCTCACCTAAATGTAGTTATTAAGTGCAATTTAAATTAAGATTCAATTGATTGCTGAAATTTTAAACTAAATTAAAAGGAAAAACAAAAACACAAATTAAAGGTGGTTGTAAAAAGGTTTGGGAAAAACTTGGGTACATGTTTCATTGTAGGTTCCACTAGCAATTGTTAATGAATCAATGAATTTCCTAAGTATTGAACCAATTTTGCAAGGTAAAAGCCGCCTAATTCCTTAGATCAACTTTGTTTCTTAGTAATTTAATCTCTCTTAATCGCGCAAATCATCACCAAAATACACACCAGCATCGTCACAAAGCTTGGTGATCAACCAAGGTAACCCAAAAGTACCCGGCTTGGTTTCCCGAGCCAAGTGGAAAATGTACTCAGACATCAACCAAGCTGCGTCTACATGCATATGATCATAAATACCATAAACAATCTGCAAAATGGAAGGTTTGCACTCGAACTCGTGAGACTGTGGATACATGTTGTGCATGACAAAATGGGCCCAGAATCTTGCCCAAGGCTCTAGGTGCTTTGCATAAACGTGCTTCACTGAATTGTTAGCACCATAATTCCAATATTTCCCTTCTAGAAAAGGGCTCTTTTTAAATCATCGTAATCATCATTGTTAAGTGAAACACGACGATAATACTCCACAAAATCAGTGTCAACTGGGTAATCTGGCAACTCCAAAACTCCAGCAATAGTGTGAGGATCATAAGAGATTTCTTTCCCCCTAACCCAACTCAGACGACAACCAGGAGTTCTCACCTCACGATAATGAGCGTGAGCAAAAAACTCCCACACCAAGGACTTGCTAAACACAGAATCGGGCTCTTTTGTAAAAGCTGTGGTCCACTGGTTAAAATTGACGCGAGAAGAAATGTACTCAGTAGGGAAATAAAAGGGGTTTTCCATATTACCCTCAGTAACAATCCCCTTCCCCTTACATTGATTGTCATAGAAGACCTTCAGTCCTTCACCTCCGAGTGTTCAAAGACGACTCTCCTAGCGGATGAAGATGGTGGTTTCACTCTTGGTCTTTTTCCCTTGTCCCTACTAGTAGACATAATGTTCAAACTCTCCTAGACAATTTAACAAACACCTAATGTGCACTAGAGAGGGATAATTGTTCTAGACTCAAATCTAAGTGTAAGACTCTCTAATACTCACTAATCCAACAACCAGCACTAAGAATCAAGAGGAAAACTATGGCTAACACCTAGAACAGTGAGAAAAAGAGGAGAACCAAATTACTTACCCTTGGAGAGAGGAGAAACCCGAATGGAGAAGGAGAACCCACACACATGCACAAATAGGGAGAAGAAAGGTAGGGAACACAGATTAGAGAAGGAACCGAGTGGGAGAAGTGATTTGTGGAGGTTTGTGGAGGAGAGGAGTTGTTAGAAGGAGAAGAGGGTGAGAGGGATGAGGAGAGGGAGAGTGATTGTGAAATTAGGGTTTAAAACCCCCTTTTTAATTCTGCATCTGACGTCGCGCGCTCAGGCGCGCGACTCGTGCGCTTGAGCGCACGTCTGGCAACCCCATATTTTAAGTGTGTAAACCCCACGGCGCTCAAGCGCGTATGGCCCTGCGCTTGAGTGCACATCTACCTGAGTTGGCTGCTTATTTTCTCCTTAATTAAAATTGAATTTCACCCCCTTCTGCTCATGTGACCCCACCGCGATTGAGCGCATGGGAGGCGCGCTCAAGCGTGGTGCTACAGACCTGTACACTTTTTTTTTTTTAACCTGAATTCGCAAAATTAAGAAAAATCCTATTCTAAAAAAAAATTCCTACTCTAAAAAAAATTACTATAAAATACTAGAGAGAAATTACCACTGGGTTGCCTCCCAGAAAGCGCTTGTTTAACGTCTCGAGCCTGACGGATGACACTTTCTGAAGAACTAAGGATTTTTGAGCTCCACTATTGGTGATGTCTTATCAATCAGCTCACCATGGTACACCTTAAGCCGCTGTCCATTCACTTTGAATACATTCCCACTTGTAGGATGCTTAATTTCAACAGCACCAAAAGGAGATACCTGCACAACAATATATGGACCTGACCATCTAGATTTAAGCTTTCCAGGGAAAAGCTTAAGTCTAGAGTTATACATTAAAACCTTTTGTCCAATATGAAAATTCTTATTTATTTTCTTGTCATGCCTGTAACACCCCGATTTGGCAACTTGAAACCACAACTGTTTATAGTGAAAATTTGGGCCAATTTTTTATTTTTTTTAAAAAAAAAACAAGTGTTATACAAGATGAGAACATTTAGGTTTTCAAAACATAGTTACAATTTAAGACTTATGTTCTCATATTGCATAAACCTTTCAAGTTCCAAACCGAGATGTCACAAGACACCGCACCTTGAAACTTGTTTTTCAAAAACTTCATTTAAATCATAGCCCATTCATCTTAATTTCAAAACATAAATACTAAAAATGAATTTAGTTGGGGTTACAGCATGATAGAGCCAGGATTCTAAGTAACTTGCAATGGATTACAAAACTCTGAAAGGGAAATTACCTAACTTCTAGTCATCTACTCTAACGCTTCAGCTGCGCTACTCTGATTCTTGGTAAGTCAAATCCTCGGGTCGCAAGTAGCATCATCCTCATCAGCCTCCTTAGCAATACTTTCCATGGCCGCTTCTCGTTCTTTCTTCTCCTCCTCATAACGAGCTAGCAGTTTCTCCATGATTTCCTTTCGATTCCGTTTCATCTCAATATAAACTATGACACGGCCAATCATAGTTATATTATCTCCTTTCAATGGAGATGCTCCTATCTCCCGAATGAGCTGGAACTTCGCTATATTTTCCATCTAAAGACCATACAGAATATTTCCCAATACAAAGCAGAAGTGCGAGAGAGTGAGCTACCCAAAACATGTAATGTCGACTATGTGGATTTACGATAGGCAATTATTAAGATAAAGCAATAAACAACATACAAACCAAATAAACAAACATAATCATCATCATTATGAAAACAACATCTTATTCTTGCTTCTCCATTCTTACTCAAAACTTAGTATCATTACTGTACTTTTCTTTTTAATCTTTAAGTTCATTAAGTCTTATCATCTCAGTCCACTCAATGATTAGGGGAACAAGCATCATTGAGGCAAACGACTCACACGTCTACATCTCCTCGGTCATCCATCCACACCTAGTCGGAAGCAAACAGGAGTACAGGACCTTTACCGTGCGGGCACGACAGCTGTCTCAACAATCAAATGGTCCCAGACCAGGAGGACTCAGCCTCAAATCAATTCAATTCAATTCATATATATATAATCAAGGCTCACTGTCTCACTCACAGTGGCAATCACAAATGCCCCACTCCAGTCCCTCTCACTGTTCTAGATTTGCAATCAAGGGGGTGACAGTATAGTTCTAGTCTCGAGTGCAGAACTCACCACGGCATTGGACCCAGTCCCTACCACGTTAGTACGCCTCCTGTGGCCTGTGGAGTTCGTTCTGCCTAGAAATATACTCTAGACTTCTTGACGTTTCACCGTCATCGTCCTCCCCTCATGCAATCTCTACCTGAGTATCCGCAGATACCCATAGTATCTTCCTCTCCACTACTTCGATAACACACTCATTCCTCACCGCGTTATGTATGTCTTTTAACAGTCTTTTAAAGTTTTAAGGCTTTTAAAGTTTTATTTATGGTTTAATCCTAACGGTCGGCTCATCCTTAGTGCATCCCTTCAACGAGTCCCGACCACTAATCTTTCAAACTGTTCCCCAATTCATCACATAGCATCTCATATCACAATCTTTCTTATCTCATCTCATCACCTTCCACAAGGCTCATTTCCTCCTCTTTCTCAAATATCTTTTTGCAAAACTTTTTCGAAAACAATTGCACAAAACTTTCACTTCACAAAACTTTTTTGAAAATATCATTTAATAAATTTTCTCAAAAAAATCCTTTCACAAAACTTTTCTCAAAAATGATGTTTCCAAAAACTTTCACAAATTTATTTTTACAAACTTTCACAAGAATATTGTTTTCACAAACTTTTTCTCAAAAAGGTCATTTCATAAAACTTTCTCAAAATATTATTTCGAAATGTCTTTCTCAAAAATATCATTGCAAAAAGACTTTCTTAAAGGTATCATTTAAAAAAAGAATTTCTCAAAATATTATTTCAAAAACTTTATCAAAAAGATTGGTTCCAAAACTTTTCTCAAAAATAGATCCTTTTACAAAACTTTTTCGAAAAGATTGGTTCACAGAACTCTTTCAAAAATATATCTTTTAACAAAAGCTTTTCAAAAGTCTCTTTTCAAAAACCTTTTTCAAAAATCACATTTTTGCTGAGCGCTAATGGAGGAGCAAGCTCAACTCAACACTAGTCCCAGTCTAAAACAAAAACAAGGAGCCAAGCCACATCTCACTTTCATAACCACGTTACTCTTTTCTAGCCTCAACTCTTTCTCTTGATATTCCATTACTTAAACAACCTTTATTATCATTCTTCTTTCTTTCAATCTCATTTTCTTACTTTTACAATTTAATTCTTATTAACACATTATTCAGCACACCAAGGTTTCTCAACAGTATCATAAATTCTTAACCAAGAAATAAATCATAAGATAATTAAATAACTCAAACATAATCAACCAGAAAACATAATATCATATTTAATAAACCAATCTCAGCCGTTCGGGTGGATAGCCAAACAAACAATCAAACAATTGCTATCACATACACCACTACACTAAATCAGATTGGAGTCCAACCTTTGAGATGATTGGACCTCTTAATAAGTTACCTAAATACCACGGCGTCTTAAGGGAAGCCCCTCTCTCACCTCAAATGAGGTAGGCCTTTGAAAACGTTCCAAGATTTCCCGACCGCTAACTCCGCCTCGTTTCCTTTGCGTCTGTCGTTCGAACCATAGCATTTTTCCCCGTGCGTTAGAAACGTTTTTAACGAATCCATTACTTGTTTGTAAAACACTTTGAAATCATTTCTTTTTGAAAACTTATTGTTTACATTCCAAATTAAATCCATAAAAACGTTTTCAAGAAAACTTTGAAACAACTTTAAATTAATTTCTTTAAAACATAATTCATTTGTCTTGAGGTAAACTTTCTTATAAAAACGTTCACATCATAAAAATCATTATTCTTAATCATTAAACAAAATTCAGAACTTGAGAAAATAAAATCAAATCAATTTAAGTTTCTTAAATCATACTTTTCAGTAAAACATTTTTCAATCCTTTGGAAATTCAAATATAGGAAAACACATTCAAACAACACATCATTTTTAAAAACATTCACAACTACACTCACAAGGCTAATTATATTAAAGATCATTGAATTATTAACACAAAATCCCTTTTTTAATTATTAAATCAACTTATTTATTTTATCTCTAGCAAAACCGAAAAGATCAAAACAAACAATACAACATACACACATAGCATCATGCATACAAAAATATAATCATTCACAAAGGTCATTTCATATAAACAAATTTTCCAATTATATTAACATGCTTAGGCCGAATCACATACGCATAATTTCAAAAAGATTAATGCACACATACAAGCACAAACAATGAAATCATTTTCTTTTCCTTTTTGGACTAAAACCGAGAACATTAAAAGGAAAATTTAACAAACTTAAATCAAACAACAAGTTAAATTACAAATTACCTTAAAGTTTCATTTTTATTTTTCTTTAAACTTAATGATTTCATATTCTAAGCTCTTAGATTAAATTATTTTCATCATATATGCAACTTAAACAATGATCAAGTATAATTTCCTATTCCTATCTCTCATGGCCGAATGCTACCATGCAAGAAGGCAAGGTCTTGTTCACTTTTCAACACACCAAAAATCATAAAATCAAATCAATACATCAAACACATCACTTATTCACATCAACATGCATCAACTTTATTGAAGCAAGATTTTTATTAAAGAATTCCAATAAAAATTAAGATTTACACTTTAAACTAAAAAAAAAATAACATGCATGCACTTAGAATTATTAGATCTAGTCCTATCATGCACATGCATCAACTTTCACATAAGAAAAAGCACAAGATCCATTTTTATTTAATATGGCCGAATGGCCTATTACATAATATAGCATACATAAAATTAATTGCTAAAGCTAAATCATGTTTGCATTCCAAAAATCATTTTAAAACTTGTTCCTTAAATTTTCTCTTCCAAAACCGTGACATGCATTAAATAAAAGCATAATTTTTCTACTTGAAATTGACATGCATGCTTTAAAAACTTGGATCATTAAATATATGCACATAAATCAACAAAATCATCATCAAATCATCATGTAAAGTAAAAGATTTCAACTTTATTTTCAAGTAAGCTTAAATCACATATTTGTTCATGAAGACATCATACAAACACAACATAGATCACAACTTAAACAAGAAAATTTAACATGCAATACTAAAGATCACAAATCTTTTATTAATCAAGTTCAAAGCATAAATTTATTTATCAAATCATTTCCTAAGAACATCCTAGCTCACGGTTTCATCAAGAAATTCAACATGCAAGGCCAAAGAATTTTACTTTATTTTGAACTAAGCTTAGATCATGCATTTATTTACCAAATAATCACATAAACACACATAGATCACGGTTTAGAACAAGAAAAACATACATGCATGAAAGATCTATGTTAAGCTTCACAAGATCTTAAGCAAAACTTTAGATCTTTAAGTTTGAGGTAGAAAAATATTTAGATCTAACAAGAAAACATAAACCGAATCACACACATAGAGTTACACTTATTACAAATTACTTTTAGTCAATGAAAGTTCAAAATCAAGAAAGAATAACATATAAATTCATCTTACAAGTCATAAAAACAAACATGCAAGAAGAAAAAGAAAGGGATCTACAACTAAAAAGGGAAAAACTAAACTATTACATTTCTTCCTCTTGTTCTTCGAATCTCCTACTAAGAAGGTTGGTTCTTTAAGCTCCTACTACTTGATCTTCAAAGGGAAAGGCTTGATCTAAAGTGGATCTCCTTCTTCTTCCTCCTAAAGGCTTACGGCCACTCTCTTTCTCTCTTTCTCTATTTCTTTTCTATTTCTCTCTAAGGGTTTGATGAGTCCTTAGAGTAGTGTTTGTGTTGGAAAGGTGGAAATGAGAATGGGTGAAAGGAAATGAACTATGGCTTTACACATATATAAGCCACGAGTTTCTCTCTTTTGCCCTTGGTTTATTTTTGGAGGGGCGGTTTGGTCATTTCCTTTTTCCCTTATTATTGTGTGTAACCCCAAACAGAGATCTACACACCGGGTTTGCAACCACAAACAGTGATCTGCAAACGCTCTGTATGCAACCACAAACAGTGATCTGCATACGTATGCAACCACAAACAGTGATCTGCATACGTGTATACAACCACAAACAGTGATCTGTATACACCCATATCGTTTATGTAACCTCAAACAGAGATCTACATAAACTTCCCTTACCTTTTTATTACTTGGCCACAGGGTCAATACAACCACCTGCGCCGTGCCACAGGGTCAATACAACCACCTGTGACGAGTACCATTTTATTAGGCCACAGGGTCAATACAACCACCTGCGCCGTGCCACATGGTCAATACAACCACCTGCGACATTTACCATTCTATTAGGCCACAAGGTCAATACAACCACCTGCGCCGTGCCACAGGATCATTACAACCACCTGCGACATTTACCCTTTTTATTTGGCCACAGGGTCAATACAACCACCTGTGCCATTTAACATTTAGTTCTCACTACTAACTCGTTTTAGTCCTTTCCCTTTTACTTTTAGTCCCTTAATTCTCTTAATTCTTTTAATTTCTTTTAATTACTTCCCTATTCCCTTTCTCTTCTTTTTCTTCTTCTCTTCCTTTTCCTTTTTCCTTTTACTAATTATTCAAGTTTACATCCAATTCCACTTAGCGTTAGTATAGTCGTTAAATTTTAATTCCCTTTTCTAACTCTTAATTATTTCTATAATTTCTCTCATTGGTTCATTTCTAAATTTATTTTCCTCTTCACCATTTCTATTCTTTTACCACACCTTACCAATGTAATTAATTAGTTATTCTGATACTTACCTTTTTATTCATCACTATTGGTTTCCCCCTATTTACTCCATCTATCTTTCTTCATTATTAGCAGGTTACCCTAAGGTTCGTTAGCAATTAACATTTCCCCCGATCCTAGCGATAGATATAACTACCCAGAAATACACCCCTTAAGGACTGGTAATGAAACCCCTTACCTCAATCGGTGATAGTGAGGGGTAACCTTAATTTGGCGCTTTACTCCCCGACTCACGCTTTAGCTCGGCTCCAACTGGATCCTAAGCTTCCCCAATCCTTGATTCCAAGCACGGTGGGAACAATCGATCTCGATCACGGTGACGGTGTTGCTCTTCGACACCGGGAGGAGAGAGAGAGAAAGCTCGTGGGAGAGAGAGAGGGATCGAAGTCAAGGGAAGAGAAACAAAGGGGAGAGGGAGAGGTCTTGATGGTGGTGGTGGGGGATAGTGATGGTGGCTCGTGGTGGAGTGGCGGTGGCGGCCGGAGATGGCGGCGGCCGGCTTGGTGGAAGGTGAGAGGGGAGGGGAGAGAGAGTCAATTGAGAGAAAGAGAGAGATCTATGGAGTGGAGGAGAGGGAAAGAAAGGGTCTATGAGGAGGAGGAGGAACAAGGAGGTGGGGTGGCGGCCATGAGCTCCGGTGGTGGTGGTTGGAGGAGGTGCTGGGCGGAGAGAGAGAAAGAGGGGTTGAAATGGGGGTTTCAGCCCCCAAAACACGATTTTAAAGTTGCAGGTAGCAGCATACTCGAGTATTTCTTAAAAGACTCGAGTTTTGTGACACAATACTCGAGTATTTCACAAAATACTCGAGTAAAATGACCAGATACTGCTAGTTTGCTTTTCTATTTTTCAACTATTTTCTCCCAACTTCAAATAGCCATAACTTCTTCGTTCACCGTCGGATCTTGCTCAAATTTGACGAGTAACTTCCTAAAAATCATACCTTCATATCCAACGGTGGGAATTGTGTTTTGAGTCTTAAATCTTTTATTTTGAATTTCCTAACGTCGGGTGTTTTTAACACCGAAAAATCGATTTTTAACACTCGTTTGGTCTTCTTTAAATTTGCTTTTCGATGCCAATGCTCCTTGACTCCTCTATGGCACTCAAAGAACTCCTAATCCATAATTTTAAATCCCTTCTAGGATAATCCTTACTTCCAAATCTTACTATTATTCTAATATTTATTAGAATTAAAATTCGGGATGTTACAATTAAACCATGAGTTTTAAAGTGATAATATTAAATTAAAAAGCTAATTAAAGTTAGAGACATTTTTATAATACTTTCGGAGTTTTATTCAAGTAATTTTGTAAAACCATTTTGCTGTCCAGAACTTACTTGGACGTGCTTTTTATGTTTGAAAATATTTTCATACGATCTAAAATCAAGTTTTCAAGTGGTAGATGATTTTGATTTTCTCAACACCGAAAGGACAAGTATTAATCTAAGAAAAGATCTTCTCAAATGAGTTAATAACGTAAAGTGTTCTATTTAATGTGAGGAATGATAAAGAAAAGAGGTTGGGACGGATGGCAGCACAAGGATTCGAGAAGGGCACACATTCAATAACTGGACCCCAGGTGAGAGAGAAGCTTCCCTAAGACACCGTGGTAGCTAGGTGATCTATTAGGACGTTCCGTATCATCTCAAAGATCAGAACTTAGTGGTTGGAGTCAGTAGTATAAGTGGCAATTGTTTGTTTTGTGTGGCCACTTATACGAAGGTGACAAATACCACAATGCTATTGTGTGATGATTGTGTGTTGATAGCATGCTTTTATTCGTTTAAATTATGTTGCTTATATCTATAGTGGATGGGTATTTGGTATGTCTTGAATAAGAAACGAAATGAAATGAAAGAGTTGAGGGAGTGATGAATTGAAAGTCTTGGGATATTAGTAAAAGAATGAGGAAAGAGATAAGAGAGTGATTGGGAAAAAGCAATAAGGGTGATTGGAAAGGAAATTGATGATGATAAGAATGAGCCAGAGCTGGGAAGAGTAACGCGAATTGTTGGGATGAGAGGTGAAGTAAGTGGAGCTGGGCTCCTTTATTCTTCAGTTTTAGTCTGGGAACTGGTGTCGAGTTGAGCTTGCTCCTCCACTTGCGCTCAGCACAAAATGTGTTATAAAAAGAAAGGAATTTTTGAAAAGGTTTTGAAAAAAGTTTGTGAAATGAAGTCTTTGAAAAGGTTTTTGAAATGGGAATTTTGAAGAAGTTGCGAAACAATGTTTCCAAAGGAATTTTTATGGAACGGTCTTTTAAAAAAACAGTTTTATGAAAGAATATTTTTGAAACAACACGTTTGAGAAGGTCCCTTTGAAATAATGTCTTGTGAAAGTTGGTGGCAACAGATTTTGGAAAGCTTTTGGAAAACAGTATTTTTAGAAAATTGGAGAAGAAGGTTTTTAGAAAGTTGTGAAAGTAGAGATTTTGAAGGATGGAAAAAAAGAAGAAGGTTTGAGAAATGATGATGTGATTGGAGAGAAAGTTTGAGAAATGAGATACGAATCCGATGATGTGATCTCAGCTCTGTGCTATGTGAGAGTGAATGAGAAAGGTTGTGCAAAGCTAGTGGTCGGGACTCACTGAAGGGATGTACGAAGGGTGAGCCGACTATTAGGTTAATTAAATAGATAAAAGACTTTTAAAGACATTAACAGCGAACGTGGTGAGATATGAGAGTTAACCCGAAGTAGTGGAGAGGAAGGAACGATAAGTATCTGTGGATACTTAGGACGAGATTGCATTAGGGGAGGACGATGACGGTGAAACGTCAAGAAGTCTAGAGTATTGTTGTAGGCAGAACGAACTCCATAAGTGGTGCACTAACGTGGTGGGGACTGGGTCTAATACCGTGGTAAGTTCTGTGCGCGCACTATAACAATATTGTCGCCCCCTAGATTGCAAATCGAGAAAAGTGAGAGGGACTGGAGTGGGGCATCTTGTTTGCCACTGCGAGGCAGTGTGCCATGTTATTATGTGAATTGATATTGAGGCTGAGCCTCCTGGTCTGGGACCATTTATGTTGTGACAGCTGTCGTGCCCGCATGGTAAAGGTCCTGTACTCCTGTTTGCTTCCGACTAGGTGGTTGGTTGGCCGAGGAGATGTAGACCTGAGATGTGAGTGCTAACTACGAAAGAAACACGTACCTCGATGATCCTTGAACTCCCCGATCATCGATGTTTATAATCCGATAAAATATTATAAGAAAAGATTCATAGTTATAAGAATAAGAGTTGAGAAATGTAAGGGGATGAGAAATAGATTGAGAATGGAAATGTGGAAAGATGTGGAGCTCTGTGAAAGAGATTGGAAATAAGAGTGGAGAAGTATGGAGGAAATAGTAATGATAATAATAAGATGGAATAAATATGGATTGTGGATAATGATGATAGTATGTTTGCTTGTGTGTATGCTGTGTATTGTTGTGTGTGTCCTATTATTTTGCCTATCGTAATTCCACACTGTCGACGCTACGCGTCCGGATCGGTTACTCTCTCCTGTTCGTTGGCATATCGGTGCTGCTGGTATTTCAACGGGCAGATGGAGTATTGCATGGATATCACTATGTGGAATAAATATGGAAGAGGGTGGAAGAATACCCCAAACGGTTGGACTTGGACCGGCTACACGGAGATCGTGATCACGGATCCGGAACATCAACTGAGTGGGGCCAATCTGGAGCCATATCTGGGGCAAGTCAATGTACGGGGATTTCAGAGCTATGAAGAGAAGGTCCGATATGAGGAGCAGAAGAATTCTACTGCGACAAACGGTGTGGCGCGAGAATCCAGCAACAATGAGGAGTCGACTACCCAAGCGGCATCATCCTCGAGAACAAAGAAAGGGCGCAAGAAGGAGAAGAAGCTATACCCACTTGCTTTCAATAGGGAAGTTTAGGGATAGTGTAATTAGCTTAGGATGTTGTGAGTGCTTGGAATTTAAGGATTACCTAGGTGATGAACCATTGACGTAACCTGACTCTTGCCCTACTTTTATGATTTTGTGAGAAAGGTGTAATGACCCTTTTTATGTAATGGAAAGAACTGTTTTGAACTGGAATCAAACTATTCTTCTTGCCAAATTTTTTGAAAACTTAAGTGAACAGGTTTAGGTTTTAGTAACAACTCGGTTTTCAGTAGAAAAGATTTTTAAATACATCAAAGACTTTTCAATGTGTTATAAAAAAAATTTGGCCTCATTTTTGCAACTCTAATAAGTAAAAGTTAAGTATTTTTGGTTTATGAAAATCGGGCTGTTACAGAATGGTATCAGAGCTTATGGTAATCCTTAGTGGCCTTAAGCCCATGCTTACATGCTTTGCTTGTGTGACTTTGTGTGTTTGTTAGTATTTGAGTAGGAATAGGAGGATAAGCTTTTGTCTCCTAGGACATGAGACTAGCATGTAGCTTAGCACCGGCCGTCTTAGTTTAAGAAATCCTTTTGAGTAGATCATGAATAGATCCTACGATTAAGACCCTATGTCCATGATGTTTCATTAATGATTGTTAGACTTAGTTTTGATTAACCTTAGCATACCTTTATACAGGATAGTTATCACCTTTGAAGATGAAGGTCGTTATCTTCTAATCCCCGTGCTTGTTGAATTGCTTCAACAAAACAATTCTCGTTGTTAAGATTCGAACTTTTCTTCATGAACCTCTATCACGTTGTAGCCTTACCGATTCCATTTAAAACTTTCTAGTCCGAATTGTGGAGTTGAAAGTACCATAGCTACCCCAAATAAATGTAGGTTTGAATAATTAAAGAAGGAGGAGTAGTTTAAAGTGACGTGAGGCTGTAGGATCATCGTGAGATAGTTATAAGCTGAATCAAAGTTGGGGAGTCACAAGGAGGAAAGGAGGCGTATGTTATCAGTCCTTAGGGAAAATTTTGGAGAAACTTGAGGATTAGAATCACCCTATACCCTAACTAGGAGTTTAAATTGATTGAGGTGCTGAGCGTGATTAATGTCTAGGATGGATCTAAAGGAGGAAGATGAGGTTTGTTTGTGGAAGTTAGTAAGCCTAAGTAGCAATAGAATCCCTTTAAGCTAGAAGAACAATAGATGAAAACCCTCGGATTAGAAAGAAAACTGCAGGAGAGACGGATTAGATAGAGAATAGCAAATATTTAAGGATTTTTAGGCAAAATCCTTGTTTTTGGAGATGTGTGTATGTTTGCTTGCTTGACTTCCCCTAAGTCCGTACCTCTGGTTGGGCTTTCTGTGACGATGACCGGTTAAGGAAGCGACATCTTCTTCTGTTAGTCTGATGGACTTAACCCGACTCGACACACAAGCGATGGTGCAAGAGGAATATTCTCACCTGAAAGCGGTTAACGAGGAACCTCAGAATGACATGAGAATGTTGTTGCCCTACTGCCCAATCTACAGTGTATTTCTCGGGGACGAGAAATTCTTAAGTTGGGGAGAATGTAACACCCCGTAAAATCCTCATATTAAATTAAAACACTAAAGAAATTTATTTTTGGGAAAAGTATTTTGAAAGAGTAATTTTCTTAAAGTTCATGATTTTAAGATAATGAGTGATTTTAAAAGAAACGATTTTTTAAGGTAATGCTCAAAGTTTAGAAAATTGAGTTTGAAATCTATATGTTTAATAAAATGTTGTGATTTATTTTGTGATGAACAAGAATTATTTTCGAAACGTGTGTATGTTTATATGTATAACACGTGTATATGTGTGTATACACGGTCTTGCCCTACTTTTATGATTTTGTGAGAAAGGTGTAATGACCCTTTTTATGTAATGGAAAGAACTGTTTTGAACTGGAATCAAACTATTCTTCTTGCCAAATGTTTTGAAAACTTAAGTGAACAAGTTTAGGTTTTAGTAACAACTCGGTTTTCAGTAGAAAATATTTTTAAATACATCAAAGACTTTTCAATGTGTTATAAAAAAAAAATTTGGCCTCATTTTTGCAACTCTAATAAGTAAAAGTTAAGTATTTTTGGTTTATGAAAATCGGGCTGTTACACCATAATCACTATTCCATCCTCCTTTTAGCTCTAACAACCACTGATCCTCAAGAAATGCGCACTATCTCATTCCTATCTTAAACACTGGATCACATAACTTAGACAATTCTAAACCTTTTTCCACTTTCCACAATTTTCCTCATATTCTAAACCATTAGAATTGCTCAACTCAAAGACCTATTACCCATTACCACATCAAATCTTAGATTTTTCACCTAACCTTGGGTCAATACTTGAGGCTTTTATCCAAAATTTCCACCATCTTATCAACTCAACTTTACCACATCATCACTTATTCACCTCTACCTAACCATTTGCTGACTCCACTCAAGGCACCCATAACTCTAAAGGGGCATGTGAATGCAGTTTTTTCTTGATCATTAGGATCAACACAAATTTGGTTATAGCCAGAATATCCATCAAGAAAACAATAATAAGCATGTCCAGCTAATCTCTCTAACATTTGATCCATGTAAGGCAAAGGGAAGTGGTCCTTTCGGGTGGCCTTATTCAATCTCCTGTAATCTATACAAACTCTCCACCCTGAGACAGTGTGGGTGGGTATCAATTCATTCTTGTCATTTTTAATCACTATTAAACCACCTTTTTAGGGATCACTTGCACTGGGCTTACCCAAGTGCTATCGGAAATGGGGTAAATGATTCCTGCATCTAAAAGTTTTACCACCTCCTTTCTTACTACCTCTTGGAGAGTGGGATTAAGTCTCCTTTGAGGCTGAATGACCGGCTTAAAATTCTCCTCAAGGAGAATCTTATGCATGCAAAAACTGGGGTTAATCCCTGTAAGGTCATCCACACACCATCCCATCGCAGATTTATATTCCCTTAACACCCTCATTAGTTTTTCAACTTCTAATTCTGTTAAGGCATTATTAATTATGACAGGGTAGTAATCAGAGTCATCTAGAAATGTATACCTGAGATTGGTTGGAAGAGTTTTCAGCTCTGGTTTCGCTCTAGACTCCTTTTCATGCCTTCTCAGATCCTTGACCTGAGAACCTGTGTACTTTGAAGTTGCATCCAACTGAGATGCTGCTTTATCAATGTCTGGCTCTTCACACTCTCCTTGCACCAATGCTGCTTCCAGTTGGTCCCCATAGCACGTCCTCTCAAAAGTAGATATGACCAAAGCATCGATCACATCCACCATAAAGCAATGCTCCTCTTCATTAGGCATGCTCATGGACTCATACACATTGAAAGATACCTCCTCCTCATGTACGCGAAGCTTGAGCTCGCCCTGTTTCACATCAATGAGGGCTCGCCCAGTTGCCAAGAATGGCCTACCCAAGAGAAGTGGAATGGCAGCGTCGTCCTCCATATCCAAGATGACAAAATCAGCAGGGAAAATGAACTTGTCCACCTTGACAAGAACATCTTCCACCTTACCATAAGGTCGTTTAATGGAGCGATCCGCCAACTGGAGACACATCATGGTTGGTTTCACCTCCCCAATACCCAATCTCTTGAAGATAGAGAGTGGCATAAGGTTGATGCTGGCCTCCAAGTCACATAGAGCCTTCCTAATGTCAAACCCACCAATGTTGCAAGGAATTGTGAAACTCCCTGGATCCTTTAGTTTCTGAGGAAGCTTCCTTTGCAATAAGGCACTGCACTCTTCGGTTAGCATGACTGTCTCATCATCTTGCATCTTCCTTTTGTTGCTCAAAAGCTCCTTCATAAACTTCGCATAAGTGGGCATTTTCTCAAGAGCCTCCGCAAATGGAATATTGATTTGGAGTCTCTTGAACACCTCCATGAATTTAGCGAACTGCTTCTTTGTCTCTTCCTTCTTCAATCTCTAAGGGAAAGGAACCTTTAAAGTACTCTGAGGCTGTTTTTCTTTTTCCTGGGGTGTAGTTGTATTATGGTTTTGTTGCACTTCAGGATTAGACTCCTCAGGCTTCTTTTCCTTCTCCTCTTCTACCTCAATAACCACATCACCACTCTTCTTCCGTGGCTCCTCAAGAGACTTGCCACTTTGAAGAGTAATGGCCTTGCGATGCTCCCTGGGATTAGGAACTCTGTCACTCGGGAAGGATCCAGGTTGTCGCTCTGCAAGTTGCTTGGAAATCTGGCCCATCTGAATCTCAAGGTTGCGAATGCTAGCACCCTGATTCTTCAAACTTGCTCTGGTCTCCTCTACGAGATTAGTTGTTGTCTGAGCGAGCTTCTCAATTGCTGCTTCCCATGGTGCCAGCTGTTTCTCTTGTGGTGGCTGAAGTGTAGGACTACGCCAGGAGAAGGCAGGATGATTTTTGTATCTCGGATTGTAAGTATTTGAGTAGGGATTATTCCTCTCACCTCCTGCAATGAAATTAGCCTCTGCATTACCTGAACTGTTGCCAAACTCAAATGAACAATCTCCATTCTGATGGTTACCCTTGCAGAAGTCACATGAGAGCACTACCCTAGTAGTATCAGAAGCATCAATCTGGACCTGGCTCAATTTCTGGGTCAATGCTGCTATTTTTCAGGCTCCAAATCAGTCTTCTTCATTATACGCTTGCGAACAGTGGCTCGACTGCTATTGTGTGCCATCTTTTCAAACAATTGTCTGACCTCGTTTGGTGTCTTGCTTTCCAAAGAACCTTGTGATGCACAATCAACCATGTGCTGATTGGAAGAACTCAACCCATCAAAGAACAATCGCATTTGCATCCACTCAGGTACAGAATGATTGGGACACATCTTGAGTATTTGCTTGAACCTTTCCCATGTCTCATGCAAGGATTCGCCATCTTGTTGAGCAAAGGAATAAATTGCTTGCCTAAGCTGAGCTTGTTTGGTTGGTGGGAAGTACTGATCGATGAACTTCATAGCAAGTTCATCCCATGTTCTGATGCTTCCCTGTGGTTGCGCATGGAGCCACTGATTGGCTTTCCCCCTTAATGACATAGGGAAAAGCCGCAGTCTGATTGCCTCATCACTAGCACCCTCAATTCTGAAGAAATCCAAATAACTCAAGAAGCTCTCAATGTGATCATGTGGGTCCTCTTCTGGGCTACCACTGAACTGATTCTGCTACAACAAATTCAGATATGCTCCCTTGATGTCAAAATTTGGTGTGTCGACAGCAGGGCGCACAATGCTAGTGCCACACACGTTCGGATTGATCAAGGCGTAATCAGCCAAAGTACGCCTATCAACTGGGGGTTCGCGTGCGAGCTCAGCTTCGTGCTCACGCTCACGCTCACGTTCGCGTTCAAGTTCACGTGCACGCTCAGCCTCATGCTCAGTTGCGCGCTCAGCATCGCGCTCAGCTTCGCGCTCACGCTCTTCAGCCATTGCTCTTGCTTGTCTCTTTCTCTCTCGTTGTGCTCGTTTCCTTAACTTCCTTGTTGTCCACTCGATCTCGAGATCGAATTGAAGACTACTATAATCACCTGCAGAATGCACGTGCATATACCAATCTTGGCAAAAGGGGTTAAAAGCACCTGTTCAATTGAATAGAGACAATTAAGAATAAAAGCTAAAGTAAAATTTCACTAAATAACTACTAAAAAGTATCGAAAATTATTAAAATCTAATTTTAATCCCCGGCAACAGCGCCAAAAACTTGTTGGGGTTCTGGCAAGTGCACCAAATCGTGCAAGTAATAAAGTGAAAGTGGGATGTCGTTCCCAACGAGGACTAAAATAGACTCTAACAATTCTCACCTAAATGTAGTTATTAAGTGCAATTTAAATTAAGATTCAATTGATTGCTGAAATTTTAAACTAAATTAAAAGGAAAAACAAAAACACAAATTAAAGGTGGTTGTAAAAAGGTTTGGGAAAAACTTGGGTACATGTTTCATTGTAGGTTCCACTAGCAATTGTTAATGAATCAATGAATTTCCTAAGTATTGAACCAATTTTGCAAGGTAAAAGCCGCCCAATTCCTTAGATCAACTTTGTTTCTTAGTAATTTAATCTCTCTTAATTCCTTAAGTAGAGCCTTAAATCCTAATCTAACAATTATTGTTCAAGCAAAATTATCAAATAGTTATTCAATTCATAGACATAAATATATCCCTATGCAATTGAATTGTTTGATTAAAGGTCTAAATCCTAATTCAATATTCCTATTCAATTAGAATTACCAAATCATAAACGGATCCAAATTCATGATGAACAATTAAAACATAATCAAACACAATACTTAATGGAAAAACATCAATTCATTAAACAAAAACTATATAGGTTCCATACAAATCCACATGTTCCCAATAAGGATTTTAGTTACACATAATTAGAGAAGAAGAAAGAAGAATAATGAAAATCATAATGAGAGACATGGAATTACCCCAATCTCCAATCACAAAGTGCAATCCTTCACTTGCCTCCAAAAGCTCTCTCACTGTTGCTCTCTCTAAAAATGTGGTAACTAACTCAGAAAACCTAAAAATCACTATTAAAAACGTTTGGAACCAAATCCCCTATCTAATTCTAAAAAGATAAAGTTGTAATCTGAATTTTAACGCCGCGCGCTTGAGCGCATGGATTCGCGCTTGAGCGCGCCTCTTCATTCTGCACACGAATTGAATATTTGACCCCTTTTTTAGATGACTGACCCCACGCACTCTTGAGCGCGCCTTTCCTTGCGCTTGAGCGTGCATCTACTTGAGAGAATTAGCAATTTGCACCCCAATTATTGGCCTGCTGACCATACGCGCTCTAGCGTGAGTAACCTGCGCTTGGGCGCGCGTAGGCTGAATTCACCATTTTGACCTTCTTTGCTCCAATTTCATAGTTTCAAGACTTGTTTCTTTTTTTCTTCAGTTCCAATTCACCAAATTATTGCTCCAAGACCTGAAATTAAGACCAAAAAGGTACAAAATCCTAAAGGATCTCATTCCAAATCATTAATAGATAAAAACTCAATCTTTTCCTACAATTACTTGAGAAACAAGCCAAAATCACTAAGAAAGAGGGTAAATTATCATCCAAAAACATCATTTATTGAGCCCAAATCATGCTCCTGCAATCTTCATGGATTACATGAACAGAATCTTCAGGCTGTATTTGGATTCATTCGTCATTGTGTTCATTTATGACATTCTTATTTATTCCAAGAGCCCAAAGGAGCATGAGGAGCATTTGAGAACAGTGCTCCAGGTTCTCAAAGACAAGCATCTTTATGCGAAATTCTCTAAATGTAGCTTTTGGTTGAATGAAGTTCACTTTCTGGGGCATGTAATTTCTGAGAAGGGTGTTGCAGTAGATCCTTCTAAGGTGGAAGCGGTGCTTAAGTGGGAGAGACCCAAGTCCATTACTGAGATCAGAAGTTTCCTTGGTATGGCTAGGTATTACTAGAGGTTTATTGAAGGGTTTTCTAAGCTGGCTCTTCCTTTGACTATCCTTACTCGGAAAGGTGTTCCGTATGTGTGATCCCCAGAATGTGAGGATAGTTTCCAAGAGTTAAAGAGGCGATTGACTAGTTCTTCGGTGTTGATTTTGCCAGATCCGACTCAATCCTTTGTAGTATATTGTGATGCATCAAAACAAGGGTTGGGTTGTGTGTTGATGCAGCAAGGACAAGTCATAGCCTATGCATCCCGGCAGTTGAGGCAGCACGAACAGAACTATCCTACTCACGATCTTGAGTTGGCAGTAGTATTCTTTGCATTAAAAATTTGGAGGCATTATCTTTATGGCTCAAAGTTTTAAGTCTTTAGCGATCATAAAAGCCTCAGTTATCTCTTCGATCAGAAAGAATTGAATATGAGACAGCGGAGATGGATGGAATTTCTGAAGGACTATGATTTCAATCTCCAATACATCCGGGCAAGGCCAATGTAGTGGCGGATGCATTAAGTCGCAAGACTATGCATGTCAGCAATTTGACGGTGAAGGAGATGCAGTTGATTCCAGAATTCAGTGACCTCAACTTGAACATGCAAGTGAAAGAGAAGAGCATCGTTCTGGAAATGTTACAAGTTACCAATGAGTTGATTGCTCTTATAAAAGAAAGACAGGTTGATGATGAAGAGCTACGAAAGTTGTGGGAAGGAGCATCAGGCAATGAAGAGCCCGATTTTGTAAAGGGTTCTGATGGTATTATCCGGTTAAGGGGCCGGATATGTGTTCCTATGGATTTTGAAGTTAGAAGGGATATCCTATGGGAAGCACATCGAACCAAAATGAATTTTCATCCTGGTGAAATAAAGATGTACCAAGATTTAAAGAAGATTTATTGGTGGCCAAAGTTGAAAACGGATGTAGCAGATCATGTATCTCATTGCCTAACTTGTCAGAAAGTTAAGATTAAGCATCAAAATCTTGGTGGTCCGTTGCGAGCACTTGATATCCCTGAATGGAAGTGGGATAGCATAGCCATGGACTTTGTGATGGGTCTACCTAGAACTGCTGCAGGATGTGATGCAGTTTGGGTTGTTGTGGACCGTTTAACGAAGTGTGCTCACTTTATCCCCATTCACAAGAAGTACACTCTTGATAAGTTGACCCAGCTGTATATTCGGGACATAGTGAAGCTGCATGGTGTTCCTACTAGTATAGTATCTGACCGTGATCCGAGATTTCTGTCTAGATTTTGGCAGAGTCTCTAGCAGGCATTGGGTACTAAACTGAAATTTAGTACGGCTTACCATCCGCAAACAGATGGACAATCTGAGCGTACTATCCAGACACTAGACCATTTGTTGGGAGCATGTGTTCTGGAGCAGGCTGGTAGTTGGGAGCAGTTATTACCGCTGATGGAGTTTACTTATAATAATAGCTTCCACTCCAGTATTGGTATGGCAACATTTGAGGCTCTGTACGGCAGAAAATGTAGGACGCCTCTGTGTTGGTTCCAAATAGGTGAAAACTGGCTGACAGGTCCTGATTGTAAGTTCCATGATGAATGTTTTGATAATGACAAAGTGTTTTGAACAAGCTATCATGTGATGATCAAGTTCAAGTTCAACAAGCAACAACAAACATCAAATGAAGAAGAGAGAAAGCAAGCTCATAAAGACTTAGTTTGAGTGTAAATGTAATTGTTTTATCTTTTGCCTCTCAAGCTTCATAGGTCTTTTATTTGATGAGTTTGGTTAGAGTATCTTAGAGGGTAGTGAATCTCTATCATAGTCATGATTTAATCATAATTTGAGTTTTCACTTAACCTAGAATCAATAGGTGGCTTAAAGGTTTTAAAGGAAAGGTTGGGTTTTGAGAAAACAAGTTTTAAACAAGTGTCAGACATGTTTAATCGATGAAGAACATGTTTAATCGATTAGTACTCGATTAAGGCAAGATTTAATCGATTAAACACTACTGAACTGGTTTTTTAAAATACGATTTTCACTTCTCAAAATCAGTTTTCAAGTGCCATAACTTTTGGGTATTCTATAAAAACCTTTTCCTAACCTTTTATGATCAGAACCTATTTTTTTGATATTCATTTTACAAAGAATCAAGCCACTCTATTCTCTCTCAATTTCAAAGATCAAAGCTTTTCTATTTTCATATTCTTTGATCAAGAACCTTTGAATCTCTTGTGTGATTTATCATAGCTATTGATTGAGATTCATTAGGATTGTTATGTGTATTCATTGAGTTTTAATCTTTGCAATAAGGCAAGCCACTAAAACAAACAAGAAGCCTTGGTGTGTCGATTATCATCAAGCAACGTTCATTGAAGAAGAAGAAGTCTTGGTTGTGAATCAAGCAAGGAGAAGCCTTGATGTGTGGATTATCATCAAGCAATTGAAGACTTGTTGTGTCGATTATCAACAAGGGGTAGAGGTTAGATTAGAGAGAAGATCAATAGGATTACAAGGCAAGGGTGTCGGTTATCTCTTGTAGGCTAGCAAGAAGGAAGTCTTGTGAGGCAATCACTTGTAATTTGAGAACTCTAATTCCTCATAGTGAAGAATCTCTCTTGGTTGAAGAGGGGACTGGATGTAGCTTTCAAGCGGATGAAAGTGAACCAGGATAAATCACTGTGTCGTATCTCTAAACCCTTACTCTTTATATTCAAGTAATTTGATTGCGTTCTTGGTTGAAAACCTAGAAAGATTGATTTTCATAATTGATTGAATTGAATCTTTATTTGTTCAAATTGATAAAGGGAAAATCATTTTCATAACTAGGATAATCAATAAGAATATAGGTGTTAATTGTTTCCGCTGAATCTCTGGTTATACATGTGAATTGATTGATTTTTGTATTCGATTGAAAAGTGATTTTTCAGTTTCTGATAGTTTTAATCGATTAAGTGTTCGTTTAATCGATTAAGGACTTTTGAACTTTCAGGTTTAATCGATTAAATTGCAGGTTAATCGATTAAGTGCTGTAGAATTTGCAAAAATCATTTGTTTTAATTGTTTCGATTTGTTTCATTCGAAAATCTTTCAAGGTTTCTTAAACACCTATTCAACCCCCCCTTCTAGGTGTTTTCCTAGGGTTCCTTTGTCTCTCCAACCACCAATTGCGGTTTCCTCAATTGGTATCAGAGCTCGGTCGAAAGACACGAGCATAAGAGCTTTTTCGTAAAGATCCTTTAAGAAAATCGCAATGGGTTCCATGAATCCCTTTGGTGGTGAAGGTTATTCAATAAATCGTCCTCCATTGTTTGCCGGAGAAGGTTATGCATATTGGAAAGTTAGAATGAAAATCTTTATCCAAGCCATAGATAGTGAAATTTGGAAAGTAGTTGAAAAAGACCCTCATATTCCCTCTAGTTTAGTTGAAGGAGTAGAACAATTGATCCCCGAGGATAAGTGGAAGGATGATGATAGAAAGAAAGTACAATATGATTATAAAGCAAAGAATATCATCACATCCGCTTTATCCTATGACGAGTTCTTTAGAGTTTCTCAATGTTCTAGTGCTAAGGAAATGTGGGACACTTTACAAGTGACTCATGAAGGAACTAGTGAGGTTAGGAGAGCTAGATTGAATGCTTTAATGCGTGATTATGAATTGTTTCATATGCTTCCAAATGAATCTATAAATGATATGCAAAAGCGTTTTACTCATATTATTAACCATTTACTTGCTCTTGGTAAGACTTTCTTACAAGGTGAACTTTCTAACAAAGTGTTGAGATGTTTAGACAGAAATTGGCAACCAAAAGTAACGGCTATTGTTGAATCTAAAAACTTGGATGCTATTGATCTAGCAACACTGTTTGGAAAGCTTCAAGAACATGAAATGGAGCTTGGACAATTAAGTATCAATGAAGAGTCGGATAAGAACAAAGAAAGAAAGGGACTTGCTCTTAAAGTCAATAGATCATACAAAAAGAAAGAGAGTTCCGATGATGATGATAGTGAAGATTCCGATTCCGATGTTGATGAAAAAGACATGAAACTTTTGCTAAAGAAGTTTGACAAATTTCTAAGGAGAAAAGGAAGGTTGAACAAGGACAAAAATAAAGAGAAGGATTCCCCACACTACAAGACCAAAACTTCAAAAGAAGGTGTAGTTTGCCATGAATGCGGAAAACCCGGACATCTCAAGTATTCATGCTCTAGGTATCTCAAGAAGAAGGAGAAAGAAAAGAAAAATTCTAAATCTAAAAGAGCATACATAGTTTGGGATAGTGATGAAGATAACAAGAAAAACACATCGAGTAGTTCATCGGATGATAAAGAAGCCGCTTGTCTCAAATTGATAACTCTAGTAGATGATGAAGAACAAAGTTCAAATGATGAATCAAGTGAACAAAGCGAAAATAGCGATGTAAGTCATACTAAATCCGAAATTTCTTCTAAATATGAATTGTTATACAATGCTTATGAAGAAATGCATGAACAACTTGAAAAACTAGCTTTGAAAAACATTGAAAGAAAGAAGCTCATTTTGAAACATCAAAAAGAGATTTTAGAACTTCAAAAACAAGTTGATGAGCTTAATCTTGAAAATGAAACTCTTGATCTTATATATGCTAGTTCTTCTTGTGATTGTGCTAGTAGAGTGAATATTGTGGTTGATTGTAAGAATTGCAAGTTGCTTAAAGATGAAAATGCTATTTTGAAAAATAAGCTTGCAAGTTTCACAAGTGGTGATATTAGATTGCGCACATTGTTAAATTTTCAAAGAGAAAATTTAAACAAGTTTGGTTTGGGTTATACTAATGCTAAGAGTAATTCTCATAGAAATGTTGTTGATTTTTCTAAAGTTGATTTTTCAAATGCACCAACATGTTTCTATTGTGGTACTCATGGACATACTTCAAATGTGTGTTATATTAAAGTGCATGGTATACCTAAAGGAGATTTTGTTTGGATGAAAAAGGGTGAAAGTCCCTACACTAACAAAAATGGATCCAAAACCATTTGGATACCAAAAAGCAAAGCATGATTGTTTTGTAGGTATAATTGAATAGCAAAGAGAGCTTACAAGTGTTATTCATATTTGCATCTTCAATTGGTATCAAAAGAAGTCCTACAATATGGTACAAATGTTATGGTTAGTTTGTGAACTTCATATGGTATCTTCTCAATTGGTATTACTTTTCTAAATGTTTAATTAAATCATTTGGTATCATTGAGTAGATTCATAGATGCTTATCATGATATAGTGACATGCTTTGATTGTTATTAAAGAAATATCACAATTGGTATCAAATATTTGTTGATTATTGGTACTTCTTTACAATTGATATCTTCTTTGTTAAGTGATATTATGATCTTTTTAGTTCTCAATTGGTATCATATTTCATTGTTATATTCTCTTGCCAATTGATATCACATTTCAAAGTATAGTTTTATTGTATTTGTTCAATTGGTATCAATGTTGTAAAGAAATGATCATTGATTTCTTACCTTGGCTTAGATGTTATATTTCAATTGGTATATATTACTTTTTGATAATGCCAAAGGGGGAGAAATATGATGTTTTTGAATTGATTGGAATGTTTCTCAAAGGTGGAGAAATGATTGTTGGATAAATAATATGATTCTTAGATGTTTGTTTAGAGAAAGGTTGTTTTTGTTGTTTTTATGTAGGTTGCGCAAAGTTGTTGAAGATAGGGGGAGAATCAAGCTTATCTCAATTGGATTCAAATGTCAAAAGCATTTATTGAGGGGGAGCAAGAGTCTCACCAAGTGATCAAATTGTTAAAGCATCAACAACTTCAAAGAACTTTTGGAGAACTTCAAAACATGGTTTGTCATTTTCAAAAAGGGGGAGATTGTAAGTTCCATGATGAATGTTTTGATAATGACAAAGTGTTTTGAACAAGCTATCATGTGATGATCAAGTTCAAGTTCAACAAGCAACAACAAACATCAAATGAAGAAGAGAGAAAGCAAGCTCATAAAGACTTAGTTTGAGTGTAAATGTAATTGTTTTATCTTTTGCCTCTCAAGCTTCATAGGTCTTTTATTTGATGAGTTTGGTTAGAGTATCTTAGAGGGTAGTGAATCTCTATCATAGTCATGATTTAATCATAATTTGAGTTTTCACTTAACCTAGAATCAATAGGTGGCTTAAAGGTTTTAAAGGAAAGGTTGGGTTTTGAGAAAACAAGTTTTAAACAAGTGTCAGACATGTTTAATCGATTAAGAACATGTTTAATCGATTAGTACTTGATTAATACAAGATTTAATCGATTAAACACTGCTGAACTGGTTTTTTAAAATACGATTTTCACTTCTCAAAATCAGTTTTCAAGTGCCATAACTTTTGGGTATTCTATAAAAACCTTTTCCTAACCTTTGTGATCAGAACCTATTTTTTTGATATTCATTTTACAAAGAATCAAGCCACTCTATTCTCTCTCAATTTCAAAGATCAAAGCTTTTCTATTTTCATATTCTTTGATCAAGAACCTTTGAATCTCTTGTGTGATTTATCATAGCTATTGATTGAGATTCATTAGGATTGTTATGTGTATTCATTGAGTTGTAATCTTTGCAATAAGGCAAGCCACTACAACAAACAAGAAGCCTTGGTGTGTCGATTATCATCAAGCAACGTTCATTGAAGAAGAAGAAGTCTTGGTTGTGAATCAAGCAAGGAGAAGCCTTGATGTGTGGATTATCATCAAGCAATTGAAGACTTGTTGTGTCGATTATCAACAAGGGGTAGAGGTTAGATTAGAGAGAAGATCAATAGGATTACAAGGCAAGGGTGTCGGTTATCTCTTGTAGGCTAGCAAGAAGGAAGTCTTGTGAGGCAATCACTTGTAATTTGAGAACTCTAATTCGTCATAGTGAAGAATCTCTCTTGGTTGAAGAGGGGACTGGATGTAGCTTTCAAGCGGATGAAAGTGAACCAGGATAAATCACTGTGTCGTATCTCTAAACCCTTACTCTTTATATTCAAGTAATTTGATTGCGTTCTTGGTTGAAAACCTAGAAAGATTGATTTTCATAATTGATTGAATTGAATCTTTATTTGTTCAAATTGATAAAGGGAAAATCATTTTCATAACTAGGAAAATCAATAAGAATATAGGTGTTAATTGTTTCCGCTGAATCTCTGGTTATACATGTGAATTGATTGATTTTTGTATTCGATTGAAAAGTGATTTTTCAGTTTCTGATAGTTTTAATCGATTAAGTGTTCGTTTAATCGATTAAGGACTTTTGAACTTTCAGGTTTAATCGATTAAATTGCAGGTTAATCGATTAAGTGCTGTAGAATTTGCAAAAATCATTTGTTTTAATTGTTTCGATTTGTTTCATTCGAAAATCTTTCAAGGTTTCTTAAACACCTATTCAACCCCCCCTTCTAGGTGTTTTCCTAGGGTTCCTTTGTCTCTCCAACCACCAATTGCGGTTTCCTCACTGATATAGTGAAAGAAACTACTAAGAAGATCACAATGATCAAGAACAAAATGAAGACTTCCCAGGATCGCCAGAAGAATTATGCTGATAGGCGAAGGAGACCTTTGGAATTCGATGTTGGGGATCATGTTTTTCTAAGGGTGTCTCCTATCATAGGGATTGGTAGAGCGATCAAGTCCAAGAAATTGACTCCATGGTTTGTTGGACAGTATGAAATTCTGGAGAAGGTCGGCCCTGTAGCTTACAGAATTGCTTTGCCCCCTCATTTAGGCAGGCTTCATGATGTATTCCATGTCTCACAGCTAAGGAAATACATTCATGATCCTACTCATGTGGTTACTCTGGATGATTTGCCCTTGAAGGAAAACTTGACTTTCGAAGTGTTGCCAGTGAGGACCGAAGATAGGCAAGTGAGACGGTTGAGAGACAAGGAAATTATCTTGGTAAAGGTTATATGGAGCAGAAACAATGTAGAGGAGGTTACTTGGGAGTTAGAAAGCAAAATCAGGCAGTCTCATCCACATTTGTTTGAAGAAAGCTGAATTTCGAGGACGAAATTCGGGTAAATGGGAGAGGATTGTAACATCCCAATTTTTATTTCTAAGTGTAGCTAGCATTTTAAATGAATATTGGTGGAAGAAAGTAAAGATTTAAGTTAGAAATAGATAGTTAGAAGTGGTGAGGAATTAGACTCTTCAGACTTTAGGAAATTTTAAATGCATGCTTCATAGCTCAAATCAGGAATTCCACCGTTGGATATGAAGCAGGATGTATGTGTTAAAATGTCACAAAATTTGAGCAAGATCCAACATGTAGAAAAGAAGTTATAGAAGTTTGAAGTTGACAAGTTCAGTCTTTTGGGTCCTCGCTCCAGCGAAAATGGGGTCGCTCAAGCGAGATAGTTCAATTCAGGACCCTGATTCCCTGAGAACTTTTCGCTCCAGCGAGAAGTTGCTCGCTCCAGCGAAACTACGGTTCTCTCCATCAAAAAATCTCTGGCTCGAGCGAAAACGGCTTGAGCCAAACCCAAATCCCCTGAGTGAAACTCGCTCAAGCGAGTAAGCGTTAGCCCGAGCGAAAATGCTCAGATCTGTTGGCTGAAAAACGCTATCTAGTCCACATAAAGGGAATCTCCCCTTCCATCTTTAATTTTCAGCCACATAAAACAATCTCCCCTATCAAATAACTCACCTTCACATTCATTCTTCTTCATTTTTCACCATCAACAAAAATCACCTCCTCCTCCTTCTCTCCTCCCCCATTCGAGCTCTCTCTCCTTCTCACCAAGGTCAAGCTTTGATTTTCCTCCTCCTCAAGCTTAGCAAACACTCTCCATCTCTATTGGGTAAGTTTCAACTCTTCTCTCTCTTCCTCTAAGCTCACACGAATTTCTCTCTCCTCCCTCTCATGGGGATTTCGAATTTCATGTTATGGGTTTCACAAATTCATGACTCATTGTGTTTTATTATCTCATGGAAGTCAAGAATCTCTTTCCTCCCACTCAATCCTTGGAGCTTTTGATTAAGGGAACTAGGAGCTAGGGCTTGGAAGTTTTCCCCCATTTCTCTTGGATTGAGGTAAGGAGGTTTGTGTTACCATATTCTAGGGGGTAGGTTGTATTATGTATATAGTGGGTTACTAAGAGTTATGTGCTAGATTAGATTAAAAACCCTGGGATAGATAATATTGAATAAAAGTATTTGGAATGTGCTATTTTGTGCTTAAATGTGATTATTGCTATTTAAATTGTGTGAATTGTTATCTTGCTAAATTATATTGAAAACCTAGAATTTATAAATGATAATAATTATGATGTTTGGAATTGGAATGAATGTCTCTTTGGAAAATTAAAAAGTGTAATTACATGAGGAAACTAATGAATTCATGATGACCATTACAAATGAAATAATTGAATATGAAACTAAAAGATTTAAAGGAAAAAGAGTGTGTGATCCAGATCTTGTAAGACGTTGTCCGTAGGAGACTGTACCCATTGATCGCGTAAGACGCACTTGATGCGCCGCTGTAAGACGTTGTCCAAAGGAGACTGTACGAAATTATGGACACACACACCATATATTAATTAAAGGTATAATTGGATTGTGCCTCTCCAGATCTTGTAAGACGTTATCCGTAGGAGACTGTACGCCTAGATCGCGTAAGACACACTTGATTAGCTGCTGTAAGACCTTGTCTGAAGGAGACTGTACGCAATGATGGATGCACCTTCCAATTGTGGAATCCAGGTCTTGTAAGACGTTGTCCGTAGGAGACTGTACGCATAGACCGTGTAAGACACACATTGTGTGCAGCTGTAAGACGTTGTCCGAAGGAGACTGTACGCAATGATGGAAATCCACGTAATAAATTCTAAAAATCTATGAAAAACTCAAAGAGAATATGATTAGAAAAGGATTGTGACATTATATAAGAGATTGAGAAATATGTAAATTGGTATTGTAACAGCCCAATTTTCGTAACCAAAATAATTGACTTTGTGTGTTAAAAATTACCAAAAATGAGGCCAAATTTTTTTTTTGTAAAACATTGTTGACATGTTTGAAATCGTTGTTTAAAGGTTCTTGGTATTCTCAACACCCTTTTTCGAAAACCGAGTTGTTACTAAAAACTTTCCTTTTTATACAACATTTATTTCAATAGAAGGACTTGGTTCAAAATCATCTTGACAATCTTTCAAGAACTTCACATGGGTTACTTAACATGAAATGTATTCCATCATTCAGTTTGAAAACTTGGCTCTATTACATAAATGGTTCATGGCTAGGTAATCCTTAACACAACATTCACTACCGCCTAAGTTAATTATGTAACATCCTAAACTTTGATTTTAATGAAATTATTGATTGAAAACCTTAGAAAAATAGGAAAAGTGACTTAATGAATTTCAGTAGAGATGTGAGTGGTGATTATAAGTCCTAGGAGTTGTATAGAAGGCAATTGTGGCTTTGGGCAAAGTCAAATAAGCGAAATCGGGAGTTAAATCGGCGTTTTAGATGTTAGAAATCGACCAAAAAGAGAAAATTAGAAATTTATTATAGGAAGCTAAGAAAATAAATTCCACCGTTGGATAGGAAGTTTGTGGGGTGAAGAAGCATGTCTAAAAATTTGGACTCGATCCGACGGTTAACGAAAAAGTTACGGCGAATCGAAGTTTGGAAATTCTGGTGCACGCCCAGGCGCACCGGTTCACGCCCAGGCGCACCACTGTTTATTGGTGCACCAACTCAGGAGCTTTTTCGCTCAGGCGCACCATTCCGTGCGCTCAGGCGCGCGCAAATCGCACCAGCTGCACCAGAAATGGCGTGTTGGCGCGCCAAAACTCCTGCTGACCGTATGAGCCATGCACCAGCTTGGTGCTGGTGCTGATCGTGCGCCCAGGCGAGCCTGGCATGTGCCCAGGAGCGTGGCGCAGATCTGGAGAGATCTGGTCCATTGAAATTGAACTTGGTGGCTAAGTCAAGGATTTCAGCCACACAATTTCCAGAAGAACCAAGGCAAAAATTAAGGCACCAAACACACCTCATTTCACCACCTTTCATCACCAAACAACTCCATCAACTTCATCCATTTTCTCTCCATCTCCAACACATTTCCATCACCAAACCACCATAAACACTTGATTCTTGGGCACTTCAACCCAAAATCAACCAAGCTCCACCAAGTCTTGCACCATGGAAGTGGGATAAAGCTCATTCCTTCCTCCCTTGGCCCTCACGAATCACTCCCTCCTTCTCTTCTTGGTTTTCAATTTTTCCACCATTGATTGGGTAAGTAGCTTCATGCCATGAGTTATTTTCCTTTCCATTCAAACTCTCCTTAATTCATGGGTTTTGTTCTAAAACCCTTAGGGTTCTTGCACTCTTTGTTATATAGGGATTTTCTTTTCATGCTTTTCCAACTCAAACCAAGGCAAGGACAAGGATCCCTCATCTTGTGCTCTCTCAAATAGGCTTGACTATCATCATTTCATCATTTCCTTATTGAGGTGGCAAGCTAGACTTAGGAAGTTCAAAGTTTCCAAGGTTTTGAGCTAGGGCTCACTAAGGTTCTATTTACTCTTTGCTAATTTAAGGTAAGGAGTGGGTTATAGTGAGTATTACCTTACTCTGGGGTTTAGTTTACAATATGCATATAATGGTTACTAAGATTTTTGTGTTAGTTTAGGTTGATATAATATAGAATAATTGCTAGAATAGAATTTATGACTTAGGGAATTTATTTTGATGTTGATATATTGCATTTTGTGATTTGGTGATGTTGATGAATTAAATGCTTATATTGTTTAATAACTTGAGTTGTGATATTAAGATGAATTGTGCTAATTAAGTTATAAAATATATTAGTGAACATTGGATAGTGGAAATGGGTAATGTGGTGATTAATTTTGAGTAATGGAAATTTGCTAAAGAATTGATAATAATAAAGGAACTAAATGTATTATACCCAGGCTCAGCCAGGGGAGATTGTATCATACCCGGGCGCTGTAAGCCGCTATCGCACGGTGGTGCGAGCGCAGTAGGTCGTGACCACCGGATTACCCGGACGCAGTAAGTCGTTATCGCGTGGTGGTGCGAACGCAGTAGGTCGTGACCAGGGGATAGAGAAACACACCCGGACGCAGTAAGTCGCTATCGCGCGGTGGTGCCAGCGCAGTAGGTCATGACCAGGGGATTGAGAAACACACCCGGACACAGTAAGTCGTGAGTGCACAGGAGTGCAGACGCAGTAGGTCATGACCAGGGACAGATAAAAAGGAATATAATATGATTAAAATTCATGGAACGAAAGACTTAAGAAAATAAATAAAAATCGATTTGAGAAACTAATGAATACTTGAACTTGAATTGTGATGAATTGACTCTTATTTATGATGTTGTGATTGAATTGTTATATGTGTATGGCTTAGTGTTGCATTATGTCTTATCTGGAAACTGCCTCCCCATTTTATGTGTAATACTCACTCCTTACTATCTCCACAGGTACTGAGGAAGAGTTTGCACAAGATCAGGCCGAGCAGGAGTACTCTCCCTCACAGGGAGAGTAGGTCACTTATTATTATGTAGGACATGGGAATGTCCTGGGCCCGATGATGTGAATCCTTTTTGTCGTGTATAAATGTAAATAGCTTTTTGGGGGCCCAGGACGACTCCTTTTGGGAAAGGGGTCTATTTTGGGGAAAAACTGTTTTCCTAACTTGTTTATATTCCGCTAACTCTGATGACTAGATTCTGCTGTTTTAAACTTGTTTCTGATGCGTGCATGATGATGCACTAGCTGATATATATATGTGAATAGCTCTGCTGGCTTTGAACTTTGAAAATATGTTATTTATCAGGTTGCAGGAAAACAGAAATTTTGGAAAAGTCTTAAAAACAAACGAAACTCCGTCCGTTTGATGGGAGATTTTCTTATGAATTAAAAATAACTAAGAGTTTTTACTAATCAATTTATAAGTTAAAAAAAGAAATTTTCAAGTCGCTATTTTTAATTAAGGGTATAAAAGGGTAAATAAACTTAGGTGTTACAAATTACACTATCCCTAAACTTTCCTATTGGAAGCAAGCGGGTGTAGCTCCTTGTCCTTCTTGCGTCCTCTTCTCGCCCTCGAAGACGATGCCGCTTGTGTGGTGGTTTCCTCATTGTTGTGAGACTTTTGTGCCACCCTCTCGACTACAATAGAACTTCTCTGCTGCTCATACCGGACCTTCTCCTCATAGCTCTGAAAACCTCGTACGTTGACTTGCCCTAAGTGTGGCTCCAGGTTAGCTCCACTCAGTTGATGCTCCGGATCCGGAATCACGATCTCCGTGTAACTGGTCCATGCCCATCCGCTTGGAGTATGTTTCCAACCTCTCCCGTGTTTATTCCACACGGCGATATCCATGCAATACTCCATCTGCCCATTGAAATACCAGCAGCACCGATATGCCAACGAACAGGAGAGAGTAAGCATTCCGAACGACGAATCGTCGACGGTGTGGGATTACGATAGGCAAAATAATAGGACTAAACAAACACATAATAAAACATACAAGCACACCACAACAAGTATGTTATCAACTCTAGTATCAGTCTTATCATCATTATTTTTATCTTTCATTATCTTCTCAAACTTAATTTCTTTCCTCATATATATCCTTTCTTTCTCAATCCTTTTCCTTCTCATTCTCATAATTTCCTCTCACATAATATCATCAGGTACTCATTTCATTCTCGGTTATCACTCACGTCTACATCTCCTCGGTCATCCACCCAGCCTAGTCGGAAGCAAACAGGAGTACAGGACCTTTACCACGCGGGCACGACAGCTGTCACAACACATAATGGTCCCAGACCAGGAGAATCTTGTCCTCAAATCATTCAATAATAACAAGGCTCACTGTCCATGCAGTGGCAAACACAATGCCCCGTTCCAGTCCCTCTCACTGTTCTCGATTTGCAATCTAGGGGGCGACAGTATGTTTCTAGTGGCCCCGCATAACTTGCCACGACATTAGACCCAGTCCCCACCACGTTAGTGCGCCACTTGTGGAGTTCGTTCTGCCTAGAAACATACTCTAGACTTCTTGACATTTCACCGTCATCGTCCTCCCCTAATGCAATCTCGTCCTAAGTATCCGCAGATACTTATCGTTTCTTCCTCTCCACTACTTCGCACTCTCATACCTCACCGCGTATGTCTTTTAAAGTCTTTTAATCTTTTTAATTATCCTAATGGTCGGCCCATCCTTCGTGAATCCCTTCAATGAGTCCCGACCACTAACTTTGCACAATCTTTCTCTCACATAGCACAGAGTTGGGATCACATCACAATTTCCAATCTCATTTCTCAAACTTTCTCATCATACTCCATTTCTCACCATCATCTCATTCCAACATCTCTTTTCAAAACAATCTTTTCACAACTTTCTCAAAACACCATTTCATAAACTTTCGCAAATCTCTTTTGATAAGACTTTTCCAAAAATCCCTCCTTTCAAACCTCTTTCCAAAAATTTCATTTTCACAAACTTTTCTCAAAATCTTATTTTCATAGTTCTTTCTCAAAAATTGATTTTCATAAATCTTTTCAAAAGGTTCCTTTTTCAAAAGTCTTCTCAAAAAACTGCTATTCGAAAACCTTTTCAAAAATCCCTTTTCGAAGACCTTTTCAAAGATCCCTCTTTCAAAAACCTTTCAAAAACCGCTTTTCAAAAACCTTTTCAAAAGTTACAACTTTGCTGAGCGCTAATGGAGGAGCAAGCTCAACTCAACACTAGTCCCAGAATAAAACCAAACAAAGGAGCCCAGCTCCACTCAATTCACATCTCCTTCGCATAATCAACATCACTTTCCCGGCTCTGGCTCGTTCTCAGCATTATCATTTCATTCCTTCCCCAACCTCAACTGTTTCTCTTTTCCATTACATACTTTATTTACAATCACTATTTCTCTCTCATTATGTCTTTACTTCACAATCTTATTTATTTCGCTTCTATTTTCAGGACGTAACAGACGTCCATCAGCATATTACACATTTTCATTAACGGCAATAACATAAGGCATAATTAAATAAATATATAAAAGCATGCTATCATTCACACAAACATCACACAACAATGTGGTCTTTGTCACCTTCGTATAAGTGGCCACACAATCAAACAATTGCCACTTATACTACTAACTCCAACCACTTAGTTCCAATCTTTGAGATGATACGGAACGTCCTAATAAGTCACCTAACTACCACGTGAGAGAAACCGCAATTGGTGGTTGAAAAAACTAAGGAACCCTAGGAGAACACCTAGAAGGGGGGTTGAATAGGTGTTTAACAAACCTTGAAAGATTTTCGAACGAAACAAATCGAAACAATTAAAACAAATGATTTTTGCAAATTTGTCAGCACTTAATCGATTAATCTGAATTCTAATCGATTAAGACCAGAAAAATCAAATTCACTTAATCGATTATGACTTTCCTTAATCGATTAAATCTATCAGAAACAGAAAAAATCACTTTTCAATCGCATACGAAAATCAATCAATTAACATGTATAACCAGAGATTAAGCGGAAAGGATTAACACCTATATTCTTATTGATTACCTAGGTTATGAAAATGATTTTCCCCAAGTTAATTTGAACAATAAAGATTCAATTCAATCAATTATGAAAATCACTCTTTTCTAGGTTTTCAAGCAAGAACACAATGAATTGACTTGAATGTAAAGAGTAAGGGTTTAGAGATACGACACAGTGATTTATCCTGGTTCACTTTCATCCACTTGAAAGCTACATCCAGTCCCCTCTTCAACCAAGAGAGATTCTTCTCTATGAGGAATTAGAGTTCTCAAATTACAAGTAAATGCCTCACAAGACTCCCTTCTTGCAAGCCTACAAGAGATACCACACCCTTGCCTTGTAATTGAAGAAACCGCAATTGGTGGTTGAAACAACTAAGGAACCCTAGGAACACACCTAGAAGGGGGGGTTGAATAGGTGTAAAAAAAACCTTGAAAGATTTTCAAACGAAACAAATCGAAACAATCAAAACAAATGATTTTTGCAAATTCTACAGCACTTAATCGATTAACCTGAAATTTACTCGAGTATTAATCGATTAAATATATGCTTAATCGATTAAATCTGACAGAAAACAGAAAAATCAATTTTTCATTCGAATACGAAAATCAATCAATTAACACGTAAGATCAGAGATTCAGCGAAAACAATTAACACCTATATTCTTATTGATTATCCTAGTTATGAAAATGATTTTCCCTTTATCAATTTGAACAATAAAGATTCAATTCAATCAATTATGAAAATCACTCTTTTCTAGGTTTTCAACCAAGAACACAATCAATGACTTGAATGTAAAGAGTTAAGGGTTTAGAGATACGACACAGTGATTTATCCTGGTTCACTTTCATCCGCTTGAAAGCTACATCCAGTCCCCTCTTCAACCAAGAGAGATTCTTCACTATGAGGAATTAGAGTTCTCAAATTACAAGTAAATGCCTCACAAGACTCCCTTCTTGCTAGCCAACAAGAGATACCACACCCTAGCCTTGTAATCCTATTGATCTTCTCTCTAATCTAACCTCTACCCCTTGTTGATAATCGACACAACAAGTCTTCAATTGCTTGATGATAATCCACACACCAAGGCTTCACTTTGCTTGATTCACAACCAAGACTTTCTTCTTCTCCAATGAGATTTGCTTGATGATAATCCACACACCAAGGCTTCTTGTTTGTTGTAGTTGGCTTGCCTTCTTGCAAAGATTACAACACAATAGAAAACACAATAACACTCCTATGAATCTCAATCAATTGCTATGACAATTCACAATAAGAGATTCAAAGGTTCTTGATCAAAGAATATGAAAATATGAAAGCTTTGATCTTTGAAATTGAGAGAGAATAGAATGGCTTGATTCTTGTAAAACTTGTATGAAAATGAATCTAATTAATCACAAAGATTAGGAATAGGTTTATATAGAATACCCAAAAATTGTAGCACTTAAATACTGATTTTGAGAAGTGAAAATCGTATTTTAAAAAATCAGATCAGTAGTGTTTAATCGATTAAATCTTCACTTAATCGAGTAGTAATCGATTAAATTCATCATTAATCGATTAAATCCATACTGCACATTTTAGAAACTTGTTTTCTCAAAACTAAACCTTTCCTTTAAAACCTTTAAGCCACCTATTGATTCTAGGTTAAGTGAAAACTCAAATTATGATTTAATCATGACTTATGATAGAGATTCACTACCCTCTAAGATACTCTAACCAAACTCATCAAATAAAAGACCTATGAAGCTTGAGAGGCAAAAGATAAAACAATTACAATTACACTCAAACTAAGTCTTCATGAGCTTGCTTTCTCTCTTCTTCATTTGATGTTTGTTGTTACTTGTTGAACTTGAAACTTGATCAACATCTTTGTAGCTTGTTCAAAACACTTTGTCATTATCAAAACATTCATCATGGAACTTACAATCTCCCCCTTTTTGAAAATGACAAACCATGTTTTGAATTTGATTGAAGTTGTTGATGCTTTAACAATTTGATCACTTGGTGAGAAACTTGCTCCCCCTCAATCAATGCATTTGATATTTGAAATCCAATTGATAGAAGATTGATTCTCCCCCTATCTTCAACAACTTAGCTCAACCTACATAAAAACAACAAAACAACCTTTCTCCCAAAAACATATCGTTTCTCTCATTTTTCAAAACATACCATTTCTCCAAAACATACCATTCATACCATTTCTCCCCTTTTTCAAAACATCATATTTCTCCCCCTTTGACATTATCAAAAAGAAATATATACCAATTGAAATATAAAATACTAAGCCAAAATAGAAGAAATAAAGAAATGATCATGATTTCTCTATAACAAACATTTCTTCACAACATTGATACCAATTGAGATATAACAAGTACTATACTTTGAAATGTGATACCAATTGGCAAGAAAATATAACAATGAATTATGAACCAATTGACAATGTAAAGAAATAAGATATATTGTGATATTTCTTCAATAACAACAAAAACATGATAATCATCTAATCATCAAAATTAGTATCAATTGAACTTTAGAAAAGAAATTGAGGAGATACCAATTGAAAAGATACTATAATCATCAATTTTTACCACTTTGTAGGACATTCACTTGAGATGCAAATGTAATACCAATTGAAGATGCAAATGTATGAATAACACTTGTAAGCCCTTTGCTCTTCAATCATACCTACAAAACAATCATGCTTTGCTTTTTGGTATCCAAATGGTTTTGGATCCATTTTTGTTAGTGTAGGGACTTTCACCCTTTTTCATCCAAACAAAATCTCCTTTAGGTATACCATGCACTTTAATATAACACACATTTGAAGTATGTCCATGAGTACCACAATAGAAACATGTTGGTGCATTTGAGAAATCAACTTTAGAAAAATCAACAACATTTCTATGAGAATTACTCTTAGCATTAGTATAACCCAAACCAAACTTGTTTGAATTTTCTCTTTGAAAATTTAACAATGTGCGCAATCTAATATCACCATTTGTGAAACTTGCAAGCTTATTTTTCAAAATAGCATTTTCATCTTTGAGCAACTTGCAATTCTCACAATCAACCACAATATTCACTCTACTAGCACAATCACAAGAAGAACTAGCATATATAAGATCAAGAGTTTCATTTTCAAGATTAAGCTCATCAACTTGTTTTTGAAGTTCTAAAATCTCTTTTTGATGTTTCAAAATGAGCTTCTTTCTTTCAATGTTTTTCAAAGCTAGTTTTTCAAGTTGTTCATGCATTTCTTCATAAGCATTATATAACAATTCATATTTAGAAGAAATTTCGGATTTAGTATGACTTACATCGCTTTCCTCGCTTTGATAACTTGATTCATCATTTGAACTTTGTTCTTCATCAACTAGAGCTATCAAGTTGAGACAAGCAGCTTCTTCATCATCCGACGAACTACTCGATGTGCTTTTCTTCTCTTCTACATCACTATCCCAAACTATGTATGCTCTTTTAGATTTAGAATTTTTCTTGTCTTTCTCCTTCTTCTTGAGATACTTAGAGCACGAATACTTGAGATGACCGGGTTTTCCGCATTCATGGCAAACTACACCTTCTTTTGATGTCTTGGTCTTGTAGTGTGGAGAATCCTTCTCTTTACGTTTGTCTTTGTTCAACCTACCTTTTCTCCTTAGAAATTTGTCAAACTTCCTTAGCAAAAGTTTCATGTCTTTTTCATCAACATCCGAATCGGAATTTTCACTATCATCATCATCATCGGAACTCTCTTTCTTTTTGTATGATCTATTGACTTTAAGAGCAAGTCCCTTTCTTTCTTTGTTCTTATCCGACTCTTCATTGATACTTAATCGTCCAAGCTCCATTTCATGTTCTTGAAGCTTTCCAAAGAGTGTTGCTAGATCCATAGCATCCAAATTCTTAGATTCAACAATAGCCGTTACTTTTGGTTGCCAATTCCTGTCTAAACATCTCAACACTTTGTTAGAAAGTTCACCTTGTAAGAAAGTCTTACCAAGAGCAAGTAAATAGTTAATAATATGAGTAAAACGCTTTTGCATATCATTAATAGATTCATTTGGAAGCATATGAAACAATTCATAATCACGCATTAAAGCATTCAATCTAGCTCTCCTAACCTCACTAGTTCCTTCATGAGTCACTTGTAAAGTGTCCCACATTTCCTTAGCACTAGAACATTGAGAAACTCTAAAGAACTCGTCATAGGATAAAACGGATGTGATGATATTCTTCGCTTTATAATCATATTGAACTTTCTTTCTATCATCATCCTTCCACTTATCCTCGGGGATCAAATGTACTACGCCTTCAACTAAACTAGAGGGGATATGAGGATCTTTTTCAACTACTTTCCAAATTTCACTATCTATGGCTTGGATAAAGATTTTCATTCTAACTTTCCAATATGCATAGCCTTCTCCGGCAAACAATGGAGGACGATTTATTGAATAAACTTCACCACCAAATGGATTCGTAGAACCCATTGCGATTTTCTTAAAGGATCTTTACGAAAAAGCTCTTATGCTCGTGTCTTTCGACCGAGCTCTGATACCAATTGAAGAAACCGCAATTGGTGGTTGAAACAACTAAGGAACCCTAGGAACACACCTAGAAGGGGGGGTTGAATAGGTGTAAAAGAAACCTTGAAAGATTTTCGAACGAAACAAATCGAAACAATCAAAACAAATGAATTTTGCAAATTCTACAACACTTAATCGATTAACCTGAAATTTACTCGAGTATTAATCGATTAAATATATGCTTAATCGATTAAATCTGACAGAAAATAGAAAAATCAATTTTTCATTCGAATACGAAAATCAATCAATTAACACGTAAGATCAGAGATTCAGCGAAAACAATTAACACCTATATTCTTATTGATTATCCTAGTTATGAAAATGATTTTCCCTTTATCAATTTGAACAATAAAGATTCAATTCAATCAATTATGAAAATCACTCTTTTCTAGGTTTTCAACCAAGAACACAATCAATGACTTGAATGTAAAGAGTTAAGGGTTTAGAGATACGACACAGTGATTTATCCTGGTTCACTTTCATCCGCTTGAAAGCTACATCCAGTCCCCTCTTCAACCAAGAGAGATTCTTCACTATGAGGAATTAGAGTTCTCAAATTACAAGTAAATGCCTCACAAGACTCCCTTCTTGCTAGCCTACAAGAGATACCACACCCTTGCCTTGTAATCCTATTGATCTTCTCTCTAATCTAACCTCTACCCCTTGTTGATAATCGACACAACAAGTCTTCAATTGCTTGATGATAATCCACACACCAAGGCTTCACTTTGCTTGATTCACAACCAAGACTTTCTTCTTCTCCAATGAGATTTGCTTGATGATAATCCACACACCAAGGCTTCTTGTTTGTTGTAGTTGGCTTGCCTTTTTGCAAAGATTACAACACAATAGAAAACACAATAACACTCCTATGAATCTCAATCAATAGCTATGACAATTCACAATAAGAGATTCAAAGGTTCTTGATCAAAGAATATGAAAATATGAAAGCTTTGATCTTTGAAATTGAGAGAGAATAGAATGGCTTGATTCTTGTAAAACTTGTATGAAAATGATTCTAATTAATCACAAAGATTAGGAATAGGTTTATATAGAATACCCAAAAATTGTAGCACTTAAAAACTGATTTTGAGAAGTGAAAATCGTATTTTAAAAAATCAGATCAGCAGTGTTTAATCGATTAAATCTTCACTTAATCGAGTAGTAATCGATTAAATTCATCATTAATCGATTAAATCCATACTGCACATTTTAGAAACTTGTTTTCTCAAAACTAAACCTTTCCTTTAAAACCTTTAAGCCACCTATTGATTCTAGGTTAAGTGAAAACTCAAATTATGATTTAATCATGACTTATGATAGAGATTCACTACCCTCTAAGATACTCTAACCAAACTCATCAAATAAAAGACCTATGAAGCTTGAGAGGCAAAAGATAAAACAATTACAATTACACTCAAACTAAGTCTTCATGAGCTTGCTTTCTCTCTTCTTCATTTGATGTTTGTTGTTACTTGTTGAACTTGAAACTTGATCAACATCTTTGTAGCTTGTTCAAAACACTTTGTCATTATCAAAACATTCATCATGGAACTTACACTAATCCTATTGATCTTCTCTCTAATCTAACCTCTACCCCTTGTTGATAATCAACACAACAAGTCTTCACTTGCTTGATGATAATCCACACACCAATGCTTCACTTTGCTTGATTCACAACCAAGACTTCTTTTTCTTCAATGAACTTTGCTTGATGATAATCGACACACCAAGTCTTCTTGTTTGTTGTAGATGGCTTGCCTCTTGCAAAGATTACAACACACTAGAAAACACAATGACACTCCTATGAATCTCTTTCAATAGCTATGACAAATCAATATGAGAGATTCAAGAGTTCTTGATCAAAGAATATGAAAATAGAAAGCTTTGAACTATGAAATTGAGAGAGAATAGAGTGGCTTGATTCTTTGTAAAATTGATATAAAAATGATTCTAGATGATCACAAAGATTAGGAAAAGGTTTATGTAGAATACCCAAAAGTTAAAGCACTTAAAAACTGATTTTGAGAAGTGAAAATCGTATTTTAAAAACCAGTTCTACAGTGTTTAATCGATTAGATCTCCACTTAATCGATTAGTAATCGATTAGATTGATTCATAATCGATTAACCCCTGTATAAACTTGTTAGAAACTTGTTTTCTCAAAACTAAACCTTTCTTTTCAAAACTTTAAGCCACCTATTGATTTTAGGTTAAGTGAAAACTCAAATTATGATTTAATCATGCAATCAAAAGAGATTCACTACCCTCTAAATACTCTACCCAAACTCATCAAATAAAAGACTAAGTCTAGAGAGGCAACCTACCCCCTAGAATATGGTAACACAAACCTCCTTACCTCAAGTCCTTAGAGTTAGAGAGAGAATTTGTGCTTGGGGCACACTTGAATAATGGCCACAACTCAAAGGAGAGGGAGGAACCTAAAATCAATACAATAAAGAGACAATTTATTAAGTTTTGCCCAAGAATCATGAGCGAAATTCGTGCCCCAACAAGGTTCTCCCAAGTGGGATGATTAAAGCTTCATGGGAGGAAGAGGGAGAGAGAGAAATTCGAGTTTTAAAGAGGGAGGAAGAGAAGAACACAAATACAAACACTTACTTGGATCAACAAGGAAGGAATTGGATGATGAAATTGGAGTGATTCCCTTGAGGATTGATCAATTGGAATGAGTGGATGTGTGCCCTAGAAGAGAGAGATTCGAATTTGGCATAAAATGAGGGAGAGAACGCTTTTATTTTTTTTCACTATCAGCAGCCCTTAATCGATTAATAATCGATTAAGGCATTTCCAACTTTCAGGCTTAATCGATTAAGCTACAGCTTAATCGTTTAAGTTGCAGGATTTTCAGCACCCCGACTTTGAACGGCCATAACTTCTTCGTTAACCGTTGGATCTTCCTCAAATTTTGACACATGCTTCCCCACATATCCTACTTCACATCCAACGGTGGAATTTGTGTTTAGAGTTGTAAATCTTTTATTTTGAATTTCCTAATATCCTATGTTATAAACCTAAGGTTGCATGCTCAATTGGCGAAGTTTCTAACTTATGCCCTCAATTCTTCTACCCTAGGACCATCACAGCATAGATTACACTATAAATTAAGTTTGGGATGTTACAATCCTCTCCCACTTACCCGAATTTCGTCCTCGAAATTCAGTTGTCCTTGAACAAGTGTGGATGAGATTGTCTGATCTTGCTTTCTAGCTCCCAAGTAGCCTCCTCCACATTGTTCCTGCTCCAAATGACTTTTACCAAGCTGATCTCCTTGCCTCTTAATTGTCTCACCTGCCTGTCTTCAATCCTCACTGGCAACACCTCAAAAGTCAAATTCTCCTTCAAAGGCAAATCGTCCAATGTGACCACATGAGTAGGATCATGAATGTATTTTCTTAGCTGTGAAACATGGAATACATCATGAAGCCTAGCTAAGTGAGGGGGCATAGCAATTCTGTAAGCTACCGGACCAACCTTCTTCAAGATCTCATAAGGTCCAACAAACCTAGGAGTTAGTTTCTTGGACCTAATTGCTCTACCAATCCCAATGACCGGAGACACTCTTAGAAACACATGATCCCCAACATCAAATTCCAAGGGTCTCCTACGCCTATCAGCATAATTCTTCTGGCGATCCTGGGATGTTTTCATTTTGTTCTTGATCATTGTGATCTTCTCAGTTGTTTCTTTCACAATATCAGGACCTGTCAACAGATTCTCTCCTATTTGGAACCAACACAGAGGCGTCTTGCACTTTCTGCCATAGAGAGCCTCAAATGGTGCCATGCCAATACTGGAGTGAAAGCTGTTATTATAAGTGAACTCCATCAACGGCAGTAACTGCTCCCAACTACCAGCCTGCTCAAGAACACATGCTCTCAACAGGTCCTCCAGTGTCTGGATAGTACGCTCAGATTGTCCGTCTGTCTGCGGATGATAAGCCGTACTGAATTTCAGCTTAGTACCCAATGCTTCCTGAAGACTCTGCCAAAATCTAGACAGAAATCTCGGATCACGATCGGATACAATACTGGTAGGAACACCATGTAGTTTCACTATGTCCCTGATATACAACTGAGTCAACTTCTCCAGAGTGTACTTCTTGTGAATCGGAATAAAGTGGGCACACTTTGTGAGACGGTCCACAACCACCCAAACTGCATCACATCCTGCAGCAGTCCTAGGTAGACCTGTCACAAAATCCATAGCTATATTATCCCACTTCCACTCCGGTATATCAAGTGATCGCAATGGACCACCGGCTTTTGATGCTCAATCTTAACTTTCTGGCAAGTAAGACAATGAGATACATGATCTGCTACATCGGTTTTCAACTTCGGCCACCAATAAATCTTTTTCAGATCTTGGTACATTTTTGTTGCACCAGGATGGAAATTCATTTTGGTCTGATGTGCTTCCCATAGGATATCCCTTCTGATCTCGAAGTCCATGGGAACACATATCCGACCCCTAAATCGGATAATGCCATCTGAACCTTTCACAAAATCGGGCTCTTCATTGCCCGATGCCCCTTCCAACAACTTCTGTAATTCTGCATCATCAGTTTGTCTCTCTCTAATAAGGCCAATCAAGTCATTAGTAACCTGCAGCATTTCTAGAACAATGCTCTTCTCTTTCACTTGCATGTTCAAATTGAGGTCACTGAACTCTTGGATTAGATGCATCTCCTTCACCATCAAATTGCTGACATGCAAAGTCTTGCGACTTAGTGCATCAGCCACTACATTTGCTTTTCCCGGATGGTACTGGAGATTGAAATCATAGTCCTTTAGAAACTCCATCCACCTCCTCTGTCTCATATTCAACTCTTTTTGATCAAAAAGATAGCGAAGGCTTTTATGATCACTAAAGACTTCAAATTTTGAACCATACAGATAGTGCCCCCAGATTTTCAAAGCAAAAACTACTGCTGCCAACTCAAGATCATGAGTGGGATAGTTCTGCTCATGCTGTCTCAACTGCCTGGATGCATAGGCTATGACTTGTCCTTGCTGCATCAGCACACAACCCAACCCTTGTTTTGAAGCATCACAATACACTACGAAGGATTGAGTCGGATCCGGCAAGATCAACACCGGGGAACTAGTCAATCGCCTCTTCAACTCCTGGAAACTCTCTTCACATTCTGGGGACCATTCAAATGGAACACCCATCCGCGTAAGAGTAGTCAGAGGAAGGGCTAGCTTAGAAAACCCTTCAATGAACCTCCTATAATAACCAGCCATACCAAGGAAACTTCTGATTTCTGTGATGGACTTGGGTCTCTCCCACTTAAGCACCGCTTCCACCTTAGAAGGGTCAACCGCAACTCCCTTCTCCGAAATCACATGCCCCAGAAAATGCACTTCATTCAACCAGAAACTACATTTAGAAAACTTGGCATAAAGACCCTTGTCTTTGAGAACTTGGAGCACTGTTCTTAAATGCTCTTCATGCTCCTTCTGGCTCTTGGAATAAATAAGAATGTCATCAATGAACACAATGACAAATGAGTCTAAGTACGGCCTGAAGATCCTGTTCATGTAATCCATGAAGATAGTAGGTGCATTCGTGAGACCGAAAGGCATCACCACATATTCAAAATGCCCATACCGAGATCTAAAAGCAGTTTTAGGAATGTCCCCCTCTCGGATACGGATTTGATGGTATCCAGATCGGAGGTCAATTTTTGAGAAAACCGCAGCTCCCCTAAGCTGATCCAACAAATCATCAATGCGTGGGAGCGGATACTTATTCTTCACCGTCACCGAATTCAGCTGTCGGTAATCAGTGCACATGCGTACACTTCCATCCTTCTTTTTAACAAAGAGGATAGGAGCTCCCCACGGGGAAACACTCGGTCTTATGAAACCCTTCGCCAAAAGCTCCTCCAACTGCTTCTTTAACTCTTCCAACTCTGGAGGAGCCATTCTGTATGACGCTTTAGAGACCGGGCCGACACCAGGCATAAGATCAATGCCAAATTCTACTTCTCTGGCTGGAGGCAATCCAGGTATTTCAGCTAGAAAAACATCCGGAAACTCACAAACCACTGGGATTTTGCTAATATCCGATGCTTCCTCATCGTCCATGGCCGACACCGGGACTTGACAGAAAATTACTGACTTCTGGCTACAATCAAGAAGGACACGGTTCTAGGACATCCAGTCCATGCCTAGAATGATATCCAGCTTGGTTAAGGGCAAACATATCAAGTTCACTTTGAATTCCCGCTCCAATACTCGAAGAGGGCAATCCAAGCACATCAAAGATGTAACCACAGCTGAGTTTGTAGAGGTAGAAACAGACAACTTAAAAGGCATCTCAACAGCAGATAACTTTAGTCTCTCCATACAATTGACAGAAACAAAAGAGTGTGTAGCTCCACAGTCAAATAGAATACCGCATGCAATATCATTTATATGACCAATACCTCGAATCAGCTCATCAGCCTCTGTCACCTCCTCTCCATCAAGAGTGTACACCTTCCCTTTCTGAAGTGGGCGACCATCAGCAATCCTCTGCGCCCTAGTCACATTTGCTTCTTTCTTAACTGCATTCTGCGGGCAATTCATTGAAACATGGTCGGGCTGTCCACAATTAAAGCAAGTGATATTCGATTGATTCTGAGTCCAACATACACCCCTATGCTGCTTGCCACAATGAGGACAGGGCGGAATAGGACCAGGAGACCCCCCCATAGGGCCCGCTCTAGGCTGTGGATAGGGGCTTGGCCGCTGCACCGCTCCCTTGCCCCTCATAGGACCAACACTTCTCTGGATAGTCTTTCTTTTATCTTTTGCCATTTTCCTCTTAAGCCCCTTCTCATAAGTACTCGCCATGTTGACCAAACGGGCCAAATTATCAATATTGTGATACTCGCATGAAAGGCGAATGTCAGTCCTAAGTCTAGATTCAAACTTGACGCATTTGCCGCGCTCACTGGCATCCTGATAGTCAGAGAATCGGATGAGATCTTCAAATCTAGCTGCATAATCCCCAACTGACATAGAGCCCTGAGTCAACTGAAGAAAGGCAATCTCCTTCTCCCTTCTCACGTCTTCAGGGATATACTTCCCTAGAAAAAGACCCTTGAATACTTCCCAAGGAACCACCGGATTGGCTGCCTCCAATCCCCTCCTCTGCTGGTCCCACCAATGCTCAGCCTCATTGGTTAGCATAAATTCCGCCAGACGCACATGCTGCTCCATGGGTGGGTGAATAGAGCGGAGGATCTTCTCGATCTCCTGAATCCATCTCAGGGCTCCATCAGGGTCATTTCCACCCTCAAAGCGAGGTGGATCATTCTTGCGGAACCTAGCCATCCAGTCCACCTCTACTGGAGCTGGTTGCATAGCTGCTGCAGCTGCAGTGGCTGCTGTGGCTGCGGCAGCTGCCATCTGCTCTCCCTGCTGCTGCTGCATCTGTGACAGATGCTCTAGAATGGCTGCAAGCCCATCATTAGCAGCCCTCCTTCCCGCCATACTGCTTAGCCAAAGAGAGCAGAAAAATAAGACTTAAAATATTTAATGTATACATAGTACTATAATCATACTACTAAATTCCTAAACTTTTACTAGGAGCATTCATTACTCGCTAGGTGAGTAATCGTGTGGAGTTTGCATAACTCCAAGGCCGAGGAGAAACTGCTTTGATACCATAAATGTAACACCCTATAATTAATTACCCTTAATTCCCCTTATATTAAAAATATGAACTTAAAAATTCATTTTTAAATTATAAAAATCAACCGTCAAACGGACGGAGTTTCGTTTGTTTTTCGGACTATTCTAAATCTTCAACCTGATAAACTCATGTATATAGTATCAACAATAGCCAGCAGGGCTCAAATATAAATATATGCATCACATAGTTGCCCCATGGGCTCAAGGGTAAATCATCAGCATCAGTATGTCAGTGTACCAGCAGAAATGCAAAATATGTGTATCAAGAGACCATGACAGCAACTATGCCCAAAAAGGAATCATAAACCATGCACAAAAGAAACTAATCCTAAGCCTCTCTCAAAAGCATATACAGCCCATATACATCAAATGAATACGGAGGCTTAGGCCAAAATAAATATATCTAAAACCCAACCCTACTCTCCCTGTGAGGGAGAGTAATCCTGCTCGGCCGATCCTGGTGTATACTCCAACTCAGTACCTGAAAAATGGTAAGGAGGTGAGTATTACACAATAAAATAGGGAAGCAGTCTCTATTATGCTATACTGAACCACCAAGCCAAACACATCTAGTCATGTAGTGCATATAATCCAATGAGCATTCCCAAACAGTTCAATTATATTCTTTCCACATTAAAGTAGTTCTCTTGTAGTTTTAATTCCCATAGTCCATGCATTTCCATAATATACAAGTTACATAGTCCTTCATCTCATTTACTTTCCCTAATTCATACAATTATAACTCACACAATTTGTTATCTTTCTCAACTTTACTAATTTCACATGCTCTTTTCTCATACTCTTGGAAGCTTTCATAGCATTTTTAGAATTTATCACGGGGATCCATCATTGCGTACAGTCTCCTAAGGACAACGTCTTACAGCTGCACACAATGTGTGTCTTACGCGGTCTATGCGTACAGTCTCCTAAGGACAACGTCTTACAAGACCTGGATTCCCAAAATCATAATGTGCGTCCATCCTTGCGTACAGTCTCCTAAGGACAACGTCTTACAGCTGCACACAATGTGTGTCTTACGCGATCTATGTGTACAGTCTCCTAAGGACAACGTCTTACAAGATCTGGAGTAGCACAATCCAATTATAACATCATTAATATATGGTGTGTGGGTGTGTCCATAACTGTGTACAGTCTCCTAAGGACAACGTCTTACAGCTGCGCACAATGTGCGTCTTACGCGATCTATGCGTACAGTCTCCTAAGGACGTCTTACAAGATCTGGATCACACACTCTTTTTCCTTTAAATCTTTTAACAATTTATTTCTCTTTTTCCATCTCTTTGTACTCATTCTCATTAGTTCCATTTTATCATCTCAGCATACTTTTAAATTCCCAAAAATACAGGGTAATTTCTAAGAGCCATTCCTGCCAATATCAAATATCAAAATCATTACAACAACTCACATACTCACATAGCCACGAATATTGCATATATTTCACTTCTCAGGTAGACATACATACTAAAATTACACAACAACTAATCACAATTGATGAGCATTTTATTTCCCATTTTTCCTTGCATTATTTTACTCCTATTATTGATACTTGTTGCCTATTTGACATTGTTTAGCTTGATTTAGTGATTTAGAGTTTATTGGACTAATATTCTGAATATTGTTTAATTTGGGATTATTTAGCCTAATTAATTCTATTTCTATTTTCAGGTCATATTTGGCACAAGGGTTTTTTGGACATTTTGGGAATGAAGATTTAATGTTGGAAGAGAAGATATATGATGAAGTGAAGATTGTAATCTATCTTTAGGATTAGTTGAGATTTAGTTATATCTTTTAAGATTTAGATTTTATCTATAAGATATTTTTAGATTTAATTTAGAGATAAGCTTTCCTTAGGATTTGGGCCCATGATTTAGGCCCGTTTTGTGATTTAAAAAGCCAAATTCGTGTAAACCCTGGAGAGACCTTCCATTCACGTTTTTTTACATTCTCTCTCTTAGAGAAGGCTTAGTTTTGCTCTCCAAGCTTGTGGTGGCTGCTAGGGTTTCTCTCTCTTCCCTTTTCTACACGTTTTTGGTATTTTTCTTCATGGAAGGCTAAACTCTTAGGTTAAATCCCTTTGGTAATGTATCACATACTCTTGAGGTTTTATTCTTAATGCTATTTCGTTTTTATTCACTGTTTTCATGCTTATTGATATGTTATGGTTCGCTTAGTTCCATTATATAGAGATAATCCATGTGTATGAATGCTTAATTTATGCAAACTCGTAAAAACTCCATGATTTGGCTTTTAATGCTTAATTAGAGGTTTGGGTTTTGGGGTGAGAATTGAATTTTCGCTTAGTATTTAATTCTCACGAGTTGGACAGTGAAGAGGAAAGAAATTGATCTTTTGTGACCGATGATAGAGTTGTGAACGCGAGCCAAAGGGGTTTATCCGCTTTTCCTTATCTGTTTCTTCGTTTTGATTTAATTCTGTTTTGATTTCAATTATTCAATATTCAATACAAAAAAAAAACCCCCCTGTTTTCTATGCATACTATGTGTTTGACCTTTTGCTTGATAAGATATTCCTTGGGAGACGACCTAGGAGTCACTTCCTAGTACTATACTTTAACTATTTTTATTTGTATCGGGTACGGCCTCGATCAAATTTGGCGCCGTTGCCGGGGAGTATCGGTTCTTGCCAAAGGTCATTAGTAGTTAGTTAGTGTCGTAGTTAGTATAGTTATTATAGTGTGTCGTGTCTGATTTAGGGTTTAGTAGTCAATTCTGATAACCGGTTGAAGTTGCACTGTTTGCTGTTTTGCTATTTTGTTGCAATTAGTGTATTTGATTGATTCTGTGGTTGCTAGTTCACATAGTTGTGGGTGGAATTTTTCCACGAAAATTTATATCCACACTACTTTTATCATATAAAAAGGTTTCGAGGCACCACGATCACTCAGATCATCACTGGTTGTGAGTTCCAGAAAAATTTTCCAAGTTTTAGCAGCACTTTCTTCAAATCGTCGCAACTTTTGACCCGTAACTCGGAATTTGACGAATTTTATATCAAATCGAAGGGAATTTTCTGAATAATCTGATTTTTCTCACTTTGTCAGAAAACTCCTTCGTCTGGATCCTGAAAAAGCCGTTTTACTATTTCTTTTTTATTTTACAAGTTTTATTTTCTTAGTTTTTGGTCTCTGATTTAATTGTTTGACTTGGTTCCCTTTTGAATTTTGTCCTCAAACTTTTTGTGGTATGTTTTCATGATTTTAGGGTGCTGAAAAAAATAAAGAAAAAAATTTTAAAAAATAAAAAAATTTTGTTGCCTATTTTGGTCATGTATATTAGTGACAGTTTGCTATGCTACATGGTGTTCTGTTCAGTACATGGCTAGGGGAAACCCAAGCTACTTGCATCCATATAACCCTGAAATTGATAGAACTTATCACAGACTAGTTAGACAAAATAGGAACCAGTCCATAGGTAGTGAGTCTATTGAGTCTTTACATAGTGAGTCTGCTTCTTTTTCTTCTATTCCTATAAATTCTGATTCTTATTCTGATTATTCTGAAAATATGGCTCAACCTCCACCACGTGAGAGGACATTGAGGGAGCTGGCTGCACCTGATTTCACTATTGAAGATTTGTGCATCCAGTATCCCGATGACCCGTATGAGCTAAGGTCTGGACTAATTCATTTGTTGCCCAAGTTTAATGGTCTTGCAGGTGAGGATCCTCATAAACATCTCAAGCAGTTCCATATTGTCTGTGCTACTATGAAACCACATGATGTGCAAGAGGATCATGTTTGTCTTAAGGCATTCCCACACTCCCTAGAGGGGCTAGCCAAGGATTGGTTGTACGATCTGGCCCCTGGTTCTATCACAGTTTGGGATGACCTGAAGAGGGCATTTTTGGAGAAATTCTTCCCTGCATGCAGAACAACAGCAATCCGAAAGGATATATCAGGCATCAGGAAACAAAGTGGAGAAAGTCTCTATGAGTATTGGGAGAGATTCAAGAGATTTTGTGCGAGCTGCCCCCACCATCAGATCTCAGAGCAGCTGCTTATTCAATATTTCTATGAAGGTCTCAACCTCATGGAGAGAAACATGCTTGATGCTGCAAGTGGTGGTGCCCTAGGAGACATGACACCTTTAGAAGCCAGAGTCAAGATTGAGAAGATGGCTTCCAATTGTCAACAATTCCATGCAAGGGGCAACAGCGATGCAATCATAGTGAGAGGAGTGAATGATGTTGGCACAAGTTCTGGTAAGGTTGAGAAGCTTGAACAGAAGATAGATTCACTTACAACTTTGGTCACTCAATTGGCCATCAACCAGAAGAAGTTGTCCCTGCCTGCTAGATTATGTGGCATATGCACATCCGCTGAGCACCCCACAGATGCATGCCCTTCTGTGCAGCAGCCCACGACTGGTGCTGACCAACCTGAGGCACATGCCGCCAACATCTTCAACAGTAGAAACCAGCAGCCACAGAACTTTGATCTCTCTACCAACAGATACAACCCTGGTTGGAGGAACCATCCCAACCTGAGATGGTCTGATCAGCAGCAACCTTCACAGGTTCAATTTCAGAACAATTCTAGACCACCATATGTACCTCCTCCAGTCCAGCAACAGAGACAACAACAGGCTAATTCTGCACCACCAGCTCCTAGTACTGAGCAGCAGCCTTCATTGGAAGAGCTGATGAAACAGATGACCATGCAAAATCTCCAATTCCAACAGGAAACTAGAGCATCCATTCAAAGACAAGAGGCCTCCATTCAATCTTTGACCAATCAGATGGGACAGATGGCAACATCAATCAACACTATGCAATCTCAGAATTCTAACAAGTTGCCATCCCAAACAGTGATCAATCCAAACCAGAATGTGAATGCCATTAGTCTAAGGTCAGGGAAGCAGATTGTCACACCCACACCAGAATCTGACCTCAACAAAGATGATCTAGTTTCAATCAACAAAAAGAGCCAAATGGTCGAGGAGAGTGAGCACACAAGTACCAGAAAATCCCATCCAGCTCAGCCTTCCACAAGCACAACACCTGCTGCTGCCCAACAACCACCCCCCATTCCTCTTCCTTTCCCACCAAGGGGGGTGACTCAAAGCAAGAAAACGGAAGAGATTGACAAAGAGATACTTGACACATTCAGGAAGGTGGAAGTCAACATACCCCTTCTTGATGCAATCAAGCAGATTCCAAGGTATGCAAAGTTCTTGAAGGATCTATGCACACACAAACGGAAGCTCAAGGGCAATGAGAGGATCAACATGGGAAGAAATGTCTCTGCTCTTATAGGTAAACCCGTCCCTCATATTCCTGAAAAGTGTAAGGATCCTGGAACTTTCTCTGTGCCTTGTATCATAGGTAATACTAAATTTGAGAATGCTTTGCTAGATTTAGGAGCATCTATTAATGTTATGCCTATGTCTGTTTTCAAGTCTCTTTCACTTGGACCCCTTCAACCTACGGCTGTGGTTATTCACTTGGCAAATAGATCTACTGCCTACCCCGCAGGTTTGATAGAGGATGTCCTGGTTCGGGTTGAAGAGCTTATCTTTCCTGCTGATTTTTATATTCTTGATATGGAAGAGGACACCTCTCGTAGTGCTGTCCCTATCATATTAGGGAGACCATTTTTGAAAACAGCCCGAACCAAGATAGATGTGCATGCAGGTACACTTTCCATGGAATTTGATGACAGTGTGGTTCGATTCAATATTTTTGATGATATGAAACATTTTTCTGATGACCACTCTGTTTTTCATGTTGACTTGATTGATGATCTGATTGATGAGCATGTTCTAGACTTTTTGCATGATTATGATTTGCCATCTTTCACTAGCTCATTTACTTGTTCTGCATGTTCTGATTCCGAAATGTGCACTGCATGCATTGAAATTGACCAGTTTTTAAATTCTGCTACTGCATCTGTTGATTCATATGATATAGATTCAGATCATGCTAACCCCATTTCTGTTTTGCATGAGTCTAATTCACTTGTTCAGGTGCAGGCGGCAGAATCCAATTCTGTTGCTCCTTTAGTTCCATCTGTGATGCAGGCACCTTTATTGGACCTGAAGCCCCTTCCTCCTCATCTCAAATATGCTTACTTGGAGGCTGAGCAGAAACTTCCAGTGATCATCTCTACCTCCCTTTCTGTTGATCAAGAGAAGAAGCTGCTGGATGTGATTAGAGCAAACAAAAGGGCAATAGGATGGACTTTGGCAGACATACCTGGTATTAGCCCCTCCATATGCATGCATCGGATTTTATTGGAGGATGGGGCTAAACCAGTGAGACAACCCCAGAGACGGTTGAACCCTCAGATTCTTGATGTGGTGAAGAAAGAGGTCACCAAGCTACTACAAGCTGGCATTATCTACCCCATTTCAGACAGCACTTGGGTAAGCCCGGTTCAAGTAGTTCCCAAGAAGTCTGGGGTGACAGTTGTCAAAAATGAGAAGGATGAGCTGATTCCCACTAGAGTGCAGAACAGTTGGAGAGTCTGCACTGATTATAGGAAGCTCAACCAGGCGACCCGCAAGGATCACTTTCCTCTTCCCTTCATTGATCAGATGTTGGAGCGCCTGGCAGGTAAATCTCACTATTGCTTCTTTAGATGGTTTCTCTGGTTATTTCCAAATCTGTATTGCACCAGAGGACCAACATAAGACTACATTTACCTGTCCTTTTGGTACATTTGCTTATAGGAAGATGTCTTTTGGCCTATGCAATGCTCCTGGCACTTTTCAAAGATGTATGACGAGTATTTTTAATGACTTACTTGAGCATTGCATAGAGGTCTTCATGGATGATTTTAGTGTATATGGTTCCTCTTTTGATGCATGTCTTGATAGTTTGTCTAAGGTGCTTAATAGGTGCATTGAGACTAACCTTGTCTTGAATTTTGAAAAATGTCATTTTATGGTAGAACAAGGCATAGTCTTAGGGCACATTATTTCGCATAAGGGCATAGAGGTTGACCCTGCTAAGCTGCATGTAATATCACATTTGCCTTACCCCTCTTGCGTGCGAGAGGTGCGTTCTTTTCTTGGCCATGCAGGTTTCTATCGCAGGTTTATTCAGAACTTTAGCAAGATAGACCTTCCACTATCCAACTTGCTTCAAAAGGATACCGCATTTGAGTTTGGAGACCAATGCAAGAAGGCATTTGATGAGCTAAAGAGAGCACTCACCACCACTCCCATCATCCAATCACCTGACTGGACTCTCCCATTTGAGCTCATGACCGATGCCTCGAATTATGCTTTGGGAGCAGTTCTCTCCCAAAGGGTTGGTAAGATGTCTCATGTGATTTATTATGCATCTAGGACTTTAGATTCAGCACAAGTTAATTACACCACAACTGAAAAAGAGTTGTTAGCCATTGTCTTTGCACTTGATAAGTTTAGATCATATCTATTAGGTTCTAAGGTTGTGGTGTATACTGATCATGCTGCTCTGAAGTATCTTTTGAAAAAGACAGATTCCAAACCTAGGTTGATTAGATGGATGTTGCTCCTCCAGGAGTTTGATCTTGAGATTCAGGATCGGAGTGGTGCACATAACCTTGTCACAGACCACTTGAGTAGAATAGAGAGAGAGGAGGATGCATTTCCTATCCGGGATGACTTCCCGGATGAGCAGCTTTTAGTTTTGCATGTTTCACATCCCCCTCCCCTTATTCCTTGGTTTGCTGATATTGTAAATTATATAGTTGCATCTGTTTTTCCACCCTTGGCATCCAAAGCTCAAAGAGACAAATTGAAGAGCGATGCCATGTATTATGTATGGGATGACCCCTATTTGTGGCGTTTTTGCAGTGATCAGGTCATTCGCAGGTGCATTCCAGACCAGGAGATCCAATCGGTTCTCCAATTTTGCCATGCTTCACCAGTTGGAGGCCACCTTGGCACTCAAAGGACAGCACGAAAGGTGCTGGATTCTGGATTTTATTGGCCTACCATCTTCAAGGATGCAAGCAAAATCTGCAGCTCATGTGAGCAATGTCAAAGGGCAGGAGGCACCCTATCTTGGAGGCAACAGATGCCGCAACAACCTATGTTGTTCTGTGAGGTGTTTGATGTCTGGGGTATAGATTTCATGGGCCCCTTTCCTGTTTCTTTTGGTTTTTATTATATCGTACTTGCTGTGGATTATGTATCCAAATGGGTGGAAGCTAAGGCCACCAGGACTAATGATGCTCAGGTTGTTGTAGATTTTGTCAGGACTAATATCCTTTGCAGGTTTGGCATACCTAGAGCCATAGTCAGTGATCAAGGCACACACTTCTGCAATAGATCCATGCAAGCTTTGCTCAAGAAGTATGGGGTTGTGCACAAAGTTTCTACACCATATCACCCCCAAACCAATGGGCAAGCTGAAATTTCAAACAGAGAGATCAAGCGGATTTTGGAGAAGATGGTGAAGCCTAATAGAAAGGATTGGAGCACACGATTGGAGGATGCTCTATGGGCCCATCGGACTGCTTACAAGGCACCCATAGGGATGTCACCTTATCGGGTTGTTTTTGGTAAGGCATGCCACTTGCCTGTGGAGATAGAGCACCGTGCATATTGGGCTGTGAAGCAATGTAACTTAGCTCTTGATCAAGCGGGTGAGGAGAGGAAGCTGCAGTTGAGTGAGCTAGATGAGATCCGTTTGGAGGCCTATGAGAATTCCAAGTTCTACAAAGAGAAGACCAAGAAGCTCCATGATAGCTCAATTTGCAGAAAGGAGTTCTTGGTTGGTCAAAAAGTGTTGCTCTACAACTCTAGGCTTGGAATCATGAGTGGAAAGCTCCGCTCTAAATGGATTGGACCGTTTGTAGTCACCCAGGTGTTTCCTTATGGCACTGTGGAGATCAAGAGTGAGTCCACAGACAAGAGCTTCAAAGTCAATGGCCACCGACTCAAGCCTTTCCTAACCTCTCCTACTTTGGATGATGCACCTGTGGAGGAAGCCTCATTGGTCGACCCCATTTTTGACCCACCATGATTTAGGGAGTCTTCTTTTCTCCTTCTTTACTACTTTTATTCCACTTGTCTATATCTGTCTGATTCTGCTATTTGTTTTCCATTGAGGACAATGTGTGATTTAAGTGTGGGGGGGGAGAGTAGTTTAGGTTGCATATTTTTGCTTTGATTTTTTTTAGGTTTTGCTAAGTTTTGGGCATTTTCTTGCATGTTTTTGCTTCATTTTAGTAGAGTCTTGGTATCTTGTGTCTGAATTCATGCATTTCTGTGTGTAAAGTTGCTTTTGATAATTAAGAGGTGGTAACACTGTGATAGAATTGTCCCTTTTGTGAGGATTTGAGCCTTAATTGTGGGTGGATTGCTATATATGCCACCTAATTTTTCTTTCATGTGTGATTGCACTCTGGATTACTTGCACTCTAGAACTTGACTTGACTCTTGTTGATACTTGATATTCCCATGCACATTTTGAAATGATTTAGGCATTGTTTTTTCTTGAATAAGCCACTAGCCATATGAGCCTACCTTGAATGAATTTATCCTTTGATAGCCCCTTTGAGCCTTTATATCCCTTTTCTTTGTTCTTTAGCTCATTACAAGCCTATGACTGAAAAACCATGATTGTCCTAACCTTAGGGAATGTTGGAGCTTTGGAATTGTTTTGGGAATGGGTATTAAGTAAGCGAGGGTGCTTTGTTCTTCATCTCTTGTGAGTTCTGGGTTTTGCCTCTATGGTCGGTGATGTAATTATGGATTTATCTCATTATGCCATTTTTATTGTTTCTTCTTTTCTTTCGTTCATGAAGTTCTGCAATGTAATGCAATTCAAAAAAAAAAAAAGAAAAAAAGAAAAAGAAGAAGAAGAAAAAAAATGGAATAAAAGGTTGATTGAGGCATGGAGGATTGGAATTAGAGGTTGTTGTTATGTTTACCATTTCATTCTGGGGTGGATTGTGCTTATTTTTTTACTTGTTCCCCATTGCTCCTCTATTCCCTGGGTTTTAGCTACATTTCCCATATTTTTATCCTACCTTGTCCTTGGCCCCATTACAACCCTGAAAAGACCTTTTGATCTTAATGTGCATGTGTGTTGATTGTTGATGTTAGAGGCTTGTCAAGCCTATGGTTGTGTTTATTTTTCATGATGTGCCTTGAGTGTAAACACTGATTAACCTTAAACACTTGAGTGTAAACACTATTGAGTGATCCTTGTGAGTTTCTATCATCTTTGTGACTACCCTCTTGATGTCATTGGTTTTCTTTGCATATTTGAAATAATTGGATGATGTTCATGAATGCCTTGATTCTTTGGTCCTTATTTTCTTCGTGTGCTCGATTTTGCCCATTTCTTTGCATTTCCTAGAATTCATTGTGAAGTATGTAATCTCTTAGGTTTGCATTCATTAGCTGTAGTAATCTTGTTGCATGATTCACTTTGGTGCATATTGATCTTCTCAGTCCTATTTCTTAGTTTTGCCCAGGAGTGCAAAAGGATAAGTGTGGGGGTATTTGATGAGCATTTTATTTCCCATTTTTCCTTGAATTATTTTACTCCTATTATTGATACTTGTTGCCTATTTGACATTGTTTAGCTTGATTTAGTGATTTAGAGTTTATTGGACTAATATTCTGAATATTGTTTAATTTGGGATTATTTAGCCTAATTAATTCTATTTCTATTTTCAGGTCATATTTGGCACAAGGGTTTTTTGGACATTTTGGGAATGAAGATTTAATGTTGGAAGAGAAGATATATGATGAAGTGAAGATTGTAATCTATCTTTAGGATTAGTTGAGATTTAGTTATATCTTTTAAGATTTAGATTTTATCTATAAGATATTTTTAGATTTAATTTAGAGATAAGCTTTCCTTAGGATTTGGGCCCATGATTTAGGCTCGTTTTGTGATTTAAAAAGCCAAATTCGTGTAAACCCTGGAGAGACCTTCCATTCACGTTTTTTTTACATTCTCTCTCTTAGAGAAGGCTTAGTTTTGCTCTCCAAGCTTGTGGTGGCTGCTAGGGTTTCTCTCTCTTCCCTTTTCTACACGTTTTTGGTATTTTTCTTCATGGAAGGCTAAACTCTTAGGTTAAATCCCTTTGGTAATGTATCACATACTCTTGAGGTTTTATTCTTAATGCTTTTTCGTTTTTATTCACTGTTTTCATGCTTATTGATATGTTATGGTTCGCTTAGTTCCATTATATAGAGATAATCCATGTGTATGAATGCTTAATTTATGCAAACTCGTAAAAACTCCATGCTTTGGCTTTTAATGCTTAATTAGAGGTTTGGGTTTTGGGGTGAGAATTGAATTTTCGCTTACTATTTAATTCTCACGAGTTGGACAGTGAAGAGGAAAGAAATTGATCTTTTGTGACCGATGATAGAGTTGTGAACGCGAGCCAAAGGGGTTTATCCGCTTTTCCTTATCTGTTTCTTCGTTTTGATTTAATTCTGTTTTGATTTCAATTATTCAATATTCAATACAAAAAAAAAACCCCCCCTGTTTTCTATGCATACTATGTGTTCGACCTTTTGCTTGATAAGATATTCCTTGGGAGACGACCTAGGAGTCACTTCCTAGTACTATACTTTAACTGTTTTTATTTGTATCGGGTACGGCCTCGATCAACAATTATTAACATGATTTCCACACAATCATTTACACATTTAGCATATGCTTATACTTTTAATTTTTCCAAGGAAATATTTATTCTTATTCCAACATAATATTCATTATCCTTTATAAAAATTCTAGATTTCCCATATAATTTAGCATAATACCAATTCTCACAACTTAAATAGCAATTATCACATATAAACACAAAATAACACATCCAATATTTTTATGCAATAACCATACCTAGGGTTTTTACTCTAATCTAACACATAACTCTTAGTAACCCACTATATACATAACACAACCTACCCCCTAGAATATGGTAACACAAACCTCCTTACCTCAAGTCCTTAGAGTTAGAGAGTGAATTTGTGCTTGGGGCACACTTGAATAATGGCCACAACTCAAAGGAGAGGGATGAACCTAAAATCAATACAATAAAGAGACAATTTATTAAGTTTTGCCCAAGAATCATGAGCGAAATTCGTGCCCCAACAAGGTTCTCCCTAGTGGGATGATTAAAGCTTCATGGGAGGAAGAGGGAGAGAGAGAAATTCGAGTTTTAAAGAGGGAGGAAGAGAAGAACACAAATACAAACACTTACTTGGATCAACAAGGAAGGAATTGATTGATGAAATTGGAGTGATTCCCTTGAGGATTGATCAATTGGAATGAGTGGACGTGTGCCCTAGAAGAGAGAGATTCGAATTTGGCATGAAATGAGGGAGAGAACGCTTTTATTTTTTTTCACTATCAGCAGCTTAATCGATTAAGTTGCAGGATTTTCAGCACCCCGACTTTGAACGGCCATAACTTCTTCGTTAACCGTTGGATCTTCCTGAAATTTTGACACATGCTTCCCCACATATCCTACTTCACATCCAACGGCGTAATTTGTGTTTAGAGTTGTAAATCTTTTATTTTGAATTTCCTAATATCCTATGTTATAAACCTAAGGTTGCATGCTCAATTGGCTAAGTTTCTAACTTATGCCCTAAATTCTTCTACCCTAGGACAATCACAGCATAGATTACACTATAAATTAAGTTTGGGATGTTACAGAAATCATTAGTATGTGAAGATAATATTTTTGCATAGCAATCCCTGTTTTAGGACTTAAAAATAATTATAGAAAGATTTTTGATGGAAAGGAAATAAAAATATTTATTTTTAATATTTTAGCTGAAACACTCGAGTCTTTTTGAAAAGACTCGAGTATTTTTCACAGTGTTGCACGAGTTAGTGCGTTTGGTGAGTCATCACTCGGAATACCTCTCGCGTTGACACGTTATCAACTCAGGGACACGACCATGGCTTCGTGTCGACTTGCATGAGTGATTAATCTGGCTATATAAACCCATGGTGTTGATGAATCAAACCATTTTGGCCAATTTGTTCTGAAATTCGAAGTTAGGGTTCCTGAGATCTTTGATTCGATTCTCTCTTGTTCTTGAGAATTGATAAGTGATTAATCATACACCAATACGAAGCTCACATCTCGAGCTTTGTATAGACACCAAAATTGTGAGCTGAGGGTTTTAGTGTTGGAAGAATTGAAGCTCGAAAGTGGGGGTTTGGTTGCTGTCAACTGGTTCTTGGAGCTTACTTTGATCTTCAATTGTGGTAAGCTCGTGAACTCTTTTGATTCCAAATTGGTTTTAATCTCTCATGAATGACTCACTCAAACCATGTGGTTTTTGGACTCTGCTCACATTGTTCTGCTCTTTGGTGGTTGAAGTGGTGTGTGCTAGTTTGGTGGCTGCTGTGTGGCTGCTGCTGTTCTAGGGTGTTTTGGAATTGGTCTAAGTGTTATCTTATTGTCCAAGGTATGGAAGAAGTCATTCATATTTCTAGGATTATAGATTGTGGATTTGATATGTGAATGTATGTGGTTTGGACCAAGACATGATTGCTGGACTTGGAGGTCTAGACATTCACTTGGTCACTTGATGAATAACCTGATTTATGGCTGAAATGAATTAATGAAATTAAGTAAAAGAAATCCATGAATCTTGGCTGAATTATAATTAATGAATTGAAGGAATTGCCTTTGGATGAAGCTAAGTCCTTCTTTGATTATATGCATGCTTGATTTGGACTTAGTTGTGATTTGAGAACTTGGAATTGAATCTGTTAGACTCAATCTTGTTATGCTGAAATTATAAAGTGGTGCTTAAGTGGATGAGCATTGGATCATGAGCATAAGGTTATGTAAAGGGTAAAGGTGATAAAACTTGTCCTTGATGTGGTATGTTTTTGGTTAGCTAATAATGAACCCTGAACAAGTTTGGAGCAAGTTCCATATGCTGCATGTAAGCTGTATCAAGATCGTTTTCATGTTAAAAATGTTTAGAATTGAATTTGGCATGTTGGGTTGATGAAAAAGTGATTTTATGCATAATTGGTGCTCAAATTCAATTCAGTATGTTATGATGTTAATTTTGTATTGGAACATGTTTATTATGCATTATGTTAGCTCTGTTGAGCATTGGTTTTGATTGAACTTGATTAGAATTGAAATTGGTATGTTAAAACTCAAGTTTTGGTGCAGTCTGTCTGTCAATACTAGAGTATTTGACTCGAGACTCGAGTATTCTAGACGCACCAGTGCAACTGGTACGCACCAACACTCGAGTCTCTGATTCAGAACTCAAGTATTGACTGATGCACCAAAGAACCTTCCAGATGAACCACTCGAGTCCTGCATGAATCACACGAGTCTTCTGGGTTGATGAACGACTCGAGTAGTTTGAGAAAACCTGAAACAGGAACTTTCTGGAAGTTGATAATTTACTCGAGTCTTTCCATAAACCACTCGAGTCTACTGGACAGTTTAAAGAACTACTCGAGTCTTTTAAATTATACTCGAGTCTTTTTGACCAAATGCTAAAGCATGCCATTTTCAATTAAGCCAAGTTTAATTGAATTAAAGAAGGATTGCAAGGAATGATATAGATGATTAATTTAATTACTATCCTTGAAGGATTTACTTATCTATTATTTTAGTTTCTAAATGAATTAAGTATGATGTTAACAAGTTAGAAAAGGAAAATCTTTATTCATCTAATTTATTGAGGATTATCTTCGGAACTTTGTTTTTGTTCTAATTGGTTTGATAATGTCTTCTGGAATATGATAAATAAATTATGAATAGTGCATGATGGTTGCATATGCCTAATGAATCATGTCTTGAGTATGACAATGGCACATGATTAATGAACAATTCTTTGAGTTTAACATCCGGATAAGTTGTCTAATGAGGAATGAGTTGTGGGGTAATCATCATGTTTTCTTTGGATTAAAAATGATCGTGACTGCATTGAGGATATAGAATGTCATTTATAATTCATGATCTGAGTATGATGTCGAGCAAGGGTTTGATAAATCATGATTGCGTCTACTTGATAATGAATGTCTTGGATCATAAGAAGTTAATGACTTAAAGGACATAGGTAGAAGTTATTACCTCTTGATGATAAGTGGAGCATGCCTAATGTATCAATCTAAGGATTGTGTATTTGATAATAAACGATTAAGTCTATTTAATAATTAATGTTTTGGAGCATAAAAGGATAATGATTTAAGGAGTATTAATGATAATGCAAGAATGGTGATTATTGCTGATTATGAAGATCTAATCCAAAAGTGTTGAGGCTTGTTGCTCCGATTTGGATACGTTAATGTTGGATAAGTGGAATCACCCCGATTCCTATATGTTGAGAATTAACTCCTACAAGAAGTCATTATACTTAAAGGATTCCGTATAGTACGGTGTGACCGCTATACGAAGACATGTGGAACGGTGTGGCCGCCATATGTGTGGTAAGTGTGATGGGTTTCCGTATAGAACGGTATGGCCGCCATATGTGTGTGATTCCATATAGTACGGTGTGGCCGCTATATGAAGGCATGGAACGATGTGGCCGCCATGTGTATAACGTGATGATTAATATGTGTTATGCATCTCATGCATGGTGTACAGGGAATTGTAAAACGAGTGAGGTGCATGCGGGATTGGAAACCATGTAGTATAGTGTGGCCGCTACATGACACGGTTGGAATGGTGTGGCCGCCATCGTAGAAATGACAAGGACCTAGAACTATTGGTGGACAATGGTTCAGGGATCATCCCCTTGAATCATTTTAGGATCGTGGTCGATGGGGTTCCAGTATAGAACGGTGTGGCCGCTATACATGTTGTGGAAACATCGAGCGCACGATTGCTCATCCCAGAGTGTTGTTTTTCTGGAAGAGTTGATTATGGAGAAATAATTTGAGAGACGTTCATGAATGGCATGAAAGATTAATGGTTATATCTATCATTGTTTAATAAAACACTTGAGCATGCATTTACTATATTGAATTAATATTTGTGATGCTTGTGTTTGACCAATCATCTAATCTGTTTACGCGATATGACAAGTGACTTACTCTCATCTACCATGTTTGTGGTGGTAGGTTCTTTCAAAGGACAGGACTGAAGCCACTCCTTTAAGAGTGAAAGTTGATTAGAAGGAACAGCCAGGATGATGTCTCGTTGTAACACCCTATATAATAATTACCCTTAAACCCGAAAATTAGGATTTAAAATTTTCTTTTAAAATGAATATGATGAATTACCAAAGTAATATTTCCTTTCATTAATACAAAACATCAGAGTTATAAGCGGGAGACTTCATACATCATTAAATAAAAGTTAAGGAACATAGTTACACCAAGTTTATTAATCCAAAAATACAAAATAGTATTTTAGCTCGGCCAACTGGCCGAGACTCATACAAGACACATTTTCCGACTCTAATGACTTACTCTCCCTGTGAGGGAGAGTGAACCTGCTCGGCCGGGGACTGCGTCTGCTCGGGCTCAGTACCTGAAAAATGGTAAGGAGGTGAGCATTACATAGAACTTAAATAAGCAGTTTCTAACATGACATACCGAACTACCAAGCCAAACACAAGTAGCCAATTAGCATATAAATAACAAGTAGTCAAACCATATATCACATGCATACATCATCACTTAGCTCGGTTCACATCATGCACTCTCATTTAGCTCGGCTCACATCATAATCCAGTTTATCCATTACCTATTAGTTATACCTCGGTTCATCCGATTAATTCCCCTTATACCCTTTCCTACATTCTTACACTCGGTTTCTCGGCCACTAATCTCTTACCTCTGTAAACCATCTCTATCTCGGATTCATTACTCATTATTCCACTTTTACATATCTTACAATCTTTTACTCTTCTCGGATGCATACACCCAGTGCATGTCTTACACCATTTAAGGTCGGATATCGGAGTGTCCATAACTGTGAGTACCCAGTACCCGTCTTACAGCTGCACATACCCAGTATGCGTCTGACGCGATCAATGCACGCACCCAGTACGCGTCTTCTATGACCAGGAGCACTACCGCCGATCATTCTATGGAGTTAGGAGTGTCCATAACTGCGAGCACCCAGTACCCGTCTTACAGCTGCGCATCTCGGCGTCTTACGCGATCAATGCACACACCCAGTACGCGTCTGCTATGACCAGGAAGACATCCCACCGATTCCGTGCTTGGAACCTTGTGTGAATCATAACTGCGAGTACCCAGTACCCGTCTTACAGCTGCGCATACCCAGTATGCGTCTGACGCGATCAATGCACGCACCCAGTACGCGCCTGCTATGACCCGATCACACAACCATTTCTCTTTAATTCCTATTACCTTTTTAACCATTTCATTAGCTCGGCCTCTCTCGGCTCACCCCGTTATTCATCTCTTTAGCTCGACCTCTCTCGGCTCACCCCTTTAACCATTCCCCTTTTCCATTAACATTTCTCATTACCTGACTTATTACTCTATCTCTCCTACTTTCCATATTTACCATTTTCTCATACCCATTCTCAACCTCTCTTAGCTCGGCCACAGATATAAAGAACAATTATCAAAGCTCATAAACACTTATACCACAACAACAAAATGAATAAAGCATTTAACCAGTCTAGCATGTAAATATAAGCATATAACCGAAAATAATGTTCCCTCTTCACCTAAAATTCATGTTTCTAGTTCATTCATTGGTTCCCATTACCCCTTTTTACCTTTTCTCTCTAATATTAACCTATATCCATTCCCTAATCTAACACCCACTCTTAGAACCCGTTATGAACACCCTAGAAACCCAAACTCAAGTAGAGGTAACACTCACTCCTTACCTCGAACCGTGAGAGATAAGAGTTGAGAGTTTGAGAATGGCTTTCCTTGATGCTTGACCTTGTGAGCTTCACGCTTCTTAAATCCTTTCCTCCTTGCTGCCACCACCACACCACAACGGCCCAGGGAGGCGTCCGAAACGGGAAGAAGAAGAGAAGGAAGGAGGGTCTCCAACCGGTGAACCTTGGTGGAAGAGAGGGATGTTCGTGAGTGAGAAGAGAGAAAGAAAATATGTTGGGGGTTTGTGTGTTGCTGGAACTTCAAAGAAGAAAATGAGAGAGAGACGAAGGAGAAAAAGAATGAGAAGTATAGTGTTGTGTGTTGTGTATTTGGATTTTCTTTTATTCATTTAGGGGAAACATTTGTGTGGTTCTCATTGGAGGCTTCTTTGAGAAGTCAAAACACGTGGATAGGATTCATTGGCTTCTAGAGGAAGCAATGAATAGTGACTTGAAAAGGACATAAAGCAATGATAGTGACATAAAGTGAATGGTAGTACATAGTACGGACGGGGCGATACCCGATGGGCCAACAGCTCAACATGAGCTGTCACGGAGGGGCTAGGATACGTCGGCTTCGGTATATAGGAACAATAGTAGTCCGAGCTTCCTTATCAGATAATAATATGAGGTGCGCTGAGGTCAGCTAAACCGAGCTTGACAACGGGTTCCGCGCTTGGTTCCCATCTAGCTCGACCGGGATCGGTCCGAGGTCCAATACTTACATACTAGGTCAGCCTATGCTTCCTATTACTTCACTACCCTTATACAATTTCTACGGCCTAATCCTATCCTTAAATAAATATTTATATTATTTTATAATTTTATTATATTACTTTTAATTTCTAGGATGTTACATTCCTCTCCCACTTATAGGAATTTCGTCCTCGAAATTTAGTCGGCATTGAACAGTTGCGGATATGACTGCTTCATCTTCTCCTCGAGTTCCCAAGTAGCTTCCTTCACATCATTCTGATTCCAGACGACCTTGACCAAAGAGATTTCCTTCCCTCTGAGCCGTCTGACTTGGTTGTCCTCAACTCGGACTAGAAGAACTTCGAAAGTCAAGTTGTCTTTTAGCGGCAGCTCGTCCGTTGCTATCACATGTGAGGGGTCATGAATGTACCTCCTAAGTTGCGAGACATGGAACACATCACGGATTTTAGAAAAGTGCGGAGGTAGAGCAATTCTGTAAGCTACTGGTCCGACCTTCTCCGATATCTGGTATGGTCCGACAAACCGAGGGGTCAACTTCTTTGACTTGATAGGTCGACCAATACCCATTACAGGGGACACCCGAAGGAATACATGATCTCCCTCAACAAAGTTCAAGGGTTTTCTTCTTTTGTCGGCATAGCTCTTCTGTCGGTCTTGTGCTGCTTTCATTTTTCCTTGTATCATTCGAATCTTCTCGGTTGTCTCATGCACAATGTCGGGACCAATCAACAAGTTTTCTCCTATCTGGAACCAACATAACGACGTCCGACATTTCCGACCATACAATGCTTCGAAAGGAGCCATTCCTATACTTGAATGGAAACTGTTGTTGTAGGTGAATTCGACCAAGGGCAGAAGTGCTTCCCAACTTTCCGACTGTTCAAGCACACATGTTCTCAGCAAGTCCTCAAGAGTCTGAATGGTGCGCTTGGATTGCCCGTCGGTCTGAGGATGATAAGCTATGCTAAACCTCAACTTTGTACCCATGGCTTGCTGTAAACTCTGCCAAAATCGGGATAAGAAGCGAGGATCACGGTCCGACACTATGCTGCTCGGAACACCGTGAAGTCGAACAATGTCCTTTATGTACAGTTGCGTCAGCTTCTCTAGACTGTACTTCATGCTGATCGGCAGGAAATGAGCACACTTTGTAAGTCGGTCCACCACAACCCAAATGGCTTCCTGCCCCGACCATGTTCTTGGTAGACCCGACACAAAATCCATCGAAATGTTGTCCCACTTCCATTGCGGAATCTCCAAAGATTTGAGTAATCCTCCTGGTTTCTGATGCTCGATCTTGGCTTTCTGGCATGTCAAACATCGAGACACATAATCCGCCACATCGGTCTTCAACTTCGGCCACCAAAATAGCCTCTTCAAATCCTGATACATCTTTGTGGCTCCTGGGTGAAGACTCATCTTCCTTTTATGAGCCTCTTCCATTAACTCTCTTCGGACTTCAAAGTCCATAGGAATGCAAACTCGGCCCCGGAATCGTACGAGACCATCGGGTCCTTTAGTGAAGTCGGGTTCATCCTTGTCTCCTGCTCTTTCCAGTAGTTTCTGGAGTTCTAAGTCGGCAGCCTATCTTTCCTTGATCAATCCCACAAAATCATTTGTTACTTGCAGCATTTCCAGCACCACACTATTTTCCTTCTTCCGTATGCCGAGGTTAAGATCGCTAAAGTCCTGCATCAACTGCATCTCTCGGACCATCATATTGCTCATATGAAGGCTTTTCCTGCTTAGAGCGTCGGCCACAACGTTGGCTTTTCCGGGATGATAGTGCAAGTTGAAATCGTAATCTTTCAAAAATTCCACCCATCTGCGCTGTCTCATGTTCAGTTCCTTCTGGTCGAACAAATAGCCGAGACTCTTGTGGTCACTGAACACCTCGAATTTCGTGCAATACAGGTAGAGTCTCCAAATCTTAAGGGCAAACACCACGACTGCCAATTCAAGATCATGGGTGGGGTAATTCTGCTCGTGTTGCCAAAGTTGCCGAGAGGCATAAGCCACCACTTTTCCCTGTTGCATCAACACACAGCCGAGACCCTGCTTCGAGGCATCACAAAATACGTCAAAGGCTTTGGTCGGATCGGGCAAAATCAACACGGGCAAACTCATCATCCTTTTCTTTAGCTCTTGAAAGCTCTGTTCGCACACTTCGGACCACTGGTAAGGGGTATCCTTTCGGGTTAACGAGGTCAAGGGTAGAGCTAGTTTAGAAAATCCTTCAATGAATCTCCTGTAATACCCTGCAAGACCAAGGAAACTCCTGATCTCGGTTACCGAGTTGGGTCTCTCCCACTTGAGTACAGCTTCTACCTTGGAGGGATCAACCGCAACACCGTGCTCGGATATCACATGTCCGAGGAAGTGAACCTCTTTGAGCCAAAAACTGCACTTAGAAAGCTTGGCGTAGAGTTCCTTGTCCTTCAAAACCTGCAACACCGTTCTCAAGTGCTGCTTATGTTCATTCGGACTCCGAGAGTAGATGAGGATGTCGTCGATGAAGACTATCACAAACGAGTCTAGATAGGGTCGGAAGATCCTATTCATGTAGTCCATAAAGATGGCAGGGGCGTTGGTCAGTCCGAAGGGCATAACCACATACTCAAAATGCCCATATCTCGTCCTAAAAGTTGTCTTCGGAATATCTTCATCTCGGATACGGATCTGGTGGTATCCTGATCGGAGGTCTATCTTTGAGAATACCGACGCTCCCTTAAGTTGGTCTAACAAGTCGTCAATCCGAGGTAGGGGATATTTGTTCTTTACCGTTACCGCGTTGAGCTTTCTATAATCAGTGCACATTCTGAGGCTACCATCTTTCTTTTTAACGAACAGGATTGGAGCTCCCCAAGGCGACACGGTTGGCCTGATCAGCTTTTTGGCCAAGAGCTCTTCCAGTTGTTTCTTAAGCTCTTCTAGTTCGGGAGGTGCCATTCTGTACGGAGCAATTGAAATTGGGCCAGTTCCTGGAATGAGGTCTATACTAAACTCTACTTCTCTTCTCGGCGGTAAGCCTGGCATTTCGTCCGAGAAAACCTCTGGGAATTCTCCGACTACAGGAATCTGGTTTATGGTCGGTTCCTCTGTCGTCTCTAACTTTGCAACAGAAGAGCCACTAAAGATGACAGTTTTCTCTCGACAGTCGAGGAGGACATGGTGTTGAGACATCCAGTCCATGCCGAGGATAATATCTAGTTTGGTTAAGGGTAGGCAAATCAAATTGACTTTAAACTCTCTTCCTAATACTTGGATAGGACACTCTAAACACATTTGAGAAGTGATTACAGAAGAATTGGTTGGGGTAGAAATGGATAACTTATAAGGCATTTCTACAGGGGATAGTTTTAGTTTGTTCACACAGTCAAGGGAAACGAAAGAATGTGTGGCTCCACAATCAAATAACACGGCACATGGAATACTGTTTACTTGACAAGTACCTCGGATCAGCTCGTCGGCATCAGTCACCTCTTCACCATCCATGGTATAAACCTTGCCTCTCTGCATCGGTCGGTTAACACCGGTCTGATTAGCCTTGGTCACTTTGACCTCTTCTTTCACAATGTTCTCGGTACACCAAGCTGCAAAATGACCAGGCTTGCCACAGCAAAAACAGGATCCTCTTGCTCTGCTCGGATCCAGACTCCAACATTCTCCCTTGTGCTGCTTTCCACAGTGCTGACATATCGGATAGGGACCAGGGACAACCACCATCTGACCACCACTCCTCGGAGCTGTTGACATTCTGGAGATCGGATTCACATAGGGAGCAGATCTCTAAACAACTCCTTTTCCTCGGATTGGACCCACTACTTTTTGTGCCGACCTGCTTCGCTTTCCGTCGGCTTTCCTTTTGAGCCCCTTCTCATAGGTGCTGGCCATGTTCACCAATTGCGAGAGATTAGCCATGTTCTGATACTCGAATGCGAGCCGAATATCATCACAGAGTCCAGACTCAAACTTGATGCACTTGGTACGTTCATCGGCATCTCGGTAGCTTCCAGAATAACGGATCAAATCCTCGAACTGAGCGGCATACTTTCCGACACTCAAGTTCCTCTGCTCCAGCTTGAGAAACGCAAGTTCCTTCTCTCTCCTGACATCTTCGGGAAAATACTTTCCGAGAAATCGAGTTCGGAATAGATCCCAAGTAATGGCTTCATTAGCCGCTTCCAGTCCACAGCTCTGCTGCTCCCACCAGTGCTCGGCTTTACTCGCCATCACAAATTCAGCTAACCTCACCCTGTACTCATAGGGCGGTTGCAGAGATCGGAAAATCTTCTCAATGTCCTTGAGCCATCTCTGAGCTCCATCTGGATTATAACCCCCTTCAAACCGAGGTGGTTCGTTCTTCCGAAATCGGCTCATCCAGTCGATCTCGACCGGAGCCGGAGGTTGAGGCTGAAGGGCTGCAGCTACAGCTGCTGCGGCTGCGGCGATGTTCTGAGCGAGGTTCTCAGCTTGATTCTGCTGAGCCTGCGCTTGGTTCTGCTGCAGTTGAACCAAAGTTTCCAACACGGCAGCAATTCGGTCGTTATCGGCTCTTCTCCCAGCCATGCTGCTCGGTCATGGAGAGAAAGCCAATTAACCACCGAAAACTAAGGATATATATATATATATATATCAACATATACTTCTATAAGCTCTATTGTCTAACTTAGACTTCTAGACTTTACTTATTTGTCACTCTCTTGGTGAGTAACCACTGGAGTCCTTTGCAACTCCATTAGGCCGAGGAGAAACTGCTCTGATACCAAAAATGTAACACCCTATATAATAATTACCCTTAAACCCGAAAATTAGGATTTAAAATTTTCTTTTAAAACGAATATGATGAATTACCAAAGTAATATTTCGTTTCATTAATTCAAAACATCAGAGTCATAAGCGGAAGACTTCATACATCATTAAATAAAAGTTAAGGAACATAGTTACACCAAGTTCATTAATCCAAAAATACAAAATAGTATTTTAGCTCGGCCAACTGGCCGAGACTCATACAAAACACATTTTCCGACTCTAATGACTTACTCTCCCTGTGAGGGAGAGTGAACCTGCTCGGCCGGGGACTGCGTCTGCTCGGGCTCAGTACCTGAAAAATGGTAAGGAGGTGAGCATTACACATAACTTAAATAAGCAGTTTCTAACATGACATACCGAACTACCAAGCCAAACACAAGTAACCAATTAGCATATAAATAACAAGTAGTCAAACCATATATCACATGCATACATCATCACTTAGCTCGGTTCACATCATGCATTCTCATTTAGCTCGGCTCACATCATAATCCAGTTTATCCATTACCTATTAGTTATACCTCGGTTCATCCGATTAATTCCCCTTATACCCTTTCCTATATTCTTACACTCGGTTTCTCGGCCACTACTCTCTTACCTCTGTAAACCATCTCTATCTCGGATTCATTACTCATTATTTTGTAACACCCCGCATTTTTCCCGTACGTGCGTAAACGAATTCGTTTAAAATAAACCTTGAGTTTTGCTTTCAAAAGAATTTTTCTAAAAAGAATTATTTATGATTTTATTCAAGAATGATTTCTTTATGGAAAGGACTTGCATTTTGATTGATGAACTTTGAGAATGCAATTTTTAGAATTTTCTGGAATTATTTACAAATTGTATTCCTGGAAATTTTGGAAAATGAATTTTTATAAAACCATGATTTCTGAAAAGCTGATGACTTTAAATAAAATTATCTTCTGGGAATTTTCTATTTGTACGAAAAACTTGGTTTTTAAAGGATTTCTAATTATGTGTTTTGTGTAGATGATTGTTTCACTTTGAAAAGAATTTATGTTTTTCCTAGGATAATAATGTGTCTTCGTAGGAGATTAAATCAATTGCCATGATATAGAATTAATTTACAATGTATGCTCATCATGATATGTGTTTGATTTAGTGTAGCTTAAAAATAAATAGGTGTGTGTATGTGTGTGAATGTGTTGCGGTTGGGCTTATAGGTGTACATGACTTTTGAAAAGGTTGCATAAATCACATTAACTAATGACCATGATGCCTTGACTAATTAAGATTAGGAAATGAAAATGAAAATGCATGAGGTGTGGACATGTGTGTGCTACGGTGTGGGCTTGTATGAGTGCCACGATGATGAGTGAGTGTGAGTGGGATAGGACCTTGACTTTAGGGTAGAAAAGAGAAGAGTGGAAGTGACCATGCATGATGAAGTCTAGCCCTTGCCTAAGAACCTTGCCATGCAAAATTTTAGAAACCCAATCTTGTCCTTCCTTGTAGTGCTTTGGCCGAACCCCAACTCAAGGGCAAAGGGGGCAAACTCGTTAGCCCTCAAATCTACCTTGCCTTGGTTCCTTTCTCACATTTCATTCCCTTTCCCTTCACTCACATATCCAAACACTTTCTTAGGGATCATCACACCCTTAGAAAAGAAAAGAGAGCAAGAGAAAGAAGGTGTGGCCGTAGGAAACAAGAAGGAGGGAGAAGGAGAATTAGACCAAGACTTTGAGTTTCCTTGGAGATCAAGACCCTTAGGAGTTAGAAGACCAACTTCCTTGGTAGGTTATGTGAAGATCAAGAGAAAACCATGATAATTAGATTTTCTTTTGGATTTGTAGCTTTTCTTTTCTTTTCCTTTTCATTGTATGTTTATCTTCATGAGTGCAAGTGTGACTTAGCTTTAATTATGGACTTTTTAAATTGATTTGTAATAAGTGGACTCATGGACTCTTTAAGCTTCGGTTATGGCTTTCTTTAGGTAGATCTTGATGATTTTCAAAACAAGCTTCTAAAGGATCTAACTTATTATTTGAGATTTTGAGAAAACTAAAATGAAGGCTTCGTGCATGTTGAATTCATCCTCTTAAACCGTGAACCGTGAGGTTTTTATGAAAAAGATTAGTAAATAATTTATGATCTAGGTTTGATGCCTTGCATGTTGATTTCTTGTGTGCAACCCGTAACCTATGTGTATATATTTGAATAATTGCTTAACAATTTCATGATCAAAGTTCGTTTAAGAAGAAAATAGAGATTTTTAGCTTTGCATGTTGACCTTGTGATGATTTTGGTTGACCTTTGTGTGTGCATGCATTAATTCATGTTTGATGATTAAAAGTTAGGACTTTGAGGCTTTGCATGTCAAGTTTCAAATGAAAAAGGCTATATATTTCTTTGAGTATGTCTCGGCCTAGTAGAAATAAATAGGATAATGGACTTTAAAATGATTTCTCTTCTTGTGAGCATGATTTGATCTAAAGATTTGTTTTATATTTGTGGTGTTGATATGAAGGCCATTCGGCCATGAGTGCTAAAAATGTGTTGGTGCATGATTTTTGGGTGCATGTATGCATTAGAGAAAGATTTAGTGACCTTGGGTTCATGCATGTTATTCTTTTAGAAGATTAAGTTATGAACCACGTTTTTATCAAAAGGTTTAAAGAAAACCTCATAATGGTTCATGCATGTTGGCATGATTAAATGGTGATGTGTGATCTGTATGATTTGCCTTGATTAATTATCTTTAGTATGTCAAAAAGTAGACTAAAATTCTTGTCTTATGTGTGGTAACATTCGGCCTTGAGGTAGGAAAATAGGGGAGTGAGTTTAATCATCATTTAGGATGTATGAAGACCTTAGGCTAAGACTAGCTTAAGTTAAAAGCAAAAAGTGCATGCATGAAATAACCAATTTAAAGGAAAATAAAATAAATCTTTGAAGTAATTTGTAACTTTAATTGTTGTTTTGATTGGCATTAAGAAAATGAAATTGAAGTTGCTAAATTTTCCTATGATACTCACGGTTCCAGCTTTGAAAGAAATGAAATAATTTCATTGTTTGATGTCTTTGATTATGTGTTATGTTTTACAAAATTCGGTTAATGCATGTTTAAGTATTTAAAATGATTTTTCCTTTCAAAATGACCCAGGAGATTGATTATATTCTATGTTATGTTTGACACAATAATATGTTCATTCTTTTATCCTTTCAGATCTGGAACTAGAATAAATAAAATTGATTAAATTGATTTTCATGATGTTAATTCTGTGATTTTAAGATTTAGAAATAATTAGTAATTAGGAAATGATTAATCATAGACAATTCGGTTTTTGTCATGGAAATTAAGTTGAACCATTTTCCTATACATGCTTGAACATGTGTGTTGATGTTTTAAGTAGTTGTTTTCATGAAGCTTAAGAGTGTTTTACAGACGAATGTTTTAAATTAAGAATTTAATGATGAAAGAAAATTTATTTCTCAATTGTTTTCAAAAGTTTTTCTCCAGAATTGTTTCTTTTGGATTTGAATCGAATTTGAAGATTTTGGACAAGGATAAAAAGTTTTCAAAAGAGAAATTGTTTTCAAAATGAATTCAATGAATATATCGAAAACGTTTCTAACGCACGGGAAAAATGTGTTAGCTCGAGCGACGGACGCAAAGGGAAAGGAGACGAGGATAATAATCGGGAACCCTGGAGAGCTTTCGGAGGATCATCATCAAGGTGAGAGAGGGGCATTCCCTTAAGACGCCGTGGTAATTAGGTAACATATTAAGGCTTCCAATCATCTCAAAGATTGGACTCCAATCTCATTTAGCGTAGTGGTGTATGTGATAGCGCTTGTTTGCTTGGTCTAGCTATCCACCCGAACGACTGAGATTGGTTTATAAGAATGATGATATGTTTTCTGATTGTTCATGTGTGCTATTTACCTATTTTATGATTCGCTCACTTGTTATAGTTATGTGATATTAATGGGAATCATTCAATTGTGTGTTAGTAAAGAAGTTATGAAAGTAATAAGCTAGATGTGAAAGGAAAAGAATAATGGATTCAAATAATGAGAATAAGTGACGAGAATGAATGGCTAGGGATTTATAGGGTAATTGGAAATTTGGAAATTCGGAAAAGGATGTGAGGAATTGCTGATGCTGTTGAGCTCGAGGTGGCGAGAAGGACCCTAGTGATGTTGCTGCATCACCATTGGCGAGGAGAACAATGATGGCATGTTTAGTTTCAATTGGTTTGGAATAGTGATGCTGACATTGATGAGAGCAATGTGCTGTGATTGAGAAAGAGAAAGATGATACGACGATGTTGTGATGATTCAAGTGATGCTAAGTGAGTATTAGGGGGATTAGATGCGTACGGTTAGCGATCGGGTCTCATTGAAGGGATGCACTAAGGATGAACCGATCATTAGGACTAAGCCGTAATCTAAAATCTTTAAAAGACTATTAAAAGACATTTATAAATGCGGTGAGGCATGAGTGTCGAATCGAAGTAGTGGAGAGGAAGGAACGATAGGTATCTGCGGATACTTAGGAAGAGATTGCATTAGGGGAGGACGATGACGGTGAAACGTCAATAAGTCTAGAGTATGTTTCTAGGCAGAACGAACTCCACATGTGGCGCACTAACGTCGTGGGGACTGGGTCTAATGCCGTGGCAAGTTCTGCGGGCCCACTAGAAACATACTGTCGCCCCCTAGATTGCAAATCGAGAACAGTGAGAGGGACTGGAACGGGGCATTGTGTTTGCCACTGCGTGGACAGTGAGCCTTGTTATATTTGATATGAATTGAGGACGAGATCCTCCTGGTCTGGGACCATTATGTATTGTTACAGCTGTCGTGCCCGCGTGGTAAAGGTCCTGTACTCCTGTTTGCTTCCGAATAGGTTGGGAGGTTGACCGAGGAGATGTAGACGTGTGCGAGCACAATGATGTTTCCCCCTCATCATTGATGCTAATCGAATTGACAAGACTTAAAGAACCAAGATGCTCCAAAGATAAGTATAGCAATGATGATAATAATAGTAATGATAATAGTGATGATGATTCTAAGTAACAACGGGAACGGATGGAGTATTTGTGATGTGGAACCTTAAGGCATACGTGGAGGGTGTGAATGAGAAATGAAAAGAAGTACTGAGATTGAGAAGGGATATTGAGGAATCTGTGAGAACATTATTGTCTTTGAGTAAACGAATGTATGTTTATGTTTTCACTCTGATGATAATTAAGTGTCGTTTTGATTATGCTTTATTGGTGGTTGGCTTTACTTTGTTATATTTATTTTGCCTTAGTATTTACCTAATGTAATCCCACATAGTCGACATTGTCGTTTTGGGTAGCTCACTCTCTCTTTCTCCTACAATTCTATTATGTATGAAAATGTGCGGATCCTAGATGGACAACATTGCGAGATATCAGCGGTTTAGGGAGATCGGAGCCCTACCAGTAAGAGGAGATGACAATGCTATGTCGGCCTACGTGGTATTCTTTCTAAGGATTCAGCGTAGACGCGTGGAACTTGCCGGAAGAGTCACTCCCTTGGATACAGAGACTAACAGAGCGCCGGATGAAGTTACAACAGAAATCACTAAAGAGGCAGAGGAGGAGGACGAGTGACAAGAGCGAGTAGAATATGACGACATTTGGCTCTACTATGTTGTAACCCCAAACCAGATTATGCTAAGTACTGATGTTTTGAAATCAAATCAAATGGGGTGTTTATGTGAACTACGTTTTGGAAAACGAGTTTCAAAGTGCAATGTCCCGTGACATCTCGATTTGAAACTTGACGGGTGGCATGCCTTGAGAACGTAATGTTATATATTTCGATTTCAAATTGAAAATGTTCTCATGAGTGTGTAACTCTTGAAAAAAAATGGCCCCTAATTTTCACTTAAAATGACTATGGTTTTCAAGTTGTCAAATCGGGGTGTTACATATTCCACTTTTACATATCTTACAATCTTTTACTCTTCTCGGATGCATACACCCAATGCATGTCTTACACCATTTAAGGTCGGATATCGGAGTGTCCATAACTGCGAGTACCCAGTACCCGTCTTACAGCTGCACATACCCAGTATGCGTCTGACGTGATCAATGCACGCACCCAGTACGCGTCTTCTATGACCAGGAGCACTACCGCCGATCATTCTACGGAGTTAGGAGTGTCCATAATTGCGAGCACCCAGTACCCGTCTTACAGCTGCGCATCTCGGCGTCTTACGCGATCAATGCACGCACCCAGTACGCGTCTGCTATGACCAGGAACACATCCCACCGGTTCTGTGCTTGGAACCTTGTGTGAATCATAACTGCGAGTACCAAGTACCCGTCTTACAGCTGCGCATACCCAGTATGCGTCTGACGCGATCAATGCACGCACCCAGTACGCGCCTGCTATGAACCGATCACACAACCATTTCTCTTTAATTCCTCTTACCTTTTTAACCATTTCATTATCTCGGCCTCTCTCGGCTCACCCCGTTATTCATCTCTTTAGCTCGGCCTCTCTCGGCTCACCCCTTTAACCATTCCCCTTTTCCATTAACCTTTCTCGTTACCTGACATATTACTCTATCTCTCCTACTTTCCATATTTACCATTTTCTCATACCCATTCTCAACCTCTCTTAGCTCGGCCATAGATATAAAGAACAACTATCAAAGCTCATAAACACTTATACCACAACAACAATATGAATAAAGCATTTAACCAGTCCAGCATGTAAATATAAGCATATAACCGAAAATAATGTTCCCTCTTCACCTAAAATTCATGTTTCTAGTTCATTCATTGGTTCCCATTACCCCTTTTTACCTTTTCTCTCTAATATTAACCTATATCCATTCCCTAATCTAACACCCACTCTTAGCACCCGTTATGAACACCCTAGAAACCCAAACTCAAGTAGAGGTAACACTCACTCCTTACCTCGAACCGTGAGAGATAAGAGTGGAGAGTTTGAGAATGGCTTTCCTTGATGCTTGACCTTGTGAGCTTCACACCTCTTAAATCCTTTCCTCCTTGCTGCCACCACCACACCACAATGGCCCAGGGAGGCATCCGAAACGGGAAGAAGAGAAGGAAGGAGGGTCTCCAACCGGTGAACCTTGGTGGAAGAGAGGGATGTTCGTGAGTGAGAAGAGAGAAAGAAAATATGTTGGGGGTTTGTGTGTTGCTGGAACTTCAAAGAAGAAAATGAGAGAGAGATGAAGGAGAAAAAGAATGAGAAGTATAGTGTTGTGTTTTGTGTATTTGGATTTTCTTTTATTCATTTAGGGGAAACATTTGTGTGGTTCTCATTGGAGGCTTCTTTGAGAAGTCAAAACATGTGGATAGGATTCATTGGCTTCTAGAGGAAGCCATGAATGGTGACTTGAAAAGGACATAAAGCAATGATAGTGACATAAAGTGAATGGTAGTACATAGTACGAACGGGGCGATACCCAATGGGCCAACAGCTCAACATGAGCTGTCACGGAGGGGCTAGGATACGTCGGCTCGGTATATAGGAACAGCAGTAGTCCGAGCTTCCTTCTCGGATAATAATATGAGGTGCGCTGAGGTCGGCTAAACCGAGCTTGACAACGGGTTCAGCGCTTGGTTCCCATCTAGCTCGACCGGGATCGGTCCGAGGTCCAATACTTACATACTAGGTCGGCCTATGCTTCCTATTACTTCACTACCCTTATACAATTTCTACGGCCTAATCCTATCCTTAAATAAATATTTATATTATTTTATAATTTTATTATATTACTTTTAATTTCTAGGATGTTACATTCGTCATCCGGATCCTTTTGCAGAAGGATCGAGTTGTGAAGACCAATGCTCTGGGTGTAAAAAGGGTTTTTGGGGTTTTGTATTATATATGTTTTACACTCAGACTATTTTGTAAAGGAAATGTTACTCTTATGAAAAGTACTTTTGGTTTTCACACTCTTTATGGAAAAAGTTTTTGTCAACCCGTATTTTATTTAATGGTCCAATTTTTGGGGCGTGACACTTGCTGGCGACTGGATGTTCAATTGATAATGTTTTTCACAGGTGAAATTTTGGAATAGTCCGAAAAAAACAAACAAAACTCCGTCCGTTGGACGGGTGATTTTATTAAATTAAAAAGGAATTTTTAAGTTGTCATCTTTAATAATGGGGAAATTAAGGGTAATAATTATAGGGTGTTACATTTATGGTATCAGAGCAGTTTCTCCTCGGCCTTGGAGTTATGCAAACTCCAAATGATTACTCACCTAGCGAGTAGTTGATGCTCATAGTAATAGTTTAGAACTTTAATAGGATAATTATAGTACTATGTATACACTTAGTAATTGAGTCTTACTGGTTTGTTCTCTTTGGATAAACAGTATGACTGGAAGAAGGGCTGGTAATGATGGGCTTGCAACCATTCTGGAGCATCTATCTCAGAAGTTGTAATCCCTCGAAGTTCGCTGGTGGGTTCAAACGGGAAGAAGCTAATAAGTGGATCTTGGAGATGGACAAGATCTTTAGAACCTTGGAATGTTCTGATGCTCAGAAGATAGCCTATGCTGTTTTCATGATGGAAGGAGAAGCTGAGCACTGGTGGAATCATACTACCCAGTTATTGGCTCATGAAGGGAGAGAAATAACTTGGGCAGTATTTATGGAGAAAATCTTGGACAAGTATTTTCTGGAGGATTTAAGGAGAAAGAAGGAAGTTGAGTTTTTACAACTCAAGCAAGGCAGCATGAGTGTTGGTGAATATGCTGCAAGATTTGAAGAACTAATGAAGTATTCTCCTTATTATCAGATGAACCCTGATGAAAGGAGTAAATGTATTAAGTTTGAAGGAGGACTAAGACCTGAGCTGAAATCGGTGTTCAGTTATCAAAAGATTTAGAATTTTCCCATGTTTGTAGACATGTGTAGAATGTATGAGGACGATAAGAAGGATGAGGCTCTGCAGTTTGTTGAAGGGAAGAAGGAAGAACAAGGGTATGGACCATAGAGAAGAAAGGGGCATGATAACCGCCACAAGGGTCCCTATTCCCATAAGAATCGAGGAAAGGGTAAGATGGTGCATGGTGACAGAAATAGTTCTTACAATAATACTCCTTATTGTGAGAAATGCAAACGTCATCATTTTGGGAAGTTTTGTTGGACCAACAATGGGTGCTACAATTGCGGGAAACCTGGTCATTTCTCTCGTGATTGCAAGGAACCGCGGAGGATCAATCCAAGAGAATCTGCTGATAAGCTGGTGTTACAAGGACGGGTTTTCACTATTAGTGGTGTTGAAGCTAATCAGACTCTAGGACTCGTGCAAGGTAATTATTTGCTTAGTAACCAACCTTGTAAGATTTTGTTCGATTCAGGAGCCACTCATTCATTCATTTCTTTTGAATGTGTGAATCGTTTAAAGTTGCCTGTGTCTGAGTCACCCTATTGCCTTAGGGTAGAAACCCCTACTAATCCTCCTGTGATTGCTTCGAGGATTTGCCTTAATTGTAGAGTTAAGGTGCTAGACCGAGTGTCTCGGGTAGATTTGATTTGCCTACCTTTGTCCCAATTGGATGTGATTCTGGGCATATATTGGATGATTAGCAACCATGTGGTTATTGACTATGATAAGAAGACAATCTTATATAAGCACCCAACTCTAGAGAAATATCTTTGTTTGTTCTCCGCCGTTGGATTGGAGGAAGAAGAAAGGTCTATTGAGGAGATTCCGGTTGTTCAGAATTTTCCTGAAGTATTCCCAGAGGAGATGCCGGGATTGCCACCGAAGAGGGAGATTGAGTTTGGAATTGAGTTGATTCCCTAAGCTGGTCCCATTTCTATTACTCCTTATAGAATGACACTACCCGAAATGGTCAAATTGAAGAAGCAGATAGAGGAGCTACTACAGAAGCAACTTATTAGACCAAGTGTATCACCCTAGGGAGCTCCAGTTTTATTTTTTAAGAAGAAAGACGGAAGCCTGAGAATGTGTGTAGATTACAGACAGTTGAATAAGGTGACAGTAAAGAACAATTATCCTTTGCCAAGGATTGATGATCTCATGGATTAGGTCAGAAGAGCTTCGGTGTTTTCTTAGATAGATCTGAGATCTGGATATCGTAAGATCAGGATTAAGGAGGAAGATATCCCTAAGACTGCATTTCAATCTCGATACGGACATTATGAGTATGTTGTAATGCCGTTCGGATTGACTAATGCACCATCCATTTTCATGGATTATATGAACCGGATTTTTAGACCATATCTGGATTCATTCGTGGTGGTATTCATTGATGATATCCTGATATATTCTAAGAATCTGGAGGAGCATGCCGAAAATCTCCGGATAGTGTTGAAGATCTTAAAGGAGAAGCAACTCTATGCCAAACTCTCCAAATGTGAGTTTTGGCTGAGGGAAGTTAAGTTTTTGGGGTATGTAATTTCAGAAGAAGGTATAGCAGTAGACCCAGCTAAAGTTGATTCAGTTCTACAGTGGGTTCAGCCTAAGTCAGTCACTGAAGTCCGAAGTTTTTTAGGACTGGCTGGTTATTATAGGAGATTTATTGAAGGATTCTCCAAAATCGCACTACCTCTTACAAAGTTGACTCGGAAAGATCAACCATTCATTTGGGATGAGAAGTGCGAGAAAAGTTTCCAGATGCTGAAGGAAAGATTAACATCCTCGCCAATGTTAATCTTACCTGACGCTCACAAGGAGTATGAGGTGTATTGTGATGCATCGAAGCAAGGGCTCGGAAGTGTATTGATGCAAGAAGGAAAGGTTGTGGCATATGCATCTCGTCAATTGAAAATTCATGAAGTGAATTACCCCACCCATGATTTGGAGCTTGCTACAATAGTGTTTGCTCTGAAGATCTGGAGGCATCATCTCTATGGCACTTTATTCACAGTATTTAGTGACCATAAGAGTTTGAAGTGTTAGTTTGATTAGAAGTGTAACGTTCCTGGCAGGGAAATGGATTGCGATTGTCCCCACATACCAACACAGATCTTTTCAGTGTGCTTTGTCCTCACTCGCACACTTCTCGGGAAAACTTCCCAGGAGGTCACCCATCCCAGAATTACTCCAAGTCAAGCACGCTTAACTATGGAGTTCTTAAGCTATGGACTACCGAAAAGAAGATGCATCTTGTTGATATGGGTAGTACTAATCAATTCATTTAAGCCTTCCTGTACTATGTAGTCCCATTCCTACACAGTCTCAGGATCACCCTCTCATTCCGGTGTGTCGGTTCATCCATGTACCCCTCCCTTAGAAGCCTGCCAGGAGCCGCTCCTTGTCCATGCCTCTTTGCACCGGCGATCACTCCCCGCCCTCATCAGCCCGGGTCTTACATGCCCACCAGCTTCCGCCTGGTTCGTCACCGAACCACACCGTACTGGGAGAGGAGCCGCTCTGATACCATTTGTAACGTTCCTGGCAGGCAAATGGATTGCAACTGTCCCCACATACCAACACGGATCTTTTCAGCGTGCTTTGTCCTCACTCGCACACTTCTCGGGAAAACTTCCCAGGAGGTCACCCATCCCAGAATTACTCCAAGTCAAGCACGCTTAACTATGGAGTTCTTAAGTGATGGACTACCGAAAAGAAGATGCATCTTGTTGATACGGGTAGTACTAATCAATTCATTTAAGCCTTCCTGTACTATGTAGTCCCATTCCTACACAGTCTCAAGATCACCCTCTCATTCCGGTGTGTCGGTTCATCCATGTACCCCTCCCTTAGAAGCCTGTCAGGAGCCGCTCCTTGTCCGTGCCTCTTTGCACCGGCGATCACTCCCCGCTCTCATCAGCCCGGGTCTTACAAGAAGGAATTGAATATGAGGCAGCGTCGGTGGATGGATTTTTTGAAAGATTATGACTTTGAGCTTCATTACCACCCTGGTAAGGCCAACGTGGAGGTAGAAGCTCTGAGTCATAAAGCGATTCATGTGAGTGCAATGATGATTAAAGAAGCCGCATTAATTGAAGAGTTTCGGGATTTGAGTTTGGTAATGCAAGTAGAACCAACCAGTATTAAGATGGGTATGCTACAAATTTCTAACGAATTCTTGGCTCGAATTCATGAATTGCAACGAGAGGATGAAGAATCTAAAGGAGAAGAGAAAGTTGATGATAGGAGGGAAGGAGTCACATTTCTTAGAAGGATTGGATGGAATTCTTCGTTTCAAAACGAGAATTTGCATACCAAAGAATCCGGAAGTTAGGAGATTAATCTTGGATGAAGCACATAAGAGTCAGATGAGTATTCATCCAGGATCAACTAAAATGTATTGAGATTTGAAGAGCATGTTCTGGTGGTCGGGTCTCAAGAAAGACGTGGCAGATTATGTAGCTTCTTGTTTAATCTGTCAGAAGGTTAAGATGGAACACTAGAAGCCTGGTGGAAAATTGCAACCCTTGGATATTCCGCAATGCAAATGGGATAGTATTTCTATGGATTTTGTGACAGGATTTCCAAGGACAGTTGCAAACCATGATGCAATCTGGGTAATTGTAGATCGTTTGACTAAGTCGGCGCATTTCATTCCGGTGAATATACGCTATTCTTTGGAGAAGCTTACCCAACTTTACATCAAGGAAGTGGTATGATTGCATGGGGTACCATCTAGTATTATTTCTGATCGCGATCCGAGGTTCATGTCAAGGTTTTGGTTGAGTCTACATCAAGCTCAAGGGACAAGGTTGAAGATGAGTTCGGCTTACCATCCTCAGACTGATGGGCAAACAGAAAGAACCATCCAAACATTGGAAGATATTCTGCGAGCTTGTGCACTGGAGGAACCAGGAGGTTGGGATCGGATTTTTCCACTCGCTGAATTCACATACAACAATGAATATCATACAAGTATTGGAATGGCACCGTTCGAAGCATTGTATGGAAGGAAGTGCCAAACCCCGCTATGTTGGTTCCAAGTGGGGGAGAACTTGCATCTTGGTCCTGATGTAGTGCAGCAGACGACTGAAAAGATTCAGATGATTCAAGAGAAAATCAAAACTACTCAGAGTCGCCAGAAAAGTTATGCCGACCGGAGAAGAAGACCTCTAGAGTTTGCAGAAGGCGACCATGTGTTCCTTAGGATTGTACCGATGAAGGGAGTGAGTAGAGCTTTGAAACCTCAAAAACTTTCACCTAAGTTTATAGGACCCTACCAAATCCTTAAACGAGTAGGCCCTGTAGCTTATCAAATAGCTTTACCCCCATCCTTAGTTAATTTGCACAATGTTTTTCATATTTCCCAATTGAAAAAGTATGTGCACGATCCAACCACAATCCTTCAGATTCGCCCTGATGATCTAACCCTGCGAGAAAACCTAACCTTTAAGGCGGGCCCAGTTAGAATTGAAGATAGAAGGATAAAGCAGCTTAGAGAAAAGGAAATTCCGCTAGTCAAAGTTTTTTGGCAAAGCGGAGATGTATATGAAGCGACTTGGGAATTAGAAGATAAGATACATAGATATTATCCTGAGTTGTTTACATAGGTTGAATTTCGGGGACGAAATTCTTGTTAAGTGGCGGAGTAGTGTAACACCCCAAATTTTCATTCCCTGATGTAATAAAAATTATAATCATGAAAGTTATTCATAATTATTTTCTTATAAAAATATTTCTTTTATAATTAATTTAGATTAAATATGTGATTATGTGTGTGCATGCGCTAAGTGAAAAGTTAGGAAAAATATTTTCAATAAGTAATAATATGTAAAAATAGGGTTTTTGCATATTAGTCCCTGATTTAGGACCTAGAAGCAATATTAGAAAGGTTTTGGAGGGAAGGGAATTAAAATATCTATTTTTCAAATTTTAGCCAAAAGACTCGAGTCTCTCATGAAAGACTCGAGTATTATGGACAACTCAGCACTCGTTAGTGCGTTTGATGAGTCAACACACAACGATTTTCTTTCGTTGACACGAAAACAACTCAAGGACACGTTAATGATCTTCGTGTCACCATGCATGATCAATGGAAACAAGTATTTAAGCCAATTGTTGAAGGAAATCGACCACTTTGGTCGAATTCGTCTGAAAATCTTGAGTCTAGGGTTCCTGATTTTGTCTCTTTCGTTCTCATCCATTTCTGAGTGTTGATTCAAGTGTTATACATCATTGTAAAGCTCACATCACGAGCTTTACAAAGACACAAAAAATCGTGAGTTGAGGTTTCGTGAGGAAAGAGAATCGAAGCTCGAAAGTAAGGTGTTCTTTGCTGTCAAGCTCAAAAACTGAAGTTTGGAGCTTACTTCAAGCTCGGATTTTGGTAAGTTTATGAGTCCTACAACCCTCAAATTCATTCCTACCTTTAGTCTATTTGCAGAGAATAGTTCCTAACCAATTTTCCCAATTGTTAAACTGAATTTTCATGTCAAAATCTCTGATCTTTGGACCCTCACTACTACAAAAAAGTCTTTTGAAGGAGGTTATTTAACCTTATAGAGGGCGGTTCCGAACCCCCTTTAAATGTAATTCTGTCAAAAATACTATTTCAACGAGGGCAGTTCGGAACCGCCCTGTTTTTCTTTCAAAGAGAGCTGTTCGGAACTGCCCTCTTTTTACAGTTCGGAACTGCCTTGTATTTCTTTTAAAGAGGGCAGATTAAAACCACCCTTGTTTATCTTAAATAACCTCCTTCTTTACTTTTATTTCTAACCAAATTGACCACCCTCTTTTAACAGTTGAGAATCGCCCTCTTTTTCTTTCTAAGAAGGCAGATCAAAGCCACCTTTGTTTATCTCAAATAATCTCCTTCTTTACTTTTATTTCTAACCAAATTGTTTTTGAAAATCCGCCCTCTTTTAATTTTTTTTAATACATTGTTTATTTTATTACTAATGTCTAAACTTTAATTCCCTGTTTGCATTATTTTTCAATGACATAAATTAAATAATTGACATACATTTTTTTTGAAAGAGATTTGACATACATAATAGTTCTAAAAAAACATACAAATTAAAACATATTTAATCCAACAAAACGACTTCATTATATAATTAAAGTGTGGCAAACATAATAGTCCTGGATTAAACAAAATAGAATTAGAGTACTGGACAAAATACCACCATTAGAGTACTGGATTGAACAAAATAGAATTAGAGTACTGGACAAAATACCACCATTAGAGTACTGGACTAGACAATTAACTTTAGAGTACCAGAGTAGTGGACAAAATACAAGCATTAGGGTACTAGACAATAAGACATATATAAGCATTAATTAGCTAGAATGAGTATGATGATTGTTTACATCACAAGATCACTAGCATAACAAAACAAACAAAAATTGATCTTGTGAAAAACCCTTTACTAGTGCTGCAGGCCATCACATGCTTAGAGTTCTTCAAGCAAATAAGAAGCCAACTCTTCTTTCACTTCATCAAGCATTTCACGACTGTATTCTTTATGATTGCAGTCCGGGAAGTACTATAAAATGGAATAAAAAATAAGAATTGAATTAATGATCAAATATTATTATTCTTTGTAAATATATAACAAATAAACCACAAACTAACCTTTGGAGGAATCTTGCTATCGTTAGAGTGGAACTGAACAATTTCCTTCATAAATCGCATCACATAGTATCCACAGTCAATGCCATTGGTTTGTTTAGGGACCTATAAAAACACATGCATGGGAAGTACATTAATTAGCAAAGCTGTACATGGAAGACAAGAAACACCTAAAGACTTCAAAACAAGAGAAATAACCAATTCCAGGACAGCATAAACAAGAGAAATACAACCAGTTCCAGTTCCAGGATAGCACAAACACCAAACCAGTTCCAGGATGAGCATATTAAACACAAATATATACTAAAGTTCCAAGACAAATATACTAAATCGAAGACTTTAAAACACCCAAAGGCACCAAACCAGTGTTATCGAAATCGTACGATTCACGATTCAATGGCTGTATATTGATTGAATAATGAATGACATTAAATGCATATTGATTGAAAACGGTTTTCAATGGCTGCTAAATTGCTGATTGCAATTTTCATGGGATGAAATTCTTATATAGGAATAAGAAACGTGCAGCCACTCTCTCCTCACCAGCATCCTCTCTTGGAGATAATCATCATTTTTTTTCTTCATCAGTCTCGGTTCATCTCCACCCTCCACACATGTTTCACACTCTCCTCAACCTACTGCATCTCTACCTTCATCATCTTCCTCATCCTCCTCAATCTCTCCACCTCCTCCCATTAATATCCATCCTATGCAAACTATAGCCAAATCTGGCATCTCTAAGGCTCTCTTCCCTACAGTTAATCTAGTTCACTATGAGCCTACTAGTGTTAAGGAAGTTCTTGCAAGTGAGGATTGGCACAAGGCAATGACTGCAGAATACAAGGATCATATTGACAATAAGACCTGGTCACTAGTCCCTTTACCTGCTCACAGAACTGCTATAGGGTGCAAGTGGGTGTTCAGAGTTAAGGAAAACCCTGATGGTACAGTTCAAAAGTACAAGGCACGCTTAGTAGAGTTTCCATCAGAAACCAGGCTTTGAGCCTTTGACTACTCTGAGACCTTTTCACAGGCCAATCACTGTCAGAATCATACTAACCATATGCAATTTTCATAAGTCCTTGTATGGCCTATAACAAGGTTCCAGGCAGTGGTTTGAGAAGCTAAAAGGCACTCTTCTAAGTTTTGGCCTTCACATTAGTAAATGTGACAATTCCTTGTTCTAAAGTATTGGTAAAGGATATACACTATTTATTCTTGTCTATGTGGATGATATATTCATCACAAGGTCAAATCCCTCTCATATTCAATCTCTTGTGAACAAACCACATAGTGTTATGCTCTTAAAGATCTAGATGAGCTTGATTATTTTCTGGGAATTCAGGTTGTCAAGCTACCAAATGGGTCATTACTTAATACTTATGTCTCAGGGAATTCAGATACCAAATGGGTCATTACCAAATGGGTCATTACTTAATACCAAATGGATTATTTTCTGGGAATTCAGATTTCCTAGACAATTGTAGCCACTCTTCTCTGCTCTTTCATTTTGCAGAGTGCAGACCCTGCTTCATTTTGCAAAGTGCAGACCCTGTTTCAGCCACCCTGCTTCTCTTCTCACTTCTCTTTCATTCCTTCTCTGCTCACTTATCTTTCTTATGCTAAATAGATGATGCACATGCACTACTTATGCTAAATGATTAGAGCAGTGATACTGACAACACTACACCAAACCAGTTCCAGGATAGCATAGGTACCAAACCAGTTCCTTGATTCAGTTTGAAAATAACCAAAAAAAAGAGAAAGTTTATATATATACCTGTATAGTCGACCATGTGAACAAAGTGTTTAGCTTTCTTTTGGTGTAAGTATCTCCATTTGTCCCACGATAAGATATTATAGCTCTAATAACAACACATGAAGTTAATTAAACTAAATTGAAGCAAATATTTGGATAACCACATATATACTTAAATAATAAAAATCAACTCCACTTACTTATTGAAAACCTCCATCTGTTTTTTGTACTTTTCTGGTCTTCCACCATGTAAAGGATCCAAGTAATAGATAGTCTTTGCAGTGGGTGTAACATCCCGCGTTTTTCCGACTAGGACGAGTAGAATTTATTAAAGAAAAAGTTTTGAAAAATTGTTTTACAAAAGGCTTTCAATGAACATTTTATCAGATTACGAAGTAAAGTGCTGATTTTACGAAGTTTTGATGAATAAATATTTTTAGGAAGTAATTAAAAATAATTATTAATGAGAAATGATTTTTATTGGTGATGATTTGTCAAAATGAATTTTCTTTATGGACTTTGAAAGATTGATTAACATTGAAAATCCATAACTTTTTAACCGTAACTCCGATTTTGATGATCTTTATATCAAAACGATCGTATCGAAATGTAGTTTTCAAAAATGTATCTTTCATAATTTTCTGGTCTGGTTTGAGAAAATAATTTTTCAGTACTGTAAAGGACGAATTTCCAAAGAATAAATCATGAAAAATAGTTTTTGATTTTTAATGAATTTTTCCTTTTGGATTATCTTTAATATATTAAAGTATGATTTTAGAAAATGAAGTAAGGGCCATAATTTCAACAAATAAGTACAGTTTATTATGTGAAAAGAAAATGTGTTTAATTGTTAATGTGTATGTTGATTATGTGTGAATTATTGAGATTAAAAATATGAATGTGTGTGCATGATATGTGAATGTGTGCCTATATGTGTATGTGTGATTAATTGATGAAAATATGAAAGTGTGCCTATATGTGTATAATTGTGTGGATTGATTAATATAATTAAGAAATAAGAAAGTAAGACATGTGTGTGTGTGCATGTAGAAGATATAGGTGTGATATGTGTATGTGTGCCACGTATGTGAGGGGGGTGTATGTGTGTGTTTATGGTGCATTGCTTGGTGACCAAGCTAGAAGAGGAAATAAAATAAAAAGAAAAGAAAATGAAAGAAGAAACTAAGTAGGAAACTTAGTTAGAACTTAACCAAACCAAGTTCAAAACCCAAACCAAATGCTAACTAATACTTAAGCCTAAAAGTGACCCCTAGTGCTTGACCTATTCTACCTTGTCCCTTGCATTGATAAAATGCACCCATGCAAGTTTTTGAAGTCCCAAAATTACCCCTCCTAGTAGTATGTTGGCCGAATTTTCCAAGGCCCAAAATAGGGAAATTGTGATCCACTTTTGGTCTATTTCTTTCCATTCACACCTTCACTCTTCCATTTACTCTTCCATTTTCTTCTTTCCTTCGTAGCAGTCACTCTTCATTTTATTCCTTCTTTCATTTCCCTTTCCTTTTCACACCTTCCTCCAACACAAACACTTGAGACATATAAGAAAAAAAGGGAGAACCATGGAGAGAAAGAGAGGAGAACCGTTAGGAAGAAGAGGAGGAGATCTGTAAGGTCCTGTATTTTTATAAACAAAATAAATAAATGTGTTGAATAAAATAATGATTTTTCTGAAATTAAGATATTTTACTCGAGTATTGTAGAGGGTACTCGAGTATAATCACTATCTGTTTGAAAATTTGAATTTTGAGTCAAAAGACTCGAGTATGTCAGAAAAGACTCGAGTGTTCTTGAGTTTTTGAAATATACTCGAGTAGAAAGAAAAAGACTCGAGTAAATCGAGCAGTCTGGCTAAATGTATAAGTTGGTTTTATAATTAATTTCGCACCAAAACGCGGTTTCTTGACGTGAGAAGCATAGAGCTGAACCTTACTTCGAGTTGAAGTACTCTTAGACTATAAATTGATGCTTGGGTGAAGCATCAACACCTCTGAAGTTCCAAAACCCGAATTTGACCAGAAATTTCCCTGTTTTACAGAGTTCACTTTGATCCCTTTGTTCTCTCTCAATCCTCACCCATTTTCCTTGAAACCTAAACACAAACTGAAGTTCTGATTCCATTCTTGAATTAGAACTCGAAATCACTTCAAATAGCCTTCTGAAGATCAGGTTCTAGGCCTACAAAGTTGGAGGTTCAAAACTGAGAAAAACAGAGTAACATTCAGTCTCAAGTATTCATCTTCATTGAAATCGTTTGGTAAATTCATGGATTCTTTTCGTGTCAAACTTGTTTCTGATTAAAGTTAGTATATCCTAGTTTCTGAAACTAACTTGTTTCATTCTTTTCATGCCAAATCCGTGGTGAAATCTGTGGCCAAAGTCAGCCTGTTCAACTCTTTTTCACCAAGTCCAGAATTTGGATTTTTGATCCAACCGATTTCTCTGTCGTTTTACTTGTTGATTAGCTTCTCTAAGGTAAGGGAGGAGTTATCTAAATACTAGAATGAGTTATTTCAAGCTGGAAATGTAGGAACCTCATATGGTTCATCAAGGGGTGAAGTTTGAATTGGGAATATGACATAGAGGTCATAAACCCAAGTTTTTATAAACCAAACATGTCTAAATGGACCTAATGATGCTCACTGGATCAATTTTCGAAGTTAAAAACAAAAGGAAATGAAAATCATATGTGAAATGGTTATTTGCTAAGTTTATGTTGATTTTGTGATTTATTGCATTTGATGTTGTTTCAATATTGATTACATGTTCTAACATGTTTATTTTATGTATCTAAGTTACTGTTTTGCATAAAAGTGGAAAGGAAAGGCTCTGAACTCGAATTGGCATTATAAAGTGCAGAAACTGGTGCTGCTGCTGCTAAAACACTCGAGTAATTGAAGAAAGACTCGAGTATTCTGGAAAATGGGAAGAACACTCGAGTATGTCTTGAAGGACTCGAGTAATTTTACATGAACACTCGAGTATGTGAAGAACTACTCGAGTAATTTAAAATAATTTCCAGAAAATCTTTACTTCTTTATGAAGTAATTAAAGATTAACTCGTCTAAACTCCTATATGCTTAAATTTTAATTTCTGCTCTTAATATCTATAGATTTAATCCCATTGGTTGATTTTATCCTGGATGAGTCCTACTGGAATTTTATTCAGTGGTTGACATATTCGGACAGGATGTCCCAATGGAGGTGCGTACACCCATTTGGTTGATTTTATTCCCACGTCCCAGTGGAAGTTTTTACCCACTTGGTTGATATTTTGGGAGTCCTAGATGGGGTCGTTGCACAAATTAATGACAACGTAATTAAATTCCTATTGTATAAAACCATCACAAAGTGGCTGGGCCGCTGATGGAATTTTTGGAAAGCACAAGCACCAGTTAATGCAAAAATGAAAAGATGGTTATAAGCAAGAAGGATTATGAATTTTGGGTCTCTATATTGGAGGCATGATATTCAAAGATATGAATTAAAAGAGAAAAAGACAATGAACAATTATGTGACATTGACATGCATGGAGATGCTCCGATTTTGATTGTGGAATCTGGTATAGGTAGAAGTATTCCGCAGCCCTGAGATAGCTGTGATGCCATAGCACGAAGATGCCGTGATGATTTGGATTCCGTAACATGAAAATGTTATGATGGCCAAATTCCCAATCAAATCGTGACGCCTGGGTTGTGAATACGCTCCGGTTTGATGAACCATAGGATTATGAATATCCCGAGCCTGAGATACTCGGATGCCGAACCGCGTAGCATGAATGGAGAGTAGGCATGCATCACGAAACTAAATGAAATATTATAAAAGACAGTTTGAGCATATACATATGCATTTATTATTGCTATCTGGAAACTTGTGCTTGTTATTTCTAGCCTCTGTTATGCTCATTTGTTATTGTGTTTAGCTATGACTCACTCCTAATCCCTTGTTGTAGGTCATGGCCAGGAATATGTTTTGCGTGGAGATGAGGCCGCTCCCTAATGGGGAGTGGAACTTCGAGGATCATCGGGCCATCTATGAGGGAGACGTGGAAGTTATTTTCCGTCACCCGAACCCATGGTCCCGAATGCGTCCGCGTAGGACGAGAATCCCAATGATGTACATTATGCACATTCCGCCCAATTTTGTGTTTCGGCATGGAACACCACCACCACCGCCAAGACGTTTTCCGAGACGCACCCTCCCACCAAGTCCATCACCCTCTGAAGAAAGAATTATTTTGGAGGTTCCTGCTCCCTCTCGTCCTTCCACTAGAGCCCGATCTCGGACTCCGGTATATGTGCCATCTGAACCGGCACATGAAGAGGAGGAGGAGGAGGAGGATCCGATAGAGGATGAGGATCCGGTGGAGGATGCTGACCCGGTGGCTGATGATGATTTCATGGACAACTCAACCGGTAGTCAGTGGGGAACTGATGATTGAGTTGAGTTGGGATGTTGGAGTGTGGATAGTGCTACTCATCAGGTTTCTCTTATCTATTTGATATTTTGAGTTCCGAACCAGTTGCTCAAGGTTATTATAAATTTTGTTGTAAGATATGTAATATAATGTAATGACCTAGAGTACTTAAGTTAAACCTAGTGGTGATAGTTTTAATGTAATGGAAATGTACTTTCCTTTTTATGAAATATAATATGAATAGTTTCTTTCATGATGATTATAATTTCCGCAAAGACTCGATAATGGATGATGACTGACTTTTAGTTTTAAAAAAAAATAAAAAAATGGTCGAATTTTCTAAGAATGAATATTAAGTTTTGGAATAAAAGTTGGGTCGTCACAAGATCAACCCAAAACCTAGGAGTTCCATTGAAGATCAAGAAAGAAGAATTGTAATAATTTAGTTTTCCTTTTTAGTTTATAAATCCTTATTTCTTTCTTCTTGCATGTTAAATTTTATGACTTTAAAAGATGAACTTATGTGTTGTTCTCTTTTGACCATGGACTCTAAGGACTTAAAAATAATTTGTAATTTGTTAAAGCTTTATGTTTGATGTTCTTTCTTCTTCATCATTTTATTTTCGGTTCTATGAGTTGATTTGTTCTTGCATGTTGATTTTGAAGCTAGATCTAGTGTTTTCTTTACATGAATGTGATTTTCTCAAGTTGATCTTAATTTTTCTTACTTGATTCGGTTTTTAAAAGAAATTTTGTGCTAATGATTTCATTTTCTTATTTGATTCGGTTTTAGGTGCATGAAAAAAAAATTATTTTTGATAAAAATGAACTCATTTTTCTTATGCATGTTTCGGTTGTAGCTTAAATCTTTAAGAGATGAATTTTGTTTGAAGTACTTAGTACATGCATGTGTTGATCTAGTGAAAAAGAATGAGTTTTAATGTTTGTTTTGATTTTCCCTTGAAGTCTTGATTTTGGCTCTTAAATGTTGATGCATGTGTGATTTCCCTTGAGATCTATAAATTCTAAGTGTGTGCATGCAAAGATCTAGGATAGTTTAGTTGATTATTGATTTTTAGTTTGATTTTATGTGATGCATGTTTTATTTGAATTAAAAGAAAATTATTTTCATAAAATATTGATTCGGTTTTTTTTAAAGGAAAAATAAGTGATGGATTGATTTTTGTGTTGATTTGTATGTATGTGTGTATTTTTGATGTTTATAAAAATAAATGGATGGACAAAGTTGTTGAACAATATGTTGTACTGAATTTGTGATATGTGTGTATGTAACTTTGAAAAATGATGTTTAGGTATGCTCAAAAATTCTGGAATTTTGTCACTGACCTAAGTAGGTTAAAAGGAACCCCTCTGAATTTTTAAATGATTTTTGGAAGTGATTTCCTATTTTTATGAGAACCAACTTTATGAAAACCATTTTGTGAAAACAAGTTTTTCAGTTTAATGATGAACAGACTTTTCAAACTTTTACTGCTCCAAATTGTTTGAAATTTTTATGGTAGCTTCCTGAACATATCTATATGTTCTCTGTAAAATTCGAAGAGATTTGGAGTTTATTTGATATTTTTAAGAAAGGCAAAACAGTGAACCACATGGTTCAGATTTCCTGGACTTAGTGACAATTTTAATTAGGAAAATATGACTTGCACAACTCCAAATAATCTGAGAATTTTATGAGATAGTCTTGACTGTATAAGGAAGATTTATAACAATTTTTATGAAGTTATGAGTTGATGAACTATTTTTAATAATAACATTTTTGTCTCTGACCAGCAACAGTACCATGTTGTTTTTCATGTGAAATTTTATTTGAAACCTAGCTTAGGATTGTTTAAATGGCTTGAAAATTTTATATAATGAACTTTATTATATATGTGTATGTTCTGGAAATTTTTAAGATTAAATAAATTTATTTGATTTAGTTTTGAGTTTTATATTTTGTGTTTTACTTATAATCACATTAAGGTTTCCTTTGAATGTTTTTGATGAATGTGAACTTTTGTGCTTGATATTATGACTTGGATTGGCTTGTTTGATAATCATGATGCTTTGAAGTAATTGAATGAGTGATTGTTTGATGATATGTTTAGGTTAGGCATGAATGAATTTGCAAGTTAAGTGTTGTGTTTGATTTTATAATCGATTTTGAAAAATTAATTGGTTTTGAAATAATTTAGTCTTGATCTAATTGAATAACCTTGGACTTAGTGGTTGCTGCCCTAAATCATTTCACAATGTTAAGTTTGAAAAATAAATTATTTAAGTGTTTATTTTATAACAAAGTATTATATGAACTAAAGTTTGATTTTCGGTGTTTTCGGATTTTCTGAAACATGGTTTATGGACTTGCATACTTGCTGTCCAGAATTTATTTAAATCGTTTTTCAATCCTAAAATTTATTTGGTTGGTTTAAAGTTTAAGTTTTAAGTGGTATTTAGCTTGAGAAAGATTTGGTTTGAAAAAGTTTTAACGATTTACGATTTTCCGACGAGAAGTAAAAAGAGTTTTCGAAAACGCGTTCTGATTCTAAGTAGGGCAATTATTTAAGATAGACTTGTAACATTAGTATCGTCTATTTAGTACGAGGTACGTATAAGTTGAGAAGCGGAACGACCGACTTGTTGGGGAAGGACCCGCAATGATTTCAGAAGCTGGAGTGAGAGGTGAGAGATGCAGTAGGCCTAAGTCGTCGTGACGTTTAGACTCAGTTCTAAACTGAGTCCATCAAGCGTAATTAGAGTCAATGTCATATGTTACATGCTGCATTATCATACGTGATGCATATATGTGTTAGATGTGTTCCTGTTTTGCTAAATATGTTGCATGATTGAATTTATTATGGACTGGATATCTTTGGGATTATTATATTCTGTCCAGAAAATCTGGAAGTGTGATTAATGATAAGAAGAATAATGAGAAAGAGTAAGACTCAAAGTTAAAGGAAAAGGTTGTATGTGGAAATGAGAATTATGAGAAAGAGTGAGATTTGAAATTTAAGAGATACGATTGAGAAAGAGATAAAACATAACGCGAATAAGATTGTGAAAGAAATGAGTCATGAGATGAATGGATTGTAAAAGATGTGAAGAGTTGAGATTTGAAAGGGAAAGTGGTTGTGCAAGTGAGATGTGATTCCTCGATCATGTTTTTGGGAAGAAGCTTAGTGTTGAGTTGAGCTTGCTCCTCCATTAACACTCACCCAAAAATGTGATTTTTGAAAAAGGTTTTGAAAAGAGATTTTTGAAAAACTTTTGTGAAAACAATATTTTTGTGAAAGCTTTTGGAAACAGTATTTTGAAAAGTTTTGCGAAAGGATTTTTGAAATGAGGTTTCTGAAAATGTTTTGTGAAGCAAAAGTTTTGTGAACTCAAGCTTTCGAAAAGTTTTGCGAAAAGAGATTTTGAGAAAGACGAGGAAAGATGTTGATGATGTTGATGAGACTATGTTGAGCATGAGTTATGTGGATTGTGATGATGAGATGAAAGTGATATGAGGCATGAGGCCATTGAGATTTAGGGGGAACAGATTGCGATTAGTGGTCGGGCTTCGTTGAAGGGATGCACCAAGGACGAGCCGACTGTTAGGATTAAGCCGCTAATTAAAACTCTAAAACTTTAAAAGACTCTAAAAGACATTTACAAACGCGGTGAGGTATGAGTGTCGTATCGAAGTAGTGGAGAGGAAGGAACCATAGGTATCTGCGGATACTTAGGAGGAGATTGCATGAGGGGAGGACAATGACGGTGAAACGTCAAGAAGTCTAGAGTACTGTTCTAGGCAGAACGAACTCCACATGTGGTGCACTAACGTGGTGGGGACTGGGTCTAATACCGTGGTAAGTTCTGCACTCGAGACTAGAACTGTGCTGTCGCCCCCTTGATTGCAAATCGAGAACAGTGAGAGGGACTGGAATGGGGCATTTGTGATTGCCGTTAAGAGCGTGCATTGTTATTATGTGAATTATGATTATGATTTGAGGCATGGCCTCCTGGTCTGGGACCATTTGTTGTGTGACAGCTGTCGTGCCCGCGTGGTAAAGGTCCTGTACTCCAGTTTGCTTCCGACTAGGTTGGGTGGATGACCGAGGAGATGTAGATGTGTGCGAGCTCAATGATGTTTCCCCCTCATCATTGTTGCTAACCGAATTGATAAAACTTAATAATGATAAAAGATCCTAAGAGAGAATGTATAAAGAATTTATTGAGAAAGATTCAAAGAAGAAAAGTATGAGCGATTGTTGGAAAGATTGAGAAAGATGATGATAAGACTTGAACATTTGAAGGCTGGTGATGCCAAGTGCAGTGATGCGAATTGGGTCGAGTTATGGTTCTGATATATGTTTGGTTTGTCATGATATGTTTTGTTTATGAATGTTTCCTATGTGCTTACATGAATATACTTGTCATATGTGTAACACCCCAATTTGACAACTTGAAAATAAAATTTCTTTAATTAATATAGTGAAAATTTTGGCCAATTTTTTTTCTTAAAACAGTGTTACACAAGGTGAGAACACTTAGATTTTCCAATTATGTTTGCAACTTAAACTCATGTTCTCACATTGCATAAAACCTTTCAAGTTCCAAACCGAGATGTTACGAAACATCGCACTTTGAAACTTGCTTTCACAAAACACATTTAAAAGCCCATCTCTTTTATGTTTATCCAGAAAACTTAATATTGATTATCCAGCTTTATAAAACATCTTTCGGGTGCACATGTGGATGCAGCTAATGATGTCTAAGTACCTGGTAAGGGAGTACAATACTTGATCATAGATACTGTGACAGTAGACCTCCGTCCAACGCTTTCCCCTCAGAAGGGTTGAATCATCAACCATCGAGTCCTCGAGCCGAGCTTGACCATCTTCTCCTTCGAGACTCCATCTCGGTCGTGTCTTCGTAGGCCATCACGTGAAACGCCGACTCCCAATATAATCTACTTACTCTGTCGCCAGTGGACATCATCACAGAAGTCCACAGGGACGGGGAAAAGACAGAGAGAGTAAGCATTCCGAACGATGCATCGTCGACGGTGTGGGTTTACGATAGGCAAAATATTAAGACAATACAAGAACACAACAATACACATTCACAGCACAATAATACAACATGTAATTATGCAAGATGCATGGGGATGAAATGCAATAGTCGCATTATCTAACACTATGTCCTTTCCTTAGGGAGTCCCTAAATCAGTTCGTCTCGCAAAGTCGAATTTCTTAAACAGCTTGACTCACAAAATCGAAGTCTCTCGATCGGCTTTTCTCGCAAGGTCAAAGTCTCTTTGTTCACGTATCTCGAGTCCATAGTATCGGGATTCAGGCTTAATCGTTTTGGTTTCGAGTCTACATCTCCTCGGAATCCATCCACCTAGTCGGAAGCAATCAGGAGTACAGGATCTCTAACCACACCGGCTTTAACTGGATGGCAAAGTGAATGCATTCATACAATAATAGCCCGGGAAAATAAAATGAATAATATAACCTCATCCGGCCGTGTTCGAGAATCCCTCTCACTGATCAAGAATTAGTCAAGGGGGTGTCAGTCCTCTGTCTAGTGTACATGTGGTACTTCGTCCACACCACTGAGTGACCAGCTCCGACCGGTTCAGCCAGGGCCCCTATGGTTTTTCCCACCTAGACAGACTTCTCAAGGCTTCTTGACGAATCATCGTCATTACCTTCCCCTATCCTAATCATCAAGTGAGTACCACGCAGGTAAACACCGTGTCTTCCTCTCCACTCCTTCGGGTAAAGGTTTAAGGTCGTGGGGTTATACTTTTCTGTCCTAACGTCGACCCATCCTATGTCATCTCCGCCATACAGCTCCGACTATATGCGGAATGCTTCTGTGGGACTCGACCACTGTTTCTGATGAGCTCTGACCCATCCTGAATCATTTCGGCATACGGCTCCGACCAGTATGCAGGATATCCACAACTTGTCTGACGGGCTACAACCCAATCAGAATCAACCTCGCCATATAGCTACGACTATATGCGAAATATCAATCAACGTTCTGATGGGCTACGACCCATTCAGAATCAACATCAGCATACGGCTCCGACCATATGCGGGATATCCATCAAACATTAATAGATAGGCTCCGACCTATCTCAACTCGCTCTCAACATATGGCTGCGACCATATGGAGGCTATCTCAACATATGGCTACAACCATATGGAAATCATCTCAACACATGGCTACGACCATGTGGAAACACTCTCAACACATGGCTACGACCATGTAGATACACTTTCAGTAAGTGGCTACGACCACATAGATACACTTCTCAATATATTCCACAGTCATTGCGTCCATGTTCAAAACATCATCGTCACCTTCACATCATCAGCTCGATCCTCTTACTCGGCGCATCAGCATCATCCAGTTCCACTGCGTGCTCCATCACTTAGAGTCTCGCTCTAATAATTGGGGAATTCCTTATAGTCTTCTATGTCTTTTCTATTCTTATCTTATATCGCGGGATGATGCATTATGCTCATGCAATGACATTATATCAACAATACATCTCAACATAAACAAGTACATCAATCAATCAATACCATGCAATGGTATAGGTCTGAGTCTTCGTATACCGCGATACAAACAATCACACAATTTATCGGTTATACTACTAGCTACGATAGACCTTTACTCCGACTTTGAGAGAGTACGGAGTGTCCTAATAGATCACCTAAATACCACGGTGTCTTAGGGAAGCTTCTCTCTCACCTCAACTCCAGCAATTACTTTGTACGAAATCGTTGCGGGTCCTCCCGTCTGCCAGCTTCTCCAGGTTCTTGACTTGTACGCACCTCATACTAGATAGGAGACACTAACGTTACTAGTCTATCTAAATGATCGTCATACTTAGAATCTAAAACGTGCTTTTCGAAAACACCTTTCACTTCTTATCGGAAAATCGTAAAACTTCAAGACTTTCTCAAATCAAAATCCAACTTTCACTATACCTTAAATACTTCGAAATCATTATAGAAAAGCAATGAAATCGTTTTAAATAGATGGATCGGTTGCTGGTCCGTCTTGGACAGCAGCTCGCTCGATCCCGAAAACACCGAATAACGTCACCTTTGAAATCCAACTTTTCTTAAATCTCGTACCATTTAAAACTCAAACTTAAAACCAACAAAACACATCTTCAAGATTGAAAAACAATTTAAATAAATCTGGACAGCATCATATGCTAAGTCCCAAGTTCACTTTCCATTGTTCAAAACCAATTTAAATCCATAAACAAATCAAGCATCTTGAAAACAATTCAATAAACACTTTGGTCAACACTTTCTCAAACTCAATTACTTAAAACAATTTATTTCCAAGTATAACATTATGCAACAAAATGAGGCAGCAACCAATAAGCCCAATACTTTTTCAAATAACCAAATTCTTTTCAAAAATCAATCAACATCGTAACTTATCAAATAACTCATTTTCCTTCACTTCTTTTATCAAATAAACAATTTCAAAAACACTTAAACAAAGAAGTTCAATTAATCATGAATTAACTAAAACAAACCATTTAGCACATAGCACATAGCACATTTTCAAATCACAATTTCAAACTAATAACCTAGACCGAAACACCGTAAACAATCAATCTTGCAAACTCAATCATGCATAGTCTAAATACATCAACAAGCAATCATTCATTCCATTATTTCAAGACATTATAATTATTATACAGATCCAGCCAAGTCATGAAATGAAGTACAAAATTCGTGTTTGTCGAAAACATTGAAATAAAGCTTTTGTTCGATTACGGGAAAACACAAAAGATAAAATTTAAAACTATATCAAATCAATTTGTTTAATTCTCAAAATTTCCAGAACATACCAATATATGTTGAAGTTATTCATATAAAATTTTCAAGTCATTTAAACAATCTTATGTTAGGTTTCAAATCAGATTTTGCATGAAAACAAGGTAGAACTGTTGCTGACCTGAGGCCAAAATGCCATTATTAAAAATAGTGGTTCAACTCCGAATTGCTTGAAAATCTGTATAAATATTCCTTACACAATTAAGATCATCTCATAAAAATTTCAGATTATTTGGAGTTGTGAAAGTCTTATTTTTCTAATTAAGTTTGTCATTAAGTCTGGAAAATCTGAACCAAACGGTTCACTGTTTTGCCTTTAGTAAAATTATCAAATCAACTCCAAATCTCCTCAAATTTTACAGCGAGCGTCTATAGACGTTCAGGAAACTACCATAAAAATTTCAAGAAATTTAGAGTAGCACAAGTTTTAAAATTCTATCCATCTTTAAACTGAAAAACTTGTTTTCTCCAAAATCGTCTTCACAAAATTGGTTCTCATAGAAATAGGAAATCGATTCCAAAAATCTTTCAAAAATTCAGGGAAACTCATTTTATCATACTTAGAGTAGTGCCAAAATTTCAGAATCATTGAACATGCACAAATATTATTTATCAAGGCTAAAACACACATATCCAAACTTCAGCACACAACTTTACCAAATAAACTTGTTCATCCATTTCAAACATTACATAATCACAAGTTGTCAAGTTGAACATGCACATATCTTAATCAAATAAAGAAATCAAACTCATGAACATATACAAACCGAATCATGCCTCATACCAACACTTAGACAAATTTCCATTTAATTCACACTTAATCAATTATATCTTAGCAAAACTTCATCCCATTACACTTATCTTATGCCAAAACCGTATGCTTCATTAGTTGCTCAAAACTTATTTTCTCAAAGAATAACTTTACAAATCAACATATAATTCCATGTTATTAACACATATACATTTAAGAGAATTCACTCAAAAATTAAGGTCTAAACCGTGACTAACATATCAAGATCACAACCATCACATAAATTTTTATTCTTCTAAAACATCATCAAATTTCAAGATCATGACGTGCAAGAGATCAAGCAAAAGAAAATCAAGCTTTCACTCACAACAACATCAAACCGTGACTAGTCCATGGTTTTCTTAAAAAGAGTTTTCTTAAAGATTCAAACTTCCAGATCATACTTAGAATCTCAAGATAATCACATGCACATAACAAAATTCAACATCAAAACTTCCGACCTAAAGATCATGCACAAACCGTGGTCATTACAAGGAAAATCACCAAGGAAATCAATCATTCTAAAAGATCTTCACATTAAAAACTCAAGCATCATCACATCATAGTTCAAGCATAGATCTTAACATGCATGCAAGCAAAAACACTAGATCTTTGAAAAATCTTTCATGAAAACTTAAAATCAAGTCCTTTTCAAAAACACATTTAAGAGATCAAGAAGAAAAATCAAGATCATGAGAAAAACACTTTCTTAACAACAACCTCAAGATCAAGTTCAAAGATCAACATGCATGTAAAGAAAATCACGAGATTCTAACTTGAAAACCAACATGCATCAACACTTTTCAAACCAAATCAAAGCTTTGGAAAGAAATCATGAAGAATGAAAATTAATCAAAGAAAAAGGTTTAAAACTTTTAAGATCATGAGACGAAATGCTCACTTAATTAGATTTTCAAAATCAAGTCCAAATCTTTGGTTTTCTCTTTGGTTTTTCCTTCCTCTCCTCACGGCTCACTCACTTTCCTCTCTAAGGTCCATGGTTTTTCTTTCTCTTCTTCACTAACTTGACTTGATCTTGCTTAGAATATGAAATGTGTAGAATTTGTTCTCCTTCTCTCTATTCGGCCACTCTCTCTCTCTTTCTATGTGTTGAACTTGATTGTGTTCAACATCATGTGTGTGTTTGGTTTGGAATGGGAGGTGAAGAAAATGAAAGAATGGAAACTAAAGAGGTGTGTGTTGATCACTCCCTCTCCCACGGTTTTGTTGGTGTGTGTGTGTTGTGGTTTATGTTGATAAGAGAAAGAAGAAAGGATGAAGGAAATGAAATGAAGTGTGTGAAGACTAAGGGATTGGTTTAGGTTTGGTTCCTTTTCATTCTTCTCCCACGGCTCACCCTTCTTTCTCTTATTCTTCTTTACTTTTTCCTATTTGTCATCAAGGGCTTGCATGGGGGGCTTCCTTGCAACTACTTGGGGACTAAGTTACAAAACTTGGAGGCCAAGTTTTGCTCCTAGGTCCCCACGGCCTCCTTTCTTCCTCCTTCCTAGTCTTCACATTTTTCTCCTTATGTCATGCTTTGGTCATCTTGATGATGTCATGGTGTTGACCATAAGGCATCCTAGCTCATGACTAAGAAAAGCTACTTGGAGACCAAGTGGAACAACTTGGTGACCAAGGAATGCACCTAGGCATTCAGCCATAGGGCAATTAAGGTGGATTAGATTAGCTTAATTAGATTTAAGGCACTAATTAGGGCTTAATCATGATTAGGGTAGGATTAGGTTAATTAATTTAGGTTTAGTCCACCAATCCTTAGTGATTAAGGCTTAATCAAGGATTAAGGTATTAATCAAAAACTTAATCTTTTCTAACATAGGTTTATGGAAAGCTAATTCTAGGTTAGTTCACTAACCTTGAGGATTTAGGTCTTAAGAGAGTGATTAAGTGCTTAATCAAGGATTAAGAACTCAATTAGGGTTAGATCAAAGATCAAGGATGCTAATTAGGGTTTCTAGAGACGGTTCTAGGTCAAGACGATTTGGACTTTGATTTCTTTGAACTTAGAGAAAATAATTTTCCATCTTAAAACCATAAAACCATGAATTAACTTAAGAAGATAAAATCTCAATTAAAACCCCAAGCAATATGATTCATTGGAAACCTTAGAAAATCCAACATATAAAATCATAACACAGGGGAATTAAACTTCAAAGTGTAAAAATCCATCTTGAAATCAAAACTCTTTTAAATCGATTCTTAAATCAATTGGGTTCAATCCATAAAGATGTATAAAGAAATTCACTTCTCAAGTGAAATCACAAATAATAAAATTATTTCAACTCAATAAAATCATTTGCTTAAGCTCTATAAAAATCTTTGTTTTCCAAAATTCCATAAAATCGACAACTGATTACGTAATCGAATAAAACACTCATCGAAAATCATTTGTAAAAAAATATCTCAAAACTCTTCTTTAATAAAAACTTATTTATGTCGATCGGGAAAATACGGAATGTCACATCCTCCCCAACTTAGAAATTTCTCGTCCTCGAGAAATGTTACGCGGAACTCCACGATCAAAGGATGTCGGGTCTTTTCAAGCGATTCCTTTTGCCCTTAGCAATAGTCGTCGTCCTCGAGTTGCCAATTATGTATCCTTCTCTGGAGGTTCTTGGGAGTAAGTCAAATTGATTACTTTCAAAAGTAATCTTTCGGGCTATTCCATTATCAGATACAATGGAATACTAATGGTTTAGTTTTGTCAACAAAAATTTTAAGGGTTCAAGGGTTTTGAAACAATATTTAGAAACAATAACATGCTTATGCCAATCCCTACAAGGGTACTACTATTCTTCTCAGGGTCTTTCTCTCTTAACTTGACTCTTCGCATCCACTTCAACGTAGGCGGGTTATTACAAACCTCAAAATTCTCCGTTTACTTCCCAACTTTGATACATCATATTCCTATACACCATAACTACCCAATAGTTTTTGACAGAGACTAGAACCATAAAAATTCCCAACATTCACCAGTTCTAGTTTAGATTACAAAACTTCCCATCACCTTGTTCAAGCCTATCAGAGTATCACCTTAAATTCTGCGGACTAGACTAAATTTTCTCCTTCATCGAATTACTAAGGTAACTATTATTCCTTCCTTTTCCTTAACAGCCACTAAACTTTCAAGGAAATATACATCATCTTACTCCTTATCCTAAATAACTTATATCTTCTAAACCAATTCCCACTCTTATGGCCCACCTTCGGGTTCTAAACCATCAAAAGCTCTCCAACTCCGGAATTCATCCTCTTATTTTAACAACCTTAACTCTAGCAATATTCTCGAATTCAAAACTTATGGTCATCTATGTCCATTAAAACATCAAATCTTAGTCATTTAATCTAATCTTGGTCGTCACTTAAGGGTTCCATCCGTTAATTTTACCACCTCATTTACTCAATCTCATGGTCCTATCCTAAGTTCACATCCACTCCAATCGTTCACCTATTCCAACTAGAGCTTTTCTAACTCTGAATCCTTCCGACTTATCTTAGAGATCCACCATCTTAACACTACCCACACTATTACTCAGGGTAAGCTGGTATCAAACTTCTTGGTTTTAATTCCTCCGAACATTCCTCTATTACACTTATGGCTCCAAGGGGTACTCTTACCCTACTTCGTTCCTAATGCATCACCTTTGTCCACACTTACTGATCCTTCAACCTTCATAACTTTCCCTTAGCAACACCTCACCGTCCACCTCATAATTGGGAAATATCTAATTGATTGGCATAAGATGTCAGGGTCGAAGATTGTCACAAAGGTTCTGAAGAAGAAAATTGGTTTGTCAAAGTTCAGGGGATGAAGCTTTGGGTTCATCAGTAATCATAGTCTTGTCAAATTACTTTGACAGAACATGGTCATTTTTGGAAGACATGCCAGGCCGCCAAGGACGTTGGCCATGATCACAAGAAAAGGGGTTCATGTCAAAAGAAGCTTTTTAACAAACAGGGTTGCAGGTCATGATTTTAAAAGTTATTGCAACAAAAGGGGTTCCCAACAAAGAGGGATTCAACAAACAAGAGAAAGTTCAGGTCACACAGAACAAAGTCTCACGATGACACTAGTCTCGCATCGTAGACAAACTCCCGACGCACTCCAGGGATAGAAAGATAGAATGGTAGAAACAGAACAAGTGTTCACACAACTTTGTACTCCCACTCTCACTCATCGTAATCCTAACACTAACACACAAACAAATGCACACAAACAAGGCATGTAAGCCCATATAAAAGGCTACTTAGGACAACCATTGCTCTGATACCACAAATGTAACACCCCGATTTGACAACTTGAAAATAAAATTTCTTTAATTAATATAGTGAAAATTTTGGCCAATCTTTTTTTTTTCTTAAAACAGTGTTACACAAGGTGAGAACACTTAGATTTTCAAATTATGTTTGCAACTTAAACTCATGTTCTCACATTGCATAAAACCTTTCAAGTTCCAAACCGAGATGTTACGAAACATCGCACTTTGAAACTTGCTTTCACAAAACACATTTAAAAGCCCATCTCTTTTATGTTTATCCAGAAAACTTAATATTGATTATCCAGCTTTATAAAACATCTTTCAGGTGCACATGTGGATGCAGCTAATGATGTCTAAGTACCTGGTAAGGGAGTACAATACTTGATCATAGATACTGTGACAGTAGACCTCCGTCCAACGCTTTCCCCAAAGAAGGGTTGAATCATCAACCATCGAGTCCTCGAGCCGAGCATGACCATCTTCTCCTTCGAGACTCCATCTCGGTCGTGTCTCCGTAGGCCATCACGTGAAACAACGACTCCCAATATAATCTACTTACTCTGTCGCCTGTGGACATCATCACAGAAGTCCACAGGGACGGGGAAAAGACAGAGAGAGTAAGCATTCCGAATGACGCATCGTCGACGGTGTGGGTTTACGATAGGCAAAATATTAAGACAATACAAGAACACAACAATACACATTCACAGCACAATAATACAACATGTAATTATGCAAGATGCATGGGGATGAAATGCAATAGTCGCATTATCTAACACTATGTCCTTTACTTAGGGAGTCCCTAAATCAGTTCGTCTCGCAAAGTCGAATTTCTTAAATAGCTTGACTCACAAAATCGAAGTCTCTTGATCGGCTTTTCTCGCAAGGTCAAAGTCTCTTTGTTCACGTATCTCGAGTCCATAGTATCGGGATTCACGCTTAATTGTTTTGGTTTCGAGTCTACATCTCCTCGGAATCCATCCACCTAGTGGGAAGCAATCAGGAGTACAGGATCTCTAACGACACCGGCTTTTACTGGATGGCAAAGTGAATGCATTCATACAATAATAGCCCGGGAAAATAAAATGAATAATATAACCTCATCCGGCCGTGTTCGAGCATCCCTCTCACTGGTCAAGAATTAGTCAAGGGGGTGTCAGTCCTCTGTCTAGTGTACATGTGGTACTTCGTCCACACCACTGAGTGACCAGCTCCGACCGGTTCAGCCAGGGCCCCTATGGTTTTTCCCACCTAGACAGACTTCTCAAGGCTTCTTGACGAATCACCGTCATTACCTTCCCCTATCCTAATCATCAAGTGAGTACCACGCAGGTAAACACCGTGTCTTCCTCTCCACTACTTCGGGTAAAGGTTTAAGGTCGTGGGATTATACTTTTCTGTCCTAGCGTCGACCCATCCTAAGTCATCTCTGCCATACAGCTCCGACTATATGCGGAATGCTTCTGTGGGACTCGACCACTGTTTCTGATGAGCTCCGACCCATCCTGAATCATTTCGGCATACGGCTCCGACCAGTATGCAGGATATCCACAACTTGTCTGACGGGCTACAACCCAATCAGAATCAACCTCGCCATATAGCTACGACTATATGTGGAATATCAATCAACGTTCTGACGGGCTACGACCCATTCAGAATCAACATCAGCATACGGCTCCGACAATATGCGGGATATCCATCAAACATTAATAGATAGGCTCCGACCTATCTCAACTCGCTCTCAACATATGGCTGCGACCATATGGAGGCTATCTCAACATATGGCTACGACCATATGGAAATCATCTCAACACATGGCTACGACCATGTGGAAACACTCTCAACACATGGCTACGACCATGTAGATACACTTTCAGTAAGTGGCTACGACCACATAGATACACTTCTCAATATATTCCATAGTCATTGCGTCCATGTTCAAAACATCATCATCACCTTCACATCATCAGCTCGATCCTCTTACTCGATGCATCAGCATCATCCAGTTCCACTGCGTGCTCCATCACTTAGAGTCTCGCTCTAATCATTGGGGAATTCCTTATAGTCTTCTATGTCTTTTCTATTCTTATCTTATATCGTGGGATGATGCATTATGCTCATGCAATGACATTATATCAATAATACATCTCAACATAAACAAGTACATCAATCAATCAATACCATGCAATGGTATAGGTCTGAGTCTTCGTATACCACGATACAAACAATCACACAATTTATCGGGTATACTACTAGCTACGATAGACCTTTACTCCGACATTGAGAGAGTACGGAGTGTCCTAATAGATCACCTAAATACCACGGTGTCTTAGAGAAGCTTCTCTCTCACCTCAACTCCAGCAATTACTTTGTACGAAATCGTTGCAGGTCCTCCTGTCTGCCAGCTGCTCCAGGTTCTTGACTTGTACGCACCTCATACTAGATAGGAGACACTAACGTTACTAGTCTATCTAAATGATCGTCATACTTAGAATCTAAAACGTGCTTTTCGAAAACTCCTTTCACTTCTTATCGGAAAATCGTAAAACTTCAAAGACTTTCTCAAATCAAAATCCAACTTTCACTATACCTTAAATACTTCGAAATCATTATAGAAAAGCAATGAAATCGTTTTAAATAGATGGATCGGTTGTTGGTCCGTCTTGGACAGCAGCTCGCTCGATCCCGAAAACACCGAATAACGTCACCTTTGAAATCCAACTTTTCTTAAATCTCGTACCATTTAAAACTCAAACTTAAAACCAACAAAACACATCTTCAAGATTGAAAAACAATTTAAATAAATCTGGACAGCATCATATGCTAAGTCCCAAGTTCACTTTCCATTGTTCAAAACCAATTTAAATCCATAAACAAATCAAGCATCTTGAAAACAATTCAATAAACACTTTGGTCAACACTTTCTCAAACTCAATTACTTAAAACAATTTATTTCCAAGTATAACATTATGCAACAAAATGAGGCAGCAACCAATAAGCCCAATACTTTTTCAAATAACCAAATTCTTTTCAAAAATCAATCAACATCGTAACTTATCAAATAACTCATTTTCCTTCACTTCTTTTATCAAATAAACAATTTCAAAAACACTTAAACAAAGAAGTTCAATTAATCATGAATTAACTAAAACAAACCATTTAGCACATAGCACATAGCACATTTTCAAATCACAATTTCAAACTAATAACCTAGACCGAAACACCGTAAACAATCAATCTTGCAAACTCAATCGTGCATAGTCTAAATACATCAACAAGCAATCATTCATTCCATTATTTCAAGACATTATAATTATTATACAGATCCAGCCAAGTCATGAAATGAAGTACAAAATTCGTGTTTGTCGAAAACATTTAAATAAAGCTTTTGTTCGATTACGGGAAAACACAAAAGATAAAATTTAAAACTATATCAAATCAATTTGTTTAATTCTCAAAATTTCCAGAACATACCAATATATGTTGAAGTTATTCATATAAAATTTTCAAGTCATTTAAACAATCTTATGTTAGGTTTCAAATCAGATTTTGCATGAAAACAAGGTAGAACTGTTGCTGACCTGAGGCCAAAATGCCATTATTAAAAATAGTGGTTCAACTCCGAATTGCTTGAAAATCTGTATAAATCTTCCTTACACAATTAAGATCATCTCATAAAAATTTCAGATTATTTGGAGTTGTGAAAGTCTTATTTTTCTAATTAAGTTTGTCATTAAGTCTAGAAAATCCGAACCAAACGGTTCACTGTTTTGCCTTTAGTAAAATTATCAAATCAACTCCAAATCTCCTCAAATTTTACAGAGAGCGTCTATAGAGGTTCAGGAAGCTACCATAAAAATTTCAAGCAATTTTAGAGTAGAAAAAGTTTGATAATTCTATCCATCTTTAAACTGAAAAACTTGTTTTCTCCAAAATCGTCTTCACAAAATTGGTTCTCATAGAAATAGGAAATCGATTCCAAAAATCTTTCAAAAATTCAGGAAAACTCATTTGATCATACTTAGATTAGTGCCAAAATTTCAGAATCATTGAACATGCACAAATATTATTTATCAAGGCTAAAACACACATATCCAAACTTCAGCACACAACTTTACCAAATAAACTTGTTCATCCATTTCAAACATTACATAATCACAAGTTGTCAAGTTGAACATGCACATATCTTAATCAAATAAAGAAATCAAACTCATGAACATATATAAACCGAATCATGCCTCATACCAACACTTAGACAAATTTCCATTTAATTCACACTTAATCAATTATATCTTAGCAAAACTTCATCCCATTACACTTATCTTATGCCAAAACTGTATACTTCATTAGTTGCTCAAAACTTATTTTCTCAAAGAATAACTTTACAAATCAACATATAATTCCATGTTATTAACACATACATTTAAGAGAATTCACTCAAAAATTAAGGTCTAAACCGTGACTAACATATCAAGATCACAACCATCACATAAATTTTTATTCTTCTAAAACATCATCAAATTTCAAGATCATGACGTGCAAGAGATCAAGCAAAAGAAAATCAAGCTTTCACTCACAACAACATCAAACCGTGACTAGTCCATGGTTTTCTTAAAAAGATTTTTCTTAAAGATTCAAACTTCCAGATCATACTTAGAATCTCAAGATAATCACATGCACATAACAAAATTCAACATCAAAACTTCCGACCTAAAGATCATGCACAAACCGTGGTCATTACAAGGAAAATCACCAAGGAAATCAATCATTCTCAAAGATCTTCACATTAAAAACTTAAGCATCATCACATCATAGTTCAAGCATAGATCTTAACATGCATGCAAGCAAAAACACTAGATCTTTGAAAAATCTTTCATGAAAAGTTAAAATCAAGTCCTTTTCAAAAACACTTTTAAGAGATCAACAAGAAAACTCAAGATCATGAGAAAAACACTTTCTTAACAACAACCTCAAGATCAAGTTCAAAGATCAACATGCATGTAAAGAAAATCACGAGATTCTAACTTGAAAACCAGCATGCATCAACACTTTTCAAACCAAATCAAAGCTTTGGAAAGAAATCATGAAGAATGAAAATTAATCAAAGAAAAAGGTTTAAAACTTTTAAGATCATGAGACGAAATGCTCACTTAATTAGATTTTCAAAATCAAGTCCAAATCTTTGGTTTTCTCTTTGGTTTTTCCTTCCTCTCCTCACGGCTCACTCACTCTCCTCTCTAAGGTCCATGGTTTTTCTTTCTCTTCTTCACTAACTTGACTTGATCTTGCTTAGAATATGAAATGTGTAGAATTTGTTCTCCTTCTCTCTATTCGGCCACTCTCTCTCTCTTTCTATGTGTTGAACTTGATTGTGTTCAGCATCATGTGTGTGTTTGGTTTGGAATGGGAGGTGAAGAAAATGAAAGAATGGAAACTAAAGAGGTGTGTGTTGATCACTCCCTCTCCCACGGTTTTGTTGGTGTGTGTGTGTTGTGGTTTATGTTGATAAGAGAAAGAAGAAAGGATGAAGGAAATGAAATGAAGTGTGTGAAGACTAAGGGATTGGTTTAGGTTTGGTTCCTTTTCATTCTTCTCCCACGGCTCACCCTTCTTTCTCTTATTCTTCTTTACTTTTTCCTATTTGTCATCAAGGGCTTGCATGGGGGGCTTCCTTGCAACTACTTGGGGACTAAGTTACAAAACTTGGAGGCCAAGTTTTGCTCCTAGGTCCCCATGACCTCCTTCCTTCCTCCTTCCTAGTCTTCACTTTTTTCTCCTTATGTCATGCTTTGGTCATCTTGATGATGTCATGGTGTTGACCATAAGGCATCCTAGCTCATGACTAAGCAAAGCTACTTGGAGACCAAGTGGAACAACTTGGTGACCAAGGAATGCACCTAGGCATTCAGCCATAGGGCAATTAAGGTGGATTAGATTAGCTTAATTAGATTTAAGGCACTAATTAGGGCTTAATCATGATTAGGGTAGGATTAGGTTAATTAATTTAGGTTTAGTCCACCAATCCTTAGTGATTAAGGCTTAATCAAGGATTAAGGTACTAATCAAAAACTTAATCTTTTCTAACATAGGTTTATGGAAAGCTAATTCTAGGTTAGTTCACTAACCTTGAGGATTTAGGTCTTAAGAGAGTGATTAAGTGCTTAATCAAGGATTAAGAACTCAATTAGGGTTAGATCAAAGATCAAGGATGCTAATTAGGGTTTCTAGAGACGGTTCTAGGTCAAGACGATTTGGACTTTGATTTCTTTGAACTTAGAGAAAATAATTTTCCATCTTAAAACCATAAAACCATGTGAATTAACTTAAGAAGATAAAATCTCAATTAAAACCCCAAGCAATATGATTCATTGGAAACCTTAGAAAATCCAACATATAAAATCATAACACAGGGGAATTAAACTTCAAAGTGTAAAAATCCATCTTGAAATCAAAACTCTTTTAAATCGATTCTTAAATCAATTGGGTTAAATCCATAAAGATGTATAAAGAAATTCACTTCTCAAGTGAAATCACAAATAATAAAATTATTTCAACTCAATAAAATCATTTGCTTAAGCTCTATAAAAATCTTTGTTTTCCAAAATTCCATAAAATCGACAACTGATTACGTAATCGAATAAAACACTCATCGAAAATCATTTGTAAAACAATATCTCAAAACTCTTCTTTAATAAAAACTTATTTATGTCGATCGGGAAAATACGGAATGTCACAATATGCATTGCATGAGAATTGTTAGTTCCTATGTCCTTATTATATACCTCTAGTTAGTGTCCTACTGTCTGGTCATGTTGTACGTTGGGAATACTGACCATCTCTCCTACCATGTTGTCGCGTCGGGTTACTCCGATATTGCAACGGGTAGATTGTGGAAACCTACAATCGGTGGTTGAAACAAATAGGAACACTAGGAGAACACCTAGAAGGGGGGGTTGAATAGGTGTTATAGAAACTTTGAAAGATTTTCGCAAGAAACAAATCTAAACGATTAAAACCAATGAAAATCAATCAATTAACAAAAATTATATGATCAGAGATTAAGCGGAAACAATCAACACCAATATTCTTATTGATTAACCTAGTTATGAAAATGATTTTCCCCAAATTAATTTGAACAATAAAGATTCAATTCAATCAAATATAGAAAAATCACTTTTTCTAGGTTTTCAATCAAGAACACAATTAATAACAAGAATTGTAAAGAGTTAAGGGTTTAGAGATACGACACAGTGATTTATCCTGGTTCACTTTCATCTGCTTGAAAGCTACTCCAGTCCCCTCTTCAACCAAGAGAGATTCTTCACTATGAGGAATTAGAGTTTCTCAAATTACAAGTAAATGCCTCACAATACTTCCTTCTTGCTAGCCTACAAGAGATACCACACCCTTGCCTTGTAATCCTATTGATGATCTAATCTAACCTCTTCTCTTGCTTGCCGATACCCCACAACAAGTCTTCCAATTGCTTGTTCATCAACAAGGCTTCCAAGTGCTTGATGAAATGCTTCTTCAAGACTTCCAATGAACTATGCTTGATTCCACAAAATCAAGGCTTCCAATGTTGTAGAATGTTTGCCTCTTGCAATGATTACAACTTAAATGAAAAAAAAATAACAATCCTATGAATCTCTTTCAAAAGCTATGAAAAGATCAACATGAGAGATTCAAGGTTCTTGATCAAAGAATATGAAAATGAGAGCTTTGATCTTGAGAGAGTGAGAGAGAATAGTGTGGCTTTGATTCTTTGTAAAATTGTGTATCAAAATGATTCTAGTTAATAGAAATGATTAGGAAAAGGTTTATATAGAATACCCAAAAGTTGGAGCAACTTAGAATAGCTTTTGAGAAGTGAAAAACGTATTTAAAACAGTTACAGACCCTGTTTACTCGAGTAAAATAAGTGTTAGTCGAGTAATACGAAAGCAAGATAATTTTCACTCGAGTGAGACCAAAAATACTCGAGTAAAGGTGCAGATAATCGATTATCAAAAGTTTGTTACTCGATTATCAGTTTAAAATACACTGTTAATCAATTATCAAAATCTGTTAATCGATTATTAACATTAAAAATCACTTAAAACTTGTTTTCTCAAAAACTAAACCTTTTCTTTCAAACCTTTAAGCCACCTATTGATTTTAGGCAAAGTGAATACTCAAAATATGATATAATCATGCAATCAAAAGAGATTCACTACCCTCTAATAAACTCTACCCAAACTCATAAACTAAGAGACTTGTGAGGCTAAAGATAAAACAATAAAACATAAACTACCAAACTAAGTCTTCATGAGTTGGCTCTCTCTTCTTAACTTGATGTTTGTTGTTGCTTGTTGAGCTTGAATTTGATCAACACACTTGAAGCTTGTTCAAAACCTTTTGGCATTTATCAAAACATTCTTCATGGATCTTACATAGATGGTCGACCCTGTAGTAGGATCTGTACTTTCTTCTCGATGCGGTTTCGGCAGTGGGATTCAGCGAAGAAGATTAGAGGTCAAGAATAGTGATAGGTAATTCCCTTGAGCACTGTACCCTTGCAACTACTTGGCTACATTGTCATATCATTCTGAACCCCGCTTGGAATTTTATTGAGAATGGTTTTAAGAAACAAGGAATGAGAATGTTTTCTCAAAACAAATTTATGAAGCTAAGTTACAAAGCGCGATGTTAAGTAACATCTCGGTTTGGAACTTGACTTGTGATGTGTGACATAAGAACGTTATTTAATTTCACTTAAGTTACTGAAATGATTTTGGAACATAAAGGTTCTCATGCCCATGTCACCTTGTAAAAAAAATCCCAAATTTTTACTATATTTTGTTAAAGAGATAAGTTCTTTCAAGTTGCCGAAATCGGGGTGTTACAGTGGCATCAATTACGATCAACACCCAATGGAATCTAAGAAAATATTAATAGCAAAAGATCACGAGATTTCATAGTATATAATTAGTATATTAAGAATTGACAAGTTACTTACCCCACATTGTATGGAGCTAGCAACCACTTCCCTTCATCATTCTTACTAGCTTTGAGAATGCTAGCAATATATTGTGAGGCCCCTTGAGGTGAACCGGTGCAATGCGGTGAAAGGAATGCAAACCTCTTTGTCAAACCATTTGGAACCATAAATTTTTCATACAGGTACCTTCAAATAAAGTATAACAAAAATACATGATTATATATAGTAATTAAATAACATCAGCGTATATAGTTTTATGAAGTCCATAAGCAATTTGATTGGTACCTTATGTAAATGCATATAGGTGGGGAATCTATAGGCTCATGAAAAATGAGGTCCTCCAAGTTTTTTTTTGTCACTATCTCTTTATTCAATCTAGGTCCAAATATACCTTCATCCATGGGTAATGTAAAGGAATCAGTTGTCATCTTTGTCAACAAAGAATACAGTGCCTTACAAAAGGGAGTTTTGATAAGGTTCTTTTTCTTGTCACTTGGATTAGTAGCTTGAAGCACACACTTTCCATGATTCTAGAAAATTTTTTTGAATATGCATATGATCTAGAAAATTCCTTACAAGTAATGTCTCCCAATAGGGCAACCTATTCAAAATTGAATTCTTCTTCCATCCTTTTCTCTTAACTTCCCCGGCAAAATCTTTGCCAAAATTATTATTCAAATCCTTTACCTTTTCATACACCTCTTCTCCAGTCAACAACAGAGGAGCACTAGGGTATTCTGTGCTGCCATTAAAAGCTTTTCTCCACCCTCGGTAACGATGTTTTGAAGGCAAAAATCTTCGATGACCAAGGTAGACATACTTCCTCCAATGTTCCAACCATATGCTATCTGTATTTTCTTCACATATAGGGCATGCAAACTCTCCTTTGACACTATATCCTGACAAATTACCATACGCTGGAAAATCATTAATTGTGCCGAATAACATAGCCTTCAAGCAAAAATTTTCTTCCCTATACCCATCATACACCTCCACACCCGTGTCCCACAATAGCAACAAATCATCAATTAAAGGAGCCAAATATACATCAATATCATTTCCTGGTTGTCTGGGGCCAGAAATTAACAAGGACAACATCATGTACTTCCGCTTCATACACAACCATGGTGAGAGATTATAAATCATCAAAATCACCGGCCATGTGCTATGAGAATTACTTTGAATACCATGAGGATTCATCCCATCGGTAGACAATACAAGGCGTAGGTTTCTTTTTTCTTTACCGAAGTCAGGGTATTCGTCATCAAATTTTACCCATTGTGGAGAATCTGCAGGGTGCCGCAACTTGCCATCTTTGATCCTTTCGTCTGCATGCCATGTTAAGTTCTTTGCATCTTCTGCATTACGGTACATGCGCTTAAATCTTGGAATTACGGGAAAATACCATACCACCTTTTGTGGAGTCTATGGTTCCTTCTTATATCGTGGGGCACTACATTTAGGACAAATGTCTAGAGCTGCATATTCATTTCGATATAAAATGCAATCGTTGGGACAAGCATGAATCCTCTCATAGCTATTGCCAACGGTGCATAATATTCGTTTGGCCTCGTATGTTTGACTCGGAAGCACATTGCCCTTTGGTAGCATTTGTTTCAAAAGGTCAAGTAATTCAGTAAAGCTCTTATCTGTCCAACCATTGGTAGCTTTCAACTTGTACAGCATTATCACTGTTCCCAATCTTGTGAAGTCACTACCATCATACAATGGTGTATCCGCATCACTTTTCAGTCTATCGAACATCTCAGGATGATCACGAAGATCCTCTTCAACCGCATTTACAATGTCTTCCAAGCGATCAGCCTCATCGTATGTAGTTGTGTCGAAAACCGAGGCATAACTTTGATAAGTAGACTCGGTTTTTGTCTCACCATGTTTTGTCCAGCACGTATAACTTTGGTCAATTCCAAATGAAAGTAGATGACCTTCCAAATCAGCTTCATTAACAAAACCTCCATGGCAACATTTGAGACAAGGACACAAGATTTTATTCCGATTTTTTGCATTACTAACAGCAAAACTAACAAATTGTTTCAATCCTTCCTCGTACTCGGGTGAAAAACGACGAGCTTTCATCCATTTACGATCCATGGTAATCTACCTAGATTTAAAGGATTATAAGTATGCTAAATAAAGTAACTCCTAATTCATAACTAATTAAGTAACTCCTAATTAATAACAATAAAGTCCTAATTAATAAATAATGAAGTAACCCCTAATTAACAAATAATAAGTTATGCAAACCAAAATTAAGGCAAAACAGTAGAGATTTAATAAAAACTACTTACAAGATCAAGAATAAGTGATGCAAGCGATAAGTCAACGGCGAACGGCTACCACCAAGCAGCAATGGTAAAACTGCAAATACAAAAAAAAAGACATTATTAGATGTTCTTCCAAGAATATGTACATTGACTCAATAGAAATCACTTCACATCTAAAGACGGAATGCAGTAGATACCTAAGTCAGCAATTATATTATTGCAAGACTTGACATCTCAAAGAGAGTTCTGAAAAAACTGAGTGTAAATTAACTGAGTCAGTCACTGGGAAAGGGTACGTACAAGTTCAATTATGGTCCATACATTCATAACAGAAGCCCTTGATTAGAGGTCATGAGTAATCGCTCTCATCTTCCTGAATTGGGAAAATGCAACAGAAGCAGCAACTTCTGTGACTTTTTCTTTTGTCTTTTTGGTTTTTGTGGGTGGGTGCAACAATTCATAGGTTAAAACACTTGTTTTTATTTATTCTTTAATTTGTTGGTTACATTCATCATGAAAAATAATGATAAGATTGAGTTGATTGATGATCTATCTTATTATAACCATTTGTGAGAAAAAAGAGTGTGATGATGTCATTACTACTATATCAAAGTCATTACTATAAAGCAAAGATGACATTAAAATCAGGTGAATGAATTTTGTTAAGAGCCAAAGCTCCAAACTCTAATAGGAATCAGAAAACTCTAATAGCAATGTCACTTAAACACATTTACAAATTTCTAAAAATCAAAAAACTCTAATATGCTTAAGTTATACTTTCGAAATCTATCACTTAAAATGGTACTCTTAATCATAATCAATTCTTTAAAAACGCTTAGTCACTAAAAATCAAAATGTGGACAGCACCTTAACAAGTCTAATATTTTTCAATTAATCAAAAACTAAGTCACCCAAAATCATATATTTTCTAAAGGCTAATCACTCACATCAATAACTAACACATACCAATAAAAGAATACAGCTAAGACACACACTTCATCATGTTAAAGTCACATACATAAAAAAAATTAACAACACAAATGTATAAATAAATTTTCGGCCACTGAATACACTTAGGAACATTTCTGGACATCAACTTTTACTTATTACAAAATCACTTAAATAAATTAGATTAAGTTCACACTTCACATTATCATTAACTAATATCATTCATTTATGTAACACCCCAAAATTTTAATCCCTGATTAATGAAATGTTAATTATAAAATTAATTATAATTAATGATTTCTATTTTAATCCTTGATTAAAATTCTGTGTTATATATTTGGGAGATGTGTTTGAATTTATTTAATAAATATAATTATGCATGAAATAAATATTTTGCATATTAGTCCCTGGGTTGGGACCTAGAAGTAAATATAGGAAAGATTTTGGTGGGAAAGTAAATAAATAATTATTTTTCAAAAACTGAGCAAAATACTCGAGTATTTTCTGGAATACTCGAGTATTCTGGACAGAGTTGCACGAGTTAGTGCGTTTGGTGAGTCACCACCAACGATTTCGTGTCGTTGACACGAAATCACCACCACTTCACGTCTATGGAGGTCGTGTCGACCTGCATGAGCCTTCTCCCCTCCTATTTAAGCCTATCAACACCGAATTCGTGAAGAATTTTGGCAAAGCTTGGGTTGTTGAGCAAGTTAGGGTTCTTGATTTACTCCCTTCGATTCTCCTTCTCTGAGTCAAATTGAGTAACAAATCATACACGAATACAAAGCTCACATCACGAGCTTTATATAAACACCAAAATCGTGAGGTTTGAGTGAGTGTGGTGGAAGAATCAAGGCTTGGAAGTGGAGTTGTTCTTTGTCAAGTTTTTGTCTGGAGCCTACTTTGATTCTGATTTCTGGTAAGCTCACGAGTCTCTGAGTCCCAAATTCGATTTCTCTAGTTAGTATATGTTGCATAGAGTCCAGAAAATCTAATTTCCCCAATTGTTATCTCTGTTTTCCATGTAAACCAATTCAATTTTGGTGATGCACTCAAACTATCCTGCATGTGATGCTCAAAGTGGTTTCTGGGGTTGGAGAGCTTTCTCTTGGGAATTATCTGTTGCTATACGTCTGAGAGGTAAGGGGAAGTTGTTTTATGCACTAGATAGAGTTTGAATTTCATTATTTTCATTAGAGAGCCACCAAGAGGCTCTAAGGGCTTAGATTGAATAGGAACTTTGGTTTGGAGACCAAGTTACGCTCTATGGTTATTTGGAGCAAGTTTCTCATGATGCATGCAAGCTATAATAAACTGTATTTTATGAGTTTGTTGATTATTTTGCAATTTGAGGTGTTAAGTTGTAAAATTATATGTTTTATGCATTAGTGATTGATTTCCTGTCAAATCTGTAATTTGATATGAATTGAGTGTTGTAACATGTTCATTATATAGTATATGAACTCTTTTGATCATTGGATTGGACTAAAAATGATTAGGATTGAAAATGGTGTGTTAAAACCAAGATTTCAGTCTGTTCTGCAATAAAACACTCGAGTATTAGGCTGGTTACTCGAGTAGAATTTTGGCAAAACAATGTATTTTGAGCAAGAACACTCGAGTACCATGCCCAGCACTCGAGTAATCGAGTGTTGCATGGGATATGTTAAGGTAAACCACTCGAGTAATGCAGGGGTCACTCGAGTATTCTGGAAATGCTGAAGAACACTCGAGTAACTCATGAATCACTCGAGTATTTTTATGAATCTGAAACCCAAACCCCAGAAAGACATGAACACTCGAGTAGTTTGAAGAACACTCGAGTAATCTGGAAATAGTTTGAAGAACACTCGAGTCTTCTGAAGAATACTCGAGTAATTCACCCCAAAATCTTAAAAATACCATTTCAATTCTGAATCATTTAATTAATAATTGAACAACAATAATCCAAGGGATCTAGACTTAAAAGAAATTGATTAATGTGAGTGTACTGTTTGGATGACGGGATGTGCTCGGGTGGCACGTTATATATTAACCAATTTCCTTTAAGCTTAAAGATGATGCATTCATTTGGAGTTTGGATGGTAGGTCGTTTATCATGTATTAGTAACATGAGGAGGGCCTCTGGGAGTGCCAATACGCTTGCTTGATGACACATTGAAGACGTGGTCGGCTTAGTGGATGCCGATATGGTTATACCGTTTGGATGACGGGAGGTGCTTGGGTGGCACGGATTCCAAGCTTGTCGTGTACATTCTTGGTGAATGTACGAAATGTTGTATACCTAGGAATACAACGCACTGGTGAGTGCTGGGTTGTCAGGGATGGACGTCAGAGAGTGACATAGATTGATGGAGATAGGTTTGAGAGTTAAATTCATGCATCATACCATTCATTTAAATTAACTGTGATAAATTAAACAAGTGTGAGCATTCTACTTGCATTCAATAATTGCTAAGTGCTAAATGTGATTGTTGTTCATTGTTGCATATTTACACATTGTACATTTCTGCTCTATTGATTATGTGTATAGAATTGCTTACCCATATGCCCTTGTAGGTGATGTCTCGATACATCGCTTGCATCGAGATCCAGCCACTTCCTAGTGGCACATGGATCTATGAGGACCATCGCGCGGTGTTCGAGGGAGAGGTAGAGATTACCTTCTACCACCCGAACCCGTTGATTCGATTTCATCCTCGTAGATTTAGGATTCCCATCATATACACTATGCATGTACACCCGTTTTACACATATCATGGACCACCTTCCACACGGCCAGCTCGCTCTTATCATAGTTTTCGTTTCAGACCCACCCGCTCACACCCTTTTTCCTCAAGAGTCGTCCGCGAGGATACTCCCCCTTCTGATCCGAGGAGTCCAGTCAGGGCCACACCATCTCCTGACCCCGTACCCAGTGGTAGGGTACACTCTCCATCGGATGAGATCGAGGAGGATCCCGTGGAGGATGAGAGCGGAGGCGAGCATGTCGTTCATTCCACCAGGAGTCAGTGGAGGGATGATGATCCCTAGGTATGTGTATAGGGTGTATGATGAGGATCAGGGGATCCGATGTGGAGATGCCATGGAGGAGATTCTGCTACTGCTGTTGATGGGGATGTTTCTTTTGCTACTTGGAGATTTCTGCTACTGTCACTGCTACTACTGATGCTGCCAGATCTATGTGACCACCTCTAGAGTCTATATTTTTGAGATGTACATATTGTAGATATACTATGAGTACTCTAGGGCTATGGTTTTATTTTGAGCATAGATCTGTTATGGACTTGTGTTATGGATCTTGGAGACATGACTTATGCTTGGACTATGTATCACCTGACTTTTTCTTTATATATGTATATGAAGTCTATGTTATATTTCTATTAGTTGCATAGTCCTATAATTTCCGCTTACTCTGATTTAATCTTTTTAAAGAGCTCGGCTCCGAAAAGGATAGCTCCATTTACTTTCTATCATATAAAGACGATTTCAAATACGGATGATATTCCGCTTATGAAAAGGTTTTAGAGATTGCCGAACTCAATACAACTGATTTAAAATGATTTAGAATTTCTTCTCCAAGAATTCCAAGTTTTGGTTTGTGCACCCGCTTAAAGAAAATAAATTTTATTTCCACATTTTCTTATATACTTACAAGTCCATATATTATCTGATAAGATAGTTTAATTACTATATTAAACTTGAGGTAGTAAGAAGGGTGTCACACTGAGTGGTATCAGAGCAAAAGTCAGATCCTGTAGTAGTGGAAGTAGCTCCAGAAAGGTAGCCATCAACATCAAGCAGGTATCCGCAGGGCATATTTATTGTTATGAATGTTTGTATCTTGTCTCTTTTGAGCACAAGACACAATTGAATGTTGATTTAAAGTTATAAGCTATAGTCTTAGTATAGGTGGTGTGAGGAATGTTTCTTTAGTTCAACATATGTGACCATGAGCATATAGCGCAGGTCTATTATGGCAACTAGAAACCAAAATCACACCAATGTGATGTTAGAAAGGATAACCGCGGTGTTGGAGACCATGCAGCAACAATCTCAGCAACCATCTCAGCCGGTTAACCCACCTCATCAATGCAATGTGGGTAACACCGAGGCAAAGAGTCTGGCTGATTTTAGGAGTTGTAGTCCGCCTAAGTTTGAAGGAGGATTTAGACCTGAGGAGGCCAACAAGTGGATTCATACCATGAACAAGATTCTGAGAACCCTGGATTGCACAGAAGCTCAGAAGGTGGCATATGCTGTCTACATGCTAGAAGACAAAGCTGAGAATTGGTGGAATCACACGGTTCAGCTTCTGCATTATGAAGGAAGGGATGTGAATTGGGGTGTATTTATGGAGAAGTTTCTCAATAAATACTTCCCTGAAGATCTAAGGAGGAAGAAAGAGGTGGAATTCTTACAGCTGAAACAAGGGAATATGAGTGTGGGTAAGTACGCGGCCAAGTTCGAGGAATTGATGAAGTACTCTCCCTACTATCAGAAAAACCCCGATGAAAGGAGCAAGTGTATCAAGTTTGAGGGAGGCTTGAGGCCCAAGTTGAAGTCGATCTTTAGCTATCAACGGATTCAAAGTTTTCCTGCACTCGTGGACATGTGTAGGATGTATGAAGATGACAAGAAAGCCGAAGAGTTGCAAGTCTCAGAAAGAAATGACAACCAGAATTATGGACCTCATAGGCGTAAAGGTTTCAACAACCGAGGCAAGGGTCTGTACAATCGCCGAGGGAAAGGCAAGGGGAAGGTTGGTGGTTCGGATGGAAGAAATTTTCAGAGCGAGACTCCATTTTGTGACAAGTGCAAGCACCATCATTATGGCCGTGTTTGTTGGGGAACAAGTGGTTGTTTCAACTGTGGGAAACCGGGACACTTTGCTAGAGACTGCAAGGAACCGGTCAAAGCTAATTCAAGAGGGACTGCGGATAGGCCTATGGCTCAAGGAAGGGTTTTCACTCTTAGTGGTGTGGAAGCAAGCCGATCTTCTGATCTGGTGCAAGGTAAATACTTGCTAAATGGTCAACTCTGTAATGTCTTGTTTGATTCTGGTGCAACGCATTCATTTGTTTCATATGAATGTGTAGATCGTTTGGGTTTATCTATGTTTGAATTGCCATATACTCTGAAAGTAGAAACCCCTACTAATGCTCCTGTAGTTGTTTCTAGAGCATGTCTTAACTGTTGTATAGAAGTGTTAGGACAAACCTCTAGGGTAGATTTAATCTGTTTACCCTTAGCACAATTGGATGTGATCTTGGGGATGGACTGGTTAAGTCAAAACCAAGTGATCATCGATTGTGATAAGAAGATAGTGACCTATAGAAACCCAAAACCCTCCGGCTATATATGTTTGTTCAACACTGAATTAGAGGAGAATGGTCCAAGGTTGGAAGAGATTCCGGTTGTTAGAGACTTCCCGGAGGTATTTGCTGATGAGATCCCTGGTTTGCCACCAAGAAGAGAGATTGAATTTGGCATCGACCTAGTTCCGGGAGCTGGTCCCATTTCTATCGCTCCTTATAGAATGGCACCACCGGAAATGGCAGAAATGAAGAAGCAGATCGAGGATCTGTTGCAGAAGCAGATGATCCGACCAAGTGTGTCACCTTGGGGTGCTCCAGTTTTATTTGTCAAGAAGAAAGATGGTAGTATGAGGATGTGTATCGACTACCGGCAGTTGAATAAGGTCACAATCAAGAACAAGTATCCATTGCCAAGGATCGATGACCTTATGGATCAAGTTCATGGGGCTTCGGTATTTTCCAAGATTGATTTGAGGTCGGGATATCATCAGATCAGAATTAGAGAAGAGGACATCTCTAAGACTGCATTTCGATCCCGATACGTGCATTATGAGTACGTTGTGATGCCGTTCGGATTGACCAATGCACCAGCTATTTTCATGGACTACATGAATCGAATCTTTAGACCTTATCTAGATTCATTCGTGGTTGTGTTCATTGACGATATCCTTATCTACTCTAAGAGCCCGGAGGAGCATGCTGAACACTTGAGGATAGTGTTGAGTATTCTGAAGGAAAAGCAGTTGTACGCCAAACTTACAAAGTGTGAGTTCTGGCTGGAGGAGGTTAATTTTTTGGGGCATGTGATTTCAAGCAAGGGAATAGCGGTTGACCCGGATAAAGTAAGTTCAGTGTTGCAATGGGAACAACCGAAGTCGGTCACAGAGGTAAGAAGCTTTCTTGGTTTGGCTGGTTATTATAGAAGATTTATAGAAGGTTTCTCGAAGATTGCACTACCTTTGACAAAGTTGAATCGGAAGGATCAACCTTTCATCTGGGATGAGAAGTGTGAAAGGAGATTTCAAGAGTTGAAGGAAAGGTTGACGTCATCTCCTGTGTTGGTTTTGCCTGACCCACAATAGAGTTTTGAGGTGTATTGTGACGCATCGAAACAAGGTCTTGGGAGTGTTTTGATGCAGGAGGGAAAAGTAGTTGCTTACGCCTCAAGACAGCTAAAAGTTCATGAAATGAACTATCCAACTCATGATCTAGAGCTGGCAGCGGTCGTTTTCGCTCTAAAAATTTGGAGACACTATCTCTATGGCACTACATTCCGTGTGTTTAGTGACCATAAGAGTTTAAAGTATCTCTTTGATCAGAAGGAGTTGAATATGAGGCAACACCGATGGATGGAGTTCTTGAAGGATTATGAGTTCGAACTTCATTACCATCCTGGGAAGGCAAACGTGGTGGCTGATGCGTTGATTCGAAAGGCAATGCATATCAGTGCAATGATGGTCAGAGAAGCTGCATTGATAGAAGAATTTCGAGATCTGAGCTTGGCAATACAAGTGGAGCCGACAAGTATCAAGATGGGGATGTTGCAGATTACTAATGAATTTCTGCAAAGAATTCGGGAATTGCAACATAAAGATGAGGGACTTAAAGAAAAGAAGAAGCTTATGGAAGAAGGCAAGGAGTTGGAGTTTCAAGAAGGGAAGGATGGAATCCTTCGTTTTCAAACAAGGATTTGTGTGCCTGATGACCTGGAAGTAAAGAGGATGATTTTGGATGAGGCACATAAGAGCAAAATGAGTATGCATCCGGGAGCTACCAAAATGTATCAGGATCTGAAGAAGGTATTTTGGTGGCCTGGTTTAAAGAAAGACGTGGCTAGGTACGTGGCATGTTGTTTGGTGTGTCAGAAGGCGAAAGTGGAACATCAAAGGCCAGGTGGAGAGTTACTTCCCTTGGAAATTCCATTATGGAAATGGGATAGTATCTCAATGGATTTCGTGTCAGGTTTGCCAAGGACAACCTCTGGTCATGATGCAATCTGGGTGATCGTGGATCGTTTGACCAAGTCAGCGCATTTTATTCCCGTTAATATGTGCTACTCTTTGGAAAAGCTCACTCAGTTATATATCAAGGAAGTTGTTCGTTTGCATGGGGTACCATCAAGCATCGTGTCATACCGCGATCCGAGGTTCACATCGAAGTTTTGGCAAGATCTACATAGAGCCTTGGGTTCAAGATTGAAGCTGAGTTCTGCATACCATCCTCAGACTAATGGTCAAATGGAAAGGACTATTCAGTCATTGTAGGATATTTTAAGAGCTTGTGTTTTGGAGGGACAAGGGAATTGGGAGCAAATGTTGCCGCTCGTGGAATTTACTTACAACAATAGTTACCACGCGAGCATCGGAATGGCACCATTTGAAGCTTTATATGGAAGAAAGTGTCAGACACCGTTATGCTGGTTCCAAGTGGGGGAGAATTCTCTGGTTGGACCAGACTTTGTGCAAGAGACCACGGAACAGATCAAGATGATACAAGAAAAGATGAAGACGGCTCAGAGTAGGCAGAAAAGCTATGCTGATAGAAGAAGGAAACCCTTAGAATTTGCTGAAGGAGACCATGTGTTCATTAGAATAGTACCAACCAAAGGTGTTAGTAGAGCTTTGAAAACCCATAAACTATCACCTAAGTTCATTGGTCCCTATCAAATTCTTAAAAGAGTCGGCCCATTAGCCTATCAATTAGCCCTGCCCCCGTCACTAGCTAACCTTCATAATATATTCCATGTGTCTCAACTGAAAAGATATGTCCATGACCCCACCATTGTCCTTAGAATCCAACCTGATGACCTAGAAATTCATGAGAACCTAACCTTCGAAGCTATGCCAGTTCGTATTGAAGATCGAAGAATCAAACAGCTTAGAGGAAAGGATATTCGTTTGGTCAAAGTCGTCTGGGTTTGTGACGATGTGATGGAAGCATCTTGGGAATTAGAGGATAAGATGCGTCAGGACTATCCTGAGTTGTTTGTATAAGTTGAATTTCGGGGACGAAATTCCTTGTAAGTGGGGGAGTAGTGTAACACCCCAAAATTTTAATCCCCGATTAATGAAATGTTAATTATAAAATTAATTATAATTAATGATTTCTATTTTAATCCTTGATTAAAATTCTGTGTTATGTATTTGGGAGATGTGTTTGAATTTATTTAATAAATATAATTATGCATGAAATAAATATTTTGCATATTAGTCCCTGGGTTGGGACCTAGAAGTAAATATAGGAAACATTTTGGAGCGAAAGTAAATAAAATAATTATTTTTCAAAAACTGAGCAAAATACTCGAGTATTTTCTGGAATACTCGAGTATTCTGGACAAAGTTGCACGAGTTAGTGCGTTTGGTGAGTCACCACCAACGATTTCGTGTCGTTTACACGAAATCACCACAACTACACGTCTATGGAGGTCGTGTCGACCTGCATGAGCCTTCTCCCCTCCTATTTAAGCCTATCAACACCGAATTCGTGAAGAATTTTGGCAAAGCTTGGGTTGTTGAGCAAGTTAGGGTTCTTGATTTACTCCCTTCGATTCTCCTTCTTTTAGTCAAATTGAGTAACAAATCATACACGAATACAAAGCTCACATCACGAGCTTTGTATAAACACCAAAATCGTGAGGTTTGAGTGAGTGTGGTGGAAGAATCAAGGCTTGGAAGTGGAGCTGTTATTTGTCAAGTTTTTGTCTGGAGCCTACTTTGATTCTGATTTCTGGTTAGCTCACGAGTCTCTGAGTCCCAAATTCGATTTCTCTAGTTAGTATATGTTGCATAGAGTCCAGAAAATCTCATTTCCCCAATTGTTATCTCTGTTTTCCATGTAAACCAATTCAATTTTGGTGATGCACTCAAACTGTCCTGCATGTGATGCTCAAAGTGGTTTCTGGGGTTGGAGAGCTTTCTCTTGGGAATTCTCTGTTGCTATACGTCTGAGAGGTAAGGGGAAGTTGTTTTATGCACTAGATAGAGTTTGAATTTCATTATTTTCATTAGAGAGCCACCAAGAGGCTCTAAGGGCTTAGATTGAATAGGAACTTTGGTTTGGAGACCAAGTTACGCTCTATGGTTATTTGGAGCAAGTTTCTCATGATGCATGCAAGCTATAATAAACGCTATTTTATGAGTTTGTTGATTATTTTGCAATTTGAGGTGTTAAGTTGTAAAATTATTTGTTTTATGCATTAGTGATTGATTTCCTGTCAAATCTGTAATTTGATATGAATTGAGTGTTGTAACATGTTCATTATATAGTATATGAACTCTGTTGATCATTGGATTGGACTAAAAATGATTAGGATTGAAAATGGTGTGTTAAAACCAAGATTTCAATCTGTTCTACAATAAAACACTCGAGTATTAGGCTGGTTACTCGAGTAAAATTTTGGCAAAACAATGTATTTTGAGCAAGAACACTCGAGTACCATGCCCAGCAATCGAGTAATCGAGTGTTGCATGGGATATGTTAAGGTAAACCACTCGAGTAATGCAGGGGTCACTCGAGTATTCTGGAAATGCTGAAGAACACTCGAGTAACTCATGAATCACTCGAGTATTTTTATGAATCTGAAACCCAAATCCCAGAAAGACATGAACACTCGAGTAGTTTGAAGAACACTCGAGTAATCTGGAAATAGTTTGAAGAACACTCGAGTCTTCTGAAGAACACTCGAGTAATTCACCCCAAAATCTTAAAAATACCATTTCAATTCTGAATCATTTAATTAATAATTGAACAACAATAATCCAAGGGATCTAGACTAAAAAGAAATTGATTAATATGAGTGTACCGTTTGGATGACGGGATGTGCTCGGGGGGCACGTTATATATTAACCAATTTCCTTTAAGCTTAAAGATGATGCATTCATTTGGAGTTTGGATGGTAGGTCGTTTATCATGTATTAGTAACATGAGGAGGGCCTCTGGGAGTGCCAATACGCTTGCTTGATGACACGCTCAAGACGTGGTCGGCTTAGTGGATGCCGATATGATTATACCGTTTGGATGACGGTCTGTAACACCCTGCAACTTCCTCGTATTGAATTAAAATACTAAATAGATTTATATTTGAGAAGAGTGTTTTGAAAGAATATTTTCTTAAATGATTTTCCTTAAATCCACGTTTTCAAAATAATTAGTGATTTTAAAAGAAATGATTCCTTAAAGTGATTTCCAAAGTCTAGAAATTTAGTTTTGGAAAAGATCTATGTGCTTGATGTTTTTATATGTTTGTAATCTTGGTGCCTCCTTATGATGAAAAGGAATTATTTTCTAAATATATGTGTGTACACGGTTTTTGGTTGCTAAGAATTAAATGTAGGTGTAAATATATATATGTATGAGTAATATGTGATGCATAATTGTGTGATGCATGAATGTGTAAATCTATGTGTATGCCGTGTAAACATGATGCCCTCAAGAGGTTATTTATGTGCATGCTTATGTGTGTGAAATGTATGCATGAGTCATGCTATGTGTTGCTATGATACACATGAAAAGAAAATTGTATGTGAATGTGTGTGCATGTGTATGTGGCTCGGCCGCATGAGGATAGAAGAACCAAGTAGGGTGCATCTTCTTAAGCATTAAGAAAGTAGAAAATTAAATAGAAAATAGGGAGAGATTAGGAGTGGTGACTCATGAAGCCTAGGGAGGACTTTTCCCTCACCTTGTCTCCAACGAAGTGACCCAATCCATGCAACAATTGGGCTAGACCAAATCGCCCTTAGCTCTACACCATAAACCGAGGGTAGAAAGGGAAATTTCCACACCCTTGCCTTCACCCTTAAAATCGTGTATGTGTGTGTAACTCATTCATTTTTCTTTCCCCACACCAACCTAAACACACCTAGTTTCAAGAGCACCATCAAGCTCTTGAAACATAAAGAGAAAGAGAGCTTGGCCGTGAGGGAGAGAAAGAAGAGTGAAAGTCCCAAAATCCTTAACCCAAACTTCTCTAATTCCTTCTTCATCAAAGATCAAGAAGAGAAACACCCACCAACCCTAGAAGAAGAGAGACCGAGGCAAGCTTATGAGAAGAAGAAGAAGAGGATCAAACCTAAAAGCCTTAGGAATTCTTGAAGATCCATTGAAGGTTGTTGAAGATCTACTCTTTTCTTTGCTTACTCGAAGATCATAGAGTGTAGAAGTAGTTTTTAATTTTCCCAAGCCTTGTAAAGTTTCTATGTTGTTGCATGTCCCTTTTTCTTGTAGATCTATGTCTATAAGTAATTGTTTAGCTTTGATCTTGAGTTTCAAGAGCCACACAAATTTGTAGAACCTTAAACCATGGACTCTACCATTCGGCCATGTCTAGAAAATTAGGTTGTGATGATTTTTGTTTAGTTTAGAGTCCATGCATGTTAGTTTGATGTTTGTTAAAGATGATCTAAGTGGTTTGAAAGCTTTGACTTTAACTTTGAATTTTCTAAGCTTTGATCTTTAGTTTTCTTTTCAAAAAGACCTTGATCTATTGTTTTAACCTTGAAAAAGATTTGATTCTTGCCTTGATTTTCCATAGCTTTGATCTTGAAGTCTTGCATGTGATTTTTGAACTCAAAAAGTTTTGTTCCTTGGCTTGCATGTCACGGTTTTGAGGAGAAACCAAAGGAAAACAACTTTTTCAAAATGGTTTTTACTTTGATCTAAATCTATGTGTGTTTCAAAGCTAAAGATTCAATTTCTTTCTCTTGATTTTGTTGATTGGTTTTCGGTCAAGCTTTGAAAACAAAAGACCATGATTGTTTTTCATAAAAAGCATCTTGCATGTGTTCTCTTTTTGATTTCCATGATTTCTAAAGCACATGCAAAGGAGAAATAAAAATGAAAACATGTTTGAAGTGACTAATAGGTCACGGTTTTATGAAGAAAGGAGAGTGGTATTTTTCTAAAACCATGTGTTTTCATGTGCATGTTTTTGATTTAATATTTTAAGATTTTTGCATGAAGAAAAGTGCATCAAAGACCTTGTTTTTCTAAGATGATTCGGCCTATACTAGGTTAGATAGGCTAGATTCTTTTTGCATGTGATTGACTCATTGAAATGATTATGTTTGTGACTTTGTTTTGAGAAAAATTTAATTAAATTGTGTTATATCTAAATCCTATTCGGTTTTTAATTAGAGATAAGTAAAGTAAATAAATTAAATTAATTTTGGAAAAGGAAAGTGTTTAAATGAATATATGTGTGTTAGTATGTGTATTCGGTTGAGAGGGAAAGGAGGAGTAAATAAATTTGTTGCGTGAATGAGAAAAGAGAATCTAAGTGTTTAAAATGAATCAAGTTGATGTATGTGGTTTTAGATTGTGATGTTTGACTTGTTTCTTGAAGTCATTCGGCCAATTAACAGGATAATTAAGTTTAGGGAGTTTAATTGCATGAAATTGTCTGTGTTTGAGGATGAATGAATCTTGTTTTGATTTGTGATAATTTCGGTCAATACATGTTAAACTAATTGATTAAGAATGAGTTTTATGCTTAAGATGAATTATGGGCATGCATTCGGTTTAGGAGTCTATGCATGATAAATAGGTTAAAATTCTTTTTCCATGAAGTAACCTAGGAAAAATGCATGTATTTATGAAATGTATGTTAAGTTAATTGATTTAGAAAAAGTTTTGGTGCTTCAATGATTATGTGTGGGCATGTATTCGGTTTGTGTGTTAAAGTATGCTTAAATGATTTATTTTATAAAAATGAAATGTTTTTGAAATTAAATATGTGATTGAATGATCAAAATGTGTGGTGACCGTATGTATGCTTAGCCTTGTATTTGATTTGATTGGGTTTGTTTGAGTTTGTGAGATTGTGTTTGTGATTTGTTTTCTAATAAAAACTTGAGTTTTTAAAGAATTAACATTGACCTAAAGAGTATTTTAAACAAAACGAGTTTTTACGATGTTTTCGTAGTTTATAAAAGTGATTTTTATAAAATAGTTCCTTGCTGTCCAGGATTATTTAAAATGATTTCTTAACTTTGAAAAGGTGTTCAAGTGATTTAAAGTAAGGTTTTTCAATGATAATTGATTTAAGGAAAAAGCCGGGTCAAAAACGGTAAGCTTTTCGATGTTTTCGAACATGTTTATGGTGCTATCCAAAACGGACCAGCAACCAAACTAAATGATTTAAACCATTTTGTTATATGTTTTCAAATGGTTTTTAAAATATTTAAAATACTAGGAAATCTGAGAATTGTTTTGATAAAACAATAGAGTTTTAAGTCTTTTGATTAAGAGCGGAAAGTGTAGGGTTAACCAATAATAAATCCTACGCTACAGGATAAGCATGAGCTCTCTAGTACAGGATAAGGGTGAATAACTCATCCTTCTTATCCTCTAAGAGCCACGTCAGCCCTACTGGGCCGAACAGGCCCATAAGGCACCACAACACAACTTCCCCTATAAGTATCGCCATGCTATAGGGGCTAAGGTATGTTCTATCATCCCTACTCTCAAGAACTACGTGTGGCTTGATCCCCTTATCACTGAGGGTACGTAGGACCGGGGTCACCCTCGTCAGCTGCAACAACCCCAAACACACATCGTGGTGGATCTATTTCTCAGATCCACTACATTGGCGCCGTCTGTGGGGACGATAAACTTCGATCCCCATCCACATTCAAACAAAAAAAAACGAGAAAAATAACAAGATTGAAGCCAAATTCACGGAGCTGCCACTGCTGCCAAAAAAAAAAAGCACCACCAATGTGTTTTTTCTGCCAGGAAGGGAGGCCATTCATGGATGTTGCTACAGGTACCGTCGCCGATGAAGAAGAGGAAGCAACAAGGCGTTGCTGCCACCGTTAACGGTGAAGAAGCCACTGTTGTTCTCTCTCGCGCCCTCTTAGCACCATCGCCGTTGCGATCTGGGTGGTCCACCATTGGAGGCAGAATTGGATCGGAATTTCGGGGCTAAGATCAAGGGCACATGGTCTCACCACCGTTTCTGAGATCGCGACCTTCTCACCACGATTCCACCATCAACAGCGAAGCCACCACTCGCGACTTCATGGCGATTTCATGGCTGACCTTCAGAGGCTTGACTCAACCCAGACTCGCTCCGCTTCGTCGCTCCACCATCGCTTCCTCTGCTTCGATCCGCAACCCAGACTCGCTCCGCTTCGTCGCCACCAAGATCGAAGGAAGCACTTGGCGACGCCTCTGCTTCCAACAGGTACAGCGAGGCCACCGTCTCCTTCAATCCGCCGCCGCCGCGATGATCTCGCAAGGAAGAAGAAGTAGCGATGGTCACCGACGATCTCACCATCGCAAATCCCCTTCGTGCCCCTCGCCGCCTGGAACCACCGCCGTCGCTGCTGTGTGTAACAGCACCCTTCCTTGCGTGCGGCTACTGCAAACCAGCAGTAGGGTTTCAACCCTAAAGGGCCTCAACAGGCCCTAACAAAAAAAGGGGCCTCAACAGGCCCTAACAAAAAAAAAAGCGGGCCAAACAGGCCCTAACAAAAAAAAAGGGGCCTCAACAGGCCCTAACAAAAAAAAAGCGAGCCACACAGGCCTTAACAAAAAAAAAACTATATGGGCTTAATTGATACAGACCCAAATAAAATTAAACCTTCAAATAAGGAGCCACCTCATCGGCAAAACAACACTGACTCACGCCTCAAATCCAGGGAAGTAGTCTTTTTATTTTTATCATGTATATTGACATATCATCATTCATATACTATTTGATTACCTGCTATTGTTCAACGTACTTACGATTAATTTAAATGAATGTCTTGATATGCTCTTTGTAATTATCTGAAGAATTAAAATTAAATATTTTTGCTAATTATTTTCATAATATGCTTCTTATTATTTGATAGTATATGATCATTTTATCTTTCTTTTAAGATACATGACATGATGCAAAATATTCCTCACAATAAAAGTCATTATCTATTATTTACGATTATTAACATCATTATTACTATGTTTATTACGTGTGATATTATTAAGTCATACTACCTCTATACCGATATTATACATCGTGTCTTTGCCAATAGTTGTTATTATCGTTATATAATTGTTATAAATTGTTAAATAACGACGATTACCAATTATTAATTTTGTTTACACATGCGAGGTACGATTATGATGGCCCATTTCTCTAAAAGGCCTATTTCGAGCTTCCGACCGCCAAAGATATGCTCAAATTAATCGGTGCTTGACTACTCAGTCACGATGGGCATCTAATATTACATCGCCTTCAACAGGGTTCGGCAAAATCTCATGATGACATGGTTTTCTCCTCTATTACACATGCTTACTGTGACCATTTCAATTTATCATGACCTCAACGTCACTACTCGGATTCCCGCTTCAAATAACACAACCAAAGCCTACAACATCCTCGTACCCTCTGCCACGACACCCTTGCCTCTCACGGTCACTTAGAGCCAAAGACGATCGTTGTCAAGATCCCTCCTCGGGATCTCGGCCTTGCTCACACAAGTGCTACACAATGACTTGTCCATAACGGCATACAGGGTTTTTGGTAGGAAGAGGATGATGAATACTAGGCAACCGCCCATTCGAACAATAAAAGAGGAAACGCCTCACTGCCAAGAGGGTGTCGGGCATATCAACATTCAGAAATGGTCTAAACACGAGGACTGACAGGGAAGGATCTTTCTCATTACCCCATTAATATTATTTCAATTTTATGGTTTAACTGTCATATTCATTACTATTGAATCACTTACCACATGACATGTGTTATCTTAGATAATAATCGTAATTAACAGTGAATTAATTCATACTTCTCTAATTAATGTCATTACATATCATCTATTACTTGATATTCTAATCGTTGTTTTTATACATCATAAAAAAGTACAAACATAACGGTCGGATCTGCCGAGCATGATGACCTATATTAATCCGAGTCCGAGTATGACGACCCAACTTAATTCAAGTCCTTCACACCGGTTGCCGATCATTTTTTCCTTGGTTTGTGCACCATCACGACCTTACCTATATGGTAGAACGGTCCGCAGTGCCAACACCCAGTGATCTAAGTTGGATCCCAGCATCTCCGAGGAACCACACAATGCTAATTCCACACCCACAACTCGCAAATATTCAACCTTCGCTCAGCGTTCGCCTACACAGATCTGAATCCGACAGTCTCTCAAAGAGGCTTGGATGAACACGATCTAATTGGCGGAAAACAACTATCACACCTTAAAGGACTTCTTAACTCAGCACAAGCCTCTTCAGGCTTTAGCGAGTAAGGAGATTGGTTATGCAATGGAGTAAAAGTTTGCTTCAGCTTTATTATTATGATGATCTATCAGCTTGCCTTCGCCCTAATTACTCGGATCCAAGAGGGGATCAACAATTGAAGTTGACTAAACAGTTCCGACAAGGGAAACGGTCGTCCTTGGCTTCTCTACTTTTTCTTGCCTCCTCGGTTTCATTCTTTCCCTTCTCGGCATCCTCGGCCGCTTCATCAACTCGATAAAGTTTCGATGACTTCCACTCGAGTGTCCTTATTCGGCCATGAAGCTTACTGCTCGGCGGATAAAATGGACTCTAAGTCTTGAAAGTAATTCGAGCCTCCAACTCTTCGGGTCGAGTGGCTATTCTCGAACACGATGTTTGCTGCTCGGCGGATAGAATGGACTCCGACTCTACAAAATAATCTGAGAAGAACTGTAAAGCCCTGAGAAGCAGATGCTCCGACAATATTTGGGTGCCTTCGCACCACATCTTTAGAACCTCTCACCGAGCTTTCGGACCTATACCGAGTCTGAGGCCCACTTTGATCCCGAGCGTTTCACAGACCTTATGAACTCGACACAAGCCTTTTCAGGCTTTACCGAGTAGGGGACTAGTATGTGATGAGGCATATACATAGCTGACATTGGCCGACCTTGATACTGGTATTATATGATGCATAAGTTACTCGAGATCAAATGTCTTGCCAAAGAGGACCACCACGTCCCATGAGGCACCAAATTGATCATTTACCGTCCTAATTAAGGACATATGTTAAACTCACTCACTTCGGATCATGTTCTTACGCACTTGCCCACGATCTCGGTTAGCCGGCCAGATCGGCGAGGCTACAAGTGAAAATGAGGATTGCGACCCGATAGCTTGGCTTAGCCTCTCGGCTCAAAGCCTCTCGGCTCATATCTGGCCCAATACATCGTGGATCGAGGAATACACCTCGGCTAAGGTTGTCATTCCGATAGCAATCCCTCGTAAACGTTAAGATCCAATTGGTGATGATCTTGGCACACCTCGAACTCAAATAACAGTTTGAGTCGTGCCAGCATACATTGGCACAAGCCTTTCGGCTTTCACCATGGCAAGCGCATAAAAGGATGTCTCCTTAAAAATGACGTGACTTTTAAAACAATAGTCCAATTCGACGTTGAACTCAATACATGACGATACACGGCTAAGGGCCTTGATTGCGAATAGTCTTATACGTCTTAATCGACCATCCACGACACTCCTCCGAATAAAAAGTTCTCAGCCGCAAACAATGTTTTATGACACCACCAACTCTTAGAAGCTCAGCACAGGCTCTTCGAGCCTATACGAGCTTGGGGGGCTTGTAGGGTTAACCAATAATAAATCCTACCGCTACAGGATAAGCATGCGCTCTCTAGTACAGGATAAGGGTGAATAACTCATCCTTCTTATCCTCTAAGAGCCACGTCAGCCTTACTGGGCCGAACAGGCCCATAAGGCACCACAACACAACTTCCCCTATAAGTATCGCCATGCTATAGGGGCTAAGGTATGTTCTATCATCCCTACTCTCAAGAACTACGTGTGGCTTGATCCCCTTATCTCTGGGGGTATGTAGGACCGGGGTCACCCTCGTCAGCTGCAACAACCCCAAACACACATCGTGGTGGATCTATTTCTCAGATCCACTACAGAAAGTGTCACAAACTAAGAAAAGATTTTCTTAATACAAGGTAATCACATAAGAGTATTTTATTTAGTACGAGGAATTTGAAAGGCGAGGGATTGGGGCAGCCGGCAGCGCAAAGGGATCCGCGGAGATGGTACGCATTAAATCGCTGGACCTCAGGTGAGAGAGAAGCTTTCCTGAGACACCGTGGTAGTTAGGTGATTTAGTAGGACGTTCCGTATCATCTCAAAGATCGGAACTAAGTGGTTAGAGTCAGTAGTATAAGTGGCAATTGTGTGATTGTGTGGCCACTTAAACGAAGGTGACGAAGACCACATTGTTGTGTGATGCTTGTGTGAATGATAGCATGCTTTTATACATTTATTCAATTATGCCTTATGTTATCTATTGCGGTTAATGAAAATGAGTAATATGCTGATGGACGTCTGTTACGTCCTGAAAATGGAAGCGAAATAAATACGATTGTGAAGTACAGACATAATGAAAGAGAAATAAAGAGTATGAATAAAATATGTAATGGAAAAATAGAAAGAGTTGAAATTGGGGAGAGTGATGATATTGTTGAGAACAAGCTAGAGCTGGGGAGAGTGATGTTGGTATGAGAGGTGAATTGAGCGGAGCTGGGCTCCTTTTGTTTTTGGTTTTATTCTGGGACTAGTGTTGAGTTGAGCTTGCTCCTCCATTAGCGCCAGTAAAGATGTTATTTTTTAAAAAGTTTTTTTAAAAAGTGGTTTTTGAAAAAGGTTTTGGAAAAGCAACTTTTGAAAAGGTTTTGAGGAGATCTTTTTGAAAAGATTTTTGAAAAGGGACTTTGTGGAAACTGGTGAAAAGAAATTTTTAGAAAAAGAGTTTGTGGAAAGAAAGTCTTTTGAAAATGTTTTTGAAAAGAGGTTTTTGAGAAATGTTATAAAAGAATTTTCAGGAAGGTTTTGAAGGGGAAATTTTGGGAAAGGATGTGAAAAGAGATTTTAGAAACTTGTGACAAGGGTTTTTAAGAAAGTTTTTAAAAAGAGAGATTTTGAGCAATTGAGAAACTAAAGAGTTTTGAGAAATTCACCAGAGGGAATTTTATGAAAATGTTTCTGAAATGAGGTTTTGTGGAAGTTCATAAAAAGGTATTTCTGAGAGAGTTGTGAAAAGGTTGTTTTGAGAAAGATTGCGGAATGAGATTGTTAAGAGAAATGGGAAATGTGTTTTGTGAAATGAGATACCAGTTGAGAGTTCAGTGATATGATCCCAGCTCTGTGCTATCTGAGAAATGATGAGCAAAGTTAGTGGTCAGGACTCGTTGAAGGGTTGCACGAAGGATGGGCCGACCTAAGGTTAATTAAAAGATAAAAGACTTAAAAGACATACGCGGTGAGGTATGAGAGTGCGAAGTAGTGGAGAGGAAGAAACGATAAGTATCTGCGGATACTTAGGACGAGATTTCATTAGGGGAGGACGATGACGGTGAAACGTCAAGAAGTCTAGAGTATGTTTCTGGGCAAAACGAACTCCACATGTGGCGCACTAACGTGGTGGGGACTGGGTCTAATGCCGTGGCAAGTTCTGCGGGCCCACTAGAAACATACTGTCGCCCCCTATATTACAAATCGAGAACAGTGAGAGTGACTGGAGTGGGGCATCTTGTTTGCCACTGCGAGGCAGTGTGCCATGATTATTATGAATTGATTGAGGCAGAGTCCTCCTGGTCTGGGACCACTTATGTGTTGAGACAACTGTCGTGCCCGCACGGTAAAGGTCCTGTACTCATGTTTGCTTCCGACTAGGTTGGATGGATGACCGAGGAGATGTAGACGTGAGTGATAACCGAGAACAAAATGAGTACCCCGATGATATTTTGTGAGAAAAAAATTATGAGTATGAGAAGGAAAAGGATTGAGGAAGAAAGGCACGTTTATGAGGAATGAAACTAAGTTAAAAAGATAATGAAAGATAAGAATAACGATAATAAGACTGATAATAATGTTGACAACGTACTTGATTGTGGTGTGCTTGTATGTTTTGTTGTGAGTTTGTATGGTCCTTCTATCTTTCCTATCGTAATTCCACACCGTCGACGATACATCGTTCGGATCGCTTACTCTCTCCTGTTCGTTGGCATGTCGGGGCTGCTGATATCTCAACGGGCAGACGGAGCATTCTGTGGAGACCTTCACTCTGGAGGAATGGTAGCTGGAGCTTATCAACAAAAGGAAGGTGATGATAGAGGCGACTTCATTTTCGGGGATGAAGAAAGGGCGCAAGGAGAAAGGGGAGCTTTATCCGGTTGTCTTCATCAGAGTAGCAGAGCGGAAACGAAAGTAGTGAATTTAGTTCAAGGGTATGACGTGTGTTTTGAGTTGAGGATTACCAAGCAAAGAGCCATTTATGTAACCAAGCCAATTTTAAATTCTATGTTGTGAAAGTACCTTCATTTTGAAGAGATTAAATAATGGAACCTTTTGTAAACGGTTATGGATACTTTTAATCCACTGCAATGAATCGCCATGCTTTTCGAAAACAAGTTCTTTTGGGAAACATGAAAAGTTTTATGAGAATAAATGTTTTAGTAACAACTCGGTTTTCGAAAGGAAGTAGTGAAGTACAACAAGGGATTTTTAATAACGTTTTCGAATACTTCAACAATGTTTTAAAAAAAAATCTGGTCTCATTTTTGGCACTTTGTTAAATAAAAGTTAATTATTTTTGGTTTACGAAAATCGGGCTGTTACACGGTCCGTTTGGATGACGGGAGGTGCTCGGGTGGCACGGATTCCAAGCTTGTCGTGTACATTCTTGGTGAATGTACGAAATGTTGTATACCTAGGAATACAACGCACTGGTGAGTGCTGGGTTGTCAGGGATGGACGTCAGAGAGTGACATAGATTGATGGAGATAGGTTTGAGAGTTAAATTCATGCATCATACCATTCATTTAAATTAACTGTGATAAATTAAACAAGTGTGAGCATTCTACTTGCATTCAATAATTGCTAAGTGCTAAATGTGATTGTTGTTCATTGCTGCATATTTACACATTGTACATTTCTTCTCTATTGATTATGTGTATAGAATTGCTTACCCCTAAGCCCTTGTAGGTGATGTCTCGATACATCGCTTGCATCGAGATCCAGCCACTTCCTAGTGGCACATGGATCTATGAGGACCATCGTGCGGTGTTCGAGGGAGAGGTAGAGATTACCTTCTACCACCCGAACCCGTTGATTCGATTTCATCCTCGTAGATTTAGGATTCCCATCATATACACTATGCATGTACCCCCGTTTTACACATATCATGGACCACCTTCCACACGGCCAGCTCGCTCTTATCATAGTTTTCGTTTCAGACCCACCCGCTCACACCCTTTTTCCTCAAGAGTCGTCCGCGAGGATACAGCCCCTTATGATCCGAGGAGTCCAGTCAGGGCCACACCATCTCCTGACCCCGTACCCAGTGGTAGGGTACACTCTCCATCGGATGAGATCGAGGAGGATACCGTGGAGGATGAGAGCGGAGGCGAGCCTGTCGTTCATTCCACCGGGAGTCAGTGGAGGGATGATGATCCCTAGGTATGTGTATAGGGTGTATGATGAGGATCAGGGGATCCGATGTGGAGATGCCATGGAGGAGATTCTGCTGCTGTTGTTGATGGGGATGTTTCTTTTGCTACTTGGAGATTTCTGCTACTATCACTGCTACTACTGATGCTGCCAGATCTATGTGACCACCTCTAGAGTCTATATTTTTGAGATGTACATATTGTAGATATACTATGAGTAATCTAGGGCTATGGTTTTATTTTGAGCATAGATCTGTTATGGACTTGTGTTATGGATCTTGGAGACATGACTTATGCTTGGACTATGTATCACCTGACTTTTTCTTTATATATGTATATGAAGTCTATGTTATATTTCTATTTGTTGCATAGTCCTATAATTTCCGCTTACTCTGATTTAATCTTTTTAAAGAGCTCGGCTCCGAAAAGGATAGCTCCATTTACTTTCTATCATATAAAGACGATTTCAAATACGAATGCTATTCCGCTTATGAAAAGGTTTTAGAGATTGCCGAACTCAATACAACTGATTTAAAATGATTTAGAATTTCTTCTCCAAGAATTCCAAGTTTTGGTTTGTGCACCCGCTTAAAGAAAATAAATTTTATTTCCACATTTTCTTATATACTTACAAGTCCATATATTATCTGATAAGATAGTTTAATTACTATATTAAACTTGAGGTAGTAAGAAGGGTGTCACACTTTACACATAATCTTTTAACTTAATCAAAATTCCAACTAAATTATCTTACTAATCAAGCTAAAACAACAACAAATACACAAATCATCATGCTACTTAAACACCAATCAAAGTTAACTATCCTAATTATATTATTAATCTCAAATCAAATTACACTTAAGGAAATAAAACAAATTTTAAACTTCCTAATTAAATTCTATAATACCGAATATCATCAAAATGAGACAAAATAACTAATTAGTTTTTTTTTATCATCACTTAAATAAACCAATCACTAAAGATCTCAACATGCATGCAACAAAATCCATAGTTTTTTAGTCTAAAATCATTTTATCACTAACATGCATGACAAAACTCATCATCATTCAAGTTCATTTTCGACACTCAATCATCTTAACTTATTTTCATGTCATGGCTGAATTATCCTTACAAAAAAAGTCATTATTTCTTGCAAATCCTTTTAACTGACCCCACCAGCAGACCACCCTACTATTCCTTGGAATTAAAATAATAAGCTAAATTTGAGACTCTAAACTGGTTAATCTATAATCCAATGACAAGATAGGTTCTTAGTGTGTCATTAAATCTGACAACTTAACAAAGATTTCAGCCAATAAGAAACTTGGAAAACACAGGCTTAGAGTGAAGTGTTAGATATAATTTACCATAAAGATGAAACAAATGAACTTAAGAATCAGGGTGTAATAACTGAAATTGTTAGATATAATTAGAGTGAAGTGTTAGATATAATTTAACATAAAGATGAAACAAATGAACTTAAGAATCAGGGTGTAATAACTGAAATTGTCAGATATAATTAGAGTGAAGTGTTAGATATAATTTAACATAAAGATGAAACAAATGAACTTTAAGTTTCAGCCAATAAGAAACTTGCAATACTATACAAAATCTCTTATTTCCACATCTCTCTTTTGTAATAACTGAAAGAGGTGGTGTACCTTTTGACAATTATAGAAGCCTAATCTTAAAGCCTTACAAACAATTATACAAAATATACTTAAGAATCAGGGTGTATCTCACTGTCAAATAAACAAGATTCGACATCACTGTTAAACTTCAACAAGTTGCATACATGGCAAGGACGACATCTCTTTGCTCTGCATGACAACTATCATGCAAGCAAAGCAATTTCCAAGAGCATACTTGGCTCTTAATTTTACCATTTTTAGCTGCAGTGCAGCAACATCAACTGGTTTAGATACCCTTCAAATTCAACTCTAAAAGATTTTCTACCACATATGATTACCACAAACATCATGATTATAATTCCCAATGTGAATACAAAATCAATGCCAAACAGTTTACAACTTTGTAGTATTTGCTTTAAAAAAAAGCAATGTTTTTAATGAGGAATGAGGAGGAAGAATTATGTACATACCAGCTAGGATTCAAATTAAAATATTTATATTTTATATCACGTAAATTTATCAACTCAGCTATCTAATTACTAAAAACCATGTTGTGCGATAAAATTTTGCATCAATTTTCAAGTTTATAATATAGTCTATATATAGATTATACTCTGTTATAAATCTTTAAATGTTGCAGTGTAAACTTACCGATCACAATTTTTCATTTATTGTAAGGGTTTAGTAAAAAGAAAAACGAAAATTTTTCCCAATAGGTCTAAGCGGTCTGATATGAGGAAGTCTTATAACATGCAACTCGCAGTTTCTCTCCATGATCATAAACATCAATTGAAAAGGGCATGCCAATTGAATCCAAAAACACCACACCCACCACTTTGTAAAACCATTGAAAAAAGGCATCAAAAGCAAGATAAATCAAAAACCCTAAATAGAAACATGCACAAAATTAATGTGAAAACCCCAAATCAGAAAGAGGGGAAATCAAAAACCCTAAAAAAGCAGAATCAAAAAGAGGGAAAATCAAAAACCCTAAACTCTACTACCAGAACAAAAAAAGGGGAAAATCGAAAAAAAAGGAAACTTAAAGATAGAATGAGAGAAATATGATTTTGCTTACTTATAGAATGAGCTGAGAGGAGATTGCATGCAATGGCAGACGGTGGACGATGGCAAGCGATGGTTGCGATGGCGATAAGAGGAGGCAACAGTGGAGCACGATGGTGGCGACGATGGTGGGTGTGACTGTGTATTTCGTGTGCCAATGGAGTAATGGAGCACGATGGTGGCGATGGCTGGGTGACTGGTGAGTGTGTTTCGTGTGAGTGTGTGACTAGTGAGTGTGTGGTAGGTCTTTTACTTAGTGAAATTGTGTTGGTGGGAATGTTTCCCGGTTTTTTTGGGTATTTTTTTTTAATTTGAGATTTAAGTAGGCGGTTGAATAAAGGAACCCTCTTCTAAAACCATCTGTATTTTATTTAGGATAAATGAAGGTGGTTCCGTTAGCAACTGCCCTTAAAAATTATATATATAAGGTTGGTTAAATGAAATAACCTTTCTCTTAAATAAATTTAAACTAAAGAGGGCAGTTCCGTTTAGGTACCGCCTTAAAAGACCGCCTTTAATTATGCATTTTGTAGTAGTGCCTGTTCAAATGTGGCTGCATGCAAAGGGTTTTTTGGGTTTAGTGCTTCCAGTCAATTTCTCTGCAATTTCCTTGTTGATTCACGGCCTAGAGGTAAGGGTGAAGCTATACATTCACTAGAATAAGTTTAATTTGTTAAATTTTATGTGTAGAGTCACTATGAGACTCTATGGGCATATATTGAATTAGGTTTAAGGCTTGGAGGCCTGTCCGAGTTTAAAAGTTGTTTGGAGCAAGTTCTATATGTTGCATGCAAGATATATCAAAGTTGTTTTCATGCTAAAAATGTTTAGAATTGAATTTGGTATGTTAAGTTGTTGAAAATGTGATTTTATGCATAATTGGTGCTCGGATTAGATTCACTATAATTTGATATAATTTTTGTATTGGAACATGTTTATGATGCATAAATATGAGCTCTGTTGATCATTGGTTTTGATTAAATTTGGCTAGAAATGAAAATGGTATGTTAAAATGCAATTTTCAGTGTTTACTATCAGCCAAGCCTCGAGTATATAGCTCGAGACTCGAGTGTTTCGTGATGCACCAGTGCATCTGATAGCACCAACACTCGAGTATTTAAGCCAAGACTCGAGTATTGACTGATGCAACAAATGAACCTTTTTGATGAACTGATCGAGTCTTGCATGAACCACTCGAGTATTCTGGGTTGATGAACGACTCGAGTATTTCATAAGCTACTTGAGTATTTTTGGGGAAAAAAATCTGAAACTTAAACTTCTCAGAAATATTATGTTCCACTCGAGTCTCAGAATGAACCACTCGAGTATTCTGGACAGAATGATGAACTACTCGAGTATTTCGAAAAAGACTCGAGTCTTTCTGATCATAATGCTGAAAAATGCCATTTTCAATTGTAGCAAGAATAATTAAAACCTAATGACACTTATAAGGGATAAGTCATGTTCCAAAGAAGTTATGATGTGATCAATTACATTGGTAATTACATTGGTGAATTTATTTCATGTTGCACATAATGAGATTAAAGAATAACCTTAAATCGAATATTTGTGTGCATTCATGCATGGTGATGTGGTGATAGGATTTCGTTTGTCATGTTCGAGGAACATGAAGAGGGTACTCTGGGAGTACCAAATTGGTTACGACTTTCCTGTAGTCACATTTTGGTAATGTGACCAGCATTGGTTGCTGCGAACGTGGGGGTCTCGTCTTGGTGACGTGATGGACACTTTGGTAGTGGTATTATGGACCACGTTCCAGGCAAAGTCGTGTGGCTTGCTCAATTACACATTTTGGTAATGTGGGCAGCATTGTGGGATGTTGTTACGTCTTGGTGATGCGACGTGCACTTTAGTAGTGACATTATGGATTATATTCCGAGCAGGTTCACTATATGTTTTAAGCACGTATACTGGTTGTTTGGATGGACGTTCAGTGATAGCTTGGAGAAATATCAGGAACTTGAGAGATAGTGAGCATGCATCATGTCATATAATTAAAGAGATTGATGATAAATAAAATTGGCTTGCTCATATCACTACAAAAAAATGTATTTATTGCAACAACCTTTTGCAACGACTTAAATTTTTCGTTGCAAAAAAGATTTTTTAGCAACGACTTTTTTTTCGTTGCTAAACCTTGTTTCTAAATAAAAAATTCATTTCCCTCCCGCAACTAAAAAAAGCACGCATTTAGGAGGTTAAAAGCAACGAGAAATATCATTGCAATATTAGGAAAAATGCTTCTACAACGACAAGTGTCGTTGCAGGTCCTCTCAAAGGTGTTCTGCAACTACCCGTCGTTGCCAAACACAATAGAATTAGAAAAAGAAAAAAGAAAAACACGCACGTGCACTGAAGGCAACCCAAAGGGATAGAAGAAAAACAAAACACTCAGCACGCAGACACGCACAACACTTCACAGTTCACACTGCACCCACAAAACCTTAGCTTCGATATATATTCATCACCCACAAAACCTTTGCTTCGATTCATCACCCACAAAATCTTCGATTCACCCACTGCCAAGGAGTACTCCTTCACCTTCGATTCAGCAGCAAACCCTCCTTCACTTCGATTCACCCACCTTCGATTCACCAGCAAACATGCACTAAGGAGTACTCCGGTTCATTCACCGATCGATTCATCTCTGGTTCAAGATCGATTATTGTTCATCTCTGGTTCAAGCACATCCTTCACCGCCATCTTTCACTGTGTTGTCCTTCACCGCCGTTCACCACGCTGTCCTTCCCTGCGTCGTTCACCGCGCCGTCTCTTTCACTGCCTCATCGTTCTATCTCTGCTATGTGTAACACCCCGCAAATTCCTCGTATTAATTTAAAATACTAAAGAGACTCATTTTTGAGAAAGTGTTTCGGAAGAGTATTTTCTTAAATGATTTTCCTAATTCACGTTTTCAAAGTGATGGATGATTTTAAAGAAATGATTTTCATGAAATAATGTTAAGAGTTTATAAATTGAGTTTTTGGAAAAAGTTTGAGTGTTTGATATTTTTGTGTTTTAAAGGGATTGTGACTTTTATGTGTGAGTCATTTTATGAGAAAAGGTTGTTTTTCTATGCCTGAATATGTATGTATGCACGGTTTGGTTATGTATGTGTATGTATTTGTGGTATTGCTATGTGTATAAATATGCTTAGGATTAAATGAAAACTTAATTAGTGGAAAAAAATATGATAATGCATGTATGTGTGTGGATATGTGTATGCTTAGGTTTATATGGAATTAAATTAGTAAAAGAAGATGATAATGCATGAGTGTATGTATGTGTATGTGTGTGATATGTGTATGTATGTATGTATACATGTCTAGGATTTCTTTTTTAAGACAAAGGGTTAATGGGTAGGTTAGAACCTTAAGGAAACCAAATAAGTAAGAAAAACATAAGAAATAAAATTAAATAAACCTAAAGTAACCTAAACCCTAAACCTACCTCTAGATGGCCTTTTGATAAACTCCACCCATGCAAGTTTTTGAAGAGCCAAAATTGCCCATCCCATTTGCACCTTGGCCGAATTTCATGAGGGCAAAAGAGGAAGTCCATGAATTGCCTATATAAACCTTTGGCCTTAGTTCATTTTCACACACTTCATTTCCTTTCTTCCATTTCCCTTCCTTTCCATTCCATTTCTTAAAAACATTCTTAGAGGCTCATCAAACCTCTTAGAGAGAGAAGGAGGCCGTGGGTGAGCAAGAAGGAGAAGGAGAAGATCTAGCCAAAAACCTAAGCTTTCCTTGAAGATCCAAGACCTTAAAAGCTAGAAGACTTTAATCTTGGTGGGTATTTCGAAGGATCATGAAGAAATTGTAATAGTTAGGTTTTCTTTTTAGTTTTGTGAATTGTTCTTCTTTTCTTTCTTTGCATGTTAACTTTCCAAACTTAAATGATGAGTACAAGTGTGTTTGTGCTTAATCATGAATTTTCAAAGCTAGAAATAACTTGTAAATCTCTAATCAACGGACTTCATAACTCGGTTAAAGTTTTCATGAAAGATCTTAAAGTTTTTCAAGCTAAATCTTCTAGATCTAAAGATTTGTTGAGATTTTTGTGGATCTAAAGAAAAGTCTCTTTGCATGTTTAAATTTCTTGCTTAAAACCGTGATTTGTGAAGTGTTTAAGAGTTGTTTGATAAATAAATTTGTGATCTAAACTTGGTTAATAATAAAGTTAAGATCTTGGGTGTTGCATGTTGATTTTGATGATTGGAGTTCATGCATGTGTTAATTGAACCTTGATCTTGAAATTTTTAGGAATAAATGAACTTATAAAACACTAGATCATGAGCCCTATGTTTCGGCCATGACTAGAAGAATTGGTTTTGATGCTTTTTAAGTGGATTCAAGTAGTTGCATCTTAACTTTATGCTTTGAAACATTTATGTGAGTTGTTAAAGTGTTTGATTTTTACTTGATCTTGATAAAGTCTTGATTTTGGTTTTAATCTTTAACTTGTTTATGAAAAAGTTTGGTTTTTGAGCTTTGCATAATTAAAAGCTTTGATCTTGTGTTGATCTTTGAAAAAGTTTTGATCTTGAGTCATGTATGTGGTTTTTAAACCAAAAGATTTGATCTTTCACCCATGCATGTCACGGTCTTGGTCTTTTCCTACTCAAAATGATTTTTATCTTTGAATTGCATTATCATGATTAATGTTAGGGCTTGATCTACAAGATCTAATTACATGCATGTCCTTATTGACTAAAAAGATTTGATCTTTCTTAGAGATCATTTCGGTTTTACAAAGAACCAAATGAAATAAGCTTTTGAAAATTGATTTCTAACTTGATCTATGTTTAATGTTCATGCATGTTAAAGATTTGAATTTTACTCTTGATTCTTGGAGATAATGATATCACGGTTTTATGTTTGGGAAAAGGGAAATGATACTTTTAAACTTTTGAGTAAGAAAGAATATGATTTGATTTAAGGACCTTGTGTTTTTGCATGTGGAAAAATGAACCCAAAGATCTTGTTTTTGTCATAATGAAATTCGGCCTATACCTAGGAATTAGACTAGAACTCTTTTTCATGAAAAGACATAAAGATGATGAGTGTGTTTTATAAACTAATGCTAAGTTAAAATTGTTTGAAAAGGGTGTTGTAATTATTGATTTTCTATTCGGGTTTTTGATTTAAAAATAAAGGAGATAAATGAACTAATTGGTTTGGAAGAAAGTGTTGTGTTTAAACGAATATGTATATGTGTGTATTCGATCAAGAGAAAAAGGTAGAATAAATAATTTTATTTCATGCTAAAGAAAGTGGAATTTAAGTATTTGAAATAAATTAAGTTGATTTGTGTGTTTTACATTTGTGGTTTTTGACTTGTTTTCTTTGATTTACATTTGTGTCTAGAAAGTCTAGTTGCATGAAAGTAAATTTTGTTGGAGAGTGCCCTAGTGGCAATCGTATTTTCTCTTTTACTTGTACTTATTTCATGTTTATGGATTATTACTATTAATAATAATGAGGCATTTCATTTATTATATTCATGCTTTAATTGTTTAATTAAAATAGATGTAATAAAGTCCGTAGGATTATAAGTTCAATGTCATAAAAATATCAAGTACATGACTTGATAGTGAGATCTTATTGATTGATAATTATCCTTAAAGATTCCCTAGTCGAGTATTATAGTTAATAAGGACAACTATAATACATCGAGACTAGTATGTGGCAGACTGATGACTGTATCTCACCGGTCATGGATATGAGATATCAAGTCTTCACGTAAGTACACATTGGGACAATTGTGTACTGGATTGACCCGCCATGAGAATGCTACATGGGTTATTAAGTGAGTGTCATAAGCGATTCTCATAGTGACAATGGTGTACATGGTCCTTAGACCTGAAGTCGCTACGGTTCCCAACATGAGGAATTATAGGCTTTCACGCAATCAAACGTCATCTTTAACCAGGTGATCATAAAGGTTGTAGTCGGGTATATGACAAATCATGTAGAGGGATGTGAGTGACGTAGATGGGATTTGTCCTTTCTTATCAATAGGAATTATATCTCTGGGCCCCTTGATTGAGTGAGACGGTGAAATGTATGGCCATACTCAAGACAGTCAATATGAGATATTAACGAGACTTGTTTAGACGCGTCTACTCAGGGATCAAGAAACCATGTTACACTATTCATGGGTGACACGTTCCATGCCATGAGTGTAACTATGATATTTGGACAAAGGGATTAAACTTACATAATGTAGTGTCCTTGACACAATGTTCAGAGTATATCCCTAGCTCAAGGGTATGGAAGACCTAAGAGCTAGAAAACGGTCTGATGTTACTGTGTGATTTCGTTGGTATGCTAGCTATCCAGTGGGGATAACTAGGGTTTCCCTAATCACGAGTGTGTGCTAGTGTATGATTAGGGAGAGAGAACGTACCTGAGCCCCTGGCTGGAGACAGCTATTTATAGGGGTAGCGGTGTTGTACCCTATGGGCCCATACGGAGGCTCAGTAGGGCTGACGTGTCCCTTTTAGGATAAGGGATGAGTCATTCATCCTTATCCTGTAGTGGCTGATCTTATCCGGCTAGCGAGTTAGGACTACGCGCCCTAGGCTCGGACTCCTTAAGGGACGAGCTCCCTGTGCTCGGTCCAGAGGTGCTAGGGTGGGTCCTATGACATGCGCTCGGCCCGAGGAGATGTGACCTGGCAGAATGAGTATTCTGGTCGGCCAAGGGTGTTTTAGGGTAGACCGAGGTTCGGTCTACCACATAAGCCCCCTAGCTCGGTAAGACTTTTTGAGTCTTGAGCCGAGCTGAGAGTCCTTCGTAGGTGACCTTCATGGTGCCGAGGGCTAGGCTCGACAAGGGATAATGAGTTCAGGACAGCTCACACTGCCTCGCTGTCCCATTGACTGACTGAAAGGACGTTTGGATGTCCTTCTCCTGACACGTGCTGCCTTGTGTCAGAGGGGTCATGATGGTGCATGCTGCCTTTTGGGTTTTCGAAATGTTTCTTTCCACTAATTGTGCGCCACGTGGCTTCTCCGTGGCTCAATGCAGGCTTTTGGGCTTTTGTAATCAGGCCCATGTTTTCAAACGTGGGGGAAGTTACCCTCTTGAACTTCAACTGCTCCTTTTTCTTTTCTTTTCCACACATTCTTCCAAAACTTGGACTTCTGGTATTCCTCCTCTTTCTGCATTTCGTCTCCTTGGCTCTTGGACTTCCATTTTTACTCCATCGTTCTCTGCCAGTTTGTCTTGAAGCTTTTTGGCTTCTGTTTTGATTCTCCAGTTCGTTCGTGCCAGTTCTCATCCTCAAACTTCAGGTATTTTGCTTTCTGGTTTTGGTTTTGCTTCTGTCCTCTTTTTTCTTTTTCTATTGAGCTGTTGATTCCTTAGGTTCTGGGTTTTTGGTTTTTGGTTGTTTTTGTGTTTGCTAATTTTCTGGGTTGGTTTCTGGGTAAGTTAGATTTCATTATGAGTATCAACTGGTCTCAGTATGAGGAGTGGTCTAGAATTCTGGGTATGAGTGATCTTGAGGATTCTTCCTCTTCATCTTCTTCTTCTTCCGATCTGGAGGTGCTGGACTCCTTACCCTCACCTTTCCGCCATCGCATGGCAGATCCGATGGCAGAGGTACCATTATCAGTAGATTACCCTCGGAATTCCGAGGAGGAGGAAAGTAGGAAACTACTGTATCATGCGGCGGAAGAGCGGGCCCAAGTATCCCGCCGCCCTTCGAACCGTTCCTGGGAGAAACCCTTCTGGGGAAAAGCTGTTAGGGTTAAGGGAAGGTGTATTAGGCTCGGCTATAGAACTAATAAACCTAGGGTTAGGCTGTTTAAGAATTTTGATTTTATAGACTCTGACGCCGAGTATTCCCTTTCCCCAGGTATGGTTCGACGGTGCGTCTCACATCCTCACGAGTTTCCTGTGCCTCCGAACTCTGGAGATTATGACTGGGTTGACTTGGAGGTGCTCGGTACCCCGTCGGCTTTAGTCAACAGCAATCTCAGTCATATCCGAGCTCACATACTCCCCTGCCCCACGGACGAAGCAAGGACGTCTTATGCCATTAGCTCTCCGGCGGTCGACGACCGAGTGTGCACGGCTATTGCTGCGGATCGCAAGGAATTCTTCATGTACGAGGAGGTTATCATACGGCTGGGTGTTAAGATGCCATTTACAGACATAGAAATAGAGTTGTTGCGTCGATTGCGCTTGGCTCCTACCCAACTGCATCCTAGCGGTTGGGCCTTTATCCGTGCCTTTCAAAAGTTCTGTGAAGCTCAGAAATTGACTTGCTCGCTCCGAGCTTTCTTATGGTTGTACATACCACAGGTGAACACTTTTGAGAAGGGGTCGAACAAAAGGTTGTGGGTGTCATTGAAGGCCCGCAACGATCATGCACTTTTCGCCAAATTTACCGACTCTTGGAAAACTTTTAAACCTCTATTCTTCAAGTATAAGTTTGTCGGAACAGGAGATTGATGGTTTACGGAGGGTAACGATCCCCTGTTTCCTCTGTCCTGGTCGTCCGACTTCTTTAATAAACATCCTAAGCTTTATCAGTACCACTACGAGACCGAGCTATCGGTGGACGAGCGGCGTACTTGTGACACTTTCTTTACTTACCTTAGAGCAAACGGTCAAGTTGACATTAGGAATATCATCATTTTTCCACAGGAGCTCATAAAAGCCGAGCTTGGTACAAATATGTATATATATATATATTTATTTTTTTTTTTAACACTTGGATTTTTGGTTTTGCAGAAAAAATGGCTAAGGGAAACAAGGCTGTTGCTCGCATGAAGGAGCTTGCAAAAGCAAAGGCAACTGCTGGGTCGGTTGGTTCTCGGAGCGGGGACGTTTCTTCGGAAGCCACTCGCTCGGTGACCGTTGCCGAGGCTTGCCCCTCTGAGGTTGAAGTGATGCAAGACGTCCAACCTTCATCGGCTAAAGGGGTGGAGATTGCTACTGGGGTTCCTTTGGTTCAGGTTGTGGGGGAAAATGATGATGAGGAGGATCGGGTGCCCCTTGCCAAAAGGGCTAAATTGGATAAAGGCAAAGGCAAGGTTGTGGAGGTGGTGAAGACGAAGGTTGCCGACCTTCAAAGGACCAATCTATGGTTTCATATGTCTGACCCAGACGAGGAGAGTGTTTGGGCTAAGAAGCTGAAGGAGAAGTTTGTCGGTTTGGTTTATACGCCGAATGATGAAAAAAGGCTGTCGGATCAGGCGGCAAGCACCTTAAGGTGCCATTGTGATCTCTTGGGCAGAAACATGCTGAGGGCTGCCAGTTATATGTTTCACCTAAGTAAAAATGCTGAAGATATCAGTGCCACCTTCTCGGCAGCTGAGAAGGAGAAAAGGAAAGCTGCTGCTGCTGAAACTAAAAATTTGCTAAGTCAAGTTAAGCAAAGTGAGGCAAATCTTCAAGCTCTGACAGAAGCAAACGCCAAGCTTCAAAAAAGATTTTATGCTTCTGAGAAAGCTCGGGAGACTGCTCAAAAGGCTCTGGAGGATACGGCGGGAAAGGATGCCGAGAAAGGAAGGTTGCTGCAAGTGGCCCAAGCAAAATTGACTGAAGCTAGGCAAAGGCTTACCGAGCTTGAAGGTGTTGAGGGTCGTTTGACGAGCTCAGAGGTGGAGGTGAATAGGTTGCAGGGGGAACTGGCAAAGGCTCAGGGGGAATTGACCAAGGTTCGTCGGAAGGCCTTAAAGCATAAAGTGCTGGCTCACAAGAACCATTTCAACTGGGATCATTCTGCTGTTGATTCTTTTGTGAATGTTGTGAAACAGTTATTGATCATGAACCCTGGGATCCGAGTGGTTGGGGCTAGTCCATACTATGGGGTTGATGGTGATCGGATGGTTGATAATTCCCACGATGACACTGAAGTGGATTTGTCAGCACCCAACCTGTCGAACCCCCTTGACTTGGAGCAAGACGACGAAGAAGATTTTGATGGGTCGTCCATTGCTTTGTCCGAGGACGAGGATTAGCTCCTTTGAGATGTATTTTGCTGTGTTATTTTGTAATTTGATCTTGTTTTTAAACATTTCTTTTTGTACTATTGTGCTGTAAGAAGTGAATCTCATTCTGTTCTTCATGTATTTTATCTCGTTATAAACTGTCGTTTAGATTTCGAATCTCCAACCTTTGGCCAAAGTGGGATCCTCGGTCCTCGGCTTGAGGAAACTGTATCAAGTTTTTGGCCGGGCATCTATTAAAGTACTTGCGGCTGTTGGTTTATATGTCCTTTTTAGAAGGTCATGTATAAACACCCAAGTTCGCCTTGGTGGCGAGCCGAGGGGAAATGATTAGTACGTTGACAGTAAGAAGATACGAGAGATAATTGAAACGAAAAACTTCATTAAATTTACTTGATCCGTTTGTAAACAGGAGTCAAATACAAAAAGGGATAACTAAAATCATGTTTAAGATAAATGACAATAATTTGGAATGACAGAATTTCAAATGACAGAATTGTAGCTTTGCAGAAAGTGCTGTGATTCCCACTTAGCTATAGTAGGGCTTAAGCTTGGTGGCATTCCAGGAGTTGTTCAACTGTTGATTGGTCAGTGTTTCTAGTCTGTAGGCCCCCGAGCCGGTCTTCGAGACGATCCGGTAGGGACCTTCCCAGTTTCTTGCCAACTTCCCTTCTCTTGAATTTTTCAGACCAATATCAGCTCGCCTGAGGACCAGGTCTCCCACAGCAAAGCTCCTCGGAACCACCCATTTGTTATATTCTCGGGACTGCCTTTCCTTAACTTTTTTCTCTCGGTCCGAGGCTAGAGATCGGATATCCTCGCTGAGGGTTAGTTCTTCCTTTAGCAAATCTTCGTTTACCTCTATTGGTCGCTCGGATATACGAAAGGTAGGGATCCGAGTTTCAATAGGTAGCAAGGCCTCACAACCGTAGGTAAGTCGGAATGGGGTTTCTCCTGTTGAGGTGTGTATGGTCGTTCTGATTGACCATAATACCTCGGGAAGGAGGTCAGCCCATGAACCCTCGGCATCCAACAATCTTTTCTTCAAACCGTCAATGATGGTTTTATTCGCAGCTTCAGCCTGTCCGTTGGTTTGTGGGTGCTCGACTGATGAGAAGTGGTGGGTGATATGGAAGTGGTCGACAAGTTCCTGGAAAACCTTAGTAGTGAATTGAGTACCGTTGTCAGTGACCAGGGTGTGTGGGACACCGAAACGAGTGATGATTTGTCTGAGAAAGAACTTTTGAATCTTGGCGGAAGAGATTGTAGCCAATGCCTCGGCCTCAATCCACTTTGTGAAAGAATCAACAGCAACTACTACAAACTTCAGTTGCCCTGGAGCTGTTTTGAATTTCCAAATGATGTCCATACCCCACTAAAAGAAGGGCCATGGTGCGATCATTGAGTGAAGCTCCGTCGAGGGACGTTGGAACACCTTTCCGTGAAGTTGACAGGACTCGCATTTTTTAACATGTTCCGAGGCGTCGCTGAGAAGTGTAGGCCAATAGTAACCCGCTCGGAGCACTTTGCGAGCCAATGCTTTTGCACCTACATGGTGGCTCGAGAGTCCCTCATGAACCTCGGCCGGTACCAGATCAGCTTCCGCTCGGTCCAGACACCTTAGCATTGGGGAGTCTGTAGGATTCTCATGTTTTGATGCTAACAATCTCTCTCCAAGCAACAACATTGGCAACAAGCAAGCTACACCACATGAAGATTAGAATTAGGATTTTTATTAATTCTATTTCAATGTAATCTTTATTTTATGCAATGCATCTCATTGGTGTGGGTAGCTTAGGTGATTTTAAGAATATTTAAATAATGTCTGATTAAGAGTGAAGATACTTTAAATCTTGATTAAATAGCTTGTGAAAATCATTTTAGAAAAACTTTGTTTTTATTCAGATTCTGATCAGTTTACTCGAGTAATGAGTATTGGTTCACTCGAGTAATTTATGTTCTGACAGGTTAATCGAGTAATGGTTTACACATCACTCGAGTAACTTAATCTGACATGTTTCACTCGAGTGACGTTGTTTGGTTTACTCGAGTAATTCAATCAGTGTTGGGAAAATTTTAAAAGGACTTAATTTTCTCTTTCAAAGATATAGACTTTCATTCTTACAATTTTCCAATACACTTTGAAAAGTAATTCAAGAGCTATTTTACATCTTTCAAGAGCTATCAAGATTCAACAAAGAACTTTTCATTCTTCACTCTATTTTCTATCATTGTTCAAATATTCTTGAGATCATATTTTTGTTCTTAGTGGTTGTTGAAGATTTGCAATTTGTGATTGCATCATTGAAGTTTCAACACAAGTGAAGAATCTCACAAGGAAGACTTTGAGGATCAAATCAAAGCAAGAAAAGAGGATTGGTTGGAAGCATCTTCAATCAATTAGCAAGGAAATCTAGAATACTCAAAAGGGGTAGATTAGATCAAAGTGTTTGGTACACACTTTGAGTTGGGTTTTAAGATAGGAGAACTAAGAATCTAGTTGCATCTTAAAACATTGTAAAATCTACATTTGAAGATTTCTAGTGAAGAATCTCTCTTGATTTAAGAGGGGACTGGAGTAGCTTTCAAGTGGGTGAAAGTGAACCAGGATAAATCCTTGTGTCTCTTTTATTTTCATTCCTTGTATTTCATTAATTCATTAACATTTGCATTTTTAGGTTAGAATTGGGGTTTTCTTAATTCTACTAAATTGATCTAAAATTGCATGTTAATATTACTTGAAATTGTTCATATTAATCATTCATAATTTGTTGAATCATCATAGCATTGTTATTCTTGAAGAACTCCATTGAAAACAAAGTTTAAATTGAATTTTACCCAGTTTACTCGAGTAAAGTTCTTGTCACTCGAGTAATCTGCTTTCAGTTTATAAACATTACTCGAGTAGGTTTTCTGTTACTCGAGTGATTTAAAATCTGCTTTCGTAATACTCGAGTGATTTGCTGAATACTCGAGTGAAATTATTTTTGGTTGCGTATTACTCGAGTGAAGGCTTGAGTTACTCGAGTAATCTGAACTGAATTCTTAAGAAAATTTATTTTCATAAAACCATTCTCTTAGGTGGACGAAAAATCTGTAATAAGGCTTCAATATTCTATTCACCCCCCTCTAGACTATATTGAGCCGCTTGTTGGTTTCCAACAAGTGGTATCAGAGCTCGGACGAAAAATCCGAGCCTTAAAAAGCTTTTTCGAAAAGATCCTTTTTACTTGGAAACAATGGGCTCAATTTCAAATCCTTTTGGTGGTGAAGGAACTTCCATTAATCGTCCTCCACTATTTAGTGGTGAGGGTTACGCTTATTGGAAGGTCCGCATGAAAATTTTTATTCAAGCCATAGATATGGAAATTTGGAACGCCATAGAGAATGGACCTTTTGTTCCTCAAACGAAAGTAAATGATGTTGTTTCAATTAAACCTCAATCGAGTTGGGACAATGATGATAAGAAGAAAGTTGCATTTGATTTAAAAGCTAAAAATATCATCACGTCCGCTCTTTCTTATGATGAGTTCTTTCGAGTATCTCAATGTGTTGATGCTAAACAAATGTGGGACACATTACAAGTCACACATGAGGGCACTTCGGAGGTTAGAAGGGCTAGGCTAAATACACTCATGCATGAATATGAACTCTTTCGTATGTTACCTAATGAAAACATAGGTGACATGCAAAAGCGGTTCACTCATATCATTAATCATCTTTCTGCACTTGGAAAAGTTATATCTAATGGTGAAGTTGTTAATAAGATTTTGAGATGTCTTAGCAGGGAATGGCAACCTAAGGTGACGGCCATTATGGAAGCTAGAGACGTGGATCAAATTGATTTAGCAACTCTATTCGGAAAGCTTCAAGAGCATGAAATGGAGCTTGGACGGTTATCCTTGAATGAAGATGCCGATAGGAAGAAAAAGGGGATAGCTCTTAAATCAACTTCAAAATCCCTTAAGGCACAAGAGGAAAACTTTCAAGTGGATGACTCGGACTCCGATATAGATGATGAGACCCTTGGCTTGCTAGTTAAAAAGCTTGGTAGGTTCCTTAAGAAAAAGGGGAACTTTAATAGAAATAGACAAAGAGATTCTAAGGACTCACAACCAAGAAATAAGACTATCAAGGATCACATCAAGTGTCATGGATGTGGAAAGCTTGGTCACTATCGATCGAATTGTCCAACTCATTCTAAGAAGTCGGAAGGTGACAACTCAAAATTCAATTCTTCTAAAGGAAAAAGGGCTTACATAGTATGGGATGAAGTGGAGAGTCAATCAACATCTAGCTCATCGGATGATGAAGAACTTGCAAATCTATGTTTAATGACAAAGCTTGATGAAGAGGAATCTTCAAGCATTAAATCAAGTGAGAACGTCAATGAGGTAGATTATCTTTCCGATGCTAGCTCAAGTTCTAATTCTCCTTCATTCAATGAATTGTACAATGTGTATGTAGAGATGCATAAAGAGTTGAAGAATCTTGCTAAAATAAATGTTGAAAGAAAGAATTTCATAATGAAGCAACATGAAAAGATAATTGAACTTCAAAAAGATTTAGAAGAACTTAAGCTTCAAAATGAAACTCTTGAACTCATTTATGCAAACTCTACATGCAATTGTGAATTGAAATCAAATGAGACTCCATCTTGTGAAAATTGCAAGTCTTTGGAAAAAGAAGTTTTTAATTTGAATGATCGACTTGCAAGGCTCATGAAAGGAGATACTTCTTTAGATCATTTGCTTTCAACTCAAAGGAACAATAGCAATAGATCCGGTCTTGGCTATACCAAACCTAAGAAACGCAATTATCGCAAAGTTGGTGGATTTTCAAAGAATAAGATTTCTAAAAACCCAACTTGTCATTATTGTGGAATCTTTGGGCATACCACGAATAAATGTAATATAAAGAAATTTGGTATACCAAGCGGTGAATATATTTGGATTGTTAAGGGGACTTCTCCTCATGCTAACAACAAAGGACCCAAGACCACTTGGGTACCTAAGTCAACCAAATGATATCTTTCTTGTAGGTGTGTCTTCGAACCAAAGAGCGAAAATGGTACTTGGATAGTGGTTGTTCGAGACACATGACGGGAGACAAAACGCACTTCATGGAACTTACTCCAAAAAGTGATGGATTTGTGACATACGGCGACAACAACAAGGGCAAAATTCTAGGAGTCGGGAAAATCGGTAACGTATCTAACCTTGTCATAGAAAATGTCCTATACGTAGAAGGCTTAGAACACAACTTGCTTAGTATAAGCCAACTATGTGATATGGGCAATTATGTGACATTTACTCCGGAATTATGCTTCATTAAGTCTTCTATAGATGATAGTGTTAAGTTTGTTGGTCGTCGCTCTAATAACACTTACTTAATTGATTTGGATGAGATAACTTCACTGTTTTCAAAATGTTTCAAATCTTTTGATGATGAAATTCGTCTTTGGCATAGACGAATTGCTCATGTGAATGTGAATCAATTGAACAAACTTTTGCGAAAAGATTTAGTGATTGGTTTGCCTAAACTAAACTTTAAGCTTGATGGCATTTGTGACTCTTGTCAAAAGTGCAAGCAAGTTAAAAGTTCATTTAAACCTAAAAATGTGATAAGCACAACAAAGCCTTTGGAGCTAATCCATATGGATTTGTTTGGCCCTTCACAAATTAAAAGTTTAGGTGGCAATTACTATGGATTTGTTTTAGTAGACGATTTTACTAGATTCACATGGACTTTATTTTTATCCGCAAAAAGTGAAGTTTATAAATGTTTTAAAAAATTTGCCAAACTCATCCAAAATCAACTAAGTTTTAAAATTGTGTCTATTAGAAGTGATCACGGAGGTGAGTTTGAAAACACTAGGATTGATGCGTTTTGTGATAAGTTTGGTATTGATCATCAATTTTCGGCCCCTAGGACTCCGGAGCAAAACGGAGTTGTAGAAAGGAAAAATAGAATATTAGTGGAACTTGCTCGTACTATGTTGATAGAATCAAATGTTCCTAAATATTTTTGGGCTGATGCGGTAAACACCGCTTGCTATGTGCTTAATAGGGTTCTTATTCATCCGCATTTAAATAAAACACCTTATGAACTTTTAAAAGGGCGAAAGCCAAATATCTCACATTTTCATGTTTTTGGGTGTAAGGTGTTTGTTTTAAATAACGGAAAGGAACCGGTCGGCAAGTTTGACTCTAAAGCCGACGATGGCATATTCATAGGTTATTCAACTCATAGCAAAGCATATAGAGTCTACAATAAAAGAACATTAACCGTTGAGGAATCCGTGCATGTTGTATTTGATGAATCTTCGAAAGGAGATTGTGTTGTTTCTTGTGATGATTATATAGGTACATTTTTGGATCATGAGAATTCAACACCACAACAAATAGAAGAGAATCAAAATGAAGAGCGAGAGGTGCAAGCACAAGATAAAGACTTAGCACAAGAGATACAACCTCAATTACCAATAGCTTGGAAGTCCAACAAAAATCATCCGATTTCTAATATCTTAGGTGACATTGCGAAGGGAGTGGTAACCCGACGCACTTTAAATAATTTTTGTTATTATGTTGCCTTTGTATCTCAAATAGAACCTAAGAATATCAAAGAGGCTCTTCAAGATGATCATTGGATTATGGCCATGCAAGAAGAATTAAATCAATTTGAAAGAAACCAAGTTTGGGAGCTTGTGCCAAAACCCGATGATCGTCCTGAAATTGGTACTCGGTGGGTCTATAGGAATAAGTTAGATGAATCGGGTATTATTGTTAGGAATAAAGCTAGGTTGGTAGCACAAGGTTATAGTCAAGAAGAAGGAATCGATTACGATGAGACATATGCTCCCGTTGCTAGATTAGAAGCTATTCGTATTCTTCTCGCTTTTGCTTCAATTATGAATTTTAAATTGTTTCAAATGGATGTTAAGAGCGCCTTTCTTAACGGATACATTCAAGAGGAAGTTTATGTGTCACAACCTCCCGGATTCGAGAGTTTTGAGCATCCGGACTACGTTTTCAAACTGAAAAAGGCTTTGTACGGTTTGAAACAAGCTCCTAGAGCTTGGTACGACCGACTAAGCAATTTTTTATTACAAAAAGGTTTTAAACGAGGTACTGTTGACACTACACTTTTTATTGAACGTTCCGGTAAGGATATTTTATTGGTTCAAATATATGTTGACGATATTATATTTGGTGCTACTAACGATAACTTGTGTAAGAAGTTTTCAGAATTGATGCAAAGTGAATTCGAGATGTCGATGATGGGAGAGCTTACATTCTTTCTTGGCCTTCAAATAAAGCAGCTTAATGATGGCATTTATATTCATCAGAGTAAATATTGTAGAGAGCTTCTCAAACGTTTTGGAATGGATTCGTGCAAATCCGCTTCTACACCAATGAGCGTTGCATGCTACCTAGATCAAGATGAGGCTGGAAAAGCGGTAGAGGTAACGAAGTATCGTGGTATTATTGGTAGTTTGTTATACTTAACTGCATCTAGGCCTGATATCATGTTTAGTGTATGTATGTGTGCACGTTTTCAAGCAAAACCGAAAGAGTCGCATCTAACTGCTGTCAAAAGAATAATGAAATACTTAAAGGGTACAACGAATACTGGACTTTATTATCCTAGGGATGCTTTTCTAAAACTAATAGGATATTCGGACTCTGACTTTGCCGGTTGTAAAGTTGAGCGAAAAAGTACAAGCGGAACATGCCATTTAATTGGTAATTCACTTGTATCGTGGTTTTCTAAAAAGCAAAATTGTGTAGCTTTATCAACCGCGGAGGCCGAATACATAGCTGCAGGTAGTTGTTGTGCTCAAATTTTATGGATGAAGCAACAATTATCTGACTTTGGTTTAAATTTAACAAATATCCCTATAAAGTGTGATAACACTTCGGCAATTAATTTGACTAAAAATCCAGTATTACACTCAAGGACAAAGCATATTGAAATTAGGCATCACTTTTTGAGAGATCATGTTCAAAAAGGTGATTGTGTTATTGAGTTTGTTCAAACTTCGGATCAATTAGCTGATATCTTTACAAAACCATTACCAAGGGACACATTTTATAAGATTCGAAGAGAACTTGGTATTTTTGATGAATTAACTATTAGCTAATTGTATTTGATGCTTTTTATACTCACCTTCAAGCCTATTTCAATGTGACTTGTATTTTGAGTTGTTGTATCTTATTAAAGTGTTTTTTTTTTTTTTTTATGCAGTTATGTGTGTATGTTTTCTATAATATGCTAATTGCTTTATTTGTATGTGTGTTACTTGCTACATTCTAAGTGTTTCTCTGTGTTTGTGCATGAAAAATGATTTTGCATGAAAAATTGAAATTTTTGAAATTCTGTACAGTTCACTCGAGTAACAGAAATTTCACTCGAGTAATTTTAAAAACTCTTTCGTATTACTCGAGTAATTCTGTCTGTCACTCGATTAATTTTAAAATGACTTGCGTATCACTCGATTAAGTTCATCCATCACTCGAGTAAAATCTTTTTATTTTTCGGCATACTCGAGTAACATACTCTTTCACTCGAGTACTGCTCGAATCACTCGAGTAACGTATGAACATTACTCGAGTAACTTACGTGATTTTAAAAGCTGAACTGTTAAAATCTGCATCATTTTCACGAGTTTTTTCTCTCTCTTGTTCGTCTTTCTCTCTTCTCTCTCATACGGATCTTCATCAAATCATCATCTTTCAGCCACAAAACTCACAAATCATACAAATTTCTTCCATATTTCATCTTTATATCATCATTTCTACTCCTTTCATTCATCAATTTCACCAATTTTATCCAAAAATCCGAAAACCCCAAATCAAAACCCTAACCTCTCCAAACCGAATTTGCTTTTTCTGCATTAATGGCTTCTTCCTCTCACTATCAACCTCCTCAAAAGAAAGCAAAGCAAGGAGCAGGTCGTAATGATACTTGGTTTTCTGGAATCAACCGAGATTTGCGGGAACCGGCATTTATCAATCGCTCTTTTGGTCTTACAAGGTATGTTAAATTTGCTTGGTTGCATAAGGAGCAATTTCCGTTTGTAGCGGATTTAGAATTTCAGAATTTGCAGAGGTTTTTGGAATTTGAGACTCATTATTACCCTAGGCTTGTCAGACAATTTTATCAAAATTTTACTAAGCTAGATGGTGAGTATCAAACAATGGTTAGAGGACATCATTTTGTTATAAAGCCTGCGGATTTGACTATGATGTTTGGTTTAGAAAACAAGGGAACTTTTATTGGTGATACTGAATGTCTGGATTTGGATGTGGATACTAATAAGATTTATACTGATTTGTTGCGTACTGGTGAATCTTGGGGTGATAGAACTACTAGAACTGTATCACCTTTGCATGCTGTGGATAGGGTGCTCATGTATATTATCTCTTATTGTTTAATTCCAAAATGCAATCAAAATTATGCTCAATTGGGAGATGATGATCTTACTTTGTTTCATGGGATTAAAAAGAGGTATGAGATGAATTGGAATAAAATGTTTTTAGCTCGTATGGAAGCTGCTGCTCAATCTCCTCCTACCCAATTCTTGCCATATCCTATGCATGTCACCAAGATCATGAGGTATTATCGTGTTCCAATCCCTGATGATGAGCCAGCTGAAAAGGAAAAGAAAAATAACTGGTGTCTTAATGATTCGCACATTAGTTATATGAAAATTGCTTGGCATAGGGACAGTCGCACTTGGTTATGGAAATCACAGATTAAGGAAATGGCTGAAGCTGCAAAGGCTGCAAGAGTTTCAGGTACTAGGAAAAGGAATTTACTTGGTGATAGGGCTGGTGCATCCTCTTCTGTTCCTCCTACTTCTACTGATCCGATGGATACCGATCGTATTGAGGACTATATCGATTTGGATAATCTTGGTACTCCATTTGATGCACAAGCTGCTCATGAGTCATTAGTTGAGCACATCAATGCTCAATTCACTCAGTTGGAGATGAGACAGGATGTGAAGAATATTGCCATGGAGCATCGTTTGATGGATTACATGTCTGGATTATTTTCTCATCATTTTCCTCCTCCTCCACCTGATTCCTAGACCTGTGGATGCTGATGATGTTTGCTGTTGATTTCTGTTGCATGTTTCATTTGCATATTCTCTGTTTATGTTTCTGTTTCATGTTTCTGACTCTGTTGCTACTATGACTTTAGGACCTTGTGTATGGTCTGGTTTGTTTAGTTTTTGTTTTGATTATCTGCTATGATTTGCTGCATAGTGTGATGCTCTGATACTCTGATTTCTGGTGCTATATTCGTTGTTCGTTTATATTCGTTGTTTATATACGTTGAGGCACTATTGTGGTTTATTTTGGTATTGTCTTTATTGTTATATATTTTCTATACCATTGTGAACTACTTACCTTCAACTTTTGGCAAAGGACTTTTCTCAAAAATATTATCTTTTTAATGATGCCAAAAGGGGGAGAATATTTTGTTGATGTTGTTCTTGTAGGTTAAGTTTTATTATATTTTTTCCTAGATGTTTTACATTTAGGGGGAGTATGTTAAAACTTAGTGCTTAATTTGAAAGGAGGTTTGTCATCATCAAAAAGGGGGAGTTTGTAGGATTCTCATGTTTTGATGCTAACAATCTCTCTCCAAGCAACAACATTGGCAACAAGCAAGCTACACCACATGAAGATTAGAATTAGGATTTTTATTAATTCTATTTCAATGTAATCTTTATTTTATGCAATGCATCTCATTGGTGTGGGTAGCTTAGGTGATTTTAAGAATATTTAAATAATGTCTGATTAAGAGTGAAGATACTTTAAATCTTGATTAAATAGCTTGTGAAAATCATTTTAGAAAAACTTTGTTTTTATTCAGATTCTGATCAGTTTACTCGAGTAATGAGTATTGGTTCACTCGAGTAATTTATGTTCTGACAGGTTAATCGAGTAATGGTTTACACATCACTCGAGTAACTTAATCTGACATGTTTCACTCGAGTGACGTTGTTTGGTTTACTCGAGTAATTCAATCAGTGTTGGGAAAATTTTAAAAGGACTTAATTTTCTCTTTCAAAGATATAGACTTTCATTCTTACAATTTTCCAATACACTTTGAAAAGTAATTCAAGAGCTATTTTACATCTTTCAAGAGCTATCAAGATTCAACAAAGAACTTTTCATTCTTCACTCTATTTTCTATCATTGTTCAAATATTCTTGAGATCATATTTTTGTTCTTAGTGGTTGTTGAAGATTTGCAATTTGTGATTGCATCATTGAAGTTTCAACACAAGTGAAGAATCTCACAAGGAAGACTTTGAGGATCAAATCAAAGCAAGAAAAGAGGATTGGTTGGAAGCATCTTCAATCAATTAGCAAGGAAATCTAGAATACTCAAAAGGGGTAGATTAGATCAAAGTGTTTGGTACACACTTTGAGTTGGGTTTTAAGATAGGAGAACTAAGAATCTAGTTGCATCTTAAAACATTGTAAAATCTACATTTGAAGATTTCTAGTGAAGAATCTCTCTTGATTTAAGAGGGGACTGGAGTAGCTTTCAAGTGGGTGAAAGTGAACCAGGATAAATCCTTGTGTCTCTTTTATTTTCATTCCTTGTATTTCATTAATTCATTAACATTTGCATTTTTAGGTTAGAATTGGGGTTTTCTTAATTCTACTAAATTGATCTAAAATTGCATGTTAATATTACTTGAAATTGTTCATATTAATCATTCATAATTTGTTGAATCATCATAGCATTGTTATTCTTGAAGAACTCCATTGAAAACAAAGTTTAAATTGAATTTTACCCAGTTTACTCGAGTAAAGTTCTTGTCACTCGAGTAATCTGCTTTCAGTTTATAAACATTACTCGAGTAGGTTTTCTGTTACTCGAGTGATTTAAAATCTGCTTTCGTAATACTCGAGTGATTTGCTGAATACTCGAGTGAAATTATTTTTGGTTGCGTATTACTCGAGTGAAGGCTTGAGTTACTCGAGTAATCTGAACTGAATTCTTAAGAAAATTTATTTTCATAAAACCATTCTCTTAGGTGGACGAAAAATCTGTAATAAGGCTTCAATATTCTATTCACCCCCCTCTAGACTATATTGAGCCGCTTGTTGGTTTCCAACAGAGTCCATTCCCCGTTTGTACAAAATGTCGCCGACCATGGTGTATTGAGCCGCTTGCCTGACTATCTTCTTTCCTTGAGAGGGGTCGGTTGGTAGGATTTGGAATTGGAGATACTGCTTGATGGGGTCCATCCAGCTGGTGGTCAAAGATATAGCTAAGATAACACTCGGCTGATGGACAGTTTCTTGGACTAGGGTTTTGTTGTTCTCTGGCCCTTTAGTACTTGCGAGCTTTGACAGGATATCTGCTCGGCTGTTAGAAGACCTAGGGATGTGGGTGATAGAGAACTGGGGGAAGAGATCTGTGAGGGTTTTGACTTGTTCTAGATATTTCTGGAGGATTGGTACTTTGGCTTGGAACTCACCTTTAATTTGGGATACTACTAGTTGGGAATCACTGAAAACTTCTATTTCTGACACCCCCATTTGATGGGCCATTCGCAAGCCGGCTATCACCGCCTCGTACTCTGCTTGGTTGTTCGAGGTGGGGAAGTCGAACTTGAGGGAATACTCCACACAAATGCCTGCTGCATTTTCAAGGATTATCCCTGCTCCAGCCCCCTTATTGTGGCTGGAGCCATCAACATAAATCTTCCATGGTTGGGAGAGGTTGGAATAAGTAGAATCTGATAGCTCTGAAACAAAATCTGCCAAAATTTGGGACTTGAGAGTTTTCCTTGGCTCGTAGGTGATGTCGAACTCTGACAGTTCCACAGACCAAGAGACCATCCTTTCTGCCAAGTCAGGTCGGTGGAGAACCTGCCTGATCGGCTGAGTTGTTCTAAGTACTTTGGGGTGGTTCTGAAAGTACTGCCGGAGCCTCCTAGCAGCAACTACCAAAGCAAAGGCGATCTTTTCAATCTTAGAATATCTTATCTCAGGCCCTTGGAGGGCCTTGCTGACAAAGTAGATAGGACGCTCGGTCCCTGAGTCGTCTTTGACCAAAACCGAGCTAACAGATGTTTCACTCACGGACAAGTACAAAAACAGAGTTTCCCCGTCCCGAGGACTGGTGAGGACGGGAGGGGCCGAGAGGTATTTCTTGAGTTCTGAAAACGCTTGTTCGCAAGAGTCATTCCAATGAAAATTCTTGTTTTTTCTGAGCAGTTGGTACCATGGTAAAGCTTTCTTGGCTACTTGAGGGAGAAATCTGGAGAGGGCTGCCATCCGACCAGTTAGCTTCTGAACTTCTTTGACATTAGATGGGCTGCGCATGTTCGAAATAGCTTGACATTTCTCTGGGTTGGCCTCGATACCCCTCTCCGTGAGCATGAAACCTAAAAAGGCCCCGGCTGGGACCCCGAAGGTGCACTTATCGGGGTTCAGGCGCATGTTGAATTTTCTTATTCTGTCCAAAATAGCTGCGAGGTCTCGGGGATGGTCCTCCTTCTTCTTGCTCTTGGCTATCATATCGTCAATGTACACCTCGAGAGTAGGTCCGATCAAACCCGAGAAGACCTTGTTCATCATACGCTGGTAGGTTGCGCCAGCGTTTTTCAATCCGAAAGGCATTACCGTGTAGCAGTAAGTTGCCCGTTCAGTGATGAAGGCCGTTTTTCTCCTGATCAGGAGGGTACATCGGGATTTGATTGTATCCCGAGTATGCATCCATAAAAGAGAGGAGTTGATAGCCAGATGAGTTGTCCACTAGTTTATCGATGATGGGGAGGGGGTACTGGTCCTTTGGGCACGCTTTGTTCAAGTCGGTATAGTCGACACACATGCGCCACTTCCCATTTGATTTTTTGACCAGAACGGTGTTGGAGAGCCACTCCGAGTAGCTAACCTCCCTGATGAACCCGGCGGAAAGGAGCTCGGATACCTTCTCCTCTATTACTGCAGCCTTTTCGGTGCCAACCTTTCTCTTCTTTTGGGCGACTGGCTTGGCGGTCGGATGAATGCTGAGCCGATGACATATCAAGTTCGGATTAATCCCCGGCATGTCTGCCGAGGTCCAAGCGAAAAGATCTTTGTTCTTCTTTAAAAGCTCGAGCATTTCTGCTCGTATTTCTTCTGGAAGGTTGGTTCCTAGTTTCACTCTTCAGTCTGGTAGCTTCTCATCCAACACTATGAACTCCCACTCTCCTTGAGGGGTCGGTCTTGAATCATCCAAATCGGACCTGACATCTAGGTCCGTCAAGAGTACACTTCCTTTGTTCAGACTTAACTTTGGTTGAATTTCTTCTGGAATCTTGATCTTTGCCAAACTGGCATTGTAGCACATTCGAGCCTTCTCCTGATCGGCTCGGATGGTAACTACAGTTTTGTCGGAGCCTTCAAACTTCATAGCCAGATGGATAGTTGAGACGACCGCGCCGAAGGCCTGCAAGCATGTCCTGCCAAGGATGGCGTTATATGCCGATGGGCAATCGACGACGAGGAACTTGATGATTTCGGTTCTCGCCGAGGGGTGGTTGATCGAGGCCGTACCCGATCAAAATAAAAGGTGTTTATTCTGTAGTACTAGGAAGGTGATCCTAGGTCGTTTCCCAGCGAATATCGGTCTAGGCAAAGTATCAAACACGTAGTGTGCAGTAAAATGGGGGGGTTTTTGTGTGTGACAAATGTGAAGAACAAAACACAAATAGAATATAAAAACTAAGAAAATCAGAAACAAAAGCAGGCAAACCCCTTTGGTTACGTACACTACTCAATCCTAGCTCACTAAAGATCGATTCCTCTCCTCTCCTCTGTCCAACTCGTGATAACCAAATACTAAGCGAAAATTCAGTTATCACTCCAAACCCTAACTTCTAATTAAGCATCAGAAACCAGAATTGGAGTTTTTACGAGTTAATACAAATTAAGCATTTATATTCATGTATTATCTCTACGAAATGGAATTAAGCAAACCACTACACATCGATAAACATGAAAACAGAGAAGAGAAAATGAAATTGCATTAATAACAAGAGCTCAAGAGTAGATAATACAATACCAAAGGGATTAACCCTTGAAGTCTAGCCTTCCATGGCCATAAATGAAGAAAAACGAGTAGAAATGGGGAAGAACAAAACCCTAGCAGCCACCACCACTTGGGAGAGCCAAGAGAGAAGTTCTAACCTAGAGAGAGAGTGAGAAATCTGAAATGGGAGTGTGTCTTGGGGGTTACACGAATTTCCCCTCTTTAGTCATGAAAATGGGCCTAAAACATGGGCCCAAGTCCTAAGAAACACTATTCTAAAAATTACAATTAAAAAGGGACCTAAATGCAAATTACAATCTTCACTTCAATGCTTCAATCTTCATTTCCAAACATCCCAAAGTGTCCTTGTGCCAAATATTACCTGAAAATAGAAATAGAATTAATTAGGCTAAATAATCCCAAATTAAACAATATTCGGAATATTAGTCCAATAAACTCAAAATCACTAAATCAAGCTAATCAATGTCAAATGGGCAACAAGTATCAATAATAGGAGTAAAATAATGCAAGGAATAATGGGAAATAAAATGCTCATCAAATACCCCCACACTTATCCTTTTGCACTCCTGGGCAAAACCAAAAGATAGGACTATGAAGATCAATATGCACCAAAGTGAATCATGCAACAAGATGACTACAACTAAGAAATGCTAACCTAAGAGATTACATACTTCACAATGAATTCTAGGAAATGCAAAGAAATGGGCAAACTCAAGCACACAAAATGGTTAAGGATCAAAGAGTCAAAGCATCCGCGAACATCATCCAATTACTTCAAGTATGCAAAGAAACCAATGACATCAAGAGGATAGTCACAAAGATGATAGAAACTCACAAGGATCACTCAAAAGTGTTTACACTCAAGTGTTTGGGGTTAATCATTATTTACACTCAAGGCACATCATGAAAAACAAACACAACCATAAGCTTGACAAGCCTCTAACATCAACCATCAACACACATGCACAAAATGATCAAAAGGTCTTTTAAGGGTTGTAATGGGGCCAAGGACAAGGTAGGATAAAAATATGGGAATGTAGCTAAAACCAAGGGAATAGAGGAGCAATGGGGAATAAGTAAAAAGTAAGCAAAATCCACCCCAAAATCAACAACCACTAATTCCAATCCTCTTTGCCTCAACAACCTTTTATTCACTTTTTTTCTTTTTTTTTTCTTCTTTTTTTTTTCTTTTTATTTTTGCATTTTTTTTTTGTTTTTTTGTATTTTTGTCTTCTATTTTTTTTTTTTTTTAGAGATATACAAAAAGAAAAGAAGAAACAACACAAATGGCATGAAGATGAAGCCATAACTATAACAACCAATGAGGCAAAACCAAGAACTCAACCAATTAAAGCATAAAGCACACTTCTTACCTAATACCCATTCCCAAAACAATTCCAAAGCTCCAAAATTCCCTAAGGTTAGGACAATCATGGTTTTTCAGTCATAGGCTTGTAATGAGCTAAAGAACAAGGAAAGGGATAAAAAGGCTCAAAGGGGCTAGCAAAGGATACATTCATTCAAGGTAGGCTCATATGGCTAGTAGCTTATTCAAGAAAGAAAGTGCCTAAATCATTTCAAAATGTGCATGAGCAATCAAGTATCAACAAGAGTCAAGTCAAGTTCTAGAGTGCAAGTAATCCAGAGTGCAATCACACATGACAGAAAATTAGGTGGCATATATAGCAATCCACCCACAATTAAGGCTCAAATCCTCACAAAAGGGACAATTCTATCACAGTGTTACCACCTCTTAATTATCAAAAGCAACTTTACACACAGAAATGCATGAATTCAGACACAAGATACCAAAACTCTACTAAAGTGAAGCAAAAACATGCAAGAAAATGCCCAAAACTAAGCAAAACCTAAAAAAAATCAAAGCAAAATATGCAACCTAAACTACTCTCCCCCCCACACTTAAATCACACATTGTCCTCAATGGAACACAAATAGCAGAATCAGACAGATATAGACAAGTGTAATAAAAAGAGTAAGGAAGGAGAAAAGGAGACTCCCTAAGTCATGGTTGTTCAAAAGTGGGGTCGACCAATGAGGCCTCCTCCACAGGTGCATCATCCAAAGAAGGGGTGGTTAGGAAAGGCTTGAGTCGGTGGCCATTGACTTTGAAGCTCTTGTTCGTGGACTCACTCTTGATCTCCACAGTGCCATAAGGAAACACCTGGGTGACTACAAACGGTCCAATCCATTTAGAGCGGAGCTTTCCACTCATGAGTCCAAGCCTAGAGTTGTAGAGCAAAACTTTTTGACCAACCAAGAACTCCTTTCTGGAAATGGAGTTATCATGAAGCTTCTTGGTCTTCTCTTTGTAGAATTTGGAGTTCTCATAGGCCTCCAAGCGGATCTCATCTAGCTCACTCAACTGCAGCTTCCTCTCCTCACCCGCTTGATCAAGAGCTAAGTTACATTGCTTCACAGCCCAATATGCACGGTGCTCTATCTCCACAGGCAGGTGGCACGCCTTACCAAAGACAACCCGATAGGGTGACATCCCTATGGGTGCCTTGTAAGCGGTCCGATGGGCCCACAGAGCATCCTCCAATCGTGTGCTCCAATCCTTTCTATTAGGCTTCACCATCTTCTCCAAAATCCGCTTGATCTCTCTATTTGAAATCTCCGCTTGCCCGTTGGTTTGGGGGTGATAGGGTGTAGAGACTTTGTGCACAACCCCATACTTCTTGAGCAAAGCTTGCATGGATCTATTGCAGAAGTGTGTGCCTTGGTCACTGACTATGGCTCTAGGTATGCCAAACCTGCAAAGGATATTAGACCTGACAAAATCTACAACAACCTGAGCATCATTAGTCCTGGTGGCCTTAGCTTCCACCCATTTGGATACGTAATCCACAGCAAGTAAGATATAATAAAAACCAAAAGAAACAGGAAAGGGGCCCATGAAATCTATACCCCAGACGTCAAACACCTCACAAAACAACATAGGTTGTTGCGGCATCTGTTGCCTCCAAGATAGGGCGCCTCCTGCTCTTTGACACTGCTCACACGAGCTGCAGATGTTGCAAGCATCCTTGAAAATGGTAGGCCAATAAAATCCAGAATCCAACACCTTTCGTGCTGTCCTTTGAGTACCAAGGTGGCCTCCCACTGGTGAAGCATGGCAAAATTGGAGAACCGATTGGATCTCCTGGTCTGGAATGCACCTGCGAATGACCTGATCACTGCAAAAACGCCATAAATAGGGGTCATCCCATACATAATTCTTGGCATCGCTCTTTAATTTGTCTCTTTGAGCTTTGGATGCCAAGGCAGGAAAAACAGAAGCAACCAGATAATTAACAATGTCTGCAAACCAAGGAGTTTGGGGAAGGGGATGGGAAACATGTAAAGATAAAAGCTGCTCATCCGGGAAGTCATCCCGGATAGGAAATGCATCCTCCTCTCTCTCTATCCTGCTCAAGTGGTCTGCGACAAGGTTATGCGCACCACTCCGATCCTGAATCTCAAGATCAAACTCCTGGAGGAGCAACATCCACCTAATCAACCTAGGTTTGGAATCTGTCTTTTTCAAAAGATACTTCAGAGCAGCATGATCAGTGTACACTACAACCTTAGAACCAAGCAAATATGATCTAAACTTGTCAAGTGCAAAAACAATAGCCAAAAGTTCTTTTTCAGTTGTTGTGTAATTAACCTGTGCTGCATCTAAAGTCCTAGAAGCATAATAAATCACATGCGACAGCTTACCAACCCTTTGGGAGAGAACTGCTCCCAAAGCATAATTTGAAGCATCGGTCATGAGCTCAAATGGGAGGGTCCAATCAGGTGGTTGGATGATGGGAGTGGTGGTTAGTGCTTTCTTCAATTCATCAAATGCCCTCTTGCATTGGTCTCCAAATTCCCATGGGGCATCCTTTTGAAGCAACTTGGAAAGAGGAAGGGCAATGTTGCTAAAGTTCTGAATAAACCTGCGATAGAAACCTGCATGACCAAGAAAAGAACGCACCTCTCGCACGCAAGAGGGGTAAGGCAAATGTGATATTACATGCAGCTTAGCAGGGTCAACTTCTATGCCCTTGTGCGAAACAATGTGCCCTAAGACTATGCCTTGTTCTACCATGAAGTGGCATTTTTCAAAATTCAAGACAAGGTTAGTCTCAATGCACCTGTTAAGCACCTTAGTCAAATTATCAAGACATGCATCAAATGAGGAGCCATAAACACTAAAATCATCCATGAAGACCTCTATGCAATGCTCGAGCAAGTCAGCGAAAATACTCATCATACATCTTTGAAATGTGGCAGGAGCATTGCATAGGCCAAAAGGCATCTTTCTATATGCAAATGTGCCAAAAGGACAGGTAAATGTGGTCTTATGTTGGTCCTCTGGTGCAATACAAATTTGAAAATAACCAGAGAATCCATCTAAGAAGCAATAATGAGATTTACCTGCCAGGCGCTCCAACATCTGATCAATGAAGGGGAGAGGGAAATGATCCTTGCGAGTCGCCTGGTTGAGCTTTCTGTAATCAATGCAGACTCTCCAACTGTTCTGCACTCTAGTGGGAATCAGCTCATCCTTCTCATTTTTTACAACTGTGACACCAGACTTCTTGGGGACAACTTGCACCGGGCTCACCCAAGTGCTATCTGAAATTGGGTAGATGATACCCGCTTGGAGCAGCTTGGTGACCTCTTTCTTAACCACATCAAGAATCTGGGGGTTCAATCGTCTTTGGGGTTGTCTCACTGGTTTAGCCCCATCCTCCAACAAAATGCGGTGCATGCACATGGAGGGGCTAATTCCAGGAATATCCGCTAAAGTCCATCCAATTGCCCTCTTGTTCTTTCTTATCACATCCAGCAGTTTCTCCTCTTGATCAACAGAAAGTGAGGTAGAGATGATCACTGGGAGTTTCTGCTCATCCTCCAAGTAAGCATATTTGAGATGAGGAGGGAGGGGCTTCAGGTCCAATGAGGGTGCCTGCATAATAGATGGAACTAAAGGGACAGCAGAAATGGATTCTGCTGCCTGCACCTGAACAAGTAAATCAGACTCATGCATAACAGATATGGGGTTAGGGTTAGCATAATCTGAATCTATAACATATGAATCATCAGATGCAGTAGCAGAGTCTAAAAACTGGGCTATTTCAGTGCATGCGGTGCACCATCCAGAGTTAGTGCATGATGGACAAGTAAATGAATCAGTGAAAGATGGCAATTCAAAATCATGATGCAAAAAGTCAAGCATATGCTCATCTATCAAATCATCAAGCAAGTCCACATGGAAAACAGAGTGATCCTCAGGAAAATGTTTCATAGCATGGAAAATGTCAAATCGGATCACACTGCCATCAAACTCCATGGAAAGTGAACCTGAATGCACATCTATCTTGGTTCGGGCTGTTTTCAAAAATGGCCTCCCCAAAATAATAGGAACAACATTACGGGGAGAGTCATCTTCCATATCAAGTATGTAAAAATCAGCAGGGAAGATCAACTCTTCAACCCGAACCAAGACATCCTCTATCAAACCTGCAGGGTGGGCAGTACTTCTATTTGCCAATTGAATCACCACACCCGTAGGTTGAAGAGGTCCAAGAGAAAGAGACTTAAAAACAGACATAGGCATGACATTTATGGATGCTCCTAAATCTAGCATAGCATTTTCAAACTTAACATTGCCTATGATGCAAGGTATAGAGAAAGTTCCAGGATCCTTACATTTTTCAGGAATGTGAGGGATAGGTTTACCTATGAGAGCGGAGACATTCCTTCCCATGCTTATCCTCTCATTGCCCTTGAGTCTTCTCTTATGAGTGCACAACTCCTTAAGGAACTTCGCATACCTTGGAATCTGTTTTATTGCATCAAGAAGGGGTATGTTGACTTCCACCTTCCTGAATGTGTCAAGAATGTCCTTGTCCACCTCTTCCACCCTTTTGTTTTGAGGCACTCTTGGTGGGAATGGAAGAGGAACAGGAGGAGGTTGTAGGACAACAGCAGGGCTTGTGGTTGAAGTCGAGGAGGGTTGAGTTGGATGATTCTCTTTGGTGCTAGCATGCTCACCTTCATCTACCACTTGGCTCTTCCCTTTAGAGGAAGCTAGAGCATCATTGTTGAGGTGAGGTTGTGGTGTGGGTGTGACAATCTGCTTTCCCGACCTCAGGTTGATGGAACTCACATTCTGATTCTGAGGGTTGATCACAGTTTGGGATGGCAACTTGTCAGAATTTTGAGATTGCAAGTTGTTGAGAGAAGTTGCCATTTGACCCATCTGATTTGTCAAAGTCTGAATGGATGCCTCTTGTCTCTGAATGGATGCTCTAGTCTCTTGTTGAAATTGGAGGTTTTGCATGGTCATTTGCCTCACCAACTCCTCCAAGGTAGGTTGGTTGGATGGAGGGGCTGATGGTGAAGGATGAACCACTTGCTGCTGTTGTTGCCTTTGCTGTTGGATTGGAGGAGGTACATATGGTGGTCTGCTCGGTCCAGCGGTGTTCTGAAATGGAACATTAGGAGGAGGTTGTTGTTGATCAGACCACTTCAGATTGGGATGGTTCCTCCATCCAGGGTTGTATCTATTGGAAGAGAGGTCATGATTGTGTTGTTGTGGACCTCTATTGTTGTATATGTTTGCTGCATAGGCCTCGGGTTGGTCACCACTGGTCATCGACTGTTGCTGCTGAAGGGAAGGGCATGCATCTGTGGGGTGCTCAATGGATGTGCATATGCCACACACTCTAGCAGGAAGTATCATCTTTTTCTGATTGACAGCCAATTGTGTGACCAATGTTGTGAGAGAATCAATTTTCTGCTCAAGCTTCTCAACCTTGCCCGAGTCTGCACCAACATCATTTACATCCCTCACAACTATTGCATCACTGTTGCTTCTTGCATGGAATTGTTGACAGTTGGAAGCCATCTTCTCAATTTTGCTCCTGGCTTGTAAGGGTGTCATATCTCCCAATGTACCACCACTTGCAGCATCTACCATGTTTCTTTCCATGAAGTTGAGACCTTCATAAAAGTACTGGATGAGAAGCTGCTCTGAGATCTGATGGTGAGGGCAGGAAGCACACAACCTCTTGAATCTCTCCCAATAATCATAGAGACTCTCTCCATGTTGTTGCCTGATACCAGAAATTTCCTTTCTGATTGCAGTGGTCCTATTTGCAGGGAAGAATTTTTCCAGAAATGCCCTCTTCAAGTCATCCCAGCTTGTGATGGAACCAGGGGCCAAGTCAGATAACCAATCTTGTGCTAGACCCTCTAAGGAATGTGGAAATGCTCTGAGACAGACATGATCCTCTTGCACATCATGTGGTTTCATTGTGGTGCACACTATATGGAATTTCTTGAGATGCTTATGAGGATCCTCACCTGCAAGACCATGAAACTTGGGCAACAAATGGATTAGTCCTGTTCTAAGCTCAAAAGGAACATCCTCATCAGGATACCGGATACACGAGTCTTCAATAGTGAAGTCAGGTGCAGCCAGCTCCCTAAGTGTCCTTTCCCTTGGTGGGGGTTGAGCCATGTTATCACAATGTATAGAATCAGATTGAATAAAAGTAGAAGGAATAGAAGAAATAGAAACAGAATCAGAATTAGATGGACTATAAGATGACTCTGACTCACTACCTAATGACTGATTCCTATTTTGTCTAACTAATCTGTGATAAGTTCTATCAATTTCAGGGTTGTAAGGATGCAAATAACTTGGGTTGCCCCTAGTCATGTACTGAACAGAACAGCATCAACCATAGCATACTGTAACAGATATGCATGACCAAAATCGGCAACAAATTTTTTATTTTTTTTAAAATTTTTTTAATTTTTTTAAGCACCCTAAAATCATGAAAACATATCACAGAAAGTTTGAGGACAAAATTCAAAAGGGAACCAAGTCAAAGAATTAAAAAAGTGACCAAAAACTAAGAAAATAGAACTTGTAAAATAAAAAAGAAATAGTAAACAGGCTTTTTCAGGATCCAAACGAAGGGGTTTTCTGACATAGTCAGAAAAATCAGATTATTCAGAAAATTCCCTTCGATTTGATATAAATTTCGTCAAATTCCGAGTTACGGATCAAAAGTTATGCCTATTTATAGTAAGTACTGCTGAAACTTGGAAAATTTTTCTGGAACTCACAACCAGTGCCTATCTGAGTGTCTGTGATGCATCAACACACTAATATATGATGAAACAAGTGTGGATACCAATTTTCGTGCAACAATTCCACCCACAGCTATGTTGAATGGCACTCACAGAATCACTAGAATAGCATCAGTTGTGCAGAACAGCAAATCAGCAAACAGGGCAACTTTCAATCAGTTATCAGAATGCTTATTCACACACTAACTAATCTAACTAACTACTGTATGATCTTTGGCAAGAACCGATAATCCCCGGCAACGGCGCCAAATTTTTGATCGAGGCCGTACCCGATCAAAATAAAAGGTGTTTATTCTGTAGTACTAGGAAGGTGATCCTAGGTCGTTTCCCAGCGAATATCGGTCTAGGCAAAGTATCAAACACGTAGTGTGCAGTAAAATGGGGGGGTTTTTGTGTGTGACAAATGTGAAGAACAAAACACAAATAGAATATAAAAACTAAGAAAATCAGAAACAAAAGCAGGCAAACCCCTTTGGTTACGTACACTACTCAATCCTAGCTCACTAAAGATCGATTCCTCTCCTCTCCTCTGTCCAACTCGTGATAACCAAATACTAAGCGAAAATTCAGTTATCACTCCAAACCCTAACTTCTAATTAAGCATCAGAAACCAGAATTGGAGTTTTTACGAGTTAATACAAATTAAGCATTTATATTCATGTATTATCTCTACGAAATGGAATTAAGCAAACCACTACACATCGATAAACATGAAAACAGAGAAGAGAAAATGAAATTGCATTAATAACAAGAGCTCAAGAGTAGATAATACAATACCAAAGGGATTAACCCTTGAAGTCTAGCCTTCCATGGCCATAAATGAAGAAAAACGAGTAGAAATGGGGAAGAACAAAACCCTAGCAGCCACCACCACTTGGGAGAGCCAAGAGAGAAGTTCTAACCTAGAGAGAGAGTGAGAAATCTGAAATGGGAGTGTGTCTTGGGGGTTACACGAATTTCCCCTCTTTAGTCATGAAAATGGGCCTAAAACATGGGCCCAAGTCCTAAGAAACACTATTCTAAAAATTACAATTAAAAAGGGACCTAAATGCAAATTACAATCTTCACTTCAATGCTTCAATCTTCATTTCCAAACATCCCAAAGTGTCCTTGTGCCAAATATTACCTGAAAATAGAAATAGAATTAATTAGGCTAAATAATCCCAAATTAAACAATATTCGGAATATTAGTCCAATAAACTCAAAATCACTAAATCAAGCTAATCAATGTCAAATGGGCAACAAGTATCAATAATAGGAGTAAAATAATGCAAGGAATAATGGGAAATAAAATGCTCATCAGTGGTTCCCCAGGGTCACTGGCAGCTGGATGTGTCCTTTGGGAACCACTGCATCTCCAGTAAAGCTGATCAGCTTCCCCTCGAAAGGGGTCAGGTCTGAGGTTTTTAACTTTAGTGCTTCAAAAAGGTTCAGGAACATGATATCTGTCGAGCTACCCTGATCGACAAATATCTTGGCAACCTCATAGTTGCCGATCAATGCAGTGACGACCATAGGGTCGTTATGACCCGGGATCACCCCTTCAAGATCATCATCAGAAAAGCAAATGGGAATACTTTTTGTGGCTCTCTTTCGGATTGGATGGTTGTGGACGGCAAGCACTTGATTGATGTATTTCTTTCTGTCGGATCGTTTTTCTCCTCCTCCCGCAAAACCTCCAGCAATGGTGTTGATTCGCAGGTTTTGTGGGGATTGATCCGTCGTGGTCACTTCTACCATGGCCACTCTCTGCTGGTTGGGTGGTTGTTGTTGGTTGGTGTTTTGATCGGCTTGCCTGGTTAAGGATCGACCATTCCTGTCTGGGGATGGAGTTCTTCTCCGAGCATGTCGGTTGAGTGCTTCCCTAACATACTGCTGTAACTTGCCGTCCCTGATCAACTGCTCGATCACATCCCTGAGCCAAGTACATTCATCTGTGGTGTGCCCATACCCGCCATGATATGAGCAAAATTTGGAGCGATCTTGGCGTTGACTTCTCTTCAAGGGGGGTGGTCTTTCTATTGCTCGGAGGTCAGTCTGCATTGTCTCCTGCAGAATTTGGCTTCTTGGAACTGTGAGAGGGGTGTATTGCTCGAATTTCCCTCGGGGAGGTCCAAATCTCCTATCCCCTCGGGGTCCTCTCCTTTGATCCTCTCTTCGGTCATCCCTTCTGTCATCTCTTTTCTCGTCTTTTCTTGGTTTTCCCTGGGAGGACGGCTCTCCTCGCTCGCCTCTGTCTCTGTTCCTTTGCCATTTGCTGAATTCTTCTAAGTTTATGAACTTAGTGGAACGATGTCTCAGCTCCGCCATATCCCTCGGCGGTTTGCCTACTAGCGAGTTTTTAAAATCTCCGTTTCGGAGACCCTGAGTGAAGAGAAAAACTGCAAAGCTGGGTTCCAAGTTAGGAACGGTCCCTGCCTCCGAATGGAAGCGTGAAAGATATTCTTGCAAAGGCTCTTCAGGTTGCTGCATAACGCCTACTAGTGCGTGGTCGGACTTCGGCTGGACGCAACTAGCAGTGTATCTGTTCAGAAAAACTTTCTTCATTTCTGCCCAAGAGTTGATAGAGTTTCTGGGCAAAGCTGAGTACCATCTTAAGACGGGTGGTTGCAGAGTCATGGAAAAAGCTCTGCATTTCATCAGGTCTCCTCCGTCGTAAAAGTTCATAGCTCCTTCAAAAGACAAAATATGCTCCAGGGGGTCAGTTAACTCGTTATACTTGGAAACACTCGTTGGGCCGAGAAAGGCTGAGGGTGTCTCGTATGCCATGATTCGCGGAGTGAAGGGATGGCCAGGGTGAGCAGTGTGGTCGGTTTCATATGTGGCCTCTAGGGTTGGGTTTATGGGAGGTGGTGGAGGTAGAGCGGTGGTAGGGTGGGGGATCAACTGAGTTGTAAGGGTTGTTGCTAACGCCCTTTCAATCACCGCTTGCATATGGAGCTGTTGGAGGTCGGCGATGGCCTTTCCCTGTCGCTCCAGGATCTGAGCTTGTTGCTTAATGATTTCTTCCAAATGGCTTTCTCTTTGGCCACGGGAGTAGTCCCTATCCGCTCCAGAAACACGAGCATCGATGGATCGGCCCGATCCATGGTTTTGTGTATGATTGGGGTTAACAGGGTTTGGGTTAACAGGGTTTGTTTGCCTGGAATGAACGGTGTAAGGGCCACTATGCGTGTGGGCTGGAATGGAGTGGCGGCTCCGGGCTGGAATTTGTCTTACTGATGGCATGCTGGGATGGGTAGGGTTTCTTCCTTCGAGATCTCTGCCGTTGTCACCGCTGCCTTCCTCCAACCTCTGACGGTTTCGCCCTGCTTGGCGGTTTGCGCCACGTGAAGCGGCGTTTGTTCGCGTGTCTACCATTTTGGGGTGGGAATAGCAGTTTATGGATCCCCACAGACGGCGCCAATGTAGTGTCCTTGACACAATGTTCAGAGTATATCCCTAGCTCAAGGGTATGGAAGACCTAAGAGCTAGAAAACGGTCTGATGTTACTGTGTGATTTCGTTGGTATGCTAGTAGTGTCCTTGACACAATGTTCAGAGTATATCCCTAGCTCAAGGGTATGGAAGACCTAAGAGCTAGAAAACGGTTTGATGTTACTGTGTGATTTCGTCGGTATGCTAGCTATCCAGTGGGGATAACTAGGGTTTCCCTAATCACGAGTGTGTGCTAGTGTATGATTAGGGAGAGAGAACGTACCTGAGCCCCTGGCTGGAGACAGCTATTTATAGGGGTAGCGGTGTTGTACCCTATGGGCCCGTACGGAGGCTCAGTAGGGCTGACGTGTCCCTTTTAGGATAAGGGATGAGTCATTCATCCTTATCCTGTAGTGGCTGATCTTATCCGGCTAGCGAGTTAGGACTACGCGCCCTAGGCTCGGACTCCTTAAGGGACGAGCTCCCTGTGCTCGGTCCAGAGGTGCTAGGGTGGGTCCTATGACATGCGCTCGGCCCGAGGAGATGTGACCTGGCAGAATGAGTATTCTGGTCGGCCAAGGGTGTTTTAGGGTAGACCGAGGGTCGGTCTACCACACATATGTTCATTTGTCACAGTAAAAGGTTTAGTCAAATCACACACATTCCTGTCACTTGGGTAACAATGATGTGTTGCTAGATACCGCTCATTGCTTGTAAAGTTAAGATGTGATTTTAACATTACTGTCAACGTTACAGGAACCTATAGGGTCACACACTAAGAGCAGATAAAATTGGAGATATTACATTTGATAAAAATACAATAGTTGTATTTTTATAAAATTAAATCTTTCTGATATGATTAAGATATGATTCGTTTTATCTTTATGTATAAGATATAAATTTGATTTTATCTTCTACATATAAGATATAATTCGAATTTATCTCCTAAAAAAGCCCAACCAGTTGGTCTGATAATATTATAAATATAATATTATTAGCTTTAGGGGAGAAAGAGGTGTGAGACACAGAACGGTAACCCTAGCCGTCATATCAGAGAGTGAGTGATACACAGACTCTCTCTTCTCTGCTAGCATTGAGAAGAGAGACGTGACTCCAATTGGGAATTTGTTCGTGTGGATACCAATAGAGGCACAACACTTTGATGTGCTCGTGATTGACGAAGTGTTCGTGATAAGATTCGTTGGTTTCCTCTTCCCTACAAAAGGTAATTTTATTCCCTATCTCAAATCATGTTTTCACATGGATCCTGAATGGAAATAGGATATATATATTTTTTTTCCGCTGCGTTTATCGCATCCTATTTCCTAACAGTGGTATCAGAGCCACTTGCGAAACCATGATTTGATTATTTTTGATTAAACATGTTTTAATATGATTATGATGTGTTGGGATTAATCAAAAATTAAATAATAAAAAAAAAATTTCGCTGTGAGTATCAATTGTTGCGCTATTCAGATTGATGTGGCCGCATGATTTGTCAAGAGTTGATGATGCGCCGTGAATCACTTGGTGCGCTATTCATGTTCAAAACGCCGGCTGTATTGTTTTGGTTTATTTTTTATTTTTTTATTTTTTATTTTTTTTTTCACTTGAAACAAATTGTGCCGCATGATACGGAACAAAATATAATACAGCCGGCGCATCATCAATGGAGCTAAATTATATGCCTATCTCAATTGGTTAGACTACAAGATCAAGGACTGGGCCAATTGTCTTGCTAAATTGTCTTGCTAAATTGTTCGGTAAGAGATTGTAAGCAGAGCCTATCTCAAATAAGAGATTGTAAGCAGAGCCTATCTCAAATAAGAGATTGTTGCGCTATTTTATTTGCCAACGGATAACTAGATTAAGAACACGTTGATGCGTTGTTATTTTATCAAGAGTTGATAAAATATAATTTATTTTTTTTAATTCGTAACAAACATAATTTTTAATAAAATAATAATGTATTTTATTTAATATGTTGTTTGTTGTATGGTGAATGGTCATGGCCTCTTAGATCGTTTCGTCCCTTGTGTATGTTTTATTTTCTTTTGGTTTATTTTTAAATGCGGCCTGCGTGTCGTGTCTCTCTCTATATTCAATATGTATCTCTTTTCTCATCTAAATCCCCTCATGAACGAGGTTTCTATTTGTAATATTTTTATTAAAAAAATTGCGAAAGACTTGAAGATGAAAAGGAAAGGAGATTTAAGGAAGGATCTTGGAGAAGGACAGGTGCATACATTCAAGGATGCTCTTGGAGAAGAAGCTATGCGTTTAGGATCTTTGTTTTAATTCACTCATTGGCTTGGGTGAATTAGTTTTTCTAGGCCATGACCATATCACGTAGTTTATAATTATAGTATGTATGTGATGCATGTTATCGTTATAATGTATGTTAATGTAAGATAAAATAGGTGAGATCACTTAAATATAAAACCCCTCAAACTGAAATATTAAGTTATATGCCTTCCAATGCTTGACACTCGTCTTGATTGATGTCATTTTGAATGTGGGTCTGCTAAAGTAGAGTACGTTTATCTACATTGGTCAGACGCGAAGGAATAAATGTAATATTCGTTATGTCAACCATTGGGTCTAACTTAAATGGATGGTTCAATAGGATTGAAGATCTATAGGCAAAAGAATTGGGTATAAATTAATAAGTTAATTTTGAATAAATGTTATTCACCCAATTGATCCAAGAGTCACATGAGATGTGATTGGGAAAGGGTTCCCTACCTAAATAATTAAATTATGGGAGATCAGCTAAAGTTTGACTCATAATAAGATGAAATATGGATCTTGGTCCCAGTAGAAAATCTTGCGCTGAGATTTTCCGAATCAATATTGAGGGTTATTGATTTGAGGAAAATAGTGGGAGTAATATTTAATAAAAGTCCTTATTAAATATTTAATAAACATGATTTTATTTCTGCTTTTATTTTGTTGTTTAGATCACCATGGCTTCAAACAATTCAAATAACTTATCACTGCGATCGGTCCTTGAGATGGACAAGCTGACTCGAATTAATTTAATGGACTGGTATCGAACCCTAAGGATTGTCCTTAGGAATTAGAAAAAGATGTATGTGCTAGAGCAACCGCTCCCTGAAGCACCCCCCGCTAACGCACCGGCCGCTGAGCGGAATGCTTTCCGTAAGCATCAAGATGATGCTTTAGAGGTTGGAACTCTCATGCTTGTCACTATGACCCCTGAACTTCAGAAGGTTCATGAGAACATGAGTGCGTACGATATGATCGTACACCTTAAGGAGCTCTATCAAGGGCAAGCAAGGCATGAGCGTTTTGAGGTCACAAGGTCCCTTTTCACTTGTAAGATGACATAAGGAAGCCCAGTTAGTCATCATGTAATCAAGATGATTGGTTATATTGATAACATTGAGAGGATGGGTTTCCCACTAGGTCAAGATTTGGCCGTTGACTTAGTTCTGCATTCCTTACCACAGAGCTTTAGTCAGTTTGTCATGAATTACAACATGAACAACATTGACAGCACTCTAACTGAATTGTTAGGGAAGTTGAAAACTGCTGAGCATGATATCAACAAGGGAAAAACTGTATTGTTGGTTCAAAATGGAAAGGGCAAAGGTAAGGCCAAAGGGAAAGCACAAAAACCTAAGGATAAGGACAAAGCTAGAGTAGCTAAGGCTCTTAAGCCTAAAGGTGGGGTGGCTAAGGAGGGAAATTGCTTCCATTGTAACAAGGAGGGACATTGGAAGAGGAATTGCCCAGATTACCTTAAAGAGAAAGAAATGAAGAAAAGCGGAGCCTCTTCTTCAGGTATTTTTGTTATAGAAGTTAATTTTTCTGCTTCAACATCATGGGTATTAGATACTGGATGTGGATCTCACATTTGTGTTAATGTGCAGGATCTAAAAAGGAGTAGAAGATTAGCTAAAGGTGAAGTCGAACTGCGAGTTGGAAATGGAGCAAGAGTTGCCGTCATTGCTGTTAGAACTTGTAGTTTAACCTTACCTAGTGGATTAGTTTTAGAACTAGAGGATGTTTATTGTGTACCTGCTATTCGTAGGAATATTATTTCAGTTTCATGTTTAGACAAAGTAGGTTTTTCGTTTTCAATAAGGAACAATTGTTGTTCCATTTATTTGAATGAGATGTTTTTTTGGCAGTGCACAATTAATAAATGGTCTTTATTTGTTAGATCTTGATCATCCAGTCTATAACATTAATGCTAAAAGGTTTAAATCAAATGATAAAAACCAAACTTTTCTTTGGCATTGTCGTTTGGGCCATATAAATGAGAAACACATTTCTAAGCTTCATAAAGATGGATTCTTAGACTCATTTGATTTTGAATCTTAGACATGTGAGTCTTGTTTGTTGGGCAAGATGACAAAGGGCCCATTTACTGGCAGCAGTGAACGGGCTAATGAACTTTTGGGACTCATACATACAGATGTATGTGGGCCTATGAGTTCAAATGCTAGAGGAGGTTACCCGTACTTCGTCACATTTAATGATGATTTTATTAGATATGGGTATGTATATCTGATGAAATACAAACATGAAACCTTTGAAAAGTTCAAGGAATTCAAGAATGAAGTACAAAATCAACTTGGCAAAAGTATTAAAGCCCTTCGATCTGATCGAGGTGGTGAATACCTTAGCCAAGAGTTCGATGACTATCTAAAAGAGTGTGGTATAGTATCTCAACTCACTCCTCCTGGAACGCCCCAGTGGAATGGTGTTTCAAAAAGGAGAAACCGAACCTTGTTGGACATGGTTAGGTGTATGATGAGTCAATCGGACCTTCCAATCTTTTTTTGGGGACATGCTCTACTTACAACTGCTTTTACACTTAACCGATCCCCATCGAAGGCTGTTGAAAAGACACCATATGAGATATGGACTGGGAGGCGTCCTAGTATGTCTTTTCTCAAGATTTGGGGTTGTGATGTTTATGTGAAACGTCTACTTTCTGATAAACTCAGTCCCAAATCTGACAAATGTTACTTTGTAGGATATCCCAAAGAAACTAAGGGATACTATTTCTACAATCCCACAGAAGGCAAAGTGTTTGTCGCTCGCACAGGCGTATTTCTTGAAAGAGAATTTCTCTCTAAAGGAAATAGTGGGAGGAAAATAGATCTTGATGAGATTCAATAATCCCAAAGTAGCCAAGACCAAACGATGGATGTTGAGCAAGTTCCACAAGATGTTGTGGATGTACAACCTGCTCAAGTTACACAAGTTTTGCGTAGGTCAAGTAGGATTCCTCTTCAGCCAAAGAGATATGGATTTCTCTTGACTCAAGAGGATGACATTATGATTTTTGATCAAGATGAACCTACTACTTACCAAGAGGCTATAAACAGCCCTGACTCTGAGAAATGGCTTCAAGCCATGAGATCTGAGATGGAGTCCATGCACACCAACCAAGTTTGGACCTTGGTTGATCCACCTGATGGGGTAAAACCAATTGGGTGCAAATGGGTTTTCAAGAAGAAGACTGACATGGATGGTAATGTACATACCTTTAAAGGATGATTGGTTGCTAAAGGTTTCAAACAAGTTCATGGTATTGACTATGATGAAACTTTTTCACCAGTTGCCATGCTTAAATCCATTAGGATCTTGTTTGCTATTGCAGCATTTCATGTTTATGAAATCTGGCAGATGGATGTCAAAACTGCTTTTCTTAATGGAAATCTTTTAGAGAATGTGTATATGACACAACCTGAAGGTTTTGTTGATCCAAAGCATGCTGGAAAGGTTTGTAAGCTGCAACGATCCATTTATGGATTGAAACAAGCTTCTAGGAGTTGGAATATTCGATTCGATGATGCAATCAAACAATTTGGTTTCATCAAGAACGAAGAAGAGTCTTGTGTATATAAGAAGGTTAGTGGGAGCGCAATTGTCTTTCTTGTTTTGTATGTGGATGACATACTACTCATCGGGAATGACATTCCTACCTTACAGTCTGTTAAGACTTGGTTAGGGAATTGCTTTTCTATGAAGGATTTGGGTGAAACAACCTATATATTAGGCATCAAGATTTATAGAGATAGATCAAGGAGATTGCTTGGCCTAAGTCAAAGTTCGTACATAGACAATGTGTTGAAACGGTTCGACATGCAGGATTCCAAAAGGGGATCTTTGCCAATGTCACATGGTATAACCTTGTCAAAGGAACAATGTCCTTCCACTAAGGAAGAAAGGGAACGCATGGATAGAATTCCATATGCATCTGCAATTGGATCTATCATGTATGCCATGATATGTACTCGACTTGATGTTCGTATGCTTTGAGCATGACGAGCAGATACCAGTCAGATCCAGGTGAAGGTCACTGGACAGCAGTCAAGAATATCCTAAAGTACTTAAGAAGAACTAAGGATGCTTTCTTGGTATATGGAGGTGAAGATGAGCTGGTTGTAAAGGGTTACACCGACGCTAGCTTCCAGACTGATAAGGACAATTTCAGATAACAATCTGGATTTGTATTTTGTTTGAATGGTGGGGCTATATGCTGGAAGAGTTCAAAGCAAGAGACTGTAGCCGATTCTACAACAGAAGCTGAGTATATAGCTGCATCAGAAGCAGTAAAGGAAGCGGTTTGGATTAAGAAGTTCATAACTGAACTTGATGTTGTTCCTAGTATTGAGTTTCCAGTGGACCTCTATTGTGACAACAATGGAGCCATTGCGCAAGCTAAGGAACCGAGATCTCACCAGAAATCCAAACATATACTTCGGCGTTTTCACATCATTCGAGAGATAATTGACAGAGGAGATGTGAAGATATGCAGAGTTTCAACAGATGATAATATTGCTGATCCACTGACTAAACCTCTTGCCATAAAAAAGCATGAGGGACATGTTAGGGCTTATGGTATTAGATACATGAACTATTGGCACTAGTGCAAGTGGGAGATTGTTGGAGAGTGACCTAGTGGCAATCGTATTTTCTCTTTTACTTGTACTTATTTCATGTGTATGGATTATTACTATTAATAATAATGAGGCATTTCATTTATTATATTTATGTTTTAATTTTTTAATTAAAATAGATGTAATAAAGTCCTTAGGATTATAAGTTCAATGTCATAAGAATATCAAGTACATGACTTGATAGTGAGATCTTATTGATTGATAATTATCCTTAAAGATTCCCTAGTCGAGTATTATAGTTAATAAGGACAACTATAGTACATCGAGACTAGTATGTGGCAAACTGATGACTGTATCTCACCGGTCGTGGATATGGGATATCAAGTCTTCACGTAAGTACACATTGGGACAATTGTGTACTGGATTGACCCGCCATGAGAATGCTACATGGGTTATTAAGTGAGTGTCATAAGCGGTTCTCATAGTGACAATGGTGTACATGGTCCTTCGACCTGAAGTCGCTACGGTTCTCAACATGAGGAATTATAGGCTTTCACGCAATCAAACGTCATCTTTAACCAGGTGATCATAATGGTTGTAGTCGGGTATATGACAAATCATGTAGAGGGATGTGAGTGACGTAGATGGGATTTGTCCTTCCTTATCAATAGGAATTATATCTCTGGGCCCCTTGATTGAGTGAGACGGTAAAATGTATGGCCATACTCAAGACAGTCAATATGAGATATTGACGAGACTTGTTTAGACGCGTCTACTCAGGGATCAAGAAACCATATGTTACACTATTCATGGGTGACACGTTCCATGCCATGAGTGTAACTATGATATTTGGACAAAGGGGTCAAACTTACATATGTTCATTGGTCACAGTAAAAGGTTTAGTCAAATCACAGACATTCCTGTCACTTGGGTAGCAATGATGTGTTGCTAGATACCGCTCATTGCTTGTAAAGTTAAAATGTGATTTTAACATTACTGCCAACGTTACAGGAACCTATAGGGTCACACACTAAGAGCAGATAAAATTGGAGATATTACATTTGATAAAAATACAACTATAAAATTAAATCTTTCTGATATGATTAAGATATGATTCGTTTTATCTTTATGTATAAGATATAAATTTGATTTTATCTTCTACATATAAGATAGAATTCGAATTTATCTCCTAAAAAAGCCCAACCAGTTGGTCTGATAATATTATAAATATAATATTATTAGCTTTAGGGGAGAAAGAGGTGTGAGACACAGAACGGTAACCCTAGCCGTCATATCAGAGAGTGAGTGATACACAAACTCTCTCTTCTCTGCTAGCATTGAGAAGAGAGACGTGACTCCAATTGGGAATTTGTTCGTGTGGATACCAATAGAGGCACAACACTTTGATGTGCTCGTGATTGACGAAGCGTTCGTGATAAGATTCGTTGGTTTCCTCTTCCCTGCAAAAGGTAATTTTATTCCCTATCTCAAATCATGTTTTCACATGGATCCTGGATGGAAATAGGATATATATTTTTTTTCCGCTGCGTTTGTCGCATCCTATTTCCTAACAAATTTACATGATGATTTTTGAAAGGAATAAAGTTTTTTAAAGTAAGAAAAATAAATGTGCTTGGTTTAAATCTTTAGTTCAATTTGGTTTGGGAATTTATGCATGTCTAAGTGTTTTTGTTTTGTGAAACTGAAATAGCATAGTGATGTACCAAGTTGTCTTGGTTGATTTCAAGTGTTCATTTGTGAAAGTGCTTGTTTGGAAGTGAATGTTTGGTTTATACTTAAGCTAAGCTATTGGTTTTGAAATTAATTACTTTTGGATTTTTGTGAAGTAATCCTTTGCTGTCCCGAATTATTTAATATTGTTCCTTAACTTTAAAAACGTTTTCTTGTGATTTAAAATGTGGTTTTCATGTAGTAATTGATTTTAGAAAAAGCCGGATTCAAAACGGTGAATTTTTCGGTGTTTTAAAACGTGGTTAAGGTGCTGTCCAAGACGGACCAGCAACTAAAATAAATGATTTAAATTACTTTACGAAATGTTTTCAAAATGGTTTTTAGAGAACTTAAGGTATTAGAAAATATTAGAGTTGTTTGAGAGAAAGCGGTTATGTTTTTTTTAAGAAGAGGAACTAAAAGTGTTTTGAATTAAGAAAGATTTTCTTAATACAAGTTAATAACGTAAGCGTATTTTATTTAGTACGAGGAATTTTAAAGACAAGGAATACTAGAGACGGGGGATTGGGGCAGCCGGCAGCGGAAATGATTCAAGGAGAACGTACGCATTGAATCGCTGGACCTCAGGTGAGAGAGAAGTTTTCCTAAGACACCGTGGTATTTAGGTGACTTATTAGGACATTTCGTATCATCTCAAAGATCAGAACTTAGTGGTTCGGAGTCGATAGTATAAGTGGCAATTGTTTGTGTTGTGTGGCTACTTATACGAAGGTGACAAAGACCACATTGTTGTTGTGTGATGTTTGTGTGTTGATAGTCTGCTTATATTTATTGATTTAATTATACATGATGAAATTGATTGCTGTTAACTTAAATAAGTAACATGCTGAGGGACGTCTGTTACGTCCTGAAATTGAAAAAGAAATAAGAAAGTTGATGGAAGTAAAGATATGATGAAAGAGGAAGAATGTTAAAAGATATAAGATGGATTGGTAAAAGATAAAGAGTTGAGATTGGAGAAAGAGTAATGATAATGGCACGAACGGGCCAGAGATGGGAAGAGCGATGTTGTTGTTGAGGCAAGATGTGGTTTGAATGGAGCTTGGCTCCTTTATTGATGTTTTAAAAATGAGACTAGTGTTGAGTTGAGCTTGCTCCTCCATTAGCGCTCAGCGAAAAGGTGAATTTCGAAAAGAATTTTTGAAAAGAAGTTTTCAAAAGATTTTTGAAAAGAGGTTTTTGAAAAGATTTATGAGAAGAGATTTTGTAAAAGAGTTGTGAAAGGAAATTTTTGAAAAAGGTTTGTGAAAAGAAATTTTGAAAAGGTTTTTGAAAAGAGATTTTTGAGAAAGAATATAAAAAGTATTTTCAGAAAAGTTTTTGAAATAAAATTTTATGAAAGGTTGTGAAAAGAGGTTTTTGGAAACTTTAAGAAAAGATATTTTTTTTAAGAAAGTTTTGAAAAGAGATTTTAAGGAAGCTTGCGAAAAGAGAATTTTGAGAAGTTGTGAAACTAGATTTTTGAGAAAATTTACGAGAGAGGATTTTATGAAAAAGTTATGAAATGATAATTTTGTGAAAGTTACAAAATGAAAGTCATGAAACGAAGTTTTGAGAAAAGCCTATAAAAGATTGTTGAGAGAGATTGTGAAATGTATTTTGTGAAATGAGATACGAGTTTATTGATGTGATCCCAACTCTGTGCTATGTGAGAATTGATGAGAGAAAGATTGTGCCAAGTTAGTGGTCGTGACTCATTGAAGGGATGCACGGAGGATGGGCCGACCTTAGGTTAATTAAAAGATAAAAGACTTTAAAAGACATACGCGGTGAGGTATGAGAGTGCGAAGTAGTGGAGAGGAAGGAACCATGGGTATCTGCGGATACTCAGGAGGAGATTGCATTAGGGGAGGACGATGACGGTGAAACGTCAAGAAGTCTTGAGTACTTTCTAGGCAGAACGAACTCCATATGTGGCGTACGAACGTGGTAGGGACTGGGTCCAATGCCGTGGTAAGTTCTGCATGAGCAACTAGAATAGTACTGACGCCCCCTAAATTGCAAATCTTGAACAGTGAGAGGGACTGGAGTGGGGCATCTTGATTGCCATTGTGCCCGAGTTTTCCACAGTGTGCGTTGATTATATGAATTGAATTTATATGATATGATTTGAGGCTGTACCCGAATTTTCTACAGTCCTCCTGGCTTGGAGCCAATTGTGAGACAGCTGTCGTGCCCGCAAGGTAAAGGTCCTGTACTCCTGTTTGCTTCCGACTAGGTTGGGTGGATGACCGAGGAGATGTAGACGTGAGTGATAGCCGAAAACGAAATGAATAACTTGATGATATCTTAAAGCTCCCCAATCACTAAAGGTTGTGAATTGACAAGACTAGATAAAATGAGAAGTGTAGTATGAAAAGGAAATGAGAAAGAAGGAAAGAATGTTCATGAGAAGTAAAAGAAAGTTGACAAGGAAATGAAAGATGATAACAGTGGTGATAATAATGAAAGATAATAATGATAATCATGTTGATAATATGCTTGATGTGTTGTGTGTATGTATGTTGTATGGTATGTTTGTGTGGTCCTATTATCTTGCCTATCGTAATCCCACACCGTCAACGATGCGTCGTTCGGATCGCTTACTCTCTCCTGTTCGTTGGCATATCGGTGCTACTGATATTTCAACGGGCAGATGGAGTATCGAATGGATGTCGCTACGTGGAGTAAGTATGGAAGAGGATGGAAGCGTACCCCCTGCGGTTGGATATGGATCGGCTACACCCAGATCGTGATCCCCGATCCGGAGCATCAACTGAGTGGAGCTAATCTGGAGCCGCACTTGGGACGAGTCACGGTACGAGGATATAGGAACTATAAAGAGAAGATTCAGTACGAAACTCGGCGAAACTCGACCCCTCGGGAGGGAGTAGAATTGGAGTCCAATAGCAATGAGGAACCAGCAATACGGGAGGCATCATCATCGAGAACAAGGAAAGGACGCAAGAAGAAAGAGGGACTTCACCCAATTGTCTTCAATAGGAATGCTTAAGAACATGACTATAGTTTATGTTTGTGGTGAGTGTTTTGAGTCAAGGATTACCTAAGTGCTGAACTATTGATGTAACTTAACTTATTCTGAAGCATGCCCTACTTTTTATACAACTTTGTGAAGAATGTCCAATGGCCTTTTTGATGAATTGCAAAGAACTACTTTGAATTGGAACTAAACCATTTTCCTGAAAAATGTTTGTGTAAACCCAAGTGGATAAGTTTTGGTTTTAGTAACAACTCGGTTTTCGAAAAAGAGTGTTGAAGAACTTCAATAACTTTTCAATAATGTTTTCAAACACTTCAACAATGTTTTTTAAAAAAAAAATTTGGCCTCATTTTTGCAACCTTGATGAATGAAAGTTGATTATTTTTGAGTTACGAAAATCGGGCTATTACACTATGTTGATTTGAAACTCTAATAACCCCAATTCTAGAACCAAATACCAATAACCCCAATTTCAGAATTAACCCTAATAGATTGGCATGATTATTTATGTTGTTTGGTTTCATGATTATTTATGCTATTTGAATCCTATTCATTCCCTTCGACTTTCTCTGTTCGTCTTATAGCGTGCCGGTTATTCCTCTGCTTGCACGTCACCATCATCCCTTACATTTTTAATTAATTAATTAAATAAATGATTACATAACTATATATATATATATATATATATATCGATTCATTCAATTGGATCGAGAATTACAAGTTAGAACGAATCCGTATGGCTTCTGGAATTGACCGTGACGATGAATCGGCGGTGTCACTCGTCACCGATGAATCGTTGCGGCGGATCCAAGACTCCAAAACCAAGAGCCATACGAAGGATGTTCATATTTTGAGCTTGGCGTTTCTTTTGATCTTTCTTGCTTATGGAGCGAATTTACAGAGCACTCTCAACACTGTCAGTTCACTTCCTCTAATTATTATTTTATTTATTTATTTATTATTTTCGATTTTTTTATTAAATTATAAGCATTTGTCAGATTAGTTACCTAATTTCATTTTGCTCTTAAATGTGTTTAATCATTTCGGTCCGTGACATTTTTGGATTCATAATGTTGTTTGATTTTTAGAGAAGGGTGGGTTTTGTCTTTACTTTTAAATCTATCAATATGTGTAAATTGATACTGTCCTGGGTTGTTTTTTATGTGGCCTAGAATAGTTGCAATTAGTGTTACTATTTTCTACGTACATACATGGGGGTGGTATATTACATATTTTCTACTGTCCTGGGTTCTGTGTTGCATACCTCATATTCTGGTTTGTAACAGCTTCTGTCATTTGGTTATGTTGATATTAGTTGGTAAGGCTTTGAACCTTCACCCTAGATTGTAAGGCTTTGATTTTGATTCCTAAGGTTGTAGTTCTAAAATCTGTTCTAAATATCACTATTGTTGTTTATTTTATTGCATATTTATAAGGTGCGTGGTATTTTTGTACATACTCCTTTTGCTAGTTGTTGCTTTATAGCTTGGCCTGAGTCAAAGAACCTGCAATTCTGCTGCCAATCTAATTCTGTTTTATATTATATTCCAAGTTCTTTCTGCTGTTTTCTTAGTATTTTGTGATTTGGCCTAGGGACAAGATTTTCAAACCAATTATGCTGCGTGACCTTTTTTCTGTTGCAAATATGTTTTCCAACTACGTTAGGTGAATTATTGGGATATTATGTAGAGAGTTATATGGCTGCTCTCCTCATTCAGATTATGGCATGATCACTCTCCTCGATGACAAATTATCCTTGATTCCCTTTCTATAATTTATGCTCAAATAATGAATGATATGCAATTTCATATTTATAGTTATGCAAGGAGAAGTACAAGCAATGTCACCTATCTGATGTTGTGTCTCATGTAGAGGGGTGAGTTCATAAGTAAGAAATGTTGTAAGGAATGTGTTACTACTTTTGAGTTTATTTAAATCACACAAAAAGAGTTTATTTTCATAAGTTGTTTTCATAAGCCCATAAGCTATTTTCATACCGTTATTTTCACAAGTTATCCTCATAATCCCAAATAAGTTCTTCTAAACGTCCCCATTATTGATTAAATATTCAGATTCTAGACTACTATTCCATTAAAATTTTGCAGTTTATCTGATATACCATGCTGATAGTGTAATGTGCTTTTGGTACAGCAAAGCTCCAAAGAATTCTAGGATATGCATTGTCCACTATCATAAGTTGATGATGTTTTTTCAAAAGGCCTAAGGCTAAAGTTTTAGATGTGAGTTTTTGGTTTTTGGTCACTAAGGCCTAAGGCTCCAAAGACCTAATGTATGCCTCACTTGGTTTTTGGTTAATTTCCTGACCAGTGATTGCCTGGCCAAGTTCAACTCCTTTTGTTTCTGAGTTTTTTTAGAGTTCCTCGGGCATAGTGAAGAGTAATTGTTGTTAATTCTTGGATGAACCAATGAGCATAGGATATTTGTGAAATCATGTACATGTTGATGCCAAAACCATGTAAAAATGTAGACTTAAACTCAATAGTAAAATCTGAAGTTTATTTATTGATTTCGTTAATTGTTTTGTTTTTTTTTACAGCAAAATTTATCTTTTTTTTTTCTTTGGCTCATGGTAATGGATTTTTTTAGTAAGGAAACAAAGGGGAATAAGAACTATGGGAATTTAATTTGGAACTGTTTTTGGCTTCCATTGTGTCACTTTTACATTGTTTTGAATTAGTTTCCTTGCTTAAGCCACTCAATGAAGAATTGACTTGTTGATCCATGAGATTTTTTGTTCCAAGTTACAAAGCATGGATAAAATTAGTTAAATTCCTATTTATTATTTTTTTTAAATTGTGTTGCATTCATAAATAACAATCGATAGTGCATCATGTAACATCCCAAATTTTAAACGCAAATACAAATAAATTAATAATAGTTGGAGTAATCGAAATAATAATAATAAACCATAAATAGGTATTTAAAATAAGTATTTTAGCATAAGAAAAAGAAAAACAATAATAATAATAATAATAATAATAATAGTAATAATAATAATAATAAATAAAAAGAATAATAATAATATTAATAACCATAATAATAGTAATAATATTAATAACAATAATAACAACAATAATAATAATGATAAATATAATTAATAATAATAATAACAATAATAATAATAATAATGATTAAAATAAAATAGAAAAATAAAATAAAATAAAATAAAATAAAATAAAAGGGGGAAGGGGTTCGAACAAACCCCCATCTTCTTCTCTAGCCGCCCCTAATGAGGCAAGCCACAGCTTCCTCCTTCTCTCCCGCCGCCGGCCACCCACCCAGCCACCACCGCCGCCCTGTTCTCTCTCTATCTCCCTCTCATTTCCGCTCCTCTCTCAGCCATTGTTTCTCCCTCTACGCCGAACTCTCTCTCTCCCTCGCGACCTCTCTTTCTCTCACTGGACCGCCGCCACTGTTGAAACCGTGGCGCCGCCACCCGCGATCTTTGCTGCTTCTCATTCGCGCTCCCACGCGCGTTCTTCTCCTCCCATCCAGTCGCGATTCGCGACTCGCAGCAACCATGGAGGTTGCGAACGCTGCTGCTGCCCGGAAGTTGCACCGCCGTCCCTTGGTCTCTCTCTCCACCGATCTTCGCTGGCCTTGCTCTCACGTGCGACCCAGCCACCACCATGAGTTCTCACGCCACCACCTCTTTCCTCCCTCTGATCCGATGTGTGTTGCTGCTAAGGAATGTCACCGACGCCGGTATCGTCGTCATCGTTACCGGGGCCAGCCTCTCTATCGTGTTTGAACCGGGTTAACCGAACCGGCATCCAAAACGGTCTTCGAGGGTAAATCTCTAATATCTCTTTTTAATTGCTTTATGTTGTATTTTAAAAATAATAATGATAATAATATTAATAATATTGGTGATAATTATATAATGTTAAATTGTTTTAGTACGTGATTATTATTTTGAAAATTGAATTGTACTATGAATTAGTGTTTATCTTAGTTAAAGTATTATTTTTAATGATTTTTATTAGTTACTTTGATTTGGGATAATATCGGATTAAATGTTATGTCAAATAAATTGTTTTAAAGAGTACTTTAGTTAAACGTGTAGGGTCCCTAAGTAAGTGAGCTGTCGTTTAGCTTAGTGGAATTGTCCCTAGGCTAAACAATATCTCAGTTAATTAGGAACCTCATATATTTGGCGTAACGTTAATTCGAGATAGGGCGTTGAACATTAATTTCAAACTGAAGGGAAATGTAATTGTTTTAAGATTATAATGGCGACTTGGACTTATTTTTTAATTGAGCATACTTCCTTTTAGTTCGGAATTAATAGTGTCAAGTTACGCAATTGATTTTGTAACTTAAAACAAAAACTACTTTACTTTAATGTATTTCTGACGAATATGCTACTTTTGAAAGTTAGCGTACTTTTAACAAAAAGATCTAATATTTTATTGAGAAAGCAATAGTCTTAAGTTTAAATTTCTATTTGACCTTGACTTACGAATTTTAGTTAAATGCTTTTCAATAAGAAACTACACTATTTTATTGAGAAAACAACGATTTTAATTTAAAATCCTATGTTATTTTGGTTTGTAAATTATAATTAAACGATTTCGTGATTTGGTAAACTTACGAAATACTCTACTTTGAAATATGTTAATTATACATTGAAATTTCAAACTGAGTCGCTTCTGGCGCAATGAATTGATTTCTATTTGATTTAATACTATAGTCAGACGACGAAGGATTTTAGGAACCGCTGTGATGCGAACAACAAACCGCGTAGCGTCGTGAGCCGGAACAGGATAGCCCAGTCGTGTCTCGAAACAGGTTCTGGTAGAACCCCAAGGTAAGGGGTTTATTGCCGCACGGTGGTTGTGTAACTAGTATGTGTGTGCGTGTTGAGATTATTTGGTTTGAGTAGTTGATATTAGGAATTGATAATTATGAGTTTTACTCTGAATTGATGATTTATTTTGCTAAGTGATTAATTGACATATACGTTTGTTAAGTATGCTTTATGCCATGAGAACTATGTGATAGCTTACTAAATGCTAATTGAAATTATGAATTTTGTGTATCTTGTTGAGAGTATGAATGATGTATATATATAAATATATATATATATATATATATATTTATATATATATGAATTGAAATAGCTTGAATGGTGTATGCATATGTCTTTTAGAGATTGATTGGAAAACGGGAAGGAGTGGACAGAGGAGTGAGCTTAGGATTTTGTAATAGCACATAAATGGAAATGTAAGGGAAACAATAGGGAAAATAGGAATTGTCTTTGGAAATGATAATGAGTTAATTCTAGGGAAATAGAATAGTTGGAGTAGAAGAGAAAAAGAGGAAAATGAGAGTAGAAGAAAAAGGTGTTAGGCGAGGGCGGACTAAAATTGATAAAAAGGAAAAGAAAGAAAGGAAAGTAAAAGTCCGGTGCGAGCCTAGTAAGGCGTATCGGCATCGATGCGAGCCTGGTAAGGCGTGTCGATTAAAAAGGAAAATGGAAGTCCGGTGCGAGCCTGGTAAGGCGTGTCGATTAAAAAAGGAAAAAGAAAGGAAAATGAATAATGAATAAGGGAACTCCTAGCGCTCAGTACCGTACGGCTGGCTGGGGCTGGACTACCTAATGAAAAATGGAATTGAAAAAGAATAAAAAGAAAAGAAAAAGAGAATATTGGTATGCAATTTGGATCCTGTAAGACACACGGTGGGGTGCAATAAGTCGGGTGAGAAACACCTGCAATAAGCCGCCGGCTGGAATGTGTGCAAGGGTTGAGTTAGTCGTGCGGCCTTTGGGGATCCGTACGCATCGGTAAGTCGTATCCTCTGAAAGACTGGGGAACGCAGTGGCAAACTCGCATAGCCAAGGATTTTGTGGCATTCTGGCCGTGTAAGACACGCTCTCGGGTGCAGGAAACATAAGCCGCCTTGGCAGAGTGCGCAGTGGTTGAGTTAGACGTGCGGCCTTTGGGGATCCGTACGCATCCGTAAGACGTATCCTCTGAAAGACTGGGGAACGCAATTGTGAAACCACAAAGATCCCGAAAAAGTAAAAAGAAAGAAAAAGAATGAAATGAAAAGAAATAAAAAGAAGAAAGTTGAGAAGGTGGTGAATGAAATGGAGAAATGAGAGATAGAAATTAGAATTTGTCAACCGGAGAAAAATAGGAAGAATGTGAGTAAAAAGTAGAAGTGGGAGATGAATTGAGAGTTTAAGTTTAGGTGTGGGTAGAAAGCTAAGTGAACGGAAATAGAAGAGGAATTGACATTAATTAGGTAATGTGAATAACTTGGTGATGATTGTGTTTGCAGTGGATTGGTGATTGGGCGTGTTATATTTGCATTACTTGGTTATTTGTTAATTGTGTATGACTTGGCATGTATTATGCATTACTAGTTCGTGCAATTCTCACCCTTACAACCACCACAGGTACAGGTCAGGAGCATAGCTGTTATTTCGGCTGAGCAGGAAACCCTCACCATGAGGGGTGTCTTTTATGATACCAAGAGTGAATTTTAATTAAGTTTAAGAATGTATTTTTATAATTAAATGTGTGTATTAGTGTATGCCCAGAGTTGTATATTTGTGGGCATTAGGTTTTTATTTATTGTAATATTTATGATTTAAGCTTTTGAACTATTCTGGTCTGGACAGGTACAAAAGGAAATTTTGGGGAATGTCCGAAAAACAGAGGAAACTCTGCCGGATTTTCGTCAAAATTTTCAAGTCCATATTTTTATAAATCTTAATAAAACTAAATATTTGTGAGGGTGTTACACATCAATTCTATATCTTGCTTCAATAATCATTTGTCTGCTATTATGTATTATGTGTGTATACTGCATGACACTTTTTCTAGTAGATTTCCTTCTGTTAAAGCTGCTAAAGTTGTTTCTGATGCCAATACTGAGCATTCAACTGGTTATGTTTTCATTAGGTTTGGAGATGATAATGAGAGTTCTCAGGCTATGACTGAAATGAATGGTGTTTGCTGTTCTAGCAGGCCTATGCTCATTGGTGCTGCAACTCCTTCATTTTTCCTTGTGGTTTTCAACCTGTTTGAATGCATGGATATTAATGATTAAAGCTAAGGAACCAAAACCACTCCAGTAACTTAAAGTTGTTTTTAGTATGGTTTTGCTATACTCATTAGTAGTATATTTAAGGCACGTGCTTAAGGAATAAAAGGGTGTTTTTAATTTGAAAGAGGTGTTGAAATGTTGTATTTAATATATTAAGGAATAATGAAGTTTTAATTTTTGACATCCTTTAAAGAGTCTGAAGTATCCTTACTAGTAGCAAGGTATTGATTTAGTCTGTTTCCTTGTATAGGGGGACAGTCAAATGGCTCATCCGGTCAATCTGAAGCAAATTCTACAAACACCAACCGTAAGTTTTTAATTTTTTTTAGTTTTATTTTTTTAGAAAAACTTTTTAGCGACTTGTAACTATTTTTATATGGTATTATAAATATAAATTGTAAATCAGCAGTAAGTTCTTTTGCAGTTAGGTTCTACACATACACATACATATTTGAATTCTTGTAATGAAGTTTAAATTTTTGACATCCTTGGTGTGATTTCTGTTAGTTTTAATATTTGAATACACATTATGTATTGTTCTTCATATAGAATGACTTATGTACTTGCAGAGACTTATCGTACAATGATCTATCAGGGAACCTCCCTTCTTGGGTAAACCAACAAAATTTAGACCTGTAAGTAATTTGGTTCTTTTTTTTTCTTTTACATAGCAATTTTCATCAGTTTCAAAAGTCTCTAGCATTAATTTTCAACTTTTTTGTGAGCTACCTGTCTGATGCTTGAGATGCTTCTTAACATTATAGATAGATTACTTAAATCCGGATTGGCCTGGTTTCTTTCCTTTTTCTAATGGTAAAACTAATATTTTGATATTTTTTTGGGTTTCTCATTCCGTGATTTGAGAAGCTGAAAAGTGTTGCTTCTTGTTTCTATTCTGTTCTTTTAAATTTGGATGGGGAATTGGTAGTGATGTTTCTATTCTGTTCTTTTAAATTCTGTTCTTAGTCATACTCATTACGTTTGGTAGTTGAAAAACCCCGTTGTGAAACATAAAATTGATGATACTAGATTTGATAACCCCAATTTCTTAGTACCAAGAAATTGGGAAACTTTTTTCGCTTAATACCATATGTAGATAACCAGATTTGTAATGACTTTTGTCACGTCCCCTTGTCTTCTAAGTAAGAGGTTACTTGCATGTATCTTATTTTAATGCTAATAATCATGGAGCACATGGATAGTTTAGTGTCCTTTTGTCTTGAATTTAATACGGTATGCTTATATCCTTTCTCCTTGTATTCTCATTTATTCAAATAGTTATCATATTCTCATTCATTTAGAACCCTTTAATATCCTTTCTCTCATATTCGTTTTGTTCTTTTGTTGGTTGCGGTTGTTCGCTGCTGATGGTGGTGGTGGTTCTTGCTTTTTGCTATTGCTACTGCTGCTGCTGATTGATGTTGCTATTGGTGATTGTTTGGTTTTTTCAGTTGTATTGTCTTTAAGGGACAAGGTGAAGATTTGTTCATGGCTTCCTTTAGGTAGTTTGATGCTTTACTTAGTGGAGTCAAAGATGCCAACTCTTTGAGCAAAAAATTCTGTCTTAACACAGAGTTCAAATAATTCAATTAGAACTTGTACAATGTGTTTCTCTATTATACTAGCATGTGTTTCCGCATGAGGTTTTAGAACCTTATGCACTAGCTTTTGTATGATTGTTGTTATCAGTGTCGGCTGTTTTTTAGGAATGTCATGTTGATGACACCAATGATGCATTCATTTACTTAGCATTTTAATCAATTTGGATATATTTTCAATGCTTAATTGTGCCATTTCGTGTTGAATTATTAATTGGCAATTTTTATTTGATTTGCAGTAAAATTATATTATTTATTTTGAATTTTAATCCTATTTAAAAAACAAGAATTTGAAGGACAAAAAGGATTTATTAGGTTAAATGGATTTTTAATTTTTTTTTTATTTAAACAAAGGCTATAGCAACTACAAAGTCGTTGCAGAAGCCAAATGTGTTTTGCAATGTGTTTTGCAACGACAGTGTTGTTGCAAAATATATTACTTGTACACAGCTCTGGCCGTCTGTTTAATTATGAAAATTTCTAAAATCATTTAAAAATTCCAAAAATTATTTTACTTAAATTTCTTTATTTATTTCACATTCCAAAATAATTTTTACATAATATTTTCATAACTAACTAATTGTAAATTCGAAAATAATTCCAGTGGGTGTTACACGACTTATCAACAACAAATAGAGTTTAATTAGATTCAATATTAAAAAAAAAAAATACAAACTCCTTGGTTTAATTGATTACTTATCATTTTTAAAAAAAAAATGATTACTTATTGTTTAGATACTCCCTCATTTCCATATCTTTTGGCCTTTTATGTTTAGACACACAAATTAAGAAAATGTTGATTATTGTAAGTTTTATATTTACTTTGTCTAAAATGCCCCTATTTAATCCTTATTGAAAATTGTAGTGGTATTTAATTTTTATTAGTGTGTCCATTAATTAATGTATAGTGGTTTAGAGATGAGAAAGATGATACAAGTAGGATTAATGAGCAGTAAGAGAAATGATTGAACGGAGGGTTAAAATTAGAAAGAAAAAATATTTATGCATTAAAATTGTAAAAGGACTAAAGATATGGAATAAAAAAAAGTTTAAAAAGACAAAAAATATAAAACGGATGGAGTAAAATATGAACTTTCATTAAAAGGATACTCTCCACGTTTTTCTAGGAAGGTTAAAAAAGCAACCACCCTTCCACACAGTTAAAATCACCATAACCCTAAAACTAACTAGTTTATTTAGTATGTATAATTCGGTTAAGCATATCCTATAATAAATATCGGAGAGAGTATATCAATGACTATAACATCTATCCCTACATAAAATTTATACTCCCTTTATTTTTTATTATAAGTCATTTTTACTTAATTTAAACATATTAAAAAAAGGAAATAACCTCAACTTCATCTAAATTCTTAATTTGAAATACTTTTATATAATTTTTCCTAAAATATTTTAAATTAAAGGTTTGGACTGAAATCATTTACTACAAATTTTCCATTTTCCCGTTCTCATGCTTATGCCAAATAAGGCAGAGTGGGTCCTAATATGCTGTCACCTCCTGAGTTCATTTTTATATTTGGTGCATGTGTTCTGTCTATTTCTGAATACTTTGATTGATACATATGTTGAACTAACCGAATTGCGGGTTTTAATAAAGTTTCTATTCTGAACTTGCAAAAAGACACAAAATTATGGTCCATTAAGTTTAAGGTCACATAATGGCAAATTGATTAGCTTAATTTCTCCTACAAGTGCAAAGAAACTCTCTAAATTAGAGATTTATTGTAAAGTGATACGAGTAGAACTTTGAACACAGGTTTGTATACTTTGTGCTAATAAAGTGGATTAAAATTAAATGTTGCCATCAACTTTATCATTTCTCGTTATTTTATCATCAAGGTCTCATTGAATATTTTTAATTAATTAAATTAAAAATAAAATAAAATATAAAAATATTTTAAAATTAAAAAAAAAGTGGTCTTCTTCCTCCTTTGTCCTGCCGCCACCCCTTCTTTACCTCTCTCCCACCATCTCCTTTCCCACTCCACAACCACCCAACCAAATCAAACCTTAAAAAAATAATAGAAAACTCTTTTCCTTTGTAATTTTTTTATTCTCATTTTATACTTTTTTTTTTTACAATGCTAAAGAACCTAAAGACATATTTATTAATTAAAATAATATTAAGTCACATTCAACATAAAGAGTCTAAAAAAATCATGTTATTCTCCATAAACAAAAATTCGCATTGTAGCAAGCCAAAACAAATTATAGAACCAATCAAGCTTTGCTACTCATATATACTCCCTCTGTCTCTAAATATAAACACTAGATAGTGAGTTTTCCTAGTCTCTAAATATAAACACATATCTCAATTTCCAATGACATTAAATACTTCTTTTCCACAAACATCCCTATTTAGTCAACACTTTTTAGACTTCTAATAATAATTATTGGGGTAATTTTGAAAAAGTATACCAAATATTACCATTTTCAATACCACTAACAATATTAACTAACTTTCTTAATTCACGTAAAAGTCAACCCTAAGTGCTTATATTTAGAGACGGAGGGAGTATATAAATATAACCAAACAATTATTTAATTTGATAATGTCACTTGAATTCTTAACCAACTATTACAATTATACTATATATGTAGAAACTAAAAAAGTTAAAGCAAGTACAATTATATGAATAACATATATGTAAAAGTATAATTTAATGAGCTAAACTGCAGAATTGTTATGTGCTACCCATATCCAATTTTCAATAAGATCACGAGATAATGCCATTTTTGTTGCACCATCACTAGATAATTTTCATAAGTTGTCACTACTTGAACTTGGTATCTCTATGCGAGAAGTTTTTCTCATTGTCTCTAATTATGCAAGATTCATATCTTTCCACGTTGTAAAGAAATCATCACATAAATCAGGCCACACCTTTGAGTCACTAGTGTCACTACTAATTTTCATCTATCATGAACATCACATTCAAAGTAAGTAATTTAAAACTGACAATTTTTGTAACAGAGAGCAACATAAGAAAATGAACACTAGGATAAGACATCACATGTAGAACATTAAAGATGTATCAAGATAATTAGAAGCACTATAAATTATAATATAAATTATAATAGACACAACAAGCATGGAAGATTATAGGAGCATTAATCTGTGTCATTAAATATGATGTGACCGCACTGTCATTGGATTATAGGATAAGAGAGGCCATGTTTGGAATTACTACTACACAAGAGGAAAGAATTGTGGAAGAAACTGAAGTGGAATGCTTTTAATTTATGCACTTGTAGACCATAAATTGTCTTACTGAGTTATGTTATTTTTATGAAACTCTTGAAAAAAAAGACTGCAAAATAAGTTTACTTAAAAACTTATCATACATGGATACATATAATCCTTTATCTTCTAATGAAATTCAACACAAGTCTTTTTCCAAGTTTCTATTTGTTTTACAAAGTACATTCCTCAGGGAAAGTAAAGCATATTTTCTTTTACATACATCAAATAAGACATTCTAAAACCAATAAAAACAGATTACATAACGATCACACCAGTTCAATCCATGGACATTCTACCGGAAGCAAATCAAATAAACATCCTGATCACTATTTCATGGCTGGAAGAGCAAATTCAAGTGCTTTTGGATCAGGTTTTGATAACACAACCACAACAAGTATACTCATATATTATGACTCCAATAACAACCATTATAGTAAAAGTCCAATTCTTCCACCTCTACCTCCATATAATAGAACACTAGAAACAACTGATTTTACTAAGAAATTCAGATGTAATACCCACAATTTCGTCGCTTATTTTCTTTACTGAAAAAATAAAATAGAAATTTATTTAGCATTTGATTACTTAAAAGAAATTCAATTTCTATAATTTAATTTAGTATTTTAATTGAATTTTCATGAATTTAGAAAATTGTGAATTTGTATTTTTATTTTTATCAAAATCGTGATTTATTTAATATTTTATTTGAATTAGATTTTTATTTTGTACTTCCTTTAAAGTAGAGAGGAAAAATTTAATTTCCCTCTCTAATAGTATGCCACGGCCAAGCCTAGAAGGAGAAATAAAAATTTTAAGCTTACTCTAGAAGTTATGTGAGGAGGTACCCTTAGAACCTTATTTTCAAATTCAAAAACTATAATGATTATTTGTCTTCTCAAGGAACCCACTTTTGACAAACATTAAATATCCACCCACTTTGTCTCATATCCAACATACACACTCTTATTACTAAAGTTGCCCAAAATTGCAAAATGCCATTGAGACTTTTGGATTATTTTGACCCCCATTTTTAGTCACCCAACCCCAACCTAAAGCTACCCTTATAAATACCCCTAACCCCACCCACTCATACCCTCTTGCACACACTAACTTAGAACAAAAAAAAAAGAGAAGAAGGTAGAAAGAAGAAGAGGAAAACTGTGAGGGAGAAGGAGAAAGGAAGAAGAAACTCCATTGATTTTTCAACTTGTTTTTCATTCTCAACTTAGGTATTCATCTTCAAGCTTATTTTCCTTTCTCTTTTCCTTTCTATTTTTTTAGTTTTGTTAAGCTTTTATGGAGGAGTTATTTGTTTTATCTTCAAAGGCTAATGCACGTTGATTTTTCATGTTTCTCTTTGTAACAACGTGAACTTATTACTAATTAAAAATATGTTAGAAATTAAAATTTTAATATGTGATGATCTTTGTTTAAGCCTAGGAAAGTAATAGAAATCAACAGAAAATTTAGGAAAGAAGAACTAAAAGCATTAATCAATTAAGTTATGAATTAATCAATTAAGATGTATATACTTATCGGGCATTAATCGATTTAACCATTTGTTAATCAATTAAGGACTGTAAGATTCTCAAATATTAATCGATTAGGACCTGACTAGCTTTCAGCCATTACTCGATTAAGATCAGCCTTGATCGATTAAGATATAGACACGCCTCAGGCGTTAATCGATTAACATAGTGGTTAATCGATTAACCCCTATCTACTCTTTTAAAAATGTAATTTTCATTCTTGTTTTTGTTACATGCAGTGAGAAGGTTTTGATAATGACAAAGGTTTTGAAAAAGCTACGATGGTTTTGATCAAGATCAAGTATGGAGAAAGTTCATCAAACAACAACAAACAACAAATGATGAAGAGAGAGCAAGCTCATGAAGATTCAATTTGTGTTTAATTGTAATATATTTAGCTTGAGTCTTTTAGTTTGATGAGTTTGGGTAGAGTCATTAGAGGGTAGTGAATCTCTATCAAGTGCATGATTATATTATAATTTGAGTATTCACTTAACCTAAAATCAATAGGTGACTTAAATATTTGAAAGAAAAGTTTTAGATTTGAGAAAGCAAGTTTTTAGAAGTGTTTTACAGTGGCTAATCGATTAATGGAAGTGGCTAATCAATTAACACACTTTGAGCAATGCTTAATCGATTAATGCATTTTGTTAATCGATTAACACCTGCAAAACTGGTTTTTAAAATATGTTTTTCACTTCTCAAAATCAGTTTTTAAGGTTCCTAACTTTTGGGTATTCTATATAAACCTTTTCCTAATCATTGTGATTAACTAATATCATTTTCATATCAATTTTACATAGATCAAAGTCACACTATTCTCTCTCACTTCCATAGATAAAAACTTTCAACTTTTACATTCTTTGATCAAGAATCTTTGAATCTCTCATGTTAATGTTTTCATAGTTCTTGAAAGAGATCCATAGGATTGTTATTGTTTTCAATTTGGTTGTAATCATTGCAAAGAAGGCAAGCTTTCTACAACAAAAGGAAGACTTGGTAGTTGTTCATCAAGCAAAACCGTCTTGGAAGTCTTGGTGTTTTATCAAGCATTTGGAAGCCTTGGTGTGAGGTATCATCAAGCATTTGGAAGACTTGTTGTGGGGATATCAACAAGCAAGGGAAGAGGTTAGATTAGAAGTTCAATAGGGTTGCAAGACAAGAGTGTGGTATCTCTTGGAGGCTATCAAGAAGGGAGTCTTGAGAGGCATTTACTTGTAATTTGAGAACTCTAATTCCTTAGTGAAGAATCTCTCTTGGTTGAAGAGGGGACTGGATGTAGCTCACGGTGGTTGTGAGTGAACCAGGATAAATCATTGTGCAGTATCTCTATTCCCTTAACTCTTTACATTCTTGTCATTTCATATGTTCTTGGTTGAAAACCTAGAAAAGATTGATTTTTCATAATTGAATGAATTAGCTTTTACTTGTGCAAATTGATTTGGGGAAAATCATTTTCATAATCTAGGAAATCAATAATAATATTGGAGTTAATCAATTCCGCTTAATCTCTGATCACACGTGTTAATTGATAGATGTTCGTATTCGTTTGAAAAGTGATTCATCGATTAACTGGAGGTGTTAATTGTAACATCCTAAACTTTGATTTAAATGAAATTATTAATTAAAAACCTTAAAAAAATTGGAATAACGACTTAATGAATTTTGGTAGATAGGTGAGTGGTGATTATAAGTCCTAGGGGTTGTATAGAAGGCAGTTGTGGCCTTGGGCAAAGTCAAATAAGCGAAATCGGGAGTTAAATCGGCGTTTTAGATGCTAGAAATCGACCGAAAAGAGAAAATTAGAAATTTATTATAGGATGCTAAGAAAATAAATTCCACCGTTGGATGTGAAGTTTATGGGGTGAAGAAGCATGTCTAAAAATTTGGACCTGATCCGACGGTTAACGAAGAAGATACGGTGAATCGAAGGTTGAAAACCCTGATTCTCGCCCAGGCGCACCTGCCATGCGCCCAGGCGGGTGCACTATTCATTGGTGCACCAACCAGTGAAAAACCCGCCCAGGTGAGGCACCATTTCGCCCAAGCGAGTCGCACCACGCACCAGCCGCACCAGATTCGTGTCTTGGCGCGCCAAATTTCTCCCTGACCGCACCATTTCCAATTCTGGTGCTTAAGCTCGCCCAAGCGAGTAAAAACTCGCCCAAGCGAGTGGCGCAGACCAGATTTGATCTGGTGCGTCCGATTTTGACTTGGGGGCCAAGATGGCCCTTCTCAGCCACACGATGGCTGCTGCAGGTGTTGGGCAAATATAAAACTAACACACACAACACCACATACACAACAACATCAACAAAACACTCATCCCTTCCATTGTCTCTCCAAGAATCCAAGAGCAAATCATCATCAATCCACCATACACATTTGATTCTTGGGCACCTCAACCCAAAATCAACCAAAACTCATCAAGCTTGCTCCATGGATTTTGTTTGAAGTTCATTCCTCTTCCTCCTTGGCTCACACGAGTTACTCCCTCCCTTCTCTTCTTGGTTTTCAAATTTCCACCATTGATTGGGGTAAGTAAGCTTCATGCCATGAGTTATTTTTATTTTCATTCAAACTCTCCTTAGTTCATGAATTTTGTTCTAAAACCCTTAGGGTTCTTGCATCCATGGTCATGTAGGAGCTTTGCTTTATGCCTTCCAACTCAAACCAAGGCAAAGACAAGGATCACTTCATCATTTCCTTATTGAGGTGGCAAGCTAGACCTAGGAAGTTCAAAGTTTCCAAGGTTTTGAGCTAGGGCTCACTAAGGTTCTATTTACTCTTTGCTAATTTAAGGTAAGGAGTGGGTTATAGTGAGTATTACCTTACTCTGGGGTTTAGTTTACAACATGCATATAATGGGTACTAAGATTGTTGTGTTAGTTTAGGTTGATATGATAGAGAATAATTGTTAAATTAGAATTTATAACTTAGGGAAATTATTTGATGTTGATATGTTTCATTTTGTTATTTGGTGATGTTGACGATGCTTATGTTGTTTTATGATTTGAGTTGTGATATTATGTTGAATTGTGCTAATTAAGTTATAATATATGATTGAGAAACACACCCGGACGCAGTAAGTCATTATCGCGCGGTGGTGCGAACGCAGTAGGTCGAGACCAGGGGATTGAGAAACACACCCGGACGCAGTAAGTCGTTATCGCACGGTGGTGCGAACGCATTAGGTCGTGACCAGGGGATTGAGAAACACACCCGGACGCAGTAAGTCGTTATCGCGCGGTGGTGCGAACGCAGTAGGTCGTGACCAGGGGATTGAGAAACACACCCGGACGCAGTAAGTCGTGAGTGCACAGGAGTGCAGACGCAGTAGGTCGTGACCAGGGACAGATAGTAAAGAATATGAATATGATTAAAATACATGGAACGAAAGACTTAAGAAAATGTTAAATAAAAATCGATTTGAGAAACTAATGAATACTTGAAAATGAATTGTGATACATTGACTCTTATTATGTTATGATTGAATTGTTATTTGTGTATGGCTTAGTGTCGCATTATGTCTTAATTGGAAACTGCCTCCCCATTTTATGTGTAATACTCACTCCTTACTATCTCCACAGGTACAGAGGAAGAGTTTGCACAAGATCAGGCCGAGCAGGAGTACTCTCCCTCACAGGGAGAGTAGGTCACTTATTATTATGTAGGACATGGGAATGTCCTGGGCCCGATGATGTGAATCATTTTTGTTGTATATAAATGTAAATAGCTTTTTGGGGGCCCAGGACGACTCCTTTTGGGAAAGGGGTTTATTTTGGGGAAAAACTGTTTTCCTAACTTGTTTATATTCCGCTAACTCTGATGACTATGTTCTGATGTTTTAAACTTGTTTCTGATGCGTGCACGAAGATGCACTAGCTGATATATATATATGTGAATAGCCCTGCTGGCTTTGCTATTTGAAAATGTGTTATTTATCAGATTGCAGGAGAACAGGAATTTTGGGAAAAGTCTTAAAAACAAACGAAACTTCGTCCGTTTGACGGGAGATTTTTTATAAGTTTAAAAAGAAATTTTTAATTCACTATTTTATTTAAGGGTGTAAAAGGGTAAATACACTTAGGTGTTACATTTTATGGTATCAGAGCAGTTTCCCTCGACCTTTGGAGTGTGAACTCACATCTCCAAGTGGTTACTCACCAAGCGAGTAACCGATATGAGTAAATAAGTGACTAAATTAGAGTAATAAGATAGAGTAGTTATTACTGCTAAATAATATATGTATTAACTTGTCATTTTTCTGGGATTAGAAGTTATGGCAAGCAGGCGCAGTGACGATGATAGGATCGCTGCAATCATAGAGAGTTTGGTCCAAATCAATCAAAGACAAGCTGAATTGGTGGCTACGGCTGTGACAACCATAGCCTCACTTAACCAGTCGTCTCAGGCAATTCAGGATCCCTCCCCAGCTGAAATTCATTGGTTGACTGAATTCAAGTGGCATGGTCCACCTAAGTTCGAGGGTGGCTATAATCCGAATGTAACTCGAAAGTGGCTTCGGGAGATAGAAGAAATTCTCCACGATATATCGCCGCCTGAGGAACAGAAAGTCCTTCTGGCTCAATATGCACTCGTTGGAGAAGCAGAGCAGTGGTGGGAGCAGGTTCAAAAGTGTATGGAGACCAATGAACAAAAAGTGACATGGGACGCATTCAAGGAAAGGTTCCGGGAAAGTATCTTTTCGAAGATGTCCGAAAGGAAAAGGAACGTGCTTTCCTATGCTTGAGACAAGAGAACATGAGTGTTGATGAATATGTAGGGAAATTTGAGGACCTGATTCGCTATGCTACCAGCTATAAGGGTGTGAATGAAGAAATCAAATGCATCAAGTTCCTTGCAGGATCCGTGGAGATCTCAGAGCAGTTCTTGGAAAGGTACCCAAGGACAACTTTGCTCAGCTAGTACATTGGGCCAGCGTTTGGGATAAAGGTATGGAGAGGTTGAAAGGTGCCACAGGGAAATCAAAGGTTCATTCTAAACCTGAGATCGAGAGGGTTACTTCAAAGAAAGCAAGGCTGATGGTAACCCCTCAGTTTCCCAAGTCTACTTGTGTCCATTGTGGGAAGTTTCATGGGGGCGAATGTTGGAAGGTGCTGAGAAAAAGTATGAAAGGGTGTTGTTTTCAATGTGGGCAACCGGGGCATTTCGTTGCAAATTGTCCCCTGAAGGGTGTACGGGAGGAAGCAGTTATGTCACAGCAGCAGCAGGCACCTGGAAGTCAGCATATTCGAAGGGGTACGTCTTGTATGTTGCAATCTTTTGTAGTCGTTGTTGGAATTAGGAAATTGAGTATTCTTGCAAATTTTCCCTAGTCTCCCTATAAAATTATGAACATCTTAGGAGCTGTAAGATTCTACCCTTGTTAAGCTTTTAGTAAAACCATACGAAGTATACTCCCTCTATCTATTTTAAATGGCTGGCCAATAGTTCAAAATAAGTTAATGTTGGGCCTAAGCGAACGAAAATCAATCAACCAATGCCCTTAGGTATTGTAGGAAGCGATTTTCTTCGACGTCGTTTTGATAGCTACATTCCTTGGATTGCATTCCTGATTTAGGTCTCGTTCTGGAAAATTTAGTGATATACCAAAACAAATCTGACCTTAGAAGGAGCTTATAAGTGTAAGGCATTAGTTGAAACGCTTAAGCAAGAACTGCGATAATGTTATTATCTAATGGAGTGTGAGGTTAGAACTGATCACTCTAATCCTTGCATTTGTTAAATGATAACATTGTCAACAACCATTTAACAGTGATGTACTATTAATAGACGTGAGATTGGGATTGATCACCTCAATCTTCGCATCTATTAATGGATACTATCATCACAACCTTTTAAGTGAAATCGAGACAGCCGAAGCAGTGGCTTCCAAGAAGTAAATCCCTTGTAAGAAAATCAGCTGACCGGAAAATACCTTTCCCAAAACTTGTTGTAAAATCTAGAATTTGACCTAGAACAAAATGGAAGGAAGGAGAGCCTTAGGTTGTTTTTCCCGATTGTAGAATAGTATTAGTGCATACTAGAATCATAGAACGAGTTAAGCAAAACCTTACATGAACTAACTCTAACTATCATAGAGACCGAACCGAATATGGGTAATCCAGAACTTACTGGGAATCTTACCAAGATTCCTAGATGACCCTCTGTCATGAGAACAAATCTTAATAAATTTGTGAAGTCTCCACATCGAGACTGAACAATTTTAACGATTGACCAACCACAAGTGGTAAAACACCGTTTGGCCTTCAATCGTAGGAGTGATGTAAATCTTAAGCGTGTTGTGACTCCTAAAAGTGGCATAAGAGTCAGATTCCATAGACACTCTTAGTCTATACCGAATTTATTCAAGCATCCTTGAAGGTTCGATTCAAAGTAGGTGAAAGTTTGGTCATTAACAAGCATCAAGACTTGGTTTATAACTCTATAGAGTTAGCTTAGTGAACAACGAAACACCTAAATCTCAAGTATATATATATATGCCCACCTTGGATCATGATTACCCAATCATCATTTGAATGCTCCATTACTATTTCTGTGAAACTTTGACTAATGATTCGATTAGTAAAGGTGGATCTCCTTCTTCTTATTCTATTTGGTCCGGTGCAATTATAGAGTAGTGGCTTTTACGTCGTAATCAAAGATTGCCTCCTTCCAGCCGACTAAGAAGAGCGAATTCGCGACTTACCCTTAATTCTCATCCAGGAATATTCATTATCCCTGGAGTCCCCGTTTTATCTACTCGGCTCGTTCCTTATGGACGAGTAGAGTTCTAGCCATGATCCGTTGTATTCTGCAAAAGTCTGTGGATTACATGATCTTATTCTGCCTCCCTAAAATAGCAACATAAATTCTTCATGAAATTCTATGGATTTAGTAATTGTCATCGTTTAATCCTTGCGTTCTTCGTCGGAAGTTCCATGGGTGACGATCAAAAGCTGATATAATCGGTCTCTTACCTTCGGGTATCGAGATAATATAGTATGTTAATTCCAAGTGGGGGAGCACCTTAACAATCCAACTTGGGTTTTGTCTAAGTAAACGTGAGTCGAGAATTAGATGAACTAAACGGGAGGAAAATCCAAACCGTAGGCTAAAGTTTTATCAGTGGGGTGGTTCTCCAATTGAGGGACAAAATGGAATTTCGGGGACAAAATTCCAGTAAGTGGGGGAGAATTGTAACATCCTAAACTTTGATTTAAATGAAATTATTAATTAAAAACCTTAAAAAAATTGGAATAACGACTTAATGAATTTTGGTAGATAGGTGAGTGGTGATTATAAGTCCTAGGGGTTGTATAGAAGACAGTTGTGGCCTTGAGCAAAGTCAAATAAGCGAAATCGGGAGTTAAATCGGCGTTTTAGATGCTAGAAATCAACTGAAAAGATAAAATTAGAAATTTATTATAGGATTCTAAGAAAATAAATTCCACCGTTGGATGTGAAGTTTATGGGGTGAAGAAGCATGTCTAAAAATTTGGACCCGATCCGACGGTTAAGGAAGAAGTTACGGTGAATCGAAAGTTGAAAACCCTGATTCTCGCCCAGGCGCACCAGCCATGCGCCCAGGCGGGTGCACTATTCATTGGTGCACCAACAAGTGAAAAACCCGCCCAGGCGAGGCACCATTTCGCCCAGGCGAGTCGCACCACGCACCAGATTCGCGTCTTGGCGCGCCAAATTTCTCCCTGACCGCACCATTTCCAATTCTGGTGCTTAAGCTCGCCCAAGCGAGTAAAAACTCGCCCAAGCGAGTGGCGCAGACCAGATTTGATCTGGTGCGTCCGATTTTGACTTGGGGGCCAAGATGGCCCTTCTCAGCCACACGATGGCTGCTGCTGGTGTTGGGCAAAAATAAAACTAACACACACAACACCACATACACAACAACATCAACAAAACACTCATCCCTTCCATTGTCTCTCCAAGAATCCAAGAGCAAATCATCATCAATCCACCATACACATTTGATTCTTGGGCACCTCAACCCAAAATCAACCAAAACTCATCAAGCTTGCTCCATGGATTCTGTTTGAAGTTCATTCCTCTTCCTCCTTGGCTCACATGAGTTACTCCCTCCCTTCTCTTCTTGGTTTTCAAATTTCCATCATTGATTGGGGTAAGTAAGCTTCATGCCATGAGTTATTTTTCTTTTCATTCAAACTCTCCTTAGTTCATGAATTTTGTTCTAAAACCCTTAGGGTTCTTGCATCCATGGTCATGTAGGAGCTTTGCTTTATGCCTTCCAACTCAAACCAAGGCAAAGACAAGGATCACTTCATCATTTCCTTATTGAGGTGGCAAGCTAGACCTAGGAAGTTCAAAGTTTCCAAGGTTTTGAGCTAGGGCTCACTAAGTTTCTATTTACTCTTTGCTAATTTAAGGTAAGGAGTGGGTTATAGTGAGTATTACCTTACTTTGGGGTTTAGTTTACAACATGCATATAATGGGTACTAAGATTTTTGTGTTAGTTTAGGTTGATATGATAGAGAATAATTGTTAAATTAGAATTTATAACTTAGGGAAATTATTTGATGTTGATATGTTTCATTTTGTTATTTGGTGATGTTGATGATGCTTATGTTGTTTTATGATTTGAGTTGTGATATTATGTTGAATTGTGCTAATTAAGTTATAATATATGATTGAGAAACACACCCGGACGCAGTAAGTCGTTATCGCGCGGTGGTGCGAACGCAGTAGGTCGTGACCAGGGGATTGAGAAACACACCCGGACGTAGTAAGTCGTTATCGCGCGGTGGTGCGAACGCAGTAGGTCGTGACCAGGGGATTGAGAAACACACCCGGACGCAGTAAGTCGTGAGTGCACAGGAGTGCAGACGCAGTAGGTCGTGACCAGGGACCGATTGTAAAGAATATGAATATGATTAAAATACATGGAAGGAAAGACTTAAGAAAATGTTAAATAAAAATCGATTTGAGAAACTAATGAATACTTGAAAATGAATTGTGATACATTGACTCTTATTATGTTGTGATTGAATTGTTATTTGTGTATGGCTTAGTGTCGCATTATGTCTTAATTGGAAACTGCCTCCCCATTTTATGTGTAATACTCACTCCTTACTATCTCCACAGGTACAGAGGAAGAGTTTTCACAAGATCAGGCCGAGCAGGAGTACTTTCCCTCACAGGGAGAGTAGGTCACTTATTATTATGTAGGACATGGGAATGTCCTGGGCCCGATGATGTGAATCATTTTTGTTGTATATAAATGTAAATAGCTTTTTGGGGGCCCAGGACGACTCCTTTTGGGAAAGGGGTTTATTTTGGGGAAAAACTGTTTTCCTAACTTGTTTATATTCCGCTAACTCTGATGACTATGTTCTGATGTTTTAAACTTGTTTCTGATGAGTACACGAAGATGCACTAGCTGATATATATATGTGAATAGCCCTGCTGGCTTTGCTATTTGAAAATGTGTTATTTATCGGATTGCAGGAGAATAGGAATTTTGGGAAAAGTCTTAAAAACAAACGAAACTCCGTCCGTTTGATGGGAGATTTTTTATAAGTTTAAAAAGAAATTTTTAATTCACTATTTTATTTAAGGGTGTAAAAGGGTAAATAAACTTAGGTGTTACATTAATCGATTAACCAAAAGTAAGCTTTCAGGCACTAATCGATTAACCTGTTTGATTAATCGATTAACCTGTGTTTTTCAAGGGTTAATCGATTAATAGCCTTGCTTAATCGATTAAGGGCTGAAACATTTTGTAAAAATCATTCGTTTTAATTGTTTCGATTCGTTTCTTTCGAGAATATTTCAAGGTTTCTTTAACACCTATTCAACCCCCCTTCTAGGTGTTCTCCTAGTGTCTCTTTGTTATTTCACCCACCGATTGTAGTTTTTACAATTGGTATCAGAGCTCGGTCGAAAGACACGATCATAGAGCTTTTTCGTAAAGATCCTTGAGGAAACTGCAATGGGTTCTACGAATCCCTTTGGTGGTGAAGGTTCTTCGATAAGTCGCCCTCCTATGTTTGGTGGAGAAGGTTATGCTTATTGGAAAGTTAGAATGAGAATTTTTATAGAAGCCATAGACATGAACATTTAGGAAGCCATTGAGAATGGTCCACACATTCCCTCAACTCAAGTAGAAGGTGTATCTCAACTTACCCCCAAAGATAAGTGGACCGATGATGATAAAAATAAAATTCAATAATGATTTAAAAGCTAAGAATATCATCACCTCCGCTCTATCTTATGATGAGTTCTTTAGAGTCTCCCAATGTCATAATGCCAAAGAAATGTGGGACACCTTGCAAGTCACACACGAAGGCACTAGTGAAGTTAGGCGTGCTAGATTAAACTCTTTAATGCATGAATATGAATTGTTTCGTATGTTGCCTAATGAATCTATATGTATTATACAAAAACGTTTTACTCATATTATTAATCATCTCATTGCTCTTGGAAAAACTTTCATGAATTGTGAACTTGTTAACAAAGTTTTAAGATGTCTAAGTAGGGAATGGCAACCTAAAGTTACCGCAATTGTTGAATCAAAGGACTTGGACACCATGGACTTAGCAACACTTTTCGGAAAGCTTCAAGAACATGAAATGGAGCTTGGACGTTTGCATATGCATGAAGAGTCGGATAAGAACAAGGAAAGAAAAGGAATTGCTCTCAAAGTCAAAAGCTCATATAAAAAGGAAGAGAGTTCCGATATTGATTAAAGTGAAGATTCCGATTCGGACATTGATGAAGAAGAGATGAAACTTCTACTAAGAAAGTTTAATAAGCTTCTAAGGAGAAAAGGAAGGTTGAACAAAGACAAAAGTAAAGAGAAGAATCCCCCACACTACAAGACCAAGACAACAAAAGAAGTAGTGGTTTGCCATGAATGCGGAAAACCCGGTCATCTCAAATACTCATGCTCTAAATATCTCAAAAAGAAGGAGAAAGAAAAGAAAAATTTAAAGCATAAGAAGGCATACATGGTTTGGGATGATGAAGAGGAAAAGAAAAGCACATCAAGTAGTTCTTCGGATGATGAAGAAATCGCTACACTCAACTTGATAGCTCTAGTAGATGAAGAGGAAAGTTCAAATGATGAATCAAGTGAACAAAGCGAGGATAGCGATGTAAGTGATACTAAATCCGAAATTTCTGATAAATATGAAATTTTATATAATGCTTATGAAGAAATGCATGAACAATTTAAGAAACTAGCTTTGAAAAACATTGAAAAGAAGAAGCTCATTTTGAAACATCAACAAGAGATTTTAGAACTTCAAAAACAAGTTGATGAACTTAATCTTAAAAATGAAACTCTTGATCTCATTTATGCTAGTTCTTTTTGTGATTGTGCTAGTATATTGAATATTGTGGTTGATTGTGAGTTGCAAGTTGCTTAAAGATGAAAATGCCATTTTGAAAAATAAGCTTGCAAGTTTCACAAGTGGTGATATTAAATTGCGCACATTGTTAAATTTTCAAAGAGAAAATTCAAACAAGTTTGGTTTGGGTTATACTAATGCTAAGAGTAAGTCTCATAGAAATGTTGTTGATTTTTCAAATGCACCAACATGTTTTTATTGTGGTACTCATGGACATACTTAAAATGTGCGTTATATTAAAGTGCATGGTATACCTAAAAGAAATTTTGTTTGGGTTAAGAAGGGTGAAAATTCCTTAACTAACAAAAATGGATCCAAGACTATTTGGATACCAAAAAGCAAAGCATGATTGTTTTTGTAGGTATGATTGAAGAGCAAAAGGCTTACGAATATTATTCTTTTATTTGCATCTTCAAGTCTCAAGGAAATGTCCTACAAATTGGTTCAATTTGTATTGTTGAACTTTTACAATTGGTATTACTTCTACAAGGCTCACATTTGGTATCAAGTGAATTTCTCACAAGAGATAGCAAGTATTCACAATTGGATTTACAAGTGGTATCTTCTAATCTTACTATTAGCCTTTTACCATTGATATTTACAATTGGTGTTGAAAATTCACAAGTATTGTCATGATATATCTTCTTCAATTGGTATCATTGTGTGATCATTAGATGTTATCATGCTATTGTGGTTATTGTGATATTTCTTTACAATTGATATCTTGCTTTGTTAAGTGATATTATGACTTTTTACTTCCAATTGGCTCATATTTTATTGTCATATTTCTTTCCAATTGGTATCACATTTCAAAGTATAGTTCTTTAGTTACAATTGGTATCATTGATTAATTAGTATCAATTTTGTGAATAAATGGTTTTTATTTTTCTTATTTTGGCTTAATATTTTATTGACATATTACTTTTTGATAATGCCAAAAAGGGGAGAAGAGGTTGTTTTGTTGTTTTTATATAGGTTGAGCAAAGTTGTTGAAGATAGGAGGAGAATCAAAGCTTTACTCAAGAGGATTTCAAATGTCAAAAACATTTATTGAGGGGGAGAAAGAATCTCACCAAGTGATCAAATGGTTCAAGCATCAACAACTTCAAACAACTTCAAAACATGTTTGTCATTTTCAAAAAGGGGGAGATTGTTAGATCCAGTGAGAAGGTTTTGATAATGACAAAGGTTTTGAAAAAGCTACAAAGGTTTTGATCAAGCTCAAGTATGGAGAAAGTTCATCAAACAACAACAAACAACAAATGATGAAGAGAGAGCAAGCTCATGAAGATTCAATTTGTGTTTAATTGTAATATCTTTAGCTTGAGTCTTTTAATTTGATGAGTTTGGGTAGAGTCATTAGAGGGTAGTGAATCTCTATCAAGTGCTTGATTATATTATAATTTTAGTATTCACTTAACCTAAAATCAATAGGTGGCTTAAAGATTTGAAAGAAAAGTTTTAGATTTGAGAAACAAGTTTTTAGAAGTGTTTTACAGTAGCTAATCGATTAATGGAAGTGGCTAATCAATTAACACACTTTGAGCAGTGCTTAATCGATTAATGCATTGTGTTAATCGATTAACACCTGCAAAACTGGTTTTTAAAATACGTTTTTCACTTCTCAAAATCAGTTTTTAAGGTTCCTAACTTTTGGGTATTCTATATAAACCTTTTTCTAATCATTGTGATTAACTAATATCATTTTCATATCAATTTTACATAGATCAAAGTCACACTATTCTCTCTCACTTTCATAGATCAAAACTTTCGACTTTTACATTCTTTGATCAAGAATCTTTGAATCTCTCATGTTAATGTTTTCATAGTTCTTGAAAGAGATTCATAGGATTGTTATTGTTTTCAATTTGGTTGTAATCATTGCAAAGAAGGCAAGCTATCTACAAAAAAAGGAAGACTTGGTGGTTGTTCATCAAGCAAAATCGTCTTGGAAGTCTTGGTGTTTTATCAAGCATTTGGAAGCCTTGGTGTGAGGTATCATCAAGCATTTGGAAGACTTATTGTGGGGTTATCAACAAGCAAGGGAAGAGGTTAGATTAGAAGTTCAATAGGGTTGCAAGACAAGAGTGTGGTATCTATTGGAGGCTATCAAGAAGGGAGTCTTGAGAGGCATTTACTTGTAATTTGAGAACTCTAATTCCTTAGCGAAGAATCTCTCTTGGTTGAAGAGGGGACTGGATGTAGCTCACGGTGGTTGTGAGTGAACCAGGATAAATCACTGTGCAGTATCTCTATTCCCTTAACTCTTTACATTCTTGTCATTTCATATGTTCTTGGTTGAAAACCTAGAAAATATTGATTTTTCATAATTGAATGAATTAGCTTTTACTTGTGCAAATTGATTTGGGAAAAATCATTTTCATAATCTAGGAAATCAATAAGAATATTGGTGTTAATCAATTCCGCTTAATCTCTGATCATACGTGTTAATTGATAGATGTTCGTATTCGTTTGAAAAGTGATTTTTCAGTGTTAATAGTGATTACTCGATTAACTGGAGGTGTTTATCGATTAACCAAAAGTAAGCTTTTAGGCACTAATCGATTAACCTGTTTGATAAATCGATTAACCTGTGTTTTTCAAGGGTTAATCGATTAATAGCCTTGCTTAATCGATTAAGGGCTGAAACTGTGACACCTTTCTCATTTTCCAGTAATTAATATACTAATTATACTATTTTATTGGATAATATATGGACTTGTAAGTATTTAGAAAAGGTAGAAATAAAATTTTCTTTCAAGGCGGGTGCACAAATCAAAATATGGAGCTCTTGGAGAGAATAATTCGTATCATTTAAAACATTGTATTGAATTCGGCAATTGCTAAAATAAGAAAATCTTTTCATAACTTCCGATAGCATCGATACTTTTGAAAAGACATTTTCATAGTAAAATTAGGCGATACTATCCATTTGTTTCTTTCGTAGAACTAATACCATTTTCAAATCTCGTAGTCGAATTCTTTAAATCAAATTAAATCAGAGTGGGCGGAAACAGTGGAACTATGCATAATTATAAACATAATTTTCACATATATATATAAGTAAGTCATAGAGTACATATAGAGTACATAGTTCCAAGATCAGATCTCCAAGATCCAACTACAAGTCCATAACAGATCTATATCAATATATAACCATAGCCCTAGAGCTCTCAAAAGCATATCTACAAAATATACATATCAAAATAGGAACTCTAGAGGTGGTCACATAGATCTGGCAGCATCAGTAGTAGTAGTGATAGTAGTAGCAGTCTCCAGGTAGCAAAAAGAAACATCATCATCAACATCAGCAGCAGCAGCAGTGTCTCCTCCACAGCATCCCCACATCGGATCCCCTGATCCTCATCATATACCATATATGTAAGTTCCATGATGAATGTTTTGATAATGACAAAGTGTTTTGAACAAGCTACAAAGATGTTGATCAAGTTTCAAGTTCAACAAGCAACAACAAACATCAAGTGAAGAAGAGAGAACAAGCTCATGAAGACTTAGTTTGAGTGTAATTGTAATTGTTTTATATTTTGCCTCTCAAGCTTCTTAGTCTTTTATTTTGATGAGTTTGGTTAGAGTTAATAGAGGGTAGTGAATCTCTATCATAGTCATGATTAAATCATAAATTGAGTTTTCACTTAACCTAAATCAATAGGTGGCTTAAAGGTTTGAAAGGAAAGGTTTAGTTTTGAGAAAACAAGTTTTAATCAAGTTTCATCAGTGTCTAATCGATTAAGAACATTGTTAATCGATTACTAATCGATTAAGAAGGGATTTAATCGATTAAATCCCCTCTAGTTTAGTTGAAGGCGTAGTACATTTAATCCCCGAGGACAAGTGGAAAGATGATGATAGAAAGAAAGTACAATATGATTATAAAGCAAAGAATATCATCACATCCGCTTTATCCTATGACGAGTTCTTTAGGGTTTCCCAATGTTCTAGTGCTAAGGAAATGTGGGACACTTTACAAGTGACTCATGAAGGAACTAGTGAGGTTAGGAGAGCTAGATTGAATGCTTTAATGCGTGATTATGAATTGTTTCAAATGCTTCCAAATGAATCTATTAATGATATGCAAAAGCGTTTTACTCACATTATTAACCATTTACTTGCTCTTGGTAAGACTTTCTTACAAGGTGAACTTTCTAACAAAGTTTTGAGATGTTTAGACAGGAATTGGCAAACAAAAGTAACGACTATTGTTGAATCTAAGAATTTGGATGCTATGGATCTAGCAACACTTTTCGGAAAGCTTAAAGAACAAGAAATGGAGCTTGGACGTTTAAGTATCAATGAAGAGTCGGATAAGAACAAAGAAAGAAAGGGACTTGCTCTTAAAGTCAATAGATCATATAAAAAGAAAGAGAGTTTCGATGATGATGATAGTGAAGATTCCGATTCGGATGTTGATGAAAAAGAAATGAAACTTTTACTAAGGAAGTTTGACAAGTTTCTAAGGAGAAAAGGAAGGTTGAACAAAGACAAACGTAAAGAGAAGGATTCCCCACACTTCAAGACCAAGACATCAAAAGAAGGTGTAGTTTGCCATGAATGTGGAAAACCCGGTCATCTCAAGTACTCATGCTCTAGGTATCTCAAGAAGAAGGAGAAAGACAAGAAAAATTCTAAATCTAAAAGAGCATACATAGTTTGGGATAGTGATGAAGATAACAAGAAAAGCACATCAAATAGTTCTTCGGATAATGAAGAAGCCGCTTGTCTCAACTTGATAACTCTAGTAGATGATGAAGAACAAAGTTCAAATGATGAATCAAGTTATCAAAGCGAGGAAAGCGATGTAAGTCATACTAAATCCGAAATTTCTTCTAAATATGAATTGTTATATAATGCTTATGAAGAAATGCATGCACAACTTGAAAAACTAGCTTTGAAAAACATTGAAAGAAAGAAGTCATTTTGAAACATCAAAAAGAGATTTTAGAACTTCAAAAACAAGTTGATGAGCTTAATCTTGAAAATGAAACTCTTGATCTTATATATGCTAGTTCTTCTTGTGATTGTGCTAGTAGATTGAATATTGTGGTTGATTGTGAGAATTGCAAGTTGCTTAAGGATGAAAATTCTATTTTGAAAAATAAGCTTGCAAGTTTCACAAGTGGTGATATTAGATTGCGCACATTGTTAAATTTTCAAAGAGAAAATTCAAACAAGTTTGGTTTGGGTTATACTAATGGTAAGAGTAATTCTCATAGAAATGTTGTTGATTTTTCTAAAGTTGATTTCTCAAATGCACCAACATGTTTCCATTGTGGTACTCATGGACATACTTCAAATGTGTGTTATATTAAAGTGCATGGTATACCTAAAGGAGATTTTGTTTGGATGAAAAAGGGTGAGAGTCCCTACACTAAAAAAAATGGATCCAAAACCATTTGGATACCAAAAGGCAAAGCATGATTGTTTTGTAGGTATGATTGAAGAGCAAAGGGCTTACAAATGTTATTCATACATTTGCATCTTCAATTTTTTTTTGGTAGAAGAAAAAATTCTATTACCACAAGCAAAAAATAAATACATCAGTCAACTCAATGCCTTTTATCTGCCACCTTCTAGGAAGGGTTCAGAAAAAGACAAAGAGGGAAAATAGAACTAAAATTCCTCAAGGGCCACCTTCTAGGAAGGGTTCCCTCAAGACAAGCTAACAAATCTCACTACAAATCCTGTCTACTAAACCTTTATTGGGCCAACTCCTAAAATTATAGTAACAAAAGGATATTCTAAAAGCTATTTCTTTTTTAATCAAAATAAACCTCTGGTTGGGAGTACTAGATCTATTGTTGAAAGCTCTTTCATTTCTTTCCTGCCACGTGTGGTAAAGAGCAGCTACCACAATAGCCCAAAGGAGTCTCTTCATCGGCTTCCTGGACACAGCGAACATCACCCATCTCTTCCAGCTCTCAAATCGTGAAGGGAACCGTCGAATACCCAGCCAAACCATGCAACGAGAAATCAATTCATAGCTCCAAGAGCATTCAAAGAAGATATGAGACAGCGATTCCTCAGCAGCAAGACATAGATTGCAAAAATTCGGTAAGAAACTCCAAATCATTTTGTCTCTTGTCATTAGTTTGCCATGCATAATCATCCATGAAATGAAACAATGTTTAGGAACATTGATTCGATTCCAGATGAATTTAGTCATAGGGAACAAAGTTAGGTCTCCCTTAAGGAATCTGTATCCCGAATTTACGGTGTAGACGCCATCAGAGCTTGCTCTCCAATGATTATTAGAAAAACCCACACAAATCTTATCTCTGACCTTCAATAATTGCTTCCATTGCCAACTCTGCCCCTGAATCCATTGACAATCCCAGATCGAATTCTATTTAATGTAATAGGAATGCAACCAACGAACCCAAAGACATTCCTTATTCTCAGCAATACACCACACCTGCTTACCCAAGGCTGCTATGTTCCATAATCTGCAATCCTGAATGCCAAGACCCCCAAACCGCTTCTCATTACACACAGTGGCCCAAGCAACTTTTGCTTGATACTTCCCTTGCTCATCTGCATTCCAAAGGAAACGCCTACACTGTCTTTCAATTTCCTTGAAAATAGATGCAGGCACAATAAAAATAGATGCCCAATACACATGAAAACTTAAGAGAACAGAATTAATAAGACATACTCTGGCTTGATATGAGAGGTTCCTAGACCTCCAATAAGTAATATTCTTCATTACCTTGTCCACCAAACTCTGGCAAGTATTTGCATTCCACTTCCTAGATGAAAGAGGGATGCCCAAATACCTACAAGGAAACTGCCCTTCTTGGAATCCAGTAATCTCCATAAGGCTGTTTTTAGTATGCTGATTAATCCCAGCCATGAATATATGAGATTTTTCAGGACTAACTTGTAGCCCTGACCAGAGATGAAAATCCTGAAGTGATTCCTTTACCAATCTGACACTAGCTGGGTGTGCCTTGCAGAAGACCATAAGGTCATCTGCAAAAGCCAAGCTAATCAAGCCAACCTCCTTACATGCTGGATGAAACCTAAAATTTCTTGCTTTAGAAGCCAAATTTAGTCTCCTAGTAAGAATGTCCATAGCTAGCACAAACAATAGAGGAGACATAGGATCCCCCTGCCGAATACCTCTAGAAGCCCAGAATCTATTTCCTTGGTAACCATTCACAACAATAGAATATGAAACAGATCTAATGCAAGCCATTACCCAATTTATAAACTTCAAAGGAAACTTTAGAGCGAGCAACATCCTTTCAATAAAATTCCACTCCAAAGTATCATAAGCTTTCTTGATGTCAAGCTTGATCATACACCTAGGAGAAATAGACTTCCTGCCATAGAACCTAACAAGCTCCTGAGACAAGAGAATGTTATGAAGGATACTCCTATCCTTTATAAAAGCATTCTGATTATCTGAAACCAAGGATGGTAGAACAGTAGCCAATCTGTTGCAAACAATCTTTGATATGCATTTATACACAGTGGAACAACATGCAATAGGACGAAATTGGTGGACCTTAGAAGGTGCATCAACTTTAGGGATCATTACTAAATTAGTATGATTCACTTCTCTTAACAAATAGCCACTAGAGAAAAAATCCTTGATTGCCAAGCACACATCCTTCCCTATTGTATCCCATGTTGAATGAAAGAAACCAGAGCCAAATCCATCAGGTCCAGGTGCTTTGTTCTTATTAATAGAGAACATAGCATCCTTAATTTCTTCATCAGAAATTGGTTTGATTAGAGATAATTGCTGATCCCTACTCAAACAATTTCCCTGATCTATCACATCCTGACCAAATAACTCCCCTCTGCTTGTGCTAAAAAATAAACTATGGTAGAAGTCCTCAAACAAAGCCATGATTCCTGATTGACCTATCACAGCATCTCCCCTATCATCCAGCAATCTCACCACTCTGTTTTGATACCTCCTCTTCCTAATAGAGTCATGAAAAAGCTTGGAGTTTGTATCTCCATATCTCAACCAATCCAGCTTAGCTTTTTGATTGAGAAAAAGAAAAGCATCCTGTTGAACCTTGCTATACTGACTTGCAATCTCCTTCTCAGCTTCATGAAGAAAAGAGTCAAAAGGATTCAAAATAATCTCATTTTGAATAGCCTCTAACTTACCTTTAAGTTCAGCTTCTCTAATATCAATATTTGAGAAATGCAATCTGTTCAAGTTTGATAAAGGCTTCTTTAACTCCTTTAGTTTCTTCCATAACACATACATTCTACTACCTTCAATCTCTCTCTGCCAAACTTGGTCAACAATGCTCTGATAACTAAAATTGGTATTACATTTGCATCTCAAGTGAATGTCCTACAAAGTGGTAAAATGATATTGTTGAATATTTACAAATTGTTTAGTATTCTCAATTGGTATAATTGAATTGTTCTCAAATAGTATTATTTTTCTAAAGTTCAATTGGTATCATTGAGTGATGATTAGATGATTATCATGCTATTATTGTTGTGATATTTCTTTACATTGATGATATCTCAATTGGTATTATGACTTCTTAGTATTTCTATTGGTTCATAATTCATTGTTATATTTTCTTGCCAATTGGTATCACATTTTAAAGTATAGTACTTGTTATATTTCAAAGTTTATTGGTGTTATATTGTTATTTCTTCACAACATTGATAATGGTATATATTACTGTGAAGCAATAAATGTGAATTTCTCTATTTTGGCTTAGTATTTTATATTTCAATTGATATATATATTACTTTTTGATAATGCCAAAGGGGGAGAAATGGTATGTTTTGAAAAAAAAGAAAAATGGGAGAAATGATATGTTTTTGTGGAGAAAGGTTGTTTTGTTGTTTTTATGTAGGTTGAGCTAAGTTGTTGAAGATAGGGGGAGAATCAAGCTTCTATCAACAATTGGATTTCAAATCTCAATTGCATTGATTAAGGGGGAGCAAGTTTCTCACCAAGTGATCAAATTGTTAAAGCATCAACAACTTCAATCAAATTCAAAACATGGTTTGTCATTTTCAAAAAGGGGGAGATTGTAAGTTCCATGATGAATGTTTTGATAATGACAAAGTGTTTTGAACAAGCTACAAAGATGTTGATCAAGTTTCAAGTTCAACAAGCAACAACAAACATCAAGTGAAGAAGAGAGAACAAGCTCATGAAGACTTCTTTTAAAAAGGTCGTTTCATAAAACTCCTTTGGAAAATATAGTTTTACAAGCTTCTTCAAAAATCCTTTTCCAAAACCTTTTTCCCAAAAGTTTCCATCTCAAAGACCTTTTCAAAAACTTTGGTTCACAAACCTTTTTCAAAAGTCATTTTCACAACTCAAAAATTTCTTTTCATAAATCTTCTTGAAAATTCCTTTTTCCAAAAGCTCTTTTTCAAAATACATTTTGTGATGAGCACTAGCGGAGCAGCAAGCTGAACTCAACACTAATTCCCAGACTAAAACCAAGACGGAGGAGCTCGACTCTACTCAGTCCATTTTTCATTTCAACAAATCACATTACTCTCCCCAGCTCTGGCTCGTTCTCAATCTCACTTTCAATTTCCTTTCCAATCAGCTCTTATCTCTCTCTTTTCCACTCAATCTCTTATCTTTCCTTATCATTCTTTTCTTATTATCCCATCACTTTCCAATTTCATTTTTATTTTCTTCTTAAGGACATAACTATGTCCAACAGCCATTCAGCATACAATAAGCATCATAAATAACTAAATAAATAAATGAACAAACATGCTATCACACACCACATCACACAATAACGTTGTGGTCTTTGTCACCTTCGTATAAGTGGCCACACAAAGCAAACAATTGCCACTTATACTACTAACGCCAACCATGAAGTTCCGATCTTTGAGATGATGCGGAACGTCCTAATAAATCACCTAGCTACCACGGTGTCTTAGGGAGGCTTCTCTCTCACCTGAGGTCCAGCTGTTGATTGTTTGTTCTTCTTCGAATCCATGTGTTGCCACTGCCAGCTGCACCCAACCCCTTTTCTATAGCATTCCTCACATTAAATAAAACACTTTACGTTATTAACTTTTTTGAGAAACCTTTTCTCTAGTTTGATACTTGTCTTTTTCTTTCGTTGGGAAAACTTTGAAAATAAAACTATTTTCGATCAGACATTTTCTTGAATCAATTTCCACTTAAAACTTTACTCTAAATCATATGAAAATATTTTTTAACTGTAAAAAGGCAAGCCCAAGTAATTTTGGACAGCAAAACGGTTTTATAAAATTACCTTAATAAAACTTCCAAAAATATTGTAAAAACATTCTTTACTTTAAATAGCTTTTTAGCTTAAAATTAATACTTTGAAAATTCATGTTTTCATCATAAAACAATTTAGGACAGCCAAGCATACATCATGACATTCAAGCAAATCATGCCACATACAAGTGCAAATAACATTTAGGAATGCAAGTACTCATAAACCAAACAAAATCAGGTTTCAAACCAAATACATCATCATTTATTTCCATGTACATTTTATTTAAGTAATTAAGCTCTCTAAACCTATTTAAATTACTTAACCGAAATAAATCAAAGGAAAATAAATAAAACATCACAATTTAAATTACATGAATCAATTGGTTTTATTTTAAGCATTTAGATCCCACTTTCTTTTAATCCTAACCGAAACACATAAGCACACACACACATATGTATATTCATTCAAACACAACACTCACACATATATTCATTTCATAATTAATTTAATTTACTTATTTTCTTCATTTCTGGGTATAGTACCGAATAGGAAACACATGTTCATCATAAAAGTCCAAGCAATTTATTTTAGTATAATTCCTTAAAATATGTTTATTCCTTTTAAATCATTTCATTGAAAAAGAGATCCTAGGTTAGCTAATATACATAGACCGAATATCATCAAGGTAAAGTAAGGTCAAATATTCATCATACATGCACATAGATTATGAACTAATGCAAGGATCTTTTTCAAAAACCTTATTTTCTTGTTTTCTTTGTAAAACCGTGGGTTTCACAACTATTTGGGAAAACAAAATTTTAATTTCTTAACACAATGAAATCAAGAATTATGTCATGGTCTTTATCTTTTTAAGACAAACACATGCATGCACCTACAATTTCTAGGTGAGATAATTTTCAACATACATGTAAACAAAATGATGATCTAGTATCATTCCCTACTCTACCTAGACTTTGGCCGAATGATGTCATGCAAGAAAACAAAGCCTTATAATTTTGTATGTAAATCATAGATCATATTATGCAAGATTCAAAAGCATCATTTTACCCTTTTTAAAATTACCAATCGAATCATAATCATCACACACACACAAAATCTGGTTTCCACTTGTTGATACCTCAATATTTGGTAGCCCAAATCATAAGGCCCAAATCACATAAGGGCCCAGGAGTTGTCAAACAAAAAACAAAGTATTAAAGACGCTGAGAAAGGCGCGGCAACCCCAGGAATTGCCCAAGGCGACACACGCCCAAGGCGACGATCACCAAGGCGACCATTCTCGATAAGACATCCAGAGCAAAGAGCGAGGCATGTTGACGGCAAGGAATGCCATGTGCTATCTCAAGGCACCCCAGATGCCACGAAAAACCGAAGAGAATATCGTAATAAGTAAAGGCGATCCGGGAGTAAGAACCCGTGGAAGGCGCACTCATGACCAGTCGAAGGCGTCATAGCTATCCGAAGCTCTAGCGGCTTGCAGAGGAAGTCAAGAGAGAATCTTTTATCTATCCAAGGCAAAGCTAAGGGGAGTAAGACTTGGAGTCCTCTCCTTCTCCGTAATCATCAAATACCAAAGCCAAGAATGGCAAAGAAGACAAAACCACTGGAAAGATGCTCTGGACACATGATGCAGGTGGTCATTAACCAACGGATGAAGGGAAGCGAACAGAGACCACTGGTCCAAGACACCACTATAAATAAAAGAAAGAAAAGAAAAGGAAAGCAAGGACTCCGGGAGGGGGAGAAAGAGCCTCAGGGGGAAGAAACTCCCTAGAAGAGAACGGCGTCCCCCTAAGAGGTAAAAAGGCATCAGAGAAAAGGGGGAAACGACACAATATACAAAATGTAAGAAAACACAGAGAAGCAGAGCCCCAAGAGCCACCCCCTCCCAAAGGCCGAGAAACGCCAGAAGGCAAGAGGAGCAATACCTCAAAGCAATCATAGTTGCAACACAGTACACACAATATGCACAAAAGACTCAAAAGCTCCTCCCTCTGAGAAATGGAGGATTGCCATGAAGAAGCAAGAGGCAGAATAAACAACAAAGGAGGAACAGAAAAGGAGGAAAAGCCAGAAGTCGTGCGCCTCCAGCAATCATCCTAGGAGCTAGGACGAGGAGGTCAGAATACCCGAAATGCCACAACCAACGACGGCTACAACACGGAGGGCGTACAACAAAGAGGAAAGGAAGCTCCCCTTCTGAAACTACAATAACGTAAAAGGAGTGTAAAGCCAAAGCGCACACTCCTTTCTCTGTAAAAGAAACCACAAAAGTGGGAGCCATTTCCTTGTATAAACCCCTCTGTACCTCGTCTTGACATAATGAAATCCTAAAGCTTCACGAAGTTTACAAACCCATTATCTCTTTTAATTAAATCATCATTATCGCACAAAGCGGTCAGAAACAATTGGCGACTCCACTGGGGAAGCTACGGCTTCCAACCTTAAAGAAAATGCTCCTAGAGGCATCGGTCAGGAGACAGCTCCCGAGAGCGTTCGCTGCTACCAACAACCTCCAACTGAAGAGATGTTGCGGCGACGAGGTACTCCTTCAGACCGAAGGCGACCTTCACGAAGGGTGGTCTACCATCGAAAGGCGAGTTCACTAGAAGGTGCTCCTCAGAGAATGGTCCCCCAGAAGGCGTGATCACAAAAGGAGATCAGGCTTGTCCCGATACAAACTTCCCAGAGGGTGACGAGGCTCGTCCAAAGGCGGCATAGACCCTCGCGAACTGGATTGTCCGGAAAGGCAGCGCTTCAGGGGCGACGGCATTTGCTCCGCTTGGCCTCTTGGAAAACGGTTACGGGGCTAAAGAGGCGAAAACGCACCCTTGCCAACGAAGGCGTCGCACGAAGCACGCTCCCGTTGACGAGGGCGCGGGATTACAAAAGGGGAAGCGCAGGAGCAAAGGCGCAACTAACAAGTCCACATAGAAGGACGTTTCATGTCATCTGCATCATAAGCTAAGTATACACGAATCCTGACTCAGCCTTATTCATCATGTGTGCTTTGATAAACATGAATTTGGTAGATGTGAATCATGACAAAATGAAAAATATGTTATGCCTAATCGTATATAGGTTGCTCTACGTAGCTATAACATGTTTGTTCTGTGCATCTATGTCTTGATACGTTTTCAGTAGTGTCGCTTTCGCATGATATCATGTTTACGCCGCTAAGTTTCATGACTAAAATCGTCCCGATAACAAAAATTTAATACCATTTTGACTAAAGTGACATGTTTTCGATATAGTCCGAACCTAATTATATCACGGCTGAAAATGACATGTGCATGATAACAATCATAAACGCCGTCGCTCTGATATGTGTCGAATGTTTGACTAGAGAGAAAGCAATAACTAGACGAATCTGTGCATCTGAGTGTTTGCTGTAGAACTGAATTTAGTATGCCATACCAGTTATTCTTGTCAATTTTTCCTGGATCAACCGTGGCGTAATAAAAGAAACTGTTCCCATAAAAAAAAACATCTAGAATTGTAAATTATATGTTTGAAATGTTGAAAGATACGCTCTGGGAAAGCGTTGCATAAAAACATGACCTGGGTAATGTTACATAGCGATGCATAACTGACTTTATACATGATTTACTGGATGCAACTAATAAAACGGACATGCATAGCATGAAAACGTCCGGAAAATGAAAGTTGTTTATGTAGGAACAAGAATGAATCACTCTTTGAAATCCGAGAAGCCTTTAGCGCGCTTTCAAAAAGAAAACTCCCCGCATCTTGCACAATGAAAGCAAGGCGGTCGGGAATGAAATATCAGAAAACAAATGACGGAACAAAAGCGAAAAGCGTCGAGAAAAGAGACGCAATACAGAAAGGGGCAGTAAAAACCAAGCAATGGAGAAGATTCCACAGGAGAAGGCGAACACAAGGCCATCGTAACAAGACGCACATAAACGCACATCCGGCGCAAACTAACTAATGAGAAGAGGCGGAAAAGCAAGTGTGAATCCTAAAGCCTCATAAGAAGCTATGAAGGCGAAACCCAAGGCGCGCAAAAGAAAAACAAATAGCGCTGGATCTAGAAATCCCGAAGTAAACCGAAAACGGGACGTTGCTAGTGCCAGCCTCAAAGAAAAAGAGGATCTAAAAGCAAGCCACGTTAAAGGCCGTGATCAAAGCTAACAATGAATTCAAGCCGGAAAGACCAAGGCAACTTCAGAGCAAAAGTGTGCAAAAGAGCGCAAGCCAAGGAGTCGAAATAAAATCAACACGGACATCCTGAGCGCAACGCCAAGACAAGATGAAAAGCAAAAAAAAAAAGAGAGTAAAAAAAAAAGGAAGAAAAAGACATAACAAGGCTCAAAAGGCGTACAATTGCAAAGGCGTACAATCGTAAAGGCGTGCAACTACAAGGCGCACATGAAAAGGCGTACATGCAATATGAGGCACGAAATTATATACAAGAGCGAGATGGAAGATGGAGACAAGCCAAAGGGCGCCTAGACGGTCGACTCAAGGCTGCCACAAACATAACATAACCAAGGCGAGCTCAGTTTACTTGGTGTTTCGACAAAGTTAAAACGAAGAATTCGTTCCAGTCTGCTCTCGTAAGCAAGCAGAAGTATCCTAACGCAAATGAAAATAATAGCAAAGCCCTGGAGCAAGACGCATCTGAGCTCATTCATGCATCAAAACGGAGGCAAGCGTGAGTCAAAATGATATGGAACTCCAAGTGCCTACAAACCAATGATGTCAAAAAAAAAAGCAACGCCCATGACAAGAGGTGTTACGAAGCACAAGCAACCAGAAATGAGTAATCAATCAGAAACAAGAAAGTGCCTATGACAAGAGGCACCAATGATAAAAGCTCGAAGCAACGCCGATGACATGAGGTGTCCCCAGAAAGAGCACAAACGATGCTGATGACATGAGGTATCGCTGTAGAAAACACCCTCCAACAGGGTCAATAATGCCAGAACACGAGGTTTAACACTTCAAAAAAAAAAGAAGAGAAAACGAAAAAGAAAAAGAATAGTGTTGAACCGTACCGCGGGCACAAGCGCCTTATCGCGGTACCCAGATAGACCTCCTGAAAAATTTCTGGGACAGACGCGGGCGAAGTACACCATATCGCGAGACTAGAAAAGGTCCCGGGAAACAAGGGCGCTAGTCTTAAACGCGGGCGGAAAAATCTGTAAAAGAGGTTGGCTAACGCAAGATCCAAAGTGATCCGTTAGTTTGAAAAGCCCCAATGTGGCAACTGAAAAGAAAAAGCCCCAATGTGGCAACTGAAAAAAAAGCCCCAATGTGGCAACTGAAAAAAAAGCCCCAATGTGGCAACTAAAAAAAAAGGCCCCAATGTGGCAACTGAAAAAAAAAGCCCCAATGTGGCAACTGAAAAAAAAAGAAGCCCCAATGTGGCAACTGGAAAGGAAAAAGAGAAAGAAAAAGAAGAAGAAGCCCCGATGCGGCAAAAGCGGCAATCGAAGAGCCCAAGGCGGCAAGCAGAAAATCCAAAGTAGCAAACAAAAGAAAGGGTCCAAAGCGACAAAATCTGTGAAAGTGCCCAACGTGCACCTCAACAACAATCCTGGCACCAAAGACATGAGGGGCCATTGAAATCTGCGAGAAAGGTTTGAAGCGCCCGGAGCGCGCTCCAAAATTTAAAAAGTGGAGAGGGGGAAGGAGGAAACCTTCCTTGGCCGCCAATACAAAAAAAAAAGAGAAGAAGAAAAAGAAGAGAAAAAGAAAAAGGAAAAGAAGAGCTGAGCTCTATCAGAACACCCAAAGAACTAAGAAGTGCAACAAATGCTAGCACAGCCGCAAACAATTACAAAGCTATGAAATTCAAGCTAACTGCTAAAGCAGCAAAGCTAACAAAAGCGCGCAAGAACAAAGGTGTAAAGTGCAAGTGCAAATCTCAAGCGCAAAAGCAAACAACAACAACAACGAAATGACGACGAAGAGCAAAAACAAGAAATGCATTCTCAACGTAACAACATTGGCAAACATACAAAAGCAGAATCCAAACTACGAAAAGCATCATGAATCCCAAGATACAAATTCAAGGTCAATAAAGCAATAAAAGTCAAGTTCGAGCAAAGTTACGCAAGTCATAAACCGAATGAAAGATCGTAACCCGAAACCATAGTTCGAAAATGAAATGTCAAAGCAACGGCATAAAGTGGCAAAACAACGCCTACATAAAGAACAGAGAATTCAAAGAAGTAACCCTGCAGACTTCCTCATAAGAATACTTTTTGTCAGCCAAATCCCTGATTTCCTGATCAAGAGCCTCCAGTTCAGCTGTTGCTTGGTCAAGCTGAGAAGAAAGCTCCTTGACACGAGACACCAAGGGAGCACGGCGCTCTTGCAAAGCACGCTCAGCGTCGGCCAACTCGGCATCATCAAACGGAGGGCGCAAGCTTTCAAAACTAGCAATGGCATTTTCAAGCCAGGGACCAGAGTAATGTTGAAACTGAAGTGTGTATAAGCAATCCAAGATCTCAGCCTTCTCCTCCCATGGCAAGTCATCCACATCAACTGAGCGGACTAAACACAACATCCGCAACAGAGTTTGAGAACCGGACTCCCGGAAAAGGCGAGGAAGTGAAGCTGAAGGAGGAATCAAGAAAGCATGGGCCCTCAAGAATGAACCGATTAAAGCTTGATCATCTTCAGGAAGTGAAGCTGCAAAAGCACATAGCAGCACATGTAGAAATGTTAAGACAGGAATTCAGAAAGAAAAGAAAAATCCCAGCTCAAGAAAGAAAATACTTACGAACTAAAGAAGAGCCTGGGGAGGCGGAGGCATGACTCGCCCTCACAGCAGGAGCCTTCCCCTTATCAGCTAAAGAAACCAAGTGTGCAGCGACTTGACTCTCTGAGGGGGCAGGAGCATCAACTGCAGCACCTACCTCACCAAGCACGTTTTCAGGTCTTGGAACATCAGAAACAAGTTCATAGATAATATCAGCAGCAGCAATACCTGAAGGGGCCTTCAAAGGCGCACCCTTGGAAGAAACAGGAACACTCTTTGGAGTGCCAATTGGAGACGTTAAGTCGAAACCGCCACTAGCAGCAGAATTAGAAAGGGCAGCACCCCCACCAGCTGAAGGTTGACAAAAGAGATTCATAAAATCTTCATGATCAGAAGCAAGCGAAACAGCAGGAGCGTCCTCAGGAGACTGGGACGAAAGCGACGCCGATGAATGACCATCAGCACCGCCTGCACTCAAAAAGAAAAGAAAAGGGGAATCAGTGACACTATGGAACTATCCAAGCAAAGCAAACTGAAAAGTTAGAAGAAAATAAAAGAGCAAGAAACGGAACCTGGAAAATGATCCCCAGCTCCACCGCTTTCGGCGGAAACATCACAAGACAAGAAAGAATCATCAGAATTAGCTTCAGCAGGGTCATCTTCAACCAAGTCCACATGGATTGGGGAAGAAGGAGCAATACGAATGCTGGAAGAACGAAGGCGGCTAGACCGACGAGTAGGAACGGCTGCAGTTGCCTTCCTCCTTTTGCTAGAATCAACGGCGCTACTACTACCGCCTCGAACAGAAGACTTGGAAACAGAAGAGGCTTTCCTTTTGCTTCGCCTGGGGGCAACGGAAGGAGACGCAGCAACTCTGCGGCTAGGCGAAACCCCCTCAGCTGAAAACAGAACCAAGTACAAGTTGAGTGCAAAGCAAGAAAAGAAAAAGCAACGAAATGAAAAATGGCCAAGATGCTTACCAGTAGCTTTCTTCATTGAAGTGCAAAAATAAGGATCGCTGTACACTATAGGCAGCAAGGAAGGGATGAGATGCGAAGGAGAAGCTTCGAAATCCCGAAGGTGTCGCAAAATGTCTTCATGGGAAACGAGCCAAGAACTTAAAACGCCTCCGACACGAGAGGGAGAAACATAAACGGGAGAAAAATCAGGAACTCCAGGAGCCGCATCAAAGAGAAGCGCTTTGACCAAATCTTCTGCCGGGGCCTGCTCAATGTTGAGAACACAGGGGGCTTGATCACGCCCAAATTGCCTGGCCACCCGATCAGGACGGTATACACAGGGCCAAAGGGCTCCACCATGAGCACTCCCGCTGTCCAGAGGAACAAAACCGGGCAAGTAGCGAGAAGAGAGAATCATCTTCCATAAATCAAAGGCCCCTTCGAAAGGGGTGGTAGCATTGTTTCTTGTGGGAAAAGTATCTTCATCATAAAGGAGATGCGGGAGGTCCGAATAAGGACGGAACAAGAATTGGTCTTCTGAATCAATGAGAGAAATGAGGGGTTCTCTTGGAGATCCTCTCGTCCAACACCATGAACGAGGGTCCAAGCCAGCAGCACCAGTGGAAAGAGGAAGTTTGACAGGGCCATATGCAGGAAAACGCTCAAACAGAAAATACTGGAGAAATGTCAAGTCGATATAAGAATTGATTGGAAAGAGCCCATGAGATATGCACATCTGAACTGATACCTGATCTAGGCGAGTGTACAAGCCGCCTAGGTAAAATGAAGCGAGAGGAAGGCGTGTACCTTCCGCCAAGAGACAAGCAAAAAGAAAGACACATGGGCTTACAGACTCCCATGGAGGTCCAGGAAACACATAGCGGCTAAGCCAGAAGGCGATAAAAGCGGCACGGCAGAGGCGTGCATCAGTGGCAGGTCCGGATTGGAATTTACCATCATGGAAATCGTCGAAGAAATAGCGAATCCAGCAAGCAAAGGTGTAGTTAACAGAGGAACGTTGACTTGCTCTTCGACTCTTAGGAACCAAGTTCCCAGTGCCCCTCACCTGTTGAGAAGAGGAGCCCTTAGCATATGAGGCGCGCCTTTGCTTGAAGAGGTCCCGAGAATACTTGGCGCTCAGAGCCGAAACGGCTTTCAGTTGCATCGACAACTCAGAAAATTGCTCATCAACATTCTCCACATCAAGGTTTGCATCTCCAAAAGCGGGAAGACCAAGAAGTATGATCACATCTTCAAGTGTTGGGGTAAACTCTCCCTATGACGTCAGAAAGGTGTGGGTGGAGGAACACCAGCGCTGCACCAACATCAACAGATCACTGGGTTTGCGGTTGGCACCGAGTCTAGGCGACGCCTTGATGGCAGCAGCAATCCCCGCCTTCTCCAAAACAGCCACGAAAGCGGCATTAGTAGCAAAAACGTGGTCGACCCACTCTTGCCATCCAGCGGTGCCTCCCACGCGAACATTGAAGTTCACATCCACCCATGGGAACTCCAAGCGGCGAAGGCAGGAACGGAGTAATGAGGAGCCCAGAGCGCAATGGTACTTACTGTAAGAAGGAGAAGAAACGAGTTCGGCGTCCTCCTCAGAAACCACCGTGGCTTTGGAAGACGAGCCAACAGTAAAATCGCCCGAATTGGGACCAGAGGGCGAGTCCGCCTTCACCTCCGTGGCCCAGCGACGGTACCCCGGTTCAACAGGGTAAGAGCGGGGGCAAGGAAGCTCTCGCATGAAGCAGTAAGAGATGGGGCCTGGAAGCTGAATCTCTTCCTCAGAACTCGAGGAAGCACTTCCGACCGCAGGGGTAGCAATAGCTTTTGACTTCGACATAATAATGGCAAACGCAAGAGATGAACAGGGAAACAAGAAAGCAGAGAAGTAACGGAGGAAAGTTTTTCTTAGAAGTTTCAGACAACAAAGACACGAAGAAGAAAGAGAACAAGTGGAAGTAAAGGAGAAAACTGAAAAGTTTTAAGGGAGTTTCGAAAGAAGGAGTGAAAAGGGGGGACGTGGGAAAACGTGCAAGCTGAAGGATATTTGCCTCTTCCCCTTAACGACACGTGGAGCGCAGCAGAAGAATGGAGGGAAGGAAAAACCAAAAGACTCACAGTGAGGGCCCGTTGACAAGACCCCACTGGGTTTCGAAATTCAAAGCAGAAGCTGCCAAGCAGTGAGCGAAGCCGGAGAAACGCAAAGGGTACCCGCGATAAAGAGGCGTTCCTTGGTGTACGCCTTCCTAGAAATCGAGGGCGACGCTGAAAGAAGCGACAAGAGGCGAAAGAACAAAGAATGAAGAGTCAAGAAAAGAGGAAACAAGCAAAAAAGCACAAAAATAGGATTTGCACTGAGAATGAAATTCTTCCCCTCTCACTGCAAAGGGGGCAATTGTTGATACCTCAATATTTGGTAGCCCAAATCATAAGGCCCAAATCACATAAGGGCCCAGGATTTGTCAAACAAAAAACAAAGTATTAAAGACGCTGAGAAAGGCGCGCCAACCCCAGGAATTGCCAAGGCGACACACGCCCAAGGCGACGATCACCAAGGCGACCATTCTCGATAAGACATCCAGAGCAAAGAGCGAGGCATGTTGACGACAAGGAATGCCATGTGCTATCTCAAGGCGCCCTAGATGCCACGAAAAACCGAAGAGAATATCGTAATAAGTAAAGGCGATCCGGGAGTAAGAACCTGTGGAAGGCGCACTCATGACCAGCCGAAGGCGTCATAGCTATCTGAAGCTCTAGCGGCTTGCAGAGGAAGTCAAGAGAGAATCTTTTATCTATCCAAGGCAAAGCTAAGGGGAGTAAGACTTGGAGTCCTCTCCTTCCCCGTAATCATCAAATACCAAAGCCAAGAATGGCAAAGAAGACAAAACCACTGGAAAGATGCTCTGGACACATGATGCAGGCGGTCATTAACCAACGGACGAAGGGAAGCGAAAAGAGACCACTGGTCCAAGACACCACTATAAATAAAAGAAAGAAAAGGAAAGGAAAGCAAGGACTCCGGGAGGGGGAGAAAGAGCCTCAGGGGGAAGAAACTCCCTAGAAGAGAACGGCGTCCCCCTAAGAGGTAAAAAGGCACCGGAGAAAAGGGGGAAACGACACAATATACACAATGTAAGAAAACACAGAGAAGCAGAGCCCCAAGAGCCACCCCCTCCCAAAGGCCGAGAAACGCCAGAAGGCAAGAGGAGCAATACCTCAAAGCAATCATAGTTGCAACACAGTACACACAATATGCACAAAAGACTCAAAAGCTCCTCCCTTTGAGAAATGGAGGATTGCCATGAAGAAGCAAGAGGCAGAATAAACAACAAAGGAGGAACAGAAAAGGAGGAAAAGCCAGAAGGCGTGCGCCTCCAGCAATCATCCTAGGAGCCAGGACGAGGAGGTCAGAATACCCGAAATGCCACAACCAACGACGGCTACAACACGGAGGGCGTACAAGAAAGAGGAAAGGAAGCTCCCCTTCTGAAAGTACAATAACGTAAAAGGAGTGTAAAGCCAAAGCGCACACTCCTTTCTCTGTAAAAGAAACCACAAAAGTGGGAGCCATTTCCTTGTATAAACCCCTTTGTACCTCGTCTTGACATAATGAAAGCCTAAAGCTTCACGAAATTTACGAACCCATTATCTCTTTTAATTAAATAATCATTATCGCACAAAGTGGTCAGAAACACCACTTAAAATTATTTTCAAGGCTTGTTAAGCTTAATTTCTTTTGAAAACCGTGGCACACATATAAGAAATCAAGGCTCAAACATACAAAATTTAAACTTCATGTTCTCTTAAAAATATCAAACATAGATTGAAACATGCAAAAGAAGATCAAGACAAAAACATGAACTTAAACTCAATTCCTCAAGCAAGCCGTGAAGAATTAATTTTTTTTGTAAGCATAGAAGTAACATCAAACCACTTAGACTAAATTAAAACATCAAGACCTAAATTTTCTACTCATGGCCGAATCATTTAGTCATGGATTTGGTAATTTATAAGTTCATTTATTCATAAAAATTCAAAATCAAGAAAAAGAAAGGACATGCAAGGGAAAATAAGAACTATAAGGCCACAAAATCAACATGCATGAGAGAATCAACACAATATGTGAATGTGAAACACAATTTCAAACAAAATCGTGATGAAGAAAGTTTACAAGTTAGAGATCAACATTTTTCACACCAACATTCAAGATCAAACATAAAAGTAACATGCAAAACATTTAAACCTCAAGAACATTCAAGAATAATTACAAGCATCACAAAAATAATTAGAGTCCATGATAAAATCCTTTACAACACAAAATGGTTCAATTAAACTCTTTCTACCTTAATTCCCTAACTTAAATCTTCAAATCTCTTCTTCTCCTCCTCTTGGGTTGCCTCGGTCTCCCTCTTCTCCTAGGTTTGATGGGGTCTTCTTTTGATATTTGGTGAAGAAGGTGGTTAAGAAAAAGGATTGAAGAAGTTTGGGTTAAAGATTTTGGGGTTTTCACTCTTCTTTCTCTCCTTTCTTCCTTACAGGTTCACTCTCTCTTTCTAAGTCTTCAAGAGCTTGATGGTGCTCTTGAAGGGAATTGTGTTTGTGTTGGTGTGGGAAAGGAAGTGAATGAAAGGAATGAAATATGAGCCAAAGGCAACACATACACTCACACGGTTTTGAGGGCAAGAACAAGGGGTGGAATTTTCCCATTTTAGCCTTGGTTTAAGGTGTGAAAGAAGGGAAATCGGTCCAGCCCAATTGTTGCATGGCTTGGGTCAAATCGTGGGAGACATGGAGGAAGGAAAGTCCTCTTAGGCTCCATGAGTCACTTACCCTACTTCTCCTCCTATTTTCTTTTTAAATTTTATTTTCTTAATGCTTAAGGATCAATGTACTCTCCTTGGTTCCTCTACCCTTCTACTTGGCCGCACCATACACACACATGCACATATAATTTTAATTTCATCAACACATATCATACATGCATGCACTTAACATATATCTAAGCATACACACATTCACACACCTAGTCATGCACACAATTAACACTTTGATGGCATCATGTTCATACGGCTCACACACATATCATACATATAAATTCACACATTCATACATCACACATTGCTCATCCACACGTATACACATTTTTATTCACATGCATTCACACATAAATTTTAAATCTTCACAAAATCAATCGCAACATTTTTATAAAATCATTAAGCATATAATCTTTCTCAAAACCAAATTTCTAAATGTTGAACATTGTCTCAAGAAATCATCACTTTAAAATCATTCATTATCTTAAAACGTGAATTTTTAAGAAAATCATTTAAGAAAATATCTTTTCAAATTGCTTTTCTAAGAAAATAATTTCTTTAGTGTTTTACTTTAATATGAGGAATTTACGGGGTGTTACATTCTCCCCAACTTAAGGATTTCTCGTCCCCGAGAAATACACTGGAGATTGGGTAGCAGGGCACCAACATTCTCATGTCGTTCTGATGTTCCTCGTTAGCCTTTTTCAGGTGAAGAGAGATTTCACTCGTACCGTCACTTGTGTACCGAGTCGGGTTAGGTCCAGCGGACTAACCGAAGAAGATTCCGCTCCCTCAGCCGGTCGTTATCATAGAAAGTCCTCACCTATGGTTGGACTTAGGTGAAAATCAAGCAAACAATCATTCACACATCTCTAAAAGCAAGAATTTTCCTTATAAATCCTTGATTATTAACTATTCTCTACGACTCGGATTCCTATTACCTTACGACAATCAGTCCTTCATTCAATTCTCCTTCTAACTCTAGGGTTTTCATTTATCATTTTCTAACTAAAGAGGGTTCTGGTGCACTCTAAGTTTACTTATTTCTTCAAACAATTTCCACTTTTCTTCCTTGCGACTCCCCAACTTTGATTCAGGTTATAACTAAATCCACTGTGATCTTACTTCCTCACTTATCTTAAACTATTTGTCCTTCCTTAATCACTCAGGCCTAAATCATCTTGGGTAACAGTAGTACATCTAACTCCACAGTTTGGGTTAAGGAGTCCTAAATAGGATTGATGGGGTCATAGATGAATAAAGAGGCTTATGAAGAAAAGGTTCGAATTTTAACAATACTAACTGTCTTGTTGAAGCAATTCAACAAATAGGGAGTTCCAGGTAAGACACGCTGCATCCCCTTGAGTACTAACTATCCTTATATAAGAGGATATGCTAAGGTTAATCGGATCTGAGCCTAACAATCACTGATGGAACATCAGGGTACAGAGTCTCAATTGCAGGATCTATCCATGGTCTATTCTTATAGAGTCAAAAGGGTTCTTAAGCTAGTAAGACTGATGCTAAGTTACAAACTAATCCTATGTCCTGGGAGACAAAAAGCTCATCTTCCTATTCCTACGCAAACACTAGCAAGCACACAGAGTCACACAAGCAAAGCATGAAGCCCATGCTTAAGGCCACTAAGGATTACCATAAGCTCTGATACCATTCTGTAACAGCCCGATTTTCGACAACCAAAATAATTGACTTTCATTTGTTAATGGTGTAAAAATGAGGCCAATTTTTTTTTTGTAAAACATTGTTGAAGGGTTTGAAAGCATTCTTGAAAAGTTATCCATGTCCTTCAACCTTCTCACTCGAAAACCAAGTTGTTACGCGAAACCACAACTCAATTACTTTATTTTCAGAAAACGTGTTATCAAGAAAACGGTTTGTTTCAAATTGAATAATTTCATTCATTTCTTCAAAGAACTTAAGCATGTTCATAAAAAGTATTCTCACATTTTATAAAAGTTGGGCATGCTTCAGAATAATTGAAGTACATCGATAGTTCATCACTTAGGTAATCCTGGATACAAAATAAAAACAACAACTTAATCTAACTCTATTATTGGCTCCCTCTTCCTATCAAAGATGATTGGTTCCAGCTTCTTCTTTGAGGGTGCCTTTGTTCAGAAGGGTGATGCAACCGCGTTCTTAGGCTCTCCTTCGGAAATCGGTTTAAGTTCCACTCCAAATAGCTTCACTGAGTTCTCCTTCCCTTGAATCCGAGGCGGCGGTTCGGAGCCGTGACACGTGTAGGATATGCTTCCCAGACACAAACTAGGTGTAGATCCACCCAACTTGTGTTCCGGGTCTTCGATCACCAACTGAGCACATCCCGACCATCCCCATCCTTGACGTATAGCCTTCCATCCGCGTCCCCTATGAGGCCAAGTAACGATCTCCAAATGTCGATCCATCTGCCCATTGGAATACCAGCGACACCGATGTACCAACGAACAGGAGAGAGTAAGCGATCCGGACGCGTAGCGTCGATAGTGTGGAATTACGGTAGGCAAGATAATAGGACACACACATATCACACACAACATACACACATAACAACAAGCAAACATACGCCTTATTCACGATCCATATGTATTTTCATCTTATCATTATTTCCTTCATACTTCTCCTCTCTTGTTCCTCATCCCTTTCACACATAACAACAGGCAAGATAATAGGACACACACATATCACACACAACATACACACATAACAACAAGCAAACATACTCCTTATTCACGATCCATATTTATTTTCATCTTATCATTATTTCCTTCATACTTCTCCTCTCTTGTTCCTCATCCCTTTCACAAATCTCAATATCTTTTCCACATCGTCCATTCTCCATCTCTTATTCACTCTTTGCACTTATGGAACTCTTACTCTCATAAATTTAATTAGTGTTGTAACCCCTAATTTTCTTTACCCTTTTATACCCTTAATTAAAAATAGCAACTTGAAAATTTCATTTTAAACTTATAAATTGATTAGGAAAACATTTAGTTACTTCTGATTCATATGAAAATCTCCCGTCAAACGGACGGAGTTTCGTTTGTTTTTAGGACTTTCCCAAAATTTTTGTTTTCCTGCAACCTGATAAATAACATATTTTTCAAACTTCAAAGCCAGCAGGGCTATTCATATATATATATATATATATATATATATATATATCAGCTAGTGCATCTTTGTGCACGTATCAGAAACAAGTTTAAAACATCATAGTATGAACATTAGAGTTAGCAGAAATATAAACAAGTTAGGAAGACAGTTTTTCCCCAAAATAGACCCCTTTCCCAAAAGGAGTCGTCCTGGGCCCCCAAAAAGCTATTTACATTTATACACGACAAAAAGGATTCACATCATCGGGCCCAGGACATTCCCATGTCCTACATAATAATAAGTGACCTACTCTCCCTGTGAGGGAGAGTACTCCTGCTCGGCCTGATCTTGTGCAAACTCTTCCTCAGTACCTGTGGAGATAGTAAGGAGTGAGTATTACACATAAAATGGGGAGGCAGTTTCCAGATAAGACATAATGCAACACTAAGCCATACACATATAACAGTTCAATCACACAAAATAAGAGTCAATTCATCACAACTCAATTTCAAGTATTCATTAGTTTCTCAAGTCAACTTTATCTCTTTATTCTCATACATTAATCTCATAATGCCCTTTATTCTCATTTCACAATTTATAATCACATTTCTCATTCAGTGTATTCCAGTCACGACTTTATTGCGTTCGCACCACATGCGCGATCACGACTTACCACGTCTGGACAACACTCCCAGTTAGAACCGGTTTGCATCACTAGGAATTTAACGCTCCTACCAGGACTTTGGCACACCCAAGGGTCTCTCGCTCAACCAGATCTCTATCTCACCCAAAAGGCTTCACCTGTTAAGCTATGCTATCATATAATTTCCACATTCCAATATACATTTAGTTATTTGAATTCATTCACTTTTCACATTCTCAACACATTTTATGTCTTTTATTTTGGCAGTGAATTGAGTCTTGGTGCATCGATGCCTAACAGGAATTTGGACCTAATGGGAATTTCATGCCTGGTTGAGAACGTAGCCCTTGGGAATTTGATACACCCGGCAGGGGCACCTAGTCTATCAATGCACCGATCCTCAATTCAACTGCACTTCCATTATTATTTACTTTATTCATTATTGACATTCTTTGCCTTGAATTCTAATCAACATAATATCTCAGTCATTTCACAAATCAAGCATTCAAATCATCAACAATTACCAAATATCAAGATGGAACATATCAACATCAAAATAATTTCCCTAAGTCATAAATTCTATTTTTAACAATTATTCTATATCATATCAACCTAAACTAACACATAACTCTTAGTACCCATTATATGCATATTGTAAACTAAACCCCAGAGTACGGTAATACTCACTATAACCCACTCCATACCTTAAATTAGTAAAGAGAAATTAGAACCTTAGTGAGCCCTAGCTCAAAATCTTGGGAATTTGAACTTCCTAAGCCTAGCTTGCCACCTCAATAAGGAAATGATGAAATGATGATATACCACCCTATTTGATAAAGCACAAGAAGAATGGTCTTTATCCTTGCCTTGGTTTGAGTTGGAAGGCATGAAACAAAGCCCTACATGATCATGGGTGCAAGAACCCTAAGGGTTTTAGAACAAAAATTCATGAACTAAGGAGAGCTTGAATGAAAAGGAAAATAACTTATGGCATGAAGCTTACTTACCCAAATCAATGGTGGAAAAATGAAAAACCAAGGAGAAGGAAGAGAGGAGCAATTCGTGAGTCAAGGAAGAGAAAGAAATGAGCTCTTAGCCAAAATCCATGATGCAAGCTTGATGGGTTTGGTTGATTTTGGGTTGAGGTGACCAATAACCAAGTGTTTATGGTGGGATGATGATGAGAGTGTTCTTGGGGTTGAGAGAGTTTGATGAAGATGGTGGGTTTGTGTTGGAGTTGAAAGGTGGTGAAGTGATATGCTTTTGGTGCTTAATTTTTCTTTTCTTTTTATTTTATGCTTGTTGTTTCTTTTACTCTTGTATCAGATGCATGGCCCTTGGAACGAGTGGCTGAGAAGCGTGGCTTCTCATGAAAGCCACTGAATACGTGGTCCACAATACTCTATTTTTTTTTTAATTTTTTTAAGCAAGTAATCGATTACTTCAACAAAGTAATCGATTACTCCTTTGATGCAACATTCTTGGTATTTCTAGCAGAGGCTGAGTAATCGATTACTGAACCAAAGGTAATCGATTACTCTTCAATGCAACATTTCCTAGTACTTCCACCTGAGGCTCTGTAATCGATTACTCCTCCAAAGGTAATCGATTACTCTTTGCATTTTTCTCATTTTTGCTAGTTTTCTAATTCTAAGGCTTTTCCCCTTGGATCTTATACTAAACATAGGCTTAGTTACCACCAAAAACCTTACTCTACACCTGCTAATCTTTCTTAATTACATTCATAATTCCATAAAGCTCTTAAATTCAAATTGAGGGTGTTACAAGTGTCTTATGGAGTTATAACCATCGATGATCGGGGGAGTTTAAAGGATCATCGAGGTACGCGTTTCTTTCGTAGTTAGCACTCACATCTCAAGTCTACATCTCCTCGGCCAACCATCCACCTAGTCGGAAGCAAACAGGAGTACAGGACCTTTACCACGCGGGCACGACAGCTGTCTCACACATAAATGGTCCCTGACCAGGAGGCCCAGCCTCAATAATATCAATTCATAATAATCATGGCACACTGCCTTGCAGTGGCAAACACAATGCCCCGTTCCAGTCCCTCTCACTGTTCTCGATTTGCAATCTAGGGGGCGACAGTATTGTTGTAGAGCGGGCGCAGAACTTACCACGGTATTAGACCCAGTCCCCACCACGTTAGTGCACCACTTATGGAGTTCGTTCTGCCTACAACAATACTCTAGACTCCTTGATGTTTCACCGTCATCGTCCTCCCCTAATGCAATCTCGTCCTAAGTATCCGCAGATACTTATCGTTCCTTCCTCTCCACTACTTCGGGTTAACTCTCATAACTTACCGCGTTCGCTGTTAATATCTTTTAAAGTCTTTTATCTTCTTAATTGTCCTACCGGTCGGCTCACCCTTCGTGCATCCCTTCAGTGAGTCCCGACCACTATCTTTGCACTTTCAAAATCACGCATAGCTCAGAGCTGGGAGTTCCTCAATCGAATCACATCTCATTTCTCAAACTTAGTCACACTCTCATTGTTTTCTCCAAATCTTCCTCTTTACCATCCTTCTCACAATTTCAATTTCACCTTTCTCAAAACTTTTCAAATACTATTTCCAGAATCTTTACAAATCCTTCATTTTTACTAGCTTTCACCAAAATGCCACTTCACCAACTTTTCTCAAAAATATTGTTTCACAACATCCTCTCATAAAACTTCTTTTAAAAAGGTCGTTTCATAAAACTCCTTTGGAAAATATTGTTTTACAAGCTTCTTCAAAAATCCTTTTCCAAAACCTTTTTCCCAAAAGTTTCCATCTCAAAGACCTTTTCAAAAACTTTGGTTCACAAACCTTTTTCAAAAGTCATTTTCACAACTCAAAAATTTCTTTTCATAAATCTTCTTGAAAATTCCTTTTTCCAAAAGCTCTTTTTCAAAATACATTTTGTGCTGAGCACTAGCGGAGGAGCAAGCTCAACTCAACACTAATTCCCAGACTAAAACCAAGACGGAGGAGCTCGGCTCTACTTAGTCCATTTTTTATTTCAACAATTCACATTACTCTCCCCAGCTCTGGCTCGTTCTCAATCTCACTTTCAATTTCCTTTCCAGTCAGCTCTTATCTCTCTCTTTTCCACTCAATCTCTTATCTTTCCTTATCATTCTTTTCTTATTATCCCATCACTTTCCAATTTCATTTTTATTTTCTTCTTAAGGACATAACTATGTCCAACAGCCATTCAGCATACAATAAGCATCATAAATAACTAAATAAATAAATGAACAAACATGCTATCACACACCACATCACACAATAACGTTGTGGTCTTTGTCACCTTCATATAAGTGGCCACACAAAGCAAACAATTGCCACTTATACTACTAACGCCAACCACGAAGTTCCGATCTTTGAGATGATGCGGAACGTCCTAATAAATCACCTAGCTACCACGGTGTCTTAGGGAGGCTTCTCTCTCACCTGAGGTCCAGCTGTTGATTGTTTGTTCTTCTTCGAATCCATGTGTTGCCACTGCCAGCTGCACCCAACCCCTTTTCTATAGCATTCCTCACATTAAATAAAACACTTTACGTTATTAACTTTTTTGAGAAACCTTTTCTCTAGTTTGATACTTCTCTTTTTCTTTCGTTGGGAAAACTTTGAAAATAAAACTATTTTCGATCCGACTTTTTCTTGAATTAATTTCCACTTAAAACTTTACTCTAAATCATATGAAAATATTTTTTAACTGTAAAAAGGCAAGCCCAAGTAATTTTGGACAGCAAAACGGTTTTATAAAATTACCTTAATAAAACTTCCAAAAATATTGTAAAAACATTCTTTACTTCAAATAGCTTTTTAGCTTAAAATTAATACTTTGAAAATTCATGTTTTCATCATAAAACAATTTAGGACAGCCAAGCATACATCATGACATTCAAGCAAATCATGCCACATACAAGTGCAAATAACATTTAGGAATGCAAGTACTCATAAACCAAACAAAATCAGGTTTCAAACCAAATACATCAACATTTATTTCCATGTACATTTTATTTAAGTAATTAAGCTCTCTAAACCTATTTAAATTACTTAACCGAAATAAATCAAAGGAAAATAAATAAAACATCACAATTTAAATTACATGAATCAATTGGTTTTATTTTAACCATTTAGATCCCACTTTCTTTTAACCCTAACCGAAACACATAAGCACACACACACACATATGTATATTCATTCAAACACAACACTCACACATATATTCATTTCATAATTAATTTAATTTACTTATTTTCTTCATTTCTGGGTATAGGACCAAATAGGAAACACATGTTCATCATACAAGTCCAAGCAATTTATTTTAGTATAATTCCTTAAAATATGTTTATTCTTTTTAAATCATTTCATTGAAAAAGAGATCCTAGGTTAGCTAATATACATAGACCGAATATCATCAAGGTAAAGTAAGGTCAAATATTCATCATACATGCACATAGATTATGAACTAATGCAAGGATCTTTTTCAAAAACCTTATTTTCTTGTTCTCTTTGTAAAACCGTGGGTTTCACAACAATTTGGGAAAACAAAATTTTAATTTCTTAACACAATGAAATCAAGAATTATGTCATGGTCTTTATCTTTTTAAGACAAACACATGCATGCACCTACAATTTCTAGGTGAGATAATTTTCAACATGCATGTAAACAAAATGATGATCTAGTATGATTCCCTACTCTACCTAGACTTTGGCCGAATGATGTCATGAAAGAAAACAAAGCTTTATAATTTTGTATGTAAATCATAGATCATATTATGCAAGATTCAAAAGCATCATTTTACCCTTTTTAAAATTACCAACCGAATCATAATCATCACACACACACAAAATCTGGTTTCCACTTAAAATTATTTTCAAGGCTTGTTAAGCTTAATTTATTTTGAAAACCGTGGCACACATATAAGAAATCAAGGCTCAAACATACAAAATTTAAACTTCATGTTCTCTTAAAAATATCAAACATAGATTGAAACATGCAAAAGAAGATCAAGACAAAAACATGAACTTAAACTCAATTCCTCAAGCAAGCCGTGAAGAATTAATTTTTTTTGTAAGCATAGAAGTAACATCAAACCACTTAGACTAAATTAAAACATCAAGACCTAAATTTTCTACTCATGGTCGAATCATTTAGTCATGGATTTGGTAATTTATAAGTTCATTTATTCGTAAAAATTCAAAATCAAGACATAGAAAGGACATGCAAGGGAAAATAAGAACTATAAGGCCACAAAATCAACATGCATGAGAGAATCAACACAATATGTGAATGTTAAACACAATTTCAAACAAAATCGTGATGAAGAAAATTTACAAGTTAGAGATCAACATTTTTCACACCAACATTCAAGATCAAACATAAAAGTAACATGCAAAACATTTAAACCTCAAGAACATTCAAGAATAATTACAAGCATCACAAAAATAATTAGAGTCCATGATAAAATCCTTTACAACACGAAATGGTTCAATTAAACTCTTTCTACCTTAATTCCCTAACTTAAATCTTCAAATCTCTTCTTCTCCTCCTCTTGGGTTGCCTCTGTGACACCCTCAAAATAACCCAAGTAATTAATACAAATAAATGATATAACTTGAGTATATATGGACTTGCTTAATTATTAGAAAATACTGGATTTAAAATTTTTCTTTTTTAGCTTCTAAAAAGTCGGGTGCACAAACCAAAGCATAGGATATTTGGAGAATAGTTTACGTATTACTTTTAAAATCGAATTCGGCATTTACTTTGCTCAAAAGATAATTTCGCAAATCTTGGATGGCATTTTCTTTGAAGATAAATGTACTCTATTTTATATAAAGGAACTCAAGTATTGCCCTCTAGTTTTTGTCTAGCCAAGTGATACCATTTCCAAAATGTCATAGCCGAATTCTTTTAAATCAGTATCAGAGTAAGCGGAATTAACAGGACTATGTAATAAACTATAATATAAACATGGATCTTTTATATATATACCAAAAGATACGTAATACATAGTCCAGCGATAAAGACTCCAAAATCCCAGAACAAGTCCATAAGGCTATGTAAATATATGACATCGAAATAGACCATAACTCCAGAGTTTTCAAAAGGAATATCCCCATAACCACAGTATCAAAACCCCAAAGCTGGTCTCACAGCACTGGTAGCAGCAGTAGTAGTAGAAGTCTCCAAGAAGTAATAGCAATCATCGTTCAACATCATCATCAGCAGCAAATCTCCTCCACAGCAACCATCACACCGGATCCCTGATTCTCATCATTTACCTTATGCATGTACTTAGGAATTATCGCCTCTCCATTGACTTCCGATAGATTAAACGACAGGCTCGCTTCCGCTCTCGTATTCGACAGGATTCTCCTTGATCATATTTGAAGGAGTATTTACCCTACCACTGGGTACAAGGTCTGATGAAAACGTGACCTTAATAGAACTCCTTAAAATAGACAGGGAAGTCTCCTCTCGAATGGCTTTAAAAGAAAAGGAGTATGAGCGGGTAGGTTCGAATTGAAAACTGTTATACAAGCGAGCTAGTCGAGTGGGAGATGATACATGGTAAGTATAAAAAGTAGATACATGCATAGCGTATATGATGGGAATCCTAAACCTACGAGGATGTGACCAAACCAGTGGATTAGGGTGATCGAAGGTAACCACTATCTCACCCTCATACACTACTCGGCAATCCTCGCAGATCCATATGCCACTAAGAAGTTGACGGATCTCGGTGCAAGCGATGTAACTTGTCATCACCTACAAGGGCATAGGGGTAAGCAAATCTATACAAATAATCAATAGAGCTTAAATATTGAAGTAACATGATTATGCACAGAAAATCCCAAAACAGTTAACAGCCATAGTTAACATTTAGAAAACACTTAATGCAAATAAGATGTTCATACTCATTCTTAATATCCAGCCTTAACTAAATTAAGGGTAAATGGCATGATGCCTGACATTCTTCTTTTTCTGAGATTCTCCGTCTAATGACCTCACAGACTTCGATCCAATACACAATGCATTCCCAGATCACAAATACGTTACCAAAACGTATGGCATACTAGCTCGGGAGTGATAAAAACGTCACACCACCTGGTGAACGTCACGTCGCCCAAGGACGTAAACCTATCACTTATCAATCATACCATGGGTGTGATAAAAAACGTCACCACATCTGATGAACGTCACGTCGCCTAAGGACGTAAACCTTATCACTTGTGATACACAACAGAGGTGATAAACAACGTTACCATGTCTGATGAACGTCACGTTTCCCAAAACGTAAACCTTACCACTTGTGTGCATCACACCCTTCTCAACAAACAACGGGTGTGGTAAAAAACGTCACCACCTCTGATGAACGTCACGTCGCCTACGGACGTAAACCATACCACTTGTGTGCAACACACCGTTGAAACATCCAATCAATAGTATACCACATACTGCCCACATTATCCACCTTAATGTGTCATCGAGCTAGTAGCAACTTTTAACAATTCCAGAGGTCCTACTCATGTCATCAGAACATGAGTAAACAATCCAGCACTCAAGCTCTTAACTTAAGGAAATTGATTGGTCTACCTCAATTGATAATACATAACGTGCCACCCGAGCAACGTTATGACGTGCCACCCGAGCCACGTCCCATCATCCAAAAGGAAAAATCATCTCATAAATCAATTTCCTTTAAGTCTTAGATCGATTGGATTATTGTCATTTAAGTATTAACCAAATGTTCTAGGTTTGGAAATGATATCTCAAGGTAAAACTACTCGAGTGTGCTTCATTTTCCAGAAATTCATGTTTCAGTTTTCACCAAAATACTCGAGTGTTTTACATAGTCACTCGAATGTTCCTCATTTGTTACCAAATTACTCGAGTGCTCCTCGGGATACTCGAGTGTTCTTGAGTTTTCCAGAAAATCCAATTTTTCAAAACAGGCAAAATACTCGAGTATCACCCATAATACTCGAGTGTTTGCAGACAGTTAACACTATAATTTGCAATTTAACATACCATATCCAATTCTAGCCAATTCTAATCCAATCCAATGATCAACAGAGCTTACATTATACATATTAAACATGTTCCAACACAAAAACAACAACTTATTACACTGAATCGAATCTGAGCAACAATTTTGAATAAAAACACATTTTAAACAACTTAACATACCAAATTCAGTTCCACACACTTTTGACATGAAAACAACTTGCATATAGCTCACATGCAACATATAGAACTTGCTCAGACCAATTTTAGAATGCAGGTTGGTCTCCAAACCAATTTCCCTATTCAAACTAAGCCCTTAGAGCCTCTTGGTGGCTCTCTAATATCATACATGCAATTTAAACTCTATCTAGTGAATAGAAAGCTTCCCCCTTACCTCTTAGATGTGAATCAACAGAGGCTTCACCCCAAACTTAGCTTCCAAGTCGAATTCCCCAAAATCCACACTGAAACAGAGTAGTTTCAGCAGAGCACCAAGATTGAATTGGTTGATGCATGAAACAGCCATAAAAATTGGGGAAATTAGTCTCTATATAATCTCTACAATTCGCACAAGCTAAAGAAACAAGATTCACATGAGGAGGTTACCTGAGCTTACCAAAATCAAGCTCCAAAGTAAGCTCCAGGATCCTGATGCAGCAAACAGACCCCAACTTCTAAGCCTCGATTCTTCCAATCTACTCACTCTCAGCTCACAATCTTGGTGTCTATACAAAGCTCGAGATGTGAGCTTTGTATTGGTGTATGACTTGTGGTTCGAATCAACCCAGAGAGGGAGAATCGATTGAATCAATTCGGAAACCCTAACACACACAATACTTCACGAATTTGAGCAAAAGGGTTGATTGATTCATCAACCATGGCTTAAATAGCCATCCATGAAGCTCATGCACAACGACACGAGTCCAAGGGCATGTTGCTGAGTTGCAATCGTGTCAACTCGTGAGGTATTCCGAGTGGTGACTCAGCAAACGCACTCACGAGTGCAACTCTGATCAAAATACTCGAGTATTCCCAGAAACACTCGAGTGTTTTGACCAGTTTTTCAAAAATAATGATTTTATTTTCTTTCCCATCAAAACCTTTCTAAAATTGCCTCAAGGTCCCCCAAACAGGGACTAATGTGACAATATTTATTTTTCTCATATTAAAATTCTCTAATATCTTCTTTCATAATAAATTACATGAAATCGAGACTAAAAATAATCAATTATAAATAAACTTTATAATTAATATTTGATTAATCAGGGGTTGAAAATCAGGGATGTTACAGCCTCGGTGTCCCTCTTCTCCTAGGTTTGATGGGGTCTTCTTTTGATATTTGGTGAAGAAGGTGGTTAAGAAAAAGGATTGAAGAAGTTTGGGTTAAAGATTTTGGGGTTTTCACTCTTCTTTCTCTCATTTCTTCCTTACGGGTTCACTCTCTCTTTCTAAGTCTTCAAAAGCTTGATGGTGCTCTTGAAGGGAAATGTGTTTGTGTTGGTGTGGGAAAGGAAGTGAATGAAAGGAATGAAATATGAGCCAAAGGCAACACATACACTCACACGGTTTTGAGGGCAAGAACAAGGGGTGGAATTTTCCCATTTTAGCCTTGGTTTAAGGTGTGAAAGAAGGGCAAATCGGTCCAGCCCAATTGTTGCATGGCTTGGGTCAAATCGTGGGAGACATGGAGGAAGGAAAGTCCTCTTAGGCTCCATGAGTCACTTACCCTACTTCTCCTCCTATTTTCTTTTTAAATTTTATTTTCTTAATGCTTAAGGATCAATGTACTCTCCTTGGTTCCTCTACCCTTCTACTTGGCCGCACCATACACACACATGCACATATAATTTTAATTTCATCAACACATATCATACATGCATGCACTTAACATATATCTAAGCATACACACATTCACACACCTAGTCATGCACATAATTAACACTTTGATGGCATCATGTTCATACGGCTCACACACATATCATACATCACACATTGCTCATCCACACGTATACACATTTTTATTCACATGCATTCACACATAAATTTTAAATCTTCACAAAATAAATCGCAACATTTTTATAAAATCATTAAGCATATAATCTTTCTCAAAACCAAATTTCTAAATGTTCAACATTGTCTCAAGAAATCATCACTTTAAAATCATTCATTATCTTAAAACGTGAATTTTTAAGAAAATCATTTAAGAAAATATCTTTTCAAATTGCTTTTCTAAGAAAATAATTTCTTTAGTGTTTTACTTTAATATGAGGAATTTATGGGGTGTTACAAACACACAGAGGAAGAATCGAAGGATTGAACTCAGAAACCCTAGGACATACAAACCTTCAACAAATTGGCCAAATGCCTCTCAATTCGGTGTTGATTGGCTTTTATAGACATTGGACGAGCTCATGCACATCGACACGATGATCATGGACATGGTTGAAGAGTGATTTCGTATCAACACAACGAAATCGTTGATGGTGACTCACCAAATGCACTAACTCGTGCAACTCTGTCCAAAATACTCGAGTAGTCAAGAAAATACTCGAGTGTTTTGACCAGTTTTTGAAAAATAATAATTTTATTTATTTTCCCTCCAAAACCTTTTCTATAATTGCTTCTAGGTCCCAACTCAGGGACTAATGTGCAAAATGCTTATTTTATGCATAATTATACTTAATAAATAAATTCACACACATTCCCTAAATGCATAAATACAGATTTTAATCGAAGATTAAGAATGGAAATAATTAATTATAATAAACTTTATAATTAACATTTCATTAATCAGGGATTAAAATTTTGGGGTGTTACAGAAACATTTTGTAAAAATCATTCGTTTTAATTGTTTCGATTCGTTTCTTTCGAGAATCTTTCAAGGTTTCTTTAACACCTATTCAACCCCCCTTCTAGGTGTTCTCCTAGTGTCTCTTAGTTATTTCACCCACCTATTGTAGTTTTTACAGTTTTCACATGTATTCATCCCAAAAGTTCAACCCTCTTCTTGCCTTCTCTAGAAACTTCATGAACCATCTCCAAAAACCCATCAAATTTCCATCTTTAATCAATTAGTTTCCACCTTCCTTCATTCATATACACTTAAAGGCCTTCTTCCTTCTCCAAATCTCTCCTCAAATCTCCATTTAACTTTCAATCCTCAATCAAACACACTTCTCTAATTCTCCATCACATAGTGTTTCTTATAAATAAGTTGAAGGAATGAAGTTTAACTGCAAGAAACCAGAAAGGATGGCTTAGAGTAAGAAGAGAACCAAGAGGATTGTTACCAAGCTTCAAGTGAAGCTTTCTCCCTTCAAATCTCCCTCTCTAAATCCTCTTTCTCTTTAATCCAAGGTAAGGAGGAGTTATTTCTTTATTATTTAAGCTTAAGAATTAGGGAAATTTGTAATAGAAATTGTATTAAAAGAAATAACCTAACTTTTGATATAGTAATTGAGTTTAGGTAACAATAATAAAAATTGTTATATTCTAAAATTGCTTATTAAACTTTAGGTTAGTGGATTTGGTTGGATATATGTTTATGTAGGCTTGAATAATAATATGTTATTGATTGTGACAATTGTTTGTGTTTGTAATTGAATGTATATGTTATTGTAATTATGATTATAAATCATTGATAAAAGAATTACTGTAAGTGTAAATTAAAGGATATGAATAGAAAATTTATTTTGAATCTATTACTACTATATATATATATATTTAAATTTCATGCAAGGAAAATGTTTATTATTATGCCTCAATGATTGTTTGTTGAATAAACTATAGTTGATGCATTCATACAAATGGATGAATATATAACTAGTTATAAAATGTTGGCTTATATTAGTACTAGTTAATGGCCCAATAAAATAAATGTATGAAAGTATAAAAGCTAGTATTTAATTAGAAGTGAAAGCTTTGAAAGAATGTTAATGAAATAAATAAAACAAGTAAAAGAATTATATTATGTTTTTTAAACCAATGATAATGTATGACTAAAGCGAAGTATTCATGTTCTTTTCAGTTTTTATTATGAATTCCTTTAATTCTTTAGCTTAAATTATGAAGAAAAAATCTCACTCCTTGTGATTTAACATTTTAGGTAATCTTCGAAGGAGCAAGGAATCAGAGATTCACAACGGCAAAGGCAAAGGAAAAACCATTGTATCTAAGTATTGTTCTAATGCCATGTTGTAAATCCCAATAAACGACTCAATTTGTTTAACTTATTCTTTTGTAAACAAAGGATGAAATATAATCATATATTGTAAAAAAAAAATTTATAATAAGTTGGGATGTTACACTCTTTACTTTATAAGATTTAATATACATGGATTTGAGTATGAAAATAAAAAAATGAACATGCACCTATGTTGAAGGGTCATACGGTTTTGCCCTTGTTCATGCCCAAATAATTTTTTTTCATTTTAATAAATTGATTTGTGTTTAGAATGAAGAAATAAGGATTGATTTGCATTAATCTTGAAATATATGTTATTGTGTGGATTTTATTTTGCAAAAAATGTTCTATTTTTCTCTATGCATGTCACGGCCTAAGAAAGAAAATGAGGGAAATGATTTTTGTCTTTGATGCATGTTATTGATTGATAAACCTTTGTTATTTTCTTGGCTTATTTTTCGATTTTTATGAGAAATAAATAAATGGATTAATTTTGTCTTGGTTTGGTTGTTGTTGATGCCATACAGTTTTGGCCAAGGGAGTATGATTGTGTTAGATTAATTTGAAATTGTGTGTTCTTTGATTATGAGGTTCAGCCAAGCATGAGAAAATGCTTAAATGATTTTTGTTTATTGAAAATGAAATTGTACATGAATGCTTTGAAGTGATTAATTTGTTTGAGTCTTTGATAATTGTAATTTTTCGCTTATTTTTCTTTTCTAGATTCCGTCCCTTTAAGTTTAATTATGTAGACATGAAAACTTAATTGTTTTTGAATTGATTATGTGTTATATATTTGATTCAGAGTTAGTTAAGTGATTATATGTTAAATTTTGATTGGAAAAATGTTTGTTTAAATGCTTTTAGGGAGTGTTAGAAAATAAGTTGATCTTGGTTCCCTTTGATACATGATTCGGTCTTAGCATAATCATGAGGGAAGAAATTTATTTTGTTAAATGCTAAGTGTTATTTGAAGTGTGTATGATTTGTGTGAACATAAAAATTAAAGAGTTAGTGTTTGTAACACCCCAAAATTTTAATCCCCGATTAATGAAATGTTAATTATAAAATTTATTATAATTAATTATTTATATTTTAATCCTTGATTAAAATTTTGTCTTATGTATTTAGGAGATGTGTTTGCATTTATTTAATAAGTATAATTATGCATAAAATAAGCGTTTTGCATATTAGTCCCTGAGTTGGGACCTAGAAGCAAATATAGGAAAGGTTTTGGAGGGAAAATAAATAAAATTATTATTTTTCAAAAACTGGACAAAACACTCGAGTATTTTCTCAACTACTCGAGTATTCTGGACAGCGTTGCACGAGTTAGTGCGTTTGGTGAGTCACCACCACCGATTCCCCTTCGTTGACACGAAATCACCTCTCAAACACGTCTCCCATCGTCGTGTCGTTGTGCATGAACGTCCTCCCTGTCTATTTAAGCCATTCATCAACGAGATTGAAGGTTTTGTTGATGAAATTGTGAAGTTTGCATGAGCTAGGGTTCTTGATTTGCTTCCTTCGATTCTCCCTCTGTGCTCTGATTCAAACCACAAACTATACACCAATACAAAGCTCACATCTCGAGCTTTGTATAGAGAGAAAAATCGTGAGCTGAGAGTGTGTGTGGTGGAAGATTTGGAGCTCGAAAGTTGGAGCTTGTTGCTGTCAAACTTGTTCCTGGAGCCCACTTCGAATTCAATTTTTGGTAAGCTCACGAGTCCTTTGAGTCTCAATTCAATTTCTCTAGTTAGTATGTGTTGCCTAGAGTCTAGAGAAACTAATTTCCCCAATTCTTATTGCTGTGGAGCTTCTTCTTTCAAATTCTCTTGTTGAGTTACGTTTAAGAGGTAAGGGGAAGTTGTTTTATGCACTAGATAGAGTTTAAATTCCATTATTTTCATTAGAGAGCCACCAAGAGGCTCTAAGGGCTTAGATTGAATAGGAACTTTGGTTTGGAGACCAACTCATGCTCTATGGTTGTTTGGAGCAAGTTTTATAAGGTGTATGCAAGCTGTATTGAGTCTCATTGCACAAGTTTGTTGAGTATTTTGCAATTTGAGGTGTTAAGTTGTGAAATTGTATGTTTTATGCATTAACAATCGATTCTCTGTCAAATCTGTAATTTGATATGTGCTAAGTGTTGTAACATGTTTAATATATGGTATATGAACTCTGTTGATCATTGGATTGGACTAAAAATGATTAGAATTGAAAATGGTATGTTAAAACCAAGCTTCCAGTCTGTTTTGTTAGAAAAGACTCGAGTACTTGGCTTGATACTCGAGTAAAGTTATGATAAACCAGTGTATTTTGTGTTAAAACACTCGAGTATCGGGCCCAGGACTCGAGTAAACGCTGATTCATGGGGATCTCTTAAGGTAAACCACTCGAGTAATGCAGGGGTCACTCGAGTGTTCTGGAATTGATGAAGAAGACTCGAGTAACTCATGAACTACTCGAGTATTTTTATGAAGCTGAAACCCAAATCCCCAGAAAGACATGAACACTCGAGTATCCTGAAGAATATTCGAGTAATCTGGAAATAAATGAAGGACACTCGAGTATTCTGAAGAACACTCGAGTAGTTCACCCAGAATATTAAAAATATCATTTTTAATTCTGAATCAAGTGGTTAATGATAATCCAAGGGATCTGAACTTAAAAAAGAAATTGATTGATGATATGATGATTTCATTTGAATACTGATACGTTGCTCGGGAAGCACGTAATGTGTTAATAAAAGAAAAATACATCAATCAATTCCTTTTAACCCAAGATAACGCATTCATTCTAGAGTTCGGATGTTAGATCGTATTCATGTTCTTGTAACATGAGGAGGGCCTCCGGGAGTGCCAACTGACGGCTCGCTTGATGACACATTATGGTGGACGACGTGGTCGGCTTAGTGAGATGCCGATATGATTATACCGTTTGGATGACGGGCCGTTTGGATGACGGGACGTGCTCGGGTGGCATGGATTCCTAGCTTGTCGTGTACATTCTTGGCGAATGTACGAATGTTGTACACCTAGGAGTACAACGCACTGTTGAGTGCTGGGAAGTAAAGGATGGACGTCAGAGAGTGACATAGAATGATGGAGTTAGGCCTGAGAGCTAGATTCATACATTATGCCACTCATCTAACAATAATGTTGATAAATGAAATAAGTATGAGCATCCTACTTGCATTAAATATTTGCTATGTGCTAAATGTGGTTGTTGGTAATTGTTGCATATTTACACATTCATATTGTACATATATTTATGCTCTATTGATTATGTGTATAGAATTGCTTACCCCTACGCCCTTGTAGGTGATGTCACGTTACATCGCTTGCATCGAGATCCGACCACTTCCTAGTGGCATATGGATCTACGAGGACCATCGTGCGGTGTTCGAGGGGGAGGTAGAGGTCACCTTCTACCACCCAAACCCGCTGATTCGATTTCGTCCTCGTAGGTTTAGGATTCCCATCATATACACTATGCACGTACCACCTTTTTACACATATCATGGACCACCTCCCACACGACCAGCTCGCTCTTATCACAGTTTCCGTTTTCGACCTACCCGCTCACACCCTTTTTCTTCGAGAGTTGTCCGCGAGGAGACTCCCCCTTCTGATCCGAGGAGCCCGGTTAGGGTCTCACCATCTCCTGACCCTGTACCCAGTGGTAGGGTACACTCTCCATCGGATGAGATCGAGGAGGATCCCATGGAGGACGAGAGCGGAGGCGAGCCTGTCGTTCATTCCACCGGGAGTCAGTGGAGGAATGATGATCCCTAGGTATGTGTATAAGGTATGTGATTAGGATCAGGGGATCCGATGTGGGGATGCCGTGGAGGAGATTCTGCTGCTGCTGCTGCTGTTGATGATGATGTTTTCTTTTGCTACCTGGAGACTGCTACTACTATCACTACTACTACTACTACTGTTGCCAGATCTATGAGACCACCTCTAGAGTCTATATTTTTGAGTTGTATATTTTGTAGATATACTTTTGAGAACTCTAGGGTTATGGTTTTATTTTGGGCATAGATCTTTTATGGACTTGTATTATGGATCTTGGAGTTATGACTATGGGACTATGTACTTCATGACTTATTTACGTATCTATATGGGAATTATGTTTATATTATAAGTAGGCATAGTTCCACTAATTCCGCTTACTCTGATTTAATCTATTTAAAGAATTCAGCTACAAAATAATTAAATGGTAACAGTTTTATAAAACGAAAGAAAAGATGGCATCGCTTACTTTCTGTCATATAAATATGATTTCAAATACGAATGCTATCCAGCTTGTGAAAAGGTTTTAGAAAATGCTGAATTCAACACAATTGTTTAAAATGATATAGAACTTCTTCTCCAAGAATTCCATGTTTGGGTTTGTGCACCCGCCTAAGAAAAGAAAATTTTATTTCTATATTTTTCTTATATAATCACAAGTCCATATATTTTACCAAGTAATACTCAACTATTGTAATATTTACTTGGGTGGGGAAAGGGTGTCATAGTGTTGTTGTTTATTTTCGGTTTAAGTGTTTAGTTTAGGACCAAGTTGATTTATTCTAAGTGTTGTTGCTTGATGATTAATTTGGTTATGGGTCTACTTACTTAAATTAATTTAATGTTAAAGGAACATGAGTTACTTGACTATGTGATTTGATTTGTTAAAGTGTTGTTTGTCGTTTAATTGTTTAAGTGATGTTTGAAAGGTACTTGGTTACGTGACTAGCTTTTGGAAAATTAATTGATTATGGATTGATTTAGTTTGATTTAATTGAAATTATTGGGTATGTGTAGTGGCTTCCCAAGCTTTGTGTAGTGTTGGTTTTATACCAAAATGCTATATGAATAAAAATGTGACTTTACAGTATTTTCGGGTTTCTAAAAAGTGATTTATGGACTTAATCCTTTGCTGTCCAAATTTTATTTAATATGTTTTCAATTTTAAAAATGTGTTCAAGTGATTTAAAGCTTAAGTTTCAAGTGGCATTTGATTTAGGAAAAAGTTGGTTTGAAAAAGTTGAGTTTTTCGGTGTTTTCAGATTTGAATAGGTTGCTGTCCAAGGCGGACCAGCAGCTAATTGATTTGTTTAAATTTTATTTGATAATTGTTCTCGAAGTGTTTTGACGTATTTAAGCTATTGTTTTTAGGATTGGCAGCAATCACCCAAGAGCGGGGTGAATTGGGTGTTTACAAAAACAATGGAAAATGATTGATTCAAATACGTTCTTATAAAGATTTAAGAGATTTTACTTAGTGGAAGACTTAAAGAACGATTGAATATGTTTTAAGCGCAATCGAAACAATATATTTATATTAATATCGGAAAACTATTATTCACGAGATTGAATAAATTAACAACACAAAAACGCAATACTCGCGCTAGATAATTTAAAACAAGAAAATATATTTTACTTTGCTAAAATATGATTAACACACAATAGAAACGTGAAATGAAAAGAGATAAGGGATAGAAAATTTGTGCATTGTTGTTTTTATACTGGTTCAGCCTTTCCAGCGAAAGACCTACATCCAGTTCCCAAGCAACCCGCTTGAGCTTTTCTTCAATAACTGAAACAGGGACAACCAGCCCCAAATACAAGCAAAGAGCGCCCCGCACGCTACTAGGAACCTCCGTTAGCTAGGGACCTAAATACAAACAACTAGGAAGACCCTTCCTAAATTTCCCAGATAGCCTAACTATTAGGTGCCCCACCGTTCGTCTAGCACTACCCAAACACACGGGTTTTCTCACCCTACGAACGTGACACACGTTTACACTAAGGGATAACACTCCATAAACACTAAGGGTAACACTCCGCTTATAGATAAAGGTTTACAAGAGAAATTTGGTGCAACAACCAATAATGCTCTCTAGATTAGAGCGGATACAACAATGAAAGTCCTATAACAACTCTTAGCACTAAGGCACACTCAAGGTTTTTGTTCTTTTAGAAATGAGAGAAGAAGAAGAGTATGATGATGATTTTTCTCCAAAAGGATTTTCAAAAAGATGAAGCAAATGAATTCTATTGGAGAATAATGAATAGCCTTTTTTAAAAAAATGTAGAAGAAGGGTTTTTAAAATCAGAAACGTGATCAATCAATTAAGGAAATAAATCATTTTGAGAATCAAATTGATTTCAGCACATTTTTCAAAATTTGAAAATGAGTAATCGATTACTTGGGAAAGGGACCTGCTCTCTGGTTTTGATTTTCAAAAATTGCAGCATCAGTAATTGATTACTTTGGTCTGGGTAATCGATTACCAACTCACTGAATTTCAAAGAAAGATTACAGCATCAAAGATAATCGATTATTATCTTCAAGTAATCGATTACTTACACTCAAGTGACCAGCCCAAGAGAGTAATCCATTACAGGAAGCTAAGTAATCCATTACATACTCTCAGGTTACAAAATTTGCATAAGGTAATCGATTATTCCAAAGGACTAATCGATTACTCTGGCTTAAAAATAGATTTTCATGAAAAGCTTGTAACCAGAGGTTTTCGTAAAAGGTTTTCGCAAAACACTTTTCCAGGAGCAAAGATATATATAAAATAAATCTTCTTCTAGTTTTTAAAAGAAAAGCATCATCATCTTATCTTAGCAATAATAAAATTTACTTGAGTGCCTCAGACTAATAGTTGTTTTACATAATGTACTAAACCCTAAAAGGTCGAATACTACAAGCACACACAACTTCATGACATTACTCATGTACCTGTATAACATAATTATATTCATGTTGTCATCATCAAAATATCATCACGGGGAACATGATTCTCAACAATTGTGTTGCTTTGAAATAAATTGAGAAAAAGAATTGTGTTTTTGTTTTAACCAAAAGGATTTAATTTAAGTCTTGAGATTTCATAAGAGTAATTATAAATAAGAATTTGATTTGGAATTTTATATTAATGTGTTATGTTTAACGTGAGGGATTAAAGGTATCAACATAAATCGCGGAAGGGAAGGTCAAAGCTTTGTGGATCCTTTAAGAGTTTCTGCTTTCAATCAAAGTGAGAATAAGATCTTATCTGGAATGTTATGTCATGTTGGTTTGATTTATAGTTTCGATTGTTTTAAATCGGAACTGTGATCTAAACGGTTAAGTAGTGTCAGGGCAACCTATTTGTGTGTCTAGCTCTCATACGAAAGACTAAGGTCACTACCTTGCATATGTGATGATGATGTGTGGTTTGTTATGTTCATATGATAACATGATTATGTTATGCTTATTCATGCATGATACTTGTTCCATTTTATTTTAACTAATGTGAAGAAAGCTTATGATTTGTAAGGCATCTTTAATGTTCTGATCCTAAAGAGTTGGTTTAAATAAAGAGATGTTGAAAGAAATTAAAGTTATGTGAAAGAATAAGAGGACCACGAGATAATGATTTGTTGTGGATGCCCTGTGTTGTGAAAGATGGATCTCCCCGATGTGCACGGTGGTCTTAACATGCTTGCCAGGTTGAGGATGGTGCTAGCCTTGTGAGCTGTATGTCGTGGTTTTGAGCCCTTGATTTTGTTGAGCAAGTTTTGATGGGAATGTTAATGTGAATATTTTAATTAGAGGTCGAGGTTCACTGAAGGGATGAACAAGAGTGAATTGGCCAACACTTAGGATTAATAAAACTTTAATAAAACATTAAAAGACATTGACTAATGCGGTGAGTTGAGTGTGAAGTAGCGGAGAGGAAGATACCCTGTTTATCTGTGGATACTCAGGTGTGTAATTGCGATAGGGGAGAGTGATGACGGTGAAACGTCAAGAAACCTCGAGTGCTTTTCTAGGCGGAACTAGTCTACATGTGATCGAGGATTAATACCCAGGGGATCGTAGCGTGTTCTGCACCGCGAACTAGAAAAGTACTGTCGCCCCCTTGATCAAATTCGAAACGGTGAGAGGTAACCTGAACGAGGCTGGCTGTCGAATGGTATTGGGCCCCGATTGAAATAATGAATAATGTGATTAGTGATTATGATTATGATGATGATTTCTCGACAGTTGGACCAGCGTGGGTTAAGGTTCATGTACGTTCCGTTTGCTTCCGATTAGGCTTGGGAGGATATGGAGGAGATGTAGACGTGTGAGCTAACTAAATTACCTTTCGTCCCAATGATGCTCTGTTTCCCCACATCATTGGTGGACTCGAATTAATAAGACATAATGTAAGAGATAAAAGGATAATTGTTTATAATGATTCAAGACTTGGATAATGCGTTGGTTATGAAAGTCTATGTTGTGATTAATTGATGATGATGATGATGATCATGCATACATTCATATGTGCTTTTATCTTGTTCTTGTATATTGCTTTAAGATATGTTTTGTGGTACGTCTGCCTTGTCGACGCGATATACGTCCGGAAAAGCTTATTTTTTCTCCTATCTCTATTGTTTCTCTTTGTTATTCGTGGATGACGCAACGGGCAGATGGTGTACCGCATAGAGATTCAAATGTGGCCCCTAGCGGGGGGAGTGTGGGAAGTCACCCGTGACGGCTGGATTGGAGAGGCAATGTTCGGTTGGAGATAAAGGACTTGGAGCATAGATTGAGAGTAGCTAGGAGTGATCTGCACATTGGTAGCATCACTCTGAGGGATTGTATGGATGGAGGACCTCGGCATTACCATGCGTAGCCTGCAGAGCCTGCACCGCTTGCTGTGGTGGAGCCTGAGGATGATGAGGAGTTTGAGTCTGAGACCTGCTGTTGAGCCAGACGAGGAGTATGTTCCGGTGGAAGATTCCAACTCTGAATCTGATCTAGTTGGTGGATCGTAGGATGTGTCTCTTAGGTGTTGCTGCTGTTAGGTGTTGTTGTTTTGGGCTTTATTAGTGGGTCTTATTTCTAACTGAGGATGCCATACTCCTAATTACTGATGATGTAGCTTTTTGATGTTTTGATGTATTTTGGGGAGTACAAGTTTGTAACTCTTTTATTTCTGCTTTTTTTGAATTAGTACCAAACTTATGTATGTATGTGGTACTGATGGGATTTGACAGGTGATATTTTAAAAGTATGAATCCAGTATTTTGTGGTGATGTTGTGGTTGTTTAGTAACAGCTCGAATTTGTGAACGATGAACGACAATGATATCTTTTTGAAAATAAATGAATAACGCTATCTTTTTGTAAATAAATAAATAATGATAATAATCTTTTGTAAATAAATAAAATGAACCAAGGTGTCATTTACATAAATGTTTTGTTTTTTTTTTAAAAAAAATTTACTCTCGTTTTTACTAAGTTTTAAAATATAAATAAATGAACGTTTTCGGATAAACAAAAATCAAGATGTTACATTTATTGGTATCATAGCTATGTTTATCCTCAGTGGCCTTAAGCATAGCCTTATATGCTTTCCTTGTGTGATATCTGATGGTGTGGTAGTGTGTTTGTGTGTGCGCGTGTGTGTATCCTGAGTTTTCATGTTTATCTGAAGGAGAAGATGGCTCGTGGGTGACCTCGTGGCTCTGGTCAAGGGAATGCTAGTGGGGCAGCTAATGTTCCCAACCCTGTAGCTTTGATGGTTCAGATCACTGCTGTAATGACTGGGGTGAAAAACAATTTGCAAGCTCTGCATCAACAAGCTCAGTAGAATATCAACAATCAGAATCAGCCTCAGAATATGGAATCACAGGGAATTCAGGAATTGGATGAATTCTGTCGTCGTAATCCGAGGGAGTTTGTTGGTGGTTTTGCACCAGATGTGGCCCGTGGATGGATTGAGAACCTGGAATGGATTTTTGAAGCAATGGGACAATGTGAGGATGCCTAGAAGGTGTCTTATGTTGGGTATATGTTGACAAAGGAGGCTTCAGCTTGGTGGAAAATGACTAAGCAAGTCATGGTGAACGCTGGAGAAGAGATCAATTGGGAGTCTTTTAAGGGGAGATTTCTGGAGAAGTACTCTCTGGAAGATGTAAGCACTGAGAAGGAGATGGAATTTTTGAAGCTGGTGCAAGGGAACCTGTCAGTTGGGGAGTATGCGGCTAAATTTGAGGATTTAGCCCAGTACGTGCCTCAGTATGCTAATGGGGAGAATGAAAGGTCTATGTGTGCGAAGTTCAAGGATGGTTTGAAGGTTGAGATCTAGTTGGCCTTTTCGCAATTGGAGATCAATGAGTTTGCAACTTTGGTTAACAAGTGTAGAATGTATGAAGGAGGATTGAAAGCTAAGGCTGTGACGGATAAGGTGGCAAGTCCGTTGGCAAGTGGTGGACCAATTCGGAATCATCCGTATCATGGGAATTCTGGTGGAAGGTTTAGAACACCTGGATCGTATCCTCGTTCTGGAGGAGGAAGGGATCGTAAAATTGGAGGAAGTGGATCGCCAGGAAGTGGAAGTGGCAGTTTCAATCGAAATGGTGGAAGAGGTGGCGGTTTTCGTCCTGGAAACCGAGTAGGTGGTGTAACACCTTAATTAATAATACCCTTAATACACCTTTGGAATTTTTTAACCTACAAATTTTCTTTTTAAAACTCTTTAACTTATAAAACCTCCGTGAAGTTTGACGGAGTTTCCTTTGTTTTAAGGATATTCCCAAAATAACGTTTTCCTGTAACCTGTTTGATTTGGGTCTAATATATGATGTTTTGAGCATGATTTAGACTCCCTTTTACTATGGATTTCGCTTGTTTCTCTTGTAAATTTAGGACTTTTTGTATAGTTTTTAGGAAGTTAGGTAATTTAGAATCCTTTGAACGTTTTGATCCATTTTGGGTTTGTATTAGGTACTTTCGGAGCTTAAATTAAGAAAATAAATATGGAGGATGAAAAGACCTTGAAAATGGCGCAAGAACGGAGTGAAACTGAGCCGGAGTAGGTGACGCACGCCCAGGCGCACAGGCCCGCACACCCAGGCGCGCAAAATGCGAGAAAGTGACACTGTTCGCTGTTTTGACATAGCTTGAGCTACTCTTATCCAAATGAGGCAATTTTGGTATCATTTTAAAGCTAAGCAAAAGATCTACAACTTTCCCAGAAATATCCTTGCTCAAATGCGTCCATCTTTGGGGTCAAAATCAGTGCCGAAGTTGCTGTCAGACACATATATGGGATTCTAGAAGGATTTTAATGATAAATTCTATTTGTAAATAAGATTCTTAAAGATTAGTTTATTTTAATAGAATCTTATCATATCCTATCAATTGGGATTAGTTTTAGACTTTAAATATAGGTTTTTCCATTAGGTTTGGTAGACTTTTCGGAGCAAAATAAGAGATTAGAATAGAATTTAGGATTAGAGAAGAGAGGTTGTTATGCAATTGAAAGCAAGGAGGCAAGGCACAAGGATTGGAGATCAACATTGCTGGAGGGATCCACTTGATGATTGAAGATCTCTTGGGGGTAAATTGATTATTGTCTATGATGATTTGTTTTTCCCATTCCTTGTATTTCTTCTTCCAATATTTATAATTGAACCTCTTGTTAGGAATAAGGTGGATTTGTATGGATCTTAATTTGGCTATTTATTCATGAATTGATGTTTTTCCTTTTTAATCAATTGCTTGGTTGTGTTTTAATTACAATTCATAGTATTGATCACTTTATGTTTTGCTTTGGTAATCTGAACCTTAATTGGAAAATTAGGATTAAGATTAGGCCTTTCAACCAAACAATATAATTATTCAACTCGTAGGGATACTTTTGGGTAATTGTATAACTTTTATAAATTTTACTCACTTAAGGGATTAAGGGGTAAAGTTTAGTAAGAAACATAATTGCCATGAGGGATCTAGCTCTTATTGTTTCTGGAGTGTTTGATTTATTGGAAAACATATTTTCATAATTAATAACCTGATCCTACAATGAAACCAAGTTCCTAACCTTTCCCATATTTGCTTCTAAATCCTTTTAAGTTTCTGAATTGTTTCATTCCTTTAATTCTACATTCCTATCTCTAAACTCTAAACCAATACAAGTTTCCCATAGTAATCGCAATTAGGTGAAAGAAATTAGAAACAATTTGCAATCCCCGAGTGGAACGATAATTTTACTTACTCTTTATTACTTGTGCGATCGGTACACTTGCCGAATTGCCAACAAGTTTTTGGCATCGTTGCCGGGCATTGAAATTCGATTCTAATTTCTTTTTCGGTATTTATTTCTAATTACTTGTGTATCCTGTCCCTTTTCATGTATAACTATAGTTTTAATAATGATTTTGATTGTGATAGATTTAATTCGGATCCTTATTCTCCATACTATTATGCACAAAACATAAGTTATAGGAAAACTTCATTAGAAATAGCTTTAGAGAAATTAGAAGCTACAACTAATGATAAATTTTATGTGGAGCCAATTCCCGTGGAGAAAGCTCCATGGGAAATAGCTTTAGAGAAATGTGCTCAAAACACTAAAGATTTTATTGAAGAAGTCAGAACTTATTACCCGATTCAAGGTTCCAATTCAAGGAACCTTGAAATCAAAGTTGAACACATTTCAAAGCCATTAGATGAAGAGTCACAAGCATCACCAACAATTTTTGACTCTCTTCAAAGAGAGGAAAAAGTGGTGGTGATGGATGTGACCAATGAAGAAACTCCTATGGAGGAGGAAATTGAGAAAAATGTGCATAATGACTTTGAGGAAGAGGACCGAAATAAAACTTTAGAAGATGTGATTATGGTAGAAAAATTTGATCCACCCTTGCATGATGAATTTCTAGCAATAAAAAATTTGGTCAAATCTATTAAATGCTTGGATGATTCAAATTATTTCCATTATATTCAACCTCTGTCCTTTCACGAAAAATCTAAAAATCAATCTAAATCATTATTGAACAATAGGGAACCTGAAAAGGTAGTTTTCCTAATTCAAGGAATTAACACCTTCATGAATGGGAAAAGAAATAACTTGTCAAAGATGATGCATGGAGTAAGGAATGCACCTTTTGACCTTGGTGGGATAGAGCTTATTTTTAAAATTTCCTTACTCCACCATCATCCAGATTTTTTCCCATGGGTGTGGGAATAACTTGTTATGGCTGCATCACATGGGAATTAACCTATAGGATTTGGGATCCTGGTGGATTCTTTGTTATTATGTAGTAGTGTAGGTTTTTATTTTTTTTAGTTAGTTAGTTAGTGAATAAAGAGTTTAGAGCTTTCTATATGTAACTGCTAATGAGGTGCTTCTAACACTATTTTTAGTTGTTCATGTGACACAGGTGAATAAGTTTGGGGGAGTCTCCTCCATGGTGCATCAAGAGAGAATGTTGTGCTACAAAGGGAAGTTCTTAACTCCTTGCTTTCGTTTTTAATTTTTATTTTGTAGTGTTAGGTTAGAGTAGTGTGCTTGAGGACAAGTCAACCTCTAAGTTTGGGGGAGTGAACAAAATAAAAATTAATTTTTAAGACTTGAATTGTTCTCCCATTTTTAGTGTTGGTTTGTGTTTTTGGTAGAAGTAGATGATTATTCTAGATGTAGGACTATTTTTCTGATTATATATGTAAATACTTGATTTAGGATGATGACTCATTAATTGTATATCACTGACTGGATTGAGTTTTAAGTTTTGTTGAGAACTGGTTATTTTGATAAACTGTTTTGGAATAAGTTATTAGTGAACTGACTATTAGCGTGTGAAATTTTTGAGCCTATACACTTGATAGGGGTATGTGATTTATATTGATTTTTGTGATTTAAACCCCTATTTCTTTCATGAGTGTGTTCACTTTGACTTTGTGTTCTATAACTTGACCGATGATCATTTTGAGATTGATAATTGATTGCAAGCATTAAGATGATTAAGGAACTTAGGATTGTGTTTTTTCTGGCCTTCAACAGATTTTTGATAAACATTATTCCTTAGTGGCCCACATTGAGCCTATTGGTATATGATTTCTTTGGTACCCTTTTCATAAATGTTACATATTTTTGGTATCCTTTGAAATGTGAATGGTGCAATTGGGAATATGTTGATTCAGAAAATGTTGAGCTGAATGTATTAATTGTGATCTCTATTTCTCTTCCATAAGAAAAATAAAGAAAAGAAAAAATATGATGGAAAAGAGAAGAGAATAGAGAGAATGAGAATGAAAAAGAATAAAGGAGAATTAAATATTGGAGTTGAGATTTCTTATAAATCCAGTGCTCCATTCATATGTTAAATGTAACACCTAAGTTTATTTACCCTTTTTATACTCTTAATTAAAAATAGCGACTTGAAAATTTCTTTTTTAACTTATGAATTGATTAGGAAAAACTCTTAGTTACTTTTAATTCATAAGAAAATCTCCCGTCAAACGGACGGAGTTTCGTTTGTTTTTAGGACTTTTCCCAAAATTCCTGTTCTCCTGCAATCTAATAAATAACACATTTTCAAGTAGCAAAGCCAGCAGGGTTATTCACATATATAACAGTTTGTGCAACTTCGTTCACGCATCAGAAAAGTCAGTTTAAGACATCAGAGTTAAAAGCATCAGAGTTAGCGGAATATAAACAAGTTAGGAAAACAGTTTTTCCCCAAAATAGACCCCTTTCCCAAAAGGAGTCGTCCTGGGCCCCCAAAAGCTATTTACATTTATACACAACAAAAAAAATGATTCACATCATCGGGCCCAGGACATCCTCATGTCCTACATGACTAAAGGTAACCTACTCTCCCTGGGAGGGAGAGTACTCCTGCTCGGCCTGATCTTGTGCAAACTCTTCCTCAGTACCTGTGGAGATAGTAAGGAGTGAATATTACACATAAAACGGGGAGGCAGTTTCCAGATAAGACATAATGCAACACTAAGCCATACACATATAACAATTCCATCACACAAAATAAGAGTCAACGTGTCACAAATCATTTTCAAGTATTCATTAGTTTCTCGAATCGATTTTTATTTAACATTTTCTTAAGTCTTCCATTCCATGTATTTTAATCATATTCATATTCTTTTCAATCTGTCCCTGGTCACAACCTACTGCGTCTGCACTCCTGTGCACTCACGACTTACTGCGTCCGAGTGTGTTTCTCAATCCCCTGGTCACGACCTACTGCGTTCGCACCACCGCACGATAACGACTTACTGCGTCCGGGTATGTTTCTCAAATCCCCTGGTCACGACCTACTGCGTTCGCACCCCCGTGCGATAACAACTTACTGCGTCCGGGTGTGTTTCTCAATCCCCTGGTCATGACCTACTGCGTTCGCACCACCGTGCGATAACGACTTACTGCGCCCGGGTGTGTTTCACTCTCCCCTGGTCACGACCTACTGCATTCGCACCACCGTGCGATAACGACTTACTGCGCCCGGGTATGGTTCATTCCATTCTTTCCCCTGGTCGCGACCTACTGCGTCTGCACCCCCGTGCACTCACGACTTACTGCGCCCGGGTATGTTTCATTTCATTCTTTTAACATTATCACTGTTTAACAATTCCATTACTCAAGTTAATCACAACCGTACACATTTACACTATCCAATCATCACACTTAAATCTCATAACTTAATTAGCACAAATTAACATTTCATTAATATCATCAATATCACCAAATATCAAAATGAAGCACATAATCAACCAAATATTTTCCCTCTGTCATAAGTTCTATTTTAATAATTATTCTATAATATAACAACCTAAACTAACACATAACTCTTAGTACCCATTATATGCATATTGTAAACTAAACCCCAGAGTAAGGTAATACTCACTATAACCCACTCCTTACCTTAAATTAGCAAAGAGTAAATAGAACCTTAGTGAGCCCTAGCTCAAAACCTTGGAAATTTGAACTTCCTAAGCCTAGCTTGCCACCTCAATAAGGAAATGATGAAATGATGATATACCACCCTATTTGAGAGAGCAGAAGAAGAGTGATCCTTGTCCTTGCCTTGGTTTGGGTTGGAAGGCATGAACCACAATCCCTACATAACCATGAGTGCAAGAACCCTAAGAGTTTAGAACAAAATTTATGAAGTAAGGAGAGTTGGGATGGAAAGGAAATAAATATCATGATATGAAGCTAAATTACCCCAATCAATGGTGGAAAAATGAAAAACCAAGAAGAAAGGAAGGAGGGAGCAAATCGTGTGAGCCAAGGAGGAATAGAAATGAAGCTTTAGCCAAAATCCATGGTGCAACTTGATGGGTTTTGGTTGATGTTGGGTTGAGGTGCCCAAGATCAAGTGTTTATGGTGGTTTGGTGATGGGAGTGTGATGGAGATGCTCTTGGAGCTTGAGAGAGGTTGATGAGGTGATGAGTTGATTTGGTCTTGAAACATGAAGGAATGAAGGGCTTTAAGTGACTTGTTTCCCTTGCCATGCTGCTGAAGAATCGTGTGGCTGAAATCAAAAACTTAGCCACCAAGTTGGAAATCAACGCACCAGATCTGATCTGGTGTGCGCCACGCGCCTGGGCGCATGCCAGGCTCGCTTGGGCGCGCGATCAGCACCAGCACCAAGCTGGTGCATGGCTTACACGGTCAGCAGGGGTTTTGGCGCGCCAACAAGGATTCTGGTGCATGCTGGTGCGTGTGGCCGCTCGGCTGGGCGAAATGGTGCCTCACCTGGGCGTATTTTCCACTGGTTTGGTGCACCATGATTAGTGCACCCGCCTGGGTGCATGGCTCGTGCGCCTGGGCGAAAATCTGGGTTTCCAACCTTCGATTCGCCGTAACTTTTTCGTTAACTGTCGGATCGAGTCCAAATTTTTAGACATGCTTCTTCACCCCACAAAATTCCTATCCAACGGTGGAATTTATTTTCTTAGCTTCCTATAATAAATTTCAAATTTTCTCTTTTCGGTCAATTTCTAACATCTAAAACGCCGATTTAACTCCCGATTTCGCTTATTTGACTTTGCCCAAAGCCACAACTGCCTTCTATACAACCCCTAGGACCTATAATCACCACTCACCTATCTACCAAAATTCATTAAGTCATTATTCCAATTTTTCTAAGGTTTTTAATTAATAATTTCATTTAAATCAAAGTTTAGGCTGTTACAATTCTCTCCAACTTACCTGAATTTCGTCCTCAAAATTCGTCGAACAATTGTGGATGAGACTGCCTGATCTTATCCTCCAGTTCCCATGTAGCCTCTTCCACATTGTTCCTGATCCAAATCACTTTCACCAAAGAGATTTCCTTGCCTCTGAGTCGCTTCACCTGCCTGTCTTCAATTCTAACTGGCAGAACTTCGAAAGTCAAATTCTCCTTCAAAGGCAAATCATCTAAGGTAACCACATGCGAAGGATCATGGACGTATTTCCTTAGTTGTGAAACATGAAACACGTCATGAAGCCTTGACAAATGAGGGGGTAATGCAATCCTGTACGCCACTGGGCCAACCTTCTCCAGAATCTCATAAGGCCCAACAAACCGAGGAGTTAACTTCTTGGATTTGATTGCCCTACCAATTCCTGTGATCGGAGACACTCTTAGGAACACATGATTCCCAACATCGAACTCCAAAGGTCTCCTTCGCCTATCTGCATAACTCTTTTGGCGATCCTGTGAAGTTTTCATTTTGTTCTTGATCATTGTGACCTTCTCCGTTGTTTCTTTCACAATGTCAGGACCTGTCAACAGATTTTCACCTATCTGGAACCAACACAAAGGCATTCTACATTTTCTTCCGTAGAGAGCCTCGATTGGTGCCATACCGATACTGGAGTGAAAACTGTTGTTGTAAGTAAACTCCATCAAAGGTAGTAACTGTTCCCAACTACCGGCTTGTTCCAGTACACATGCCCTAAACAAATCTTCAAGTGTCTGGATAGTACGCTCAGATTGTCCATCTGTCTGCGGATGATAAGCTGTACTGAACTTTAGCTTAGTACCCAATGCCTGTTGAAGACTCTGCCAAAATCTAGACAGAAATCTCGGATCGCGATCGGATACTATACTAGTAGGAACACCATGCAACTTCACTATGTCCCTGATGTACAACTGAGTCAACTTCTCAAGAGTATACTTCTTATGGGTAGGAATAAAATGAGCACACTTTGTAAGACGGTCCACAACCACCCAAACTGAATCACATCCTCCAGCAGTCCTTGGTAAACCCGTCACAAAGTCCATAGCTATACTGTCCCATTTCCACTTCGGGATATCAAGTGATCGCAAAGGACCACCAGGCTTTTGATGCTCAATCTTAACCTTCTGACAAGTTAAGCAATGAGACACGTGATCGGCCACATCAGTTTTCAACTTCGGCCACCAATAAATCCTTTTTAGATCTTGGTACATCTTTGTTGCACCAGGATGAAAATTCATCTAGGTTCGATGTGCTTCCCACAGGATATCTCTTCTAACTTCGAAATCCATAGGAACACATATCTGACCCCTAAATCGGATGATGCCATCAGAACCTTTCACAAAGTCGGGCTCTTCATTGCCTGATGCCCCTTCTAACAACTTTTGCAGCTCTACATCATCGGCTTGCCTTTCTTTAATAAGACCCATCAAGTCATTAGTAACCCGGAACATTTCAAGAACGATGCTCTTCTCTTTCACTTGCATGTTCAAGTTGAGGTCACTAAATTCTTGAATCAATTCCATCTCTTTCACCATCAGATTGCTGACATGCAAAGTCATACGACTTAGTGCATCAGCCACTACATTGGCCTTGCCCGGATGATACTGAAGATCGAAGTCATAGTCTTTCAGAAATTCCATCCACCTCCTCTGTCTCATATTTAACTCTTTTTGATCGAAGAGATAGCGAAGACTTTTATGATCGCTAAAGACTTCGAACTTTGAACCATATAGATAATGCCTCCAGATTTTCAAAGCAAAAACTACTGCCGCTAACTCAAGATCATGAGTGGGATAGTTCTGTTCATGCTACCTCAATTGTCTGGATGCATAAGCTATGACTTGCCCTTGCTGCATCAACACACAACCCAACCCTTGCTTAGAAGCATCACAATACACCACGAAGGATTGAGTCGGGTCCGGCAAAATTAACACTGGGGAACTAGTCAACCGCCTCTTCAACTCTTTGGAAACTACCTTCACATTCCGGGGACCACTCAAACGGAACACCTTTCCGTGTAAGAGTCGTCAATGGAAGGGCCAATTTAGAAAACCCCTCAATAAACCTCCGATAATACCCAGCCATACCAAGGAAACCTCTGATCTCAGTAATGGACTTAGGTCTCTCCCACTTAAGTACCGCTTCCACCTTAGAAGGATCAACAACAACACCCTTCTCAGAAATGACATGCCCCAAAAACTGCACTTCATTCAACCAGAAACTACACTTAGATAGCTTTGCATAAAGCTGTTTGGATTTGAGAATTTGCAGCACTATTCTCAGATGCTCCGCATGCTCACTTGGACTCTTCGAATAGATTAGAATGTCGTCAATGAAGACTATGACGAAAGAATCCAAGTACGGCCGGAATATTCTGTTCATATAATCCATGAAAATGGCCGGAGCATTAGTGAGGCCAAAGGACATAACAACATATTCAAAATGTCCATATCTCGACTTGAACGCCGTTTTAGGAATGTCCTCCTCTCGGATACGGATTTGATGGTATCCCGATCGAAGGTCAATCTTAGAAAATACAGCTGCTCTTCGCAATTGGTCCAACAAATCGTCAATGCGGGGGAGAGGATATTTGTTTTTCACAGTCACCGCATTCAATTGTCTATAATCGATGCACATTCGGAGACTTCCGTCCTTCTTTTTAACAAAAAGAATCGGAGCTCCCCAAGGTGACACGCTTGGCCTAATCAAACCCTTAGCCAAAAGCTCCTCTATCTGCTTTTTCAACTCTTCCAACTCCGGAGGTGCCATCCGGTACGGGGCTATAGAAATAGGACCTGCACCGGGCATTAGATCTATACTAAACTCCACTTCTCTATTCGGCGGTAATCCAGGAATCTCCGCAGGAAAGACTTCTGGAAACTAGCAGACTATCGGAATCTGACTGATCTCTGCCTCCTCATTCATCTCCAGGGCAGATAAAGAAAGATCACTGATAGTAATTGATTTCTGATGACAGTCAATCAGAACATGGTGCCGAGCCATCCAGTCCATGCCCAGAATGATGTCGAGCTTAGTTAGAGGTAAACAGATGAGATTCACTTTGAATTCCTGCTCCAATACTCGAAGTGGGCAATCCAAACACATAGTTGATGTGACTACAGAAGAATTTGTAGGAGTAGAGACAGATAATTTATAAGGCATTTCTATTGCAGACAACCCTAACTTCTTCATGCAATCGGAAGAAATAAATGAATGAGTAGCCCTGCAATCAAAGAGAATACCACAAGGAATACTATTAACATAACCGGTACCTCTAATCAGTTCATCAGCATCAGTAATCTCCTCGCCGTCCGGAGTATACACCTTGCCCTTTCGAGTCACCCGATTGTCACCAGCTTTCTGAACCTTGGCCACATTCACCTCCTTCTTAACTGCATTTTTAGGACAATTCATCACAACGTGACCCGGCTGCCCGCACTTGTAACAGGTTGGACCCTTACTCGGATCCAATGTCCAGCAATCTCCCCTGTGGTGTCTACCACAATGTGGACAAGTCGGAATAGGACCAAAAGTGCTTACTGCTTGGCCTGTTCTAGGCTGAGAGTAAGGACCTGGTCGCTGCACCGAACTCTTGCCCCTGACAGGACCTCTAGACTTCTGCACATTCTTGCTGCGTTTCTCAGCTACACGCTGCTTGCGGCTCTTTTCATAAGTGCTGGTCATGTTGATCAACTGAGACAGGTTGGAGATGTTCTGATATTCAAAGGCCATTTTGATCTCAGAACGGAGTCCGGTCTCGAACTTGATGCACTCAGTCCTCTCATCGGCATCCCTGTAACTTCTAGCATACCGGATCAAGTCCTCAAACCTAGCAGCATATTCCCCGACGCTCATGTTTCCTTGCACGAGCTGCAGAAAAGTTACCTCCTTCTCCCTACGGACATCTTCCGGAAAGTACTTGCCCAGAAAACGACTCTTGAACAAGTCCCATGTAATCGCCTGATTATTAGCCTCCAAACCCCTCCGCATTTGCTGCCACCAATGTTCCGCTTCACTAGTCAGCATATACTGTGCTAGAAGAACCTTCTGTTCTTCCGGTGGTGCCATAGTATTAAGGATCTTCTCGATCTCTTGCAACCATAGCTGTGCCCCATCGGGATTGAAACCACCTTTGAACTTCTGCGGGTCGTTCCTCCTGAACCGCGCCAACCAATCGATAGCTACTGGAGCTGGAGGTTGAGGAATCATTGCAGCCGCTGTTGCTGTTGCTGTTGCTGCAGCTGCTGCTGCGATGTTATTCCCCTGATCCTGTTGCATCTTAGCCATCTGCTCCAGAATAGCTCGGATCCCATCATTATCGATCCGTCTACCAGCCATTCTGTTTAGTCATGCACAAGGCCGACAGTTAATGCTTAATAGCATAGTTAACAGTATAAACATCCTATCAATAGACTCTAGACTCTAAACTATAATTATCGATTACTCGCTCGGTGAGTAATCACTGGAGTAGCTCATAACTCCAAAGGCCGAGGGAAACTGCTCTGATACCATAAAATGTAACACCTAAGTTTATTTACCCTTTTTATACTCTTAATTAAAAATAGCGACTTGAAAATTTCTTTTTTAACTTATGAATTGATTAGGAAAAACTCTTAGTTACTTTTAATTCATAAAAAAATCTCCCGTCAAACGAACGGAGTTTCGTTTGTTTTTAGGACTTTTCCCAAAATTCCTGTTCTCCTGCAATCTGATAAATAACACATTTTCAAATAGCAAAGCCAGCAGGGCTATTCACATATATAACAGTTTGTGCAACTTCGTGCACGCATCAGAAAAGCAAGTTTAAGACATCAGAGTTAAAAGCATCAGAGTTAGCGGAATATAAACAAGTTAGGAAAATAGTTTTTCCCCAAAATAGACCCCTTTCCCAAAAGGAGTCGTCCTGGGCCCCTAAAAGCTATTTACATTTATACACAACAAAAAAAATGATTCACATCATCGGGCCCAGGACATCCTCATGTCCTACATGACTAAAGGTAACCTACTCTCCCTGGGAGGGAGAGTACTCCTGCTCGGCCTGATCTTGTGCAAACTCTACCTCAGTACCTGTGGAGATAGTAAGGAGTGAGTATTACACATAAAACGGGGAGGCAGTTTCCAGATAAGACATAATGCAACACTAAGCCATACACATATAACAGTTCCATCACACAAAATAAGAGTCAACGTGTCACAAATCATTTTCAAGTATTCATTAGTTTCTCGAATCGATTTTTATTTAACATTTTCTTAAGTCTTCCATTCCATGTATTTTAATCATATTCATATTCTTTTCAATCTGTCCCTGGTCACGACCTACTGCGTCTGCACTCCTGTGCACTCACGACTTACTGCGTCCGGGTGTGTTTCTCAATCCCCTGGTCACGACCTACTGCGTTCGCACCACCGCGCGATAACGACTTACTGCGTCCGGGTATGTTTCTCAAATCCCCTGGTCACGACCTACTGCGTTCGCACCCCCGTGCGATAACGACTTACTGCGTCCGGGTGTGTTTCTCAATCCCCTGGTCACGACCTACTGCGTTCGCACCACCGTGCGATAACGACTTACTACGCCCGGGTGTGTTTCACTCTCCCCTGGTCACGACCTACTGCGTTTGCACAACCGTGGGATAACGACTTACTGCGCCCGGGTATGGTTCATTCCATTCTTTCCCCTGGTCGCGACCTACTGCGTCTTCACCCCCGTGCACTCACGACTTACTGCGCCCGGGTATGTTTCATTTCATTCTTTTAACATTATCACTGTTTAACAATTCCATTACTCAAGTTAATCACAACCGTACACATTTACACTATCCAATCATCACACTTAAATCTCATAACTTAATTAGCACAAATTAACATTTCATTAATATCATCAATATCACCAAATATCAAAATGAAGAACATAATCAACCAAATATTTTCCCTCTGTCATAAGTTCTATTTTAATAATTATTCTATAATATAACAACCTAAACTAACACATAACTCTTAATACTCATTATATGCATATTGTAAACTAAACCCCAGAGTAAGGTAATACTCACTATATCCCACTCCTTACCTTAAATTTGCAAAGAGTAAATAGAACCTTAGTGAGCCCTAGCTCAAAACCTTGGAAATTTGAACTTCCTAAGCCTAGCTTGCCACATCAATAAGGAAATGATGAAATGATGATATACCACCCTATTTGAGAGAGCAGAAGAAGAGTGATCCTTGTCCTTGCCTTGGTTTGGGTTGGAAGGCATGAACCACAATCCCTACATAACCATGAGTGCAAGAACCCTAAGAGTTTAGAACAAAATTTATGAAATAAGGAGAGTTGAGATGGAAAGGAAATCAATCTCATGATATGAAGCTAACTTACCCCAATCAATGGTGGAAAAATGAAAAACCAAGAAGAATGGAATGAGGGAGCAAATCGTGTGAGCCAAGGAGGAAGAGAAATGAAGCTTTAGCCAAAATCCATGGTGCAACTTGATGGGTTTTGGTTGATTTTGGGTTGAGGTGCCCAAGATCAAGTGTTTATGGTGGTTTGGTGATGGGAGTGTGATGGAGATGCTCTTGGAGCTTGAGAGAGGTTGATGAGGTGATGAGTTGATTTGGTCTTGAAACAAGAAGGAATGAAGGGCTTTAAGTGACTTGTTTCCCTTGCCATGCTGCTGCAGAATCGTGTGGCTGAAATCAAAAACTTAGCCACCAAGTTGGAAATCAACGCACCAGATCTGATCTGGTGTGCGCCACGCGCCTGGGCGCATGCCAGGCTCGCTTGGGCGCGCGATCAGCACCAGCACCAAGCTGGTGCATGGCTTACACGGTCAGCAGGGGTTTTGGCGCACCAACAAGGATTCTGGTGCATTCTGGTGCGTGTGGCCGCTCGCCTGGGCGAAATGGTGCCTCGCCTGGGCGTATTTTCCACTGGTTTGGTGCACCATGAATAGTGCACCCGCCTGGGCGTATTTTCCACTGGTTTCGTGCACCATGAATAGTGCACCCGCCTGGGCGCATGGCTCGTGCGCCTGGGCGAAAATCTGGGTTTCCAACCTTCGATTCGCCGTAACTTTTTCGATAACTGTCGGATCGAGTCCAAATTTTTAGACATGCTTCTTCACCCCACAAACTTCCTATCCAACGGTGGAACTTATTTTCTTAGCTTCCTATAATAAATTTCAAATTTTCTCTTTTCGGTCGATTTCTAACATCTAAAACGCCGATTTAACCCCCGATTTCGCTTATTTGACTTTGCCCAAAGCCACAACTGCCTTCTATACAACCCCTAGGACCTATAATCAGCACTCACCTATCTACCAAAATTCATTAAGTCTTTATTCCAATTTTTCTAAGGTTTTTAATTAATAATTTCATTTAAATCAAAGTTTAGGCTGTTACATTAAAGGGATGTTGTTTGATTGCATATTTTTAGCCCTTAGCAATAATCCTTTGTTTCTTTTATCCCACCTTTCATCTGTAGCCATGGCCTCGTTACAACCAAAATTAAGACCTTTTGATTTTTGCATGTATTCAATAATTTCAGTGGAGATTTGGGTCTATGGTCAAGCATATGGTAACACATTGTCATTGTATGAACTTGAGTGAATTGTTATAACCTTTGATACACACATGAGAGATACACACAGTGAGGTTGAGAGTGTTCACTAGTTCTGATTCTTTTGGAGTTTATTTTTCTAACCAGTTTTTGATGAAGTTAATGCTTGTGAATAAAAGTGTCCGAGTCATGAGTCTGAAGTCTTAGGTTAGGTGTTTGCATATTAACTTAGAAAATTGGTTTTGTGTTCTAGAGTTTTTATTTTACTTTTGCCTGGGACATGCAAAATACTAAGTTTGAGGGAGTGATTTGGGTCTAATATATGATATTTTGAGCATGATTTAGACTCCCTTTTACTATGGATTTGGCTTGTTTCTGTTGTAAATTTAGGACTTTTTGTATAGTTTTTAGGAAGTTAGGTAATTTAGAATCCTTTGAACGTTTTGATCCGTTTTGGGTTTGTTTCAGGTACTTTCGGAGCTTAAATGAAGAAAATAAATATGGAGCATGAAAGAGGATAAAAAGACCTTGAAAATGACGCAAGAACGGAGCGAAATGGAGCCGGAGTAGGTGACACGCGCCCAGGCGCACAGGCCCGCACGCCCAGGCGCGCAAAATGCGAGAAAGTGACAATGTTCGTTGCTTTGACCATAACTTGAGCTACGCTTATCCAAATGACGCGATCTTGCTATAATATTAAAGCTAAGGAAAAGATCTACAACTTTGCCAGAAAATAGCCTTGCTCAAATTCGTCCATCTTTGGGGTCAAAATCAGTGTCAAAGTTGCTGTCAGACACAAATACGAGATTCTAGAAGGATTTTAATGATAAATTCTATTTGTAAATAAGATTCTTAAAGATTAGTTTATTCTAATAAAATCTTATCATATCCTATCAATTGGGATTAGTTTTAGACTTTAAATATAGGTTTTTCCATTAGGTTTGGTGGACTTTTCAGAGCAAAATAAGAGATTAGAATAGAATTTAGGATTAGAGAAGAGAGGCTGTTATGCAATTGAGAGCAAGGAGGCAAGGCACAAGGATTGGAGATCAACATTGCTGGAAGGATCCACTTGATGATTGAAGATCTCTTGGGGGTAAATTGATTATTGTCTATGATGATTTGTTTTTCCCATTTCTTGTATTTCTTCTTTCAATATGTATAATTGAACCTCTTGTTAGGAATAAGGTGGATTTGTATGGATCTTAATTTGGTTATTTATTCATGAATTAATGTTTTTCCTTTTTAATCAATTGCTTGGTTGTGTTTTAATTACAATTCATAGAATTGATCACTTTATGTTTTGCTTTGGTAATCTGAACCTTAATTGGAAAATTAGGATTAAGATTAGGCCTTTCAACCAAACAATATAATTATTCAACTCGTAGGGATACTTTTGGGTAATTGTATAACTTTTATAAATTTTACTCACTTAAGGGATTAAGGGGTAAAGTTTAGTAAGAAAAATAATTGCCATGAGGGATCTAGCTCTTATTGTTTCTGGAGTTTTTGATTTATTGGAAAACATATTTTCATAATTAATAACCTCATTCTACAATGAAACCAAGTTCCTAACCTTTCCCATATTTGCTTCTAAATCCTTTTTAGTTTCTAAATTGTTTCATTCCTTTAATCCTACATTCCTATCTCTAAAATCTAAACCAATACAAGTTTCACATAGTAATCGCAATTAGGTGAAAGAAATTAGAAACAATTTGCAATCCCCGAGTGGAATGATAATTTTACTCACTCTTTATTACTTGCGTGATCGGTACACTTGTCGAATTGCCAACACTGTTATAAACAAAATATTCACATCATTCAGGAAGCCGACAAGGCATTCATTTCATTGTGCATCCTAGTGCACTATAAACATCATAGTTATATCCACATCATATATTTACCATCAATATTAACAAGTATTTGGAATAATTATTTCCCAAAATAAACTCCTTCCCAGAAGGAGTGGTCCTGGGCCAACCCAAAATAAATATTTACATTTTATACAAAATGGTGCAACTACATCATCTTATCAAAAGAGGGCCAAGACATTCAACATGTCCTACTAACTAAAAACCTACTCTCCCTGGGAGGGCGAGTACTCCTGCTCGGCCAGATAATGTGCTAGCTCGAGCTCAGTACCTGTATAAAAACAGTAAGGAGTGAGCATTACACATAACATAGAAAAGCAGTTTCTAATATGACATAATAGCATACCAAGTCAATCACAATACTTTAAGTAATTCACAACAATGCATACTCACTCAATTCATGCTCACAAACACACTTATGGCAATTCCTCAGCTTACTTTGTCCTTTAACTTTTCTTTGAATTACGTCATTTCATAATGTCTTACTTTTCTTTTGCTCTTACATTTTTATTCCCTTTCTTGTATTCACATCTTTCATGTCTTTTGGGGTATTGGGTGTCCATCACTGCGCACATTCCGTGTGCGTCTTACAGTTGCACATCGCGTGTGACTTACACAATCATGGCATATGGTCCGATCGCAACTTATTGCATGCAACCACACGCGCGACTTACTGCACCCGGCTGCACGAATTACTTGACCAGGAACACCCTCAAATCGATCTCATTCATGGGGTCTTGTGTGAGTCCATTACTGCACACATCTCGTGTGCGTCTTACAGTTGCACATCACATATGACTTACACGATCATAGCATGTGTAACATCCCAGATTTTTAACCCCTGATTAATAAAAGGATAATTATAAAGCTTAATTATAATTAAGTATTTTTATTCTTGATTTCAAAGTAGTTTATTATGAATAATAATATTAGATAGTTTTGATATGAGAAAATAAATATTTTGCACATTAGTCCCTGTTTGGGGACCTTGAAGTTATTTTAGAAAGATTTTGGAGGGAAAGAAAATAAAAATTATATTTTTCAAAAACTGGTCAAAATACTCGAGTAGTTTTGGGAGTACTCGAGTATTCTGGTCATGGACGAGTTAGTGCGGTTTGATGAGTCACCACCGAGTTTTCGTCGTGTTGACACGAATTCAGTCCTTCAACACGTCTGAGGCCTTCGTGTCGAGCTGCATGAGCTTGGTGGAGGACTATATAAGCCATGGTTGATGAATCAACCAACCCATTTGTCAATTTCGTGAAGGATTTCTCATGTTAGGGTTCCTGAGTTCAATCGCTCAATTCTCCTTCCTTGAGTAGAATTGAGTTGCAAATCTTACACCAATACGAAGCTCACATCTAGAGCTTTGTATAGACACCAGGATTGTGAGCTGAGAGTGAGTAGATTGGAAGAATCGAAGCTTGGAAGTGGAGTCCGTTTGCTGTCTCAGGTTTCCTGGAGCTTACTTTGGAGCTCGATTTTGGTAAGCTCAGGCAACCTCTCCATGTTAATCTTGTCTCTTTAGTTAGTACGAATTGTAGATAGTATATAGAAACTAATTTTGTAACAACCCAGCCCTAGCCAGCCGTACGGTACTGGGCACTAGGGCCCAGCGCACCGCCACGTGGATATTGTCCGCTTTGGGCATCCTTCACCCTCACGGTTTTGCTCTTGGTCTCACACTAACAGTGAACCCCAAAACGCGTCCACGTGAGGTAAGGTATCCACACCCTATATAAGGCATGCTTTGTTCTCCTTACCAGCCGATGTGGGACTAAGGCTTCCCCTTACATACCATAAATGTAACACCTAGGATTTATACCCTTAATTCCCCCTTATAATGAAATACGGACTTGAAAATTCCTTTTTATTATATTAAAATCAACCGTCAAACGGACGGAGTTTTGTTTGTTTTTCGGACTATTCCAAAATTTAACCCGTGGTAAACAATTTTAATTAAACAACAAGTAGCCAACAGGGCTTCAGAATATGAATATATAAATCATATCAAGGCCCTATGGGCTCCAAGTATATCAGAGTGCATAAAATAATCAGAGTATTAGCGGAAAATACTAAGTTTGAGTATCAAAAACCAAAACTTATAACTTTATCAAAACAAAACATCCTAAGCCTCATTTAAAAAGATTTATAACAAATTTAAATCAAAATAGTATAGGAGGCTTAGGTCCATATTATGATCTAAAACCCATAACACCCTACTCTCCCTGTAAGGGAAAGTACTCCTGCTCGGCCGGGGGCTGTGCCAACTCAATCTCCGTACCTGAAAAAATGTTAAGGGAGTGAGCATTGCACATGAAATAGAAAGCAGTCTCTAACTAGACATAACACCCACTAGGTCAAACATAATTAGCAAATAAGCATATATTCACATATTGCACACCATACTCATTTCATTATTTCCATACTCATCATTCATTCCAAATTTCCATTTTCATTATTCATTTCAACATCCATTTTCATTATTCATTTCAACATCCGTTTCCTTTACTTTTTATTCTTTTCACATACTTACTTTATTTCGGTACATCACCCCAAATCAGAGGCCAATGTACAAATTTTCATTCAACACATTTATCACCTCAAAACAGAGGCCCTCATACTTTTCCTCATTTAAATTATGTGTCCCTCAGGTCAGAGGTCAACACTCCAATTTCTTAATTCACGGTGTGTCTCTCAGGTCAGAGGTCAACACACCAATATACATTTCATCCGGTGTCCCTCAGGTCAGAGGTCAACACTCAATCATTTTAATTCATTTTGTGTCCCTCAGGTCAGAGGTCAACACTTAAGCATTTTATTCATCTTGTGTCCCTCAGGTCAGAGGTCAACACACTATCGTACTTCACCTCCACGCAGGAAGGTACCTCATACACTTGGCCTATGGGTACTTCACCTCCACACCGGAAGGTACCTCATACCATTGTACTTCACCTCCACACCAGAAGGTACCTCATACAATTTGGCCTGGTGGTACTTCACCTCCACATCGGAAGGTACCTCATACCACCACATAAGTTATACTAAAACATCATTTTCATTATCAACAATTCATTACACATTTCCTCATATTAGAGGCCAAATCATACTTTCATCTTCTTACACAAACCATTATAACACATACATTTGCTCATTCATACGATATCCACATTCAATTTCTATTCCCATCATCATATCTTTCCAAATAGCCATCATGTTATTAACTAAGCATACACAGTACCATTAATCACATTTTCTCATGCTCATTGGTCATGCCTTATACTCATAATTATTAGTCATTTTACCACTTGGTGGTCAACCTTATCCATACATCACATACTTATTTTAAACATTTCGTCACATAATTAACATCATCATTTCACATTTAATTTTACATTTAATTATTTGTTTCCCATTTCCACCTTTATGCACATTTAGCAATTAGTGTACAAATATATTCCACCAAAAGATACATATCATCATCTTGTCATAATTTTACTTTTACACCACATATAATCATTTCCATTCTAGTTTCTTCCTATATTAATTTATTCCATAACACATACACATATTTGCAATAGCAGTCAATTATCATTTAATGCAAAGCTTCACAACTAAAATCAATAATCATAGAATTCATTTATGTCAAATTCACTATCATTTACCCAATTCCTCTTGCCCTTCTTTGTAATCACTATCCAAGTTTCAATTGTCAAATAATTCATTTTCATATCATGGGGTTCTCTTTTCCTAGTCTTTACGTTCAACATCATACATATTTAATTAGTTAGAATTTTATATTCAATAACCTAGGGTTTTATAATCTAATTTTCTCCCCTAACACATAACCCTAACAAGCATTATATACTAACTAGAACCCACTCCCTAGAACAAGGCAAAACCCACCCCCTTACCTCAAACACTTGGAGATAAGGTGATTTTGCTTGCTCCAAGCTTGAAAGCCTTGCCACAAATTGAGTTAGAATCCAAAGGAAGAGGGAGGAACCTAATACAAGGGGTATAACAAAACAAATTGTTAAGATTTAACCATAAGCTTGGAGAAATTCATAAACCAAACTATGTTAGTTCCATGATGAACATGATGAATGTTTTGATAATGACAAAGTGTTTTTGAACAAGCTACATGTGTTGATCAAGTTTCAAGCTCAACAAGCAACAACAAACATCAAATGAAGAAGAGAGAAAGCAAGCTCATGAAGACCTAAGTTTGAGTGTATTTGTATTTCTTTTATCTTTTGCCTCTCAAGCTTCATAGGTTTTTTATTTGGGTAGATTATTATAGAGGGTAGTGAATCTCATTCATAAGTCATGATTTAATCATAATTTGAGTTTTCACTTAACCTAGAATCAATAGGTGGCTTAAAGGTTTTAAAGGAAAGGTTGGATTTTGAGAAAACAAGTTTTGAACATGTGCAGTACCAACTTAATCGATTAAGTGATTAACTTAATCGAGTACTACTCGAGTACACGACTTGCTTAATCGATTAAGTACTGCTGAACTGATTTTTAAAATACGTTTTTCACTTCTCAAAATCAGTTTTCAAGTGCTACAACTTTTGGGTATTCTATATAAACCTTTTCCAATTATTTGTGACAAATTAGAGAATCATTTCATACAAGTTTTACAAAGAATTAAGCCACTCTATTCTCTCTCAATTTCAAAGATCAAAGCTTTTCTATTTTTATATTCTTTGATCAAGAACCTTTGAATCTCTTATGGTGAATTGTCATAACTCTTGATTGAGATTCATAGGATTGTTTTGTGTTTTCTATTGTGTTGTAATCTTTGCAAGAAGGCAAGCCACTACAACAAACAAGAAGTCTTGGTGTGTCGATTTTATCATCAAGCAAGTGCATTCTTATTGAAGAAGAAGAAGAAGTCTTGGTTGTGAATCAAGCAAGTGAAGCCTTGGTGTGTGGTTTATCATCAAGCAATTGAAGACTTGTTGTGTCGATTATCAACAAGGGGTAGAGGTTAGATTAGAGAGAAGATCAATAGGATTACAAGGCAAGGGTGTCGGTTATCTCTTGTAAGCTAGCAAGAAGGGAGTCTTGTGAGGCAATCACTTGTAATTTGAGAACTCTAATTCCTCATAGTGAAGAATCTCTCTTGGTTGAAGAGGGGACTGGATGTAGCTTTCAAGTGGATGAAAGTGAACCAGGATAAATCACTGTGTCGTATCTCTAAACCCTTACTCTTTATATTCAAGTCATTTGATTGCGTTCTTGGTTGAAAACCTAGAAAGATTGATTTTCATAATTGATTGAATTGAATCTTTAATTGTTCAAATTGATAAAGGGAAAATCATTTTCATAACTAGGTTAATCAATAAGAATATAGGTGTTAATCATTTCTGCTGAATCTCTGATCTTGCATGTGAATTGATTGATTTTCGTATTCGAATGAAAAATTGATTTTTCTGTTTTCTGTCATATTTAATCGATTAAGTTCAAGTTTAATCGAGTACTACTCGAGTAAATGATGGATTAGGTGTGAATCACTTGAATCTTGATGGATTAGAGTGAATAAATTTGGTGCCCTAGGAGAGAGAAGAGAAAGAAACGAGTTTGGGAAAGAAAGAGCGTGTGTTTTGCTTTTATTTTTTTCATCAACAGCAGCTCTTAATCGATTAAGAGGCGATTAAGAATTTTCACTCAACCTGACGTTAATCGATTAAATTGCAGCTTAATCGATTAAGAGGCGATTAAGCTGAACAATTTTGCAGTATCCAGACTTTGAAAGGCCATAACTTCTTCGTTACCCGTTGGATCTTCCTCAAATTTTAAAGAAAGCTTCCCTACATACTAATATTCACATCCAATGGTGGAATTTGTGTTTAGAGTTGCCAACCTTTTATTTTAAATTTCCTAAAGTTCTATGTTTTAAACCTAGTTCTACATGTATTTTTGGCTAAATTCTAACTTATATCTCCATTTCTTCTACCCTAAGACCATCCCAACATAGATTATACTTGGAATTAAATTTGGAATGTTACAAATTTCCCCAATTTTTATGGCTGTTTCATGCATCAACCAATTCAATCTTGGTGCTCTGCTGAAATTGCTCTGTTTCAGTGTGGAGTTTGGGGGATTCAGCTTGGAAGCTAAATTTTGGGGAAAGTCTCGGTTGATTCACGTCCAAGAGGTAAGGGGAAAGCTCTCTATTCACTAGATAGAGTTTAAATTGCATGCATTCGATTAGAGAGCCACCAAGAGGCTCTAAGGGCTTAGTTTGAATAGGGAAATTGGTTTGGAGACCAACCTGTTTTCTAATGTTGTTCTGAGCAAGTTCTATATGTTGCATGTGAGCTATATGCAAGTTGTTTTCATGCCAAAAGTGTTTGGAACTGAATTTGGTATGTTAAGTTGTTGAAAATGTGTTTTTATGCATAACTATTGCTTAGATTCGATTCAGTGTAATAAGTTGTTGTTTTTGTGATGGAACATGTTTATTATGTATAATGGAAGCTCTTTTGATCATTGGATTAGACTAGAAATGGTTAAAATTTAAAATGGTATGTTAAAACCAAGTTTCCAGTCTGTTCTGCAGGAAAAGACTCGAGTACTTGGCTTTATACTCGAGTAAAATTTTGGTAAAACAATGTATTTTGTGTCAGAACACTCGAGTACCAAGCCCAGAACTCGAGTATCAAACTGGTGTATGGAGAAATTTTATGGTAAACCACTCGAGTAATGCAGGAGTCACTCGAGTGTTCTGGAATTGATGAAGAACACTCGAGTATTTTTATGAACCTGAAACCCAAATCGTCAGAAAGGCATGAACAACTCGAGTAAATGAGAACTCCAACACTCGAGTATTCTGAAGAACACTCGAGTAGTTTACCCAAAATATTAAAAATATCATTTTTTAATTCTGAACCATTTGGTTAATACTTAAATGACAATAATCCAAGTGATTTAGGACTTAAAAGGAATTGATTGATGTTATGGTTATTCCGTTTGGATGGCGGGACGTTGCTCGGGTGGCACGTCATAACGTTGCTCGGGTGGCACGTTACATATTGAGATATATCAATCAGTTTCTTTAAGTTAAGATATTGCATTCGTTTTGAGATTGGATATTAGATCGTTTACTCATGTTCGGGTGACATGAGGAGGACCTCTGGAAATACTAAAAGTTGCTACTAGCTCGATGACACATTAAGGTGGACAATGTGGGCAGTATGTGGTATACTGTTGATTGGATGTTTCAACGGTGTGTTTCACACAAGTGGTAAGGTTTACGTTTTGGCGATGTGACGTTCATCAGACATGGTGACGTTGTTTATCACCTCAGTTGTGCATCACAAGTGATAAGGTTTACGTCCTTAGGCGACGTGACGTTCATCAAATGTGGTGACGTTTTTTATCACACTCGTTGCATGTTGAGAAGTGATAGGTTTGTGTCCTTGGGAGACGTGACGTTCACCAGGTAGTGTGACGTTTTTATCACTTCCGAGCTAGTATGCCATACGTTTTGGTAACGTATTCGTGATCTGGAAATGCACTATTGTATTGGATTGACGTCTGTGAGGACATTATATGGGAATCTCGGAAAAAGAAGAATGTCAGGCATTATGCCACTTACCCTTAATTAAGTTAAGACTTGATATCAAGAATTAGTGCGAACATCTTATTTGCATTAAGTGTTTGCTAAGTGTTAACTGTGGTTGTTAACTGATTTGGGTTTATAGTTGTGCATAATTATGTTTCTTCAACATTTATGCTCTATTGATTATGTGTATAGAATTGCTTACTCCTATGCCCTTGTAGGTGATGTCACGTCACATCGCTTGCATCGAGATCCGTCCACTCATTAGTGGCATATGGATCTACGAGGATCTCCGGATGGTGTATGAGAGGGAGGTAGAGATTTCATTTTTATCACCCTAAACCACAGATCCAGTTCAGTCCTCGTAGGTCTAGTTTTCTCATCATATACGCTATGCATGTACCCTCTTTTTATAATTACCATGGATCACCTTCCACTCGACCAGCTCGCTCATATCACAAGTTTGCAATACCAATCAATCCGCTCACACTCTTTTACTCCTAGAGTCATCGAAATGAGACTCCCTCATCTATTTCAAGGAGTTCTATTAAGGTCACGTATTCATCAGACCTTGTACCCAGTGGGAGGGTACCCAGTCCTTCAAATGAGATCGAGGAGGAATCCTGTCGAAGACGAGAGCGGAGGCGAGCCTGTTGTTAATTCTATCGGGACTCAGTGGAGGGACAATGATTCTTAGGTATGTGCATAAGGTAGATGATGAGGATCAAGGATCTGATGTGGTGGATGCTGTGGAGGAAATTTGCTGCTGAAGATGTTGGATGATGACTGCTGTTACTTCTTGGAAGACTTCTACTACTACTACTGCTGCTACCAGTGCTATGTGACCAACTTTGGAGTTTTATATATTGTGGGAATTTCTTTTGAAAACTCTTGAGTCATGGTCTATTTTGATGTACATATAAATACATAGCCTTATGGACTTGTACTGGGATTTTGGAGATCTTTACCACTGGGCTATGTATTACGAACCTTTGTTATATATAAGATCTGCGTTTATATTATGGTGTATTTCATAGTCCTGTTATTTCCGCTTACTCTGATATTGATTTAAAAGAATTCGGTTATGACATTTTGGAAATGGTATCACTGGGTTAGATGAAAACTGGATGGCATTACTTAAGTTCCTTTATATGAAATATATTACATCTATCTTCAAAGAAAATGCTATCCAAGATTTGCGAAACTATCTTTTGAGCAAAGCAAATGCCGAATTCGATTTTTAAAAGTAATACATAACTATTCTCCAAATATCTTATGTTTTGGTTTGTGCACCCGACTCTTTAGAAAATACAAAGGAAAATTTCGAATCCAGCATTTTCTAATATCAAACAAGTCCATATATTCCAAAGTAATAGCCTATATTTTGTATTAGTTACTTGGTTTATTTTGAGGGTGTCACACTTAGTGGTATCAGAGTAAAAGTCAGATCCTGTAGTAGTGGAAGTAGCTCCAGAAAGGTAGTCATCAACATCAAGCAGGTATCCACAGGGCATATTTATTGTTTTGAATACTGGTATTTTGCTCGAATTGAGCAATTGATACAGTGTAGAAATTGAATTCATGGTTGAAAGCTATTGTTAGAACCTTAGTATAGGTTGTGTGAAGAATGTTTCTGTAGTCCATCATATGTGACCATAAGTTATAGCGCAGGTCTATTATGACGACTAGAAACCAAAATCGCACCGACGCTATATTAGAAATAATCATCGTGGTGTTGGAATCTATGCATCACTGGCAACAACAACAATCTCAACAACCACCTCACCAATATAGTGTTGGTAATTCAGAAACTAAGAGTTTGGCAAATTTTAGAAGTTGTAATCCACCTAAGTTCGAAGGAGGATTTAGGCCTGAGGAGGCTAATAAGTGGATTCATACTATGGATAAGATCTTTAGAACATTAGACTGCACTGAGGCTTAGAAGATGGCATATGCAGTCTATATGTTAGAGGACGAGGCTGAGAATTGGTGGAATCACACAGTTCAACTCCTGCACCATGAAGGAAGGGATATTAATTGGGATGTGTTTATGGAGAAGTTTCTTAATAAATACTTCCCGGAAGACTTAAGAAGGAAGAAGGAAATTGAGTTTCTGCAATTAAAGCAAGGAGACATGAGTGTGGGTGAGTACGCGGCTAAGTTCGAGGAACTGATGAAGTACTCTCCATACTATCAAAACAATCCTGATGAGAGGAGCAAATGCATCAAGTTTGAAGGTGGTCTGAGACCTGAACTGAAATCTGTTTTCAGTTATCAGAAGATTCAAAGTTTTCCTACGTTAGTAGATATGTGTCAAATGTATGAGGATGATAAGAAGGCTGAAGTTTTAGCTGATCAGGCAAAGAGTAACCAGCAAAATTATGGACCACAAAGAAAGAAAAGATGTGATCCTCGGAACAAGGATCCATATTTTGATCAAAACCGAGGCAAAGGAAGAGTTGAAGTTAAGGATGGAGTTTAGTCTCGCAGTAATGCTCCTTACTGTGAGAAGTGTAAGCATCATCATTATGGAAGGATCTGCTGGGCAACGAGTAATTGCTTCAATTGTGGAAAGCAGGGTCATATTGCACGTTACTGCCGAGAATCTGTGAAAAGTAACCACACCAGATTTGCTAGCAAGCCAAAGACTCAAGGCAAAGTGTTTACTCTGAATAGAGTGGAAGCTAACCAATCTCCTGATCTCGTGCAAGGTAACCATTTATTTCAAAACCAACTTTGCATGATTGTGTTCGATTCGGGAGTTACCCATTCTTTTGTTCAATATATGTGTGTAAGTAGGTGGAAGTCGAATTCCCCTAACTGTTTTAAAATTAGAGACCCCATGAAACTACCCAAATTTGTTTCTAAAGTTTGTTTAGATTATAGTGTCAAGATATTTGATCGCGGCACTAAGTTAAATTCGATCTATTGTTCCATTTGGATGTGATTTTGGGGAAGAGATTGATTGAATCCTATTGTGGGTGTTAAGTGGACTTTCTAAAGTCAAAAATCTTCAACCAAGGTAATCCGGAAAGAGTAGCGTTCTACATGAAACAAGAAGAACAACAAGAACTCTCAGTCATTGAAAGGAAGAATAGCATTTCCTCTTGTGTTACTCTACTCGATTCATGCAAAAATATTGAAGCATATTTTCATGTGTCGAGGCCATGACTTGGAAGGAGGTAACTTTAAGAAAGGAAGGTAAATGTGTATGCATCAAAGTGATTGAATACACACAAAATAACACACTTGACGCATGACTTGAGCTTTGCAATGACCGTGGTTGCTTTAAGGGCTTGAGGCCTTTTCCCCATGTCACTACGCTTTAAGTGTTAACGACCCTGGAGAGTCGAAGTAATTGCTCAACCGAGAGGAGGAGCTGAACAAGGGACACCGTCGACGGACAAAGTTTTAAAGGCTCATGATTGGAGACTCAGTCGTCGTTACGACAAAGCAAATGAGGAAGCAACCACAAGGGGTTGAAGGGCAATTCATGTGAGCTCTATGGAGTTTAAGGGAAGTGGTTTTAAGGAGTCTAATGGATTCGAGCTTGATGATACAAGTAGACCGACGAGAAGTAAGGAGGGAAGGTTGCAAATCACAATAGAATTCCTAACTCGAATTCGTGAATCGCAACAAAGAACCGAAGAATTAAGGACAAATAAGAGATTGATTTCGAAAGGGAAGAAACCTAAGTTCCATAGGGGACATTTTAAGAACAAGAATTTGGATTCCGGATGATTTGGAAATTTAAGGCTAATTATGGAATTATGCAAAATGGATGAGTGAAGGTTATACCACTTATATGCTAAGTGGTGAAGCTAAGACATAGTTGAATTATGTAAATATGATATTGGAAGCAAAGGATTGGCATATCACTTGGGAATTACTCTAGGATGAAGTTTTGAAAAATTGGAGGAAGGAGATTAAATTGTTGGAAATAAGGTAGGGCAATAAGAATCTCGGGGAAAACATTGCCAAGTTTAAAAGATCGGAGAAGTATGTTTCGTTGCAATTTTGATAGAAGGTTCAAACATGCGGAGTTCGAAAGGAATGATGTGTGAATCTCAAACCAGTTATCAACCATTAAGGAATAAGGGATTCCGGACATTGGTGAACATGTGTAGAATGGGTATGGATGATGAGGAAAGCACAGGAAGCTTATGAGTGAATTAATTATAGGGACCAGAATTTCATAAGGAGTTAAGGAAACCTCAATTGCATGAAAGTAACTGAAAATCCGATGGAAATAAATTATTTGTAAATTTAAAGTGAGAAGGTAAGGTGCATCATCATGGATTGAATAGTGATGAACTGAAAGGGATATTTGATTTCAGTTGCAAGAAAAGTAAGTCTTATTCGCCGGGTTGCTTGAAGGAGAAATACAAGAAGGGAATGGTCAACCAGCAAATCAAGAGTGGAAGAGTTTTCCATCCTGTTAGGATGCGAATTAGGTTCGGATATAGGTAGTCTGAGTTATCCCTTTGCCGATTCGAATTAATGTAGTCAAATGCTTTTGACTGCGTTAATTAAATCTTTTTGTAATTTGTATATCTGATCAAGTCTTTAACTTAAATTTCTGTGATCAAAACCCTTATCCCAGTTGGATGTGATAAATGTCTTTGGGTACTACAGAAAGAGAAAAGATCAGTTAAGACTAGAGAGATTAACAACCACCGGGATAGGACAAGTACTTGTCTCCCCAACGGAAGTTTCTCTAGGACTTGGCTATCTGACTAAGTCTGATAATGACGATAACGTTCTTTATCTTTAAGTTCATCTAACTTAAAAGTAAATCGTATAGTCTTTCTTGAGAAAGATTATATCTAAGAGGGATGATTTTATTACTGATAGTTGAAATATTAGGACTGATCACCCTGATGTTTACAACTACTAAGAAATGAAGTCATACGAATATTTCCTTACTCGTGCCCGAGTGATCAGAGTGCGCAGCAGGACAAGTTTTTCCTCAAAAGATATTTGGAAAATGTTTTAACTTAGGAGCATGTGTAACATCCTACCTTTTTATAATAAAGTTTAATATAAGAAATAGTGAGTCTTATAAAAATTTTGACAGGGTTTCCTTTAAAAATGGATCTTTCCCTTATAATTCAATATACCTATAAGGTTTCCAGAGATTATTTATTCACATAAAACAGATATTACAACTTCCTCAGTATAAAAGAGTAATCTTTGTACAATAATTAATAATTGGAATTTGAATCAAATATATTGAAATACTATATATATAACATAATTAGTTTGCTACATATGATTACAGTTCCTAATGGTTGCATCATCGTGACCCTTAGGTCATGTTTAGATATTACACTCCGTCATTGGAGTGTAAAGCTCCCCGGTGGCGGAATATCCAAATTATCTCCATTGTGGGTACCTAAAGATGTCAACTAAGAGGGTGAGACATTTAAACAGAAATTAAAGAAAACACATAATAACAATAATAGAATATAAGTATATACACATCACACCAATATATGATTCCATATAGATAGAGTTTCCATATATTTTCCATATTATAATCCAAAATGCACAAATGCATATGATGCAATGCAACTCCATAATCCATAATAATCCATATACCCTTTTCCATTGGTTTCCATTTATCCATATGCCCATAATTCCATATTTCCATATTTCCATATTCCTCACATCACCCTCCACACAATTGGGAAAAATCAACTAGGAGTAAGTGTTCCCCAACCAATGCTTGCACAGTACTTCACGTGACCGTCCTTCGTACAATTTGGGTTGTTTACCCAAATTGGCTATAGCGGGAACCACTTTGCACTAGTCATGATGTGTATAAGTGACCGATAAAAACTATTATAGTGTGCACAGGACCAATCCCTGACTTATCCAGTACTTCACGTGACCGTCCTTCGTACTGGCTTAGGTCCCCTGGTAGATCAAAGTCCTCTACAATAGTTTTCCATGATTGTTTCAATAACACAATCTAGTCACTACGACACTCTCGTCCATCGATTCTATGAACCTTCACGTATCCGTCCTTCAGTCCATAGAATGTTCTCGTATCTTTCCCAATTCCTAACGTCCTTCCTCACTTCTTGATGCACGTGTTTCTACTCATTTTTATATAAATTGAATAGCCAAGCCTTTATATAGTTATATTCCTTTCTAGATATCCTCTAGCTTAGGGTGTTTGTCCATGATAATGCAATAATTACCATTTATAGGAACAATTCCATGATAGTAATAATATCAATCATAGTCTATGCATATCACTCAAATTCATAACATATATTCAATTATCCAAACATAGAACCAAACATAATCAACAACCAATCACTTTAACATAAAACCCTAGTGTAAGAAACCACACATAACTCATGCATATTACAAAACCAATTATGTATATAGTTATATTTCTATGATTATCACTATATCCTTTCTCTAATTTAAGCCAAATGTCTCCCCCCTTACCTTTTGGAGAGCAAGAACCAAATTGGGGTTTTGATGGAGCATCCCCACCAATCTCTAATCCATGCCTCTTAGCTTCCTATTCCTTGCTCTTAATCACTTCCTAAGCTCCCTTGCATGATTAGAAGACCCTATGCCACGGATTGCACAGATTGGGGTTTGATAGGGAATTGGGATTTCATAAGAAAGAGGAAGTAATATGTGTTTTTGGAGAGGGAAATTCATGGGGAATTGGTTTGGAAGTGATTTGTGGCACTAATTTATGATAACTTTGAGTAGTTATGGTGATTGGAAGGATTTAGGGTTGAGAAGGGAAGAGAGCCGTGGAAGAGGAGGGAAGAAATGGTGAAGAATGAATGAAATTCGTGTTTACTGTCTTAAATTTGGTGCTGCAGGGTCGTGGATATCGATGTCCACCCCCTGGATATCGATGTCCAACATCTATATCCCTATGTTGGATATAGATGTCCAATGTTAAAAATGACAGCACCTTCCACACTTCAAATGGTCATAACTTCTTCGTTAACCGTTGGATCTTGTTCAAATTTTGAGACAAGCTTCCTAAGACACTAACCTTAACATCCAACGGTGGGTTTTGGGTTTTGAGCTCTAAATATTTAAATCCTAATTTTTATCCCTATTTAGAAGCTTTAACTATTCTCTAGCTATTCTTGGTTCTAATATCTATCACTTGGTTCTTCCTACCATTCTTCACCTCTTAAGTCTACTAATCTCCAAATTAAACTTGGAAATTAAATTAGGGATGTTACAGCATGTATATACACACATATATATATATATATTAAAGATACTATTCGAAAAAGTTTTTAGTCAAAAGATTTCATTTGAAGGATTGCAAGATAATTTTTGAAGAAGTTTAAGAAAAACCCCTTTATGTGAACAAGGATTTGTATATGCTTTTGAATGCAAAATTTTTATTTGAGAAAAAGTTCATTGAAATATTTTGTGAAACATTTTGGGGACTAAGAGTTTGAAAAAGTATAAGAAAATTCCTTTTAAGTGGGGAAGGGTTCTTCCTAACTATATTTTGAAAATATATATAACCTCAGAACCACTTTTTGTATAACCTTGGAAATTATAGGATTTCTAAAGAAAGAATTTCGGGGTCGAAATTCCTTTTAAGTGGGGAAGAGTGTAACATCCCAGATTTTTAACCCCTGATTAATAAAAGGATAATTATAAAGCTTAATTATAATTAAGTATTTTTATTCTTGATTTCAAAGTAGTTTATTATGAATAATAATATTAGATAGTTTTGATATGAGAAAATAAATATTTTGCACATTAGTCTCTGTTTGGGGACCTTGAAGTAATTTTAGAAAGATTTTGGAGGGAATGAAAATAAAAATTATATTTTTCAAAAACTGGTCAAAATACTCGAGTAGTTTTGGGAGTACTCGAGTATTCTGGTCAGAGTTGGACGAGTTAGTGCGGTTTGATGAGTCACCACCGAGTTTTCGTCGTGTTGACACGAATTCAGTCCTTCAACACGTCTGAGGCCTTCGTGTCGAGTTGCATGAGCTTGGTGGAGGACTATATAAGCCATGGTTGATGAATCAACCAACCCATTTGTCAATTTCGTGAAGGATTTCTCATGTTAGGGTTCCTGAGTTCAATCGCTCAATTCTCCTTCCTTGAGTAGAATTGAGTTGCAAATCTTACACCAATACGAAGCTCACATCTAGAGCTTTGTATAGACACCAGGATTGTGAGCTGAGAGTGAGTAGATTGGAAGAATCGAAGCTTGGAAGTGGAGTCCGTTTGCTGTCTCAGGTTTCCTGGAGCTTACTTTGGAGCTCGATTTTGGTAAGCTCAGGCAACCTCTCCATGTTAATCTTGTCTCTTTAGTTAGTACGAATTGTAGATAGTATATAGAAACTAATTTCCCCAATTTTTATGGCTGTTTCATGCATCAACCAATTCAATCTTGGTGCTCTGCTGAAACTGCTCTGTTTCAGTGTGGAGTTTGGGGGATTCAGCTTGGAAGCTAAATTTTGGGGAAAGTCTCGGTTGATTCACGTCCAAGAGGTAAGGGGAAAGCTCTCTATTCACTAGATAGAGTTTAAATTGCATGCATTCGATTAGAGAGCCACCAAGAGGCTCTAAGGGCTTAGTTTGAATAGGGAAATTGGTTTGGAGACCAACCTGTTTTCTAATGTTGTTCTGAGCAAGTTCTATATGTTGCATGTGAGCTATATGCAAGTTTTTTTCATGCCAAAAGTGTTTGGAACTGAATTTGGTATGTTAAGTTGTTGAAAATGTGTTTTTATGCATAACTATTGCTTAGATTTGATTCAGTGTAATAAGTTGTTGTTTTTGTGATGGAACATGTTTATTATGTATGATGGAAGCTCTTTTGATCATTGGATTAGACTAGAAATGGTTAAAATTGAAAATGGTATGTTAAAACCAAGTTTCCAGTCTATTCTGTAGGAAAAGACTCGAGTACTTGACTTTATACTCGAGCAAAATTTTGGTAAAACAATGTATTTTGTGTCAGAACACTCGAGTACCAAGCCCAGAACTCGAGTATCAAACTGGTGTATGGGGACATTTTATGGTAAACCACTCGAGTAATGCAGAAGTCACTCGAGTGTTCTGGAATTGATGAAGAACACTTGAGTACTCATGAATCACTCGAGTATTTTTATGAACCTGAAACCCAAATCCTCAGAAAGGCATGAACAACTCGAGTAAATGAGAACTACTCGAGTAATCTGGAAATGATTGAAGAACACTCGAGTATTCTGAAGAACACTCGAGTAGTTCACCCAAAATATTAAAAATATCATTTTTTAATTCTGAACCATTTGGTTAATACTTAAATGACAATAATCCAAGTGATTTAGGACTTAAAAGGAATTGATTGATGTTATGGTTATTCCGTTTGGATGACGGGACGTTGCTCGGGTGGCACGTCATAACGTTGCTCGGGTGGCACGTTACATATTGAGATATATCAATCAGTTTCTTTAAGTTAAGATATTGCATTCGTTTTGAGATTGGATATTAGATCGTTTACTCATGTTCGGGTGACATGAGGAGGACCTCTGGAAATACTAAAAGTTGCTACTAGCTCGATGACACATTAAGGTGGACAATGTGGGCAGTATGTGGTATACTGTTGATTGGATGTTTCAACGGTGTGTTGCACACAAGTGGTAAGGTTTACGTTTTGGCGACGTGACGTTCATCAGACATGGTGACGTTGTTTATCACCTCAGGTGTGCATCATAAGTGATAAGGTTTACGTCCTTAGGCTACGTGACGTTCACCAGATGTGGTGACGTTTTTTATCACACCCGTTGCATGTTGAGAAGTGATAGGTTTGCGTCCTTGGGCGACGTGACGTTCACCAGGTAGTGTGACGTTTTTATCACTTCCGAGCTAGTATGCCATAAGTTTTGGTAACGTATTCGTGATCTGGAAATGCACTATTGTATTGGATTGACGTCTGTGAGGACATTAGATGGGAATCTCGGAAAAAGAAGAATGTCAGGCATTATGCCACTTACCCTTAATTAAGTTAAGACTTGATATCAAGAATTAGTGCGAACATGTTATTTGCATTAAGTGTTTGCTAAGTGTTAACTGTGGTTGTTAACTGATTTGGGGTTATAGTTGTGCATAATTATGTTGCTTCAACATTTATGCTCTATTGATTATGTGTATAGAATTGCTTACTCCTATGCCCTTGTAGGTGATGTCACGTCACATCGCTTGCATCGAGATCCGTCCACTCATTAGTGGCATATGGATCTACGAGGATCTCCGGATGGTGTATGAGAGGGAGGTAGAGATTTCCTTTTTATCACCCTACACCACAGATCTGGTTCAGTCCTCGTAGGTCTAGTTTTCTCATCATATACGCTATGCATGTACCCTCTTTTTATAATTACCATGGATCACCTTCCACTCGACCAGCTCGCTCATATCACAAGTTTGCAATACTAATCAATCCGCTCACACTCTTTTACTCCTAGAGTCGTCGAAAGGAGACTCCCTCATCTATTTCAAGGAGTTCTATTAAGGTCACGTATTCATCAGACCTTGTACCCAGAGGGAGGGTACCCACTCCTTCAAATGAGATCGAGGAGGAATCCTGTCGAAGACGAGAGCGGAGGCGAGCCTGTTGTTAATTTTATCGGGACTCAGTGGAGGGACAATGATTCTTAGGTATGTGCATAAGGTAGATGATGAGGATCAGGGATCTGATGTGGTGGATGCTGTGGAGGAAATTTGCTGCTGAAGAAGTTGGATGATGACTGCTGTTACTTCTTGGAAGACTTCTACTACTACTACTGCTGCTACCAGTGCTATGAGACCAACTTGGGAGTTTTATATATTTTGGGAATTTCTTTTGAAAACTCTTGAGTCATGGTCTATTTTGATGGACATATAAATACATAGCCTTATGGACTTGTACTGGGATTTTGGAGATCTTTACCACTGGACTACGTATTACGTGTGACACCCTTCCGAATTACCCAAATTTAATATAGTATTTAAGCTATTATATTGGATAATATATGGACTTGTGAGTGTTAAGAAAATAACTGAAATAAAATTTTCTTTTAAAGCGGGTGCACAAATCGTCATTTGGAATTCTTGGAGAATAAGCTCTAAACCATTTCAAAACATTTGTATCGAGTTCGGCGATCTCTAAAACCTTTTCACAAATAGGGTAACATTCACTCTTTGGAAACATCTTTATATCATACAAGTAAGTAAAGTTACCCATGCTTTGTTCGATAAGACTGATACCATCAAATAATATTTATAGCCGAGCTCTTAAATAGATTAAATCATAGTAAGCGGAAATTATTGGACTATGCAACTGATAGTAATATAAACTTAGGTTTTATATATATATAAGAAAATCATAAGTACATAGCCCATAACAAAGTCTCCAAGTTCCAAAATATACAAGTCCATGAAACAGATCTACATAACAGTGTAACCACAACCCTAGAGTACTCCAAAAGTATATCTACAATATATACATAACCAAAATACAACTCCAGGGGTAATCACGTAGATCTGGCAGCATCAGATGTGGTAGTAGTAGTAGCAGTCTCCCAAAAGTAAAAGTAGTAGCATCATCATCATCACAGCAGCAGCAAAGTATCTTCCACAACCTCCACAACATCGGATCCTCGGATCCTCATCATATACCCTATACACATACCTAGGGATCATCGTCCCTCCAATCACTCCTAGTAGAATGCACGACAGGCTCACTCCCACTCTCGTCCTCCAACGGATCCTCCTCGATCTCATCCGAGGGAGAGTGTTCCCTACCACTGGGAACCGGGTCAGGTGATGGTGAAACCCTGACTGGGCTCCTCGGATCAGAAGGGGGAGTCTCCTCGTGGACGACTCTCGAGGTAAAAGGGTGAGAGCGGGTAGGTCGAAAACGAAAACTATGATAAGAGCGAGCTGGTCGCGTGGGAGGTGGTCCATGGTAAGTGTAAAACGGGGGTAGTGTATATGATGGGAATCCTAAATCTACGAGGACGGAATCAGATCAACGGGTTCGGGTGGTAGAAGGTAACCTCTACCTCTCCCTCGAACACCGCACGATGGTCCTCATAGATCCATGTGCCACTAGGAAGTGGCCGGATCTCGATGCAAGCAATGTAACGAGACATCACCTACAAGGGCATAGGGGTAAGCAATTCTATACACATAATCAACAGAGAATAAATTGTGGAATATGAGTATGTAAATATTCATCAATTAACAACAATCACATATATCACTTAGCAGTTAATTAATGCACATAGGATGCTCACACTTATTTCATTTATCACAATTAATTTAGATGAGTGGCATGATGCATGACTTTAGCTCTCAAGCCTATCTCCATCATACTATGTCACTCTCTGACGTCCATCCCTGACAACCCAGCACTCAATAGTGCGTTGTATTCCTAGGTATACAACAATTCGTACATTCACCTAGAATGTACACGACAAGCTTGGAATCCATGCCACCCGAGCATATCCCGTCATCCAAACGGACCGTCATCCAAACGGTATAACCATATCGGCATCCACTCAGCCGACCACGCCAACGACGTGTCATCAAGCAAGCGTATTGGCACTCCTAGAGGCCCTCCACATGTTTACCAAAACATGATATACGTCCTACCATCCAAACTCCAGAATGAATGCATTTTATCTTTTGGACTTAGGGAAAGTTGATTAATACTTTACAAGCCACCTAGGCTTATTTCCTTATCAAAAAGGACCGTCACCAAACGATCTATTTGTATTAATCAATTTCTCTAAGTCTTGATCCCTTGAACTATTATTAATAATTCCTTAATTAATTAAGTCAGAATTGAAAATGGTGTTTTCAGGTTCTGGGTAATTTACTCAAGTAAAATTCAGTACACTCGAGTGTTCTTCAAGTTTTCCAGATTACTCGAGTGTTCTTAGAGTTACTCGAGTGTTCATGACTTTTTGAGGATTTGGGTTTGAAATTCATTAAATTACTCGAGTAGTCCATAGGTTACTCGAGTGTTCATCCTGATTTCCAGAATACTCGAGTGACCCTGAATGACTCGAGTGGTTGGCCTTAACTTGTCCTCAAGTCATGCTCGATACTCGAGTAGTAGACACGATACTCGAGTGTTCTAACTTCATTTACATTATTTTTCAAACGTTTTACTCGAGTACCCTGTATATTACTCGAGTGTTTCGCAGCAGTTTACACTGAAAACTTAGTTTTATCATACCAATTTCATTTCTACTCATTTCCAGTCCATTCCAAGGATCAACAGATCACACATAACATAATTTGAACATGTTACAACATTCATTTCATATCAAAACACAGATTTGACAGAGGATTCAAAAATTATGCATAAAATACACATTTTAACAACTCAACACCTCAAATTGCATAATAAGCACAATACTCATGAAGTAAAGTTCATTTAAGCTTGCATGCATGATTTAGAACTTGCTCAACACAGTTTTAGAGCATGGATTGGTCCCCAAACCAAAGTTCCTATTCAATCTAAGCCCTTAGAGCCTCTTGGTGGCTCTCTAACACAATTCACGGAATTTAATCTCTATCTAGTGAATATAATTACTTCCCCTTACCTCTCAGACGTGAATCAACCAAGAATTGACAAGAACAAAGCTCCAAACTTCTCAGACCAACTTCAAGCATCACATGCAGAGCATTTTGAGTGCAACACCAAAGTGGAATTGGTTTACACATGAAACAGAGAATAGAATTGGGGAAATTAGATTTTCTAGACTCTATACAACATGGACTCACTAAAGAAACTGAATTTGAGACTCAAGAATTTGTGAGCTTACCAGAGTCAATGATCAAAGTAAGCTCCCAGACCAAGGCTTGACAGAAACAACTTCACTTCAACTCCTTGAATCTTCCACCACACTCACTCTATCCTCACGATTTTGGTGTTTATACAAAGCTCGAGATGTGAGCTTTGTATTCGTGTATAGTTTATGACTCGAATCGAAACAGAGAGGGAGAATCGATCATTTGAACTCAGGAACCCTAACTAAAGCAACACACTCCAATTTGACCAAGAACCTCAACAATCTGGTGTTGCTGAGCTTAAATAGAGTGGGGAAACACTCATGCAGGTCGACATGACTACTATGGTGGTGGCAAGGTGATGATTTCGTGTCAACAACACGGAATCGTTGATGGCGACTCACCAAACGCACTAACTCGTGCAGATTGACCCAGAATACTCGAGTATTCAGAATAATACTCGAGTGTTTTGCCCAGATTTTGAAAAATAATTATTTTATTTACTTTCCCTCCAAAACCTTTCCTATAATTGCTTCTAGGTCCCTACCCAGGGACTAATATGCAAAACTCCTATTTTATACATTACTATATTTATTAAATAATTTCACACACCTAAGCTAGTCACATGAACACATATTTTAATCAAGGATTAACATAGAAACCATTAATTATAATTAAATTATAATTAACATTTCATTAATCGGGGATTAAAATTTTGGGGTGTTACACTACTCCCCCACTTACAAGGAATTTCGTCCCCGAAATTCACTCATACAAACAAGTCAGGATAATCCTGACGCATCTTATCCTCTAATTCCCAAGATGATTCTATCACATCTCCACAAACCCAGGCGACTTTGACCAGACGAATATCTTTCCTTCTAAGCTGTTTGATCCTTCGACCTTCAATGCGGACTGGCACAGCTTTGAAGGTTAGATTCTCATGAACTTCTAAGTCATCAGGTTGGATTCTAAGGACAATGGTGGGGTCATGGACATATCTCTTTAATTGAGACACATGAAATACATTATGGAGGTTAGCTAATGACGGAGGCAGGGCTAACTGATAAGTTACTGGGCCGACTCTTTTGAGGATTTGATAGGGACCAATAAACTTAGGTGATAGTTTCTGGGTTTTTAAGGCTCTACTAACACCTTTGGTTGGTACTATTCTAATAAATACATGGTCTCCTTCGGCGAATTCTAAAGGTTTCCTTCTTCTATCAGCATAGCTTTTCTGCCTACTTTGAGCTGCCCTCATCTTTTCTTGTATCATCTTGATCTGCTCTGTGGTCTCTTGCACAAAATCTGGTCCAACCAGAGCACTCTCCCCCACTTGAAACCAGCATAACGGCGTCTGACACTTTCTCCCATACAAAGCTCGTATGGTAACTGTTGTTGTAAGTAAACTCCACGAGCGGCAACATCTGCTCCCAATTCCCTTGACCTTCCAAGACACAGGCTCGTAGAATGTCCTCCAATGACTGAATAGTCCTCTCCGTTTGGCCATCAGTCTGAGGATGGTATGCAGAACTTAGTTTCAATCTTGAACCCAAGGCTCTATGCAGATCTTCCCAAAACTTCGATGTAAACCTCGGATCACGATCTGACACAATGCTTGATGGTACACCGTGCAGACGAACAACTTCTTTGATGTACAACTGAGTGAGCTTTTCCAACGAGTAGCGCATATTCACGGGAATGAAATGCGCTGACTTAGTTAAACGATCCACGATCACCCAGATGGCATCATGACCAGTAGATGTCTTTGGCAATCCTGACACAAAGTCCATCGAGATACTATCCCATTTCCACACAGGAACTTCCAAGGAAAGTAATTCTCCTCCTGGCCTTTGATGTTCCACTTTCGCCTTTTGACACACCAAACAACAGGCCACATACTCAGCTACATCTTTCTTCAAACCAGGCCACCAAAATAGCTTCTTTAAGTCCTGGTACATTTTGGTAGCTCCCGGATGCATACTCATCTTACTTTTATGCGCTTCATCCAAAATCATTCTTCTTACTTCCAAGTCAGCAGGGACACATATCCTTGTCTTAAAACGCAAAATTCCATCCTTCCCTTCTTGGAATTCTAATTCCTTGCCTTCTTCCATCCATTTCTTCTTTTCCATAAGCTTCTCATTCTTGTGTTGCAATTCCCGAATCCTTTGCAGAAACTCACTAGCAATCTGCAGCATCCCCATCTTGATACTTGTCGGCTCCACTTGCATCGTCAGACTCAAATCCCGGAACTCCTCTATTAGTACAGCTTCTCTGACCATCATTGCACTGATGTGCATTGCCTTTCTACTCAATGCATCTGCCACAACATTGGCCTTCCCCGGATGGTAATGGAGCTCGAACTCATAATCTTTCAAAAACTCCATCCATCGACGCTGCCTCATATTCAGCTCCTTTTGATCGAAGAGGTACTTTAAACTCTTATGGTCACTGAACACCCGGAACGTAGTGCCATAGAGATAGTGCCTCCAGATCTTTAATGCAAACACCACAGCTGCCAGCTCCAGATCATGAGTTGGATAGTTCATTTCATGAACTTTTAGCTGTCTCGAGGCGTAGGCGACGACTTGCCCTTCTTGCATCAAAACGCACCCAAGGCCTTGTTTTGGGGTGTTACATTACAAACCTTTGTTATATATAAGATCTGCGTTTATATTATGGTGTATTTCATAGTCCTGTTATTTCCGCTTACTCTGATATTGATTTAAAAGAATTCGGTTATGACATTTTGGAAATGGTATCACTTGGTTAGATGAAAACTGGATGGCATTACTTAAGTTCCTTTATATGAAATATATTACATCTATCTTCAAAGAAAATGCTATCCAAGATTTGCGAAACTATCTTTTGAGCAAAGCAAATGCCGAATTCGATTTTTAAAAGTAATACGTAACTATTCTCCAAATATCTTATGTTTTGGTTTGTGCACCCGACTCTTTAGAAAATACAAAGGAAAATTTCGAATCCAGCATTTTCTAATATCAAAACAAGTCCATATATTCCAAAGTAATAGCCTATATTTTGTATTAGTTACTTGGGTTATTTTGAGGGTGTCACAGCATGCGGTCCGATTGCGACTTATTGCACTCGACCGTACAACTTACTTGACCAGGCTCACACAAACCGAATTGCATCACTAGGATTTGGTTGCACCTGCTAGGACGTTTGGGCACCCATTATGACTTGTTAGGATTGGCAGCCGTCACCCAAGAGGGGGGTGAATTGGGTATTTGTGAAAACATTGGAAAATATTCGAATTAAATCATTTTCAATAAACTTAAAGAGATTTTGCAGCGGAAAACTAATATATTGAATAAAAACGTTTTCGCGAAAGCTTTAATAATAATAATAAAAACTAATATGCGCGGAACACAAATAAATTAATAACAACAAATACCGTTACCGCGCTAATTAATTTAAAACCCTTTAAATTAATTATTATGAAAAGAATTGCTTTGATGCAAGAAGGATAATAATAACAATAACGCACATGCAACAATAACAACGGAAAATAAAGAGATGAGGGATAGAAGAGATTGCACCAGAGATTTTATCCTGGTTCGGCAAAGCAGCCTACTCCAGTCCCCAAGCGACCCGCTTGAGCTTTTCACTAAAAAACCGAAGACGCCCCCGCATCCCCAAATACAACCAGAGCGCCCTGCAAGCTACTAGGAACCTCCTTTCGCTAGGGGCCTCAACAACCAGATAGCCTAACTACTAGGTGCCCCACCGTTCGTCTAGCACTACCCAATACACAAGGGTTCCTCACCCTACAAACACCACGAACGCCGCACGTTCGCACTAGGAGATTCACTCCCTAGTCTCTAAGGGTTACACACCCCTTACAACAACGGTAACAATATGAGTGATTGGGTACAAGACCTATATTGCACTCTTAATAGTGCTGATACAACAATATAAGGCTTCTAACAAATGTAGTGTGTTCTATATAACACGATTACAACAATAAAAGGTCCTAATGGCTATGGATAAAGGTTTCACTATAGCATAGGCCAATAACTTAGAGAATATGGAGAAGAAGAACAGAACGTGAAAAGCGTTTTCTCAAAAATTATGATAAGAAGAATTATTTTGGAAGAGAGAAAACTTTTCTTAAATAAAAGATTTGAAACATTTGAATTTGAAATCAGAATCAAATCAAAAATGATTTTGGAAATAAATCAAAATCAAAATCAAATCAAAAACAAATAAGGAAATATATAAAGATTGATTTTATGAAATCAAATAAATAAAATAATATTTTTGAAATCAAAATCAAATCCAATAGATTTAAAGAATAAAATAAAAGATTTGAATCTTAAACCAAAAAGGAATATTTTCAAAAATAAAATCAAATTCGAATTTTGAAAATAAATCAGAATCAATTAAGTAAAAACAAATCTGGAAATATATCAAAATGATTCTGACACGGTTTTCAATAAAACTTGAGGTAATCGATTACTTCAGAGAGGTAATCGATTATCCCTTTAAAAATAGAAACTTTGAAATTCATTTGCAAAACCAGTAATCGATTATCATATGCATGTAATCGATTACTTCACTTCTGTTTAATATATGATGCAACTGATATAATCGATTATCACTGGTCAAATAATCGATTACACAGTCTCTGGAAAATATATGATGCAACTCCAGTAATCGATTATTTGTGTCAACTAATCGATTACTTTCATACAAAAAGTAATGGATTAGCCAGGTTCAAATGCTCGATTACACCCTTTCTGGATTTTCTATGATGCAACATAAGTAATCGATTATCTTGAAAGAGTAATCGATTATCTCTGTCAAAACTTGTAAAAACAGATTTTCACAACTTAGAGAAATCATGCTAGAGGTTGTCAAGATATATTTTCACAGTGAATCAGTTAAGACATTAAAAAATATGTTTTTAGAAAAACTCTTTTCGCAATTAAAACATTCTTAGATTTAAAACGTTCTTCTCCAATAACTCTAAATAAGGCCTATTACTAAAATGAAGCAGTTACATAGCCTTACATTGATTCCTAATGAGGGAAGGGAGGAAACCACTTGAAGCTTCTTGCTTGACACTTGACTTGCACTTTACTTTGAATTGTTCCTGTTTGGCATCATCAAAACTCTTCAACGTTCTTCCACGTTGAATTCTAACATGACTTGGCACCCATCAGGAGCTTTGGCACCCATTAGGCATCACTCGTTAGGTCTATGCTTATTACTTCATTCATTCTTATTATTTGATTTCCTTCTCTTTAGTTCTATTTCACATTTACATGTTTTTTATTTAGTAGCGAATTGGACCATTGGGTACACCAATGCCTGTAACACCTAAACTTAATTCATTTTATTTTAATACAAATAGTGAAATTTAAGAATTTTTTTTGCAAGGTTCCGTTTGTAATATGGACTTTCCCCCAAATTAAAATATAAAACCTGTTAGAACCAGAATAGTTTTAAAAATAAGATTTACATACACACTTGTAGTCACAAGTGTTCAAGTACATTATTATTACAGAATGTTTAAAGTCAAAGTCCATATAAAGTTCATTTACATACTAAAAATATTTTGTGATTTAGTAAAGTTTGACAAAAGAAAGGATATTAGGATATCCTTCACAACCGTGAACATACTTGAGGAATTTACATTAAAAGAAGGAATATAACATATGCAAATATAAAATTCAACTATTATGATGCAACACTACACTCCATCAGGGGAAGTGTAGGGATCCTCGGCAGAGGGAACAACGGAGAATTCCTCATTATAAGTACCTAAAATGTTAACCACAAAGAGGTGAGTAATTTGAATTTGAATCAAAAAGAAAGCATTCCATGACAATAATAATGCATAAGGAAGTGTATTCATACACATAAAGTCAAATACACATTTCTATCATCATATTGTAAAGCGACACATATTATCAATTATCAAAGCAACATATAAATTATAATCATATAATTTATAATCATATATTTCTAAGTAATCATATGGTATGAAATGGAAATGCAACGCAACGTCGCTCATTTGATTAATTCTTTGAATCCAATGTTATACTTTTCATTTCCTTTCATTTACTTTCTTCTTTTTATTGGATTCAATGAATTAAATCATGTAGATGCATATGCATGCACTTTTCTCCTTTCCTTTTCTTTACTTTTCATTTCTTTGACTTTGCTTTGCTTTCTTTACATCACACATTTTCCTCACATCACCCTCCACTCCGGGGAAAAACCGACCGATAGTAGTACCCCTCGAAACACTTGGTTTGCACAGTACTTCACCCCATTTTAGGGGTTCATCATACAATTAGGTTTGATTACACCAAATTGGCTATAACAGGGATCACCATCGACCGGCCATGAAAAGCCAAAGTAACTAACAGAATTGTTATAGTTTGCATAAAACCAATCCCCAACACGGGGATCAAACCCGTGTCCTTTGGAAGATCAAAGTTTTCCATAACAATTCTCGGAGATTGTTTCAATAGAACAATCTAGTTACTCTTGCCTTCATGTTATACGTATGTTTTTCCCCTACTCCTAACATCCACCTTTCACCATGCATGATACCTTTACTTACATTCTTCCTAATTGAGTTTAAACCCCTTATTCTTTCGAAAATTGTATTTGTTTGGGTTAAATCTCAATTAGGAATGACTTATCCTAATATGTGTATTACTATTAATAATTAACTTTAGTGATTTATAAGTGTAGCACAGCAACATATTAGAACCATTCATGAATCAAGAGTAAACATTTACACACTTACACATAAACTAACACATTCAATTAGAACTTTGTTTATGTCCAATTATGACTAACATTCAATAATTAACTTTATTAAATCATTAATACTAAATCAATTCATAAATCAATTATTCATACATCAAGAACTTCTGTTTATATAGTTAACACATAAATTCAAGCATAGAACATACAACACACACATATACATAGAGTACATACTTAGGGTTTCATGTTATTATTGATATCAATTAAATCTAACACCTATTAACACACATATATACACTTAATTATACTTTATTACTATAATTAAATCCTCTCTCTAATTTAAACCAAAGTACTCCCTCTTACCTTCTTAGAGAGAGATCAGAAAGAGAAATTGAGAATTCTTTGGAGAACCATCACCAAGACTTAATCCAAGCTTCTAAGCCTCTATTTCCTTGCCCTTAGTCACTTTTCTAAACTCCCTTGGTTGATTATATGGCACTAGGAGCTTGATTAAAGAAATCAGGGTTCGTGGGTCAATTTGGGGTTCTTGGATTTTGGGGAAAAAGTGAGTGATGATTTGGGGTGATTTTGGGTTGATTTATGAGATTGGAGATTTAGGGTTTTAGAGAGGGAAAATCGCATGAGAGAAAGAGAGAAGAAGAATTCCGCGTTCTGTGCTGTTTTCTGCAGCACCAACTTAAAAACTGGGCAAAGTATCCAGATACTTACCAAAGTATCCAGATACTTCGAGTTTTTTTTAAACCACAATCTAATACATTCCAAAACCTCTCTAAAAATAAAATACACATTAAAATATTAAAATTCCTATTTCTTATAATTATATAACTATTTAATAAAATTGGGGATGTTACAATACTCCCCCACTTATATGAATTTCGTCCCCGAAATTCGATTTATCCTAATAATTAGGATTGGTAATCCTATCTTACGTGAGGAGGTGTTCATTACTTTTGGGGATTGCTCCCCCACTTAGGACAGAACTAAGGTTGGAATTTCCTTAACTTAATCAAAATTTAAGATTGGAAACCTAATATCTTACTAATTCAAGACAAAGCATATCAAGAACTTATAAGAATTATCACGCATCACATAACTAATTCATATTATAAATCATTCATTTGTACCTAAGCACACTTTCAATTTAGCATTAGAATCATAATAGCATTTCAAAGCAAAGTACCGATGAGTATTATTAGTTTGAAAGTTCATTTTACTAAGCAAAAGGTACGCTTTTAAAAAGAAGCAAAGCACAAGTTAAAACACACTTCAGAAATAAAACAAACCAGCACATACACAAAGTATTAAGGGGTATTTTTCACTTGAAATTTCATTCTAATATAAACCACATATGTTATATTCTAAGATTAGGATTAGGATCATACTTTCAAAATAAACATCTATAAGTAAAGTAATTAAAGGAGAGCAAACATAGAACAGACAACATTAGAAGAAGTTAATGTTGGAAGTCAAGCTGGTTGGAAGGCATGCTTCAAACTCTCTATGGACTTCAAGTTTTATTCAAGTATGTGTTTTGATGATAACAAGCCAACTCAAGTTCAAGTTCACAAGTGCAAGTCTCAAGATTGAATACTCAAGCTAGCTTAAGAATAGAAACCTTCTCCTTAGATCGAATGTAAGGTAATGAAGTTTTTGTTTCCTTAAAAGTTACAAAGCCAATAAAGTTTTTCATTTTAGGAGAGAAGAAGAAAAACGTGTTTTTGCATATAAAAGTGTTTTTTCTGCATTTAACCTTAGTGAAATACCTGATGTTACAAAACTCTGTATATTTGTATGATTGCAAGAGAGAGTAATCGATTAACTTTGTTGCATCATAGAAAAATCAGAGAGGCTGTAATCGATTAACTGAATCTTGTTAATCAGTTACTTTCTTATGGAAGTAATCGATTACATTAGTCAAGTAATTGATTATAATTGTTGCATCATATATTTTTCAGAGGCTTAGTATTCGATTACATGATGTTGCATCATATGCAAACCAGAGGCTCAGTAATCGATTAAATCCCTAGTGTAATCGATTATTATGAGTTGCATCATACAATGAACAGGAGTGGTGTAATCAATTAACTATTATTAGCCTAATCGATTACATGGTTTTTCAAATGTATTTAAGAATTTCTATTTTTGAAGGAATAATCGATTACCTTCAGAAAGTAATCGATTACTTCATGTTTTATTGAAAAACGTGTCAGAATCATTTTTATTATTTCCTGATTTGTTTTTATATAAAAGATTCTGATATATTTTACAAAATTCGAAAATGATTTTAATTTTGAATTATTTCCTTTTTGGTTTTAAGAATCAAATCTTTATTTTATTTCGGAAATCATTTTGATTTTATTTTGATTTTAAAACTTATTTCAAATCCTACTTTATTCTATTTTGATTTTGTTTTATTTATTAAAAATCCTTGTTGATTCAAAATCGTTTTCCTTTTTAAATAAAGATCACTCCAACATTGAAAATAGTTTTTTACACGATCAGACTTTTTATTTTTCATTCATTCATTCACGTTTCTCTCTTCTTCTTCTTCTCAAGTCTTCTGCTTTTCATCATTCATATTTTTCGAAGAGCAAAACTTATATTGGCTGAGTAAACTCTAAGAGAAACTTCTACTTCACTATCATAGAGCATATTGTTGTATCCGTGTTGTGAGAACACAAAAAGCTATTGTAATCACTATCATTGTAATCGTTCTAAACCTTAGTGGTTAGGGAGAGAATCCCTTAGTGGACGTGTGATACGTCGTAGGGCGAGGAACCCTGCTGTGTGATTGAGGCCCCTAGCGAACGGAGGTTCTTAGTAGTGTGCGGGGTGCTCTTGGTTGTAATAGGGTGCGGCTTTATTGCTTGGTATAAGAACTCTCAGGCGGGTCGCTTGGGGATTGGACTAGGCCTTTCGACGGGAAGGCTGAACCAGTATAAAATTCACCGGTGCAAGCTTTTCTATCCCTATCTCTTTTACTTTCCGCATATTTCAATTTTTACGTTTCCGCGCTACTCATTTATTATTTTTCTATCGATTTCGCGATCCGTTTCGAACGTTTAATCTCTCCATCTCAAATCAACTTTTTAGTTGTTACAATTTTTTCAATACATAATAAAACTCGATTCACCCCCCCTCTCGAGATTTTGAGGCCAAAACCAACAATTGGCATCAGAGCTAGTCTCTTGTGTTAAGACTTAACCGTCTCAAGAGTATGGCTTCAAACTCTCTGTTTGGAGGTGAAGGGAGTTCTATTAATCGTCCTCTCATGTTTGATGGGGTAGGGTACGCGTATTGGAAAGCCCGTATGAAAATTTTTATTCAAGGAGTTGGATTAAAAGTTTGGGATGCTGTTGTAAATGGTCCCTATGTTCCTACCTATGTGGTTAATGGTAACACCGTCGATAAGCCTATGGCTGAATGGACGGAGGAGGAGGAACGTAGAGTCCAGTACGACTTGAAAGCGAAAAATATTATAACATCTTCTTTGAGCTATGATGAGTTTTTCAGGATATCGACATGCGAGACAGCACAACAGATGTGGGATACGCTGGAAGTCACGCATGAAGGTACAACTGAAGTAAAGAGGTCGAGAATCAACACGTGGGATACGCTGTAACACCCATTTTTTATTTTTTTATTTTTTTTTCATATATAAAGTAATTTAAAAGTTTTTAATACAAACAAGAAACATTAAAAATTCATTATTCATAAAACAAGTTTTACGAATGGTTTTGGGCATTCCAATTATAATATAAGAAAATACAACATAGAGTTTCCTTCTTTCCATTCTTCCGCTGCGACACTCTGATCTTGAGCTCCTTAGCATTCACCTAAAATGATAACCACTAAGGGTGAGACCTTTTCACAACACATTGAATTAGAAGATAGCACATAGCTCATAACAAGAATTCAAGGATAATAATTAAATTAGATCACGGACCAACAATTTAACCATATTCATATTACAATATCTTTCATACATCCTCTTCCATAATTTAGTAATATACACATTAATAACAACAACTTCTTCTTATCAAACATCAACTATTTTCTTCATACAATTACTACTTCAATCCATACATACATCTTTTCATCTCTATCATTACTTAACTTTTCTTTCTCTTTTACATTCATTAAGTTTTCCATTTTACAATTTGTAAAGATATAATGTGGATCCATAACTGCGTACAGTCTCCTAAGGACAACGACTTACAGCTACACACAAAGGGTGTCTTACGCGGTCTATGCGTACAGTCTCCTAAGGACAACGTCTTACAAGACCTAGATTTCCACAATCGGAATGTGCGTCCATCATTGCGTACAGTCTCCTAAGGACAACGACTTACAGCTGCGCACTATGTGCGACTTACGCGATCTATGCGTACAGTCTCCTAAGGACAACGTCTTACAAGATCTGGAATCGCACAATCCTATTATACATTTATTAATATACGGTGAGTGTGTCCATAACTGCGTACAGTCTCCTAAGGACAACGACTTACAGTTGCGCACTATGTGCGACTTACGCGATCTATGCGTACAGTCTCCTAAGGACAACGTCTTACAAGACCTGGAATCACACGCCACCGAAATGTGTGCCCATCATTGCGTACAGTCTCCTAAGGACAACGACTTACAGCAGCGCACTAAGTGCGTGTTACGCTATCTATGCGTACAGTCTCCTAAGGACAACGTCTTACAAGATCTGGGTCACACAATCCAAAGTTAATCTTTAATACTTTATTGACATTTCTGAATTGTTTCACTTTGTATACCTTTTAGTAAATCAACACTTTCTTTATCATTATATTTTCCTTATTACATCGTTCTTTGCATTGACACTTTGAAGTCCTTAATTGCACAATCAACATGCATAACACCAAACAAGACGCATAAAGATTTCCAGCATAACCAATCGTATAGACCAAATTACATCCTAATAATTTTCTAACAAATAACACATAGCAAGTAAAAATCCTCATGTATCAACAATTAGTCGACATACTCAGGTATGTCTCAGGATGCTTAAAATAAATCAACTACCTAGGATTCTTCACTTCCTACATTAATAAAATAAAAAAATCATAAACATATTCAATAGTTTAACAAAATCAACCAGAATTATAACAATCACCCAGAATCAAATATAATCAAATATTAATTTGCTACCCACAACCCAATCTAACCATTAAACCCAAATCCTATTATACATTATAACTATCCCTAACTCAAAGTGTGGAAAAGAGACTCCCCTTACCTTAGAGAAGGAGAGAGCCCACACAAAGCTCCCAGGACCACGAATCTTACTTCGATCTACTTGAAATCTAACTCCTTTGACCGATCTCCACTCCGTTCTTCAAGATTGGAGGAGAGAGAGAGGATCCCTAGGAGAGAGAAAGAGCTTCCATGAGGGAGAGAGAGACACCAAAGGCAAGGAATGAGGAAGGAAGTGTTTATGTGTAGGATCTAACCCAAAATCAAACTTAGATCCCATTGGTGAGGCTTGGAAAGGAGGATTGGTGTTTTGGGGGTGGAGATGGAGTGTGAGATCATGGAGGAAGGGAGATCCATGAAGGAGAGAGAAATAATAAGAAGAAGATGTGAGGAAGAAGATGGGTCACCATGAAAGGAGGATTGACGGTGGGAGTTTGGGTGATAGTGGGTGTTGATGGAGATTTGGTGATGGTTTGGGGGAGGAAGAAAGGGAAGAAAAAACGTGGGAGAAGGAGGAGAAGAGAGGGGGTCGAATGATATGGGTAAGGGAGGAGGGAGAGTGGTTGAAATAAGGAGAGAAAGGGTGGAAAATACGTTTCTGCCCTTACTTTATTTTTTTCTGCATCAGACCTGAAGTAATCCATTACTTTGCCAAAATAATCGATTACTTCCTCCAATTAATCGATTATTTTTGCAGCATCATACATTCACCAGAGCACTGGTAATCGATTACTTTGCCTAAGTAATCCATTACTTTGCCCAAGTAATCGATTACTTTTCCCAAGTAATCGATTACTTTTCCCAAGTAATCCATTACTTTGCCCAAGTAATCGATTACTTTGCCCAAGTAATCCATTACTTTTAATGCAACTTTTGTGTGATTTCACCAGAGAGCATATAATCGATTACACCCTGCAGGTAATCGATTACTCCTCTGAAAACTCCTATTTTGACAAATTCTAACTCTAAAATTTGATAATAGCTAACAATATGCCCTAGCTCTCTAAACCTACGCCGCCGCCGCCATCCTTGTTTCTCCCGGTGTTTATCCACCGTGCGCCATGCCTAAGAAACGAGGAAAGCAACATCAAACCCCCCCCCCTCTAAACCTTCTAAACCGTCAACCCCCATCCCTACTCCTTCACAGAATCCTAATGTGAATGATGGCAAAGTTGCAAAACCCCAGTGAAGATTGACTTGCTTGGAGACCAAGAAACCGAGTTTGATGAACTTGTCCAGAGTATTGACTTGATGAATAGCAATCAAGCGTCATTGGTTCTAGAAAAGCTTGATAAAATTCGTGAAAAAATAAAAGGAAAGCAACCCATGCAACCCATGCACGAAAATGTGAACCCTGATGTTGCCAAGGATGCACCAGGGGCTAGCACAAGCACAACGATGGTGCGAATGGTGCGGACAATAGAGTTGGTGCGATCAGTGAGAATTTTGTCAAAAGGGCGTCAGTTTGGGACACTTTTGACATCTCCAAGCTTAGGAACTCAGGAGAAAAGCTTTCATACAAAGAACAACAGTAAAAGATGGCGTGTCGTTTGGAAAAATAGATATGGATGACATTAAGGAAGAGCTGAAGTTTTGGGAGAATGTTGTGGTTTGTTTTGTGCTTGGTGCTAATCCACCTTTCCCTGTAATCAGTGGTTACTTGAAAAGAGTATGGGGACAGCATGGAATAGATAAGATTGTGATGGACTCTGAAGGTAATGTCATTGTGAGATTTACAACATTAGAGGCTAGGAATAATGTTTTAGAGATTGGAGTATTCCATTTTGACAAGAAGCCTCTCTTTATCAGACCTTGGCATGAGAAGCATGTTGGTAGAGGATACACTGAACAGGTGCCAATATGGATACAGTTAAATGATTTAGATCTGAAATTTTGGGGTGCAACATCCTTGAGTAAAATAGCCAGCCTGATTGGAGTACCTATTATGGTTGACAGTATGACTCAAGCTCGTGATCGAATCAATTATGCTAGAATTTTGGTAGAAGTTAACCCTGCAGCCTTGCCTGATGAAATATTCTTTGAAGATGAAAAGGGAAGACTTCTGACTCAAAAAGTTACATATGAATGGAAGCCTCAATTTTGTGAAAATTGTGAAAAATTTGGCCATGATAAGAAGATGTGCAGGAAGGATAAAAAAGTGATTAAAAGGGAGTGGGTTGTAAAGAGCAAGCCTACTCAGAATGAGATTAATCATGTAGTAGAATCTGTTCAAATTCTGGATCAGGTGGATAAGGGAATTATACCAGCTGAAAAGGTTGTAGATTCTGAACTACACCCTATTGTTGTGGAGGCTAGGGATGCTTTGGTAGTGCATAAGGCTGATGTTAAGGAGCCTAATGCTAAGCAGAATGATGAGGAATGACATACTGTCATGACTAGAAAGAAGGCTGCTCAGCTCAAAAAGGATGGGAATGGTGTGATAAATAAAGGAGATGGAAGTGTTAATGCCCTTCCTTCTTCTAATGGATAATTTAGTCACTTGGAATATGAGAGGGATCAACCACCCTCAGAAGCAATTTGAGCTTCAAAGGTTGATTGGTAGGTATAAGGTGGGTTTTGTTTCTATTCTGGAAAATAAGGTTAGGGTCCATTCATATGAGAACTTGAGGCAGAAGCTGTTTCCTGGTTGGGGGTCTTTCATCAACCTAGATGCAGTCCCTATTGGCAGAATTTGGCTAGCTTGGAAAGAAGATATGTTTGATGTGCAGATTATCCACAGCCATGCTCAATTCATACACTGTTTCATTAAGCATAATCAGCTCCAGCATGAATTTTATCCCACTTTTGTGTATGCTAGTAATGATGATCAGGAAAGAGAAGAGGTATGGAACTTTATTGAGCAAAGGGCCTTACACATGGATAAACCATGGTGTGTAACAGGTGATTTCAATACTTTTCTTGAGCCACAAGAAAAGCTTAGTGGTCTGCCTGTTAATATTGACACTCTTATGGGGTTCAGATCTTGTGTTGTAAATGCTCAATTAACTGATCTGAAGTACTCTGGATGTTTCTATACTTGGTCAAACAAGCAGCAACAAGAGAGTAGGATATTCTCAAAGCTGGACAGGGTTTTGATAAACCAGCACTGGGTGGATCTGTGGCCTGGCTCTGAGGCAACTTTTCTTAATGAGGGAATTTCAGACCATTCTCCTATGCTTGTAGAATGGAGAGAGCAGACTTTTAGGACTTCTTCATCCTTCAAGTTTTTCAATATGCTTGCAAGTGATAAAGATTTCCTAAACATTGTGAGAGTCATGGAACAGTAGAATTGAGGGCTATGAAATGTTTAATTTGGTTCAGAAACAGAGGAGGCTTCAGGGGCCATTGAAGGAACTGAACAAGAATAAGTATTCAGATATTGAAAATAAGGAAATTGTTTTCAGACAGAATCTTGATAGGGTGCAGGGTCTTCTAGCTCAGGATCCAGCGAATAATCATCTTCAGAAACTTGAGAGGGAAGCTAATAGAGAGTATCTGAGTGTGGCAAAGGCTGCTAGAAGTTATCTTCAGCAAAAGGCAAAAGAGAACTGGTTGAAAGATGTTGATCAGAATACCAAGTACTTCCATGAGTCAATAAAGGCCAGGAGATACAGGAATAGAGTCCTTTCAGTTACTGATGAAAATGGTGAGGTGAAAAGGAGCCAGGAGGATATATGCAGGGTGTTTGAGGATTATTATTTAAGCCTATTTCAAGCTTCTGCTAGTAACTGGAGTATTAGTACTGAGGATATTATCCAAGGTAAGGTTCTTATCATTGAGTAGCAAATCTCTCTTATTAAACCTGTTACTAATGCTGAAATTAAAGAGAGTTTCATGACTATGGGGAGCAATAAGGCCCCTGGGCCTGATGGCTATGGGGCTGAATTCTATAAGAAGGCATGGGATATTGTTGGTGATGATGTGTGTAATGCTGTTAAGGAATTCTTTGATTCTGGAAAAATGCTCAAGGAGTTGAATGCTACTTCTTTGGTCCTAATTCCTAAAGTTGATTGTCCAGTTACTGCAGCTGATTTTAGACCAATTTCATGTTGTAATTCAGTCTATAAGTGCATAGCAAAGATCATTGCCTCTAGGCTGCAGATTGTGCTGCCCATTCTGGTGCAGGATAATCAGTCAGCCTTTGTGAGTGGAAGGAATATTGTTCAGAATATCTTGATTACTCAAGAGCTTCTTAGATTCTATGGCAGGAAGCATGTTTCTCCTAGGTGTATGCTTAAGATAGATCTGAGGAAAGCATATGATGTAGTGAGCTGGGCTTTTATTGAGAAAGCTTTGAAGGCTTTGAATTTTTCTTCAAAGTTTGTGCAATGGATTTTGGAATGCATCTCTACAGTGAGTTTCAGATTGATTCTGAATTGTTGCACTTTTGGTAACATAAAAAGTAAGAGGGGATTGAGATAGGGTGACCCTATGTCTCCTCTCCTTTTTGTGGTGGTAATGGAAATGTTAACTAGGAAGCTTCAGGCTGCTGCTGGGAAAAAAGGATTCAAGTTCCATCCTTTGTGCAAATCTGAAAAACTTGTGAATCTTGCCTTTGCTGATGATATCATGTTGTTTTGCCATGATAGTGAGAAAAGTGTCAAGATCTTGTTGGATGCTTTTCAGGGTTTTTCTATGAGCTCTGGTCTCTATCCTAATCATGCCAAATCAAGCTTGTATATGGCTAATGTTTCTCCTAATGTAGAAGTGAGGTTGCAGCAGGTCACTGGTTTCAACAAAGGGCTGTTCCCATTCAGATACCTTGGTCTACCAATTTCAGTGAGGAAATGGAGTAAGCAAACTTGTCAGATTTTGGTTGATAGAGTGACTAAGAGGATTAACTCCTGGAGGTCAAGAAACCTATCATATCAAGGCAAGTCCCAATTAATCAATTCTGTACTTCTATCTTTACATGTGTATTGGGCAAGTGTGTTTGTTATTCCCAAATCAGTGCTTCAACTGGTTGGTCAGGCTTGTAGGAGATTCCTTTGGGGTGTAAACCAGAGTGGTAGGGCTAATGCCATGGTGGCTTGGGATTGGTGCTGCAGAAGTAAGAAAGTTGGTGGGTTGGGTTTTAAAAACAGTATTATCTGGAATAAGGCTGCAGTGGGCAAGCAATTCTGGAATCTTGCTTTGAAGAAGGACAGTTTATGGGTTCGTTGGATTGGTGGTGTTTACTTGAAGGGTGAAGACATTTGGGAGTATACTGCTAGGCCACAGGATAGTTGGCATTGGAAACAGATCATGAAAATAAGGGACAAATTCAGGCCTGCATTCTTAAATGGTGTATGGAACAATAGTAACTATTCAGTGAGGCAAGGGTATAAACTTTTGCTTGAATCACAAGCAACAGTTTTTTGGTGGAAAGTGGTCTGGAATGTGGCTTCTATACCTAAGCATAACTTTATTTTTTGGTTGGCAGTGCAGGACAGATTGAAAACCAAGAGTAATCTAGCAGCCTTTGATGTTGGGGATCCAACTTGCTTACTGTGCGATGATAATTTTGAAGATAGAGATCATTTGATGTTTGATTGTGTGTGGAGCCAGGAATTGCTGATTTTGGCCGCAAACTGGATTGGTGTTGATATTTGGCGCACCAGTTTTACGCACTGGCTGCGCTGGCTGGCCTATGCCTTCCGCAACAAAAGGCGCGCGCAGCTGGTGTATGCAACAATGGCTGCGTGCGTATACAACATTTGGATGGAGCGCAATAGGAGATTGTTGAATGGCACAAACAGGACACCTGCTCAAGTTTTTGTTCTCATGAAAAAGGACCTTGCAACCCGATTTTTTGTTCATTATGATTTGATTAATAAGTATTGTAATCATGTCATAGCATCTAGAATCCAAGCAGAATTATAATGCTTGATTAGCTTTCTTAGCATATTTGAATTTTCTTTTGTTTAGTGCAATGTCCAACCCTACATAGTAGGTGGGGATGTTACCTAAACAATTTGGACTTTGAGTTGTAATTTTGTGCGGTTTTGGTTAATGAATTTTTTATCTACCAAAAAAAACTCTAAAACACTACCCTTAACTCCTATCCATGGTTTCCTATGGTTTTCCTCATAACTTCTAACTTAATTCTTCCTAATTACTCTTGGAATTAAAATTTGGGATGTTACATTGATTGGTGAATATGAGCTATTCAGAATGAAAGATGGAGAATCGATTGAAGTGATCCAAAAACGCTTCACAATGATTGTAAATCAACTGACGACATTGGGGAAGAAATTCACCAATGAGGATCTCATAAACAAAGTCCTAAGGTGTTTGAGAAGAGAATGGCAACCCAAAGTGACGGCGATTGCTGAATCGAGAAATCTATCAACTATGACGCTGGAAACTCTCTTTGGGAAGTTACAAGAGAATGAAAGCGAACTAAAAAGGTTGGCTCAGCATGAATAAGAAAACAAGAAAGTTAAAAGTTTGGCATTCAATGCTGAAGCACCTGCTGCTGAAAGTGACTCGGACAAAGAATTATTGAATGATGAATACATGGGTCTATTGGTGAAAAAGTTCGGGAAATTTCTGAGAAAGAAGAATTTCAACAGAAGAGACAACAACAAGAGTGGAGGCTCAACCATCACATGTCATGAATGTGGCAAGCCTGGTCACATTAGAGCAGACTGCTACCAGTTGAAAAAGAAAGAGAATTCAGAAAAAGGCACCTCAAGTTCAAAGAAGGGAAAGCAAGCATACTTGGCATGGCTGGACAATGAAGGAAGTTCGGATGAAGATTCAGACGAACAAGAGGAAACCGCCAACATATGCTTGATGGCTCACGAAAAGGAGGTAACCACTGAACTAAACTTTTCTTATGATGAATTACAAGAAGCATTTGAAGAATTGCATGAGGAATCGATGAGGTTATCCTTATTGGTTGCTCTAGAAAAGAAAAATTCAGCTTCTCTTTTAGAAAGAAATAAAGAACTTAGTAAAGAAAATGAATTCTTGAAAAATCAAAATAAGGAGTTGAATTTGACTTTGAAAAGTTCTTCAAACACTTCGAGTAATGACATTAAATTCAAAGCTAGTTCTTCTTCTTGTAAATTCTGCAAGGACTTGGTTAAAGAAGTTGAAGATTTAAAAGAAACCCTTGCTAAATTTACAAAAGGTAGAAATACTTTAAATTTAATGTTAGGGAGACAAAAATGTTTCTTCGATAGAGCGGGTTTAGGATATCAACCCGATAGACATCAAAAGAAATTAAGTACCGTTTTTGTCCCTGTTATTAATCATAAGAAACCTCTTATTATTTGTCATATTTGTGGTAAAAAGGGTCATGGTGCACATTAATGCATACACCGAAAAGTGAAGTTCGTTAAACCGAACAATGAAACTAGAAGGTGGCATGATTTGAACTATGGCTATACTAACGCTCAAGGACCCAAAAAGATATGGGTACCGAAAAAGAAACCTTGAAATCTTTGTTTGTAGGTTACTCCGGAAGAAAAGAAGTCATGGTGGTACTTGGACAGTGGATGCTCAAAACATATGAATGGAGATAAATCTAAATTTTCGCATCTCGTGCCTAAGGACCAAGGAAAGATACTCGGAATCGGTAAAATTGGTATATCTCCTAACCCTTGCATTGAAAATGTTTTACATGTTGAGGGCCTAAAACACAATCTGATAAGTATTAGTCAATTGTGTGATAAGGGCAATAGGGTTATATTTGATTCTGATAGATGTATTATCGAGGGAAAAATTGATAATCTTATTAAGCTAATTGCTCGCAGGATAAACAATGTTTATGTTATTGATTTTGATTCAATTCCCTCAAATGATGCGAAATGTTTATTATCCAAAGAGGATGAATCGTGGCTATGGCATCGTAGAATAGGTCACATCCACATGGCTCATTTAAATAAAATTTCTTCTAGAAACTTAGTAGTTGGTTTGCCAAAGCAAAATTTTTATTTTTCTGAAAAATGTGATCCATGTTCTAAATCAAAACTCACAAGGGCAAATTTTCCTTCTAAAAACCTTATTTCAACTCAAAGGCCCTTGGAACTTTTACATATGGATCTTTTTGGACCTTGTCAAACGAAAAGCTTTGGTGGCAACTATTATTGTTTAGTTATTGTGGATGACTATTCTAGGTATACGTGGATGCTTTTTATTACTCATAAAAATGACGCATTTCATGAATTTAAAAAGCTAGCCAAGATTATTCAAAACCAATTTCATTTAAGCATTGCATCCATTAAAACTGATCATGGTGGAGAATTTGAAAATCATCTTTTTGAAAAGTTTTGCGAAAAACATGGAGTTAAGCATTATTTTTCCGCTCCAAGAACTCCTGAGCAAAATGGGGTTGTGGAGAGGAAAAATCGTTCATTAAAAGAGCTTTCAAGAACAATGCTTAATTACATGAATTTGCCTGCATACTTTTGGGCCGATGCAGTGAGTACAGCTTGTTATGTTATGAACCGTGTTTTAATTAGGCTTATTTTAAAGAAAACCCCCTATGAGCTGTACAAGGGGAGAAAACCAAATATATCTCATTTTCGAGTTTTTGGATTTAAATGTTATGTGCATAATAATGGTAGAGAAAATCTAGGAAGTTTTGAGGCTAGAGTTGATGAGGGCATTTTCCTTGGATATTCTGCTTCGAGCAAAGCATATAGGATTTATAATAAATCTCGTAATACTATTGAAGAATCTATTCATGTATCATTTGACGAATTCGATCCCAGAAGGTTGGGAAAGGTATCTGTTAATGACATTTCAGGTATTCTTGGAGATTTATTCATCGATGAGGATGAGGAGCCGAATGCAAAAGGAAAGGAGCATTCCGAAAGCAATGGAAAATCACATGAAACAGTTGAGGAGAAAACTCAAGAACAATCAATGGAACTCAACACTGAATTGCCTAAGGAATGGAGAACATCGAGGCACCATCCTATTGATCAGATCATCGGAGACATTTCAAAAGGTGTAAGTACTCGCAATTCTATTAGCAATCTGTGTAACTTCTTTGCATTTGTTTCTCAAGTAGAACCAAAGAATTATTCTGAGGCTATGCTTGATGAGCATTGGCTTTTGGAAATGCAAGAGGAATTAAACCAGTTCGAAAGAAATCAGGTGTGGGAACTTGTTCCTAGGCCTGAGTCTCATCCGATTATTGGAACTAAGTGGATTTATAAAAATAAACTTGATGAGGCTGGTTTAATTGCTCGAAAAAAATCTAGGCTAGTTGCACAAGGTTACAACCAGGAAGAGGGGATAGATTATGAGGAAACATTTGCCCCTGTTGCTAGGTTGGAAGCCATTAGACTGCTTTTAGCTTTTGCATGCATTTTAGACTTTAAATTATATCAAATGGACGTAAAGAGTGCCTTTTTTAATGGTTTTATAAATGAAGAAGTTTATGTGTCTCAACCTCCTGGCTTTGAAAGTTATGAACACCCAGATTATGTTTATAAATTGAAAAAGGCTTTGTACGGTTTGAAACAAGCTCCTAGAGCGTGGTACGACCGTCATAGCAAATTTTTATTGGAAAATAACTTTCAAAGAGGGAAGGTTGATAACACACTTTTTATCAAAAAGAAAGGAAAGGACATTCTTTTAGTTCAAATTTATGTTGATGACATTATTTTCGGTGCTACTAATGAAATCCTTTGCAAGGAATTTTCTAGTATGATGCAGGAAGTGTTCGAAATGTCTATGATGGGCGAGCTGAACTTTTTCCTGGGATTACAAATAAAGCAAGCGAAGGATGAAATCTTCATTAGTGAAACAAAATACTGCAAAGAATTACTGAAAAGATTTGGCATGGATAAGGCCAAGGCAGTAGCAACACCAATAAGCACATCCTGTTACTTGGACAATGACGAAGGAGGTAAAACCGTAGAAATTACAAAGTATCGAGGTATTATCGGATCCCTTCTCTATTTAACGGCAAGTAGGCCGGATATAATGTTTAGTGTGTGTCTTTGTGCCCGGTTCCAGTCGAATCCAAAAGAAACCCACATGGTTGCTGCCAAGCGTATAATGAAATATCTGTCTGGCACAACTGATATGGGTTTGTGGTACCCCAAAGGTTCATCTTGTAATCTTGTTGGGTATTCTGATTCTGACTATGTTGGTTGCAAAGTAGATAGAAAAAGCACTAGCGGCACTTGTCATCTTCTTGGCAATTCTTTGGTATCATGGGCTAGCAAGAAACAGTCTAGTGTGGCCCTATCTACAGCTGAGGCTGAATATGTCGCCGCGGGTAGTTGTTGCGCACAGATTTTGTGGTTGAAACAGCAACTCCTAGACTTCGGTGTAAGTCTAGATCACATTCCCATTAAATGTGATAATACCAGTGCTATTAGTATCACCAAAAACCCAGTGCAACATTCTTGCATGAAGCATATAGAGATTCGACATCATTTTATTCGTGATCATATTCAAAAGGGTGATTGCATTATTGAGTATGTTGATACTTCGCGGCAGTTGGCTGATATCTTTACGAAACCGCTTCCAAGAGAAAATTTCTTTTTTATTCGTAGAGAAATTGGTTTAACTTCTGCCTCTCACCTCTTTTGAGTATGTGAGTCTATATATCTCTCTTGTTATTATTGATGCATCTTCTTAGTGTTTCAGGGGGAGATAGCACATCTTTTTGATGATTACAAAAGGGGGAGAGATATTCTGATATACATGACTAAGACATTTAGGGGGAGAAGAATTTGATATACTATATTTCTTGTATTATGTGTTCTAAGGAAGGTTTTAGTATTTTATATGTATATACTGCTTGTATAACACTTGTGATGCAGATATAAAGAGCACATCAGAATGGTTGTTTGTCATCATCAAAAAGGGGGAGTGTTGGAAGTCAAGCTGGTTGGAAGGCATGCTTCAAACTCTCTATGGACTTCACGTTTTATTAAAGTATGTGTTTTGATGATAACAAGCCAACTCAAGTTCAAGCTCACAAGTGCAAGTCTCAAGATTGAAGACTCAAGCAAGCTTAAGAATAGAAACCTTCTCCTTAGATCGAATGTAAGGTAATGAAGTTTTTGTTTCCTTAAAAGTTACAAAGCCAATAAAGTTTTGCATTTTAGGAGAGAAGAAGAAAAACGTGTTTTTGCATATAAAAGTGTTTTTTCTGCATTTAACCTTAGTGAAATACTTGATGTTACAAAACTCTGTATATTTGTATGATTGCAAGAGAGAGTAATCGATTATCTCATAAAGTAATCGATTAACTTTGTTGCATCATAGAAAAATCAGAGAGGCTGTAATCGATTAACTGAATCTTGTTAATCAGTTACTTTCTTATGGAAGTAATCGATTACATTAGTCAAGTAATCGATTATAATTGTTGCATCATATATTTTTCAGAGGCTTAGTAATCGATTACAAGCTTTGTAGTAATCGATTACATGATGTTGCATCATATGCAAACCAGAGGCTCAGTAATCGATTAACTCCCTAGTGTAATCGATTATTATGAGTGGCATCATACAATGAACAGGAGTGGTGTAATCGATTAACTATTATTAGCCTAATCGATTACATGGTTTTTCAAATGTATTTAAGAATTTCTATTTTTGAAGGAATAATCGATTACTTTCAGAAAGTAATCGATTACTTCATGTTTTATTGAAAAACGTGTCAGAATCATTTTTATTATTTCCTGATTTGCTTTTATATAAAAGATTCTGATATATTTTACAAAATTCGAAAATGATTTTAATTTTGAATTATTTCCTTTTTGGTTTTAAGAATCAAATCTTTATTTTATTTCGGAAATCGTTTTGATTTTATTTTGATTTTAAAACTTATTTCAAATCCTACTTTATTCTATTTTGATTTTGTTTTATTTATTAAAAATCCTTGTTGATTCAAAATCATTTTCCTTTTTAAATAAAGATCACTCCAACATTGAAAATAGTTTTTTACACGATCAGACTTTTTATTTTTCATTCTTTCATTCACGTTTCTCTCTTCTTCTTCTTCTTCTCAAGTCTTCTGCTTTTCATCATTCATATATTTCGAAGAGAAAAACTTATATTGGCTGAGTAAACTCTAAGAGAAACTTCTACTTCACTATCATAGAGCATATTGTTGTATCCGTGTTGTGAGAACACAAAAAGCTATTGTAATCACTATCATTGTAATCGTTCTAAACCTTAGTGGTTAGGGAGAGAATCCCTTAGTGGACGTGTGATACGTCGTAGGGTGAGGAACCCTGCTGTGTGATTGAGGCCCCTAGCGAACAGAGGTTCCTAGTAGTGTGCGGGGTGCTCTTGGTTGTAAGAGGGTGCGGCTCTATTGCTTGGTATAAGAACTCTCAGGCGGGTCGCTTGGGGACTGGACTAGGCCTTTCGACGGGAAGGCTGAACCAGTATAAAATTCACCGGTGCAAGCTTTTCTATCCCTATCTCTTTTACTTTCCGCATATTTCAATTTTTACGTTTCCGCGCTACTCATTTATTATTTTTCTATCGATTTCGCGATCCGTTTCGAACGTTTAATCTCTCCATCTCAAATCAATTTTTTAGTTGTTACGATTTTTTCAATACATAATAAAACTCGATTCACCCCCCCTCTCGAGATTTTGAGGCCAAAACCAACAGTTAATGCAACAAGAATGCAACTCAAACACAATAAGGGAAAATAACTAACACTCACACAAAGCATCAAGGTATTATGATACATTAAAATTTTCATTTTAGGATCAGATATAAATCAAATACAAAGAATATCATTTAAATTTTAGCAAAGATTACACTTTTTAAAAGAAGAGTGAAACATCAACCCAAAGCAATTAAGTGAAAACAATCAATACACACCAAAGTAGTCTTGCATTACATTAATTTGAATTGAGTAAAAATTGGAAAGATTTTAATAATGGCAAGACTTACTCAGAGTAAAAGAGATTGGTGACTTATGGAATGATTAAACAAAGTTGGAGAGAAAAATAGTTAAATGAAAAGAGTAGGAGATTCTATCAAACTTTAACAAAGATGATTGAATATAGAAGGAAGAAGATTTGGAACATCCACACATTCCGGATTGCATAACATGAAAATAATAAATTATAAAAGTTAAAATTTTATTTTATGATGAAAAATAGATATAAGGGTTGTCCTTAGAAAATTAAGCTAATAGAAGTTTATAAAGGGGAATTGAAATATTACATAAATAAATATACTTCAATCATATAGAGAAAATTAGTTGTCATTCACCCAAAAGCTTAGTTTATCAAAATTACAAGTTTTATCATTTGCAAAATTTTCTCTAATAAAGAGGTTACATTGAAGACTATAGCTGTAACCGAGTGATTTGGGTCCGATATATATAGATTTGACCATTATTTGGACTCCCTTTTACTATGTATTTGGTTTGTTTCTCTAGCAAAGTTAGGACGTTTTATTAGATTTTAATTATTTTTAGTAGTTTAGGGTCCCTTGGAACGTTTTGATCCTTTTTGGGTATGTTTCAGGTACTTATGGAGTTTAAATGCAAAATATATTGATGGATTTGGATAGAGGATGAAAAGAGCTTCGAAACGGTCCAAGAACGGAGTAAAACGGAGTCCGGATGAACCCGTGCGCGCCCCGGGCGTGAGGACGGATGCGCCCCAGGCGCACAAACCGCGTGGAAGTGACGCTGGTTGGTATTTTGGTCATAACTTGAGCTACGCCTATCAAAATAAGACGATCTTGGTATCATTTTAAAGCTAAGGAAAATATCTACAACTTTGCCAGAAATAGCCTTGCTCAAATTCGTCCATCTTCAGGGTCAAAATCAGGGCTGAAGTTGAGTGTCAGACATGAGAAAGCCCAATTTGACCAGATTATGAACAAAATAGAAGAAGAGAAGTCTAATTTGGCTTCATATCTTAGATTTGGTCAGAGATTAGAAGATAGACATGGACCTTATCTATTAGATTTAATTAAGATTTATTTTAGGATTTATTTTACTCTTTAAATAGAGGATTTGTAAATAGTTTTCAGTAGGTTTTAAGATCATAGAATTCAATTAGGATTAGAGAGAGAGGTTAGTAACATCTATTGAGAGCAAGGAGGCAAGGCACAAGGATTGAAGATCTCTTGGAGAGTTAACCAGTATTGTCTATGATATGAGGTTTTCTCTTTGCTTCTGTTTTCTTTATTTCTATATGTGTAACTAAAACCTCTTGTTAGGAACATGGTGTAAATTGTATGATGTAGCTTATTTTAATTTATGATTTTGTATTTTGCTGTTTTTAATTCATGCATTAATTGAGTTCTTATTTTATACATAAATTTGGCCAATTTATGTTTTGGATTTCTTAATTCGCAACGACAGTTGGGATTTTGAATAGGCCATGCAATTAATGGTATATTCAGTCCAATACATAGAGATATGGTTGGATGATTATATGGTTTTTTAGTTCCCTTGCTGAATGGATATTTTCTTATATTGTAATTTGTTGAGAGATCAAGGATTAAATATATAGAAAATAAGGGTAATGTATAGAGACATCTAACTATTACTATTTGAGAGGAATGATCCATGAATTAAAGGATAATTAAAGTAAAATATAATTCATAATTAAAATAAGTGAATCATACAACGAAATCAAGTTCCTAACCTTTTTCTATTGCTTTCTTATCATCTTATCTCCTCAATCTTCTTTTATTTTATTATTCAATTTCTTCTTCCCCTTCTAAAATTCAATAACAAGTTGCACTAATAATTACGAATTGGTGGAAGGTTATTAGAAACAACTTCGATCCCTGTGGGACGATATTCGGTCTTCCAGACTATATTACTTGCTGACCTAGTCCTCTTGCTAGTAAATCAACAAGTTTTTGGCGCCGTTGCCGGGGATTGAAATTCGATTCTAATTTATTTTCGGTACTTTTTGTAATTATTTGTGTAATTTGTACTTTCTCATGTACGATTATAATTGTAATAGTGATTCAGATTGTGATAGATTTATTCCTTATCCTTATCCTCCATACTATGTTGCACAAAATATAACTCCTAGGAAAGCTCAATGGGAAATAGCTCTAGAGAAATTGGAACAAGCCACTGAGAATTTTGTTAAAGATAGCAAAAATAATTTTAGATCCCCTCGTGTTGAACCAATTCCTCCCCCTGTGGAGAAAGAAAATATCACTCCTAGGAAGGCCCAATGGGAAACAGCTCTAGATAGATTGACTCAAAAAGTTGAGGATTTTGCTAAAGATTGCAAAAATTTTAGATCCCCTCATGTTGAACCAATTCCTCCCCCTGTGGAGAAAGAGTCATGGGAAATTAACCAAGATAAATTAGCTCAAAAAATTAGTAGTAATGTTCAAAAAGTTAATTTTATAGAAAAAGAAAAAAGAAAAAATTTTGAGAACATAGAAATAGCACTTGAGCAAAATTCAAAATATGTATATGAGGAGTTACAATCATTATCAATAATTTTTTACTCTCCTAAAAAAGAGGAGGAAGTTGTGGTAATGGATGTGACCAATGATCAATTCCCTTTAGAGGAGCAAAAATCTGAAAAAGAAATTGTGCATGATAGGTTGGAGGAAGAGGATCAAAAAATGAAAAACGAAGGTTTGAAAATTATAGAAAAAATTGAACCACCCTTGCATGAGGAATTTGTTGCTATAAAGAATTTAATTAAATCTAGTTCATACTTGGGTGATTCAAAATTTTTCTATTATATTCAGCCTAAGTACTTTTATGAAAATTATCTAGAACAATCTGAATCATTATTAGGCAATAAGAAACATGAGAAAGTAATCTTCTTTACTATTGGAGTTAACAACTTCATGATGGATGATGGAAGAAAAGATCACCTAAGGTCTTTCCCATGGGATGTGGGCATAACTCATTATTGTTGCATCACATGGGATTTGACCCATAGAATTTGGGATCCTGGTGGATTTGTTTTGTACATAAGTTGTAGCATAGGTTTCAATTCTTAGGTAGTTTTTGTAAAAAAAAAAATAAAAAAAAAAAAATAAAAAAACTTGAGGAACAGACCTTGTGCGCCTCAGGCGCACGCGGTGGCGCGCCTCAGGCGCGCGGGGCTGCTGCAGATTAAGTTTGGGGGAATTTCACTCCTACCTTTTAGGAACAGATTTTTTTTTTAGTAATAGATATTTTTTTTAATCTTATCTTTTAGGATTGGATTAGTTTTTTATCTTTTTATTTTTTTTTATTTTTTATTTTTAGTTTTTTTATCTTTTTATTTTTTTTATCTTATCTTTTAGGATTGGATTAGTTTTTTATCTTTTTATTTTTTTTTATTTTTTTAGATTAGTTTTTTATCTTTTTATTTTTTTTATCTTATCTTTTAGGATTAGATTAGTTTTATATCTTTTAGGAATTTGTTTTATCTTTTTAGGATTAGATTTATCTTTTTAGGATTATTTTTAGAATAGATTTTTTTTTTATTTTCGTTTTTTTTTATTTTTCTATTTTTTTTAGGGATAGATTTATTTTAAGATTAGATTTGTATTTGTAGGATTTGGACCCCATTAGCCCAATTTTTTTTATTGCACCCTAGGCCCCTGTACCTCACAACAAAAAAAAATTATTGTCCAGTTTTTTTTAGGTAGTTTTTAATTTTTATTTTGTATTTTAGGCTAGATTAGTTTGCTTGAGGACAAGCCAACATCTAAGTTTGGGGGAGTATATACAAAATAAAAATTGATTTTTCCAGACTTGAATTGTTTCCCCATATTTGGTATTGGTTTGTGTCTCTAGTGAAAGTAAGTAATTTTTCTAACCTTAAGACTTTTTCTGTTTTGATGCATGTGTATATTTAGTTTAGGACTTAGACTCATTGGCATTAGAATCTGTTTGATTGAACCGAGCATGATTGCGTACTGTGTTATTTTGATAAGGGCATTCAGAACTTATGATTAGTGAACTGACTTTAGCCAAGAGTGAGATTTTGAGCCTATTGAGGGGTAAATTTTATTTTGATATTGAGACCCCTATTTTTTCATGAGTGTGTTCACTTCGATATTGTCTTCTAGAACTTGACCTGTGACCATTTCAAAATTGATAATTGATTGCATGCATTAAGATGATTAAGGCACCTAGGATGTGTTTTTGTGGCCTTCAGATGTTTTGCATTGATAATTTTCCCTTAGTTGCCCATTTTGAGCCTTATGAGACATTATGATTTTTCTTTGGTACCTTGCATTTATTGAAATATTCTTTGTTAGTACCTTGGGAATTTTGAATGAGCAATTGAGAGGAATATAGAAAGAAAAAGTGAAAGTAATTGGTGAAGAGTGTATGAGTTCTATTTCTCTTCCAAAGAAAAAAATAAGTAAATAACAAATGTAAAGGAAGAGAATAGAAGAAAAGAAAAAAAATTTGGAAAAGAAAGGAAGAATAAAATGTCCTGATGTGAGTGTGAGTCTTTATTGTATTCATTGCTCATTCATGGTTTTTGAGGGAAACTTCTTTTTGTAAATATTTTTGCAAGTTAGCCTTTGTTTTATCCCTTCTTTCTTTTATCCCACCTGACACTTGTAGCCATGGCCCCATTACAACAAAAAATAAGACGTTTTGATTTTTGCATGCATTCAATAATTTCAGTGGAGATGTTGGTCTATGGTCAAGCCTATGGTAACACATTATCATTGTTGAACTTGAGTGAATTGAAAATATGACCCTTATACACTTTTGAGAGAAACAATTGAGAGGTTGAGAGTGTTCGCTAATTCTGAGTTCTGGATGGGATTGTTATGTTAACCAGTATGTAATTGTGAATAGGTCATGAGAATAAGAGTGTCATAGGTGTATTCATGTTGATTTAGGGAATTTGTCTTTTGTTTAGAATTTTTATTTTACTTTTGCCTGGGACATGCAAAATGCTAAGTTTGGGGGAGTGATTTGGGTCCGATATATATAGATTTGAGCATTATTTGGACTCCCTTTTACTATGTATTTGGTTTCTTTCTCTAGCAAAGTTAGGACTTTTTATTAGATTTTAATTATTTTTAGTAGTTTAGGGTCCCTTGGAACGTTTTGATCCTTTTTGGGTATGTTTCAGGTACTTATGGAGTTTAAATGCAAAATATATTGATGGATTTGGATAGAGGATGAAAAGAGCTTCGAAACGGTCCAAGAACTGAGTAAAACGGAGTCCGGATGAACCCGTGCGCGCCCCGGGCGTGAGAACGGATGCGCCCCAGGCGCACAAACCGCGTGGAAGTGACGCTGGTTGGTATTTTGGCAATAACTTGAGCAACGCCTCTCCAAATAAGGCGATCTTGGTATCATTTTAAAGCTAAGGAAAAGATCTACAACTTTGAAAGAAATAGCCTTGCTCAAATTCGTCCATCTTCAGGGTCAAAATCAGGGCTGAAGTTGAGTGTCAGACATGAGAAAGCCCAATTTGACCAGATTATGAACAAAATAGAAGAAGAGAAGTCTAATTTGGCTTCATATCCTAGATTTGGTCAGAGATTAGAAGATAGACATGGACCTTATCTATTAGATTTAATTAAGATTTATTTTAGGATTTATTTTACTCTTTAAATAGAGGATTTGTAAATAGTTTTCAGTAGGTTTTAAGATCATAGAATTCAATTAGGATTAGAGAGAGAGGTTAGTAACATCTATTGAGAGCAAGGAGGCAAGGCACAAGGATTGAAGATATCTTGGAGAGTTAACCAGTATTGTCTATGATATGAGGTTTTCTCTTTGCTTCTGTTTTCTTTATTTCTATATGTGTAACTAAAACCTCTTATTAGGAACATGGTGTAAATTGTATGATGTAGCTTATTTTAATTTATGATTTTATATTTTGCTGTTTTTAATTCATGCATTAATTGAGTTCTTATTTTATACATAAATTTGGCCAATTTATGTTTTGGATTTCTTAATTCGCAACGACAGTTGGGATTTTGAATAGGCCATGCAATTAATGGTATATTCAGTCCAATACATAGAGATATGGTTGGATGATTATATGGTTTTTTAGTTCCCTTGTGCTGAATGGATATTTTCTTATATTGTAATTTGTTGAGAGATCAAGGATTAAATATATAGAAAATAAGGGTAATGTATAGAGACATCTAACTATTACTATTTGAGAGGAATGATCCATGAATTAAAGGATAATTAAAGTAAAATATAATTCATAATTAAAATAAGTGAATCATACAACGAAACCAAGTTCCTAACCTTTTTCTATTGCTTTCTTATCATCTTATCTCCTCAATCTTCTTTTATTTTATTATTCAATTTCTTCTTCTCCTTCTAAAATTCAATAACAAGTTGCACTAATAATTACGAATTGGTGGAAAGTTATTAGAAACAACTTCGATCCCTGTGGGACGATATTCGGTCTTCCAGACTATATTACTTGCTGACCTAGTCCTCTTGCTAGTAAATCAACACCGAGAAAAAATTGAAATTAGGAATTGCCATGCAAAAGACACAAGGCCATTATCTTTGAAAATATTGATTTGATACTTAGTTGATAAGGATTAGTATAGTACTCTTTCAAAATCACCTTCAATTGTAGGTGGAAAAATATTCTTTATCCCAAAATTAGCATTGAAGAGTACACAAAGTACATAAAATAATTAAAATTGAAAGCCATCATAAAAAAAAAACAAGGTAATTGGCTCCGAAAATAGTTTGACTTAACATATAGTCATAACAAATTTTTTTTTTAAGATAACAAACACACTCACATGCACTTCAACCATTCCTGAATGAACAAATAACACCTACTTTTTATACGAACATATGCATCTATATACCTAAGACTTAGACTCTAATACTCAATTAAATCGGACTTGGCATAGCTTTTACCACTCAGTCTACTCATTAAGCTATTTAGGTTCTACTACTCAATGTAAAAGAAAACTTTCACAAGTACAAGACTTTAATTAAACCTAGGCTTACTATTTTCCATAAGATTTAAGGCTCCCTATTTGGTTCCTTAAATTAGGATTTCACACAACTGTTCCTAGTCTCCAAACCATAATCAAAATTTCCCTATCGCTATCTAAACTTTGGTGCTAGTACTTTAACAATGGATGTTAAAATTGGGGCTTTAACATTCAACAAACTATATTCCATGAAATAATTCATAATAGTTTGAAAATGGTTTGTAGTTCCGGAATATAGCTTGTTTAATAATAATCACACATTTCCCTTGGGTTTTATGCCAACTCAAAGGAAAAGACCTAACATCCATTACTTTAGTTTAGGTTCTAGACTAGGTTTTAGTTCTATGGGAGATGCATTGCCTTTAACCCACCTTGTTACCTTCATTTACATTCCTCAAATCCACATTATAGTCAAAATCATGAATTATTACTTTACAAGGAAAAGATTTGGTATTTGGTGATAAAGTAACTTTCAAAATTGCCTCTTCCGTAAAATAAGGAAAATACTTTGTAATTCATAAATCATTTTCATTTAAAACTTAAAAAAAAAATTCTTAGATAGTGGGAGATGTGTTAAGCATTTAAAAGTTCGAAGTACTCATATAGGTTTCCAAAGTCATTTCCTTTTATTTTAACTTTGGAGTTCAAGTGTTGTTTTGAATTGACTTATGTCGCATTCAGTGAATTCCTATTTAATTGGCAACTGATGTAATTTAAGAATAAACTACACCACCATTCAATTAGTTAGAAATTCACATTGTTAGCAATACATGCTTAAAAGTTGGTGTTGCGACATTCGATCAATTATTAAAGTTGGAATCAATTCCACATCTTGGAAAGTATCAAAATACTAGTGTATTTGACATTCATTATAAAGCATAATACTAGTGCTTTCAAAAAAATAAAGTCTTAAAAGAGTTTGTTGCAAAAACAAATTTACATCTTACCAATAATAGTACATTTATCACCAAAATATAATGTGAAAATGTAGAAGGCCCTTAAATCTTACTAAAGACGACTCCTAGTAATTAAAGTTAAAGGCAAGTATATTGGGTTGACACCTATTCACTTCCGCTGCGCACTCTGATAAGGAATGATCGGAGTGTGTAGGCTTGGATGACCTCTAATACCTTTCCTATTCTTAGGCCTAGAAATTAAATCTAACAATTATTTCATTGGATTCAAGGACTTAATGATGCCATCTTCCAATAAATGTAAATCTCGAGGGGCCCATCTCGATTCTACATTGCATTGCAAATAAAATCATTTTTCGTACTTCCTGAATTCCAATCAAATAAGAGATGACTCATCTTCCATTCAAAAGAGGGCTTTGAAGTTTCATTTTACATAAAAGTTTCAGTTCCTTCGTCATATTCGAAGTTGACCTACTTAATTCAAAACTAAGGTTTAGTCCTTCCAGTTGGGGTAGCATTTTTATGCTCTGACCCGTTGGAGGTTTTCACTTCCCTTAGTCTCTACTTTCTGTCCGCTTCTACTTACAACAAAGTCACAATTTGAAAAATTTACTTAGCCCACTTTAAATTGAAGATATAACCCTATGATCACTAAACTATAACTAACACTATTCTAGCACTACCAAATTATATCAACTTCAACTAAATATGCATGCATATCCTACTAAAATATACTACTTAGCTAACTATTTGTTAGTTACTATCATGTGGAGTAACTCTTTAGGAGTAGGAAATCCATACTCCACAGCCGAGGAATGCAACCATTTCTCTGATACCATATATGTAACACCTAAACTTAATTCATTTTATTTTAATACAAATAGTGAAATTTAAGAAATTTTTTTTTTGCAAGGTTCCGTTTGTAATATGGACTTTCCCCCAAATTAAAATATAAAACCTGTCAGAACCAAAACAGTTTTAAATATAAGATTTACATACACACTTGTAGTCACAAGTGTTCAAGTACATTATTATTACAAAATGTTTAAAGTCAAAGTCCATATAAAGTTCATTTACATACTAAAAATAGGTTGTGGTTTAGTAAAGTTTGACAAAAGAAAGGATATTAGGATATCCTTCACAACCGTGAACATACATGAGGAATTAACATTAAAAGAAGGAATATAACATATGCAAATATGAAATGCAACTATTATGATGCAACACTACACTCCATCAGGGGAAGAGTACGAATCCTCAGCAAAGGGAACAACGGAGAATTCCTCATTATAAGTACCTAAAATGTTAACCACGAAGAGGTGATGAGTAATTTGAATTTAAATCAAAGAAAGCATTCCATAACAATAATAAGGCATAAGGAAGTGTATTCATACACATAAAGTCAAATACACATTTCTATCATCATATTGTAAAGCGACACATTATCAATTATCAAAGCAACATATAAATTATAATCATATAATTTATAATCATACATTTCTAAGTAATCATATGGTATGAAATGGGAATGCAATGCAACGTTGCTCATTTGATTAATTCTTTGAATCCAATGTTATACTTTTCATTTCCTTTCATTTACTTTCTTCTTTTTATTGGATTCAATGAATTAAATCATGTAGATGCATATGCATGCACTTTTCTCCTATCCTTTTCTTTACTTTTCATTTCTTTGACTTTGCTTTGCTTTCTTTACATCACACATTTTCCTCACAGCACCATCCGCTCCGGGGAAAAACCGACCGATAGTAGTACCCCTCCAAACACTTGGTTTGCATAGTACTTCACCCCATTTTAGGGGTTCATCATACAATTTGGTTTGATTACACAAAATTGGCTATAACAGGGATCACCATTGACTGGCCACGAAAAGCCAAAGTAACTAACATAATTGTTATAGTTTGCATAAAACCAATCCCCAACACGGGGATCAAACCCGTGTCCTTTGGAAGATCAAAGTTTTCCATAACAATTCTCGACGATTGTTTCAATAGCACAATTTAGTTACTCTTGCCTTCACGTTATACGTATGCTTTTCCCCTATCCTAACGTCCATCTTTCACCATGCATGATACCTTTACTTTTGTTCTTCCTAATTGAGTTTAAACCCCTTATTCTTTCGAAAATTGTATTTGTTTGGGTTAAATCTCAATTAGGAATGACTTATCCTAATATGTGTATTACTATTAATAATTAACTTTAGTAATTTATAAGTGTAGCACAACAACATATTAGAATCATTCATGAATCATGAGTAAACATTTACACACTTACACATAAACTAACACATTCAATTAGAACTTTGTTTATGTCCAATTATGACTAACATTCAATAATTAACTTTATTAAATCATTAATACTAAATCAATTCATAAATCAATTATTCATACATCAAGAACTTCTGTTTATATAGTTAACACATAAATTCAAGCATAGAACATACAACACACACATATACATAGAGCACATACTTAGGGTTTCATGTTATTATTGATATCAATTAAATCTAACACCTATTAATACATATATATACACTTAATTATACTTTATTACTATAATTAAATCCTCTCTCTAATTTAAACCAAAGTACTCCCTCTTACCTTCTTAGAGAGGGAAAGAGAAATTGGGAATTCTTTGGAGCACCATCACCAAGCCTTAATCCAAGCTTCTAAGCCTCTATTTCCTTGACCTTAGTCACTTTATAAACTCCCTTGGTTGATTATATGGCACTAGGAGCTTGATTAAAGAAATTAGGGTTCGTGGGTCAATTTGGGGTTCTTGGATTTTGGGGAAAAGGTGAGTGATTTTGGGGTTTGAAGGTTGGAAAAGTGAAGGATTAATGATGGGAAATTGATTTTGAGTGATGATTTGGGGTGATTTTGGGTTGATTTATGAGATTGGAGATTTAGGGTTTTAGAGAGGGAAAATCGCATGAGAGAAAGAGAGAAGAAGAATTCCGCGTTCTGTGCTGTTTTCTGCAGCGCCAACTTAAAAACTTGGCAAAGTATCCAGATACTTACCAAAGTATCCAGATACTTTGAGTTTTTTTTTAAACCACAATCTAATACATTCCAAAACCTCTCTAAAAATAAAATACACATTAAAATATTAAAATTCCTATTTCTTATAATTATATAACTATTTAATAAAATTGAGGATGTTACAACGCCTCACGGGGCGTTTGGACCTAATGTGGCATTTACGCCTGATGGGGCGTTTGGCCTAATGGGGCATTTGCACTTAGTAGGGCACCTAGTGTATCAGTGTCCCCAATGATCAATTCAGCCGCACCTCCTTTAACCTTAACTTAAAATTCTCTCTTTGTTTATGAGCTTAGTTCTTAAACCTATTCATCATTCAATTATTTGTTTATCACACAATTATTACTCTTAACTTATCTTCTTTCTTTTATTTGTTCATTTCATTATAATTCATCATACACTTATACAAGAAATCATATAATTCATCTCACCATTTCCAGCACATATAACAATCTCACCAACACACATATAATCACAAATATCAAAACAAGCTCATTTCCTTTCTCATTATATTTCTAGTTATCAACTAAAATCAACTATCCTAAAGTTCGATATCCTAAACTAACCACCCATCCTTAGTACATACTTTGAACATACTAGAAACTACCCTAGGTTATGGTAACACCCACACCTTACCTCAAAAGTGATGAGAGATAAAGAACCTTGAAACTCTAGCTTCTCCTTTGATGCCCTAGCTCTAAGATTCTTGGCCCTTTGAACCTCTTATGGAACCTTAGCCAAGCAACAATGAGGTGAGCTGGTATCTTGTCTAGAGGAGATTGTGAGGGAGGAAGTGGCTTCTTTTTTAGTGGTTATTGGGAGGGAGGCATGTGTAGGTATAGTTCTCCATGGCTATGGAGTTGGAAATTCAATGGCAACAAGAGAGAGAAAGGGATGAATGGGTGAGGGAGTGATGGGGTGATCTTGAGCTTGCTTTCTTGATTAGGGTTTGTGGGTTGTAGCACCCCGATTTAGTTACTTGATTTATTTTTATTTAGTAAAAATCAGAGGAAATTTTTTTTTCATTGATGAGGTGGACATAAGTTTGCCTTCACAAAACATTTTCGTTACAAAAATAAACAATTTATGTCCACATCATCCTCTGATTCCAAATCGAGATGTTACCAACATCGCGCTTTGAAATTCTTCATTTCACTTTCGCAAACTTATTCAATCTCCATTCATACTCATAACGTCTAGCACCAGTTCCCAAAACCGTTACGAAAATAGGGTGAGTTGTAACATCCTCAATTTAATTCTAAGCTAAGTTGGTGTGTTAATAAACTAAGAGTAACGAAAATGATAGTATTAAGTTAGAATTAGTTGAGTAGAAATGTAGTTTTAAGCATAGAGCTTTAGAAAATTTAACGTACAAGATTCGTAGATCAAAGCATAAATTCCACCGTTGGATATGAAGTAGGATGTATGAGGAAGCTTGCTTTAAAGTTTGAGCAAGATCCAACGGGTAACGAAGAAGTTATGACATTTTGAAAGTGCAAGATAGTGGAAAAATAAGCAGCTTAATTGATTAACTTGGGTTAATCAATTAAGGTTTGATCCATGGAAAATGAGAAGGACAGAAGTGCACAGCATAATCGATTAAACTGGGATTTAATCGATTATGGTCTGATAGTTGTTTTGGCCAATTTACACAGGATAATCGATTAAACTAGTCTGATAGCCATTTTTGGCCATTTTACACATGATAATCGATTATCTGCTGGGATAATCGATTATCAGGCTACTACAGCGAAAAAAAAAATAAAAGTGAATATGTATGAAACGCATTTTGGTCCACAAGTTGGGAATCTTCATATGGCAACTTTAATTTCTAGCCACATAAATCATTTCCCTTACAAATAAACAAATACACTCCTTCACTCTCATTCATTCTCATTCCTCATCATCAACATATCTCTCTTCCCTCTTCTCTCATACGAACTTCACCCTCCTTTCACCAAGGTCCATGTTGTGTTCTTCTTCCTTTTCAAGCTCATCAAAACATCATCAAGCTTAATAGGTAAAACTCATTTCTCCTTTCTCCTTTCTCTTTTTATGATCCATACGAATTTCTCCTTCTTTTCCCTCTCTTGTTGAAATTTGAATTTCCACTTCATGGAGTGCCACAATCTCATCATCATTTTCTTATTTTTTTCATGACTAAGGGAAGTCAAGATCACTCTCCTCCCTCTCTTTCCTTTGGAGATCTTGGTTGAGGTGCTAGAAGTTAGGGCTTGAAGGTTTACCCCTATTTCTCATTGCTTGAGGTAAGGGGGTGGGTATTGGTTTGTCCTAGGGAAGAGATTCTAATTAGTTCAGAAGAGCTTGCTAGGAGTTAATTGTTTTTATGATGATATTAAGAACCCTAGGTTAGTGAAGAAATAGGATATTTGATTTAGGTAAAGAGATAAAAAGTAAATTTAGAGAAATGCTTAGAAATTTTGTATGTATTGATGCTAAATGTTGGTTGAGTATGTGTATATTTGTTGATGTGAGTAATTTATGTAATGTGAAACTTTTAGAATGTATGTATTTCTTGTTTCCATGATTATATTGAAAGTTGACATAGACCAATGATTATGAGAATGATAAATAATTTGAATGTAATTAATTTGAGCTATAAAAATGGTAAAGATGAGCTATGATTGATCCTTGGGACACACCGACCCATTAGGTGCTTGTTAGGTGACAAATGACCCATTAGGTCCAAATGACCCATCTAGGTGAAAATGACCTATTAGGCCCCTCAAATGACCCGTTAGGCGGGTGTACCCAATGGATCAATCATGCTGCATAATTAATAAGGAATAGAAATGAGAAAGAGTATAAAGAGAAATGAAAGAGTTAAGAAAGTATTTTAGTCCTAACGGGTGAAACCGTGGCCTAATAGGTGGAAATGACCTAGATTGGGTGAAAATTGTTCCTAATGGGTGAGAAATGACCTAACAGGTGCATTAATTCCTAATGGAAATAAATGATGAAAATGTTGAAAAGGTGAAAGAAATGAAAAGAGAAGTAAATGATGGTAATTGAAGCTAATTAAGAAAGTGGGAACGGATTGCTAAAATGTGATTGCATTATGTGTGTGTGAATAATGAATGCTATTTGATCTATATGATAGTTGTGCTTGGCTTAGTGGGTAATTATTTCTAATGAGAAACTACTTTTCTATTTCATGTGCAATGCTCACTCCCTTACTATTTTTTACAGGTACGAAGATTGAACTTGTGCAACCCCCGATCGAGCAGGTGCACTCTCCCTCGCAGGGAGAGTAGATACTGGTTGTTTGGGGTTTTGTAGTCCTGGTTATTTTGGAGTATTGTATATATTGGTGATGCTGTTTTGGAAGTGAATTGTAAAGCTTTAATATTTTTTTGGGTTATCCAGGACACTTCCTATGGGTAGGAAGTATATTATTTTGGGAAAACTTTTAAAGTTCCACAACTTGTTCATTTGTTGCTATCTCTGATGTAATTATGTTATGATGTGGATGTACCTCATACTATTGATATTTTGGCCCTGTTGGCTCTGGAAGAAATGAATATATTTGATGTGCACAAGTTACAGGAAAACTCAATTTTGGATTATTCAATAAACAAAGGAACTCTGTCCGATTTGAAAGAGATTTTTTATAAATAAAATAGTTTTAAAAATGAATTTTGAAGTCACTATTTTACATTATGGGGTAATTATGGGTAATTATTTATAGGGTGTTACATTTATGGTATCAGAGCAGTGTCCCTCGGCCTTTTGGAGTGTGGACTCACATCTCCAATGGTTACTCACCAAGCGAGTAACTGATTTGTTAGTAAGAGTCTAAGTCTAGGAATAGGATATTTACATTACTGATTAAGTACTCTATCTTTAACTGGTTGTTCCCTCCATGACTTAACAGTATGGTTGGGCGACGTGCCGAGAATGATCGCATGGCTGCTATATTGGAGAACCTGATTCAAATGAACCAAAATCAGGTGGCAAATATAGCACAACTTCAGTAGAATCATGCACAAATGCAGCAGAATCAAACTGAAAATATCGCAGCAGCAGCAGCATTGAATCCACCACCCGTTCCTGTTGAAATTGACTGGATGGCACAATTCAGGAAAAGTGATCCACCAAGATTTGAAGGGGGATACAACTCAGATGGAGCCCAGAAATGGCTCCAAGAAATAGAGAAGATCCTTCGCTCGCTTCAACCACCGATGGATCAGTATGTTCAGATGGCGGAGTATGTTTTGTCTAGTGAGGTGGAACATTGGTGGGAGCATCAGAGGAGGGGATTGGAAGCAGCTAATGAGATGATTACATGGGAGCTTTTTAAGATCCGTTTTCTGGGAAAGTATTTTCAGGAAGACATTCGGAGGGAGAAGGAGATTACTTTTCTCAAAATGGAACAGGGAAATCTCAGTGTCGGAGAGTATGCAGCTCGGTTCGAGGATCTGATTCGCTATTTAGGCAGCTATAGAGATGCAGATGAACGCACCAAGTTCATAAAGTTCGAGTCTGGTCTCAATGCCAAGATCAGGACTACTTTTGTCTATCAGGGGATAGCCAATCTCTCTCAACTTGTGAACATGGCGAGTGCATATGAGAATTCTCTTAAGCAGGAGCTGGCAGAGGAAAGGAGCAAGACAACTCAGAAATTGACTGGTCCTATTAGAGGCAAGGGTCCCATCCAGAGATCTGATCCTTATTCTAATCCTAATGTTGTAGCACCAAGAGGCACAGGTCAGGCGGCGATTGCTCTTGGTCCTCCTCCGCTTTGTCAACATTGTGGGAAGTATCATAGGGGAGTATGCTGGAGTCTTGGCCCGAATCGAAGGGAGGGGCTTTGTTTTCAGTGTGGACAGCCCGATCATTATGCTTCTCATTGTCCTAAAAGTACTTTGAAGAAAGAGGTCAATGTAACTAAGGCACAGAAAGCTGGTGCAAGTCAGCCCATGCAAAGGGGCAAAGTTTACACTTTGGATGGTGAAGAGGTGACAGATGAGGACGAGCTATTCAGAGGTACATGTTCTATTAATGGTAATACCTGTGGAGTATTATTTGATTGTGGAGCATCACATTCTTTTATTTCTATTAGCTGCATGAAGAGGCTAGGGTTGTCAGCAGTAGAAATGCCTTTTAAATTATCAGTTTCTATGCCTACAAACTCTTCTGTTGAGACTACCCAGATGTGTTTAGAATGAATGTCCACTCCGAGTCTTGGAGTGGGATTTCAGGGTGAATCTAATTTGTTTGCCTCTGAATAAGTTAGATATCATCTTGGGAATGGATTGGATGACTCAGCATCATGTTTTGATTAATTGTCGTTAGAAGGTCGTTATCTTTTGTGATCCTTCTTTATCTGCCATGGATGTGGATGAAGTTTCTGATGTTAGTCAAATTCCAATAGTCTGCAAATTTCTGAAAGTCTTTCCTGCAGAGATTCCCGGATTGTCTCCAAAAAGAGAAGTAGAGTTTGGTATTGACATAAAGCTTGGTGCCGGCCCAATTTCTATAGCGCCATACAGAATAGAACCTCCCGAATTAGAAGAGTTGAAGAAGCAGCTAGAGGAGTTGTTGGCCAAGAAGTTGATTAGGCCAAGTGTATCACCTTGGGGTGCTCTGATTCTTTTTGTTAAGAAGAAGGACGGTAGCCTCCGAATGTGCACTGATTACAGGCAGTTGATGCAGTGACGGTGAAAAATAAATATCCACTCCCTCGCATTGATGATTTGCTTGATCAGCTACGGGGTGCAGTAGTGTTTTCTAAAATTGATCTCCGATCGGGATACCATCAAATTCGTATCCGTGAGGAGGATGTTCCTAAAACTGCATTCAGGATGCGGTATGGGCATTTTGAGTATGTTGTGATGCCGTTTGGTTTGACTAACGCTCTTGCTGTATTCATGGATTATATGAATAGAATCTTCATGCCTTATTTGGATTCCTTTGTAATAGTATTCATTGATGATATTCTCATCTATTCTAAGAGTCCAAGTGAGCATGAGGAACATTTGAGGATTGTGCTGCAAATTCTCAAAGAAAAGCAACTTTATGCCAAGCTCTCTAAATGTAGTTTCTGGTTGAGTGATGTCCATTTTCTGGGTCATGTTATTTCTGCACAAGGAGTTGTTGTGGATCCCTCCAAGGTGGAAGCAGTACTAAAGTGGGAGAGACCCACAACAGTGACAGAAATCAGAAGTTTTCTTGGCATGGCAGGTTATTATCGGAGATTCATTGAAGGATTCTCCAAGCTGGCTCTTCCGCTGACTATGCTGACAAGAAAAGATGTTCCTTATCAGTGGTCTCAGCAATGTGAAAACAGTTTCCAAGAGTTTAAGAGGAGATTGACTAGCTCACCGGTTCTAATTTTACCGGATTCGACCCAACCCTTTGATGTTTATTGTGATGCTTCAAAGCAAGGTTTGGGTTGTGTGCTTATGCAGCAGGGCAAGGTCATAACATATGCATCTAGACAATTGCGACATCATGAACAGAATTATCCAACTCATGATCTGGAGTTAGCAGCTGTTGTTTTTGCATTGAAAATCTGGAGACATTATTTATATGGCACTAAGTTTGAAGTCTTCAGTGATCATAAGAGTCTTCGTTATCTCTTTGATCAAAAAGACTTGAATATGAGACAGAGGAGATGGATGGAGTTCCTGAAAGATTATGACTTCCATCTTCAGTACCATCCAGGCAAAGCTAATGTTGTGGCTGATGCACTAAGCCGCAAGATTTTACATGTTAGCAATTTGATGGTGAAAGAAATGCAGCTGATACAGGAATTCAGTGATCTCAATCTGAACATGCAAGTGAAAGAGAAGAGCATTGTTCTGGAGATGTTGCAAGTTACCAATGAGTTGATGGGTTTTATCAAAGAAAGGCAGGCCGACGATGAAGAACTTCAAAAGTTGCTCGAAGGAGCAGCGGGTAAAGAAGAGCCCGATTTCATAAAGGGTTCAGATGGTATCATCCGGTTTAGAGACCGAATATGCATTCCCATGGATTTTGAGGTTCGAAGAGACATACTAGTGGAAGCTCATGGGACAAAAATGAGTTTTCATCCAGGTACAACAAAAATGTATCAGGATTTAAAGAAACTCTATTGGTGGCCAAAGTTGAAAACAGATGTGGCGGACCATGTATCTCATTGCTTGACTTGCCAGAAAGTGAAGATCGAGCACCAGAAACTAGATGGTCCGTCGCGATCACTTGATATTCCTGAATGGAAATGGGATAGTATTTGTAACATCCTACTTTTTTAATTCCATTATATATTATTAAATATTGAAAATTTTAGAAAAAATTTTGGCGGAGGTTGCTTTAAAATATGGATCTTTCCCCTTTTAACATGGAGATTTAACAAATTAGGGTTTGTAAATTAGGCAAGAAAAATATTACCTCTGTGAGAGGGAGATCGAGTGAGAGAGACGAAGATCGTAGACTCGTAGAGTGAGAGAGACGAAGATTGAGTGCGAAGATCGAGTGAGAGAGACAAAGATGGGGACTTCAAGTGAGAGAATCGGAGAAACGTCGAGTGTATTGTGAATGTATTTGGACAACTGAACCAGACCAGATATCCAAATTACTACATTTGGTTTTATCCGGTCCATTTAAAATTGGTTCAGTTCAGTTTTTATAAAATAAAACCGGTTTTTTTAAGTCAGTTCAGTTCAGTTTCGGAACCGAACCGATTTTTTTGACCACCCCTAATGGCAGCAATGTACATGATGGATCTTCAATTATACTTGGAGGTAAACCCAAAAACATGAAAGCTTATTGTGATTCAACTTTGCCTACTACTTATTTTTTCTAGTAACTGTATGTTCTTATTGTCCTTTCAATGGTTACACTTTTGATGATTTGATTACAAATAAAGGATTAATTCTTCTTTCCCTAGATACATATCCAAGGTTTTGATTCCAAGGATCCCTTGTCCATACCTTTTAAATAATAAAGTATGTGTGAATTTTTTGCCAAGTCAATTTTTGTCATCTCAAACTTATAATGTTTGTCGTCCTACATTCCCTTTTAGCATTGTTGATGATCAATAATTTATATGTAGCTTTTTTTTCTTTGAATATGTATCCGCATACTAAGTATCGTGGATTTTGTGGTATAAACTTTTCCAAAAATAATATGCATATTTTCTAAAGGTATCTGTGGTAGAGAATTGATTTGATCAACCTTCTTCAATCTTGATTGAACATCTTGAGCCATTAAAAACATACGTCTGTATAAAAATGCTTCATTCCTTTTAAGATTTCAAATGAGCCTTGATAAATGCTTCATTGCTAATTCCTTGTTTTTTCATGCTCTTCTTTAATTTGAGATTTGTAGCTTTTTGTGATATGTTTTATTCGATTTCTGGATTATTAATTTGGTGTTATTGTTTCCTTTTCTTTAGTTTATTGTTATATTGATTTTGTTGTTATTCTCTTTAATTTCCTTTTTCTTTGTTATGTTCATACACTGTTTGTGTTTAAGCACACCATAAGCATGACCTCTGTTCATGAATTAGAATGCGAAAAATGACACACTCAAAGCAATTTAGAATAATAGAGATTTTTTATATAGAAATCAGATAATTTTTAAGGAGAGCCAAAAAAAAGGTGGATTTCGGTCCCTTGTGTAAGAACTATAATCGGTGGGTGAAATAACTAGGAGACACTAGGAGAACACCTAGAAAGGGAGGTTGAATAGGTGTTAGATACACCTTGAAAGATTTTCGAAAGAAACAAATCGAAACAATGAAAACGAATGATTTTTACAAAAGTTTCAGCCCTTAATCGATCAAGCAAGGCTGTTAATCGATTAACACTTGAAAAACACTAGTTAATTGATTAATCAAACAGGTTAATCGATTAGTGCCTGAAAGGTTGCTTTTGGTTAATCGATTAACACCTCAGTTAATCGATTAATCACTGTTAAAACTGAAAAATCACTTTTCAATCGAATACGAAAATCAATCAATTAACACGTATGATCAGAGATTAAGCGGAAATGATTAACACCAATATTCTTATTGATTACCTAGGTTACGAAAATGATTTTCCCCAAATCAATTTGCACAATTAAGATTCAATTCAATCAATTATGAAAAATCAATCTTTTCTAGGTTTTCAACCAAGAACATATGAAATGACTTGAATGTAAAGAGTTAAGGGAATAGAGATACTGCACAGAGATTTATCCTAGTTCACTCTCATCCACTTGAGAGCTACATCCAGTCCCTCTTCAATCAAGAGAGATTCTTCACTATGAGGAATTACAGTTCTCAAATTACAAGTAAATGCCTCTCAAGACTCCCTTCTTGATAGCCTCCAAGAGATACCACACTCTTGTCTTGCAACCCTATTGAATCTAATCAAACCTCTTCCCTTTCTTGTTGAAATCCCCACAACAAGTCTTCCAATTTGCTTGTTTACCCAACAAGACTTCCAAGTGCTTGATGATACCTCACACCAAGGCTTCCAAATACTTGTTAACACAATAAGACTTCCAAGACTTCTTTTGCTTGATGAACAACCACCAAGGCTTCCTTTGTTGTAGATAGCTTGTCTTCTTTGCAATGATTAAACTCAAATGAAAACAATAACAATCCTATGAATCTCTTTCAATAACTATGAAAATATCAACATAAGATATTCAAAGATTCTTGATCAAAGAATGTAAAATTTGAAAGCTTTGATCTATGAAAGTGAGAGAGAATAGTGTGACTTGATCTTCGTAAAATTGATATGAAAGTTGTTCTAATAATTCACAAAGGTTAGGAAAAGGTTTATATAGAATACCCAAAAGTTAGGAAACTTAAAAACTGATTTTGAGAAGTTAAAAACGTATTTTAAAAATGTATTTTAAAAACCAGTTTTACAGGTGTTAATCGATTAACCTGACTCTTAATCGATTAACCACTGTTAAATTCAATTAAAAACTTGTTTTCTCAAAACTAAACCTTTCCTTTCAAACCTTTAAGCTACATATTGATTTTAGGTTAATTGAAAACTCAAATTATGATATAATCATGCCCTTGATAGAGATTCACTACCCTCTAAAGACTTTACCCAAACTCATCAAAATAAAAGACTCAAACTAAAGATATTACAGTTATAACACAAATTGAATCTTCATGAGCTTGCTCTCTCTTCATAATTTGTTGAGTGTTGTTTGCTTGTTGAGCTTGAACTTGATCAACACATTTGTAACTTGTTCAAAACCTTTGTCATTATCAAAACATTCTCACTGGATCTAACAATCTTCTTCTTTTTGAAAATGACAAACATGTTTTGAAGTTGTTTGAAGTTGTTGATGCTTGAACCATTTGATCACTTGGTGAGACTCTTGCTCCCCCTCAATAAATGCTTTTGACATTTGAAATCCAATTGAGTTAAGATTGATTCTCCCCCTATCTTCAACAACTTTGCTCAACCTATATAAAAAAAACAAAACAACCCTTTCTCCCCCTTTTGGCATTATCAAAAAGTAATATATACCAATTGAAATATAAAATTCTAAGCCAAAATAGAGAAATCAACATTCATTTCTTCACAACATTGATACCAATTAATCAATGATACCAAATGTAAAACATAAAGAACTATACTTTGAAATGTGATACCAATTGTAACTAAAAAGTCATCATATCACTTAACAAAGTAAGATATCAATTGTAAAGAAATATCAGAATAGATCACAATAGCATGATAATCATATAATAATCACACAATGATATCAATTGAACTTTGTAGAAATAATACCAATTGTAACTATCCAACAATATCATTTGTACGAATTTGTAGGACTTTCTCTTGAAACTTGAAGAAGAAAATGAAGAATAACACTTGTAAGTCCTTTTGCTCTTCAATCATACCTACAAAACAATCATGCTTTCCCTTTTGGTATCCAAATGGTTTTGGATCCATTTTTGTTAGTTAAGGGACTTTCACCCTTCTTAACCCAAACAAAATTTCCTTTAGGTATACCATGCATTTTAATATAACACACATTTGAAGTATGTCCATGAGTGCCACAATAGAAACATGTTGGTGCATTTGAGAAATCAACTTTAGAAAAATCAACAACATTTCTATGAGACTTACTCTTAGCATTAGTATAACCCAAACCAAACTTGTTTGAATTTCCTTTTTGAAAATTTAACAATGTGCGCAATTTAACATCACCACTTGTGAAACTTGCAAGCTTATTTTTCAAAATAACATTTTCATCCTTAAGCAACTTGCAATTCTCACAATCAACGACAATATTCAATCTACTAGCACAATCACAAGAAGAACTAGCATATATGAGATCAAGAGTTTCATTTTCAAGATTAAGCTCATCAACTTGTTTTTGACGTTCTAAAATCTCTTGTTGATGTTTCAAAATGAGCTTCTTTCTTTCAATGTTTTTCAAAGCTAGTTTCTTAAGATGTTCATGCATTTCTTCATAAGCATTATATAAAATTTCATATTTAGAAGAAATTTCGGATTTAGTTTCACTTACATCGCTATCCTCGCTTTGTTCACTTGATTCATCATTTGAACTTTCTTCTTCATCTACTAGAGCTTTCAAGTTGAGAGTAGCAACTTCTTCATCATCCGAAGAACTACTTGATGTGCTTTTATTTTCCTCTTCATCATCCCAAACGATGTATGCCTTCTTATGCTTTAAATTTTTCTTTTCTTTCTCCTTCTTCTTGAGATACTTAGAGCATGAGTACTTGAGATGACCGGGTTTTCCGCATTCATGGCAAACCACTCCTTCTTTTGTTGTCTTGGTCTTGTAGTGTGGGGGATTTTTCTCTTTACTACTTTTGTCTTTGTTCAACCTTCCTTTTCTCCTTAGAAGCTAGTTAAACTTTCTTAGTAGAAGTTTCATCTCTTCTTCATCAATGTCCGAATCGGAATCTTCACTTTCATCATTATCGGAACTCTCTTCCTTTTTATATGAACTTTTGGCTTTAAGAGCAATTCCTTTTCTTTCCATGTACTTATCCGACTCTTCATGCATATGCAAACGTCCAAGCTCCATTTCATGTTCTTGAAGCTTTCCGAAAAGTGTTGCTAAGTTCATTGTAACAGCCCGTTTTCGCTTCCGCAAACTTAACTGAAATTTTATTACTTTGTTGCAAAAATGAGGCCATTTTTTTTAAAACATATGTTCGTTAACGACCAACACCATCCTTTCGAAAATCGAGTTGTCACTTTCGAAACTCCCCACTCAAAACATCATCATTGAAATATAAAACTGTTTTCATTTAAAATAAAAAAGCATGAGCCACAAGTACTGGAGTCACACTCCAAGGGTTTTCCTAAAGTAGGCCATCATTACAAAAGAACTTACAAACCAAAATAAAGGATAGCTGATTACATCATTAGTTCATTACAAGATAATCCTCGACTGAAACTCAGATCCTAGACACAAGACATCCACTAGACACAGATTGCAAGACGTCACTCATCAGCAGAACTAGCCTCCGTCTCCATATCTTCGCTTGGATCAGTCTCCGCAACATGATCGGATTCGCTAGCACTCTCCTCTTCCATAGGTTCAGGAACCATCGCTGCCAAGGGTGCAGGATCACCATTTAGCTCATGGTGTTCCCGTGGTCCACCGTCTTGATAATCTCGCAGAGTGACTTGCCCAACATGCACGTCCATGCCTGCTCCCCGCAGAATGTGCCTCGGATCGTCGATCTCCAGACGAGTATCTCCTCTCCAGATCCATCCATCAGGTACCACCTCCCATGCACCTCCCTGAAGAGGCCACATGTGGATCGCTACATGATACGCCATCTACCCGTTGCAATACCGGCGAATGCCAATACGACAACCAGGTAGGAGAGAGTCAGCGCGCCATACGTAACAGGTTGACCGCAAGGTCGCAGAATAGACACGATAGAAAGACGAACAATACCAAGAATAATCGACAAACAAACACACACCGAGCAAGACACAAGAACCAAAATACATCGAACACTTGAAGGATAAAACGCTTCTCCCAAGTCAAACCCAATATCATAAATAAAGGTATTCAAGATATAAAACAAACCACACATAAAAGCAATACTCGCCAACCATTACCACAATATACCACAACTGAACCTCATCGTACTTGCCTATTCTTTTAAATATTCAACATCTCTTCATTCTTTTGTTATTAAGTTTTATCATACTTAACTCACTCAATGAGGTAGGGGAATCACCATCACTGAGGAACGCACAGTCTACATCTCCTCGGTCTCCATCCACCTAATCGGAAGCCAACAGGAGTACAGGACCTTTACCACACGGGCATGACAGCTGTCTCAACACAGATGGTCCCAGACCAGGAGGATCTCGTCCTCAAATCTTATTAAATAATCAAGGATCACTGACCACGCAGTGGCAAAACACATTGCCCCGTTCCAGTCCCTCTCAACTGTTGTAGACTTGCATTCAAGGGGGTGACAGTATCATTTCTAGTTAGCTATGCGGTACTTACCACATCATTAGACCCAGTCCCCACCATGTTAGTGTGCCACTTATGGGATTCGTCCCGCCTAGAAATGTACTCGAGGCTTCTTGACGAGTCACCGTCATTGCCCTCCCCTCATGCAATCTCCACCTGAGTATCCGCAGATACCCATAGTATCTTCCTCTCCACTACTTCACACTCTCATATCTCACAACGAATATTAATGTCTTTTAATGTCTTTTAATATTATTTAAGTCTTTTAGAACCTTAGAGTCTTTTAGTTAACCTATAGTCGGCTTGCCCTTAGTCCATCCCTTCGACAAGACCCGACCACTAAAGCATCTTTTTCCCCACTTTCACAAATACACACATTCCAAGCCCCTCGGGCAACCATCTCACCTCAACACTTTCTCATAAATTCACATTGCTCTTTGCACTATCATTTCCAGCACAACATATCTCAATTTCACATGCACCATGTCCTTATCCAATACATTGACATCTCATCACATTTCTCATATCGCATCACATACCATTCCTTCACTCCTCCTCATACGTTTATTCTTTCATCATCATTCATGAATCACTTAAACTTATCAAACGGGAAAATCACCATCTCATCACAGAGTAATAAGGAAATGACTTAAGATAATAAATAACATGCATAAGAACGTAACGTAAATAAACATTACATAAACACATTGCAACACCATCCGACAACAATGTTACGGGCTCACCGCAATCTCACTCACTCACCTCTTATTCCAGCAAGAGAAACACTTTGCCCTTGAAGGTCTCTAACTTCCCTCTGAGAATTGTCACCACCGTCCACTGAATAACCTCAAATAAATAAATACACTTTTATTAAAAATTATTTCAATTAGAAATCACCACTTGATTCTCAAATCAAAACCCTTTACTTTCTTTATTCTTTATTAAAATATTGATATTTATCAAAACAACTCTTAATCTTTTCTATTGCTTAAACCCTTTTGAAAATCATTTGAAAACTCATATTAGGATAAATAAAACAATAGTTTATGTGGCTGCATGGGAAAGTCCAGCCACTTCATTCAAGTTGGAAATCATTGAAAATCCACAATTTTTCACTCCAAATTTTCATAAATCAATAACACTTGAAATCCTTGTCTTTTCACAACTCAAAAACATTTTTAAAACTTGAAATACTTGGAATTAAAATCTTGGACAGCAAGGAATAAAAGAAATTAAATCATAAAATCACTTTAAGAAAATAATCAAATTCATTCATTCATTTCCTTTATCAAACTGAATGGAATCAAAAACAAAACAACACAATTCAAACAAATTTTTCTTAAAACAAAGTCATGAAACATAATCATTTCAAAGAGACAAATACATGCAAAAGAATTTAGCCTCTTCAACCTAGAGTAGGCCGAATCATGATCATTGAAAAACAAGACTTTTGATGAATCTTTTCTTCACAAAATCTTGAAAATATTAAATCAAAACATGCATTCGTAAAGCACATGGTTTTAGAAAAACCTCAACTCTTTTCTTCTTCAAAACCGTGACTTATGGGTCACTTCAAACACAATTTCATTTTCATTTTCCTTTGCATCCACTTTTAAAATCATGGAAATCAAAAAGAAATTACATGCAAGGAACTTTTTCATGAAAAGTCATCAAGTTTCTTTGTTTTCAAAGCTTGACCGAATGGTACTTTAACAAAATCAAGAGGAAAACTTAAATCCTTGACTTTGAAATACTTATGAATTAGATCAAAACATAAATCATTTGGAAAAGAATTGTTTTCCTTGGTTTCTCATCAAAACCGTGACATGCAAGTCATGGAATAAAACTTTTTGAGCAAAAGAATCTCATGAAAAACTTAGAAATCAACACCATGGAAAATCAAGGTAAGAATCAAATCCTTTTCAAAGCCAAAACAAAGATCAAAGCTTTAGAAAAATCGAGGTTGAAATCAAAGCATGAAAATCATTTAGATCAACTTTATCAAACATCAAACTAACATGCATGGACTCAAAATGAAATGAAAATCACCACAACCTATTTTTCTAAGTATGACCGAATGATAATGTCCTTGAGTTAGGGTCTACAAGCTTATGATGTTCTTGGAACTTAAGATCAAGGCTTAATGTAACACCCTTATAATTACTACCCTTAATTCCCAAGTATTAAAAATGTGTACTTAAAAATTCCTTTTTAATATAATAAAATCACCCGTCAAACGGATGGAGTTTTGCCTGTTTTTCGGACTTTTCCAAATTTTAACCTGTGAATAACATTATCAATATAAACAACCAACAGCCAACAGGGCTTCATCTCATGCACTTATCATATAACAGCCCCATGGGCATAAAATATAATATCCTGTATCAGTTATCAGAGTTTAAGCGGACAATAAATACTAGGTGCAACTAGCATGATGCTCAACACATTGCTATGCCAACAATAATATCCTAATCCCAATAATAACCCTACTCTCCCTGTGAGGGAGAGCACTCCTGCTTGGCCGGGGGCTGTGCTAACTCAATCTCTGTACCTGAAATATGGTAAGGGAGTGAGCATTGCACATGAAATAGAAAAGCAGTTTCTAGATAAACATAACAACTAACCAGGCCAAACACAATTAGCAATTTAATTCACATAAGTACAATTTCATCGCAAGCATACCACATTTTCCAATTCCATCATTTTACAAGTGTCGATTCCCTTTTTAGTTAATTCCTTTCCACCCTTTGGTTCCCTTTTATTTATTTTCCCCATTTCCAAAGAAATCCCTTTTTAATCCCTTACCTTTTCCTTATTTTTAGGCAAAACTACTAGATTGGTCCTGTAAGTTTTTTTTTGGTTGCGATTTCGTCCCTTAACTTTTTATCGTTTCAAATAAATCCAGAAGTTTGTAACTTGTTTCAAATAAATCCTTCCATCCAATTTTGTCTTAACACCGTTAATGGGAGCCTCATATGTGGTAATCATTGGTCTTACGTGGCTAAAACTCAACATTACACCCCCAAAATGATGTCAAATGAGGCCAAAATAGAAAACCAAAACAGTTAGGAATAGCCCAATAAGCTTCTACTTTGGCCTCATATGACATCGTTTTGGGGTGTAACGTTGAGTTTTAGCCTTGTAAGACCATTGGTTGCCACGTAAGAGACTCCCGTTAACGGTGTTAAGACAAAATTGGATGAAAGAATTTATTTGAAACAAGTTACAAACTTCCGGATTTATTTGAAACGAAAAAAAGTTAAGGGACGAAATCGCAACCAAAAAATAACTTACAGGACCAATCTAGTAGTTTTGCCTTATTTTTACGGTGTATATATGTCTCCACCAAATCGAAGGCCTACATACATACACCAATCACGATGTATGTCTCCACCAAATCGAAGGCCTACATACATCACGTTTCCATTACCATTATCTTATTCAATTTTATTCCCCTGTTTCCTTATTCATTTCCTTTTATTTTCGGTGTATGTATGTCTCCACCAAATCGAAGACCTACATACATACACCAATCACGATGTATGTCTCCACCAAATCGAAGGCCTACATACATCGCGTTTCCATTACCATTACCTTATTCAATTTTATTCCCCTGTTTCCTTATTCATTTCCTTTTATTTTCGGTGTATGTATGTCTCCACCAAATCGAAGGCTTACATACATACATCAATCACGATGTATGTCTCCACCAAATCGAAGGCCTACATACATCGCGTTTCCATTACCATTACCTTATTCAATTTTATTCCCCTGTTTTCTTATTCATTTCCTTTTATTTTCGGTGTATGTATGTCTCCACCAAATCGAAGGCCTACATACATCGCGTTTCCATTACCATTACCTTATTCTATCCAATGTCCTTTCCTTTTTCCTTTTTGTTTAGGGTGTATGTATGTCTCCACCAAATCGAAGGCCTACATACATACACCACCAATGATGTATGTCTCCACCAAATCGAAGGCCTACATACATCGCCCCGTTTACGTTGTATTGTCTCCCCCAAATCGAAGGCCTACAATACAACCCCATTTTACGATGTATTGTCTCCCCCAAATAGAAGGCCTACAATACATCACCACCTTTATCCATTATTAGTTGTCCATATATATATATATATCATTATTTTGTCCACCAATTCAATTTAATGTTTACCAAATCATTCCAAGCACAAGCACCATCATATTATAAACAAATAGCCACATTTCACATTTCACATAACAATTAGAGTGCAAATAAGAACAGACTTCACCTTTTCATATAATCATGCAACAACCACATTTTCTTTTCACTTGTCCGAATTATTGATTCAAAGTCCTAAATTAGGGGTTCATGCCATTTATTTTCCTCAATTAAAACTTAACCTCATTCTTTACTTCCTAGAATTCCATAATTACCAATTAAGCCTATTTCTAACATTTTCCATAATTCCTAAATTGAGATTTCTAATTTCCTACCCTAACACATAAACTCCTAGCCAACCATTATATCTAAATACAAACTCTTTCCTAGAACAAGCCAATGCTCACTATATCCACCCCCTTACCTTAACCAAAGAGAGGGAAAGTGGAAAAACCCAAGCTTTAGCTCCGAATGCTCCCAAAGCAAAGAGCTCCCAAGTCAAGAAGATGGAGAGAGTGATAATACTCTTCCCTAAGCCAAAGGAATGGAATGATGATGAGATTATTGCCCCATTTCCATAGAGAATTCGAATTTCCCAAAGAGGGGAAAGAGAGATAGAAAATCCAAATTAAAGAGAGAGAAATGAAATCAAGAACATGCATACTTACTTGGAGAGACCAAGAGAGACTTGATGGTGGGTTTTGGAGTGATTCCCTTGAGGCTTGATGGATTTGGGATGAGAGATCGGGTGCCCTAGAGAGAGAAATTTCGAGTTTATGGCAAGAATCACGCGTGAACGACTTTTATTTTTTTTCCACTGCAACAGCTCTTAATCGATTAATAATCGATTAAATTGCAGCTTAATCGATTAAGAGGCGATTAAGCTGCACAATTTAGCAGCATCCAGACTTTGGACGGCCATAACTTCTTCGTTACTCGTTGGATCTTCCTCAAATTTTAAAGCAAGCTTCCTCACCTATCCTACTTCACATCCAACGGTGGAATTTGTGTTTAGAGTTGTAAATATTTTATTTTGAATTTCCTAATATAGGGTGTTTATAACACCAAAAACATCGCTTCTAACGCTCTTTTGTTCATCTTTCAACCTCCCTTTTGATGCCAATGCTTCTTGATTCCTTTATGGCATTCAAAGAACTCCTAATCCATCATTTTACATCCTTTTTAGAATAATCCTTACTTCCAAATCTTATCGTTATTCTAAATATTATTTGAATTAAAATTCGGGATCTTACATTTCTCCCCCACTTATTAGAATTTCGTCCCCGAAATTCCGTTGAATTCCGTAACTGGAGAACCATCCCATTGGTAAAGCTTCTGACTATGGTTTTCACTTTCCTACGATTTTTTTATTTCCCGCTCCAGGTGTGGTTAGGGTCATGCCTATTTCAATGCTTGTCCTTTAATACAATCTATCTCCTCTATCTGGACAGGGTCGTCAGTTTTCTTTTTATTAAAGTTCCATCTCCCATTCCTTGGATTGAAATCCTCCCCCACTTAGCATTGACATACTTGGTTATATCCATGCTAGGGGGTATGCTCATTCGTTGCTCAGAATAGAGTACACAGGTTCCCAACCGGTATCCAAAGCTGAAAAGAGGTCATGTTGTTCAGTTTTCTATGACTTGGCGAATTCTCACCTATGCATCTGAGATGCTTGGAACTTGAAGAGAGTGAATATGAAAAGAAGAAACATGAAGCACTCCAGGATGAGTCTCATGGTCTTGGCACGATGACCTAGGATGGACTGGATACATGTCAAACAAGAAGACAATGGAGATTATCCCCAAAGTGTGCGTTTTCAGCAAAGAGCCGTCGAAGGATGCGTTTTCTATGGATCTGCGGCTGATTGATTGGTCTCGGTCAACCGGGGTCCTGTCAAATGCATAGAGTCCCAAAAGACTTAGATTATCACTTGCGGTGTTCCGACATAACATCTTAATTGAGATTCCATTTCACGACTTCACTTTTATCCCGTTCATCTTTTATTCCTTCAAGTGAGTCTAGCAAAGTCCCTCTTAAAATCAATCTTCACCATACTCGCATTCTACTTCGATGCTACTTCCTTCCCGTTCGTTTAATAATTTCAATTCGGTATAGGAATTCCTAAAGATCGATTTCACTTGAGGGCCAAGGTCAAGGTCTAGTTGTTATTTCTCAATTCGGTGTTATTTTTAGGAGGTCTTGTTTTATCCCTAGTTTAACTCTCATTCGATCCTCCGCGGAGCGTTAGGAATTATCTGTTTAGTAGTCCTATGGCTTATGGTATGATTACTAGTTATTGTCGCTCGGATAGGATCCGAATTGAGTCGTCAAGTCTCCCCCACTTAGTATCAACATACCTGAGTAAGTCGAAGGCAGGGAAGAAACTGGGTTGATTCCAAGAATTGATTAGCTAGGTTCTTAATTGGTTGGCGAGGTGGTACATGGGATTAAGTTGACTGCTAATCGGTATTATTGGTGTTGTTTCGAATTTTCTAGGATATAATGGCTCTTCATACTTATGTATATGGCTAAGTTCTCATACAAGTTAGAGGGGTGGTTCGATCATTTAGTTGGATGTTCTCGGTGGAAATATAGAATATGAGTGTCTTGAATGGGGTTGGTTTGCGAATTACTGTTTACGAGTCTTAGTAAAGATCCTATAGGATTAACTTTCAATCGGGCTTTCGACAGAGATAGAATTCCTAGATGGTTTATTCGGATCTCAACTAGGTAATTGCAATAATATAGCATGTCAATAAACGCGAAGACCGAGGTGGTCAGTCCCAATCTCACATTTATCAACTGTACATCACTGCGTTATTGAATGATAGCATTATCTTTTAACAGGTGCAAGAGAAAGGATGACCAATCCTGACCCTACACTCTATTAGAGAACGTCACTATCACCAGGTTTTTGGTTAGGTCTCTTGTTACGGTCTTATAACTAAGTAAGGTTTTTCCTACGTGTTCCTTTAGATGGTACTCAAGATTGGATTGAAGATTAGTCTTTCTTAGGTTTCACAACTTCTAGAAATACATGATTAGGAATTTAAAATTCCAAGAGAATTGATTTAGGATGTTCTACACTAAAACTTAATAGAGATGCAGATTGAAGGTACCTAAAAATGTTTATCTAAATTTTTAGAATCGTCTCGTACCTTTTGTTGATTTGGTCCTGATCTCCTTAAGTAGCTGTACCGCAGACCTTAAGGGTGTGGGCCAGGAAACTGATATTGTCGGAATGTAAGGTTGAGACGTCCAGGACGAAGTCCTGTGTCATCGAGCAATCCCTCGGGAGCTGTGTTTGGTATGATTGCCGACACTCCATGAAAGATGTGACGAGACTCGCCACCGAATATTAATACATCACCCTACCCCAAGATAATTCTTTCTGCTCTCCTTGGATCTCTCTGGTCTCCATAGAGAAACTCAGCCGAGTCACCAATGAAGAATGAAACTACCGGTATCCCTCTTTGCAGGCTTCCAACACTTTCGTCACAGTCCTGATGGAGACCAAGCTTTCCATTTTCTTCATAGAAGTTGACAATGCAGACATCAGGGGACATGGAAGGAAGTATGTCCTCCACTTCACTTACACCGCATTCCGTCTCCATCAAAGATTGTGCTTCTTGCATCGCTCCCATAACCAGCTGAATAAAATGATCAGGAATATTGGGTGGTTCGCTTCCATCAGTTACCCTTTTGTGTCCATATACTCGGGTTTGAGGATTCCAGTCTAAGCCGAGGCACATCATTTTCAGTCGGAGTCTGGCTCCACTTGTAAAGCCTGGTTGATAAAAACCTCCAGGGCCTAAGCCCATCTCCCAATAGTTCTTTACTACGCCCATCTGTTCTTCATGAGTCAAGTGTTGCTTCAGGAGAACCATTCCCGGTCTCAAAATTATACTCTTCTTCTCAGCAACTTGTATCCCCACGTGTTGCTCCTGGTTTCACATAGTCGATCTAAGCTTACCCATTGCAGAAGTTTGTCCTTCTTGAAAACAGATGTCATATGGCTTGGATTTCAAAGAATCAGCAGGGAAATTGATCTTACGATCAGCAGCCGAACTGCTAGCAGGAGAATGGGAGAGCTGATTCTCCATGTTGCTACAATGTGGCAACAAAGGATTCTGTTGATACGGACATGTACATAATTTAGTACATAACTACATAGGGTTTTATAACTATAAACCTAAGTAACTAATATAAAACTTGACACTATCTATTGGTTACTCGCTTGTTGAGTAAACCACAGGAGTTATGAGTTTAAACTCCAAAGGCCGAGGAAAAACTGCTCTGATACCAAAATGTAACACCCTTATAATTACTACCCTTAATTCTCAAGTATTAAAAATGTGTACTTAAAAATTCATTTTTAATATAATAAAATCACCCGTCAAACGGACGGAGTTTTGCCTGTTTTTCGGACTTTTCTAAATTTTAACCTGTGAATAACATTATCAATATAAACAACCAACAGCCAACAGGGCTTCATCTCATGCACTTATCATATAACAGCCCCATGGGCATAAAATATAATATCCTGTATCAGTTATCAGAGTTTAAGCGGACAATAAATACTAGGTGCAACTAGCATGATGCTCAACACATTGCTATGCCAACAATAATATCCTAATCCCAATAATAACCCTACTCTCCCTGTGAGGGAGAGCACTCCTGCTCGGCCGGGGGCTGTGCTAACTCAATCTCTGTACCTGAAATATGGTAAGGGAGTGAGCATTGCACATGAAATAGAAAAGCAGTTTCTAGGTAAACATAACAACTAACCAGGACAAACACAATTAGCAATTTAATTCACATAAGTACAATTTCATCGCAAACATACCACATTTTCCAATTCCATCATTTTACAAGTGCCGATTCCCTTTTTAGTTAATTCCTTTCCACCCTTTGGTTCCCTTTTATTTATTTTCCCCATTTCCAAAGAAATCCCTTTTTAATCCCTTACCTTTTCCTTATTTTTACGGTGTATAAATGTCTCAACCAAATCGAAGGCCTACATACATACACCAATCGCGATGTATGTCTCCACCAAATCGAAGGCCTACATACATCACGTTTCCATTGCCATTATCTTATTCAATTTTATTCCCCTATTTCCTTATTCATTTCCATTTATTTTCGGTGTATGTATGTCTCCACCAAATCGAAGGTCTACATACATACACCAATCACGATGTATGTCTCCACCAAATCGAAGGCCTACATACATCGCGTTTCCATTACCATTACCTTATTCAATTTTATTCCCCTGTTTCCTTATTCATTTCCTTTTATTTTCGGTGTATGTATGTCTCCACCAAATCGAAGGCCTACATACATACACCACTCACGATGTATGTCTCCACCAAATCGAAGGCCTACATACATCGCGTTTCCATTACCATTACCTTATTCAATTTTATTCCCCTATTTCCTTATTCATTTCCTTTTATTTTCGGTGTATGTATGTCTCCACCAAATCGAAGGCCTACATACATACACCAATCACGATGTATGTCTCCACCAAATCGAAGGCCTACTACATACATCGCGTTTCCATTACAATTACCTTATTCTATCCAATGTCCTTTCCTTTTTCCTTTTTGTTTAGGGTGTATGTATGTCTCCACCAAATCGAAGGCCTACATACATACACCACCGACGATGTATGTCTCCACCAAATCGAAGGCCTACATACATCGCCCCGTTTACGTTGTGTTGTCTCCCCCAAATCGAAGGCCTACAATACAACCCCATTTTACGATGTATTGTCTCCCCCAAATCGAAGGCCTACAATACATCACCACCTTTATCCATTATTAGTTGTCCATATATATATATATATCATTATTTTGTCCACCAATTCCATTTAATGTTTACCAAATCATTCCAAGCACAAGCACCATCATATTATAAACAAATAGCCACATTTCACATTTCACATAATAATTAGAGTGCAAATAATAACAAACTTCACCTTTTCATATAATCATGCAACTACCACATTTTCTTTTCACTTGTCCGAATTATTGATTCAAAGTCCTAAATTGGGGGTTCATGCCATTTATTCTCCTCAATTAAAACCTAACCTCATTCTTTTCTTCCTAGAGTTTCATAATTACCAATTAAGCCTATTTCTAACATTTTCCTTAATTCCTAAATTGAGATTTCTAATTTCCTACCCTAACACATAAACTCCTAGCCAACCATTATATCTAAATACAAACCCTTTCCTAGAACAAGCCAATGCTCACTATATCCACCCCCTTACCTTAACCAAAGAGAGGGAAAGTGGAAAAACCCAAGCTTTAGCTCCGAACGCTCCCAAAACAAAGAGCTCCCAAGTCAAGAAGATGGAGAGAGTGATGATACTCTTCCCTAAGCCAAAGGAATGGAATGATGATGAGATTATTGCCCCATTTCCATAGAGAATTCGACTTTCCCAAAGAGGGGAAAGAGAGAGAGAAAATCCAAATTAGAGAGAGAAATGAAATCAAGAACATGCATACTTACTTGGAGAGACCAAGAGAGACTTGATGGTGGGTTTTGGAGTGATTCCCTTGAGGCTTGATGGATTTGGGATGAGAGATTGGGTGCCCTAGAGAGAGAAATTTCGAGTTTATGGCAAGAATCACGTGTGAACGACTTTTATTTTTTTTCCACTGCAACAGCTAAATTGCAGCTTAATCGATTAAGAGGCGATTAAGAGGCGATTAAGCTGCACAATTTTGCAGCATCCAGACTTTGGAAGGCCATAACTTCTTCGTTACCCGTTGGATCTTCCTCAAATTTTAAAGCAAGCTTCCTCACCTATCCTACTTCACATCCAACGGTGGAATTTGTGTTTAGAGTTGTAAATCTTTTATTTTGAATTTCCTAATATAGGGTGTTTATAACACCAAAAACATCGCTTCTAACGCTCTTTTGTTCATCTTTCAACCTCCCTTTTGATGCCAATGCTTCTTGATTCCTTTATGGCATTCAAAGAACTCCTAATCCATCATTTTACATCCTTTTTAGAATAATCCTTACTTCCAAATCTTATCGTTATTCTAAATATTATTTGAATTAAAATTCGGGATGTTACACTTAACAAATACTCACAAACATAGATCTACAAAGAATTTGAACATGCAACAACAAAGAACTTTACACGACTTAGAAAATTTAAAATCACTTAGAACATCCTAGGATCTTCGAATAAGCTAGAGAAGTAGAGAAGATCTTCAACCTTTTTCAAGAATCCTAAGGCTTTTGAGCTTGGTCTTCCTCTTCTTCTTCTCCTTGGTTCACGGGTTCTCCCTCTCTCTTTCTCTATCTATTTCTTTCTAAGAGCTTGATGTCTCTCTTAGAAAATGTGTTTAGCTTTGGAAGGGAAATGAGAAGCAAAATTAATGGGTGTGCTACGATTTTGGGGTTATAAGGAGCAACTCACAATTCCTTTCCTACCCTTAAGAAGGTTCGGCCAAGAGTGTTGCTAGGAAGGGTAAAATTGGCATCTTCAAGGCTTGCATGGCTCAAGCCAAGCCATTGGACAAATAGAGTAAAATTAGGGCTAAGCTTGCTTCCTATTGGTTGGTCAAACCACTAACCATGATTTACAGTAATTAAACCTAGGAGCTAATGGGTTGCTAGCTTAGGGTGCAAGAAAGTCAACAAAAATGCATGATGCATGCCACTCACACACACCACACGGAGACACCTACACACACATGCACCATTATTCATTTTTATTTTCTTTTTCCCAAAATCACATTTTCTTAGAAATACAAAATACCAAATGTAAAATACTTAAATACTTTAATCCGAAAATTCAATTACAAACTCAATCCAAAATTCAATTTTAAATTTCATAAGGTTTTTCTCAAAACAAAATCATTTGAATTCACAAAATAAATTTAATTCAAGAAATACTTTTGAAATCACACCTTTTTAAAATACTTTATCCAAATAATCTTTTTAGGGTTTTCAAACAAATATGAGGAATTCAGACGGGGTGTTACATTCATGGTGTCTAAGTCCTTTGATTCAACAATTGTGGTAACCTTATGTAACATCCCGCATTTTCTCGACACAAATAAATCAATGAGATTTTATTTAAAAAGGATTTTGAAAACTTAAGAAGGATTTTCAGATGAATGTTTTAGCAAATGATTTTTATTTGAGTTTGAATTCATGAAAACCAAGTTATGATTTTGTCATTTGATATTTCTTAAAGAAATGAATTTTCTTTTATGATCAAAATGAATTTGGTTATTTTGAAAGTGCATATCTTTCCAACCGTAACTCGAAAAATTATGATCTTTATATGAAAAAGATCGCGTTGAAAAGTAGAATTTAAATATGTAATTTTTATAATTTTCTGGGTTGATTTGCAAAAATTTATTTTGGAGCATTTGAAGGACGAATTTTGAAAGTATTGAGGAGTGAAAATGATTTGAGTCTTCAAATAAATTATTCCTTTTGAAGATATTTGATTTATGTGAAAATATGGTTTTATAAAATAAAGTGAAGCTCATATTTATGACCAAATAGTGAAGTTTACTAATATATCCTTGGAATCTTTGAGTTTGTGAACATTTGTGTTTTCTCATCATAAGAGTAAAATAAATTATGTGCAAAATTTAAATGGAAAATTTGAGATGAATGAATGCATAACTTGTGTGAATGTGAATGTGTGCATGATGCATGTTTTGAGTTGTGTTATTTAGAAATATAATGCCCTAAAGTATTGTATGTATGTATGATTGTGTGTAGATGTATGCATTAAATTTCTAAGGGATTCCATGATTTAATGTGGTGTACTTGAACTTGTTTTCTTTTGATCAAAATGAAAAGAAATTCTATTTCCCTTGTATGTGTATGTTCGGCCATGTAGGAACCAAGAGGACCAAATTAGAGTTCATTTTCTTAGGCATTAAGAAAGTGAAATTTAGATGGAAATTAGTAGGAAGTGTAGGGTGGTGAGTGTGATGATGGTAGTGAGACTTTTTCTTCCACCATGACAAGTCCCCTCCCATGCAACATTTTGGTTGGACCGAATTACCCTTGAACCAACACCTTGAAACGAGGTTAGAATGGGAAAATCCCATGTGTTGGCCCTTGCCTATATAAACCATGTGAGTGTGTGTAGTTGGCTAGTGATTCATTTCATTTTCCATTTCTTCTTCACATCCCTAAACACTTAGTCCCAAGAGCACCAACAAGCTCTTGAGACATAGAGAGAAAAAGAGTGAGGCCGTGAGAGAGAAAAGGAGAGGAAGAGTGAGAATCCAAACTCCTTAACCCAAACACCTTTGATTTCTTCCTTCACACACATCCTTCTTCAAAGACTAAGAAGAAAATCACCCATCCACCAAAAGGAGAGGAGGCCGAAGCAAAACCCTAGAAGGAGGAGAGGAGATTTGAAGCTTGAAGTTAGAATTTTTTTAAGGTAGTTATTTAAGAGAGAGTTTTAGTTTAATCATTTTTGTTTTGTAAAGGACTCTATGATGGACTTTGTTTAAGTTTAATTTTTTGTGATGCATGTGTTTGTTTCCAAGCGATCTTGAAGTTTAAATGGCTTGCCTGTTATTTTTATGTCTTGATCTTGAATATTTGTGCTTGAAAGTTTTGATCTTTAACTTGTAAATTTTCTTCTTCACGGTTTGTTTAAGATTTGTGTTTAAGTTTATATATTTGCCTTGATCTTCTCTTGCATGTCATAATTTGTGGTTGATCTTTGAAAAAGCATGAACCTTGACTCTTGCATGTTGATTCTAAGTATAAAGACTTGGTTTTTCCTTGATGCATGTCACGGTTTTAAGGAGAAAGTAGGAGTAACAAGTTTTAAAAATGATTTTTGGTATAGAAAGGATTTGAATCAAGATTTTGTTTGTATGATGATGATGATGATGATGATTCGGTTAGTGTTTTGAGAAAGAAAATGTTGCTTTAATGTTTTACAAAAAATAAGAACATGACTTGATTTAAAATTTTTAATCTTTGCATGTGAAAATGAAACCCAAGATCTTGCCTTTTTGCATTTTATCATTCGGCCAAACCTAGGGAAAGTAGAAAACCATGTTTGATCATCATTTAAGTTACATGCATGGTGAAATTTATTCCATCTAAAGATTTTAAGAGCATGCATGAAATCATTCAAGCTTTAAAAGATAAAGATCTTGACATGACCCTTTGATTTTATTGTGATGGATTTAATTAAAGAAATGAAATTTAAGTTTGCTAAGTGTGTGTGTGAAGCTCACGGTTTTAATTCCCCAAATATCAAGTTAGTACATTTTAATTTGCATGTGTGTTTTATTGATGGATTTATGGATTTTAAACCTATGGGAGCTTGAAACATTTGATTAAAAAACTTGAAAGTGATTTTCATGATTCCATTCGGTTTTGGAACGAGTTTTATTCAAGTTATTTTTATTTCTTTATGAGTTATGGTTTGAACTTAGTTTTGAACAAGAAGAATTGAATTGGTGCATGATTATATTGTTGAAAGTTTGAATTATTTTCCTATGCTCCATTCGGTTTGGGCAAGAAATAAAAGAAATAAATTAATTTTCCTTTGTACATTGATTTAAAGGTAAAGCTAATTGATTTGAGAGATGTTAACATGATTCTAATTAAGAATATTCCTTTTCTTTTATTTCGGTTATGATGCTCAAAGTAGGATAAGGTATTTAAAAAGATTATTTTCCAGATGTGCATGTTTTGTTCAAGTGTTAGTAATCATTAGTGTTTGAAATTGTCAATATAAACTTTGTCCCATGTAGGATAAGATTCGGCCATGCCTAGAAATAGAAACATATGTGTGATTTTTGTTTTATATGCATGCATGATGAGTGTGAAATTGATGCATGGATTGTGAATGGCTTGTAATGTTGAATGTATGTTTGTTTGGAAATGATTATAAGAATTTAAGAAAAAGAATAAGAGTGATTTAATGTTTTAATTGGTTAATATGATTTTTAGTGATTATAAAACCCTTGTTATATTTTCTTTGATTTAATTTGGTTTTAAAAGAAATAAAGTGATTACAGTGATTTGATTAAATTGTTTTGAAAAGGTTTTCATAGGATTGTTGAAGTGCATAGTTTTAATTTAAAGAAGTTTTGTATATAAAGACCCTTAAGATAAATGTGGCCTTTAAAGGAGTCAAGAAACTATTTACGTTTTCATTTTATAATTAAGTGTTCGAAAAGAGTGTTTCAAGTTTTAAATTCCAAAACGTGTTATTAAACGAATGTTTTTACTTGATCATGATTGTGAGTTTAAAACCCAAAGTTGATTTCAAATTATTGAGAAGAAGAGAGTATTCTATTTTAATAAGAAGTTTTGGTAATGTTGTGTTGTTTTCGAAATAATTATATAAGAATGATTTTAACAAGAGAGAGAACTATTTGAGTGCCAGCAACGATCGGGAAGCGGATACGAGCGTCGTGTCAGAAACCAAGGAGCGTATTGAGAAGTGTCGTCGGTTGAGGTGAGAGAGAAGTTTCCCCCAAACACCGTGCTATTTAGGTAACATATTAAGTGTTTCGACCATCTCAAAAGTCGAAACTTAGTGGTTCTGAGTCAGTAGCACAGTGGCAATTGTATTGTTGTGTGGCCACTTGTGTAAAGGAGACAAAGACCACATGAGATTATGTGATAAGTTATGTGATGATGTTTGTATGCTAGTATGTCATTTATTTATCTATGGATGAATTTATTATACATGACGAGATCTGAGTTGTTGCTGAATTAAATAATAATGTGGATAATAATGAGGAATAAGAAATGTGATAAGAACAGTAGCGATGTTTGGTAAAAGATTAAGTGATGTGAGTGAGCCAGATCTGGGGAGAATGATGTTGTTGTTGCTTACTAAAGAAAGACAGAATAAGAGGTGAGTTGTGTGAAGCTAGAAGGTTGAGATTGCCAAGGAAACACATGGTTATTGAGGAAAATCCTGAAATGGTACTTTTGAGGAAGTCTTTGAAATAATCTTTTTGAAAAGAGATTGTGAAACACTATTTTTGAACAGAGATTATAAAACATTATTTTTGATAAAGTTGGTGAAATGATATTTTTGAAAAAAAAAGTTTGTGAAATGATATTTTTGAAAAAGGTTTTTACAAAAATGATATTTTTGAGAAAGCTTATGAAATATTATCTTGGGAAAGTTTTGTGAAAAATTATTTTGAGAAAGTTTTGAGAAACATCATTTTTGAGAAAAGCTTGTGAAACATCATTTTTGAGAAGGTTTGTGAAACATGATTTTTGAGAAAGTTTACGAAAGAATATTTTCAGAAGATGAGGAAAATGAGATTTTTGAGACAGAGTATGAAATGCAATTTTGAGGAACTTATGGAGTGAGTTATGAGAAAGTTATGAAAAGAGAAGTGAGAAAGATGGAGAAACGAGATGCAATTTTGTCAATGCGATCCCAGCTCTGCGCTATGTTGAGAAAAGAGAGATATGTTGCGATTAGTGGTCGGGACTCGTTGAAGGGATGCACTAAGGGTGAGCCGACCTTAGGATTAAGACGTTAAGATAACAAAACCTTTAAAAGAATTTAAAAGACATGAATTAACGTGGTGAGTTATGAGTGTGATATCGAAGTAGTGGAGAGGAAGGAACCATGGGTATCCGCGGATACTCAGGTAGAGATTGCATTAGGGGAGGACGATGACGGTGAAACGTCAAGAAGTCTTGAGTACATTCTAGGCAGAACAAACCCCACATGTGGCATACGAACGTGGTAGGGACTGGGGGCCAAAGCCGTGGTATGTTCTGACTAGAATAGTACTGTCGCCCCCTAGATTGCAAATCTTGAGCAGTGAGAGGGATTGGAACGGGGCATTTGATTTGCCACTGTACCCGAGTTTTCTACAGTGAGCCTTGATTACATGATATGAAATGAATTGAATTAATTTGAGACTGTACCCGAGTTTTCTACAGTTCTCCTGGCTTGGAGCCAATTGTTGAGACAGCTGTCGTGCCCGCGTGGTAAAGGTCCTGTACTCCTGTTTGCTTCCGACTAGGTTGGGTGGATTACCGAGGAGATGTAGAAGTGAGTGCTAACTGCGTTGAGCGACCCTCCTCAATGATGATTAATTTTCGCCACATCATTGAAGGATACGATTTAATAAAACTTAAATAAGAAAAGAAGAATTATATATTATTAAAAATAATTCTTAAGTGAAAGAATGGAAAAGAAGATGAGATTGTACGGTAATGGAATTAGTTTGGAAGAGGAAGAGATTCATGGAATGTGATGTGGTTATGCTAAAAGCCTTGAAAAGAGAAATTAATGAAATGAATGAGAATAAGTGATTTGTATATTAATGGTTGAATAAATATGAATGTTTCTATATGTTGTTTGTTTATATATATGATTGTTGTTAATTCTTAATACCTTGCCTACTGTAATTCCACACTGTTGGCATTGCATGCTTGGGAATACTTACTCTCTCGAGTCTTTCTGTTCTATGTGCTTGTTATTATTATATCAACCCCTTAGCCTATGGATCCTGTCAAGTTCACCTTCGACATTCGAGACGAGGGGAGATGGGAAGTGAATTATAGAGGTTAGGAGTGGCGTGGAGTCACTGAGATTCGCATCTTCGACCCCAACCATACGCTGCAAGGAACAGCCCCCGACGTTCGCACCTGTCGCTTTGTGCTTTCGGACCTGCAGATTGGTGGACCAGCGGACTATCATGGTGGGCATCCGATGCCTTTGACTACACGCATTGACCCCGAGGCTGAGGAGCTAGAGAAGTTGGATGAGGCTTTGGATGATCTACCGGACGAGGCTTTTGAGGCTATGCAAGAGGACGAACCCGAGGAAGATCCAGAAGAGGATCCTGATGAGGACTCAGATTACCCGGAGGCTGAGGTGATTGAGTTTGATCCTAGCGAGGCACCTCCTGTGGATCCATTGACTTCAGCTTAGTGGGCCTGGTGGTAGTTTCTTTTATTTTATTTGAAGTATGATGTTTCCCTGCATTTACTTATTTATCATTGCAGTACCATGATGTAACTCGCCCAAACTTATGTGGATGAAATTTGTTTTCAATGGGCACTACTGATTTTGATTATGAAAGAAAATGGGCTATGATAATTGAATTTAGAAGAAGCAAGTTGCAAAGTGCGGTGTCTTATGACACTTCGATTTGGAACTTGAAGTTTAACATGATGTGTGAGAACATCTTTTTAATTGTAAAAGAGTTTTGAAAACTTAATGGTTCTCATGCTCATGTTACTCATCCATGTTACTTGTTTAAAAAAATAAAATTGGCCCATATTTTCACTACATTTTATGATTAAAGAGGTATATTTTCAGAGTTGCCAAATCGGGGTGTTACAGTTGTGGTATCAGAGCAATGGTAGATCTAAGTAGCTGAATACATGAGTTACATACTTCATTTGTGTGTCTTGTGCATTAGTCAGTGATGATTAGAGATAGGAATGCCGAGAGTGTGCGAATGTTGTTTGGAATGCGTCGGAATTCGTCGTAAGACCCGAGGATCCGAATCCTAGCAAGACCTAAACTTATTGTTTGAACTTACCATTCTTTGTTGGAACCCTTTTTTGTTGTGAGCCCTTTTGTTCAGAATAACCTTTGAGCTCTTGATTTGATTTGAACCTTGAGCCTACCCCATGTTGTTTGTTACCCAGACTAATCTCTAAAGTCACCTTGTACCCACCTAACTCGATTGAACCTAAATTGAGAACTCAGTTTATAAACCCTCCCTGTTATCAAGATGTTTGACTCCCAAAATTTTGGTGATGACTTATGCCAGTCAAGTAGCTATCCCTGAACTAGGAGTGGATTGTGAGGTGTTGTTAGGGAAAATTAGCAGTATTCGAGGAAAGTAAAGGCTAGGAGGTATGAAAAAGGGGAGATGTATTGGTCATGAAATAGAGTAAGGATGTCTTTTGAGTCTTAGGTAAGATGGAGGATTGTATGAGTCGGTTAGAATTAAGTACGGATGAGGGTAATTTGTTTAAATTTTTGGTCTAGGTGGTATTGAGGCAGTAGGATGTCCGAGGGAGTCGGAGGAGTTAGCGGCCATAGAGTTGAAATTGGAGAAAGGGTGAATGATCAGGTCGAGTGTGAGTCTCTAGTAATGGTGGGGAATTGGGTAGGTGAAGCGAAGGAATTTACAATTAGAACCCTTAAGTATTGATCAAGTTAGGACGAATGATGAAAATGTGTTGTTTTGGTCAATGAAGGTGGCAGTAAAATGCGGATTAGAGAAGTCCCATTAGGAATGAAGATCTTTTATTAGCCAGATAATTCTAGGATTGGAGGAATTTCAATGGATTTAGACACAAAAGTGAAACATGAAGGATGGAAAAAGGAGTTAGGATGCTTAAATTACTACGATCAGTAGGTAATAGGAGGAGTAAAGTGAAGCATATGTCTCTTGAGGATTAGTAGTCGCTCGAATAAAGGAAGGACTAGCGATGAATAAGACAAAATTAATTATCAGGATGAATGTTTGGTGAAGTCTGAGGCAATGATAGGATGAATTTGAATGAGGTAAAGAGAGGTGTGATAGGATGAAACGAAAATGGTAAAGATTGAGAGTTTTGCTGGAATTGAGTCTATGTTGATGGTTGAGGTGTACAGTAGTAAGAGTCATTAAAGTTGGGGAGTAGATGGAGATTTGAGGTTTTAAGGTGACTTGACTAGGCTGAAAGTTACTAGGAAGGGGTAAGCTGAGAGAGTGATCGTGTTCGTAGTATTCTTGTCTGGATTGGCATAAGCATGACATTCCTTTTTGCGTTGCTATCTGTTTCAGCAACATTGGATAACCTTGAAAAATTTAATCCTCTTAGCAAAACCTTGTTGTTATACACCATTGTATTTGACAATGGAATGACCCAAGAGATTGCTTTAGTTAAAGAATTATTTCGAATCCTTCTTGAGGGCAGTGAATAAGTGGTACGTCGCAACAGTCAGTTCATATGAGAATGAAGAAGAGGATTGCTACAAGGAGCTACGCACTCTTGGATGAGACGGTATCGCGCATCATTTCTCGAGGACGAGAAATCTTCAAGTTGGGGAGAATGTAACATCCCGCATTTTCTGGACTCAAATAAATCAATGAGATTTTATTTAAAAAGGATTTTGAAAACTTAAGAAGGATTTTCAGATGAATGTTTTAGCAAATGATTTTTATTTGAGTTTGAATTCATGAAAACCAAGTTATGATTTTGTCATTTGAGATTTCTTAAAGAAATGAATTTTCTTTTATGATCAAAATGAATTTGGTTATTTTGAAAGTGCATATCTTTCCAACCGTAACTCGAAAAATTATGATCTTTATATGAAAACGATCGCGTTAAAAAGTAGAATTTAAATATGTAATTTTTATAATTTTCTGGGTTGATTTTCAAAAATTTATTTTGGAGCATTTGAAGGACGAATTTTGAAAGTATTGAGGAGTGAAAATGATTTGAGACTTCAAATAAATTATTCCTTTTGAAGATCTTTGATTTATGTGAAAATATGGTTTTATAAAATAAAGTGAAGCTCATATTTATGACCAAATAGTGCAGTTTACTAATATATCCTTGGAATCTTTGAGTTTGTGAACATTTGTGTTTTCTCATCATAAGAGTAAAATAAATTATGTGCAAAATTTAAATGGAAAATTTGAGATGAATGAATGCATAACTTGTGTGAATGTGAATGTGTTTATGATGCATGTTTTGAGTTGTGTTATTTAGAAATATAATGCCCTAAAGTATTGTATGTATGTATGATTGTGTGTAGATGTATGCATTAAATTTCTAAGGGATTCCATGATTTAATGTGGTGTGCTTGAACTTGTTTTCTTTTGATCAAAATGAAAAGAAATTCTATTTCCCTTGTATGTGTATGTTCGACCATGTAGGAACCAAGAGGACCAAATTAGAGTTTATTTTCTTAGGCATTAAGAAAGTGAAATTTAGATGGAAATTAGTAGGAAGTGTAGGGTGGTGAGTGTGATGATGGTAGTGAGACTTTTTCTTCCACCATGACAAGACCCCTCCCATGCAACATTTCGGTTGGACCAAATTACGCTTGAACCAACACCTTGAACCGAGGTTAGAATGTGAAAATCCCATGTCTTGGCCCTTGCCTATATAAACCGTGTGAGTGTGTGTAGTTGGCTAGTGATTCATTTCATTTTCCATTTCTTCTTCACATCCCTAAACACTTAGTCCCAAGAGCACCAACAAGCTCTTGAGACATAGAGAGAAAAAGAGTGAGGCCGTGAGAGAGAAGAGGAGAGGAAGAGTGAGAATCCAAACTCCTTAACCCAAACACCTTTGATTTCTTCCTTCACACACATCCTTCTTCAAAGACTAAGAAAAAAATCACCCATCCACCAAAAGGAGAGGAGGCCGAAGCAAAACCCTAGAAGGAGGAGAGGAGATTTGAAGCTTGAAGTTAGAATTTTTTTTAAGGTCGTTATTTAAGAGAGAGTTTTAGTGTAATCATTTTTTTTGTAAAGGACTCTATGATGGACTTTGTTTAAGTTTAATTTTTTGTGATGCATGTGTTTGTTTCCAAGCGATCTTGAAGTTTAAATGGCTTGCATGTTATTTTTATGTCTTGATCTTGAATATTTGTGCTTGAAAGTTTTGATCTTTAACTTGTAAATTTTCTTCTTCACGGTTTGTTTAAGATTTGTGTTTAAGTTTATATATTTGCCTTGATCTTCTCTTGCATGTCATAATTTGTGGTTGATTTTTTAAAAAGCATGAACCTTGACTCTTGCATGTTGATTCTAACTATAAAGACTTGGTTTTTTCTTGATGCATGTCACGGTTTTAAGGAGAAAGTAGGAGTAACAAGTTTTAAAAATGATTTTTGGTATAGAAAGGATTTGAATCAAGATTTTGTTTGTATGATGATGATGATGATTCGGTTAGTGTTTTGAGAAAGAAAATGTTGCTTTAATGTTTTACAAAAAATAAGAACATGATTTGATTTAAAAGTTTTAATCTTTGCATGTGAAAATGAAACCCAAGATCTTGCCTTTTTGCATGTTATCATTCGGCCAAACCTAGGGGAAGTAGAAAACCATGTTTGATCATCATTTAAGTTACATGCATGGTGAAATTTATTCCATTTAAAGATTTTAAGAGCATGCATGAAATCATTCAAGGTTTAAAAGATAAAGATCTTGACATGACCCTTTGATTTTATTGTGATGGATTTAATTAAAGAAATGAAATTTAAGTTTGCTAAGTGTGTGTGTGAAGCTCACGGTTTTAATTCCCCAAATATCAAGTTAGTTCATTTTGTTTTGCATGTGTGTTTTATTGATGGATTTATGGATTTTAAACCTATGGGAGCTTGAAACCTTTGATTAAAAAACTTGAAAGTGATTTTCATGATTCCATTCGGTTTTGGAACGAGTTTTATTCAAGTTATTTTTATTTCTTTATGAGTTATGGTTTGAACTTAGTTTTGAGCAAGAAGAATTGATTTGGTGCATGATTATATTGTTGAAAAATTGAATTATTTTCCTATGCTCCATTCGGTTTGGGCAAGAAATAAAAGAAATAAATTAATTTTCCTTTGTACATTGATTTAAAGGTAAAGCTAATTGATTTGAGAGATGTTAACATGATTCTAATTAAGAATATTCCTTTTATTTTATTTCGATTATGATGCTCAAAGTAGGATAAGGTATTTAAAAAGATTATTTTCCACATGTGCATGTTTTGTTCAAGTGTTAGTAATCATTAGTGTTTGAAATTGTGAATATAAACTTTGTCTCATGTAGGATAAGATTCGTCCATGCCTAGAAATAGAAACATATGTGTGATTTTTGTTTTATAGGCATGCATGATGAGTGTGAAATTGATGCATGGATTATGAATGGCTTGTAATGTTGAATGTATGTTTGTTTTTTAAATGATTATAAGAAAATAAGAAAAAGAATAAGAGTGATTTAATGTTTTAATTGGTTAATATGATTTTTAGTGATTATAAAACCCTTGTGTTATTTTCTTTGATTTAATTTGGTTTTAAAAGAAATAAAGTGAGTACAGTGATTTGATTAAATTGTTTTGAAAAGGTTTTCATAGGATTGTTGAAGTGCATAGTTTTAATTTAAAGATGTTTTGTATATAAAGACCCTTAAGATAAATGTGGCCTTTAAAGGAGTCAAGAAACTATTTACGTTTTCATTTTATAATTAAGTGTTCGAAAAGAGTGTTTCAAGTTTTAAATTCCAAAACGTGTTATTAAACGAATGTTTTTACTTGATCATGATTGTGAGTTTAAAACCCAAAGTTGATTTCAAATTATTGAGAAGAAGAGAGTATTCTATTTTAATAAGAAGTTTTGGTAATGTTTTCTTGTTTTCGAAATAATTATATAAGAATGATTTTAACAAGAGAGAGAACTATTTGAATGCCAGCAACGATCGGGAAGCGGATACGAGCGTCGCGTCGGAAACCAAGGAGCGTATTGAGAAGTGTCATCGGTTGAGGTGAGAGAGAAGTTTCCCCCAAACACCGTGGTATTTAGGTAACATATTAAGTGTTTCGAACATCTCAAAAGTCGAAACTTAGTGGTTCTGAGTCAGTAGCACAGTGGCAATTGTATTGTTGTGTGGCCACTTGTGTAAACGAGACAAAGACCACATGAGATTATGTGATAAGTTATGTGATGATATTTGTATTCTAGTATGTCATTTATTTATCTATGGATGAATTTATTATACATGACGAGATCTGAGTTGTTGCTGAATTAAATAATAATGTGGATAATAATGAGGAATAAGAAATGTGATAATAACAGTGGCGATGTTTGGTAAAAGATTAAGTGATGTGAGTGAGCCAGAGATGGGGAGAATGATGTTGTTGTTGCTTACTAAAGAAAGACAGAATAAGAGGTGAGTTGTGTGAAGCCAGAAGGTTGAGATTGCCAAGGAAACACATGGTTATTGAGGAAAATCCTGAAATGGTACTTTTGAGGAAGTCTTTGAAATAATCTTTTTTAAATGAGATTGTGAAACACTATTTTTGAAGAGAGATTATAAAAAATTATTTTTGATAAAGTTGGTGACATGATATTTTTGAAAAAAAAAGTTTGTGAAATGATATTTTTGAAAAAGGTTTTTACTGTAACACCCCAAAATTTTAATCCCCGATTAATGAAATGTTAATTATAATTTAATTATAATTAATAGTTTTCGAATTAATCCTTGATTAAAATATGTGTGTATATAATTAGCTTGCATGTGAGAAATTATTTAATAAATAATTTAAATGCCTAAAATGTATATTTTGCATATTAGTCCCTGGGTTGGGACCTAGAAGCAATTATAGGAAAGGTTTTGGAGGGAAGGGAAATAAAATAATTATTTTTCAAAATCTGGGTAAAATACTCGAGTATTATCAGAAACACTCGAGTATTCTGGGTCAAACTGCACGAGTTAGTGCGTTTGGTGAGTCACAGCCAACGATTCTCGTGTGTTGACACGAAATCGTCTTTCCCAGCACGTCAATGGCGTCGTGTCGAGCAGCATCTGTGTCCTCATCTCCTATTTAAGCTCATCAACGAACCTTGGTGAAGAATTTTGTTGATCATTCTTCTGGTTGATGAAGTTAGGGTTCATAACTTCACTGAATCGATTCTCTTCTCTGAGTTCAAATTGAATCACAAATCATACACGAATGCAAAGCTCACATCACGAGCTTTGTATAGACACCGAAATTGAGAGCTGAGAGTGAGTGTGCTATTGGAATCGAAGCTTGGAAGTTGGAGTTTTTCTGTCAAGTTCTGTTTCTGGAGCTCACTGAGATCATCGATTTTGGTAAGCTCTTGAGTTCTTGAGTCTCAAACTCGATTCCTTTAGTTAGTTGATGTGGTATAGAGTCTAGAAACCTAACTTTCCTCAATTCTTATCTCTGTTTCATGGGTGAACCAATTCGGTTTTGGTGGTGCACTCAAAACTGTCATGCATGTGAAGCTCAAGTGGATTTCTGGGTTTGGAGAGCTTTTCTTTGGAGTCTTTCTGTTGATTCAAGTTTGAGAGGTAAGGGGAAGTAATTATATTCACTAGATAGAGCTTGAAATCCATTAAATGTGTTAGAGAGCCACCAAGAGGCTCTAAGGGCTTAGATTCTATAGGAACTTTGGTTTGGAGACCAATCCATGCTCTAAATCCGTATTGAGCAAGTTTGTTATCATGCATGTGAACTTAAATGAGCTTTGTTTCATGAATATTATGCTTATTGTGTGATTTGAGGTATTGAGTTGTTAAAATGCCTTTTTATGCATAATCAATGATTTCTCTGTCAATTCTGTGTTTTGAATTGAAATAAGTGTTGTAACATGTTTGATTAATGATATGTTAACTCTGTGGATCCCTGAGATGGACTTAAATTGAGTAGAAATGAAAATGGCATGTTAAAACCAGTTTTCAATACTGTCAGCTGCGAAACACTCGAGTAAATGGCAAAGTACTCGAGTAAATCGTGTTCAAAATAAAGCAAATTTCATAAGAACACTCGAGTATTTTGTATGATACTCGAGTATCGGGCATGAACTGAGAATTTTTATAGGTCAAACACTCGAGACATTCAAAGTCACTCGAGTATTCTGGAAAAGTCCAAGAACACTCGAGTAACTCATGAACTACTCGAGTAAATTGTTGAAATTCAAACCCAAATCCTCAGAAAGACATGAACACTCGAGTATTCTGAACTTTACTCGAGTAAAATGCCCAGAATCTGGAAACATCATTTTCAATTCTAACTTAATTAATTAAGGAATTAATAAGGATAATTCAAGGGATCAAAGACTTAGAGAAATTGATAAATACAATTAGATCGTTCGGTGACGATCCATTTTGAAAATTAAGCCTAGGTGGCAAGTAATGTATTAATCAATTTCCCCTAAGTCTAAAATGCATTCATTCTGGAGTTTGGATGGTAGGACGTATATCATGTTTTTGGTAAACATGTGGAGGGCCTCTGGGAGTGCCAATACGCTTGCTTGATGACACGTTGTTGACGTGGTCGGCTTAGTGGATGCTGATATGGTTATACCGTTTGGATGACGGACCGTTTGGATGACGGGACGATGCTCGGGTGGCACGTTATAACTATGCTCGGGTGGCATGGATTCCAAGCTTGTCGTGTACATTCTAGGTGAATGTACGAATTGTTGTATACCTAGGAATACAACGCACTGTGGAGTGCTGGGTTGTCAAGGATGGACGTCAGAGAGTGACTTAGAAAATGTGGAGATAAGTTGAGAGTTAAAGTCATGCATCATGTCATTCACTTAATGCAATTGATATACCTGAATTAAGTGTGAGCATCCTATCTGCATCTGATACTTGCTAGATGCTAATTGTGATTGTTATTAATTGATGCATTATTATCTTTCATATGTTGCATGATTTATTCTCTATTGATTATGTGAGTAGAATTGCTTACCCCTATGCCCTTGTAGGTGATGTCTCGTTACATTGCTTGCATCGAGATCCGGCCACTTCCTAGTGGCGTATGGATCTATGAGGACCATCGCGCGGTGTATGAGGGGGAGGTAGAGTTCACATTCTACCACCCTAACCCGCTGATGCGATTCCGTCCTCGTAGGTTTAGGATTCCCATCATATACACTATGCATGTACCCCCGTTTTATACTTATCATGGACCACCTCCCATGCGACCAGCTCGCTCTTACCACAGCTTTCATTTTCGACCTACCCGCTCTCACCCTTTTATGTCGAGAGTTGTCCGCGAGGAGACTCCCCCTTCTTATCCGAGGAGCCCCGTCAGGGTTTCACCATCACCTGACCCGGTACCCAGTGGTAGGGTACACTCTCCCTCGGATGAGATCGAGGAGGATCCGGTGGAGGACGAGAGTGGGAGCGAGCCTGTCGTGCATTCTACTGGGAGTGACTGGAGGGACGATGATCCCTAGGTACGTGCATATGGTGTATGATGTGGACCCTTGGATCTGTGCTGTGGAGGAGATGTGCTGCTGCTGCTGTGATGATGATGCTACTACCTTACTACCTATGTTTTTGGGAGACTACTACTGCTGCTACTACTGCATCTGATGCTGATGGATCTACGTGACTATCCCTGGGGTTGTATTTTGATTATGTATATATTGTACATATGTTTTACTCTAGGGTTATAGTAGCATAGTGATGTAGATCTGTTTACATGGACTTGTTATATTTTTGGAACTTGTGACTTCTCTCATGGACTATGTATGTATGACTCTTTCGTATATATGAAAATCTATGTTTATATCATATCAGTAGCATAGTCCAGTAATTTCCGCTTACTCTGATTTATCTTATAAATGAGCTCGGCCATAAGTGTTAATTGACGATATCAGTTTTATTGAACAAAGTATGGGTAGCTTCAATTGATTGTAAAATGTAAAGAAATTTTTAAAGAACGAATGCTATCCTGTTTGAGAAAAGGTTTTAGAAATCGCCGAACTTGATACAAGTGTTTTAAAGGATTTTAGAATTTATTCTCCAAGAGTTCCATTTGATGAATTGTGCACCCGCTTTAAAGAAAATTTCATTTACCATATTTTCAAAGCTCACAAGTCCATATATTATCCAATATAAAGCATAAATACTAGATTATATTTGGGTAATCCGGAAGGGTGTCACACTCAGTGGTATCAGAGCAAAAGTCAGATCCTGTAGTAGTAGAAGTGGTTCCAGAAAGGTAGCCATCAACATCAAGCAGGTATCTCCAAAGCATTACATTATTTGAATGTTATTATATCGCTTGTTGAGGTTTGAATACCCCTGATTGGTTTGTATCTTGTCTCTTTTGAGTACAAGACACAATTGCTTGTAGATTTCATAAGTTTAGGATAGAGCCTTAGTATAGGTGGTGTAATGGAAGTTTCTTTAGTTCAACATATGTGACCATAAGCCCATAGCGCAGGTCTAGTATGGCAACTAGAAACCAAAATCACACCAACGCGATGTTGGAGCGAATCACCACGGTGTTGGAAGCTATGCAAAGGCAGTCTCAGCAACCATCTCAACCAACTAATCCGCCTCATCAGTGTAATATGGGAAACACTGAGGCAAAGACTCTGGCTGATTTTAGGAGTTGCAATCCGCCAAAGTTTGAAGGAGGATTTAAACCGGAAGAGGCCAACAAGTGGATTCATACTATGGACAAGATTTTGAGGACTTTGGAGTGTTCTGATGTTCAGAAGGTGGCATATGCAACCTATATGCTGGAAGATGAGGCTGAGAATTGGTGGAATCACACCATGCAGCTTTTGCAATATGAAGGAAGGGAGATAAGTTGGGGAGTATTTATGGAGAAGTTTCTCCAGAAGTATTTTCCTGAGGATCTGAGAAGGAAGAAGGAGGTGGAGTTTCTGCAGTTGAAGCAAGGGAACATGAGTGTGGGCGAGTACGCGGCAAAGTTTGAAGAGCTGATGAAGTACTCTCCATACTACCAGAACAATCCAGACGAGAGGAGCAAGTGCATCAAGTTTGAAGGTGGGCTGAAGCCAAAGCTGAAGTCAATTTTTAGCTATCAGCGGATTCAAAGTATCCCTGCATTGGTGGATATGTGTAGGATGTACGAAGATGATATCCAGGCTGAGGAGATGCAAGTGCCAGAGAAGAAGGACAATCAAGGATATGGACCACAGAGACGAAAGGGTTTTAACAATAGAGGCAAAGGTCCATATGATCGCAGAGGGAAAGGCAAGGGTAAAGCTGGTGGTTCTGAGGGAAGGAACTATCGGAATGAAGCTCCATTTTGCGACAAGTGCAAGCGCAATCACTATGGTAGGGTATGCTGGGGGACAAGTGGTTGCTTCAATTGTGGAAAGCTGGGGCATTTTGCAAGAGATTGCAAGGAACCAGCCAAGGCCAATTCCAGAGGAACTGCTGATAGACCGGTGACTCAAGGAAGAGTCTTCACCCTTAGTGGTGTGGAAGCGAATCGATCCTCTGATCTGGTGCAAGGTAAATACTTGCTTAATGGTCAGCCTTGTTATGTTTTGTTTGACTCTGGTGCAACGCATTCATTTGTTTCATATGAATGTGTAAACCGTTTAGGTTTGATTGTGTCTGAAATGCCTTATGTTTTTAAAATAGAAACCCCTACCAATGCTCCAGTAGTTGTTTCTAGAGCATGTCTTAACTGTTGTATAGAAGTGTTGGGACAAACCTCTAAAGTAGACTTGATCTGCTTACCCTTGACACAATTAGATGTGATCTTGGGGATGGACTGGTTAAGTCGGAACCAAGTGATCATTGATTGTGATAGGAAACTAGTAGCCTATAGAGACCCAAAACCATTGGGCTACATGTGTCTATTCAACTCAGAGGTGGAGGAGAGTGGTCCGAAGTTGGAAGAGATTCCTGTTGTTCGAGAGTTTCCAGAAGTGTTTGCTGATGAGATTCCTGGTCTGCCACCAAGAAGAGAGATTGAATTTGGTATCGACCTAATTCCCGGAGCTGGTCCCATTTCTATCGCTCCTTATAGAATGGCACCACCGGAAATGGCAGAGATGAAGAAGCAGATTGAGGAGTTGCTACAGAAACAGATGATCCGACCAAGCGTCTCACCTTGGGGTGCTCCTGTCCTATTCGTCAAGAAAAAGGATGGTAGCATGAGGATGTGTATAGACTATCGGCAGCTGAATAAGGTCACCATCAAGAACAAGTATCCGTTGCCACGGATAGATGACCTTATGGATCAAGTACGTGGGGCATCAGTATTTTCCAAGATTGATTTGAGGTCGGGGTACCATCAGATCAGGATTAGAGAGGAGGATATCTCTAAGACTGCATTCCGATCTCGATACGGACATTATGAGTATGTCGTAATGCCGTTCGGATTGACTAATACACCAGCTATCTTTATGGACTACATGAATCGAATCTTTAGACCTCATCTAGATTCATTCGTGGTTGTGTTCATTGACGATATTCTGATCTACTCTAAGAGCCCCGAAGAGCATGCTGAACATTTGAGGGTAGTGTTAAGCATCTTGAAGGAGAAGCAGTTGTATGCCAAACTTACGAAGTGTGAGTTCTGGCTAAAGGAGGTTAAGTTTTTAGGGCATGTGATTTCAGATAAAGGGATTGCGGTTGATTCGACGAAGGTAGATTCGGTTTTGCAATGGGAGCAACCGAAGTCGGTCACAGAGGTTAGAAGTTTTCTCGGATTGGCTGGGTATTATAGAAGGTTTATCGAGGGTTTCTCGAAGGTCGCACTGCCTCTGACTAAGTTGACTCGGAAAGATCAACCATTTCTGTGGGACGAAAAGTGTGAAAAGAGTTTTCGGGAGTTGAAGGAAAGGTTGACATCGTCTCCCGTATTAGTGTTGCCCGATACACAGAAGAGTTTCGATGTGTATTGTGACGCGTCGAAACAAGGTCTTGGGTGTGTCTTGATGCAAGATGGGCAAGTTGTCGCTTATACCTCGAGACAGTTAAAGGTTCATGAGATGAACTATCCAACCCATGACCTGGAGCTAGCAGCTGTGGTGTTTGCCTTAAAGATTTGGAGGCACTATCTCTATGGCACTACGTTCCGGGTGTTTAGTGACCATAAGAGTTTAAAGTACCTCTTTGATCAAAAGGAGTTGAATATGAGGCAACGCAGATGGATGGAGTTTTTGAAGGATTATGAGTTTGAGCTCCATTATCATCCTGGGAAGGCAAACGTTGTAGCGGATGCATTGAGTAGAAAGGCAATGCATATCAGTGCAATGATGGTTAGAGAAGCTGCACTGATAGAGGAGTTTCGGGATTTAAGTTTGACGATGCAAGTGGAGCCGACGAGTATCAAGTTGGGGATGCTACAGGTTGCTAACGAATTCCTGCAAAGGATTCGAGAATTGCAACATGAGGATGAGAAACTTATGGAGAAGAAGAGGTTGATGAAAGAAGGTATGGAGTTAGAATTCCAAGAAGGGAAGGATGGAATCTTGCGTTTTAGAATGAGGATTTGTATTCCGGATAATTTGGAAGTAAGAAGGATGATTTTGGATGAAGCGCATAAGAGTAAGATGAGCATTCATCCGGGAGCTACTAAAATGTACCAGGACTTAAAGAAATTATTTTGGTGGCCGGGGTTAAAGAAGGATGTAGCTGAGTATGTGGCGTGCTGTTTGGTGTGTCAAAAGGCGAAGGTAGAACACCAAAGGCCAGGAGGAGAGTTGCTTTCTTTAGAAGTTCCCGTATGGAAGTGGGATAGCATCTCGATGGATTTCGTGTCGGGATTGCCAAGGACGTCTACTGGTCATGATGCAATCTGGGTGATCGTGGATCGGTTGACCAAGTCAGCGCATTTCATTCCCGTGAATATGCGCTACTCATTGGAAAAGCTCACTCAGTTGTATATCAAGGAGGTTGTTCGTCTTCATGGGATACCATCAAGTATTGTGTCTGATCGCGATCCAAGGTTCACGTCAAAGTTCTGGCAAGATCTACACAGAGCCTTGGGTTCAAGATTGAAGTTAAGCTCTGCATACCACCCTCAGACTGATGGTCAAACGGAAAGAACTATTCAGTCATTGGAAGACATTCTGCGAGCTTGTGCACTGGAAGAACAAGGGAGTTGGGAGAAAATGTTGCCACTCGTGGAATTTACTTACAACAATAGTTATCACACGAGTATTGGAATGGCACCATTTGAAGCTCTGTATGGAAGGAAATGTCAGACGCCGTTATGCTGGTTTCAAGTGGGGGAGAATTCTCTGGTTGGGCCAGATTTTGTGCAAGAGACCACGGAGCAGATCAAGATGATTCAAGAAAAGATGAAGACGGCACAGAGTAGGCAGAAAAGCTATGCTGATAGGAGAAGGAAACCTTTAGAGTTTGTCGAAGGAGACCATGTGTTCATTAGGATTGTACCAACCAAAGGTGTTAGTAGAGCCTTGAAAACCCAGAAATTATCACCTAAGTTTATTGGTCCCTATCAAATTCTAAAAAGAATCGGCCCAGTAGCTTATCAGTTAGCCCTGCCTCCATCATTAGCTAACCTCCACAATGTGTTCCATGTATCTCAGTTGAAGAAATATGTCCATGATCCCACCATTGTCCTTAGAATCCAACCGGATGACTTAGGAGTTCATAAGAACCTAACCTTCAAAGCTGTGCCAGTTCGCATCGAGGATCGGAGAATCAAGCAACTGAGAGGGAAGGATATTCATCTGGTCAAAGTTGTCTGGGTTTGTGGAGATGTAATAGAATCCTCTTGGGAGTTAGAGAATAAGATGCGTCAGGATTATTCTGACTTGTTTGTATGAGTTGAATTTCGGGGACGAAATTCCTTGTAAGTGGGGGAGTAGTGTAACACCCCAAAATTTTAATCCCCGATTAATGAAATGTTAATTATAATTTAATTATAATTAATAGTTTTCGAATTAATCCTTGATTAAAATATGTGTGTATATAATTAGCTTGCATGTGAGAAATTATTTAATAAATAATTTAAATGCCTAAAATGTATATTTTGCATATTAGTCCCTGGGTTGGGACCTAGAAGCAATTATAGGAAAGGTTTTGGAGGGAAGGGAAATAAAATAATTATTTTTCAAAATCTGGGTAAAATACTCGAGTATTATCAGAAACACTCGAGTATTCTGGGTCAAACTGCACGAGTTAGTGCGTTTGGTGAGTCACAGCCAACGATTCTCGTGTGTTGACACGAAATCGTCTTTCCCAGCACGTCAATGGCGTCGTGTCGAGCAGCATGTGTGTCCTCATCTCCTATTTAAGCTCATCAACGAACCTTGGTGAAGAATTTTGTTGATCATTCTTCTGGTTGATGAAGTTAGGGTTCATAACTTCACTGAATCGATTCTCTTCTCTGAGTTCAAATTGAATCACAAATCATACACGAATGCAAAGCTCACATCACGAGCTTTGTATAGACACCGAAATTGAGAGCTGAGAGTGAGTGTGCTGTTGGAATCGAAGCTTGGAAGTTGGAGTTTTTCTGTCAAGTTCAGTTTCTGGAGCTCACTGAGATCATCGATTTTGGTAAGCTCTTGAGTTCTTGAGTCTCAAACTCGATTCCTTTAGTTAGTTGATGTGGTATAGAGTCTAGAAACCTAACTTTCCTCAATTCTTATCTCTGTTTCATGGGTGAACCAATTCGGTTTTGGTGGTGCACTCAAAACTGTCATGCATGTGAAGCTCAAGTAGATTTCTGGGTTTGGAGAGCTTTTCTTTGGAGTCTTTCTGTTGATTCAAGTTTGAGAGGTAAGGGGAAGTAATTATATTCACTAGATAGAGTTTGAAATCCATTAAATGTGTTAGAGAGCCACCAAGAGGCTCTAAGGGCTTAGATTCTATAGGAACTTTGGTTTGGAGACCAATCCATGCTCTAAATCCGTATTGAGCAAGTTTGTTATCATGCATGTGAACTTAAATGAGCTTTGTTTCATGAATATTATGCTTATTGTGTGATTTGAGGTATTGAGTTGTTAAAATGCCTTTTTATGCATAATCAATGATTTCTCTGTCAATTCTGTGTTTTGAATTGAAATAAGTGTTGTAACATGTTTGATTAATGATATGTTAACTCTGTGGATCCCTGAGATGGACTTAAATTGAGTAGAAATGAAAATGGCATGTTAAAACCAGTTTTCAATACTGTCAGCTGCGAAACACTCGAGTAAATGGCAAAGTACTCGAGTAAATCGTGTTCAAAATAAAGCAAATTTCATAAGAACACTCGAGTATTTTGTATGATACTCGAGTATCGGGCATGAACTGAGAATTTTTATAGGTCAAACACTCGAGACATTCAAAGTCACTCGAGTATTCTGGAAAAGTCCAAGAACACTCGAGTAACTCATGAACTACTCGAGTAAATTGTTGAAATTCAAACCCAAATCCTCAGAAAGACATGAACACTCGAGTATTCTGAACTTTACTCGAGTAAAATGCCCAGAATCTGGAAACATCATTTTCAATTCTAACTTAATTAATTAAGGAATTAATAAGGATAATTCAAGGGATCAAAGACTTAGAGAAATTGATAAATACAATTAGATCGTTCGGTGACGATCCATTTTGAAAATTAAGCCTAGGTGGCAAGTAATGTATTAATCAATTTCCCCTAAGTCTAAAATGCATTCATTCTGGAGTTTGGATGGTAGGACGTATATCATGTTTTTGGTAAACATGTGGAGGGCCTCTGGGAGTGCCAATACGCTTGCTTGATGACACGTTGTTGACGTGGTCGGCTTAGTGGATGCTGATATGGTTATACCGTTTGGATGACGGACCGTTTGGATGACGGGACGATGCTCGGGTGGCACGTTATAACTATGCTCGGGTGGCATGGATTCCAAGCTTGTCGTGTACATTCTAGGTGAATGTACGAATTGTTGTATACCTAGGAATACAACGCACTGTGGAGTGCTGGGTTGTCAAGGATGGACGTCAGAGAGTGACTTAGAAAATGTGGAGATAAGTTGAGAGTTAAAGTCATGCATCATGTCATTCACTTAATGCAATTGATATACCTGAATTAAGTGTGAGCATCCTATCTGCATCTGATACTTGCTAGATGCTAATTGTGATTGTTATTAATTGATGCATTATTATCTTTCATATGTTGCATGATTTATTCTCTATTGATTATGTGAGTAGAATTGCTTACCCCTATGCCCTTGTAGGTGATGTCTCGTTACATTGCTTGCATCGAGATCCGGCCACTTCCTAGTGGCGTATGGATCTATGAGGACCATCGCGCGGTGTATGAGGGGGAGGTAGAGTTCACATTCTACCACCCTAACCCGCTGATGCGATTCCGTCCTCGTAGGTTTAGGATTCCCATCATATACACTATGCATGTACCCCCGTTTTATACTTATCATGGACCACCTCCCATGCGACCAGCTCGCTCTTACCACAGCTTTCATTTTCGACCTACCCGCTCTCACCCTTTTATGTCGAGAGTTGTCCGCGAGGAGACTCCCCCTTCTTATCCGAGGAGCCCCGTCAGGGTTTCACCATCACCTGACCCGGTACCCAGTGGTAGGGTACACTCTCCCTCGGATGAGATCGAGGAGGATCCGGTGGAGGACGAGAGTGGGAGCGAGCCTGTCGTGCATTCTACTGGGAGTGACTGGAGGGACGATGATCCCTAGGTACGTGCATATGGTGTATGATGTGGACCCTTGGATCTATGCTGTGGAGGAGATGTGCTGCTGCTGCTGTGATGATGATGCTACTACCTTACTACCTATGTTTTTGGGAGACTACTACTGCTGCTACTACTGCATCTGATGCTGATGGATCTACGTGACTATCCCTGGGGTTGTATTTTGATTATGTATATATTGTACATATGTTTTACTCTAGGGTTATAGTAGCATAGTGATGTAGATCTGTTTACATGGACTTGTTATATTTTTGGAACTTGGTGACTTCTCTCATGGACTATGTATGTATGACTCTTTCGTATATATGAAAATCTATGTTTATATCATATCAGTAGCATAGTCCAGTAATTTCCGCTTACTCTGATTTATCTTATAAATGAGCTCGGCCATAAGTGTTAATTGACGATATCAGTTTTATTGAACAAAGTATGGGTAGCTTCAATTGATTGTAAAATGTAAAGAAATTTTTAAAGAACGAATGCTATCCTGTTTGAGAAAAGGTTTTAGAAATCGCCGAACTTGATACAAGTGTTTTAAAGGATTTTAGAATTTATTCTCCAAGAGTTCCATTTGATGAATTGTGCATCCGCTTTAAAGAAAATTTCATTTACCATATTTTCAAAGCTCACAAGTCCATATATTATCCAATATAAAGCATAAATACTAGATTATATTTGGGTAATCCGGAAGGGTGTCACATTTTCAAAAATGATAATTTTGAGAAAGCTTATGAAATATTATCTTGGGAAAGTTTTGTGAAAAATTATTTTGAGAAAGTTTTGAGAAACATCATTTTTGAGAAAAGCTTGTGAAACATCATTTTTGAGAAGGTTTGTGAAACATGATTTTTGAGAAAGTTTACGAAAGAATATTTTCAGAAGATTAGGAAAATGAGATTTTTGAGACAGAGTATGAAATGCAATTTTGAGGAACTTATGGAGTGAGTTATGAGAAAGTTATGAAAAGAGAAGTGAGAAACATGGAGAAACGAGATGCAATTTTGTCAATGCGATCCCAGCACTGCGCTATGTTGAGAAAAGAGAGATATGTTGCGATTAGTGGTCGGGACTCGTTGAAGGGATCCACTAAGGGCGAGCCGACCTTAGGATTAAGACGTTAAGATAACAAAACCTTTAAAAGAATTTAAAAGACATGAATTAACGTGGTGAGTTATGAGTGTGATATCGAAGTAGTGGAGAGGAAGGAACCATGGGTATCCGCGGATACTCAGGTGGAGATTGCATTAGGGGAGGACGATGACGGTGAAACGTCAAGAAGTCTTGAGTACATTCTAGGCAGAACAAACCCCACATGTGGCATACGAACGTGGTAGGGACTGGGGGCCAAAGCCGTGGTAAGTTCTGACTAGAATAGTACTGCCGCCCCCTAGATTGCAAATCTTGAGCAGTGAGAGGGACTGGAACGGGGCATTTGATTTGCCACTGTACTCGTGTTTTCTACAGTGAGCCTTGATTACATGATATGAAATGAATTGAATTAATTTGAGACTGTACCCGAGTTTTCTACATTTCTCCTGGCTTGGAGCCAATTGTTGAGACAGCTGTCGTGCCCGCGTGGTAAAGGTCCTGTACTCCTGTTTGCTTCCGACTAGGTTGGGTGGATTACCGAGTAGATGTAGACGTGAGTGCTAACTGCGTTGAGCGACCCTCCTCAATGATGATTAATTTTCCCCACATCATTGAAGGATACAATTTAATAAAACTTAAATAAGAAAAGAAGAATTATATATTATTAAAAATAATTCTTAAGTGAAAGAATGGAAAAGAAGATGAGATTGTACGGTAATGGAATTAGTTTGGAAGAGGAAGAGATTCATGGAATGTGATGTGGTTATGCTAAAAGCCTTGAGAAGAGAAAGTAATGAAATGAATGAGAATAAGTGATTTGTATATTAATGGTTGAATAAATATGAATGTTTCTATATGTTGTTTGTTTATATATATGATTGTTTTTAATTCTTAATACCTTGCCTACTGTAATTCCACACTGTTGGCATTGCATGCTTGGGAATACTTACTCTCTCGAGTCTTTCTGTTCTGTATGCTTGTTATTATTATATCAACCCCTTAGCCTATGGATCCTGTCAAGTTCACCTTCGACATTCGAGACGAGGGGAGATGGGAAGTGAATTATACAAGTTGGGAGTGGCGTGGAGTCACTGAGGTTCGCATCTTCGACCCCAACCATACGCTGCAAGGAACAGAGCCCGACACCTGTCGCTTTGTGCTTTCGGACCTGCAAAAAGGGTGGACCAGCGGAATATCATGGTGGGCATCCGATGCCTTTGACTCCACGTATTGACCCCGAGGCTGAGGAGCTAGAGGAGTTGGATGAGGCTTTGGATGATCTACTGGACGAGGCTTTTGAGGCTATGCAAGAGGACGAACCCGAGGAAGATCCAGAAGAGGATCCTGATGAGGACTCAGATTACCTGGAGGCTGAGGTGATTGAGTTTGATCCTAGCGAGGCACCTCCTGTGGATCCATCGACTTCAGCTTAGTGGGCCTGGTGGTAGTTTCTTTTATTTTATTTGAAGTATGATGTTTCTCTGCATTTACTTATTTATCATTGCAGTACCATGATGTAACTCGCCCAAACTTATGTGGATGAAATTTGTTTTCAATGGGCACTACTGATTTTGATTATGAAAGAAAATGGGCTATGATAATTGAATTTAGAAGAAGCAAGTTGCAAAGTGCGGTGTCTTGTGACACTTCGGTTTGGAACTTGAAGTTTAACATGATGTGTGAGAACATCTTTTTAATTGTAAAAGTGTTTTGAAAATTTAATGGTTCTCATGCTCATGTTACTCATCCATGTTACTTGTTTAAAAAAAACATTGGCCCATATTTTCACTACATTTTATGATTAAAGAGGTATATTTTTCAAGTTGCCAAATCGGGGTGTTACACCTTAGGTTACCATTCCCTACTTAGACATCTTAAAACTTTGTTAACAAGTTCACAATTCATGAAAGTTTTTCCAAGAGCAATGAGATGATTAATAATATGTGTAAAGCGCTTTTGCATAATACATATAGATTCATTAGGCAACATACGAAACAATTCATATTCATGCATCAAAGAATTTAATCTAGCACGCCTTACTTCACTAGTGCCTTCATGTGTGACTTGCAAGGTGTCCCACATTTCTTTGGCATTACGACATTGGGAGACTCTAAAGAACTCATCATAAGATAGAGCGGAGGTGATGATATTCTTAGCTTTTAAATCATATTGAATTTTCCTTTTATCATCATCGGTCCACTTATCTTTGGGGGTAAGTTGAGATACACCTTCTACTTGAGTTGAGGGAATATGAGGACCATTCTCAATGGCTTCCCAAATGTTCATGTCTATGGCTTCTATAAAAATTCTCATTCTAACTTTCCAATAAGCATAACCCTCTCCACCAAACATAGGAGGGCGACTAATTGAAGCACCTTCACCACCAAAGGGATTCGTAGAACCCATTGTAGTTTCTTAAAGGATCTTTACGAAAAAGCTCTATGCTCGTGTCTTTCGACCAAGCTCTGATACCAATTGTAAGAACTACAATAGATGGGTGAAATAACTAGGAGACACTAGGAGAACACCTAGAAGGGGAGGTTGAATAGGTGCTAGAGAAACCTTGAAAGATTTTCGAAAGAAACAAATCAAAACAATGAAAAGGAATGATTTTTACAAAAGTTTCAGCCCTTAATCGATTAAGCAAGGCTGTTAATCGATTAACACCTCAAAAACACTAATTAATCAATTAATCAAACAGGTTAATCGATTAGTTCCTGAAAGGTTGCTTTTTGTTAATCGATTAACACCTCAGTTAATCGATTAATCACTGTTAAAACTGAAAAATCACTTTTCAATCGAATATGAAAATAAATCAATTAACATGTATGATCAGATATTAAGCGGAAATGATTAACACCAATATTCTTATTGATTACCTAGGTTATGAAAATGATTTTCCCCAAATCAATTTGCACAATTAAGATTCAATTCAATCAATTATGAAAAATCAATCTTTTCTAGGTTTTCAACCAAGAACATATGAAATGACTTGAATGTAAAGAGTTAAGGGAATAGAGATACTGCACAGAGATTTATCCTGGTTCACTCTCATCCACATGAGAGCTACATCCGGTCCCCTCTTTAATCAAGAGAGATTCTTCACTATGAGGAATTAGAGTTCTAAAATTACAAGTAAATGCCTCTCAAGACTCCCTTCTTGATAGCCTCCAAGAGATACCACACTCTTGTCTTGCAACCCTATTGAATCTAATCTAACCTCTTCCCTTGCTTGTTGATATCCCCACAACAAGTCTTCCAATTTGGTTGTTTACCCAACAAGACTTCCAAGTGCTTGATGATACCTCACACCAAGGCTTCCAAATCCTTTTTAACACAACAAGACTTCCAAGACTTCTTTTGCTTGATGAACAACCACCAAGGCTTCCTTTGTTGTAGATAGCTTGCCTTCTTTGCAATGATTACAACTCAAATGAAAACAATAACAATCCTATGAATCTCTTTCAAGAACTATGAAAATATCAACATAAGAGATTCAAAGATTCTTGATCAAAGAATGTAAAAGTTGAAAGCTTTGATCTATGAAAGTGAGAGAGAATAGTGTGACTTGATCTTCGTAAAATTTATATGAAAGTTGTTCTAATAATTCACAAAGGTTAGGAAAAGGTTTATATAGAATACCCAAAAGTTAGGAAACTTAAAAACTGATTTTGAGAAGTTAAAAACGTATTTTAAAAACGTATTTTAAAAACCAGTTTTACAGGTGTTAATCGATTAACACATGACTTAATCGATTAACAACTGTAACATGTATGTGTTAATCGATTAACCTGACTCTTAATTGATTAATCACTGTTAAATTCAATTAAAAACTTCTTTTCTCAAAACTAAACCTTTCCTTTCAAACCTTTAAGCCACCTATTGATTTTAGGTTAAGTGAAAACTCAAATTATGATATAATCATGACCTTGATAGAGATTCACTACCCTCTAAAGACTCTACCCAAACTCATCAAAATAAAAGACTCAAACTAAAGATATTACAATTATAACACAAATCGAATCTTCATGAGCTTGCTCTCTCTTCATAATTTGTTGAGTGTTGTTTGTTTGTTGAGCTTAAACTTGATCAACACATTTGTAACTTGTTCAAAACCTTTGTCATTATCAAAACATTCTCACTGGATCTAACACCTTGCATGGGAATTCTAAATTTGTGCTAATACATGCTTTTTCAACAATTATTTTTTTTTAGACAATCAACTTTTTTTTATCTTATTAGTATATAGAGAATTGAAGAGGTTTCTTTAGCTGGTTCCCATTGTGTAACTAATCAAGAGTCTTTTGTTTTAACTGATTTTGATTTGATTCTATTTTCACTTTGCGTGCAAACACATTCTTTTTGACCTTCTCCAAACTTGAATTTAGATTTACTTATTATTATTATTATTATTATTATTATTTGTTTGTTTGTTTACATTGGATAAGGTGGTCCTTTTTCCATTATTTTCATTCATAGGGTGATCTCAACTTCTGTGGCGTAAAAAAGCATCCCAATTTTGATGAGGTTTTCATGTAGCAAAGCTTGCTAAATCAAATTGATGCATCTGTTACGTCAATAAACAATAGAATACTTAATCGAATTGGCTCCAATTGAAGTTTTTTCAATTTTTTTTAATTTATGCTCCTACGATATTAGAAGATGTGCTTATGGATTTGTTGTATTTTTGCTTCTATTGAACTTATCTAAATTTTTTAAGTTTTTATCTCATTGGTATTTTAGCTTTATTTTGAAATGTGGTCGGGTTTGTTTTTCTCTATATTTTGTTTGCACTGATGCTCTGGCAACCATTGATTTGCATGTTTATTTCATTTCTATCAATGTAGTGAATTAAGCAAAACATATTCTGTTTTTTGTGTGTTTGTTTTCACTTATTTAGTGGTTTTTCTTTTGCTAGTTTATGTGGATATTGGATATGTGTCATCTCCATCACCTGCTTTATCACTTTAAATATATTGGTGAATCCTAGCTGTGCATCAGTTTCATTTGTGAAAGTCTCACGATCCTATGAATTCTATGCTCTTTTGATTCCTTTTTGGTTTTTTGAGGACATTCATTTGTTTGTTTTTGTGATTTGGTGATTTTACATTTTAAATTTCTTTGGCATTATTTGCATTACAGGTTAGAAAACTAATGTCTGTCTATGTCTCTGACTTCTGAGAAGAAGACTTCAATTTGAGTCTACATTGAACAGCATCAAGGGCAGAGCAAATGGCGGCAACGATAATGAATGGTGGCGGTTATGCCGGATGGCAGCGGCGATAATGAACAATTAGGAACCAACATGAAATGAAAAAGGAGAGGAAGAAGGAAGTGAAAGGGAGAGAAACAAATAGGGTCCTGAGAAAGTTTGGTTGGAGAAGAATGAAAATAAAATGAAAAGTAGGAGTTGGAGACAGACCAAAACTCATTTTGGTTTCTAAAGTTTTACAAAATTGCCTTGACATATTCACATAAATGCCCCTAATCCCCCTGTACGTTACCTATATGTTAAGTGGGACACCCCCTATAAAAAACTTTTTTCAACAAAAGCACCTTGGTTAACCACTACTTAGGAAAATGCCTTTAAGAATGCTACAAAATTGACACACAATTACATAAGTGCCACTAAAAAGGTAAAAAGTAGTTTTAAAATAAATAAAAAGTAGGTAAAATCTGACGTGGAAATGAATAGTAGTTTGGAAAATCTCATAATGTTAGTGTTGTGGATGGATATGTTGGAAACAATTGTAACAACATAATTCAAAAAGAAAGAAATAAGAAAAGAAAAACTCCAACAAGTCTCCATTTTGTAGTAAAAAGTCTTTCATATATATATATATATTCAATTAGGTAATTAATCATTTTTATTGCCAACATTTTCAGATTTGCTAATACACTTTGTTCACTAAAGAGTCATCATCAACAAGTAATAAAAGAGAACTAACCATTTCCTTGGCGCTTATAAAGACATCCATTTGCTTCCATGTTAGATTATATGTACAACATAATCATGCATTCATAATAGAAGTACATATGATGACAATTTATATTCATTAATTATAACAATTATTATCATTATATTTTTCCTTACACAAAGCATTATTCATAGTCAATTAAATATACTCCTTTCCAAATGTAGATGAAGAGCATGGGGAGTGACTAGAGTGTGTTGATTTTGGTGGACTATTGCTTTTGGAAAACCCCTGCCCATATCCGCACAGCCCAAAGAAGCAAAATATCCCAAGGGGGCATCTATGTCCACATCTGCCACAGTTAAAAACGCTCACATTTGTATTCATGCATAGACCTTTACAACATTGCCAATTGAATGGGCATCTAATCCCACAAAACCCACAATTGTTCTTGTCAAAAGTCACATTCACACAACGGTTTCTACAACACAAGTACCTCGGTGGGAATTTTCTTATGTTGCATAACCAAGCTCTGCCATGGCACCCAAAATGTCTTCCTTTCACAACTTTCTTCAGCCATTTTGATGATGAGACACTAGTGCCATTTTGGTGTAATGTGATTGGTATTGAATTTTCCTCTATTTGGACCAAGATCAATAATGCCACAATTACTAGAGCTTGTACTTGAATACTCATCATTAAAAATCTATCAAAATGGCTTGGATTCTAAAAGCAATAGGTATATTATATATAGCAAGTTGTCAACAACCCTTTAATTTTCTTAACAATCAAGAAGGAGTGGTGGGGATGCTCATGTTTTTCTTCGTCGTATTGATCTCTGCCTTTTGCTAGAAAAAATGATGTCCTTGGCTTTTCAACATATGCATTATGATTAGTGTGGGTTGTCCTGTTAATTAATCGTTAAAATAGAGTAGTGTTCTTTAGAAATTTAGGTTGAGTTTCCTGATAACATTGCGTGATTCTCATAATCTATTGGAACTTGAGGCATCACGTTGGATGGATGCTAGTTCACATGAAAAAGGAAAGGCTTTTCTATTTTTTTGGGTAAGCTTTCCAACTTTGAAAGTTGAAACATATTGTCAGTAATTTGCTTATAACGATAAACCATGCATGTTTATGGTGTACCTATCCAAAAAGTTGATAAGATGAATTTTTAAAAAGAAATATTTTCTTAAATTAAAGTTACAATGATAAGTAAACGGTAAAACATCTCATTTGATCATTAAGTTAAATATTTATCTTACATTGCTTTCTTAACTTTATCTTGTCTCAAATTAATCATTCAAGTTCATTTCCGTTTTTTGTCATTGGTCCTATTTCATCCGTCTTTATTTATAAGTCACATTTTATAAGGTTTTTTTCCCTAAAAATAAGTCATTTTTTAATATTAAGCAATATTAAATAAAGTATACCAAACATACCCCTATTGTTTCCATCACGTATTTAATTAATCTCTTCATATTCGAATAAACCATTTTACTTTTTTTTTATGGCTACATCAATATAGTGGTATCATTGCAACTTTGACATATTCTTTTTTGATAATTTTGAGAGTAATAGATACATGTAACTATGTTTCTTAATATATATATATATATATATATGAATTAGTTAGAAATGTCTTATAAATAAAAATCGACGAAGTATTATAGGGGAATATTTCGTAGTTAATTTTAAAGAAATATTCTAATGGCATTTACTTAAAATTGATTATAGAACTAACGAAGTAATAAAAAAAACTTAAGGGATCAATTTAAGACCAAAAAAATAGTTAAAAGACCTAAATGAGACAAAGAATTAACTTCACATACCAAATAAGAAGTTTTGCCAAAATAATAAATTATGGAGATCATGGTAATATCCGATCCAAGCAAGATTACATAACTTAAACATGCATTTTATAACAAAAATCTCGAAAACCGCATACTACGATCATTGAGAATTGAACGAAAAATGCATTAAAATATTTTCTTGATTATGACTAATTTGTTTTACAAACCTTTAAAGAATGTTCTTTATAATTTTTCAATGTATAATAATCGATATTGACATTTTTTGGGTCCTAGACGAAATAAAAATTGGGGACATAATTTACTTTTTAAAAAAATGGTAACTGTAACATCCTTACTAGTTAAACATAATTTATTTAATTAATTCATTTGTTTACAAGAAATTTTGTAGAAAATGCTTGGGCAAAATTCATAATTTTACAAAAAGATCTTTTTATTTATTATTACTTTTCATCAAGAGTACATCGGCTTTGGAGTTCAGTTCATATAGCCCAACACTTTTCCAAAAACTTTGCCCTGAGAACACATGATTTACATATATATATATATATATATATATATATATATATATAAGTTTTAAAAATAGTCCTACGACCTCAGAGCATTGTGTATCCTGACATATTTCACACTCCGTCGGGTAGAGTGTGTTGGTCCTCTGCCTGGGGAAGCTCATAGTCGCCTTCAACACCAAAAAATTTAACAGAGAGTGAGTAATGACTCATAGCTCAAGTAATAGTTTCTAAAAATACAACATAAGAAAAACTCAGACAAATATAGAAAACAATCCAATCAAGAGAAATCTCAAAATTATTTTATTTGAATTATTAAGTCTTAAGTTATTAAGTTATCTTCTTAATGTTTAAAGTTTTAGTTTTATTTAATTATTTTATCAGTAATTAGCTTCTAAATATTCGAGAAAGTCTTTTAGTTTAACATGTATTTTAATTTAATAAGTCTTTTAATTTAACACCAGTCAAGTGGCTGGCGTAGGTCAGGTTCGGGTTCTGGCTAACTCATCAGCAACCCTTCCGCAATTGGCACCAGGCTAACACATCTGGTGCAGCACCAGGCTAACACATCTGGTACTAACATAATATCTCGTACCAAGCCGTGGAGCTATGACACGGTCGGGTCCCGGCTAACTCATCGGCAACCCACTTCGGGTTCTGGCTAACTCATCAGCAACCCTGGGCCCTGGCTAACACATCAGCAGCCCATGAATATTCTGGGTTCTGGCTAACTCATCAGCAACCAGTAAATCGAGGTCCTGGCTAACTCATCAGCAACCTCTTTATTGGGTTCCGGCTAACTCATCGGCAACCCATATCATATATCCCATGCCGACTGGGTTTATATATATATATATATATATATATATATATTTCAATATCTCATTATTCAATTTTTTTGTGTATTAATTTCTCTGCAGCATTATTGCTTAAAATTTTCAACATTAGCATTATACCAGAATGACAGTTCATTATTTTATTTCTTTATTTTAGCATGATTTTCCCCATCCATTTACTTTATTCAAACAGAAAATTCCCAATGATATGGCACATAGTTCTACAAGTAAATTCCCAGGTAAGTGGAGGAGTCACAACTGATCTCACTTAATATCCACTTGCTTTAGAGCTCTTATTGCCCTTGGTGACAGAATTCACTTGTTACTAGGTGCACAGATTATTTAGGATTTTCCATAAGAATATTTCAAATTTTGGGCAACATTCCGGATTATAAATATTTATTTTTCCTTATTTTTAATTATTTAATCTGGTAGAGTAACGGCTTATATTTTTGCATTTTCCATATAGGCAGATGAGCAGAATGACAGCTTAAATTTTAAATGTATAAAATTTTGGCAAAATAATAGCTTATAAACTAATATTTATTGTTTTGGTAAAAATTCGACAGAGTAACAACTTATAAATTAATAATTTCAAATAAAAAGTTGGGTAGAATAACAGCTTAAATTTTAATATTTTCAATAAAAAGTTGGGGAAAATGTCGGCTTATATTTTAATATTTATCATATTTTTAGCGTAAAAATTTGGACAGAATAACGGCTTATAAATTAACAATTTCCAAATTTAAAAACGGGCAGAATAACAACATAATAACAATAAATAGAAAAAGAATAATTTAAACTATACTGCTAAGCCTTCCCTATGCATGTAATAGAAACTAAACCTAAGATAAGGCATTACTCCTCTCTTACCTGGTAACAAATGACTCTGGCAGGATCCCAACTAGTCTTCGAACTTTGCTCCTAACGCCTTAAGATTTTATTTTTATATTAAGATTTAAAAGTAGTATTTTAGGGTTGAAATTTTGGGCAGAGTTTTGACTGGATTTTTGATCGAAAGGGACCGGGAAGAGAGAATTAAGAAATGAAATGTGTGTGTTTGCTTGTGCTTAACGTGTATGTGTTGGTGAGTACATGAGTACTCCACCCCTATTTATAGATGTGGGGTGAAGCTTTGGGGAGTGTCTGGAACCTCCCCCAAAGTCGGTGCAAATATCTTCTTTTTTTTTACTTGGGCCTTTGGCCCATTATCTATTTTTTTTATTATTATTTTTTTATTTTTTTATTTTTGTTTGGGCTTTAGCCCTAATTTACCTAAAAATTTGGAATTAACACTTTTGATAATTCCTAACCCTTTTTAACATCTATTTACTCATCTTAGGCTTCTAACGGATCCTTTAACGTATTAATTAGGTTTCTAATTTAATCTTTCTAACACATTAAAATTTTTTTTAGGATGTTACAATTCTCCCCTACTTAAAAGAATTTCGTCCCCGAAATTCAAGTACCTTCAAAAAGATGGGGATGAGACTTCTTCATTTTACTTTCCAGTTCCCAAGTAGCTTCTTTTATGTTGTCTCTCTTCCATATTACCTTCACAAGAGGAATTTCTTTGTCTCGGAGCTCTTTGATCCTTCGATCTCCTATTCTAACGGGTTGTACCTCGAAGGTAAGATTTTCTCGTAGTGGTACATTATCAACCGCTATTGTGTGTGACGGATCGTGGATGTATTTCCACAACTGCGACACGTGAAATACATCATGAAGATTGGATAAGTGAGGAGGTAAGGCAATTTGATAGGCTACTGGTCCAATTCTTTTCAGAATTTGGTATGGACCAATGAACTTTGGGTTTAACTTCTTAGGTTTCAAAACTCGTCCAACTCCTGTGGTCGATACTACTCGCAAGAAGACGTGTTCTCCTTCGGCGAACTGCAGGGGGCGTCTTCGTTTGTCAGCATAGCTCTTCTGCCTATCCTGTGCAGCCTTCATTTTCGCCTTTATCATCTTGATTTTAGCGGTTGTGTCTTGAAGAACCTCTGGCCCGATCAATAGGTTCTCCCCTACTTGAAACCAACATAGGGGTGTTCGGCACCTTCTTCCATATAGGGCTTCGAAAGGGGCCATTCCGATGCTGGCGTGGAAACTGTTATTGTAGGTAAATTCTACAAGAGGTAATAACTGTTCCTAGCTTCCAGGTTGCTCTAGTGTGCAAGTCCTTAGCAAGTCTTCGAGAGATTGAATAGCTCGTTCAGTTTGGCCATCGGTTTGAGGGTGATAATTCGTACTAAACTTTAACTTGGTTCCCAAGGCTTGTTGAAGACTTTGCCAAAATCAGGACAGGAATCGGGGATCTCGATCCGAAACTATGCGGGAAGGGACTCCGTGGAGTCGAACGATTTCCTTGATGTATAGCTGAGTTAATTTCTCTAAGGAGTATTTCATGTTCATCTGAATAAAGTGGGAAGACTTGGTTAGTCTATCCACAATCACACAAATTGCTTCGTATCCTGCTGATGTTCTTGGAAAACCGGACACGAAATCCATAGCTATACTATCCCATTTCCATTCAGGGATTTCTAAGGGTTGTAGAACACCGCCAGGCATCTTATGCTCAAACTTTGCCTTTTGACAAGTCAGACACTTAGAAACGTATTCAGCAACATCGTGTAACACCTAAGTTTATTTACCCCTTTTATACCATTAATTAAAATAGTGAATTAAAAATTTCTTTTTAAACTTATAAGAATCTTCCGTCAAACGGATGGAGTTTCGTTTGTTTTTAGGACTTTCCCAAAACTTCTGGTTTTCCTGCAACCTGATAAATAACAACATTTTCAAATAGCAAAGCCAGCAGGGCTATTCACATTTATCACAGCTTGTGCATCTTCGTGCACGCATCAGAAACAAGTTTAAAACATCAGAATCTAGTCATCAGAGTTAGCGGAATATAAACAAGTTTTTGGAAAACAGATTTTTCCCCAAAATAAGACCCCTTTCCCAAAAGGAGTCGTCCTGGGCCCCCAAAAAGCTATTTACATTTATACACAACAAAAAGGATTCACATCATCGGGCCCAGGACATTTCCATGTCCTACATAATAATAAGTGACCTACTCTCCCTGTGAGGGAGAGTACTCCAGCTCAGCCTGATCTTGTGCAAACTCTTTGTAACATCCCAAACTTAAGTTATAGTGTAATCTATGTTGTGATGATCCTAGGGTAGAAGAATTGAGGGCATAAGTTAGAAACTTAGCCAATTGAGCATGCAACCTTAGGTTTAAAACATACGAATTTAGGAGATTAGAATAACAGGATTGGTAGCTTAAAACATAAATTCCACCGTTGGATTTAAAATAGGATATGTGTAGTTAAATGTCCCAAAATTTGGGGAAGATCCAACGGGTAGAAAAGAAGTTGTAGGAGCTGGAAGTTGGAAATGCAGGTCTGTGGGATTTCGCTCAAGCGAAAAATCCCTCGCTTAAGCGAAACAGTAATCCATCAGACCCTGAGTTACTGAGTTAATTTCGCTCAAGCGAAACTGGCTCGCTCAAGCGAGAGTTTGGTTCGCTTAAGCGAAATGCTCTCGCTTCAGCGAAAACGGCTCGAGCAAAACCCAAACTTATTGGACGGAGTTCGCTCAAGCGAATAGGTTCTCGCTCTAGCGAAAATGGCCGTATCTGATATTCTCAAGTCGCGATCTAGACCGTTTGATGGGAATCTTCCCATGATTCCTCTAATCTCAGCCACCCAAAATGCCTTCCCTCTCTCATATACTCACCTCCACCTTCATTCTTCTTCATTCTTCCATCCACCCTCAACAAAAACAACTCCCCCATCTCTCTCCTCCTCCCATTCGAAACCCCCTTCTTCCCCACCAAGGTCAAGCTTTGTTTTCACCTTCCTCAAGTTCAACACTTATTGACCATCATCATCCATCCCTATTGGTAAGTTTCCACTCTTTTTCTCTCTCTAGGGCTCACATGAATTTTCTCTCTCCTCCCTCCCATGGATATACGAATTTCATGTAATGGGTTTAACAAATTCATGACTCATTTATGCTCTATTGTTTCATGGAGGTCAAGAATCTCTCTCCTTCCACTCAATCCTTGGAGCTTTTGATTTGGAACTTAGGAACTAGGGCTTGGAAGGTTTGTCCCCATTTGTCTTGGATTGAGGTAAGGAGGTTTGTGTTACCATATTCTAGGGGGTAGGTTATATTGTGTTTATATTGGATTGTTAGGAGATATTTGTTAATAGGATTAAGAACTCTAGGATAGTTAATATTAAATTAAAGTGTGACTAAGTATAAAGAGTATGTTGAAGTTGTTATGTTGTGCCTAAATGTGACTATGATGTTTGGCTATGTGGTTGTTATTTTGTTAAATTATGTTGATCCCTAGAATTGATGAATGATAATAATATGATGTAGGGAATTGATATAAATGACTCTTGGAACTTTGAAAATATAATTAGAGGTTTAAATTGATAAATTTATGAGAATGATTACAAGTGGTAAAATTTAAAAAGGAAATTTAAGGACTTAATGAACAAAGAATGTGTGAACCATGTCTTGTAAGACGTTGTCCGGGTTGTGGGACTGTACGCTTAGACTGGTGTGAATCAAGTCGTGTAAGACGTTGTCCGGGTTGTGGGACTGTATGCGTCGACTGGTTCGGTATGAGGTCGTGTAAGACGTTGTCCGGGTTGTGGGACTGTACGCATCGACCGATTTGATTTGATGTCGTGTAAGACATTGTCCGGGTTGTGGGACTGTACGCATCGACCGATTTGATTTGATGTCGTGTAAGACGTTGTCCGGGTTGTGGGACTGTACGCATCGACTGGTTTGATTTAATGTCGTGTAAGACGTTGTCTGGGTTGTGGGACTGTACGCATCGACTGGTTTGATTTAATGTCTTGTAAGACGTTGTCCGGGTTGTGGGACTGTACGCGTAGACTTGTGCGATCCAGATCTTGTAAGGCGTTGTCCGGGTTGTGGGACTGTACGCATAGATCGCGTAAGACGCCATAGGGCGCAGCTGTAAGACGTTGTCCGGGTTGTGGGACTGTACGCAATGATGGATCCACGTGAATCAATCTTCAATGATATGAGAAAATTAAAGTGTATGAAAAGAGAAGAGAGATTCATGGAGAATCGAAAGACTTGATGAGAAAGTCATATGTGATAATCAAATGGAAAATTATGTATGGAAAATGAACTATGAATGGTGCAAGGAAAGAAATGTGATGTTAAACTCATGTGATGGAAAACTGTGTCAACTTGTATATTTTGGGGGAAATGTGTGAAATAATGATATTTAAAAACCATGAAAGAACTAATCTTATTATGGACATTGAAATAATGGAATTATTTTGGGAATGCTTAACTGGTGTATATGCACTATATGATTAAATGTGTTTGGCCTGGTGGTTCAGTATAGCTTCCCTATTTTATTGTGTAATACTCACCTCCTTACCATTTTTCAGGTACTGAGTTGGAGTGTACACCAGGATCGGCCGAGCAGGATTACTCTCCCTCACAGGGAGAGTAGGGTTGGGTTTCAGATATATTTATTTTGGCCTAAACCTCTGTATGCATTTGATGTATATGGGCTATATATGCTTTTGAGAGAGGCTTAGGATTAGTTTCTTTTGTGCATGGTTTATGATTCCTTTTTGGGCATAGTTGCTGTTATGGTCTCTTGATTCACATATTTTGCATTTCTGCTGGTACACTGACATACTGATGCTGATGATTTACACTTGAGCCCATGGGGCAACTATGTGATGCATATATTTATATTTGAGCCCTGCTGGCTATTGTTGATATTATATACATGAGTTTATCAGGTTGAAAATTTAGAAAAGTCCGAAAAACAAACGAAACTCCATCCGTTTGACGGTTGATTTTTATAATTTAAAAATGAATTTTTAAGTTCATATTTTTAATACAAGGGGAATTAAGGGTAATTAATTATAGGGTGTTACACTCTTCCTCAGTACCTGTGGGGATAGTAAGGAGTGAGTATTACACATAAAATGGGGAGGCAGTTTCCAAATAAGACATAATGCAACACTAAGCCATACACATGTAACAATTCAATCACAACATAATAAATAAGAGTCAATTCATCACAATTCAATTTTAAGTATTCATTAGTTTCTCAAATCGATTTTTATTTAACATTTTCTTAAGTCTTTCGTTCCATGTATTTTAATCATATTATATTCCTTTTTATCTGTCCCTGGTCACGACCTACTGCGTCTGCACTCCTGTGCACTCACGACTTACTGCGTCCGGGTGTGTTTCTCAATCCCCTGGTCACGACCTACTGCGCTCGCACCACCGCGCGATAGCGACTTACTGCGTCCGGGTGTGTTTCTCTATCCCTTGGTCACGACCTACTGCGTTCGCACCACCGCGCGATAACGACTTACTGCGTTCGGGTAATCCCCTGGTCATGACCTACTGCGCTCGCACCACCGTGCGATAGCGACTTACAGCGTCCGGGTATGATACAATCTCCCCTGGCTGAGCCTGGGTATAATACATTTAGTTCCTTTATTATTATCAATTCTTTAGCAAATTTCCATTACTCAAAATTAATCACCACATTACCCATTTCCACTATCCAATGTTCACTAATATATTTTATAACTTAATTAGCACAATTCATCTTAATATCACAACTAAAGTTATTAAACAATATAAGCATTTAATTCATCAACATCACCAAATCACAAAATGCAATATATCAACATCAAAATAAATTCCCTAAGTCATAAATTCTATTCTAGCAATTATTCTATATTATATCAACCTAAACTAACACAAAAATCTTAGTACCCATTATATGCATATTGTAAACTAAACCCCAGAGTACGGTAATACTCACTATAACCCACTCCTTACCTTAAATTAGAAAGAAGTAAATAGAACCTTAGTGAGCCCTAGCTCAAAATCTTGGGAACTTTGAACTTCCTAAGTCTAGCTTGCCACCTCAATAAGGAAATGATGAAGTGATCCTTGTCTTTGCCTTGGTTTGAGTTGGAAAAGCATGAAAAGAAAATCCCTATATAACAAAGAGTGCAAGAACCCTAAGGGTTTTAGAACAAAATCCATGAATTGAGGAGAGTTTGAATGGAAAGGAAAATAACTCATGGCATGAAGCTACTTACCCAATCAATGGTGGAAAAATTGAAAAACCAAGAAGAGGGAAGGTGGGAGTGATTCGTGTGAGCCGAGGAGGAAGAGGAATGAACTTCAAACAAAATCCATGGAGCAAGCTTGATGAGTTTTGGTTGATTTTGGGTTGAGGTGCCCAAGAATCAAATGTGTATGGTGGATTGGTGATGGAAATGTGATGAAGATGGAGAGAGTTTGATGAAGGTGGTGAGTTGTTGATGGTGTAGAAATGTGAAGGAATGAAGTGTTTTTGATGTTTTATTTGCCTTCCAATAAGTTGAGAAAATCGTGTGGCCATGATCAAAACTTTGGCCCCAAGTATCAATTTCAACACACCAGATCTGGTGCTGCTGAGCGCGCGCGCCTGAGCGCACGTCTGGCTCGCCTGGGCGCGAGAGCTGCACCAGCTCGTGTTGTTGGTGCGTGGTGCGTGGGCTAGTGCGTGTGGTGGGGGGCCTTGGCGCGCCAGCATGGAGCTGGTGCATGGCTGGTGCGATTTGCGCGCCTGAGCGCACGGAATGGTGCGCCTGAGCGAAAAAGCTCCTGAGTTGGTGCACCAATGAACAGTGGTGCGCCTGGGCGTGCACCGGTGCGCCTGGGCGTGCACCAGAATTTCCAAACTTCGATTCGCCGTAACTTTTTCGTTAACCGTCGGATCGGGTCCAAATTTTTAGACAAGCTTCTTCACCCCATAAGCTTCCTATCCAACGGTGGAATTTATTTTCTTAGCTTCCTATAATAAATTTCTAATTTTCTCTTTTCGGTCGATTTCTAACATCTAAAACGCCGATTTAACTCCCGATTTCGCTTATTTGACTTTGCCCAAAGCCACAACTGCCTTCTATACAACCCCTAGAACTTATAATCACCACTCACCTACCTACCAAAATTCATTAAGTCATTATTCCAATTTTTCTAAGGTTTTTAATCAATAATTTCATTAAAATCAAAGTTTAGGATGTTACAATTCTCCCCCACTTACTGGAATTTCGTCCCCGAAATTCCGTTCAATTCCTTCAAAGGGAGAACCATCCCAGACAAAGGGGCTTCTAACTACGACACTCACTTCTCTTTGGTTCTACTCCCCCACTTGGAATCGGCATACCTTCTAGCATTAGTTCGCCACTGGACTCTTGCACTCAATGAAGAATACAAGTTATGGTTTAATTTGGTTAGTTTTCGAGGAGAAATACTCTAAGGCTTTCAAGGTTTTACACTATCGGCAGTCTCTCATTTCAAGAGTCCTACTAGGAAGACTCCTACTTGGTCTTGGGTTTCAAAAATCAGGTACGATTCTCCCAACGATTAGGTATAGTTTTCTAAGGTCATCTGGGTTTTCTCAAGGGATTTTACAATAAGGGTTGGGAATACTACTATTCAGGCGAATTCCTTCCTTCATTGCCTATTTCGTTTTGTGCTAATTAAAGTTTCCCCAATGATATTGGCGATTAATAACTAAAAGATTGAGGTGCCCATCCCAATCTCTTATCCATCAATGGTGACATCGTGGTCAGGTTCACTAACAGCACTGTCACCGCATTCAATTGCCTATAATCGATGCACATTCGGAGACTTCCGTCCTTCTTTTTAACAAAAAGAATCGGAGCTCCCCAAGGTGACACACTCGGTCTAATTAAGCCCTTAGACAAAAGCTCCTCTATCTGCCTTTTCAATTCTGCTAATTCCGGAGGTGCCATCCGGTACGGGGCTATTGAAATAGGACCTGCACCGGGCATCAGATCAATACTAAACTCCACTTCTCGGTTCGGCGGTAATCCAGGAATCTCTGCAGGAAAGACTTTCGGAAACTCGCAGACTATAGGAATCTGACCGATCTTTGCCTCCTCATTCATTTCCAGGGAAGATAAAGATAGATCGCTGATAGTAATTGATTTCTGATGACAGTCAATCAGAACATGGTGCCGAGACATCCAGTCCATGCCCAGAATGATGTCCAGCTTAGTTAGAGGCAAACAGATTAGATTTACTTTGAATTCCCGCTCTAATACTCGAAGTGGGCAATCCAAACACATCGTTGATGTGACTACAGGAGAAGTTGTAGGGGTAGAAACAGATAACTTGTAAGGCATTTCTATTGCAGATAATCCTAACTTCTTCATACAATCGACAGAAATAAATGAATGAGTGGCCCCGCAATCAAAGAGAATACCACAAGGAATACTATTAACATAACCGGTACCTCTAATCAGTTCATCAGCATCAGTAACCTCCTCGCCGTCCAGAGTATATACCTTGCCCTTTCGAGTCACCCTGTTGTCACCAGCTCTCTGAACCTTAGCCACATTCACCTCTTTCTTAACTGCATTGTTTGGACAATTCATCACAATGTGACCCGGCTGCCCGCACTTGTAACAGGTTGGACCCTTACTCGGATCCAATGTCCAGCAATCTCCCCTATGGTGTCTACCACAATGTGGACAAGTCGGAATAGGATCATAGGTACTCACTGCCGGGCCTGTTCTAGGCTGGGAGTAAGGACCCGGTCGCTGCACCGAACACTTACCCCTGATAGGACCTCCAGACTTTTGTACATTCTTGCTGCGTTTCTCAGCTGCACACTGCTTCCTGCTCTTTTCATAAGTGCTGGTCATGTTGATCAGTTGAGACAAGTTGCTGATGTTCTGATATTCAAAAGCCATTTTGATCTCAGAACGGAGTCCGGTCTCGAACTTGATGCACTTAGTCCTCTCATCAGCATCCCTGTAACTTCCAGCATACCGGATCAAGTCCTCAAACCTAGCAGCATATTCCCCGACGCTCATGTTTCCTTGCACGAGCTGCAGAAAAGTAATCTCCTTCTCTCTCCGAACATCTTCCGGAAAGTACTTGCCCAGAAAACGACTCTTGAACAAGTCCCATGTAATCGCCTGATTGTTAGCCTCCAAACCCCTCCGCATTTGCTGTCACCAATGTTTCGCTTCACTAGTCAGCATATACTATGCTAGCAGAACCTTCTGTTCTTCCGGTGGTGCCATAGTGTTAAGAATCTTCTCGATCTCTTGCAACCATAGCTGTGCCCCATCGGGATTGAAACCACCTTCGAACTTCTGCGGATCGTTCTTTCTGAACCGCGCCAACCAATCAATAGCCACTGGAGCTGGGGGTTGAGGAATCATTGCAGCCGCTGTTGCTGTTGCTGCTGCAGCAGCTGCTGTTGCGATGTTATTCCCCTGATCCTGTTGCATCTTAGCCATCTGCTCCAAAATAGCTCGGATCCCATCATTATCGATCCGTCTACCAGCCATTCTGTTTAGTCATGCACAAGGCCGACAGTTAATGCTTAGCAGCATAGTTAACAGTATAAACATCCTATCAATAAACTCTAGACTCTAAACTATAATTATCGATTACTCGCTCGGTGAGTAATCACTGGAGTAGCTCATAACTCCAAAGGCCGAGGGAAACTGCTTTGATACCATAAAATGTAACACCTAAGTTTATTTACCCCTTTTATACCATTAATTAAAATAGTGAATTAAAAATTTCTTTTTAAACTTATAAGAATCTTCCATCAAACGGACGGAGTTTCGTTTGTTTTTAGGACTTTCCCAAAACTTCTGGTTTTCCTGCAACCTGATAAATAACAACATTTTCAAATAGCAAAGCCAGCAGGGCTATTCACATTTATCACAGCTTGTGCATCTTCGTGCACGCATCAGAAACAAGTTTAAAACATCAGAATCTAGTCATCAGAGTTAGCGGAATATAAACAAGTCTTTGGAAAACAGTTTTTTCCCCAAAATAAGACCCCTTTCCCAAAACGAGTCGTCCTGGGCCCCCAAAAAGCTATTTACATTTATACACAACAAAAAGGATTCACATCATCGGGCCCAGGACATTTCCATGTCCTACATAATAATAAGTGACCTACTCTCCCTGTGAGGGAGAGTACTCCTGCTCGGCCTGATCTTGTGCAAACTCTTCTTCAGTACCTGTGGGGATAGTAAGGAGTGAGTATTACACATAAAATGGGGAGGCAGTTTCCAAATAAGACATAATGCAACACTAAGCCATACACATGTAACAATTCAATCACAACATAATAAATAAGAGTCAATTCATCACAATTCAATTTTAAGTATTCATTAGTTTCTCAAATCGATTTTTATTTAACATTTTCTTAAGTCTTTCGTTCCATGTATTTTAATCATATTATATTCCTTTTTATCTGTCCCTGGTCACGACCTACTGCGTCTGCACTCCTGTGCACTCACGACTTACTGCGTCCGGGTGTGTTTCTCAATCCCCTGGTCACGACCTACTGCGCTCGCACCACCGCGCGATAGCGACTTACTGCGTCCGGGTGTGTTTCTCTATCCCTTGGTCACGACCTACTGCGTTCGCACCACCGCGCGATAACGACTTACTGCGTTCGGGTAATCCCCTGGTCACGACCTACTGCGCTCGCACCACCGTGCGATAGCGACTTACAGCGTCCGGGTATGATACAATCTCCCCTGGCTGAGCCTGGGTATAATACATTTAGTTCCTTTATTATTATCAATTCTTTAGCAAATTTCCATTACTCAAAATTAATCACCACATTACCCATTTCCACTATCCAATGTTCACTAATATATTTTATAACTTAATTAGCACAATTCATCTTAATATCACAACTAAAGTTATTAAACAATATAAGCATTTAATTCATCAACATCACCAAATCACAAAATGCAATATATCAACATCAAAATAAATTCCCTAAGTCATAAATTCTATTCTAGCAATTATTCTATATTATATCAACCTAAACTAACACAAAAATCTTAGTACCCATTATATGCATATTGTAAACTAAACCCAGAGTACGGTAATACTCACTATAACCCACTCCTTACCTTAAATTAGAAAGAAGTAAATAGAACCTTAGTGAGCCCTAGCTCAAAATCTTGGAAACTTTGAACTTCCTAAGTCTAGCTTGCCACCTCAATAAGGAAATGATGAAGTGATCCTTGTCTTTGCCTTGGTTTGAGTTGGAAAAGCATGAAAAGAAAATCCCTATATAACAAAGAGTGCAAGAACCCTAAGGGTTTTAGAACAAAATCCATGAATTGAGGAGAGTTTGAATGGAAAGGAAAATAACTCATGGCATGAAGCTACTTACCCAATCAATGGTGGAAAAATTGAAAAACCAAGAAGAGTGAAGGTGGGAGTGATTCGTGTGAGCCAAGGAGGAAGAGGAATGAACTTCAAACAAAATCCATGGAGCAAGCTTGATGAGTTTTGGTTGATTTTGGTTTGAGGTGCCCAAGAATCAAATGTGTATGGTGGATTGGTGATGGAAATGTGATGAAGATGGAGAGAGTTTGATGAAGGTGGTGAGTTGTTGATGGTGTAGAAATGTGAAGGAATGAAGTGTTTTTGATGTTTTATTTGCCTTCCAATAAGCTGAGAAAATCGTGTGGCCATGATCAAAACTTTGGCCCCAAGTTTCAATTTCAACGCACCAGATCTGGTGCTGCTGAGCGCGCGCGCCTGAGTGCACGTCTGGCTCGCCTGGGCGCGAGAGCTGCACCAGCTCGTGTTGTTGGTGCGTGGTGCGTGGGCTGGTGCGTGTGGTGGGGGGCCTTGGCGCGCCAGCATGGAGCTGGTGCATGGCTGGTGCGATTTGCGCGCCTGAGCGCACGGAATGGTGCGCCTGAGCGAAAAAGCTCCTGAGTTGGTGCACCAATGAACAGTGGTGCGCCTGGGCGTGCACCGGTGCGCCTGGGCGTGCACCGGTGCGCCTGGGCGTGCACCAGAATTTCCAAACTTCGATTCGCCGTAACTTTTTCGTTAACCGTCGGATCGGGTCCAAATTTTTAGAAAAGCTTCTTCACCCCATAAGCTTCCTATCCAACGGTGGAATTTATTTTCTTAGCGTCCTATAATAAATTTCTAATTTTCTCTTTTCGGTCGATTTCTAACATCTAAAACACCGATTTAACTCCCGATTTCGCTTATTTGACTTTGCCCAAAGCCACAACTGCCTTCTATACAACCCCTAGAACTTATAATCACCACTCACCTACCTACCAAAATTCATTAAGTCATTATTCCAATTTTTCTAAGGTTTTTAATCAATAATTTCATTAAAATCAAAGTTTAGGATGTTACACGTCGTGTTTTAGTTTTGGCCACCAAAACATCTTCTTAAGATCTTGATACATTTGGTGGTTCCAGGATGAAGACTCGGTTTGCTTTTATGCGATTCATCCAAAATTGTTCTCCTCAACTCTTGATCGGACGGAATACAGATTCTGTTTTTGACTAAGAGCGTCAGCGACCACATTTGCTTTACCAGGATGATACTGGAGACTGAAGTCATAATCTTTCGAGAACTCCATCCATCTCCTTTGCCTCATATTCAACTCTTTCTGGTCGAACAAATGCTTAAGGCTTTTGTGGTCACTATATACTTCAAATCTTGTGCCATAAAGATAATGTGTCCATATCTTTAAGGCAAATACTATAGCTGCGAGCTCCAAGTCGTGAGTTGGATAATTTTCTTCATGTGGCCTTAACTGTCGAGATGCATATGCTACAACCTTCCCTTTCTGCATAAGTACACAACCTAAGCCTTGCTTCGATGCATCGCAATACACATCGAAGGGTTGAGTAGGGTCAGGTAGGATTAGCACTGGGGAAGTGGTTAGCCGTTCTTTGAACTTCTGAAAACTTCTTTCACATTATGGCGTCCATTCATATGGTGTCTCCTTCCTAGTGAGTTTGGTTAAGGGCAAGGCCAACTTCGAAAATCCTTCAATGAATCTTCGATAGTAGTCTGCCAATCCCAAGAAACTTCTAATCTCCGTTACATTCTTGGGCCTTTCCCATTGTAACACAGCCTCCACCTTCACTGGGTCTACTGCTATGCCTTCCTTAGTAATTATATGACCCAAGAAGTTCACTCTCTCCAGCCAGAATTCGCACTTGGACAGCTTCGCATACAACTTCTTCTCTTTTTAAGATCACCAAAATTGTCCTTAGGTGTTCCTCATGCTCATCTGGATTCTTTGAGTAGATTAGGATATCGTCAATAAATACCACTACAAAGGAATCCAGGTGATGTCGGAATATTCTATTTATGTAATCCATGAATACGGCAGGAGCATTGGTTAGGCCGAATGTAACACCCCTAATTTTCGTCTCCCGAAAAATAGGAAATTAATAATAAAAGTTTTATTATTAATTTATAGAAATTTTCCAAGTTTATGTTTTGTATTTAATTAGCCTAAAATATAAAAATAAGTGGAAATATTTTTATATGGCAAATAAATGCAAAATATAAGGATATTGCATTTTGGTCCCTGAATGAGGACTTAAAGGTAATATTGAAAAGGTTCTTGGAGGGAAAGATTTAAAAATATTAATTTTTAAATTTTGAACTAATCTAACCGGTTAGTATTGCCCTGTAACCGGTTAGACGATGAACCCAGAAACTGGGTTAGTGGATTTTGATGAGTAATCACTTGATTAATCCTGAATTCGCCACGATTACAGCTTGAATCTAGTGGAAAACCACGCGTCAAACTGCATGTTAGTTCAATTTGTTTATAAATAGTTGAATTCTGAAGAATTGGGGGTTGGTTCTGCTGAATTGTGTTGAAGAAGGGCAATTAGGGTTCCAAATTTGTGCTGACCAATTCGTCTCCTTCTTTGAGAGTTAGAGAGCGAAACACACCTTTCTGGAAAGCTTGAATCAAGGGCTTTTCAGTGATATACACCTTGTGAGTTGAGTGTTCGTGTGGGTGGAGGAATCAAGCTTGGAAGCTAAGAGTGGGAAACTGAGTCTTGTTTTCTTCCTGTTCTGGAAGCTGAATTTCAGCTTTGATTTTGGTAAGTACAGTCCACCATTGAGCCTCAAATCTCTTTGATTCTCTAGTGCATGTTACCTATATTGAGTCCTAATTGTTTTCCCCAATTTCTTTGGCCAATTGCTATGTCAAATCTTCTGGTCTTTGGACCCTGTTGATAAAAATCGTGGCTGAGAGCAGAACTGTGGATTTGTGGGAATCTGTGGATTGATCTTCAAGTTCAGTGGTAATACTCATCAAAATTGACTTAGAGGTATGGGAGAAGTCTACCTTATACTAGATTTAGACTAAAAATCAAGTATTTAGGATTTGAGTTAACAAAACTCAAAAAGGGCATTATGTGTGAAAAAACACAAAGGCATGGAGGCCAAATTTTAGTTCAATGTTGCTTTGAGCAACTTTGTGTTGATGCATGCAATGGATAATGATACTGGAATTTGCATTTAAATGCTTATTTTAAGTTTTGTTGTGTTGAATTGTGGTTATATTGATTTTTATGCAATTTGATGCAAGAAGCTTAATGCATGCACATTGAATCTGTTTCTGTGATGAAATATATTTGTTTAAGGTATAAGAACCATGGCAAATGATGAAATTTGGTTAGATTTGAGAAATGGAAAGAATGATATGTCAAAACTCTTGTTTTAATGGACTGACTGCATAATCTAACCGGTTATTCGATATTTGTAACCGGTTAGACACTGCAAAATTTCAAAAGAAAATCAGTTTATAAAACAGTCCTGAAGTTTCACTAGTTTTACTCAAATCTATACTTTAATTTCATTGGAAATAATCTGCAAAGGAGTTGATAACACTGGCTTGGTTCAGATTTAAGGGTGAGGGTTATTACCTTAATTTAAGGAGATAATTTCAAGAGGAAATTATGCTATTTTGGAAACAAAATGTGATTTGGACTTTTGAATGATGAAAATAGTGGTTTTTGAGGTATAAAACAATGTTAAACCTGGTTATGGATTGGGTAGAGAATTCAAGAAAAAGGGTTTTCTGAATTACAATGGTAAACAGTTCAGGTCTGTAATTCTAACCGGTTAGCCTGAAACCGTAACCGGTTAGTACCTGAATCTGAAAAATAAAAAGTTAGGTTTTTGAATACCATTGGTTATGTTTTTCCCAATCTAAGTTTAAGGGCATGTTTTGAGATAATTCAAAGGAGAATTTTATGCCAAAAATTATGCCTCAAATAAATCATTCAAAAGGAGAAATTGGAATATTTCCAAATCATATTAATTAATGCAAAGATAAAACTAACCTTGATAATTGTGCATCCATATAGAATGGAAGTTTGGTTGGTAGGAGCGTTTATCATATTCTGGGAATATGAGGAGGGTACTCCGGGAGTACCAAATTATAACCTACTTGATGACACATTATAGATATGTGGCCAATGTCCGGGACCTGGTTTTTATGCGTTCTAGGAACGTATGCGTTCTCGGAACGTGGTGCACACTTCAGGAGTGATGCTTATTATCCAAGTATAGTTCGGCATTATGTTCTGGGAACAAATGTCGGTGTTCCGGGAACACAAGGGTGTATTGGATGGACGTCCAAGATGGACTTTAGAGACCTCAGTTGTGGATAGTGTAACACCCTTAATTTATATGCAAAAATAGTGAGTAAAAGTTTATAATTAAAATAGTGTACTTAAAAATTCATTTTTCCAATTCAAGTTTACAAGTAAAATTGAGCATCCATTTACAATACAAGTATGCACAAACATAAAGTTTCCTTCTTTCCAATTCTTCCACTGCGACACTCTGATCCTCAAGCTCCTTGACTTTCACCTAAAATGTTAACCACATAAGGGTGAGACCTTTTCACAAAACATTGAATCATAAGATAGTAAAAAGGCACATAATAATAACTCAAGTATCATAATCAAACCAAGCCATGAATAACAAAATGCTTCCATTAACAAATTATTCAGTAATAACACATTTTCCATTTATTCTAATCATCACCTCAAATCAGAGGCCAATGAAACAAACTTAATCATCATAATTGGCACCTCACAACAGAGGCCTACAAATCTTCCTTATTTAAATTATGTGCCCCTCAGGTCAGAGGTCAGCACCCCTTTTTACTTTATTTCCTTTCATCTTGTGTCCCTCAGGTCAGAGGTCAACACTCCTTTACTTTCATTCATTTCTGTGTCCCTCAGGTCAGAGGTCAACACGCAATCACTTTAACTCATTTTGTGTCCCTCAGGTCAGAGGTCAACACCTTAACATTCATTTCATCTTGTGTCCCTCAGGTCAGAGGTCAACACTTCATTACTTTACTTCATTTTGGGCCCCTCATAACAGAGGTCAGCAAATTCAACACTTTCCATTAATCGTCACCTCAAATCAGAGGCCAACGCACTTAATACACTTTCGTTACACATTACCTCAAATCAGAGGCCAAATCATACTTTCATCTTCTTACTCAAACAACTTAGCACATATAATCACGATTTCACTTACACACCTTTCTCATTCATTCTTTATTCATACTCATTCCCTATATCAATTATCAAATCTTTCCATTAATCGTCACCTCAAATCAGAGGCCAACGCATAAATTTCACATTCACACATAATCATTATTGAGATACAATTATATACCATCCATACATACTTATCGCATATTTAGCATCACATTTTACTTTTTGTTTACACATAATTCCTACATTCTCAATGTTTGGCACCTCAATTCAGAGGCCATGAATTATTCACTTTCTCGATCAATCTATTATAACACATTTAAATACAACAACACACATTCAACACCTAATCATTCTTGCAATTTCCTTATTCATTTCCTTTTTCAGTTATCACAATCATACCATAATAGCATTCTCATTCATAGCCCAGCATTTATATTACACTTCATTCCAATTTACCTATTTCACCTTCTCACATTTTTGCTTTAACACCACATATTAAATTCACCTTTTACTTTTTGTTACACATAATCATTTTACTTCCATTTCCCACATTCAGTAGTTCATTTCATAAGCCTTGTCCTTTGTTCACAATTGTTAATATTTGACATTTATACTCATTTAGCATTTAGATTACAAATACACACATTCATCACATGGTTTAGTTTAACAATCAATACAATCAGTCGACATACTCAGGTATGCCTCAGAGTACTTTAATATAAGTCAACTCCCTAGGGTTCTTCACTTCCTACATTACCAACATTCATAAGGGATTTTACCAAAATTAAATTCATTAAATATTTAAATTAAAACAAAGATACATTCAACTTCCTTAAACCAATTCTATTCCGGTGCTATTTTGCTACCCACAACTCAATTCAACTACTTAACCCAAGTCCTATTATATACCTTAACTATCCCTAACTCAAGGTGTGAAAAAGAGACTCCCCTTACCTGGAAATCCTAGCAATAACGACAGAGTCACGTTTACATCTGCGACTTGCTCTAGGGTCAAGGTCAATATCGTGTTGGATCTAAATAGGGACATGTGTTAAAACTAATTATAATATTAAAAATATATATCAAATAAACTCATTTTTGTCAAAATAATAAATATATATTATTGTACAATAAAAATATATCACTTTTGTCATAAACATCTCTTTATTTGAAAATATAGGGATACTAAAAATATTGACGGATCGTCAAATAAATTATATAGATGAATAGAGGGAGTTGAGAATATTATATACCTAAGAAAGATCTGAAATTGAACGGTTGGATCTTGAGTTATTGGACTGGAAAAACTGAAAACAAAAACTGGGACGAGGGGTTTCCCACCTGCTGCGGAACTCTGTTTCTTTTTCAATTTCTAGTTCTTTCTCTCTTTTGTTTTTTCCATTTCTCTCTCAGACTTACGGGACTATCTAAGGAGGCGGGACTTGGGGTATTAAATAGGTGGCCACGGTACTAGATTTAGATTAGATGGGCCGGTTAGGATGGGTAGTAGTTTTAGGAAAATAAAATATGTATTTTATGTTTTGTTTTTAATTGTGGGTCAATGTGTGTAGGTATTTTGGATTATAGCTAAAAGTTGGATGATACTAAAAATAAAATACGTTTAGGTAAAACAATATTGTATTTTGAATTACTCAAAACTGAATGTAAAATAATAAAGTTACCAGTCCCTCCGGATAGCTATTACGTAAGAAAATTTATCGAAATTCAAAAGTAAATATATTTTCTCAATCTTGATATTAAACTTGATAATATATAATATTTAAAATTTTGAAGTAGAAGATTATTATATATAACTTAAACCGGTAATATATTAAACCAGTCCAAAAGCTTAACATAAAACAGCCTCCGAACAATATGAAAATTTACAGGAACGCTCAAAATATTAAGTTAAACATATATTTCTGAAGAACTATTTATAAAAACGTCTCTAAGACTTGTCACCTGAGCTCCCTGCCAAAATGTTTATTAAACTAAATAAAAGTACTACTTTATTTTTGGAAAACGTATGATAACAAATTTATACTTAGTTTGATTAGAAAACATATTTCAAATATAATGATTAAATCAGAATTTTATTCCGAGACTCAAATATTGAAAACATCATATTAAATCATTTAATTATTTTGCTAGAGGTATCATAAATAACAGGATGTTACAATTCTCCTCCACTTATTGGAATTTCGTCCCCGAAATTCCGTTCCAAATCCTTAAATGAAGAACCATCCCAGACAAGGGTTTCTTAACTACGATACTCACTTCCTTTGGTTTTACTTCCCCACTTGGAAATCAGCATACCATTCTGCATTAGTACGCCACTAAGCTCTTGCACTCAATGAAGAGTACGAATTTATGGTTTGATTTGGTTAGTCTCGACGCAAAGACTCTAACAGGTTTTCTAAGGTTCACTCTTCCTGCGGCTAACTTTTCAAGAGTCTCACTAGAAAGACTCCCAAAGGGTCTTGGACTCTCAAAAATTAGGTTTGGCTTCTCAAGAAAATCGGAAATGATTTCTAAGATCAGTTGGTTTTCCTCCGGAATTGTACATCGAAGGTTGGAAAGGGTACTAATATGCTCTAAACACTATTACCCTAAAGGGTTGATTATACTCTAACTCCAAAATCTATCACTTATCCTATTCCTAGGCCCTAATCAACCACATTTAACAACCAAACAAACATAAGGCACATAGATGTCATTCAAATATACATACACGAACAAAATCAGTTCTATCCTGAACACAATTTCCAAAAAAAACAACCTTTTTAGTCAATGCTTAGTGGAAAATGGTTTTGGGACTTCAAATATAAGGATGGAAATTAAAAAACTCTTAATCCCAAAATCGTTTGAAAACATTTTCGAAAGTTTAAATTCATTTCCACATAAACCTAGACTTTCACATATATATACAAAATACACTACCATCAACATAATCCAAAGTGATGCGAGAACCTCTAGATTGAATTTTAACCCCTTTCTCGATTAAATAAACCACTTTCCGTTATAAAATTTTATTACAGTAGCTCGGGGTTCAAATTCCATCGTTAGAAGCTCCACTTATCTTTCGTTTAGTATTAAGGTTATCAGAATCAAATTAGTAGTGGAATTAACTATAAGTTCAGAAGAAATGTTTTCATGGTTTTCGTGGATTCTAATCTAGTCGATGTGAACTAAATCACTCGGTTAGATTAGTATCGAGTCAAATAGATTATTTTGATTTTCATGATTCCACTTCCAATTTCCTTCCACATACATTAACGCTAAATGATTTCACATACTAACATATTTCGAGAACCTTTTGATTGCATTCAAACCGCTTCTAAAACTTGAACAAAAAGTTACTTTTATGTTTGCAAATTCAATTTAGTATAGTTCAGCGGTTCAAATCCGATCGATCAGTACTCGTTTCTTGTTTCCCGATTGGTATCACGGTTACTTGAATTGAGATTAGCTATGGAATTCAACCATTAATTTAATTTAAACAAAAAATTTTTTTTGTCCTCTTAGATACTAGTCTAATCAATGTGAATTTGATCACTCGATTGGATTAGTATTCAAGATCATATTTTGTTTATTCCATGCAGTTCCATTTCTAATCCTTGTTCATTTAATTCGACACCAATTTACTCAACAAACATACATTAAAATCACACACAACGCACATAGCAAAGCAACAAGACATAAAAGAACTAACACAAAAGTTTTATACATAGGAGACCAATTACTACTTCACGATGATGCACAAACTCCTAGATTTCGACGACGTCACCTCCCGATAAATGCAACATCGGATTGGCCAGTTCCGACACTACATTCCATCAGTGGTAATAGTCCTCGCCGTCCAGTTAGAGTTTATGTACTTCGTTTTGATTAGCAGAATTTCCTTTGTAAGAAACTTCAAGTTTTGATTAACTCAAAACTTAAAATTTTCATCCTTAGGCAAAAATCAAATTGCACCCTTTTTAAGTTTCTGTTTGCAAATGGATAAACACTTAAAATATGTGATTCCTTGAATCCCTAAGGGATCCGCTTAGGTTCCAAGGAATTCACTTCCCTTTCTACTTCCATACACAATTTTTCTTAATTTGTCAATTGTTAGTATTCCCATTTGCAAACATAAACTCATTCCGCTCATACGAGGCACATTATTCAATCACAAATCAACATTTAGTACCAAACATGTTCATCAATTACTTAACATTAAAATTTCCACTTAAAAGGGTCTCACCTCTAGATAAGAAGATTGAGATGAGAGTGTCCGCAGCGAGATCAGGACCACTTTCCCTCAGGTCGGAAGGAAGAAACTGCTCTGATACCATAAATGTAACACCCTTAATTTATATGCAAAAATAGTGAGTAAAAGTTTATAATTAAAATAGTGTACTTAAAAATTCATTTTTCCAATTCAAGTTTACAAGTAAAATTGGGCATCCATTTACAATACAAGTATGCACAAACATAAAGTTTCCTTCTTTCCAATTCTTCCACTGCGACACTCTGATCCTCAAACTCCTTGACTTTCACCTAAAATGTTAACCACATAAGGGTGAGACCTTTTCACAACACATTGAATCATAAGACAGTAAAAAGGCACATAATAATAACTCAAGTATCATAATCAAACCAAGCCATGAATAACAAAATGCTTCCATTAACAAATTATTCAGTAATAACACATTTTCCATTTATTCTGGTCATCACCTCAAATCAGAGGCCAATGAAACAAACTTAATCATCATATTTGGCACCTCACAACAGAGGCCTACAAATCTTCCTTATTTAAATTATGTGCCCCTCAGGTCAGAGTTCAGCACCCCTTTTTACTTTATTTCCTTTCATCTTGTGTCCCTCAGGTCAGAGGTCAATACTCCTTTACTTTCATTCATTTCTGTGTCCCTCAGGTCAGAGGTCAACACGCAATCACTTTAACTCATTTTGTGTCCCTCAGGTCAGAGGTCAACACATTAACATTCATTTCATCTTGTGTCCCTCAGGTCAGAGGTCAACACGCAATCACTTTAACTCATTTTGTGTCCCTCAGGTCAGAGGTCAACACCTTAACATTCATTTCATCTTGTGTCCCTCAGGTCAGAGGTCAACACTTCATTACTTTACTTCATTTTGGGCCCCTCATAACAGAGGTCAGCAAATTCAACACTTTCCATTAATCGTCACCTCAAATCAGAGGCCAACGCACTTAATACACTTTCGTTACACATTACCTCAAATCAGAGGCCAAATCATACTTTCATCTTCTTACTCAAACAACTTAGCACATATAATCACGATTTCACTTACACACCTTTCTCATTCATTCTTTATTCATACTCATTCCCTATATCAATTATCAAATCTTTCCATTAATCGTCACCTCAAATCAGAGGCCAACGCATAAATTTCACATTCACACATAATCATTATTGAGATACAATTATATACCATCCATACATACTTATCGCATATTTAGCATCACATTTTACTTTTTGTTTACACATAATCCCTACATTCTCAATGTTTGGCACCTCAGTTCAGAGGCCATGAATTATTCACTTTCTCGATCAATCTATTATAACACATTTAAATACAACAACACACATTCAACACCAAATCATTCTTGCAATTTCCTTATTCATTTCCTTTTTCAGTTATCACAATCATACCATAATAGCATTCTCATTCATAGCCCAACATTTATATTACATTTCATTCCAATTTACCTATTTCACCTTCTCACATTTTTGCTTTAACACCACATATTAAATTCACCTTTTACTTTTTGTTACACATAATCATTTTACTTCCATTTCCCACATTCAGTAGTTCGTTTCATAAGCCTTGTCCTTTGTTCACAATTGTTAATACTTGACATTTATACTCATTTAGCATTTAGATTACAAATACACACATTCATCACATGGTTTAGTTTAGCAATCAATACAATCAGTCGACATACTCAGGTATGCCTCAGAGTACTTTAATATAAGTCAACTCCCTAGGGTTCTTCACTTCCTACATTACCAACATTCATAAGGGATTTTACCAAAATTAAATCCATTAAATATTTAAATTAAAACAAAGATACATTCAACTTCCTTAAACCAATTCTATTCCGGTGCTATTTTGCTACCCACAACCCAATTCAACTACTTAACCCAAGTCCTATTATATACCTCAACTATCCCTAACTCAAGGTGTGGAAAAGAGACTCCTCTTACCTGGAAATCCTAGCAATAACGACAGAGTCACGTTTACATCCGCGACTTGCTCCAGGGTCAAGGTCAATATCGTGTTGGATCTAAATAGGAACATGTGTTAAAACTAATTATAATATTAAAAATATATATCAAATAAACTCATTTTTGTCAAAATAATAAATATATATTATTGTACAATAAAAATATATCACTTTTGTCTTAAACATCTCTTTATTTGAAAATATAGGGATACTAAAAATATTGACGGATCGTCAAATAAATTATATAAATGGACAGAGGGAATTGAGAATATTATATACCTAAGAAAGATCTGAGATTCAACGGTTAGATCTTGAGTTATTGCACTGGAGAAGCTGAAAACAAAAACTGGGACGAGGGATTTCCCACCTGCTGCGGAACTCTCTTTCTTTTTCAATTTCTAGTTCTTTCTCTCTTTTGTTTTTTCCATTTCTCTCTCAGACTTACGGGACTATCTAAGGAGGCGGGACTTGGGGTATTAAATAGGTGGCCACGGTACTAGATTTAGATTAGATGGGCCGGTTGGGATGGGTAGTAGTTTTAGGAAAATAAAATATGTATTTTATGTTTTGTTTTTAATTGTGGGTCAATGTGTGTAGGTATTTTGGATTATAGCTAAAAGTTGGATGATACTAAAAATAAAATACGTTTAGGTAAAAGAATATTGTATTTTGAATTACTCAAAACTGAATGAAAAATAATAAAGTTACCAGTCCCTCCGGATAGCTATTGCATAAGAAAATTTATCGAAATTCAAAAGTAAATATATTTTCTCAATCTTGATATTAAACTTGATAATATATAATATTTAAAATTTTGAAGTAGAAGATTATTATATATAACTTAAACCGGTAATATATTAAACCAGTCCAAAAGCTAAACATAAAACAGCCTCCGAACAATATGAAAATTCACAGGGACGCTCAAAATATTAAGTTAAACATATTTTTCTGAAGAACTATTTATAAAAACGCCTCTAAGACTTGTCACATGAGCTCCCTGTCAAAATGTTTATTAAACTAAATAAAAGTACTACTTTATTTTTGGAAAACGTATGATAACAAATTTATACTTATTTTGATTAGAAAACATATTTCAAATATATTGATTAAATCAGAATTTTATTCTGAGACTCAAATATTGAAAACATCATATTAAATCATTTAATTATTTTGCTAGAGGTATCATAAATAACAGGATGTTACAGATAGAAAATCATACATCATGCCACTTGCATTATAAGAGATATAATGTTGAAAAATTGGTGTGCTCATATGTATTTGCATTATTATCTGTCCATGATATACTTGTGTTTGTAATTTAGTCTTTATCAATTATGTATATGTGTATACTTACTCCCCGTGCCTTGTTTAGGTGATGGCCAGATACCTAGCTTGCATCGAGATACGCCTTATCCCTAGTGCTATATGAACGTATGAGGAGCACCATGCCACCTTTGAGGGTGAGGTGGAGATTACTCTCTACCACCCCAACCCTTTGGTGCGAGTGCGACCTCGTCGATTTAGGATCCCATTAGTCTATACTATGCATGTTCCACCCTTTTATACATATAGAGGACCACCCCCGGCTCGACCTATGCGTCGGTTTCATAGTTTTCGTTTCAGAGCTGCCACTCGTTCTCATCCTTCTTCCCATAGAGTTGTCACTGAGGAGACTCCTTCTCCTGGTCCGACTGACTTTGATAGGACTGCTTCTGCAGATCCTAGACCCAGTGGTGGGGTCTCTACACAGTCGGGCGAGGTCGAGGAGGACCCTGTGGAGGACGAGAGCGAGGAGGAGGTGCATGTCGAGCCGACTGTTTCAGCTAGAGGTGGACCCGCTAGTTCATAGGAGCCTGCATAGCGTAGATGTTTTGGATCCTAGACTTGCTCTGAGACTTCTACTTTTGGGTTTTGTCATATCTTGTATATATTTGAGAGGTCTTAGAGTGAGGTTTTATTTCATGCAGCTGGTCTGTATATATTTCACCAAACTTGCTATCTCGACTTTTTACCACTTGCTACTGACTGTACTGATGGGGTTTTATGTTATGACATATATATGTATATGATGTTTTCTTTACCTCAGCAGTGCCCCATAAGTACTATTTTACTTCCGCGAACTCTGATTTCTATTTGAAAAGGATTCGGCAATAAGTTTATGTTTTATATACTCAAATCCAACTCGAGAGACAAATGATATGTTTTAATGAGAATCACAAATAACGTTTTCTATGATTAAGGAAATGTTCTCTCGGAAACCTTTTTCGAACTTAAGATATTACCAAGCCGAATTCAAATAATGGTTCATGTTAAAAAGGGTTTCTAATTAAGCAAGTACTAATTTAAAGAGGAAAAATTTTCTAGTCCAAATTTTGATAGCAAGTATTCAACTATTTGGAAATATTACTTATTTTCAAGATAGAAAAGAGAGCGTCACACCCTTTGGTGGTATCAGAGCATTGGTCCTGTTCCTCATGGCCCCGATGATGCAGCTAAGTATGGTATTCAATGGTAATTGAATATGTTTTGAGTAAGTTAGTAGCATTTATGTTTCAAAGACCTTTTTAGTGACCCAAAGCCCATAGTGCAGGTCTTTCTATGGCAACCAGAAATAGAAATATTACTAACGAAATGTTAGAACGAATCACGACCGTGCTGGAAGGCATGCAGCAGCAGCAGAGACAACAACCATCTCAAGGGCGAGCTGGTAACCCATCTGCTGGCAACATGGCGAATCATGATGCTAAGACTCTGTCGGAGTTCAGAAAATGCAACCCACCAAGGTTTGAGGGAGGATATAAACCTGATGAGGCGAATAAGTGGTTGTATGAGATTAACAAGATTTTCCGAACTCTGGAGTGTTCTGATGAACAGAAGGTGACCTATGCAGTTTACATGCTTCATGGGGAAGCTGAAAATTGGTGGGATCACACTATCCAATTGCTGAATTTTGAAAGGAGAACAATCAACTGGGGAGTATTTATGGAGAAATTTCTTAATAAATATTTTACAGAAGATTTAAGGAGAAAGAAGGAAGTGGAATTCATGCAATTGAAGCAGGGGGATATGAGTGTAGGAGAGTATGCTGCCAGATTTGAGGAGCTGATGAAATACTCTCCCTACTACTTAAATAACCCTGATGAAAGGAGTAAGTGTGTTAAGTTTGAAGGTGGGCTGAGGCTGGAGCTGAAGTCTATCTTCAGTTATCAAAGGATTCAGAGTTTCCCTGCACTTGTGGATATGTGCAGAATGTATGAGGATGACAAGAAACCGGAGTTGATCGGAGGTCAGGTGAAAGGGGTTGGACAGAGTTATGGACCACAAAGGAAGAAGAAGTTTGATCATCGGAGTAATGGATCATATTCTAAGAACAAGGGTAAGGGCAAGGCGGTGATGGATAACAAGAACAGGTCTCGTGACTTATTGCGAGAAGTGTAGGCATTATCATCATGGTCAGTTCTGCTGGTCCACAGGAGGATGTTTCAAGTGTGGAAAGCAAGGTCACTTTGCTCGTGAGTGCAAAGAATTTGCAAAGGGTGAGGCAAAGGGATCTGCTGCCAAGCCTGTGGTGCAAGGAAGAGTATTTACCCTAAGTGGGAAGGAAGCAACCCAAACCCCAAATCTCGTGCAAGGTAACTTTCTGCTTAATAACCAACCTTGCAAAATCATGTTTGATTCTGGAGCTACACATTCTTTTGTTTCTCCTGAATGTGTAAATAGGTTGAATCTTGTTGTTTCTGATTCACCTTGCTATCTTAGTATAGATACCCCTACGGGAATACCGATTTTCACCGCTAAAGTCTGTTTAGGGTGTAATGTAGAAATTTTGGGTCGTCTTTCTAAGGTAGATTTGGTTTGTCTCCCTAAGTTACAATTGGATGTGATCTTGGGTATGGATTGGTTGATGAAGAACCAAGTGATCATCAATTGTGAGGAAAAGACAATTCAATATAGGACCCTTGAACCGGAAGGTTATATGTGTTTATTCTCGGCTTCTGGGGAAGAAGAGTCGATGTCGATAGAGGAGATTCCGGTGGTGAGGGAATTTCCGGAAGTATTTCCTGAAGAGATACCCGGATTACCTCCGAAGCAGGAAATAGAGTTTGGGATTGATTTAGTCCTGGAGCTGGTCCCATCTCTATTGCTCCTTATAGGATGGCACCACCAGAAATGGCAGAAATGAAGAAGCAGATAGAAGAATTGCTGTAGAAACAGATGATCAGGCCAAGCTTTTCGCCTTGGGGAGCTCCATTACTGTTTGTAAAGAAGAAAGATGGGAGTATGAGAATGTGTGTGGATTACAGGCAGTTGAATAAGGTCACTATCAAGAATAAGTATCCTTTGCCAAGGATTGATGACCTTATGGACCAGGTTAGGGGAGCTGCAGTATTTTCCAAGATTGATCTGAGATCGGGCTATCATCAGATCAGGATAAAGGAGGAGGATGTACCTAAGACTGCATTTCGATCTCGATACGGTCATTATGAGTATGTGGTGATGCCGTTCGGATTGACTAATGCACCTTCTATTTTCATGGATTACATGAACCGGATCTTTAGACCATATCTGGATTTGTTTGTTGTAACATCCTACCTTTTTATAATAAAGTTTAATATAAGAAATAGTGAGTCTTATAAAAATTTTGACAGGGTTTCCTTTAAAAATGGATCTTTCCCTTATAATTCAATATACCTGTCAGATTTTCCAGAGATTATTTATTTACATAAAACAGATATTACAACTTCCTCGGTATAAAAGAGTAATCTTTGTACAATAATTAATAATTGGAATTTGAATCAAATATATTGAAATACTCTTTATATAACATAATTAGTTTGCTACATATGATTACAGTTCCTAATGGTTGCATCAACGTGACCCTTAGATCATGTTTAGATATTACACTCCGTCATTGGAGTGTAAAGCTCCCCGGTGGCGGAATATCCAAATTATCTCCATTGTGGGTACCTAAAAATGTCAACTAAAAGGGTGAGACATTTAAACAAAAATTAAAGAAAACACATAATAACAATAATAGAATATAAGTATATACACATCATACCAATATATGATTCCATATAAATAAAGTTTCCATATTATAATCCAAAAATACACAAATGCATATGATGCAATGCAACTCCATAGTACATAATAATCCATATACCATTTTCCATTGGTTTCCATTTATCCATATGCCCATAATTCCATATTTCCATATTTCCATAATTCCTCACATCGCCCTCCACACAATTGGGAAAAATCAACTAGGAGTAAGTGTTCCCCAACCAATGCTTGCACAGTACTTCACGTGACCGTCCTTCGTACAATTTGGGTTGTTTACCCATATTGGCTATAACGGGAACCACTTTGCACTAGTCATGATGTGTATAAGTGACCGATAAAAACTATTATAGTGTGCACAAGACCAATCCCCGACTTATCCAGTACTTCACGTGACTGTCCTTCGTACTGGCTTAGGTCCCCTGGTAGATCAAAGTCCTCTACAATAGTTTTCCGCGATTGTTTCAATAACACAATCTAGTCACTACGACACTCTCGTCCGTCGATTCTATGAACCTTCACGTATCCGTCCTTCAGTCCATAGAATGTTCTCGTATCTTTTCCAATTCCTAATGTCCTTCCTCACTTCTTGATGCACGTGTTTCTACTCATTTTTATATAAATTGAATAGCCAAGCCTTTATATAGTTATATTCCTTTTTAGATATCCTCTAGCTTAGGGTGTTTGTCCATGATAATGCAATAATTACCATTTATAGGCACAATTCCATGATAGTAATAATATCAATCATAGTCTATGCATATCACTCAAATTCATAACATATATTCAATTATCCAAACATAGAACCAAACATAATCAACAACCAATCACTTTAACATAAAACCCTAGTGTAAGAAACCACACATAACTCATGCAAATTACAAAACCAATTATGTATATAGTTATATTTCTATGATTATCACTATATCCTTTCTCTAATTTAAGCCAAATGTCTCCCCCCTTACCTTTTGGAGAGCAAGAACCAAATTGGGGTTTTGATGGAGCATCCCCACCAAGCTCTAATCCATGCCTCTTAGCTTCCTATTCCTTGTTCTTAATCACTTCCTAAGCTCCCTTGCATGATTAGAAGACCCTATGCCACGGATTGCACAGATTGGGGTTTGATAGGGAATTGGGATTTCATAAGAAAGAGGAAGTAATATGTGTTTTTGGAGAGGGAAATTCATGGGGAATTGATTTGGAAGTGATTTGTGGCACTAATTTATGATAACTTTGAGTAATTATGGTGATTGGAAGGATTTAGGGTTGAGAAGGGAAGAGAGCCGTGGAAGAGGAGGGAAGAAATGGTGAAGAATGAATGAAATTCGTGTTTACTGCCTTAAATTTGGTGCTGCAGGGTCGTGGATATCGATGTCCACCCCCTGGATATTGATGTCCAACATCTATATCCCTATGTTGGATATAGATGTCCAATGTTAAAAATGACAGCACCTTCCACACTTCAAATGGTCATAACTTCTTCGTTAACCGTTGGATCTTGCTCAAATTTTGAGACAAGCTTCCTAAGACACTAACCTTAACATCCAACGATGGGTTTTGGGTTTTGAGCTCTAAATATTTAAATCCTAATTTTTCTCCCTATTTAGAAACTTTAACTATTCTCTAGCTATTCTTGGTTCTAATATCTATCACTTGGTTCTTCCTACCATTCTTCACCTCTTAAGTCTACTAATCTCCTAATTAAACTTGGAAATTAAATTAGGGATGTTACAATTCTCCCCCACTTATTGGAATTTCGTCCCCGAAATTTAGTTCAATTCCGTCACATGGAGAATCATCCCAACTAAAAGGTTGCTAAACTATTATACTGGCTGAACTTTGATTCTACTCCCCCACTTAGAATCAGCACACTCTTTTGCATTGGTACGCCACGGACTCTAGCATTCAATAAGGAATACCAATCATGGTTCGCTATGGTGGGTTTCAAAGCGATAAAACTCTAAGGTTTCCAAGGTTTACTCTTTAGACAATTAAACATTTCAAGAGTCTGACCAAAGAGACTCTCAATTGGCCTTAAGTTCTAAGATAATATGCGATTAAACATTTATTGACTGCCGTATCTTGGACGACCCAATCTACTTCTATATTCTACCTACATGGCAGCATTTAAAGGGATCTAATCATAATTAACCTAAGGATACTCTTAAGTCCTAGCAAAACACATATATACATTTTCAAGTAAACAGTTATAACATACATAGCAATCAAAAATCAAATATGCACACCAACTTTTCATATCTACACATAATTGCACATACTAACTTGGGCAATCTCTACTTCCTCCTAACCAAATCCTGATCTACCTGAGTCAATCTAAAATTCAGGCCTATATCTGCACACATTTGACACTAATCAAGTATTCCAGAAATTTGCTCAAAAAGAGTTTTTTTCTTGGAAGATAATAAGGTTTCCATGATTTGTTTACAAACCAAATCAGGAATCACGTAACTGCATTGAAAAACATTTTTGAAAACAAGGATTGATTCAATTTCAAAATGTCATACAAGTTTTTTTTTTTTAAGTAACGTCCCTTTGCATAAAAGAATTATAAAAATAAATTTCCAGATGAGTTGGAGTTTGTTAGATTCAACTGTGGTTCTTCAACCACTTTGTTAAAATATGAAAACAGTAAAAGTTAAACCTTCATCACATTTTCTTTAAAAAAAAAATAGGAAACAAACTCCAAGGAACCTCGAAATTCCAAAGCGACTAAACTTGTACTTGGCCTCAAGGGTTGTGTAAAATTTTCAGACTAAGCGGAACACATTAAGCTTGAATTTTGTCCTACGTTCCCAGCATAAGAAATATTGGAAACTTTCCGTTGTATAAGAAAATGCCACATTTATTTTAAAATGCTAACTTGCTCCAAGAAGTTTGAAATTTCATTTAAAACTTTTGATTCAATCTTTAAAGGCTTGCACACTTTCCCAAATCATTTCAATTATCCCCAAGTCCAAAACTCAGCTTTCCATTGTATTTAAAAACCCGGATTTCCCAATCGACAAAAATTCATGAGCACCACACATAATCTAGGAATTAACACATGCTCCCTAGGCAATCAAACATACTCATTCATCATTTAATTACAAGCATAAACATGCATTACCAAACAATTCCTAGGGTTCGCTTTCTCTATTTGCCTGACCTAATGATGACTATTCATCACTAGTTTAGATTCTAAGGAAATTGAGATAAACATCTAACTCCCAGAAGATAGGATTCTATCTATTAGAATGGCACACATCAGACATTTATTACAACTACGCATTCAAGTAAACAAAATTTTAAACAATCAACTTTTTTTTTTAAATCAATTCAGATGTAAAATTTTAGATTTTGGTAGAAAAATTTGGGGTGGTGATATCGATATCCTCTTGTGCATATCGATAGGCACAATCGATATCTCCTACTTGATATCGATATCCACTATTGAATTTCTGCATACTGATTGGAGTTTTGAAATACCAATTCTATTCCTATGCCATGCTAAAAACTTCGGTAAAAACAATTATCATGTATGGGGTTAAAGTAAAATAAATGCAATCCCCATATTATAAAAGTACTTATACCCTTTATAAATCAATGTGGGGGTCTAGAAAATCAGTTATGCAATTATAGATTCATGAAAACAAGATAACCTATTAGAATACATGTACGCATTCCTCAAGTTATGAAAATCGAAGTGGCATACAAGAAAACATTTACAATAGTATGCCGATGGAATCAAAACTTTTGAAAATTCTTCTCTTGATGGAAAACTTTTGTGTTTTGGATGAAATCTTAATGAAAAACTCAATCATCCGAACAGGTTAATGCTTTACCATCTTAGTATTTTTCCTTTGTGAAAATGACTTGGATGAAACTTTGAAAACACTTTGCAATTCAAGGCATATGTCCTTGAAAAGTGATATCTCCATCTAACTTCGGGAAAGTTTAGATGAAAGAGTATAAACTTACTTAGGATTTGCAAACTCACGGAAAAAGGGAATATGTTCTTAGACTAGAAAAATTTATTTTAGTTCATCCTTAAAAATTAGAACAATCACATTCCCTTTGACTTTGAGCTTGGAAGCTAAGTTTCATTCCAAATTAATTGATGTCGTATGTAAGGGTTCCTATTTAATCGGCACATAACTTCATTAAAACAATGAATTAATTCACCGCCCGATTACTTAGGAATCCTGAAAATTTCATCATACAACATAGCGCTCAATTTGGAAGGATTTCAAATTCTATTCAAAATAATGAAATTCATTTCAAAACATTGAAAGTCATTTGAATTACTATCAAGCCCAAACATCAATTAACTCTCAACATTATACCATTACCCTTAGAAATCAATTGATCTTTTGATAGTAGCACCATTTCATAAGTATGTTTTCAAAATAGTTTTATATTTAAACAAGTTCAACATTCACAACAATAGCAAGCATCAACAAACAACACAATCAATCATCTAGGCAAACACAGTACAATACATAGCACCACACACCTATATGTGTAACAAACATATATCCTAGCTCAATGCCACCACCCCGAGTCTCAAGCATCTAATTGATTAAACCTGAGACTAACACTATGCACTATCCTGGGACTTCTGACTTTCTAGTCTATGCCTGCAATTCTAGCAACTATTATAGCTAACTAATATGCTTCATCTAGCTAGACTCCTATTCCCATACTAAACAACATCTATGACACTTCTGCTGCGCAACTCTGATACAACTTATATACCTTCTAACACCCTTCCTATTCTTATGCCCAGAAAATACCTCTAACAATTATTTCATTAAATTCAAGGACTCAATGATGCCATCTTCCAATTAAATGTAAATCTCGAGGGGCCCTTCTCGATTCTACATTGCATTGAAGAATAGAATCATTTTCGTACTACCTGAATTCCAATCATATAATAGACACTCCTTATCCATTCCAGAGAGAGACTTTAAGAATTTCATTGTAAACAAAAGTTTCACTTTCTTTGTCACATTTAGGAAATGATGCATTCGATTCAAAACTAAAGATTAGTCCTTCCCGTTGGGGTAGCAAGTTCATGCTCTGACCCGTTGGGAGTTTCCACTTTCCCTAGTTTTGATTTCCTGTTCCTTTCTAAACATGACAAAGTCATATTCTAAAAATTAAACTTAACCCACTTTGGATTGGACATGCATTACTAACATTAACTAAAGGATATAAATCCTATCCTTTATCACTAAAGACTCAACAACTTGCCAATCATCTACACACATATTTCTATTGCAATTCTAACCCTTAATTAGCTAATAATTAGTTACTCTCATGTGGAGTAACTCTTTGGAGATATGGAAATCCATACTCCACAGCCGAGGATTGCAACCATTGCTTTGATACCATAATGTAACATCCTACCTTTTTATAATAAAGTTTAATATAAGAAATAGTGAGTCTTATAAAAATTTTGACAGGGTTTCCTTTAAAAATGGATCTTTCCCTTATAATTCAATATACCTGTCAGATTTTCCAGAGATTATTTATTTACATAAAACAGATATTACAACTTCCTCGGTATAAAAGAGTAATCTTTGTACAATAATTAATAATTTGAATTTGAATCAAATATATTGAAATACTCTTTATATAACATAATTAGTTTGCTACATATGATTACAGTTCCTAATGGTTGCATCAACGTGACCCTTAGATCATGTTTAGATATTACACTCCGTCATTGGAGTGTAAAGCTCCCCGGTGGCGGAATATCCAAATTATCTCCATTGTGGGTACCTAAAAATGTCAACTAAGAGGGTGAGACATTTAAACAGAAATTAAAGAAAACACATAATAACAATAATAGAATATAAGTATATACACATCATACCAATATATGATTCCATATAAATAAAGTTTCCATATTATAATCCAAAAATACACAAATGCATATGATGCAATGCAACTCCATAGTACATAATAATCCATATACCATTTTCCATTGGTTTCCATTTATCCATATGCCCATAATTCCATATTTCCATATTTCCATAATTCCTCACATCGCCCTCCACACAATTGGGAAAAATCAACTAGGAGTAAGTGTTCCCCAACCAATGCTTGCACAGTACTTCACGTGACCGTCCTTCGTACAATTTGGGTTGTTTACCCAAATTGGCTATAGCGGGAACCACTTTGCACTAGTCATGATGTGTATAAGTGACCGATAAAAACTATTATAGTGTGCACAGGACCAATCCCCGGCTTATCCAGTACTTCACGTGACCGTCCTTCGTACTGGCTTAGGTCCCCTGGTAGATCAAATTCCTCTACAATAGTTTTCCGCGATTGTTTCAATAACACAATCTAGTCACTACGACACTCTCGTCCGTCGATTCTATGAACCTTCACGTATCCGTCCTTCAGTCCATAGAATGTTCTCGTATCTTTCCCAATTCCTAACGTCCTTCCTCACTTCTTGATGCACGTGTTTCTACTCATTTTTATATAAATTGAGTAGCCAAGCCTTTATATAGTTATATTCCTTTTTAGATATCCTCTAGCTTAGGGTGTTTGTCCATGATAATGCAATAATTACCATTTATAGGCACAATTCCATGATAGTAATAATATCAATCATAGTCTATGCATATCACTCAAATTCATAACATATATTCAATTATCCAAACATAGAACCAAACATAATCAACAACCAATCACTTTAACATAAAACCCTAGTGTAAGAAACCACACATAACTCATGCAAATTACAAAACCAATTATGTATATAGTTATATTTCTATGATTATCACTATATCCTTTCTCTAATTTAAGCCAAATGTCTCCCCCCTTACCTTTTGGAGAGCAAGAACCAAATTGGGGTTTTGATGGAGCATCCCCACCAAGCTCTAATCCATGCCTCTTAGCTTCCTATTCCTTGCTCTTAATCACTTCCTAAGCTCCCTTGCATGATTAGAAGACCCTATGCCACGGATTGCACAGATTGGGGTTTGATAGGGAATTGGGATTTCATAAGAAAGAGGAAGTAATATGTGTTTTTGGAGAGGGAAATTCATGGGGAATTGATTTGGAAGTGATTTGTGGCACTAATTTATGATAACTTTGAGTAATTATGGTGATTGGAAGGATTTAGGGTTGAGAAGGGAAGAGAGCCGTGGAAGAGGAGGGAAGAAATGGTGAAGAATGAATGAAATTCGTGTTTACTGCCTTAAATTTGGTGCTGCAGGGTCGTGGAAATCGATGTCCACCCCCTGGATATCGATGTCCAACATCTATATCCCTATGTTGGATATAGATGTCCAATGTTAAAAATGACAGCACCTTCCACACTTCAAATGGTCATAACTTCTTCGTTAACCGTTGGATCTTGCTCAAATTTTGAGACAAGCTTCCTAAGACAATAACCTTAACATCCAACGGTGGGTTTTGGGGTTTGAGCTCTAAATATTTAAATCCTAATTTTTCTCCCTATTTAGAAACTTTAACTATTCTCTAGCTATTCTTGGTTCTAATATCTATCACTTGGTTCTTCCTACCATTCTTCACCTCTTAAGTCTAATAATCTCCCAATTAAACTTGGAAATTAAATTAGGGATGTTACATTTGTGGTGGTGTTTATTGACGATATTCTGGTCTATTCTAAGAATCCGGAAGAGCATGAAGAGCATATCAGGATTGTGTTGAAAGTCCTGAAGGAGAAGCAATTATATGCCAAACTTACGAAATGTGAGTTTTGGTTGAATGAAGTGAAGTTTTTGGGGCATGTAATCTCTAAAGAAGGAATTGCAGTGGATCCAGCAAAAGTAAGTTCAGTGTTATGCTGGGAACAACCTAAGATTGTGACCGAGGTGAGAAGTTTCTTGGGGTTAGCTGGATACTATCGTCGGTTCATAGAAGGATTTTCCAAGATTGCATTTCCTTTTACTAAGTTGACTCGGAAAGATCAACCGTTTGTGTGGGACGATCGGTGTGAAGTTAGTTTCCGTGAGTTGAAGGAAAGATTAACATCGTCTCCTGTGTTAATCTTACCTGATCCTCATAAAAGTTTTGAAGTGTACTGTGATGCATCTAAGCAAGGACTGGGTTGTGTATTAATGCAAGAAGGAAGGGTAGTGGCTTATGCATCGCGACAATTGAAGAATCATGAGGTGAATTACCCGACACACGATTTAGAATTGGTTGCGATCGTGTTTGCCTTAAAGATATGGAGACATCATCTCTATGGCACTACATTCCAAGTATTTAGTGACCATAAGAGTTTGAAATATCTGTTCGACCAGAAAGAGTTGAACATGAGGCAAAGAAGATGGATGGAGTTTTTGAAGGATTATGACTTTAAACTCCACTATCATCCGAGTAAAGCGAATGTGGTTGCAAATGCTTTGAGTCGGAAAGCAATCCACATAAGTGCAATGATGGTTAAGGAAGCAGCTTTGATTGAGGAATTCAGAGACTTGAGCTTGTTGACACAAGTGAAGCCATCAAGCATCAAGTTGGGGATGTTGCAGATCACAAATGAGTTCTTGGAAAGAATTCGGGAGTTGCAACGAACAGACGAAGAATTAATGGAAAAGATGAGACTAGGTTCAGAAGGAAAGGAACCTGATTTCAAGATTGGAACAGATGGAATCCTTCGTTTCAGGACAAGGATCTGTATACCAAGAGATCAGGAAGTTAGAAGATTGATTCTTGACGAAGCCCATAAGAGTCGGATGAGTATGCATCCCGGATCAACCAAAATGTATCAGGATTTGAAGAAGATGTTTTGGTGGTTTGGACTGAAAAAGGATGTTGCAGAATATGTGGCGGCGTGCTTGATTTGCAAAAAAGCGAAAGTAGAACATCAGAAACCAGGAGGACAGTTGCAACCTTTGAGGATTCCCCAGTGGAAGTGGGATAGCATCTCAATGGATTTTGTGTCTGGTTTGCCAAGGACAGCAGCAAATCATGATGCCATCTGGGTAGTCGTGGATAGGTTAACCAAGTCGGCGCATTTTATCCCGATAAATATGCGCTACCCTTTGAACAAGCTTACCCAGATCTATATCAAAGAGGTAGTTCGTCTTCACGGAGTGCCTTCAAGTATTGTGTCAGACCGAGATTCCAGATTTTCGTCGCAGTTCTGGAAAAGTTTGCATGAGGCAATGGGAACAAGATTGAAATTGAGCTCTGCGTATCATCCACAGACTGATGGTCAGACGGAGAGAACGATTCAGTATTTGGAAGATGTGTTGAGGGCTTGTGCACTTGAAGAACAAGGAAGTTGGGATCAAGTGTTACCCCTTGCAGAATTCACATACAACAACAGCTATCATGCGAGCATTGGAATGGCACCGTTCGAGGCGTTGTATGGAAGGAAATGTCAAACCCCGCTATGTTGGTTCCAAGTGGGGGAGAATTTGATGGTTGGACCGGAAATGATACAGCAGACATCTGAGAAGATTAAGATGGTTCAGGCAAAGATGAAAGCGGCTCAGAGTCGGGAGAAGAGTTATGCGGATAAGAGGAGAAAACCATTAGAGTTTTCAGAGGGTGATCATGTGTTCCTTCGGGTAGTTCCGATGAAAGGAATCAGTAGAGCTTTGAGAACCCGAAAGCTTTCGCCTAAGTGTATAGGTCCATACCAAATCCTTAAGAGAGTGGGTCCTGTTGCTTATCAATTGGCTTTACCACCCTCTTTATCTAATTTGCACAACGTCTTTCACGTTTCGCAATTAAAGAAGTACGTGCATGACCCATCAGTTATTCTAAAACTCCAACCTGATGACCTAACTCTGAAGGAAAACCTGACCTTTGAGATAAGACCGGTTCAGATAGAAGATCGTGAAGTTAAGCAGATCAGGGGAAAGGAAATACCTTTGGTGAAGGTGGTATGGGAAAATGCAGACGTGTCTGAGGCAACATGGGAATTAGAGGAGAAGATGCGTCAAGAGTATCCGGAGTTATTTATGTAAGATAGAATTTCGGGGACGAAATTCCTTTTAAGTGGGGGAGTAGTGTAACACCCCTAATTTTCGTCTCCCGAATAATAGGAAATTAATAATAAAAGTTTTATTATTAATTTATAGATATTTTCCAAGTTTATGTTTTGTATTTAATTGGCCTAAAATATAAAAATAAGTGGAAATATTTTTATATGGCAAATAAATGCAAAATATAAGGATATTGCATTTTGGTCCCTGAATGAGGACTTAAAGGTAATATTGAAAAGGTTCTTGGAGGGAAAGATTTAAAAATATTAATTTTTAAATTTTGAACTAATCTAACCGGTTAGTAATGCCCTGTAACCGGTTAGACGATGAACCCAGAAACTGGGTTAGTGGATTTTGATGAGTAATCACTTGATTAATCCCGAATTCGCCACGATTACAGCTTGAATCTAGTAGAAAACCACGCGTCAACCTGCATGTTAGTTCAATTTGTTTATAAATAGTTGAATTCTGAAGAATTGGGGGTTGGTTATGCTGAATTGTGTTGAAGAAGGGCAATTAGGGTTCCAAATTCGTGCTAAGCAATTCGTCTCCTTCTTTGAGAGTTGAGAGCGGAACACACCTTTCTGGAAAGCTTGAATCAAGGGCTTTTCAGTGATATACACCTTGTGAGTTGAGTGTTCGTGTGGGTGGAGGAATCAAGCTTGGAAGCTAAGAGTGGGAAACTGAGTCTTGTTTTCTTCCTGTTCTGGAAGCTGAATTTCAGCTTTGATTTTGGTAAGTACAGTCCACCATTGAGCCTCAAATCTCTTTGATTCTCTAGTGCATGTTACCTATATTGAGTCCTAATTGTTTTCCCCAATTTCTTTGGCCAATTGCTATGTCAAATCTTCTGGTCTTTGGACCCTGTTGATAAAAATCGTGGCTGAGAGCAGAACTGTGGATTTGTGGGAATCTGTGGATTGATCTTCAAGTTCAGTGGTAATACTCATCAAAGTCGACTTAGAGGTATGGGAGAAGTCTACCTTATACTAGATTTAGACTAAAAATCAAGTATTTAGGATTTGAGTTAACAAAACTCAAAAAGGGCATTATGTGTGAAAAAACACAAAGGCTTGGAGGCCAAATTTTAGTTCAATGTTGCTTTGAGCAACTTTGTGTTGATGCATGCAATGGATAATGATACTGGAATTTGCATTTAAATGCTTATTTTAAGTTTTGTTGTGTTGAATTGTGGTTATATTGATTTTTATGCAATTTGATGCAAGAAGCTTAATGCATGCACATTGAATCTGTTTCTGTGATGAAATATATTTGTTTAAGGTATAAGAACCCTGACAAATGATGAAATTTGGTTAGATTTGAGAAATGGAAAGAATGATATGTCAAAACTCTTTTTTTAATGGACTGACTGCATAATCTAACCGGTTATTCGATTTTGTAACCGGTTAGACACTGCAAAATTTCAAAAGAAAATCAGTTTATAAAACAGTCCTGAAGTTTCACTAGTTTTACTCAAATCTATACTTTAATTTCATTGGAAATAATCTGCAAAGGAGTTGATAACACTGGCTTGGTTCGGATTTAAGGGTGAGGGTTATTACCTTAATTTAAGGAGATAATTTCAAGAGGAAATTATGCTATTTTGGAAACAAAATGTGATTTGGACTTTTGAATGATGAAAACAGTGGTTTTTGAGGTATAAAACAATGTTAAACCTGGTTATGGATTGGGTAGAGAATTCAAGAAAAAGGGTTTTCTGAATTACAATGGTAAACGGTTCAGGTTTGTAATTCTAACCGGTTAGCCTGAAACCGTAACCGGTTAGTACCTGAATCTGAAAAATAAAAAGTTAGGTTTTTGAATACCATTGGTTATGTTTTTCCCAATCTAAGTTTAAGGGCATGTTTTGAGATAATTCAAAGGAGAATTTTATGCCAAAAATTATGCCTCAAATAAATCATTCAAAAGGAGAAATTGGAATATTTCCAAATCATATTAATTAATGCAAAGATAAAACCAACCCTGATAATTGTGCATCCATATAGAATGGAAGTTTGGTTGGTAGGAACGTTTATCATATTCTGGGAATATGAGGAGGGTACTCCGGGAGTACCAAATTATAACCTACTTGATGACACATTATAGATATGTGGCCAGTGTCCGGGACCTGGTTTTTATGCGTTCTAGGAACGTATGCGTTATGGGAACGTGGTGCACACTCCGGGAGTGATGCTTATTATCCAAGTATGGTTCGGCATTATGTTCTGCGAACAAATGTCGGTGTTCCGGGAATACAAGGGTGCATTGGATGGACGTCCAAGATGGACTTTAGAGGCCTCAGTTGTGGATAGAAAATCATACATCATGCCACCTGCATTATAAGAGATATAATGTTGAAAAATTGGTGTGCTCATATGTATTTGCATTATTATCTGTTCATGATACACTTGTGTTTGTAATTTAGTCTTTATCAATTATGTATATGTGTATACTTACTCCCTGTGCCCTGTTTAGGTGATGGCCAGATACCTAGCTTGCATCGAGATACGCCCTATCCCTAGTGGTATATGGACGTATGAGGAGCACCATGCCACCTTTGAGGGTGAGGTGGAGATTACTCTCTACCACCCCAACCCTCTGGTGCGAGTGCGACCTCGTCGATTTAGGATCCCATTAGTCTATACTATGCATGTTCCACCCTTTTATACATATAGAGGACAACCCCCGGCTCGACCTATGCGTCGGTTTCATAGTTTTCGTTTCAGAGCTGCCACTCGTTCTCATCCTTCTTCCCATAGAGTTGTCACTGAGGAGACTCCTTCTCCTGGTCCGACTGACTTTGATAGGACTGCTTCTGCAGATCCTAGACCCAGTGATGGGGTCTCTACACAGTCGGGAGAGGTCGAGGAGGACCCTGTGGAGGATGAGAGCGAGGAGGAGGTGCATGTCGAGCCGACTGTTTCAGCTAGAGGTGGACCCGCTGGTTCATAGGAGCCTGCATAGCGTAGATGTTTTGGATCCTAGATCCTAGGGATAGAGCTGTGGAGGATCTGAGGAGCTGCTGAGGACACGGATGACTTGCTCTGAGACTTCTACTTTTGGGTTTTGTCATATCTTGTATATATTTGAGAGGTCTTAGAGTGAGGTTTTATTTCATGCAGCTGGTCTGTATATGTTTCACCAAACTTGCTATCTCGACTTTTTACCACTTGCTACTGACTGTACTGATGGGGTTTTATGTTATGACATATATATGTATATGATGTTTTCTTTACCTCAACAGTGCCCCATAAGTACTATTTTACTTCCGCGAACTCTGATTTCTATTTGAAAAGGATTCGGCAATAAGTTTATGTTTTATATACTCAAATCCAACTCGAGAGACAAATGATATGTTTTAATGAGAATCACAAATAACGTTTTCTATGATTAAGGAAATGTTCTCTCGGAAGCCTTTTTCGAACTTAAGATATTACCAAGCCGAATTCAAATAATGGTTCATGTTAAAAAGGGTTTCTAATTGAGCAAGTACTAATTTAAAAAGGAAAAATTTTCTACTCCATATTTTGATAGCAAGTATTCAACTATTTGGAAATATTACTTATTTTCAAGATAGAAAAGAGAGCGTCACACCGAACGGCATCACTACGTACTCTTAGTGGACATTATTTATTGTAGGATTCTCATGTTTTGATGCTAACAATCTCTCTCCAAGCAACAACATTGGCAACAAGCAAGCTACACCACATGAAGATTAGAATTAGGATTTTTATTAATTCTATTTCAATGTAATCTTTATTTTTTATGCAATGCATCTCATTGGTGTGGGTAGCTTAGGTGATTTTAAGAATATTTAAATAATGTTTGATTAAGAGTGAAGATACTTTAAATCTTGATTAAATAGCTCTATTAAAAGTTTTGTGAAAATCCTTTTAGAAAAACCTTGTTTTTATTCAGATTCTGATCAGTTTACTCGAGTAATGAGTATTGGGTCACTCGAGTAATTTATGTCATGACAGGTTAATCGAGTAATGGTTTACACATCACTCGAGTAACTTAATCTGACATGTTTTAATCGAGTGAAGTTATATGGTTTACTCGAGTAATTCAATCAGTGTTTGGAAAATTTTAAAAGGACTTAATTTTCTCTTTCACAAGTGATACATATTCATTCTTACATTTTTCTATACACTTTCAAAAGCAATTCAAGAGCTATTTTACTTCTTTCAAGAGCTATCAAGATTCAACAAAGAACTTTTCATTCTTCACTCTATTTCTCTCATTGTTCAAATATTCTTGAGATCATAATTTTTGTTCTTAGTGGTTGTTGAAGATTTGCAATTTGTGATTGCATCATTGAAGTTTCAACACAATTGAAGAATCTCACAAGGAAGACTTTGAGGATCAAATCAAAGCAAGAAAAGAGGATTGGTTGGAAGCATCTTCAATCAATTTGCAAGGAAATCTAGAATTCTCAAAAGGGGTAGATTAGATCAAAGTGTTTGGTACACACTTTGAGTTGGGTTTTAAGAAAGGAGAACTAAGAATCTAGTTGCATCTTAAAACATTGTAAAATCTACATTTGAAGATTTCTAGTGAAGAATCTCTCTTGATTCAAGAGGGGACTGGAGTAGCTTTCAAGTGGGTGAAAGTGAACCAGGATAAATCCTTGTGTCTCTTTTATTTTCATTCCTTGTATTGCATTAATTCATTAACAATTGCATTTTTAGGTTAGAATTGGGGTTTTATTAATTCTACTCAATTGATCTAAAATTGCATGTTAATATTACTTGAAATTGTTCATATTAATCATTCATAATTTGTTGAATCATCATAGCATTGTTATTCTTGAAGAACTCCATTGAAAACTGAGTTTTAATTGAATTTTACCCAGTTTACTCGAGTAAAGTTCTTGTCACTCGAGTAATCTGCTTTCAGTTTATGAACAATACTCGATTAGGTTTTCTGTTACTCGAGTGATTTAAAAATAGCTTTCGTATTACTCGAGTGATTTGCTGAATACTCGAGTGAAATTATTTTTGCTTGCGTATTACTCGAGTGAAGTCTTGAGTTACTCGAGTAATCTGACTTGAATTTTTAAGAAAACTTATTTTCATAAAACCATTCTCTTAGGTGGACGAAAAATCTGTAATAAGGCTTCAATATTCTATTCACCCCCCCACTAGACTATATTGAGTCGCTTGTTGGTTTCCAACAAGTGGTATCAGAGCTCGGACGAAAAATCCGAGCCTTAAAAAGCTTTTTCGAAAAGATCCTTTTACTTGGAAACAATGGGCTCAATTTCAAATCCTTTTGGTGGTGAAGGAACTTCCATTAATCGTCCTCCACTATTCAATGGTGAGGGTTACGCTTATTGGAAGGTCCGCATGAAAATTTTTATTCAAGCCATAGATATGGAAATTTGGAACGCCATAGAGAATGGACCTTTTGTTCCTCAAACGAAAGTAAATGATGTTGTTTCGATCAAACCACAATCGAGTTGGGACAATGATGATAAGAAGAAAGTTGCATTTGATTTAAAAGCTAAAAATATCATCACGTCCGCTCTTTCTTATGATGAGTTCTTTTGAGTATCTCAATGTGTTGATGCTAAAAAAATGTGGGACACATTACAAGTCACACATGAGGGCACTTCGGAGGTTAGAAGGGCTAGGCTAAATACACTCATGCATGAATATGAACTCTTTCGTATGCTACCTAATGAAAACATAGGTGACATGCAAAAGCGGTTCACTCATATCATAAATCATCTTTCTGCACTTGGAAAAGTTATTACTAATGGTGAAGTTGTTAATAAGATTTTGAGATGTCTTAGCAGGGAATGACAACCTAAGGTGACGGCCATTATGGAAGCTAGAGACATGGATCAAATTGACTTAGCAACTCTATTCGGAAAGCTTCAAGAGCATGAAATGGAGCTTGGACGGTTATCCATGAATGAAGATGCCGATAGAAAGAAAAAGGGGATTGCTCTTAAATCAACTTCAAAATCTCTTAAGGCACAAGAGGAAAACTCTCAAGTGGATGACTCAGACTCCGATATAGATGATGAGACCCTTGGCTTGCTAGTTAAAAAGCTTGGTAGGTTCTTTAAGAGAAAGGGAAACTTTAATAAGAATAGACAAAGAGATTCTAAGGACTCTCAACCAAGAAATAAGACTAACAAGGATCACATCAAGTGTCATGGGTGTGGAAAGCTTGGTCACTATCGATCAAAATGCCCAACTCATTCTAAGAAGTCGAAAGGTGACAACTCTAAGTTCAACTCATCTAAAGGAAAAAGGGCTTACATAGTATGGGATGAAGAGGAGAGTCAATCTACATCTAGCTCATCGGATGATGAAGAACTTGCAAATCTATGTTTGATGATGAAGCTTGATGAAGAGGAATCTTCGAGCATTAAATCAAGTGAGAACGTCAATGAGGTAGATTATCTTTCCGATGCTAGCTCTAGTTCTAATTCTCCTTCATTCAATGAATTGTACAATGTGTATGTAGAGATGCATAAAGAGTTGAAGAAACTAGCTAAAATAAATGTTGAAAGAAAGAATTTCATAATGAAGCAACATGAAAAGATAATTGAACTTCAAAAAGATTTAGAAGAACTTAAGCTTCAAAATGAAACTCTTGAACTCATTTATGCAAACTCTACATGCAATTGTGAATTGAAATCAAATGAGACTCCATCTTGTGAAAATTGCAAGTCTTTGGAAAAAGAAGTTTTTAATTTGAATGATCAACTTGCAAGGCTCATGAAAGGAGATACTTCATTAGATCATTTGCTTTCAACTCAAAGGAACAATAGCAATAGATCCGGTCTTGGCTATACCAAACCTAAGAAATGCAATTATCGCAAAGTTGGTGGATTTTCAAAGAATAAGATTTCTAAAAACCCAACTTGCCATTATTGTGGGATCTTTGGGCATACCACGAATAAATGTAATATAAAGAAATTTGGTATACCAAGCGGAGAATATATTTGGATTGTTAAGGGGACTTCTCCCCATGCTAACAACAAAGGACCCAAGGCCACTTGGGTACCTAAGTCAACCAAATGATATCTTTCTTGTAGGTGTGTCTTCGAACCAAAGAGCGCAAATGGTACTTGGATAGTGGTTGTTCGAGACACATGACGGGAGACAAAACGCACTTCATGGAACTTACTCCGAAAAGTGGTGGATTTGTGACATACGGCGACAACAACAAGGGCAAAATTCTAGGAGTCGGGAAGATCGGTAACGTATCTAACCTTGTCATAGAAAATGTCCTATACGTAGAAGGCTTAGAACACAACTTGCTTAGTATAAGCCAACTATGCGATATGGGCAATTATGTGACTTTTACTCCAAAATTATGCTTCATTAAGTCTTCTATAGATGATAGTGTTAAGTTTGTTGGTCGTCGCTCTAATAACACTCACTTAATTGATTTGGATGAGATAACTTCACTATTTTCAAAATGTTTCAAATCTTTTGATGATGAAATTCGTCTTTGGCATAGACGAATTGCTCATGTGAATGTGAATCAATTAAACAAACTTTTGCGAAAAGATTTAGTGATTGGTTTGCCTAAACTAAACTTTAAGCTTGATGGCATTTGTGACTCTTGCCAAAAGTGCAAGCAAGTTAAAAGTTCTTTTAAACCTAAAAATGTGATAAGCACAACAAAGCCTTTGGAGCTAATCCATATGGATTTGTTTGGCCCTTCACAAATTAAAAGTTTAGGTGGCAATTACTATGGATTTGTTTTAGTAGACGATTTTATTAGATTCACATGGACTTTATTTTTATCCGCAAAAAGTGAAGTTTATAAATGTTTTAAAAAATTTGCCAAACTCATCCAAAATCAACTAAGTTTGAAAATTGTGTCTATTAGAAGTGACCACGGAGGTGAGTTTGAAAACACTAGGATTGATGCGTTTTGTGATAAGTTTGGTATTGAACATCAATTTTCGGCCCCTAGGACTCCGGAGCAAAACGGAGTTGTAGAAAGGAAAAATAGAATATTAGTGGAACTTGCTCGTACTATGTTGAAAGAATCAAATGTTCCTAAATATTTTTGGGCCGATGCAGTAAACACTGCTTGTTATGTGCTTAATAGGGTTCTTATTCGTCCGCATTTAAATAAAACACCTTATGAACTTTTAAAAGGGCGAAAGCCAAATATTTCACATTTTCATGTTTTTGGGTGTAAGGTGTTTGTTTTAAATAACGGAAAGGAACCGGTCGGCAGGTTTGACTCCAAAGCCGACGAAGGCATATTCATAGGTTATTCAACTCATAGCAAAGCATATAGAGTCTACAATAAAAGAACATTAACCGTTGAGGAATCCGTGCATGTTGTATTTGATGAATCTTCGAAAGGAGATTGTGTTGTTTCTTGTGATGATGATAATATAGGTACATTTTTGGATCATGAGAAGTCAACACCACAACAAATGGAAGAGAATCAAATTGAAGATGGAGAGGTGCAAGCACAAGATAAAGACTTAGCACAAGAGATTAAATCTCAATTACCAATAGCTTGGAAATCAAACAAAAATCATCCGATTTCTAACATCTTAGGTGACATTGCGAAGGGAGTGGTAACCCGACGCACTTTAAATAATTTTTGTTATTATGTTGCCTTTGTATCTCAAATAGAACCTAAGAGTATCAAAGTGGCTGTTCAAGATGATCATTGGATTATGGCCATGCAAGAAGAATTAAATCAATTTGAAAGAAACCAAGTTTGGGAGCTTGTGCCAAAATCCGATGATCGTCCTGTAATTGGTACTCGGTGGATCTATAGGAATAAGTTAGATGAATCGGGTATTATTGTTAGGAATAAAGCTAGGTTGGTAGCACAAGGTTATAGTCAAGAAGAAGGAATCGATTACGATGAGACATATGCTCCCGTTGCTAGACTAGAAGCTATTCGTATTCTTCTCGCTTTTGCTTCAATAATGAATTTTAAATTGTATCAAATGGATGTTAAGAGCGCCTTTCTTAACGGATACATTCAAGAGGAAGTTTACGTGTCACAACCTCCCGGATTCGAGAGATTTGAGCATCCGGACTACGTTTTCAAACTAAAAAAGGCTTTGTACGGTTTGAAACAAGCTCCTAGAGCTTGGTACGACCGACTAAGCAATTTTTTATTACAAAAAGGTTTTAAACGAGGCACTGTTGACACTACACTTTTTATTGAACGTTCCGGTAAGGATATTTTATTGGTTCAAATATATGTTGACGATATTATATTTGGTGCTACTAACGATAACTTGTGTAAGAAGTTTTCAGACTTGATGCAAAGCGAATTCGAGATGTCGATGATGGGAGAGCTTACATTCTTTCTTCGCCTTCAAATAAAGCAGCTTAATGATGGCATTTATATTCATCAGAGTAAATATTGTAGAGAGCTTCTCAAACGTTTTGGGATGGATTCGTGCAAATCCGCTTCTACACCAATGAGCGTTGCATGCTACCTAGATCAAGATGAGGCTGGAAAAGCGGTAGAGGTAACGAAGTATCGTGGTATTATTGGTAGTTTGTTATACTTAACTGCATCTAGGCCTGACATCATGTTTAGTGTATGTATGTGTGCACGTTTTCAAGCAAAACCGAAAGAGTCGCATCTAACTGCTGTCAAAAGAATAATGAAATACTTAAAGGGTACAACAAATACTGGACTTTATTATCCTAGGGATGCTTTTCTAAAACTTATAGGTTATTCGGACTCTGACTTTGCCGGTTTTAAAGTTGAGCGAAAAAGTACAAGCGGAACATGCCATTTAATTGGTAATTCACTTGTATCGTGGTTTTCCAAAAAGCAAAACTGTGTTGCTTTATCAACCGCGGAGGCCGAATACATAGCTGCAGGTAGTTGTTGTGCACAAATTTTATGGATGAAACAACAATTATCTGACTTTGGATTAAATTTGACAAAAATCCCTATAAAGTGTGATAACACTTCGACAATTAATTTGACTAAAAATCCAGTATTACACTCAAGGACAAAGCATATTGAAATTAGGCATCATTTTTTGAGAGATCATGTTCAAAAAGGTGATTGTGTTATTGAGTTTGTTCAAACTTCAGATCAATTAGCTGATATCTTTACAAAACCATTACCAAGGGACACATTTTATAAGATTCGAAGAGAACTTGGTATTTTTAATGAATCAACTATTAGCTAATTGTATTTGATGCTTTTCGAAATCACCTTCAAGCCTATTTCAATGTGATTTGTATTTTGAGTTGTTGTATCTTATTAAAGTGTTTCTTATTTTTTTGTGATATGTAGTTATATGTGTATGTTTTCTATAATATGTTAATTGCTTTATTTGTATGTGTGTTACTTGCTAAATGCTAAGTGTTTCTATGTGGTTGTGCATGAAAAATGTTTTTGCATGAAAAATTTGAAATTTTTAAAATTCTGGACAGTTCACTCGAGTAACAGATATTTCACTCGAGTAATTTTAAAATCTCTTTCGTATTACTCGAGTAATTCTGTCTATCACTCGATTAATTTTAAAATGACTTTCGTATTACTCGATTAGTTCATCCATCACTCGAGTGAAAATTTTTTTTACTTTCGGCATACTCGAGTAACATTTTCTTTTCACTCGATTACTGCTCGAATCACTCGAGTGACGCATGAACATTACTCGAGTAACTTACGTGATTTTAAAAAACTGAACTGTTGCAAACTGCATCATTTTCTCGTCACTTTCTCTCTCTTGTTCGTATTTCTCTCTTCTCTCTCATATGGTTCTTCATCAAATCATCATTTTAGAACTTGATGTTGATTTCTGTTTCATGTTTCATATGCATATTTCTAACTATGTTATGTTTATGTTTTTGTTTCATGTTTATGACTCTGTTGCTACTACGTTTTAGGACCTTGTGTATGGTCTAGTTTGGTTAGTTTCGTTTGATTATTTGCTATGGTTGATGTCTTTTTGCTTTACACTATGATTTGCTGCATAGTATGATACTCTGATATTATGGATTATGGTGCTATATTCGTTGTGCGTTTATATTCGTTGTGGCACTATTGTGGTTTATTTTGGTATTGTCTTTATTGTTATATTATTTTTATACCATTGTGAACTACTTACCTTCCACTTTTGGCAAAGGACTTTTCTCACAATTCTTATCTTTTTAATGATGCCAAAAGGGGGAGAATATTTTGTTGACGTTGTTCTTGTAGGTTAAGTTTTATTATATTTTTCCTAGGTGTTTTACATTTAGGGGGAGTATGTTAAAACTTAGTGCTTAATTGAAAAGGAGGTTTGTCATCATCAAAAAGGGGGAGTTTGTAGGATTCTCATGTTTTGATGCTAACAATCTCTCTCCAAGCAACAACATTGGCAACAAGCAAGCTACACCACATGAAGATTAGAATTAGGATTTTTATTAATTCTATTTCAATGTAATCTTTATTTTTTATGCAATGCATCTCATTGGTGTGGGTAGCTTAGGTGATTTTAAGAATATTTAAATAATGTTTGATTAAGAGTGAAGATACTTTAAATCTTGATTAAATAGCTGTATTAAAAGTTTTGTGAAAATCCTTTTAGAAAAACCTTGTTTTTATTCAGATTCTGATCAGTTTACTCGAGTAATGAGTATTGGGTCACTCGAGTAATTTATGTCATGACAGGTTAATCGAGTAATGGTTTACACATCACTCGAGTAACTTAATCTGACATGTTTTAATCGAGTGAAGTTATATGGTTTACTCGAGTAATTCAATCAGTGTTTGGAAAATTTTAAAAGGACTTAATTTTCTCTTTCACAAGTGATACATATTCATTCTTACATTTTTCTATACACTTTCAAAAGCAATTCAAGAGCTATTTTACTTCTTTCAAGAGCTATCAAGATTCAACAAAGAACTTTTCATTCTTCACTCTATTTCTCTCATTGTTCAAATATTCTTGAGATCATAATTTTTGTTCTTAGTGGTTGTTGAAGATTTGCAATTTGTGATTGCATCATTGAAGTTTCAACACAAGTGAAGAATCTCACAAGGAAGACTTTGAGGATCAAATCAAAGCAAGAAAAGAGGATTGGTTGGAAGCATCTTCAATCAATTTGCAAGGAAATCTAGAATTCTCAAAAGGGGTAGATTAGATCAAAGTGTTTGGTACACACTTTGAGTTGGGTTTTAAGATAGGAGAACTAAGAATCTAGTTGCATCTTAAAACATTGTAAAATCTACATTTGAAGATTTCTAGTGAAGAATCTCTCTTGATTCAAGAGGGGACTGGAGTAGCTTTCAAGTGGGTGAAAGTGAACCAGGATAAATCCTTGTGTCTCTTTTATTTTCATTCCTTGTATTGCATTAATTCATTAACAATTGCATTTTTAGGTTAGAATTGGGGTTTTATTAATTCTACTCAATTGATCTAAAATTGCATGTTAATATTACTTGAAATTGTTCATATTAATCATTCATAATTTGTTGAATCATCATAGCATTGTTATTCTTGAAGAACTCCATTGAAAACTGAGTTTTAATTGAATTTTACCCAGTTTACTCGAGTAATCTGCTTTCAGTTTATGAACAATACTCGAGTAGGTTTTCTGTTACTTGAGTGATTTAAAAATAGCTTTCGTATTACTCGAGTGATTTGCTGAATACTCGAGTGAAATTATTTTTGCTTGCGTATTACTCGAGTGAAGTCTTGAGTTACTCGAGTAATCTGACTTGAATTTTTAAGAAAACTTATTTTCATAAAACCATTCTCTTAGGTGGACGAAAAATCTGTAATAAGGCTTCAATATTCTATTCACCCCCCCACTAGACTATATTGAGTCGCTTGTTGGTTTCCAACATTTATATGGCACTAAGTTTGAAGTCTTCAGTGATCATAAGAGTCTTCCTTATCTCTTTGATCAAAAAGACTTGAATATGAGACAGAGGAGATGGATGGAGTTCTTGAAAGATTATGACTTCTATCTTCAGTACCATCCAGGCAAAGCTAATGTTGTGGCTGATGCACTAAGCCGCAAGACTTTACATGTTAGCAATTTGATGGTCAAAGAAATGCAGCTGATACAGGAATTCAGTGATCTCAATCTGAACATGCAAGTGAAAGAGAAGAGCATTGTTTTGGAGATGTTGCAAGTTACCAATGAGTTGATGGGTTTTATCAAAGAAAGGCAGGCCGACGATGAAGAACTTCAAAAGTTGCTAGAAGGAGCAGCGGGTAAAGAAGAGCCCGATTTCATAAAGGGTTCAGATGGTATCATCCGGTTTAGAGGCCGAATATGCATTCCCATGGATTTTGAGGTTCGAAGAGACATACTAGTGGAAGCTCATTGGACAAAAATGAGTTTTCATCCAGGTATAACAAAAATGTATCAGGATTTAAAGAAACTCTATTGGTGGCCAAAGTTGAAAACAGATGTGGCGGACCATGTATCTCATTGCTTGACTTGCCAGAAAGTGAAGATCGAGCACCAGAAACTAGATGGTCCGTTGCGATCACTTGATATTCCTGAATGGAAATGGGATAGTATTTGTAACATCCTACTTTTTTAATTCCATTATAAATTATTAAATATTGAAAATTTTAGAAAAAATTTTGGCGGAGTTTGCTTTAAAAAAATGGATCTTTCCCCTTTTAACAAGGAGATTTAACAAATTAGGGTTTGTAAATTAGGCAAGAAAAATATTACCTCTATGAGACGGAGATCGAGTGAGAGAGACGAAGATCGTAGACTCGTAGAGGGAGAGAGACGAAGATCGAGTGCGAAGATCGAGTGAGAGAGATGAAGATGGAGACTTCAAGTGAGAGAATCAGAGAAACTTCGAGTGTATTGTGAATGTATTTGGACAACTGAACCAGACCAAATATCCAAATTACTACATTTGGTTTTATCCGGTCCATTTAAAATTGGTTCAGTTCAGTTTTTATAAAATAAAACCGGTTTTTTTAAGTTAGTTCAGTTCAGTTTCGGAACCGAACCCGTTTTTTTGACCACCCCTAATGGTAGCAATGTACATGATGGATCTTCGATTATACTTGGAGGTAAACCCAAAAACATGAAAGCTTATTGTGATTCAACTTTGCCTACTACTTATTTTTTCTAGTAACTGTATGTTCTTATTGTCCTTTCAATGGTTAGACTTTTGATGATTTGATTACAAATAAAGGATTAATTCTTCTTTCCCTAGATACATATCCAAGGTTTTGATTCCAAGGATCCCTTGTCCATACCTTTTAAATAATGAAGTATGTGTGAATGATCGAGGCCGTACCCGATCAAAATAAAAGGTGTTTATTCTGTAGTACTAGGAAGGTGATCCTAGGTCGTTTCCCAGCGAATATCGGTCTAGGCAAAGTATCAAACACGTAGTGTGCAGTAAAATTGGGGGGTTTTTGTGTGTGACAAATGTGAAGAACAAAACATAAACAGAATATAAAAACTAAGAAAATCAGAAACAAAAGCGGGCAAACCCCTTTGGCTACGTACACTACTCAATCCTAGCTCACTAAAGATCGATTCCTCTCCTCTCCTCTGTCCAACTCGCGATAACCAAATACTAAGCGAAAATTCAGTTATCACTCCAAACCCTAACTTCTAATTAAGCATCAGAAACCAGAATTGGAGTTTTTACGAGTTAATACAAATTAAGCATTTATATTCATGTATTATCTCTACGAAATGGAATTAAGCAAACCACTACACATCGATAAACATGAAAACAAAGAAGAGAAAACGAAATTGCATTAATAACAAGAGCTCAAGAGTAGATAATACAATACCCAAGGGATTAACCCTTGAAGTCTAGCCTTCCATGGCCATAAATGAAGAAAAACGAGTAGAAATGGGGAAGAACAAAACCCTAGCAGCCACCACCACTTGGGAGAGCCAAGAGAGAAGTTCTAACCTAGAGAGAGAGTGAGAAATCTGAAATGGGAGTGTGTTCTTGGGGGTTACACGAATTTCCCCTCTTTAGTTATGAAAATGGGCCTAAAACATGGGCCCAAGTCCTAAGAAACACTATTCTGAAAATTACAATTAAAAAGGGACCTAAATGCAAATTACAATCTTCACTTCAATGCTTCAATCTTCATTTCCAAACTTCCCAAAGTGTCCTTGTGCCAAATATTACCTGAAAATAGAAATAGAATTAATTAGGCTAAATAATCCCAAATTAAACAATATTCGGAATATTAGTCCAATAAACTCAAAATCACTAAATCAAGCTAATCAATGTCAAATGGGCAACAAGTATCAATAATAGGAGTAAAATAATGCAAGGAATAATGGGAAATAAAATGCTCATCAGTGAATTTTTTGCCAAGTCAATTTTTGTCATCTCAAACTTATAATGTTTGTCGTCCTACATTCCCTTTTAGCAGTGTTGATGATCAATAATTTATATGTACCTTTTTTTTCTTTGAATATGTATCCGCATACTAAGTATCGTTGATTGAACATCTTGAGCCATTAAAAACATACGTCTGTATAAAAATGCTTCATTCCGTTTAAGATTTCAAATGAGCCTTGATAAATGCTTCATTGCTAATTCCTTGTTTTTTCATGCTCTTCTTTAATTTGAGATTTGTAGCTTTTTGTGATATGTTTTATTCGATTTCTGGATTATTAATTTGGTGTTATTGTTTCCTTTTCTTTTGTTTATTGTTATATTGATTTTGTTGTTATTCTCTTTAATTTCCTCTTTCTTTGTTATGTCCATACACTGTTTGTGTTTAAGCACACCATAAGCATGACCTCTGTTCATGAAGTAGAATGCGAAAAATGACACACTCAAAGCAATTTAGAAGATTAGAGAGTTTTTATATAGAAATCAGATAATTTTTAAGGGAGTAATATGTCAGATTAGTCCCTGACTTTGTAAAAGTCGGTCAAGTTAGTCCCTGACTTTATCGAAATAGCAATTTAGTCCCCGAGATTTAATTTTAATTCACATATGTCCCTATCTTTATTCCATTTTAAAGCTAATATATCCCTGCGATAATGACGGCAAAGACTAACTTGATCGACGTTCTCCTATCTAAATTGCTGTTTCGATAAAGTCAGAGACTAACTTGACCGACGCTTACAAAGTCAGGGACTAATCTGACATATTACTCATTTTTAAGGAGAGACAAAAAAAAGGTGGATTTGGGTCCCTTGCATGGGAATTCTAAATTTATGCTGATACATGCTTTTTCTACAATTATTTTTTTTAGATAATCAACTTTTTTTTTTATCTTATTAGTATATAGAGAATTGAAGAGGTTTCTTTATCTGGTTCCCATTGTGTAACTTATCAAGAGTCTTTTGTTTTAACTGATTTTGATTCGATTCTATTTTCACTTTGCGTGCAAACACATTCTTTTCGACCTTCTCCAAACTTGAATTCAGCTTTACTTATTATTATTATTATTATTATTATTATAATTATTTATTTGTTTACATTGGATAAGGTGGTCCTGTTTCCATTATTTTCATTCATAGGGTGATCTCAACTTCTGTGGCGTAAAAAAACATCCCAATTTTGATGAGGTTTTCATGTAGCAAAGCTTGCTAAATCAAATTGATGCATCTGTTACGTCAATAAACAAAAGAATACTTAATCAAATTGGCTCCAATTGAAGTTTTTTAATTTTTTTTAATTTATGTTCCTACAATATTAGAAGATGTGCTTATGGATTTGTTGTATTTTTGCTTCTATTGAACTTATCTAAATTTTTTAAGTTTTTATCTCATTGGTATTTTAGCTTTATTTTGAAATGTGTTCGGGTTTGTTTTTCTCTATATTTTGTTTGCACTGATGCTTTGGCAACCATTGATTTGCATGTTTATTTCATTTCTATCAATGTAGTGAATTAAGCAAAACATATTCTGTTTTTTTGTGTGTTTGTTTTCATTTATTTAGTGGTTTTTCTTTTGCTAGTTTATGTGGATATTGGATATGTGTCATCTCCATCACCTGCTTTATCACTTTAAATATATTGGTGAATCCTAGCTGTGCATCTGTTTCATTTGTGAAAGTCTCACGATCCTATGAATTCTATGCTCTTTTGCTTCCTTTTTGGTTTTTTGAGGACATCCGTTTGTTTGTTTTTGTGATTTGGTGAATTTTCATTTTAAATTTCTTTGGCATTATTTGCATTACAGGTTAGAAAACTAATGTCTGTCTATGTCTCTGACTTCTGAGAAGAAGACTTCAATTTGAGTCTACATTGAACAGCATCGAGGGCAGAGCAAATGGCAGAAACGATAATGAATGGTGGCGGTTATGACGGATGGCAGCGGCGATAATGAACAATTAGGAACCAACATGGAATGAAAAAGGAGAGGAAGAAGGAAGTGAAAGGGAGAGAAATAAATAGGGTCCTGAGAAAGTTTGTTTGGAGAAGAATGAAAAAAATGAAAAGTAGGAGTTGGAGACAGACCAAAACTCATTTTGGTTTCTAAAGTTTTACAAAATTCCCTTAACATATTCACATAAATGCCCCTAATCCCCATGTACGTTACCTATATGTTAAGTGGGACACCCCCTATAAAAAACTTTTTTCAACAAAAGCACCATGGTTAACCACTACTTAGGAAAATGCCTTTAAGAATGCTACAAAATTGACACACAATTACATAAGTGCCACTAAAAAGGTAAAAAATAGTTTTAAAATAAATAAAAAGTAGGTAAAATCTGACGTGGAAATGAATAGTAGTTTGGAAAATCTCATAATGTTAGTGTTGTGGATGGATACGTTGGTAACAATTGTAACAACATAATCCAAAAAGAAAGAAATAAGAAAAGAAAAACTCCAACAAGTCTCCATTTTGTAGTAAAAAGTCTTTCATATATATATATATATATATTCAATTAGGTGATTAATCATTTTTATTGCCAACATTTTCAGATTTGCTAATACACTTTGTTCACTAAAGAGTCATCATCAACAAGTAATAAAAGAGAACTAACCATTTCCTTGGCGCTTATAAAGACATCCATTTGCTTCCATGTTAGATTATATGTACAACATAATCATGCATTCATAATAGAAGTGTAGGGTTAACCAATAATAAATCCTACCGCTACAGGATAAGCATGAGCTCTCTAGTACAGGATAAGGGTGAATAACTCATCCTTCTTATCCTCTAAGAGCCACGTCAGCCCTACTGGGCCGAACAGGCCCATAAGGCACCACAACACAACTTCCCCTATAAGTATCGCCATGCTATAGGGGCTAAGGTATGTTCTCTCATCCCTACTCTCAAGAACTACGTGTGGCTTGATCCCCTTATCACTGGGGGTACGTAGGACCGGGGTCACCCTCGTCAGCTGCAACAACCCCAAACACACATCGTGGTGGATCTACTTCTTAGATCCACCACATTGGTGCCGTCTGTGGGAACGATAAACTTCGATTCCCATCCAGAATTCAAAAAAAAAAAAAAAAAAGAGGGGGCAACGTGTTGCTGTTAACGGTGCCGTCCCGTCACGGTGTGGTTCACGATATCGTTCATGGTGCTGTCACGGTGTTTCTCACGGTGCCATTCACCATGGAAGAACCACGACGTTGCAGCGGCTGTTCACGGTGCCATCCCGTCACGGTGTGGTTCACGATATCGTTCACGGTGCTGTCACGGTGTTTCTCACGGTGTCGTTCGCCATGGAAGAACCACGACGTAGCAGCGGCTGTTCTCACCTCCTCGTGGTGCGGTGGTGCTGTTCCCACCCTCGTGGTGCTGCACCTCGGTGGCGCTGTTCACGCGGGGCCCGATTGTGGCATCGGTGATGAGCGATTCGCGCTGCTCCATCTCTATTCCCAGAATAGAGGTTTGAATCAGCATCTGCTTCTGATCGCCGCTGCGACATTTTGTTCGCACCGCCGCTGCTGTCCTCGACGAACCGTGGGTAACCCACCATCGGCATCTGCTCCTCCATTCGGTCTCCGTGGTCTTTCAATCGCGACCATGGCGGCAAAAGCCCTCAGCCACTCCAAGATCTCCGCCACTCCGATTCGATACCGGCGACCACCGACACCGTCACCATCAAGAAACTACAACCTGCTACTCTGCCTTGGCTGCGATGCAGTTGCAACCGGGTCAAAGAGAAGGAACCGTAGGGTTTCACAATTAGAAGGAAGTTGGGCCATGAGCCCACTAAAATTAAAAAGAACAATTCAATACCTACTCCTAAATCAGGGAAGTTATCTTTTCTATTAAAATTTATCATTTATATTCTTATATTAGTAACATTGTGTTATCCCAATTTACATCATGGCTACAGGAATTTAAGTCAAGTATACTAATATTTGGCTCATGCCATTTATAATTAGCACAACAAATTTATCTTAAAATTTTGCTAATTATTTTAATTTCATGTTGTTTCTTATTTATTATTTAATGGTTATAAATTGTCAATCTTGAACGACAATAACTAATTAATTATTATTTTCATACACACATGCGAGGTATACGTATGATAGCCCAAGCCAGTGAGTAAACGGTCTAGATGGCCCAACCTATAAGGGCTTATTTGATACGGGCTAAACAGGCCCAAATTAATTTGAAGAAAATGAAGGTAAGGCCTCAATGCTCAATAAAAGCTCATTTGAAAAGGATTGATAGAAGACTTCAAACCGACGATCCTCACCTCACTAAATCAGGGAAGGAATTCTCGTTCCCATATTATTTTTCTATTTACTTGGCATTCTATGTGTTTACTTTGCACACATGTTGATATTAACTCAACTGACGCAACATTTCTGACATGTGCTTTTAATACTTAGCTTCTTATAAATCCTTTACATGTCGCTTATTATTTGATATATATATATATATCGCACATCCTCATTTTTCATGAATCAATGCTTTCATCATTTGATTTGTGGTCATTAAATACTCTGGCATATTTATAAATGTCCTTCAATTACAGTTATTGAGCATAATATACCTGAAATTATGCGTCTTTTCATGGGCAATCCTGTCTATTTGCACGATATTTAACTATTGTCTTTTCAGTCACAATATTATTACGTGTGATATTACTAAATCATACTACCTCTATACCGATATTATACATCGTATCTTTGCCAATAATTGTCATTATTGTTGATTGATTGCTATAAATTGTCAATTTAACGGCGATTACCAATTATTAATTTTGTTTACATATGCGAGGTACGAGTATGATAGCCCACTTCTCTAAAAGGCCCATTTCGAGTAGTGACCTTTTTGGACAAAGCCCATTCCGAGCTTCAGACCGCCAAAAGATGTCCTCAAAATTAATTAGTGCTAAACTGCTCAGTCACTATTGGCGTCTAATATTAGTGTCTTCAACGTGCCAAAGCCTGCCACATCCTCGCACCCTCTGCCATGACACCCTTGCCTCTCACGGTTACTTACAGCCAAAAGACATCCTTGTTAACATCCCTCCTCGGGATCCAGCGTTGCTCACACAAGTGCTACACAGTGATTCGCCCATAATGGCGTACAGGGGTTTTGGAAGAAAAAGGGTGAGGAATACCGGCTAACCACACATTCTAGTGATAGAAGAAGAAAGGCCTCAATGCCAAAAGGATGTCGGGCATATCAACATTATTCAGAAATAGTCTAACCACGAAGACTAACAGGGAAGGATCTTTCTTATTACCCCATTAATATTATTTCAATTTCATGGTTTAATTGTCATATTCATTATTATTGAATCACTCACCACATGACATGTGTTATCTTAGATAATAATCGTAATTAACAGTGAACTAATTCATACTTCGCTAATTAATGTCATTACATATCATCTATTACTTGATATTCTAATCGTTGTATTTATACATCATAAAAAGGTACAAACATAACGATCGGATCTGCCGAGCATGATGACCTATGATTAATTCGAGTCCGAGTATGACGACCCAACTTAATTCAAGTCCTTCACACCGGTTGCCGATCAAACTTTTCCTTGGTTTGCGCACCATCGCGACCTTGCCTATTTGGTAGAATGGTCTGCAGTGCCAAAACCCAGTGATCTAATTCGAATCCCAGCATCTCCGAGGAACCACACAATGCTGATTCCACACCCACAATTCGCAAATATACAACCTTCGCTCGACGTTCGCCTACACAGATCTAGATCCGACTGTCTCTCAAAGAGGCTTGGATGAACACGATCTAATTGGCGGAAAACAACACACACCTTAAAGGACCTCTTAACTCGGCACAAGCCTCTTCAGGCCTTATCTGAGTAAGGGGGTTGGTTATGCAATGGAGTAAAAGTTTGCTCCAGCTTTGTTAATATGATGATCTACCAGCTTGCCTTCTCTACCTGTTCTTGCTTCCTCGGCTTCATTCTTCCCCTTCTCGGAATCCTCGGCCGCTTCATCAGCTCGATAAACTTTCGATGACTTCCACTCGAGTGACCTTATTCGACCATGAAGCTTACTGCTCGGCGGGTAGAATGGACTCCGACTCTACAAAATAATCCGAGAAGAACTGTAAAGCCCTGAGCAGCAGATGCTCCGGCAATATTTGGGGGCTTTCGCACCACATCTTTAGAACCTCCCACCGAGCTTTCAGACCTATACCGAGTCTGAGGCCCACTTTGATCCCGAGCGTTTCACAGACCTTATGAACTCAACACAAGCCTTTTCAGGCTTTACCGAGTAGGGGACTAGTATGTTATGAGGCATATACATAGTTGACATTGACCGACCTTGATACTGGTATTATATGATGCATAAGTTACTCGAGATCAAATGTCGTGCCAAAGAGGACCACCACGTCCCAGGAGGCACCAAATTGATCATTTACCGTCCTTATTAAGGACATACGTTAAACTCACTCCGGATCATGTTCTTACGCACTTGCCCACGATCTCGGTTAGCCGGCCAGATCGGCGAGGCTACAAGTGGAAACGAGGATTGCGACCCGATAGCTTGGCTTAGCCTCTCGGCTCATATATGGCTCAATACATCGCGGATCGAGGAATACACCTCGGCTAAGGTTGTCATTCCGACAGCAATCCCTTGTAAACGTTACGGTCCAATTGGTGATAATCTTGGCCCACCTCGAACTCAAATAACAGTTTGAGTCGTGCTAGCATACATTGGTACAAGCCTTTCAACTTTCACCATGGCAAGCGCATAAAAGGATGACTCCTTAAAAATGACGTGACTTTTAAAACAATAGTCCAATTCGACTTTGACTACACTCATAACTTCATCACCCTCATCTCGGAGCATCCCCAAATCCATTCTGGAACTCCCCCCGCGGGAACTCGGTTCGAGATGTACCTCACCGAGCTTGTACTCGGTTCGAGATGAGCCTCACCGAGCCTGTGGCGGCTCCCCCCGCGGGAACTCGGTTCGAGATGAGCCTCACCGAGCCTGTGGCGGATCCCCCCGCGGGAACTCGGTTCGAGATGTACCTCACCGAGCTTGTACTCGGTTCGAGATGAGCCTCACCGAGCCTGTGGCGGCTCCCCCCGCAGGAACTCGGTTCGAGATGAGCCTCACCGAGCCTGTGGCGGATCCCCCTGCGGGAACTCGGTTCGAGATGTACCTCACCAAGCTTGTACTCGGTTCGAGATGAGCCTCACCGAGCCTGTGGCGGATCCCCCCGCGGGAACTCGGTTCGAGATGTACCTCACCGAGCTTGTACTCGGTTTGAGATGAGCCTCACCGAGCCTGTGGCGGTTCCCCCCACGGGAACTCGGTTCGAGATGTTCCTCACCGAGCTTGTACTCGGTTCGAGATGAGCCTCACCGAGTCATCGAGCCTATGGCGACTCCCCCCACGGGAACTCGGTTCGAGATGTTCCTCACCGAGCTTGTACTCAGTTCGAGATGAGCCTCACCGAGTCATCGAGCCTGTGGCGGATCCCCCCGCGGGAACTCGGTTAGAGATGTACCTCACCGAGCTTGTACTCGGTTCGAGATGAGCCTCACCGAGCTTGCACTCGGTTCGAGATGAGCCTCACCGAGCTTGTACTCGGTTCGAGATGTTCCTCAGCGAGCTTGTACTCGGTTCGAGATGTTCCTCACCAAGCTTGCCTCACCAAGCTTGTACTCGGTTCGAGAGGAGCCTCACCGAGCTTGTGGCGGATCCCCCCGCGGGAACTCGGTTCGAGATCGGGATACTCGTTCAATTTCATCATCCGAGCACAAAAGAGCACTATCAACCATCCGCAACACTCTTCCGAGTGGAAGACCACGCCTGCAAACAATTTTTTAATGTTACCACCAACTCTCAGAAGCTCAGCACAGGCTCTTCGAGCCTATACGAGCTTGGGGGGCTTGTAGGGTTAACCAATAATAAATCCTACCTCTACAGGATAAGCATGAGCTATCTAGTACAGGATAAGGGTGAATAAATCATCCTTCTTATCCTCTAAGAGCCACGTCAGCCCTACTGGGCCGAACAGGCCCATAAGGCACCACAACACAACTTCCCCTATAAGTATCGCCATGCTATAGGGGCTAAGGTATGTTCTCTCATCCCTACTGTCAAGAACTACGTGTGGCTTGATCCCCTTATCACTGGGGGTACGTAGGACCGGGGTCACCCTCGTCAGCTGCAACAACCCCAAACATACATCGTGGTGGATCTACTTCTCAGATCCACCACAAGAAGTACAAATGAATATGACAATTTATATTCATTAATTATAACAATTATTATCATTATATTTTTCCTTACACAAAGCATTATTCATAGTCAATTAAATATACTCCTTTCCAAATGTAGATGAAGAGCCTGGGGAGTGACTAGAGTGTGTTGATTTTGGTGGACTATTGCTTTTGGAAAACCCCTGCCCATATCCGCACAGCCCAAAGAAGCAAAATATCCCAAGGGGGAATCTATGTCCACATCTGCCACAGTTAAAAACGCTCACATTTGTATTCATGCATAGACCTTTACAACATTGCCAATTGAATGGGCATCTAATCCCACAAAACCCACAATTGTTCTTGTCAAAAGTCACATTCACACAACGGTTTCTGCAACACAAGTACCTCAGTGGGAATTTTCTTATGTTGCATAACCAAGCTCTGCCATGGCACCCTAAATGTCTTCCTTTCACAACTTTCTTCAGCCATTTTGATGATGAGACACTAGTGCCATTTTGGTGTAATGTGATTGGTATTGAATTTCCCTCTATTTGGACCAAGATCAATAATGCCACAATTACTAGAGCTTGTACTTGAATACTCATCATTAAAAATGTATCAAAATGGCTTGGATTCTAAAAGCAATAGGTATATTATATATAGCAAGTTGTCAACAACCCTTTAATTTTCTTAACAATCAAGAAGGAGTGGTGGGGATGCTCATGTTTTTCTTCCTCATATTGATCTCTGCCTTTTGCTAGAAAAAATGATGTCCTTGGCTTTTCAACATATGCATTATGATTAGTGTGGGTTCTCATGTTAATTAATCGTTAAAATAGAGTAGCGTTCTTTAGAAATTTAGGTTGAGTTTCCTGATAACTTTGCGTGATTCTCATAATCTATTGGAACTTGAGGCATCACGTTGGATGGATGCCAGTTCACATGAAAAAGGAAAGGCTTTTCTATTTTTTTTTGGTAAGCTTTCCAACTTTGAAAGTTGAAACATATTGTAAGTAATTTGCCAATAACGATAGACCATGCATGTTTATGGTGTACCTATCCAAAAAGTTGATAAGGTGAATTTTTAAAAAGAAATATTTTCTTAAATTAAAGTTACAATGATAAGTAAACGGTAAAACATCTCATTTGATCAATAAGTTAAATATTTATCTTACATTGCTTTCTTAACTTTATCTTGTCTCAAATTAATCATTCAAGTTCATTTCCGTTTTTTGTCATTAGTCCTATTTCATCCGTCTTTATTTATAAGCCACATTTTATAAGGTTTTTTTCCCTAAAAATAAGTCATTTTTTAATATTTAAGCAATATTAAATAAAGTATACCAAACATACCCCTATTGTTTCCACCCTGTATTTTATTAATCTCTTCATATTCGAATAAACCATTTTACTTTTTTTTATGGCTACATCAATATAGTGGTATCATTGCAACTTTGACATATTTTTTTTGATAATTTTGAGAGTAATAGATACATGTAACTATGTTTCTTAATATATATATATATATATATGAATTAGTTAGAAATGCCTTATAAATAAAAACGGACGAAGTATTATAGGGGAATATTTCGTAGTTAATTTTAAAGAAATATTCTAATGGCATTTACTTAAAATTGATGATAGAACTAACGAAGTAATAAAATAAACTTAAGGGATCAATTTAAGACCAAAAAAATAGTTAAAAGACCTAAATGAGACAAAGAATTAACTTGACATACCAAATAAGAAGTTTTGCCAAAATAATAAATTATGGAGATCATGGTAATATCCGATCCAAGCAAGATTACATAACTTAGACATGCATTTTATAACAAAAATCTCGAAAACCGCATACTACGATCTATTATTGAGAATTGAACGAAAAATGCATTAAAATATTTTCTTGACTATGACTAATTTGTTATACAAACCTTTAAAGAATGTTCTTTATAACTTTTCAAAGTATAATAATCCATATTGACATTTTTTGGGTCCTAGACGAAATAAAAATTGGGGACGTAATTTACTTTTTAAAAAAATGGTAACTGTAACATCCTTACTAGTTAAGCATAATTTATTTAATTAATTCATTTGTTTACAAGAAATTTTGTAGAAAATGCTTGGGCAAAATTCATAATTTTACAAAAAGATCTTTTTATTTATTATTACTTTTCATCAAGAGTACATCGGCTTTGGAGTTCAGTTCATATAGCCCAACACTTTTCCAAAATCTTTGCCCTGAGAACACATGATTTACACATATATATAAAAGTTTTAAAAATAGTGCTACGGCCTCAGAGCATTGTGTATCTTGACATATTTCACACTCCGTTTGTAACATCCCTAATTTTAATCCCTAGTATAATTATAAGTTTTAATGAATTAAATATTTGTTTATGGAAATCAATCATTTAGTTGTTGGGTATTTCATAAAAATACATTATGTTAATTACGAAAGAGTATCTAATTATATTTAAAGTTAATTCTTTTAAAGAAAAATTATCATATTAAAATAATGCTAAACGTTTTAAATACTTTACCTAACTTTTATATATTCAACAATGAGTTATGTTTAGCATTTTTAAATATTTGACTCTAGGACATTCTTAAAAATATATTTACTTAATTGATTTGATGACTGAATTCTATTTTTAGATACTCTTAAAAATAAAATTGATTTCTATTTACTATAATTACTAAATAAATAAATAAAAGTATTTGGTTTAAAAAAAAAAGAAAGAAGTTGTGCGTGTGTGCTTTGGGTGTGAGGGCAAAAGCCCTAAGTCCTTCTCCCTGGTTTTCCAGCCGCCACACCCCTCCTCTGTTCTTCTTTGGTTTTGACCTCCCATGGCTATATCTTCCTCTCTCTGCTCCGGTTTCTCTATCTCTCTTTCTCTTCCTCCGTTCTGCTCTCTCTCTCTCACGCATCTCCCTCTCTCCGCCCCAGTCTCTCGTCTCTCTCTTCCTTGCCCTCTCGGCCGCCACCCTTAGTTCTCGTTGCCATCGCCATCCAAGACCAGTGCTGTCGTCTCTCCCTCTCTTCTTCAAGTTGCGACTTGCCCTCCTCCACTCGCGAATCCGTTGCTCGCGGCTGCCATGGAGGTTGCTGCCGCTGCTGTTGCCATGGAGTCACGACCCACCACCACCTCTTCCAACCGCGAACCGAACCGCCACCAGAGGAGCCACCGCCGCACGTGATTTGCCGCCATAGTCGCTGCCAAGGACGGGATCCGTCTCCTTTAGAGCTCAAAGGTCGTTCCCTCTCTTTCCCCGGTTTAGATCCGTGTCGTTCTCATCACCGACGCCGGTCGGGGATGCCAGGGCTGTGAAGGTGTGAAGCTGTGAACCGAACCGGCATTCGAAACCATATTTGAGGGTATATCGTTAATACCTTTTTAATTGCTCTATGTTGTGTTTTAATTTTAATACTAATACTAGTTTTAGTGTTATCAGTAATAATTATAAAGTGTTAAATTGTTTTAGAATGTTGTTTTGGAAGAATAAATGGTATTGTAGTTTAATACTGAATTTTTAAATTATATTGACATTGATAATGATTTTAATTGGTTACTTTAATTTGTAATAACATCGAATTAAACGTATGTCAAATGAATTGTTTGAAGAGTATTTTAGTTAAACGTGTTGAGTTACTAAGTAAGTGAGATGTTGTTTAGCTTGGTGGACTTGTCCCTAGGCTGAACAATACATCAGTTAATTAGGAACCGGGTATATTCGACATACGTTAATCCGAGTTTAGACCTATCTTGAACTTTAATTATAAATTGAAGGAGAGTGTAGCTAATTGGATTTGGAAAGGTGATTTGCTTATTTTGGATAAAAACCACTCTCTTTTTAATTCAGAATTTATGGTTTTAAGTAGCTAAGGGTATGTGATTTCAATCCATTACGATACTTTTGATGGTTTCGAAAGTTAAGCGTATTTTTCCAAAGAAGCTATACCATTTTTAATGAAAAGGGTAGGATCTTGATTTTAAATTTCATTTAATCTTGGTCAGCTTATTGCGTATAACGGAAAACTATGTTTTTATAATGTTTTCAATCAACTTTTAAGTAATCGTCTTATGATCGCGCTTGATTGGTCCCTAGTGCGATTTTTTGATTATTATTTAATTTATAGAATATGATTAGACGGAGAAGGAGCTTTAGAACCTGTCACCACGCTTAAGAATTGGACTTGGATACTTTAGGACACTATCATGCGAAAAGGAGTATGTTTCTGGGAAAGGCCAGGTAAGGAGTGAGTATTACCTTATTCTAGGGATAAGTTTCTAGTATGTATATAGTGCTTGCTAAGAGTTTGTTGTCAGTTTTGGGATTTTGTGCATTAGATACTTATTAAAGTTGACAATTAACACTTAGAAATTAAGACAATAAATCAATGAAATATTTTGGAATGTGAATTTACTGGTGATGATATTATGTGTTAAATGTGCATACTTGTGAATTTGGGTATATTTGTGAATATTCTGTGTTAAATGTGCATACTTGTGAATTTATGTATACTCGAGATTAAGGGTACATTTGTGAATATGTGTATATGTGGTTTGTTGTTGAAAATGCTGTGAAAAATGTGAAAGTCAATGATAATTAATGGAGGAGAAAAACGTAATTAATTGAATAAATAATTGGATTGAGAGAAGTATTTAATGAAGAATAAGATATTTTTATGTGTGGAATCCGACTGCGATGTGGCGCGAATCGGATAGTCCACAACCAGAGTAATTTACATGTTTATGTGTGGAATCCGACTGCGATGTGGCGCGAATCGGATAGTCCACGAAAAAGATTAAGTATTATTCTCTTGCGGGCGGTTGCGAGTGTACGCGAGCCGGGGCCGATTGCGATGTGCGCGAATCGGTTAGTATGCGAAGAGGATAGTTTCACGAGAAGATGAAATGTGTGGAATCCGACTGCGATGTGGCGCGAATCAGATAGTCCACGAACAAAGGAATAGTTTCACAAGATATTTAATGAAAATGAAAAGACACTCAAAAGAAAGTAAAATGTATATAAAAGACAGCTTAAGGTAAGGTTGAAATGACATGATAAAATATGTGAATGTTTATTGAATGAAAATGGTTCTATTATGCATGTGAGAATGATATGGCTTGGTTATATGAATATATGTATTATTTGTGCTAGATGTGCTTGGCTTAGTTAGGTATTATATCACATGAGAAACTGTTATTCCTATTTTATGTGTAATGCTCACCTCCTTACCATTTTTCCAGGTACAGAGATTGAGCTTACACGATTGCTGGCCGAGCAGGTGCACACTCCACTCCAGTGGAGTGCAAGTTAGTTAGAGGGAAATATAGACTACTTGGTTATATATAATTTATTTTAATTCTGGTGATGTGTTGTGTGATGTAGCACTGATTTTGGATTATGTTATTCATAGCCCTGCTGGCTCTGATTGATATAAATGAATATGTTTTTCAGGTTACAGGAAAAATATAATTTTTGGAAAAGTCCAGAAAACAAAGGAAACTCCGTCGGTTTGACGGGAGAATTTTATAAATTAAAAAGGAAATTTTCAATTCACTATTTTAATAATGGGTAGTTAAGGAGGGTAGAAAAGTGTAGGTGTTACACCGTCGGGTGGAGTGTGTTGGTCCTCTGCCTGGGGAAGCTCATAGTCGCCTTCAACATCAAAAAAATTAACAGAGAGTGAGTAATAACTCGTAGCTCAAGTAATAGTTTCTAAAAATACAGCATAAGAAAAACTCAGACAAATATAGAAAACAATCCAATCAAGAGAAATCTCAAAATTATTTTATTTGAATTATTAAGTCTTAAGTTATTAAGTTATCTTCTTAATGTTTAAAGTTTTAGTTTTATTTAATTATTTTATCAGTAATTAGCTTCTAAATATTCGAGCAAGTCTTTTGGTTTAACATGTATTTTAATTTAATAAGTCTTTTAATTTAACACCAGTCAAGTGGCTGGCGTAGGTCGGGTTCTGGCTAACTCATTAGCAACCCTTCCGTAATTGGCACCAGGCTAACACATCTGGTGCAGCACCAGGCTAACACATATGGTACTAACATAATATCCCGTACCAAGCCGTGGAGCTATGACACGGTCGGGTCCCGGCTAACTCATCGGCAACCCACTTCGGGTTCTGGCTAACTCATCAGCAACCCTAGGCCCTGGCTAACACATCAGCAGCCCATGAATATTCTGGGTTCTGGCTAACTCATCAGCAACCCAGTAAATCGAGGTCCTAGCTAACTCATCAGCAACCTCTTTATTGGGTTCCGGCTAACTCATCGGCAACCCATATCATATATCCCATGCCGGCTGGGTTTATATATATATGTATATATATATATATATATTTCAATATCTCATTATTCAATTTTTTTGTGTATTAATTTCTCTGCAGCATTATTGCTTAAAATTTTCAACATTAGCATTATACCAGAATGACAGTTCATTATTTTATTTCTTTATTTTAGCGTGATTTTCCCCATCCATTTACTTTATTCAAACAGAAAATTCCCAATAATATGGCACATAGTTCTACAAGTAAATTCCCAGGTAAGTGGAGGAGTCACAACTGGTCTCACTTAATACCCACTTGCCTTAGAGCTCTTATTGCCCTTGGTGACAGAATTCACTTGTTACTAGGTGCACAAATTATTTAAGATTTTCCATAAGAATATTTCAAATTTTGGGCAACATTCCGGCTTATAAATATTTATTTTTCCATATTTTTAATTATTTAATTCGGTAGAGTAACGACTTATATTTTTGCATTTTCCATATAGGCAGTTGAGCAAATGACAGCTTAAATTTTAGATGTATAAAATTTTGGCAAAATAATAGCTTATAAACTAATATTTATTGTTTTGGTAAAAATTCGGCAGAGTAACAACTTATAAATTAATAATTTCAAATAAAAAGTTGGGTAGAATAACAGCTTAAATTTTAATATTTTCAATAAAAAGTTGGGCAAAATGTCGGCTTATATTTTAATATTTATCATATTTTTAGCGTAAAAATTTGGACAGAATAACGGCTTATAAATTAACAATTTCCAAATTTAAAAACGGGCAGAATAACAACATAATAACAATAAATAGAAAAAGAATAATTTAAACTATACTGCTAAGCCTTCCCTATGCATGTAATAGAAACTAAACCTAAGCCAAGGCATTACTCCTTTCTTACCTGGTAACAAATGACTCTGGCAGGATCCCAACTAGTCTTCGAACTTTGCTCCTAACGCCTTAAGATTTTATTTTTATATTAAGATTTAAAAGTAGTATTTTAGGGTTGAAAATTTGGGCAGAGTTTTGACTGGATTTTTGATCGAAAGGGACAGGGAAGAGAGAATTAAGAAATGAAATGTGTGTGTTTGCTTGTGCTTAACGTGTATGTGTTGGTGAGTAATGAGTACTCCACCCCTATTTATAGATGTGGGGTGAAGCTTTGGGGAGGGTTTGGAACCTCCCCCAAAGTCGGTGCAAATATCTTCTTTTTTTTTACTTGGGCCTTTGGCCCATTATCTAATTTTTTTATTTATTTATTTTGGTTTGGGCTTTAGGCCTAATTTACCTAAAAATTTGGAATTAACACTTTTGATAATTCCTAACCCTTTTTAACATCTATTTATTCATCTTAGGCTTCTAACGGTTCCTTTAACGTATTAATTAGGTTTCTAATTTAATCTTTCTAACACTTTAAAATTTTTTTTAGGATGTTACAATTCTCCCCTACTTAAAAGAATTTCGTCCCCGAAATTCAAGTACCTTCAAAAAGATGGGGATGAGACTTCTTCATTTTACTTTCCAGTTCCCAAGTAGCTTCTTCTATGTGGTCTCTCCTCCATATTACCTTCACAAGAGGAATTTCTTTGTCTCGGAGCTTTTTGATCCTTCGATCTCCTATTCTAACGGGTTGTACCTCGAAGGCAAGATTTTCTCGTAGTGGTACATTATCAACCATTATTGCGTGTGACGGATCGTGGATGTATTTCCGCAACTGCGACACGTGAAATACATCATGAAGATTGGATAAGTGAGGAGGTAAGGCAATTTGATAGGCTACTGGTCCAATTCTTTTTAGAATTTGGTATGGACCAATGAACTTTGGGTTTAACTTCTTAGGTTTCAAAACTCGTCCAACTCCTGTGGTCGATACTACTCGCAAGAAGACGTGTTCTCCTTCGGTGAACTCCAGGGGGCGTCTTCGTTTTTCAGCATAGCTCTTCTGCCTATCCTGTGCAGCCTTCATTTTCGCCTTTATCATCTTGATTTTATCGGTTGTGTCTTGAAGAACCTCTGGCCCGATCAATAGGTTCTCCCCTACTTGAAACCAACATAGGGGTTTTGGGCACCTTCTTCCATATAGGGCTTCGAAAGGGGCCATTCCGATGCTGGCGTGGAAACTGTTATTGTAGGTAAATTCTACAAGAGGTAATAACTGTTCCTAGCTTCCAGGTTGCTCTAGTGTGCAAGTCCTTAGCAAGTCTTCGAGAGATTGAATAGTTCGTTCAGTTTGGCCATCAGTTTGAGGGTGATAAGTCGTACTAAACATTAACTTGGTTCCCAAGGCTTGTTAAAGACTTTGCCAAAATCGGGACAGGAATTGGGGATCTCGATCCGAAACAATGCTGGAAGGGACTCCGTGGAGTCGAACGATTTCCTTGATGTATAGCTGAGTTAATTTCTCTAAGGCGTATTTCATGTTGAAGGGAATAAAGTGGGAAGACTTGGTTAGTCTATCCACAATCACCCAAATTGCTTTGTATCCTGCTGACGTTCTTGGCAAACCGGACACGAAATCCATAGCTATACTATCCCATTTCCATTCAGGGATTTCTAAGGGTTGTAGAACACCGCCAGGCATCTTATGCTCAAACTTTGCCTTTTGACAAGTCAGGCACTTAGAAACGTATTCAGCAACGTCGTGTTTTAGTTTTGGCCACCAAAACGTCTTCTTAAGATCTTGATACATTTGGTGGTTCCAGGATGAAGACTCAGTTTGCTTTTATGCGATTCATCCAAAATTGTTCTCCTCAACTCTTGATCGGACGGAATACAGATTCTGTTTTTGAATCGTATAATCCTGTCACTTCCTTGATGAAGATCTAACTCTTTTCTTTCCTTAGTCAGCTTGAGCTTTTCTTGTAATTCCACGTCTTCCAACTGCTTCTGCTTAATATGTTCTATGAATTCATTGGTCAATTGTAGTAACCCTAAGACAATACTCTTTTCTTTAAGTTGAAATCCAAGGTTAAGGTTGTTGAATTCTTCGATCAACTCTAATTCCTTAACCATTAGGCTGCTAATATGCAGGGTCTTTTGACTAAGAGCGTCAGCGACCACATTTGCTTTACCAGGATGATACTGGAGACTGAAGTCATAATCTTTCAAGAACTCCATCCATCTCCTTTGCCTCATATTCAACTCTTTCTGGTCGAACAAATACTTAAGGCTTTTGTGGTCACTATATACTTCAAATCTTGTGCCATAAAGATAATGTCTCCATATCTTTAAGGCAAATACTATAGCTGCGAGCTCCAAGTCGTGAGTTGGATAATTTTATTCATGTGGCCTTAACTGTCGAGATGCATATGCTACAACCTTCCCTTTCTGCATAAGTACACAACCTAAGCCTTGCTTCGATGCGTCGCAATACACATCGAAGGGTTGAGTAGGGTCAGGTAGGATTAGCACTGGGGAAGTGGTTAGCCGTTCTTTCAACTTCTGAAAACTTCTTTCACATTGTGGCGTCCATTCATATGGTGTCTCCTTCCGAGTGAGTTTGGTTAAGGGCAAGGCCAACTTCGAAAATCCTTCAATGAATCTTCGATAGTAGCCTGCCAATCCCAAGAAACTTCTAATCTCCGTTACATTCTTGGGCCTTTCCCATTGTAGCACAGCCTCCACCTTCACTGGGTCTACTGCTATGCCTTCCTTAGTAATTATATGACCCAAGAAGTTCACTCTCTCCAGCCAGAATTCGCACTTGGACAGCTTCGCATACAACTTCTTCTCTTTTTAAGATCACCAAAATTGTCCTTAGGTGTTCCTCATGCTCATTTGGATTCTTTGAGTATATTAGGATATCATCAATAAATACCACTACAAAGGAATCCAGGTGAGGTCGGAATATTCTATTCATGTAATCCATGAATACGGCAGGAGCATTGGTTAGGCCGAACGGCATCACTACGTACTCTTAGTGGACATTATTTATATGGCACTAAGTTTGAAGTCTTCAGTGATCATAAGAGTCTTCCTTATCTCTTTGATAAAAAAGACTTGAATATGAGACAGAGGAGATGGATGGAGTTCTTGAAAGATTATGACTTCTATCTTCAGTACCATCCAGGCAAAGCTAATGTTGTGGCTGATGCACTAAGCCGCAAGACTTTACATGTTAGCAATTTGATGGTGAAAGAAATGCAGCTGATACAGGAATTCAGTGATCTCAATCTGAACATGCAAGTGAAAGAGAAGAGCATTGTTCTGGAGATGTTCCAAGTTACCAATGAGTTGATGGGTTTTATCAAAGAAAGGCAGGCCGACGATGAAGAACTTCAAAAGTTTCTAGAAGGAGCAGTGGGTAAAGAAGAGCCCGATTTCATAAAGGGTTCAGATGGTATCATCCGGTTTAGAGGCCGAATATGCATTCCCATGGATTTTGAGGTTCGAAGAGACATACTAGTGGAAGTTCATTGGACAAAAATGAGTTTTCATCCGGGTACAACAAAAATGTATCAGGATTTAAAGAAACTCTATTGGTGGCCAAAGTTGAAAACAGATGTGGCGGACCATGTATCTCATTGCTTGACTTGCCAGAAAGTGAAGATCGAGCACCAGAAACTAGATGGTCCATTGCAATCACTTGATATTCCTGAATGGAAATGGGATAGTATTTGTAACATCCTACTTTTTTAATTCCATTATAAATTATTAAATATTGAAAATTTTAGAAAAAATTTTGGCGGACTTTGCTTTAAAATATGGATCTTTCCCCTTTTAACAAGGAGATTTAACAAATTAGGGTTTGTAAATTAGGCAAGAAAAATATTACCTATATGAGACGGAGATCGAGTGAGAGAGACGAAGATCGTAGACTCGCAGAGTGAGAGAGACGAAGATCGAGTGAGAAGATCGAGTGAGAGAGACGAAGATGGAGACTTCAAGTGAGAGAATCAGAGAAACTTCGAGTGTATTGTGAATGTATTTGGACAACTGAACCAGACCGGATATCCAAATTACTACATTTGGTTTTATCCGGTCCATTTAAAATTGGTTCAGTTCAGTTTTTATAAAATAAAACCGGTTTTTTTTAAGTCAGTTCAGTTCAGTTTCGGAACCGAACCGTTTTTTTTACCACGCCTAATGGCAGCAATGTACATGATGGATCTTCAATTATACTTGGAGGTAAACCCAAAAACATGAAAGCTTATTGTGATTCAACTTTGCCTACTACTTATTTTTTCTAGTATCTGTATGTTCTTATTGTCCTTTCAATGGTTAGACTTTTGATGATTTGATTACAAATAAAGGATTAATTCTTCTTTCCTAGATACATATCCAAGGTTTTGATTCCAAGGATCCCTTGTCCATACCTTTTAAATAATGAAGTATGTGTGAATTTTTTGCCAAGTCAATTTTTGTCATCTCAAACTTATAATGTTTGTCGTCCTACATTCCCTTTTAGCATTATTGATGATCAATAATTTATATGTAGCTTTTTTTTCTTTGAATATGTATCCGCATACTAAGTATAGTGGATTTTGCGGTATATGTAACATCCCTAATTTTAATCCCAAATATATTTATAAGTTTCTTATTTTATAATTTTTATTCTAGTATTTAAATTGATTATTGGTATTTTGAGTTTTAAAATAAAAGAATAAATAAAATAAAATAAATAAATAAATAAAAGTGTGTATTAGTATATATGTTTAGTATTTTTAAAATAATACTAACCTACAATAATAATAATAATAGTAATAATAATAATTAAAAATAAAAAAAAAATAATATAATAATAAATAAAAAGGGGAAGGGGTTCGAACCCTCCCCCTCAACTCCTTCTGTTAGTTCCATGATGAACATGATGAATGTTTTGATAATGACAAAGTGTTTTTGAACAAGCTACAAGTGTTGATCAAGTTTCAAGCTCAACAAGCAACAACAAACATCAAATGAAGAAGAGAGAAAGCAAGCTCATGAAGACCTAAGTTTGAGTGTATTTGTATTTCTTTTATCTTTTGCCTCTCAAGCTTCATAGGTTTTTTTATTTGGGTAGATTATTATAGAGGGTAGTGAATCTCATTCATAAGTCATGATTAAATCATAAATTGAGTTTTCACTTAATCTAGAATCAATAGGTGGCTTAAAGGTTTTAAAGGAAAGGTTGGATTTTGAGAAAAAAAGTTTTGAACATGTACAGTACCAACTTAATCGATTAAGTGATAACTTAATCGAGTACTACTCGAGTACACGACTTGCTTAATCGATTAAGTACTGCTGAACTGATTTTTAAAATACGTTTTTCACTTCTCAAAATCAGTTTTCAAGTGCTACAACTTTTGGGTATTCTATATAAACCTTTTCCTATTATTTGTGATTAATTAGAATCATTTTCATACAAGTTTTACAAAGAATCAAGCCAGTCTATTCTCTCTCATTTTCTAAAGATCAAAGTTCTCATATTTTCATATTCTTTGATCAAGAACCTTTGAATCTCTTATGGTGAATTGTCATAACTCTTGATTGAGATTCATAGGATTGTTTTGTGTTTTCTATTGTGTTGTAATCTTTGCAAGAAGGCAAGCCACTACAACAAACAAGAAGTCTTGGTGTGTCGATTTTATCATCAAGCAAGTGCATTCTTATTGAAGAAGAAGAAGAAGTCTTGGTTGTGAATCAAGCAAGTGAAGCCTTGATGTGTGGATTATCATCAAGCAATTGAAGACTTGTTGTGTCGATTATCAACAAGGGGTAGAGGTTAGATTAGAGAGAAGATCAATAGGATTACAAGGCAAGGGTGTTGGTTATCTCTTGTAGGCTAGCAAGAAGGGAGTCTTGTGAGGCAATCACTTGTAATTTGAGAACTCTAATTCCTCATAGTGAAGAATCTCTCTTGGTTGAAGAGGGGACTGGATGTAGCTTTCAAGCGGATGAAAGTGAACCAGGATAAATCACTGTGTCGTATCTCTAAACCCTTACTCTTTATATTCAAGTCATTTGATTGCGTTCTTGGTTGAAAACCTAGAAAGATTGATTTTCATAATTGATTGAATTGAATCTTTAATTGTTCAAATTGATAAAGGGAAAATCATTTTCATAACTAGGTTAATCAATAAGAATATAGGTGTTAATCATTTCCGCTGAATCTCTGATCTTGCATGTGAATTGATTGATTTTCGTATTCGAATGAAAAATTGATTTTTCTGTTTTCTGTCATATTTAATCGATTAAGTTCAAGCTTAATCGAGTACTACTCGAGTACACGACTTGTTTAATCGATTAAGTACTGTAGAATTTGCAAAAATCATTTGTTTTGATTGTTTCGATTTGTTTCGTTCGAAAATCTTTCAAGGTAGCTTCAACACCTATTCAACCCCCCCTTCTAGGTGTTTTCCTAGGGTTCCTTTGTCTCTCCAACCACCAATTGCGGTTTCTTCAATTGGTATCAGAGCTCGGTCGAAAGACACGAGCATAAGAGCTTTTTCGTAAAGATCCTTTAAGAAAATCGCAATGGGTTCCATGAATCCCTTTGGTGGTGAAGGTGCTTCAATAAGTCGTCCTCCATTGTTTACCGGAGAAGGCTATGCATATTGGAAAGTTAGAATGAAAATCTTTATCCAAGCCATAGATAGTGAAATTTGGAAAGTAGTTGAAAAAGGTCCTCATATCCCCTCTAGTTTAGTTGAAGGTGTAGAACAATTGATCCCCGAGGATAAGTGGAAAGATGATGATAGAAAGAAAGTACAATATGATTATAAAGCAAAAAATATCATCACATCCGCTTTATCCTATGATGAGTTCTTTAGAGTTTCTCAATGTTCTAGTGCTAAAGAAATGTGGGACACTTTACAAGTGACTCATGAAGGAACTAGTGAGGTTAGGAGAGCTAGATTGAATGCTTTAATGCGTGATTATGAATTGTTTCATATGCTTCCAAATGAATCTATAAATGATATGCAAAAGCGTTTTACTCATATTATAAATCATTTACTTGCTCTTGGTAAAACTTTTCTACAAGGTGAACTTTCTAACAAAGTGTTGAGATGTTTAGACAGGAATTGGCAACCAAAAGTAACGGCTATTGTTGAATCTAAAAATTTGGATGCTATGGATCTAGCAACACTTTTCGGAAAGCTTCAAGAACATGAAATGGAGCTTGGACGATTAAGTATCAATGAAGAGTCGGATAAGAACAAATCAAGGAAAGGACTTGCTCTTAGAGTCAAAAGTGCATATAAAAAGAAAGATAGTTCTGATGATGATGATAGTGAAGATTCCGATTCCGATGTTGATGAAAAAGATATGAAACTTTTGTTAAAAGAGTTTGACAAGTTTCTAAGGAGAAAAGGAAGGTTGAACAAGGACAAAAGTAAAGAGAAGGATTCTCCACACTACAAGACCAAGACATCAAAAGAAGGTGTAGTTTGCCATGAATGTGGAAAACCCGGTCATCTCAAGTATTCATGCTCTAGGTATCTCAAGAAGAAGGAGAAAGACAAGAAAAATTCTAAATCTAAAAGAGCATACATAGTTTGGGATAGTGATGAAGATAACAAGAAAAGCACATCAAATAGTTCTTCGGATGATGAAGAAGTTGCTTGTCTCAACTTGATAACTCTAGTAGATGATGAAGAACAAAGTTCAAATGATGAATCAAGTTATCAAAGCGAGGATAGCAATGTAAGTGAATCTAAATCCGAAATTTCTTCTAAATATGAATTGTTACATAATGCTTATGAAGAAATGTATGAACAACTTGAAAAACTAGTTTTGAAAAACATTGAAAGAAAGAAGCTCATTTTGAAACATCAAAAAGAGATTTTAGATCTTCAAAAACAAGTTGATGAGCTTAATCTTGAAAATGAAACTCTTGATCTTATCTATGCTAGTTCTTCTTGTGATTGTGCTAGTAGATTGAATATTGTGGTTGATTGTGAGAATTGCAAGTTGCTTAAAAATGAAAATGCTATTTTGAAAAATAAGCTTGCAAGTTTCTCAAATGGTGATATTAGATTGCGCACATTGTTAAATTTTCAAAGAGAAAATTCAAACAAGTTTGGTTTGGGTTATACTAATGCTAAGAGTAAATCTCATAGAAATGTTGTTGATTTTTCTAAAGTTGATTTTTCAAATCCTCCAACATGTTTCTATTGTGGTACTCATGGACATACTTCAAATGTGTGTTATGTTAAAGTGCATGGTATATCTAAAGGAAATTTTGTTTGGATGAAAAAGGGTGAAAGTCCCTACACTAACAAAAATGGATCCAAAACCATTTGGATACCAAAAAGCAAAGCATGATTGTTTTGTAGGTTTGATTGAAGATGCAAATGAATGACACATGTTCTCAATTGGTTTCTTCAATTGGTTTCAACTATGAATGTCTATATTCACATCTTCAATTGGTATCATTGAGTTGATGAAAGCATGATAATCATATAATTGAAATCTTATTAAAGTATGATGTTTTTGTGATTATTGATATTTCTTTACATTGATATCTTCTTTGTTAAGTGATATTATGATCTTTTTAGTTCTCAATTGGTATTATATTTCATTGTTATATTCTCTTACCAATTGAAATCACATTTCAAAGTAAAGCTCTATTGTATTTGTTCAATTGGTATCAATGTTGTGAAGAAATGATCATTGATTTCTTACCTTGGCTTAGATGTTATATTTCAATTGGTATATATTACTTTTTGATAATGCCAAAGGGGGAGAAATATTATGTTTTGAATTGAATGAAATGTTTCTCAAAGAGGGAGAAATGGTATGTTTCAAAACATGGGAGAAATATGATGTTTGTTTGGAGAAAGGTTGTTTTGTTGTAGGTTGAGCTAAGTTGTTGAAGATAGGGGGAGAATCAAGCTTCTATCTCGAATCAAGCTTCTATCTCAATTGGATTCAAGTGTTAAAGCATTGATTGAGGGGGAGAAAGAGTCTTCTCAAGTGATCAAATGTTTCAAGCATCAACAACTTCAAGCGATTTCAAAACATGGGTTGTCATTTTCAAAAAGGGGGAGATTGTTAGTTCCATGATGAACATGATGAATGTTTTGATAATGACAAAGTGTTTTTGAACAAGCTACAAGTGTTGATCAAGTTTCAAGCTCAACAAGCAACAACAAACATCAAATGAAGAAGAGAGAAAGCAAGCTCATGAAGACCTAAGTTTGAGTGTATTTGTATTTCTTTTATCTTTTGCCTCTCAAGCTTCATAGGTTTTTTTATTTGGGTAGATTATTATAGAGGGTAGTGAATCTCATTCATAAGTCATGATTAAATCATAAATTGAGTTTTCACTTAATCTAGAATCAATAGGTGGCTTAAAGGTTTTAAAGGAAAGGTTGGATTTTGAGAAAACAAGTTTTGAACATGTACAGTACCAACTTAATCGATTAAGTGATAACTTAATCGAGTACTACTCGAGTACACGACTTGCTTAATCGATTAAGTACTGCTGAACTGATTTTTAAAATACGTTTTTCACTTCTCAAAATCAGTTTTCAAGTGCTACAACTTTTGGGTATTCTATATAAACCTTTTCCTATTATTTGTGATTAATTAGAATCATTTTCATACAAGTTTTACAAAGAATCAAGCCACTCTATTCTCTCTCATTTTGTAAAGATCAAAGTTCTCATATTTTCATATTCTTTGATCAAGAACCTTTGAATCTCTTATGGTGAATTGTCATAACTCTTGATTGAGATTCATAGGATTGTTTTGTGTTTTCTATTGTGTTGTAATCTTTGCAAGAAGGCAAGCCACTACAACAAACAAGAAGTCTTGGTGTGTCGATTTTATCATCAAGCAAGTGCATTCTTATTGAAGAAGAAGAAGAAGTCTTGGTTGTGAATCAAGCAAGTGAAGCCTTGATGTGTGGATTATCATCAAGCAATTGAAGACTTGTTGTGTCGATTATCAACAAGGGGTAGAGGTTAGATTAGAGAGAAGATCAATAGGATTACAAGGCAAGGGTGTTGGTTATCTCTTGTAGGCTAGCAAGAAGGGAGTCTTGTGAGGCAATCACTTGTAATTTGAGAACTCTAATTCCTCATAGTGAAGAATCTCTCTTGGTTGAAGAGGGGACTGGATGTAGCTTTCAAGCGGATGAAAGTGAACCAGGATAAATCACTGTGTCGTATCTCTAAACCCTTAATCTTTATATTCAAGTCATTTGATTGCGTTCTTGGTTGAAAACCTAGAAAGATTGATTTTCATAATTGATTGAATTGAATCTTTAATTGTTCAAATTGATAAAGGGAAAATCATTTTCATAACTAGGTTAATCAATAAGAATATAGGTGTTAATCATTTCCGCTGAATCTCTGATCTTGCATGTGAATTGATTGATTTTCGTATTCGAATGAAAAATTGATTTTTCTGTTTTCTGTCATATTTAATCGATTAAGTTCAAGCTTAATCGAGTACTACTCGAGTACACGACTTGCTTAATCGATTAAGTACTGTAGAATTTGCAAAAATCATTTGTTTTGATTGTTTCGATTTGTTTCGTTCGAAAATCTTTCAAGGTAGCTTCAACACCTATTCAACCCCCCCTTCTAGGTGTATTCCTAGGGTTCCTTTGTCTCTCCAACCACCAATTGCGGTTTCTTCACCTTCTTCTTCCTAAGGGCGCCGGCCCTAACCCACACCCCCTCTCACCATCACTTTCACCCTTCGCCGGCCGCCACCACCCACTCCAGTAGTGCCGCCTCCCTCCGTTCCTTGCTCTCTCTCCCGTTCGTTTTCCTTGGGCCGCCGCTCGCGCTTCCTCCTCCATCCAGTCGCGATCGCGACTCGTCTCCCCTCCCTGGAGTTGCAATTCTGCTGCCCGTGCCGCCATCACGGTGAACCCCATAGCCGCACCAGCACCGAATCATTGCTTCCTCTCATCCTCTTCCCCAGTTGCGATTCAAATCGCGAACCCTAGAGGGAGCCACCATCAACGATTACGCTGCCCTCGGTCCCTTTTTCTTCGCGACTCCTTTCCAACCAGAACGAATCGCCGCCGCCCTGCTGGTTTTTGCCCGTCGCAGCTGCCATGGAGGATCCTGCCACCACCTCTTTCCCTCTCCGGTGCGTCTGCTGAAGTCGCCGCCGCTGTGAAGCCACGGTCGCAGCCGTTGCTGCGGTTTGAGGGCGAACCGGGTCTGAACCAAACCGATCTTCCTTCTTGATGCTGAAAAACCAGATTTGAGGGTATACCCCTAATCCATTTTTAATTTCCCTCTGTGTTGTGTTAGTCATAATAATAATAATACTAATTATAATAATATTAGTACTAATTTTAAGGTTATGGGTAATAATATAGTGTTAAATTGTTTTAGTACATGATTATTATTTTGAAAAATGAATCATACTATGAATTAGTCTTTATTTAAACGTGTAGGGTCCCTAAGTAAGTGAGCTGTCGTTTAGCTTAGTGGAATTGTCCCTAGGCTAAACAATATCTCAGTTAATAAGGAACTTCATATATTTGGCTTAACGTTAATCCGAGATAGGGCGTTGAACATTAATTTCAAACTGAAGGGAAGTGTAATTGTTTTAAGATTATAATGGCGACTTGGACTTATTTTTGAATTGAGCACACTTCCTTTTAGTTCGGAATTAATAGTGTCAAGTTACGCAATTGATTTTGTAACTTAAAACAAAATTACTTTACTTAATGCATTTCTGACGGATATGTTACTTCCAAAAATATAGCGTGCTTTTAACAAAAAGATCTAGTATTTTATTGAGAAGCAATAGTCTTAAGTTTAAATTCCTATTTGACCTTGATTTATAAATTTTAGTTAAATATTTTCGGGATTAACTTATTTCGAATTCCAAGTTAAAGTTACTTAACTTAAAAATATTCTAATTATTATCTTAGCCTGGGGGTTAAATGCTTTTCAATAAGAAACTACACTATTTTATTGAGAAAACTACGAATTTAATTTTAAACTAAATGTTAATTGTTGAGATTTCAAATTGAGTCGGTTTTGGCGCATCCAATTGATTTCTATTTAATTTAATAAATATAGTCAGACGACGAAGGATTTTAGGAACCGTTGTGATGCGAACAACACACTGCGTAGCGTCGTGAGCCGGAACAGGATCTCCTCCTCGTGCCTCGAAACAAGTTCTGGTAGAACCCCAAGGTAAGGGGATGTGCCGCCGTACGGTGGATTGTATAGCTAGCGGTGTGTGAGTGTGTTGAGAATATTTGGTTTGTTAGAAAAATTAGGATAGGGATAGAAAATAGATTAATTAGGAAGTTTATAATTTTCCCTCATTAAATGATTAAATTATATGTATTAAGTGTTGTTTGACTATATTTGTGGCATTTAATTTGCTGATGCATGCTAAGTGCTTGTATGAGTTATGTATGTAATTAGGAAACGGGCTTTTACCAAGTTAAGGGATAAATGACACTTAGGGTAATCAAATAGGCAATTAGAAATAGGTATTAAACACAAGGGAAATTTTAGTATAATAGGAAAATAAATTAGACATAAAAAGTGGAAGAACGAATAAGAAAAGAAAGGTAATTAAGATTAAAGATTCCCTGGTGTGCGAATACTAGCCCTAGAAGACGTGAGGAGGGGTGCTATAAGTCGGGTGCGCAACACCTGTAGTAAGTCGCAGGCCTACCACAGCACAGGGGTTGTGTAAGTCGTACGGTCTTTTGAGGTCCGTACGCATCGGTAAGTCGTATCCTCTGAAAGATTGGGGAACGCAGTGGAGGGATTCGCATAACCATCTCCCCGGGTTGTGAGTACTAACCCTAGAAGACGTGCGAAGGGGCGTTGTAAGTCGGGTGCGCAACACCTGCAGTAATTCGCAAGCCGACCAATCGCAGGGGTTGTGTAAGTCGTACGGTCTTTAGGGATTCGTATGCCTCGGTATGTCGTATCCTCTGAAAGATTGGGGAACGCAGTGGAGTAGCTCACAAACGCCGAAAAGAAAAGAAAGGAAAATGAAAAGTTAATGAAGAGAATAAGAAAATGGGTTAAGTAGTTAAGGAAATAATTTAAATAAAATAGAAACTAATAATAATAAGGAAATGGGCATGGGAAATTATTCGGCGGATGGTTAGTATTTATGGAGATGCATGTGTTTGTAGCATAGAGTGTGAATTATGATTTTTGTTCATGTCCATTATTTTCTAATTGTAATTATTTGTGTTTGACTTGGCATATCTTATGCATTGCTAGTTAGTGCGGTACTCACCCTTACAAACAATACAGGTGCAGGTCACGAGCATAGCTGTTATTTGGGCCGAGCAGGGAACCCTCACCATGAGGGGTGTCTTTTATGATACCAAGAGTGAATATTAATTAAGTTTAAGAATGTATTTTTATAATTAAATGTGTGTATTAGGGTATGCCCAGTGTTGTGTATTTGTGGGCATTAGGTTTTTATTTATCGTAAATATTTATGATTTAAGCTTTCGAACTATTCTGGTCTGGACAAGTACAAAAGGAAATTTTGGGGAAGTCCGAAAAACAGAGGAAACTCTGCCGGATTTTCGTCAAAACTTTCAAGTCCATATTTTTATAATTCATAATAAAACTAAATATTTGTAAGGGTGTTACAGTATAAACTTTTCCAAACATAATATGCATATTTTCTAAAGGTATCTGTGGTAGAGAATTGATTTGATCAACCTTCTTCAATCTTGATTGAACATCTTGAGCCATTAAAAACATACGTCTGTATAAAAATGCTTCATTCCTTTTAAGATTTCAAATGAGCCTTGATAAATGCTTCATTGCTAATTCCTTGTTTTTTCATGCTCTTCTTTAATTTGAGATTTGTAGCTTTTTGTGATATGTTTTATTCGATTTCTGGATTATTAATTTGGTGTTATTGTTCCCTTTTCTTTAGTTTATTGTTATATTGATTTTGTTGTTATTCTCTTTAATTTCCTCTTTCTTTGTTATGTCCATACACTGTTTGTGTTTAAGCACACCATAAGCATGACCTCTGTTCATGAAGTAGAATGCGAAAAATGACACACTCAAAGCAATTTAGAAGATTAGAGAGTTTTTATATAGAAATCAGATAATTTTTATGGGAGTAATATGTCAGATTAGTCCCTGACTTTGTAAGCGTCGGTCAAGTTAGTCCCTGACTTTATCGAAATAGATATTTAGTCCCTGAGATTTAATTTTAATTCACATATGTCCCTATCTTTATTCCATTTTAAAGCAAATATATCCCTGCAATAATGACGGCAGAGACTAACTTGATTGACGTTGTAACACCCCGCATTTTTCCCGTACGTGCGTAAACGAATTCGTTTAAAATAAACCTTGAGTTTTGCTTTCAAAGGGATTTTTCTAAAAACAATTATTTATGATTTTATTCAAGAATGATTTCTTTATGGAAAGGACTTGCATTTTGATTGATGAACTTTGAGAATGCAATTTTTAGAATTTTCTGGATTTATTTACCGACTGTATTTCTGGAAATTTTGGAAGATGAATTTTTATGAAACCATGAATTCTGGAAAGCTGATGACTTTAAATAAATTATCTTTTGGAAATTTTCTATTTGTATGAAAAACTTGATTTTTAAGGATTTCTAATTATGTGTTTTGTGTAAATGATTGTTTCACTTTGAAAGAATTTAAGTTTTTCCTAGGATAATGATGTGTTCTCGTAGGAGATTAAATCAATTGCCATGACATAGAATTAATTGATGATATGTGCTTATTGTGATATGTGTTTGGGTTAATATGTAAATATTGTTTGAAAATAAACATGTGTGCATATGTGTGTAAATGTGTTACGGTTTTGGGCATATAGGTGTGTATGTGACTTTTGAAAATGTTGCATAAATCACATGAACTAATGATCATGATACCTTGAATAAATAAGAATAGGAAATGAAAATGAAAATGCATGAGGTGTGGGCATATATGTGTGCCACGGTGATGGGTGTGTGTGTGTATAGGTTAGAACTTTGACTTTTGGGTAGAAAATAAAGGATTGGAAGTGACCATGCATGATGAAGTCCAGCCCTAGCCTATGCACTTTGTCTCTTTGATTCAACCCTTGCCATGCAAAATTTTAGAAACCCAAATTTGCCCTTCCTTTTGGTGCCTCGGCCGAACCTCAACTTAAGGGCAAAGGAGGCAAATTCGGTGGCCCTTAAATTTATCTTGCCTTAGTTCATTTCTCACATTTCATTCCCATTTCCTTCACTCACATATCCAAACACTTTCTAAGGGATCATCACACCCTTAGAAAAGAAAAGAGAGCAAGAGAAAGAAGGTGTGGCCGTAGGAAACAAGAAGGAAGAAGAAGGAGAATTAGATCAAGACTTTGAGTTTCCTTGAAGATCAAGAACCTTAGGAGTTAGAAAACCAACTTTCTTGGTAGGTTATATGAAGATCAAGAAAAAAACCGTGATAGTTAGATTTTCTTTTGGATTTGTAACTTTTCTTTCCTTTTTCCCTTTCATTGCATGTTTGTCTTTATGGCATGAAAGATGAGTGCAAGTATGTCTTAGCCTTAACTATGGACTTTTAATTCGGTTTGTAAATATGTGAGCTCATGGACTCTTTAAGCTTCGGTTATGGCTTCATTAGGTAGATCATCATGATTTTCTAAACAAACTTCTAAAGGATCTAACTTATTACTTGAGATTTTTGAGAAAACTAAAATGAAAACTTCATGCATGTTGAATTTATCCTCTTAAACCGTGAACCGTGAGGTTTTTATGAAAAGATTTAGTAAATAAATTATGATCTAGGTTTGATTGGTAACAAAGTAAGGAATTTTTGCCTTGCATGTTGATTTCTTATGTTCAATCCGTGATCTATGTGTCTCTATGTGAATATTTGATACACCTTTACATGATCTAAGTTTATTTGAGAAGAAAATAGGGATTTTTAGCTTTGCATGTTGACCTTGTATTGATTTTGGTTGATCTTGTGTGTGTGCATGTTTTAATCCATGTTCATTATCTTCCAAGTTAGGACTTTGAGGTTTGCATGTCAATTTTCAAGTAAAGAAATTAAGTTTTCCTCTATGTATGTCTCGGTCTAGTAGAAATAAATAGGATAATGGACTTTAAAATGATTTTTCTTCTTATGAGCATGATTTGATGTAAAGACTTGTTTTATATTTGTGGTGTTGATATGAAGGCCATTCGGCCATGAGTACTAAAAATGTTTTGGTGCATGATTTTTAGGTGCATGTATGTATTAGGAAATGATTTAGTGGTCTTAAGTCCATGCATGGCATTCTTTTTAGAAGTCCAAGCTATAATTCAAATTTCTATCAGAAGGTCTAAAGAAAACCTCATAATGGCTCATGCATGTTGGTGTGATTAAATGGTGATGTGCGATCTATATGATTTGCTTTGATTAATTATCTTTAGTATGTCAAAAAGTAAACTAAAATTCTTGCCTCATGTGTGATGATATTTGACCTTGAGGTAGGAGAATAGGGAAGTGTGTTTAATCATCATTTAGGATGTATGTAGACCTTAGACTAAGATTAGCTTAATTTAGGAGCATAAAGGTGCATGTATGAAATAACCAATTTAAAGGAAAATAAAATAAATCTTTGAAATGATTTGTAGCTTTAATTGTTGTTTGAATTGAAGTAAAGAAAATGAAATTGAAGTTGTCAAATTTCCCTATGATGCTCACGGTTTCAATCTTTGAAGGCATGGAATAATTTCATTTTTGTTTTGGTTGTGTGTTATGTCATTGCAAGATCTCATTAAATGTTCTTGTTAATACATGTTTAGATGATTAGAAGAATTTCTTTTAAATGAATAATGAGAGTGATTATATGCTATGTTTATGCTATTATATGTTTGATGAAATGATGTAATTTCTTTTCTTCTTTTAGGATTTTAGGACTAGAAATAAATAAATTGATTTCAAGGTCTGGAAATTATTTGTAGTTAGGAAAAGTCAATCCTAGGTAATTCGGTTTTGTCATGATTTAGCTAAGGGGTTAAGCTTGAATTGTTTTCTCATGTATGTTTAGTTTGTGTGTCAACGTTATAAATTAATTTAATGTAACTTTAGAATTTCATCTTTTAAATCTTGTTATTCTGTTGAATGTTTCCATACCCCAAACGTTTTAAAAGCAAGTTTTTAATGAGGAAAGAAAGTTGATTTGAATAAAAGAGTATTTCCAAATTGTTTTCAAAAGTTTTTCTCAAAAACCGTCTTAATCGTGAATATTGAATTGAATTTGAAAAACATTGGACAATGATAACAAGTTTTTAAAAGAGAAATTGTTTTCAAAACGAATTCACCAAATGTATCGAACTCGTTTCTAATGCACGGGAAAATGTCTTAGTTGAGCGATGGACTAGAGGATAAGAGGCGAGGAGAGATGATCGGGAAACCTTTGGAGAGCTATAGGACGTTCGTCATCAAGGTGAGAGAGGGGCTTTCCCTTAAGACGTCGTGGTAATTAGGTACATATTAAGGCGTCCAATCATCTCAAAGATTGGACTCCAATCTCATTTAGCGTAGTGGTGTATGTGATAGCGATTGCTCGATTGGTTTAGCTATCCACCCGAACGACTGAGATTGGATTATCAAAAATGATGTTATGATTTCTGATTGTTCATGTTGAATTATTTAATTTTCTTATGATTCGTTTATTTGTTATATGTATCTGATGTTGTTGAGAATTAATTGAATGCACGTTAGTAACGAAGTATGGAAGTAACTAATTAAGAATGGAAGAGAAAAGAATGATGGATATGAACGATGAGAATGATTTGTAAAAGGAATAATAGCGACTGGAAATTTGGAAGGAATGAGAGGAGTTGCTGATGCTGCTGAGCCCGAATTGGCAAAAAAAGGACACCAGTGATGCTGCTGAGTCACAATTGGCAAAAAGGACGATGATGGCGTGCTGAGTGACAATTGACTTGAAATAGTGATGCTCATGTTGATGAGAGCAATGTGGCCGTGATATGAGAAAGAGAAAGATGATGCAATGATGTTGTGATGATTCAAGTGATAGTATATGAGCTTTAGGGGGATTAGATGCGAACGATTAGCGATCGGGTCTCATTGAAGGGATGCACCAAGGATGAGCCGATCATTAGGACTAAGCCGTAATTAAAACTCTTTAAAAGATTTTAAAAGACATTAACAATTGCGGTGAGGTATGAGTGTCGTATCGAAGTAGTGGAGAGGAAGGAACCATAGGTATCTACGGATACTTAGGAGGAGATTGCATTAGGGGAGGACGATGATGGTGATGCGTCAAGAAGTCTAGAGCATGTTTCTAGGCGGAACGAACTCCACATGTGGCGCACTAACGTGGTGGGGACTGGGTCCAATGTCATGGTAAAGTTCTGCAGGCCTACTAGAAACATACTGTCGCCCCCTAGATTGCAAATCGAGAACAGTGACAGGGACTGGAACGGGGCATTGTGTTTTGCCACTGCGTGGACAGTGAGCCTTGCTATTATTGAAATGATTTGAGGACGAGATCCTCCTGGTCTGGGACCATTTATGTGTTGTGACAGCTGTCGTGCCCGCGTGGTAAAGGTCCTGTACTCCTGTTTGCTTCCGACTAGGTTGGGTGGATGACCGAGGAGATGTAGGCGTGTGTGAGCTCAATGATGTCTCCCCCTCATCATTGATGCTAACCGAAATGATAAGACTTAAATAACCAAGATGCTCCAAAGACACGGGTAATGATAGTGATAATAAAAATAATAATGATAACAATGTTAACCTCAAGTAATGGATAAGATTTATGAGCAGTAAATGATATGAGTACCTTTGAAGCAGTTGAGGAGTATGAGGATGAGAAAGGAACGAAAGTCTCATGGTGAAGAAAGTGAGGTCAAAAGAATCTTGAAAATATTATCTTGTATAACTAAATACGCATATATTCTGTTAATAAATATTTGTTGTCTTGATTTACTTTATGTTATGTTGGATTTATTTACTTATATTTATTTGGTCTTAGTATTTACCTAATGTAATCCCACATAGTCGACATTGCCGTTTTGGGTAGCTCACTCTCTCTTTCTCCTACACTTCTATTATGTGTTGCATAAAAAATGTGCGGATCCTAGATGGAAAACATTGCAAGATATCAACTGATCAGGGAGATAGGAGCCCCACCAATGAGAGGAGATAACAACACCATGTCGGCCTACGTGGTGTTCTTTCTAAGGATTCAGCGTAGAAGCGCAGAGCTAGCCGAAAGAGTTACTCCTTTGGAAATGGAGACTAAGAGTGCGCCGGATGACTCTACGGTAGAAATCACGGAGGAGGTAGAGGAGGAGGATCCCGACACTTGGACTGAGGCTGAAATAGATGAGTGTCTGAGCGATGAGGATTGGAGCCCGAGCCCTGAGGATCTTTCGATAGAGGAGGAGGATGAGTGACAGAGCAATATTATGTGGCAAGTGTTGGTAGAATCCGACGACTAGAGATTAGGTAATTCCCTTTTGAGTAGTGTATTCCACTTCAAGTTATTAGACACCTGGCTCTAATATGCTGTAACCCCAAACAAGATTATGTTAAGTACTGATGTTTTGAAATCAAATCAAATGGGGTAACTTGTTTGAATGATGTTTTGGAAAACGAGTTTCAAAGTGTGATGTCCCGTGACATCTCGGTTTGGAACTTGAAGGGTGGCATGCCTTTGAGAACGTAATGTTTCATAACTCGGTTTCAAATTGAAAATGTTCTCATGAGCGTGTAACTCTTGTAAAAAAAATGGCCCCTAATTTTCACTTAAAATGATTATGGTTTTCAAGTTGCCAAATCGGGTGTTACAGTTGTGGTATCAGAGCAATGGTTGATCTAAGAACTCTTGTGTGTGGACTTACATACACTATCGTGTGACTCTGAGTGTGCGCTAGTCGTAAGATAGCAATAGATAAGAATAGGAACGCTAGGAATGCATCGACGTATTCCCGGAAGGTGTTAGTCTCCGTTCGCAATAGAATCCGGGAACCGTGCTCAGTGCCGTCCTGTGACGTCAATCTGTGATTCGAACCCTTCTTGTTGAACTCCTTTTGATGATAACTTCTTTTGTTTGAAATAACCTTTGAGACATTGACCTAAGATCTTGTCTTGTGACTAGAACTCTCCTTTATTATTGGAAACTTTCTTGTGGAAACCCTGGATTTTTGCCAAATTGCTTTGACAAAACGTTTGGAACAACCTTTTTCAGAATATTTTAGCCCTTGTTTGTTAAATAAACCTGACGTATTTGTTATGAACACTGATGAACCCCCAAAGTCTTCTTTTTGACCTTGGACAAATATTATATTTGTTCTTTCCTAAAGCCTCATTGAAAACATAAACCCTTGGTATCCGGCATCTGTCATATAGGTGTTCTTAGATTAAGCGGTGAATCGTGAAGTGTTCAGGAAAGTAAGGATTGATTGATATGAATGAAGGAAGTGTGAATCCTGGAAAAGATAGGAGTACCCTTTAGAGTCATAGGAAGGTGATGAGTTATGCCCATTTGAGTAGAGATTAGAATTTTGGAGGGCGAATTGGTCAAAATGTTGGTCTAGATGGTGTAAGATAAGGAGGAAATTGAGAAAGTATACGGGATCTAAGGTTATAAGTGTCTAAATTTGAAAAGGGAGAATGGTTGAGTAAGGAAGAATAGGCGCTAATGTGGTGAAGTTGAATCGATGAATGGTGGAACTTGTGGTTAAAACCTTTAGGTATGACCCAAAGTTAGGATAGGGAAGTCAAGACTTGACGTTCTGAAGAATAATAAGTCTCCGAACCGAAAGGGATGTTGATGGAATAGAACTCGTGATAAGTAGAAAAGTTGGCAAAAGGTTTAGCACGTTTAAGTTATATGATCGAGTATTGAAGAACCGGGAGAGAAGTAGTGCGTATTCCTTGAGGATTAGTGGCAGTTAAGCAAAAGGGGAAGGGGAGATCATGGTCTTAGAAGTTGGATAATGACAGTTAATGGCGAAAGCGTGAGATCATTAAAGATAGGAGACAAGAGATTGCATAGGACCGATTGAGGTATGGTAAAGAGTGAGAGTTTTAGAAGTTGAGTTGTGATCAAAAAGGAGGTGTGTGGGGATATGATTTATTCAAGTTGGGGAGCAAGTAGAAATATGAAATTTTAGGAAGTAGTATGACTAGGCTTGAACTGATGGAGAAGAATTTAACTCCGAGATGTAGTAAAGTCTTGACCCAAATGAGTCTAACCCTGTTATGTTTGGATGTTGCCCGGAAGTCTCGAACCCCTGTAAAATTCTTTGCTTTCCTTAAAACTATATTGTTTGAACCCCATTCTGTTTGATGGCCAGAGAACCCCGAGAGGTTACTTGCAAACGTAGTCCGCTTGAATAACTTGTAAGGATAGTAGATCGACAGTGCAAAACCACAGATGTTCGCGACGATTGCTGCAGTTAGAATAGAGAGATTAATCAATTGAGCTACGCGTCCATAGGCAGACTCGCTCTACACAGCATTTCTCGAGGACGAGAAATCTCTAAGTTGGGGAGAATGTAACACCCCGCATTTTTCCCGTACGTGCGTAAACGAATTCGTTTAAAATAAACCTTGAGTTTAGCTTTCAAAGGGATTTTTCTAAAAACAATTATTTATGATTTTATTCAAGAATGATTTCTTTATGGAAAGGACATGCATTTTGATTGATGAACTTTGAGAATGCAATTTTTAGTATTTTCTGGATTTATTTACCAACTGTATTTCTAGAAATTTTGGAAGATGAATTTTTATGAAACCATGAATTCTGGAAAGCTGATGACTTTAAATAAATTATCTTTTGGAAATTTTCTATTTGTACGAAAAACTTGATTTTTAAGGATTTCTAATTATGTGTTTTGTGTAAATGATCGTTTCACTTTGAAAGAATTTAAGTTTTTCCTAGGATAATGATGTGTTCTCGTAGGAGATTAAATCAATTGCCATGACATAGAATTAATTGATGATATGTGCTTATTGTGATGTGTTTGGTTTAATATGTAAATATTGTTTGAAAATAAACATGTGTGCATATGTGTGTAAATGTGTTACGGTTTTGGGCATATAGGTGTGTATGTGACTTTTGAAAATGTTGCATAAATCACATGAACTAATGATCATGATACCTTGAATAAATAAGAATAGGAAATGAAAATGAAAATGCATGAGGTGTGGGCATATATGTGTGCCACGGTGATTGTAACATCCTTAATTTTAATCTCTAAAATATTTATAAGTTGTATTGACTTAAATAAATGTTTCTTAAAAATCAATTACTTAGTTGTGTATTTTTATAAAAATACATAATGTTAATTACGAAAATATATTTTATTCCTTTTATGTTCTAAAGTAAATTCATTTAAAATAGTTATCCTATATCAAAAATATACTTTATGTGTTTTACTTTATTTTGATATGTTTCATATGAAAATATTTTATGGGAAATATTTACAAGTTTCTTACTTCATAATTTTTATTCTATTATTTACATTGATTATTGGTATTTTGAGTTTTAAAATAAAAGAATAAATAAAATAAAACAAATAAATAAATACAAGTGTGTATTAGTATATATGTTTAAAAAAAATGTTTATTAGTACATAATAATAATAATAATAATAATAATAATAATAATAATGATAATGATAATGTAATAATAATTATAAAAAATAAATAAATAAATAAAACAGGGGAAGGGGTTTGAACAACCCCCTCCTTTCTTCTCCAGCCGGCCCTAAAAGGGCAACAACACCAGCCACCATCTCCCTCCTTCCTCCCAAATTTCGGCCACCAAACACTTTACCGCCGCCGCCCTTTCCCTCTCACTTTTCTCCTTCGATTTCGACCCCCCATTCTTGCTCCTTGAAACTCTCTCCCACCCGATCTCTCTTTCCCTCGGTGTTCCAATCACCACCGAGAAGCCATGGCCGCCGCTCAAATCACCTTCAACCATCCTCACCGCCGCTCGTTCTCTCTCCTCCGCCGGCGCTCGCATGTTCCTCCTCCCCAAGTCGCGTCGTCACTACTCTGCGATCTCCCTCTCTCGGTCCCGTACTCTCTCTCTCTCTTGTCTCGGTTTCTCACTTCGTCCGCCTCCGGTGCCGCCAAAGGAAGCCACACTACAACGCCGCCACCAACACCACACCATGGCCGCCAAGCTCAAGCTTCCACCTCTTCTTGGAGATTCGCAAATCGCGATCTCCCTCCCTCCAGGACTAGATTCGCGACCCGCTGCCCCTGGGGTCGTGATCCGCCATGTCTCTTCCGCCATGTGTAACAACCTCACTCTTATTAGTAAATTTTGGGTTTTATTAAAACCGGAGTTTGAAAATTTATTTTAATACTTAAATTTCTTTAAAAGGTTTTACGAAAATCCGGCAGAGTTTCCTCTGTTTTCCGGATTTCCCAAAAATTTTCTTCTAAAACCTGTCAGTCCAGAATTGTTTGAAAACGTAAACAGCAACAGTTTAATAGTTATAACAGATCCTAACGCCCGATGGATATAATCTTCAGGGCAAACTACTAATTCATAATTAATTTACAAAAAGTCATTATCCACTCCAAAATATGTAAAATACATTCCACGTTGTGGAACTTGAAATCCTGCTCGGCCAGCACTGGTGTATGCTCCATTTGTGTACCTGAAAAATATTAACCACACAGGGGAAGCATCACACAGAACATAAAAAGGAGATTTCTAAGCAGATATATACGACACGCCAAAAACCATTCAAGCCTATGCTATGCTACTCAATCCATGTTCTCCTTTCTTTCTTTTTTTTTACCTACTAACTATTCCAAATTCTTTTTCTTTCTAATTGTTCTCTTTTAGATAATCCCTAATCTCTATTTATTCTTGTTCCTCATTACTTTCGTTATTTTCCCCTTTTTATTCTCATTTTCCATTTGTATTTCCGTTTTAATTTCCTTTTTATTTCATTCTCATTCCCTTTATCCTTTCCATTTTCCTTTATTACTTTTTCCAATATGTGTAACCTCAATCAGAGATCTACACCTTATTTATTTACGAGGTATGCAACCACAAGCAGATGATCTGCGTGCACCCACAATTTATTTACGACGTATGCAACCACAAGCAGATGATCTGCATACGCCCACCTTTTATTTATTTAAGATATATGCAACCACAAGCAGATGATCTGCATATATCCCCAATCTTGTTTACGGTGTATGCAACCACAAGCAGATGATCTGCATACACCCTTTATCTATTTACGATGCATGCAACCACAAGCAGATGATCTGCATGCACTCACAATTTTTACGACGTATGCAACCACAAGCAGATGATCTGCATATATCCATAATCTTATTTACGATGTATGCAACCACAAGCAGATGATCTGCATACATCCTTAGCCTCTTTCCTTTTTATTTTCCATCTTTCCTTGTTATTTTTCATTATTAATTTATCTCAGTCTTTTCTCTGTTACTTTTAGTTTCTTATTTCTCTTTTTATTTGTTAACTCTCTCTTTCTTATTTTTCGTTTACTTCTTTCCTCTAATGGCTAATTACTCATTCACTCCATTTATTTCTCTTAACTTTAGTTTATCCTAATTTAGTTCTCAACTCATTCTTACATTTTCTTTATCTAGTACCGGCTCTCCCTAGTTAATCTCTAATTTCTCCCTTTACTCACTTACACTACTCGCTCATTCTCATAATTCCGATTATTTATTTCTTTCTTATTATTCCGTTTATTTCGTTGCTAATCATTCAACTCTTCTTTAACTAAATTTTCTTTTCTAATTATCTTCCTTCACTATTAGCGGGCTACTCTAAGGTTCATTAACAAGTAACATTTCCCCCGGTCCTAGCGATAGATATAACTACCCAGAAATACACCCCTTAAGGACTGGTAATGAAACCCCTTACCTCAATCGATGACAGTGAGAGGGGTAACCTTAGCCTGACGCTTTACTCCCCGGCTTACGCTCTAGCTCGGCTCCAATTCGATCCTAAGCTTCCACGACCTTTGATTCCAAGCACGGCGGGGACAATCGATCCCGATCGCGGTGACGGTGTTGCACCTCGTTGTTTGCGAACGATCGCGGCCGGATCGAGGCCCAAGCTTAAAGCCTCGGAGTACCCAACACAAGCCCGGTGCGAATCACGATCGGTGTCGGCGTCGGTGAGATCCGGTGAGGAGAGAGAAAACCCTAGAGGAGAGAGAAATACAAAGGGAGGAGGAAGAGAGTAAGGGAACTCAATCAATAGGAAAAGGGAGAGGAAGAAGAGCTCTTGATGGTGGTGGTGGTGGGTGGTGGTTCGTGGTGGTGGCCGGAAAGGAAGGAGGTGGATGGTGGAGGAAGGAAAGAGAGAAGGAGATGAAGGAAAGAGAGAGAAAGAGACTAAGAGGGAGGAGAGAGAGAGACGCTCATGGTGGTGGTGGCCTTGGTGGTGGCGGCTGGTGGTGGTGGCTGGTGTTGCTGGAGGTGCTGGGGTTGAGTTTGGGTGGAGGAGGGAGAAGTGGTGCGGAGAAATGGAGAGAGGAGGGTCTGGTGCGCCCAATTTATGGGCCTGGTGGGTGAAAAACGCACCCGCGCGCCTGGGCGCGGAAAGCGTGCGCCTGCGCGCGCGCTGCGCATCTGATGCGCGTGCTGGTGATTCCGTCGCACGCCTGGGCGAGTTTTTCACGGGTTTGGTGCACCTGGTGCACACTGGTGCGCCTGGGCGTGCACCAGTGGTTCCCAACTTTGATTCGCCGTAACTTTTTCGTTACCCGTCGGATCGGGTCCAAATTTTTAGGCAAGCTTCTCAACCCCTTAAACTTCATATCCAACGGTGGAATTTATTTTCTTAGCATCCTATAATAAATTCCTAATTTTCTCTTTTCGGTCGATTTCTAACGTCGAAAACGCCGATTTAACTCCCGATCTTGCTTATATGACTTTGCCCAAAGCCATAAATGCCTTCTATACAACTCCTAGGTCCTATAATCACCACTCACATATCTAGCAAAATTCATTAAGCCACTTTAATTCCATTAATTCGTTAATTATTGCTTGGAATTAAATTAGGGATGTTACACCATGGAGGTCGCGCCGTTGCCAACCCCCTCCATCGCCGCCGCTGTGAAGCCACGGCCGCAGCTGTTGCTGCGGTTTGGGTGAACCGGGACTGAACCGCTAGCTGGTTCGTGCAGCCCATCACCGCCACCGTTCTCGCCACCGGCGCCGGTATCGTCGTCATCGTTACTGGGGTCAGCCGTTCCTTTGTGTTTTGAACCGGGTTGACCGAACCCTCCTTCAAAATCATATTTGAGGGTAAATCCTTAATACTTTTCTAATTGCTCTATGTTGTGTTTTAATTTTCATATTAATACTAATTTTTAATGTTACTGGTACTAATTATTCAATACTGAATTGTTTTAGAAATTAAACTATAATTTATATTGATTTTTATTATGTTTTTAATGATGATGAATTTAATTGCTTACTTGATTGTGATAACGTCGAATTAAACGTTATGTCGAATGACGAGTTTTAAAGAGTAATTGTGAAAAATGTGTTGGGTTCCTAAGTAAGTGAGCTGTCATTTAGCTTGGTTGAGTTGTCCCTGGGCTAAACGATATGTCAGTTAATTAGGAATCTGATATACTCGGCATAATGTTAATTCGAGTTAGGACGTTGAACCATAATTTCAAACTGAAGGGAAGTGAAACTGTTTTAATGCTATAATTATGAATTGGGCTTATTTTTGAATCACGAACACTTTCTTTTAGTTTGAAATTAATAGTGTCAAGTAACAACATTTGATTTTGTGGCTTGAAACTAAAACTAATTCACTTTAATGAATTTTTCGTAATTATATTAGTTTCGAAAGTTAGCGTATTTTCAATAAAAAGCTATACTATTTTATTGAGAAGACAATGATTTTAATTTGAAATCCTATGTTATTTTGGTTTGTAAATTATAATTAAATGATTTCGTGATTTGGTAAACTGACGAAATACTCTACTTTGAAATATGTTAATTATATATTGAAATTTCAAACTGAGTCGCTTTTGGCGCAATAAATTGATTTCTATTTGATTTAATAATATAGTCAGACGATGAAGGACTTTAGGACCAACGTATATGCGAGCAACGAACCGCGTAATGCCGTGAGTAGAAACAGGATCTCCTCGTCGTGCCTCGAAACAGGTTTTGGTAGAACCCCAAGGTAAGGGGTTTATTTGCCGTCTCGGTGGGTGAGATACCTGTATAATCTGGATCAAGGTTAATTGCTTATGTGTGATTAGGGAATTTAGAATTTATTTTAATGAGATAATATGCTTATATGAGATAAATGCTATTTGAAATGTGTTAAATGCTTAAGTGATTAATTCTTTGAATTATATGTTAATTTTATGTATATATGTATAAGTACCTGAGTAAGTGCTATTTGATGTTAAGGGTTATATGCATGATAAGTAAATAAGAATTGTAATTGTTAACGGAATATTTAATTTATGATTGTAAATTATATGTTTGTCGTGTTCAAAGAGGTAAAGTGAGTTTGGTTTGCGTAGGTGCTAAGTTAGGAAGAGAATAGAACATAGAGGAAAGTTTAGGGAGAAAAAGAGGAAAAATGATAGTAGAAGAAAAAGGTGTTAGGCGAGGGCGGAATAAAATTGATAAAAAGGAAAAAGACATAAAATAAAAGAGAAATGAAAAGAGAATAAAGAAAGCACCCGGGTATGCGAATATCGATCCTATTAGACATATGGCTGGTGTCATGACGATGACAGGCGGGCCGTATGCACGGATTGATTAAGACGTGCGGCCTTTGGGGATCCGTACGCATCGGTAAGTCGTATCCTCGACAGACGGGGAACGTAGTGGGGTATTCGCATCACCCATTTCTATGTCGGTGGGTACTGGGCCCTAGAAGACGTGTGGTAGTTGGAACCCGCACGCATGGGTTGAGTAAGACGTGCGGCCTTTGGGGATCCGTACGCATCGGTAAGTCGTATCCTCGACAGACGGGGAACGCAGTGGCGGGAGCCCCACGACACTATAAAAGGAACATGAAAGATAATAAAAGAGAAGGGGTTGGTGGGTACTGGACCCTAGAAGACGTGTGGTAGTTGGAACCCGCACGCATGGGTTGAGTAAGACGTGCGGCCTTTGGGGATCCGTACGCATCGGTAAGTCGTATCCTCGACAGATGGGGAATGCAGTGGCAGGAGCCCCACGACTCCGGGGTCTATGGGTACTGGACCTTAGAAGACGTGTGGTAGTTGGAACCCGCACGCATTGGTTGAGTAAGACGACCAGACAGAGCCTGGTGCATCGGTAAGACGTATCCCTGAGTAGACGGAGGATACGCAATGGCAGGAGTCCCAAGACGCCCTAAAACATAAAGGAAAAATAATAAGGATAAATAAATAAATATAAGGAAATAAGAGGAAGGACGGGGGAGTAAAGGTGATGAGAGAGAAATGAGTAGAATAGGTATGAGAGAGAAGGGTAGAGAGGATAGCAGAGAAAATTAGAGACTTGGGGTAAAGTGTAGAGAGTGAGATTTAATGTAAATAGGTAAGTGGCGAAATAGATTAGGTAAGGACATGTGTTAGAAGGTGCTAATAATCGGAGACGATTGTGTTTGTAGTGAATAGGTGCTTGGGTGTGATTATGATTGTATTATTTGACTAACTGCTAAATGTGTATGACTTGGCTCGTATTATGCTTTACTAGTTGTGCAATTCTCACCCTTACAACCACCACAGGTACAGGTCAGGAGCATAGCTGTTATTTGGGCCGAGCAGGAGCACACTTCCCCACGGGAAGTGTGAATAATTTATTTTTATTTTTATTTTTATTTTGTGTTGAGTCGTACCGGGCCATATTATGGATTACCATGTATTTTTAAGAATTTATTAATAATTGTATTTTAGATCTCAGTTGTATATTTGGTGGCCCGGGGTCTTTATTTGGTTTCTCAAAAATCTAAGTATTTTTATCTTAGTATTTATCCCAGGATAATGGGAGAAGAGTTAAACTATATATGAATATTCTATCTGGATGCCTGGTTGTTGTTGAAACTGTTTTGAACAGGTTGCAGGTCAAATATAATTTTTGGGAATGTCCATAAAACAGAGGAAACTCCGCCCAATTTTCCGGAAAAATTATAATAAGTATTTTAATTTAAAAGAAATTTTCAAATCCATATTTTCAAAATAGGTAAAATAAAATAGGTTGTTATAGTGATGGGTGTGTGTGTGTGTATAGGTTAGAACTTTGACTTTTGGGTAGAAAAGAAAGGATTTGAAGTGACCATGCATGATGAAGTCTAGCCCTAGCCTATGCACTTTGTCTCTTTGATTCAACCCTTGCCATGCAAAATTTTAGAAACCCAAATTTGCCCTTCCTTTTGGTGCCTTGGCCGAACCTCAACTTAAGGGCAAAGGAGGCAAATTCGGTGGCCCTTAAATTTATCTTGCCTTAGTTCATTTCTCACATTTCATTCCCATTTCCTTCACTCACATATCCAAACACTTTCTAAGGGATCATCACACCCTTAGAAAAGAAAAGAGAGCAAGAGAAAGAAGGTGTGGCCGTAGGAAACAAGAAGGAAGAAGAAGGAGAATTAGACCAAGACTTTGAGTTTCCTTGAAGATCAAGAACCTTAGGAGTTAGAAAACCAACTTTCTTGGTAGGTTATATGAAGATCAAGAAGAAAACCATGATAGTTAGATTTTCTTTTGGATTTGTAACTTTTCTTTCCTTTTTCCCTTTCATTGCATGTTTGTCTTTATGGCATGAAAGATGAGTGCAAGTATGTCTTAGCCTTAACTATGGACTTTTAATTCAGTTTGTAAATATGTGAGCTCATGGACTCTTTAAGCTTCGGTTATGGCTTCATTAGGTAGATCATCATGATTTTCTAAACAAACTTCTAAAGGATCTAACTTATTACTTGAGATTTTTGAGTAAACTAAAATGAAAACTTCATGCATGTTGAATTTATCCTCTTAAACCGTGAACCGTGAGGTTTTTATGAAAATATTTAGTAAATAAATTATGATCTAGGTTTGATTGGTAACAAAGTAAGGAATTTATGCCTTGCATGTTGATTTCTTGTGTTCAATCCATGATCTATGTGTCTCTATGTGAATATTTGATACACCTTTACATGATCTAAGTTTATTTGAGAAGAAAATAGGGATTTTTAGCTTTTCATGTTGACCTTGTATTGATTTTGGTTGATCTTGTGAGTGTGCATGTTTTAATCCATGTTCATTATCTTCCAAGTTAGGACTTTGAGGTTTGCATGTCAATTTTCAAGTAAAGAAATTAAGTTTTCCTCTATGTATGTCTCGGTCCAGTAGAAATAAATAGGATAATGGACTTTAAAATGATTTTTCTTCTTATGAGCATGATTTGATTTAAAGACTTGCTTTATATTTGTGGTGTTGATATGAAGGCCATTTGGCCATGAGTGCTAAAAATTTTTTGGTGCATGATTTTTAGGTGCATGTATGTATTAGGAATTGATTTAGTGGTCTTAAGTCCATGCATGCCATTCTTTTTAGAAGTCCAAACTATAATTCAAATTTCTATCAAAAGGTCTAAAGAAAACCTCATAATGGCTCATGCATGTTGGTGTGATTAAATGGTGATGTGTGATCTATATGATTTGCTTTGATTAATTATCTTTCGTATGTCAAAAAGTAAACTAAAATTCTTGCCTCATGTGTGATGATATTCGACCTTGAGGTAGGAGAATAGGGAAGTGTGTTTAATCATCATTTAGGATGTATGTAGACCTTAGATTAAGATTAGCTTAATTTAGGAGCATATGTAAGATCCATGAAGAATGTTTTGATAAATGCCAAAAGGTTTTGAACAAGCTACAAATGTGTTGATCAAGTTTCAAGCTCAACAAGAAACAACAAACATCAAGTGATGAAGAGAGAGCCAACTCATGAAGACTTTGTTTGGTAGTTTGTGTTTTATTGTTTTATCTTTTGCCTCACAAGTCTCTTAGTTTATGAGTTTGGGTAGAGTATATTAGAGGGTAGTGAATCTCTTTTGATTGCATGATTATATCATATTTTGAGTGTTCACTTTGCCTAAAATCAATAGGTGGCTTAAAGGTTTGAAAGAAAAGGTTTAGATTTTGAGAAAACAAGTTATTAAGTGTTTTTTGAACTGACTACTCGATTAGCCACTTGTTTACTCGAGTAGAATTTTGCAATCTTGCGCAAATACTCGATTAAGGCTCTGATTACTCGAGTAGAATTTTGAAGCCTTGCGTAAATACTCGAGTAGTAACATAGATTACTCGAGTAGTGAACACTGATTACACTGATTACTCGAGTAATGACTTGGCTACTCGAGTAACACGAGCTGTTACTGGTTTTTAAATGAGTTTTTCACTTCTCAAAAGTACTTCTAACCATTCCTAACTTTTGGGTATTCTATATAAACCTATTTCTAACCTTTGTGATCATATTCCATCATTTTTTGATATTCATTTTACAAAGAATCAAAGCCACTCTATTCTCTCTCACTTTCTCAAGATCAAAGCATTAAACTTTTACATTCTTTGATCAAGAACCTTGAATCTCTCATGTTGATATTTCATAACTTTTGAAAGAGATTCATAGGATTGTTATTTTTGTTTTCATTTGAGTTGTAATCTTTGCAAGAGGCAAGCTATCTACAACAATTGGAAGTCTTGGTTGTGAATCAAGCAAAGTTATTTGGAAGCCTTGGTGTGGCATATCATCAAGCACTTGGAAGTCTTGTAGTGAAGCAAGCAAGTGGAAGTCTTTGAAGAATCTCAAAGCAATTGGAAGTCTTGTTGTGGGGTATCGGCAAGCAAGAGAAGAGGTTAGATTAGATATCAATAGGATTACAAGGCAAGGGTGTGGTATCTCTTGTAGGCTAGCAAGAAGGGAGTCTTGTGAGGCATTTACTTGTAATTTGAGAAACTCTAATTCCTCATAGTGAATAATCTCTCTTGGTTGAAGAGGGGACTGAAGTAGCTTTCAAGTGGATGAAAGTGAACCAGGATAAATCACTGTGTCGTATATCTAAACTCTCTACTCTTTACAATTCAAGTCTTTAATTGTGTTCTTGGTTAAAAACCTAGAAAAAGTGATTTTTCATAATTGATTGAATTGAATCTTAATTGTGCAAAATTGATTTGGGGAAAATCATTTTCATAACCTAGGTTAATCAATAAGAATATTGGTGTTAATCAATTCCGCTTTATCTCTGATCATATGTGTTAATTGATTGATTTTCGTATTTGATTGAAAAGTGATTTTTCAATTTTAACATTGATTAATCGAGTAATTGGTTTCATTAATCGATTAGTTTGAAATGATCATTCGACATTAATCGATTAGTTGACTTGTTAATCGATTAATAGAAGAAAATTTCAAGAAAATCATTCGTTTTAATCGTTTTGATTTGTTTCTTGCGAAAATCTTTCAAGGTTTATCTAACACCTATTCAACCCCCCCTTCTAGGTGTTCTCCTAGTGTTTCCTAGTTATTTTACCCACCGATTGTAGGTTCTAACAATTGGTATAAGAGCTCGGTCGAAAGACACGAGCATAGAGCTTTTTCGTTAAGATCCTTGAGGAAACTACAATGGGTTCTACGAATCCTTTTGGTGGTGAAGGTGCTTCAATAAATCACCCTCCTATGTTTGGTGGAGAGGGTTATGGTTATTGGAAAATTAGGATGAGAATCTTTATAGAAGCTATAGATGTGAACATTTGGGAAGCCATTGAAAATGGTCCTCATATTCCCTCAAAATATGTAGAAGGTGTGCTTACACTAACTCCCAAAGATAAGTGGACTGATGATGATAAAAGGAAAATTCAATATGATTTAAAAGCAAAGAATATCATCACCTCTGCTCTATCTTATGATGAGTTCTTTAGAGTCTCCCAATGTCGTGATGCCAAAGAAATGTGGGACACCTTGCAAGTCACACATGAAGGCACTAGTGAAGTTAGGCATGCTAGATTAAATTCTTTGATGCATGAATATGAATTGTTTCGTATGTTGCCTAATGAATCTATATGTTTTATGCAAAAACGTTTTACTCATATTGTTAATCATCTCATTGCTCTTGGTAAAACTTTCGTGAATTGTGAACTTGTTAACAAAGTTTTAGGATGTCTAAGTAGGGAATGGCAACCCAAGGTTACCGCAATTGTTGAATCAAAGGACTTGGACACCATGGACTTAGCAACACTTTTCGGAAAGCTTCAAGAACATGAAATGGAGCTTGAACGTTTGCATATGCATGAAGAGTCGGACAAGAACAAAGAAAGAAAGGGAATTGCTCTTAAAGCTCAAAGGTCATATCAAAAGGAAGAGAGTTCCGATAATGATGATAATGAAGATTCCGATTCGGACATTGATGAAGAGGAGATGAAGCTTCTACTAAGAAAGTTCAATAAGATTCTAAGGAGAAAAGGAAGGATGAACAAAGACAAAAGTAAAGAGAAGGATCCCCCACACTACAAGACCAAGACTTCAAAAGAAGGTATAGTTTGCCATGAATGTGGAAAGCCCGGTCATCTCAAGTACTCATGCTCTAAGTATCTTAAGAAGAAGGAGAAAGAAAAGAAAACTAAAAGGGCATACATAGTTTGGAATAGTGATGATGAAAAAGACAAGAAAAGTACATCAAATAGTTCTTCGGATGATGAAGATGCCGCTTGTCTCAACTTGATAACTCTAGTAGATGATGAAGAACAAAGTTCAAATGGTGAATCAAGTGAACAAAGCGATGAAAGCGATGTAAGTCTTACTAAATCCGAAATTTCTTCCAAATATGAAATGTTATATAATGCTTATGAAGAAATGCATGAACATCTCAAGAAACTAGCTTTGAAAAACATTGAAAGAAAGAAGCTCATTTTGAAACATCAACAAGAGATTTTAGAACTTCAAAAACAAGTTGATGAGCTTAATCTTCAAAATGAAACTCTTGATCTTATATATGCTAGTTCTTCTTGTGATTGTGCTAGTAGATTGAATATTGTGGTTGATTGTGAGAATTGCAAGTTGCTTAAGGATGAAAATGCTATTTTGAAAAATAAGCTTGCAAGTTTCACAAATGGTGATATTAGATTGCGCACATTGTTAAATTTTCAAAGAGAAAATTCAAACAAGTTTGGTTTGGGTTATACTAATGCTAAGAGTAAGTCTCATAGAAATGTTGTTGATTTTTGTAAAGTTGATTTTTCAAATGCACCAACATGTTTCTATTGTGGTACTCATGGACATACTTCAAATGTGTGTTATATTAAAGTGCATGGTATACCTAAAGGAGATTTTGTTTGGATGAAAAAGGGTGAAAGTCCCTACACTAACAAAAATGGATCCAAAACCATTTGGATACCAAAAAGCAAAGCATGATTGTTTTTATAGGTATGATTGAAGATGCAAATGAAGGTCTATACACATTTCTTCAAATCTCAAGTAAAAGTCCTACAAGTTGACACAATTGATATTGTTGGACATCTTCAATTGGTATAAAAGGGAAGATCCTACAAATTGGTAACATTTGATATTATTAGATATTGCTCATAGTTCTCTCAATTGGTATTATTTCTTATAATGTGATATTGTTTATACTATTGAGAAAATACTATTGGTATCAAATTCTTACAATTGTTTTACAATTGGTATCATGCTATTGGTATACAATTTGTTATAATTGATATCATTGAGTAATCATTAGATGATTATCATGCTTTGGTTGTTATATCTCATTAATCTCTCTATTTTGGCTTAGATCTTATATTTCAATTGGTATATATTTCTTTTTGATAATGCCAAAGGGGGAGAAATGTATGTTTTGAAGAGAAATAGTATGTTTTGACCATTTTGGGGAGAAATCAAATGGTATGTTTGGAGAGAGGTTGTTTTGTTGTTTTTATGTAGGTTGAGCAAAGTTGTTGAAGATAGGGGGAGAATCAAGCTTTCTATCAATTGGATTTCAAATTTCAAAAGCATTTATTGAGGGGGAGCAAAAGGCTCACCAAGTGATCAAATGGTTCAAGCATCAACAACTTCATACTTTCAAAACATGTTTGTCATTTTCAAAAAGGGGGAGATTGTAAGATCCATGAAGAATGTTTTGATAAATGCCAAAAGGTTTTGAACAAGCTACAAATGTGTTGATCAAGTTTCAAGCTCAACAAGCAACAACAAACATCAAGTGATGAAGAGAGAGACAACTCATGAAGACTTTGTTTGGTAGTTTGTGTTTTATTGTTTTATCTTTTGCCTCACAAGTCTCTTAGTTTATGAGTTTGGGTAGAGTATATTAGAGGGTAGTGAATCTCTTTTGATTGCATGATTATATCATATTTTGAGTATTCACTTTGCCTAAAATCAATAGGTGGCTTAAAGGTTTGAAAGAAAAGGTTTAGATTTTGAGAAAACAAGTTTTTAAGTGTTTTTTGAACTGACTACTCGATTAGCCACTTGTTTACTCGAGTAGAATTTTGCAGTCTTGCGCAAATACTCGATTAAGGCTCTGATTACTCGAGTAGAATTTTGAAGCCTTGCGTAAATACTCGAGTAGTAACATAGATTACTCGAGTAGTGAACACTGATTACACTGATTACTCGAGTAATGACTTGGCTACTCGAGTAACACGAGCTGTTACTGGTTTTTAAATGAGTTTTTCACTTCTCAAAAGTACTTCTAACCATTCCTAACTTTTGGGTATTCTATATAAACCTATTTCTAACCTTTGTGATCATATTCCATCATTTTTTGATATTCATTTTACAAAGAATCAAAGCCACTCTATTCTCTCTCACTTTCTCAAGATCAAAGCATTAAACTTTTACATTCTTTGATCAAGAACCTTGAATCTCTCATGTTGATATTTCATAACTTTTGAAAGAGATTCATATGATTGTTATTTTTGTTTTCATTTGAGTTGTAATCTTTGCAAGAGGCAAGCTATCTACAACAATTGGAAGTCTTGGTTGTGAATCAAGCAAAGTTATTTGGAAGCCTTGGTGTGGCATATCATCAAGCACTTGGAAGTCTTGTAGTGAAGCAAGCAAGTGGAAGTCTTTGAAGACTCTCAAAGCAATTGGAAGTCTTGTTGTGGGGTATCGGCAAGCAAGAGAAGAGGTTAGATTAGATATCAATAGGATTACAAGACAAGGGTGTGGTATCTCTTGTAGGCTAGAAAGAAGGGAGTCTTGTGAGGCATTTACTTGTAATTTGAGAAACTCTAATTCCTCATAGTGAAGAATCTCTCTTGGTTGAAGAGGGGACTGGAGTAGCTTTCAAGTGGATGAAAGTGAACCAGGATAAATCACTGTGTCGTATCTCTAAACTCTCTACTCTTTACAATTCAAGTCTTTAATTGTGTTCTTGGTTGAAAACCTAGAAAAAGTGATTTTTAATAATTGATTGAATTGAATCTTAATTGTGCAAAATTGATTTGGGGAAAATCATTTTCATAACCTAGGTTAATCAATAAGAATATTGGTGTTAATCAATTCCGCTTTATCTCTGATCATATGTGTTAATTGATTGATTTTCGTATTTGATTGAATAGTGATTTTTCAATTTTAACATTGATCAATCGAGTAATTGGTTTCATTAATCGATTAGTTTGAATTGATCATTCGACATTAATCGATTAGTTGACTTGTTAATCGATTAATAGAAGAAAATTTCAAGAAAATCATTTGTTTTAATCGTTTTGATTTGTTTGATGTGAAAATCTTTCAAGGTTTATCTAACACCTATTCAACCCCCCCTTCTAGGTGTTCTCCTAGTGTTTCCTAGTTATTTTACCCACCGATTGTAGGTTCTAACAGCATAAAGGTGCATGTATGAAATAACCAATTTAAAGGAAAATAAAATAAATCTTTGAAATGATTTGTAGCTTTAATTGTTGTTTGAATTGAAGTAAAGAAAATGAAATTGAAGTTGTCAAATTTCCCTATGATGCTCACGGTTTCAATCTTTGTAGGCATGGAATAATTTCATTTTTGTTTTGGTTGTGTGTTATGTAATTGCAAGATCTCATTAAATATTCTGGTTAATACATGTTTAGATGATTAGAAGAATTTCTTTTAAATGAATAATGAGAGTGATTATATGCTATGTTTATGCTATTATCTGTTTGATGAAATGATGTAATTTCTTTTCTTCTTTTCGGATTTTAGGACTAGAAATAAATAAATTGATTTCAAGGTCTGGAAATTATTTGTAGTTAGGAAAAGTCAATCCTAGGTAATTCGGTTTTGTCATGATTTAACTAAGGGGTTAAGCTTGAATTGTTTTCTCATGTATGATTAGTTTGTGTGTCAACGTTATAAATTAATTTAATGTAACTTTAGAATTTCATCTTTTAAATCTTGTTATTCTGTTGAATGTTTCCATACCCCAAACGTTTTAAAGCAAGTTTTTAATGAGGAAAGAAAGTTTATTTGAATAAAAGAGTATTTCCAAATTGTTTTCAAAAGTTTTTCTCAAAAACCGTCTTAATCATGAATATTGAATTGAATTTGAAAAACATTGGACAATGATAACAAGTTTTTAAAAGAGAAATTGTTTTCAAAACGAATTCACCAAATGTATCGAACTCGTTTCTAATGCACGGGAAAATGTCTTAGTTGAGCGATGGACGAGAGGATAAGAGGCGAGGAGAGATGATCGGGAAACCTTTGGAGAGCTATAGGACGTTCGTCATCAAGGTGAAAGAGGGGCTTTCCCTTAAGACGTCGTGGTAATTAGGTACATATTAAGGCGTCCAATCATCTCAAAGATTGGACTCCAATCTCATTTAGCGTAGTGGTGTATGTGATAGCGATTGCTCGATTGGTTTAGCTATCCACCCGAACGACTGAGATTGGATTATCAAAAATGATGTTATGATTTCTGATTGTTCATGTTGAATTATTTAATTTTCTTATGATTCGTTTATTTGTTATATGTATCTGATGTTGTTGAGAATTAATTGAATGCGCGTTAGTAACGAATTATGGAAGTAACTAATTAAGAATGGAAGAGAAAAGAATGATGGATATGAACGATGAGAAAGATTTGTAAAAGGAATAATAGCGACTTGAAATTTGGAAGGAATGAGAGGAGTTGCTGATGCTGCTGAGCCCGAATTGGCGAAAAAAGACACCAGTGATGCTGCTGAGTCACAATTGGCAAAAAGGACGATGATGGCGTGCTGAGTGACAATTGACTTGAAATAGTGATGCTCATGTTGATGAGAGCGATGTGGCCGTGATATGAGAAAGAGAAAGATGATGCAATGATGTTGTGATGATTCCAGTGATAGTATATGAGCTTTAGGGGGATTAGATGCGAACGATTAACGATCGGGTCTCATTGAAGGGATGCACCAAGGATGAGCCGATCATTAGGACTAAGCCGTAATTAAAACTCTTTAAAAGATTTTAAATGACATTAACAATTGCGGTGAGGTATGAGTGTCGTATCGAAGTAGAGGAGAGGAAGGAACCATAGGTATCTACGGATACTTAGGAGGAGATTGCATTAGGGGAGGACGATGACGGTGATGCGTCAAGAAGTCTAGAGCATGTTTCTAGGCGGAACAAACTCCACATGTGGTGCACTAACGTGGTGGGGACTGGGTCCAATGCCGTGGTAAAGTTTTGCAGGCCTACTAGAAACATACTGTCGCCCCCTAGATTGCAAATCGAGAACAGTGAGAGGGACTGGAACGGGGCATTGTGTTTTGCCACTGCGTGGACAGTGAGCCTTGCTATTATTGAAATGATTTGAGGACGAGATCCTCCTGGTCTGGGACCATTTATGTGTTGTGATAGCTGTCGTGCCCGCGTGGTAAAGGTCCTGTACTCCTGTTTGCTTCCGACTAGGTTGGGTGGATGACCGAGGAGATGTAGGCGTGTATGAGCTCAATGATGTCTCCCCCTCATCATTGATGCTAACCGAAATGATAAGACTTAAATAACCAAGATGCTCCAAAGACACGGGTAATGATAGTGATAATAAAAATAATAATGATAACAATGTTAATCTCAAGTGATGGATAAGATTTATGAGCAGTAAATGATATGAGAACCTTTGAAGCAGTTGAGGAGTATGAGGATGAGAAAGGAACGAAAGTCTCATGGTGAAGAAAGTGAGGTCAAAAGAATCTTGAAAATATTATCTTGTATGACTAAATACGCATATATTCTGTTAATAAATATTTGTTGTCTTGATTTACTTTATGTTATGGTTGGATTTATTTACTTATATTTATTTGGTCTTAGTATTTACCTAATGTAATCCCACATAGTCGACATTGCCGTTTTGGGTAGCTCACTCTCTCTTTCTCCTACACTTCTATTATGTCTTGCATAAAAAATGTGCGGATCCTAGATGGACAACATTGCATGATATCAACTGATCAGGGAGATAGGAGCCCCACCAATGAGAGGAGATAACAACACCATGTCGGCCTACGTGGTGTTCTTTCTAAGGATTCAGCGTAGAAGCGTAGAGCTAGCCGATAGAGTTACTCCTTTGGAAATGGAGACTAAGAGTGCGCCGGATGACTCTACGGTAGAAATCACGGAGGAGGCAGAGGAGGAGGATCCCGACACTTGGACTGAGGCTGAAATAGATGAGTGTCTGAGCGATGAGGATTGGAGCCCGAGCCCTGAGGATCTTTCGATAGAGGAGGAGGACGAGTGACAGAGCAATATTATGTGGCAAGTGTTGGTAGAATCCGACGACTAGAGATTAGGTAATTCCCTTTTTAGTAGTGTATTCCACTTCAAGTTATTAGACACCTGGCTCTAATATGCTGTAACCCCAAACAAGATTATGTTAAGTACTGATGTTTTGAAATCAAATCAAATGGGGTAACTTGTTTGAATGATGTTTTGGAAAACGAGTTTCAAAGTGCGATGTCCCGTGACATCTCAGTTTGGAACTTGAAGGGTGGCATGCCTTTGAGAATGTAATGTTTCATAACTCGGTTTCAAATTGAAAATGTTCTCATGAGTGTGTAACTCTTGTAAAAAAAATGGCCCCTAATTTTCACTTAAAATGATTATGGTTTTCAACTTGCCAAATCGGGGTGTTACAGACGTTCTCCTATCTCAGGGACTAAATTGCTGTTTCGATAAAGTCAGGGACTAACTTGACCGACGCTTACAAAGTCTGGAACTAATCTGACATATTACTCATTTTTAAGGAGAGACAAAAAAAAAAGGTGGATTTGGGTCCCTTGCATGGGAATTCTATATTTATGCTGATACATACTTTTTCAACAATTATTCTTTTTAGATAATCAACTTTTTTTTATCTTAAAACAAAAAATTCCAAAACATAAAATAAGGATAGAAAAACCCTAGCAGAGCAACCCTTTTCTCTTCCTCTCGTGGTGGTCTCATAGGCCGCCGCCTGCGCCGTGATGGCAAAGAAAAAAGGAAGGCCCCCTGCCTCCCCTTCTCCTGCTGGGAAACAAAAAGATGATAATGATCCTTTTCTGGACATCTCGAATGTTGATGAAGAAGACCTTGCAAAACTGGAAAACTTGAGCGCCAAGCAATCGGAGGACCTATTGAAAAGCCTTGACCTGATTAGAGCAAAAATAAAAGGAAAAACAATAGCGGAAGATAGTGCGATTGATAAAGATGCTGAGAATAATGGTACTACTAAAGCCAATCACTCTGATGCTAATCAAGGAAGGAGAGCATCTGTATGGGACTCCATTGATATCACAAAACTACGTAATTTAGGTGAGAAACTGTCTTTTATACAACCAGAATTAAAGGAGGGTGTGTCCATTGGGAAAATTGAGTCAGTTGATGTTGAACCAGAACTAAAATACTGGGAGTCTGCCCTAACGTGTTATGTGTTGGGTGCTAGGCCTCCTTACTCAGTAATTAGTGGGTTTATAAAAAAGGCATGGGGTCAATATGGCATAGATAAAATTCTTATGAATGGTGATGGGACAATTGTTGTTAGATTTAATTCCCTTGAGGCAAGGAATACTGTCCTAGAAATAGGGGTTGATCACTTTGATAAAAAACCCATAATTCTGGCCTCATGGACTGGTAGGACTATGTCAAAGAGCTTTATTGACCGTGTGCCTATTTGGATTCAATTCCCTAATCTAAGCCCTCGTTTATGGGGTGCTGGGGCTCTTAGCAAGATAGCAAGTTTGGTGGGTAGCCCAATTATGGTTGACAAAATTACCCAGGAAAGAAATAGAATAAATTTTGCCAGAGTTCTAGTAGAGGTTGACCCTGCAGTTTTACCTAAAGAAGTCTTTTTTGAAGATGATAAAGGGAATATTATTACTCAAGGGGTAACTTATGAATGGAAACATGTTCTATGTTCTAAGTGTTCAATGTATGGACATGATGGTAAGATGTGTAGAAGGAATATGAAGAAGCAATGGGTGGAGAAGAAGAAGCCATCAAGAGAGGAAATTGAGGAATTGGATGACAGGCTTAAGCTCCAAGCTCAGGTGACTGAAGTTAATAATGAGGAGAATATGGGAAGAAATATTATCCAAATAGAGGGGGCAGTGGTTTCAGCTCCTACTAACTCTACTGCTGAAGAGTTAGGGGATGCTAGAAATTTGGGACCAGGAAAAATGAGTGAAGCTGGAGGGAGTCAAATGCAAATGGTGACTACTGGCAGCAATTCAAAAACTAGTATGAACAATGGTGGTAATAAGCCTATAGCAAATTCTGAGAATGATCAGGGAGGTCCTTGGACTCCAGTAAAAACAAGAAGCAGGACTCATCTGAGGGGTGAGGGTTCTCACCTACAGCACCATGGATAAAATTGCTAGTTGGAATATTAGAGGGCTTAATGAGCCCTCTAAACAGAAGGAAGTGAAGAACTTCCTTAAGTTGAATAAGGTAGGATTACTAGGAGTTTTAGAAAATAAGCTTAGGAGTGATGCTATTGACTATGTGATGGGGAATATTGCACCAGGTTGGGGTTTCTTTGCAGACTCTGATATTCGTGCTATTGGGAGGATTCTGGTGATGTGGAGGAAAGATATGTTTAATGTTTTGGTGATGGCCAGATCAGGGCAATATACTCACTGTTTGATAACTGAGAGAATTGCTAACAGATCCTTTTATGCCACTTTCATTTATGCCTCAAATGATCTCTTGGAAAGGAAGGAGCTATGGGGGGTTCTAAAAGGATTTGAAAGGTTTGTTGATTTACCTTGGATTATTCTTTGTGATTTTAATACAATTCTTCATCCCGAGGAAAAGCTTGGGGGTATCCCTCTGGATGTGAGTCAGTATGAAGATCTTAGGGACTGGTTAAATGACTGCAACTTGGTGGATCTGAAGTCTACAGGGCACTATTTTACATGGTGTAACAAGCAAGATGGTGATAATAGAATCTATTGTAAGCTGGACAGGATGGTGGTAAATCAAAGATGGATTCATGCTTGGCCAGGATCAGAAGAAAACTTCATGAATCCAGGGCTATCTGATCATTGTCCTATTGTTCTTGAGTGGAACCAGAATGTTGAAGTTGTAAGACCTAAGTTCAAATTCTTCAATATGTGGACTGAGGATGATAATTTCTTATCTATTGTTCAGGCTGGGTGGAGTAAGCATGTTACTGGCTGTCCTATGGTGCAAATCATAAAGAAACTATCCTTTTTAAGAAAGGATTTTCTTAATCTTAATAAATCTAGCTATGCTGACATTGTTAATAAAGAAAAGGAGATTAGAGGAAGATTAGAGGTTGTTCAGTCTCTTTTGAGTACAGATCCAGCAAATGTCTTATTACAGCAAGAAGATAAGGAAGTTACTATATTACATAGGAAAGCTAGCTTAGCAGCCTTTTCTTTCCTCAAGGAGAAGGCTAAGGTTAGTTGGATTCAAGAAGGGGATCAGAACTCTGCCTTCTTTCATCAAGCCATCAGACTGAGGATGTATAGGAATCGAATCATTTCAATCTCTGATGAGAGAGGTAATTATTTTTCAGGGCAGAAGGAAATCTCTGAGCAATTCACTAAGTATTACTCTAGCCTTTTCACCAGGAAGCAATTTTATCAGTGGAATGAGGGGATTGTTGATTGTGGTCCTGTTCTATCTGCTGAGCAACAGTTATCTCTGTTGAGGCCTTTCTCTCATGAGGAAATAAAGGAGGTGGTGTTCTCTATTCATAAGCATAAGGCTCCAGGGCCTGATGGTTATGGTGCTGGTTTCTATAGGTCTGCTTGGAATATTGTGGGTGAGGACTGTATTAAGGCTATTAGTGAATTTTTCAGAACTTCTATAATGCCTAAAAGCCTTAATGCTACAACTTTGGTGATGATTCCAAAGTTGGACATGCCTTCTCAGGTTAATGATTTCAGACCTATTGCCTGTTGTAACTTCCTCTATAAATGTATTTCTAAGCTTTTATGCTCAAGGTTGAGTGTGGTTTTACCTAGCATTATCCAGGAGAATCAGACTACCTTCATCAAGGAAAGAAGCATTATTCATAACATATTGATTACTCAGGAGCTATTAAGATTGTATGGTAGGAAAAATAGCTCTCCTAGATGCCTAATGAAAATAGACATCAGGAAAGCATATGACACACTTGATTGGAGCTTTATTGAAGATATGCTTATAGCTTTCAAATTCCCTATGCAATTTAGGAGATGGGTAATGGTTTGCATTACTACTGCTTCCTATTCTATTTGCATCAATGGGCAGAGTTCAGAGGTTTTTAAGGGATCTAGAGGGATAAGACAAGGTGATCCATTGTCTCCTCTTCTATTTGTTTTAGCAATGGAGGTGCTAACTAGAGGTTTACAAAAGGCTTCTCTCCATAGGAATTTTCGATTCCCCCCCTTGTGCAAAACCCATAGATTAATCAGCCTTGCTTTTGCTGATGATCTGATGGTTTTTTGAAAGGGGCATCCAGCCAGTGTGAGCATTGTATGTTCAGCAATTAAGGAGTTTGCTGACAGCTCAGGATTGCAGCCTAGTAGGGACAAATCCCAAGTTTTCATGGCAGGGGTTAATCAAGCTAGGGAGAGTGATATTCTTAATATCACTGGATTCCAGAAAGGGGGTTTTCCTTTCAGATATCTTGGTATCCCTATATCAGCTAAGAAATGGTCAAATACTACATGCTCTATCCTAATTGACAAAATCAGTAGCAGGATCAATTCTTGGAGGTCTAAAAACCTCTCTTATCAGGCAAGGTGCAACTTAATTAATTTTGTGCTAATGTCTCTACACACTTTCTGGGCCTCTATTTTTATCATTCCTAAAGCAGTGTTTAAGGGTGTGAAGAAGAGGTGTAGGGAATTTTTATGGGTTGTGAATTCAGATGGGCAGTATCATGCATCAGTGGCTTGGGAAACAGTGTGTAGGCCTAAGAAGAATGGAGGTCTGGGTTTTAAAAATGCTATTTTGTGGAATATGGCTGCTATAGGGAAGCAAGTTTGGCATATTGGTGCTAAAAAGGAGTATCTTTGGGTTAAGTGGATAAGCTCCATTTACTTAAAAGACAGAGATTTATGGCAGACTGACACAAGGCAAGGGGATAGTTGGCACTGGAAACAAATTGTTAAGGTGAAGAATAAGTTAGTTTCTGGATTTTCTGGTGATTGTTGGAATGCTAACACTACAGGGATCTATACTATCAAAAGTGGCTATCTATTCTTACTAGGATCTGTTCCTACATTTCATTTACACCGTTTTGTTTGGAATTCTACCTCGATTCCTAAACACGTGTTTATTTCATGGCTAGCTGTTCACAATAAATTAAAAACAAAAGATAGATTGTTTATGAAAGACCGTACCTGTGTTCTTTGTAATGGAAATGATGAGACGCGGAATCACCTCTTCTTCGATTGTCCTTGGTCGCAAGCGCTTCTGGAATCAGCTTGCCTGTGGATAGGTATCAACAATTGGCCTTATAAGTTCATGAATTGGAGTAGATGGATTATTCATGCATTCAAGGATAAATCAAGGAGGATGTGTTTGTTTACCTTGTATTCAGCAGTTCTTTATGCAGTGTGGACTGAGAGAAATAAACGAATCTTCATGGGTGCTAGCAGATCGATTGATGTGGTGTTGCATGCGCTGAGGAAGGAGATGGCGATGAGAATCTCGTTCTGCTTTCCCCATTTTAGAACATGGAAAGACAGAACCTTAGTTAATAGAATTATGTCTGAACTATAGTTTCCTTTTCCTTTTGGTTGTTTGGGTTGGTATTGTTTTTGGGCTGGCTTTGTTGTTTGGGCCGATGGTGGTCTTTTCTGGTTTAATCCTCTTGGTCTGGTGAACCCTTCCTAGAAGGTGGCACTTGGACCATGGAGTGATTTGTATGATTCATTTTTTTGCTTGTGGTTTAATAAATTTATTTATTTTACAAAAAAAAAACTTTTTTTATCTTATTAGTATATAGAGAATTGAAGAGGTTTCTTTATCTGGTTCCCATTGTGTAACTTATCAAGAGTCTTTTGTTTTAACTGATTTTGATTTGATTCTATTTTCACTTTGCGTGCAAACACATTCTTTTCGACCTTCTCCAAACTTGAATTCAACTTTACTTATTATTATTATTATTATTTATTTGTTTACATTGGATAAGGTGGTCCTATTTCCATTATTTTCATTCATAGGGTGATCTCAACTTCTGTGGCGTAAAAAAACATCCCAATTTTGATGAGGTTTTCATGTAGCAAAGCTTGCTAAATCAAATTGATGCATCTGTTACGTCAATAAACAATAGAATACTTAATCAAATTGGCTGCAATTGAAGTTTTTTTAATTTTTTTTAATTTATGTTCCTACGATATTGGAAGTTGTGCTTATGGATTTGTTGTATTTTTGCTTCTATTGAACTTATCTAAATATTTTAAGTTTTTATCTCATTGGTATTTTAGCTTTATTTTGAGATGTGGTCGGGTTTGTTTTTCTCTATATTTTGTTTGCACTGATGCTCTGGCAACCATTGATTTGCATGTTTATTTCATTTCTATCAATGTAGTGAATTAAGCAAAACATATTCTGTTTTTTTGTGTGTTTGTTTTCATTTATTTAGTGGTTTTTCTTTTGCTAGTTTATGTGGATATTGGATATGTGTCATCTCCATCACCTGCTTTATCACTTTAAATATATTGGTGAATCCTAGCTGTGCATCTGTTTCATTTGTGAAAGTCTCACGATCCTATGAATTCTATGCTCTTTTGCTTCCTTTTTGGTTTTTTGAGGACATCCGTTTGTTTGTTTTTGTGATTTGGTGAATTTTCATTTTAAATTTCTTTGGCATTATTTGCATTACAGGTTAGAAAACTAATGTCTGTCTATGTCTCTGACTTCTGAGAAGAAGACTTCAATTTGAGTCTACATTGAACAGCATCGAGGGCAGAGCAAATGGCGGCAACGATAATGAATGGTGGCAGTTATGCCGGATGGCAGCGGCGATAATGAACAATTAGGAACCAACATGGAATGAAAAAGGAGAGGAAGAAGGAAGTGAAAGGGAGAGAAATAAATAGGGTCCTGAGAAAGTTTGGTTGGAGAAGAATGAAAAAAAAATGAAAAGTAGGAGTTGGAGACAGACCAAAACTCATTTTGGTTTCTAAAGTTTTACAAAATTGCCTTGACATATTCACATAAATGCCCCTAATCCCCCTGTACGTTACCTATATGTTAAGTGGGACACCCCCTATACAAAACTTTTTTCAACAAAAGCACCTTGGTTAACCACTACTTAGGAAAATGCCTTTAAGAATGCTACAAAATTGATACACAATTACATAAGAGCCACTAAAAAGGTAAAAAATAGTTTTAAAATAAATAAAAAGTAGGTTAAATCTGATGTGGAAATGAATAGTAGTTTGGAAAATCTCATAATGTTAGTGTTGTGGATGGATACGTTGGTAACAATTGTAACAACATAATTCAAAAACAAAGAAATAAGAAAAGAAAAACTCCAACAAGTCTCCATTTTGTAGTAAAAAGTCTTTCATATAAATATATATATATATATATATATATATTCAATTAGGTAATTAATCATTTTTATTGCCAACATTTTCATATTTGCTAATACACTTTGTTCACTAAAGAGTCATCATCAGCAAGTAATAAAAGAGAACTAACCATTTCCTTGGCGCTTATAAAGACATCCGTTTGCTTCCATGTTAGATTATATGTACAACATAATCATGCATTCATAATAGAAGTACAAATGAATATGACAATTTATATTCATTAATTATAACAATTATTATCATTATATTTTTCCTTACACAAAGCATTATTCATAGTCAATTAAATATACTCCTTTCCAAATGTAGATGAAGAGCCTGGGGAGTGACTAGAGTGTGTTGATTTTGGTGGACTATTGCTTTTGGAAAACCCCTGCCCATATCCGCACAGCCCAAAGAAGCAAAATATCCCAAGGGGGCATCTATGTCCACATCTGCAACAGTTAAAAACACTCACATTTTTATTCATGCATAGACCATTACAACATTGCCAATTGAATGGGCATCTAATCCCACAAAACCCACAATTGTTCTTGTCAAAAGTCACATTCGCACAACGGTTTCTACAACACAAGTACCTCGGTGGGAATTTTCTTATGTTGCATAACCAAGCTCTGCCATTGCACCCAAAATGTCTTCCTTTCACAACTTTCTTCAGCCATTTTGATGATGAGACACTAGTGCCATTTTGGTGTAATGTGATTGGTATTGAATTTCCCTCTATTTGGACCAAGATCAATAATGCCACAATTACTAGAGCTTGTACTTGAATACTCATCATTAAAAATGTATCAAAATGTCTTGGATTCTAAAAGCAATAGGTATATTATATATAGCAAGTTGTCAACAACCCTTTAATTTTCTTAACAATCAAGAAGGAGTGGTGGGGATGCTCATGTTTTTCTTCCTCATATTGATCTCTGCCTTTTGCTAGAAAAAATGATGTTCTTGGCTTTTCAACATATGCATTATGATTAGTGTGGGTTCTCATGTTAATTAATCGTTAAAATAGAGTAGCGTTCTTTAGAAATTTAGGTTGAGTTTCCTGATAACTTTGCGTGATTCTCATAATCTATTGGAACTTGAGGCATCACGTTGGATGGATGCCAGTTCACATAAAAAAGGAAAGGCTTTTCTATTTTTTTTGGGTAAGCTTTCCAACTTTGAAAGTTGAAACATATTGTAAGTAATTTTCCAATAACGATAGACCATGCGTGTTTATGGTGTACCTATCCAAAAAGTTGATAAGATGAATTTTTAAAAAGAAATATTTTCTTAAATTAAAGTTACAATGATAAGTAAACGGTAAAACATCTCATTTGATCAATAAGTTAAATATTTATCTTACATTGCTTTCTTAACTTTATCTTGTCTCAAATTAATCATTCAAGTTCATTTCCGTTTTTTGTCATTAGTCCTATTTCATCCGTCTTTATTTAAAAGTCACATTTTATAAGGTTTTTTTTTTGGTAAAGAAAAAATCTTATTACCACTATACAAATAACGAGATCAAAACTAGGTGCTTCAAATACTTACTTGCCACCTTCTAGGAAGGGTTCAAGAAATAGATGAAGACCAAACCCATAAGATACTAGCCACCTTCTATGAAGGGTTCCAATATCCTATAAGCCAAAATTAAAATTAAAGTTCAATACATATCCTATGAACTAGTGCTTTATTCGACCACCCTCTAAACAAAGGGCACAAAGAATCAATTCTAATAGCTAGCTGACGCTTAATTAATCTAAAAATACTGCTAATTGTTCTTCTTGTGTTGGAAAAAGTTCTGAGGTTCCTTTCATGCCAAATTTGATAAATCATGGACGCCCAAAGAGCTACAATAACCTTCTTGCGATTCTTGTCCTTAAAAGCAAATTGCAACCATCTAGTCCAATTGTGAAATCTGAAATAAAAATTGTCCAGACCTATCCATGTGCTGCACATACTCAGCAACTCACGAGCCCAGACACACTCAAAGAAAAGATGATGTTGAGTTTCTGGAGCAGACATAAGCAACAATGATTTGGAGAAATCAACCAAGGCATTCTATCAAGAGTTGATAGTTTGCCATGAATAAGGAGCCAACAAATAAACCTATGCTTTGGTATAGATAGGCTGTTCCACACCAATTTATGATAATGAAAAACCTCATGATCACCAGTTAGAAACCTGTAACCTGAAGCAATGTCATATGTCCCATTAGTACCTGTCATCCAAATATCACCAAGAAAACCAGCTCTGAAAGTGTCTCGGATCTTAAGGAGTTGTTTCCAATGCCAATTGTGGTTCTGGGAAGAAGAACAATGCCAAAACTCCTGATCTTTGATGTAGATGGAATGCACCCATTTCACCCACAGACAATCCTTTTTAGAAGCTATCCACCAAATTTGCTTGCCTAAAGCTGCTACATTCCACAGGTGAGTATTTTTAACATTAAGACCCCCATACTTCTTAGGTAAACAAACTGTCTGCCAAGCCACCTTAGCTCTGAAATTGCCCTGCTCATTTTTTCCCCAAAGGTAAGCTCTACACAACTTATCAATTTCATTAATAACAGCTCTAGGGAGTATGAAAATCGAAGCCCAGTATACATGAATATTCATGAGAACTGAGTTAATGAGACATAGTCTGCCCTGGAAAGAAAGATTCCTTGTCCTCCAAGTATTCAATCTAGATGTCATCTTTTGAACCAAATTAGCACAGGTTGCCTGATTCCATTTTTTACACATGAGAGGTACACCAAGATACCTACAAGGAAACTGACCAGACCTAAATCCAGTGATATCAATAAGAGCCTGTTGAACATTCCTGTCAATTCCAGCCATGAATAAAGAGGATTTATCCTGATTAGCTTGCAACCCAGAATAGTCAGAAAATTCCTGAAAAGCATGCCAAATGACTCTAACACTAGCTGGATGAGCTTTGGAAAACACCATCAAATCATCAGCAAAAGCAACATTGATTAATTTCAGCTCTTTACATTGGGGGTGAAATCTGAAGTTCCTAGCAGAAGCTGCATGCTGCAACTGTCTAGTCAAGGTTTCCATGGCCAAGACAAAAACAAGTGGAGAAAGAGGATCTCCCTGTCTTAAACCTATAAAACCATGAAACCTAGAACCTTTGATGCCATTAATCACTATGCTGTAGGAAGCAGATGTGATGCATTTCATGATCCAACCAGTAAATTTAGTAGGAAACTTGAAAGCCTGGAGCATGTGTTCAATAAAATGCCAATCCAAGGTGTCATAAGCCTTTTTAAGGTCAATCTTCATCATACATCTAGGGGAAATTCTCCTTTGACCATAAAGCCTGATCAAGTCCTGAGTAATTAAGATATTGTGCAATATACTTCTATCCTTAACAAAAGCACCTTGGTTATCTTGAACAAGGTAAGGCAACACCAAGCTAAGCCTACTGCAAATCAGTTTGCTAATACATTTGTACAGAGCATTGCAACAAGCAATAGGTCTGAATTGAGATACACTATTAGGGGACTCAACTTTAGGTATCATAACAAGATTAGTTGATTAATTTCCCTAAGCATATTACCAGTATTAAAAAAATGCTGCACAGCTTCAATACAATCAGTACCTATAATATCCCTCGCTGAAATAAAAAAACCTGATCCATACCCATTAGGTCCAGGGGCTTTATCTCTATGAATGGAAAACATTGCATCTTTGATCTCACTATCAGTGAAAGGACTAATGAGTTGCATCTGCTGGTCCACAGACAGCAAGTTACCCTCATCAAAAATCATACTATTAAACTCTGTTCTACTCTGATTTGCCTGAAATAAATCCTGATACTGGAAAGCATCTGCTATTTGATCATGATTATTAAGGACTAAGCCACTGTCAGATTCAAGCCTCAGAATTCTGTTCTGGTATTGTCTCTGCTTTATGGAATTGTGGAAGATCTTGGAGTTCTCATCACCATGAACCAGCCAATTAATCTTAGCTTTCTGCCTAAGGAATGAAAAAGCAGCTTCCTTCACTTCCATATAAGTTTTAGTGAGGTCTTTCTCTCTCTGGTGTAGATAAGGATTATCAGGATTGTTACCAATCTCATATTGTACATGCTCTAATTCCTCCTTAATTTGCAATTCCCTTGCATCAATAGACAAGAAGGATCTTCTATTTAAATCCCTGAATGATTTCTGCAACAATTTCAATTTCTTACAAATCTGATACATCATGCTACCTTGAATAGGAGGCATCCAGATTTCCTTAACAATATTCTGAAAATCCTGGTGATTAGCCCACATGTTAAAGAACTTGAAATTAACCCCTCTAGGTAATTGATTACAGCCCCACTCAATAAGAACAGGGGTATGATCAGATACCCCAGGGTTCAGGAAATTAGATACAACATCAGGCCATTGTAAGCACCAGTGATTGTTCACTAAAACTCTGTCCAGTTTACAAGAGACTCTCTCATCACCAACCAGCTTATTGCTCCATGTATGAAAATGCCCATAAGACTTCATGTCAATTACATCACAGGTCTGCACACACTCCCTAAAATCCAACATATTATTAAGATCAATAGGATTGCCTCCCTCGTTTTCCTGTTCATTCAGACAAACATTAAAGTCCCCCATTAAAAGCCATGGTCTATCAATGAAGTCCTTCACACCTGAAAGAACCTGCCAAAGCTCCTGCCTTTCTTGACCATCATTAGAAGCATATATGAATGTCATGAAACAGGTCTGCATTGTTTGTTTAAAAGTAACCAAACAGTGAAGGTACTGCTTTGATCGTGCAATGAGCATGACATCAAAACAGTCTTGTTTCCAGATAAGCCAAATTCTACCAATATGACACACATCTAAATTGTCAATAGAACCCCATCCAGGAGCCACCTTATACCTAACCTGCTGAAAGTTTTTAACTCTCAGCATATTTTCTAAAATTGCAAATAAACCAATACTATGTTTATGATACAAATCCTGAATAGCTTGTTATTTAAGAGGCCTATTCATACCTCTTATATTCCAGCATGCAATCTTATCCATGGGGAGCAAGTCTCAAAGGACTTCCTGTTGGCACTTCTTTATTTTTATTCTGAACTTTACTTCTAGTCATCACTGGAATCCAACCTTCCTCAACATCACTGACTATACTTTTACCTTTATCAAACTGTTCCTGTTGATTCTCATCACCTTGGTTCTGCACATCTGAACTCCCTGCCTGCTCTTGAACCACATTCTTCTCTAAGACTTTATTAACATCTTGAATAGCTGACTCCACATTAGCAGATGGAATAGTACCTTTCTCTAAAGCCTCCTTAGTTTTCAGAGCATCAACAACCACTTCAATATCCTGCTGAGATGGTTTATTCTTAATTACCCATTGTTGCTTTACTCCTTTCTTGCACATCTTGGAGTCATGCCCATAGGAAGAACATTTGGCACACAAGACCGGTTTCCATTCATAGGTTACTTTCTGGTTCACCACTATACCCTTTTCATCCTGAAAATAAATCTCCTCAGGTAAGACTTTTGGATTTACCTCCACCAACACCCTAGCATAGTTGATCCTATTTCTATCCTTTGTCACCTGATCAACCATAATAGGAGTGCCAATTAAACTAGCTATTTTCCCCAGAGCTGCAGCCCCCTAGTATTTCAGGTTAAGGTTAGGTAGTTGAACCCAAACTGACACCTTATCCAGAAACTCCCTAGTCACTGGTCTGCCAGTCCATGGAGCCATAATTATAGGCTTTTTATCAAAATGAAACAAGCCAATATCAAGAACAGTGTTCCTAGCTTCCATAGAATCAAATCTCACTATGAATGTGCCATCATTATTCATTAGAACTTTATCAACTCCATACTGACCCCATGCTTTCCTGATAAACCCATTAAGCACTGGAAAAGGTGGTTTCGCCCCTAACACATAGCACACCAAGGCATTTTTCCAATACTCCAATTCAGTTTCTATGTCAGATGATTCTATTTTCCCTATAGCTACACCTTCCTTAAGAACTGGTTGAAAAAAATGCAATTTCTCACCTGCATTCCGGAGCTTGGTAATGTCAAACTTCTCCCATACACTTGCAGCAGTGGGGTGTCCTGTATCAGAGTCAGCATTACCAGCCTTAGCTTTATCACTGTCATTAGAATCAGGATTCGCACTGCTCACCCCTATAACCATGTCATGCATAACCTCTTTATTTTGTTGAGATGCGGCTTGAGGCACTTTCTCTTGTATTTTTGCACGAAGGGCATCTATTTTTTTCATCCACAATTCGGCTTTAGAGGGACTCAAATTATCAATATCCTCAAGGTCTTCATCATCCAATTCCCCAGAATCAACTTTCGTTGGAGTCATCACCTTTGAAGAATAAGGAGTCGAAGCATGATCAGCATTCTTTGTAGAAGAAGAAGGAGTTTTTGGCGGCCGTCCTCTCTTCCTACCCATGACAGCAGGGAAACGGCGGCGGCGACCAGGATTAGGTCACTGCCACGAGAGAGAGGAAAAAAAATTAAAATGGCTATATTTCTAGACTTTAATTTTTCTTTTTGATGCTCACTGTTTTAGTCCTAAAAGAAAGAAATTTATAAGGTTTTTTTCCCTAAAAATAAGTCATTTTTTAATATTTAAGCAATATTAAATAAAGTATACCAAACATACCCTTATTGTTTCCACCCTGTATTTAATTAATCTCTTCATATTCGAATAAACCATTTTACTTTTTTTTATGGCTACATCAATATAGTGGTATCATTGCAACTTTGACATATTTTTTTTGATAATTTTGAGAGTAATAGATACATGTAACTATGTTTCTTAATATTTATATGAATTAGTTAGAAATGTCTTATAAATAAAAACGAACGAAGTATTATAGGGGAATATTTCGTAGTTAATTTTAAAGAAATATTATAATGGCATTTACTTAAAATTGATGATAGAACTAACGAAGTAATAAAATAAACTTAAGGGATCAATTTAAGACCAAAAAAATAGTTAAAAGACCTAAATGAGACAAAGAATTAACTTGACATACCAAATAAGAAGTTTTGCCAAAATAATAAATTATGGAGATCATGGTAATATCCGATCCAAGCAAGATTACATAACTTAAACATGCATTTTATAACAAAAATCTCGAAAACCGCATACTACGATCTATTATTGAGAATTGAACGAAAAATGCATTAAAATATTTTCTTGATTATGACTAATTTGTTATACAAACCTTTAAAGAATGTTCTTTATAACTTTTCAAAGTATAATAATGGATATTGACATTTTTTGGGTCCTAGACGAAATAAAAATTGGGGACATAATTTACTTTTTAAAAAAAATGGTAACTGTAACATCCTTACTAGTTAAGCATAATTTATTTAATTAATTCATTTGTTTACAAGAAATTTTGTAGAAAATGCTTGGGAAAAATTCATAATTTTACAAAAAGATCTTTTTATTTATTATTACTTTTCATCAAGAGTACATCGGCTTTGGAGTTCAGTTCATATAGCCCAACACTTTTCCAAAAACTTTGCCCTGAGAACACATGATTTACATATATATATATATATATATAAAAGTTTTAAAAATAGTCCTACGGCCTCAGAGCATTGTGTATCCTGACATATTTCACACTCCGTCGGGTGGAGTGTGTTGGTCCTCTGCCTGGGGAAGCTTATAGTCGCCTTCAACACCTAAAAATTTAAGAGAGAGAGAGAGTAATAACTCGTAGCTCAAGTAATAGTTTCTAAAAATACATCATAAGAAAAACTCAGACAAATATAGAAAACAATCCAATCAAGAGAAATCTCAAAATTATTTTATTTGAATTATTAAGTCTTAAGTTATTAATTTATCTTCTTAAAGTTTAAAGTTTTAGTTTTATTTAATTATTTTATCAGTAATTAGCTTCTAAATATTCGAGCAAGTCTTTTGGTTTAACATGTATTTTAATTTAATAAGTCTTTTAATTTTGTTGGAAAACTACACTCGGTGTGTGAAACAAATAGGAACACTAGGAGAACACCTAGAAGGGGGGTTGAATAGGTGTTATAGAAACTTTGAAAGATTTTCGCAAGAAACAAATCTAAACGATTAAAACCAATGAAAATCAATCAATTAACAAATATTATATGATCAGAGATTAAGCGGAAACAATCAACACCAATATTCTTATTGATTAACCTAGGTTATGAAAATGATTTTCCTCAAATTAATTTGAACAATAAAGATTCAATTCAATCAATTATGAAAAATCACTTTTTCTAGGTTTTCAATCAAGAACACAATTAAAGACTTTAATTGTAAAGAGTAAGAGTTTAGAGATACGACACAGTGATTTATCCTGGTTCACTTTCATCCACTTGAAAGCTACTCCAGTCCCCTCTTCAACCAAGAGAGATTCTTCACTATGAGGAATTAGAGTTTCTCAACTTACAAGTAAATGCCTCACAAGACTTCCTTCTTGCTAGCCTACAAGAGATACCACACCCTTGCCTTGTAACTCTATTGATATCTAATCTAACCTCTTCTCTTTTGCTTGCCGATACCCCACAACAAGACTTCCAATTGCTTGCTTCACTCACAAGACTTCCAAATGCTTGTTCTTCAACAAGGCTTCCAAGTGCTTGATGAAATGCCTCACCAAGGCTTCCAATGAAACTTGCTTGATTCACAAAATCAAGGCTTCCAATGTTGTAGAATGTTTGCCTCTTGCAAAGATTACAACTCAAATGAAAAAAATAACAATCCTATGAATCTCTTTCAAAAGCTATGAAATATCAACATGAGAGATTCAAGGTTCTTGATCAAAGAATATGAAAATGAGAGCTTTGATCTTGAGAGAGTGAGAGAGAATAGTGTGGCTTTGATTCTTTGTAAAATTGTGTATCAAAATGATTCTAGTTGATTCTCATTGATAGAAATGATTAGGAAAAGGTTTATATAGAATACCCAAAAGTTAGAGCACTTAGAATGGCTTTTGAGAAGTGAAAAACGTATTTAAAAAACCATATCTGATCAAGTTACTCGAGTGAAATGAGTGTTACTCGAGTAAACCGAAAGCAAGATAATTTTCACTCGAGTGAGACCAAAAATACTCGAGTAAAGTGAAGATAATCGATTATCAAAAGTTTGTTAATGGATTAGCAGTTCAAAATACACTGTTAATCAATTATCAAAATTTGTTAATCGATTATTAACATTAAAAATCACTTAAAACTTGTTTTCTCAAAAACTAAACCTTTTCTTTCAAACCTTTAAGCCACCTATTGATTTTAGGCAAAGTGAATACTCAAAATATGATATAATCATGCAATCAAAAGAGATTCACTACCCTCTAATAAATTCTACCCAAACTCATAAACTAAAAGACTTGTGAGGCAAAAGATAAAACAATAAAACATAAACTACCAAACTAAGTCTTCATGAGTTGGTTCTCTCTTCATAACTTGATGTTTGTTGTTGCTTGTTGAGCATGAACTTGATCAACACATTTAAGCTTGTTCAAAACCTTTTGTAGCTTGTTCAAAACCTTTTGTCATTATCAAAACATTCTTCATGGATCTTACAAATTTAACACCAGTCAAGTGGCTGGCGTAGGTCGTGTAACACCCCACATTTTTTCCCATATGTGCGTAAACGAATTCATTAAAAGAAACCTTGGAATTTTGTTTAAAAAGGATTTTCTAATGAGGATTTTTCATGTGTGATAAACAAGTGTGGATTTTTATAAACAAAGTGTTTTATGGATAAGAAATGAATGATTTTTGTTGAGTTTTGAATGATTTGATTTACAAGAAATGGTTTGAGGATTTATGAGTTTATTAAAGGGTGATTTCTTTATGGAATAAATTTTCTTTTGGATTTGCTGAACTTTGAAAAATTTGTATCTTTTCGACCGTAACTCGGAATTTTTCGATCTTTATACGAAGAATTTGAAAATGTAATTTTTTGAATTTTCTGGGTTGATTTACAAAAAATGTATTTTTCTGAATTTGTGAAGAACGAATTTTTAAGAAATAATGATTTTTTGAAAGCTAAAAGAAAACTTCAAATGAATTTGTGTTTTGGAAATTTCTTATTTAAGAAACTTGATTTTTTTTTAAACATTTGGAGATTTTAATTATGTGTATTTTATGTAGATAATTGTTTTACTTTGAAAGAGTTTAGATTTTCTTTACAACAAAATGTGTTCTTGAAGGAAATAAAATCTATTTCCATGACATGAATTTAATCTATGACATGTGTTTAATATGATATGTGCTTGGTTTAATATGTGAATGTTGCTTGAAAATAATTGTGTGTGAATGTGATTCCTTGGAAATGTCTGCATATTTGTATGAGTTAATAATTATAATGTCTTAAATAAGTGTGATTAGAAAATAAAATTATAAGGTGTGTGCATGTGTATGTGTGTGCTACGAGTTATGTGTGTGTGTGTGTAAGCTCAAGATTTTATTCTTCTAGGACTAAGAAATCATAGAACAAGTGTAACCATTTAGGAAATTTGTGAGGGAGGATTTAGTAGAAAAAGATATAAGGAGGCAGGGGTAATCATGCAAGGGATGACTTGAGAGCCCTAATCTATTCTACCTTGTCTCCTTAGACTTGACCCTTCCCATGCAAATTTTTGGAAAGCCAAAATTGCCCTTCCCTTGATGCTTGGACCGAACCAAAATCCAAGGGCAAAGAAGGACTAATTCGTTGCCCATAAATACCCATAGTCTTAGTTCATTTCTTACACTTTCCTTCCATTTTCTTCTCATTACAACCCAAATAGTTTCTAAGGGCTCCTCAAACCCTTAGAAGAGAAAAGAGAGAGAGAAGAAGAGAGTGTGGCCGTAGGGGAGTAAGAAGGAAGAAGAAGGAGATTTAGAGCAAGATCTTAGATTTTCTTTGGAGATCAAGAGCATTAGGAACTAAGAGATCAACATTCTTTGGTAGGTTATTTGAAGATCAAGAACAAGACTATGATAGTTAGGCTTTTCTTTTGGTTTTGTAACTTTTCCTTTTCTTTCTCTTTGCATGTTTATTTTTATAGTTTGAAAGATGAGTGCAAGTGTGGCTTAGACTTAACTATGGACTTTTAAGGCTTAAAACGGTTTTTAATGTGTGAGATCATGGACTCTATGTTTCGGCTATAGCTTTCTTGGTAGATCTTGATGATTTTCTAAACAAACTTTTAAAGATCTAAAGTATTACTTGAAATTTTTGTGAAGACTAAAATAAATCTAATTGCATGTTGGATTTCCTCACTTAAACCGTGATTTAAAAGGTTTTTATGAAAGGATTTGGTGAATAACGTATGATCTAAGTTTGATTTGTGATAAAGTGAAGATCTTAAGTCTTGCATGTTAATTTCTCTTGCTTAGATCGTGATCTATGTGCATCTATGTAAATATTTGATAAACAATTACATGATCTAAGTTTATTTGAGAAGAAAGTAGGGATCTTTAGCTTTGCATGTTAGTTTTGTGATGATCTTGGTTGATTTATATGTGTACATTTAATAATCCATGTTTGCTAATTAAAAAGTTAGGACTTTGAGGTTTGCATGTTAAGTTTTCATGTGAAAAAGATTAAGTTTTCTTCTATGTGTGTTACGGCCTAGATAAAATGAGTAGGGTAACAAACTTTAAAATGATTCTTTTAGCATGAACATGATTTAATTTAAGGATTTGTTTTATGTATGTTTTGTTGGTGTGAAGGCCATTCGGCCATGAGTGATGAAATGGGATTTTGTGCTTTCATTCCATGAAAAATTGATGCATGCATATATTATGGGTGGATTTAGTGATCTTAAGTTCATGAATGTTATTCTTTTTAGAAGTTTAAGTTATAATTCAAATTTTTTATTTAAGAAAAGTTACAAGTTTGAGTTTTAATGAAAAAGGTCTAAGAAAATCTCATGATAACTGTAGTGTCATTGAACACTAGATGTCCTTAACCCCCAAGTGCTCAAGATTATGGTAATCAGGAGCCCAAGAGAGGATCAAGTGTTAATATGTGACTTGTGGTATTTCTACAGTTCCAGTTGGGAAAAGCAGGGTCTCCCTAGTCAACGAGTGTGTGCAGAGTGTCAACTTAGGGATGAGAGTACTTACCTGAAACCCTAGCTGTGATGAGCTATTTATAGGGTTTGGAGGAGGCTGATATGGGCCGTTTGGGCCCTGTATCAAAGTTGTGTTGAACCAGGACTCTGTGAGATAATGTCGGATAATTATGCTCTTAGAATCTGGTTAGGATCAACTGAAGATCTCATGTCTAGGCTGTTGCGAGAATCTAGGAGAGATTTGCAGAAGGGATAAGAAGCCTCGGCGAGCCTGAGCTTATCCACTGGCCGACGGTATGTCTCGATCCTAGAGTTCCGAGCCTGATGGATGGGGGTCCGATAGTAAGGCTTGGATCCATCAAGTCCGAGCCTGGCCCTTTGGTCTGCTCGGAGTCCATGAGTCCGAGAGAAGGACTTTTATGGCAAGTAATCCGAGGAAAGTGCCCTTGGAGTACCCCTTTAGTAAGACTTGGGTCCGTGTATTGTCGGCAGACCCTACAAGCCCCCCAGCTCGTAAGACTTTGGAAAGTCTGTGACGAGATAACAAGTGGCTAAGGTTGACCATTTCGGATGTCTTAGTTCAGAGTGTTTGACAACTGTTTCCAGCTTTAACCCTGTAGCCTGTTCGAGGTGATGTTTTGGGTTCCCTAGGTACGGCGCGTGTCCTTGAGAGTCGTGCCACATCATTGTAAATTTTGAAATTTGAAAAAGCACCGTTAGTAACTGCCACGTCTCACCCTGCGAGTGGTTGAGTGGGTTAATGGGCTTTCGGCCCACACGTGCGTTGTGGAAGGAAACCAAAAGGTTTTTGAGGGTTGAGGGTTATTCGACTCCTTCACTCCCCCTTCCTTCACTTCCTCATTTTCGATTTTCCAAAATTCAAAAACCCTCCACTTGCTCCAGAACTGTTTTACACTCCTTTTCACTTACTAAAAATTCCATAAACTCTTATTCTCACCTGATCCCTGCACCTTTTTTCCATTTTCTTCCGTTCCTCCACGATCATCCGCTGCCATCAACTTCTTCCAGGGATCAACAATCAAAAGCAGGTAACCTCTTCTTCTTCTTCTAACTCTAATAACTCATTTTTAGTTCCATTTTTTCTTCTTTTGGAGAGCGTTCTGATTTCTCTGGGTTTTGCAGGGATTTTGGGTTTTTTGTTCTAGGTAGTTAGTATAGAGGGTTTAGATTTCATAACTATGGGGAGTTGGAGAAATTGGAAGAAGATTTACCATGAACTCTGTAGGAGATTAGGAGAGGAGCCTTCCAACGATTCTAGTTCTAGTTCTGGGGATTCTGGGGATGTTGATGCTGATTCTGTTCCCATAGAGATTAGTTCTAATTCTGGTGATATTGGTAATGGCGCAGTAGGAGATCCTCCTGTCCCCCCTTTCGACGAAGGGATAAACGAGCCAGTTGAGGTAAAACCCTTGTCAACAGAATACCCTTCTGATCCCGTAGAGGATGGTAGGTGGCTGTTGGCTTACAGGTTTGCCGAGCGCCGAGCTCAGGTTAGGACTAGTCCCGAGCGATTTACGAGGAGGGAAGAGTTTTTGGGAGATCCTAAGAGGGAGGGGGGAAGAAGTCCAAGGCTCGACCTTAGTTTTAGATTAAAAAGATCTGCTATAAAAAATGCTAACGCCGAGCCTTTTACTTTTTCCCCAGATATGGTGGAGCGCAGGTGTGATACTCATCCCGAAGAATATCCTCTACCTCCCAACCACGTGCAGTACGATGGAGTCTTCGATCGGGAAGTACTTGGAACGAGGCCTTCATTGCTAACGACTAACAGCTTAAACCACCTTCGTCCACTTCTAACGCCTCCGAGCGAAGATGGGAATGCATCGGAATTTGTATTAAGACATGCGAGCATAGACGACCGGATATGCTTAAAAGTGCCGGAAGACCGACAACTCTTTTACTTTTACGAGGAAATAGTGACAAAGGTCGGAAACCGCACACCCTTTTCCATGTAACGTCCTAACTTTTTAATTTAAAATATATTACTTAAAATTAGTAATTTCAGGAGAAAAATACATGGGTTTTATAAAAATTTTGGCGGAGTTCCGCTTGAAATAAGGATTTTTCCCAAAATAAAACTTTTGTACCTGTCAAATCCAGATCAGTTTATAACTATAAATAAGAATTCATAATTACATTATAAGTGATTGTGACATAATTTAATTTCATTAAAGGGAGGATATATGAATATCCTTCACAATCACTAATGCATTTGTTTAAAATCTTTATAAAGTCCGTTTACAAAATCAAGGTGTACTCAAATAAGAACAAAATTTAATACTTAAGTACATTTGTATATAATTAGAATATTTACATCATAAAATCTTAGAGCGGTTGCAACCTTAATGTTACTAAACAGTCATCATCTTTAGCATACTCTCTTCTAGTGAGAGTACACTCTTTTCGGCCTGGATTATATGAAGTTCATTCTCCATTGTAGCTAAAATGTCAACTTAAGAGGTGAGTAATTTGAATTTAAATCAAAGAAAGCACTTAAAAACAATAATAGGGCATAATTAAATGCATTTACACTTATCATTCATATTTCATATTTACACTATAGAATATAAGAGAATATAAACATAGCATTAGTATAATCACATTTTCATATATGCATGAGTGCAACGTCGCTCACTTCAATTTAATCATTGAGTCCAATATCATATTCTTTCATTTGTATTTCTTTACATTTATTCTTTCTTTATTGGACTTAATTAAATGAAATTGCATATGCATATGCATGCTCTTTTATGCATGAACTTCATCTTTTCTTTCACTTTTACTTTGCTTTGCTTCGCTTTACTTTGCTTTGCAATTACATCACACATTTTCCTCACATCACCCTCCACTCCGGGGAAAAACCGACCGATAGTAGTACCCCTCCAAACACTTGGTTTGCACAGTACTTCACCCCTTTTTAGGGGTTCATCATACAATTTGGTTTGATTACACCAAATTGGCTATAACAGGGATCACCATTGACCGGCCACGAAAAGCCAAAGTAACTGACAGAATTATCATGGTTTGCATAAAACCAATCCCCAACACGGGTTGCGAACCTGTGTCCTTTGGAAGATCAAAGTTTTCCATAACAATTCTCGGCGATTGTTTCAATAACACAATCTAGTTACTCTTGCCTTCACGTTATACGTATGTTTTTCCCCTACTCCTAACGTCCACCTTTTCTCCATGCATGATGCAAGCTTATAATCTTATCCTAATTGAATTTGAACCCCTTATTCTTTTATAAATCATGTTTTGGATTCAAACTCAATTAAGAATGCTTTATTCCAACTTGTACACAATTATTTCCAATTAAGTATATTAAGTATTAGGTGTAACATATAAACATATTTACATTATTCATAGTTCAAAGGACATTAAATACAACAAAATATAATCAAAGATATTTAGCACACATAGCATAGTATATATTTCAAAGCATAAGATCATATAATACACCTATACATCAAGCATATACCTAGGGTTTTCAGGCTATAATTCCTATCAAGTATTTCTAACACCTAACAAACACATACATTTACACTTAATTATACTCTTATTACTATGATTAAATCCTCCCTCTAATTTAAACCAAAGTACTCCCTCTTACCTTAAATTTGGAAAATTGAGAAAGTGAAGGAATGAGTGGGAAAAGCTCTAATCCATCCTTATAATCCTAGTTCCTTGCTCCTTGCCACCTCTTAAGCCTTTAATTTTACTCCTTTGAAAAAACCCCTTTGACTTGGAGAGTTAGGGTTTTCTGGTCGATCATGGATTTTGAGAGAAAGGGGGTGGATTGATGTTTTTAGAGAAAAAGAATGGTGGATTAATGATAGGAATTAAGCATAGGATGTTGATTTGTTAAGTTTTGGCTTTGATTTGGACATTTGATGAATTTAGGGTTTGAGAGAGAAAAGGGTCGAGCTTGGAGAAGGAAGAGAAATGTGAGAAAAATGAGCCAAATTCGTATATATTATTTTGCTGGTCTGACAGAAATACTCGAGTGTTTCGTGAAATACTCTAGTCTTTTGCCCAGTTCTCATATATTCATTTTCTTTCCCCTTCAAAATTCCATAACTTCTTCGTTAACCGTCGGATCTTGCTCAAATTTGAAAGCAAGCTTCCTAAAATCCTTATCTTCATATCCAACGGTGGAATTTACGTTTTGAGTTGTCCATCCTTTAATTTTAATTTCTTATTATTATTTAACTATTAATAAAATTGGGATGTTACATTCCACCTTTGAGATAGAAGTCCTAACGCATTTAGGTATAGCCCCGAGCCAACTACATCCAAGCGGGTGGGCCTTTTTCAGGGCGTTTCAACAGTTTTGCGACGCCGAAGGTCTAGTAGCGACGTTACGATCCTTCTTCTGGTTGTATGCCCCCCAAGTAAATAAGTTCGGCGACTCAAAGGGACTTTGGGTGTCCTTGAAGGCTCGGAGGGAGCATGCCCTTTTTGCCAAAGTTACCGATTCTTGGAAGTCCTTCAAACCGCTCTTCTTCCAATACGAATACACTGGAGCCGAAGTGTGCTGGTTTATGGAACAAGTTGAGGAAGAATGGGAAATTAAGGTTGTGCCTCAATTCCCTTTGAGTTGGTCTAACGGCATTTATAACCGAGGGGCTTCCTTGTATCAATTTGATTATAAGGCCGATTTAACTAAAGCCGAGAGGCGGTTATGCGACCGTGTTTGGGAGTACCTCCGAGAGAACGGTCAAATTGATACAAAGCAAATTCTGTTGAAGAGAACACAGGCTAAAGTGAAAGCCGAACTTGGTATATATGCTTTTTTTTTTGCTCGGTATAACACATCTTTCCTTGTTGCAAAAAAAATGGGGAAGAAAGCGTCAAAAGCCAAGAACAGTGCAGCTGCTTCGGCCAGGATGGCTCAGTTGGCTGCTGTGAAGGGAGGTTTTGGCTCCTCGGCTAAACGCCAGACCTCCGAGCCCACACCAACAAATAGTCCAATTGTCGCCCCCCGTGCTACCCCTACCGAGGTACTTCAGGCAGCTGAAAGTGTTGAGCAAATTGTCCGCTCAGAAGCGCAACCAAGTGCTAAGGGTACCCCCGAGCGCCCATCCAAGCGGCCTCGGATGGATACAAGAAAGGGAGTGGCTGGAGATTGGCTCAACTTGAGCAAGTCTCACAAAGGAATTCAACTTGCTGAAGGCATGGACGACATTGTTGCCAAAACGGTATGGGCTAGGAAGAAGTCTGATGTATTCAACGCGACCGTCTTTCCTCCCGAAGATGCCCAGGTGATAGGTTCCTGGACACCCGACACCTGGGAAAACAACTGTTCTTCCTTGGTGAGGAGTCTTTTAAGAGGTGCGAGCATTCTTCGTTACCTCAGTCAGCGTGGTGACGACGTTCATGCTGGTGTGTCTACCGAGGGGAAGAAAACTCGAAGTGAATCTGATGCTCGGGAAGACTACTTACAGCTTCAGGTAGAGGGCCTCAACAAAAAGCTTCAAGCACTGGCTGCCGAGAATGAAAAGCTGCAGAAGGGGAAGCGGGATGCTGAAGATACCAGGGCTAAAGCCGAAGCTGACAAAGAGAAAGCAGAGAAAACCCTCGAAGAAGCCAATGAGTGGATAAGAAAGGTTGAAGAAATTAAGAAGAAGGCCGAGGAAGACGTCGCAGTGGCTCGGGAACAACTCGAATATGCCATGGACGAGGCTGCTGGGCTCTGAGCTTCCTTGGATAAAATGAGAGCGAAAGCTCTTAAGCATAAAAAGGCAGCCGAGGAGAATCTGTTTAATTGGGATCATGCGGTTGGAGATTCTTTCCTCAACACTGTCGAGCAACTTCGCATCTTGAATCCTGGCCTCGTGACCAAGGGTGCAGACCCTAACTTTGTAACACCCCAATTTGGAAATAGAATTTTCACTAAAAATTTGCGCCATTTTTTTTATATAAACATGAAATATATATATATAAAGGTGAACCTTACAAGTTATAATTTTTTGAAAGAGGGTTTTCATGTGAACTTAGTTTCCAAAAAGTTTTCTCATCTTATCTTTTCAAAGATTGTACTACATAAAAACTTAGTTTCTTGAAAAGGTTACATGATTAACTTAGTTTCTTAGCTTCTAAAAAAAAGTTTTCCTCAATCCTTCAAACTCCATTCTATTTTCCAAAAAGAAGTGCTACAACATATTCTCATCCACAAAATAAATTTGCACTTGAAATCCGAATAAGTTGTTGTTATATATCCTTAAAATGATCATTACAAAAAGGGTTCTGACTCAATATCAAATATCAAAAATGAAATTTACATGACTTCCTCATTGGGGTTACATCAAGATCATCAGTGGTTGTCATCCTAAGAAAATATAAAAACTACTATACTATTCATCGTCACTGTCCTCTACTGGAGGTGCTTCCTCCGGATCAATTACATATTCGACAGGCTCCTCAGGAATGTCTTCTGCTTCCTGCTCTTCTCCGTCTTCTTCCATTTCGTTATCTGGGTCCACCTCAAAGACTTCTAGAACCTCTTCGTCTTCATCTATAAACTCTAAGAGGAAATCTTCTGGTTCGGGGATATCCTCAAAGGTGAACTGCCTCAAGGCTGGATGAACATCATGATACGTCGATGGTCCTCCGTACACACTATCTTTCATATACAAGTGGCTGGTGAAGACTTCATTCATATTTCCGGTAACCATATGATTTGGGTCCAAGATTTCTATTCTAGCTGGTCCAGTCCAAATCCACCCTTCTCGATTGACGTCCCAATGACCGAGAGCGTTAGCGTGCACCACTCCGTTGTTCGAGGCTTCTATGTAGCAGGTTATTGGGTCTGCCATCTGTGATCGTTGCCCCAAATGACCACATGGAAAGAAAGATAGGAAAAAGAGAACAGAGTCAACGATCCAGACAATGATTGTCGACGACATGGTCTTAATCTAAGGGATTAAAATAAGACCATACGCTTACAATAACAAGACATAATTACATACTTTCCATATTGCATACTTTATCAGGATTATCATTATTTTTCAAGGGTTCCGCATTCACAACACCACCATTATTTAAGGTTTTGATAAAACATTCCAATAATTAATATTTCAATACTCTAAGAAGGCGAAGTTGTTGAGTTAAGGGTAAATTAGCACACACGTTACATCTCCTCCTTCAATATCCAACCACATCCTAGTTCGGAAAGCAGATGGGATGCACAGGAATCCTAACCATGCTGACCTCGAAGCCAAAAGGTACGTACCAGCTGAAACCACGCCAGTTGGCCAGCAAAAATAAAATCAATCATCAATTCATAAGTTCAAAAAAAATAATTGATGGCTTCTAGTCCCATTCGGATTCCCTCTACACCATCCATGATTTGCTCAAGGGGGCGACAGCTCTATCCCTAGTTCTCGAGTGTAGTCCTCACTACGACCAACGACCAGCAGGTGCCCTTGATCACTGTAGCATCGTTCCACCTAGGGTAGTGCTCTTAGGCTTCTTGACGAATCACCATCATTGCCCTCCCCTATCGCAATCACCACTTGGCGGAATGCCCGACCTCCAAGTATACGGTATCTTTCCTCTCCACTACTTCACTCTCAACGTAGTTAGAAAGGATTGGGTCCTAAAGTCTTTTAAATCTTTTAAAGTCTTTTAAAATCTTTTCTTAATCCTAAATTTGGTCGACCCATTCTAAGCCGCGCTTCTAACGGGCATCGACCTCTAAGGGACCACAACAAAGCTTCATCATCGTACAGTGGAATCCACAAGACGAAATCACGGCACACTCATTCACGTGATTAGTCACTCCAAGGGGAATAATTTTGATGTTATTGTGCCACGATGCACCATCACTGTACATAAATATCTTTTTCGCATACTATCAAACTTAATCATTTCGCACTTCTTTCAAGCGTACTATAACATATTCAAGGGTTCTTTCACATTCCATATCTATTATTTCTCATTAACTCCAACATTTCTAAATCATACATTTCCCTTAGAACATTACAACATAATCTTCAACATTCTCAAAATTGTTTAACAACATTCCTTATATACTCATGCAAGCATAATATAATATAATCACAAATATATCAAATAATAAAATAGAGTCACTGTCTCAACGAAGGACGACTAGACACATCCTACACTCAATTGTCGTCTCGTATCTTGACGTGTAACCCGGATTCCGACTTTTGAGATGGTCGAAATCATCCTATTGTAATCCTTAGTGCCATTATGTCTAAAGGAAGTTGCTTTCTCACCTTATTATGCTGTGCAGGGATTTAGGATCTACTGAATTCGTAGTCGCGCTCGATTTCCCGATTGCAAAAACTTCTAATCAAATCACATCAATTTAAAATTAATTATTGCTATAGCTTTTGGACAAATACTATTTTCTTAAAAATTTTGACATCCTTATTGAAAGAATATACGTAAACTTTTAAAAATAAATTACTCCTTTTGAAAATCCAAAACTTTTGAAATTTAATACAGACTATAGTATCAAAAAATCACTTTTTCTTTTTAGCCTTTAAATCATGGAAAATCTTTTCAAAATTCAATATAACTTTTAAAACATAATCCTAACACCTTAAGGATAAATCTAAATTTTTCTTTTACTAACCATCTTGCTTCTAAGCACCCTATAACAACTACCAGGTTCAGACTACACATACAGCATGACTTAAGGTATTTTTCTTTTTGATGCAACTTTTAAATCAGGTTAAGCAGTAAACTATTTTCTCGCAAAAACATGTTATAAACATATAAAACTAAAGAAGAAAATAAACTCAAACACTCAAGGTAAAAAAAAATACTTTTTCATCATTAATTAAATTGAACTATAAGCAGAGTACAGAAAGTTTATTTTCAAGCATCAGTACATTCACACAGTAATAAATATTCACACCACTTAAAAGTAATTAACCAAATTTAGTCTTTGAAAACATTAATTTCTCAAAGTCATTGAAGTTTTGGAATCATGTAAATACTCAGAAAATAACTCATTTCCAAAAGATACCTTTCAAATCAAAGATCAAATCAATATTTCTTTTTAAATAACATCCTTCAATCATTCTCCACATTTTCATACAAGTACAAACAATATTTCATTCAAACACTTACACAAAAATTACTTAAAAAAAATCCACTTTTAATCCTAAACACTTATATTTCAAGATTAGCATATATTTAATCATTCAAGACATATCATAACATGAATATCATACATTTTTCTAATTTTTGGACAGCATGCATATCTAAACTTAAAAATTCAATTTCTCTTATACAGAATATCGAAAACACATGTCGTTTCTTCCTAAATTCTTATTACAACTTCTACTAAAATAAAATGACCAAAACTAAACAAAATAAAATAGTTGCATCTGCTGTACAGCCACTGAAAAAGTTGCATTCATTCAAGACATTCAAGTAAAGAAATTATACACAATCCCTACTTATGCCAAAGACTTTACAACATTATTATTTATAATAAAATATTACTTTTTCATTAATTCTAAATTCTGGACAGCAACTTAATATTTTTATTTACATTACTTTAATCAATCAAAATTACTCATATCTATTCGTTTCTACATTATATGGCACATACAAACTAGGCATCACTAATACTCTTAAAAATAATCATTTGAGATCTTAAATAAATAAATTTTCCAGAATAAAAATTAAATTTCCAGAATTAAAATGAAACTTTCAAAATTAATCTTTTCCATATAAACATGTAATACATTCCATAAACATACTAAAGCAATCCTCAAATCAATTTGGAAAAACTTAATTATTTCAATTCCTTTTTCTCTAAAATTCGACTAGCATATAGAAAAGTCAGAAAATATTTTTAATTCCTAAAGCATCTATATAATATATTTACATCCTTTTGTATACTAAAAATAAAAGGTTTAATCATTATAAAATAGATCCCTTTTAGAAAATAATTTACTTTTTCCAGCAACTAACATTTACAAACACATCAATCACACACTCATACAATTGATAAATACATGTTCTTATATGTTTATAACAACTACCATTTGTTACTATTTCTTTTAAACAATTAACTATAATTTAACTACACATCAAACAACAAACAAATTACAAAAATTATTTTAAAATAAGGATCATAGGCCTCACGGCCTACTTATATTTATTATATTTCCAGAAATTTCATTTTTGTTTATTATCCTAATTCATTGTTCTTATTTAACTTAAATCCAAACTAAATAAAATCAAATACAATCAAACAATAACAATTACATAAAAATTACATAAAATATAATTCCACACACTCTAAGAACATCAAAAATTTCCAGAATTAATTTTAATTCCAAAAATCATTTTTAGTTCCTTTAAATCATTTTCATTTCATTTCTTTTTTAAGGAAAATACTTATTTGTTTTCATTCTTTTTAGAGACTTAAGTATAACTCAAATACACATGAAATAACAACAATTATCATACAATATACATACATACATACATACACGGTCATGAAAAGAAAAAAAATATGTAACACCCCTAATTTTCGTCTCCCAAATAACCAAGAAATTGATTATAACAATTATTTTATAATTGATTTATATTAGTTTTGAAGGTTTTAGTTTTTGTACATTATGTGTTTTGATATAAAAATATGAGATATATTTTTATATGGTTATTTTGTACAAAAATGTGAATATTGTAAATTAGCCCTTGGGTTGGGACCTAATTGCAATATTAAAAAGGTTTTTGAAGAAAGAGTAATTAAATTATTAATTTTTGAATTTTATCAGTATGTAACCGGTTAGAAGGGCTGTGTAACCGGTTACACGATGAACTCAGAAAACGGGGTTAGTGCGTTGGATGAGTAATCACGCGTTTTAACCCAGGAATTGCCACGATTCCTTCCTTCCTTGAGTGGAGATAGACGTGTCGCCTTGCATGTTACTCCAATTCGTCTATAAAAGGCTGGATTGCTGAAGGATTTGGGGTTGGTTCTCTGAATTTAGGGTTGAAGCTCTGTTTAGGGTTTGTAAGTTCGTCTCTGAAATTCTCCTTCGTTTCTGAGAGTTAGAACATGAGTGATACACTGTTACAAAGCTCACATCAAGGGCTTTGTATTGATATAAAGATCGTGAGTTGATAGTCCCTGAATCAAGAGAACGAAGCTTGCCAAGTTGAGGTGTTTTTGGAGCTGACTTTGAAGCTCGATTTTGGTAAGCACACGAACCCTTTTGGTTTCAAATCTATTCCTACCTCTAGTGCATGTTGCATAGATTGAGTGCTGATGGTTTTCCTCAATTTGTTTGTCCAATTCATGTGTCAAATCTTGTAGTTTTTGGACCCTGTCAAACCTGTTGTGGACTGAAAAGGGAGATTGTGGATTCTGGAGAGATCTGGCAAATTCCAGTGATTAGATTCATCAAGCACGAACCTAAGGTAAGGGGGAAGCTTACTATTTGCTAGAATGAGAATAAATTGTGGTAGAACATAGGATGAGTCACCAAGAGACTCAAAGGGCATAAGTTGAAATGGTTAAATGGCTTGGAGGCCAATTTGAGCTCAATTGATGTTTTGAGCAATGTTATCTGAATGCATGCAAGCTATGTTGATGTTGATTTCATGCCTTACTTGGATATTATGTGAATTGATGCATTAAGTTGTGAAATATGTGCAATTATGTGCAATTTGTGTATCCAAATTGAATGCATGCAAGACAGATATGTTTCTGTGTTTAAACATATTTATTTAAGGTATATGTACTCTGTTAAAGGTTGAAATTTGGTTAGATTTGAGTAGTGAAGAGAATGGTTTGTTAAAACTCATGTTTTTAGTGTCAGACTGCATAATCTAACCGGTTACTCGATATTCGTAACCGGTTAGACCCTGTAAAAATGCAAAAGAAATAAGTTTACAAAATCAGCAATGTGGTCTTATAAATCCTACTCAAATCTAGGCCTTAATTTCATGAAAAACAATCTGAAAATAAGTTGATTTCACTGTTATAGTTCAGATTGCAGTTAAAGAGTTAATACTTTAAGGTAATGAGATAGTTTCAAGAGGAAATTATGCTCATTGGACAATGAAATGTGATTTAGAAGAAAAAGGGTTTTCTGAATTACAATGGTAAACAGTTCAGGTCTGTAATTCTAACCGGTTAGCCTAGAACTGTAACCGGTTAGTACCTGAATCTGAAAAATAAAAAGTTAAGTTTTTGAATACCATTGACTTTGTTTTACCCAATCTAAGTTTAAGAGCATGTCTTGAGATAATTCAAAAGAGAATTTTGTGTCAAAGACTATACCTCAAATAAATCGTTCAAAAGAGAAATTGGAATATTTCTAAATCACAACAATTAATGGAAAGACCAACCTTAGTAATTATGTATGCGATGCATGCATAGAGAAAGGTGATGAAATAGGATGGCAAGGATTGTTTGTGATGTTCGGGGTACACGACCCTGTACTCTAGGAGTACTAAACTGATGCAACCAACATGATGACACATTCTGGGAATGTGGCCATTGTCTGGGACATGGTTTCTTGGACACGTTCTGGGAACGTGATGCACACTCTGGGAGTGGTGCTTGATTATATTCCAAGTATGGTTTGCGATACGTTCTGGGAACGTATGTCAGTGTTCTGGGAACACGTTGGTATAATAATGGAATTAAAGATAAAACCAACCTTGATGATTGTGCATTCATATAGAATGGAAGTTTGGTTGGTAGGAACGTTTATCATATTCTGGGAATATGAGGAGGGTACTCCGGGAGTACCAAATTATAACCTACTTGATGACACATTATAGATATGTGGCCAGTGTCTGGGACCTGGTTTTATACGTTCTGGGAACGTATGTTAGTGTTCTGGGAACACATTGATATGCAACCTACTTGATGACACATTATAGATATGTGGCCAGTGTCCGGGACCTGGTTTTTATGCGTTCTGGGGACGTATGCGTTCTGGGAACGTGGTGCACACTCTGGGAGTGGTGCTTATTATTCCAAGTATGGTTTGCTACACGTTTTGGGAACGTGGTGCACACTCTGGGAGTGATGCGTATTATCCAAGTATGGTTCGGCATTACGTTCTGGGAACGAATGTCGGTGTTCCGGGAACACAACGGTGTATTGGATGGACGTCGAAGATGGACTTTTAGAGGCCTCAGTTGTGGAAGGAAATCATGCATCATGCCACCTGCATTGAAAGAATTGTTATGATTAACCGGGTGTGCTCATATGATTATGCATCATGATTTGCTACATGTTAACTTGTGGATGTTAGTTTTATTCTCATTTGATTATGCGAATACGTATAGCTAACCCCCATGCCCTTATTAGGTGTTGATCGTGCATCTAGCTTGCACAAGAATCAGTAAAGGGAGATGTCCCTTAGGTGCATGCAGAGTATAGAAAGTATGGGTTGGGAACCCGTTGGGCAGATATCGATGATCCGACCAGAAGGATGTTTGAACAAAGGACCAGTGACCAGCTCTATAACATTTCTATTTTTTTAATAGAACTTATATGATACATATTTTGGAAAAAGGTATCATAAGAGGAATTCAGTTTCATAATTATACTTATTTGGTATTAATGGACTTGTTACCCTTGATATATTTTGGGGGTACAATATGATGATTTTACTATGTTTCCGCAAACTCTGATTTTGATAGTCAACCTTTATCATTGATCAAGTGTTTCTGAAATTAAATTTTCAAGGGAAGGGAAAATTCTTATTTTCAGATCTTTTTCCAACGATAACAAGTCCAAGTTTTCATGAACTTCTTACTTTTCTTATAAAGTAAGATGATATACAAGGAGTGTTACAAAATAAAAATCAAAAATAAAAATCCATTTTAATCTTTTATTCATTTCTATTCTCTTTTATTTTATTAAACAACAATACAATACATATACTAAAATACATAAATCAATCTTCAATTCTTCCATTATATCACACGGCTTATATATATATACATTTACCAGAAATTAATTCTTTTCTATTATTATTTACTTATTGATTATTATTCCTTAAAAACAAGAAATAAAACAATTAAAAGACAAAAGATAAAAACTTATTCAATTATACAAAAATCCTCTATAATTCATATAGTTTAAGAAATGAAGTAAACTAAAAAAAATAAAATGATTATACTCATCAACAATTTTTAGCCATCTTAAGAATTAAAGAAAAGGGGAGATAAATCCCTTTAAACACCATTTTTGTGTCCCTTTTCTCATTCTTAATTCATATGACTTAAGAACAACTTTCACAAATTTAATAATAAACTTTTTTAAAATGAAAGGAAAATTTAGAACTTAGTTATAGAAGAATGTAGAAGTTTTACTCAAGAATAAAAACAAAACAACTTAAAAATAGATCCATCAAGTCCGAGCCTGGCCCTTTGGTCTGCTCGGAGTCCATGAGTCCGAGAGAAGGACTTTTATGGCAAGTAATCCGAGGAAAGTGCCCTTGGAGTACCCCTTTAGTAAGACTTGGGTCCGTGTATTGTCGGCAGACCCTACAAGCCCCCCAGCTCGTAAGACTTTGGAAAGTCTGTGACGAGATAACAAGTGGCTAAGGTTGACCATTTCGGATGTCTTAGTTCAGAGTGTTTGGCAACTGTTTCCAGCTTTAACCCTGTAGCCTGTTCGAGGTGATGTTTTGGGTTCCCTAGGTACGGCGCGTGTCCTTGAGAGTCGTGCCACATCATTGTAAATTTTGAAATTTGAAAAAGCGCCGTTAGTAACTGCCACGTCTCACCCTGCGAGTGGTTGAGTGGGTTAATGGGCTTTCGGCCCACACGTGCGTTGTGGAAGGAAACCAAAAGGTTTTTGAGGGTTGAGGGTTATTCGACTCCTTCACTCCCCCTTCCTTCACTTCCTCATTTTCGATTTTCCAAAAATCAAAAACCCTCCACTTGCTCCAGAACTGTTTTACACTCCTTTTCACTTACTAAAAATTCCATAAACTCTTATTCTCACCTGATCCCTGCACCTTTTTTCCATTTTCTTCCGTTCCTCCACGATCATTCGCTGCCATCAACTTCTTCCAGGGATCAACAATCAAAAGCAGGTAACCTCTTCTTCTTCTTCTAACTCTAATAACTCATTTTTAGTTCCATTTTTTCTTCTTTTGGAGAGGGTTCTGGTTTCTCTGGGTTTTGCAGGGATTTTGGGGTTTTTGTTCTAGGTAGTTAGTATAGAGGGTTTGGATTTCATAACTATGGGGAGTTGGAGAAATTGGAAGATTTACCATGAACTCTGTAGGAGATTAGGAGAGGAGCCTTCCAACGATTCTAGTTCTAGTTCTGGGGATGTTGATGTTGATTATGTTCCCATAGAGATTAGTTCTAATTCTGGTGATACTGGTAATGGCGCAGTAGGAGATCCTCCTGTCCCCCCTTTCGACGAAGGGATAAATGAGCCATTTGAGATAAAACCCTTGTCAACAGAATACCCTTCTGATCCCGTAGAGGATGGTAGGTGGCTGTTGGCTTACAGGTTTGCCGAGCGCCGAGCTCAGGTTAGGACTAGTCCCGAGCGATTTATGAGGAGGGAAGAGTTTTTGGGAGATCCTAAGAGGGAGGGGGGAAGAAGTCCAAGGCTCGACCTTAGTTTTAGATTAAAAAGATCTGCTATAAAAAATGCTAACGCCGAGCCTTTTACTTTTTCCCCAGATATGGTGGAGCGCAGGTGTGATACTCATCCCGAAGAATATCCTCTACCTCCCAACCACGCGCAGTACGATGGAGTCTTCGACCGGGAAGTACTTGGAACGAGGCCTTCATTGCTAACGACTAACAGCTTGAACCACCTTCGTCCACTTCTAACGCCTCCGAGCGAAGATGGGAATGCATCGGAATTTGTATTAAGACATGCGAGCATAGACGACCGGATATGCTTAAAAGTGCCGGAAGACCGACAACTCTTTTACTTTTACGAGGAAATAGTGACAAAGGTCGGAATCCGCACACCCTTTTCCATGTAACGTCCTAACTTTTTAATTTAAAATATATTACTTAAAATTAGTAATTTCAGGAGAAAAATACTTGGGTTTTATAAAAATTTTGGCGGAGTTCCGCTTGAAATAAGGATTTTTCCCAAAATAAAACTTTTGTACCTGTCAAATCCAGATCAGTTTATAACTATAAATAAGAATTCATAATTACATTATAAGTGATTGTGACATAATTTAATTTCATTAAAGGGAGGATATATGAATATCCTTCACAATCACTAATGCATTTGTTTAAAATCTTTATAAAGTCCGTTTACAAAATCAAGGTGTACTCAAATAAGAACAAAATTTAATACTTAAGTACATTTGTATATAATTAGAATATTTACATCATAAAATCTTAGAGCGGTTGCAACCTTAATGTTACTAAACAGTCATCATCTTTAGCATACTCTCTTCTAGTGAGAGTACACTCTTTTCGGCCTGGATTATATGAAGTTCATTCTCCATTGTACCTAAAATGTCAACTTAAGAGGTGAGTAATTTGAATTTAAATCAAAGAAAGCACTTAAAAACAATAATAAGGCATAATTAAATGCATTTACACTTATCATTCATATTTCATATTTACACTATAGAATATAAGAGAATATAAACATAGCATTAATATAATCACATTTTCATATATGCATGAGTGCAACGTCGCCACAGTGGATGTGGGAATACTAGTTATTCGTTCCCCACAGACGGCGCCAATGTAGTGTCCTTGAACACTAGATGTCCTTAACCCCCTAAGTGCTCAAGATTATGGTAATCAGGAGCCCAAGAGAGGATCAAGTGTTAATATGTGACTTGTGGTATTTCTGCAGTTCCAGTTGGGAAAAGCAGGGTCTCCCTAGTCAACGAGTGTGTGCAGAGTGTCAACTTAGGTATGAGAGTACTTACCTGAAACCCTAGATGTGATGAGCTATTTATAGGGTTTGGAGGAGGCTGATATGGGTAGTTTGGGCCCTATATCAGAGTTGTGCTGAACCAGGACTCTGTGAGATAATGTCGAATAATTATGCTCTTAGAATTTGGTTAGGATCAACTGAAGATCTCATGTCTAGGCTGTTGCGAGAATCTAGGAGAGATTTGTGGAAGGGATAAGAAGCCTCGGCGAGCCTGAGCTTATCCACTGGCCGACGGTATGTCTCGATCCTAGACTTCCGAACCTGATGGATGGGGGTCCGATAGTAAGGCTCAGATCCATCAAGTCCGAGCCTGGCCCTTTGGTCTGCTCGGAGTCCATGAGTCCGAGCGAAGGACTTTTATGGCAAGTAATCCGAGGAAAGTGCCCTTGGAGTACCCCTTTAGTAAGACTTGGGTCCGTGTATGGTCGGCATACCCTACAATAACAACAATAATCCATGCATGTTGATGTGAGGGAATGATGTAGTGTGATGTTTGGAAAGACTTGCTTTGAAAACCTACATGCCTTGCTTTGATTAAGTGTCTTTAGTATATTGAAAAGTGAACTAAAATTCTTGTCTTATGTATGATGACATTCGGCCATGAGGTAGGAGAATAGGGAATTGTGTTTGATCATCATTTAGGTTGCATACATATTAAGACTAGCTTAATTTAAGAGCATAGAGGTTCATGTATGAAATAATTAAATTTAAAGGAAGAATAAAAATAAAACTTTGAAATGATTTGTGGCTTTAATTGTTGCTTTGATTTAAGTTAAGAAAATGAAATTGAAATTGTTAAATTTTCCCTATAATGCTCACGGTTTTAGTCTGGGAAGAAATAGAATAATTTCATTGTTTTATGTCTTTGATTGTGTGTCATATCTTTTCAAGATTTTACCTAGATGATTCGGCCAATGCATGTTTAGATGGTTAGAAAATTTTCTCCTTGAAATGACTAGTGAGAGTGACTATATTCTATGTGTATGCTATGATATATTTGATGAAATGATGTGTTAATTTCCTTTCTTATTTTCGGTTTTTAGAAATGAAAATAAATAAATTGATTGAGTTAATTTTCATGATGAGTAATTCTGTGATTTCAAGGTTTAGAATTTATTAGTAATTAGGAAGTATTGATTATGGATAATTCGGTTCTATTAGAATTAATTAAGAGATTATTTTCCTATGCATGATTGAGTTTGTGTGTTAGTGTTATAATTTAACTAATTATTTTGAATAGGCTTAAGAGTGTCTTGCATTATATGAGTGGTGAATGTTTTGGATTTTAAATAAATTAGTTTGATGTTGTAACACCCCAATTTGGAAATAGATTTTTCACTAAAAATTTGCGCCATTTTTTTTATAAACATTTATTACATGATATTATTAAAAGGTGAGTTTGCATATAAACTTAGTTTCCAAAATATTTTTCAACTTAGTTTTTAACTTCTATCAATAACTTGGTTCATAAAAAGGTTTTCCTCAGTCTTTCAAAACTCTATTCTATTTTCCAAAGTGAAGTGCCACTATACCTTCCATTCAAAAACTCAATAAAAAAAATGCGGAATAAAATTATCCTTAGATTAATTCCAAAATAAACATTATAGAAATTGTTTAGGCTTAACAGCCATTATCCAAAATATCAAATAACGAAAAGATAAAACTTCCACTATGGTGACATAATGATAAACAAAGGGTCCGTTATCCAAGACTACAAAACAAACAGAGATCAATATCACTAAGGAATAAACTAATCGTCATCGTGCACATCCTCGCCCGGGTCTTCCTCTAGGTCTTCTTCCTCCTCCGGGTCCTCTTCCTCCTCTGGGTCCTCTTCCTCACCGATATTCTGATCAGTGGGCGGGGCATTATGGAAAGCTCGAGGACCATCTGGCATAAGATCCCTAAGACGATATCTCACTTCCTCACGATCGGTGGCTACTCCTCGCAATGTATGATCTCGATCGGTAATGGTGAGTCTTGTTGGTCCCTCCCAGATCCATCCGTGTGCGGTTCTATGCCAATGTCCCCCCACCAAAGGAGACATTTCCACTTGAATTACTTGTCCACCATCTAATATATTTATCAAGAACAGAGACAAGAACATACAAAAGAATATAGAGAGTTAGCTACCAGACGGGCAAAGCGTCGACGGTATGGGCTTAATCCAGGGGTCACATTAGAACTAACACAAACATAATATCCTTAACACATCATTATTATCATTGAGTCTTATATCTTTATCATACTTATTGTAAGACCCTAATAAATATTACCCTTAATTCCCGAGTATTAAAAATGTGAACTTAAAAATTCCTTTTTAGTTTAGTAAAATCACCCGTCAAACGGACGGAGTTTTGTCTATTTTTCGGACTTTCCAAAATTTAACCTGTATATAACATAATCCATATATATAATCAACAGCCAGCAGGGCTGCACCACATGCACATAACAGATAAAAGCCTCATGGGCACAAAATACAACGTCCAGTGTCAGTTATCAGAGTATAAGCAGAATATGTGTACTAGGTGCAACTAGCATGATGTTCAAAATATAGTTATGCCCAAAAATAATATAATACCGTAGCCTCAAAAAAATATATGAACAACACATATACATCAAAAGAATAGGGAGGCTTAGGTCCAATATAATCCTAGTCCTCGAACATAACCCTACTCTCCCTGTGAGGGAGAGCACTCCTGCTCGGCCGGGGGCTGTGCTAACTCAATCTCTGTACCTGAAAGATAGTAAGGGAGTGAGCATTGCACATGAAATAGAATTTCAGTTTCCATATAATCATAATAAATCCACTAGGCCAAACACAAGCAGTAAAGTAACAACACATATCATTTACAACCTATTCACAATCAACGTTTTCCAACATGCTCATTCCTTATCACAATTACATATTTACATTCTATTTACATGACCTTAACCAATATAAATGTTCCTTTCCCTTTCCTTTATACCTTTTCATATTCATTTCCATTGCTTCTATCCATTTTCCATATTTATTTCCATTGCCTTTATCCATTTTCCATTATCCCTTTTTCCTTTACTAAAACCTTTCCATTACCATGTTCATGATTTATTCCCTTTTATTCCTTTATCAATTCCATTTTTATTTCCTTTATTCATTTTCCATTATGTGTAACCTCAACCAGAGATCTACATCTTACCATCGCGTTTAACCCCAAACAGAGATCTACACACGGTGTATGCAACCACAAACAGTGATCTGCATACACTGTGTATGCAACCACAGACAGTGATCTGCATACACTCCATCTCGTTTATGTAACCTCAAACAGAGATCTACATAAACTTCCCTTTTCCTTTTTACCTTTCCATTATTCATTTTCCATTAATGTGTGTAACCCCAAACAGAGATCTACACACACAGTGTAAGCAACCACAGACAGTGATCTGCAGACACTTCCATTTTTACCGTACACCACTAGGATCTGGATACCCGCTAGGTAATTGGCACACCTGTCTAGGGACTTGGAACACCTGCCCAGGACTTTACACCCATCCAGACCATAACCTGTAGGACTATGTACTTTTACCAATCCATTTATTTAGTCAAATTATTGGTGTGGAAAACTGATCCTGTGGGTCACCCGGTGCCTATAGGGCGATTTGGCCTGATGGGTAATTGGCCTGGCAGGTAATTGGCTCTAACAGGTAATTGGAACACCTAGCCGGGTACCTAGTTTTCCGGGGCCCACTGATCAGTTTCCACTTTAGTTACCTTTACCATTTAAATTAACCAACAGTCCAATTCATTAATATAGCCATTAACATAATTTCCATTAATATTCAACAACATACATGAACTTAATCCATTCTAGCTTATCACATTTCATTTCCAATAAATACCTCTAAATTTCCAATGAATACATATAAATAGCCACTTCCAAATAATCAAACATATAATTCCAATACACATTTTCAATTACTCCCCTTTAAGGTCACATTCCACAATTAGCGTTTATAACCGTTTTCTTTTATTTTCCCATAATCTAATATACCCATATATATTCATTTCACAACAATTACCCTTTAATTAACCACAACTCAGTCCATTGGTTGTACACATAATCACCATACTCCAAATAGTCACAAGTAAGCATAACTGCAACTCACTCTAATTCAATTACGTACATAAAGGTTACCCTTTTCAAATAATCACAAATAAACATTTTATTATCAACAATCATAATCATAATCCATTCCAATTTCAGTAAACACACATAATGCACACTATCCATGTTGTCATTTTTCATTTCCAACCAATAAATCCTAATTTAGCCAGGACCAAGTATACATGTATTTCACAATAATTATTTCATCAATTACTCAACATCATTTCACATTCAAAGTTCACATTACCTTCCCCTTTCTAATTATGATTTCTAAGTTCCTTTCTATTATATTCACCATTCCCTAAATTACTATCCAAGATTCTACCCTTAATTTTTATAAACACATAACTCCTAGAAAATCACTATAACCATAGGGATACCCAATCCTAGATCAAACCAATGCTCACTATATCCACCCCCTTACCTTAACCAAAGAGAGGGAAAGTGGAAGAACCCAAGCCGTAGCTCCAAGCGCTCCCAAAACCAAGAGCTCCGAACGCACGAAGATGGAGATAGTGATAATAATCTTCCCTAAGCCAAAGGAATGGAATGATAATGAGATTATTGCCCCATTTCCATAGAGAATTCGGATTTCCCAAAGAAGGGAAAGAGAGAGAGCAAATCCAAATTAGAGAGAGAGGAACTTCAAGAATCATGAATACTTACTTGGAGAGACAATGAGGGACTTGATAATGGACCTTGGAGTGATTCCCTTAAGGTTTGGTGGATTTGGGATGAGAGGTTTTGTGCCCTAGAGAGAGGAATGTCGAGTTCTTTGGAAAAATCACGCGTGAAATGCTTTTATTTTTTTTCCACTACAGGGTCGTTTAATTGATTATTAATCGATTAAGGGTTTCAAACATTCTGGACTTAATCGATTAAGCTTCAGCTTAATCGATTAAGTTGCAGGATTTTCAGCAGCCCGACTTTGAACGGCCATAACTTCTTCGTTAACCGTTGGATCTTCCTCAAATTTTGACACAGGCTTCCTCACATATCCTACTTCACATCCAACGGTGGAATTTGTATTCTAAGCTACCAATCTTGTTATTCTCATTCCCCAATTTCCTATGTTTTAAACTTGAATTTACATGTCTAAATGGCCAATTTTCTAACTTATTTCATAATTGCTTCCATCCTAAGACTATCAAAGCAAAATTTACACTAAGAATTAAATTTAGGATGTTACAATCCTCTCCCACTTACCAGAATTTCGTCCTCGAAATTCATCTGTCCTGAAACAACTGAGGATAAGACTCCTTCATCTTGCTCTCCAGCTCCCAAGTAGCCTCTTCCACGTTGTTTCTGTTCCAAATCACCTTCACCAATGGAATTTCCTTGCCCCGGAGCTGCTTAATCTGCTTGTCCTCAATTCTGATCGGGAGGATCTCAAAAGTAAGGTTCTCCTTCAAAGGCAACTCGTCAGCTGCTACCACATGGGAGGGATCATGAATGTACTTCCTCAGCTGGGAAACATGAAATACACCATGAAGCCTAGACAAGTGTGGAGGCAAAACAATCCTGTACGCCAAAGGTCCAACTCTTTCCAGAATCTCATAAGGTCCAACGAACCTCGGAGTCGGCTTCTTTGACTTGATTGCCCGACCAATGCCAGTGGTAGGGGACACCCTAAGAAACACATGATCACCCACATCAAACTCTAGGGGTCTCCTACGCTTATCTCCATAGCTCTTTTGCCTGTCTTGAGAAGTCTTCATCTTATCCTTAATCATCGCGATCTTCTCTGTGGTTTCTTGCACCAAATCTGGCCCAGTAAACAAGTTCTCCCCAATCTGGAACCAACAAAGCGGCGTTCTACACTTCCTACCATAGAGTGCCTCAAAAGGTGCCATGCCAATACTAGAGTGAAAGCTGTTGTTGTAAGTAAATTCCATCAACGGTAACAACTGCTCCCAGCTACCTGCCTGCTCTAGTACACAAGCCCTCAAAAGATCCTCCAAGGTCTGAATAGTACGCTCCGACTGCCCATCGGTTTGAGGATAATAGGCTGTACTAAACCTCAACTTAGTACCCAAGGCCTACTGAAGACTCTGCCAAAACCTAGATAGAAACCGTGAATCACGATCAGACACAATACTAGAAGGCACACCATGAAGCTTCACTATGTCCCGAATATACAACTGTGTCAGCTTCTCCAGTGTGTAATTCTTATGGATCGGAATAAAGTGAGCACACTTTGTTAAACGGTCTACAACAACCCATACGCCATCACAACCTGCAGTAGTTCTAGGTAGACCCATCACAAAGTCCATGACTATGCTATCCCACTTCCATTCAGGGATGTCAAGTGATCGCAACGGACCACCTGGCTTTTGGTGCTCAATCTTCACCTTCTGACAAGTCAAGCAGTGAGACACATGGTCAGCCACATCAGACTTCAACCCTGGCCACCAATAGATCCTCTTCAAATCCTGATACATCTTTGTTGTACCGGGATGGAAGCTCAGTTTTGTTTGGTGAGTTTCCCACAATATGTCTCTTCGAATCTGGAAGTCCATTGGAACACATATTCTACCTCTGAATTTGATGATTCCATCAGCACCCTTGACGAAATCAGGTTCCTCTTTACTTGCTGCTCCTTCTAACAACTTCTGGAGTTCTTCATCATATGCTTGCCTTTCCTTTATCAAATCCATCAACTCACTAGTAACCTGTAACATTTCCAGAACAATACTCTTCTCCTTCACCAGCATGTTCAAGTTAATATCACTAAACTCCTGAATTAGCTACATCTCCTTCATCATCAAGTTGCTAACATGAAGGGTTTTACGACTCAATGCATCGGCCACCACATTAGCTTTACCCGGATGGTATTGAAGATGGAAGTCATAGTCTTTCAGGAACTCCATCCATCTCCTCTGTCTCATATTCAACTCCTTTTGATCGAAGAGATAACGGAGACTCTTGTGGTCACTGAACACCTCAAACTTTGTGCCATACAAGTAATGTCTCCAAATTTTCAAAGCAAACACCACAGCTGCTAATTCCAAGTCATGAGTCGGATAATTCTGCTCATGCTGTCGCAACTGCCTGGATGCATAGGCCACAACTTTGCCTTGTTGCATAAGTACACAACCCAAGCCTAGCTTCGAAGCATCACAATACACATCAAAGGGTTGGGTTGGTTCCGGCAAGGTCAGAACCGGTGAACTCGTCAATCTCTTCTTCAGTTCTAAGAAACTGCTCTCACACTGCTGTGACCATTGATAAGGGACCTCTTTCCTAGTTAACATTGTCAATGGGAGAGCCAGTTTGGAAAAACCTTCAATGAATCTCCGATAGTAGCCTGCCAATCCCAAAAAGCTTATGATTTCTGTGATTGTTGTGGGCCTCTCCCACTTTAACACCGCTTCCACCTTGGAGGGATCCACAGAAACTCCCTGTGCAGAAATCACATGTCCCAGAAAATGGACTTCATCCAACCAAAAGCTACATTTGGACAGCTTGGCATACAACTGCTTTTCTTTGAGGACCTGCAGTACAATCCTCAAATGCTTCTCATGTTCACTCGGACTCTTAGAATAAATCAGGATGTCATCAATGAACACAATGACAAAAGAATCCAAGTATGGAATGAAGATCCTATTCATGTAATCCATGAATATTGCAGGAGCGTTGGTCAATCCGAAAGGCATCACCACATACTCAAAGTGCCCATAACGCGTCCTGAAAGCAGTTTTTGGAATGTCCTCTTCACGGATACGGATTTGATGGTATCCCGATCGGAGGTCAATCTTAGAGAACACTGATGCATCCCTCAACTGATCCAATAAATCATCGATGCGAGGGAGCGGATACTTGTTCTTTACTATCACTGCATTCAGCTGCCTGTAGTCAGTGCACATCCGAAGGCTACCGTCCTTCTTCTTGAAAAAAAGGATAGGAGCACCCCAGGGTGATACACTTGGCCTGACAAGTACCCTTGCTAAAAGCTCCTCCAACTGCTTCTTCAATTCTTCCAATTCCGGAGGCGCCATTCTATAAGGTGCAATAGAAATTGGGCCTGTACCAGGTTTCAGATCAATACTAAACTCAACTTCTCTCCTTGGAGGCAATCCAGGAATCTCCGAAGAAAAGACTTCCGGAAACTCACGGACCACAGGAATTTGACGTACATCAGAAACTTCATCAACTTCCATGGTAGATAGAACGGCATCACTAAAGATAACTGCTTTCTTATAGCAGTCAATTAATACGTTATGCTGAGTCATCCAATCCATACCCAGAATAATATCTAACTTGGTTAGAGGCAGACAAATGAGATTGACTCTGAATTCCCGCTCCAAAACTCGGAGTGGGCAATCCAAACACATTTAAGAAGTGACTACTGAAGAATTTGTGGGGGTAGAAACTGACAACTTATACGGCATATCTACAGTGGACAACCCTAGTCTCTTCATGCAGTCAATAGAAATGAAGGAATGAGATGCACCACAATCAAACAAAACACCATAGGACATGTCATTCACAAAACAAGTACCTCGGATCAGCTCATCCTCATCAGTCACCTCTTCTCCATCCAGTGTATACACTTTGCCCTTCTGCAGTGGTTGGCTGCCACCTGCTTTCTGCACCCTAGTATCATTAACTTCCTTCTTCATTGTGCTTTTGGGACAGTTGTTTGCAAAGTGTCCAGGCTGACCACATAAAAAGAAAAGCCCTTCATTCCTGCTATGAGCCCAACATACACCCCTGTGCGGCTTCCCACAATGTGTACAAGTAGGAACAGTACCAAGTGTCATTGCAGGTTGCCCTGCTCCTCTAGGGACTGAAGGCCTAGGATTAGAATAAGGACCAGATATCTGCATCGGACCCTTGCCCCTAATAGGACCAGACAATTTCTGAGATGCCCTGCGTCGCTCCTCTACTTGTTCCTGCTTGAGAGAATCTTCATAAGCACTGGTCATATTCACTAGTTGAGAGAGATTAGAGATTCCTTGATAGACAAAAACAGTCTTGATCTTGGGATGGAGACCAGCTTCAAACTTGATACATTTAGTGCATTCATCCGCATCTCGGTAGCTTCCTGAATAGCGAATGAGGTCCTCGAATTGAGCTGCATATTCTCCAACACTGAGGTTCCCTTGTTTCAGCTCAAGGAAAGCCACTTCCTTCTCCCTCCTTACATTTTCCGGGAAGTACTTTCCCAGAAAACGGACCTTGAAAAGATCCCATGAAATAAGCTCATGTGCTGCTTCCAAACCTCTCCTCTGTTGGTCCCACCAATGTTCCGCCTCACCCATCAGAACATACTCCACTAGTCGCATATACTGATCACCCGGTGGCTGCAGTGAGCGAAACACCTTCTCCATCTCCTGGAGCCATCTTTGAGCTCCATCGGGATTGTAACCCCCTTCGAACTTCGGTGGATCGCTTTTTCTAAAGCGGCCCAACCAGTCAATCTCCACTGGTGGTGGTGGAGGAGGCTGAAGTGCTGCTGCAGCCGCTGCTGCAGCCACAAGAATGTTCTGGGCTTGATTCTGTTGCAGATTTGTAAGATTCTCAGCTTGTTGCTGCTGAGCTTGGGCTTGGTTCTGCTGCAATTGAACTAGAGTTTTGAGAATTGTAGTAATCCTATCATTATCATCCCGTCTCCCTGCCATACTGTTGAGTCATGGAAGGAAAAACAGTTAATGATAGAACAATTAAATAAAACTACTAATATCCTACAACTTCACTTAGACACTAAACTATGTACTTGGGTTACTCGCTCGGTGAGTAACCATAGGAGTAGTGAGTTCATACTCCAAAGGCCGAGGGAAACTGCTCTGATACCATAAATGTAACACCCTAATAAATATTACCCTTAATTCCCGAGTATTAAAAATGTGAACTTAAAAATTCCTTTTTAGTTTAGTAAAATCACCCGTCAAACGGACGAAGTTTTGTCTGTTTTTCGGACTTTCCAAAATTTAACCTGTATATAACATAATCCATATATATAATCAACAGCTAGCAGGGCTGCACCACATGCACATAACAGATAAAAGCCTCATGGGCACAAAATACAACGTCCAGTGTCAGTTATCAGAGTATAAGCAGAATATGTGTACTAGGTGCAACTAGCATGATGTTCAAAATATAGTTATGCCCAAAAATAATATAATACCGTAGCCTCAACAAAATATATGAACAGCACATATACATCAAAAGAATAGGGAGGCTTAGGTCCAATATAATCCTAGTCCCCGAATATAACCCTACTCTCCCTGTGAGGGAGAGCACTCCTGCTCGGCCGGGGGCTGTGCTAACTCAATCTCTGTACCTGAAAGATAGTAAGGGAGTGAGCATTGCACATGAAATAGAATTGCAGTTTCCATATAATCATAATAAATCCACTAGGCCAAACACAAGTAGTAAAGTAACAACACATATCATTTACAACCTATCCACAATCAACGTTTTCCAACATGCTCATTCCTTATCACAATTACATATTTACATTCTATTTACATGACCTTAACCAATATAAATGTTCCTTTCCCTTTCCTTTATACCTTTCAATATTCATTTCCATTGCTTTTATCCATTTTCCATATTTATTTCCATTGCCTTTATCCATTTTCCATTATCCCTTTTTCCTTTACTAAATCCTTTCCATTACCATGTTCATGATTTATTCCCTTTTATTCCTTTATCAATTCCATTTTTATTTCCTTTATTCATTTTCCATTATGTGTAACCTCAACCAGAGATCTACATCTTACCATCGCGTGTAACCCCAAACAGAGATCTACACATGGTGTATGCAACCACAAACAGTGATCTGCATACACTGTGTATGCAACCACAGACAGTGATCTGCATACACTCCATCTCGTTTATGTAACCTCAAACAGAGATCTACATAAACTTCCCTTTTCCTTTTTACCTTTCCATTATTCATTTTCCATTAATGTGTGTAACCCCAAACAGAGATCTACACACACAGTGTAAGCAACCACAGACAGTGATCTGCAGACACTTCCATTTTTACCGTACACCACTAGGATTTGGATACCCGCTAGGTAATTGGCACACCTGTCTAGGGACTTGGAACACCTGCCCAGGACTTTACACCCATCCAGACCATAACCTGTAGGACTATGTACTTTTACCAATCCATTTATTTAGTCAAATTGTTGGTGTGGAAAACTGATCCTGTGGGTCACCCGACGCCTACAGGGCGATTTGGCCTGATGGGTAATTGGCCTGGCAGGTAATTGGCCCTAACAGGTAATTGGAACACCTAGCCGGGTACCTAGTGTTCTGGGCCCCACTGATCAGTTTCCACTTTAGATACCTTTACCATTTAAATTAACCAACAGTCCAATTCATTAATATAGCCATTAACATAATTTCCATTAATTTTCAACAGCATACATGAACTTAATCCATTCTAGCTTATCACATTTCATTTCCAATAAATACCTCTAAATTTCCAATGAATACATATAAATAGCCACTTCCAAATAATCAAACATATAATTCCAATACACATTTTCAATTACTCCCCTTTAAGGTCACATTCCACAATTAGCGTTTATAACCGTTTTCCTTTATTTTCCCATAATCTAATATACCCATATATATTCATTTCACAACAATTACCCTTTAATTAACCACAACTCAGTCCATTGGTTGTACACATAATCACCATACTCCAAATAGTCACAAGTAAGCATAACTGCAACTCACTCTAATTCAATTACGTACATAAAGGTTACCCTTTTCAAATAATCACAAATAAACATTTTATTATCAACAATCATAATCATAATCCATTCCAATTTCAGTAAACACACATAATGCACTCTATCCATGTTGTCATTTTTCATTTCCAACCAATAAATCCTAATTTAGCCATGACCAAGTATACATGTATTGCACAATAATTATTTCATCAATTACTCAACATCATTTCACATTCAAAGTTCACATTACCTTCCCCTTTCTAATTATGATTTCTAAGTTCCTTTCTATTATATTCACCATTCCCTAAATTACTATCCAAGATTCTACCCTTAATTTTTATAAACACATAACTCCTAGAAAATCACTATAACCATAGGGATACCCAATCCTAGATCAAACCAATGCTCACTATATCCACCCCCTTACCTTAACCAAAGAGAGGGAAAGTGGAAGAACCCAAGTCGTAGCTCCAAGCGCTCCCAAAACCAAGAGCTCCGAACGCACGAAGATGGAGATAGTGATAATAATCTTCCCTAAGCCAAAGGAATGGAATGATAATGAGATTATTGCCCCATTTACATAGAGAATTCGGATTTCCCAAAGAAGGGAAAGAGAGAGAGCAAATCCAAATTAGAGAGAGAGGAACTTCAAGAATCATGAATACTTACTTGGAGAGACAAGGAGGGACTTGATAATGGACCTTGGAGTGATTCCCTTAAGGTTTGGTGGATTTGGGATGAGAGGTTTTGTGCCCTAGAGAGAGGAATGTCGAGTTCTTTGGCAAAATCACGCGTGAAATGATTTTATTTTTTTTCCACTGCAGGGTCGTTTAATCGATTATTAATCGATTAAGGGTTTCAAACATTCTGGACTTAATCGATTAAGCTGCAGCTTAATCGATTAAGTTGCAGGATTTTCAGCACCCCGACTTTGAACGGCCATAACTTCTTCGTTAACCGTTGGATCTTCCTCAAATTTTGACACAGGCTTCCTCACATATCCTACTTCACATCCAACGGTGGAATTTGTATTATAAGCTACCAATCTTGTTATTCTCATTCCCCAATTTCCTATGTTTTAAACTTGAATTTACATGTCTAAATGGCCAATTTTCTAACTTATTTCATAATTGCTTCTATCCTAAGACTATCAAAGCACAATTTACACTAAGAATTAAATTTAGGATGTTACACTTATCATTACTCAAGAGTTCCATCTACAACCTCCATAAGTCTATCATCATTAAAACATTAGGGATGGAAACTATCGGTTAAAGGTAAATTAGCACACACACTACATCTCCTCCTTCAATATCCAACCTCGTCCTAGTTTGGAAAGCAGATGGGATGCACAGGAGTCCTAACCATGCTGACATCGAAGCCAAAGGGTACGTACCAGCTGAAACCACGCCAGTTGGCCAGCAATATAAAATAAAGTATCAATTCATAAGTTCATAAGTTCATAAAAACGATGGCTTCTAGTCCCATTCGGATTCCCTCTACACCATCCAAGATTTGCTCAAGGGGGCGATAGCTCTATCCCTAGTTCGCGTTGTAGTCCTCGCCACGACCAACGACCAGCAGGTGCCCTTGATCACTGTAGCATCGTTCCACCAAGGGTAGTGCTCTTAGGATTCTTGACGAATCACCATCATTTCCCCCCCTATCGCAATCACCACTTGGCGGAATGCCCGACCTCCAAGTATACGGTATCTTTCCTCTCCACTACTTCACTCTCAACGTAGTTAGAAAGGATTGGGTCCTAAAGTCTTTTAAGTCATTTTAATCTTTTAAAGTCTTTTATTAATCCTAAGTTTGGTCGACCCATTCTAAGTCGCGCTTCTAACGGGCCTCGACCTCTAAGGGACCACAGCAAAACTTCATCATCGTACAGTGGGATCCACAAGACGTAATCATGGCATACTCATTCACGTGATTAGTCACTCAAGGGGAATAATTTCAATGTTATTGTGCCACGATGCACCATCATTGTACATAAATATCATTTTCGCAGAATATCAAAACTTAATCATCTCGTATTTCTTTCAAGTGTATTATAACTTGCTCAAAGGGTTCTTTCACATTCCCATAACTATCATTTCTCATTAACTCCAACACTTCTAGATCATACATTTAGAACATTTAGAACATAATCATCAACATCCTCAAAATCATTAAACAACATTTCTTATATACTCATGCAAGCATAATATAATATAATCACAAATATATCAGATAATAAAATAGAGTCACTGTCTCAACGAAGGACGACTAAACACATCCTACACTCAATCGTCGTCTCGTATATTGACGTGTAACTCAGATTCCGACTTTTGAGATGGTCGAAATCGTTCTAACGATTACCATGATGCCATTGTGTCTAAAGGTGCTACTCTCTCACCTTGATGTGAAGAACTAACGTGGGCTTGATTTTCGGTCTCGCTACTCGTTCCCAATTGCAAACCTTTTAAACCAATCATTTTCACAAAATAACCTTTATAAATATTCATACTAACTTAAAAGTAATTAACCAATATAACCTTTGAAAACATTAATTTCTCAAAGCCTTTGAAATTTTGGAAATCATGTAAATACTTAGAAAATAAATTATTTCTAAAACAAAAACTAACAAAACTTTAAAATTAAATATTAAATCAATATTCCTTTTTCAAGAACATCCTTCAATCTTTCTTATACAAGCATAAACAACATTTCACTCAAACACATATACAACCTTACTTATAATTATTATAAAATTACTTTTAAAAATTCACTTTTAATCCTAAACACTTATACTTCAAGATTAATATGAATTTCACATATTTGATCATTCAAGAACAAGTCACAACATAAATGCTACACATTTCACATTTTTGGACAGCATGCATACATAAACTTAAATATTCATTTTCTCTTAAACAGAACATCGAAAACATATGTCGTTTCTTCCTAAATTCTTATTACAACTTCTACTATAATAAAATGACTAAAATTAAACTAAATAAAATAATTGCATCTGCTGCACAGCCACTGAAAAAGTTGCATTAATTCAAGAAGTTCAAGTAAAACAATCCAAAACAATTATACACAATTCCTACTTATGCAAAAGACTTTAAAATACTATTATTTCTAATAAAACATTACTTTTTCATACATTCTAAATTCTGGACAACAACTTAATATTTTTATTTAAATAACTTTAATCAATCAAAAATACTCATTTCTATTTGTTTCTACATTATATTTGCACATACAACAAAGTATCACTAACACTCTTAAAAAAAATCATTTGGGATCTTAACTAATTAATTTTCCAGAATAAAAATTAAATTTCCAGAATTAAAACTAAATTTTCAGAAATAAACCTTTTCCATAAAACATGTAATTCATTCCATAGACAAACTAAAACAATTATCAAATGAATTAGAAAAATTCAATTAACTTAATTTCTTTTCTCCTAAAATTCGACCAACACTTAGAAAATTAGGAAAAACATTTTAATTTCTTAAAACATCTATATAATATAATTACATTACTTTATATACTAAAAATAAGAGTTTTAATCATTAACGAAGTATAAAATAGATCTCTTTAAGAAGTAATTCATTTTTTTTTTCAGCAACTAATATCTATAAACACATCAACTACATACTCATACAATCATTTAACAATACATACTCTTATAAGTTTATAACAACTACCATTTGTTTCTATTTCTTCTAAACAATAAGCTATAAATTAATTACACATCAAATAACAAACAAATTTAAAAAAATTATTTTAAAAAGGACCATAGGCCTCACGGCCTACTTATATTTTTTTTTTATATTTCCAGAAAACTTCATTTTTGTTTATTATCCTAATTCATTGTTCTTATTTAACTTAATTCCAAATAGAAAGGAAATAACATACAATCAAACAATAACAAAATATAAAATACACTTTCATACACTTTAAGAACATCAAATAATTTTCCAGAATATTATTTTATTTAAAAAAATCATTTTTAGTTCCTTCAAATCATCTTAACTTCATTTTTACTTTAAGAAAATACTTATTTGTTTTCATTCTTTTTAGAGATTTAACTATAACTTAAATACACATGAAATAACAACAATTACCATTCAATATAATTATATATATATATATATATATATATATATATTCACACGGTCACGAATAAAAGAAAATAAAATCAAAATCCATTTTAATTCTTTTATTTATTTCCATTCCCTTTTATTTTATTAAACAACAATACAATCCATATATCAAAAATATACACAAATCAATCCTCAATTCTTCTAATATATAACACGACCTATATATATATACCAGAAATTAATTTTTTCCATTTTTATTTACTTATTGATTATTATTCCTTAATACAAAGAAACAAAAACAATTAAAAGACAAAGAATAAAAACTTATTTGTTCATTCAAAATTTTTTATAATTCATGTGATCTAAGAAATAAAATAAACCCAGAAATTAAATTATTCAAACTCATCAAAACTTTTAGTGTGACACTCTCTTTTTAACTTGAAAATAATTAATATTTCCAAATAGTTTACTACTTGCTATCAAAATTAGGACTAGAAAATTTTTCCTTTTTAATATTATTACTTGCTTAATCAAAACCTCTTTTTGACATAAACCGTTTCATGAATTCGACTTAGTATTATCTTAGATTTGAAAAAGACTCTCGAGAAAGCACGTCCTTATTTATAGGAAACCTTAGTAGTTATTATTTTAACATATGATTTGCCTCTAGAGTCAGATTTGAGTATATAAAATATAAACTTATCGCCAAATCCTTTGTAACATGAAATCAGAGTTCGCGGAAGTAAAAATAATACTTATGGGGCTCTGCTGAGGAAAATAGACAACATAGATATATATATAGACATAATATAAACTGAAAACCCCATCAGTACAGTAGCAAGTAACATCAGTCGAGATAGCAAGAGTTTATAAAGACATATACAACCCAACTGTATAAAATAAAACCTCACTCTAAGACCTCTCAAAATATATACACTATATCACATGATCTCAAAATAGAAATCTCAGAGCAGGTCTTCAATGTCCTCAGCAGCTCCTCAGATCCTCCACCGCTCTATCCCTAGGATCTAGGATCCAAAACACCTATGCTATGCAAGCTCCTATGAACCAGCGGGTCCACCTCTAGCAGAAACAGTCGGCTCAACATGCACCTCCTCCTCGCTCTCATCCTCCACGGGGTCCTCCTCGACCTCGCCTGACTGTGTAGAGACCCCACCACTGGGTCTGGGATCTGCAGAAGCAGTCCTATCATACTCAGTCGGACCAGGAGAAGGAGTCTCCTCAGCGACAACTCTATGGGATGAAGGATGGGAACGAGTGGCAGCTCTAAATCTAAAACTATGAAAACGACGCATAGGTCGAGCCGGGGGTGGTCCTCTATAAGTGTAAAAAATGGAACATGCATAGTATAGACTAATGGAACCCTAAATCGACGAGGTCGCACCCGCACCAGAGGGTTAGGGTGGTAGAGAGTAATCTCAACCTCCCCCTCAAAGGTGGAACGGTGCTCCTCATACGTTCATATACCGCTAGGGATAGGGCGTATCTCGATGCAGGCTAGGTATTTGGCCATCACCTAAATAGGGCACAGGGAGTAAGTATACACATATACATAATGGATAAAGACTAAAATTACAATCACAAATATATCATGGACAGATCATAATGCAGATACATATGAGCACACCAATTTTTCAACATTATAACCCTTATAATGCAAGTGGCATGATGTATGATTTTCTATCCACAACTGAGGCCTCTAAATGTCCATCTTGGACGTCCATCCAATACACCATTGTGTTCCTGGAACACCGACATTAGTTCCCAGAACATAATGCCGAACCATACTTGGAAAAAATGCATCACTCCCGGAGTGTGCACCACGTTCCCAGAACGCATAAAAGCCAGGTCCCAGACACTGGCCACATATCTATAATGTGTCATCAAGTAGGTTATATTTTGGTACTCCCGGAGTATCCTCCTCATATTCCCAGAATATGATAAACGTTCCTACCAACCAGACTTCCAGTCTATATGTATGCACAAACATTGGGGTTGGTTTTTATCTTTACATTAATTAGTGTGATTTAGAAATATTCCAATTTCTACTTTTGAATGATTTATTTGAGGTATAACATTTGACATAAAAATTCCCCTTTGAATTTTTCTCAAATCATGCCTTTTTAACTTAGATTGGGTAAAACAAAGTCAATGGTATTCAAAAACTTAACTTTTTATTTTTCAGATTCAGGTACTAACCGGTTACAGTTTCAGGCTAACCGGTTAGAATTACAGACCTGAACTGTTTACCATTGCAATTTAGAAAAACCCTTTTTTCTTGAATTCTCTACCCAATCCAAAACACATTTACCATTGTTTTATACCTCAAAAACCATTGTTTCAACATTCAAAAGTCCAAATCACATTTCCTTTTCCAATGAACATAATTTCCTCTTGAAATTATTTCATTAACTTAAGGCATAATTTTGATCCTTCAATTCAGAACTTTGACAACTCAAGTTCAGACCATGTATAATGAAATTTAAGCTTAAATTTGAGCAAAGGCCATTGAGATTTCAGAACTGATTAATAAACCAATTTTCTTTGAAAATCTGCAGTGTCTAACCGGTTACGAAAATCGTGTAACCGGTTAGATTATGCAGTCAGACCATTAAAACAAGAGTTTTAACAACTCAATTTCTTCCTTTCTCAAATCTAACCAAATTTCAGTATACACAAAGTTCATATGCCTTAAAACAAACATGTTTACACTCAGAAACACATTCATATTGCATGCATCAAGTTTATTGTATCAAATTGCATGAAAATCCACATAAACACAATTTAACACAACAAAACTTAGATTAAGCACTCAAACACAGAATTCAGCATTTATATAGCTTGCATGCATCAAATTAAAGTTGCTCAAAACCACAGTGAGCAAGTTTTTGGCCTCCAAGCCTTTGTGCTTAAAAACACATAATGCCCTTTTGAGTTTTGTGAACTCAAATCCTAAATCACATGGATTTTAGTCTAAATCTAGTATAAGGTAAACTTCTCCCATACCTCTAAGACGATTTTGATGAAGATTTTCACTGGATTAGAAGAAAAACAACAGATTCTCACAATTTTCCCAAGTCTGCTCTCAGATTCGGTTTCCAGCAACAGGGTCCAGAAACCACCAAATTTGACATGGAATTTGGCCAAAGAAATTGGGGAAAATGGTTAGAATTCAAAGTAGGTAACATGCATGAGAGAATCAAAGAAGTTTGAGACTCAAAGATCAACTAAGCTTACCACAATCGAGTTTGGAAATCAGCTTCCAGAATCAGGATCCACAGAGAACTCAGCTTTCTACCTTCCACTTCCAAGCTTGATTTCTCTCTCCACACTAACTCTCAACTCATAGTGTTTAGATCTTTGAAAAGCTCTTGATGTAGGCTTCACAATCGTGTATCACTCGATTACTAACACTCAACAACGAAGACAAATTGCTCAGCACAATTCTGAAACCCTAATCACCCTCCTTCAACCAGAAATCAATTGATCAACCCCTAATTCATCAGAATTTCCACTATTTATAGACAATTGAAGGTAACATGCAGGGCGACGCATGTTTCCCATTAACACCAGGTTGATTTCATGGCGATTAAACGAGTAATTCAAGTGATTACTCATCAAATTCCACTAAACCAGTTTCTGAGTTCATCGTCTAACCGGTTACAGGGCATTACTAACCGGTTAGATCAGTTCAAAATTTAAAAATTATTATTTTTAAATCTTTCCCTCCAAGAACCATTCTAATATTGCCTTTTAGTCCTCATTCAGGGACCGAACTGCAATTTCCTTATATTCTGTATTTATTTGCCATATAAAAATATTTTAACTTATTTTTATATTTAAGGCTAATTAAATACAAAATATAAACTTGAGAAATTCTATAAATTAATAATAAAACTTTTTATTATTAATTTCCTATTATTCGGGAAACAAAAATTAGGGATGTTACACTACTCCCCCACTTAAAAGGAATTTCGTCCCCGAAATTCTAGATTACAAAAACAACTCCGGATACTCTTGACGCATCTTCTCCTCTAATTCCCATGTCGCTTTCGATACGTCAGCATTCTCCCAAATTACCTTGACCAAGGGTATTTCCTTTCCTCTGAGCCGCTTGACTTCACGATCTTCTATCTGAACCGGTCTGGTCTCAAAGGTCAGGTTTTCTTTCAGAGTTAGGTCATCAGGTTGAAGTTTCAGAAAAACAGATGGGTCAGGAACATACTTTTTCAATTGCGAAACGTGAAAGACGTTATGCAAATTGGACAGAGAGGGTGGTAAGGCCAATTGATAAGCAACAGGGCCAACTCTCTTAAGAATCTGATATGGACTTATACACTTAGGTGAAAGCTTTCGGTTTCTCAAAGCTCTACTAATTCCTTTCATCGGAACTACCCGAAGGAACACATGATCGCCCTCAGAAAAATCTAATGGTTTTCTCCTCTTATCTGCATAACTCTTCTGTCGACTCAGAGCCGCTTTCATCTTAGTCTGAACCATCTTGATCTTTTCAGATGTCTGTTGTATTATTTCTGGTCCAACCATCAAGTTCTCCCCCACTTGGAACCAACATAGCGGGGTTTGACACTTCCTTCCGTACAACGCCTCGAACGGTGCCATTCCAATGCTCGCATGGTAGCTATTGTTGTATGTGAATTCTGCAAGAGGTAACACTTGATCCCAGCTTCCTTGTTCTTCAAGTGCACACGCTCGCAACACATCTTCCAAAGATTGAATTGTTCTCTCCGTCTGGCCATCCATCTGTGGATGATACGCAGAACTCAATTTCAACCTTGTTCCCATAGCATCATGCAAACTCTTCCAGAATTGTGACGAAAATCTTGGATCTCGGTCTGATACAATGCTTGAAGGCACTCCGTGAAGACGAACTACCTCCTTGATATAGATCTGGGTAAGCTTGTTCAAGGAATAACGCATATTTATCGGAACAAAATGTGCCGACTTTGTTAACCTATCCACAACCACCCAGATTGCATCATGATTTGCTGCTGTTCTCGGCAAACCAGACGCAAAATCCATTGAGATACTATCCCACTTCCACTGGGGAATCCTCAGAGGTTGCAACTGTCCTCCCGGTTTCTGATGTTCTACCTTCGATTTTTGACAAATCAAGCACGCCGCCACATATTCTGCCACATCTCTTTTCAATCCCGACCACCAAAATATCTTCTTCAAATCCTGATACATTTTGGTTGATCCGGGATGCATACTCATCTGACTCTTATGGGCCTCATCAAGAATTAGTCTTCTAACTTCTTGATCTCTTGGTACACAAATCCTTGTCCTGAAACGAAGGATTCCATCCTGCCCTATCTTGAAATCAGGTTCCTTTCCTTCCGAACCTAGTCTCATCTTTTCAATCAATTCCTCATCTGTTCGTTGCAACTCCCGAATTCTTTCCAAGAACTCGTTGGTGATCTGCAACGTCCCCAACTTGATACTTGATGGTTCCACTTGTGTTATCAAGCCCAAATCTCTGAATTCTTCAATCAACGCTGCTTCCTTAACCATCATCGCACTGATGTGGATTGCTTTCCGGCTCAACGCGTCTGCAACCACATTCGCTTTGCCCGGGTGATAATGGAGTTTAAAGTCATAATCCTTCAAAAACTCCATCCGTCTTCTTTGCCTCATGTTCAACTCTTTTTGGTCGAACAGATACTTCAAACTATTATGGTCACTAAATACTTGGAATATAGTGCCATAGAGATGATGTCTCCATATCTTTAAGGCAAACACGATCGCAGCCAACTCCAAATCGTGCGTCGGGTAATTCACCTCATGATTCTTCAATTGCCTCGATGCATACGCCACCACTCTTCCTTCTTGCATCAATACACAACCCAATCCTTGCTTAGATGCATCACAGTAAACTTCAAAACTCTTGTGAGGATCAGGTAAGATTAACACCGGAGATGATGTTAACCTTTCCTTCAACTCACGGAAACTAACTTCGCACCGATCGTCCCATACGAACAGTTGATCCTTCCGAGTCAACTTAGTTAAAGGCAATGCAATCTTAGAAAATCCTTCTATGAATCGACGATAGTATCCAGCCAGCCCTAAGAAACTTCTCACTTCCGTCACCGTCTTAGGCTGTTCCCAACTTAGCACTGAACTTACTTTCGCTGGATCCACCGCAATTCCCTCTTTAGAGATCAAATGCCCCAGAAACTTCACTTCATTCAACCAAAACTCACACTTCGTAAGTTTGGCATATAGTTGCTTCTCCTTCAGGACCTTTAACACAATCCTGAGATGCTCTTCATGCTCTTCCGGATTTTTAGAATAGACCAAAATATCGTCAATGAATACCACCACAAACAAATCCAAATATGGTCTAAAGATCCGGTTCATATAATCCATGAAAATAGCATGTGCATTTGTCAATCCGAACGACATCACAACATACTCATAATGACCGTATCGCGATCGAAATGCAGTCTTGGGTATATCCTCCACCTTTATCCTGATCTGATGATAACCCGATCTCAGATCAATCTTGGAGAATACTGTAGCTCCCTCACTTGATCCATAAGGTCATCAATCCTTGGCAAAGGATACTTATTCTTAATAATGACCTTATTCAGCTGTCTGTAGTCCACACACATCCTCATACTTCCATCTTTCTTCTTTACGAACCATAATGGAGCTCCCCAAGGTGAAACGCTTGGCCTGATCATCTGTTTCTGCAACAGCTCCTCGATTTGCTTCTTCATTTCTGCCATTTCTGGTGGTGCCATCCTATAAGGAGAAATAGAGATGGGACCAGCTCTAGGGACTAAATCGATCCCAAACTCTATCTCTCGCTTCGGAGGTAATCCTGGTATCTCCTCAGGAAATACTTCCGAAAATTCCCTCACCACTGGAATCTCTTCAATCGGCATCGACTCTTCTTCTTCAGAAGCCGAGAATAAACACATATAGCCCTCTGGTTCAAGGGTCCTATATTGAATTGTCTTTTCCTCACAATTGATGATCACTTGGTTCTTCATCAACCAATCCATACCCAAGATCACATCCAATTGTAACTTAGGAAGACAAACCAAATCTACCTTGGATGAACGACCCAGAATTTCTACATCACACCCTAAACAGACTTTAGTGGTGTAGATCGGTATACCCGTAGGGGTAGCTATACTAAGATAGCAGGGTGAATCAGAAACAATAAGATTCAGCCTACTCACACATTCAGGGGAAACAAAAGAATGTGTAGCTCCAGAATCAAACCTGATTTTGCAAGGTTGATTATTGAGCAGGAAATTACCTTGCACGAGATTCGGGGTTTGGGTTGTTTCACTACCACTCAGAGCAAATACTCGTCCTTGAACCACAGACTTTTCAGCAGATCCCTTTGCATCCCCCTTTGCAGATTCCTTGCATTCACGGGAAAAGTGACCTTGCTTCCCACACTTGAAACATCCTTCTGTGGACCAGCAAAACTGACCATGATGATAACGCTTGCACTTCTCGCAATAAGGAGCATTATCGCGAGGCTTGTTCCGGTTATCCATCACTGCCTTGCCTTTCCCCTTGTTCTTAGAATATGGACCATTATTCCGATGGTCAAACTTCTTCTTCCTTTGGGGTCCATAGTTCTGTCCAACCCCCTTCGCTTGACCTCCTATCAACTCCGCCTTCTTATCATCTTCATACATTCTGCACATGTCCACCAGTGCAGGGAAACTCTGAATCCTTTGATAACTGAAGATAGACTTCAGCTCCGGCCGTAGCCCACCTTCAAACTTCACACACTTACTTCTTTCATCAGGGTTATTTAAGTAATAGGGAGAGTATTTCATCAGTTCCTCGAATCTGGCAGCATACTCCCCTACACTCATATCCCCTTGCTTCAATTGCATAAAATCCACTTCCTTTTTCCTCCGCAAATCTTCTGGAAAATATTTATTCAGAAATTTCTCCATAAATACTCCCTAGTTGATTGCTCTCCTTTCGAAGTTCAGCAATTGGACCGTGTGATCCCACCAGTTTTCAGCTTCCCCATGAAGCATGTAAACTGCATAGATCACCTTCTGTTCATCAGAACACTCCAGAGTTCGGAAGATCTTATTGATCTCATACAACCACTTGTTCGCCTCATCAGGTGTATATCCTCCCTCAAATCTTGGTGGATTGCACTTCCGGAACTCCGATAGAGTCTTAGCATCATGATTCGCCATGTTGCCAGCAGATGGGTTACCAGCTCTCTCCTGAGATGATTGATGCCTCTGCTGCTTCTGCATACCCTCCAGCACGGTTGTGATTCGTTCTAACATTTCGTTAGTAACATTTCGATTCCGGGTTGCCATAGAAAGACCTGCACTATGGGCTTTGGGTTACTAAAAAGGTCTTTAAGATATAAATGCTACCACTAACTTACTCAAACATATTCAATTAACATTGAATATCATACTTAGCTGCATCTGCGGGGCCATGAGGAACAGGACCAATGCTCTGATACCACCAAAGGTGTGACGCTCTCTTTTTAACTTGAAAATAATTAATATTTCCAAATAGTTTACTACTTGCTATCAAAATTAGGACTAGAAAATTTTTCCTTTTTAATATTATTACTTGCTTAATCAAAACCTCTTTTTGACATAAACTGTTTCATGAATTCGGCTTAGTATTATCTTAGATTTGAAAAAGACTCTCGAGAAAGCACGTCCTTATTTATAGGAAACCTTAGTAGTTATTATTTAAACATATGATTTGCCTCTAGAGTCAGATTTGAGTATATAAAATATAAACTTATCGCCGAATCCTTTGTAAAGTGAAATCAGAGTTCGCGGAAGTAAAAATAATACTTATGGGGCTCTACTGAGGAAAATAGACAACATAGATATATATATATAGATCATAATATAAACTGAAAACCCCATCAGTACAGTAGCAAGTAACATCAGTCGAGATTGCAAGAGTTTATAAAGACATATACAACCGAGCTGTATAAAATAAAACCTCACTCTAAGACCTCTCAAAATATATACACTATATCACATGATCTCAAAATAGAAGTCTCAGAGAAGGTCTTCAGTGTCCTCAGTAGCTCCTCAGATCCTCCACCGCTCTATCCCTAGGATCTAGGATCCAAAACACCTATGCTATGCAAGCTCCTATGAACCAGCGGGTCCACCTCTAGCAGAAACAGTCAGCTCAACATGCACCTCCTCCTCGCTCTCATCCTCCACGGGGTCCTCCTCGACCTCGCCTGCTGTGTAGAGACCCCACCACTGGGTCTGGGATCTGCAGAAGCAGTCCTATCATACTCAGTCGGACTAGGAGAAGGAGTCTCCTCAGCGACAACTCTATGGGATGAAGGATGGGAACGAGTGCCAGCTCTAAATCTAAAACTACGAAAACGACGCATAGGTCGAGCCGGGGGTGGTCCTCTATAAGTGTAAAAAAATGGAACATGCATAGTATAGACAAATGGAACCGTAAATCGATGAGGTCGCACCCGCACCAGAGGGTTAGGGTGGTAGAGAGTAATCTCAACCTCCCCCTCAAAGGTGGCACGGTGCTCCTCATACGTCCATATACCGCTAGGGATAGGGCGTATCTCGATGCAGGCTAGGTATTTGGCCATCACCTAAATAGGGCACAGGGAGTAAGTATACACATATACATAATGGATAAAGACTAAAATTACAATCACAAATATATCATGGACAGATCATAATGCAGATACATATGAGCACACCAATTTTTCAACATTATAACCCTTATAATGCAAGTGGCATGATGTATGATTTTCTATCCACAACTGAGGCCTCTAAATGTCCATCTTGGACGTCCATCCAATACACCATTGTGTTCCCGGAGCACCGACATTAGTTCCCAGAACATAATGCCGAACCATACTTGGATAAAAAGCATCACTCCCGGAGTGTGCACCACGTTCCCAGAACGCATAAAAACCAGGTCCCGGACACTGGCCACATATCTATAATGTGTCATCAAGTAGGTTATATTTTGGTACTCCCGGAGTACCCTCCTCATATTCCCAGAATATGATAAACGTTCCTACCAACCAGACTTCCAGTCTATATGTATGCACAAACATTGGGGTTGGTTTTTATCTTTACATTAATTAATGTGATTTAGAAATATTCCAATTTCTACTTTTGAATGATTTATTTGAGGTATAACATTTGACATAAAAATTCCCCTTTGAATTTTTCTCAAATCATGCCTTTTTAACTTAGATTGGGTAAAACAAAGTCAATGGTAATCAAAAACTTAACTTTTTATTTTTCAGATTCAGGTACTAACCGGTTACAGTTTCAGGCTAACCGGTTAGAATTACAAACCTGAACTGTTTACCATTGCAATTCAGAAAAACCCTTTTTTCTTGAATTCTCTACCCAATCCAAAACACATTTACCATTGTTTTATACCTCAAAAACCATTGTTTCAACATTCAAAAGTCCAAATCACATTTCCTTTTCCAATGAACATAATTTCCTCTTGAAATTATTTCATTAACTTAAGGCATAATTTTGATCCTTCAATTCAGAACTTTGACAACTCAAGTTCAGACCATGTATAATGAAATTTAAGCTTAAATTTGAGCAAAGGCCATTGAGATTTCAGAACTGATTAATAAACCAATTTTCTTTGAAAATCTGCAGTGTCTAACCGGTTACGAAAATCGTGTAACCGGTTAGATTATGCAGTCAGACCATTAAAACAAGAGTTTTAACAACTCAATATCTTCCTTTCTCAAATCTAACCAAATTTCAGTATACACAAAGTTCATATGCCTTAAAACAAACATGTTTACACTCAGAAACACATTCATATTGCATGCATCAAGTTTATTGTATCAAATTGCATGAAAATCCACATAAACACAATTTACCACAACCAAACTTAGATTAAGCACTCAAACACAGAATTCAGCATTTATATAGCTTGCATGCATCAAATTAAAGTTGCTCAAAACCACAGTGAGCATGTTTTTGGCCTCCAAGCCTTTGTGCTTAAAAACACATAATGCCCTTTTGAGTTTTGTGAACTCAAATCCTAAATCACATGGATTTTAGTCTAAATCTAGTATAAGGTAAACTTCTCCCATACCTCGAAGACGATTTTGATGAAGATTTTCACTGGATTAGAAGAAAAACCACAGATTCTCACAATTTCCCCAAGTCTGCTCTCAGATTCGGTTTCCAGCAACAGGGTCCAGAAACCACCAAATTTGACATGGAATTTGGCCAAAGAAATTGGGGAAAATGGTTAGAATTCAAAGTAGGTAACATGCATGAGAGAATCAAAGAAGTTTGAGACTCAAAGATCAACTAAGCTTACCACAATCGAGTTTGGAAATCAGCTTCCAGAATCAGGATCCACAGAGAACTCAGCTTTCTACCTTCCACTTCCAAGCTTGATTTCTCCCTCCACACTAACTCTCAACTCACAGTGTTTAGATCTTTGTAAAGCTCTTGATGTAGGCTTCACAATCGTGTATCACTCGATTACTAACACTCAACAACGAAGACGAATTGCTCAGCACAATTCTGAAACCCTAATCACCCTCCTTCAACCAGAAATCAATTGATCAACCCCTAATTCATCAGAATTTCCACTATTTATAGACAATTGAAGGTAACATGCAGGGCGACGCATGTTTCCCATTAACACCAGGTTGATTTCATGGCGATTAAACGAGTAATTCAAGTGATTACTCATCAAATTCCACTAAACCAGTTTCTGAGTTCATCGTCTAACCGGTTACAGGGCATTACTAACCGGTTAGATCAGTTCAAAATTTAAAAATTATTATTTTTAAATCTTTCCCTCCAAGAACCATTCTAATATTACCTTTTAGTCCTCATTCAGGGACCAAACTGCAATTTCCTTATATTCTGTATTTATTTGCCATATAAAAATATTTTAACTTATTTTTATATTTAAGGCTAATTAAATACAAAATATAAACTTGAGAAATTCTATAAATTAATAATAAAACTTTTTATTATTAATTTCCTATTATTCGGGAAACAAAAATTAGGGATGTTACATTTAGCCATCTTAAGAATTAAAGAAAAGGGGAGATATGTAACAGCCCGATTTTCGCTTCCGCAAACTTAACTGAATTATTATTATTTTGTTGCAAAAATGAGGCCATTTTTTTTATAAGTTTGTTAACAACCATCACCACCCTTTCGAAAATCGAGTTGTCACTTTCGAAACTCTCTACTCAAAACATCATCATTGAAATATAAAAGGGTTCTTCATATAAAATAAAAACATACGCCACAAGTGTTGGAGTCATACTCCCAAAAGGGTTTCCAAAATAGGCCATCATTACAAAAGAGTTTAGAAACCAAAATAAAAGTAGCTGATTACATCGTTAGTTCATTACAAGATAATCCTCGACTGAAAGACTCAGGTCCTAGACACCAGACATTTACTAGACACAGATTGCAAGACATCACTCATCAGCAGAACTAGCATCCGTCTCCATATCCTCGCTTGGATCGGTCTCCGCTACATGATCGGATTCGCTAGCACTCTCCTCTTCCATAGGTTCAGGAACCATTGCCGCCAAAGGTGCAGGATCACCATTCAAATCATGGTGTTCCCGGGGTCCACCCTCTTGATAGTCTCGCAAAGTGACTTGCCCAACATGCACGTCCATGCCTGCTCCCCGCAGAATGTGTCTCGGATCGTCAATCTCCAGCCAAGTATCTCCCCTCCAGATCCATCCGTCAGGTACCACTTCCCATGCACCTCCCTGAAGAGGCCACATGTGGATCGCTACATGATACGCCATCTACCCGTTGCAATATCGGCGGGTGCCAATACGACAACCAGGTAGGAGAGAGTCAGCGCGCCATACGTAACAGGTTGACCGAAAGGTCGCAGAATAGACATGATAGAAAGACTCACAGCACCAAGGATACTCGAAGAATACATCGCGCACTTGAAGATACATCGCGCACTTGAAGAAATAACGCACTTCTCCCAAATTAACTTTAACATAAAAAAATAAATAAATAAAGGTACTCACAGTATAAGATGAACCACACATAAGAGCATTACTCTCAAACCATTGCCACACATAACACCACTGAACATTATCATACTGGCCTATTCCTTTAATTATTCAACACCTCTTTATTCTTTTTGTTATTAAGTCTTATCATACTTAACTCGCTCAATGAGGTAGGGGAATCGCCATCACTGAGGAACGTGCACTCTACATCTCCTCGGTCTCCATCCACCTAGTCGGAAGCCAACAGGAGTACAGGACCTTTACCACGCGGGCACGACAACTGTCTCAAAACATATGGTCCCAGAGCAGGAGGATCTCGTCCTCAAAACATATAATAATGGCTCACTGCCTCGCAGTGGCAAAACACATTGCCCCGTTCCAGTCCCTCTCAACTGTTGTAGACTTGCATTCAAGGAGGTGACAGTATCATTTCTAGTTAGCTATGCGGTCCTTACCACGGCATTAGACCCAGTCCCCACCACGTTAGTGTGCCACTTATGGGATTCGTCCCGCCTAGAAATGTACTCGAGGCTTCTTGACGAGTCACCGTCATTGCCCTCTCCTCATGCAATCTCCACCTGAGTATCCGAAGATACCCATAGTATCTTCCTCTCCACTACTTCACACTCTCATATCTCACCGCGAATATTAATGTCTTTTAGTGTCTTTTAATATTCTTAAAGTCTTTTAGAATTAACCTATAGTCGGCTTGCCCTTAGTCCATCCCTTCGACAAGTCCCGACCACTAACATCTTTTCCCCACTTTCACAACATCACATTCACATTCCCAAGCCCCTCGGGCAAACATCTCAAATCATCACTTTCTCATGAATCCACATTGCTCATTCACTATCACTTTCAGCACAACAATCTCAACTTCACAAGCATCATTCTATTTCTCAACATATCAACATCTCATCACATCTCACAAACCGTATCACATCACGCATCAATCCTTCACTCAATCTCATATATGAATCACTTAAACTTCTTAACACACCACAATAAGGAAATAACTCAAGATAATAGAGAACGAATATAAGAGCGTGATACAATAAGCATAACATAAACACATTGCACCACCATCCGGTAATAATGTTACGGGCTCACTGCTATCTCATACTCACTCACCTCTTATTCCAGCAAGAAAAGCACTTTGCCCTGGAAGGTCTCTAACTTCCCTTTGAGAATTGTCACCACCGTCCACTGAATATCCTCGAATAAATAAATAAACTTTTATTAAAATCATTTCAATTAGAAATCATCACTTGATCCTCAAGTCAAAACCTTTTACTCTCTTTATTCTTTATTCTAAATCTTCATAAATTAATAACACTTGAAATCCTTGTCTTTTCACAACTCAAAAGTATTTTTAAAACTTAAGACACTTGAAAACAATTCTTGGACAACAAGAAATAAAAGAAATTAAATCACGAAAACACTTTTAAAATCTTCAAACACATTTGGTTCATTTTCTTCCATGAAGGCCGAATTAAATCCAAAACAAAACAACATCATTCACTTCAATTTTTCTTAAAACAATCATGAAATATAATCATTTCAAAGAGACAAATACATGCAAAAGAATTTAGCCTCTTCAATCTAGAGTAGGCCGAATCATAGTCATGGAAAAATAAGACTTTTGATGCATCTTTTCTTCACAAAATCTTGGAAATATTAAATCAAAACATGTATTTGTAAAGCACATGGTTTTAGAAAAATTCTCAACTCTTTTCTTCTTCAAAACCGTGGCTTCTTCAAACACAATCTCATTTCCCTTTGCATGCACTTTCAAAATCATGGGGAATCAAAAGAAGTTATATGCAAGGAACTCTTTCATGAAAATAATTAGGTTTCTTTGTTTTCAAAGCTTGGCCGAATGGGACTTTAACAAAATCAAAAGAAAAACTCAAATCCTTGACTTTGGAATACTCATGGATTAGATCAAAACATAAATCATTTAGAAAGGAATTGTTTCTCTTGGTTTCTCATTAAAACCGAAACATGCAAGTAAAGGATCAAAACTTTTTGAACAATAAAATCACATGCAAAGCTTTTTAAGATCAAAACCATGAGAATCAAGGCAAGAATGAAATCCTTTCAAAGCCAAAACAAAGATCAAAGCTCTTCTAAGAATAAAACCAAGATCAAAACTTTAGAAATTTCAAAGTGAAAGCCAAAACATGAAAACCATTTAGATCAACTTCATCAAGCATCAAACTAACATGCATGGACTCAAAATGAAATGATCATCATCATGACCTAATTTTCTAAGCAAGGCCGAATAGAAATGTCCATGGTTTTGGGTTCTACAAGTTTGGAGAGTTCTTGAAATTCAAGGTCAAGGCTTGACAAGCATAGATCTACAAAAGAATTGGACATGCAACAACAACAAGAATTTTACAAGGCTTAGAAATCAAAATTACTTAGAACAACTTTAGGATCATCGAATAAATTAGAGAAGTAAGAAAAGATCTTCAACCTTTTCACTTAATCTTCAAGGATCTAAGGCTTAGGACTTGATCTTCCTCTTCCTCTTCTCCTTGGGTGCTCACGGGTTCTCTCTCTCTCTATTTGTTTCTAGTTTCTTTCTAAGAGTTTGGATGCTCTCTTAGAATAAGCGTTGGGTTATGGAAGTGAAATGAGAAGCAAATGGGTAAGGGTGCTACGGTTTGGGCTATAAATCAACACACAACATTTTCCCTTCTTGCCCTTAGGTAAATTCGGTCAAGAGTTGTTGGGTGAAGGGTAGAATTGGCCAAACTAAGGCTTGCATGGCTCAAGCCAAGCCTTTAGACAACTAGAGAAAATTTAGGGCTAATATCACTTCCTATTGGTTGGTCAAACCACTAACCACCATTAATCACTAAATTAAACCTAAGTGCTCATGGTTTACTAGCCTAGGGTTCATGAGTCAACAAAAGTGACATCACATGCACACTACTCACTCCCTCACGGCGCCACATACACACACACATGCACCAATTTCATTTTTATTTTCTTTTTAATCATAAAATCACATTCTTAAAAATACAAGGTATAAGGTGCTTAGGAAATTAAATCCAAAAATGCCATAAATCCGAAATTCATAAGGTTTGGCTCAACACAAAATCATTTGCTTAAAAATCCAAAATCGTTTAAAAACACAAAACAAATTTTAATCCAAGAAATACTTTTGAAAACACACCTTTTAAAATACTTTATTCAAATAATCTTTTTAGGGTTTTCAGATAAATATGAGGTATTCAGACGTGGTGTTACATTCTCCCCAACTTAGCGATTTCTCGTCCCCGAGAAATACAGTACCTGGATCAAACAGGTGCGGGAAAGAACTTCTCATCTTGCTCTCAAGCTCCCATGTTGCATCTTCCCCATTATTCCGACTCCATACTACCTTAACTAAGGGGTTATCCTTCCCTCTCAACTTCTTAACACTACTACCATCTATCCTTAAGGGTAGGGTCTCAAATGTGAGATTCTCTTTTAGTTGTACCGAGTCGGGTTCAATGATGTGTGAGGGATCATGGACATACTTTCTCAATTGGGATACATGAAAAACATTGTGTAAGTTTGAAAGAAAAGGAGGTAAGGCAATTTGATAGGCTAAAGGTCCTATTCGTTTGAGAATCGGGTAAGGTCCAATAAAACGAGGTGTAAGTTTTCGGGTTTTGAGCATTCTACCAATTCCAGTAGTTGGCACTACCTTCATGAAAACAAAATCTCCTTCATTGAATTCTACCGGACTTCTTCTCTTGTCCTGGTAACTCTTTTGCCTACTTTGAGCAGTCCTCATTCTGTCTTGAATTAACCTCACCTTTTCGGTCGTCTGCTGAACTACGTCTGGCCCCATCATCAGATGCTCACCAGTCTCGAACCGGCACAACGACGTTCTGCACTTCCTACCATACAGAGCTTCATACGGTGCCATTCCGATGCTTGAATGGAAACTGTTGTTGTAGGTAAACTCAATCAGATGCAGAAAAGAATCCCAATCACCAGTACTCTCAATCACACGGGCTCTCAACAAATCCTCCAATGTCTGGATAGTTCGCTCTGACTATCCATCCGTCTGTGGGTGATACGCGGAACTTAAATCCAACTTGGTTCTGACTGCCGTTTGCAAAATTACCCAAAATTTCGAAGTAAATCGTGGATCTCTATCCGATACTATACTTGAGGGTACTCCATGCAATCTTACTACTTCCTTCAAATGCAGCTCGGCCAGTCTATCCATTGAGTACTTCATGTTGACAGGAATAAATCGCGCCGTCTTCGTCAGTCTGTCCACTATTACCCAAACAGCATCATGACCTCGTCGAGTCTTGGGAAAACCAGAGACAAAATCCATAGTGATACAGTCCCATTTCCACATTGGTACTTCCAACGGTCTTAATTCACCACCAGGCTTCTTATGTTCTACCTTCGCCTTCTGACACATCAAACATCGCGATACATATTCCGCTACTTCCCTTTTTATTCCAGGCCACCAGAAAATCTTCTTAAGGTCCTAATACATCTTTTGTGAACCAGGGTGTAAACTCAATTTACTCTTGTGTGCTTCCTCCAAAATCATTCCCTTTATCTCCACAACGTTCGGCACACAGATACGGTTTCTATACCTCAGAATTCCATCACTTCCAACCTTGAATTCTACTTCTTTTCCTTTATTCGAAAGCTCCTTCTTAGCTTGAAGTTCCTCATCCTTTGGTTGAAGTTTCCTTATCCGCTCCATGAATCCACTCGAAACAGTTAGTTGCCCCAGCATCATACTTCTTGGTCCTAACTCCATTCCCAAATTCAGATTTCGAAATTCTTCAATCAACTTTATCTCCTTGATCATCAACGCAGAAACATGCAACGACTTCCTACTCAAAGCATCAGCGACTACGTTCGCCTTTCCAGGATGATATAGCAGTTCAATCTCGTAGTCCTTTAAGAATTCCATCCACCTTCTCTGACGCATATTTAGCTCCTTTTGCTCGAATAGGTACTTCAAACTCTTGTGATCACTAAAGCCTTCAACTCTTACACCGTACAAGTAGTGTCTCCAAATCTTCAAAGCAAACACTACTGCGGCCAGCTCCAAATCATGGGTTGGGTAATTGAGCTCATGAGTCTTCAGTTGCCGTGAAGCATAAGCCACCACTTTCCGCTCTTGCATCAATACGCATCCTAAACCTTGTTTCGAGGCGTCACAATACACACTGAAAGACTTCGTTGTGTCAGGTAAGACTAACACTGGTGCAGTTGTCAATCTCCTCTTAAGTTCTTGAAAATTCTCCTCGCACTTCTCCGTCCATTCGAATTGTTGACCTTTCCTCGTCAGCTTCGTCAAAGGCAAAAACAAACGAGAAAATCCTTCGATAAATCGACGGTAATACCCAGCCAATCCTAAGAAACTACGGATCTCCGTCATAGACGTTGGTGTCTTCCACTCCAGCACAGCATTTACTTTCGCAGGATCCACTGAGATTCCATCCTTCGAGATCACGTGCCCCAAGAAATGCACTGAGTCTAACCAAAAATCACACTTTGACAACTTGGCGTACAACCGCTTGTCCTTTAGCATTGTCAAGACTACTCTCAAATGCTCAGCATGTTCCTCCTTAGACTTGGAATAAATCAAAATATCATCGATGAAAACGACAACAAATGAATCCAAGTAAGGATGAAATATTCTATTCATGTAGTCCATGAATATTGCAGGAGCATTTGTTACACCAAATGGCATAACCAGGTACTCGTAATGATCATAACGAGTTCGGAAAGCAGTCTTAGGAATATCTTCCTCCTTTACTCTTATCTGATGATACCCTGATCTCAGATCAATCTTAGAAAATACAGTCGCTCCCTTTAATTGATCCATCAAATCATCAATTCTGGGTAGAGGGTACTTGTTTTTGATCGTCACCTTATTCAATTGCCGATAATCCGTGCACAAACGCATACTACAATCCTTCTTTTTGACGAATAAAACCGGTGCTCCCCAGGGCGAAACACTAGGTCTTATCATCTTCTTCTCCAACATTTCCTCCAATTGCTTCTTCAGTTCAGCTAACTCTGTCGGTGCCATCCTATATGGTGCTTTTGAAATCGGTCCAGTTCCAGGGATTACGTCAATTGAGAACTCCACTTCTCGAATTGGCGGTAGACCAGGTATCTCATCCGGAAAAACTTCGGGAAAATCCCGAATTACGGGTAATTCGTGTAGTTCCTTGTCCTTCTTGACATCCAGTGAAGCCAAAAACATATAAGCTACCGCGCCGTCCTTCAATGAAGTTTGAATTTGCTTGGCAGATAAATGCTCAAGGTCATCGGGTTTAGGCAAAGAAGTCCGAGTTTCACTAAAGACTAACGACTTTTCGGAACAGTTCAAGAGAACATGATTCCTAGTAAGCCAGTCCATTCCTAATATAACGTCTATTTGAGAAAGGGGTAGTTGAATCAAATCAACAGAATAGGTGTTTCCTTCTATTTCTAAGGGACAATTGGGACAATAAGTCGATACTATCACGGGTTTGTCAGTAGGGGTAGAAACAATCAAGTCATAGGGTAAAACATCTACTTTCAAATTTAATCTACTCACCACATCATGAGAAATAAAGGAATGAGTTGCACTCGAATCATACAATACTAATAAAGAATTCTTATAGATGAGACATTCACCTTGGATAAGGTTAGCAACATTTGCAGCTTCAATTCCACTCATCGTGAACACTCTCTCGGGCATATTAGGACGATTAGCGTTCCCCGAATTAGCCGATCGCTTAGGCTCCCGACAATCTCTCGCAATGTGACCAGGTCTATCGCAGTTGAAACAATTCACACTCCTTGACGGACACATCGGGCCAAAATGATTCCGACCACACTTGTTGCAACGAGGAGGTACACTAACGGGTCTAGTTCCACCGAAATTGCCACGATCACCACGATCCATGCGATTTCCTCCGGAATTGCTGCCCCCACGAGTTCCACCGCGATTACCGTTGCCTCCGAAACCTCCACCTTGTCCTCTTCCTCCAAAACGTAGATCTCTCCTTCCACCAGAATATGGGTGCGGAGTCCTATACCTACCACCAGCATCTCTGTGAAAAGGAAAATTACGAACCGGTCCATGGGATGAAGAAGAGCTCACAGCCGTTCCCTTCGCTTTCAGACCTCCTTCGTACATACGACAGCGATTCACCAGACTAGCAAAATCGTCTATCTCTAAATGAGAAAAAGCTAACTTAATCTTAAGCTTAAGACCATTCCTAAACTTAGCACACTTAGATCGCTCGTTCTCGCCTCCAGCATACTGAGGTACATACTTAACTAACTCCTCAAATTTCGAAGCATACTCATCGATCGACAAATTCCCTTGAGTAAGCCTCAAAAATTCCATCTCTTTCTCAGTTCTCAGATATATCGGGAAATATTTCTCAAGAAATCTCTGCTTAAAAGCTTCCCAGGTCATTGCTTCTCCCTGATTTACCATCACCTGCTTAGTAACTCGCCACCATGCTGCAGCCTCCCTTGTCAACACATACCCAGCATAAGCCAACTTCTGCTCATCATTACACTGAACCATACCCCCGAAAATATGCTCTAGATCCTCAATCCACTCTACAGCCGCATCCGGAGCAAAGCCTCCCGCAAATTCCTTCGGATTTCGACGACAAAACTCATCTAATCCCTTATATCCTTGAGCTTCCAGATTTTGAGCTTGCTGCTGAGTGTTGAAATGCTGTTGTGCCTGACGATGCAACGCTTGAAGATTATCGTTAACTCCAGTCATCATGGCTGCCATCCGAGTCATGAAGTCTGCCGCATCCGAATGATCAGCATCCTCACCAGGGTTTCGCGAACTTGAACCGGAAGGTCTTCCACACGTACGACTCATCTTGAAATAAACCAGATAGAGAATTCAACACACAAGAACAGGGAATCCTAGACTCTAAGCACACAGAGTACACAGAGTAGACACGCAAGACTGGGCTTAAGGCCACTGAGGATTAACATTGCTCTGATACCAAGTCAGTAACAGCCCGATTTTCGCTTCCGCAAACTTAACTGAATTATTATTATTTTGTTGCAAAAATGAGGCAATTTTTTTTTATAAGTTTGTTAACAACCATCAGCACCCTTTCGAAAATCGAGTTGTCACTTTCGAAACTCTCTACTCAAAACATCATCATTGAAATATAAAAGGGTTCTTCATTTAAAATAAAAACAGACGCCACAAGTGTTGGAGTTATACTCCCAAAAGGGTTTCCAAAATAGGCCATCATTAAAAAAGAGTTTACAAACCAAAATAAAAGTAGCTGATTACATCGTTAGTTCATTACAAGATAATCCTCGACTGAAAGACTCAGGTCCTAGACACCAGACAGTTACTAGACACAGATTGCAAGACATCACTCATCAGCAGAACTAGCATCCGTCTCCATATCCTCGCTTGGATCGGTCTCCGCTACATGATCGGATTCGCTAGCACTCTCCTCTTCCATAGGTTCAGGAACCATTGCCGCCAAAGGTGCAGGATCACCATTCAAATCATGGTGTTCCCGGGGTCCACCCTCTTGATAGTCTCGCAAAGTGACTTGCCCAACATGCACGTCCATGCCTGCTCCCCGCAGAATGTGTCTCGGATCGTCAATCTCCAGCCAAGTATCTCCCCTCCAGATCCATCCGTCAGGTACCACTTCCCATGCACCTCCCTGAAGAGGCCACATGTGGATCACTACATGATACGCCATCTACCCGTTGCAATATCGGCGGGTGCCAATACGACAACCAGGTAGGAGAGAGTCAGCGCGCCATACGTAACAGGTTGACCGAAAGGTCGCAGAATAGACACGATAGAAAGACTCACAGCACCAAGGATACTCGAAGAATACATATACTCAGAATAAGACATAGGAACCAAGATACATCGCGCACTTGAAGAAATAACGCACTTCTCCCAAATTAACTTCAACATAAAAAAATAAATAAATAAAGGTACTCACAGTATAAGATGAACCACACATAAGAGCATTACTCTCAAACCATTGCCACACATAACACCACTGAACATTATCATACTGGCCTATTCCTTTAATTATTCAACACCTCTTTATTCTTTTTGTTATTAAGTCTTATCATACTTAACTCGCTCAATGAGGTAGGGGAATCGCCATCACTGAGGAACGTGCACTCTACATCTCCTCGGTCTCCATCCACCTAGTCGGAAGCCAACAGGAGTACAGGACCTTTACCACGCGGGCACGACAGCTGTCTCAAAACATATGGTCCCAGACCAGGAGGATCTCGTCCTCAAAACATATAATAATGGCTCACTGCCTCGCAGTGGCAAAACACATTGCCCCGTTCCAGTCCCTCTCAACTGTTGTAGACTTGCATTCAAGGAGGTGACAGTATCATTTCTAGTTAGCTATGCGGTCCTTACCACGGCATTAGACCCAGTCCCCACCACGTTAGTGTGCCACTTATGGGATTCGTCCCGCCTAGAAATGTACTCGAGGCTTCTTGACGAGTCACCGTCATTGCCCTCTCCTCATGCAATCTCCACCTGAGTATCCGAAGATACCCATAGTATCTTCCTCTCCACTACTTCACACTCTCATATCTCACTGCGAATATTAATGTCTTTTACTGTCTTTTAATATTCTTAAAGTCTTTTAGAATTAACCTATAGTCGGCTTGCCCTTAGTCCATCCCTTCGACAAGTCCCGACCACTAACATCTTTTCCCCACTTTCACAACAACATCACATTCACATTCTCAAGCCCCTCGGGCAAACATCTCAAATCATCACTTTCTCATGAATCCACATTGCTCATTCACTATCACTTTCAGCACAACAATCTCAACTTCACAAGCATCATTCTATTTCTCAACATATCAACATCTCATCACATCTCACAAACCGTATCACATCACGCATCAATCCTTCACTCAATCTCATATATGAATCACTTAAACTTCTTAACACACCACAATAAGGAAATAACTCAAGATAATAGAGAACGAATATAAGAGCGTGATACAATAAGCATAACATGAACACATTGCACCACCATCCGGTAACAATGTTACGGGCTCACTGCTATCTCATACTCACTCACCTCTTATTCCAGCAAGAAAAGCACTTTGCCCTGGAAGGTCTCTAACTTCCCTTTGAGAATTGTCACCACCGTCCACTGAATATCCTCGAATAAATAAATAAACTTTTATTAAAATCATTTCAATTAGAAATCATCACTTGATCCTCAAGTCAAAACCTTTTACTTTCTTTATTCTTTATTCTAAATCTTCATAAATTAATAACACTTGAAATCCTTGTCTTTTCACAACTCAAAAGTATTTTTAAAACTTAAGACACTTGAAAACAATTCTTGGACAGAAAGAAATAAAAGAAATTAAATCACGAAAACACTTTTAAAATCATCAAACACATTTGGTTCATTTTCTTCCATGAAGGCCGAATTAAATCCAAAACAAAACAACATCATTCACTTCAATTTTTCTTAAAACAATTATGAAATATAATCATTTCAAAGAGACAAATACATGCAAAAGAATTTAGCCTCTTCAATCTAGAGTAGGCCGAATCATAGTCATGGAAAAATAAGACTTTTGATGCATCTTTTCTTCACAAAATCTTGGAAATATTAAATCAAAACATGTATTTGTAAAGCACATGGTTTTAGAAAAATTCTCAACTCTTTTCTTCTTCAAAACCGTGGCTTCTTCAAACACAATCTCATTTCCCTTTGCATGCACTTTCAAAATCATGGGGAATCAAAAGAAGTTATATGCAAGGAACTCTTTCATGAAAATAATTAGGTTTCTTTGTTTTCAAAGCTTGGCCGAATGGGACTTTAACAAAATCAAAAGAAAAACTCAAATCCTTGACTTTGGAATACTCATGGATTAGATCAAAACATAAATCATTTAGAAAGGAATTGTTTCTCTTGGTTTCTCATTAAAACCGAAACATGCAAGTAAAGGATCAAAACTTTTTGAACAAGAAAATCACATGCAAAGCTTTTTAAGATCAAAACCATGAGAATCAAGGCAAGAATGAAATCCTTTCAAAGCCAAAACAAAGATCAAAGCTCTTTTAAGAATAAAACCAAGATCAAAACTTTAGAAATTTCAAAGTGAAAGCCAAAACATGAAAATCATTTAGATCAACTTCATCAAGCATCAAAATAACATGCATGGACTCAAAATGAAATGATCATCATCATGACCTAATTTTCTAAGCAAGGCCGAATAGAAATGTCCATGGTTTTGGGTTCTACAAGTTTGGAGAGTTCTTGAAATTCAAGGTCAAGGCTTGACAAGCATAGATCTACAAAAGAATTGGACATGCAATAACAACAAGAATTTTACAAGGCTTAGAAATCAAAATTACTTAGAACAACTTTAGGATCATCGAATAAATTAGAGAAGTAAGAAAAGATCTTCAACCTTTTCACTTAATCTTCAAGGATCTAAGGCTTAGGACTTGATCTTCCTCTTCCTCTTCTCCTTGGGTGCTCACGGGTTCTCTCTCCCTCTATGTGTTTCTAGTTTCTTTCTAAGAGTTTGGATGCTCTCTTAGAATAAGCGTTGGGTTATGGAAGTGAAATGAGAAGCAAATGGGTAAGGGTGCTATGGTTTGGGATATAAATAAACACACAACATTTTCCCTTCTTGCCCTTAGGTAAATTCGGTCAAGAGTTGTTGGGTGAAGGGTAGAATTGGCCAAACTAAGGTTTGCATGGCTCAAGCCAAGCCTTTAGACAACTAGAGAAAATTTAGGGCTAATATCACTTCCTATTGGTTGGTCAAACCACTAACCACCATTAATCACTAAATTAAACCTAAGTGCTCATGGTTTACTAGCCTAGGGTTCATGAGTCAACAAAAGTGACATCACATGCACACTACTCACTCCCTCACGGCGCCACATACACACACACATGCACCAATTTCATTTTTATTTTCTTTTTAATCATAAAATCACATTCTTAAAAATACAAGGTATAAGGTGCTTAGGAAATTAAATCCAAAAATGCCATAAATCCGAAATTCATAAGGTTTGGCTCAACACAAAATCATTTGCTTAAAAATCCAAAATCGTTTAAAAACACAAAACAAATTTTAATCCAAGAAATACTTTTGAAAACACACCTTTTAAAATACTTTATTCAAATAATCTTTTTAGGGTTTTCAGATAAATATGAGGTATTCAGACGGGGTGTTACAAGATAAATCCCTTTAAACACCCTTTTTGTGTCCCTTTTCTCATCCTTAATTCATATGACTCAAGAACAATATCACATATTCAACAATAACTTTAAAATGAAATGGAAAATTTAGAACTTAACTATAGAAGAATTTAGAAGTTTTTATTCAATAATAACAACAAAATAACTTGAAAAGAGATTAAATAAATAAGTGATTTTGGGTTACCTCTACTCCTTAATCTTAAGAAAACTTCAAGTGACAAAGCAATTCCTCCCTCCTTCCTAAGCCAATTCGTCCCTCTCTCTCTCTATTCTTTCTTAGAATTTTATTTTTTTTCTCTTGTAAAACTATCAAGGATTGTGTGTGAAAAATGTGGGAACTAAGGCTATCTATTTATAGGTGTTGAAGATGCATTTCTCCTCAATTTTCAGAGGTGAAATTCGGTCCCCCTTACTCACCATGAGTCAGCAAAATTAATTTATGCACATTGGAACACACTTTGCATTAATTGAGATTTTGTTGATTCCTAAAACCTTTTAATTCATGGTTTATTCTCAAAAATTTTCAGAACTATTCTTCCCTCCTCCTACTAATATTTGGACGGCACATATATGTAAAAATAGAAGAGAAAATTTTTCATTGGTTCCTTGTGGAGGTGCATTCACTATTAACCAATCATATTAAACTATCATTTCAAATAAATTAGAAAATAATTAAGAAAATATTGAAATATGGACTGTGCAGTCAAATATTACTAAGATAAATATTTAAATATACCAATAAAAATATTTTATAGTTCATTAAATTATTTTATGTCTCAAAATAATTTTTCTTAATTAAAACTATCAAAATTCGATTTTCCACCTACTGTACAGTACTTTTTTTGTAAACATTTTATTTTTACATATTAAGATACTATATTTTAATACGATCGTTTTCATATAAATTTTATAATTTTTGGACTTATGGTTTGAAAGTTATGAATTTTTGAAGTCCTAAGATCATTTCCTTCAAAAATACACTTCCTAAGCTTTCAAATAATTTAAACTAAGAAAAATACGAAAATACACTTTATTTCAATGATAGTATAATATACAACTTCAGAAACGTATTTTCATTTTCAAAATAAAATATACTTGAGTCAAAAGGTTATTTAATGCATTAAAATCATACATTTATACTTAAAACTCAAAAATTCGTTTAGTATTGTAGCAGTGATAAAATTTCGAAAACTCTAAAATCAAAGCTTTACATTTTCATAATCTAGATTTCGATACGATCGTTTTGACATATCATTTGTAATTTTTCGGCCTACGGTTAAAAAGATATGAATTTTTGAAGTTCTACCTCTATAACCCAAAAATTCATTTTTCAGCCAAAACCTTAGTAAAAATTATTTCAAGATAATGAAAATATTTATTAAATATCCAGAAATGAAATTTCACACTTAAAATAAAATACACAAAATTATAATTATTATATATATATATATATAGTATCGCTGCATATATATAAAATAAATCAACCAAAGACAATTATCATAAAACTATTCTTAAAGGATAGGGAAACAACTAATCAACTAATCTAGGATTTGACTAAGTTGACTTTTCTCTCTTCTCTCTCACGGAAACTAGGGTTCCCCTAGGTTTTCCGGCGTGGCCTAATGGCTAAGAAGAGGGGACGGCCACCTAAGTCCCCTTCTCCTCCTTCTCCTTCTTCTTCTTTGCAACAAGAAAAAACCAACCAGACTCAACTTTTTGATCTCACGAAATTAGATGATGAGGATCTTGAAACAATAGATGCCTTAACGCCCAAGCAACTTGACTCTTTGGTGCAAGGTATTGAGATGATTCGTGAACGGATTAGCAGAAAGGAAAGTCCTGCAAAACAAAAAATGAATGCGACAGATCAGCAGCATACAAAGGAGACTACACATGATGCTCAAAATACTCAGTCCAGTAATCAAAATAATGGCAAAAGTGACAAATCAGATAGTGCAAGACCAAATGTGTGGGAGAATTTTGACATCACAAAACTCAGGAATGCTGGAGGTAAGTTGAATTTCCATCAACCTGAATTGAAGGATGGTGTGGCGCTAGGGAAAATAGATGCATCTGATGTTGAAGATCAAATTAAATACTGGCAGAATTCCTTGGTCTGTTATGTCCTTGGAGCAAATCCCCCCTACCCAGTTTTGAGTGGCTTTATAAGAAAGGCATGGGGACAATATGGGATAGATAAAATCCTGATGAATGTTGATGGCACCCTGCTTGTGAGATTTAACACTGCAGAGGGTAGGAACAGTGTTTTGGATGTGGGTATTTACCACTTTGACAAAAAACCTTTGATCATTGCTCCTTGGACTGGTAAACCAGTGACTAAGAATTTCATAGATAGAGTGCCTATATGGGTCCAATTACAAAATTTGAATCTTAAGTTCTGGGGACCCTCTGCTTTAGGGAAAATTTCCAATTTGATTGGTACCCCTATCATGGCAGATAAAGTGACAGAGGAGAGAAATAGAATCAGCTATGCTAGGGTTATGGTTGAGGTGGACCCTGCCATTCTTCCAGAGGAAGTTCACTTTGAGGATGAAAAAGGTTCCATTATTTCTCAAAAGGTCTCTTATGAATGGAAGCCAACCTTGTGTTCTAAATGTTCCTCCTATGGGCATGATGCTAAGATGTGTAAGAAAGGGGCTAAACAACAGTGGGTAGTGAAGAACAAACCTACTCAACAGGAGACACAGAAACTTGATGAAGCTCTTAAATTGCAGCACAACATTGACAATGGAATAGTTCCTCAGGAAAATGTGGAGACAGGTAAAGCTATAGTGGATGCTATTATTTCAGATCTCACAATTCAAAGCACAACAGTTGATAAAGGGAAACAACAAGAAAATGAAAATGAGGGGTGGACTACTGTGGTTACTAGAAGTAAAGCTCAGCAAAGGGTGATTGATTTGCTGAAGGGGGAGAGTTCTCTGCAACCTCCTTATGGATAAGATTGGTGCTTGGAACATTCGAGGGTTGAACCACCCTCGAAAACACAACCAGGTTCATGATTTGTATAAACAAAATAAAGTAGGGTTATTTGCTATTTTAGAAAATAAGCTGAGGGACTCATCTTTTCATCATGTTCAAAATAAAATTGCTTGTGATTGGGGTTCTTTTCATAACCAAGAAGTTTGTTCTATTGGGAGGATTTGGGTGATGTGGAGAAGGGACATTTATGATTTTAATATAATAGCTAGATCCCCCCAATATGTCCATTGCCACGTTACTATTAAGCAAACTATGAAACAGATTTTTGTGACTTTTGTTTATGCTGACAATGAGGCTATGGAGAGAAAGGAATTATGGTAGGTGCTTTGTGGCATTCAGGGTTTCATTCACATCCCTTGGCTGATCTTAGGCGATTTTAATACTTGTTTGTCTCAGCAAGAGAAGATGGGAGGCAGTCCTATTGATTCAAATGCAGCTAGAGATTTTCAAAACTGTATTGATGAGTGTGGGCTGATGGATATGAGGCAAACAGGATGTTTCTGCACCTGGTGTAACAAGCAGGAAGGTGCAGATAGAATCAACATCAAGTTAGATAGGGTTTTGATAAATATGGCTTGGAGTTCAGAGTGGCCAAATTCTTATGTTGAGTTTAAAACCCCTGGGCTTTCTGATCACTCTGCAATGGTAGTGGACTGGGGGCTCAGAGAGGAGACTAGGAAGCCTTCTTTTAAGTTTTTCAATATGTGGGCTAGTCATCATGATTTTCAAAGCATTATTGAGCAGGTTTGGCTAGGAAATTATGAGGGATGCAGAATGTATGTGCTGTGCCAGAAGCTAAAGGTGCTTAAGGGTCTTTTATCTAATCTGAACAAGCAACATTTTTCAAAAATTGATGTGAGAGAAGCTGAGCTTAGAGATAAGTTAGAGGGAATTCAGAAAGAACTGATTGCCTATGGATCCTGACCTTCATGCTGCTGAGAGGTGCATTTCCACTCAATATGCTAAGATTCAGAATGATGCTATTTCTTTTCTCAAGAAGAAGGCTAAGATGGCTTGGTTGCAAGATGGAGATAGCAATACTAGACTATTCCATGATACTATCAAAAAGAGGCATTATCAAAATAGAGTTATTAGAATCTTAGATGACAGGGGTGATCCAGTGACAGAGCAAAATCAAATTCAGAAGCTTTTTGAGGATTTCTATCATGATATTTTCTTAAGTAGAAGCAGGGGAGCTATGTGTAACCAGGAGGTGATTGATCAAGGGAATGTTTTGTCTATTGAGTAGCAGCTAGCCTTGATTGCTCCTATCTCAGATGAGGAAATTAAGATGGCCCTATTTTCCATAAATGAGAATAAAGCTCCAGGGCCATATGGTTATGGCTCAGGCTTTTTCAAGTCTGCTTGGATTACTGTTGGCTCAGATTTTTGCAAGGCTATCAAGGATTATTTTGCTAATGGAAAGCTTCTTAAGGAAGTTAACCACACTAACTTAGTCATGATTCCTAAGGTGGAAGCCCCTTCTATGGTATCTCAGTTTAGACCCATTGCTTGTTGCACTACCATTTATAAATGCATTTCAAAGATTATTAGTGGTAGATTGGCTGATGTGCTCCCTTTCTTGGTTCAGGATAATCAAACTGCCTTCATCAAAGACAGAAGTATCCTTCATAATGTTCTCATGTCTCAAGAGCTGGTTAGATTTTATGGTAGGAGAAGGGTTTCTCCTAGGTGCATGATGAAGTTGGACATCAGGAAGGCGTATGATACCCTTGAGTGGGATTTCATTGAAAATATGCTCACAGCTCTAAAATTTCCTTCAAATTTTATTGCTTGGGTATCTACTTGCATAAGGTCAGTATCCTATTCTATTGTAAGAAATGGTCAGGCAGGAGCAAGATTTGGAGGTTCTAGAGGCATTAGGCAAGGGGACCCAATGTCCCCTCTTCTTTTTGTTCTATCTATGGAGATTCTAACTAGGAATTTGATGCTAGCTACCTATCACACGAATTTTCGTTTTCATCCTACTTGTAAAGATTCCAAACTGGTCAGTTTGGCTTTTGCAGATGATCTTATGATCTTCTGCAAAGCTCACCCTGCCAATGTCAGGCTCATGTCTCATGCCCTAAAGGAGTTTGCTAGTTGGTCAGGATTAAAGGTCAGTTCAGAGAAATCTTATCTTTTCATGGCTGGTGCTACACCCAGACTCAGAATCTTCTCCTTTCTATGACAAATTTTCAGAAGGGGAGTTTCCCTTGTAAGTATTTGGGGGTTCCTTTAACTTCTAGGAAGTGGAATGCTGCAAGTTGCAATAGTTTTGTGGATAAGGTTCTGAAAAATATAAACTATTGGAAATCGAGGAATTTATCCTATCAAGCTAGGGTGTGTCTTATTAACTCAGTGCTTATGAGTTTTCGTATCTACTGGGCATCAATTTTTATTATCCCTTCTTCAATCATCAGGGATATTCAAAAAGAATGCAGAAAATTTCTCTGGAATGCTAAGGCTGATGGTTCCTATAAATCTAAGGTAGCTTGGGCTACAATTTGTTCAGATAAGAAGCATGGAGGTCTAGGTGTGCAGGATTGTGGGATTTTGAATATAGCAGCTCTGGGAAAGCAAATTTGGAGCATTGCTAGTAAGAAGGACTGCTTATGGGTTCGCTAGATCCAGTCATATTATATGAAGGAAAAATCTCTATGGGACTGTGAGTGGAAGGTGGGTCAGAGCTGGCATTGGAAGCAATTGTTAAAAATCAGAGACAAAATCAGATTGGGTTTTGTGAATGAGCGATGGATTGGAAGCCCAGATGGTGTCTACACCATCAAATCTGGGTATCGATTTCTTCAAGGGAATCGACCTACTTTTCCTATGTATCGTTTTATCTGGAATCGATCTAGCGTTCCTAAGCACAGATTTATTACATGGATAGTTATTCATGCGAAGATTTCTACAAGAGATAAAATGAGATGGAGCTACATACCAAACTTTTGCAGTCTCTGTGTTGCAGCTGAAGAGTCTGTAAAGCATCTTTTCTTTGATTGTTCGTGGAGCCGTGAGCTTCTGTAGTTTTGCACTAATTGGCTGGGACTCCATGGTTTCCCTTATCGTTTTGGTCGGTGGAATCACTGGGTCTTGCATGCAGCTGGTGGGAGGTGGAATCGGGCCATCATTTGGTCAATGGTGGAGGCAGTGATTTACTATACTTGGCAAGAGAGAAACAAGAGGTCTTTTGGCAATGAAAGCAGATCCCCTGTTCACATTTTTAGTTTAATAAGGAAGGAGGTGGCAATTAGAGTTTCGTTATGTAATAAGCATTTTAGGAGGTGGCCTAACAGAACATTGGTAGAAAGAATTTGTAATGAGCTGTAATTATATGAATTAAGGAACCCTTCATAGAAGGTGGCCTTATTTTAGGTATTGCTTTTGGTCATATTTTTTTAATCTGAACCCTTCCTAGAAGGTGGCAGGTTATTAAATTATGAGTTTTTATTGATGTACTCATTGCTTGTGGTAATAAGATTTTTTATTCTACCAAAAAAAAAACTATTCTTAAAATAATTGTGACTTAAATCAAATAAAATATTAAAATAAATTGGGAAAAATTGCGGGTCTCACAGATGTGATCCTAGAATTTTATCTTTTTGAATTTTGTATTCTATTGGATGTTTAAGAATAATGATCTCATAACATGAATGTTTTAAATTAAGTTTTTAATAATGAAAGGAAGTTTATTTGAATAAAGGAAGTATTTTAAATTGTTCCAAGTTTTTCTCGAAAAACCGTTTTAATCATGGATTTGAGTTGAATTTGAAAGCTTTGGATATTGACAACGAATTTTCAAAAGAGAAATTGTTTTCAAAAACGAATTAAATGAGTGTATCGAAATCGTTTCTAACGCACGGGAAAAATGTCTTAGTTCGAGCGACGAACGCGAAGGAAACGAGGCGAGGATAACGACCGGGAAATCTTGGAGAGCTTTAGGATGTTTCGTCATTGAGGTGAGAGAGGGGCTTTCCCTTAAGACGTTGTGGTAATTAGGTAACATATTAAGGCGTCCAATCATCTCAAAGATTGGACCCCGATCACATTTAGCGAGGTGGTGCGATAGCAGTTAATTGTTTGTTTGTTTGCTTGTTTGGCTATCCACACGAACGACTGGGATCGGTTGATTTGTTAGTGTGTTTTTATGAGATAGTCTAATATTAGGATTATGCATGAGTTGTTTGATTGAATGATTTAATTACTTGTTTAACATTCCTGATATTGTTGGAAACTGTTTGAATAAACGTTAAGAACAAAATTATGGATGTAATGAATTAAGAATGAAAAGAAAAAGAATGGTAGATAAGAATGATGAGAATGGTTGAGGAAGAGAGGCAAATTATGATGTGAATGAATTGTGAAAGAACTAAATAGTGAATGGAAATTGAGAAGAGTATGAGGAGATGATGCTGCTGCTGAGCCCGAGTTGACGAGGAAGGACGCGGAGGATGCTGCTGAGCCACAGTTGACGAAGAGGACAATGATGGTGTTGCTGAGCAATAACTAACCAGAGAGAATGCTGATGACGCTGCTGAACAAGGATCGAAGAGAATAACGCTGATGAAATACATGAGGAAGAAAGGCGATGCAAAGATGTCGTGATGATTCAAGTAATGGTATATGAGTTTCTTGGGGGAATAGATGTGAATGATTAGCGGTCGGGACTCGTTGAAGGGATGCACCAAGGATGAGCCGACCATTAGGACTAAGCCGTAATTAAAATTCTCTAAAAACCATTAAAAGACATTAACGAATACGGTGAGGTATGAGAGTGATATCGAAGTAGTGGAGAGGAAGGAACCATGGGTATCTGCAGATACTTAGGAGGAGATTGCATTAGGGGAGGACAATGACGGTGAAACGTCAAGAAGTCTAGAGTACTTTCTAGGCGGAACGAATCCCATATGTGGCGTACGAACGTGGTAGGGACTGGGTCCAATGTCGTGGCAAGTTCTGCATTCGAAACTAGAATAGTACTGTCGCCCCCTAGATTGCAAATCTTGAACAGTGAGAGGGATTGGAACGGGGCATTGTGATTTGCCACTGTACCCGAATTTTCTACAGTGAGCCTTGAATATTGATATGATATTGAATGAATTGAATTAATTTGAGACTGTACCCGAGATTTCTACAGTTCTCCTGGCTTGGAGCCATTTGTTGAGACAACTGTCGTGCCCGCGTGGTAAAGGTCCTGTACTCCTGTTTGCTTCCGACTAGGTTGGGTGGTTGACCGAGGAGATGTAGACGTGTGTGCGTGCTCAATGATGATTTCCCCACATCATTGATGCTAACCGAAACGATGAGACTTAAAGAACTAAGATATTATAAAGAAAAGCGCAGCAATAATAATAATAATATGAAGTGATGAATAAGATTTATGAGTTAAGTCTGTTATTAATACCTTGAAGCATTCGATGAGTTTGAGAATAAGGAGCGAAAAGAGAAGTGCCGAAGTTGAGAATATGCTATCGAAGGAATCTTGAAAACATTATTATGAATGATTGAATGTGTGTTTATATCTTGATGGTGATTATGTGTTGTTTTGATTTAATTTATGTTGTTGTTTGATTTAATATGTTATAGTTGTTTTGTCTTAATGTTTACCAGATGTAAACCCACATAGTCGACATTGCCATTTTGGGTAGCTCACTCTCTCGCATTTCTGTTATGTATTGTATAAATTTGTACGGATCTTAGATGGACAACATTGCAAGATATCAGCTGATCCGGGAGATAGGAGCATCTCCGTTGAGAGGAGACAACATCACCATGTCTGCCATCATGATGTTCTTCATAGAGAATAAGCGAAGAAGGGCAGAGATCACCGAGAGACTTGTAGCCCGTGAGATGGAGGCAGACAGCGCATCGGGCGACTTCATGGAGGAGATCACTGAGGAGGCAGATGAGGAGGATCTCGACATTTGGTCTGAGGCTGACACGGAGGAGTGTCTTAGTGACGAGGATTGGTGTCCGAGCCCCGAGGACTTCCTGATAGATGATGAGGATGAGTGAGAGCTGGACTGACCAAAGTTCAGCAGTAGGTGACCAGTTTTAGCATAGGTTTATGACTAGAGATTAGGTAATCCCTTGAGTAATGTATCCCACTTCAAGTTCTTAGTATCATGGCTCTATCATGCCGTAACCCCAAACTAAGTTCATTTTCAGTACTGCTGTTTTGGAAATTGAGTTAAATGGGCTATTATGATTAAATGATGTTTTGGAAAACGAGTTTCAAAGTGCGATGTCTTGTGACATCTCGGTTTGGAACTTGGAATGGTTGGTGTACATGAGAATATGAGTTTTTAATTAACACCAAGTTTCGAAACGAAAACGTTCTCATGTTAAAAAAAATGGCCCAAATTTTCACTATATTTTATTTAAAGTGATTGTGGTTTCAAGTTGCCAAACCGGGGTGTTACAGGTCGGGTTCTGGCTAACTCATCAGCAACCCTTCCGCAATTGGCACCAGGCTAACACATCTGGTGCAGCACCAGGCTAACACATCTGGTACTAACATAATATCTCGTACCAAGCCGTGGAGCTATGATACGGTCGGGTCCCGGCTAACTCATCGGCAACCCACTTCGGGTTCTAGGTAACTCATCAGCAACCCTGGGCCCTGGTGATCGAGGTCGTACCCGATCAAAATAAAAGGGGTTTATTCTATAGTACTAGGAAGGTGATCCTAGGTCGTTTCCCAGCGAATATCGGTCTGGGCAAAGTATCAAACACGTAGTGTGCAGTAAAATGGGGGGAGGGGGGGTTTGTGTGTAACAAATGTGAAGAACAAAACATAAACAAAATATAAAAACTAAGAAAATCAGAAACAAAAGCGGGCAAACCCCTTTGCTACGTACACTACTCAATCCTAGCTCACTAAAGATCAATTCCTCTCCTCTCCTCTGTCCAACTCGTGACAACCAAATACTAAGAGAAAATCTAGTTGTCACTCCAAACCCTAACTTCTAATTAAGCATCAGAAACCAAAATTGGAGTTTTTACGAGTTAATACAAATTAAGCATTTATTTTCATGTATTATCTCTACGAAATGGAATTAAGCAAACCACTACACATTGATAAACATGAAAATAGAGAAGAGAAAACGAAATTACATTAATAACAAGAGCTCAAGAGTAGATAATACAATACCAAAGGGATTAACCCTTGAAGTCTAGCCTTCCATGGCCATAAATGAAGAAAAACGAGTAGAAATGGGGAAGAACAAAACCCTAACAGCCACCACCACTTGGGAGAGCCAAGAGAGAAGTTCTAACCTAGAGAGAGAGTGAGAAATCTGAAAATGGAAGTGTATCCTAACCCTTACACGAATTTCCCTTCTTAAGACACAAAATGGGCCTAAAACATGGGCCCAAATCCTAAGGAACACTATTCTGAAAATTACAACTAAAAGGGGACCTAAGTGCAAATTACAATCTTCACTTCAATACTTCAATCTTCATTTCCAAAAATGCCCATAGTGTCCTTGTGCCACATATGACCTGAAAATAGAAATAGAATTAATTAGGCTAAATAATCCCAAATTAAACAATATTCGGAATATTAGTCCAATAAAATCTAAATCACAAAATCAAGCTAAACAATGTCAAATGGGCAACAAGTATCAATAATAGGAGTAAAATAATGCAAGGAATAATGGGAAATAAAATGCTCGTCAAATACCCCCACACTTATCCTTTTGAACTCCTAGGCAAAACCAAAAGATAGGACTATGAAGATCAATATGCACCAAAGTGAATCAAGCAACAAGATGACTACAACTAAGAAATGCAAACCTAAGAGATTACATACTTCACAATGAATTCTAGGAAATGCAAAGAAATGGGCAAACTCAAGCACAAAAAATGGTTAAGGATCAAAGAGTCAAAGCATCCGTGAACATAATCCAATTACTTCAAGTATGCAAAGAAACAGATGACATCAAGAGGATAGTCACAAAGATGATAGAAACTCACAAGGATCACTCAAAAGTGTTTACACACAAGTGTTTGGGGTTAATCATTATTTACACTCAAGGCACATCATGAAAAACAAACACAACCATAAGCTTGACAAGCCTCTAACATCAACTATCAACACACATGCACAAAATGATCAAAAGGTCTTTTCAGGGTTGTAATGGGGCCAAGGACAAGGTAGGATAAAAATATGGGAATGTAGCTAAAACCAAGGGAATAGAGGAGCAATGGGGAATAAGTAAAAAGTAAGCAAAATCCACCTCAAAATCAACAACCACTAATTCCAATCCTTTTTACCTCAACAACCTTTTATTCACTTTTTTTTTCTTTTTCTTTTTGTATTTTATTTTTGTATTTTTGTCTTCTATTTTTTTTTGACAGATATACAAAAAGAAAAGAAGAAACAACACAAATGGCATGAAGATGAAGCCATAACTACAACAACCAATGAGGCAAAACCAAGAACTCAACCAATTGAAGCATAGAGCCCACTTACTTACCTAATACTCATTCCCAAAACAATTCCAAAGCTCCAAATTTCCCTAAGGTTAGGACAATCATGGTTTTTCAGTCATAGGCTTGTAATGAGCTAAAGAACAAGAAAAGGGATAAAAAAGGCTCAAAGGGGCTAGCAAAGGATACATTCATTCAAGGTAGGCTCATATGGCTAATAGCTTATTCAAGAAAGAAAGTGCCTAAATCATTTCAAAATGTGCATGAGCAATCAAGTATCAACAAGAGTCAAGTCAAGTTCTAGAGTGCAAGTAATCCAGAGTGCAATCACACATGAAATAAAATTAGGTGGCATATATAGCAATCCACCCACAATTAAGGCTCAAATCCTCACAAAAGGGACAATTCTATCACAGTGTTACTACCTCTTAATTATCAAAAGCAACTTTGCACACAGAAATGCATGAATTCAGACACAAGATACCAAGACTCTACTAAAATGAAGCAAAAACATGCAAGAAAGTGCCCAAAACTAAGAAAAACCTAAAAAAAATCAAAGCAAAAATATGCAACCTAAACTACTCTCCCCCCTCCCCCCACACTTAAATCACACATTGCCCTCAATGTAAAACAACCAGAAAATCCAGACAGATATACCAGCCAGCAGATATAGACAAGTGCAATCAAAAGAGTAAGGAAGGAGAAAAGAAGACTCCCTAAGTCATGGTGGGTCAAAAGTGGGGTCGACCAATGAGGCCTCCTCCACAGGTGCATCATCCAAAGAAAGGGTGGTGAGGAAGGGCTTGAGACGATGTCCATTAACTTTGAAGCTCTTGTCCATGGACTCGCTCCTAATCTCCACAGTGTCATAAGGAAACACCTGAGTGACAATAAATGGTCCAATCCACTTGGAGCGGAGCTTTCCACTCATGAGACCAAGCCGAGAGTTGTAAAGCAACACTTTCTGGCCAACCGAGAACTCCTTTCTAGAAATTGAGCTATCATGGAGCTTTTTGGTCTTCTCCTTGTAGAACTTAGAGTTCTCATAGGCCTCTAGTCGGATCTCATCCAACTCACTCAACTGAAGCTTCCTTTGCTCACCCGCCAGATCAAGGTCCAAGTTACACTGCTTCACTGCCCAGAATGCACGGTGCTCAATCTCCACAGGTAAGTGGAATGCCTTACCAAATACAACCCGATAGGGTGACATCCCTATGGGTGCCTTGTAGGCGGTCCGATGTGCCCAAAGAGCATCCTCCAGTCTTGTGCTCCAATCTTTCCTATTCGGGCGCACCATCTTCTCCAAGATCCTCTTAATCTCTCTGTTTGAAATCTCAGCTTGCCCATTGGTTTGGGGGTGATATGGTGTGGAAATTTTGTGCACAACCCCATACTTCTTGAGCAAGGCTTGCATGGATCTGTTGCAGAAGTGGGTGCCCTGATCACTGACTATGGCTCTGGGTATGCCAAACCTGCAAAATATGTGAGACCTAACAAAATCCACAACAACCACAGAGTCATTAGTCTGGGTGGCTTTAGCTTCCACCCATTTGGACACATATTCCACAGCAAGCAAAATATAATGAAAACCAAAAGAGACAAGAAAAGGGCCCATGGAGTCTATACCCCAGACATCAAACACCTCGCAGAACAACATAGGTTGTTGAGGCATCTGCTGTCTCCAAGAAAGTGTGCCTCCTGCTCTTTGACATTGCTCACATGAGCTGCAGATGTTGCTTGCATCCTTGAAGATGGTAGGCCAATAAAATCCAGAATCCAACACCTTTGGTGCTGTCCTTTGAGTCCCAAGGTGGCCTCCAACTGGTGAAGCATGGCAAAACTAGAGAACCGATTGGGTCTCATGATCTGGAATGCACCTGCGAATGACCTGATCACTGCAAAAACGCCACAAATAGGGGTCATCCCATACATAATACTCGGCACCGCTCTTTAATTTGTCTCTTTGAGCTTTGGATGCCAAGGTAGGAAAAACAGAAGCAAGCAGATAATTAACGATGTCAGCAAACCAAGGAGTTTGGGGAGGGGGATGGGAAACATGTAAAGATAAAAGCTGCTCATCCGGGAAGTCATCTCGGATAGGAAATGCATCATCCTCTCTCTCTATCCTACTCAAGTGGTCTGCGACAAGGTTATGCGCACCACTCCGATCCTGAATCTCAAGATCAAACACCTGGAGGAGCAACATCCACCTAATCAACCTAGGTTTGGAATTTGTCTTTTTCAAAAGATACTTTAGAGCAGCATGATCAGTGTACACTACAACCTTAGAACCAAGCAAATATGATCTAAACTTGTCAAGTGCAAAAACAATAGCCAAAAGTTCTTTTTCTGTTGTTGTGTAATTAACCTGTGCTGCATCTAAAGTCCTAGAAGCATAATAAATCACATGTGACAGCTTACCAACCCTTTGGGAGAGAACTGCTCCCAAAGCATAATTCGAGGCATCGGTCATGAGCTCAAATGGGAGGGTCCAGTCAGGTGGTTGGATGATGGGAGTGGTGGTGAGTTCTCTCTTTAGCTCATCAAATGCCTTCTTGCATTGGTCTCCAAACTCAAATGCGGTATCCTTTTCAAGCAAGTTGGATAGTGGAAGGGTTATCTTGCTAAAGTTCTGAATAAACCTGCAATAGAAACCTGCATGGCCAAGAAAAGAACGCACCTCTCGCACGCAAGAGGGGTAAGGCAAATGTGATATTACATGCAGCTTAGCAGGGTCAACCTTTATGCCCTTATGCGAAATAATGTGCCCTAAGACTATGCCTTGTTCTACCATAAAGTAACATTTTTCAAAATTCAAGACAAGGTTAGTCTCAATGCACCTATTAAGCACCTTAGACAAACTATCAAGACATGCATCAAAAGAGGAGCCATATACACTAAAATCATCCATGAAGACCTCTATGCAATGCTCAAGTAAGTCAATAAAAATACTCATCATACATCTTTGAAAAGTGCCAGGAGCATTGCATAGGCCAAAAGGCATCTTCCTATAAGCAAATGTACCAAAAGGACAGGTAAATGTGGTCTTATATTGGTCCTCTGGTGCAATACAGATTTGAAAATAACCAGAGAAACCATCTAAGAAGCATTAGTGAGATTTACCTGCCAGGCGCTCCAACATCTGATCAATGAAGGGAAGAGGAAAGTGATCCTTGCGGGTCTCCTAGTTGAGCTTCCTATAGTCAATGCAGACTCTCCAACTGTTCTGCACTCTAGTGGGAATCAGCTCATCCTTCTCATTTTTGACAACTGTCACCCAGACTTCTTGGGAACTACTTGAAACGGGCTTACCCAAGTGCTGTCTGAAATGGGGTAGATGATACCAGCTTGCAGCAACTTGGTGACCTCTTTCTTCACCACATCAAGAATCTGGGGGTTCAACCGTCTCTGGGGTTGTCTCACTTGCTTTTCCCCATCCTTCAATAAAATCCGGTGCATGCACATGGAGGGGCTAATACCAGGTATGTCTGCCAAAATCCATCCTATTGCCCTTTTGTTTGCTCTAATCACATTCAGCAGCTTCTTCTCTTGATCAACAGAAAGGGAGGTAGAGATGATCACTGGAAGTTTCTGCTCATCCTCCACGTAAGCATATTTGAGATGAGGAGGAAGGGGCTTCAGGTCCAATAAAGGTGTCTGCATCACAGATGGAACTAAAGGGGCAGCAAAAATGGATTCTGCCGCCTGCACCTGAACAAATGGATTAGACTCATGCATAACAGAAATGGGGTTACGGTTAGCATAATCTGAATCTATATCATATGAATCAACAGATGCAGTAGCAGAATTTAAAAATTGGTCAATTTCAATGCATGCGGTGCACCATCCAGAATCAGTGCATGATGGACAAGTAAATGAATTAGTGAAAGATGGCATTTCAAAATCATGATGCAAAAATTCAAGCATATGCTCATCTATAAACTCATCAAGCAAGTCCACATGGAAAACAGAGTGATCCTCAGGAAAATGTTTCATAGCATGAAAAATGTCAAATCGGATCACACTGCCATCAAACTCCATGGAAAGTGAACCTGAATGCACATCTATCCTGGTTCGGGCTGTTTTCAAAAATGGCCTCCCCAAAATAATAGGAACAACATTACGGGGGGAGTCATCTTCCATATCAAGTATGTAAAAATCAGCAGGGAAGATCAGCTCTTCAACCCGAACCAAGAAATCCTCTATCAAACCTGCGGGGTGGGCAGTACTTCTATTTGCCAATTGAATCACCACACCCGTAGGTTGAAGAGGTCCAAGAGAAAGAGACATAAAAACAGACATAGGCATGACATTTATGGATGCTCCTAAATCTAGCATGGCATTTTCAAACTTAACATTGCCTATGATGCAAGGTATAGAGAAAGTTCCAGGATCCTTACATTTTTCAGGAATGTGAGGGATAGGTTTACCTATGAGAGCGGAGACATTCCTTCCCATGCTTATCCTCTCATTGCCCTTAAGTCTTCTCTTATGAGTGCACAACTCCTTAAGGAACTTTGAATACCTTGCAATCTGTTTAATTGCATCAAGAAGGGGTATGTTGACTTCCACCTTCTTGAATGTGTCAAGAATGTCCTTGTCCACCTCTTCCACCCTTTTGTTTTGAGGCCCTCTTGGTGGAAATGGAAGAGGAACGGGAGGAGGTTGCAGGACAACAACAGGGCTTGTGGTTGAAGTTGAGGAAGGTTAAGTTGGATGATTCTCCTTGGTGCTAGCATGCTCACCTTCATCTACCACTTGGCTCTTGCCTTTAGAGGAAGCTAGAGCATCATTGTTGAGGTGAGGTTGTGGTGTGGGTGTGACAATATGTTTTCCTGACCTCAGGTTGATGGCACTCACATTCTGATTCTGAGGGTTGATCACTATCTGGGATGGCAACTTGTCAGAATTTTGAGATTGTAAGTTGTTGAGAGAAGTTGCCATTTGACCCATTTGATTTGTCAAAGGCTGAATCGATGCCTCTTGTCTCCTAATGGATGCTCTAGTCTCTTGTTGAAATTGGAGATTTTGCATGGTCATTTGCCTCACCAACTAGTCCAAGGTAGGTTGGTTGGATGGAGGGGCTGATGGTGCAGGATGAACCACTTGTTGCTGTTGTTGTTGCCTTTGCTTCTGGATTGGAGGAGGTACATATGGTGGTCTACTCGGTCCAGCGGTGTTCTGAAATGGAACATTAGGAGGAGGAGGTTGCTGTTGTTGATCAGACCACTTCAGGTTAGGATGGTTCCTCCATCCAGGGTTGTATCTATTGGAAGAGAGGTCATGATTGTGCTGTTGTGGGCCTCTATTGTTGTATATGTTGGCTGAATAGGCCTCGGGTTGGTCACCACTGGTCATCGGTTGTTGCTGCTGAAGGGAAGGGCATGCATCTGTGGGGTGCTCAATGGATGTGCATATGCCACAGACTCTAGCAGGAAGTGTGACACCCTTTTCCCAGACCAAGTAAATATTACAATAGTTAAGTATTACTTGATAAATTATATGGACTTGTGATTATATAAGAAAATGTGGAAATAAAATTTTCTTTTCTTAGGCGGGTGCACAAATCCAAACATGGAATTCTTGGAGAATAATTTCTAAATCATTTCAAACAATTGTGTTGAATGCGGCATTCTCTAAAACCTTTTCACAAACTGGATAGCATTCGTATTGAAATCGTATTTATCCATTAGAAAGTAAGCGATGCCATCTTTTCTTTCGTTAGTAAAACTGTTACTATTTAATTCCTTTGTAGCCGAATTCTTTAAATAGGTTAAATCAGAGTAAGCGGAAATTGTAGGACTATGTAGCCGATAGTAGTCTAAACATAGATTATATATGTATATAGATGAAAAGAGTCAAGTGATACATAGTCCCAGCATAAGCCTCCAAGATCCATATACAAGTCCATAAAGACCTATGTCCAAAATAAAACCATGACCCTAGAGTACTCAAAGCTATATCTACAAAATATATACATAACAAAATATGAACTCTAGAGTTGGTCACATAGATCTGGCAGCATTAGTAGTAGTAGTGATGGTAGTAGCAGTCTCCAGGTAGCAAAAAGAAGACATCATCATCAACAACAGCAGCAGCAGAATCTCCTCCACAACATCCCCACACCGGATCCCCTGATCCTCATCATACACCCTATACACATACCTAGGGATCATCATCCCTCCACTGACTCCCGGTGGAATGAACGACAGGCTCGCCTCCGCTCTCATCCTCCACGGGATCCTCCTCGATCTCATCCGATGGAGAGTGTACCCTACCACTGGGTACGGGGTCAGGAGATGGTGTGACCCTGACTGGACTCCTCGGATCAGAAGGGGGAGTATCCTCGCGGATGACTCTCGAGGAAAAAGGGTGTGAGCGGGTAGGTCTGAAACGAAAACTATGATAAGAGCGAGTTGGGCATGTGGGAGATGGTCCATGATATGTGTAAAACGGGGGTACGTGCATAGTGTATATGATAGGAATCCTAAATCTATGAGGATGAAATCGAATCAGCGGTTCGGATGGTACAAGGGCATAGGGGTAAGCATTTCTATACACATAATCAATAGAGCAGAATTATATGAATAATATAAAGATATAAACATGTAACAATAAGCAACAAACACATTTAGCACTTAGCAGAAATAGAATGCAAGTAGGATGCTCATACTTGTTTCATTTATAACACTTAGCTTAAATGAGTGGCATGATGTATGAATTTATCTCTCAAGCCTATCTCCATCAATCTATGTCACTCTCTGACGTCCATCCTTGACAACCCAGCACTCAACCGTGTGTTGTATTCCTAGGTATACAACATTTCGTACATTCACCAAGAATGTACACGACAAGCTTGGAATCCGTGCCACCCGAGCACATCCCGTCATCCATACGGACCGTCATCCAAACGGTATAACCATATCGGCATCCACTAAGCCGACCACGTCGTCAACGTATCATCAAGCAAGCGTAATTGGCACTCCCAGAGGCCCTCCACATGTTACCAAAACATGATCAACGACCTACCATCCGAACTCCAAAATGAATGCATCATTTCTTTTCTTAAAGGAATTGATTGATGTTTTTCTTGTTAATAATACCCGACGTGCCACCCGAGCAGCGTCTCCTCATTCCAATGAAAACTTTACATATCATCAATCAAGTTCCTTTTAAGTCTTTGATCACTTGGATTATTTTCACTTAAGTATTAAACAATGATTCAAAATTAAAAAAGATATTTTAATTATTCTGGGTGAACTACTCGAGTGTTCTTCAGAATACTCGAGTGTTCTTCACTTATTTCCAGATTACTCGAGTGTTCCTCAGAATACTCGAGTGTTCATGTCTTTCTGGGGATTTGGGTTTCAAATTCATAAAAGTACTCGAGTGATTCATGAGTTACTCGAGTGTCCTTCATCAATTCCAGAACACTCGAGTGACCCCTGCATTACTCGAGTTGTTTGCCTTAAGAGATCGCCATGAATCAGTTATTACTCGAGTCCTGGGCCCGATACTCGAGTGTTTCGACACCAAATACACTATTTTTCCAAAATTTTACTCGAGTATTAAGCCAAGTACTCGAGTCTTTCATCACAGAACAGATTGGAAACTTGGTTTTAACATACCATTTTCAATTCTAATCATTTTTAGTCCAATCCAATGATCAACAAAGTTCATATATCATACATTAAACATGCTACAACACTCAGTTCATATCAAATTACAGATTTGACAGAGAATCGATCATTGAAGCTCAAAATATACAATTTCACAACTTAACACCTCAAATTGCAAAATAATCAACAAACTCATAAAATAATACTCATTACAGCTTGCATGCATCATGTGAAACTTGCTCACAGCAACCTTAAAGCATGACTTGGTCTCCAAACCAAAGTTCCTATTCAATCTAAGCCCTTAGAGCCTCTTGGTGGCTCTCTAATGAAAATAATGAAATTCAAACTCTATCTAGTGCATAAAACAACATCCCCTTACCTCTCAGACGTGATCTAACAGAGAATTCCCAAGAGAAAGCTCTCCAACACCAAAGACAGCTTTGAGTGCCACATGCAAGACAGTTTTGAGTGCATCACCAAGATTGAATTGGTTTACATGGAAGACAGAGATAACAATTGGGGAAATTAGTATTTCTATACTCTATGCAACCTCTACTAACTAAAGAAATCGAATTGAGAGTCAGAAGACTCGTGAGCTTACCAGAAATTGGAATCAAAGTGAGCTCCAGACAAAGACTTTACAGAAACAGCTTCCACTTCCAAGTCTTGATTCTTCTACCACACTCACTCGTGATGTGAGCTTTGTATTCGTGTATAGTTTATGACTCGAATCGAAACACAGAGAGGGAATCGAAGTGAAGAATTCAGGAACCCTAACTTGAACAAACAACTCGAATTTGACCAAATCTTCCCACAATTTGGTGTTGATTGACTTAAATAGACAGGGAGAATGCCCATGCATGGCGACACGACGCAGATGAAGTGTTGAGGAAGACGATTTCGTGTCAACACACGAGAATCGTTGATGGTGACTCACCAAACGCACTAAGTCGTGCAACTCTGACCAGAATACTCGAGTGTCCAGAATAATACTCGAGTGATTTGCCCAGTTTTTGAAAAATAATTATTTTGTTTATTTTCCCTCCAAAACCTTTCCTATATTTGCTTCTAGGTCCCAGCCCAGGGACTAATATGCAAAATATCTATTTCATACATAATTATATTTATTAAATAAATTCACACACATTTTCTAACTTCATAAATACAGATTTTAATCAAGGATTAATATAGAAATCATTAATTATAATTAATTTTATAATTAACATTTCATTGATCAGGGATTAAAATTTTGGGGTGTTACACTACTCCCCCACTTACAAGGAATTTCGTCCCCGAAATTCAACTTATACAAACAATTCAGGATAGTCCTGACGCATCTTGTCCTCTAATTCCCAAGATGCTTCTATCACATCACCACAAATCCAGACGACTTTGACCAAACAAATATCCTTCCCTCTAAGCTGCTTGACTCTTTGGTCTTCGATGCGAACAGGCTTGGCTTCGAAGGTTAGGTTCTCATGAATTTCTAGGTCATCGGGTTGGATTCTAAGGACAATGGTGGGATCATGTACATACCTTTTTAACTGAGACACATGGAATACATTATGAAGATTAGCTAACGATGGGGGCAGAGCTAATTGATAGGCTACTGGGCCGACTCTTTTAAGAATTTGGTAGGGACCAATAAACTTAGGTGATAGTTTCTGGGTTTTCAAGGCTCTACTAACACCTTTGGTCGGTACTATTCTAATGAACACATGGTCTCCTTCAACAAACTCTAAAGGTTTCCTTCTCCTATCAGCATAGCTTTTCTGCCTACTCTGAGCTGTCTTCATCTTCTCTTGTATCATCTTGATCTTCTCAGTTGTCTCTTGCACAAAATCTGGTCCAACCAGAGAATTCTCCCCCACTTGGAACCAGCATAACGGTGTCTGACACTTTCTCCCATACAAGGCTTCAAATGGTGCCATTCCAATGCTTGCGTGAAAACTATTGTTGTACGTGAATTCCACGAGCGGCAACATTTGCTCCCAATTCCCTTGTCCTTCCAAAACACAAGCTCTTAAGATGTCTTCCAATGACTGAATAGTTCTCTCCGTTTGACCATCAGTCTGAGGGTGGTATGCAGAACTCAACTTCAATCTTGAACCCAGAGCTCTATGCAGATCTTGCCAAAACTTTGACGTAAACCTTGGATCACGATCTGACACGATGCTTGATGGTACCCCATGCAGGCGAACAACTTCTTTCACATATAACTGAGTGAGCTTTTCCAAAGAGTAGCGCATGTTAACTGGAATAAAATGCGCTGACTTGGTTAAACGATCCACGATCACCCAGATTGCGTCATGACCAGTAGCTGTCCTTGGCAATCCTGACACGAAATCCATCGAGATACTATCCCATTTCCATAATGGAATTTCCAAGGGAAGTAATTCTCCTCCTGGACTTTGGTGTTCCACCTTCGCCTTCTGACACACCAAACAACACGCCACATAACTAGCCACATCTTTCTTTAGACTAGGCCACCAAAACATCTTCTTCAAGTCTTGATACATTTTGGTAGCTCTCGGATGCATACTCATCTTGCTCTTATGCGCTTCATCCAGAATCATTCTTCTTATCTCCAAATTATCAGGCACACAAATCCTTGCTTTAAAGCGAAGGATTCCATCCTTTCCTTCTTGAAATTCTAAGTCTTTGCCTTCTTCCATAAGCTTCCTTTTCTCCTTGAGTCCTTCATCGTCTTGTTGCAATTCTCGAATCCTTTGCAAGAATTCATTTGCAATTTGCAACATCCCCATCTTGATACTTGTTGGCTCCACTTGCATTGTCAGACTCAAATCTCTAAATTCTTCTATCAGTGCAGCTTCCCGGACCATCATTGCACTGATATGCATTGCCTTTCGACTCAACGCATCAGCTACCACGTTTGCCTTCCCAGGATGGTAATGAAGTTCGAACTCATAATCCTTCAAGAACTCCATCCATCGGCATTGCCTCATATTTAACTCTTTCTGGTCGAAGAGGTACTTTAAGCTCTTATGGTCACTGAACACCTGGAACGTAGTGCCATAGAGATAGTGCCTCCAAATCTTTAGAGCGAAGACAACAGCTTCCAGCTCTAGGTCATGAGTTGGATAGTTCATCTCATGAACTTTTAACTATCTCGAGGCATAAGCAACTACCTTCCCATCTTTCATCAAAACACTGCCAAGCCCTTGTTTCGATGCATCACAATACACCTCGAAACTCTTCTGTGTGTCCGGCAAAACTAACACAGGGGAGGATGTCAACCTTTCTTTCAATTCTCGGAAACTCCTTTCACACTTCTCATCCCAAATAAAAGGTTGGTCTTTCCGAGTTAACTTTGTCAAGGGCAATGCTAACTTCGAGAAACCTTCTATAAATATTCTATAGTAACCAGCCAAACCAAGAAAGCTCCTCACCTCCGTGACTGATTTTGGTTGCTCCCATTGCAAAACCGATCTCACCTTCGTCGGATCAACTGCTATTCCCTTGTTTGAAATTACATGCCCCAGAACTCACACTTTGTAAGTTTGGCGTACAACTGCTTCTCCTTCAGGATACTCAACACTATTCTCAAGTGTTCAGCATGCTCCTCCGGGCTCTTAGAGTAAATAAGGATATCGTCAATGAACACAACCACGAATGAATCTAAGTAAGGTCTAAAGATTCGATTCATGTAGTCCATGAAAATAGCTGGTGCATTGGTCAATCCGAACGGCATCACAACGTACTCATAATGCCCGTATCGGGATCGAAATGCAGTCTTGGAGATATCCTCTTCTCTAATCCTGATCTGATGATATCCCGACCTCAAATCAATCTTGGAAAATACCGAAGCCCCACGAACTTGATCCATAAGGTCATCGATCCTTGGCAATGGATACTTGTTCTTGATTGTGACCTTATTCAACTGCCGATAGTCGATGCACATCCTCATACTACCATCTTTCTTATTGACGAACAAAACTGGAGCACCCCAAGGTGACACACTTGGTCGGATCATCTGCTTCTGCAATAGCTCCTCGATCTGCTTCTTCATTTCAGCCATTTCCGGTGATGCCATTCTATAAGGAGCGATAGAAATGGGACCAGCTCCCGGAACTAGATCAATTCCAAATTCAATTTCTCTTCTTGGTGGCAGACCAGGTATCTCATCAGCGAATACCTCCGGAAAGTCTCTGACAACAGGGATCTCTTTCATTCTTGGACCATTCTCTTCTACTTCAGTGTTGAACAGGCACATGTAGCCAGAGGGTTTCGGGTTCCTATAGGTTACGATCTTTCTATCACAATCGATGATCACTTGGTTTCGACTCAACCAGTCCATCCCCAAGATTACATCCAATTGCGATAAGGGTAAACAGATCAGATCTACCTTAGAGGTTTGTCCTAACACTTCTATACAACAGTTAAGACATGCTCTAGAAACAACTATAGGAGCATTAGTAGGGGTTTCTACTTTCAGAATATATGGCAATTCAGACATAGATAGACCCAAACGATCTACACATTCATATGAAACAAATGAATGCGTTGCACCAGAATCAAACAAAACTTTACAAAGCTGACCATTTAGCAAGTATTTACCTTGCACCAGATCAGAAGATCGGCTTGCCTCCACACCACTGAGTGTGAAAACTCTTCCTTGAGCCATAGGCCTATCAGCAGTCCCTCTTGAATAAGCTTTGACCGGTTCCTTGCAGTCTCTCGCAAAGTGTCCCGGCTTCCCACAATTGAAACAGCCACTTGTTCCCCAACAAGCACGACCATAATGATGGCGCTTGCACTTGTCACAGAATGGAGACTCGCTCCGAAAATTTCTTCCATCATTTCCTCCAGCTTTTCCTTTGCCTTTCCCCTGGCGATCATACGGACCCTTGCCTCGGTTGTTGAAATCCTTTCGCCTCTGAGGTCCAGAATTTTGATTGTCCTTTCTTTCTGAGGCTTGCAACTCTTCGACCTTCTTGTCATCTTCATACATCCTACACATGTCCACAAGTGCCGAAAAACTTTGAATTCGTTGGTAGCTGAAAATTGACTTCAACTTGGGCCTCAAGCCTCCCTCAAACTTGATACACTTGCTCCTTTCATCGTGGTTGTTCTGGTAGTATGGAGAGTACTTCATCAACTCCTCGAACTTGGCTGCGTACTCGCCCACACTGATGCTTCTTTGTTTAAGTTGTAAGAATTCCACCTCCTTCTTTCTCCTCAAGTCCTCAGGGAAGTATTTATTGAGAAACTTCTCCATAGATACACCCCAATTCACATCCCTTCCTTCATAATGTAGGAGCTGAACCGTGTGATTCCACCAGTTCTCAGCTTCATCCTCTAGCATGTAGACTACATATGCTACTTTTTGAGCTTCCGTGCAATCCAAAGTTCTCAAAATCTTGTCCATGGTGTGAATCCACCTATTGGCCTCCTCAGGTTTAAATCCTCCTTCAAACTTGGGTGGGTTACAACTCCTAAAATTAGCCAGACTCTTCGCCTCGGTGTTACCCACGTTGCACTGATGAAGTGGATTAGCAGGTTGAGGTGGTTGCTGAGATTGTTGCTGCATGGCCTCCAACACCGCGGTTATCCTTTCTAACATCGCATTGGTGTGATTTTGGTTTCTAGTTTCCATAATAGACCTGCGCTATGGGCTTATGGTCATATATGTTGAACTAATAAAGAAACATTCCTCACACCACCTATATTAAGGCTATAGCTTATAACTTTAAATCAACATTCAATTGTGTCTTGTGCTCCAAAAGAGACAAGATACAAACATTCATAACAATAAATATGCCCTGTGGATACCTGCTTGATGTTGATGGCTACCTTTCTGAAACTACTTCCACTACTACTGGATCTGACTTTTGCTCTGATACCACTCAGTGTGACACCCTTTTCCCAGACCAAGTAAATATTACAATAGTTAAGTATTACTTGATAAATTATATGGACTTGTGATTATATAAGAAAATGTGGAAATAAAATTTTCTTTTCTTAGGCGGGTGCACAAATCCAAACATGGAATTCTTGGAGAATAATTTCTAAATCATTTCAAACAATTGTGTTGAATGCGGCATTCTCTAAAACCTTTTCACAAACTGGATAGCATTCGTATTGAAATCGTATTTATCCATTAGAAAGTAAGCGATGCCATCTTTTCTTTCGTTAGTAAAACTGTTACTATTTAATTCCTTTGTAGCCGAATTCTTTAAATAGGTTAAATCAGAGTAAGCGGAAATTGTAGGACTATGTAGCCAATAGTAGTCTAAACATAGATTATATATGTATATAGATGAAAAGAGTCAAGTGATACATAGTGCCAGCATAAGCCTCCAAGATCCATAAAGACCTATGTCCAAAACAAAACCATGACCCTAGAGTACTCAAAGGTATATCTACAAAATATATACATAACAAAATATGAACTCTAGAGGTGGTCACATAGATCTGGCACCATCAGTAGTAGTAGTGATGGTAGTAGCAGTCTCCAGGTAGCAAAAAGAAGACATCATCATCAACAGCAGCAGCAGCAGAATCTCCTCCACAACATCCCCACACCGGATCCCCTGATCCTCATCATACACCCTATACACATACCTAGGGATCATCATCCCTCCACTGACTCCCGGTGGAATGAACGACAGGCTCGCCTCCGCTCTCATCCTCCACGGGATCCACCTCGATCTCATCCGATGGAGAGTATACCCTACCATTGGGTACGGGGTCAGGAGATAGTGTGACCCTGACTGGACTCCTCGGATCAGAAGGGGGAGTATCCTCGCGGACGACTCTCGAGGAAAAAGGGTGTGAGCGGGTAGGTCTGAAACGAAAACTGTGATAAGAGCGAGCTGGCCGTGTGGGAGATGGTCCATGATATGTGTAAAATGGGGGTACGTGCATAGTGTATATGATAGGAATCCTAAATCTACGAGGACGAAATCGAATCAGCGGGTTCGGGTGGTAGAAGGTAATCTCTACCTCTCCCTCGAACACCGCGCGATGGTCCTCATAGATCCATGTGCCACTAGGAAGTGGCCGGGTCTCGATGCAAGCGATGTATCGAGACATCACCTACAAGGGCATAGGGGTAAGCATTTCTATACACATAATCAATAGAGCAGAATTATATGAATAATATAAAGATATAAACATGTAACAATAAGAACCAAACACATTTAGCACTTAGCAGAAATAGAATGCAAGTAGGATGTTCATACTTGTTTCATTTATAACACTTAGTTTAAATGAGTGGCATGATGTATGAATTTAGCTCTCAAGCCTATCTCCATCAATCTATGTCACTCTCTGACGTCCATCCTTGACAACCCAGCACTCAACCGTGTGTTGTATTCCTAGGTATACAACATTTCGTACATTCACCAAGAATGTACACGACAAGCTTGGAATCCGTGCCACCCGAGCACATCCTGTCATCCAAACGGACCGTCATCCAAACGGTATAACCATATCGGCATCCACTAAGCCGACCACGTCGTCAACGTGTCATCAAGCAAGCGTAATTGGCACTCCCAGAGGCCCTCCACATGTTACCAAAACATGATCAACGACCTACCATCCGAACTCCAAAATGAATGCATCATTTCTTTGCTTAAAGGAATTGATTGATGTTTTTCTTGTTAATAATACCCGACGTGCCACCCGAGCAGCGTCTCCTCATTCCAATGAAAACTTTATCATATCATCAATCAAGTTCCTTTTAAGTCTTTGATCACTTGGATTATTTTCACTTAAGTATTAAACAATGATTCAGAATTAAAAATGATATTTTAATTATTCTGGGTGAACTACTCGAGTGTTCTTCACTTATTTCCAGATTACTCGAGTGTTCCTCAGAATACTCGAGTGTTCATGTCTTTCTGGGGATTTGGGTTTCAGATTCATAAAAGTACTCGAGTGATTCATGAGTTACTCGAGTGTCCTTCATCAATTCCAGAACACTCGAGTGACCCCTGCATTACTCGAGTAATTTGCCTTAAGAGATCCCCATGAATCAGTTATTACTCGAGTCCTGGGCCCGATACTCGAGTGTTTCGACACCAAATACACTATTTTTCCAAAATTTTACTCGAGTATTAAGCCAAGTACTCGAGTCTTTCATCACAGAACAGATTGGAAACTTGGTTTTAACATACCATTTTCAATTCTAATCATTTTTAGTCCAATCCAATGATCAACAGAGTTCATATATCATACATTAAACATGCTACAACACTCAGTTCATATCAAATTACAGATTTGACAGAGAATCGTGTTGGAAACCAACAAGCGGCTCAAAATAGTCTAGAGGGGGGTGAATAGAGATTAAAAAATTAATCGAGAAAGGACCCTGTTAATCGAGTAGTCTGCCCTAAAACTTAAAAAATTTCAAATTTTTCTTAAACAAAAACATTTTTCATACACAAACATATAGAAACACTTAGCATTTAGCACACAAACAATAAAGCAAGTAAACATATTAGAGGGAAAAACATTGACACACAACTACATATCAAGAGAATTAAATGAACACTTTAAACATACAACTTACTCAAGATCAAAAACATAATGAAATAGGCACTTGAGATGATTAATAAAAGTTTCAAATACAATTAGCTAATGGTAGATTCATCAAAAATACCAAGTTCCCTTCTAATTTTATAGAAAGTATCTCTTGGTAGAGGTTTTGTAAAAATATCAGCTAATTGATCCGAAGTTTGAACAAACTCAATAATACAATCACCTTTTTGAACATGATCTCGTAAAAAGTGATGCTTAATTTCAATATGTTTTGTCCTTGAATGCAATACCGGGTTTTTAGTCAAATTAATTGCAGAAGTATTATCACATTTTATAGGGATTTTTGTCAAATTTAAACCAAAATCCGATAATTGTTGCTTAATCCAAAGGATTTGAGCACAACAACTACCGGCCGCTATGTATTCGGCTTCCGCGGTTGATAAAGCTACACAATTTTGCTTTTTAGAAAACCACGATACAAGTGAACTACCAATTAAATGGCATGTTCCGCTTGTACTTTTTCGCTCAACTTTACAACCAGCAAAATCGGAGTCCGAATAACCTATTAATTTTAAAAATGCATCCCTAGGATACCACAAACCGGTATTGGTTGTACCTTTTAAGTATTTCATTATTCTTTTAACAGCAGTTAAGTGTGACTCTTTCGGATTAGCTTGAAAACGTGCACACATACAAACACTAAACATGATGTCAGGTCTAGAAGCAGTTAAGTATAACAAACTACCTATAATTCCGCGATACTTTGTTTCCTCTACAGCTTTTCCAACCTCATCTTGATCTAGGTAGCATGCAACACTCATTGGAGTAGAAGCGGACTTGCACGAATCCATGCCAAACCTCTTGAGAAGTTCCCGACAATATTTACTTTGATGTATATAAATGCCATCATTTAGTTGCTTTATTTGAAGGCCAAGAAAGAAAGTAAGCTCTCCCATCATCGACATCTCGAATTCGCTTTGCATTAAATCTGAAAACTTCTTACACAAGTTATCATTAGTAGCACCAAAAATAATATCATCAACGTATATTTGAACCAAAAGTATATCCTTATCGGAACGTTCAATAAAAAGAGTAGTGTCCACAGTACCTCGTTTAAAACCTTTTTCTAATAAAAAATTGCTTAGTCGATCGTACCAAGCTCTAGGAGCTTGTTTAAGACCATACAAAGCCTTTTTCAACTTAAAAACGTAGTCCGGATGTTCAAAACTTTCAAATCCGGGAGGTTGTGAGACATAAACTTCCTCTTGAATGTATCCGTTAAGAAAAGCACTTTTGACATCCATTTGGTACAATTTAAAATTCATTATAGATGCAAAAGCGAGAAGAATACGAATAGGTTCTAATCTAGCTACGGGAGCATAAGTCTCATCATAATCAATTCCTTCTTCTTGACTATAACCTTGTGCTACCAACCTAGCTTTATTCCTCACAATAATACCCGATTCATCTAACTTATTCCTATAGACCCAACGAGTGCCAATTTCAGGACGATCATTAGGTTTTGGCACAAGCTCCCAAACTTGGTTTCATTCAAATTGATTTAATTCTTCTTGCATGGCCATAACCCAATGATCATCTTGAAGAGCCTCTTTGACATTCTTAGGTTCTATTTGAGATACAAAGGCAACATAATAACAAAAGTTATTTAATGTTCTTCGGGTTACCACCCCCTTAGCAATGTCACCTAAGATGTTAGAAACCGGATGATTTTTGTTTGACTTCCAAGCAATTGGTAGTTGAGGTTGTGTCTCTTGTGCTAAGTCTTTATCATGTGCTTGCACCTCTCCATGCTCAACTTGAGTCTCCTCTAATTGTTGTGGTGTTGACTTCTCATGATGCATATGAGTACCTACATTATCATCATCACAAGAAACAACATAATCTCCTCTCGGAGATTCATCAAATACAACATGCACAGATTCCTCAACGGTTAAAGTTCTTTTGTTATAGACACGATATGCTTTACTATGGTTTGAATAACCTATGAATATACCTTCGTCGGCTTTGGAATCAAACTTACCGACAGGATTCTTACCGTTATTTAAAATAAACACCTTGCATCCAAATGCATGAAAATATGAGATATTTGGCTTTCGCCCTTTTAAAAGTTCATAAGGTGTTTTATTTAAATGAGGACGAATAAGAACCCTATTTATCACATAACAAGCGATGTTTACCGCATCAGCCCAAAAATAGGAAGGAACTCTAGATTCTTTAAGCATTGTACGAGCAAGTTCCTCTAAAACTCGATTTTTCCTTTCTACAACTCCGTTTTGCTCCGGAGTCCTAGGGGCTGAAAATTGATGGTCAATACCAAATTTTTCACAAAACGCATCAAACTTAGCATTTTCAAACTCACCTCCATGGTCACTTCTAATAGTCACTATCTTCAAACTTAGTTGATTTTGGATGAGTTTGGCAAACTTTTTAAAACTTTTGTATGTTTTACTTTTTGCGGATAAAAACAAAGTCCATGTGAATCGAGTGAAATCATCTACTAAAACAAATCCATAGTAATTGCCACCTAAACTTCGAACTTGTGATGGGCCAAACAAATCCATGTGGATTAGCTCCAATGGCTTTGTTGTGCTTATCACATTTTTAGGTTTAAAAGAGCTTTTAACTTGCTTGCACTTTTGACATGAGTCGCAAATGCTATCAAGCTTGAAATTTAATTTAGGCAAGCCAATTACTAGGTCTTTTCGTAAAAGTTTATTTAATTGATTCACATTGACATGTGCAATTTGTCGATGCCAAAGACGAATTTCATCATCAAAAGATTTAAAACATTTTGAAAATAACGAAGTTATCTCATCCAAATCAATTAAGTAAGTGTTATTAGAGCGACGATCAACAAACTTAACACTATCATTTATACTACTTTTAATAAAGCATAGTTCCGGAGTAAAAGTCACATTGTTGCCCATATCACATAGTTGGCTTATACTAAGCAAGTTGTGTTCTAAGCCTTCTACGTATAGGACATTTTCAATGACAAGGTTAGATAAGTTACCAATCTTACCAACTCCTAGAATTTTGCCCTTGTTGTTGTCGCCGTAAGTCACATGACCACCACCTTTAGAAGTAAGCTCAATGAAATGCGTTTTGTCTCCCGTCATGTGTCTCGAACACCCACTATCCAAGTACCATCTACGTTCCTTGGTTCGAAGACACACCTACAAAAACAATATCATTTGGTTGACTTAGGTACCCAAGTTGTCTTGGGTCCTTTGATGTTAGCATGGGGTGAAGTTCCCTTAACAATCCAAATATACTTTCCACTTGGTATACCAAACCTTTTAATGTTGCATTTATTCGTGGTATGCCCACAAATCCCACAATAATGACAAGTTGGAGTTTTTGAAAAATTGATTTTAGAGAAAGTTCCAACTTTGTGAAAATGTTGATTTTTGGGTTTGGTAAAACCAAGTCCAGCTCTATTACTATTATTTCTTTGATTAGAAAGCAAATGATCTAAGCATGTGTGTCCTCTTGTGAGCCTTGCAATTCTATCATTCAAATTAAAAACTTCTTTTTCTAAAGATTTGCAATTATCACAAGATAAGATATCATTTGTTTTCAAATCACAATTGCATGTAGAATTTGCATAAAGGAGTTCAAGTGTTTCATTTTGAAGCTTAAGCTCCTCTAGGGAGTTTTGTAATTCCAAAATTTTTTCTTGTTGCTTCAAGATGAAATTCTTTCTTTCAACATTTATTTTTTCAAGTTTCTTCAACTCTTTATGCATTTCTACATACACATTATACAATTCATTAAAGGAGGGGGAATTAGAACTAGAGCTAGCATCGGAAAGATAATCTACCTCATTGACGTTGTCACTTGATTTCATGCTCGAAGATACTTCTTCATCAAGCTTCGTCATCAAACAAAGGTTTGCAAGTTCTTCATCTTCCGATGAGCTAGATGATGATTGATTCTCCGGTTCATCCCACACTATGTAAGCCATTTTTCCTTTAGATGAGTTGGGCTTCCAATTGTCACCTTAGGACTTCTTAGAGTTAGTTGGACAATTTGATCTATAGTGACCAAGCTTCCCACACCCATGACATTTGATATTTTCTTTGTTAGTCTTATTCCTTGGTTGAGTGTCCTTAGAATCTCTTGATCTATTCCTATTGAAGTTACTCTTTTTCTTAAGGAACCGTCCAATCTTTTTGACTAACAAGCCAAGAGTCTCATCATCTATATTGGAGTCCGAGTCATCCATTTGAGAGTGATCCTCATGAGCCTTTAGGGATTTTGAAGTTGATTTAAGAGCAATCCCCTTTTTCTTTCGATCGGCATCTTCATTCATGGATAATCTCCCAAGCTCCATTTCATGCTCGGGAAGCTTTCCGAATAGAGTTGCTAAATCAATTTCGTCTAGATCCTTAGCCTCCATGATGGCCGTCACCTTAGGTTGCCATTCCCTGCTAAGACATCTCAAAACTTTATTAACAACTTCACCATTAGTTAGTATTTTTCCAAGAGTAGAAAGATGATTTATGATATGCGTAAAGCGCTTTTGCATGTCGCCTATATTATCATTAGGCAACATACGAAAGAGCTCATATTCATGCATGAGAGTGTTAAGCCTAGCCCTTCTAACCTCAGTCGTGCCCTCATATGTGACTTGTAGTGTGTCCCACAATTGTTTTGCATCAGTGCATTGTGACACTCTAAAGAACTCATCATATGAAAGAGCGGACGTGATGATGTTTTTCGCTTTTAAATCATATTGCACTTTCTTTTTATCATCATCCGACCAACTCGATTTTGGTTTTGCAGAAACAGCATCATTTACTTTAGTTTGAGGAACAAAAGGTCCATTCTCTATAGCGTTCCAAATTTCTATATCAATGGCTTCTATAAAAATTTTCATTCGGACCTTCCAATAAGCATATCCCTCACCATTGAATAGTGGGGGGCGATTAATGGAAGCTCCTTCACCACCAAAAGGAAAATTTGAGCCCATTGTTTCCAAAAATTAGGATCTTTTCTAAAAAGCTTGTTAAGGCTCGGATTTTTCGTCCGAGCTCTGATACCACTTATTGGAAACCAACAAGCGGCTCAAAATAGTCTAGAGGGGGGGTGAATAGAGTATTGAAGCCTTAGTACAAATATTTCGATCACCGTAGAGAATGGTTTTGAGAAAATGAATTTTTCTTCAAAAATTACACTGACTAATCGATTAATAAGGAGCCTAATCGATTAATGCCGCAAGCCACTTTTGAACTACTCGAGTAATTAGATTGTTACTCGAGTAATGCCGCAAGTAACAAAAATATTAATCGATTAATGAACGAATTACTCGATTAATCTGGGCAGAAAAATGATGAAAAACTGATTTTGATGAGAATTCTTTTAGAATCGCAATGCCTTGATGATTCAACAAATTATGAATGAATACTAGAACAATTTACAAGTAAATTTACCAACAAATTTAGGTCAATTAATCAAAGATATGAAAAACCCCAAATCTAACCTAAATTCAATTATTCTTGAATTAATGCAAACTTGAAAAGAAAACTATGAAGACGATGATTTATCCTGGTTCACTCTCTACCACTGAGAGCTACTCCAGTCCCCTTTATCTAAAAGATAAAGAGTTTCTACTAGACAATTCAATTGTTAGAATTACAATGTTAAGATGCAACTTCTCACAAAGCTATCCTATCTTAACCCCCTCTCAAAGAGTGTACCAAACTCTTTGATGTTCTAACCCAATTGAATTTCTTGTCCGTCTTCTTTTGATTTGTTGAAGATGCTTCCAACCAAATCCTTTCCAATTTGCTTTGACAAACTTCAAAGACTTTACTTGTGAAATTCTTCACCTTTGTTGAATCCTTGATTGTGCAACCTCTTGTTGCAAATAGCTTCAACACACACTTGAAAACTAGAAAGATCTTGATCTAAATCAAACTTAGAATATTGAATTGATCTTGAGTGAAGAATAGAAAGAATTGTTGAATCTTGATTTCTCAAAGAAGGTTTAGTAATAGCTCTTGAAAATGAAAGTATATTGCTCAATATGAAAAATTATGAAAGAGTTTGTAACCTTGTCCAAGTACAAATGAGATCTTTTTATATTTTTCTGAAACAGTACGTGTTACTCGAGTAATGATTAACACACTACTCGATTAACCAGTGTTAAAACATACTAATCGATTAATGATTATCTCATTACTCGATTAACCTATGTTAACACGTGCTACTCGAGTAGGCCTATCATGCTAATCGAGTAACCAGTATAGACATTGATTAAAAACAATGCTTTTCAAATGTACTTTGACAATTACTTTAATTTGAGCTATTTTAATCAAGATTAAGTTTTCTTCACTCTTAATCAAACAATATTATAAGCTTAACTAAGATCACCTAAAGCTACCCACTCTCATGATATGCATTGCATAAAATAAAATATTACATTGATTAAGAATTAAAATAAATCCTAATTCTAATCTTCATGAGTGTAGCTTCCTTGTTGAAATGTTGTTGCTTGAAATACGTTTGATATCATCAAAACATAGAAACCTACAAATCGATCATTAAAGCTCAAAATATACAATTTCACAACTTAACACCTCAAATTGCAAAATAATCAACAAACTCATAAAATAATACTCATTACAGCTTGCATGCATCATGTGAAACTTGCTCACAGCAACCTTAAAGCATGAATTGGTCTCCAAACCAAAGTTCCTATTCAATCTAAGCCCTTAGAGCCTCTTGGTGGCTCTCTAATGAAAATAATGAAATTCAAACTCTATCTAGTGCATAAAACAACTTCCCCTTACCTCTCAGACGTGATCTAACAGAGAATTCCCAAGAGAAAGCTCTCCAACACCAAAGACAACTTTGAGTGCCACATGCAAGACAGTTTTGAGTGCATCACCAAGATTGAATTGGTTTACATGGAAGACAGAGATAACAATTGGGGAAATTAGTATTTCTATACTCTATGCAACCTCTACTAACTAAAGAAATCGAATTGAGACTCAGAAGACTCGTGAGCTTACCAGAAATTGGAATCAAAGTGAGCTCCAGACAAAGACTTTACAGAAACAGCTTCCACTTCCAAGCCTTGATTCTTCTACCTCACTCACTCTTAGCCCACAAATTTGGTATTTATACAAAGCTCGTGATGTGAGCTTTGTATTCGTGTATAGTTTATGACTCAAATCGAAACACAGAGAGAGAATCGAAGTGAAGAATTTAGGAACCCTAACTTCAACAAACAACTCGAATTTGACCAAATCTTCCAACAATTTGGTGTTGATTGACTTAAATAGACAGGGAGAATGCCCATGCATGGCGACACGACGCAGATGAAGTGTTGAGGAAGACGATTTCGTGTCAACACACAAGAATCGTTGATGGTGACTCACCAAACGCACTAACTCGTGCAACTCTGACCAGAATACTCGAGTGTCCAGAATAATACTCGAGTGATTTGCCCGATTTTTGAAAAATAATTATTTTGTTTATTTTCCCTCCAAAACGTTTCCTATATTTGCTTCTAGGTCCCAGCCCAGGGACTAATATGCAAAATATCTATTTCATACATAATTATATTTATTAAATAAATTCACACACATTTTCTAACGTCATAAATATAGATTTTAATCAAGGATTAATAGAGAAATCATTAATTATAATTAATTTTATAATTAACATTTCATTAATCAGGGAATAAAATTTTGGGGTGTTACAGGAAGTATCATCTTTTTCTGATTGACAGACAATTGTGTGACCAATGTTGTAAGAGAATCAATTTTCTGCTCAAGCTTCTCAACCTTGCCCGAGTCTGCACCAACATCATTTACATCCCTCACAACTATTTCATCACTGTTGCTTCTTGCATGGAATTGCTGACAGTTGGAAGCCATCTTCTCAATTTTGCTCCTGGCTTGTAAGGGTGTCATATCTCCCAATGTACCACCACTTGCAGCATCTACCATGTTTCTCTCCATAAAGTTGAGACCTTCATAGAAATATTGAATAAGCTGCTCTGAGATCTGATGGTGAGGGCAGGAAGCACACAACCTCTTGAATCTCTCCCAATATTCATAGAGACTCTCTCCATGTTGTTGCCTGATACCAAAGATTTCCTTTCTGATTGCAGTGGTTCTGTTTGCAGGGAAGAATTTTTCCAGAAATGCCCTCTTCAATTCATCCCAGCTTGTGATGGAACCAGGGGCCAAGTCAGATAACCAATCATGCGCTAGACTCTCTAAGGAATGTGGGAATGCTCTGAGACAGACATGATCCTCTTGCACATCATGAGGTTTCATTGTGGTGCACACTATATGGAATTTCTTCAGATGCTTATGAGGATCCTCACCTGCAAGACCATGAAACTTGGGTAACAAATGGATTAGTCCTGTTCTAAGCTCAAAAGGAACATCCTCATCAGGATACCGGATACACGAGTCTTCAATAGTGAAGTTAGGTGCAGCCAGCTCCCTAAGTGTCCTTTCCCTTGGTGGGGGTTGAGCCATGTTATCACAATTAACAAAAGAAGAATCAGATTGAACAGAAGCAGAAGGAACAGAAGAAACAGAAACAGAATTAGATGGACTATAAGATGACTCTGACTCACTATCTAATGACTGATTCATATTTTGTCTATCTAATCTGTGATAAATTCTATCAATTTCAGGGTTGTAAGGATGCAAATAACTTGGATTGCCCCTAGTCATGCACTAAACAGAACACCATCAAGAATAGCAAACTGTAATAGATATGCATGACCAAAATAGGCAACAAAAATTTTTATTTTTTAAAATTTTTTTCTTTATTTTTTCAGCACCCTAAAATCATGAAAACCAATCACAGAAAGTTTGAGGACAAAATTCAAAAGGGAACCAAGTCAAACAAATAAGTTACGAACAAAAAAAGGAGAAAAATAAACTTGAAAAATAAAAAAGAAATAGTAAACAACCGAATTTTGGGGGCCTTTTGGTTATCAAAATTTCTATGAATTCATTGGTCAATTGTAGTAACCCTAAGACAATACTCTTTTCTTTAAGTTGAAAGCCAAGGTTAATGTTGTTGATATAAAATTCGTCCAATTCCGAGTTACGGATCAAAAGTTATGGCTGTTTGAAATTCGTGCTGCTAAAACTTCAAAAATGTTTTCTGGAATTCACAACCAGTGATGATCTGACTGATAGTGGCTTAACAAAACATCATCATATGATAATAGTAGCGTGGATAGAAATTTTCGTGCAAAAATATTACCCACAACTATGTGAACTAGCAACCACAGAATCAATCAGATACACTAATTGCAGCAGAATAGCAAAACAGCAAATAGTGCAACTTCAACCAGTTATCAGAAACAAATCAGACACAACACACTATAATAACTATACTGACTACGACACTAACTAACTACTAATGACCTTTGGCAAGAACCGATAATCCCCAGCAACGGCACCAAATTTTGATCGAGGCCGTACCCGATCAAAATAAAAGGGGTTTATTCTGTAGTACTAGGAAGGTGATCCTAGGTCGTTTCCCAGCGAATATCGCTCTGGGAAAAGTATCAAACACATAGTGTGAAGTAGAATGGGGGGGTTTGTGTGTAACAAATGTGAAGAACAAAACATAAATAGAATATAAAAACTAAGAAAATCAGAAACAAAAGCGGGCAAACCCCTTTGGCTACGTACACTACTCAATCCAAGCGCACTAAAGATCAATTCCTCTCCTCTCCTCTCCTCTGTCCAACTCGTGACAACCAAATACTAAGCGAAAATCTAGTTGTCACTCCAAACCCTAACTTCTAATTAAGCATAAGAAACCAAAATTAGAGTTTTTACGAGTTAATACAAATTAAGCATTTATATTCATGTATTATCTCTACGAAATGGAATTAAGCAAACCACTACACATTGATAAACATGAAAACAGAGAAGAGAAAACGAAATTACATTAATAACAAGAGCTCAAGAGTAGATAATACAATACCAAAGGGATTAACCCTTGAAGTCTAGCCTTCCATGGCCATAAATGAAGAAAAACGAGTAGAAATGGGGAAGAACAAAACCCTAGCAGCCACCACCACTTGGGAGAGCCAAGAGAGAAGTTCTAACCTAGAGAGAGAGTGAGAAATCTGAAAAGTGTGTATAATGAACTTAGGGTTTGTCTAGTAATTGACTATTAGATTGTTATAGGATTAAATGATAAAATGAATGATATAAATTATGAGTATTGTTATGGCATAATTGGTATGTTAAATAAGTGGACTATGAGTATATATGTTATGAACTTAGGATTTTGTTAGAAATAAATTATTGTAATTGTTAAGAAACGAAATGAATGAATGGCATGATTGTGACCCTTATTGCTGTTGAGTGTGATTGTCTCTATATATATATATATTATGGCCGAAGCTTTAAGTTATAAAACCCAACCAATTGGATATAAAGTATTAAAGGTTCGACTAAGGAAAGCCACATAATATGAATTAGAAACACGTGCATTATGGAGTAAGGTGGACCTTAGGTGTACGGGGAAAAACACACGTCGTTTATCGATTGATGAGGGCAAGAGTGAATTATTTGGATTACCTTGGGGAAATTTGATCCTGCAAAGGATACGGGTTTGCTTCCCGTGTTGGGGGTTGGTTCCACGCAAACTGGGGTAATTCCATCACTTTGGCTCGTTTTGGCCAGTGAGGGTGATTTCTGCTAAAGCCCGATTTGGACAAATCAACCCAAATCACATGAGGGACCTTCCTAAGTGGAGGTGAAGTGTTGTGCAAGCGGATATGAGGGACCTCCCTAAGTAAGAGGTGAAGTATCCAACTATAGGTCTAGAAATACTTACTCCTGGTCGGTCTTTCCCCAGAGTGGAGGGGGGTATGTGAGGAGGTTGTGTTGTTATTAGAAAAAGGTGTAAAAGTGTTAAGGTACATTGTGTGAGGAACCCTCCTTCGGGGAGAATGTGAAGCACAATGTACCCAATCGTTAAAAGTGTTATTGTTATTGTAAATGGAGAAGTGCATTCATTGTTATATAATAGGTTTAATTCACTGAACCCAACGAAAGTGTTAAAGTGTATAAAATGTATAAAGTAAAGTCGAAAGTGTTACATTAGATTCAGGAGTTAAACAATAATAGTATAAAGTGCATTTCATACTCATATGATTGAGCATCAAAGAATTGTTATGTGATGAATGAGCATATTGAATTGTGTATATATATATATAGTATAAAGGAATAGTAAAATGCTAAGGTCTAGAGATAGTAGAATTGAATAGGATAAATGAGCATGAATATATGTGTGTGGGTATGTCTGATTATGCTATATTACTGTTATTTTAAGTGTTTTCCTTGATTATTTCTCAAATTATTCACCCCTTAAGTTGACCATTTTAGGTACCATCGGAGAAAGACATTCATGGCTCATGCACCGAGAAGGTATACTCTCACTTAAAGAGAGTATATCGTTATGGTGACCTCCTTGGTCACATTTTATTTATTGCAACCATTCTAGGATATTGTGTTGTAAAATGTTTTATCAATTAAAGTTGTATTTAATTTTGAATTACTTATCTCCTTCTTAAAGAATACTTTTATTCTGTAAAAGGACTTTATAAAATTATTTGTTTTGATAAAAGTATTAAAGGTTGTGAAGGATATACAAATATCCTTTTCTACATTGCTTCAAAATAAGTCACAACCTTTTATAATGTAATTACAATTTTATAATTTTTATAAACTATTCTGGACTGACAGGTAATTGATTAACTTGGGGAAATTCCATATTCTAGAGTAAACTCCGCCAAAATTTTTATAAAACCCCCAAGCATTTTTATATTAAATACTATAAAAAGTAATAAATTTTTAAAGTATAAAAATTGAGGATGTTACAACTGGTCCAATTCTTTTCAGAATTTGGTATGGACCAATGAACTTTGGGTTTAACTTCTTAGGTTTCAAAACTCGTCCAACTCCTGTGGTCGGTACAACTCGCAAGAAGACGTGTTCTCCTTTGGCGAACTCCGAGGGGCGTCTTCGTTTGTCAGCATAGCTCTTCTGCCTATCCTGTGCAGCCTTCATTTTCGCCTTTATCATCTTGATTTTATCGGTTGTGTCTTGAAGAACCTCTGGCCCGATCAATAGGTTCTCCCCTACTTTAAACCATCATAGGGGTGTTCGGCACCTTCTTCCATATAGGGCTTCGAAAGGGGCCATTCCAATGCTGGCGTGGAAACTGTTATTGTAGGTAAATTCTACAAGACGTAATAACTGTTCCCAGCTTCCAGGTTGCTCTAGTGTGCAAGTCCTTAGCAAGTCTTCGAGAGATTGAATAGTTCGTTCAGTTTGGCCATCAGTTTGAGGGTGATTAGCCGTACTAAACTTTAACTTGGTTCCCAAGGCTTGCTGAAGACTTTGCCAAAATCGGGACAGGAATTGGGGATCTCGATCCGAAACTATGCTGGACTCCGTGGAGTCGAATGATTTCCTTGATGTATAGCTGAGTTAATTTCTCTAAGGAGTATTTCATGTTGATGAGAATAAAGTGGGAAGACTTGGTTAGTCTATCCACAATCACCCAAATTGCTTCGTATCCTGCTGACGTTCTTGGCAAACCGAACACGAAATCCATAGCTATACTATCCCATTTCCATTCAGGGATTTCTAAGGGTGGTAGAAAACCGCCAGGCATCTTATGCTCAAACTTTGCCTTTTTACAAGTCAGGCACTTAGAAACGTATTCAGCAACGTCGTGTTTTAGTTTTGGCCACCAAAACATCTTCTTAAGATCTTGATACATTTTGGTGGTTCCAGGATGAAGACTCAGTTGCTTTTATGCGATTCATCCAAAATTGTTCTCCTCAACTCTTGATCGGACAGAATACAGAATGTAACACCCTATGATTTTTACCCTTAAAACCCCGCAATTAAAAATATGAATTTGAAATTTCTTTTTAACTTAATAAAAATCACCCGTCAAACGGACGGAGTTTTGTTTGTTTTTAGGACTATTCCAAAATTTAACCTGTGATAAATAATTTCACTTAAACATCAAGTAGCCAGCAGGGCTTCAGAATATGCATATCTAATTCATAACAAGGCCCTATGGGCTCCAAATATATCAGAGTGCATAAAATAATCAAATATTCAGAGTTTTCAGCGGAAAATACTAAGTTTGAGTGTCATAATCAAAACATATAACTTTGTCAAAACAAAACATCCTAAGCCTCATTTAAAATATGCATATTAAATTTACATCAAAATAATATAAGAGGCTTAGGTCCATATTATACTCTAAACCCATAACACCCTACTCTCCCTGTAAGGGAAAGTACTCCTGCTCGGCCGGGGGCTGTGCCAGCTCAATCTCCGTACCTGAAAAATGTAAGGGAGTGAGCTTTGCACATGAAATAGAAAGCAGTTTCTAACTAGACATAACAACTCACTAGGTCAAACACAATTAACAAATAAGCATATATTCACGTATTGCACACCATACTCATTTCATTATTTCCATATTCGTTATTCATTCCAAATTTCCATTTTCATTATTCATTTCAACATCCATTTCCATTATTAATTTATTCATTCCACATACTCATTTCATTTCAATACATCACCTCAAATCAGAGGCCAATGAACAATTTTCCTTCAACACATTTATCACCTCAAAACAGAGGCCCTTATACTTTTCCATATTTAAATTATGTGTCCCTCAGGTCAGAGGTCAACACTCAATTCTTTATTTCATCCGGTGTCCCTCAGGTCAGAGGTCAACACTCAATAACTTTCATTTCATCTTGTGTCCCTCAGGTCAGAGGTCAACACTCATTCATTTTAATTCATTGTGTCCCTCAGGTCAGAGGTCAACACTCTAACATCTTATTCATTTCGTGTCCCTCAGGTCAGAGGTCAACACTTTATCGTACTTCACCTCCACGCAGGAAGGTACCTCATACACTTGGCCTATGGGTACTTCACCTCCACACCGGAAGGTACCTCATACCATTGTACTTCACCTCCACATCGGAAGGTACATCATACAATTTGGCCTGGCGGTACTTCACCTCCACATAGGAAGGTACCTCATACCACCGCATAGGTTATACTAAAACATCATTTTCATTATCAACAATTCATTACACATATCCTCATATCAGAGACCAAATCATACTTTCATCTTCCTACCCAAACAACTTAACATATATAATCACAAATACACTTACACACATTTCCCATTCATTCATTATCCATACTCATTCCCTATATCAATTTATCAAATCTTTCCATTAATCGTCACCTCAAAACAGAGGCCAACATATATACCACATTCTCATTATTTGGCGCCTCAATTCAGAGGCCAAGGATTGTTCACCTTCTTGTTCAATCAATCATAATACATTTAGTCACAACTAACCATAATCAACACATAATCATTTTACTCCCTTTTCCTATATTCCCCAAATTCAATTCATAAGCCATGACCTTAGTTTACAATCGTTAACACTTAACATTTATACTCATTTAGCATTTAGATACAAATACGCACATTCATCACATAACATCGTTTCCATTCCATTTTCTTCCTATATCAATTTACTCCATAATACCTACATATATTTGCAACATAAGTCAATGATCATTTTATACAAAACTTGACAATTAAAATCCATAGTCATAGAAATCATTCATATCATCTTCATTATCATATTACCCAAATCTTCTTGTACTTCATTATAATCATTAACCAAATTTCATTTTATCAAATAATTCATTCTCAAGTTATTGGGTTTCCTCTTCCTAGTCTTAACATCCAATCATCATGCATTATTTAATTACTAGAATTTTATATTTAATAACCTAGGGTTTTATAATCTAATTTTCTCCCCTAACACATAACCCTAACAAATCATTATATACAAATTAGAAGCAACTCCCTAGAACAAGGCAATGCTCACAATATCCACCCCCTTACCTCAAACACTTGGAGATATGGTGATTTTGCTTGCTCTACACTTGAGCTTTTCCACCAAAAAGCCAACAACCAAAAGACAAGAATAGAACCTAAAATAGAGCCATAAAGGAAAAGATCATCATTTATGCCATGGTTCATGCCAAAGCTTGAGAAAAAGTAAAGCTTCATGGCTTAGAATTTGAAAACCACCATGGATAGTAGAGAGAGAATGGGGAGTACGAATTTGAGAGGAAGAAAGGGAGAGATCCAAAGCTTAAATACTTAATTGGAGCAACAAGGAAGGACTTGAGGATGGATTTTGGAGTGATTCACTTGGGGCTTGATTGATTGGAATGAGAATTTTTGTGCCCTAGAGAGAGAGGGTTTGAATGTGTGCAAGAAACAAAGGCGTGGATGACTTTATTTTTTTTCCCTGCAGCAGTGCTTAATCGATTAATAATCGATTATGCTTTTTCAACCAATCTGACCTTAATCGATTAAGCTGCATAGTTTTGCAGTATCTAGACTTTGAAAGGCCATAACTTCTTCGTTACCCGTTGGATCTTCCTCAAATTTAGAGCAAGCTTCCCAACATACTAATCTTCACATCCAACGGTGGAATTTGTGTTTAGAGTTGCCAATATTTTATTTTAAATTTCCTAAGGTTCTATGTTTTAAACCTAGTTCTACATGTATTTTTGGCTAAATTCTAACTTATATCTCCATTTCTTCTACCCTAAGACCATCCCAACATAGATTATACTTGGAATTAAATTTGGGATGTTACACAGAATCTGTTTTTGAATCATATAATCCCGTCACTTCCTTGATGAAGATCTAACTCTTTTCCTTCCTTAGTCAGCTTGAGCTTTTCTTGTAATTCCACGTCTTCCAACTGCTTCTGCTTAATATGTTCTATGAATTCATTGGTAAATTGTAGTAACCCTAAGACAATACTCTTTTCTTTAAGTTGAAAGCCAAGGTTAAGGTTGTTGATATAAAATTCGTCCAATTCCGAGTTACGGATCAAAAGTTATGGCTGTTTGAAATTCGTGCTGCTAAAACTTCAAAAATGTTTTCTGGAATTCACAACCAGTGATGATCTGACTGACAGTGGCTTAACAAAACATCATCATATGATAATAGTAGCGTGGATAGAAATTTTCGTGCAAAAATATTATCCACAACTATGTGAACTAGCAACCACAGAATCAATCATATACACTAATTGCAGCAGAATAGCAAAACAGCAAATAGTGCAACTTCAACCAGTTATCAGAAACAAATCAGACACAACACACTATAATAACTATACTGACTACGACACTAACTAACTACTAATGACCTTTGGCAAGAACCGATAATCCCCGGCAACGGCACCAAATTTTGATCGAGGACGTACCCGATCAAAATAAAAGGGGTTTATTCTGTAGTACTAGGAAGGTGATCCTAGGTCGTTTCCCAGCGAATATCGGTATGGGAAAAGTATCAAACACGTAGTGTGCAGTAAAATGGGGGGGTTTTGTGTCTAACAAATGTGAAGAACAAAACATAAACAGAATATAAAAACTAAGAAAATCAGAAACAAAAGCGGGCAAACCCCTTTGGCTACGTACGCTACTCAATCCTAGCTCACTAAAGATCAATTCCTCTCCTCTCCTCTCCTCTGTCCAACTCGTGACAACCAAATACTAAGCGAAAATCTAGTTGTCACTCCAAACCCTAACTTCTAATTAAGCATAAGAAACCAAAATTGGAGTTTTTACGAGTTAATACAAATTAAGCATTTATATTCATGTATTATCTCTAGGAAATGGAATCAAGCAAACCACTACACATTGATAAACATGAAAACAGAGAAGAGAAAACGAAATTACATTAATAACAAGAGCTCAAGAGTAGATAATACAATACCAAAGGGATTAACCCTTGAAGTCTAGCCTTCCATGGCCATAAATGAAGAAAAACGAGTAGAAATGGGGAAGAACAAAACCCTAGCAGCCACCACCACTTGGGAGAGCCAAGAGAGAAGTTCTAACCTAGAGAAAGTGAGAAATCTGAAAAGTGTGTATAATGAACTTAGGGTTTGTCTAGTAATTGACTATTAGATTGTTATAGGATTAAATGATAAAATGAATGATATAAATTATGAGTATTGTTATGGCATAATTGGTATGTTCAATAAGTAGACTATGAGTATATATGTTATGAACTTAGGATTTTGTTAGAAATAAATTGTTGTAATTGTTATGAAACGAAATGAATGAATGGCATGATTGTGACCCTTATTGCTGTTGAGTGTGATTGTCTCTCTATATATATATTATGGCCGAAGCTTTATGTTAGAAAACCCAACCAATTGGATATAAAGTATTAAAGGTTCGACTAAGGAAAGCCACATAAAATGAATTAGAAACACGTGCATTATGGAGTAAGGTGGACCTTAGGTGTACGGGGAAAAACACACGTCGTTTATCGATTGATGAGTGCAAGAGTGAATTATTGGGATTACCTTAGGGAACTTTGATCCTGCAAAGGATACGGGTTTGCTTCCCGTGTTGGGGGTTGGTTCCACGCAAACCGGGGTAATTCCATCACTTTGGCTCGTTTTGGCCAGTGAGGGTGATTTCTGCTAAAGCCCGATTTGGACAAATCAACCCAAATCGCATGAGGGACCTTCCTAAGTGGAGGTGAAGTTTTGTGCAAGCGGATATGAGGGACCTCCCTAAGTAGGAGGTGAAGTATGTGAGGAGGTTGTGTTGTAATTAGAAAAAGGTGTAAAAGTGTTAAGGTACATTGTGTGAGGAACCCTCTTTCGGAGAGAATGTGAAGCACAATGTACCCAATCGTTAAAAGTGTTATTGTTATTGTAAATGGAGAAGTGCATTCATTGTTATATAATAGGTTTAATTCACTGAATCCAATGAAAGTGTTAAAGTGTATAAAATGTATAAAGTAAAGTGGAAAGTGTTACATTGGATTCAGGAGTTAAACCATAATAGTATAAAGTGCATTTCATACTCATATGATTGAGCATCAAAGCATTGTTATGTGATGAATGAGTATATTGAATTTTGTATATATATATAGTATAAAGGAATAGTAAAATGCTAAGGTCTAGAGATAGTAGAATTGAATTGGATAAATGAGCATGAATATATGTGTGTGGGTATGTCTGATTATGCTGTATTACTGTTATTTTAAGTGTTTTCCTTGATTATTTCTCAAATTACTCACCCCTTAAGTTGACCATTTTAGGTACCATCGGAGAAAGACATTCATGGCTCACGCACCGAGAAGGTATACTCTCACTTAAAGAGAGTATATCGTATTGGTGACCTCCTTGGTCACATTTTATTTATTGCAACCATTCTAGGATATTGTGTTGTAAAATGTTTTATCAATTAAAGTTGTATTTAATTTTGAATTACTTATCTCCTTCTTAAAGAATACTTTTATTATGTAAAAGGACTTTATAAAAGTATTTGTTTTGATAAAAGTATTAAAGGTTGTGAAGGATATACAAATATCCTTTTCTACATTGCTTTAAAATAAGTCACAACCTTTTATAATGTAATTACAATTTTATAATTTTTATAAACTGTTCTGGACTTACAGGTAATTGATTAACTTGGGGAAAGTCCATATTTTAGAGTAAACTCCGCCAAAATTTTTATAAAACCCCCAAGCATTTTTATATTAAATTTTAAAGTATAAAAATTGAGGATGTTACAACTGGTCCAATTCTTTTCAGAATTTGGTATGGACCAATGAACTTTGGGTTTAACTTCTTAGGTTTCAAAACTCGTCCAACTCCTGTGGTCGGTACTACTCGCAAGAAGACGTGTTCGCCTTCGCTTCAAGAATTAACTTGTTTCCAAACTCTATCGCTTTGCTCAAAGGTAAACCTGACATCATTTTCCTACAACCAGGATTTCTTTAACCCCCTTTCTCCTTCAATATTGCTTCCCAGAAGCAACATATGGGTTCATTGGATTCCCAATTCGAAACATGGGAATCCCGATACAGGGTTGTTCTATCGTCATTAATCATGATCACTTGATCCCTCGGCTCCCAAACCGTACTTAAGATCAAGTGTAATCATGACACAGGTAGATAGACAAAGTCTAATACCTTAATAGAACGATTCAGACATACCTTGGAAACAACTACAAGATGATTGGTAGGAGTCTCCACTTGAGATAGCAGATTGGATAAGGCATAGAGCAACTCTGATCACTACCCTTATCCGAAAGGAACAAAAGAAACGATAGCTTTAGAGTTTAACAAAATCAACAAGGTTGATCTTTAAGAAGATCACTGCCCTACACTCGGTCTGAAAAGTTGATTAACTTTAACACGAGTGAGGGTAAACACTCTTCCTCAGAGTCGAGGACTCAACTACAACTCCTTAAGATTTCTTTATCACTGGTTCTTATGAGAACGGAATAAACCAACACTATGGTTTTAGGTTGACCACATGTCTAAAGAGAAGCATACGGCTATCATACTTCGACTTAGACCTCATAGAACACTTCTTAATAGTGGAATAAGCTACTTATCTAGAGCCATTACCCATAACCTTAGCTCTAGTTTGGAAGTATATGAAAGCAAACTTCCCAGAAAACATTGCAGATATCGATGACCAGCGTATTGGACCACACACCCAAGGACCAAGAGTCAGGACCATTGCTCTGATACCATAAAAGTGTAACACTCCTTGTATATCATCTTACTTTATAAGAAAAGTAATAAGTTTAAGAATACTTGGACTTGTTTTCGTTGGAGAAAGGTCTGAAAATAAGAAATTATCCCTTCCCTGGAAAATTTATTTTCACAAACACTTGATTAATAATGAAGGTGACTAGTAAAATCAGAGTTTTGCAGAAACATAGTAAAATCACCATATTATCCTCCCAAAATATATCAAGTGTAACAAGTCCACTATTATCAAATAAGTATTATGATGAAACTGAATTCCTTTTATGATACCTTTTTCCAAAATATGTATCATATAAATTCTATTAAAAATAAAAATGTCATAGAGCTGGTCACTAGTCCCTTGTCCAAACATCCTTCCGGTCGGATCATCGATATCTGCACAACGGGTTCCCAACCCACATTTTCTACACTCTGCAAGCACCTAAGGGACATCTCCCCTTACTGATTCTTGTGCAAGCTAGATGCACGATCAAAACCTAATAAGGGCATGGGGGTTAGCTATACATATTCGCATAATCAAATGAGAATAAAACTAACATCCACAAGTTAACATGTAGCAAATCATGATGCATAATCATATGAGCACACCCGGTTAATCATAATAATTCTTTCAATGCAGGTGGCATGATGCATGATTTCTTCCACAGCTGAGGCCTCTAACAAAGTCCATCTCGGACGTCCATCCAATACACCGTTGTGTTCCCGGAACACTGACATTCGTTCCCAGAACGTAATGCCAAACCATACTTGGATGATAAGCATTCACTCCCAGAGTGTGCATCACGTTCCCAGAACGTGTAGCAAACCATACTTGGATAAATAAGCATCACTCCCAGAGTGTGCATCACGTTCCCAGAACGCATACTTTCCCAGAACGTATAAAGACCAGGTCCCGGACACTGGCCACATATCTATAATGTGTCATCCAGTAGGTTGTTTATCAAAGTGTTCCCAGAACACCAACATACGTTCCCAGAACGTATAAAACCAGGTCCCAGACACTGGCCACATATCTATAATGTGTCATCAAGTAGGTTATAATTTGGTACTCCCGGAGTACCCTCCTCATATTCCCAGAATATGATAAACGTTCCTACCAACCAAACTTCCATTCTATATGAATGCACAATCATCAAGGTTGGTTTTTATGTTTAATTCCATTATTAAACCAATGTGTTCCCAGAACACTCACATACGTTCCCAGAACGTATCGCAAACCAAACTTGGAATGAAATCAAGCACCACTCCCAGAGTGTGCATCACGTTCCCAGAACGTGTCCAAGAAACCATGTCCCAGAATTTGGCCACATTCCCATAATGTGTATTCAAGTTGGTTGCATTAGTTTAGTACTCCTAGAGTACGGGGTCAAGTACTCGAACATCACAAACTATCCTTGCCAACCTATTTCATTACCTTTCTCTATGCATGTATTTCATGCATAATTACTAAGGTTGGTCTTTCCATTAATTACTGTGATTTAGAAATATTCCAATTTCTCTTTTGAATGATTTATTTGAGGTATAGTCTTTGACACAAAATTCTCCTTTGAATTATCCCAAAACATGTCATTAAACTTAGATTGGGTAAAACAAAGTCAATGGTATTCAAAAACTTAACTTTTTATTTTTCAGATTCACGTACTAATCGGTTACAGTTCCAGGCTAACCGGTTAGAATTACAGACCTGAACTGTTTACCATTGTAATTCAGAAAACCCTTTTTCTTAAATTCCCTACCCAATCCATAAACCAGTTTAACAATGTTTATACCTCAAACCACTGTTTATATCATTCAAAAGTCTAAATCACCTTTCATTATTCAATGAGCATAATTTCCTCTTGAAACTATCTCATTACCTTAAGGTATTAACTCTCAATTTTAAATCTGAATTATTACAATAAAATCAACTTATTTTCATATTGTTTTCCATGAAATTAAGGCCTAGATTTGAGTAGGATTTATAAAACCAAAATGCTGATTTTATAAACTTATTTTCTTTTGCATTTTAACAGGGTCTAACCGGTTACGAATATCGAGTAACCGGTTAGATTATGCAGTCTGACACTAAAACATGAGTTTTAACAAACCATTTTCTTCACTACTCAAATCTAACCAAATTTCAACCTTTAACAGAGTACATATACCTTAAATAAGTGTGTTTAAACACAGAAACATATCTATCTTGCATGCATTCAATTTGGATACACCAATTACACATAATTGCACACATTTCACAACTTAATGCATCAATTCACATAATATTCAATTAAGTCATGAAATCAACATCAACATAGCTTGCATGCATCCAGATAACATTGCTCAAAACAACAATTGAGCTCAAATTGGCCTCCAAGCCATCTATCCATTTCAACTTATGCCCTTTGAGTCTCTTGGTGACTCCTCCTATATTCTACCACAATTTATTCTCATTCTAGCAAATAGTAAGCTTCCCCCTTACCTTAGGTTCGTGCTTGATCCAAAACATTGCAGAGAGAAAGGCTCCAACATAGATTCCCCACAAATCCTAGGTTCTGCTCTCAGCCACGATTACCATCAACAGGGTTCAAAGACAAGAAAATTTGACATAGCAATTGGCCAAAGAAATTGGGGAAAACAATTAGGACTCAATATAGGTAACATGCACTAAAGAATCGAAGAGATTTGAGGCTTAATGGTGGACTGTACTTACCAAAATCAACGCTGAAACTCAGCTTCCAGAACAAGAAGAAAACAGAGCTCAGACTTGATTTCCTAGCTTCCAAGGTTGATTACTCCTTCCACACGAACACTCAGCTCTCAAATCTTATATCATTGGAAAGCCCTTGATTCAAGCTTTCCAAAAGTGTGTGTTTTTCTCTCTAATACTCAAGACCAACACAAATTTCCCAGAACGAAAACGAAACCCTAACTGAGCCACCTTCAACACTAAAACCAGAAATCAACCCTAAACCTTCAGAATTTCCACAATTTATAGACGAATTGGGCTTGCATGCAGAGCGACGCGTGTCTCCCACCATGAATCGAGTGGGATTCGTGGCGAATTCTGGGTTAAAACGCGTGATTACTCATCAAACGCACTAACCCAGTTTTCTGAGTTCATCGTGTAACCGGTTACACAGCCCTTCTAACCGGTTACATACTGATAAAATTCAAAAATTAATAATTTAATTACTCTTTCTTCAAAAACCTTTTTAATATTGCAATTAGGTCCCAACCCAAGGACTAAATTACAATATTCACATTTTTGTACAAAATAACCATATAAAAATATATCTCATATTTTTATATATAAAAACGCATAATGTACAAAAACTAAAACCTTCAAAACCAATATAAATCAATTATAAAATAATTGTTATAATTAATTTCTTGGTTATTTGGGAGACGAAAATTAGGGGTGTTACACTACTCCCCCACTTAATAGGAATTTCGTCCCCGAAATTCATCTTTTGAAATTTTCCACTTTTCCAAAATATTTTTATACTAGAAATCTTCATCTAGCTCCCAAAAATTTGTTCTTTTAGGGTCCTCCCCCACTTAAAAGAGTTTCGATATATTCCTTGTATTTTGAAACATTTCAAATAAAACCCTTCAAGAAAACTTTCCAAACTAAACCACAAAGATTTTTCATATATAACTCTTGTGTGAAAGAATTTCTTTTAAAAGAAATACTCTTTATACTTCACATAATTATTTTTCAATTAAAACATTTTCCAATAAACTTTTTTGGAAAAACTTTTTGGGCTGCGCACTCTGATCTCTCGAGCATGATCAAAGAAACATTTGTATGACTTCATTTCTTAATAGTTTGAGACATTAGGGTGATCAGTCCTAATATTCAATCCATTAATAACAAAGTCATCCCTTTCAGATATAATCTTTCGCAAGAAAGACCATACGACAGGTCTATAAGTTAGATGAACTTAAAGATAGGGTAATTATCACTATCAGACTTAGTTAGATAGTCAAGTTCTAGAGACATTTCTGTTGGGGAGACAAAGATTTGTCCTATCCCGGTGGTTGTTAATCTCTCTAACTGATCTTTCTATTTCTGTAGTGTCCACAGCGATTTATCACATCCAACTGTGATAAAGGTTTTGATCACAAAAAGATTGAAGTTGAACTTCCAACAGAATATTGATGCTTTCAAACGATTAGATTAACGTAGTCAAAAACATTTGATTACGTTAACTCAGATCAAAGGAAGAGATAGGCTTGGGTTGCCTACGCCAGGATGACACTCAACTCTCATCTCGGCCGGTGAATTCTTCTCATGCTGGATTCGTCCATTCTTTTCTCACCTTTTCCTCAAGACAATTCGGTGAATAATACTCCAGCTTCCTACAATCGGAATTGACTATTCCCCTTAGGTACATCACAATTAAACTCAAAGTGATGTGCCTCCCAGTTTTCACCTTGAGATGGACAAATGTTCCCTTTCCTCAATCGAGGATCCCTTAACCTTGATATTTCCGTGGTTGGTATTCTCCCATTTACTTTTCCTCTTCCTCCAGTTGGGTCTTTATTTCATCAATCTTTCTCTTATTCTAAACTCAAACATTTCTCGCAAGAAATTCATGTACTTTCCCATAGTCCTCATACATGCTTACCAACATCGAGAAATTCCTTATTCCTTGATAGTTGATAGCTAACTTGAGTTCGAACATAACCTATTCTGGAAGTTCATGCCTTCGGATTTATCATCTAGGTTGTCCTAGACAACACTTCCTACATTCCTTGCCTCCATACTATATTGTCTAATATCCATAATCACCGACTTTAATTCTAAGGATTAAATCTCATTCATCCCTTCCAGCTCCTCATCCTCTGGTTGTAATTCATGAATCCGATTCAAGAATTTGTTGGTGATTGGCAACATTCCCAATCTAATACTTAGAGGGTTCCTCTTGGGTTACCCGACTTAGGTCTCTGAATTCCTCGATCGGGATAACCTCCTTAACCATCATTGAGCTCACAAGAATAGCCTATCAACTCAAATCGTCTGCAAACCATGTTTGCTATGCCAGGATGGAGCATCAAAGCCATAATCTTTAAGAAACTCCATCCATCGCCTTTATCTTACATTCAACTCACCCTCTTCTTATTGTCATTCCTACTTTCGAACTCCAAACTTGTTCATAAATCACAACCTTCTCATCTTAACACCTATTGTTTCCTTTGCATCATCCAGCTAAATCCTCTACCTTCTCCAATTGGAGTGGCTCCTTAATTTTCAACTCTCGATTAATCCATAAGTATTATAATTCAATCCTCTTAAATCGATTTCAATGATGAATCAAGGCATTAAGTTATTTTACCACACTAAATCCTTTCTTAAATTTTACTTAGGTGGTTAACATTGAGTTTGGATTGGAGGAAAATGTTTATTGATACCAAAAGTTCCTTCACAAAGGACTTAAATTCTTATTTTAAACTTTCAATTTCTAACCGGTTACAAGAAACTCTAACCGGTTATGAAGTATAGTTTTAGAAACCAAAGAATTTCAAAACCATTTTCTTTACATCATCCAATCCAACTCAAAATAGGATTTATTCATAATCTAATACCTTTATTCCAACTGAATCCATCACTGAAATGATTTAAATCATAATCTACTCACATTTTCCATAATTCCTCTTAGACTAATCATATTATGTTGGGGTATAATCCATCACCACCCCACCATAATTAAACAACACCCTATCATTTAATACCATCAGTTGATCTTTCCAAGTCAACTTTGGTCAAAGGCCATGCGATCTTAGAAAATCCTTCAATCATCCAGCCAGCCCTAAGAACTTCTTTACTTTAAAGATCACATGCCCTGCGAACGTAACTTCGCTCAACCAAAACTCATCTTTGACGAGCTTAACACACCACTACTCCTCTTGCAGGATTCTCAACACAATCTTGAGATGTTCCTCATGCTCCTCCAGATTCTTAGGATAAACCACAAACGAATCCAAATAGGATCTAAAGGTCCAGTTCTTATAATCCATAAAAGAACAGGTGCCTTAGTCAATCCGAACGACATTATTTCCTACTCATAATGTCCGTATCGGGATCAAAAATGTTGTCTTAAGTGTATCCCTGCCCCGAATCCTGATTTGGGGTTAATCCAACCGCCAATCAATCTTAGAAAACACTTAGACTCCTTTAACCTAGGTCCAACCAATTCTTTTAGCAACTCCTCTACGTGTTTCTCCCATTTGACCATTCCCAATAATACCATATTGTAAGGGTAGTAGAGAGGGAATCAGCTTGAAGAATTAACTTGTTTCCAAACTCTATCGCTTTGCTCAAAGGTAAACCTGACATCATTTTCCTACAACCAGGATTTCTTTAACCCCCTTTCTCCTTCAATATTGCTTCCCAGAAGCAACATATGGGTTCATTGGATTCCCGATTTGAAACTTGGGAATCCCGATACAGGGTTGTTCTATCGTCATTAATCATGATCACTTGATCCCTCGGCTCCCAAACCGTACTTAAGATCAAATGTAATCATGACACAGGTAGATAGACAAAGTCTAATACCTTAATAGAACGATTCAGACATACCTTGGAAACAACTACAAGATGATTGGTAGGAGTCTCCACTTGAGATAGCAGATTGGATAAGGCATAGAGCAACTCTGATAACTACCCTTATCCGAAAGGAACAAAAGAAAGGATAGCTTTAGAGTTTAACAAACTCAACAAGGTTGATCTTTAAGAAGATCACTGCCCTACACTCGGTCTGAAAAGTTGATTAACTTTAACACGAGTGAGGGTAAACACTCTTCCTCAGAGTCGAGGACTCAACTACAACTCCTTAAGATTTCTTTATCACTGGTTCTTATGAGAACGGAATAAACCAACACTATGGTTTTAGGTTGACCACATGTCTAAAGAGAAGCATACGGCTATCATACTTCGACTTAGACCTCATAGAACACTTCTTAATAGCGGAATAAGCTACTTATCTAGAGCCATTACCCATAACCTTAGCTCTAGTTTGGAAGTATATGAAAGCAAACTTCCCAGGAAACATTGCAGATATCGATGACCAGTGTATTGGACCACACACCCAAGGACCAAGAGTCAGGACCATTGCTCTGATACCATAAAAGTGTAACACTCCTTGTATATCATCTTACTTTATAAGAAAAGTAATAAGTTTAAGAATACTTGGACTTGTTTTCGTTGGAGAAAGATCTGAAAATAAGAAATTATCCCTTCCCTGGAAAATTTATTTTCACAAACACTTGATTAATAATGAAGGCGACTAGTAAAATCAGAGTTTTGCGGAAACATAGTAAAATCACCATATTATCCTCCCAAAGTATATCAAGTGTAACAAGTCCACTATTATCAAATAAGTATTATGATGAAACTGAATTCCTTTTATGATACCTTTTTCCAAAATATGTATCATATAAATTCTATTAAAAATAAAAATGTCATAGAGCTGGTCACTGGTCCCTTGTCCAAACATCCTTCTGGTCGGATCCTCGATATCTGCACAACGGGTTCCCAACCCACATTTTCTACACTCTGCAAGCACTTAAGGGACATCTCCCCTAACTGATTCTTGTGCAAGCTAGATGCACGATCAACACCTAATAAGGGCATGGGGGTTAGCTATATATATTCGCATAATCAAATGAGAATAAAACTAACATCCACAAGTTAACATGTAGCAAATCATGATGCATAATCATATGAGCACACCCGGTTAATCATAATAATTCTTTCAATGCAGGTGGCATGATGCATGATTTCTTCCACAACTGAGGCCTCTAACAAAGTCCATCTCGGACGTCCATCCAATACACCGTTGTGTTCCCGGAACACTGACATTCGTTCCCAGAACGTAATGCCAAACCATACTTGGATGATAAGCATTCACTCCCAGAGTGTGCATCACGTTCCCAGAACGTGTAGCAAACCATACTTGGATAAATAAGCATCACTCCCAAAGTGTGCATCACGTTCCCAGAACGCATACGTTCCCAGAACGTATAAAAACCAGGTCCCTGACACTGGCCACATATCTATAATGTGTCATCCAGTAGGTTGCTTATCAAAGTGTTCCCAGAACACCAACATACGTTCCCAGAACGTATAAAACCAGGTCCCAGACACTGGCCACATATCTATAATGTGTCATCAAGTAGGTTATAATTTGGTACTCCCGGAGTACCCTCCTCATATTCCCAGAATATGATAAACGTTCCTACCAACCAAACTTCCATTCTATATGAATGCACAATCATCAAGGTTGGTTTTTATGTTTAATTCCATTATTAAACCAATGTGTTCCCAGAACACTCACATACGTTCCCAGAACGTATCGCAAACCAAACTTGGAATGAAATCAAGCACCACTCCCAGAGTGTGCATCACGTTCCTAGAACGTGTCCAAGAAACCATGTCCCAGACAATGGCCACATTCCCAGAATGTGTCTTCAAGTTGGTTGCATTAGTTTAGTACTCCTAGAGTACGGGGTCAAGTACCCGAACATCACAAACTATCCCTGCCAACCTATTTCATTACCTTTCTCTATCCATGTATTTCATGCATAATTACTAAGGTTGGTCTTTCCATTAATTACTGTGATTTAGAAATATTCCAATTTCTCTTTTGAATGATTTATTTGAGGTATAGTCTTTGACACAAAATTCTCCTTTGAATTATCCCAAAACATGTCATTAAACTTAGATTGGGTAAAACAAAGTCAATTGTATTCAAAAACTTAACTTTTTATTTTTCAGATTCAGGTACTAACCGGTTACAGTTCCAGGCTAACCGGTTAGAATTACAGACCTGAACTGTTTACCATTGTAATTCAGAAAACCCTTTTTCTTAAATTCCCTACCCAATCCATAAACCAATTTAACAATGTTTATACCTCAAACCACTGTTTATATCATTCAAAAGTCTAAATCACCTTTCATTATTCAATGAGCATAATTTCCTCTTGAAACTCTCTCATTACCTTAAGGTATTAACTCTCAATTTTCAATCTGAATTATTACAATAAAATCAACTTATTTTCAGATTGTTTTCCATGAAATTAAGGCCTAGATTTGAGTAGGATTTATAAAACCAAAATGCTGATTTTATAAACTTATTTTCTTTTGCATTTTAACAGGGTCTAACCAGTTATGAATATCGAGTAACCGGTTAGATTATGCAGTCTGACACTAAAACATGAGTTTTAACAAACCATTTTCTTCACTACTCAAATCTAACCAAATTTCAACCTTTAACAGAGTACATATACCTTAAATAAGTGTGTTTAAACACAGAAACATATCTATCTTGCATGCATTCAATTTGGATAGACCAATTACACATAATTGCACACATTTCACAACTTAATGCATCAATTCACATAATATTCAATTAAGTCATGAAATCAACATCAACATAGCTTGCATGCATCCAGATATCATTGCTCAAAACAACAATTGAGCTCAAATTGGCCTCCAAGCCATCTATCCATTTCAACTTATGCCCTTTGAGTCTCTTGGTGACTCCTCCTAAATTCTACCACAATTTATTCTCATTCTAGCAAATAGTAAGCTTCCCCCTTACCTTAGGTTCGTGCTTGATCCAAAACATTGCAGAGAGAAAGGCTCCAACATAGATTCCCCACAAATCCTAGGTTCTGCTCTCAGCCACGATTTCCATTAACAGGGTTCAAAGACCAGAAAATTTGACATAGCAATTGGCCAAAGAAATTGGGGAAAACAATTAGGACTCAATATAGGTAACATGCACTAAAGAATCGAAGAGATTTGAGGCTTAATGGTGGACTGTACTTACCAAAATCAACGCTGAAACTCAGCTTCCAGAACAAGAAGAAAACAGAGCTCAGACTTGATTTCCTAGCTTCCAAGGTTGATTACTCCTTCCACACAAACACTCAGCTCTCAAATCTTATATCATTGGAAAGCCCTTGATTCAAGCTTTCCAAAAGTGTGTGTTTTTCTCTCTAATACTCAAGAACCAACACAAATTTCCCAGAACGAAAACGAAACCCTAACTGAGCCACCTTCAACACTAAAACCAGAAATCAACCCTAAACCTTCAGAATTTCCACAATTTATAGACGAATTGGGCTTACATGCAGAGCGACGCGTGTCTCCCACCATGAATCGAGTGGGATTCGTGGCGAATTCTGGGTTAAAACGCGTGATTACTCATCAAACGCACTAACCCAGTTTTCTGAGTTCATCGTGTAACCGGTTACACAGCCCTTCTAACCGGTTACATACTGATAAAATTCAAAAATTAATAATTTAATTACTCTTTCTTCAAAAACCTTTTTAATATTGCAATTAGGTCCCAACCCAAGGACTAAATTACAATATTCACGTTTTTGTACAAAATAACCATATAAAAATATATCTCATATTTTTATATATAAAAACGCATAATGTATAAAAACTAAAACCTTCAAAACCAATATAAATCAATTACAAAATAATTGTTATAATTAATTTCTTGGTTATTTGGGAGACGAAAATTAGGGGTGTTACAAAGGGGACCGGGAAGAGAGAATTAAGAAATGAAATGTGTGTGTTTGGTTGTGCTTAACGTGTATATGTTGGTGAGTACATGAGTACTCCACCCCTATTTATAGATGTCGGGTGAAGCTTTGGGGAGGGTCTAGAACATCCCCCAAAGTCGGTGCAAATATCTTTTTTTTTACTTGGGCCTTTGGCCCATTAACTATTTTTTTTATTATTATTTTTTTATTTATTTATTTTGGTTTGGGCTTTGGGCCTAATTTACCTAAAAATTTGGAATTAACACTTTTGATAATTCCTAACCCTTTTTAACATCTATTTACTCATCTTAGGCTTCTAACGGATCCTTTAACGTATTAATTAGGTTTCTAATTTAATCTTTCTAACACTTTAAAAAAAAATTTAGGATGTTACAATTCTCCCCCACTTAAAAGAATTTCGCCCCCGAAATTCAAGTACCTTCAAAAAGATGGGGATGAGACTTCTTCATTTTACATTCCAGTTCCCAAGTAGCTTCTTCTATGTTGTCTCTCCTCCATATTACCTCAACAAGAGGAATTTCTTTGTCTCGGAGCTCTTTGATCCTTCGATCTCCTATTCTAACGGGTTGTACCTCGAAGGTAAGATTTTATCGTAGTGGTACATTATCAACCGCTATTACGTGTGACGGAACGTGGATGTATTTCCGAAACTGCGACACGTGAAATACATCATGAATATTGGATAAGTGAGGAGGCAATTTGATAGGCTACTGGTGTAACATCCCCGATTTTTCCCCAATAGCTAGGTGCCGTAATTAATAGAATTTTGATAAGAGTAGTGTTGTTTCCAAGCCTTGAGTATGTCTAGAATGTGTTTAGAATGTAGGAATTTGTAAGAGTAGGTTTGATGAAGTAGGATTAGTTTAGAAGTGGGTTTTGGAAGAGTTAATGATGACCTAAAGAACATAGGGTCTTAGGAAATTAGGAATTAAATATCCATAGCTCCAAACCCACATTCCACCGTTGGATGTTAAGACGAGAGTCTTAGGAATCTTTCCTCAAAATTTGAGCAAGATCCCACGGTTAACGAAGAAGTTATGACGATTTGAAGTGCATAAGAAATTGTGGATTGAACCAGTTAATCGATTAAGCCTTGAGTTAATCGATTAAGACCTGAATGATGCACACGACTTAATTGATTAAGCATGAGGATAATCGATTAAGGCCTGAATGTTGTTTTTGGCCAAAATTACACTGGTTAATCGATTAACCACCCAGTTCATCGATTAACCACTACTGAATCAGCTTAATAAACACGTTTTTGGGTCATTTTTCACAGGATTTTCTCTCTCTTCCCCACGAATTTCTCCTCCTTCTCTCCTAGGGTTTTATGATTTTCCCCAAATCCACACCAAATCAAATGAAATCATCACCACCCATCACCTCCCCATCTCTTCCCAATCAATTTCCCTCTCTTAAATCACATATAACTCTCTCTTTCTCATAATTCCCAATTGGAACCCTAAACCCCAACTTGAGAAATCTATGGATTAGAGGCCTACAATCATCAAGGGAGCTTGGGGATCACTAGGAATCAAGGATTGGAGTGCGAAGGAGCTAGGATTTGGACTTGGTGAGTGGGTTTAATTCCATGAGAACCCCATTGTCTCCTCTTCTCTTCAAGAGGTAAGGGGGAGTACTTTGGTTTTAATTAGGGAAGGGACTTAATAATAGTAATAGGGTTATAATTAGATTTATTTTATAAGTGTATGTTTGATATGTATGTTGATATTGTTATGTTTGAAAATAAAAGTGTGTATAATGAACTTAGGGTTTGTCTAGTAATTGACTATTAGAATGTTATAGGATTAAATGATAAAATGAATGATATAAATTATGAGTATTGTTATGGCATAATTGGTATTTTCAATAAGTGGACTATGAATATATATGTTATGAACTTAGAACTTTGTTAGAAATAAATTGTTGTAATTGTTATGAAACGAAATGAATGAATGGCATGATTGTGACCCTTATTGCTGTTGAGTGTCATTGTCTCTCTATATATATATTATGGCTGAAGCTTTAAGTTAGAAAACCCAACCAATTGGATATAAAGTATTAAAGGTTCGACTAAGGAAAGCCACATAAAATGAATTAGAAACACGTGCAATATGGAGTAAGGTGGACCTTAGGTGTACGGGGAAAAACACACGTCGTTTATCGATTGATGAGGGCAAAAGTGAATTATTGGGATTACCTTGGGGAACTTTGATCCTGCAAAGGATACGGGTTTGCTTCCCGTGTTGGGGGTTGGTTTCACGCAAACCGGGGTAATTTCATCACTTTGGCTCGTTTTGGCCAGTGAGGGTGATTTATGCTAAAGCCCGATTTGGACAAATCAACCCAAATCACATGAGGGACCTTCCTAAGTGGAGGTGAAGTGTTGTGCAAGCGGATATGAGGGACCTCCCTAAGTGGGAGGTGAAGTAACCAACTATAGGTTGAGAAATACTTACTCTTGGTCGGTTTTTCCCCAGAGTGAGGGGAGGGGTATGTGAGGAGGTTGTGTTGTTATTAGAAAAAGGTGTAAAAGTGTTAAGGTACATTGTGTGAGGAACCCTCCTTCGGGGAGAATGTGAAGCACAATGTACCCAATCGTTAAAAGTGTTATTGTTATTGTAAATGGAGAAGTGCATTCATTGTTATATAATAGGTTTAATTCACTGAATCCAATGAAAGTGTTAAAGTGTATAAAATGTATAAATTAAAGTGGAAAGTGTTACATTGGATTCAGGAGTTAAACCATAATAGTATAAAGTGCATTTCATACTCATATGATTGAGCATCAAAGCATTGTTATGTGATGAATGAGTATATTGAATTGTGTATATTTATATAGTATAAAGGAATAGTAAAATGGTAAGGTCTAGAGATAGTAGAATTGAATAGGATAAATGAGCATGAATATATGTGTGTGGGTATGACTGATTATGCTGTATTACTGTTATTTTAAGTGTTTTCCTTGATTATTTCTCAAATTACTCACCCCTTAAGTTGACCATTTTAGGTACCATCGGAGAAAGACATTCATGGCTCACGCACCGAGAAGGTATACTCTCACTTAAAGAGAGTATATCGTTATGGTGACCTCGTTGGTCACATTTTATTTATTGCAACCATTCTAGGATATTGTGTTGTAAAATGTTTTATCAATTAAAGTTGTATTTAATTTTGAATTCCTTATCTCGTTCTTAAAGAATACTTTTATTTTGTAAAAGGACTTTATAAAAGTATTTGTTTTGATAAAAGTATTAAAGGTTGTGAAGGATATACAAATATCCTTTTCTACATTGCTTCAAAATAAGTCACAACCTTTTTTAATGTAATTACAATTTTATAATTTTTATAAACTGTTCTGGACTGACAGGTAATTGATTAACTTGGGGAAAGTCCATATTTTAGAGTAAACTCCGCCAAAATTTTTATAAAACCCCCAAGCATTTTTATATTAAATACTATAAAAAGTAATATATTTTTAAAGTATAAAAATTGAGGATGTTACAACTGGTCCAATTCTTTTCAGAATTTGGTATGGACCAATGAACTTTGGATTTAACTTCTTAGGTTACGTTTCAAAACTCGTCCAACTCCTGTGGTCGGTACTACTCGCAAGAAGACGTGTTCTCCTTCGGCGAACTCCAAGGGGCGTCTTCGTTTGTCAGCATAGCTCTTCTGCCTATCCTGTGCAGCCTTCATTTTTGCCTTTATTATCTTGATTTTATCGGTTGTGTCTTGAAGAACCTCTGGCCCGATCAATAGGTTCTCCCCTACTGGAAACCAACATAGGGGTGTTCGGCACCTTCTTCCATATAGGGCTTCGAAAGGGGCCATTCCGATGCTGGCGTGGAAACTGTTATTGTAGGTAAATTCTACAAGAGGTAATAACTGTTCCCAGCTTCCAGGTTGCTCTAGTGTGCAAGTCCTTAGCAAGTCTTCGAGAGATTGAATAGTTCGTTCAGTTTGGCCATCAGTTTGAGGGTGATAAGCAGTACTAAACTTTAACTTGGTTCCCAAGGCTTGCTGAAGACTTTGCCAAAATCGGGACAGGAATCGGGGATCTCGATCCGAAACTATGCTGGACTCCGTGGAGTCGAACGATTTCCTTGATGTATAGCGGAGTTAATTCTCTAAGGAGTATTTCATGTTGATGGGAATAAAGTGGGAAGACTTGGTTAGTCTATCCACAATCACCCAAATTGCTTCGTATCCTGTTGACGTTCTTGGCAAACCGGACACGAAATCCATAGCTATACTATCCCATTTCCATTCAGGGATTTCTATGGGTGGTAGAACACCGCAAGGCATCTTATGCTCAAACTTTGCCTTTTGACAAGTCAGGCACTGAGAAACGTATTCAGCAACGTCGTGTTTTAGTTTTGGCCACCAAAACATCTTCTTAAGATCTTGATACATTTTGGTGGTTCCAGGATGAAGACTCAGTTTGCTTTTATGCGATTCATCCAAAATTGTTCTCCTCAAGTCTTGATCGGACAGAATACAGATTCTGTTTTTGAATCGTATAATCCCGTCACTTCCTTGATGAAGATCTAACTCTTTTCCTTCCTTAGTCAGCTTGAGCTTTTCTTGTAATTCCACATCTTCCAACTGCTTCTGCTTAATATGTTCTATGAATTCATTGGTCAATTGTAGTAACCCTAAGACAATACTCTTTTCTTTAATTTGAAAGCCAAGGTTAAGGTTGTTGATATAAAATTCGTCCAATTCCGAGTTACGGATCAAAAGTTATGGCTGTTTGAAATTCGTGTTGCTAAAACTTCAAAAATGTTTTATGGAATTCGCAACCAGTGATGATCTGACTGACAGTGGCTTAACAAAACATCATCATATGATAATATTATCCTGGATATAAATTTTCGTGCAAAAATATTACCCACAACTATGTGAACTAGCAACCACAGAATCAATCAGATACACTAATTGCAGCAGAATAACAAAACAGCATATAGTGCAACTTCAACCAGTTATCAGAAACAAATAAAAAAAACACTATAATAACTATACTGACTACGACACTAACTAACTACTAATGACCTTTTGCAAGAACCGATAATCCCCGGCAACGGCGCCAAATTTTGATCGCAGCCGTACCCGATCAAAATAAAAGGGGTTTATTCTGTAGTACTAGGAAGGTGATCCTAGGTCGTTTCCCAGCGAATATCGGTCTAGGCAAAGTATCAAACACGTAGTGTGCAGTAAAATGGGGGGGTTTTTGTTTTTAACAAATGTGAAGAACAAAACATAAACAGAATATAAAAACTAAGAAAATCAGAAACAAAAGCGGGCAAACCCCTTTGGCTACGTACACTACTCAATTCGAGCTCACTAAAGATCAATTCCTTTCCTCTCCTCTCCTCTGTCCAACTCGTGACAACCAAATGCTAAGCGAAAATCTACTTGTCACTCCAAACCTTAACTTCTAATTAAGCATCAGAAACCAAAATTGGAGCTTTTACGAGTTAATACAAATTAAGCATTTATATTCATGTATTATCTCTACGAAATGGAATTAAGCAAACCACTACACATTGATAAACATGAAAACATAGAAGAGAAAACGAAATTACATTAATAACAAGAGCTCAAGAGTAGATAATACAATACCAAAGGGATTAACCCTTGAAGTCTAGCCTTCCATGGCCATAAATGAAGAAAAACGAGTAGAAATGGGGAAGAACAAAACCCTAGCAGCCACCACCACTTGGGAGAGCTAAGAGAGAAGTTCTAACCTAGAGAGAGAGTGAGAAATCTGAAAATGGAAGTGTATCCTAACCCTTACACGAAAATGGGCCTAAAACATGGGCCAAAATCCTAAGAGACACTATTCTGAAAATTACAACTAAAAAGGGACCTAAGTGCAAATTACAATCTTCACTTCAATACTTCAATCTTCATTTCCAAAAATGCCCATAGTGTCCTTGTGCCACATATGACCTGAAAATAGAAATAGAATTAATTAGGCTAAATAATCCCAAATTAAACAATATTCGGAATATTAGTCCAATAAACTCTAAATCCCAAAATCAAGCTAAACAATGTCAAATGGACAACAAGTATCAATAATAGGAGTAAAATAATGCAAGGAATAATGGGAAATAAAATGCTCGTCACCTGGCTAACACATCAGCAGCCCATGAATATTCTGGGTTCTGGCTAACTCATCAGCAACCCAGTAAATCGAGGTCCTGGCTAACTCATCAGCAACCTCTTTATTGGGTTCCGGCTAACTCAGCGGCAATCCATATCATATATCGCATGCTGGCTGGGTTTATATATATATATATATATATTTCAATATCTCATTATTCAATTTTTTTGTGTATTAATTTCTCTGCAGCATTATTGCTTAAAATTTTCAACATTAGCATTATACCAAAATGACAGTTCATTATTTTATTTCTTTATTTCAGCGTGATTTTCCCCATCCATTTACTTTATTCAAACAGAAAATTCCCAATAATATGGCACATAGTTCTACAAGTAAATTCCCAGGTAAGTGGAGGAGTCACAACTGGTCTCACTTAATACCCACTTGCCTTAGAGCTCTTATTGCCCTTGGTGACAGAATTCACTTGTTACTAGGTGCACATTTATTTAGGATTTTCCATAAGAATATTTCAAATTTTGGGCAACATTCCGGCTTATAAATATTTATTTTTCCATATTTTTAATTATTTAATCCGGTAGAGTAACGGCTTATATTTTTGCATTTTTCATATAGGCAGTTGAGCAAAATGACAGCTTAAATTTTAAATGTATAAAATTTTGGCAAAATAATAGCTTATAAACTAATATTTATTGATTGTTTTGGTAAAAATTCGGCAGAGTAACAACTTATAAATTAATAATTTCAAATAAAAAGTTGGGTAGAATAACAGCTTAAATTTTAATATTTTCAATAAAAAGTTGGGCAAAATGTCGGCTTGTATTTTAATATTTATCATATTTTTAGCGTAAAAATTTGGACAGAATAACGGCTTATAAATTAACAATTTCCAATTTTAAAAACGGGCAGAATAACAACATAATAACAATAAATAGAAAAAGAATAATTTAAACTATACTGTTAAGCCTTCCCTATGCATGTAATAGAAACTAAACCTAAGTTAAGGCATTACTCCTCTCTTACCTGCTAACAAATAACTCTGGCAGGATCCCAACTAGTCTTCGAACTTTGCTCGTAATGCCTTAAGATTTTATTTTTATATTAAGATTTAAAAGTAGTATTTTAGGGTTGAAAATTTGGGCAGAGTTTTGACTGGATTTTTGATCGAAGGGGACCGGGAAGAGAGAATTAAGAAATGAAACGTGTGTGTTTGCTTGTGCTTAACGTGTATGTGTTGGTGAGTACATGAGTACTCCACCCTTATTTATAGATGTGGGGTGAAGCTTTGGGGAGGGTCTGGAACCTCCCCCTAAGTCGGTGCAAATTTTTTTTTTTACTTGGGCCTTTGGCCCATTATCTATTTTTTTATTTATTTATTTATTTATTTATTTATTTTGGGCTTTAGGCCTAATTTAACTAAAAATTTGGAATTAACACTTTTGATAATTCCTAACCCTTTTTAACATCTATTTACTCATCTTAGGCTTCTAACGGATCCTTTAACGTATTAATTAGGTTTCTAATTTAATCTTTCTAACACTTTAAAAAAAAAATTTAGGATGTTACAATTCTCCCCTACTTAAAAGAATTTCGTCCCCGAAATTCAAGTACCTTCAAAAAGATGGGGATGAGACTTCTTCATTTTACTTTCCAGTTCCCAAGTAGCTTCTTCTATGTTGTCTCTCCTCCATATTACCTTCACAAGAGGAATTTCTTTGTCTCGGAGCTCTTTGATCCTTCGATCTCCTATTCTAACGGGTTGTACCTCGAAGGCAAGATTTTCTCGTAGTGGTACATTATCAACCGCTATTACGTGTGACGGATCGTGGATGTATTTCCGCAACTGCGACACGTGAAATACATCATGAAGATTGGATAAGTGAGGAGGTAAGGCAATTTGATAGGCTACTGGTGTAACATCCCCGATTTTTCCCCAATTGCTAGGTTCCGTAATTAATAGAATTTTGATAAGAGTAGTGTTGTTTCCAAGCCTTGAGTATGTCTAGAATGTGTTTAGAATGTAGGTATTTGTAAGAGTAGGTTTGATGAAGTAGGATTAGTTTAGAAGTGGGTTTTGGAAGAGTTAATGATGACCAAAAGAACATAGGGTCTTAGGAAATTAGGATTTATATATCCATAGCACCAAACCCAAATTTCACCGTTGGATGTTAAGACGAGAGTATTAGGAATCTTGCCGCAAAATTTGAGCAAGATCCGACGGTTAACGAAGAAGTATGACAATTTGAAGTGCATAAGAAATAGTGGATTGAACCAGTTAATCGATTAAGCCTTGAGTTAATCGATTAAGACCTGAATGATGCACACGACTTAATCGATTAAGCATGAGGTTAATCGATTAAGGCCTGAATGTTGGTTTTGGCCAAAATTACACTGGTTAATGGATTAACCACCCAGTTATTCGATTAACCACTGCTGAATCAGCTTAATAAACACGTTTTTGGGTCATTTTTCATAGGATTTTCTCTCTCTTCCCCACGAATTTCTCCTCCTTCTCTCCTAGGGTTTTATGATTTTCCCCAAATCCACACCAAATCAAATGAAATCATCAGCACCCATCACCTCCCCATCTCTTCCCAATCAATTTTGTAACACCCCGATTCGGCAACTTGAAAACCAAAGTTACTTAAATTAAATATAGTGAAAATTAGGGCCATTTTTTTTAAGCATATAAAACATAAACATGAGAACATTTAGATTTTAAAAACATAGTTACATTTAAAAACTTATGTTCTCACATTGTGTAAAACCTTTCAAGTTCCAAACCGAGATGTCACAAGACACCGCACCTTGAAACTCGTTTTCAAAACATCATTTAAAATATAGCCCATTTACTGGTTTCAAAACATCCATGCTTAATAAAACTTTAGCTGGGGTACAGTATGATAGAGCTAGGCAACTAAGAACTTACAATGGAAATACAGTGCTTCGAGGAATTACCTAGCTTCTAGTTATACGCACCAAAACTCTCTCTCTATCTTCGAATCTTGGTAGCCCAAGTTCTCGGTCCACAAGTAGAGTTGTCGTCATCAGCCATCTCATGAGTCTCTTCCAGAGAGTCGTCTTGTACTTGCTTCTCCTCCTTCCCTCGATCTAAAAACCTCTCCACATACCATCTTCCGGGACAAACTTTTATGCTCCTCCTTGTAGGAGAACAGGTGGATCGCTACACGGTACGCCATCTATCAGTTGCAATATCAGCAATTGCCGATACGACAACATGGTAGGAGAGAGTCAGTGTTCCGAACACTAACGGGTTGACCATGCGGTCTCAGGGTAGACTCAATATAAAGGTAGATAGATAATACAACGGAACAATATAAATAAAACAGCATAACATAAATATCACATCATCATCAAAAGATATATGTATAACATGTTACACACATATCATATATGAATCACATATAACAAAGCATATCATAATATACCAAACACATCAATATCATCACTCATAGCCAAATCATTCATTACGCTTACATCACAAACTCTCTTAAGCTTTCAGAAATGCTTTTCTTCTTGAACCTTTCATTACATGATGCTCACAAATCTTTTCCATTCTTTCTTTGATCGTTACCTCAAGATTTATTATGCCACAAATCATTTGTCGTGCTTTTCTTATAATTCTTACTCAACACTCGATATCTTTATTGTACTTTTCTTTGATTTCTCATAGTCTTTTAAGTTTTATCGTTCCGGTTTGCTCAATGATGGGGGAACGTCATCATTGAGGAAGTCACACACGTCTACATCTCCTCGATCATCCACCCAACCTAGTCGGAATCAAACAGGAGTACAAGACCTTTACCACGCGGGCACGACAACTGTCTCACGATCAATTGGCCCCAGGCCAGGAGGACTACAGCCTCAAATCAATTCAATTCATTCATATCATTTCATTCATATCATATAATCAAGGCACACTGTCTCAAACTCACAGTGGCAATCACAAATGCCCCGTTCCAGTCCCTCTCACTGTTCCTGAAATGCCATAGGGGTGACAACACTATTCCGGTTCTGGGTGAAGAACTTACCACGGCATTGGGACCCAGTCCCCACCACGTCTGGCTACCACATATGGAACTCGTTCCGCTCAGAATAGTACTCAAAGCATCATGGAATTTTACCGCCCTAGCTTACTTTATTGCATTCACAACCCGAATATCCCTGATATCCGGGATACCTTCCTCTCCACTACTTCGATACGACACTCATGCCTCACCACGTTCGTTAATGTCTTTTAAAGTCTTTTAAGGTTTAAGCGTTTTAATTTGCGGCTGAATCCTAACGGTCGGTCCATCCTTGGTGCATCCCTTCAATGAAACCCGACCACTAATCGCAATCCGTTCCCCAAAAATCTCAACGGCATCTTGCCTCAAATCTCTTTCATCTCATTATCATCATTCTCATAAACTCATGCTCAGCATCTTTCTCAGCATCATTGATCAGCAGCATCATCATCATCTTGCTCCTCGGTTGTTACTCCGCAACATCATCAGCATCACTCTCCTTAGTTGCTCCTCAGCAGCACCGTCAACAGCATCATCATCACCACGCTTCCGCTCGCCTTATCGGGTATTTCTTGTTGCCATCTCGAACATCATCTTTTCATCTCAATTCAACTATTAATTCTCTTTTATTCTTTATCTATCTCTTTCACAGTTTCACTCACATCGCGTTTTATCTCTTTCTCAATCATTTCTTATAATTCTTAACAGCACTTTCTTTCTTCTTAATTTATTACTTTCACAGCTTCATTATTATCGTTCCACTATTCAAACGCAAGCAAACATTTTCTAAACAGAATAAAGTATGCACAACAGATAAACATTTAGCATGTAAACAAAACAGGTAAACATCTAACACACATATCTATGTTGCCTAATTCTCGGTACTTTCACAATCCATCCATTCGGATTGCTAGCAACCACGTTACGGGATCACAACACTCTCACTCACCTGATGACGAAACTTTCGGAAGTTTCCCATGATTTCCAGTTGCTATCCTTGCCACGTTTCCTTCGCGTCCTTCACCCGAACTAGAACATTTTCCCCCGTGCGTTAGAAACGATTTACGTGAATTCTTAATTTCGTTTTAAAAACACTTTGAAACAATTCTCTTTTTCGAAAACACATTTCCCATATCCAAAAAGGTTTTAAATCTAAATCAATTCTTTAATAAAAAGGTTTTTAGAAAAACTTTGAAAACAATCTTCTTATTAAAACAAAATTCATTCCTCTTAACTTAAAACACTCTGGTTATAAAATCATTTTCAGAATCATTAAACAAAATTCAAAGCTCCAGAAAACAAAATTTTAAAACCATATCAAATGGATTCATTTAATTTCCAAACTTCACAGTATTATCAGATACGAATCAAAGAAGGTCACATAAAAATCTCAAATTAATTTAAATTGTTTAAATCATACTTTTTAAATAAAACATTTTCAGTTCCAAATAAATTTCACAATCACAATTCAGGACAATTTCAATTTAACACATTCAATTAGTACAAAAGACAATCACATAAAGATTTCAAGGCATTCAAAGCATTCACAATCACACATAATGCAAGTCACATTTTTTTTAATCATTCGAAACCATTAATTAATTCAATTATTCTTAAGAAAGTAATTTAAACTTAATCTTTTAATTAACTTAACAAAACCGAATCACACATGGTTATTATTTTCTAATGACAAATCAATTTCAAAAACTTAAAATCAGTGAATCAACATTACAGAGAAATTCTTTTCACACAATCAAATAAACCTATTCATTTTTATTTCTAAAACCAAAAAGATAAAAGAAATCATCATCACTTTCACATAGCATTATGCATCTAGAAACATAGCCATTTTCATAAGTTGTTTCATGAAGATAATTCTCCAACTACATGCACATGCATAGACCGAGTTATACATGTATAATATTGCAAGGATTTAATGCACAAATAAAAACATAGAATCATGAAATCATTTTATTTATTCTAGAACCAAAAACGTGAGCATACAGAAAGGGAAAATCAACAATTTTAATTCATTTTCGAAACAAAATCAAAACAACAATTTAAATCATAAACTTCTTCAAAGATTCTCATAAATTTCCTTTTTAAATTCAATTATTTCATGCATATACTTTTAAAGCTCTTATATTTACTTGGTCTTATCATGCATGTACCCTAAATGAGGAAAAACAAGCCTAGTTTCCTACTTCTCCCTAGAATGGCCGAATGTCAACATGCAAAAAGGCAAGGTTTTCATTCATTTTTCAACACTCAAAAATCACAAAAATCAAATCAAATCATGTATGTTTTTAAGACTAATTTTTTTCAAAGCAACACACACAAAGTCACAAAATCACATAAAGACATATAAGTTCTCAAAGCAAACTTTTCAAAGCATTACACCACACAACTTTCACATCAACATGCAAGAATATTATCAAAACAAGATTTTTCATATGTATTTCTAACATAAAATAAACTCAAGTTCATCATTTAGTTTTTTATAAAAATCAAGATGACACTTTAAACCTTTAAAAATGACATGCATGCTCTAGAAATCATTAGATCTATTCCTAAGACAAACATGCATCCACTTTTTACAACATAAAAACATCGATTTCATTTTTAATCACACATGGCCGAATGGCCTCTTCAAAAAAATATAACATGTACAAAAATAATCACTTAATCAAAACATGTTTATTCTTGAAAATCATTTAAAAACTTATCACTTTAATTTTCTTTAAGAACCGAAACACATAATAAGGAAAAACATAATCTTTTCTCTTTGAAAAATAACATGCAAATCAAGGATCTAAACATTTTTCATTCATCAAATAGTCATGAAAACACATCATAGATCAAGATCTAACAAAAGATTTAACATGCAATTCAAGGATTTTCACTTTATAAATAAACAAACTTAGATCATGGATTTATTCATCAAATTATCACATAAACACATATAAATCAGGGTTTAGAGAAAGAAACATAGACATGCAAAGAGATTTATTCCAAGCTTTCACAAAATCTTAGTTTTTTCTTTAGATCTTTAAAGTTTTAGTTAAGAAAACATTAGATCTTTAAGAAAAGCTCAACCGACACATCAAGCATAAAGCTTTAACATATTACAAATTATTTTAAGTCCTTAAAGTCCAAGATCAAAGAATAGCAACACATAAAATCATCTTTGAAGCCATAAAATAAGACATGCAAGAAGAAAGAATATAGATCTACAAAATCAAAAGAAAAATCTAAACTATTACAAGTCTTCCTCTTGATCTTCAAGTCCTACCATGAAAAGGGTTGGTTCTCTAGCTCTCAACACTCTTGATCTACAAAGGTAAGGCTTGGTTAAGCTTGGATCCTCCTTCTTCCTCTTTCTCTAACCTCACGGCCACCTCCTCTTTCTTCTCTCTCTCTTTTTCTTTTCTTTTCTTTCCCTAAGAGTTTAATGGGCTCTTAGGTGTGTGTTTGGAGTAGAAGTGTAGAAATGAAATGGAATGGGAGAAAATTAACTAAGGCCACACTAATTTATAGGCAACTCACGAATTCCCTCTTTGCCCTTAGGTTTAGGTTTAGTCATACACAAATGGGAGGGGCGGTTTTGGGCTTACAAAAATATGCATGGGTGGAGGTTATCAAATGCAATGGGACAAGGTAGCATAGACTAGAGTTTTAGGGGTCACTTTAGGGCTAAGTATTAGTTAGCTAATAGTTAGGGTTTGGTTACTATTCTAACTTAGTTTGGTCTTGGTTCTAACTAAGTTTCCTCATGGTTATGGCTTTAACTTACTCACTAAGCTTCTTGAAAATTATACTCCTAACTTATACATACACATACACATACACATACAACCGTATCATACACACACATATACATACATTTTACATTTTTATTTTCTTATCACATTTACTCATTATTACCTATTCACACAATAAGGTAATTAATTCAAAAAATCACATTCATACAATCATTTTCACACATCATACATCAAGCACACTTTAAATCAAACACATCTCACATAAAAATTTCAAGCCAAATCAATAAATTCATTTTCTTCAAAACACAATTTCCAAAATTGGTATTTTATAACTCTGAAAATAAATTTTTATAAATCAACCCAGAAAATTCCGAAATTTGCATTTTCAAAATCTACTTTTCAAGACGATCGTTTTGATATAAAAATCATAAAAATCCGAGTTACGGTTTAAAAGTTACGAATTTTCAAAGATAACACTTCAAAAACTTCATTTTAAATAAAAATCACTTTTTAATAAAATCACCATTAATTTCTTATAAATCAAATCAACAAAATCATTCTCTTCTCATTTATAAAAACATTTTGTTTATAAAAATCTTTGAAAATCAACACTTTATTTCTTTCTCAAGTAAAATATTTTTCTGTTAATCTCTTATAAAATAGAATCTCAGAGTTAGTTCTGTCGGAAATCGTTTACGCACGTATGGGAAAAATGCGGGGTGTTACATTCTCCTCAACTTGAAGATTTCTCGTCCTCGAGAAATACCGTGTAGATTCGATCTGATCTGTGGACGCGTAACTTCCTTGATGAAATTCTTTTCCTTTTAATTGCAGCTATCGTCGCATCTTCGAACATGTACCATCTATTCATCGTTCTCAAGAGTAATTCAAGCGGACTACTTGCAAAAGTAATCTCTCAAAGGACTTTCAATATCAATAGGGTGGGGTAAAAACAACACGGTTTCATTGGCAACAAAGGACTGAGGGGGTCAAAGGCATCAAAACAGTGTCCAAGAACGAAAGGGTTATGCTCATTTGGGGTCAAGACACTACCACACTTCAAAGTTGAATTCTTATCATCAGTTCAAGCCTAGACGAACTACACCTCAAAAAAACTCACAATTCCAACTACTCCCCAACTTAAATGACTCATATCTCTCTAAACCTCATTTATCACCACAGACTTAACCTCTAAATACTCCTATCCTTCACCACCTTTTGATCAATTCTTACAAAATTTCTCATCACTTAACTTCATTCTATCCTCTGGTTACCTCATATCTTGCTAAACAAATACTCTTATAGTCGCTATTACATCTTCCCTTTACTCTATCAACCACTAATCCTCAAGAAACATGCACTATCTCACTTCCTACCTCAAACACTTAATCATATATCTTAGACACTCTAAACCTTTTTCCACTTTCCACAGTTTTCCTCATATTTTAAACCATCAAAATTCCTCAATCCAGAGACCTATTATCCATTACCACATCAAATCCTAGCATTTTACCTATCCTTGGGTCAATACTTAAAGATTCTAACCACAAATTCCACCATCTTACCAATTCGACTTTACCACATCATCACTTATTCACCTCTATCTAACCATTTTCCAACTCAAATAAAGACACTTAGGACTCTAATTCCTAAACATCACCTTGATTTCTTCCTCATCTTAACACCATCTAAACCATTATTTTGACCAATTCGGAATCATAACTCACCATTCATCTAAGACTCAAAAAGATACTCCTATCTTCTCCAAGTACTCACACTTCTCTTAATCCATACTTACTAATCCTTATTCTCCTTAATACTTGCAACTTTGCCTATCAACACTTCTCGGCTAACTCTCTAATCTAGAACTATCTACTTGACCGACATAAGGTGTCAGGGTCCAAAATTCTCACCAAGGCTTTAGGAAAAGATAAATGTCTGGTTCAAGATCGAAAGAAGAAGCTTCGGGTTCATCAACAATCAAGGCTTTGTCAAAAACAAGGTCTAAGATTTTCAGGAAAGGCTTTCTCAAGCGTTATGCCAAAGCAATTTGACCACGCATAGGGTTCACATAAGAATAACTTCAACAAGAAAAGAAAGGTTCTAGTCACAAGACAAGGTCATACATCAAAAGCTTGAGGGTCATCACAAACAAAAGGGGTTCACGTAAAAGATAGGTTCAAAAGAAGATTCGAATCGCACGTCGACATCCCATGACGATACTGATCTCTGCTCCTCGTTCTACTGTAGACGAAAACTGACGCTCTTCTGGAAAACGTCAGCATACTCCTAGCACTTCTATCATCATCTATCGCTATCTTAATACTAACGCGCACACAGAGACACTCAGCAGAGTATGCAAGTCCATGTATAAGGTTACTTAGATCAACCATTGCTCTGATACCATAACTGTAACACCCCGATTCGGCAACTTGAAAACCAAAGTTACTTAAATTAAATATAGTGAAAATTAGGGCCATTTTTTTTAAGCATATAAAACATAAACATGAGAACATTTAGATTTTCAAAACATAGTTACATTTAAAAACATATGTTCTCACATTGCCTAAAACCTTTCAAGTTCCAAACCGAGATGTCACAAGACACCGCACCTTGAAACTCGTTTTCAAAACATCATTTAAAATATAGCCCATTTACTTGTTTCAAAACATCCATGCTTAATAAAACTTTAGCCGGGGTACAGTATGATAGAACTAGGCAACTAAGAACTTACAATGGAAATACAGTGCTCCGGGGAATTACCTAGCTTCTAGTTATACGCACCAAAACTCTCTCTCTATCTTCGAATCTTGGCAGCCCAAGTTCTCGGTCCACAAGTAGAGTTGTCGTCATCAGCCATCTCAGGAGTCTCTTCCAGAGAGTCGTCTTGTACTTGCTTCTCCTCCTTCCCTCGATCTAAAAACCTCTCCACATACCATCTTCCGGGACAAACTTTTATGCTCCTCCTTGTAGGAGAACAGGTGGATCGCTACACGGTACGCCATCTATCAGTTGCAATATCAGCAATTGCCGATACGACAACATGGTAGGAGAGAGTCAGTGTTCTGAACACTAACGGGTTGACCATGCGGTCTCAGGGTAGACTCAATATAAAGGTAGATAGATAATACAACGGAACAATATAAATAAAACAGCATAACTTAAATATCACATCATCATCAAAAGATATATGTATAACATGTTACACACATAGCATATATGAATCACATATAACAAAGCATATCATAATATACCAAACACATCAATATCATCACTCATAGCCAAATCATTCATTACGCTTACATCACAAACTCTCTTAAGCTTTCAGAAATGCTTTTCTTCTTGAACCTTTCATTACATGATGCTCACAAATCTTTTCCATTCTTTCTTCGATCGTTACCTCAAGATTTATTATGCCACGAATCATTTCTCGTGCTTGTCTTATAATTCTTACTCAAGACTCGATATCTTTATTGTACTTTTCTTTGATTTCTCATAGTCTTTTAAGTTTTATCGTTCCGGTTCGCTCAATGATGGGGGAACGTCATCATTGAGGAAGTCACACACGTCTACATCTCCTCGGTCATCCACCCAACCTAGTCGGAAGCAAACAGGAGTATAGGACCTTTACCACGCAGGCACGACAGCTGTCTCACAATCAATTGGCCCCAGGCCAGGAGGACTACAACCTCAAATCAAATCAATTCATTCATATCATTTCATTCATATCATATAATCAAGGCACACTGTCTCAAACTCACAGTGGCAATCACAAATGCCCCGTTCCAGTCCCTCTCACTGTTCCTGAAATGTCATAGGGGTGACAGCACTTTTCCGGTTCTGGGTGCAGAACTTACCACGGCATTGGGACTCAGTCCCCACCACGTCTGGTGTAACACCCCGATTTTGGCAACTTGAAAATACTTATCTCTTTAACAAAATATAGTAAAAATTTGGAAATTTTTTTTTTAAATGGTGACATGGACATGAGAACCATTAAGTTCAAAATCATTTCATTAACTTAATTGAAATAAAATAATATTCTCATGTCACACATCACAAGTCAAGTTCCAAACCGATATGTTACTTAACATCACACTTTGTAACTTAGCTTCATAAATCTCTTTTGAGAAAAATAATTTCATTCCTTGTTTCATAAAAACCTTGTTACTTAAAAACCATACTCAATAAAATACCATGTGGGGTTCAGAATGATACGACAATGTAACCAAGTAGTTGCAAGGGATACAGTGCTCGAAGGGATTACCTACTGCGAGTCTTGACCTCTAATCTTTCTCGCTGAAGTCCACAGCCGAAATCGCATCGAGACGAGGGCACGAACTATACTACAGAGTCGACCATCTACCCGTTGCAATATCGGAGTAACCCGACACGACAACATGGTAGGAGAGATGGTCAGTAATCCAGAAGTACATCCATGACCAGACAGAATACTGACGACTTCTTATAAAAGAATACTCAGAATAAAATAGAGGAACCATGCATTATCAACTACTCATGCTATGCATATGACAAATATATTCACATAAGCATATAGGGAACACTTATAAACAAAACACATCATGACTAATCCAATATCTCAAAATCATAACTCATTCTCAACGTACATCGCCACACTTGGCATCACAAGCCCTTCAACCATTTCAGTCTTATTATCATTATTCTCAATCTTTCAATAATCATATATGCTTTCTTTCTTTCTTTGAACCTTCCTCAATAAATTCTTTATAATTTCTTTCTTGTATTCTTTCATTATTCTTAAGTCTTATCAAGCGATTAGCATCAATGATGAGGGGGACACATCATTGAGCTCACACACGTCTACATCTCCTCGGTCATCCACCCAACCTAGTCGGAAGCAAATAGGAGTACAGGACCTTTACCACGCGGGCACGACAGCTGTCACACAACACAAATGGTCCCAGACCAAGAGGCCTTACCTCAAATCATAATCATAATCATAATAATAACAATGCACGCCCTCGGAGGCAAACACAAATGCCCCGTTCTAGTCCCTCTCACTATTCTAGACATGCATCGAGGGGGCGACAGTATAATTTCTAGTTCGTGATGCGGAACTTACCACGGTATTAGACCCAGTCCCCACCAAGTTAGTGCCCCACATGTGGGATTCGTTCCGCCTAGAAATATACTCTAGGCTTCTTGACGTTTCACCGTCCTTGCCCTCCCCTCCTGCAATCTCCACCTGAGTATCCGCAGATACCCATAGTATCTTCCTCTCCACTACTTCGATACGACACTCATACCTCACCGCGTATATAAATGTCTTTTTAATTCTTTTAGAGTTTTACGTTTTAATTATCGGCTTAATCCTAACAGTCGGCTCGTCCTTGGTGCATCCCTTCAACGAAGCCCGACCACTAATCGCAATCTTTTCCCCCTAAATCTCAGTGGCCTCATGCCTCAATCATCATGATACACTCTTTCACATCTCGTCTCATCAACTTTCACAAAGCTCATTCTCAGCACATTTCTCATCAACATCATCAACATCTTTTCCTCGTCTTTCTCAAAATATCTTTTCGCAACACTTTTTCGAAAACAGGATTTCACAAAACTTTTTCAAAAATAATGTTTCCAAAAACTTCCACAATCTATTTTCACAAAGCTTTTCAAAAATCTCTTTTCAAAAACCTTTTTCAAAAATCACATTTTTGGGTGAGTGTTAATGGAGGAGCAAGCTCAACTCAACACTAAGCTTCTTCCCAAAAACGTGGACGAGGAATCACATCACCATTCAACCACATCTTACTTTCACAACCACTTTCTCTTTCAAATCTCAACTCTACACATCTTTTGCAACTCATTCATCTCACGACTTATTTCTTTCACGATTTTATTCGCGTTACGTTTTATTTCTTTCTCAATCGTATCTCTTTAATTTCTTACCAAATCTCAAATATCACTCTTTCTCATAATTCGCAGTATCACTTATAACAACATTCAACTTTTCAGACAGAACAGGATATGCTCACAGTGAATTTCAATACATAACCAAAATTATTCATGCAACGTATTTAACAAAACAGATGAACATCTAGAACATATAGATCACATATAATTATGCAGTTCATGACCTATGACAAATACTCAATTAGACTTAACGAACTCAGTTTAGAACCGAGTCTACGCGTCACGATGACCTAGGCCTACTGCATCTCTCACCTCAATTCCAGCATCTGAAATCGTTGTGAGTCCTTCCCAATCAGTCGGTCGTTCCGTTTCATGGCTTATACGTACCTCGTACTAAATAGACGATACTACGTTACAAACTTATTTTAAATAATCGTCCTACTTAGATCAAAACGCGTTTTCGAAAACTCTTTTTATTTCTCGTCGGAAAATCGTAAATCGTTAAAACTTTTTCAAATCAAATTCGGCTTTTGAAAATACTTTAAACATCTCAAAATATTTTTAAAACAATTGACAAAACACTTTAAGATCATTAGTTTTGGTTTCTGGTCCGTTTCGGACAGCCACCAACCAAAACTCAAAAACACCGAAAAACTTGACTTTAGTTCATATATTACTTTGTTCTAAAATAAACACTTAAACGATTTATTTTTAAAACTTAACATTGTGAAATGAATTAAGGGCAGAAACCATTGAGTCCAAGGTTATTCAATTACATCAAGGTTAAACTATTTCAAACCAATTAATTTTTAAAACCAATCACAAACTCAAACACAACACTTTGGTTAGTTAAATAATTCATTCATGCATATCCTAAACATATTATCAAACAATCACACATTCAATCATTTTAAGACATCATGATCATCATACAAGGCAGCCAAGGTCATAATATCAAGCATAAAATTCCCATTTATCAAAAATATTCAAATAGAATCCTAATGTGCGATTACACATAAAACACAAAAGATAAAATTCAAAGCAATATCAAATCAATTTATTTAATTCTCAAAATTTCCAGAACATACATATATATGATAAAGTTCATCATATAAAATTTTCAAGTCATTTAAACAATCCTAAGCTAGGTTTCAAATCAAATTTCACATGAAAAACAACATGGTACTGTTGCTGGTCAGAGGCAAATATGACATTATTAAAAATAGTTATTCAACTCCGAATTGCATAAAAATTGGTATGAGTCTTCCTTATACAGTCAAGACTATCTCATAAAATTTTCAGATTATTTGGAGTTGTGAAAGTCACATTTTTATAATTAAATTTGTCACTAAGTCCAGAAAATCTGAACCAAGTGGTTCACTGTTTTACCTTTTGAAAAATTATCAAATCAATTCCAAATCTCTTAAAATTTTACAGAGAACATCTAGAGAGGTTCAGGAAGCTACCATGAAAATTTCAAGAAATTTCAAATAGCACAAGTTTGAAAATTATATTTCTCTTTAAACTGAAAAACTGATTTTCTTAAAATGGTTTTCATAAAGTTGGCTCACATAGAAATAGAAAATAAATTCCAAAAATCATCCAAAAATTCAGAGAAGCTTATTATAATATACTCAAGCCAGTGACAAAATTCCAGAATTATTGAACACACACTAATATAATTTATCAAGGTCAAAACACATACAAGTCACCATTTCAGCACACACATCATTCAACAACTTTGTTCATTCATTTTCTTTTATTAAAATAAAAGATACAATCATACATGCAATCAACACCAAAAATCAATCCATCAATTATTTTTCCTTTGAAAACCGAATTAATATATTATGAAAACGATTTATTTTAACTCGAATAAAACATGCATCAACATCCATAAATGAAATCAAGCCTTTTTCAACTAAAAATCAAGAATCAAATTTAAACTACCCTAGATCTTAACATGCACATACTTAGAATTTATAGATCTTAGAGGAAATCATACATGCATGTATCAAATATTTCAAGTAAAATTCTTTTCTAAAGTTCTAAGCCAAAACCGAAACATGCATAAGAAAAATAAATTCATTTTGTCAAAAGTTCCATGCTTTAGATTAATCTTTCTTAAAAATAATTTTCTTTATATGTTCACAAAACCAAATCAAACAAAAAATAAAATCATTAGCACAAAATTTCTTTTAAAAACCGAATGGACATCAAGCTCTTAAAAATAGTAGATTCTTTATTTTTAAATCAAGATCTTTACATGCAAGTAAGAAAAATTAAGATCCATTTCAGAAAATCACATGGATGCAAAGAAAAACATTAGATCTAGCTCAAAATCAACATGCATCAAGGAATCACTTTAAAAAAATTAATTTCTTTTCCAAAGATAAGCATAAAACCAAAGCACATCAAGGAAACGAGAATTATTTGCACAAAATCATTACAAAAACCGAATCAATCTTCAAACCTTTTGCATGTTCATTTTTGTTTTAAAACTTTAAATCTCCATTTATTTTTCTTTGAAAAACATAGATTAACTTTAGAAATTAACATGCATGAACAAGCTTTTCACAAATCAACATTTTAAAAATAAAAACCGAAAATAGAAATGATGGAGAAGGTAGAACAACAAGGATCAAGTTCTATACCCAAGGGGATGAATGAAAATGGGTTAAAATTCAAGGCTAGCTCTCTTCCTCTTCTTCTTGTTCCTCCCTCACGGTTCTCTCCTCTTCTCTCATGGTTCTCTCTTTTTCTCTCTATGTCTCAAGAGCTAATGTTGCTCTTTGAGACTTAAGTGTTGGTGTGTTGGTGTGAATGAAGGAAATGAAATGGAAGAAGAAATGAAGAATGAATGCAAGGAATGAAGGAAATAGGCTAAAGGGTGATGTAGTATTTCCCTTCTTTGGCCTTAAAATTTTCGGCCAAACATGCTTCCAAGGAGGGTATTTTTGGCACTCTAAAGCTTCCAACTACTTGGTCCCCAAGTCTTTTATTTTCTTTTTTTTGTTTTATTTTTTTTTCCTAGCTTAGTCAACATGCAATTGCACCAAAAGCACACACATACACCCATGCATACACACACATGTCCTACAACTTTTTATTTCTTAATTAAATTCATTAATTCACAAAATCAAACCATTAATTCTAAGATTACAATTATACATACACATACACACGTAGCACATACACACATAAATACACATATATACTCATACACATACATACATACATTCATCAATCAATCACACACACTTAATCACAAAATAATTAACTCAATCAAACACACACATATTAACACTTTTTCTTTTAAATAATAAACTGTACTTATTGGTTGCACTTATAGCCCTTATTTCATTTTCTAAAATCATACTTTAATGTATTAAAGATAATTCCAAAAGGAAAAATTTATTAAAAATCAAAAACTATTTTTCATGATTTATTTCTTTAAAATTCGTCCTTTTTCACACTGAAAAACAATTTTCTCAAACCAACCCAGAAAATTATGAAAGATATATTTTTAAAAACTACATTTCGATACGATCGTTTTGATATAAAGATCATAAAAATCGGAGTTACGGTTAAAAAGTTATGGATTTTCGAAGTTAATACATCTAAGAAAATCCATAAAGAAATTCATTTTTGCAAGAAATCACCAAAATAAAAATCATTTTTCATTTCTTAATTATAAAATCAACCCACATTAGATAAAAATCATTTTTACCTAACCTCATAAAAATATTTATTTATCAAAACTCCGTAAAATCAATGCTTTACTTCGAAATCGAATAAAATACTCATCGAAAACCTTTGTAAAACAATATCGCAAGACCTTTTCTTTAATAAAATTTTATTCGTCCTAATCGGAAAAACGCGGGATGTTACATCTGGCTACCACATATGGAATTCTTTCCGCTCAGAATAGTACTCAAAGCATCATGGCATTTTACCGCCCTAGCTTACCCTATTGCATTCACAACCCGAATATTCCTTATATCCGGGGTACCTTCCTCTTCACTACTTCGATACGACACTCATGCCTCACCATGTTCGTTAATGTCTTTTAAAGTCTTTTAAGCTTTTAGCGTTTTAATTAGCGGCTGAATCCTAACGGTCGGTCCATCCTTGGTGCATCCCTTCAATGAAACCCGACCACTAATCGCAATCCGTTCCCCAAAAATCTCAACGGCATCTTGCCTCAAATCTCTTTCATCTCATTATCATCATTCTCATAAACTCATGATCAGCATCTTTCTCAGCATCATTGATCAGCAGCATCATCATCATCTTGCTCCTCGGTTGTTACTCCGTAACATCATCAGCATCACTCTCCTTAGTTGCTCCTCAGCAGCACCGTCAACAACATCATCATCACCACGCTTCCGCTCGCCTTATCGGGTATTTCTTGTTTCCATCTCGAACATCATCTTTTCATCTCAATTCAACTATTAATTCTCTTTTATTCTTTATCTATCTCTTTCACAATTTCACTCGCATCGCGTTTTATCTCTTTCTCAATCATTTCTTATAATTCTTAACCGCACTTTCTTTCTTCTTAATTTATTACTTTCACAGCTTCATTATTATGGTTCCACTATTCAGACGCAAGCAAACATTTTCTAAACAGAATAAAGTATGCACAACAGATAAACATTTAGCATGTAAACAAAACAGGTAAACATCTAACACACATATCTATGTTGCCTAATTCTCGGTACTTTCACAATCCATCCATTCGGATTGCGAGCAACCACGTTACGGGATCACAACACTCTCACTCACCTGATGACGAAACTTTCGGAAGTTTCCCATGATTTCCAGTTGTAACATCCTAAACCTTATTTTAAATGAAATTATTATTAAAAACCTAGGAAAAATTTGAAATAATGACTTAACGAATTTTAGTGGATAGATGAGCGGTAATTATAAGTCCTAGGGGTTGTATAGAAGGCAATTTGGCTTCGGGCAAAGTCATATAATCGAAATCGGGAGTTAAATCGGCGTTTTCGATGTTAGAGATCGACCGAAAAGAGAAAATTAGAAATTTATTATGGGATGCTAAGAAAATAAATTCCACCGTTGGATATGAAGTTTATGAGGTGAAGTAGCTTGTCTAAAAATTTGGACTCGATCCGACGGTTAACGAAAAAGTTACGGCGAATCGAAGGTTGGAAACCCAGATTTTCACCCAGGCGCACCAGCCATGCGCCCAGGCGGGTGCACTGTTCATTGGTGCACCAGACAGTGGGAAATCCGCCCAGGCGAGGCACCATTTCGCCCAGGTGAGCCGCACCACGCACCAGCTGCACCATTTCTGCGTGTGGCACGCCAAAACTCCCTCCTGACCACACCAGGCGCGCACCAGCAGCATCAGTTGGTGCTCAGACCCGCCCAGGCGCGCCGGGCGTGCGCCCAGGCGCGCGCGCTCAGCAGCACCAGATCTGGTGCGTTGGATCAAAACTTGGGGGCCAAGTTGTGGCCTCTTGGCCACACGATTTCCTCCTCCTTGGCATGAAACAAATACACAACAACCACAAGAACACCACCAACACAACACACCTTCCTTCCTCCTCATCTCCATTCCTTTCTCCTTGGTTCCATGAACCAAATATCATCATCAAACACTTGATTTTGGGCATCTCAAACCCAAAACCAACAAAACCCCATCAAGCCTTGCACCATGGAAGTGGGTTGAAGCCTCATTCTCTTCCTCCTTCCTCCACACGATTTGCTCCTTCCTTCCTTCTTCTTGGATTTTTCAATTTTCATCATCACTTGGGGTAAGTTAGCTTCATACCATGAATTCATTTCCTTTCCTTTCCAACTTTCCTTAGCTCATAGAAATTGTGCTCTAAAACCTTAGGGTTCTTGCACTCATAAATATGTAGGGTTTTGTTTCATGCCTTCCAACCAAAACCAAGTCAAGGACAAGGAACTCACACACCAAGGATCAAGGAACTAGAACTTGAATTTATCATCATCCTCCATTAAGAAGGTAAGAGGGTTCGTATTACCTTAGCTTAGGAAGTAGATTCTCTTTAGTTATAGTGATGGCTAGGGGTAGAGAGGGAGTATAGCATAAAAACCTTAGGGTATTTGATAATGAAAATAAAGGAAATAATTAGTGGAGAATAGAAAGAGTAACTAGTGTAATGTGTGATAACAAATACATAAATGATGATGGATAGAAAAGGAATGATGGACTAAGTAGATATATAATTAGAGAGTGATGAGAATAACTAGTTGACGAATCATAAGAAAGTTATAAAGGAAATTAAGCGTGGATAATAGAGCGAAAATAATTAGAGACTCGTTGTAAGCTTGAAAAGATATGGAAATTGTGGAAGGAATGAAATATTATATTATTGGGATAACCAAAAGATAGGTAAAGAAAAGGGAAAGTGTTAGTGATAGACTTGTTTTAATTTGGGAGGATGAGGTGCAATGAATATGGAAAATATAGAGATAAGTGTGCTAAGTGAAAAGGATGTTTGTTGTAGATAATGACTTGAGTTGAATAATGGAATTGAAAGGAAATTAGATAATAAATGGATTAGTAATGAGTGTAATAATTGGACAATGGGAAATTATATTGTTAATATGAGAAAGGCCCGCCTATTTAGGCGTGGATATAGGAATGTGAAAAGGTGAGTTTAGGTATAATGACCCTCCCTAAGCGGAGTGCGAATGTATATAAATGGACCCTCCATAACGGATCTTGTATATATAAATGGACCCTCCATAACGGAGCGTGTATATATAAATGGACCCTCCATAACGGAGCGTGTATATAAATGGACCCTCCATAACGGAGCGTGTATATAAATGGACCGTCCATAACGGAGCGTGTATATATAAATGCACCCTCCATAACGGAGCATGTATATAAATGGACCCTCCATAACGGAGCGTGTATAGAATAGGACCCTCCACAATGGAGTGTGAATTATAGACCCCCCCGTAGGGAGTGTGACTTAGTATGTTAAGGACCCGCCAATATGGTGTGCGTAGATATAATTAGGACCCGCCAATATGGTGTGCGTAAATGTAATTAGGACCCGTCCTCGTGGTGAGCGAACAAATGATAATAGGACCCACCGAAAGGTTTGCGAAGAATAGAAAGGAATGGAAAAACTAGAAAGGGATAGGGAAAATATGTAACTGAAATCCTAAGGAAATGCTGAGTTGTATAAAAGGAAAGTGAGGTAGTATATGATTTGGATAGTATGGTGTAGGGTAGGTCCTTGGTTTATTACTATGCTTTTGTAGAAACTATATTTCTATGTTCTGTGTAATGCTACCCTTCTTGATATACTTTTACATGTGAAGAAGGAGCTTACACGAGTATGGCCGGGCAGGATTACACTCCACCTCGTGGAATGTTGCTTAGTCAGTTGAGTGACCCTTGTGGGTCAATAGTTTCAGTTTTGGAATTTGAAATGTATAATATTTTGGGAAAACAAACCCACTTTAGAATTGTAATCATTTTCTGAAAAGTGTAATTGAACTGAGTTGTATTTTGGCCCTGCTGGCCATTGTTGTTGAAAAGAAGTTTTATGCAGGTTAATCAGGAAATCAATATTTTGGGAATGTCCCTAAAACAAAGGAAACTCCGTCCGATTTTACGGAGATTTTTATAATAAGCAAATCTAATTAAGAGTTTTTATGATTACCTAATTGTGTTAAAAGAAAATTTTTAAATCCTCAATTAATTAAGAGTAAAAGTAACTAAGGTGTTACACCAGTTGCTATCCTTGCCACGTTTCCTTCGCGTCCTTCACCCGAACTAGAACATTTTCCCCCGTGCTTTAGAAACGATTTACGTGATTTCTTAATTTCGTTTTAAAAACACTTTGAAACAATTCTGTTTTTCGAAAACACATTGCCCATATCCAAAAAGGTTTTAAATCTAAATCAATTCTTTAATAAAAAGGTTTTCAGAAAAACTTTGAAAAATATCTCCTTATTAAAACAAAATTCATTCCTCTTAACTTAAAACACTCTGGTTATAAAATCATTTTCAGAATCATTAAACAAAATTCAAAGCTCCAGAAAACAAAATTTTAAAACCATATCAAATGGATTCATTTAATTTCCAAACTTCACAGCATTATCAGATACGAATCAAAGAAGGTCACATAAAAATCTCAAATTAATTTAAATTGTTTAAATCATACTTTTTAAATAAAACATTTTCAGTTCCAAATAAATTTCACAATCACAATTCAGGAAAATTTCAATTTATCACATTCAATTAGTACAAAAGACAGTCATATAAAGATTTCAAGGCATTCAAAGAATTCACAATCACACATAATGCAAGTCACATTTTTTTAATCATTCGAAACCATTAATTAATTCAATTATTCTTAAGAAAGTAATTTAAACTTAATCTTTTAATTAACTTAACAAAACCGAATCACACATGGTTATTATTTTCTAATCACAAATCAATTTCTAAAACTTAAAATCAGTGAATCAACATTACAGAGAAATTCTTTTCACACAATCAAATAAACCTATTCATTTTTATTTCTAAAACCAAAAAGATAAAAGAAATCATACATCACTTTCACATAGCATTTGTAACGCCCCAAAAACTAGTCCAATAAAAATACGAGTTAACAAAAACTTTTCCATAAAGAGTGTGAAAACCAAAAGTACTTTTCATAAGAGTAATATTTCCTTTACAAAATAGTCTGAGTGTAAAGCATATATAATACGAAGCCCCAAAAACCCTTTTTACACTCAGAGCATTGGTCTTCACAACTCGATCCTTCTGCAAAAGGATTCGGATGATGAGACATCATCCTGGCTGTTCCTTCTAGACACTTTCACTCCTACAGGAGTGGCTTCAGTCCTGTCCTTTGAAAGAACCTACCACACAGACATGGTAGTATGGGATTCAGTCACTTGTCATATCACCTAAGCAGATTATATGATTGGTCAAACACAATCATCACAGATATCATTTCAACATAATAAATGCATGCTCAAGTGTCTTATTAAAAAAATAAACTATAACCATTAATCTTTCATGTAATGCATGAACGTCTCTCAAATCATTTCTCCATAATCAACTCTTCCAGAAAGCAACACTCTGGGATAGGCAATCGTGCGCTCGATGTTTCCACAACCTGTATAGCGGCCACACCGTTCTATACTGGAACCCCATCGACCACGATCCTAAAATGATACAAGGGGATGATCCCTGAACCATTGTCCACCAATAGTTCTAGGTCCTTGTCATTTCTACGGTGGCGGCCACACCGTTCCAACCGTCTCATGTAGCGGCCACACCGTACTACATGGTTTCCAATCCCGCATGCACCTCACTCGTTTTACAATTCCCTGTACACCATGCATGAGATGCATAACAAATATATTAATCTTCACATTATACACATGGCGGCCACACCGTTCCATGCTTTCATATAGCGGCCACACCATACTATATGGAATCACACACATATGGCGGCCACACCGTTCCACATGTCTTCGTATAGCGGCCACACCGTTCTACACGGAATCCCATCACAATTACCACACATATGGCGGCCACACCGTTCCACATGTCTTCGTATAGCGGCCACACCGTTCTATACGGAATCCTTTAAGTATAATGACTTCTTGTAGGAGATAATCTCAATATATGGGAATCGGGGTGATTCCACTTATCCAACTTTAACTTATCCAACCCAGAGCAACAGCCCTAGCGCATTTGGATTGAATCCTCATAATCAGCAGACATCACCATGCTCGCATTATCATTAACACTCCCTTAAGTCATTATCCTCTATTATTCCAAAACATTAATTATCAAATAGACTTAATCGGGCTTTATCATCAAACCCTTGCTCAACATCATAGTCAAAGTATTATTCATTAATCATGAACAATCGTCATACTCAAGACATAATTCATTAGGCATATACAATCATCATATACCACTCTTAATATATTTATCATCTTCAAGAAGGCACTATCAAACCAATTAAAAAGATAATTCTTAATTAATTAGATGAATATGGTTTACCCCTTTTTGACTTGTTGACATCACGCTCAACTCATTTGGAAACTAAAATAGTAATTATGCAAAACCTTTAAGGATTGAAAGAAAATCAAATTAATTATTCTCTTGTCTCAGGGCCTAACCGGTTACAAAATCCACTAACCGGTTAGAGACAGCAGTACCTGAGAGCAAACCATTTATTCTCAAACTTAAATCACTTTCAATCGCAAGTTATTGTCTTTACAATCCTCATGCAGCATTTAGAACATGCTTCTAGTGTTATGACAAGGCTTGAGCACATCAAGGCTTACTTTGCAAGTTCTAAGTCCATAAACATAAACCTCAAAATCCTTCCATAAGTGATATTAGACACAAGTCATGCTTCGTTAAGTCTTTGTTTAACATCTTCCTCGGATTATGATCCAATAGCCTTATACATCTAGCAGACTCAAATAATAATCTAAACCTCTTAAGCAAAACATGAGTCTTCAATCATTATTTAAAACAAGGCTAGTGTCCCAAGATAATTCTTGTTCCTTTGAGTTAGATAAATAATAATTTATTCTCCTTAACTCAATTCTATTGTAATTTAGGAACAAGAATTATAATTAAGTTAAATCTCCCACCTATAATCATTCTTTCACCATGCATTGATGCAAACACAATATGTCTCATCGGTTGGTTCTCTTTAACATTATTCTCATAATGAATTCATAATCATGAAGTAATTGAATCATAACCACTCAAATATAGGAAACATGTTATAAAGCTATCCTGACTTTACATTATTAATTTGAGGCATTAGTCACAATACTCAAGGTATAAGCACTTATCATTAATCACTTTAAACTTGAGTATTTAATTATGTTTTAGGCTATAAAAGAGTAAGAAAAGCAATAGCATGAATTGATCCACAAACTAGTATTGAATTCAATGTTTTTATTAGAAACTAACCGGTTACAGAGAAATGCTAACCTGTTAGTCTGTATAAACCAGAATTTGAAAAATAACGTCTCTTTATGAAATTCTCAATGATTTCAAACCATAATTAATTGGGGGGCTTTCATTACCTTTCTGTAAGAATTATTATGAAATGAAGTTAATTAATTTAGTGGAAAAGACCCAATTAATTTAAGAAAATCAAAACATTTTATTTTTCAAAGCTGTCAGGTTGTAACTGGTTACAAAAACCAGCTAACAGGTTAGATTATGCAGCAGAATAACTAAAAGTGATGTGTTTCAATACCATTTTCTTTTCTACTCAAAACTAGCCCAAAACAGATTTACCTAGATTTATAATACCTCAAATTAAACATGATTCATCACTTATATCATATCAAATCACATCAAATCCCTTGCAATTCATAATCACATTCCAATTTGCATAATAACACATAAACCAACAACATAACCATCCAAATTCAGAAACACAGCAGCAATTGATGAAATATGGATCAAAATAGCTTGCATGTAGGGATTGTAACTTGCTCTATCCAGTGTTGGAGCTCATGGTGACCTCCAAGTCACAAACCTATTCAAAACTATGCCCTTTTTGAGTCTCAAGTTGACTCAACCTATGTTTTTGCATAACCTAATCTCATTCAATTATGTTTTAATTTCAGATTAACATAGTGACCAAGTGGTTCTCTTGGTCTCCAAACCAAGTAACCATGTCTTGATCCAATTGTCTGTGATTCAATCACGCAATCAACTTCACAATCAATAATCCTAGCAATATGAACGACTTCTCCCATACCTTGGACAAATTGGACAGCACTTGGACAAGCCCTAAAACACCCTAGAACAGCAGCTACAAGACAGCCACAGTAGCAGCCACCAAGGACAGCAATAAGAACAGAACAAACCACCTTCAAAAGCAAGCTCTCACACTCACAACTCACAAGATTGATGTGCAACAACTCAAGGCAAGTTGTATGCACGATTTGAGAAGAGATTTTGGCAGAGTTTTGGTATAGAAACGCAGAGAAAGAATGAATCAGAACTCAAACCCTAAACCCCTATTTATAGAGCAAGAACATGGTGGTGGAAGGAAGGGTGATTTATCACCAATGCCACTCATCCAATTTCAGCGATCAACAGCTGTCCTAAAACTTGTATTAGGGTTCCATGCTTCTTGGGGAAGATTAAAACGAAGAAGCTTCATGATTTCCAGCTCAAATCCACTTTAATTTCTGCAGATGCAGACGTTCTAACCGGTTACACGAGACCAATAACCGGTTAGATACTGATGAAAATCAACAATTTTAACATAATGCACAGTTTTACGGAAAAATTAATTTAAAAAGATTTACTACTCAAAACGAAATTTCCACCGTTGGATATTAAGATTAAATAGTTAGAAACCTTGTCTAAAATTTTGAGGACGATCCAACGGTTAAATAGTTAGAAACCCATTCATTACATGATATTTCACCAAAATATCATTTTCCTAAATGTTATTCTTATATCTTTCTTACCAAAACTATTTTAGTTATAAATTATGTTTCCCCCTTAATTTATTTTTCCAAAATAATTCCTTTAAAATAATTTTGAATAATAAAAATAATCATTTATTCTTTTCATAAAAATGAGGGATGTTACAGCATTATGCATCTAGAAACATAGCCATTTTCATAAGTTGTTTCATGAAGATAATTCTCCAACTACATGCACATGCATAGACCGAGTTATACATGTATAATATTGCAAGGATTCAATGTACAAATAAAAACATAGAATCATGAAATCATTTTCTTTATTCTAGAACCAAAACCGTGAGCATACAGAAAGGGAAAATCAACAATTTTAATTCATTTTCGAAAAAAAATCAAAACAACAATTTAAATCATAAACTACTTCAAAGATTTTCATAAATTTCCTTTATAAATTCAATTATTTCATGAATATACTTTTAAAGCTCTTATATTTAATTGGTCTTATCATGCATGTACCCTAAATGAGGAACAAGCCTAGTTTCCTACTTCTCCCTAGAATGGTCGAATGTCAATATGCAAAAAGGCAAGGTTTTCATTCATTTTTCAACACTCAAAAATCACAAAAATCAAATCAAACCATGTAAGTTTTTAAGACTCATTTTTTTCAAAGCAACAAACACAAATTCACAAAATCACATAAAGACATATAAGTTCTCAAAGCAAACTTTTCAAAGCATTACACCACACAACCTTCACATCAACATGCAAGAATATTATCAAAACAAGATTTTTCATATGTATTTCTAACATAAAATAAACTCAAGTTCATCATTTAGTTTTTTATAAAAATCAAGATGACACTTTAAACCTTTAAAAATGACATGCATGCTCTAGAAATCATTAGATCTATTCCTAAGACAAACATGCATCCACTTTTTACAACATAAAAACATGGATTTCATTTTTAATCACACATGGCCGAATGGCCTCTTCAAAAAAATATAACATGTACAAAAATAATCACTTAATCAAAACATGTTTATTCTTGAAAATCATTTAAAAACTTATCACTTTAATTTTCTTTAAGAACCGAAACACATAATAAGGAAAAACATAATCTTTTCTCTTTGAAAAATAACATGCAAATCAAGGATCTAAACATTTTTCATTCATCAAATAGTCATGAAAACACATCATAGATCAAGATCTAACAAAAGATTTAACATGCAAGTCAAGGATTTTCACTTTATAAATAAACAAACTTAGATCATGGATTTATTCATCAAATTATCACATAAACACATATAAATCAGGGTTTAGAGAAAGAAACATAGACATGCAAAGAGATTTATTTCAAGCTTTCACAAAATCTTAGTTTTTTCTTTAGATCTTTAAAGTTTTAGTTAAGAAAACATTAGATCTTTAAGAAAAGCTCAACCGACACATCAAGCATAAAGCTTCAACATATTACAAATTATTTTAAGTCCTTAAAGTCCAAGATCAAAGAATAGCAACACATAAAATCATCTTTGAAGCCATAAAATAAGACATGCAAGAAGAAAGAATATAGATCTACAAAATCAAAAGAAAAATCTAAACTATTACAAGTCTTCCTCTTGATCTTCAAGTCCTACCATGAAAAGGGTTGGTTCTCTAGCTCTCAACACTCTTGATCTACAATGGTAAGGCTTGGTTAAGCTTGGATCCTCCTTCTTCCTCCTTCTCTAACCTCACGGCCACCTCCTCTTTCTTCTCTCTCTCTCTCTCTTTTTCTTTTCTTTTCTTCCCCTAAGAGTTTAATGGGCTCTTAGGTGTGTGTTTGGAGTGGAAGTGTAGAAATGAAATGGAATGGGAGAAAATGAACTAAGGCCACACTAATTTATAGGCAACTCACGAATTCCCTCTTTGCCCTTAGGTATACGTTTAGTCATACACAAATGGGAGGGGCGGTTTTGGGCTTACAAAAATATGCATGGGTGGAGGTTATCAAATGCAATGGGACAAGGTAGCATAGGCTAGAGTTTTAGGGGTCACTTTAGGGCTAAGTATTAGTTAGCTAATAGTTAGGGTTTGGTTACTAATCTAATTTAGTTTGGTCTTGGTTCTAACTAAGTTTCCTCATGGTTATGGCTTTAACTTACTCACTAAGCTTCTTGAAAATTATACTCCTAACTTATACATACACATACACATACACATACAACCGTATCATACACACACATATACATACATTTTACATTTTTATTTTCTTATCACATTTACTCATTATTACCTATTCACACAATAAGGTAATTAATTCAAAAAATCACATTCATACAATCATTTTCACACATCATACATCAAGCACACTTTAAATCAAACACATCTCACATAAAAATTTCAAGCCAAATCAATAAATTCATTTTCTTCAAAACACAATTTCCAAAATTCGTATTTTATAACTCTGAAAATAAATTTTTATAAATCAACCCAGAAAATTCCAAAATTTAAATTTTCAAAATCTACGTTTCAAGACGATCGTTTTGATATAAAAATCATAAAAATCCGAGTTACGGTTTAAAAGTTACGAATTTTCAAAGATAACACTTCAAAAACTTCATTTTAAATAAAAATCACTTTTTAATAAAATCACCACTAATTTCTTATAAATCAAATCAACAAAATCATTCTCTTCTCATTTATAAAAACATTTTGTTTATAAAAATCTATGAAAATCAACACTTTATTTCTTTCTCAAGTAAAATATTTTTCTGTAAATCTCTTATAAAATAGAATCTCAGAGTTAGTTCTGTCGGAAATCCTTTAGGCACGTATGGGAAAAATGCGGGGTGTTACAAATTTCCCTCTCTTAAATCACATATAACTCTCTCTTTCTCATAATTCCCAATTGGAACCCTAAACCCCAACTTGAGCAATCTATGGATTAGAGGCCTATAATCATCAAGGGAGCTTGGGGATCACTAGGAATCAAGGATTGGAGTGCGAAGGAACTTGGATTTGGAGTTGGTGAGTGGGTTCCATGAGAATCCCATTGTCTCCTCTTCTCTTCAAGAGGTAAGGGGGAGTACTTTGGTTTTAATTAGGGAAGGGACTTAATAATAGTGATATGGTTATAATTAGATGTATTTTATAAGTGTATGTTTGATTTGTATGTTGATATTGTTATGTTTGAAAATAAAAGTGTGTATAATGAACTTAGGGTTTGTCTAGTAAATGACTATTAGATTGTTATAGGATTAAATGATAAAATGAATGATATAAATTATGAGTATTGTTATGGCATAATTGGTATGTTCAATAAGTGGACTATGAGTATATATGTTATGAACTTAGGATTTTGTTAGAAATAAATTGTTGTAATTGTTATGAAACAAAATGAATGAATGGCATGATTGTGACCCTTATTGCTGTTGAGTGTGATTGTCTCTCTATATATATATATTATGGCCGAAGCTTTAAGTTAGAAAACCCAACCAATTGGATATAAAGTATTAAAGGTTCGACTAAGGAAAGCCACATACAATGAATTAGAAACACGTGCATTATGGAGTAAGGTGGACCTTAGGTGTACGGGGAAAAAACACACGTCGTTTATCGATTGATGAGGGCAAGAGTGAATTATTGGGATTACCTTGGGGAACTTTGATCCTGCAAAGGATACGGGTTTGCTTCCCGTGTTGGGGATTGGTTCCACGCAAACCGGGGTAATTCCATCACTTTGGCTCATTTTGGCCAGTGAGGGTGATTTTTGCTAAAGCCCGATTTGGACAAATCAACCCAAATCGCATGAGGGACCTTCCTAAGTGGAGGTGAAGTGTTGTGCAAGCAGATATGAGGGACCTCCCTAAGTAGGAGGTGAAGTATCCAACTATAGGTTGAGAAATTCTTGCTCCTGGTCGGTTTTTCCCCAGAGTGGAGGGGGGTATGTGAGGAGGTTGTGTTGTTATTAGAAAAAAGGTGTAAAATTGTTAAGGTACATTGTGTTAGGAACCCTCCTTCGGGGAGAATGTGAAGCACAATGTACCCAATCGTTAAAAGTGTTATTGTTATTGTAAATGGAGAAGTGCATTCATTGTTATATAATATGTTTAATTCACTGAATCCAATGAAAGTGTTAAAGTGTATAAAATGTATAAAGTAAAGTGGAAAGTGTTACATTGGATTAAGGAGTTAAACCATAATAGTATAAAGTGCATTTCATACTCATATGATTGAGCATCAAAGCATTGTTATGTGATGAATGAGTATATTGAATTATGTATATATATATATATATATATATATAGTATAAAGGAATAGTAAAATGCTAAGGTCTAGAGATAGTAGAATTGAATAGGATAAATGAGCATGAATATATGTGTGTGGGTATGTCTGATTATGCTGTATTACTGTTATTTTAAGTGTTTTCCTTGATTATTTCTCAAATTACTCGCCCCTTAAGTTGACCATTTTAGGTACCATCAGAGAAAGACATTCATGGCTCACGCACCGAGAAGGTATACTCTCACTTAAAAAGAGTATATCGTTATGGTGACCTCCTTGGTGACATTTTATTTATTGCAACCATTCTAGGATATTGTGTTCTAAAATGTTTTATCAATTAAAGTTGTATTTAATTTTGAATTACTTATCTCCTTCTTAAAGAATACTTTTATTTTGTAAAAGGACTTTATAAAAGTATTTGTTTTGATAAAAGTATTAAAGGTTGTGAAGGATATACAAATATCCTTTTCTACATTGCTTCAAAATAAGTCACAGCCTTTTATAATGTAATTACAATTTTATAATTTTTATAAACTGTTCTGGACTGACAGGTAATTGATTAACTTGGGGAAAGTCCATATTTTAGAGTAAACTCCGCCAAAAATTTTATAAAACCCCCAAGCATTTTTATATTAAATACTATAAAAAGTAATATATTTTTAAAGTATAAAAATTGAGGATGTTACAACTGGTCCAATTCTTTTCAGAATTTGGTATGGACCAATGAACTTTGGGTTTAACTTCTTAGGTTTCAAAACTCGTCCAACTCCTGTGGTCGGTACTACTCGCAAGAAGACGTGTTCTCCTTCGGCGAACTCCAAGGGGCGCCTTCGTTTGTCAGCATAGCTCTTCTGCCTATCCTGTGCAGTCTTCATTTTCGCCTTTATCATCTTGATTTTATCGGTTGTGTCTTGAAGAACCTCTGGCCCGATCAATAGGTTCTCCCCTACTTGAAACCAACATAGGGGAGTTCAGCACCTTCTTCCATATAGGGCTTCAAAAGGGGCCATTCCGATGCTGGTGTGGAAACTGTTATTGTAGGTAAATTCTACAAGAGGTAATAACTGTTCCCAACTTCCAGGTTGCTCTAGTGTGCAAGTCCTTAGCAAGTCTTCGAGAGATTGAATAGTTCGTTCACAACTTTACTCCATCATAATTTCCACACTTATTACTTATTCCAAGGATTCTTTCTTATATACTCTTCTTGTAAATCTTAATTAATTCTTGATATCTTCAATGTACTTTTCTTTTGATTATTTTGTCTTTTAAGTTTTAGCGTTCCGGTTCACTCAATAATGGGGGAAACATCACCATTGAGGAAGTCACGCACGTCTACATCTCCTCGGTCATCCACCCAACCTAGTCGGAAGCAAACAGGAGTACAGGACCTTTACCACGCGGGCACGACAGCTGTCTCACAATCAAATGGTCCCAGACCAGGAGGACTACAGCCTCAAATCAATTCAATTCATATCATTCATTCATATCATATAATCAGGCACGCTCTCAGCGGAAATCACAAATGCCCCGTTCCAGTCCCTCTCACTGTTCTAGACTTGCATTCAAGGGGGTGACAGTATAATTCTAGTATGCAGTGCAGAACTTACCACGGCATTGGACCCAGTCCCTACCACGTTAGTACGCCACATGTGGAGTTTGTTCTTCCTAGAAAATATACTCTAGACTTCTTGACGTTTCACCGTCATCGTCCTCCCCTCATGCAATCCCCACCTGAGTATCCGCAGATACCCATAGTATCTTCCTCTCCACTACTTCGATACGACACTCATACCTCACCGCGTTTGTAAATGTCTTTTAAAGTCTTTTAATGTTTTAACGTTTTAATTAGCGGCTTAATCCTACTAGTCGGTTCATCCTTGGTGCATCCCTTCAATGAAACCCAACCACTAATCGCAATCCGTTCCCCCTAAATCTCAACGGCAATCTTGCCTCGAATCGCTTTCTCATGCGTCTCACAGCATTATTCTCATCAGCTCATCCGCATCATCAGCATCTTTCCCAGCATCAAGGCTCAGCAGCATCATCATCAGCATCTTGCTCCTCAGTTGTTGCTAAACAGCATCATCCGCATCGCTCTCCTCAGTTGTGGCTCCATGGCACCATCAGCATCGCTCATCAGCACCACGCTTCCGCTCGCCTCATCGTGTGTTTCTTATCATCGTCTCTAGCATCATCTTTTCGTCTCCGTTCTTTCTCAAACTCAATTATCAATTCTCTTTCTCAATCATTCTTATAACTTTCTCTTTAATCTTAACTTATCGCTTTATCTTTTACTTAATTATTCTCATATCTCTTATTCGCATCACTCTTCTCTTTTCAGTCTTATCTCATTACTTTCGCGGTTTCATTGTTATCGGTTCACCATTCACACATAATCAAACATTTCCAAAATAGAATAAAGTACGCTCAACAAATAAACATTTAGCATGTAAATAAAACAAGTAAACATTTAGCACACATATCTATATTGCCTAAGTCGCAGTACATTCACAATCCATCTATTCGGATTGCGAGCAACCACGTTACGGGACCACAACACTCTCACTCACCTCGATGCCGAAACATTCGAAAGCTTCCAAGATTTCCCCGTCACTGACCTTGCCTCGTTTCCTTCGCATCCGACACCCGAACTAGAACATTTTTCCCCTTGCGTTAGAACGTTTTCGATAAATTCTTAATTTCGTTTTGGAAACACTTTTTAATTCCTTTCTTGAAAATATATTGCCCATATCCAAAGTTTTAAACCCACAAATCCTTTCAAGAAAACTTTGAAAATAATCTTTTTATCAAAACAATTCCATTTCTCTTAATTTAAAACACTTCAGTTGAAAAATTATTTTCTTTAAACATTGAATGAAATCTTAAGAAAACAACTCTTTAAAAATCTTTCTTAAATCAAATACAAAAATTCAAGAAGGTAAAACTTCAAAACCAATCAGATTAATTCATTAAATTTCTACACTTCATAACATCATCAAACACTAATCAAAGAACATCAATTAAGAATTTCAAATTAATTTAAGTTGTTTAAATCATTCTTTTTCAAATAAAATATTTTTCAATTCCTTTAAAGTCCAAACATAGATTACACACACACACAAACAGTATTCAGAACAAAAACAGCACATACAGGTTTCATTCACAGACACACATAAGGCAAGTCACAATTCACATCATCCAGAACCATCAATTGAATTTCAATCTTAATACATTTTTAACACCCCGATTTGGAACACTCGAAATAAACACTCATCAAATGTTAATTAATTCTTTTAGGAAAAATAGGGTGAAATTTTATTTTTTTTTGAAACGGGAACAACACTCGACTATTGAGTTTCCCAAAACAAGGTATTACTTTTAAAAATCCTTTTCTCAAAAATGTTTGCGGAAGTTTCTGAAAACAGTTTGATATTAAAAACTCACTTTAAATAAAAGAGTAAAACATTTGGTCACTGGGAAACATGTTTGATTTGCTTACAACAGTTTATCTGTCGGATCACGACAGTCCTTCAAAAACAGTTTAGAAAACAGACCATAAAAGTTCTCACCAAAAGTGGCCACCACAGAACATTGGTGCCATTCTTACATAAACATAGGTCTTAACAAAAGCATTTCAAAAAGATAAGGGGTACACTTGATACATATCAGCAAGGGTCCATTAGAACCTAACTATAAGCTACTAAGCAGCGCCCCCTTCACGATCCGCAACGTACGTGCTCAAAAGCAATCTCCGTCGTGCAATAGTAGCCCACTCGTCAGCACATCACGATCAGTAAGTCCTTCCTCCAGGAGTAGTATCCTCGGCTCCACCGTCTTTTAGAATCGAAGATTCATAGTCACATGTGCACAAGAAGTTGAGAGAGTAAGTTATCCGAATGGAATTACTCCCATCGACTTCTTGGAATTACACTAGCGACACATACCAGAACATAACAAACAATACAACAAACAGTATAGCAGGCAATTATATAAGATGCATGAGGATCCAATGCAATCGTCACACTATTCTGACATTTTATCTTTTACTCAAAGGATTCTCTAAATCAATCATCTCGCAAGGCTGAATCTCTTTGACCATTTGTCTCGCAAAGTCGAAGTCTCTTGATTAGTTCGTCTCGTCTAGAAGAAGTCCTCTCGTTCACATATCTCGAGTCCATAACATCAGTAATTCAGGCTTTATAGTTCTAGGTCTCAGGTCTACATCTCCTCGGAATCCATCCACCTAGTCGGAACCAATCAGGAGTACAGGATCTCTAACCACACCGGCTTTTACTGGATGGCAAAGTGAATGCATTCATATAAAAAGCCCGGGAAAATAAATAAAATAACCTCATCCGGCTGTGTTCGAGCATCCCTCTCACTGATCAAGAATTAGTCAAGGGGGTGTCAGTCGTCTTGTCTAGTGATCATGTGGTACTTCATCCACGCCACTGGGTGACCAGCTCCGACTGAAATCCGCCAGGGCCCCTATGGTTTTTCCCACCTAGACAGACTTCTCAAGGCTTCTTGACGAATCACCGTCATTGCCTTCCCCTATCTTAATCATCCAACTGAACACCACAAGGGTAATTCAGGTGTATCTTCCTCTCCACTACTTCGGGTTAGGGTTTCAAGGTCGTGGGGTTATACTTTTCTGTCCTAACGTCGACCCATCCTAAGTCATCTCCGCCATACAGCTCCGACTATATGCGGAATGCTTCTGTGGGACTCGACCACTGTCTCTGACGGGCTCCGACCCATCCTGAATCATTTCGGCATACGGCTCCGACCAGTATGCAGGATATCCACAACTTGTCTGACGGGCTACAACCCAATCAGAATCAACCTCGCCATATAGCTACGACTATATGCGGAACATTAATCATCCTTCTGAAGAGCTACGACCCACTCAGAATCACCATCAGCATACGGCTCCGACCATATGCGGGATATCCATCAATCATCGATAGATAGGCTCCGACCTATCCCAAGTCACTCGCACTCAACATATGGTTACGACCATAGAGAGGCTACCTCAACACATGGCTACAACCACGTGGAAACTATCATCATAGAACTCAGTACTCATGGCGTTCACGTTCAAAGCGTCGTCGTCATCATCATAGCGTCAGCTCGATCCACGTACTCAGCGCATCAGCATCATCCGGTTCATCACTCGTTCCATCCCTTAGAGTTTCGCTCTAATCGTCGGGGGATTTCTTACAGTTTTTGATGTCTTTTCTATTCTTATCTTATATCGCGGGATGATGCAATATGCTCATGCAATGACAATATCACAACAATACATCTCAGCATAAACAAATATATCAATCAATCAATACCATGTAATGGTATAGGTCTGAGTCTTCGTATACCTCGATACAAACAATCACACAATTTATCGGGTATACTACTAACTACGATAGACCTTTACTCCGACTTTGAGAGAGTACGGAGTGTCCTAGCATACTCACTAGACACCAAAGCGTCTTAGGATAACTTCTCTTTCACCTCGATTCGCAGTTACCGAACCTACAAGTTCCGAGTGATTCGCTTCCTTCCTCGTCTGCCCGACTCCAACTTCTTTCAAGTCCCAGAAAGTAGATATATGAGTATTAAGCTTTATTTAATTATTATTCGTAAAATTATTCTCAACACAACTTAAGAAAATCCAAACATTGTCTTTATTTAAAACCCAAAACATTAATTCTTTCACTCAAACTTGTCCAAGATCAAACACTAACTCTTATACTTTGAAATCATGAGAAAATAATCAATTAAATTAATTTAGAACAAGAGTTTCTTTGCTGGTCCTTCTTGGACAGCATTGAGTTCAATTCCAAAAACTCCGAAAAATCGCACTTTTCAAACCAACTTTGTCTTGGATTAAATGCCCATGAGAAAAACACCTTGAAAACACTTTTAAATAAGAAACATAGTCTATAAAATTCTGGACAGCATCATGTCCTAAGTTTCAAATTCATTTTCCATGTTTAAAAACCAATTCAAACACATAGATAAATCAAGCATCTTGAAAACAATCAAATAAACACTTAAATCAATAACTTATCATGTTCAAACACTTAGATCTACATGAGGGCAGCAAGGTACTCAAGTAGAACAAATCAAACAAACATTCATTCATTCCAAATATTTCATAATCACAAGCCATCAAGTTACACATAAACATGTTCACAAACTTATTCATACATATAGCCCAATCAAATGAGGAAATCTATCACTTAAGCATACACAAACCGAATCATGCATCACACATACACTTAGTCACATTTTCATTGATCTTTCACTTAGTTAATTTCATCTTAGCAAAACTTCATCTTATCATGCATGACTATGTCAAAACCGTATGCATCATTAGCTTTCCAAAAACTATTTTCTCAAAGAATAACTTTACAAATCAACACATAATTTCATGTCATGAACACTTATACACTCAAGAAATTTTAACTCAAGGTCTAAGGTCTAAACCGTGACCTAGACTAGGTTTTCCTCAAAAACATTTTCAAGAATTCAAGACTCAAAAACAACTCCAAGTTCAATCAACAATTTCATATAATTCATCGAGGAAGTAAAAACATAATTCTAGCATATTTTCTTAGACAAAACCGTGAGCACTCTTAGGCTCCTAGACAATTTTCATTTCACTTTTAACACCTAAAATCATCTCAAAATTCATGGAAATCACATACACATAACCAAAATACAACATCAAAGCCTCTAACCTAAAAATCAAGTACAAACCGTGACCAACACATCAAGATCACAACCATCACATAAATGTTATTCACTTAAAGCATCATTACATCTCAAGATCACATCATGTAAAGGATCAATCAAAATAAAACAAGCTCATACTCACAATAACAACAAAACCGTGGCCAACATAAGGAAAAAGTTCAACCAATTTCAAAGATTTTTCACATTAAGATCCAAGCAATCACACATATCTTGGCTTAGGCATAGATCTAAACATGCATGTAAACAAGAATGTTAGATCTTTGAAAAATATTTCATGAAACTTAAAATCAAGTCCTCCTCCAAAACATTTTCAAGAAATCAAAGAGAAAACTCAAGATCTTGAAGAAAAACATTTTCTTAATAAAACTTTTAGGATCAAGCTTAGAAAAATAACATGCATCAACACTTTTCCAAACAAAATAAAAGTTTAGAAAGAAAGAATGAAAGAGAACAAGAATCAAAGAAAAAGGTTTGAATCTTTTAAGTTCATGAGACAAGTTCTTACTTAATTAAAAATTTTAAGAATTCAAGTCCAAAGTCTTTGATCTCTCTTTCTAGTCCTCACGGTTTCTCCCTTCTTTTCCTAGGTCCATTGGTTTCTCTTTTCCTTTTCACTAGCTTGGCTTGATCTTGCTTAGGTGATGAAGAATTTAAGGTGTTGAGGTTTGGTTCTTCTCCTCTTCACAATTCGGTCTCTCTCTCTTTCACCGTCTCACCAAGAGCTTGATGGTGCTCTTAGTGTTATGTGTTTGGTCTTGGAAAAGAAGTGGAAGATAGTTTGTGTTGATGAATGAATGAAGAAGAATTCACTCACTCATTCACGGTTTCGGTGTTTGGTGTGTGTATTGGTGTTGTCGAGAAAGAAATGGTCAAGATGGAATGAAGAATGAAAGGGTGAAAATGAGCTCTCTCTCTCTCACGGTTTGGTCCTTCTTTTATTCTTTCTCACTTTTCCTAATTTCCATCAAGGGCTTGCATGGGGGGTTATATTGCAACACTTGGGGGCTAAGTCACAAAACTTGGAGACCAAGTTTTGCCCTTGAGTCCCTCACGGTTTTCCTTCCTTCCTCCTTCCTATTTCTTCATTTTCTTCCTTTCTAGGTCATGCTTAAGTCATGGAGATGATGTCATGGTGTTGACTAAAAGGCATGCCACTTGGTAACCATGAAAATAAGCTTGGTGGCTAGGCTATGCTTGTAAGCATTCGGCCATAGGGTTCTTAGGGTAGATTGGATTAGTTAATTAGGTTTAAGGCACTAATTAGGGTTCTAATCGTGATTAGGGTAGGATTAGAATAATTAATCTAGGTTTAGTCCACTAATCCTTTGTAATTAAGGCTTAATCAAGGATTAAGGCACTAATCAAAAACTTAATCTTGGGTTTAAGGAAAACTAATTTTGGATTAGCTCACTAACCAAAAGAGTTTAGGGTTTAAGAGAGTGATTAAGCACTTAATCAAAGCTTAAGAGCTCGATTAGGGTTTAATCTACGATTAGGGCACCAATTAGGGTTTCTAGAGGCAATTGGTGTAACAGCCCGATTTTCGTAAACCAAAATATTTACTCAAGGTTGCAAAAATTGAGGCCAGATTTTTTTTTTGTAAACACATTGTTGAAAAGTCATCCTTGCATTTACAAGTCCTTTTGCTGAAAACCGAGTTGTTACTACAGCATTTATTTTCATAAAACTTTCGGTTTCATAAAAATACTTATTTCCAAATCATCATGATATTTTTCAAAAGATTACATTGTTCGATTTTCCAAAATGAAGTAGACCTCAATACAGATGTAAAAACTTAGCTTGCATACAAGAGTGGCACATTGCTTGGTAATCCTTTACACAAATCATATCCTAAACTAAGTTTACTACTACTGCTTCCGCTGCGTAACTCTGATGAAGACCACCGGATGGAGCTTCCCTTCTCTTTGCACCGTTCCTTCATCTCCGAAAGTGAAGTCACCTTGTTGAATTCCAGCCTCACTTCATTTAGAGTGATGAACTCCACGTGATGCTCCATCTGCCCGTTGCGATATCAGCAGCACCAATATGACAACGAACAGGAGAGAGTAAGCGATCCGAACGACGAATCGTCGACGGTGTGGAATTACGATAGGCGAGATAATAGGACAAATACATATCACACAAACACACAACAATTAAACCAACATGCAAACAGATTGTTCTTATTTCATTTTATTCTTAACCATTATTGTTTCCTTCTTCATTCTTCCACTTTTATTCCCTCTCCCCCTCATGGGGCGTGATCTCATTTCCACGTTTTCATTCTCAACTTCTTCCTCTTTTTCCACACATCTCAACTCTCACGCTTATGTATACAAATTTTTTTTTTATAATGTTTTATCGAATTATAACCACCGATGATCAGGGGAGTTAGAGGATCATCGAGGTACACGTCTCTTTCGTAGTTAGCACTCACGTTTCTAGCCTACATCTCCTCGGCCAACCAACCACCTAGTCGGAAGCAAATAGGAGTACAGGACCTTTACCGTGCGGGCACGACAGCTGTCAATCACAAGTGATCCCAGACCAGGAGGCTCATCCTCAATATCAATAATAACATGGCACACTGCCCTGCAGAACTTACCACGGCATTGGACCCAGTCCCCACCACGTTAGTGCGCCACTTATGGAGTTCGTTCTGCCCAGAAACATACTCTAGACTTCTTGACGTTTCACCGTCATCGACCTCCCCTAATGCAATCTCGTCCTAAGTATCCGTAGATACCTATCGTTCCTTCCTCTCCACTACTTCGCACTCTCATCGCTCACTGCGTATGTCTTTTAAGTCATTTATCTTTTAATTATCCTAAGGTCGGCCCGTCCTTCGTACAACCCTTCAACGAGTCCCAACCACTAACTTGGCACAACCTTTCACTCTTCAAATCTCACATAGCACAGAGCTGGGATCACATAACCTTACAAAAATTTTTACCAAACATCCTTTCACAACATTTTCATAAAACCTTTCGCAAAATTTCATTTCAAAATCTTTTCTCAAACAGTCCGCTCAACACCATCTCAGAACCTTTTTAAATCCTCCTTTCCTAAACATTTTCATAAAATTCTCTTTTTGAAATTCACGTTTTGGGTGAGTGTTAATGGAGGAGCAAGCTCAACTCAACACTAAGCTTCTTCCCAAAACGTGAACGAGGTATAACACCTCAAATTCACTTCCACATCTCTCCTCCCAGCTCTGGCTCGTTTTCAACATCAGTATCATTTCATTCTTTTCCCCACTCACTCTTATCTCTGTTTTCTTCCTCTTTATTCCTTTCTCATTATACACTAACTTTCACTCTTATTACCTTCACAACTCATTCCTATTATTTTCGTTCCTTTATTCAGGACGTGACAAACGTCCCTCTACACATTATTCAGACCTATCAACAGCATTCAATTTCAACATACATAAGTAAATAAATAGAGGTAAACATACTATCCACACAATCCGCACACAACAATAAGGTGGTCTTTGTCGCATTCATATAAGTGACCACACAATCAAACAATTGCCACTTATACTACTGACTCCAACCACTTAATCCCGACCTTTGAGATGGTCCGGGACGTCCTAAATCACCTAAACACCACAGTGTCTTAGGATAGCTTCTCTCTCACCTGAGGTCCAACTGTTTATTGTGTATCGTCACCTCGGATCCTTCTGTGCTGCTGACTGCCCCAATCCTAGTCTTTAAGGTTTCCTCGTACTAAACACAATACTTTACGTTATTACCTTGTATTAAGAAAGTCTTTTCTTAGTTTGTGACACTTTCCTCTCTTAACCAAAAGACTTAGAACGCTAGGGTTTTATCAAAAAAATTTCTCATATTTTTCTAGCACTTTAATTATTTTAAAACCATTTGAAAACATTTAATAAAATGGTTTAAATCAATTTGTGTGGTTGCTGGTCCATTTTGGACAGCTCCTTAAACTTTGTTCGAAAACACCGAAAAATTCACCGGTTTTCGATCCGGGTTTTTTTTTTTTAAAATCAATTTCCTTTTTGAAAACCAAACTTTGAGTTTCATGAATTCAATTTTTAAAATCAAAAACTGATTTAATAAACTGGGACAGCAAAGAAACGTTTTACAAAAATCAATTTTATAAAACCCGAAAACATCGAAAACTCTTTATTTCAAGTTAATTCTTTAAAACTTAAGTTCTTATTAGAAAAACAAGTCACAAACACAATCTCACAAACTTAAATAAATTAAATCAAATTAAGTGCACAACTACGCATGCATACGGTCACAACATATTTTAATCACACAAAGACTTATTCAATTTTATTCCAAACTAACATTCATTCTTAAGCAAACATTTCACAAATTAAACATTGAATCATACACCAACTCAAAACCATTTCATTTTCATAACACAATTTACTTAAGCATACTTTAACACATACACCGAACACGTGCACACACATAATTATTTAAGCATCTAGTTAACTTTAGGAACATTTTATTTTATAAAATGAAAGCATTTAAACATATATAGACCCATACTCCGAATGCATGCACATCAATAATTTCACTTAAACATACAACTTATTCCTAATCGATTATTTTACAAGAGACATGCATTATTTCTAGGTTATTTCATGGAAAAGAATCCTAACCTAATTATCATGCACAAATTGAAACCACACACATCCGGCAATATTCATGCAATCATCACACACACATAAATCATGCAATTATTTTCCTCTTCTTTCTATGGAATCCGTGAGCTACAACTTGAAAAGCAATCAAACTTTTATTTATTTCAAATAAAAATCATGTAAGAACATAAAGCACATAGCAAGTTCTCACAACATAACAAGCATGGACCTTAAATTGAACATGGCTGAATGTATATGCATAGACTCAACACTTAAATTAAATCATGTTCTTAATCAGAAATCATTTTAGAATTTGTTTCCCTAATTTTCTTCTAAGAATCCGAGACATACACTTCAAGAGATCATGATCATTTTATTTAAAAATTGACATGCATGTACTTAATGCATGTAGATCAAGCCATGGATTATCACAAGTCAGGACAAAAAATCATTTTTTTTAAGTAAGAAAGGGTAAGGTCGAGACATGCATTAAAAGAAAACATACTCTTTTCATCTAAAATTAGCATGCATCCACATAGATCAAGTAGATCAAGTTGTGAATCCAAACATAAAGACACAACTAGAAGACAAAATCATTTTGGGTAGAAAGGGACTCAAAACCGAGACATACTTGGAGAAAACATTAAAGCTTTCGTTTCAAAAATTACATGCAAAGCTTATAATCAAACAAAATTAAAGATCCAAACACGATTCAAAGACAAAAAATTGTTTTTGATGGACAAAGAGACTAAAACCAAATCAAGATTGAAACGAAATCAAGGGTCAATACAAGAATCAAAGATCAAGGCATACAAGGGTGCAAGGCCATCATCATGAACCATCATGCAAGGACCAAAAATCAAGATAAATTTGGATCAAACATTCATTCACCCGCTAAACATACAAACACCTTTTGATCTATGGTTTTAAGCTTGAAAACCAAACATGCAAGAAGGTCTACATCAAATTCACAAAGATCACCAACAAAGCTTTAGATCTATAAGAAAAACACCAAGATCAACACCAACCGAATCACACTATACTTATTACAAATTAATTCAGGTCTTTAAAAGTCCATGGTTAAAAAAATCAACATATAGAAGCATCTTTCAAAACATAGAATGAACATGCAAGGAAAGAAACAAAGATTACAAGGTTACAAATCAACTATTTCTAATTCTTCTAGGTCTTCGGTTTATACCAAAAGGATAGGTCTTCAACGCTTTGCTCTTCAAAGAAATTCCTAGGCTTAGGGTGGATCTCCTCTCCTTCTTCCTTCCTAAACCTCACGGTTTTCCTCTTCTTCTTTCTCTCTATCTTTCTACTTTCTTAATTTTAGTCTAAGAGTGTAAGGAGCTCTTAGACTTAGTGTTTGGTGGTGTTTGGGCGAAAGAGTGAAGAAATGAAGTGGAAAATGGATGAAAGGAAACTAAGGCCAAGTCTTATATAAAGAATTCAAGGTTTTCCTATTTTCTCCTTCAAATAATTCGGCCATAGGCTTGGGAGGAGGGGTAGATTCGGTGCTCTATCAAAGTTGCATGGGTGGAGATTATCACTTGCCAAGGAGACAAGGTAGGAGACATAAGGCTTAGGGTTGCATTCTAGGCTTTTGACTTAGGGTTCTCCTTAGGTTTTAACTATGTAGTTAGGGTTTAGTTAGGAATGGGTTTGGTTTTGGTTACTTAGTTACTTGGTCTCCACTCTTAGGAATTTCTAGGTTGCTTACTCACTCATCTATTTACACGACACACACTCACATATACACATGCATTCCCCTCACCCTAACACATATCACTCACATGCATACACACTCTCACCTACTTACACGTCCAACACACACATACATGCATATTCCCATACTCATGCATTCACACTTACATATGCACATACAATCACTTTCATTTACTTATTAAATCCTAAGCATACATGCATGCAAGAACGTACATACACATAAAAATTACTCATGCATAGAAATTATGTTCACACTTAAAATATCAAGCACATATAGGAAATCATTCAGGCACAAAAGTCATAGAAATATTAAAATACCTAGTACACATTTATAAAAATTCAAAACATCTTTCAAAATAAATTCCAGGACCATAACTGGAAAATCATTCTTTAAAAATCATTCACTACTTGAGAAGGTGATTTAAGAAATTTATTTAGGAAAATATTCTTTGAAAACACTTTTCTCGAAAATAATTGTCTTTAGTATTTTGAATTAATACGAGGAATTTGTGGGGTGTTACATTCTCCCCAACTTAAAGATTTCTCGTCCCCGAGAAATACGTCATGGATTGGGCAGCAGGGCACGAAGTTCTCACATCACCTTGACTTCCGTAAGAGTATCTTCCGCTGACTTTGGGTTCGTATTCCCCTTTTCACTGGTCGAATTTGTTTTTCCGTGTTCCTCGTTTGTTTCCTTTGGACGAAGAAGTTCCACTCGTACCATCATTTGCATGTCAGATCGGGTTAAGTCTAACGGACTAACCGAAGAAGACGTCGCTCACTTAGTTGATCATCGTCAAAAATCCCACCATAGGTATAGACTTAGGGGAAATCAGACAAACAAAATTTCATACATCTCCAAAAGCATAGGGTTTCACCCAAAAATCCTTAAATACTCTCTATTCACTATTATTCGGGTTCCTGCTACCCCACCATAATCACTCCTCTCTTCTGTTCTCCTTCGAATTCTAGGGTCTTCATCTATCGTTTCTCATACTTAAGGGATTCATACTTTCCTAAACAACCTCCTCTTTCTCCTTAGGCTCACCCTAAGCATAAACTAAACCCGTCATGTTCACCGTCTAAACCTCTACTTATGGTATATGGAAATTCTTAATCCTCAAGCTTCCCTCACAATTCCTCTAAGGACCGGTAACATACTCCTCTTTTTCCTCCTTGTGACTCCCCAACTTTAATTCAACTTATATCTAAATCCATTGTGGTTTTTCATCCTCACTTAACTTAAACAATCTCTCCTTTCTTACTCACTCAAACCTAAATTATTTGGGGTGATTATGGCACTTCCAACTCCACATCCTAGACTGAAGAGGCTTAAATAGGATCGATAGAGCTACGGTTTGATAGAGGTGTATGAAGAAAGGGTACGAGTTTCAATAACAAAAACTGCTTTGTCGAAGCAATTCAACAAGTACAGAATCCCACGTAGGATATGCTATACTCTCAAGGGTACTAACTATCCTTGTATGAGAGGATAGGCTAAGGTCGACATTCCTAAGCCTATCAATCACTAATGAAACGTCAAGGGTACTAAGTCTTGATCTCAGAATCTACTCATTCAAGCTATGGCACCCAAAAGGTTTCTTAAACTAACACGGTTGATACTATGCTACAATTAGTCTCATGAAAGCTTAACCTTACGCTCCTATCCTGACACAGAGTCACACAAACAAAGCATGTAAGCCCATGCTTAAGGCCGCTAAGGATTACCATAAGCTCTGATACCATTCTGTAACAGCCCGATTTTCGTAAACCAAAATATTTACTCAAGGTTGCAAAAATTGAGGCCAGAGTTTTTTTTTTGTAAACACATTGTTGAAAAGTCATCGTTGCATTTACAAGTCCTTTTGCTGAAAACCGAGTTGTTACTACAGCATTTATTTTCATAAAACTTTCGGTTTCATAAAAATACTTATTTCCAAATCATCATGATATTTTTCAAAAGATTACATTGTTCGATTTTCCAAAAAGAAGTAGACCTCAATACAGATGTAAAAACTTAGCTTGCATACAAGAGTGGCACATTACTTGGTAATCCTTTACACAAATCATATCCTAAACTAAGTTTACTACTACTGCTTCCGCTGCGTAACTCTGATGAAGACCACCTGATGGAGCTTCCCTTCTCTTTGCACCGTTCCTTTATCTCCGAAAGTGAAGTCACCTTGCTGAATTCCAGCCTCACTTCATTTAGAGTGATGCACTCCACGTGATGCTCCGTCTGCCCGTTGCGATATCAGCAGCACCAATATAACAACGAACAGGAGAGAGTAAGCGATCCGAACGACGAATCGTCGACGGTGTGGAATTACGATAGGCGAGATAATAGGACAAATACATATCACACAAACACACAACAATTAAACCAACATGCAAACAGATTGTTCTTATTTCATTTTATTCTTAACCATTATTGTTTCCTTCTTCATTCTTCCACTTTTATTCCCTCTCCCCCTCATGGGGCGTGATCTCATTTCCACGTTTTCATTCTCAACTTCTTCCTCTTTTTCCACACATCTCAACTCTCACGCTTATGTATACAAATTTTTTTTTAATAATGTTTTATCGAATTATTACCACCGATGATCAGGGGAGTTAGAGGATCATCGAGGTACGCGTCTCTTTCGTAGTTAGCACTCACGTTTCAAGCCTACATCTCCTCGGCCAACCAACCACCTAGTCGGAAGCAAACAGGAGTACAGGACCTTTACCGTGCGGGCACGACAGCTGTCAATCACAAGTGGTCCCAGACCAGGAGGCTCAACCTCAATATCAATAATAACATGGCACACTGCCCTGCAGTGGCGAACACGATGCCCCACTCCTGTCCCTCTCACTGTTCTCGATTTGCAATCTAGGGGGCGACAGTAGGTTTCTAGTGGGCCCGCAGAACTTACCACGGCATTGGACCCAGTCCCCACCACGTTAGTGCGCCACTTATGGAGTTCGTTCTGCCCAGAAACATACTCTAGACTTCTTGACGTTTCACCGTCATCGTCCTCCCCTAATGCAATCTCGTCCTAAGTATCCGCAGATACCTATTGTTCCTTCCTCTCCACTACTTCGCACTCTCATCGCTCACCGCGTATGTCTTTTATGTCTTTTATCTTTTAATTATCCTAAGGTCGGCCCGTCCTTCGTACAACCCTTCAACGAGTCCCGACCACTAACTTGGCACAACCTTTCACTCTTCAAATCTCACATAGCACAGAGCTGGGATCACATAACCTTACAAAAAATTTTACCAAACATCCTTTCACAACTTTTTCATAAAACCTTTCGCAAAATTTCATTTCAAAATCTTTTCTCAAACAGTCCGCTCAACACCATCTCAGAACCTTTTTAAATCCTCCTTTCCTAAACATTTTCATAAAATTCTCTTTTTGAAATTCACGTTTTGGGTGAGTGTTAATGGAGGAGCAAGCTCAACTCAACACTAAGCTTCATCCCAAAACGTGAACGAGGTATAACACCTCAAATTCACTTCCACATCTCTCCTCCCAGCTCTGGCTCGTTTTCAACATCAGTATCATTTCATTCTTTTCCCCACTCACTCTTATCTCTGTTTTCTTCCTCTTTATTCCTTTCTCATTATACACTAACTTTCACTCTCATTACCTTCACAACTCATTCCTATTATTTTCGTTCCTTTATTCAGGACGTGACAAACGTCCCTCTACACATTATTCAGACCTATCAACAGCATTCAATTTCAACATACATAAGTAAATAAATAGAGGTAAACATACTATCCACACAATCCGCACACAACAATAAGGTGGTCTTTGTCGCATTCATATAAGTGACCACACAATCAAACAATTGCCACTTATACTACTGACTCCAACCACTTAATCCCGACCTTTGAGATGGTCCGGGACGTCCTAAATCACCTAAACACCACAGTGTCTTAGGATAGCTTCTCTCTCACCTGAGGTCCAACTGTTTATTGTGTATCGTCACCTCGGATCCTTCTGTGCTGCTGACTGCCCCAATCCTAGTCTTTAAGGTTTCCTCGTACTAAACACAATACTTTACGTTATTACCTTGTATTAAGAAAGTCTTTTCTTAGTTTGTGACACTTTCCTCTCTTAACCAAAAGACTTAGAACGCTAGGGTTTTATCAAAAAAATTTCTCATATTTTTCTAGCACTTTAATTATTTTAAAACCATTTGAAAACATTTAATAAAATGGTTTAAATCAATTTGTGTGGTTGCTGGTCCATTTTGGACAGCTCCTTAAACTTTGTTCGAAAACACCGAAAAATTCACCGGTTTTCGATCCGGGTTTTTTTTTTTTAAAATCAATTTCCTTTTTGAAAACCAAACTTTGAGTTTCATGAATTCAATTTTTAAAATCAAAAACTGATTTAATAAACTGGGACAGCAAAGAAACGTTTTACAAAAATCAATTTTATAAAACCCGAAAACATCGAAAACTCTTTATTTCAAGTTAATTCTTTAAAACTTAAGTTCTTATTAGAAAAACAAGTCAAAAACACAATCTCACAAACTTAAATAAATTAAATCAAATTAAGTGCACAACTACGCATGCATACGGTCACAACATATTTTAATCACATAAAGACTTATTCAATTTTATTCCAAACTAACATTCATTCTTAAGCAAACATTTCACAAATTAAACATTGAATAATACACCAACTGAAAACCATTTCATTTTCATAACACAATTTACTTAAGCATACTTTAACACATACACCGAACACGTGCACACACATAATTATTTAAGCATCTAGTTAACTTTAGGAACACTTTATTTTATAAAATGAAAGCATTTAACCATATATAGACCCATAATCCGAATGCATGCACATCAATAATTTCACTTAAACATACAACTTATTCCTAATCGATTATTTTACAAGAGACATCCATTATTTCTAGGTTATTTCATGGAAAAGAATCCTAACCTAATTATCATGCACAAATTGAAACCACACACATCCGGCAATATTCATGCAATCATCACACACACATAAATCATGCAATTAATTTCCTCTTCTTTCTATGAAATCCGTGAGCTACAACTTGAAAAGCAATCAAACTTTAATTTATTTCAAATAAAAATCATGTAAGAACATAAAGCACATAGCAAGTTCTCACAACATAACAAGCATGGACCTTAAATTGAACATGGCTGAATGTATATGCATAGACTCAACACTTAAATTAAATCATGTTCTTAATCAGAAATCATTTTAGAATTTGTTTCCCTAATTTTCTTCTAAGAATCCGAGACATACACTTCAAGAGATCATGATCATTTTATTTAAAAAATGACATGCATGTACTTAATGCATGTAGATCAAGCCATGGATTATCACAAGTCAGGACAAAAAATCATTTTTTTTAAGTAAGAAAGGGTAAGGTCGAGACATGCATTAAAAGAAAACATACTCTTTTCATCTAAAATTAGCATGCATCCACATAGATCAAGTAGATCAAGTTGTGAATCCAAACATAAAGACACAACTAGAAGACAATCATTTTGGGTAGAAAGGGACTCAAAACCGAGACATACTTGGAGAAAACATTAAAGCTTTCGTTTCAAAAATTACATGCAAAGCTTATAATCAAACAAAATTAAAGATCCAAACACGATTCAAAGACAAAAATTGTTTTTAGATGGAAAAAGAGACTAAAACCGAATCAAGATTGAAACGAAATCAAGGATCAATACAAGAATCAAAGATCAAGGCATACAAGGGTGCAAGGCCATCATCATGAACCATCATGCAAGGACCAAAAATCAAGATAAATTTGGATCAAACATTCATTCACCCACTAAACATACAAACACCTTTTGATCTATGGTTTTAAGCTTGAAAACCAAACATGCAAGAAGGTCTACATCAAATTCACAAAGATCACCAACAAAGCTTTAGATCTAGAAGAAAAACACCAAGATCAACACCAACCGAATCACACTATACTTATTACAAATTAATTCAGGTCTTTAAAAGTCCATGGTTAACAAAATCAACATATAGAAGCATCTTTCAAAACATAGAATGAACATGCAAGGAAAGAAACAAAGATTACAAGGTTACAAATCAACTATTTCTAATTCTTCTAGGTCTTCGGTTTATACCAAAAGGATAGGTCTTCAACGCTTTGCTCTTCAAAGAAATTCCTAGGCTTAGGGTGGATCTTCTCTCCTTCTTCCTTCCTAAACCTCACGGTTTTCCTCTTCTTTTTTCTCTCTATCTTTCTACTTTCTTAATTTTAGTCTAAGAGTGTAAGGAGCTCTTAGACTTAGTGTTTGGTGGTGTTTGGGCGAAAGAGTGAAGAAATGAAGTGGAGAATGGATGAAAGGAAACTAAGGCCAAGTCTTATATAAAGAATTCAAGGTTTTCCTATTTTCTCCTTCAAATAATTCGGCCATAGGCTTGGGAGGAGGGGTAGATTCGGTGCTCTATCAAAGTTGCATGGGTGGAGATTATCACTTGCCAAGGAGACAAGGTAGGAGACATAAGGCTTAGGGTTGTATTCTAGGCTTTTGACTTAGGGTTCTCCTTAGGTTTTAACTATGTAGTTAGGGTTTAGTTAGGAATGGGTTTGGTTTTGGTTACTTAGTTACTTGGTCTCCACTCTTAGGAATTTCTAGGTTGCTTACTCACTCATCTATTTACACGACACACACTCACATATACACATGCATTCCCCCCACCCTAACACGTATCACTCACATGCATACACACTCTCACCTACTTACACGTCCAACACACACATACATGCATATTCCCATACTCATGCATTCACACTTACATATGCACATACAATCACTTTCATTTACTTATTAAATCCTAAGCATACATGCATGCAAGAACGTACATACACATAAAAATTACTCATGCATAGAAATTATGTTCACACTTAAAATATCAAGCACATATAGGAAATCATTCAGGCACAAAAGTCATAGCAATATTAAAATACCTAGTACACATTTATAAAAATTCAAAACATCTTTCAAAATAAATTCCAGGACCATAACTGGAAAATCATTCTTTAAAAATCATTCACTACTTGAGAATGTGATTTAAGAAATTTATTTAGGAAAATATTCTTTGAAAACACTTTTCTCGAAAATAATTGTCTTTAGTATTTTGAATTAATTCGAGGAATTTGCGGGGTGTTACAATTGGACTTTGATTCTTTGAAGCCTAGAGAAAATAATTTTCCATGAAATCAAATAAAACAAAATCTTAGTTGAACCTTAAACAATCAAGCACACGAAGTCACGCACACAAGCAAATCAAATTTCAAAACATACGAATTCATCATGAAATCAAAACTCTTTTTAGATCAATTCTTTAATTAATTAGGTTAAAACAATTTTCTTGATTAGGGACTTGTTGAAGTGAGTCAAATGGCAGATGTTACATCCTCCCCAACTTAGAAAATTTTCGTCCTCGAGAAATCACGTACCTGTATCAAACAAATGAGGGTACGAATCCCTCATGCTACTTTCACGCTCCCAAGTAGCATTCTCACCATTCACCGAATTCCAAATAACCTTAACTAAAGGGATATCCTTCCCTCAAAGGGTCTTTACACTCCGACCGTCTATCCTTAAGGGCAAAGTCTCGTACGTTAGATTTTCCTTGAGTTGAATAGAGTCGGGTTCGATGATGTGAGATGGATCACTAATATATTTCCTAAGTTGTGACACATGAAAGACATTGTGTAGGTTGGAAAACATTGGGGGTAAGGCAATTTCATAAGCTACTGGTCCTACACGTTTCAGAATTTGGTAAGGTCCTATAAATTTTGGGGTGAGTTTTCGGGTTTTAAGCACTCTGCCGATCCCAGTAGTGGGTACTACTCGCATGAATACATGATCGCCTTCATTAAACTCGATAAGAGTCCTTCTCTGGTCATAGTAACTTTTCTGCCGACTTTGAGCACTTCTCATCTTCTCCTGAATCATTTTGATCTTTTCCGTCGTTTGTTGAACCATTTCCGGACCTAGAATAAGATTCTCTCCGGTTTCAAACCAACATAACGGCGTTATGCACTTCCTCCCATACAAAGCTTCATAAGGAGCCATCCCTATGCTTGAGTGATAGCTGTTGTTGTAGGTAAACTCTATCAGTGGCAATAGAGTGTCCCATTCTCCTACGTGTTCCAAAACACAGGCTCTAAGAAGATCCTCTAGTGATTGAATAGTTCTTTCTGACTGTCCATCCGTCTGAGGATGATAAGCTGAACTTAACTGAAGTCTCGTTCCGAGTGCAGCATGCAGACTATTCCAAAACTTCGAGACGAATCTCGGATCTCTATCTGGTATGATGCTTGTCGTCACTCCATGAAGTCTCACTACCTCGTTGACATATACGCTTGTTAACTTCTCCAACGGATACCTCACATTGACAGGTAGGAAATGAGCGCTTTTGGTTAATCGGTCAACAATTACCCAAATAGCGTCAAATCCTCTTCGTGTCTTTGGTAAAGCAGTTACAAAATCCATGGAAATACCGTCCCACTTCCAACTTGGAATTTCCAATGGTTGTAATACTCCACTGGGTTTCTTGTGTTCAATCTTAGCCTTCTGACACACCAGACACCTCGACACATACTCCGCTACTTCCCTTTTTATACCAGGCCACCAAAACATCTTCTTCAAGTCTTGATACATCTTGGTTGCTCCGGGATGAATACTCAACTTACACTTATGAGCTTCCTCCAAAATCATCTCCCTTATTTCCTTGTCTTGTGGCACACAAATCCGATCTTTACGCTTCAGGACTCCGTCAGCTCCTACTTGAAATTCAGTCTCCTTTCCTTATGAAATCATCTGCTTCTTTGTTAGCAACTCCGGATCGTCCAACTGTCCTTTCTTGACTCGTTCCATAAACTCATTCGATACGACCAACATTCCCAAAATCATACTCCTCGGACTCATCCTAACTTCCAGGTTCATATCTCTGAATCGCTCGATTAACTCCATCTCTTTCACCATCATTGCAGACACATGAAGGGATTTCCTACTCAAAGCATCGGCTACTACGTTCGCTTTCCCCGGGTGGTATTGTAGCTCGAAGTCGTAATCCTTCAAAAATTCCATCCATCGCCATTGTTTCATGTTTAACTCCTTCTGATCAAAGAGGTACTTAAGACTCTTATGATCACGAAATACCTCGATCCTTGCTCCGTAGAGGTAATGTCGCCATATCTTCAGAGCAAAAACTACCGCAGCTAACTCCAAATCGTGAGTTGGGTAATTCTGCTCGTGAACCTTCAGTTGTCTAGAGGCATAAGCCACAACCTTTCGCTCTTGCATCAGGACGCAACCTAAACCTTGCTTTGACGGATCACAGTAAACGCTGAAAGTCTTCTCCGGGTAAGGCAAAACAAGCACTGGAGCTGTTGTTAACCTCTTCTTTAACTCCTGAAAACTTTCCTCGCACTTTGTGGTCCACACGAACGGTTGTCCTTTCCTTGTTAACTTCGTCATTGGCAAGGATAATCTTGAAAATCCTTCAATAAAACGCCTATAATATCCTACCAAACCGAGAAAACTCCGGATTTCCGTCACCGTCGTTGGCACTTTCCAGTCCAATACCGCCTTCACTTTTGCTGGATCTACTGCTATTCCTTCCTTTGAGATCACATGACCCAAGAAATTCACTTCTTCCAACCAAAATTCACACTTTGAGAGCTTCGCATACAACTGCTTCTCCTTCAAAATCTGCAGAACTATCCTCAAATGTTCCCCATGTTCCTCCTTGTCCTTGGAATAAATGAGGATATCGTCTATGAATACCACCACGAACGAATCTAAATACGGCTGAAAGATTCTGTTCATGTATTCCATAAACACTGCAGGAGCGTTAGTCACTCCGAAAGGCATGACTAAGTACTCAAAATGTCCATATCGGGTTCTAAAAGCAGTCTTTGGAATGTCGTCTTCCTTCACTCGAATCTGGTGATAGCCCGATCGAAGATCAATCTTTGAAAACACCGCAGCTCCTTTCAGCTGATCCATCAAGTCATCTATCCTTGGCAGAGGATACTTGTTCTTGATCGTTACCTTGTTTAGCTGGCGATAGTCGACGCACAACCTCATACTACCGTCCTTCTTCTTTACTAGCAAAACTGGAGCTCCCCAAGGCGACACACTGGGTCCGATGAGTTGCTTTTCCGTCAACTCCTTGATATGCTTTTTCAGCTCAGCTAGCTCCACTGGTGCCATTCGATAAGGCGCTCTAGAGATTGGTCCAGTTCCCGGTATCACATCGATTGAAAACTCGACCTCTCGAACAGGTGGTAATCCAGGAATATCATCAAGAAATACTTCTAGGAAGTCTCGAACTACAGGCAGCTCGTGAATGTGATTGTCCACATCAATGTCTAAAGAAGTTGAGATCATGTATACATGGGCTCCCTCTCTAAGAGAAGCCATGACTTGATTGGCAGATACGTGCTTGGGTAAGGATCCGTCAGGGTTTTCAAAAGTTAGGGTCTTAGTGAAACAATTCAACTGAACATGGTTAGCGGATAACCAGTCCATTCCTAAGATAACATCGATTTGGGATAAGGGTAATGTTATCAGGTCAGTGGGATAAGTCCTATCATCTATTACTACCGGACACTTAGGGCAGAAAGTTGAAACTGTGACTGGGTCACTAGTAGGGGTAAACAGAGTCAAATCATATGGTAGAGAAGCTACCATTAGGTGCAATCTACTCACAACATCATTCGATATAAAAGAGTGCGTAGCACCCGAATCATACAACACATTCAAGGAATTCTCGCGTATAAGACATGTACCTTGGATGAGACCATCGTGGTTTGAAGCCTCTACACCACTCATCATAAACACCTTTCCCCTAGCTTGTGGCCTCGCAGCATTTCCAGCATCATTTCCTTTTCTTTGTTTGGGGCATACCCTTGCAAAATGACCAGGTTCTTGACAGATGAATCAAACGGGTTTGGGATTACACTCATTGCCAAAGTGGCGTCTACCGCATCGAGTACAGAGAGGTGGTGATGTTTCAGAATTCCTATCAGTAGGGTTATTGCTGTAGCGGTTTCTACTCCCATTGTTGCTCCAAGTGTTGGCATTCCTATCCCCCCGGTTGCCATTGTTGCGATTGTTGTTCCTTTGGAATCTCGATCCTCCATACCGATTGTCCCTTCTCCCTCCGAATCGATCATAGGGTCCTCGCCCATGTTGGGTTCCTTGCCTCACGTTCTGGTAATTGGGGTTGTTCCTCATTGGTCCATGGGAACTTGAGGGTACAGTAGACTTATTACCGACGTTCTTCGCCTTAAGCCCATCCTCATAGATTCTACATTGGCTTACTAAGAGTGGAAAGCTCTCGATTCCCATATGTATAAAAGCCATCTTAATCTCAGTCTTAAGTCCATCGAGAAACTTTGCGCACTTCGACTGATCGTTTCCAGGTTGATTGTAGTGTGGCACGTACTTCACTAGCTCCTCCAATTTCGCAGCATATTCGCCGACCGACATATTCCCTTGAGCCAAGTGCATGAACTCTATCTCCTTCTTCAACTTCATATCGATAGGAAAATACTTCTCCAAAAATCTTTGCTTGAAGGAGTCCCAAGTGACAGCTTGTTGTTGAACCTCCATAACTTGCCTTGTGTTCTCCCACCAATCAGATGCCTCCTTCGTCAACATGTAGACCGCGTAGGTTACCTTCTGAGCATCGGTGCATTGCATAGCGGTAAAGATCTTCTCTAACTCCCTAATCCATTCATTAGCATTCTCCGAAGCATATCCACCGGCGAATTCCTTAGGGTTCCTCTTACAAAACTCATCTAATCCTCTAAACTCCTGAGGTCCTAAGTTTTGGTTTTGGTTGTTCTGCTGGGCCTGCTGGTTCATCGCGTTGAGATTCTCATTCATGCCCAGAATTGCAGCAGTCAGCTCGTTCAGCATGTCCTCGGTGTTCCGAGCCGCTTCAGGCGCATGACGACCTCTTCCTCTTCCAGACATCATAAGCTATATTCATTAACGCACTAACGATTCAATATACCTACTAACACATCTAAGCATACAACCTAATATATCTAGAGAGCACACAACAGAGAACATGTAAGGCCATGTTCAGGTCGCATGGACAACCATTGCTCTGATACCACCAAGTGTAACACCCCGATTTGGAAAACTCGAAATAAACACTCATCAAATGTTAATTAATTCTTTTAGGAAAAATAGGGTGAAAATTTTATTTTTTTTTTGAAACGGGAACAGCACTCGACTATCGAGTTTCCCAAAACAAGGTATTACTTTTAAAAATCCTTTTCTCAAAAACGTTTGCGGAAATTTCTGAAAACAGTTTGATATTAAAAACTCACTTTAAATAAAAGAGTAAAACATTTGGTCACTGGGAAACATGTTTGATTTACTTACAACAGTTTATCTGTCAGATCACGACAGTCCTTCAAAAACAGTTTAGAAAACAGCCATAAAAGTTCTCACCAAAAGTGGCCACCACAGAACATTGGTGCCATTCTTACATAAACATAGGTCTTAACAAAAGCATTTCAAAAAGATAAGGGGTACACTTGATACATATTAGCAAGGGTCCATTAGAACCTAACTATAAGCTACTAAGCAGCGTCCCCTTCACGATCCGCAACGTACGTCCTCAAAAGCAATCTCCGTCGTCCAATAGTAGCCCACTCGTCAGCACATCACGATCAGTAAGTCCTTCCTCCAGGAGTAGTATCCCCAGCTCCACCGTCTTTTAGAATCGAAGATTCATAGTCACATGTGCACAAGAAGTTGAGAGAGTAAGTTATCCGAATGGAATTACTCCCATCGACTTCTTGGAATTACACTAGCGACACATACCAGAACATAACAAACAATACAACAAACAGTATAGCAGGCAATTATATAAGATGCATGAGGATGCAATGCAATCATCACACTATTCTGACATTTTATCTTTTACTCAAAGGATTCTCTAAATCAATCATCTCGCAATGCTGAATCTCTTTGACCATTTGTCTCGCAAAGTCGAAGTCTCTTGATTAGTTCGTCTCGTCTAGAAGAAGTCCTCTCGTTCACATATCTCAAGTCCATAACATCAGTAATTCAGGCTTTATAGTTCTAGGTCTCAGGTCTACATCTCCTCGGAATCCATCCACCTAGTCGGAAGCAATCAGGAGTACAGGATCTCTAACCACACCGGCTTTTACTGGATGGGAAAGTGAATGCATTCATATAAAAAGCCCGGGAAAATAAATAAAATAACCTCACCCGGCCGTGTTCGAGCATCCCTCTCACTGATCAAGAATTAGTCAAGGGGGTGTCAGTCGTGTTGTCTAGTGATCATGTGGTACTTCATCCACGCCACTGGGTGACCAGCTCCGACTGAAATCCGCCAGGGCCCCTATGGTTTTTCCCACCTAGACAGACTTCTCAAGGCTTCTTGACGAATCACCGTCATTGCCTTCCCCTATCTTAATCATCCAACTGAACACCACAAGGGTAATTCAGGTGTATCTTCCTCTCCACTACTTCGGGTTAGGGTTTCAAGGTCGTGGGGTTATACTTTTCTGTCCTAACGTCGACCCATCCTAAGTCATCTCCGCCATACAGCTCCGACTATATGCGGAATGCTTCTGTGGGACTCGACCACTGTCTCTGACGGGCTCCGACCCATCCTGAATCATTTCGGCATACGGCTCCGACCAGTATGCAGGATATCCACAACTTGTCTGACGGGCTACAACCCAATCAGAATCAACCTCGCCATATAGCTACGACTATATGCGGAACATTAATCATCCTTTTGAAGAGCTACGACCCACTCAGAATCACCATCAGCATACGGCTCCGACCATATGCGGGATATCCATCAATCATCGATAGATAGGCTCCGACCTATCCCAAGTCACTCGCACTCAACATATGGTTACGACCATAGAGAGGCTACCTCAACACATGGCTACAACCACGTGGAAACTATCATCATAGAACTCAGTACTCATGGCGTTCACGTTCAAAGCGTTGTCGTCATCATCATAGCGTCAGCTCGATCCACGTACTCAGCGCATCAGCATCATCCGGTTCATCACACGTTCCATCCCTTAGAGTTTCGCTCTAATCGTCGGGGGATTTCTTACAGTTTTTTATGTCTTTTATATTCTTATCTTATATCGCGGGATGATGCAATATGCTCATGCAATGACAATATCACAACAATACATCTCAGCATAAACAAATATATCAATCAATCAATACCATGTAATGGTATAGGTCTGAGTCTTCGTATACCTCGATACAAACAATCACACAATTTATCGGGTATACTACTAACTACGATAGACCTTTACTCCGACTTTGAGAGAGTACGGAGTGTCCTAGCATACTCACTAGACACCAAAGCGTCTTAGGATAACTTCTCTCTCACCTGGATTCGCAGTTACCGAACCTACAAGTTCCGAGTGATTCGCTTCCTTCCTCGTCTGCCCGACTCCAACTTCTTTCAAGTCCCAGAAAGTGGATATATGAGTATTAAGCTTTATTTAATTATTATTCTTAAAATTATTCTCATGACAACTTAAGAAAATCCAAACATTGTCTTTATTTAAAACCCAAAACATTAATTCTTTCACTCAAACTTGTCCAAGATCAAACACTAACTCTTATACTTTGAAATCATGAGAAAATAATCAATTAAATTAATTTAGAACAAGAGTTTCTTTGCTGGTCCTTCTTGGACAGCATTGATTTCAATTCCAAAAACTCCGAAAAATCGCACTTTTCAAACCAACTTTGTCTTGGATTAAAAGCCCATGAGAAACACACCTTGAAAACACTTTTAAAACACTTTTAAATAAGAAACATAGTCTATAAAATTCTGGACAGCATCATGTCCTAAGTTTCAAATTCATTTTCCATGTTTAAAAACCAATTCAAACACATAGATAAATCAAGCATCTTGAAAACAATCAAATAAACACTTAAATCAATAACTTATCATGTTCAAACACTTAGATCTACATGAGGGCAGCAAGGTACTCAAGTAGAACAAATCAAACAAACATTCATTCATTCCAAATATTTCATAATCACAAGCCATCAAGTTACACATAAACATGTTCACAAACTTATTCATACATATAGCCCAATCAAATGAGGAAATCTATCACTTAAGCATACACAAACCGAATCATGCATCACACATACACTTAGTCACATTTTCATTGATCTTTCACTTAGTTAATTTCATCTTAGAAAAACTTCATCTTATCATGCATGACTATGTCAAAACCGTATGCATCATTAGCTTTCCAAAAACTATTTTCTCAAAGAATAACTTTACAAATCAACACATAATTTCATGTCATGAACACTTATACACTCAAGAAATGTTAACTCAAGGTCTAAGGTCTAAACCGTGACCTAGACTAGGTTTTCCTCAAAAACATTTTCAAGAATTCAAGACTCAAAAACAACTCCAAGTTCAATCAACAATTTCATATAATTCATCGAGGAAGTAAAAACATAATTCTAGCATATTTTCTTAGACAAAACCGTGAGCACTCTTAGGCTCCTAGACAATTTTCATTTCACTTTTAACACCTAAAATCATCTCAAAATTCATGGAAATCACATACACATAACCAAAATACAACATCAAAGCCTCTAACCTAAAAATCAAGTACAAACCGTGACCAACACATCAAGATCACAACCATCACATAAATGTTATTCACTTAAAGCATCATTACATCTCAAGATCACATCATGTAAAGGATCAATCAAAAGAAAACAAGCTCATACTCACAATAACAACAAAACCGTGGCCAACATAAGGAAAAAGTTCAACCAATTTCAAAGATTTTTCACATTAAGATCCAAGCAATCACACATATCTTGGCTTAGGCATAGATCTAAACATGCATGTAAACAAGAATGTTAGATCTTTGAAAAATCTTTCATGAAACTTAAAATCCAGTCCTCCTCCAAAACATTTTCAAGAAATCAAAGAGAAAACTCAAGATCTTGAAGAAAAACATTCTCTTAATAAAACTTTTAGGATCAAGCTTAGAAAAATAACATGCATCAACACTTTTCCAAACAAAATCAAAGTTTAGAAAGAAAGAATGAAAGAGAACAAGAATCAAAGAAAAAGGTTTGAAGCTTTTAAGTTCATGAGACAAGTTCTTACTTAATTAAAAATTTTAAGAATTCAAGTCCAAAGTCTTTGATCTCTCTTTCTAGTCCTCACGGTTTCTCCCTTCTTTTCCTAGGTCCATTGGTTTCTCTTTTCCTTTTCACTAGCTTGGCTTGATCTTTCTTAGATGATGAAGAATTTAAGGTGTTGAGGTTTGGTTCTTCTCCTCTTCACAATTCGGTCTCTCTCTCTTTCACCTTCTCACCAAGAGCTTGATGGTGCTCTTAGTGTTATGTGTTTGGTCTTGGAAAAGAAGTGGAAGATAGTTTGTGTTGATGAATGAATGAAGAAGAATTCACTCACTCACTCACGGTTTTGGTGTTTGGTGTGTGTATTGGTGTTGTTGAGAAAGAAATGGTGAAGATGGAATGAAGAATGAAAGGGTGAAAATGAGCTCTCTCTCTCTCACGGTTTGGTCCTTCTTTTATTCTTTCTCACTTTTCCTAATTGCCATCAAGGGCTTGCATGGGGGGTTATATTGCAACACTTGGGGGCTAAGTCACAAAACTTGGAGACCAAGTTTTGCCCTTGAGTACCTCACGGTTTTCCTTCCTTCCTCCTTCCTATTTCTTCATTTTCTTCCTTTCTAGGTCATGCTTAAGTCATGGAGATGATGTCATGGTGTTGACTAAAAGGCATGCCACTTGGTAACCATGCAAATAAGCTTGGTGGCTAGGCTATGCTTGTGAGCATTCGGCCATAGGGTGCTTAGGGTAGATTGGATTAGCTAATTAGGTTTAAGGCACTAATTAGGTTTCTAATCGTGATTAGGGTAGGATTAGAATAATTAATCTAGGTTTAGTCCACTAATCCTTAGTAATTAAGGCTTAATCAAGGATTAAAGCACTAATCAAAAACTTAATCTTGGGTTTAAGGAAAACTAATTTTGGATTAGCTCACTAACCAAAAGAGTTTAGGGTTTAAGAGAGTGATTAAGCACTTAATCAAAGCTTAAGAGCTCGATTAGGGTTTAATCCACGATTAGGGCACCAATTAGGGTTTCTAGAGGCAATTGGACTTTGATTCTTTGAAGCCTAGAGAAAATAATTTTCCATGAAATCAAATAAAACAAAATCTTAATTGAACCTTAAACAATCAAGCACACGAAGTCACACACACAAGCAAATCAAATTTCAAAACATAAGAATTCATCATGAAATCAAAACTCTTTTTAGATCAATTCTTTAATTAATTAGGTTAAAACAATTTTCTTGATTAGGGACTTGTTGAAGTGAGTCAAATGGCAGATGTTACAACATTAACTAAATTACTTCTTAGAAAATAATTTAAACTTAATCTTTTAATTAGCCCACAAAACTGAATCATACAAGTTTTAAAGCATTCCAAGCATTCACAAACTTACACACAGAAAGTCACATTTTTAATCATTTAAAAAATCATTAGACTAAATTATAATCTTAATAAATTAATTAAATTATTCTTTAGAAAATAATTTAAATTAGGCCTTGTGACTAATTCACCAAGGACCGAATCATGTGATTAATAGTTTCTAATCTCTAATAAACCTTAACATTTTGAAATCATTGAGTTACAAAATTTCTTTTCACATAATCAAATTAACTTATTCATTTTCTTTTCTAAAACCGAAAAGAACCAAAGAAGACATACACACATATCATTTTCATCAAGCACCTAGAAACATAGCCATTTTCAGAAATCATTTCATGAAAACAAATTTTTTTTCCAACTAATTAAACATACCTTGACCGAATCTCACACATACAATTTTGCAAGGGTGAAATGCACAAACAGAAGCATAAATTTATGAAATCATCTTCCTTTATTTTATGATTAAAAACCGAGAGCATGCAAAAAAAGAAATTAACAATTTTAATTTATTTTCAAAACCTAATCATGGCATGCAAACACTTTTAAAGTTCCTATATTCAATTAGTCTCATTATGCATGAATCCTAAATGAAGAACAAACCTAGCTACCTACTTCTCCTAGGATGGCCGATTCATCATCATGTAAGGAGACATGGTTTTCATTCATTTTCAACATACAAGAGTCATAAAAGTCAAATCAAATCATTTAGATTGTTAAGACAAATTTTTCAAAGTAACATTCCACATCACATACACAAATAAATCAAGTTCATAATTCTTTCTCAAACCAAAAATAAAGATTTAATTTTTATCTTTATGAAAATAACATGCATATTCTATAAATCATTAGATCTCATCTTAAAACATGCATGCATCAACTTTTATAAAATGAAAAGCATGGATTTCATTTTTACTCAAGCATGGTCGAATGGCCTATCACCAAATAAAACATACACAATATCAAACACTTAATTAAAACATGTTTATATTTGAAAATCATTTTAAAATTTAGTTTCTTTAATTTTTTTCTTAAAACCGAAACATACATAAAAGAAAACATAATCTTTATTTTTGAAAAGTAACATGCAAATCAAGGGTCTAAACAAAAATACATGAATACATTTAGATCAACAAAGTTAACATGCAAAGCCAAAGAATTAAACCTTACTTCTTTAATTGTTTTCTTTAAAACCGAATTAAACAAAAACAAAAACATGATCTTTTCTTTTGAAAATAACATGCATGTTTCAAGATCCTAACTCTTTCACAAATCAAGTTTAAATCATGAAATTATTCAACAAATAAGCATAGAAATACACATAGATCATGGCTTTAACAAAGGATCTAACATGCAAGATCAAAGAGTTTCACTTTAAGATTAAACAAGTTTAGATCATGAATTTTTTTGTCAAATAATTACATAAACATACATGGATCATGGTCTAGAGCAAGAAAATTAGACATGCAAGAAAGATTCATTTTAGGTCTTCACAAAAATCTTAGTTTTTCTTTAGATCTTGAAGAGTTTAGTTAGAAAAGCATTAGATCCATTAAAGAAAATCCCAACCGAAACATTAAACACAAGTTTAACATATTACAAATTATTTAAGTCCTTAGAGTCCATGATCAAGAAAGATCAACACATAACAACAACATGCAAGAAGAAATAAGAAGTAGATCTACAAACTAAAAATAAAATCTATACTATTACAAAATCTTCTTTTGGATCTTCAAGTCCTACCATGAAAAGGTTTGGTCTTTAGTCTTCCTAGTGTTTGGATCTACAAGGATCAAGGCATGATCTACTTGAAATCTCCTCCTTCTTCCTCTCTATGCTTTCGGCCACCTCTCTCTCTTTTTTTTTCTATTTTCCTTTTCTTTTCTTTCTCTAAGAGTAAAATGAGTCTCTTAGGAGTGTATTTGTGTTGGTGGAAGAAGTGAAATGAATGGGGTGAATGAGCTAAGGTTTCAAGTACTTATAGGCAATCACACTCTTCCTTCCTTGCCCATAATGCTTGGTTCGGCCACACACAAGGGAAGGGGGTAGTTTTGGGCTTCCAAGTATTTGCATGGGTGCATTTTATCAAATGCAAGGGAGACAAGGTTGAATAGGCTAGGCTTTTTTGGGGTCATTCTAGGCTTAACTAGTTAGTATTTAGTTAGGGTTTTGGTTACTTGGTTACTAGTTTAGTTTGGTTACTTAACCTACAAGCTTCTAGAAATTATAGTCTTAGCTCATACATACACACACACACACGTATGGAATACACACATATACACATTCATATACATACACACAAACCGTATCATACACACACATTTACATACATTTTGCATTTTATTTTTCTTAAGCATATTTACTTAAACATTCTAATCATTAATTCAGACAATAATACAATCAATTCAAAAATTACATTCACACAACAATTCTCATGTAGAACACACATTAATTCAAACACATTTCACATAAAAATTTCAAGCCAACTTATTAAATTTATTTTCTTTAATACACAAATTCCAAAATTCGTATTTCTTATCTCTGAAAATAAATTTTTTATAAATCAACCCAGGAAAATCTGAAAATTACATTTTCAAAATCTACGTTTTAAGACGATCGTTTTGATATAAAAATCATGAAAGTCCGAGTTACGGTTAAAAAGTTACGAATTTTTAAAGTTAACAACTCAAAAACTTCATATCCAATAAAAATCACTTTTTAAGAAAATCACAATTTATTTCTTATGAATCAAAATCCTTTCAAAACTCAAAAATCATACACTTTATATTTATGAAAACATTTTGTTTATAAAAATCCATGAAAATCAATACTTTATTTCTTATTTACGTAAAACATTTTTCCGAAAATCTTTTATAAATCAGAACTTCAAGGTTTATTTTAACAAAATTCGTTCACGCACGGACGGGAAAAATGCGGGGTGTTACATTCTCCCCAACTTGAAGATTTCTCGTCCTCGAGAAATACCGTGTAGAGTCTGGCTAATCTGCAAACATGTAGCTCCTTGAAGAAATTTTGTTCCTCTTCAACTGTCGCAGTCGTCGCATCTTCGAATTTGCACCGTCGATTCATCTCTCTTAAGAGCGGATCAAACGGATTACTTGCAAAAGTAATCTCTCAAAGGACTTTCAATAATAATAAGGGTGGGGTATAAACAACACGGTTTCACGGTCAACAAAGAACTGGGGTTCAAAAGCATCAAAACAGGATTTAGAAACAACAGGGTTACGCTCGTTTGGGTCAAGAGACTACCACACTTAGGGTTACATTCTTTTTATTAATTCAAGCCTAAAACGAGCTACTCCTCAAGACTTCATGTTTCCCAACTACTCCCCAACTTGGATGACGCATACCTCTACACACCACATTCATTATCACAATCTTAACTTCTAAATACTCCTATCCTTCACTACTCTTTGATCAATTCTTACTAAATCTCCCATCACTTAGCTTCACTCTATCCTCTGATTGCCTTACATCTTACCAAATAATTGTCCTTATCAGACTCATATAGCCACTATTAAATCCTTCTCTTACTCTATCAACCACTAATCCTCAAAAAACACACACTACCTTACTCTTATCTCAACCATTCAATCCTATAACTTAGATAATTCCACACCTTTTTCCACCTTCCACAATTTTCCTTATATTCTAAACCATTAAAATTCCTCAATTCAAAGACCTCTTACCCATTACCATATCAAATCCTAGCTTTTTACCTAACCTTGGGTTAACACTTAAAGATTCTGTAGTGGATCTGAGAAATAGATCCACCACGATGTGTGTTTGGGGTTGTTGCAGCTGACGAGGGTGACCCCGGTCCTACATACCCCCAGTGATAAGGGGATCAAGCCACGCGTAGTTCTTGAGAGTAGGGATGAGAGAACATACCTTAGCCCCTATAGCATGGCGATACTTATAGGGGAAGTTGTGTTGTGGTGCCTTATGGGCCTGTTCGGCCCAGTAGGGCTGACGTGGCTCTTAGAGGATAAGAAGGATGAGTTATTCACCCTTATCCTATACTAGAGAGCTCATGCTTATCCTGTAGCGGTAGGATTTATTATTGGTTAACCATACAAGCCCTCCAAGCTCGTATAGGCTCGAAGAGCCTGTGCTGTGCTTCTGAGAGTTTGTGGTGACATAAAACGTTGTTTGCGGCTGAGAACTTTTTATTCGGAGGAGTGTCGTGGATGGTTGATTAGGACGTATAAGACTGTTCGCCGTCAAGGCCCTTAGTCGTGTATCATCATGTACTGAGTTCAAAGTCGAATTGGATTATTTTTCAAAGTCACGATGCTTTTAAGGAGACATCCTTTTATGCGCTTGCCATGGTGAAAGCCGAGAGGCTTGTGCCAAGGTATGCTGGCACGACTCAAATTGTTATTTGAGTTCGAGGTGTGCCAAGATTATCATCAATTGGATCTTAACGTTTACGAGGGATTGCTGTCGGAATGACAACCTTAGCCGAGGTGTATTCCTCGATCCGTGATGTATTGGGCCAGATATGAGCCGAGAGGCTTTGAGCCGAGAGGCTAAGCAAAGTTATCAGGTCGCAATCCTCGTTTTCACTTGTAGCCTCGCCGATATGGCCGGCTAACCGAGATCGTGGGCAAGTGCGTAAGAACATGATCCAAAGTGAGTGAGTTTAACATATGTCCTTAATAAGGAAGGTAAATTATCAATTTGTTGTCTCATGGGACGTGGTGGTCCTCTTTGGCACGACATTTGTGTAACATACTAGTCCCCTACTCGGTATAGCCTGAAAAGGCTTGTGTCGAGTTCATAAGGTCTGTGAAACGCTCGGGACCAAAGTGGGCGAAGAAAGGTTAGAGTATCAAGATCAACTCTGTACACCCTCCTTTACCTAATAAAGAAGATCGAGAAAGCTCGTAGAAGATTGTGCCGAGTATATAAGAACTGTGAGACATTTATTGTTGTTGTTCGAGGCACCCTCGGATCCGGTTTTTTTTTTTTTTTGTAGAGTCGGAGTCCGTTCCTTCCCCGAAGCAGCGAACATCGTGTTCGAGAATAGCCACTCGACCCGAAGAGTTGAAGGCTCGAATTACTTTCAAGACTCAGAGTCCATTCTATCCGCCGAGCAGTAAGCTTCATGGCCGAATAAGGTCACTCGAGTGGAAGTCATCGAAAGTTTTTCGAGCTGATGAAGCGGTTGAGGATGCCGAGAAGGGAAAGAATGAAACCGAGGAGGCAAGAACAAGTAGAGAAGCCAAGGACGACCGTTTCCCTTGTCGGAACTTGTTTAGTCAACTTCAATTGTTGATCCCCTCTTGAATCCGAGTAATTAGGGCGAAGGCAAGCTGATAGATCATCATAATAATAAAGCTGAAGCAAACTTTTACTCCATTGCATAACCAACCCCCTTACTCGCTAAAGCCTGAAGAGGCTTGTGTCGAGTTAAGAAGTCCTTTAAGGTGTGAGTTGTTTTCCGCCAATTAGATCGTGTTCATCCAAGCCTCTTTGAGAGACTGTCGGATTCAGGTCTGTGTAGGCGAACGCTGAGCGAAGGTTGAATATTTTCGAGTTGTGGGTGTGGAATCAGCATTGTGTGGTTCCTTGGAGATGCTGGGATCCGACTTAGATCACTGGGTGTTGGCACTGCGGACCGTTCTACCATATAGGTAAGGTCGCGATGGTGCGCAAACCAAGGAAAAAGTGATCGACAACCGGTGTGAAGGACTTGAATTAAGTTGGGTCGTCATACTCGGACTCGAATTAACATAGGTCATCATGCTCGGCAGATCCGATCGTTATGTTGGTACCTGAATCGCTGAGGTGAGAAATGTTAGATTGAAGTCTTTTGTTATTCCTTTCCAAATGAGCTTCGTCGAGCAGTTGACTCAGCTAGGGAACATGGTGGGAGGTTTCCACAGTCGTCTTATGAAGCCGAGGTAATGCATGGTTCCCGCTATCCTGAATGTATGAGATACCAATAGGGGGACGCTGCCGAGGGTCCGCGCGTAGTTGGCACATGTATTCGGAGTGGGGAACCGAGCACGAGGCTCTTTATATTCGGGGACAAGGTAAAAGAGGGAAATTTGGCGCGAGGGGTCCTTGCCGTTATCACCATGTTCCGAATAGAATGACGTAATTGTATTCACAGAGCTCGGAAAACGATTTGCCCATTGATGAAAATCTTGAAATGGGTGGTCTAGTAGCTCGGACCATGTACCTAGTATATGTGTACAGAAAAATTAATTTTAGCGGTCGTCGTTTGACAATTTATAATAAGGGAATTGCAATAATGAAAATTATTGGCAGGTGGATATAAAATATCATAATAGAGGTAGTGTGATTTAAAAATATCGCACGTAATAAATAGGATAATGAAAATTATTGGAGATTAAATGCTCGTAAATCCTGCAAGATTGTCTACGAAAAGATGCATGATGTATCACGCGCAATAATTCAAGTGAATGACATTTATCAATATGTCAAAGCATTTAATGACAACAAATCAAATGATGAAAGCTTATCCATGAAAAACGACAATGCACAATTGTCGGAAACTGCCTAATGCCATTCGAAAGGCAATATGCCACGTACCAGCATGTATGAAAAATTACGAGTATAGTATAAGTGACATGTAAATGAAATTAAAAGAATACATAAAAGCATTAGGAGCATATATCAAAAGCATTGCATCAAGTAAATTAATATTAGCATGTGTTCAAGGTAATCACTTAAAATGCTAAGTAAATAAGAAAGTAATGTAGGAATGAGAATTCCTTCCCTGATTCAGTGTGGCGAGGAATGTCGGGTTGAAGACAATTAGATTGAAGTCTCCTGTCAATCCCTTCCAAGCGAGTTTCGTTGAGTGGTTAACCCGGAACGAGATACTCTATTGGGGAACACAATGCGAGGTTTCCACAATCGTCTTATGAATCCGAGGAGAGAAGAGTAGTGCGTGGTTCCCGATGTTCTGAATGTATGAGATACCAAAAGGGGACGCTGCCGAGGGTCCGCGCGCAGTTGGCACATGTATTCGAAGCAAGGAACCGTACACAGTCTTCTCTACGCTCGAAACACAACCCCCATCATCAATTGTCTTCACAGAGCTCGGAAAACGATTTGCCCATTGATGAGAATCTTGAAATGGGTCGCTCAGCTGCTCGGGCCATCATACGTGTACCTTGCATGTGTGTATGAAAACAATAATTAATTAGTTATTGTCGTTCAAGATTGACAATTTATAATATTTATTTAATAAATGACATGTAATCAAATTAATCATGCGCTAATAAGTGATATTGACAATTGAATAAAAAAGTTACTTCCCTGTTTTGTTGTTGTCGCCCACTTTCTTCCTTTTTTTTTGTTTGTTAGGGCCTGTTGAGGCCCTTCTGATGAGCATTTTATTTCCCATTTTTCCTTGCATTATTTTACTCCTATTATTGATACTTGTTGCCTATTTGACATTGTTTAGCTTGATTTAGTGATTTAGAGTTTATTGGACTACTATTCTGAATATTGTTTAATTTGGGATTATTTAGCCTAATTAATTCTATTTTTATTTTCAGGTCATATTTGGCACAAGGGCTTTTTGGACATTTTGGGAATGAAGATTTAATGTTGGAAGAGAAGATATATGATGAAGTGAAGATTGTAATCTATCTTTAGGATTAGTTGAGATTTAGTTATATCTTTTAAGATTTAGATTTTATCTATAAGATATTTTTAGATTTAATTTAGAGATAAGCTTTCCTTAGGATTTGGGCCCATGATTTAGGCCCGTTTTGTGATTTAAAAAGTCAAATTCGTGTAAACCCTGGAGAGATCTATCATTCCACGTTTTTTACATCTCTCTCATAGAGAAGGCTTAGTTTTGCTCTCCAAGTTTGTGGTGGCTGCTAGGGTTTCTCTCTCTTCCCTTTTCTACACGTTTTTGGTATTTTTCTTCATGGAAGGCTAAACTCTTAGGTTAAATCCCTTTGGTAATGTATCACATACTCTTGAGGTTTTATTCTTAATGCTATTTCGTTTTTATTCACTGTTTTCATGCTTATTGATATGTTATGGTTCGCTTAGTTCCATTCTATAGAGATAATCCATGTGTATGAATGCTTAATTTATGCAAACTCGTAAAATCTCCATGCTTTGGCTTTTAATGCTTAATTAGAGGTTTGGGTTTTGGGGTGAGAATTGAATTTTCGCTTAGTATTTAATTCTCACGAGTTGGACAGTGAATAGGAAAGAAATTGATCTTTTGTGACCGATGATAGAGTTGTGAACGCGAGCCAAAGGGGTTTATCCGCTTTTCCTTATTTGTTTCTTAGTTTTGATTTAATTCTGTTTTGATTTCAATTATTCAATATTCAATACAAAAAAACCCCCCTGTTTTCTATGCATACTATGTGTTCGACCTTTTGCTTGATAAGATATTCCTTGGGAGACGACCTAGGAGTCACTACCTAGTACTATACTTAAACTGTTTTTATTTGTATCGGGTACGACCTCGATCACCTTCCCTTTTCTTTTTTTTAGGGCCTGTTGAGGCCCCTTTCTTCTTTTTTTCTGTTAAGGCCTGTTGAGGCCCCTTTCTTTTTTTTTCTTCTTTTTTTTTCTTTTTTTTTGTTAGGGCCTGTTGAGGCCCTTTTCCTTTTTTTTTGTTTTGAATTGGGCCTTGTAGCCTGTTAGGGTTTGGAACCCTAATGCAGCAACAGCTGCTGCTACATGCTGCGTGTTGATGCTGCGGTGTGCTGCTGCTGGCAGCGGCGGCAAGCGTGGACCCGGTGGTGACGGCGTTCAACAGCGGCTATGGTGGCAGGCGAAAGGACGAGGGCCTTCGCCGGTGACGGCGTCGACGTTGAGGGGTGCAATCCACGAGTTGGTGCGGCGAAAAGAGTGTGAGGACCACCATTGGCTTCTTCACGTTACGGACATGAAGCCCCACTTCCGACAGGGGCTGTTATCGTCACAATGCTCAAAGTTCCAGTTCCGACCCTTGACCAACATGCGACGATGAGCCGAGAGTAGCCAGAGATGGCTCGATCCAAGCAGTGGTCGGGTTGTCTCATCGTGGTCGCGAATCAGATTTTGGTTCAGATCTGCACAGGCTTTGGTGGCTGGTGGCATCGACGGTGGTAGCGATGGACGCACTGCACCGTTGTACGCGCGTCGCCATCGGTGTTACCACAGCAGAGATGCCAATGGTTGATCGCACCACCGTGGAAGATGGCGGTGTGGCGATTCAGGGCCACCGTGGAAGAGGAAACCGTTGTTTGTGTGCGCGACTGTGGTTGGTGGCATCGGTGGTTCGGTGCCGTCACCGTTAACGAAATCGCAGTGCTCACCAGGATTTGAGCATTATTGGCGGTGCTCCTGGCCACGAATCGTTCCGACAGCAACGGCGGCGGCTGGCGGTGATGGCGCGGGTGGTGGATGCTACCATGAAGGACGATGATAAACTAGAGGGATGATGTCTGCACTGTTCAACAACCTTGGCCATGTGTTTTCTTTTCTTCTTTTCGTTACCATCAGATCTAGGACGATGGTGCCTTCCTCCGTAGCAGTAGCATCAGTAGGCTGTTGTTGATGTTTTTTTTCCATGATTTTTTTTATTTTTTTTTTTTGGTTTGATTCATGTTTGAATGTGGATGGGAATCGAAATTTACCGATCCCCACAGACGGTGCCAATGTAGTGGATTTGAGAAATAGATCCACCACGATGTGTGTTTGGGGTTGTTGCAGCTGACGAGGGTGACCCCTATCCTACGTACCCCCAGTGATAAGGGGATCAAGCCACACGTAGTTCTTGAGAGTAGGGATGAGAGAACATACCTTATCCCCTATAGCATGGCGATACTTATAGGGGAAGTTGTGTTGTGGTGCCTTATGGGCCTGTTCGGCCCAGTAGGGCTGACGTGGCTCTTAGAGGATAAGAAGGATGAGTTATTCACCCTTATCCTATACTAGAGAGCTCATGCTTATCCTGTAGCGGTAGGATTTATTATTGGTTAACCCTACAGATTCTATCCTCAAATTCCACCATCTTATAACTTCGACTCTAACACATCATTACTTATCCACTGCTATCTAACCATTTACAACTCAAATCAAGACACTTATGAACTCTAAACTCTAATTATCACCTTAATTTCTTCCTTATCCTATCACCATCTAAACCATTAATTTAACCAATCCGGCATCAAAACTTTTAATCCTAATCTCTTTTCATAACTTACCACTCATCTAAGACTCAAAAAGATACTCCTATTTCCTTCAAGACTTATACTTCCTTACTTCATACTCACTAGTCCTCATTCGCCTCAACCCTTACCTAACATCACTTCACAACTAACTCTCTATTCTAGAACTATTTACTTGACCGATACTAGGTGTAGAACCCCAAATTCTCAACAAGGTTCTAGGAAAGAATAGATGTCTAGTCAAAGATCAAAAGTGTAGACTTTGGGTTCATTAGCAATCAAAGCTTTGTCAAAATGATGGTTTAAGATTTTCAGAAAAGGCTTCCTCAAACGTCATGCCAAAACAATTTGGCAGTGCATAGGGTTTTTCACAAGTAAGTTTCAACAAGACAATAGAGTTCTAGTCACGAGACAAGATCTCATAACTTAAGGGACACCAAAAACAAAAAGGGATTCACATTAGAGGTGTGTTCAACAAAAGAAGATTCGAATCAACATCCATGACGACACTGATCTCCGCTCCTCGTTTCCGCTGTAGGCGAAAACTGACGCTTTCTAGGAAAACATCCGCGCACTCTTAGCGTTCCTATTCTCATCTATCGCAATACTAATACTAACTCACACTCAGAGACACACAGCAGAATATGTAAGTCCATGTATAAGGTTACTTAGTTCAAACCATTGCTCTGATACCACAACTGTAACACCCCGATTCGGCAACTTGAAAACTTAAATTAAATATAGTGAAAATTAGGGCCATTTTTTTTTACAAGTGTTACACAAGATGAGAACATTTAACTTTTCAAAACATAGTTACAATTTAAAACTCATGTTCTCATATTGCATAACCTTTCAAGTTCCAAACCGAGATGTCACAAGACACCGCACCTTGAAACTAGTTTTCAAAAACATCATTTAAAACGTATCCCGTTTAATTGTTTCATAACATCAGTGTTAACAAAACTTATGCCGGGGTACAGTATGGTAGAGCTAAGGTAACTAAGAACTTACAATAGAATACATTCCGCCAGGGGAATCACCTAGCTTCTAGTCATACTTCCTAATACTTGTCGTCTAGCTTCGGATCTTGGTCGATCAAACTCTCCAGTTGCAAGTAGAGTCGTCCTCGTCTGCTGTCTCAGGGACCTCCTCCAAATACCATCGTTGGGAACAAATGTCTATGCTCCTCCTTGCAGGGCACAGGTGGCTTGCTACACACTACGCCATCTACTCGTTGCAATATCAGCAATTGCCGATACGACAACAAGGTAGGAGAGAGTCAGTGTTCCGAACACTAACGGGTAGACCATGTGGTCTCAGGGTAGATTGAATATAAAGGATAGACAGATAATATAATAAAACAACATAACTAAAACATCATGGCATACAATCATATCAACATATATAACATGTAATACACATATCACATATAACGAAACATAAAACACATCAATATCATCGTTCAAAACCAAATATTTCATTCATATTCTTTTAATCACATTCTCAGTCTCTTTCTCGTGAACTTTCACAACTTTACTCCATCATAATTTCCACACTTATTACTTATTCCAAGGATTCTTTCTTATATACTCTTCTTGTAAATCTTAATTAATTCTTGATATCTTCAATGTACTTTTCTTTTGATTATTTTGTCTTTTAAGTTTTAGCGTTCCGATTCACTCAATAATGGGGGGAACATCACCATTGAGGAAGTCACACACGTCTACATATCCTCGGTCATCCACCCAACCTATTCGGAAGCAAACAGGAGGACCTTTACCACGCGGGCACGACAGCTGTCTCACAATCAAATGGTCCCAGACCAGGAGGACTACAGCCTCAAATCAATTCAATTCAATTCATATCATTCATTCATATCATATAATCAGGCACGCTCTCAGCGGCAATCACAAATGCCCCGTTCCAGTTCCTCTCACTGTTCTAGACTTGCATTCAAGGGGTTGACAGTATAATTCTAGTCTGCAGTGCAGAACTTACCACGGCATTGGACCCAGTCCCTACCACGTTAGTACGCCACACGTGGAGTTTGTTCTGCCTAGAAAATATACTCTAGACTTCTTGACGTTTCACCGTCATCGTCCTCCCCTCATGCAATCCCCACCTGAGTATCCGCAGATACCCATAGTATTTACCTCTCCACTACTTCGATACGACACTCATACCTCACCGCGTTTGTAAATGTCTTTTAAAGTCTTTTAATGTTTTAACGTTTTAATTAGCGGCTTAATCCTACTAGTCGGTTCATCCTTGGTGCATCCCTTCAATGAAACCCGACCACTAATCACAATCCGTTCCCCTAAATCTCAACGGCAATCGTGCCTCGAATCGCTTTCTCATGCGTCTCACAGCATTATTCTCATCAGCTCATTCGCATCATCAACATCTTTCCCAGCATCATGGCTCAGAAGCATCATCATCAGCATCTTGCTCCTCAGTTGTTGCTCAACAGCATCATCCGCATCGCTCTCCTCAGTTGTGGCTCCATGGCACCATCAGCATCGCTCATCAGCACCACGCTTCCGCTCGCCTCATCGTGTGTTTCTTATCATCGTCTCGAGCATCATCTTTTCGTCTCCGTTCTTTCTCAAACTCAATTATCAATTCTCTTTCTCAATCATTCTTATAACTTTCTCTTTAATCTTAACTTATCGCTTTATCTTTTACTTAATTATTCTCATATCTCTTATTCGCATCACTCTTCTCTTTTCAGTCTTAACTCATTACTTTCGCGGTTTCATTGTTATCGGTTCACCATTCACACATAATCAAACATTTCCAAAACAGAATAAAATACGCTAAACAAATAAACATTTAGCATGTAAATAAAACAAGTAAACATTTAGCACACATATCTATATTGCCTAAGTCGCAGTACATTCACAATCCATCTATTCGGATTGCGAGCAACCACGTTACCGGACCACAGCACTCTCACTCACCTCGATGCCGAAACATTCAAAAGCTTCCAAGATTTCCCCGTCACTGACCTTGCCTCGTTTCCTTCGCGTCCGACACCCGAACTAGAACATTTTTCCCCTTGCCTTATAACGTTTTCGATAAATTCTTAATTTCGTTTTGGAAACACTTTTTAATTCCTTTCTTGAAAATATATTGCCCATATCCAAAGTTTTAAACCCACAAATCCTTTCAAGAAAACTTTGAAAATAATCTTTTTATCAAAACAATTCCATTTCTCTTAATTTAAAACACTTCAGTTGAAAAATCATTTTCTTTAAACATTGAATGAAATCTTAAGAAAACAACTCTTCAAAAATCTTTCTTAAATCAAATACAAAAATTCAAGAAGGTAAAACTTCAAAACCAATCAGATTAATTCATTAAATTTCTACACTTCATAACATCATCAAACACTAATCAAAGAACATCAATTAAGAATTTCAAATTAATTTAAGTTGTTGAAATGATTCTTTTTCAAATAAAATATTTTTCAATTCCTTTAAAGTCCAAACATAGATAACACACACACAAACAGTATTCAGAACAAAAACAGCACATACAGGTTTCATTCACAGACACACATAAGGCAAGTCACAATTCACATCATCCAGAACCATCAATTGAATTTCAATCTTAATACATTAACTAAATTACTTCTTAGAAAATAATTTAAACTTAATCTTTTAATTAGCCCACAAAACTGAATCATACAAGTTTTAAAGCATTCCAAGCATTCACAAACTTACACACAGAAAGTCACATTTTTAATCATTTAAAAAATCATTAGACTAAATTATAATCTTAATAAATTAATTAAATTATTCTTTAAAAAATAATTTAAATTAGGCCTTGTGACTAATTCACCAAGGACCGAATCATGTGATTAATAGTTTCTAATCTCTAATAAACCTTAACATTTTGAAATCATTGAGTTACAAAATTTCTTTTCACATAATCAAATTAACTTATTCATTTTCTTTTCTAAAACCGAAAAGAACCAAAGAAGACATACCCACATATCATTTTCATCAAGCACCTAGAAACATAGCCATTTTCAGAAATCATTTCATGAAAACAAATTTTTTTTCCAACTAATTAAACATACCTTGACCGAATCTCACACATACAATTTTGCAAGGGTGAAATGCACAAACAGAAGCATAAATTTATGAAATCATCTTCCTTTATTTTATGATTAAAAACCGAGAGCATGCAAAAAAAGAAATTAACAATTTTAATTTATTTTCAAAACCTAATCATGGCATGCAAACACTTTTAAAGTTCCTATATTCAATTAGTCTCATTATGCATGAATCCTAAATGAAGAACAAACCTAGCTACCTACTTCTCCTAGGATGGCCGAATCATCATCATGTAAGGAGACATGGTTTTCATTCATTTTCAACATACAAGAGTCATAAAAGTCAAATCAAATCATTTAGATTGTTAAGACAAATTTTTCAAAGTAACATTCCACATCACATACACAAATAAATCAAGTTCATAATTCTTTCTCAAACCAAAAATAAAGATTTAATTTTTATCTTTATGAAAATAGCATGCATATTCTATAAATCATTAGATCTCATCTTAAAACATGCATGCATCAACTTTTATAAAATAAAAAGCATGGATTTCATTTTTACTCAAGCATGGCCGAATGGCCTATCACCAAATAAAACATACACAATATCAAACACTTAATTAAAACATGTTTATATTTGAAAATCATTTTAAAACTTAGTTTCTTTAATTTTTTTCTTAAAACCGAAACATACATAAAAGAAAACATAATCTTTATTTTTGAAAAGTAACATGCAAATCAAGGGTCTAAACAAAAATACATGAATACATTTAGATCAACAAAGTTAACATGCAAAGCCAAAGGATTAAACCTTACTTCTTTAATTGTTTTCTTTAAAACCGAATTAAACATAAACAAAAACATGATCTTTTCTTTTGAAAATAACATGCATGTTTCAAGATCCTAACTCTTTCACAAATCAAGTTTAAATCATGAAATTATTCAACAAATAAGCATAGAAATACACATAGTTCATGGCTTTAACAAAGGATCTAACATGCAAGATCAAAGAGTTTCACTTTAAGATTAAACAAGTTTAGATCATGAATTTTTTTGTCAAATAATTACATAAACATACATGGATCACGGTCTAGAGCAAGAAAATTAGACATGAAAGAAAGATTCATTTTAGGTCTTCCAAAAATCTTAGTTTTTCTTTAGATCTTGAAGAGTTTAGTTAGAAAAGCATTAGATCCATTAAAGAAAATCCCAACCAAAACATTAAACATAAGTTTAACATATTACAAATTATTTAAGTCCTTAGAGTCCATGATCAAGTAAGATCAACACAAAACAACAACATGCAAGAAGAAATAAGAAGTAGATCTACAAACTAAAAAGAAAATCTATACTATTACAAAATCTTCTTTTGGATCTTCAAGTCCTACCATGAAAAGGTTTGGTATTCTAGTCTTCCTAGTGTTTGGATCTACAAGGATCAAGGCTTGATCTACTTGAAATCTCCTCCTTCTTCCTCTCTATGCTTTCGGCCACCTCTCTCTCTTTTTTTTTCTATTTTCCTTTTCTTTTCTTTCTCTAAGAGTAAAATGAGTCTCTTAGGAGTGTATTTGTGTTGGTGGAAGAAGTGAAATGAATGGGGTGAGTGACCTAAGGTTTCAAGTACTTATAGGCAATCACACTCTTCCTTCCTTGCCCATAATGCTTGGTTCGGCCACACACAAGGGAAGGGGGTAGTTTTGGGCTTCCAAGTATTTGCATGGGTGCATTTTATCAAATTCAAGGGAGACAAGGTTGAATAGGCTAGGCTTTTTAGGGGTCATTCTAGGCTTAACTAGTTAGTATTTAGTTAGGGTTTTGGTTACTTGGTTACTAGTTTAGTTTGGTTACTTAACCTACAAGCTTCTAGAAATTATAGTCTTAGCTCATACATACACACACACACACGTATGGAATACACACATATACACATTCATATACATACACACAAACCGTATCATACACACACATTTACATACATTTTGCATTTTATTTTTCTTAAGCATATTTACTTAAACATTCTAATCATTAATTCAGACAATAATACAATCAATTCAAAAATTACATTCACACAACAATTCTCATGTAGCACACACATTAATTCAAACACATTTCACATAAAAATTTCAAGCCAAATTATTAAATTTATTTTCTTTAATACACAAATTCCAAAATTCGTATTTCTTATCTCTGAAAATAAATTTTTTATAAATCAACCCAGGAAAATCTGAAAATTAAATTTTCAAAATCTACGTTTTAAGACGATCGTTTTGATATAAAAATCATGAAAGTCCGAGTTACGGTTAAAAAGTTACGAATTTTTAAAGTTAACAACTCAAAAACTTCATATCCAATAAAAATCACTTTTTAAGAAAATCACAATTTATTTCTTATGAATCAAAATCCTTTCAAAACTCAAAAATCATTCACTTTATATTTATTAAAACATTTTGTTTATAAAAATCCATGAAAATCAATACTTTATTTCTTATTTACGTAAAACATTTTTCCGAAAATCTTTTATAAATCAGAACTTCAAGGTTTATTTTAACAAAATTCGTTCACGCACGGACGGGAAAAATGCGGGGTGTTACATCATCAACAAGTAATAAAAGAGAACTAACCATTTCTTTGGCGCTTATAAAGACATCCATTTGCTTCCATGTTAGATTATATGTACAACATAATCATGCATTCATAATAAAAGTACAGATGAATATGACAATTTATATTCATTAATTATAACAATTATTATCATTATATTTTTCCTTACACAAAGCATTATTCATAGTCAATTAAATATACACCTTTCCAAATGTAGATGAAGAGCCTGGGGAGTGACTAGAGTGTGTTGATTTTGGAAAACCCGTGCCCATATCCGCATAGCCCAAAGAAGCAAAATATCCCAAAGGGGCATCTATGTCCACATCTGCCACAATTAAAAATGCTCACATTTGTATTCATTCATAGACCTTTACAACATTGCCAATTGAATGGGCATCTAATCCCACAAAACCCACAATTGTTCTTGTCAAAAGTCACATTCACACAACGGTTTCTACAACACAAGTACCTCGGTGAGAATTTTCTTATGTTGCATAACCAAGCTCTGCCATGGCACCCAAAATGTCTTCCTTTCACAACTTTCTTCAGCCATTTTGATGATGAGACACTAGTGCCATTTTGGTGTAATGTGATTGGTATTGAATTTCCCTCTATTTGGACCAAGATCAATAATGCCACAATTACTAGAGCTTGTACTTGAATACTCATCATTAAAAATGTATCAAAATGGCTTGGATTCTAAAAGCAATAGGTATATTATATATAGCAAGTTGTCAACAACCCTTTAATTTTCTTAACAATCAAGAAGGAGTGGTGGGGATGCTCATGTTTTTCTTCCTCTTCATATTGATCTCCGCCTTTTGCTAGAAAAAATGATGTCCTTGGCTTTTCAACATATGCATTATGATTAGTGTGGGTTCTCATGTTAATTAATCGTTAAAATAGAGTAGCGTTCTTTAGAAATTTAGGTTGAGTTTCCTGATAACTTTGCGTGATTCTCATAATCTATTGGAACTTGAGGGACCACGTTGGATGGATGCCAGTTCACATGAAAAAGGAAAGGCTTTTCTATTTTTTTTTGGGTAAGCTTTCCAACTTTGAAAGTTGAAACATATTGTAAATAATTTGCCAATAACGATAGACCATGCGTGTTTATGGTGTACCTATCAAAAAGTTGATAAGATGAATTTTTAAAAAGAAATATTTTCTTAAATTAAAGTTACAATGATAAGTAAACGGTAAAACATCTCTTTTGATCATTAAGTTAAATATTTATCTTACATTGCTTTCTTAACTTTATCTTGTCTCAAATTAATCATTCAAGTTCATTTTTGTTTTTTGTCATTAGTCCTATTTCATCCGTCTTTATTTATAAGTCACATTTTATAAGGTTTTTTCCCTAAAAATAAGTCATTTTTTAATATTTAAGCAATATTAAATAAAGTATACCAAACATACCCCTATTATTTCCACCCTGTATTTAATTAATCTCTTCATATTCGAATAAACCATTTTACTTTTTTTATGGCTACATCAATATAGTGGTATCATTGCAACTTTGACATATTTTTTTTTGATAATTTTGAGAGTAATAGATACGTGTAACTATGTTTCTTAATATATATATATATATGTGTGAATTAGTTAGAAATGTCTTATAAATAAAAACGGACGAAGTATTATAGGGGAATATTTCGTAGTTAATTTTAAAGAAATATTCTAATGGCATTTACTTAAAATTGATGATAGAACTAACGAAGTAATAAAATAAACTTTAGGGATCAATTTAAGACAAAAAAAATAGTTAAAAGACCTAAATGAGACAAAGAATTAACTTGACATATCAAATAAGAAGTTTTGCCAAAATAATAAATTATGGAGATTATGGTAATATCCGATCCAAGCAAGATTACATAACTTAAACATGCATTTTATAACAAAAATCTCGAAAACCGCATACTACGATTTATTATTGAGAATTGAACGAAAAATGCATTAAAATATTTTCTTGATTATGACTAATTTGTTATACAAACCTTTAAAGAATGTTCTTTATAACTTTTCAAAGTATAATAATCGATACTGACATTTTTTGGGTCCTAGATGGAATAAAAGTTGGGGACATAATTTACATTTTAAAAAAATGGTAACTGTAACATCCTTACTAGTTAAGCATAATTTATTTGATTAATTCATTTGTTTACAAAAAATTTTGTAAAAAATGCTTGGGCAAAATTCATAATTTTACAAAAAGATCTTTTTATTTATTATTACTTTTCGTCAAGAGTACATCGGCTTTGGAGTTCAGTTCATATAGCCCAACACTTTTCCAAAAACTTTGCCCTGAGAACACATGATTTACATATATATATATATATATATATATATATATATATAAAAGTTTTAAAAATAGTCCTACGGCCTCAGAGCATTGTGTATCCTGACATATTTCACACTCCGTCGGGTGGAGTGTGTTGGTCCTCTGCCTGGGGAAGCTCATAGTCGCCTTCAACACCTAAAAATTTAACAGAGAGTGATTAATACCTCGTAGCTCAAGTAATAGTTTCTAAAAATACAGCATAAGAAAAACTCAGACAAATATAAAAAACAATCCAATCTAGAGAAATCTCAAAATTATTTTATTTGAATTATTAAGTCTTAAGTTATTAAGTTATCTTCTTAATGTTTAAAGTTTTAGTTTTATTTAATTATTTTATCAGTAATTAGCTTCTAAATATTCGAGCAAGTCTTTTGGTTTAACATGTATTTTAATTTAATAAGTCTTTTAATTTAACACCAGTCAAGTGGCTGGCGTAGGTCGGGTTCTGGCTAACTCATCAGCAACCCTTCCGCAATTGGCACAAGGCTAACACATCTGGTGCAGCACCAGGCTAACACATCTGGTACTAACATAATATCCCGTACCAAGCCGAGGAGCTATGATACGGTCGGGTCCCGGCTAACTCATCGGCAACCCACTTCGGGTTCTGGCTAACTCATCAGCAACCCTGGGCCCTGGCTAACACATCAGCAGCCCATGAATATTCTGGATTCTAGCTAACTCATCAGCAACCCAGTAAATCGAGGTCCTGGCTAACTCATCAGCAACCTCTTTATTGGGTTCTGGCTAACTCATCGGCAACCCATATCATATATCCCATGCCGGCTGGGTTTATATATATATATATATATATTTATTTCAATATCTCATATTTCAATTTTTTTGTGTATTAATTTCTCTGCAGCATTATTGCTTAAAATTTTCAACATTAGCATTATACCAGAATGACAGTTCATTATTTTATTTCTTTATTTTAGCGTGATTTTCCCCATCCATTTACTTTATTCAAAAAGAAAATTCTCAATAATATGGCACATAGTTCTACAAGTAAATTCCCAAGTAAGTGGAGGAGTCACAACTGGTCTCACTTAATACCCACTTGCCTTAGAGCTCTTATTGCCCTTGGTGACAGAATTCACTTGTTACTAGGTGCACAGATTATTTAGGATTTTCCATAAGAATATTTCAAATTTTGGGCAACATTCCGGCTTATAAATATTTATTTTTCCATATTTTTAATTATTTAATCCGGTAGAGTAACGGCTTATATTTTTGCATTTTCTATATAGGCAGTTGAGCAGAATGACAGCTTAAATTTTAAATGTATAAAATTTTGGCAAAATAATAGCTTATAAACTAATATTTATTGTTTTGGTAAAAATTCGGCAGAGTAACAACTTATAAATTAATAATTTCAAATAAAAAGTTGGGTAGAATAACAGCTTAAATTTTAATATTTTCAATAAAAAGTTGGGCAAAATGTCGGCTTATATTTTAATATTTATCATATTTTTAACGTAAAAATTTGGACAGAATAACGGCTTATAAATTAACAATTTCCAAATTTAAAAACGGGCAGAATAACAACATAATAACAATAAATAGAAAAAGAATAATTTAAACTATATTGCTAAGCCTTCCCTATGCATGTAATAGAAACTAAACCTAAGCTAAGGCATTACTCCTCTCTTACCTGGTAACAAATGACTCTGGCAGGATCCCAACTAGTCTTCGAACTTTGCTCCTAACGCCTTAAGATTTTATTTTTATATTAAGATTAAAAAGTAGTATTTTAGGGTTGAAAACTTGGGCAGAGTTTTGACTGAATTTTTGATCGAAAGGGACCGGGAAGAGAGAATTAAGAAATGAAATGTGTGTTTGCTTGTGCTTAACGTGTATGTGTTGGTGAGTACATGAGTACTCCACCCTTATTTATAGATGTGGGGTGAAGCTTTGGGGAGGGTCTGGAACCTCCCCCAAAGTCGGTGCAAATATTTTTTTTTTACTTGGGCCTTTGGCCAATTATCTATTTTTTTATTATTATTTTTTTATTTATTTATTTTGGTTTGGGCTTTAGGCCTAATTTACCTAAAAATTTGGAATTAACACTTTTGATAATTCCTAACCCTTTTTAACATTTATTTACTCATCTTAGGCTTCTAACGGATCCTTTAACGTATTAATTAGGTTTCTAATTTAATCTTTCTAACACTTTAAAATGTTTTTTAGGATGTTACAATTCTCCCCTACTTAAAAGAATTTCGTCCCCGAAATTCAAGTACCTTCAAAAAGATGGGGATGAGACTTCTTCATTTTAATTTCCAGTTCCCAAGTAGCTTCTTCTATGTTGCCTCTCCTCCATATTACCTTCACAAGAGGAATTTCTTTGTCTCGGAGCTCTTTGATCCTTCGATCTCATATTCTAATGGGTTGTACCTCGAAGGTAAGATTTTCTCGTAGTGGTACATTATCAACCGCTATTACGTGTGACGGATCGTGGATTTATTTCCGCAACTGTGACACGTGAAATACATCATGAAGATTGGATAAGTGAGGAGGTAAGGCAATTTGATAGGCTACTGGTCCAATTCTTTTCAGAATTTGGTATGGACCAATGAACTTTGGGTTTAACTTCTTAGGTTTCAAAACTCGTCCAACTCCTGTGGTCGGTACTACTCGCAAGAAGACGTGTTCTCCTTCGGCGAACTCCAAGGGGCGTCTTCGTTTGTCAGCATAGCTCTTCTGCCTATCCTGTGCAGCCTTCATTTTTGCCTTTATCATCTTGATTTTATCGGTTGTGTCTTGATGAACCTCTGGCCCGATCAATAGGTTCTCCCCTACTTGAAACCAACATAGGGGTGTTCGACACCTTCTTCTATATAGGGCTTCGAAAGGGGCCATTCCGATGCTGGCGTGGATACTGTTATTGTAGGTAAATTCTACAAGAGGTAATAATTGTTCCCAGCTTCCAGGTTGCTCTAGTGTGCAAGTCCTTAGCAAGTCTTCAAGAGATTGAATAGTTCGTTCAGTTTGGCCATCAGTTTGAGGGTGATAAGCTGTACTAAACTTTAACTTGGTTCCCAAGGCTTGCTGAAGACTTTGCCAAAATCGGGACAGGAATCGGGGATCTCGATCCGAAACTATGCTGGAAGGGACTCCGTGGAGTCGAACGATTTCCTTGATGTATAGCTGAGTTAATTTCTCTAAGGAGTATTTCATGTTGATGGGAATAAAGTGGGAGGACTTGGTTAGTCTATCCACAATCACCCAAATTGCTTCGTATCCTGCTGACGTTCTTGGCAAACCGGACACGAAATCCATAGCTATACTATCCCATTTCCATTCAGGGATTTCTAAGGGTTGTAGAACACCGCTAGGCATCATATGCTCAAACTTTGCCTTTTGACAAGTCAGGCACTTAGAAACGTATTCAGCAACGTCGTGTTTTAGTTTTGGCCACCAAAACAACTTCTTAAGATCTTGATACATTTTGTTGGTTCCAGGATGAAGACTCAGTTTGCTTTTATGCGATTCATCCAAAAATTTTCTCCTCAACTCTTGATCGGAAAGAATACAGATTCTATTTTTGAATCGTATAATCCCGTCACTTCCTTGATGAAGAACTAACTCTTTTCCTTCCTTAGTCAGCTTGAGCTTTTCTTGTAATTCCACGTCTTCCAACTGCTTCTGCTTAATATGTTATGTGAATTCATTGGTCAATTGTAGTAACCCTAAGACAATACTCTTTTCTTTAAGTTGAAAGCCAAGGTTAAGGTTGTTGAATTCTTCGATCAACTCTAATTCCTTAACCATTAGGCTGCTAATATGCAGGGTCATTCGACTAAGAGCGTCAGCGTCCACATTTGCTTTACCAGGATGATACTGGAGACTGAAGTCATAATCTTTCAAGAACTTCATCCATCTCCTTTGCCTCATATTCAACTCTTTCTGGTCGAACAAATACTTAAGGCTTTTGTGGTTACTATATACTTCAAATCTTGTGCCATAAAGATAATGTCTCCATATCTTTAAGGCAAATACTATAGCTGCGAGCTCCAAGTCGTGAGTTGGATAATTTTCTTCATGTGGCCTTAACTTTCGAGATGCATATGCTACAACCTTCCCTTTCTGCATAAGTACACAACCTATGCCTTGCTTCGATGCGTCGCAATACACATCGAAGGGTTGAGTAGGGTCAGGTAGGATTAGCACTGGGGAAGTGGTTAGCCGTTCTTTCAACTTCTGAAAACTTCTTTCACATTGTGGCGTCCATTCATATGGTGTCTCCTTCCGAGTGAGTTTGGTTAAGGGCAAGGCCAACTTCGAAAATCCTTCAATGAATCTTCAATAGTAGACTGCCAATCCCAAGAAACTTCTAATCTCCGTTACATTCTTGGGCCTTTCCCATTGTAACACGGCCTCCACCTTCACTGGGTCTACTGCTATGCCTTCCTTAGTAATTATATGACCCAAGAAGTTCACTCTCTCCAGCCAGAATTCGCACTTGGACAGCTTCGCATACAACTTCTTCTCTTTTTAAGATCTCCAAAACTGTCCTTAGGTGTTCCTCATGCTCATCTGGATTCTTTGAGTAGATTAGGATATCGTCAATAAATACCACTACAAAGGAATCCAGGTGAGGTCGGAATATTCTATTCATGTAATCCATGAATTGAGGAAACCGCAATTGGTGGTTGGAGAGACTAAGGAACCACTAGGAACACACCTAGAAGGGGGGGTTGAATAGGTGTTGAAGCTACCTTGAAAGATTTTCGAATGAAACAAATCGAAACAATCAAAACAAATAATTTTTGCAAATTCTACAGCACTTAATCGATTAACCTGCAATTTACTCGATTAAGCAAATCGTGTACTCGAGTATTACTTGCAGAAACCAGAAAAATCAAGTTTTCATTCGCATACGAAAATCAATCAATTCACACGAAAGATTAGAGATTCAGCGGAAATGATTAACACCTATATTCTTATTGATTAACCTAGTTATGAAAATGATTTTCCCTTTATCAATTTGAACAATTAAAGATTCAATTCAATCAATTATGAAAATCAATCTTTCTAGGTTTTCAACCAAGAACGCAATCAAATGACTTGAATATAAAGAGTAAGGCTTTAGAGATACGACACAGTGATTTATCCTGGTTCACTTTCATCCGCTTGAAAGCTACATCCAGTCCCCTCTTCAACCAAGAGAGATTCTTCACTATGAGGAATTAGAGTTCTCAAATTACAAGTGATTGCCTCACAAGACTCCCTTCTTGCTAGCTTACAAGAGATAACCGACACCCTTGCCTTGTAATCCTATTGATCTTCTCTCTAATCTAACCTCTACCCCTTGTTGATAATCGACACAACAAGTCTTCAATTGCTTGATGATAATCCACACATCAAGGCTTCTCCTTGCTTGATTCACAACCAAGACTTCTTCTTCTTCTTCAATAAGAATACACTTGCTTGATGATAAAATCGACACACCAAGACTTCTTGTTTGTTGTAGTGGCTTGCCTTCTTGCAAAGATTACAACACAATAGAAAACACAAAACAATCCTATGAATCTCAATCAAGAGTTATGACAATTCACCATAAGAGATTCAAAGGTTCTTAATCAAAGAATATAAACATAGAAAAACTTTGATCTTTAGAAAATGGGAGAGAATAGAGTGGCTTGATTCTTTGTAAAACTTGTATGAAATGATTCTTATTGATCACAAATAATAGGAAAAGGTTTATATAGAATACCCAAAAGTTGTAGCACTTGAAAACTGATTTTGAGAAGTGAAAAACGTATTTTAAAAATCAGTTCAGCAGTACTTAATCGATTAAGTTGCAGACTACTCGAGTAGTACGCGATTAAGTTAGTCACTTAATCAATTAAGTTGGTACTGCACATGTTCAAAAACTTTTTTTCTCAAAATCCAACCCTTCCTTTAAAACATTTAAGCCACCTATTGATTCTAGGTTAAGTGAAAACTCAAATTATGATTAAATCATGACTTATGAATGAGATTCACTACCCTCTATAATAATCTACCCAAATAAAAAAACCTATAAAGCTTGAGAGGCAAAAGATAAAAGAAATACAAATACACTCAAACTTAGGTCTTCATGAGCTTGCTTTCTCTCTTCTTCATTTGATGTTTGTTGTTGCTTGTTGAGCTTGAAACTTGATCAACACTTGTAGCTTGTTCAAAAACACTTTTTCATTATCAAAACATTCATCATGTTCATCATGGAACTAACAATCTCCCCCTTTTTGAAAATGACAACCCATGTTTCGAAATCGCTTGAAGCTGTTGATGCTTGAAACATTTGATCACTTGAGAAGACTCTTTCTCCCCCTCAATCAATGCTTTAACACTTGAATCCAATTGAGATAGAAGCTTGATTCTCCCCCTATCTTAAACAACTTAGCTCAACCTACATAAAAACAACAAAACAACCTTTCTCCAAATATAATATCATATTTCTCCCATGTTTTGAAAACATACCATTTCTCCCCCTTTGAGAAACATTTCATTCAATTCAAAACATCATATTTTTCCCCCTTTGGCATTATCAAAAAGTAATATATACCAATTGAAATATAACATCTAAGCCAAGGTAAGAAATCAATGATCATTTCTTTACAACATTGATACCAATTGAACAAATACAATAGAGCTATACTTTGAAATGTGATATCAATTGGTAAGAGAATATAACAATGAAATATAATACCAATTGAGAACTAAAAAGATCATAATATCACTTAACAAAGAAGATATCAATTGTAAAGAAGAATCAATAATCACAAAAGCATGATAATCAACTAATAATCTCTCAATGATACAAATTGAATTAACTAAACATTTAGAAAAGTAATATCAATTGAGAAGATACCAATTGAGATAATATATCAATATCAAATATTACCACTTTGTAGGACATTCACTTGAGATGCAAGTGTGATACCAATTGAAGATGTGAATATAGACATTCATAGTTGAGACCAATTGAGAGCATGTGTCATTCATTTGCATCTTCAATCAAACCTACAAAACAATCATGCTTTGCTTTTTGGTATCCAAATGGTTTTGGATCCATTTTCGTTAGTGTAGGGACTTTCACCCTTTTTCATCCAAACAAAATTTCCTTTAGGTATACCATGCACTTTAACATAACACACATTTGAAGTATGTCCATGAGTACCACAATAGAAACATGTTGGAGGATTTGAAAAATCAACTTTAGAAAAATCAACAACATTTCTATGAGATTTACTCTTAGCATTAGTATAACCCAAACCAAACTTGTTTGAATTTTCTCTTTGAAAATTTAACAATGTGCGCAATCTAATATCACAAATGGTGAAACTTGCAAGCTTATTTTTCAAAATAGCATTTTCATCCTTGAGCAACTTGCAACTCTCACAATCAACCACAACATTCAATCTACTAGCACAATCACAAGAAGAACTAGCATAGATAAGATCAAGAGTTTCATTTTCAAGATTAAGCTCATCAACTTGTTTTTGAAGATCTAAAATCTCTTTTTGATGTTTCAAAATGAGCTTCTTTCTTTCAATGTTTTTCAAAGCTAGTTTTTCAAGTTGTTCATACATTTCTTCATAAGCATTATGTAACAATTCATATTTAGAAGAAATTTCGGATTTAGATTCACTTACATTGCTATCCTCGCTTTGATAACTTGATTCATCATTTGAACTTTGTTCTTCATCATCTACTAGAGTTATCAAGTTGAGACAAGCGGCTTCTTCATTATCCAATGAACTGTTTGATGTGCTTTTCTTGTTATCTTCATCACTATCCCAAACTATGTATGCTCTTTTAGATTTAGAATTTTTCTTGTCTTTCTCCTTCTTCTTGAGATACCTAGAGCATGAATACTTGAGATGTCCGGGCTTTCCACATTCATGGCAAACTACACCTTCTTTTGAAGTTTTGGTCTTATAGTGTGGGGAATCCTTCTCTTTACTTTTGTCCTTGTTCAACCTTCCTTTTCTCCTTAGAAACTTGTCAAACTCTTTTAACAAAAGTTTCATGTCTTTTTCATCAACATCGGAATCGGAATCTTCACTATCATCATCATCGGAACTATCTTTCTTTTTATATGCACTTTTGACTGTAAGAGCAAGTCCTTTCCTTGATTTGTTCTTATCCGACTCTTCATTGATACTTAATCGTCCAAGCTCCATTTCATGTTCTTGAAGCTTTCCAAAGAGTGTTGCTAGATCCATAGCATCCAAATTCTTAGATTCAACAATAGCCGTTAATTTTGGTTGCCAATTCCTGTCTAAACATCTCAACACTTTGTTAGAAAGTTCACCTTGAAGAAAGGTTTTACCAAGAGCAAGTAAATGATTTATAATGTGAGTAAAACGCTTTTGCATATCATTTATAGATTCATTTGGAAGCATATGAAACAATTCATAATCACGCATTAAGGCATTCAATCTAGCTCTCCTAACCTCACTAGTTCCTTCATGAGTCACTTGTAAAGTGTCCCACATTTCCTTAGCACTAGAACATTGAGAAACTCTAAAGAACTCGTCATAGGATAAAGCCGAGGTAATGATATTCTTTGCTTTATAATCATATTGAACTTTCTTTCTATCATCATCCTTCCACTTATCCTCGGGGATCAATTGTTCTACACCTTCAACTAAACTAGAGGGGATATGAGGAGCTTTTTCAACTACTTTCCAAATTTCACTATCTATGGCTTGGATAAAGATTTTCATTCTAACTTTCCAATATGCATAGCCTTCTCCGGCAAACAATGGAGGACGACTTATTGAAGCACCTTCACCACCAAAGGGATTCGTGGAACCCATTGCGATTTTCTTAAAGGATCTTTACGAAAAAGCTCTTATGCTCGTGTCTTTCGACCGAGCTCTGATACCAATTGAGGAAACCGCAATTGGTGGTTGGAGAGACTAAGGAACCACTAGGAACACACCTAGAAGGGGGGGTTGAATAGGTGTTGAAGATACCTTGAAAGATTTTCGAATGAAACAAATCGAAACAATCAAAACAAATAATTTTTGCAAATTCTACAGCACTTAATCGATTAACCTGCAATTTACTCGATTAAGCAAATCGTGTACTCGAGTATTACTTGCAGAAACCAGAAAAATCAAGTTTTCATTCGCATACGAAAATCAATCAATTCACACGAAAGATTAGAGATTCAGCGGAAATGATTAACACCTATATTCTTATTGATTAACCTAGTTATGAAAATGATTTTCCCGTTATCAATTTGAACAATTAAAGATTCAATTCAATCAATTATGAAAATCAATCTTTCTAGGTTTTCAACCAAGAACGCAATCAAATGACTTGAATATAAAGAGTAAGGGTATAGAGATACGACACAGTGATTTATCCTGGTTCACTTTCATCTGCTTGAAAGCTACATCCAGTCCCCTCTTCAACCAAGAGAGATTCTTCACTATGAGGAATTAGAGTTCTCAAATTACAAGTGATTGCCTCACAAGACTCCCTTCTTGCTAGCTTACAAGAGATAACCGACACCCTTGCCTTGTAATCCTATTGATCTTCTCTCTAATCTAACCTCTACCCCTTGTTGATAATCGACACAACAAGTCTTCAATTGCTTGATGATAATCCACACATCAAGGCTTCTCCTTGCTTGATTCACAACCAAGACTTCTTCTTCTTCTTCAATAAGAATACACTTGCTTGATGATAAAATCGACACACCAAGACTTCTTGTTTGTTGTAGTGGCTTGCCTTCTTGCAAAGATTACAACACAATAGAAAACACAAAACAATCCTATGAATCTCAATCAAGAGTTATGACAATTCACCATAAGAGATTCAAAGGTTCTTAATCAAAGAATATAAACATAGAAAAACTTTGATCTTTAGAAAATGGGAGAGAATAGAGTGGCTTGATTCTTTGTAAAACTTGTATGAAATGATTCTTATTGATCACAAATAATAGGAAAAGGTTTATATAGAATACCCAAAAGTTGTAGCACTTGAAAACTGATTTTGAGAAGTGAAAAACGTATTTTAAAAATCAGTTCAGCAGTACTTAATCGATTAAGTTGCAGACTACTCGAGTAGTACGCGATTAAGTTAGTCACTTAATCGATTAAGTTGGTACTGCACATGTTCAAAAACTTTTTTTCTCAAAATCCAACCTTTCCTTTAAAACCTTTAAGCCACCTATTGATTCTAGGTTAAGTGAAAACTCAAATTATGATTAAATCATGACTTATGAATGAGATTCACTACCCTCTATAATAATCTACCCAAATAAAAAAACCTATGAAGCTTGAGAGGCAAAAGATAAAAGAAATACAAATACACTCAAACTTAGGTCTTCATGAGCTTGCTTTCTCTCTTCTTCATTTGATGTTTGTTGTTGCTTGTTGAGCTTGAAACTTGATCAACACTTGTAGCTTGTTCAAAAACACTTTGTCATTATCAAAACATTCATCATGTTCATCATGGAACTAACATGAATACGGCAGGAGCATTGGTTAGGCCGAACGGCATCACTACGTACTCATAGTGGACATTATTTATATGGCACTAAGTTTGAAGTCTTCAGTGATCATAAGAGTGTTCGTTATCTCTTTGATCAAAAAGACTTGAATATGAGACAGAGGAGATGGATGGAGTTCTTGAAATATTATGACTTCCATCTTCAGTACCATCCAGGCAAAGCTAATGTTGTGGCTGATGCACTAAGCCGCAAGACTTTACATGTTAGCAATTTGATGGTGAAAGAAATGCAGCTGATACAGGAATTCACTGATCTCAATCTGAACATGCAAGTGAAAGAGAAGAGCATTGTTCTGTAGATGTTGCAAGTTACCAATGAGTTGATGGGTTTTATCAAAGAAAGGCAGGCCGACGATGAAGAACTTCAAAAGTTGCTAGAAGGAGCAGCGGGTAAAGAAGAGCCCGATTTCATAAAGGGTTCAGATGGTATCATCCAGTTTAGAGGCCGAATATGCATTCCCATGGATTTTGAGGTTCGAAGAGACATACTAGTGGAAGCTCATGGGACAAAAATGAGTTTTCATCCGGGTACAAAAAAAATGTATAAGGATTTAAAGAAACTCTATTGGTGGCCAAAGTTGAAAACAGATGTGGCGGACCATGTATCTCATTGCTTGACTTGCCAGAAAGTGAAGATCGAGCACCAGAAAACTAGATGGTCCGTTGCGATCACTTGATATTCCTAAATGGAAATGGGATAGTATTTGTAACATCCTACTTTTTTAATTCCATTATAAATTATTAAATATTGAAAATTTTAGAAAATATTTTGGCGGAATTTGCCTTAAAATATGGATCTTCCCCCTTTTAACAAGGAGATTTAACAAATTAGGGTTTGTAAATTAGGCAAGAAAAATATTACCTCTATGAGACGGAGATCGAGTGAGAGAGACGAAGATCGTAGACTTTTAGAGTGAGAGAGACGAAGATCGAGTGCGAAGATCGAGTGAGAGAGACGAAGATGGAGACTTCAAGTGAGAGAATCAGAGATACTTCGAGTGTATTGTGAATGTATTTGGACAACTGAACCAGACCGGATATCCAAATTACTACATTTGGTTTTATCCGGTCCATTTAAAATTGATTCAGTTTAGTTTTTATAAAATAAAACCGGTTTTTTTAAGTCAGTTCAGTTCAGTTTCGGAACCGAACCGGTTTTTTTGACCACCCCTAATGGCATCAATGTACATGATGGATCTTCAATTATACTTGGAGGTAAACCCAAAAACATGAAAGCTTATTGTGATTCAACTTTGCCTACTACTTATTTTTTCTAGTAATGTTCTTATTGTCCTTTCAATGGTTAGACTTTTGATGATTTGATTACAAATAAAGGATTAATTCTTCTTTCCCTAGATACATATCCAAGGTTTTGATTCCAAGGATCCCTTGTCCATACCTTTTAAGTAATGAAGTATGTGTGAATTTTTTTCCAAGTCAATTTTTGTCATCTCAAACTTATAATGTTTGTCATCCTACATTCCCTTTTAGCATTGTTGATGGTCAATAATTTATATGTAGCTTTTTTTCTTTGAATATGTATCCGCATACTAAGTATCGTGGATTTTGTGGTATAAACTTTTCCAAACATAATATGCATATTTTCTAAAGGTATCTGTGGTAGAGAATTGATTTGATCAACCTTCTTCAATCTTGATTGAACATCTTGAGCCATTAAAAACATACGTCTGTATAAAAATGCTTCATTCCTTTTAAGATTTCAAATGAGCCTTGATAAATGCTTCATTGCAAATTCCTTGTTTTTTCACGATCTTCTTTAATTTGAGATTTGTAGCTTTTTGTGATATGTTTTATTCGATTTTTGGATTATTAATTTGGTGTTATTGTTTCCTTTTCTTTATTTTATTGTTATATTGATTTTGTTGTTATTCTCTTTAATTTCCTCTTTCTTTGTTATGTCCATACACTGTTTGTCTTTAAGCACACCTTAAGCATGACCTCTGTTCATGAAGTAGAATGCGAAAAATGACACACTCAAAGCAATTTAGAAGATTAGAGAGTTTTTATATAGAAATCAGATAATTTTTAAGGAGAGCCAAAAAAAAGTGGATTTGGGTCCCTTGCATGGGACTTCTAAATTTATGCTAATACATGCTTTTTCAACAATTATTTTTTTTAGATAATCAACTTTTTTTTATCTTATTAGTATATAGAGAATTGAAGAGGTTTCTTTATCTGGTTCCCATTGTGTAACTTATCAAGAGTCTTTTGTTTTAACTGATTTTGATTTGATTCTATTTTCACTTTGCGTGCAAACACATTCTTTTCGACCTTCTCCAAACTTGAATTCAGCTTTACTTATTATTATTATTATTATTATTATTATTTTTATTTATTTGTTTACATTGGATAAGGTGGTCCTGTTTCCATTATTTTCATTCATGGGGTGATCTCAACTTCTGTGGCGTAAAAAAGCATCCCAATTTTGATGAGGTTTTCATGTAGCAAAGCTTGCTAAATCAAATTGATGCATCTGTTACGTCAATAAGCAATAGAATACTTAATCAAATTGGCTCCAATTGAAGTTTTTTTAATTTTTTTTAATTTATGCTCCTACGATATTAGAAGATGTGCTTATGGATTTGTTGTAGTTTTGCTTCTATTGAACTTATCTAAATTTTTTAAGTTTTCATCTCATTGGTATTTTACCTTTATTTTGAAATGTGGTCGGGTTTGTTTTTCTCTATATTTTGTTTGAACTGATGCTCTGGCAACCATTGATTTGCATGTTTATTTCATTTCTATCAATGTAGTGAATTAAGCAAAACATATTCTGTTTTTTTGTGTGTTTGTTTTCATTTGTTTAGTGGTTTTTCTTTTGCTAGTTTATGTGGATATTGGATATGTTTCATCTCTATCACCTGCTTTATCACTTTAAATATATTGGTGAATCCTAGCTGTGCATCTGTTTCATTTGTGAATGTCTCACGGTGTAACAGCCCGATTTTCGTAACTCAAAATAACTAACTTTTATTCATTTAGATTGCAAAAATTAGGCCAATTTTTTTTTCATTATTGAAGTGTTCGAAGACTTCATTGAAAATTTCTTTATGTTCTTCAATCCATTTCTCCGAAAACCGAGTTGTTACGAAGACCGTCCTTTTCATAAAACGTTCGTTTTCATAAAAGAACTTGGTTCAAAATTATTTTAACAGTTTTCAAAAACTTTACATGAATTAACTTTGCATAAAGATGTGCTCCACAAGTCAGATTAAAAAACTTAGCTCAATTACATAATGGCTCATGGCTTCGGTAATCCTTGATTCAACAATCATCACAACCTAATCTAACCACACTCTCCTTAAACTATCTTATTGAAAACAATTGGGTGAAGTTCCTTCTTCTTCTTGCGTCCTCTCTTTGCTCTCGAAGATGATGCCTTCCTTGTTGTGATTCCCTCCTTGCTAGTAGATTCCGGCTCTGCTCCATTGAGAGTGGTGGAGTTCCTTCGAGCCTCATACCGAATCTTCTCTTAGTAGTTCCTATAGCCTCGTACGGTGACTTCCATCCGATACTCCATCTGCCCGTTGAGATACCAGCAGCACCGATATGCCAACGAACAGGAGAGAGTAAACGATCCGAACGACGCATTGTCGACAGTGTGGAATTACGATAGGCAAGATACCAGGACCAAACAAACACACAATACAATATACAAACACACAACAACCAAACATATTATTGACATCATCATCATTATCATCTTACATTATTAGCATTGTTGTTATACTTTCTCATTCTTCTTTACTTTCACATCTTATAAACATTCTTTCCTTTTCTCATTCATTTCCATTTCATCACTGTACTCTCTTTTCCTCCCTTCTTATCATTTCATAACCTCTGGTGATTGGGGAGTGTTAAAATACCATCAAAGTATTCATTTCAATCTCGACGATCACTCACGTCTACATCTCCTCGGTCATCCACCCAACCTAGTCGGAAGCAAACAGGAGTACAGGACCTTTATCGTGCGGGCACGACAGCTGTCTCAAACTCAAATGGTCCCAGACCAGGAGGTCTCAGCCTCAAATCATAATCAAATCAATTCATATACATGGCACACTGTCTTACTACAGTGGCAAAAAAATGCCCCACTCCAGTCCCCCTCACTGTTCTAGATTTGCAATCTAGGGGGCGACAGTATGTTTCTAGTGGGCCCGCAGAACTTACCACGACATTAGACCCAGTCCCCACCACGTTAGTGCGCCACATGTGGAGTTCGTTCTGCCTAGAAACATACTCTAGACTTCTTGACGTTTCACCATCATGGTCCTCCCCTAATGCAATCTCCTCCTAAGTATCCGCAGATACTTATGGTTTCTTCCTCTCCACTACTTCGCACTCTTATACCTCACCGCGTATGTCTTTTAAGTCTTTTATCTGTTTAATTATCCTAAGGTCGACCCGTCCTTCGTGCAACCCTTCAATGAGTCCCGACCACTAACTTTGCACAACATTCTCTCATCATTTCTCACATAGCATAGAGCTGGGACCACATCACAACTCGAATCTCATTTCTCAAACTTCCTCAGCATTCCCCATTTCTCATACTCATCTCATTTCGAAATCCTTTCTCAAAACCATCTTTTCAAAAATATGAATGAAAATGTCGACTCTGGCTTTTGGACCCTGTCAAACCTGTTTGGGGACTGAAAATGGAGATTGTGGGTTCTGGGGAGATCTGGCAAATTCCAGTGATTAGATTCATCAAGCACGAACCTAAGGTAAGGGGGATGCTTACTATTTGCTAGAATGAGAATAAATTGTGGTAGAATATAGGATGAGTCACCAAGAGACTCAAAGGGCATAAGTTGAAATGGTTAAATGGCTTGGAGGCCAATTTGAGCTCAATTGTTGTTTTGAGCAATGTTATCTGGATGCATGCAAACTATGTCGATGCTTAATTCTGAGTTTAAGTGCTTAATCTAAGTTTTGTCGTATTAAATTGTGTTTATGTGAATTTTCATGCAATTTGATACCATAAACTTGATGCATGCAATATGAATGTGTTTCTGGGTGTAAACATGTTTGTTTTAAGGCATATGAACTTTGTGCATATTGAGTTTGGGTTAGATTTGAGAAAGGAAGAAAATGAGTTGTTAAAACTCTTGTTTTAATGGACTGACTGCATAATCTAACCGGTTACACGATATTCGTAACCGGTTAGACACTGCAGATTTTCAAAGAGAAATAGTTTATTAATCAGTCCTGAAATCTTAATGGTCTCTGCTCAAATCTAAGCTTTAATTTCAATATACATGGTCTGAATATGAGTTATTATAATGCCAAGGTTCAGACTTGAAAGATTAAAGTTAATGCCTTAAGTTAATGAAATAATTTCAAGAGGAAATTATGTTCATTGGGAGAATGAAATGCGATTTGGACTTTTGAATGATGCAAACAATGGCTTTTGAGGTATAAAACAATGTTAAAGGTGTTTTGGATTGGGTAGAGAATTCAAGAAAAAGGGTTTTTCTGAATTTCAATGGTAAACAGTTCAGGTCTGTAATTCTAACCGGTTAGCCTGAAACTGTAACCGGTTAGTACTTGAATCTGAAAAATAAAAAGTTAAGTTTTTAAATACCATTGAAGTTGTATTACTCAATCTAAGTTTAAAAAGGCATGTTTTGAGAAAAATTCAAAGGGGAATTTTATGCCAAAGGTTATACCTGAAATAAATCATTCAAAAGAGAAATTGGAATTGTAGTGTCCTTGAACACTATATGTCCTTAACCCTCTGAGCCCTCAAGATTATGGTAATCAGGAGTTCAAGAGAAGGTCAAATATCTATGTATGACCTTATGGTTTTTCTGCAATTCCAGTTGGGAAAAGCAGGTTTCCCCAGTCAACAAGTGTGTGCTGAGTGTCGACTCTGGCAATTGGCCAAAGAAATTGGGGAAAATAGTTAGAATTCAAAGTAGGTAACATGAACTAGAGAATCAAAGAGGTTTGAGACTTAAAGGTTAACTATGCTTACCAAAATCGAATCTGGAATTCAGCTTCCAGAACCAGAACAACAGAAAACTCAGACTCAAAATCTTATCTTCCAAGCTTGATTCCTCCACCCACACGAACACTCAACTTACAAGGTGTATATCACTGGAAAGCTCTTGATTTAAGCTTTCCAGAAAGGTGTGTTTCACTCTCTAACTCTTAAAGAAGAAGACGAATTGCTCAGAACGAATTTGGAACCCTAATTACCCTTCTTCAACAAGAATTGCAGCAATCAACCCTTGATTCTTCAGCAATTCCACTATTTATAGACAAATTAAGATAGCATGCAAGGTGACACGCGTCTCCCACCATGAATCGAGTGGGATTCGTGGCGAATTCTGGGTTAAAACGCGTGATTACTCATCAAACGCACTAACCCAGTTTTCTGAGTTCATCGTGTAACCGGTTACAAAGCCCCTCTAACCGGTTACATACTGGTAAAATTCAAAAATTAATAATTTAATTACTCTTTCTTCCAAAACCTTTTTAATATTGCAATTAGGTCCCAACCCTAGGACTAAATTGCAATATTCATATTTTTGTACAAAATAACCATATAAAAATATATCTCATATTTTTATAATAAAAACACATAATGTACAAAAACTAAAACCTTCAAAATTCAATTATAAAATAATTGTTATAATTAATTTCTTGGTTATTTGGGAAACGAAAATTAGGGGTGTTACAAATTTCCAGGAGCAAAGGTTATAAAGAGTCTTCTTCTAATTTTCAAAATGAAAATCGTCATCGTCTTATCATAGCAAAATTAAAATTAACTTGAGTGCCTTAGACTAATTATTGTTTTACATAAAACTCTAAACCCTTAAAGGTTGAATACTATAAGCACGCACAATCTTCATGACATCATCCATGTACCTGTATAACATAATTAAGTTCATGTTGTCATCATCAAAATATCATCATGGGGAACATGATTCTCAACAGAGCATCGTTATCTTAGTAACTTAAGAAAGTACATTGCCTAAGTAGGGCATAAATAATAACCTACACTGCTGATCACTATCCTCAACCTGAACCTCCTTCAATTCCAGATTCTCTTCAGCGTCGTCGAATCTCCCATCATTCTCCGGCAGCACTAAAACCTTCACGTACTCTGGGTCGTCTATCTTTATCTTTTCCATTGTTCACTCTCTAGCAAGTATACTGGATCGCAAAGTAATGCAGTCGGTTAAGACCAGATATCGTACCCACAGGGACTCAGAATTGTTCAATCTATTCCTACCTAAGGTAAAATCTAGAATAAAATCTATTAAAAGATAAAATTCCAGAATTAAATAAATAAATAAAAAGAAGAGTTAAATGCTGAAAATAAAATAAAAGAGAAATTAAATGGAAGAACTTGGTTAGGAACTCAGTTTCATTGTATGTTCACTTATTTATTATAAATCAATGTTTCTCATTCAAATCAAGAACATAATTCAGAAAATAGTAATTCCTAGATTCCTCTTATGAAATTACTGTTTATTATCCAATTTATTAAATCCTAATTCCTTAGAAATTTAATCCCTTGAATAACCGTAATTAAGAGCAGTGAATTATCAAGTTATATAATAATCCAAAAGTACTCCTACAAGTTGAATCATTACACTGTTTAATTGCATGGCCTATTTCAAATCCTAATTTTCCAATTCAGATTTAGAAGATCCAGAACATGGATTAGCTACTTCCATGCATAACAATAAAAACACAATTAAACACATGATTTAAAAATGAAAAACATCAATTCATAAAAATAAATTACAAATACATATTCACCATGTTCCTAACACAAAAGGTTTAGTTACACATAATGAAAGAGAAGAAGAAAACAAATAACTATGATATTTATCCCTAAATTACCACAGATATATGCTTCAGATCTTCAATCTTCTCCGGATCCCTCCTTCGAATGCTCCCAAAAGTGTGTAAAATCTCCTTTCTAAAACTATCTATTGAATACTAATAGCTGTCGTGGCTGCTAACTTACTGCTCATGGCTCTCATGGCTGCTAACTGACTATTATTGGCTGCCTAACATAATCCTAAAAATATAAATATATAGATAAAAATCTAATCTTATCAAAATCCTTCAAAACTGCTCAGAATTAGGCCCAATTGGGCTTCAGCAAACAGCCCGCGCCTAGGCGGGCCTCCACGGGCCTGGGCGTGCTCAACACTTTTCGACTCCGTTTCTCTCCGTTCTTGTGCCATTTTAAAGGTCTTCTTATGCTCTTCTCAGCTGTAATGATATTTTTCCAAATTAAGCACCAAAAACACCTGAAACATACCCAAAACGGATCAAAGCGTTCAAAGGATTCTAATAAACTAAAAATTCCTAAAACTAATACAAAATACCTATATTTACAAGAGAAACAAGCCAAAACCATAGCAAAAGGAAGTGAAATTAAGCCAAAAAATATCATATATTAGACCCAAATCACTCTCCCAAACTTAGCATTTTGCATGTCTCAGGCAAAAGTAAAATAAAAATTCTAAAACACAAGACTACCCTCTAAATCAAAATGTACAACACTTAATCTAAGACTTCGACTCATCAACACAGCCACATATTTACACAAGCTATTCACACATCAAAAACTGGTTAAAGAAACAAAACAAATCAGAACTCAGAACTAGTGAACACTCTCAACCTCTTAGTATATATCTCTCATGTGTGTCAAGGTTATAAATCAATTCACTCAAGTTCATACAATAGCAAAGGGTTACCATAAGCTTGACCATAGACCCAAATCTCCACTGAAATTATTAAAAACATGCACAAATCAAAAGGTCTTTAATTTGGTTGTAATGAGGCCATGGCTAAAAGTGTCAGGTGGAATAAAAGAAAGAAAAGATGAAACTAAGGGCTAAAATGCAAAAACAAATTTCCCTCCAAAAATTATTAATGAGCAATGAATACTATGAGGACTCACACCCAAATTACAACTATTTCAAACTTCTTCTTTTTCAATTTTACTCTACTACTTCTTCCAAACAAAATTCTTTTCTCTTATCATTCAACAATTTTCACTTTTTCTCAAATTTTTTATTTTATTTTCTTTTCTTTTGGAAGAAGAGTAACTCAATCAACACTTTCATAATTTTCATACTTTTGAAATCTTCCTCTCTCAATTGCTCATTCAAAATTCCTAAGGTACTCACAAAAATTATACAATCATTGCAAGGTACCAAAGAAAAATCATATTTATATCAGGCTCAAAATGGGCAACTAAGGAAAACAAATCCAACAAAAATTTCTGAAGGCTACAAAAACACCATCCTAAATGCCTTAATCATTTTTATGCATGTAATCAATTATCAATCTCAAAATGGTCACCGGTCAAGTTCTAGAACACAAAACTAAAGAGAACACACTGATGAAAGAAATAAGGGTCTCAAATCAAAATATTTCAATAAATCATACCCCATCAAATAGGCTAAAAATCTCACTAAGCTAAAGTCAGTTCACTAATCTGAAGTTCTGAAAAACTTTGTCAAAATAACCAAATTTCAAAAATATTTTCAGCTCAACAAATAAATAACATGAATCAATGAGTCTAATCCTAAACTAAGTATATACATCTATCATCAGAAAAATAATCCTAAGTCTAGAATAATTACAAAACCTCTACCTAAGACACAACCAACACCAAAAATGGGAGAAAAAATTCAGATCTTAAAATTTTTTATTTTGTCCATTCCCCAAACTGAAAGGTTGGCTTGTCCTCAAGCAAACTAAACTAAACATACCTAACTACAAAATAAAAAATTAAATGGAATAAATCTAGAACATTTCCTACTGCATCTGAATAAAATACTCATCACTAACAAAAGTGAGAAGACGTTCCCCCAAACTTTATATAAGTCATTAGGAACAAGTGCCAAAAATAGCACCTCTAATGGGGAAATATCAACTCATATCTGTTACACTAAATATAACTTGATGCAAATAACAAATAATCCAAATAAATATCCATGCAATAAAACTACAAAAATAAATCCTAGAAAGCAATTACATATTTTTGATTGCACAGGTACAGGAGCTGGTCTGATGGAGAAATGGTATAAAATCAATCAATGAATAAAAAATCCCCCAACTTTTGGGCTTTTTCGCCCAGTGGGCGTGCAGGACTGCGCGCCCAGGCGCGCCAGACCTGTACATTGGTGCTTTTTTTTGCAGAAAATAAAATAAAAAAAATAACCTACACTAACTAATTTCCTAAACTAAAATCAACTACTAAATGGAGTTAGGTAACTTACCTTTGTAGCACAGCTTTTTTTATTGATGCACATGGAGGAACTTCCCCCAAACTTATTTACCTGTGTCACATGAGCAACTAAAAATAGTACTATAGAGCACCTCATTAGTAGTTACTTATAAAAAGTACCAACTCCTTATTCACTAATTAAAAAAAATAAACAAAACCTACACTACTACATATTTACAAAGAATCCACCAGGATCCCAAATTCTATGGCTCAACTCCCATGTGATATAGGAATAACAAGTTACTCCCACGTCCCATGGGAATGAGCAGGGATGATGATGAAGTAAGGAAATTTTAGAAATAAATTCAATCCCACCAGGGCCAAAAGGTACATTCCTTACATCATGCAACATCTTAGAAAATTTGCCTTTTTCCCCATTCATGAAGGTGTTAATTTCATGAACAAGGAAAACAAGATTATTAGGATCTTTATTCATCCCTTTGTACGACAATGACTCATGTTGATGTTTTGGAAAAACATCATACAAACTCAAGGGTCGAACATAATTGAAAAAATTTGACTCATCCATGCACGCAAGAGATTTAACACATTTTTTAAGTTCAAAAAGTTCATCACGCAAGGATGAGTCAAATTTTTCTACTATTATTCTATTCTCATTTGTTTTGTTTTGTTTTGTTTCACCTCTTCTACCTCATGATGCACCTTAATTTCTTTTTCTTCTTCAAAATTTTCAGAGAGATTAGTACTTAAGTCTTCCTTAACGGATAACTCTTGTACTATCTTTTCTATGAAAAGTTTCTTATATAATTTTTCAATCTCACTAATAGGGGTATTTGCATCATAAATAAGAGGATGTGAAGCCAACACAAAATCAAAGAATTCTAACTCTTCACAAGTCATTATTATACATTTCAATTAAATCCCAACAATAATTTCACTCCAAATTACTTCTTAGTGCCAAAACAAATTAAACTAATTCAAGTCCCTGGCAACGGCGCCAAAAACTTGTTCACTCTCTAGCAAGTATACTAGATCGCAAAGTAATACAGTCGGTTAAGACCAGATATCGTACCCACAGGGACTCAGAATTGTTCAATCTATTCCTACCTAACTACCTAAGGTAAAATCTAGAATAAAATCTATTAAAAGATAAAATTCCAGAATTAAATAAATAAATAAAAAGAAGAGTTAAATGCTGAAAATAAAATAAAAGAGAAATTAAATGGAAGAACTTGGTTAGGAACTCAGTTTCATTGTATGTTCACTTATTTATTATAAATCAATGTTTCTCATTCAAATCAAGAACATAATTCAGAAAATAGTAATTCCTAGATTCCTCTTATGACAATTAATATTTTACGTGATACCGCAAGGGCCCAAAATCATTCGACTGCCCGTTCAGGTTCCCTCTCACCGTTTCGAATTTGATCAAGGGGGTGACGGTACTTTTCTAGTCAACTGTGCAGAACACGCTACGATCTCTTGGGTATTAATCCCCGATCACTTATAGACTCATTCTGCCTAGAAAAGCACTCTAGGTTACTTGACGTTTCATCGTCATCACCCTCCCCTATCACAATCATGTAACACCCCGATTTGGCAACTTGAAAATATATTTCTTTAATCGTAAAATGTAGTAAAAATGTGGGCAAATTTTTTTTTCTTTTAAACATGTAACATGGTTGAGTAACATGAGTATGAGAACCACTAAGTTTTCAAAACTCTTTCGCAATTAAAAAAGTGTTCTCACACCTCATGCTAAAGTTCAAGTTCCAAACCGAAGGGTCACAAGACACTACACTTTGCAACTTGATTCTTCTCAACTCAATTATCATAGCCCATTTTCTTATATAATCATGATCAGTGGTGCCCATTAAAAATAAACTTCATCCACATAAGTTTGGGGTTACATCATGGTACTGCAATGATACTAAGTTAATACAGGGAAACAAAATACTTCCAAGAAAATAAAGAACTACCACCAGGCCCATTAAGCTGAAGTCGATGGGTCCACAAGAGGTGCCTCGCTCGAGTCGATCTCAATCACATCCGCCTCCGGGTAATCTATGTCCTCGTCAGGATCCTCCTCTGGGTCTTCCTCAGGCTCATCCTCTTGCATAGCTTCAAAAGCTTCGTCTGGTAGATCGTCCAAAGCCTCATCCAGCTCCTCTAACTCCTCAGCCTCGGGTCCGGGCAGGCAACGGCATCGAATGTCCACCATGATAGTCAGCTGGTCCGCCCGTCTGCAAGTCCGCGAGCACGAAGCGACAAGTGCGAGTATCTGGAGCAGTCCCTTGCAGGGTATGGTTGGGATCAAAGATACGAACCTCAGTGACTCCGCGCCACTCCCAACCTCTATAGTTCACCTCCCATCTTCCCTCGTCTCGAATGTCAAACATAAACTTAACCGGATCCATAGACTAAAGGGTTGACAACATATAAACAAGCACACAAGTAGAAGACTAGAGAGAGTAAGTATTCCCAAGCATGTTATGCCAACAGTGTGGAATTACAATGGGCAAGATATTAAGAATGAACACAAAAACATGTAAGCAAACAACATATAGAAGCAATCATATTTAAGCATGCAAACACTTACTCTGTTCCATTACTTTTCTTTTCTCAAAACGTTTTGCATAACCACCTGACATTCTATAAATCGCTTCTGCTGCGCAACTCTGATTCATCACCACACAATATCATTCTCTTTTCCAGGCTGTCACTTAAGAATTATTCCTTAACAATATAAGTTATCTCTTCTTAATTAAGTTTTATGAATTCGCATCCATCAATGATGTGGGGGAAAAATAGTCATCATTGAGGAAATCGCTCTCGCAGTTAGCACACACGTCTACATCTCCTCGGTCATCCACCCAACCTAGTCAGAAGCAAACAGGAGTACATGACCTTTGCCACGCGGGCACGACAGCTGTCTCAACAATTGGCTCCAAGCCAGGAGAACTGTAGAAATCTCGGGTACAGTCTCAAATCAATTCATTTCAATTCATATCATTTATATATTATCAACGCACACTGTAGAGAACTCGGGTACAGTGGCAATCTAGATGCCCCGTTCCAGTCCCTCTCACTGTTCAAGATTTGCAATCTAGGGGGCGACAGTACTATTCTAGTCTGCAGTGCAGAACTTACCACGGCATTGGACCCAGTCCCTACTACGTTTGTACACCACATGTGGGGTCCGTTCTTCCTAGAAAGTACTCTAGACTTCTTGACGCTCGTCCTCCCCTAATGCAATCTCCGCCTAAGTATCCGCAGATACTTATGGTTCCTTCCTCTCCACTACTTCGATCGCACTCATAACTCACCGCGTTAGTTCATGTCTTTTAAAAGTCTTTTAAAGTTTTAATATCCTAATCCTATGGTCGGCTCATCCTTAGTGCATCCCTTCCACGAGTCCCGACCACTAACTATCGCAATACATCCCTTTTCTCAACTTGGCACAGAGTTGGGATTGCCTTGACGAATTTGCATCTCGTTTCTCCTTCTCTCCAGATTTCTCATTTCATAACTCTCTCAAAATTACATTCCATATTCTGACTCAAAAATCTTGTTTTCTCATCTTCTTAAAAATATCCTTTCATAAATTTTATCAAATGATATTCCAAAAATTTTCCCAAAAATGATGTTTCACAACTTTCTCAAAAGAGTATTTCACCAACTTCTTCAAAATGATGTTTTACAAATTCTTTCCAAAAATAAGGTTTCGCAAACATTCCCAAAAATAATGTTTCAAAATCTCTCTTCAAAATAGTGTTTCACAAACTCTTTTCGAAAATAGCATTTCCCAAATTCTATTCAAAAACAATGTTTCATAAATCCTTTTCAAAAATAATGTTTCATAAATTTTTTCCAAAAATATCATTTGTAAACTTCTTCAAAAACAGCATTATTCTTTCTCCAGCTCTGGCTCATCTTATTTCATCAGTCACTTGATTTGTTCCACGACGACGCCCTATATCTCTCTCATATTCCTTAATTATTATTGTCATCCTCATTATTATAATCTTCAACAACTCACATTAAATAACTTCTAAATAAATAAACAAATAACACATATAACATTCAAACATTATCACATAAGTGCATCACATAAGTTTGTGTGGTTTTTGTCTTCTTCACACGAGTGGCCGCACAATCAATACAATTGCCACTGTGGTACTGACTCAGAACCACTAAGTTTCGACTTTTGAGATGGTCGAAACACTTAATATGTTACCTAAATACCACGATGTTTGGAGAAACTTCTCTCTCACCTCGACCGACGACAATCCTCACTACGCTCCTTGGTTCCTAACGCGATGCTCGTGTCCGCTTCCCGATCGATACTGGCACTCAAATAGTTCTCTCTTGTTAAAATCATTCTTATTCAATTATTCCAACAACGTTACAAAACTTTTTATTTGAAAATAAAGTATTCTCACTTTTCTTAAAATTTGAAAATTACTTTGATTTAAATCCATAATCATCATCAAGTAAAAACATTTGTCCAGCCACATATTTAAGAATTTAAAACTCATAATGTTCTTTTCAAATACTTACTTAATAAAAACAAAACATGAATAATTCCTTGGCTCTTATAAAGGCCACATTTATCTTAAGGTTTTTTTTATATAAAAACCATTTGTCAAATTAAAACCATGAACTTCATAAATCATATGAAAATCCTTTTCAAAACAATACTTTTTCAATTAATCAAATCATTTTACTCACTTTATTTCTTTTAAAAAAACGGATTGAACCAAAGAAAACAATACAAGGGTTTGATAATCATTTAAAACATTAAATCACTCTTATTCTTTTTCTTAAATTCTTATAATCATTTCCAAACAAACATACATTCAACATTACAAGCCATTCACAATCCATGCATCACTTTCACTCATCATGCATGCATATAAAACAAAAATCACACACATGTTCCTATTTCCTATACATGGCCGAATCTCCTCCTATGTGAGACAAAGTTTATATTCACAATTTCAAACACTAATGATTACTAACACATAAACAAAACATGTACATATGGAAAATAATCATTTAATCTCATCATCCTATTTTAAGCATCATACCCAAAATAATTATTAAAAGAAAAGGAATATCTTCACTTAAAATCATGCTAACATCTTTTAAATCAATTAGCTTTGTCCCTAAATTAACATGCAAATGAAAATCAGTTTATTTCTTTTATTTCTTGATCAAACCGAATGGAGCAATAAAAAAAATAACTCAAAAAGATAATCACACACCAAATCCACTTTATTTAATCAAAGCTAAACTCAAACCATAACACATAATGAAATAGAAATAATCTTTTGGATAAAACTTGTTTCAAAACCAAGTGGAATCATGAAAATTGCTTTCAATTTTTTATTCAAAAGTTTAGACTTTTATATGCTTGAAATCCATAGATCCATCAATAAATCATTCATGCAAAACAAAATGAACTATCTTTGACATTTATACATGCAAAACCGTGAGCTCCACATAAGAATTTATTAAGTTCTAATTAAATTTCTTTAACTAAATTTATTACAATAAAAATCAAAGGTTATATCAAAATCTTTATCATTCAAACCTTTAATGATCTCATGCATGTACTTAAAATCTTTAAAGGGAATAAATTTCATCATGCATGTAAATTAAATGATGATCAAACATGGTTTTCTACTTTCCCTAGGTTTGGCCGAATGATAACATGCAAAAAGGCAAGATCTTTAGATTTTATTCTCACATGCAAAGGTTAAAACTCATAGATCACATCATGCAAAACTTTTAAAGCATCATTTTCTTTCTTAAAACTCCAACCGATTCATCATCATCATCATCACACACAAAATCTTGTTTTAAATTCCTTTTTGCACCAAAATCATTTTTCAAAGCTTTTTACTTTTATTTTCTCCTTGAAACCGTGACATGTATCAAAGAAAAACCAAGACTTTTTACTCAAAACAAACATGCAAGGTTCAAGCTTCATGCTTTTTCAAAGATCAACCTTAAATCATGACATGCAAGAGAAGATCAAGGCAAATATATAAGCTTAAACACAAATCATAAACAAACCGTGAAGAAGAAATTTTACAAGTTAAAGGTCAAAGCTTTCAAGCACAAATATTCAAGATCAAGCCATAAAAATAACATGCAAAACATTTAAACTTCAAGATCATAAGAAAATAAACACATGCATCACAAAAATTTAAACTTAAACAAAGTCCATCATAAAGTCCTTTACAAAACTAGACTTATTACATTAAAGCTTCCTTAAACAACTACCTCAAAAAAAATTCTAACTTCAAGCTTCAAATCTCCTCTCCTTCTTCTAGGGTTTGCTTCGGCCTCCTCTCCTTGGGTTAATGGGTGATTTTCTTCTTAGTCTTGGAAGAAAGAAGTGTGTGAAGGAAGAAATCAAAGGTGTTTGGGTTAAGAAACTTGGATTCTCACTCTCCCTTTCTTCTTCTCCTCTCACGGCCTCGCTCTTTTCTCTCTATGTCTCAAGAGCTTGTTGGTGCTCTTGGAACTAAGTGCTTAGAATGGTGAAGGAAATGAAGAAGTGAATCCCTAGCCAACACACACACACACACACGGTTCTATATAGTCAAAGGCAAGGGAATGGAATTTTCCTCTTTTGTCCTCGGTTCAAGGTGTTGGTTCATGGGTAATTTAGTCCAACCCAATTGTTGCATGGAAGAGGTCTTGTCATGGGGGAGACATGGTGGAAGGAAAGTCTCACTAGGCATCATGACACTCACCTCCTACTCTTCCTACTAATTTTCTTCTTAAATTCTACTTTCTTAATGCATAAGAAAATAACTCCTACTTGGTCCTCTTGGTTCCTACATGGCCGAGCAACACACACACATACTAGGAGAAATAGAATTTATTTTCATTTTATCATTACAAGTGCACAAAGTTAATCCATGGAGTAGCATAAGAAATTTAATGCATACCTTAACACATAATCAAACATATAAACAATACTTTAGGGCATTATCATGCATCATACACATACATCCACATTCACACAAGTTATGCATTCATTCATCTCAAATTCACTAATTAAATTTCACATATAATTTATGGCACTCTTATAATAAGAAACACACATGTTCACAAACTCAAAAATTTCAAAGATATATCCCTTAAGGAAATCAATAAACCGTACAAATTAGCTATACATATAGGCTTCACTTTGTTTTATAAAAACCAAATTTTCACATAAATCAAAAATCTTCAAAAGAAATAATTTATTTAAAGTTTCAAATCATTTTCATCACTTAACACTTTCAAAATTCGTTCTGTAAATACCTGAAATAAATTTCTGCAAACCGACCTAGAAAATTATAAAAATTACATATTCAAATTCTACTTTTCAACGCGATCGTTTTCATATAAAGATCATAATTTTTTTGAGTTACGGTTGAAAAGATATGCATTTTCAAAGTAGCCAAATTCATTTTGATCATAAAACAAAATTTCATTTCTTTAAGAAATCTCAAATGACAAAATCATAACTTGGGTTTTCATGAATTCAAACTCAAATAAAAATCATTTGCTAAAACCATCAGCTAAAAATCTTTCTTAAATTCTAAAAAAATCATTTTTAAATAAAACCTCATTGATCTATTTGAGTCCAGAAAATGCGGGATGTTACAAATCACACACCTGAGTATCCGCAGATAAACAGGTATCTTCCTCTTCACTACTTCACACTCATCTCGCTGCGTTATTCAATGTCTTTTATTGTTTTTTTAGTATTTTATTAATCCTATATTCGGCGAGTCACCCTTGTTCATCCATTCGGTGAACCTCGACCTCTAATCAAATCTTTCGCATTAACGCTTCCTCAATGTTCCGAAGTTGTCACGATCATTGCTCACGTCGGGGAGTTCCTCAACCCGGCAAACACGTCATGTCAATCTTTCACATCGGGGAGTTCCTCAACCCGGCACAGGTTACAATACTTCTTTCACTGCTCCACACGTACGCATAATTGATTTCCAATCGCATTCCTCTTTATCATTTCTTTCATTATAAGCACATCATAACGTCATTAAGTTTATCATTAATCCCATCATATCGTGTCGTTCTCATCAGCGTCATTAATAATTTCATAATTTCGATTGCCTCCCTTAATTTTCGTCATGGATTTAAAACATACAAGCATTTGCATCATCATATATAATGTTCATCATGACATGAATCATAAAGCATATCATGTTATCAAGGTATAATAGCATCAATAGCATCATGTAATAACATCACAATAGAAAAGGGATGTCTTAGTCCTGCGTATAGGTGGTCATACAGACATACAAACAATTTCCACTATACGACTAACTCGCAGATCCCACGCTCCGGCTTTCGAGATGGCCAGGAACAGCTTAACATTTTACCTAAATACCACAGTGTCTTAGGGAGCCCCAATCTTGTAACATCCTCACTTTAACTAGTTAGATCTAAGTTTTATTAAAATTGGTATTTGAAAATTTCTCTTTAAACTTAATTCCTTTAAAATATTTTGCGAAAATCCAGCAGAGTTTCCTCTGTTTTTCGAACTTCCCAAAAATTTTCTCTTAAAACCTGTCAGTCCATATTTATTAAAAACATAAGATACAATAGTATAATAGTTGTAACATCTGCCATTTGACTCACTTCAACAAGTCCCTAATCAAGAAAATTGTTTTAACCTAATTAATTAAAGAATTGATCTAAAGAGAGTTTTGATTTCATGATGAATTCTTATGTTTTGAAATTTGATTTGCTTGTGTGTGTGACTTCGTGTGCTTGATTGTTTAAGGTTCAATTAAGATTTTGTTTTATTTGATTTCATGGAAAATTATTTTCTCTAGGCTTCAAAGAATCAAAGTCCAATTGCCTCTAGAAACCCTAATTGGTGCCCTAATCGTGGATTAAACCCTAATCGAGCTCTTAAGCTTTGATTAAGTGCTTAATCACTCTCTTAAACCCTAAACTCTTTTGGTTAGTGAGCTAATCCAAAATTAGTTTTCCTTAAACCCAAGATTAAGTTTTTGATTAGCGCCTTAATCCTTGATTAAGCCTTAATTACTAAGGATTAGTGGACTAAACCTAGGTTAATTATTCTAATCCTACCCTAATCACGATTAGAACCCTAATTAGTGCCTTAAACCCAATTAGCTAATCCAATCTACCCTAAGCACCCTATGGCCGAATGCTCACAAGCATAGCCTAGCCACCAAGCTTATTTGCATGGTTACCAAGTGGCATGCCTTTTAGTCAACACCATGACATCATCTCCATGACTTAAGCATGACCTAGAAAAGAAGAAAATGAAGAAATAGGAAGGAGGAAGGAAGGAAAACCGTGAGGGACTCAAGGGCAAAATTGGTCTCCAAGTTTTGTGACTTAGTCCCCAAGTGTTGCAATATAACCCCCCATGCAAGCCCTTGATGGCAATTAGGAAAAGTGAGAAAGAATAAAAGAAGGACCAAACCGTGAGAGAGAGAGAGAGCTCATTTTCACCCTTTCATTCTTCATTCCATCTTCACCATTTCTTTCTCAACGACACCAATACACACACCAAACACCAAAACTGTGAGTGAGTGAGTGAATTTCTCTTCATTCCTTCATCAAAAACAAACTTCCTTCCATTCCTTCATTTCTTTTCCTAAACCAAACACATTACACCAAGAGAATCATCAAACCCTTGGTGAGAAAGTGAAAGAGAGAGAGACCGAATTGTGAAGAGGAGAAGAACCGAACCTTAACACCTTAATCACTTCATCACCTAAGCAAGATCAAGCCAAGCTAGTGAGAAGGAAAAGAGAAACCAATGAACCTAGGAAAAGAAGGGAGAAACCGTGAGGACTAGAAAGAGAGATCAAAGACTTTGGACTTGAATTCTTAAAATTTTTAATTAAGTAAGAACTTGTCTCATGAACTTAAAAGCTTCAAACCTTTTTCTTTGATTCTTGTTCTCTTTCAATCTTTCTTTCTAAACTTTGATTTTGTTTGGAAAAGTGTTGATGCATGTTATTTTTCTAAGCTTGATCCTAAAAGTTTTATTAAGAAAATGTTTTTCTTCAAGATCTTGAGTTTTCTCTTTGGTTTCTTGAAAATGTTTTGGAGGAGGACTTGATTTTAAGTTTCATGAAAGATTTTTCAAAGATCTAACATTCTTGTTTACATGCATGTTTAGATCTATGCCTAAGCCAAGATATGTGTGATTTCTTAGATCTTAATGTGAAAAATCTTTGAAATTGGTTGAACTTTTTCCTTATGTTGGCCACGGTTTTGTTGTTATTGTGAGTATGAGCTTGTTTTCTTTTGATTGATCCTTTACATGATGTGATCTTGAGATGTAATGATGCTTTAAGTGAATAACCTTTATGTAATGGTTGTGATCTTGATGCGTTGGTCACGGTTTGTACTTGATTTTTAGGTTAGAGGCTTTGATGTTGTATTTTGGTTATGTGTATGTGATTTCCATGAATTTTGAGATGATTTTAGGTGTTAAAAGTGAAATGAAAATTGTCTAGGAGCCTAAGAGTGCTCACGGTTTTGTCTAAGAAAATATGCTAGAATTATGTTTTTACTTCCTCGATGAATTATATGAAATTGTTGATTGAACTTGGAGTTGTTTTTGAGTCTTGAATTCTTGAAAATGTTTTTGAGGAAAACCTAGTCTAGGTCACGGTTTAGACCTTAGACCTTGAGTTAAAATTTCTTGAGTGTATAAGTGTTCATGACATGAAATTATGTGTGGATTTGTAAAGTTATTCTTTGAGAAAATAGTTTTTGGAAAGCTAATGATGCATACGGTTTTGACATAGTCATGCATGATAAGATGAAGTTTTGCTAAGATGAAATTAACTAAGTGAAAGATCAATGAAAATGTGACTAAGTGTGTGTGTGATGCATGATTCGGTTTGTGTATGCTTAAGTGATAGATTTCCTCATTTGATTGGGCTATATGTATGAATAAGTTTGTGAACATGTTTATGTGTAACTTGATGGCTTGTGATTATGAAATATTTGGAATGAATGAATGTTTGTTTGATTTGTTCTACTTGAGTACCTTGCTGCCCTCATGTAGATCTAAGTGTTTGAACATGATAAGTTATTGATTTAAGTGTTTATTTGATTGTTTTCAAGATGCTTGATTTATCTATGTGTTTGAATTGGTTTTAAACAATGGAAAAATGAATTTAAAACTTAGGACATAATGCTGTCCAGAATTTTCTAAGATGTATTTCTTGTTTTAAAGTGTTTTCAAAGTGTTTTAAAGTTTAGTTTGCATGGGTAATTGATCCAAGATAAAGTTGGCTTGAAAAGTGCAATTTTTCGGTGTTTTTGGAATTGAACTCAATGCTGTCCAAGAAGGACCAGCAAAGAAACTTTTTATTTAAATTAATTTAATTGATTATTTTCTCATGATTTCAAAGTATAAGAGTTAGTGTTTGATCTTGGACAAGTTTGAGTGAAAGAATTAATGTTTTGGGTTTTAAATAAAGACAATGTTTGGATTTTCTTAAGTTGTCTTGAGAATAATTTTAAGAATAATAATTAAATAAAGCTTAATACTCATATATCTACTTTCTGGGACTTGAAAGAAGTTGGAGTCGGGCAGACGAGGAAGGAAGCGAATCACTCAGAACTTGTCGGTTCGGTAACTGCGAATCCAGGTGAGAGAGAAGTTATCCTAAGACGCTTTGGTGTCTAGTGAGTATGCTAGGACACTCCGTACTCTCTCAAAGTCGGAGTAAAGGTCTATCGTAGTTAGTAGTATACCCGATAAATTGTGTGATTGTTTGTATCGAGGTATACGAAGACTCAGACCTATACCATTACATGGTATTGATTGATTGATATATTTGTTTATGCTGAGATGTATTGTTGTGATATTGTCATTGCATGAGCATATTGCATCATCCCGCGATATAAGATAAGAATAGAAAAGACATAGAAAACTGTAAGAAATCCCCCGACGATTAGAGCGAAACTCTAAGGGATGGAACGCGTGATGAACCGGATGATGCTGATGCGCTGAGTACGTGGATCGAGCTGACGCTATGATGATGACGACGACGCTTTGAACGTGAACGCCATGAGTGCTGAGTTCTATGATGATAGTTTCCACGTGGTTGTAGCCATGTGTTGAGGTAGCCTCTCTATGGTCGTAACCATATGTTGAGTGCGAGTGACTTGGGATAGGTCGGAGCCTATCTATCGATGATTGATGGATATCCCGCATATGGTCGGAGCCGTATGCTGATGGTGATTCTGAGTGGGTCGTAGCCCTTCAGAAGGATGATTAATGTTCTGCATATAGTCGTAGCTATATGGCGTGGTTGATTCTGATTGGGTTGTAGCCCGTCAGACAAGTTGTGGATATCCTGCATACTGGTCGGAGCCGTATGCCGAAATGATTCAGGATGGGTCGGTGCCCGTCAGAGACAGTGGTCGAGTCCCACAGAAGCATTCCGCATATAGTCGGAGCTGTATGGCGGAGATGACTTAGGATGGGTCGACGTTAGGACAGAAAAGTATAACCCCACGACCTTGAAACCCTAACCCGAAGTAGTGGAGAGGAAGATACACCTGAATTACCCTTGTGGTGTTCAGCTGGATGATTAAGATAGGGGAAGGCAATGACGGTGATTCGTCAAGAATCCTTGAGAAGTCTGTCTAGGTGGGAAAAACCATAGGGGCCCTGGCGGATTTCAGTCGGAGCTGGTCACCCAGTGGCGTGGATGAAGTACCACATGATCACTAGACAAGACGACTGACACCCCCTTGACTAATTCTTGATCCGTGAGAGGGATGCTCGAACACGGTCGGATGAGGTTATTTTATTTATTTTCCCGGGTTTTTTATATGAATGCATTCACTTTGCCATCCAGTAAAAGCCGGTGTGGTTAGAGATCCTGTACTCCTGATTGCTTCCGACTAGGTGGATGGATTCCGAGGAGATGTAGACCTGAGACCTAGAACTATAAAGCCTGAATTACTGATGTTATGGACTCGAGATATGTGAACGAGAGGACTTCTTCTAGACGAGACGAACTAATCAAGAGACTTCGACTTTGCGAGACAAATTGTCAAAGAGATTCAGCCTTGCGAGATGATTGATTTAGAGAATCCTTTGAGTAAAAGATAAAATGTCAGAATAGTGTGACGATTGCATTGCATCCTCATGCATCTTATATAATTGCCTGCTATATTGTTTGTTGTATTGTTTGTTATGTTCTGGTATGCGTCGCTAGTGTAATTCCAAGAGGTCGATGGGAGTAATTCCATTCGGATAACTTACTCTCTCAACTTCTTGTGCACATGTGACTATGAATCTTCGATTCTAAAAGACGGTGGAGCTGGGGATACTACTCCTGGAGGAAGGACTTACTGATCGTGATGTGCTGACGAGTGGGCTACTATTGGACGATGGAGATTGCTTTTGAGGACGTACGTTGCGGATCGTGAAGGGGACGCTGCTTAGTAGCATATAGTTAGGTTCTAATGGACCCTTGCTGATATGTATCAAGTGTACCCCTTATCTTTTTGAAATGCTTTTGTTAAGACCTATGTTTATGTAAGAATGGCACCAATGTTCTGTGGTGGCCACTTTTGGTGAGAACTTTTATGGTCTGTTTTCTAAACTGTTTTTGAAGGACTGTCGTGATCCGACAGATAAACTGTTGTAAGAAAATCAAACATGTTTCCCAGTGACCAAATGTTTTACTCTTTTATTTAAAGTGAGTTTTTAATATCAAACTGTTTTCAGAAACTTCCGCAAACGTTTTTGAGAAAAGGATTTTTAAAAGTAATACCTTCTTTTGGGAAACTCGATAGTCGAGTGTTGTTCCCGTTTCAAAAAAAAATAAAATTTCACCCTATTTTTCCTCAAAGAATTAATTAACATTTGATGAGTGTTTATTTCGAGTTTTCCAAATCGGGGTGTTACACTTGGTGGTATCAGAGCAATGGTTGTCCATGCGGCCTGAACATGGCCTTACATGTTCTCTGTTGTGTGCTCTCTAGATATATTAGGTTGTATGCTTAGATGCGTTAGTAGGTATATTGAATCGTTAGTGCGTTAATGAATATAGCTTACGATGTCTAGAAGAGGAAGAGGTCGTCATGCGCCTGAAGCGGCTCGGAACACCGAGGACATGCTGAACGAGCTGACTGCTGCAGTTCTGGGCATGAATGAGAATCTCAACGCGATGCACCAGCAGGCCCAGCAGAACAACCAAAACCAAAACATAGGACCTCAGGATTTTAGAGGATTAGATGAGTTTTGTAAGAGGAACCCTAAGGAATTCGCCGGTGGATATGCTTCGGAGAATGCTAATGAATGGATTAGGGAGTTAGAGAAGATCTTTACCGCTATGCAATGCACCGATGCTCAGAAGGTAACCTACGCGGTCTACATGTTGATGAAGGAGGCATCTGATTGGTGGGAGAACACTAGGCAAGTTATGGAGGTTCAACAACAAGCTGTCACTTGGGACTCCTTCAAGCAAAGATTTCTGAAGAAGTATTTTCCTATTGATATGAAGTTGAAGAAGGAGATAGAGGTCATGCACTTGGCCCAAGGGAATATGTCGGTCGGCGAATATGCTGCGAAATTTGAGGAGCTAGTGAAGTACGTGCCACACTACAATCAACCCGGAAACGATCAGTCGAAGTGCGCAAAGTTTCTCGATGGACTTAAGACTGAGATTAAGATGGCTTTTATACATATGGGAATCGAGAGCTTTCCACTCTTAGTAAGCCGATGTAGAATCTACGAGGATGGGCTTAAGGCGAAGAACGTCGGTAATAAGTCTACTGTACCCTCAAGTTCCCATGGACCAATGAGGAACAACCCCAATTACCAGAACGTGAGGCAAGGAACCCAGCATGGGCGAGGACCCTACGATCGATTCGGAGGTAGAAGGGACAATCAGTATGGAGGATCGAGATTCCAAAGGAACAACAATCGCAACAATGGCAACCAGGGGGATAGGAATGCCAACACTTGGAGCAACAATGGGAGTAGGAACCGCTACAGCAATAACCCTACTGATAGGAATTCTGAAACATCACCACCTCTTTGTACTCGATGCGGTAGACGCCACTTTGGCAATGAGTGTAATCCCAAACCCATTTGCTTCATCTGTCAAGAACCTGGTCATTTTGCAAGGGTATGCCCCAAACAAAGAAAAGGAAATGATGCTGGAAATGCTACGAGGCCACAAGCTAGGGGAAAGGTGTTTACGATGAGTGGTGTAGAGGCTTCAAACCACGATGGTCTCATCCAAGGTACATGTCTTATACCCGAGAATTCCTTGAATGTGTTGTATGATTCGGGTGCTACGCACTCTTTTATATCCGATGTTGTTGTGAGTAGATTGCACCTAATGGTAGCTTCTCTACCATATGATTTGATTGTGTTTACCCCTACTAGGGACCCAGTCACAGTTTCAACTTTCTGCCCTAAGTGTCCGGTAGTAATAGATGATAGGACTTATCCCACTGACCTGATAACATTACTCTTATCCCAAATCGATGTTATCTTAGGAATGGACTGGTTATCCGCTAACCATGTTCAGTTGAATTGTTTCACTAAGACCCTAACTTTTGAAAACCCTGACGAATCCTTACCCAAGCACGTATCTGCCAATCAAGTCATGGCTTCTCTTAGAGAGGGAGCCCATGTATACATGATCTCAACTTCTTTAGACGTCGATGTGGACAATCACATTCACGAGTTGCCTGTAGTTCGAGACTTCCCAGAAGTTTTTCTTGACGATATTCCTGGATTACCACCTATTCGAGAGGTCGAGTTTTCAATCGATGTGATACCGGGAACTGGACCAATCTCTAGAGCACCTTATCGAATGGCACCAGTGGAGCTAGCTGAGCTAAAAAAGCATATCGAGGAGTTGACAGAAAAGCAACTCATCAGACCCAGTGTGTCACCTTGGGGAGCTCTAGTTTTGCTAGTAAAGAAGAAGGACGGTAGTATGAGGTTGTGCGTCGACTATCGCCAGCTAAACAAGGTAACGATCAAGAACAAGTATCCTCTGCCAAGGATAGATGACTTGATGGATCAGCTGAAAGGAGCTGCGGTGTTTTCAAAGATTGATCTTCGATTGGGCTATCACCAGATTCGAGTGAAGGAAGACGACATTCCAAAGACTGCTTTTAGAACCCGATATGGACATTTTGAGTACTTAGTCATGCCTTTCGGAGTGACTAACGCTCCTGCAGTGTTTATGGACTACATGAACAGAATCTTTCAGCCGTATTTAGATTCGTTCGTGGTAGTATTCATAGACGATATCCTCATTTATTCCAAGGACAAGGAGGAACATGGGGAACATTTGAGGATAGTTCTGCAGATTTTGAAGGAGAAGTAGTTGTATGCGAAGTTCTCAAAGTGTGAATTTTGGTTGGAAGAAATGAATTTCTTGGGTCATGTGATCTCAAAGGAAGGAATAGCAGTAGATCCAGCTAAAGTGAAGGCGGTATTGGACTGGAAAGTGTCAACGACGGTGACGGAAATCCGGAGTTTTCTCGATTTGGCAGGATATTATAGGCGTTTTATTGAAGGATTTTCAAGATTATCCTTGCCAATGACGAAGTTAACAAGGAAAGGACAACCGTTCGTGTGGACCACAAAGTGCGAGGAAAGTTCTCAGGAGTTAAAGAAGAGGTTAACAACAGCTCCAGTGCTTGTTTTGCCTGACCCGGAGAAGACTTTCAGCGTTTACTGTGATGCGTCAAAGCAAGGTTTAGGTTGCGTCCTGATGCAAGAGCGAAAGGTTGTGGCTTAAGCCTCTAGACAACTGAAGGTTCACGAGCAGAATTACCCAACTCACGATTTGGAGTTAGCTGCGGTAGTTTTTGCTCTGAAGATATGGCGACATTACCTTTACGGAGCAAGGATCGAGGTATTCAGTGATCATAAGAGTCTTAAGTACCTCTTTGATCAGAAGGAGTTAAACATGAGACAAAGGCGATGGATGGAATTTTTGAAGGATTACGACTTCGAGCTACAATACCACCCGGGGAAAGCGAACGTAGTAGCCGATGCTTTGAGTAGGAAATCCCTTCATGTGTCTGCAATGATGGTGAAAGAGATGGAGTTAATCGAGCGATTCAGAGATATGAACCTGGAAGTTAGGATGAGTCCGAGGAGTATGATTTTGGGAATGTTGATCGTATCGAATGAGTTTATGGAACGAGTCAAGAAAGGACAGTTGGACGATCCGGAGTTGCTAACAAAGAAGCAGATGATTTCAGAAGGAAAGGAGACTAAATTTCAAGTAAGAGCTGACGGAGTGCTGAAGCGTAAAGATCGGATTTGTGTGCCACAAGACAAGGAAATAAGGGAGATGATTTTGGAGGAAGCTCATAAGTGTAAGTTGAGTATTCATCCCGGAGCAACCAAGATGTACCAAGACTTGAAGAAGATGTTTTGGTGGCCTGGTATAAAAAGGGAAGTAGCGGAGTATGTGTCGAGGTGTCTGGTGTGTCAGAAGGCTAAGATTGAACACAAGAAACCCGATGGAGTATTACAACCATTGGAAATTCCAAGTTGGAAGTGGGACGGTATTTCCATGGATTTTGTAACTGCTTTACCAAAGACACAAAGGGGATTTGACGCTATTTGGGTAATTGTTGACCGATTAACCAAAAGCGCTCATTTCCTACCTGTCAATGTGAGGTATCCGTTGGAGAAGTTAGCAAGCGTATATGTCAACGAGGTAGTGAGACTTCATGGAGTGCCGATAAGCATCATATCAGATAGAGATCCGAGATTCGTCTCGAAGTTTTGGAATAGTCTGCATGCTGCACTCGGAACAAGACTTCAGCTAAGTTCAGCTTATCATCCTCAGACGGATGGACAGTCAGAAAGAACTATTCAATCACTAGAGGATCTTCTTAGAGCCTGTGTTTTGGAACAAGCAGGAGAATGGGACACTCTATTGCCACTGATAGAGTTTACCTACAACAACAGCTATCACTCAAGCATAGGGATGGCTCCTTATGAAGCTTTGTATGGGAGGAAGTGCAGAACACCGTTATGTTGGTTTGAAACCGGAGAGAATCTTATTCTAGGTCCGGAAATGGTTCAACAAACGACGAAAAAGATCAAAATGATTCAGGAGAAGATGAGAAGTGCTCAAAGTCGGCAGAAAAGTTACTATGACCAGAGAAGGACTCCTATCGAGTTTAATGAAGGCGATCATGTATTCATGCGAGTAGTACCCACTGTATCATCCTGTTCTTATCCTCGAATGTCTTCCGCCTCAATCCCTTCTCATAAGTGCTAGCCATATTTACCAGTCGGGCCAAATTATCTATGTTCTGGTACTCAAAAGCTACCTTGATCTCAGTGCGAAGTCCTGCTTCGAACTTGATGCACTTAGCTCTTCCATCAGCATTCCTATAGCTTCCAGAATACCGGATGAGGTCTTCGAATTGTGCGACATATTCTCCAACACTCATACTTCCCTGTGATATGTTCAGGAAGGCTAATTCTTTCTCTCGGCGAACATCTTCGGGGAAGTACTTCCCTAAGAACCTGATTTTAAACACGTCCCAGGTGATTTCCTGGTTAGCGTTCTCCATTTCCCTTCGTACACGCTCCCACCAATATTCAGCTTCTCCAGTGAGCATCTACGTTGCCAAAGGAACTGCCTGCTTCCCGAGCGGTGACATTGTGCGGAAAATCTTTTCCAACTCTTGGAGCCATCTCTGGGCTGCGTCAAGATTGTAGCCACCTTCAAACTTGGGCGGATCGTTTTGTCTAAATCTAGCTAGCCAATCAATGCCGATTGGGTTTGGTAGTTGATGGAGTGCAACTGCTACTACTGTTTTGGCCTGATTATGATTCATTTGGATCAGATTCTCAAGTATCGCGGCCATCCTATCATCATGAGTACGCCTCCGAGGCATGGTGACTGAGTTCTGGAAAAAGAATACGTTATTCCACAATTAACTAAACAATTCTCAATCTATGTGTACCTATTCATTTATTCTAAGACTTGACACTAACATTTGGTCACTCGCTTGGTGAGTAAACCATAGGAGTTGTGAGTCCACACTCCAAGGCCGAGAGAAACTGCTCTGATATCATAAATGTAACATCCTAACTTTAACTAGTTAGATCTAAGTTTTATTAAAATTGGTATTTGAAAATTTCTCTTGAAACTTAATTCCTCCGGCAGAGTTTCCTCTGTTTTTTGGACTTCCCAAAAATTTTCTTCTTAAAACCTGTCAGTCCATATTTATTAAAAACATAAGACACAATAGTATAATAGTCAGATCAAAACCTAGAGCCCGATTAGTACAAGTTCAAGGCATGCATCAATGACGCATTCTAAAATATAAATTAATTGTCCACTCATAATAAATATACATTCCACGTGGTGGAACGTAGTCCTGCTCGGCCACGACTCATGTAAGCTTCACTTCTGTACCTGCAAAATATAGCAAGAAGGGTAGCATTACACAGAACTTAGAAAGTTAAATCCTATAAGAAGACATAGCAATAAATTAAGCCTACATTATTATTAACATACATTATTCATAAATATTCATATATTTGATCGCTTTTACCACTTCTCTTAATCCCATATTCTTTTAATTTTTAATTCCTTACTCATTGCTCACTTTTCTTTCCAATTTTTAGTTCTCTTTTCATTTCCTCACATTTCTCTTCATTCTTAATTCTTTATTCATTTCCTCACATTCATTCATTTATTTCCATTCATTTTCCTTTTCATTATTTGGCTCAGAGCCAGTTACCTTTACTTCCTTTATTTCTTTTAGTGATGACAGTGACTTCCGCCAGACTGTCATCGAGACCATTCTTTTCTTTTATTTCTTTTAGTGATGACAGTGACTTTCGTCCGCCTGCCATCGAAACCATATTTTCTTTTAGTGATGACAGTGACTTCCGCCCGCTTGCCATCGAGACCATTCTTTTCTTTTATTTCTTTTAGTGACGACAGTGACTTTCGCCCGCCTGCCATCGAAACCATATTTTCTTTTATTTCTTTTAGTGATGACAGTGACTTCCGCCCGCCTGCCATCGAAACCATTCTTTTATTTTATTTCTTTTAGTGATGACAGTGACTTTTGCCCGCCAGCCATCGAAACCATATTTTCTTTTATTTCTTTTAGTGATGACAGTGACTTCCGCCCGCCTGCCATCGAAACCATTTCTTTTTATTTCTTTTAGTGATGACAGTTGTAACATCCCGCGTTTTTCCGACTAGGCTAAATAAAATTTGATTAAAGAAAAGTTTTACGATACTGTTTTACAAAAGGTTTTCAGTGAATGTTTTATTCGATTTAGAAATAAAAGTGTTGATTTTACAAAGTTTTAATGAATGAATATTTTTATGGAGTTGGCAAAAATGATTTTTATTGAATGTGGATTGATTTGGTTAATAAGAAAAGAAAAATGATTTTTGTTTTTGGTAATTTGTTTTGAAAATGAATTTTTATGGACTTTCTTAGAAGTATTAACTTTGAAAATCTATAACTTTTTAACCGTAACTCCGCTTTTTATGATTTTTATATCAAAACGATCGTATCGAAATGTAGTTTTCAAAAAAATATCTTTCATAATTCTGGGTTGGTTTGCGAAAAAAATTTTTCAGTGTGAAAAAGGACGAATTTCCAAAGAATAAATCATGAAAAACAGTTTTTTATTTTTAATAAATTTTTCCTTTTGGGATTTTCTTTAATATATTAAATTATGATTTTAGAAAATGAAGTAAGGGCCATAAGTGCAACCAATTAGTGCAGTTTATTATTTAAAGGAAAGATGTGTTTAATTGTTAATATGTATGATTGGCTATTGTTTTGTGATCATGTGTGTGTGATTAATTTATGAGTGTGTGTTTGATTGATGAATGTGTGCCTATGTGTGTGTATGATTGTGTTAAGTGCTTGATTAGGTTAATTAATAATTCTAAAGGAAATTAATTAAGAAATAAAAGTGTAGACATGTGGTGCATAGGTGTCATGGTTTGGTGAGTTTGTGCATGCATGAGATATGTGTGAAGTGTGTGTAAGTGACAAGTGTGTGCATGTATGTATGTGTAAGTGCATGGTGCATTTGCATGTTGACTAAGTAGAAGGGAAAATTAAATAAAAAGAAAAGGAAATGAAAGTCAAAAACATGGGGACCAAGTACATAGGTGGCCTTAGTTCATTTCCTTATACTCCCATTCCTTTCCACCGTTGCCTTCATCCATTCATTTTGTAACATCCCGAATTCTAATCCCTAGTATAATCATAAGTTTTATTAAATTAAATAATTGTTTTCTGAAATCAATCATTTAGGTGTTGGTCATTTTCTTAAAATATCATATGGTATTTACGGAACTATATTTTATCTATATATATATATATATATATATATAGCTTAAGGTAAATTCAATTAAAATAATTACCCTATATCAAAAATACACTTTATATGTTTTACTTTATTTTTGATATATTTCATATGGAAATATTTTATTGGAAATATTTATAAGTTCTTACTTTTTGATTTTTTATTCCAGTATTAATGTCTAGTGTTTAAAATTGATTATTAGTATTTTGAGTTTTAAAATAATAATAATAATAATAATAATAATAATAATAATGTTGTGTGTATGAGTTGAGCAAGGAAAAGAGAAAAAAAAAAGATAAAGTAGTGCACATGTGTGCTGTGTGTGTGCAAAATAAGGAGCCCTAAATCCCTTTCCACCAAAACCTTCAGCCGCCACCCAAAGCAACCGCCATCGCCGCCCATTCTCTCTCTATCTCCCTCGTGTAATCCCTCCGTCGTTCTCTCTCATGCATCTCTCTCTCTCCATCGGACTCTCTTCCTCTCCCCGAACCGCCGCCATCAGGACCAGAAGCTAGCACCGAATCGCCGCCGCCGAGCCCGTGGCGCTGCCACTCTCGATCTTCGTTGTCCCTCTGTCGGGCGCCCGTGCGTGCGTTTTTTCCCGTGGTCGCGAACCACCGCTGCCACCATTGGACCGTGTGTAGCCGTCCATCACCGCGCCACCCACTGGACCAACCACCACCTCCGTCGCCGTTGGTCCCTTCGTCCCTCTCTCCTTCGATTTGATGCTGCTCCTTGCATTCCTCCGCCGCTGGTTGCCTCTGCTGCCGCCGCCATGGAGGGTGGATGCTGTTGCTGCCAAGGAAAAGCTTGAAGCTGTGACTAAGGTTTGGGTGTGGACCGAACCGGTTCGATCGTGAGCCGGGTCGGATCGGTGTAGTTTTTTGGTTGAGAAACGAGCGCAAATCTTCCCTGCTGAGGATGATGAAAGAAGTTCAGGACCAGCTGCAGCATGAAAATCAATGGACGTCATCATGCGGAATGAGTAGGTATTTGACGAAACTAAGGGTTAAAGCGTCTAAAGGTAAGGAGTGAGTGTTACCTTATCTTAGGGATAAGTTTCTAGTATGTATATAATGCTTGCTGAGAGTTTGTTGCTAGTTTTAGGATTTTGCACATTGGGTTAACTGATAAAGCTGATAATTTGAACTTAGAAAATAAGTAAATAAATTAAGGGAAATAATTTGGGAGGTGAATTTATTGATGATGAGGTTATGTACTTGTATGTGCTTTATGTGCTGATTTTCGCTTGATGATGATGTTATGTACTTCTATGTGCTAAAGGTGCTGATATTTGCTAAATGATGAAATGATTGTTATGAATAATAATTTGATTAAGAACCCAGAAAAGTTTGAAAGTAAGTGATAAATAATTGATGATAAAAGAGGAAGATAATTGAAGAAATATCAAGATTGAGAGAAGTAACTAATGTAAAAGATTATTTTGTGTGGAATCCGACTGCGAAGTGGCGCGAATCGGATAGTCCACGATAAAGAGTAAAAGATTATTTTGTGTGGAATCCGACTGCGAGTGGCGCGAATCGGATAGTCCACGAACGATAGAGGAATTACCTAGTGCTCCTTGTGGCCGACTACGAGTGTACGCGAATCGGGTTCCGACTGCGAGTGGCGCGAATCGGATATACCACGATAGAGGAGTACGACTCAACCTCTTGCGTCCGACTGCGATGTGCGCGAATCGGACAGTATGCATGAGGGATGTTGTTGTCAAAATTGTTAAAAATGAAAAAGAATAAAAGAAATATAAAACGTCAGATAGTGCTTGAAAAAGAATTAAGTGTGCTGTGATAAAACTGTAAAAGACTCAAAATATGAGGGGAGAAAAGATATGAGAATGTTTAATGAATGAAAATGGGTTTATTTGTAAATGAATATGATATGACTTGACTTTGTGCGTATATGCATTACTTGAATTAAGTGTGTTTGGCTTAGTCGGTTATTATGTCATATCAGAAACTGCTATTCCTACTTTATGTGTAATGCTCACCTCCTTACCATTTTTCCAGGTACAGAGATTGAGCGTACACGATTACTGGCCGAGCAGGTGCACACTCCACTCCGGTGGAGTGTTAGTTAGTTAGTTAGGGGGAAATTATAGATTATTCGGTTGTAAATAATTTATTTTTGTTATGATGCTATGTGGTGTGCGATATAGCACTGATATTTGATTATGTGTTGTTGATAGCCCTGTTGGCTTCTGATTGATATAAATGAATATGTTTATCAGGTTGAAGGAAAAATATAATTTTTGGAAAAGTCCGAAAAATAGAGGAAACTCCGTCCGTTTGACGGGAGATTTTTAGTAATTAAAAGTGAAATTTTTAACTTCTCTATTTTAATAATGGGTAGTTAAGGGTAGAAAAGTGTAGGTGTTACACATTTCATTCTTCTATTTCCTTCTTCCTTCGTTACCTCCATTCCTTCTTTCACTCTTCATTCCACACCAACACAAACACTAAGTCTCCAAGAGCAACACTAGCTCTTGAGAGACACATAAAAAAAAAGAGAGAGAGAAAACCATGGAGAGAAAAGAAGAGAGAACCGTGAGGGAGAGAAGACGAGGAGATCAACCCAAACTTAGGAGTCCTTTGAAGATCAAAGTGTTAGAAGATCTATTTCTTGGTATAAACCAAAGACCCTAGAAGAATTAGAATTAGTTTTGTTTGTGATCTTGTAATTTTACTTTCTTTTCTTCTCTTGCATGTTTATTTTTATACACATATGTGTGATCTTTTTGTTAACTATGGACTTTTAAAGACTTAAAATAATTTGTAATATGTGTAGTATGTTTAATAATTCGGTTGGTGGTGATCATGATGGATCTTGATGTTTTTCTTTTAGATTTAAAGCTTTGTGTATGATCCTTGTGAATTTAGAGTACATCTTCTTGCATGTTTGATTTTGATGCTTAAAACCATAAATCATGAGGTGTTTGAATGTTTGATTTGTAAATCTATGTTTGATCTAAACTTGTTTTTAAATTTTAATCCTTGCATGTTGGTTTGTTCATGATCCTTGTTTGATTTGTGAAAAAAGTTCAAGTTTCTAGTCTTGCATGTTGATTTTTAAGTTAGATCTAGTATTTTGGTTTACCAACAAATTGATTTGTAAGCTTGATGATCAATTCGGTCTTAAAAGGAATTTTGTGATAATGATTTTATTGGTTGATTCATGATCTCATTTTGGTTTGGTTTGCATATAAAGAAAATTAGCTTTAGTAAGCATGAAACTTTTAATAAAATGAATTTATTTTTCTTGATGCATGTTTCGGTTGAAGCTTAAATCCTTAAGAGATGAATTTTGCTTGAAGTATTAATGCATGCATGTAATGATCTAGTGAAAAAGAATAAGTTTTGATGTTGGTTTTAATTTTTTTTTTCTCTTAAAGGCTTGACTTTATGTTGGTGCATGTTGTATTTGAATTAAATTAAATTGTTTTCATGACACGCTAATTCGGTTTTTAAGAAAATATAATAATTAATGGATTGATTTTTTAATTGATTTGTATGAGTGTGTCTTTGATTTTCATGAAAAAAAATGAATGAACAAAGTTGTTTAACAAAAGTGTATGCTGAAATTTTGATGTGTATGTGTTTTGATCTTGATAAATGGTATGCATGTACGTTCAATGATTCTGGAATTTTGTCACTGACCTAAGTATATTAAAATTAACCTCTCTCAATTTTTTGATGAATTTTGGAAGTTCTTTCCTATTTTTAAGAGAACCAACCTTGTGAAAACAATTTTCAGAAAATAAGTTTTTCAGTTAAAAGATGAAAATAATTTTCGAACTTTTACTGCTCCAAATGGGTTGAAAATTTTATTGTAGCTTCCTGGACATCTCTAGATGTTCTCTGTAAAATTTGAAGAGATTTGGAGTTGATTTGATATTTTTACTAAAGGCAAAACAGTGAATCACTTGGTTCAGATTTTCTGGACTTAGTGGTAAATTTAATTAGAAAAATGTGACTTGCACAACTCCAAATATTCTGAAAATTTTATGAGATAGTGTTGACTGTATATAGAAGACTTATACCAATTTTTGTGCAATTTGGAATTGAACAACTATTTTTAATAATGACGTTTTTGTCTCTGACCTGCAACAGTACCATGTGGTTTTTCATATGAAATTTGACTTGAAACCTAGCTTAGGGTTGTTTAAATGACTTGAAAATTTTATATAATAAACTTTATCATATATGTAAGTGTTCTGGAGATTTTTAAGATTAAATAGATTTATTTTATTTAGTTTTGGATTTTATCTTTTGTGTTTCACCTTTAATCACACTAAGTATCTATTTAAATGTTTTTGATGAATATGAATTTTATGTCTTATATTATGGCTTGGCTGACTTGTTTGATAATCCTGATGCTTTGAAATAATTGGATGAGTGATTGTTTGATTATGTGTTTAAGTTACGTATGAATGAACTATTTAATTAACCAAAGTGTGGTGTGCGATTTTGTAGTTGGTTTTTAAAAACTAATTGGTTTAGCAATAATTTAATCTTGATTTAATTGAATAACATTGGACCTAGTGGTTGCTGCCCTTAATTCATTTCACAATGTTAATTTTGAAAAATAAATTATTTAAGTGTTTATTTTATAACCAAGTTTTACATGAACAAAAGTTGAGTTTTTCGGTGTTTTCGGGTTTTGGTTGATGGCTGTCCGGAACGGACCAGCAACCAATACTAATGGTTTTAAAATGTTTTATCAATCGTTTAAAAAGATTTTAAGATATTTAAAGTATTTTCAAAAGCCGAATTTGATTCGAGAAAGTTTTAACGATTTACGATTTTTCGACGAGAAGTAAAAAGAGTTTTCGAAAACGCGTTTTGATAATAAGTAGGGCGATTATCTAAAATAGAATTATAACGTTAGTGTCGTTTATTTAGCACAAGGTGCGTGTAAGTCGATAAGCGGAACGACCGACTTGTTGGGAAGGACCCGCAAGGATTTCAGAAGCTGGAGCGTGAGGTGAGAGATGCAGTAGGCCTAGGTCATCGTGACGCGTAGACTCGGTTCTAAACTGAGTACATCGAGTCTAATATGTTACATGCTGCATTATCATACATAATGCATATATGTGTTAGATGCTTTCCTGTTTTGTTAAATATGATGCATGGTTTATTTTGTTATGTATTGGATTCTTCTGTGAATTATCCCGTGGAATATATCTGGTTTGTTGGGGAAAAGCTGAATGTGAATATACGAAAAAGAAATAAGACATGAAACAAAAGAAAGGATTGAGAAGAGATAAAACGTAACGTGAAAAAGATTGTGAAAGAAATGAGTTGATGAGACGAAGGAATTGTAAAAGTGGAATGTGATTATATGTAGTAATGAGAAAGAGTAAGACTTGAGAAATGTAAGAAAGAAATAAGATGTGTAAAGTGTAAAAGATATACAGAGTTGAGATTTGAAAGAGAAAGTGGTTGTGAAAGTGAGATGTGGTTTGAATGGAGATGTGATTCCTCGTACATGTTTTTGGGAAGAAGCTTAGTGTTGAGTTGAGCTTGCTCCTCCATTAACACTCACCCAAAATGTGATTTTTGAAAAAGGTTTTTGAAAAGAGATTTTTGGAAAAAGCTTTTGTGAAAATAATATTTGGTGAAAGATTTTGGAAACAGTAATTTTGAAAAAGTTTTGTGAAAGGATTTTTGAAATGAGGTTTCTGAAAATGTTTTGTGAAGCAAAAGTTTTGCGAAATTAAGCTTTCGAAAAGTTTTGCGAAAAGAGATTTTGAGAAAGACGAGGAAAAGATGTTGATGATGTTGATGAGAATATGCTGAGAGTGAGCTTTGAGAATCATGTTGATGAGATGCGTGAGAAAGTGATGTGAGGCCAAGGGCCATTGAGATTTAGGGGAAAAAAAAAATTAGTGGTCGGGCTTCGTTGAAGGGATGCACCAAGGACGAGCCGACTGTTAGGATTAAGCCGTTTAATTAAAACTCAAAACTTTAAAAGACTAAAAAGACATTCATATACGCGGTGAGGTATGAGTGTCGTATCGAAGTAGTGGAGAGGAAGATACTATGGGTATCTGCGGATACTCAGGTGGAGATTGCAGGAGGGGAGGGCAAGGACGGTGAAACGTCAAGAAGCCTAGAGTATATTTCTAGGCGGAACGAATCCCACATGTGGTGCACTAACGTGGTGGGGACTGGGTCTAATACCGTGGTAAGTTCCGCATCGCGAACTAGAAATTATACTGTCGCCCCCTCGATGCAAGTCTAGAACAGTGAGAGGGACTGGAACAGGGCATTTGTGTTTGCCGCTGAGAGCGTGCACTGTTATTATGAGAATTATGATTATGATTTGAGGCAGGGCCTCCTAGTCTGGGACCATTTGTTGTGTGACAGCTGTCGTGCCCGCGTGGTAAAGGTCCTGTACTCCTGTTTGCTTCCGACTAGGTTGGGTGGATGACCGAGGAGATGTAGACGTGTGCGAGCTCAATGATGTTTTCCCCCTCATCATTGATGCTAACCGTTTAATAAAACGTAATAATGATAAAAGAGAGCATAAAGAATTTATAAAAGAGTTGAGAAAAATTCAAAGAAAGAAAGTATATTGATTGTTGGAAAAGATGAGAAAGATGATGATGAGATTTGAAAAGTTCGAAGGCTGGTGATGCCAAGTACGGTTATGGGAATTGTGATGAGTTAAGAATTTTTTATATATTTGGAATGTTATGATGTGCTTTGTTCATAAGTGTTTCCAATATGCTTATGTGAATGTATTTGTCATATGCATAGCATGAAAGCATGATTCCTATATAGTATTCTTTTTATATGAAGTCGTTAGTATTTCGTCTTGTCATGTTGTACTTTTGGAATACTGACCATCTCTCCTATCATGTTGTCATATCGGGTTATTCCGATATTGCAATGGATAGATGGCAGACCCTGTAGGCTTTGTCAGTGGACTTCATCAAGGATGATTAGAGGTCCAGCCTAGTAGTAGGTAATTCCCTTAAGTATTGTACTCCCTGCATCTACTTGGTTACATTGTCGTATCATTCTGAACCCCGCTTGGAATTTTATTGAATGGTTTTAAGAAACGAGTTTTATGTTTTCTCAAGAGGTTTATGGGGTTAAGTTACAAAGCGCGATGTTAAGTAACATCTCGGTTTGGAACTTGACTCGTGATGTGTGACATGAGAATGTTATTTTATTTCAATCAAGTTATGGAAATGGTTTTGAATATAGAGGTTCTCATGTCCATGTCACCTTTCAAAAAAAAAAATCCCAAATTTTTACTATATTTTATTAAAGAGATAAGTGTTTTCAAGTTGCCGAAATTGGGGTGTTATAGCAATGGTTATTCAAGTAGCCTGATGCATGGGCTTACATGCTCGCTTGTATGTGTCAGTCTGTGTGTTAGTGTTAGAGTCACGATGAGACTGCATTAGTGTTAGAGTCACGATGAGTGAGAATAGGAGTACGAAGTTACGCGAGCGCTCATGCTACCTCTATCGTTCTATCGTTCTATCTCTGTATTCTCGGAACGTGTCACAGATTTGTCTACGATGGTACGAGAAACGGTGATCAGAATCATACCGAGACTTTATTCTTTGCGACCTGGACCCCTGTTGATTATTAAAACCCCTTTTGTGGAGAATTCCTTTTTGTTTTAACGGCCTCTGAGCCATTGATATGCGACCTTGTTTTGCAACTAAAACCCTCTTTTCCTTGTTGAAACTTCTTCTTATGTGAACCCTAGGTGTTGTTGAGTTGCCTTGACAATGCGTTTGTTTTCTCTAAAAAGTCTTTCATGAAACCCTTAGACCCTGACACCTTATGCCAATCAAATGGATATATCTAAGTTAAGAAGTTGATGGTGAGATGTTGTTAAGGAGAGAGTTATAATGGTCGAGGAAGGAATAAGCATGAACGGGTGTGATGTATAGGAATATGATTCGTCAAAGTTGGGGAGTAAACGGGGATTTATAGGTTTGTAATAACCCATCTCTACTCAAAAGGATGAAAAGAGTCAAATTAAGGAAGAAAGACCATGAGGAAAGTAGTACCCTTTTCAGGATTGGCATAAGCGTGCTATTCTTTTTGAATTTTGTTTCGAAACCATTTGTAACACCCCGATTTGGCAACTTGAAACCACAATCTTATTTAGTGAAAAATAGGGCCATTTTTTTTTACATAGTTGTGTTGCATGAATATGAGAACCGGTATAGTTTAAAACTCTTTCATTAAAAGTAGAGTTCTCATATACCATACCAAGCTTCAAGTTCCAAACCGAAGCGTCACGTGACACCACACTTTGCAACTTGAACCTTCACAACTCAATTATCATTGGCCGTTAAATTTTTTTTTTTTTTGTGATCAGAGTTAGTGATGCCCAAAATATCATTTATTAGAACTAGATCGGGATTTACATCAGAATACCATAATGGTTTAGCAGTAGCTAATACAAGAATGATATATACTTCAAGACAAGGATCAGAAAACTACCAACACGTCCCCTAAGCTGATGACGAAGAATCAGCTGGAGGTGCCTCGTCCGGGTCGATCTCAATCTCGTCCGCCTATGGATACTCCTCGTCCATATACTCCTCGGGGTCCTCCTCAGGCTCACTTTCCTCCATGGCATCAAATGCGTCGTCAGACAACTCGTTCATGACCTCATCCAGTTCCTCTAACTCTTCCGCCTCAGGGTCAATGCGTGCAGGTAACGGCATCGGATAGCCACCGTGATAGTCTGCTGGTCCACCTATCTCTAGATCTGACAGCACGAAACGACACCTACGGGAATCTGGTTCGGTACCTCTAAGAGTATGATCCGGGTCAAAGACACGAACTTCTGATGCTCCACGCCATTTCCAGCCTCGACGGTTTACTTCCCATCGACCTTTGTCGCGTACTTCGAATGTGAACTTCACAGGATCCATAGACTATGGTTTGACGACATAGGGATAGATACATAGCCACAGACAGAAGAATTTGAGAGAGTAAGTATTCCCAGACATGTCATGCCAACAGTGTGGAATTACAGTAGATAAAATATCAAGATAGACAAACCATACACACAAACGACATAAGAAGCAGACACACAGACGCATGCACGGACTTACCTCACTTTCTTGTTCTCTTTTACTTACTATTTTATACTTGACTCGCAAGCAATTTAACTGCTTCCGCTGCGAACTCTGATTCCATACATCCTCTCAAGGATTATTCACTATCATACTTTATTTATATATATATATATATATTCTGTTCTTTTCTTATTTAAGTTTTATGAATTTGGAACCATCAATGATGCAAGGGATTTAAAATCATCATTGAGGCAAGACGCTCTTAAGTTAGCACACTCGTCTACATCTCCTCGGTCACCACCCAACCTAGTCGGAAGTAAACAGGAGTACAGGACCTTTACCGTGCGGGCACGACAGCTGTCAACACATATGGTCCCAGACCAGGAGGCTCAGCCTCAATAACATCAAATCAATAACAATGGCTCACTGCCTCGCAGTGGCAAACAAAATGCCCCACTCCAGTCCCTCTCACTGTTCTCGATTTGCAATCTAGGGGGCGACAGTACTAATTCTAGCTTGCAAAGCAGGACGTGCCACGGCATTAGACCCAGTCCCACCACGTTAGTGCGCCACTTGTGGAGTTGTCCCGCCTAGAATAGTACTCTAGACTTCTTGACGTATCACAGTCATTGTCCTCCCCTAATGCAATCTCGTCCTAGGTATCCGCAGATACCTATTGTTCCTTCCTCTCCACTACTTCGGGGTAACTCTCATGTCTCACCGCGTTATTATGTGTCTTTTAAAAGTCTTTTAGTAATTAGGGCTTGTCCTATTGGTCGGTTCGTCCTTCGTACATCCCTTCAACGAAACCCGACCTCTAATATTCGTAAACAATTCTTTTTCAACATTGCACAGAGCGGGATTTTCCATAACAGCTCCACATCTCGTATCTCCTTCCTTCCCGACTTTTCAACATAATTCCTCATCACTCTTTCGAAACTCCTCTCAAAACATAAGCTTTCACAAAGGTTTTCAAAACAGTGTTTCACAATCTTTCTCAAAATGATATTTCATAAACTTCTTTGAAATAATTCTTTTCACAATGAGGTTTTATAAATTCCTCTTTCCAAAATAAAAATCCTCAAATGTTTCCCCCAAAAATCGAATTTCACTAATTCCTCTTTTGAAAATAACACTTCATAAACCTTTTTCGAAAATACGTTTCTCAAACATTTTGCAAGAAATAGAATTTCTCAAAATACTTTCTAAAATAAAGTTTCATAAACTCTTTTCAAAAATAAGGTCTCACAACCTTGTTTCAAAAATTTGTTTTCATAAATCTTTTCGAAAATTTTTTTTTTTTTCAAAACACATTGATGCTGAGCGTTAGTGGAGGAGCAAGCTCAACTCAACACTAGTCCCAGACTAAAACCAAAACAAGGGAATTCAGTCCCACAACTTCACCCTTATATCCCCTCGTAGCTAGACCTCAAAAAGCGATTCTTCCACATTGACACCCCAAGCTCTGGCTCAATATTTCGCTCTCATCACATAGTCTTTCCTCAACAACAGAACATACCTTTCTCTTACTTTTCTCATACCTCTTTTAGCTTTGTTATTTATTTCTCTTTGCGGTATTATTGTGGTGCACAACTAACCGAGTCTTTCCACACTCAGTGAATTATAACCAAGTAATTCAATGACACACTAACAATGAAATAAAGTAAACACACTAGTTACTTACTCACAAGACTTAAGACACGACGTTTCGACTTTTGAGATGGTCGAAACACTTAATAAGTTACCTACAGACCACGGTTGTTTAGGGGAAACTTCTCTCTCACCTCAGTTGACGCTTACACTCTTGGTACGCTCCTTGCTTTTCCCACGACGACGTTCGTAACCGCTCCCGATTGTTAGTGGAACTCAAATAGTTTTCTTCTTATTAAAAATCGTTCTTATAAAAATTATTTCGAAAGCAAAACATCATTTGTAAAACTCTTTTCTTGAAAATCAATTCGGTTATGCTCAAGTAAAAGCGTTTGTTAAGTTAAAACCATGAAAACAATTCTTAGAAATCATTTTATTCCTTTTGTTTTTCTTAAGGCCGAATCAAATAAAAGAAAACATCACAAAGATCAAATCAAAATTTCTTTTCAAAAACACCAAGCACTCAAATTACTTTCAAACATACATAGTATCATAAACCATTTCAAAGTTTATGCACATAAGACAAAGTAAAATACATGCATCTAATTTCTATGCATGACCGAATCCTACTCCTCATAAACAAGGGTTATGCTTTAATTACTAATGATCACCAACGCATGCAATTAGGGAAAACAACTCACACATAATCACATCCTAAAAGAAAAGGACATATTTACTTAAGATAATGCTAGAAACTTGTAAATTAACACACAATTGAGAAATCAATTCATTTTCTTTACTTTTACACTCAAACCGAATAGATCACAAGGAAAAATTACTTCATGCAAACACATTCCAATTAATTCCATTTATTCAAAGGTTAGTTCAAACAATATAACATAAGAAATCAAAATGACTCAAAAGAAATTGGTGCCAAAACCGAATGGGCCACATTAGAAAAATACTAAACACAAACATTTATCAATTAACTTCCTTCACACAAATTTAATTCAAACAATTAACACATAAGAAAATGAAATTAGCTTAAATAGGGTTTATTCCTAAACCGAATGGAACATAAAATTACGTTTTAAGTTTTCAATTAAAAATTTAGGTTCCATAGTTGAGAAATCCTTAATCCTATTCATAAAACACATATACAAAATGAAATGGGCTAACTTAGGCCTTCCTACATGTAGAACCGTGAGCTTCTCACAAAGTTTTCATTAAAAATTTAGTTCCTTAACACAATAAAATCCAAGATCATGTTAAAAGCATCTAAGGGAGTTTATGCATGTACTCACAATTTTGATCACATAAATCTCATCATACATGTACTTAAAACCTCTAGATGAGACAAATCTCAGCATGCATGTAAGGGAAATAATGATCTAGCATAGTTCCCTAGACTTGACCGAATGACTATGTGCACAAAAGGGAAATCTCACAAGTGTCTCTACATGCAAGGAACAAAACTCAAGGTCCAAAACATACAAGGTTTCAAAAGCATTATTTTGTTTTCCAAGCTATCACCGAATCATCATCATCACACATCTTGGGTTTTAAATTCTTTTCATACAAAATTATTTCTTAAGCTTTTATGTTTATTTTTCTTTGGAAACCGTGACATGCACAAAAGGAAAATCAAGACTTTGCACCAAAACAACATACAAATTTAAGGTTCACATTTTATCAAGGATCAAGCATTGATTAAAACATGCAAAGCAAGATCAAGGCAAAAACACAAGCTCAAATACAAAACCTAGGCAAAACCGTGAAGATCAAGATAAAAATCAAAACATCCAAACACAAATATTCAAGATCAAATCACAAGGATAACATGCAAAGCACCCAAGCTCCAAGATCATGAAAATTTAAACACATGCATCACCAAAATCAACACAAAACCTAACTTAAACACAAAATCTACTCAAAATCGTGAAGGACTTAATTGAAAATTAAAACATCTAAGCATACTTATTCATGATGAAATCAAACAAATAACATGCAAGACATCAAGAATTTAAGATCACAAGAAAATAAAGGCATGCATCACAATTATTACATCAAGTAAATGTCCATATTAAAGTCCTTTTACAACCCAAATTACTAAGCTATACTCTCTTAGAGGACTACCTTAGATCAAGGTTCTAACTAAATCTCCAACTTCAAGTCTTCTTCTCCTCCTCCTAGGGTTGTGCTTCAGTCTCCTTTTCTCTAAGGTTTAGGGTGGATTTTCTTGGTTGATCCTCAAAGGTGAAGATGATTGGAAAAGAATTTGGGGATGTTTGGGTTAAGATTCTTTGGCTTGCACTCTTGTTTTCCTCTTTCTCCCTTACGGTTTCTCTTTCTTTTCTTCTAAAGTCACAAGAGTTTAATGATACTCTTGGACAAGGTGTTTAAGTTTGGTGGAGGAGATGGAAATGAAATTGCCAATACTCACTCACTCCTACGGCTTAAGAGCAACACAAAGGGTGTGGAAATTTCCCCATCTAGCCTCGGTCTAAAGGCTTGGTTCAAGGGTAGATTGGGCAATCCTAATTGTTGCATGGGAGAGGTCTTGTCAATGGAGGCAAAGTGGAAGAAAGTCTTCCATAGCTATCATGAGTCATCAACCCTAGCTTCCTCCTAATCCCTCATTCTCTCGCCACTTAAGAGGTTGCATTCCTCCTTGGCTTCCTATTTCTATTTCAATTTCCAATTCCTTAGCAAGTAAGAAAATGGCTCCTACTTGTTTTTCTTCTCTAGTTCGGCCGAACACACATTCACACATGTGCACATTAAAATTTTCATTTTACATAACATAAAGATCATGAAATTATGCATACTCATAACACACATTAATTCATGCATATCACGTTTCATACTCAAACATACGGCCTACTCACATATACACACCTTTATACATCATGCATGCATTTACACTTAAACAATTCATGCACCCATTCATTTCAATTCCCTAATAAAATTCGTTACACACATGTACTTTTACAAATCATACATTTATGCATTCATTTACTTAATTTAGTCACTTAAATTTCATATATAATTCATCACACACAAACACACAATTTAAATTAAATCGAATCAATTATAAAATCTAGTAAAATCATAGGTTCATGCAATTCAAAGGCTTTCAAGAAGAATAATTCATTTAAAACCATAAATCATTTTGAAAAAAAGAAATTTCGTTTTCAAACAGCAAAATTATCACTTAGCTTTTTTATAAAAAACTAGATTTTCAAATAAAAGAAATCATTGATAAAATAGTTTGACCGAAAATCTTTCTTAAATCCTGAAAATCATTTTCAAATAAAACTTAATTGATTTATTTGAGTCCAGAAAAATACGGGATGTTACACCATTAAACCCTTTTGAACCCTTGTTGACAAAGCTATACCATTAATATCCCATTGTATCTGATTACCTCTGAGAGAACGATGCATATGCGACAACTCAAGGACGACGACTGCTATTATCGATTGGGAGAAGCACTCCAAGGAATCCGACATCCGTTGATCGTAGAATTTCGCGTAGCATTTCTCGAGGACGAGAAATCTGCAAGTTGGGGAGAATGTAACATCCCGCGTTTTTCCGACTTGGCTAAATAAAATTTGATTAAAGAAAAGTTTTACGATACTGTTTTACAAAAGGTTTTCAGTGAATGTTTTATTCGATTTCGAAATAAAAGTGTTGATTTTACAAAGTTTTAATGAATGAATATTTTTATGGAGTTGGAAAAAATGATTTTTATTGAATGTGGATTGATTTGGTTAATAAGAAAAGAAAAATGATTTTTGTTTTTGGTAATTTGTTTTGAAAATGAATTTTTATGGACTTTCTTAGAAGTATTAACTTTGAAAATCCATAACTTTTTAACCGTAACTCCGATTTTTATGATCTTTATATCAAAACGATCGTATCGAAATGTAGTTTTCAAAAAAATATCTTTCATAATTTTCTGGGTTGGTTTGCGAAAGTTGTTTTTCAGTGTGAAAAAGGACGAATTTCCAAAGAATAAATCATGAAAAATAGTTTTTGATTTTTAATAAATTTTTCCTTTTGATATTTTCTTTAATATATTAAATTATGATTTTAGAAAATGAAGTGAGGGCCATAAGTGCAACCAATTAGTGCAGTTTATTATTTAAAGGAAAGATGTGTTTAATTGTTAATATGTATGATTGGCTATTGTTTTGTGATCATGTGTGTGTGATTAATTTATGAGTGTGTGTTTGATTGATGAATGTGTGCCTATATGTGTGTGTATGATTGTGTTAAGTGCTTGATTAGGTTAATTAATAATTCTAAAGGAAATTAATTAAGAAATAAAAGTGTAGACATGTGGTGCATAGGTGTCATGGTTTGGTGAGTTTGTGCATGCATGAGATATGTGTGACGTGTGTGTAAGTGACACGTGTGTGCATGTGTGTATGTGTAAGTGCATGGTGCATTTGCATGTTGACTAAGTAGAAGGGAAATTAAATAAAAAGAAAAGGAAATGAAAGTCAAAAACTTGGGGACCAAGTACATAGGTGGCCTTAGTTCATTTCCTTATACTCCCATTCCTTTCCACCGTTGCCTTCATCCATTCATTTCATTCTTCTATTTCCTTCTTCCTTCGTTACCTCCATTCCTTCTTTCACTCTTCATTCCACACCAACACAAACACTAAGTCTCCAAGAGCAACACTAGCTCTTGAGAGACACATTAAAAAAAAACAGAGAGAGAGAAAACCATGGAGAGAAAAGAAGAGAGAACCGTGAGGGAGAGAAGACGAGGAGATCAACCCAAACTTAGGAGTCCTTTGAAGATCAAAGTGTTAGAAGATCTATTTCTTGGTATAAACCAAAGACCCTAGAAGAATTAGAATTAGTTTTGTTTGTGATCTTGTAATTTTACTTTCTTTTCTTCTCTTGCATGTTTATTTTTATACACATATGTGTGATCTTTTTGTTAACTATGGACTTTTAAAGACTTAAAATAATTTGTAATATGTGTAGTATGTTTAATAATTCGGTTGGTGGTGATCATGATGGATCTTGATGTTTTTCTTTTAGATTTAAAGCTTTGTGTATGATCCTTGTGAATTTAGAGTACATCTTCTTGCATGTTTGATTTTGATGCTTAAAACCATAAATCATGAGGTGTTTGAATATTTGATTTGTAAATCTATGTTTGATCTAAACTTGTTTTTAAATTTTAAGCCTTGCATGTTGGTTTGTTCATGATCCTTGTTTGATTTGTGAAAAAAGTTCAAGTTTCTAGTCTTGCATGTTGATTTTTAAGTTAGATCTAGTATTTTGGTTTACCAACAAATTGATTTGTAAGCTTGATGATCAATTCGGTCTTAAAAGGAATTTTGTGATAATGATTTTATTGGTTGATTCATGATCTCATTTTGGTTTTGTTTGCATATAAAGAAAATTAGCTTTAGTAAGCATGAAACTTTTAATAAAATGAATTTATTTTTCTTGATGCATGTTTCGGTTGAAGCTTAAATCCTTAAGAGATGAATTTTGCTTGAAGTATTAATGCATGCATGTAATGATCTAGTGAAAAAGAATAAGTTTTGATGTTGGTTTTAATTTTTTTTTTCTCTTAAAGGCTTGACTTTATGTTGGTGCATGTTGTATTTGAATTAAATTAAATTGTTTTCATGACACGCTAATTCGGTTTTTAAGAAAATATAATAATTAATGGATTGATTTTTTAATTGATTTGTATGAGTGTGTCTTTGATTTTCATGAAAAGAAAATGAATGAACAAAGTTGTTTAACAAAAGTGTATGCTGAAATTTTGATGTGTATGTGTTTTGATCTTGATAAATGGTATGCATGTACGTTCAATGATTCTGGAATTTTGTCACTGACCAAAGTATATTAAAATTAACCTCTCTGAATTTTAGATGATTTTTTGAAGTACTTTCCTATTTTTAAGAGAACCAACCTTGTGAAAGCAATTTTCAGAAAATAAGTTTTTCAGTTCAAAGATGAAAATAATTTTCGAACTTGTACTGCTCCAAATGGGTTGAAAACTTTATTGTAGCTTCCTGGACATCTCTAGATGTTCTCTGTAAAATTTGAAGAGATTTGGAGTTGATTTGGTATTTTTACTAAAGGCAAAACAGTGAATCACTTGGTTCAGATTTTCTGGACTTAGTGGTAAATTTAATTAGAAAAATGTGACTTGCACAACTCCAAATATTCTGAAAATTTTATGAGATAGTCTTGACTGTATAAGGAAGACTTATACCAATTTTTGTGCAATTTGGAATTGAAAAACTATTTTTAATAATGACGTTTTTGTCTCTGACCTGCAACAGTACCATGTGGTTTTTCATATGAAATTTGACTTGAAACCTAGCTTAGGGTTGTTTAAATGACTTGAAAATTTTATATAATAAACTTTATCATATATGTGAGTGTTCTGGAGATTTTTAAGATTAAATAAATTTATTTGATTTAGTTTTGGATTTTATCTTTTGTGTTTCACCTTTAATCACACTAAGTTTCTATTTAAATGTTTTTGATGAATATGAATTTTATGTCTTATATTATGGCTTGGCTGACTTATTTGATAATCCTGATGCTTTGAAATAATTGGATGAGTGATTGTTTGATGATGTGTTTAAGTTACGTATGAATGAACTATTTAATTAACCAAAGTGTGGTGTGCGATTTTGTAGTTGGTTTTTAAAAACTAATTGGTTTAGCAATAATTTAATCTTGATTTAATTGTATAACATTGGACCTAGTGGTTGCTGCCCTTAATTCATTTCACAATGTTAAGTTTGAAAAATAAATTATTTAAGTGTTTATTTTATAACCAAGTTTTACATGAACAAAAGTTGAGTTTTTCGGTGTTTTCGGGTTTTGGTTGATGGCTGTCCGGAACGGACCAGCAACCAATACTAATGGTTTTAAAATGTTTTATCAATCGTTTAAAAAGATTTTAAGATATTTAAAGTATTTTCAAAATCCGAATTTGATTCGAGAAAGTTTTAACGATTTACGATTTTCCGACGAGAAGTAAAAAGAGTTTTCGAAAACGCGTTTTGATAATAAGTAGGGTGATTATCTAAAATAGAATTATAACGTTAGTGTCGTTTATTTAGACTCGGTTCTAAACTGAGTACATCGAGTCTAATATGTTACATGCTGCATTATCATACGTGATGCATATATGTGTTAGATGCTTTCCTGTTTTGTTAAATATGATGCATGGTTTATTTTGTTATGTACTGGATTCTTCTGTGAATTATCCCGTGGAATATATCTGGTTTGTTGGGGAAAAGCTGAATGTGAATATACGAAAAAGAAATAAGACATGAAACAAAAGAAAGGATTGAGAAGTGATAAAACGTAACGTGAAAAAGATTGTGAAAGAAATGAGTTGATGAGACGAAGGAATTGTAAAAGTGGAATGTGATTATATGTAGTAATGAGAAAGAGTAAGACTTGAGAAGTGTGAGAAAGAAATAAGATGTGTAAAGTGTAAAAGATATACAGAGTTGAGATTTGAAAGAGAAAGTGGTTGTGAAAGTGAGATGTGGTTTGAATGGAGATGTGATTCCTCGTACATGTTTTTAGGAGGAAAATATTGCGATTAGTGGTCGGGCTTCGTTGAAGGGATGCACCAAGGACGAGCCGACTGTTAGGATTAAGCCGTTTAATTAAAACTCAAAACTTTAAAAGACTAAAAAGACATTCATATACGCGGTGAGGTATGAGTGTCGTATCGAAGTAGTGGAGAGGATGATACTATGGGTATCTGCGGATACTCAGGTGGAGATTGCAGGAGGGGAGGGCAAGGACGGTGAAACGTCAAGAAGCCTAGAGTATATTTCTAGGCGGAACGAATCCCACATGTGGTGCACTAACGTGGAAGGGACTGGGTCTAATACCGTGGTAAGTTCCGCATCGCGAACTAGAAATTATACTGTCGCCCCCTCGATGCAAGTCTAGAACAGTGAGAGGGACTGGAACAGGGCATTTGTGTTTGCCGCTGAGAGCGTGCATTGTTATTATGAGAATTATGATTATGATTTGACGCAGGGCCTCCTGGTCTGGGACCATTTGTTGTGTGACAGCTGTCGTGCCCGCGTGGTAAAGGTCCTGTACTCCTGTTTGCTTCCGACTAGGTTGGGTGGATGACCGAGGAGATGTAGACGTGTGCGAGCTCAATGATGTTTTCCCCCTCATCATTGATGCTAACCGTTTAATAAAACGTAATAATGATAAAAGAAATCATAAAGAATTTATAAAAGAGTTGAGAAAGATTCAAAGAAAGAAAGTATATTGATTGTTGGAAAAGATGAGAAAGATGATGATGATATTTGAAAAGTTCGAAGGCTGGTGATGCCAAGTACGGTTATGGGAATTGTGATGAGTTAAGAATTTTTTATATATTTGGAATGTTATGATGTGCTTTGTTCATAAGTGTTTCCAATATGCTTATGTGAATGTATTTGTCATATGCATAGCATGAAAGCATGATTCCTATATTTTTATCCTGAGTATTCTTTTTATATGAAGTCGTTAGTATTTCGTCTTGTCATGTTGTACTTTTCGAATACTGACCATCTCTCCTATCATGTTGTCATATCGGGTTAGATATTGCAACGGATAGATGGCAGACCCTGTAGGCTTTGTCAGTGGACTTCATCAAGGATGATTAGAGGTCCAGCCTAGTAGTAGGTAATTCCCTTAAGTACTGTACTCCCTGCATCTACTTGGTTACATTGTCGTATCATTCTGAACCCCGCTTGGAATTTTATTGAATGGTTTTAAGAAACGAGTTTTATGTTTTCTCAAGAGGTTTATGGGGTTAAGTTACAAAGCACGATGTTAAGTAACATCTCGGTTTGGAACTTGACTCGTGATGTGTGACATGAGAATGTTATTTTATTTCAATCAAGTTATGGAAATGGTTTTGAATATAGAGGTTCTCATGTCCATGTCACCTTTCAAAAAAAAAATTTCCCAAATTTTTACTATATTTTATTAAAGAGATAAGTGTTTTCAAGTTGCCGAAATCGGGGTGTTACAACAGTGACTTCCGCCCGCCTGCCATCGTAACCATTCTTTTCTTTTATTTCTTTTAGTGATGTGAGTGACTTCCGTTTGCCTGACATCGAAACCATTCTTTTATTTCTTTTAGTGATGTCAGTGACTTCCGCCCGCCTGACATCGAAACCATTTCTTTTTATTTCTTTTAGTGATGACAGTGACTTCTGCCCGCCTGCCATCGTAACCATATTTTCTTTTATTATGACTGAGTCCAACATACCATCAGCCGTTCACTCCCTTTCTTTCTTAATTATTTATCTCTCCTCTTCTCTTTATTTCTATTATTTATTCTCTTTTCTCTCGTTTCTTTCCTCAGCGACTTATTATCATTTTCTTTATTTTCCTATATTTAAGTATTTCTCTTTACTAATTATTCTCATTTTTAACTAACTCTACTTGGTTTGGTCATATACAATATATTTAAATTCTCGTTACTAGTTCTTGGTTTTTCCCCTGTTCTCTTTCTTCTTTTTTTTCTTCTTCTCTTCCTTTTTCTTTTTCTTCTTCTATTTATTAATTACTCTAGTTTATATCTAACTCTACTTAGCTTTAGCATAGTCGTTATATTTTAATTCCCATTTCTAATTCTTAGTCATTTCTATGATTCCTCTATCTCACCCTATTACTTAACTTATTATTTCTATAATACCCCAAAATTTTAATCCCTGATTAATGAAATGTTAATTATAAAGTTTATTATTATTAATTATTTCCATTATTAATCTTCGATTAAAATCTGTACTTATGCATTTAGGGAATGTGTGTGAATTTATTTATTAAGTATAATTATGCACATTAGTCCCTGAGTTGGGACCTAGAAGCAATTATAGGAAAGATTTTGGAGGGAAAGTAAATAAAATTATTATTTTTCAAAAACTGGACAAAACACTCGAGTATTTTCTCAACTACTCGAGTATTCTGGACAGAGTTGCACGAGTTAATGCGTTTGGTGAGTCACAATCAACGATTCCGTCTCTTTGACACGAAAACACCTCACGAACCACATCCTGCAACTCGTGTCGAGCTGCATGGTCATCCAATCAGCCTATTTAAGCTGGGGTTGACGAATCAAGCAACCCATTTTGCCAAAATTGTGAAGTTTGCATGTGCTAGGGTTCCAAAATTGGTTCAGTCGATTCTCCATCTCTGTTCTGATTCAAACCACAAATTATACATTAATACAAAGCTCACATCTCGAGCTTTGTATAAACACCAAATTCGTGAGTTGAGAGTGAGTGTGGAGTGTAACACCTCGATTTGGCAACTTGAAAACCATAATCATTTTAAGTGAAAATTAGGGGCCATTTTTTTTTTACAAGAGTTACACGCTCATGAGAACATTTTCAATTTGAAACCGAGTTATGAAACATTACGTTCTCAAAGGAATGCCACCCTTCAAGTTCCAAACCGAGATGTCACGGGACATCGCACTTTGAAACTCGTTTTCCAAAACATCATTCAAACAAGTTACCCCATTTGATTTGATTTCAAAACATCAGTACTTAACATAATCTTGTTTGGGGTTACAGCATATTAGAGCCAGGTGTCTAATAACTTGAAGTGGAATACACTACTCAAAAATGAATTACCTAATCTCTAGTCGTCGGATTCTACCAACACTTGCCACATAATATTGCTCTGTCACTCGTCCTCTTCCTCTATCGAAAGATCCTCAGGGATCGGGCTCCAATCCTCATCGCTCAGACACTCATCTATTTCAGCCTCAGTCCAAGTGTCGGGATCCTCCTCCTCTGCCTCCTCCGTGATTTCTACCGTAGAGTCATCCGGCGCACTCTTAGTCTCCATTTCCAAAGGAGTAACTCTTTCGGCTAGCTCTGTGCTTCTACACTGAATCCTTAGAAAGAACACCACGTAGGCCGACATGGTGTTGTTATCTCCTCTCATTGGTGGGGCTCCTATCTCCCTGATTAGTTGATATCTTGCAATGTTGTCCATCTAGGATCCGCACATTTTTTATGCAACAAATAATAGAAGTGTAGGAGAAAGAGAGAGCGAGCTACCCAAAACGGCAATGTCGACTATGTGGGATTACATTAGGTAAATACTAAGACCAAATAAATATAAGTAAATAAATCCAACCATAACATAAAGTAAATCAAGACAACAAATATTTATTAACAGAATATATGCGTATTTAGTCATACAAGATAATATTTTCAAGATTCTTTTGACCTCACTTTCTTCACCATGAGACTTTCGTTCCTTTCTCATCCTCATACTCCTCAACTGCTTCAAAGGTACTCATATCATTTACTGCTCATAAATCTTATCCATCACTTGAGGTTAACATTGTTATCATTATTATTTTTATTATCACTATCATTACCCGTGTCTTTGGAGCATCTTGGTTATTTAAGTCTTATCATTTCGGTTAGCATCAATGATGAGGGGGAGACATCATTGAGCTCACACACGCCTACATCTCCTCGGTCATCCGCCCAACCTAGTCGGAAGCAAACAGGAGTACAGGACCTTTACCACGCGGGCACGACAGCTGTCACAACACATAAATGGTCCCAGGCCAGGAGGATCTCGTCCTCAAATCATTTCAATAATAGCAAGGCTCACTATCCACGCAGTGGCAAAACAGAATGCCCCGTTCCAGTCCCTCTCACTGTTCTCGATTTGCAATCTAGGGGGCGACAGTATGTTTCTAGTAGGCCTGCAGAACTTTACCACGGCATTGGACCCAGTCCCCACCACGTTAGTGCGCCACATGTGGAGTTCGTTCCGCCTAGAAACATGCTCTAGACTTCTTGACGCATCACCGTCATCGTCCTCCCCTAATGCAATCTCCTCCTATGTATCCGTAGATACCTATGGTTCCTTCCTCTCCACTACTTCGATACGACACTCATACCTCACCGCAATTGTTAATGTCTTTTAAAATCTTTTAAAGAGTTTTAATTACGGCTTAGTCCTAATGATCGGCTCATCCTTGGTGCATCCCTTCAATGAGACCCGATCGCTAATCGTTCGCATCTAATCCCCCTAAAGCTCATATACTATCACTTGAATCATCACAACATCATTGCATCATCTTTCTCTTTCTCATATCACGGCTACATTGCTCTCATCAACATGAGCATCACTATTTCAAGTCAACTGTCACTCAGCACGCCATCATCGTCCTTTTTGCCAATTGTGACTCAGCAGCATCACTGGTGTCCTTTTTCGCCAATTCGGGCTCAGCAGCATCAGCAACTCCTCTCATTCCTTCCAAATTTCCAGTCCCTATTATTCCTTTTACAAATCATTCTCATCGTTCATATCCATCATTCTTTTCTCTTCCATTCTTAATTAGTTACTTCCATACTTCGTTACTAACGCGCATTCAATTAATTCTCAACAACATCAGATACATATAACAAATAAGCGAATCATAAGAAAATTAAATAATTCAACATGAACAATCAGAAATCATAACATCATTTTTTATAATCCAATCTCATTCGTTCGGGTGGATAGCTAAACCAATCGAGCAATCGCTATCACATACACCACTACGCTAAATGAGATTGGAGTCCAATCTTTGAGATGATTGGACGCCTTAATATGTACCTAATTACCACGGCGTCTTAAGGGAAATCCCCTCTCTCACCTTGATGACGAAAGGTTTCCCGATCATCTCTCCTCGCCTCTTATCCTCTCGTCCATCGCTCAACTAAGACATTTTCCCGTGCATTAGAAACGAGTTCGATACATTTGGGGAATTCGTTTTGAAAACAATTTCTCTTTTAAAAACTTGTTATCATTGTCCAATGTTTTTCAAATTCAATTCAATATTCATGATTAAGACGGCTTTTGAGAAAAACTTTTGAAAACAATTTGGAAATACTCTTTTATTCAAATAAACTTTCTTTCCTCATTAAAAACTTGCTTTAAAACGTTTGGGGTATGGAAACATTCAACAGAATAACAAGATTTAAAAGATGAAATTCTAAAGTTACATTAAATTAATTTATAACGTTGACACACAAACTAATCATACATGAGAAAACAATTCAAGCTTAACCCCTTAGCTAAATCATGACAAAACCGAATTACCTAGGATTGACATTTCCTAACTACAAATAATTTCCAGACCTTGAAATCAATTTATTTATTTCTAGTCCTAAAATCCGAAAAGAAGAAAAGAAATTACATCATTTCATCAAACAGATAATAGCATAAACATAGCATATAATCACTCTCATTATTCATTTAAAAGAAATTCTTCTAATCATCTAAACATGTATTAACCAGAACATTTAAATGAGATCTTGCAATGACATAACACACAACCAAAACAAAAATGAAATTATTCCATGCCTTCAAAGATTGAAACCGTGAGCATCATAGGGAAATTTGACAACTTCAATTTCATTTTCTTTACTTCAATTCAAACAACAATTAAAGCTACAAATCATTTCAAAGATTTATTTTATTTTCCTTTAAATTGGTTATTTCATACATGCACCTTTATGCTCCTAAATTAAGCTAATCTTAGTCTAAGGTCTACATACATCCTAAATGATGATAAAACACACTTCCCTATTCTCCTACCTCAAGGTCGAATATCATCACACATGAGGCAAGCATTTTAGTTTACTTTTTGACATACTAAAGATAATTAATCAAAGCAAATCATATAGATCACACATCATCATTTAATCACACCAACATGCATGAGCCATTATGAGGTTTTCTTTAGACCTTTTGATAGAAATTTGAATTATAGCTTGGACTTCTAAAAAGAATGGCATGCATGGACTTAAGACCACTAAATCAATTCCTAATACATACATGCACCTAAAAATCATGCACCAAAACATTTTTAGCACTCATGGCCGAATGGCCTTCATATCAACACCACAAATATAAAACAAGTCTTTAAATCAAATCATGCTCATAAGAAGAAAAATCATTTTAAAGTCCATTATCCTATTTATTTCTACTAGACTGAGACATACATAGAGGAAAACTTAATTTCTTTACTTGAAAATTGACATGCAAACCTCAAAGTCCTAACTTGGAAGATAATGAACATGGATTAAAACATGCACACACACAAGATCAACCAAAATCAATACAAGGTCAACATGCAAAGCTAAAAATCCCTATTTTCTTCTCAAATAAACTTAGATTATGTAAAGGTGTATAAAATATTCACATAGAGACACATAGATCACGGATTGAACACAAGAAATCAACATGCAAGGCATAAATTCCTTACTTTGTTACCAATCAACCTAGATCATAATTTATTTACTAAATCCTTTCATAAAAACCTCACGGTTCACTGTTTAAGAGAATAAATCCATCATGCATGGAGTTTCAATTTTAGTTTTCATGAAAATCTCAAATAATAGTTTAGATCCTTTAGAAGTTTGTTTAGAAAATCATCAAGATCCAGCTAGAGATAGTCATAACCGAGGCATAGAGTCCATGAGTTCACATATTACAACCAATTTAAAAAGTCAATAGTTAAGGCTAAGGCATACTTGCACTCATCTTTCATGCCATAAAGACAATCATGCAATGAAAGGGAAAAAGGAAAGAAAAGTTACAAATCCAAAAGAAAATCTAACTATCATGGTTTTCTTCTTGATCTTCATATAACCTACCAAGAAAGTTGGTTTTCTAACTCCTAAGGTTCTTGATCTTCAAGGAAACTCAAAGTCTTGGTCTAATTCTCCTTCTTCTTCCTTCTTGTTTCCTACGGCCACACCTTCTTTCTCTTGCTCTCTTTTCTTTTCTAAGGGTGTGATGATCCCTTAGAAAGTGTTTGGATATGTGAGTGAAGGAAATGGGAATGAAATGTGAGAAATGAACTAAGGCAAGATAAATTTAAGGGCCACCGAATTTGCCTCCTTTGCCCTTAAGTTGAGGTTCGGCCAAGGCACCAAAAGGAAGGGCAAATTTGGGTTTCTAAAAATTTGCATGGCAAGGGTTAAATCAAAGAGACAAAGGGCATAGGCTAGGGCTAGACTTCATCATGCATGGTCACTTCCAATCCTTTCTTTTCTACCCAAAAGTCAAAGTTCTAACCTATACACACACACACACCCATCACCGTGGCACACATATATGCCCACACCTCATGCATTTTCATTTTCATTTCCTATTCTTATTTATTCAAGGTATCATGATCATTAGTTCATGTGATTTATGCAACATTTTCAAAAGTCACATACACACCTATATGCCCAAAACCGTAACACATTTACACACATATGCACACATGTTTATTTTCAAACAATATTTACATATTAAACCAAACACATATCACAATAAGCACATATCATCAATTAATTCTATGTCATGGCAATTGATTTAATCTCCTACGAGAACACATCATTACCCTAGGAAAAACTTAAATTCTTTCAAAGTGAAACAATCATTTACACAAAACACATAATTAGAAATCCTTAAAAATCAAGTTTTTCGTACAAATAGAAAATTTCCAAAAGATAATTTATTTAAAGTCATCAGCTTTCCAGAATTCATGGTTTCATAAAAATTCATCTTCCAAAATTTCCAGAAATACAGTTGGTAAATAAATCCAGAAAATTCTAAAAATTGCATTCTCAAAGCTCATCAATCAAAATGCAAGTCCTTTCCATAAAGAAATCAATCTTGAATAAAATCATAAATAATTGTTTTTAGAAAAATCCCTTTGAAAGCAAAACTCAAGGTTTATTTTAAACGAATTCGTTTACGCACGTACGGGAAAAATGCGGGGTGTTACATGGAGGAAGAATTGGAGCTTGGAAGTTGGAGCTGTTGTTGTCAAACCTTTTCCTGGAGCTCACTTTGAATTCAATTTTTGGTAAGCTCACGAGTTCTCTGAGTCTCAATTTGGTTTCTATAACTAGTAGGTGTTGCATAGAGTTTAGAAATTCTAATTTCCCCAATTTCTATCTCTGTTTCATATGTCAACCAATTTCATTTTGGACCTCCACTCAAAACTGTTCTGCATGTGATGCTTGAAGTTGTTCTGGATGATGTGGAGCTTTTTCTTGCAAATCCTTTGTTGAGTCAAGTCTAAGAGGTAAGGGGAAGTCTTTTTATGCACTAGATAGAGTTTAAATTCCATGATTTTTATTAGAGAGCCACCAAGAGGCTCTAAGGGCTTAGATTGAATAAGAACTTTGGTTTGGAGACCAACTTATGCTCTATGATTGTTTTGAGCAAGTTTCATATGATGCATGCAAGCTGTATTGAGCTTTATTTCATGAGTTTGTTGAGTATTTTGCAATTTGAGGTGTTAAGTTGTGAAATTTATGTTTTATGCATAAACTCTTGATTCTCTGTCAAATTTGTTAATTGATGAGTTATAAGTGTTTGAGCATGTTCAATATGTGTTACATAAACTCTGTTGATCATTGGATTGGACTAAAAATGGTTAGAATTGAAAATGGTATGTTAAAACCAAGTTTCCAGTCTATTCTGCAAGAAAAGACTCGAGTACTTGGCTTGATACTCGAGTAAAACTTTGATAAACCAGTGTATTTTGTGTAGGAACACTCGAGTACCAGGCCCAGAACTCGAGCATTAACTGATGCATGGGAACACTCTATGGCAAACCACTCGAGTAATGCAGGGGTCAATCGAGTGTTCTGGAATTGATGAAGAACACTCGAGTAACTCATGAATCACTCGAGTATTTTTATGAATCTGAAACTCAAATCCCCAGAAAGACATGAACAACTCGAGTAATTGAGAACTACTCGAGTAATCTGGAAATAACTGAAGAACACTCGAGTATTCTGAGGAACACTCGAGTATTTTACCCAGATATTTAGAAATACCATTTTTAATTCTGAATCATTGATTAATACTTAAATGACAATAATCCAAGTGATCTAAGACTTAAAGGAAGCTGACTGATGATATGATAAATTTTCGTTTGAATGACGAGACGCTGCTCGGGTGGCACGTCGGGTATTATTAACAAGAAAAACATCAATCAATTCCTTTAAGCAAAATTTAATGCATTCATTTTGGAGTCTGGATGATAGATCGTTTATCATGTTTTGGTAACATGTGGAGGGCCTCTGGGAGTTCCAATTGACAGCTTTCTTGATGACACGTTATGGTTGACGACGTGGTCGGCTTAGTGGATGCCGATATGGTTATACCGTTTGGATGACGGTCCATTTGGATGACGGGACGTGCTCGGGTGGCATGCATTCCAAGCTTGTCGTGTACATTCTTGGTGAATGTACGAATGTTGTACACCTAGGAGTACAACGCACGGTTGAGTGCTGGACGAAGTAAAGGATGGACGTCAGAGAGTTATATAGAATGATGGAGATAGGCTTGAGAGCTAAGTTCATACATCATGCCACTCATTTAAACTAAGATTGATAAATGAAATAAGTATGAGCATCTTACTTGCATCCTATTTCTGCTAAATGCTAAATGTGATTGTTGTTTATTGTTGCATGTTTATACCTTTACATTGTACATACATTTATGCTCTATTGATTATGTGTATAGAAATGCTTACCCCTATGCCCTTGTAGGTGATGTCACGTTACATCGCTTGCATCGAGATCCGGCCACTTCCTAGTGGTACATGGATCTACGAGAACCATCGCGCGGTGTTCGAGGGAGAGGTAGAGATTACCTTCTACCACCCGAACCCGCTGATTCGATTTCGTCCTCGTAGATTTAGGATTCCCATCATATACACTATGCACGTACCCCCTTTTTACACATATCATGGACCACCTCCCACACGACCAGCTCGCTCTTATCACAGCTTTCGTTTTAGACCTACCCGCTCACACCCTTTTTCTTCGAGAGTCGTCCGCGAGGAGACTCCCCCTTCTGATCCGAGGAGCCCAGTTAGGGTCACACCATCTCCTGACCCCGTACCCAGTGGTAGGGTACACTCTCCATCGGATGAGATCGAGGAGGATCCCGTGGAGGACGAGAGCGGAGGCGAGCCTGTCGTTCATTCCACCAGAAGTCAGTGGAGGGATGATGATCCCGAGGTATGTGTATATGGTATATGATGAGGATCAGGGGATCCGATGTGGGGATGCATGTTAGAATTATTGATAGGATTGGCAGCCGTCACCCAAGAGGGGGGGTGAATTGGGTGTTTATGAAAACATTGGAAAATATTTTCTTTAAAACTTTTTCAACAAACTTAAAGAGATTTTGCAGCGGAAAACAATATAATGTTGAAAATCGATTGTGCGGAAGCGAATAATATTAATACTATTATGAAAACTAATATGCGCGGATATGAATTTAAAATAAGAACAACGAAAACCGTTACCGCGCTTATTATTTTAAATTCGCTTAAAATAGATTATTATGAAAATAGTTGTTTATGATGCGCAACAAATAACAACGAAATATAAAAGAGATAGGGATAGAAGAGATTGCACCAGAGATTTTATCCTGGTTCGGCAAACCCGGCCTACTCCAGTCCCCAAGCGACCCGCTTGAGCTTTTCACTAAACCAAGACGCCATGCGTCCCCAAGTACAACCAGAGCGCCCCGCAAGCTACTAGGAACCTCCTTTCTCGAGGGACCTCAACAACCAGATAGCCTAACTACTAGATGTCCCACCGTTCGTCTAGCACTACCCAATACACAAGGGTTCCTCACCCTACAACCACGAACGCAGCACGTCCGCACTAGGAGATCTACTCCCTAGTCACTAAGGGTTACACACCCCTTACACAAATGGTTTTCGGATAAGAGATTGAGTACAACCACTATAATGCACTCTTCTTAGTGCTGATACAACAATTTGGCTCTCTAACAAAAGGGTGTTCTAATCAACACGAATACAACAATAACGCTCTAATGGTGCTGAATTTAAATCACAAGTACTATGGCCAAAATAATTCTTTCTCTTCAAGAAATAATATCAAAGTTTAAGAACTGGTTGAAGGAGAAGAGAAGAAGAGAAGAACGTGAAGAAGAAAAAGGTTGGATCAATAATCAAATAAAAACTTGATTCAAAACCTTTTTATAAAAGCAACAATTAACACATGTTTAAAATCAAAAACCAAATCATAAAGATTTAAGAATTAAAACCAAGGATTTGAAAATATTTGAAATTCAAATTTTGAATTTGAAAAATAGAATCAGAATCAAATCAAAACTGATTTTCGAAATAAATCAAATTTAAAATAAGAATGAAATCAAATCCGGAAATATTCAAAATTGATTTTCTGAAATCAAATAAGTAAAATAGTATTTTTGAAATCAATAAAATCAAATCAAATAGATTTAAAAAATAAAATCAATTAGAATAAAATCAATTTTGAAATCAGAAACAAATAAAATAGATTTAAGGAATAAAATAAAATGTTTGAATCTTAAACCAAAAAGGAATATTTTCAAAACTAAAATCAAATTCGAATTTTGAAAATAAATCAGAATCAATTATGTAAAAACAAATCAGGAAATAAATCAAAATGATTCTGACATGTTTTTCAATGAAACTTGAGGTAATCGATTACTTCAAGAAGATAATCGATTATCCCTTTAAAAATAGAAACTTTTAAATTCTTTTGAAAAACCAGTAATCGATTACAACATAGAATTTAATCGATTACTTCACTTCTGTTTAATATATGATGCAACTGATATAATGGATTATCACTGGTCAAATAATCGATTACACAACCTCTGAAAAATATATGATGCAACTCCAGTAATCGATTATCTGTGCCAAGTAATCGATTACTTTCATACAAAAAGTAATGGATTAGCCAGGTTCAAATACTCGATTACACTCTCTCTGGATTTTCTATTATGCAACATAAATAATTGATTATCTTGAAAGAGTAATCGATTATCTCTGTCAAAACTTGTCTTAACAGATTTTCACAATTTAGAGAAATCCAGCTAGAGGTTGTCAAGATATATTTTCACAGTGAATCAGTTAAGTCTTTAAAAAATATGTTTTTAGAAAAACTATTTTCGCAATTAAAAACATTTTTCATAAACTAAGTTAAAAACAGATTTTCATGAAAACACTTTTCATAAAAAGTTATTTTCTTCTCCTTAACATGAAAAACTAATTTTGGCCATTAGACACTTGTAATAAAAATTCATTACCTTACAAATTTCCTATGGGTTAGGTTATACTAAACTTGAACATGAAGCTTGAGCCTTGACTTTAGCCTTGAAACTTGATGCTTGAACTTGATGCAGCTTGATGCTTGAAACTTTGAATCTTGTTTGTAATCATCAAAACATTATCTTCTAGAATCCTTCTAGCATTACTCTTTACGTCCTTTGGGGCAAGCTTGACTTCCAACAGCTGTGGAGGAGACACTGCTGTTGCTGCTGATGTTGATGATGATGTTTCTTTTTGCTACCTGGAGACTGCTACTACTATCACTACTACTACTGATGCTGCCAGATCTATGTGACCACCTCTAGAGTTCCTATTTTGATATGTATATTTTGTAGATATGCTTTTGAGAGCTCTAGGGATATGGTTATATATTGATATAGATCTGTTATGGACTTGTAGTTGGATCTTGGAGATCTGATCTTGGAACTATGTACTCTATATGTACTCTATGACTCACTTATATATATATATGTGCAAATTATGTTTATAATTATGCATAGTTCCACTGTTTCCGCCCACTCTGATTTAATTTGATTTAAAGAATTCGGCTACGAGATTTGAAAATGGTATCATTTCTACGAAAGAAACAAATGGATAGTATCGCCTAATTTTACTATGAAAATGTCTTTTCAAAAGTATCGATGCTATCGAAAGTTATGAAAAGATTTTCTTATTTTAGCAATTGTCGAATTCAATACAATGTTTTAAATGATACGAATTATTCTCTCCAAGAGCTCCATATTTTGATTTGTGCACCCGCCTTGAAAGAAAATTTTATTTCTACCTTTTCTAAATACTTACAAGTCCATATATTATCCGATAAAATAGTATAATTAGTATATTAATTACTGGATAATGAGAAGGGTGTCACAATTTATATTTCATTAACTCCATTTTATTTAACTATCCTATTATCTCAACTTAGATTCCCTAATTTATTACATCGATCTATTTTAGCTCCCCTATAACGCCCTCTCTCTTCGTCTTATTGTCTTTATACCAATTTCTTTTTATCGGTTTCCTATTTATATTTGAAATTTAGTTTATTATTTCATTTCATTTTCTCAAATCCCAACACTCTTAACTAAGTCCACTCCGCACATGCTTATTGTCTTCGCATTTTAATTCCTCTTTTACCTCACTTTTACTTTAATAATTCTACTCTCCTTACTTATTACAATTACTTTTATTCTCTCACTTTCACATTTTTGTTGGTTTTTCTTAACTCTTTTCCTTTGATTTTATTTTATGTTTTTATACATTTTCATTCTATATTAACTATTTTAATGTCCTATATACACTCATTCATTTCGGACCTTATTCTACGCACATACATTTTATTCCCTAAGGTGTGGTTTCCATTAACCATTTTAAATACTTCATATATATCAGCGGGGACTACCCTAAGGTTCATTAACATATTTCTTAATTACCCTATTCTTAGTCACCACTATAGCATCCTAGAATTTACTCCCTAAGTAAAGGTAACACAACCCGTCTTACCTCGATTGACGAAAGTAAAGGGATAACCTCAACCTCGGGGAAAGAGCGGCGATCCGTGAAGCTTTAGCGACCCAGAGTGATGAACGGGTCAATGGCAGTCAATACCGGTGAGTGACGGTGCATCGGCGGTCGACGTCGGTGGCGAGCACGATCCCGGTTTGAACCAAGGCAAGAGCTTTGAGTCTCGGGGTACCCGACACAAGCCCGACACGGTCACAGGTCGATAACGGTGCCGGTGAGATCCGTGGAGAGAGATTCGAGTGAGAGAGAGAAAGAGAAAGAGCAAGGGCCAAAGGGGGAAGATAGAGAGAAAGGGGTTTATGATGGTGGTGGTGGGTCGTGGTGGTGCTGGAGATGAGGGGAGAGAGACAGGAGGAGGAGGAGAAGGAGAGAGATCCGAATGAGAGGGAAGGAGAGGGATGTTATGAAATAGGATGCGACAAACACAGTGGAAAAAAAGAAAAAAAAATAAATATATCCTATTTCCATCCAGGATCCATGTGAAAGCATGATTTGAGATAGGGAATAAAATTACCTTTTGCAGGGAAGAGGATACCAACGAATCTTATCACGAACGCTTCGTCAATCACGAGCACATCAATGTGTTGTGCCTCTATTGGTATCCACACGAAAAAATTCCCAATTGGAGTCACGTCTCTCTTCTCAATGCTAGCAGAGAAGAGAGAGTCTGTGTATCACTCACTCTCTAATATGACGGCTAGGGTTACCGTTCTGTGTCTCACACATCTTATACCCCTAAAGCTAATAATATTATATTTATAATATTATCATACCAACTGGTTGGGATTTTAGGAGATAAATTCGAATTCTATCTTATATGTAGAAGATAAAATCAAATTTATATCTTATACATAAAGATAAAACGAATCATATCTTAATCATATCAAAAAGATTTAATTTTATAAAAAATACAACTATTGTATTTTTATCAAATGTGATATCTCCAATTTTATCGGCTCTTAGTGTGTGACCCTATAGGTTCCTGTAACGTTGGCAGTAATGTTAAAATCACATTTTAACTTTACAAGCAATGAGCGGTATCTAGCAACACATCATTGCTACCCAAGTGACAGGAATGTCTGTGATTTGACTAAACCTTTTACTGTGACCAATGAACATGTGTAAGTTTAATCCCTTTGTCCAAATATCATAGTTACACTCATGGCATGGAACGTGTCACCCATGAATAGTGTAACCTATGGTTTCTTGATCCCTGAGTAGACGCATCTAAACAAGTCTCGTCAATATCTCATATTGACTGTCTTGAGTATGGCCATACATTTCACCATCTCACTCAATCAAGGGGCCCAGAGATATAATTCCTATTGATAAGGAAGGACAAATCCCATCTACGTCACTCACATCCCTCTACATGATTTGTCATATACCCGACTACAACCGTTATGATCACCTGGTTAAAGATGACGTTTGATTGCGTGAAAACATATAATTCCTCATGTTGGGAACCGTAGCGACTTCATGTCGAAGGATCATGTACACCATTGTCACTATGAGAATCGCTTATGACACTCACTTAATAACCCATGTAGCATTCTCATGGCGGGTCAATCCAGTACACAATTGTCCCAATGTGTACTTACGTGAAGACTTGATATCCCATATCCATGACCGGTGAGATACAGTCATCAGTCTGCCACATACTAGTCTTGATGTATTATAGTTGTCCTTATTAACTATAATACTCGACTAGGGAATCTTTAAGGATAATTATCAATCAATAAGATCTCACTATCAAGTCATGTACTTGATATTCTTATGACATTGAACTTATAATCCTAAGGACTTTATTACATCTATTTTAATTAGACAATTAAAGCATAAATATAATAAATGAAATGCCTCATTATTAATAGTAATAATCCATAAACATGAAATAAGTACAAGTAAAAGAGAAAATACGATTGCCACTAGGGCACTCTCCAACAATCTCCCACTTGCACTAGTGCCAATCGTTCATGTATCTAATACCATAAGCACAACACCTGCTGCTGCCCAACAACCACCCCCCATTCCTCTTCCTTTCCCTCCAAGGGGGGTGACTCAAAGCAAGAAAATGGAAGAGATTGACAAAGAGATACTTGACACATTCAGGAAGGTGGAAGTCAACATACCCCTTCTTGATGCAATCAAGCAGATTCCAAGGTATGCAAAGTTCTTGAAGGATCTATGCACACACAAACGGAAGCTCAAGGGCAATGAGAGGATCAACATGGGAAGGACACTGTTCCGTTGACAAGGTTATACCATGTGACATTGGCAAAGATCCCCTTTTGGAATCCTGCATGTTGAACCGTTTCAACACTTTGTCTATGTACGAACTTTGACTTAGGCCAAGCAATCTCCTTGATCTATCTCTATAAATCTTGATGCCTAATATATAGGTTGCTTCACCCAAATCCTTCATAGAAAAGCAATTCCCTAACCAAGTCTTAACAGACTGTAAGGTAGGAATGTCATTCCCGATGAGTAGTATGTCATCCACATACAACACAAGAAAGACAATTGCGCTCCCACTAACCTTCTTATATACACAAGACTCTTCTTCGTTCTTGATGAAACCAAATTGTTTGATTGCATCATTGATGAGCATTTTATTTCCCATTATTCCTTGCATTAATTCACTCCTATTATTGATACTTGTTGCCCATTTGACATTGTTTAGCTTGATTAAGTGATTTAGAGTTTATTGGACTAATATTCTGAATATTGTTTAATTTGGGACTATTTAGCCTAATTAATTCTATTTCTATTTTCAGGTCATATTTGGCACAAGGGCTTTTTGGACATTTTGGGAGTGAAGATTTAATTTTGGGAGTGAAGATTTAATTTTGGAAGAGAAGATATATGATGAAGTGAAGATTGTAATCTATCTTTAGGATTAGTTGAGATTTAGTTATATCTTTTAAGATTTAGATTTTATCTATAGGATATTTTAGATTTAATTTAGAGATAAGCTTTCCTTAAGATTTGGGTCCATGATTTAGGCCCGTTTTGAGATGTAAATAGCTAAATTCGTGTAAACCCTAGGGGCCACTAATCATTCCACGTTTTTTACATTCTCTCTCATAGAGAAGGCTTAGTTTTTCTCTCCGAGCTTGTGGTGGCTGCTAGGGTTTCTCTCTCTTCCCTTTCTACACGTTTTTGGTATTTTTCTTCATGGAAGGCTAAACTCTTAGGTTAAATCCCTTTGGTAATGTACCACATACTCCTGAGGTTTTATTCTTAATGCTATTTCGTTTTTATTCACTGTTTTCATGCTTATTGATATGTTATGGTTCGCTTAGTTCCATTCTATAGAGATAATCCATGTGTATGAATGCTAATTTATGCAAACTCGAAAAATCTCCATGCTTTGGCTTTTAATGCTTGATTAGAGGTTTGGGTTTTGGGGTGAGAATTGAATTTTCGCTTAGTATTTAGTTCTCACGAGTTGGACAGTGAAGAGGAAAGAAATTGATCTTTTGTGACCGATGATAGAGTTGTGAACGCGAGCCAAAGGGGTTTATCCGCTTTTCCTTATCTGTTACTTCGTTTTGATTTAATTCTGTTTTGATTTCAATTATTCAACATTCAATACAAACCCCCCCCCCCCTGTTTTCTATGCATACTATGTGTTCGACCTTTTGCTTGATAAGATATTCCTTCGGAGACGACCTATGAGTCACTTCCTAGTACTATACTTAAACTGTTTTTATTTGTATCGGGTACGGCCTCGATCAAATTTGGCGTCGTTGCCGGGGATTATTGGTTCTTGCTAAAGGTCATTAGTAGTTAGTTAGTGTCATAGTTAGTATAGTTATTATAGTGTGTCATGTCTGATTTAGGGTCTAGTAGTCAATTCTGATAACTGGTTGAAGTTGCGTTGTTTGCTGTTTTGCTATTTTGTTGCAATTAGTGTATTTGATTGATTCTGTGGTTGCTAGTTCACATAGTTGTGGGTGGTATTTTTGCACGAAAATTTATATCCACACTACTATTATCATATGGTGATGTTTTGTTAAGCCACTGTCACTCAGATCATCACTGGTTGTGAATTGCAGAAAACCTTTTTCAAGTTTTATCAGCACGAATTTCAAACAGCCATCACTTTTAATCCGTAACTCGGAATTGGACGAATTTTATATCAAATCGAAGAGAATTTTCCAAATAAGCTAATGAAATTGTGAAATCAAAACATTGATAATGGGAAGGCCCCAAAAATTCGGTTGTTTACTATTTCTTTTTTATTTTACAAGTTTATTTTTCTTCTTTTTTGTTCGTAACTTATTTGTTTGACTTGGTTCCCTTTTGAATTTTGTCCTCAAACTTTCTGTGATATGTTTTCATGATTTTAGGGTTCTGAAAAAAATAAAGAAAAAAATTTTAAAAAATAAAAACTTTTTGTTGCCTATTTTGGTCATGCATATTAGTGACAGTTTGCTAAGCTTAATGGTGTTCTGTTCAGTACATGACTAGGGGCAACCCAAGCTACTTGCATCCATACAACCCTAAAATTGATAGAACTTATCACAGACTAGTTAGACAAAATAGGAACCAGTCCATAGGTAGTGAGTTTGTTGAGTCTTTACATAGTGAGTCTGCTTCTTTTTCTTCTATTCCTATAAATTCTGATTCTTATTCTGATTCTTATTCTGATCATTCTGAAAATATGGCTCAACCTCCACCACGTGAGAGGACATTGAGGGAGCTGGCTGCACCTGATTTCACTATTGAAGATTTGTGCATCCAGTATCCCGATGACTCGTATGAGCTAAGGTCTGGACTAATTCATTTGTTGCCCAAGTTTAATGGTCTTGCAGGTGAGGATCCTCATAAACATCTCAAGCAGTTCCACATCGTGTGTGGTACTATGAAACCACGTGATGTGCAAGAGGATCATGTTTGTCTTAAGGCATTCCCAGACTCCCTAGAGGGGCTAGCCAAGGATTGGTTGTACGATCTGGCCCCTGGTTCTATCACAGGCTGGGATGACCTGAAGAGGGCATTTTTGGAGAAATTCTTCCCTGCATGCAGAACAACAGCAATCTGAAAGGATATATCAGGCATCAGGCAACAAAGTGGAGAAAGTCTCTACGAGTATTGGGAGAGATTCAAGAGACTGTGTGCGAGCTGCCCCCACCATCAGATCTCAGAGCAACTGCTTATTCAATATTTCTATGAAGGTCTCAACCTCATGGACAGAAACATGCTTGATGCTGCAAGTGGTGGTGCCCTAGGAGACATGACACCTTTAGAAGCCAGAGCCAAGATTGAGAAGATGGCTTCCAATTGTCAACAATTCCATGCAAGGGGCAACAGCGATGCAATCATAGTGAGAGGAGTGAATGATGTTGGCACAAGTTCTGGTAAGGTTGAGAAGCTTGAACAGAAGATAGACTCACTTACAACTTTGGTCACTCAATTGGCCATCAACCAGAAGAAGTTGTCTCTGCCTGCTAGATTATGTGGCATATGCACATCCGCTGAGCACCCCACGGATGCATGCCCTTCTTTGCAGCAACAACCAACGACTGGTGCTGACCAACCTGAGGCATATGCCGCCAACATCTTCAACAGTAGAAACCAGCAGCCACAGAACTTTGATCTCTCTACCAATAGATACAACCCTGGTTGGAGGAACCATCCCAAACTGAGATGGTCTGATCAGCAGAAACCTTCACAGGTTCAATTTCAGAACAATTCCAGACCACCATATGTACCTCCTCCAGTCCAGCAACAGAGACAACAACAGCAGCAACAACAGGCTAATTCTGCACCACCAGCTCCTAGTACTGAGCAGCAGCCTTCATTGGAAGAGCTGATGAAACAGATGACCATGCAAAATCTCCAATTCCAACAGGAAACTAGAGCATCCATTCAAAGACAAGAGGCCTCCATTCAATCTTTGACCAATCAGATGGGACAAATGGCAACATCAATCAACACTATGCAATCTCAGAATTCTAACAAGTTGCCATCCCAAACAGTGATCAACCCAAACCAGAATGTGAGTGCCATTAGTCTAAGGTCCGAAAAGCAGATTGTCACACCCACACCAGAATCTGACCTCAACAAAGATGATCTAGTTTCACCCAACAAGAAGAGCCAAATGGTCGAGGAGAGTGAGCACACAAGTACCAAAAAATCCCATCCAGCTCAGCCTTCCACAAGCACAACACCTGCTGCTGCCCAACAACCACCCCCCATTCCTCTTCCTTTCCCACCAAGGGGGGTGACTCAAAGCAAGAAAATGGAAGAGATTGACAAAGAGATACTTGACACATTCAGGAAGGTGGAAGTCAACATACCCCTTCTTGATGCAATCAAGCAGATTCCAAGGTATGCAAAGTTCTTGAAGGATCTATGCACACACAAACGGAAGCTCAAGGGCAATGAGAGGATCAACATGGGAAGGACACTGTTCCGTTGACAAGGTTATACCATGTGACATTGGCAAAGATCCCCTTTTGGAATCCTGCATGTTGAACCGTTTCAACACTTTGTCTATGTACGAACTTTGACTTAGGCCAAGCAATCTCCTTGATCTATCTCTATAAATCTTGATGCCTAATATATAGGTTGCTTCACCCAAATCCTTCATAGAAAAGCAATTCCCTAACCAAGTCTTAACAGACTGTAAGGTAGGAATGTCATTCCCGATGAGTAGTATGTCATCCACATACAACACAAGAAAGACAATTGCGCTCCCACTAACCTTCTTATATACACAAGACTCTTCTTCGTTCTTGATGAAACCAAATTGTTTGATTGCATCATTGATGAGCATTTTATTTCCCATTATTCCTTGCATTAATTCACTCCTATTATTGATACTTGTTGCCCATTTGACATTGTTTAGCTTGATTAAGTGATTTAGAGTTTATTGGACTAATATTCTGAATATTGTTTAATTTGGGATTATTTAGCCTAATTAATTCTATTCTATTTTCAGGTCATATTTGGCACAAGGGCTTTTTGGACATTTTGGGAGTGAAGATTTGATTTTGGGAGTGAAGATTTAATTTTGGAAGAGAAGATATATGATGAAGTGAAGATTGTAATCTATCTTTAGGATTAGTTGAGATTTAGTTATATCTTTTAAGATTTAGATTTTATCTATAGGATATTTTTAGATTTAATTTAGAGATAAGCTTTCCTTAGGATTTGGGCCCATGATTTAGGCCCGTTTTGAGATTTAAATAGCTAAATTCGTGTAAACCCTAGGGGCCACTAATCATTCCACGTTTTTTACATTCTCTCTCATAGAGAAGGCTTAGTTTTGCTCTCCGAGCTTGTGGTGGCTGCTAGGGTTTCTCTCTCTTCCCTTTCTACACGTTTTTGGTATTTTTCTTCATGAAAGGCTAAACTCTTAGGTTAAATCCCTTTGGTAATGTATCACATATGTAACATCCCAAATTTAATCCCTAGTATAATTGATGATGGGTCAAGCCTAGAGTGAAGGAAGTAATGACATTGAATTAAAACTAGTGGTTTGAAGGCTTGATTTAGGATTAATAACATAGGATATTAGGAAATTCAAAATAAAAGATTTACAACTATAAACTCAAATTCCACCGTTGGATATGAAGATATGATTTTTAGGAAGTTACTCGTCAAATTTGAGCAAGATCCGACGGTGAACGAAGAAGTTATCTAGAATTGAAGAAGGAAGAAAATAGGAGGAAAATAGGAAAATGAATAAATGGGGTACTGGGCAAAAATACTCGAGTCTTTTGGAAAAGACTCGAGTGTTTTGGTTAATTGGAAAATGACGCTCTCAGGCACTACTCGAGTCTTTGTGAAAAGACTCCAGTCTTTTGGAAAAGACTCGAGTCTTTTTGAAAAGACTCCAGTCTTTTGGAAAAGACTCCAGTATTTTGGAAAAGACTCCAGTATTTTTAAGGAAAACACTCGAGTCTTTTGGAAAACACTCTAGTGTTTTGTGCAGACAGTCTTAAAAACGTGTTTCAGCCAACAATCTCATTCATAACCCAACTTCACTCTCTCTCCTAGGTCACGAACAAGCTCCCATTCTCTCTTCAAATTTCATCTCAAATCATCAAATACACCCATGATAAACCATTAAAAACCAATCCCCATCACTCACCAACATCATCTCTTCCATCAATCTCTCCTATTGTTCTCTTTCAAGCCATGGGTATGAGTTAGGGTTCAAGAGCTTCAACACCCACTCTTGATTTCTTAAATTTCAAGCTCAAAGTGAGTGAAATTCAAGCTTTCTTCCTCATTTCCTTCATGTTATACGAATTTCCCCCATAGTCTCTAACTAATTTTACTTCTTTTGGTTCATGAATCACTTTCTCTCTCCTCCAAGCTTGAAGCTTTCTCTCTCTTGTCTTCCATGGTGGTTTTCAACTCTAGGCCATGGAAGCTTCTCATTTTCTTGAGCTTTGTCAAGAGGCTATGGCATAAATGCTAACTCTTCTTGTTATGGCTATTATATTAGGTTACTCACTTCTCTCTTGGGTCATAACTCAATTGGTGGCAAGGCTCTCAAGCTTAAAGCAAGTGTAACCGCCTTATCTCTAAGTGTTGAGGTAAGGAGTGAGTATTAGTGAGTATTACCATACTCTGGGGAATAGTTTATAGTATGTATATAATGCTTGCTAAGAGATAGGTGTTAGTATAAGGAATTGGAAACCTAAGTTAGAAAATGATGGTAAATTCTAGAAACGAACCTAGTGTAACTCTACGATGGGGAATAGGAATAATAAATTGATTAGGCAAACCAATAAATTGAACTAGCTAAATGCATGATCTTGCTACTATATGTTATTATAGGTGCTACTTGAGAATAATTGTTAAGTGCTAATGTGTAGGATATTTTATGTGCTTATCTGAGTTGTTGCTAATGATTATATATATTTGGTGTATTCTTGATAATTATTGTGAACTGTTCATTTGTTGCTCTAAGTGTTTAAGCGTTGTGAATTGTAATTGTGTTTATTTACTAGATGGTTTATATGAGATGATAGGAATGGCGTGTTTACTATGGTATATTGATATTTGTTGTTTGTTATGATTATTCGGAAGTAGTGAGTATGTTGGCCTTTGACCTGAGGTGACATACTTTGTGAATATGGTAAGTATGTGGGCCTTTGACCTGAGGCGGCATACTTAACATGTGTGAATAGGGTGAGTATGTTGGCCTTTGACCTGAGGTGACATACTTTGTGAAGTTGGTAAGTATGTGGGCTTTTGACCTGAGGTGACATACTTATCATGTATGTATGGGGTGAGTATGTTGGCCTTTGACCTGAGGTGACATACTTTGTAAACTAGGGATGTATGTGGGCCTTTGACCTGAGGTGACATACATCGCAAATAGAAATTGGAAAAATAAAGGAAATGAAAGGGATTGGAAGAAAGGAATGAAGAATGAAAATGGGGAAAAGAAAAAGATACACGAAACATAAGATAGGAAGGTTAGTAGAAGGACATAACGAGATAATTTGGGATGGTAAAGAAGTGTACTAGTAATAATAGGACAATAAGGTATGTAAAACGAATTAATGAGTTAGGTAATTAATGGGTAAAAAGGAAGCGAAAATAGGAGCATAGGTGGTTTTGTCGGATAGGTAAAATGAACAATAACCTAGGAAAAATAATGGAATCGGAATATTGATGCATATTGGTATGAATGTGACTGTTGTGCAATTGATTGAACTATGTGGTAATTGTGTGTGACTTAGTCGGTTATTATGTCATATTGGAAACTGCTTTCCCACAGGTACTGAGATTGAGCTGGCACAGCCCCCGGCCGAGCAGGAGTACTTTCCCTTACAGGGAGAGTAAGTCATATTAGTAGAGTCGTGTGTCCCGTCCTGACTACTTTTGGGATTTTTGTATATGATGATGATTATGTGTATGTACTGAAAAACATCATTTTGGGGTATATTCAGGACCACTCCTTGTGGGAAGGGAGTTATTATGGAGTATTTCATGGAATTTAAATAACTGCTAAAACTTGTATTAGTTTATAATTTTCCGCCGCACTGAAACTCTGATTATGAATGCTTTAATATATGGTTTGGCCCTGATGGCTTTCTGATCTCACTTAAATTATTAAATTAACAGGTTTGCAGGAAAAACTAATTCTTGGAATGTCCATATTACAAAGTAAACTCTGTCCGTTTTGACAGAGATTTTCATAAGTTAAAATGGTATTACTCAAAAAAATTTAAAATCACTATTTTATTATGGGTATTTAAGGGTAATTATTTAGGGTGTTACAACATACTCTTGAGGTTTTATTCTTAATGCTATTTCGTTTTTATTCACTGTTTTCATGCTTATTGATATGTTATGGTTCGCTTAGTTCCATTCTATATAGATAATCCATGTGTATGAATGCTAATTTATGCAAACTCAAAAAATCTCCATGCTTTGGCTTTTAATGCTTAATTAGAGGTTTGGGTTTTGGGGTGAGAATTGAATTTTCGCTTAGTATTTAGTTCTCACGAGTTAGACAGTGAAGAGGAAAGAAATTGATCTTTTGTGACCGATGATAGAGTTGTGAACACGAGCCAAAGGGGTTTATCCGCTTTTCCTTATCTATTACTTCGTTTTGATTTAATTCTGTTTTGATTTCAATTATTCAACATTCAATACAAACCCCCCCCCCTGTTTTCTATGCATACTATGTGTTCGACCTTTTGCTTGATAAGATATTCCTTGGGAGACGACCTAGGAGTCACTTCCTAGTACTATACTTAAACTGTTTTTATTTGTATCGGGTACGGCCTCGATCAATCATCGAATCGAATATTCCAACTCCTAGAAGCTTGTTTCAATCCATAAATGGATCGTTGCAGCTTACAAACCTTTCCAGCATGCTTTGGATCAACAAAACCTTCAGGCTGTGTCATATACACATCCTCTAAAAGATTTCCATTAAGGAAAGCAGTTTTGACATTCAACTGCCAGATTTCATAATCATGAAATGCTGCAATAGCAAGCAAGATCCTAATGGATTTAAGCATGGCAACTGGTGAAAAAGTTTCATCATAGTCAATACCATGAACTTGTTTGAAACCTTTAGCAACCAATCGTCCTTTAAAGGTATGTACATTACCATCCATGTCAGTCTTCTTCTTGAAAACCCATTTGCACCCAATTGGTTTTACCCCATCAGGTAGATCAACCAAGATCCAAACTTGGTTGGTGTGCATGGACTCCATCTCAGATCTCATGGCTTGAAGCCATTTCTCAGAGTCAGGGCTGTTTATAGCCTCTTGGTAAGTAGTAGGTTCATCTTGATCAAAAATCATAATGTCATCCTCTTGAGTCAAGAGAAATCCATATCTCTCTGGCTGAAGAGGAATCCTACTTGACCTACGCAAAACTTGTGTAACTTGAGCAGGTTGTACATCCACAACATCTTGTGGAACTTGCTCAACATCCATCGCTTGGTCTTGGCTAATTTGGGATACTTAAATCTCATCAAGATCTATTTTCCTCCCACTATTTCCTTTAGAGAGAAATTCCCTTTCAAGAAATACGCCTGTGCGAGCGACAAACACTTTGCCTTCTGTGGGATTGTAGAAATAGTATCCCTTAGTTTCTTTGGGATATCCTACAAAGTAGCATTTGTCAGATTTGGGACTGAGTTTATCAGAAAGTAGACGTTTCACATAAACATCACAACCCCAAATCTTGAGAAAAGACATACTAGGACGCCTCCCAGTCCATATCTCATATGGTGTCTTTTCAACCGCTTTCGATGGGGATCGGTTAAGTGTAAAAGCAGCTGTAAGAAGAGCATGTCCCCAAAAAGATATTGGAAGGTCCGATTGACTCATCATACACCTAACCATGTCCAACAAGGTTCGGTTTCTCCTTTCTGAAACACCATTCCACTGGGGCGTTCCAGGAGGAGTGAGTTGAGATACTATACCACACTCTTTTAGATAGTCATCGAACTCTTGGCCAAGGTATTCACCACCTCGATCAGATCGAAGGGCTTTAATACTTTTGCCAAGTTGATTTTGTACTTCATTCTTGAATTCCTTGAACTTTTCAAAGGTTTCATGTTTGTATTTCATCAGATATACATATCCATATCTAGCATTTGAACTCATAGGCCCACATACATCTGTATGTATGAGTCCCAAAAGTTCATTATCCCGTTCACTGCTGCCAGTAAATGGGCCCTTTGTCATCTTGCCCAACAAACAAGACTCACATGTCTCATAAGATTCAAAATTAAATGAGTCTAAGAATCCATCTTTATGAAGCTTAGAAATGCATTTCTCATTTATATGGCCCAAACGACAATGCCAAAGAAAAGTTTGGTTTGTATCATTTGATTTAAACCTTTTAGCATTAATGTTATAGACTGGATGATCAAGATCTAACAAATAAAGACCATTTATTAATTGTGCACTGCCATAAAACATCTCATTCAAATAAATGGAACAACACTTGTTCCTTATTGAAAACGAAAAACCTACTTTGTCTAAACATGAAACTGAAATAATATTCCTACGAATAGCAGGTACACAATAAACATCCTCTAGTTCTAAAACTAATCCACTAGGTAAGGTTAAACTACAAGTTCCAACAGCAATGGCGGCAACTCTTGCTCCATTTCCAACTCGCAGTTCGACTTCACCTTTAGCTAATCTTCTACTCCTTTTTAGATCCTGCACATTAACACAAATGTGAGATCCACATCCAGTATCTAATACCCATGATGTTGAAGCAGAAAAATTAACTTCTATAACAAAAATACCTGAAGAAGAGGCTCTGCTTGTCTTCATTTCTTTCTCTTTAAGGTAATCTGGGCAATTCCTCTTCCAATGTCCCTCCTTGTTACAATGGAAGCAATTTCCCTCCTTAGCCACCCCACCTTTAGGCTTAAGAGCCTTAGCTACTCTAGCTTTGCCCTTATCCTGAGGTTTTTGTGCTTTCCCTTTGGCCTTACCTTTGACCTTTCCATTTTGAACCAACAATACAGTTTTTCCCTTGTTGATATCATGCTCAGCAGTTTTCAACTTCCCTAACAATTCAGTTAGAGTTCTGTCAATGTTGTTCATGTTGTAATTCATGACAAACTGACTAAAGCTCTGTGGTAAGGAATGCAGAACTAAGTCAACGGCCAACTCTTGACCTAGTGGGAAACCCATCCTCTCAATGTTCTCAATATAACCAATCATCTTGATTACATGATGACTAATCGGGCTTCCCTATGTCATCTTACAAGTGAAAAGGGACCTTGTGACCTCAAAACGCTCATGCCTTGCTTGCCCTTGATAGAGCTCCTTAAGGTGTACGATCATATCGTACGCACTCATGTTCTCATGAACCTTCTGAAGGTCAGGGGTCATAGTGACAAGCATGAGAGTTGCAACTTCTAAGGCATCATCTTGATGTCTACGGAAAGCATTCCGCTCAGCAGTCGGTGCATTAGCGGGGGGTGCTTCCGGGAGCGGTTGCTCTAGCACATACATCTTTTTCTCATTCCTAAGGACAATCCTTAGGGTTCGATACCAGTCCAGGAAATTAATTCCCGTCAGCTTGTCCTTCTCAAGGACTGATCGCAGTGATAAGTTGTTCGAATTGTTTGATGCCATGGTGATCTAACAACAAAATTAAAACAGAATTAAGATCATGTTTATTAAATAGTTAATAAGGACTTTTATTAAATATTACTCCCACTATTTTCCTCAAATCAATAACCCTCAATATTGACTCGGAAAATCTCAGCGTAAGATTTTCTAGTGGGACCAAGATCCATATTTCATCTTATTATGAGTCAAACTTTAGCTGATCTCCCATAATTTAATTATTTAGGTAGGGAACCCTTTCCCAATCACATTTCATGTGACTCTTGGATCAATTGGGTGAATAACATTTATTCAAAATTAACTTATTAATTTATACCCAATTCTTTTGCCTATAGATCTTCAATCCTATTGAACCATCCATTTAAGTTAGACCCAATGGTTGACATAACGAATATTACATTTATTCCTTCGCGTCTGACCAATATAGATAAACGTACTCTACTTTAGCATACCCACATTCAAAACGACATCAATCAAGACGAGTATCAAGCATTGGAAGACATATAACTTAATATTTCAGTTCGAGGGGTTTTATATTTAAGTGATCTCACCTATTTTATCTTACATTAACATACATTATAACGATAACATGCATCACATACATACTATAATTATAAACTACGTGATATGGTCATGGCCTAGAAAAACTAATTCACCCAAGCCAATGAGTGAATTAATACAAAGATCCTAAACGCATAGCTTCTTCTCCAAGAGCATTCCTTGAATGTATGCACCGGTTTCTCCAAGAGCCTTCCTTAAATCTCCTTTCTTTTTCATCTTCAAGTCTTTCGCAATTTTTTAATAAAAATATTACAAATAGAAACCTCGTTCATGAGGGGATTTAGATGAGAAAAGAAATACATATTGAATATAGAGAGAGGCACGACACGCAGGCCGTATTTAAAAATAAACCAAAAGAAAATAAAACATACACAAGGCGCGAAACGATCTAAAAGACCATGACCATTCACCATACAACAAACAACATATTAAATAAAATACATTATTATTTTATTAAAATTATGTTTGTTACGAATTATAAAAAAAATTATATTTTATCAACTCTTGATAAAATAATAACGTATCAACTCTTGATTAAAAAAAATACAATATGGCCAGCCAAGGAATCAAATTCCTATTTGCCTTGCCAAGGATTCAATCAAGTGCATGCCCAAATTGGAATCAGTTGGCGCCATGAGGCTTAAGAGTCAAGTAAAAAATACCAGTATCGTTGCCATAGGTTGCTTTAGTCACCGTTGTAAAAATCTTGATCAAAATTAAAACAAATCCTTTTCATGTTGCCAACGTTTTGAACATGTATATAGCGCATCAATCATGAATAGCGCAACAAGATTGATACTTTAAGTTCATGCGGCACAATTTGTTATGTGCCAACGGTGAATTCATGAATTCATGCGGCGCAAACACATCAACATGTGTATTTTTTTTTATTTTTAATTTTTGATTAAATCAAACACATCATAATCATATTAAAACATGTTTAATCAAAAATAATCAAATCATGGTTTCACAAGTGGCTCTGATACCACTGTTAGAAAATAGGATGCGACAAACGCAGCGGAAAAAAAGAAAAAAAAATAAATATATCTTATTTCCATCCAGGATCCATGTGAAAGCATGATTTGAGATAGGGAATAAAATTACCTTTTGCAGGGAAGAGGAGACCAACGAATCTTATCACGAACGCTTCGTCAATCACGAGCACATCAATGTGTTGTGCCTCTATTGATATCCACACGAACAAATTCCCAATTGGAGTCACGTCTCTCTTCTCAATGCTAGCAGAGAAGAGAGAGTCTGTGTATCACTCACTCTCTAATATGACGGCTAGGGTTATCGTTCTGTGTCTCACACATCTTATACCCCTAAAGCTAATAATATTATATTTATAATATTATCAGACCAACTGGTTGGGCTTTTAGGAGATAAATTCGAATTCTATCTTATATGTAGAAGATAAAATCAAATTTATATCTTATACATAAAGATAAAACGAATGATATCTTAATCATATCAAAAAGATTTAATTTTATAAAAAATACAACTATTGTATTTTTATCAAATGTGATATCTCCAATTTTATCTGCTCTTAGTGTGTGACCCTATAGGTTCCTGTAACGTTGGCAGTAATGCTAAAATAACATTTTAACTTTACAAGCAATGAGCGGTATCTAGCAACACATCATTGCTACCCAAGTGACAGGAATGTCTGTGATTTGACTAAACCTTTTACTGTGACCAATGAACATGTGTAAGTTTAATCCCTTTGTCCAAATATCATAGTTACACTCATGGCATGGAACGTGTCACTCATGAATAGTGTAACCTATGGTTTCTTGATCCCTGAGTAGACGCATCTAAACAAGTCTCATCAATATCTCATATTGACTGTCTTGAGTATGGCCATGCATTTCACCGTCTCACTCAATCAAGGGGCCCAGAGATATAATTCCTATTGATAAGGAAGGACAAATCTCATCTACGTCACTCACATCCCTCTACATGATTTGTCATATACCCGACTACAACCGTTATGATCACCTGGTTAAAGATGACGTTTGATTGCGTGAAAACATATAATTCCTCATGTTGGGAACCGTAGCGACTTCAGGTCGAAGGATCATGTACACCATTGTCACTATGAGAATCGCTTATGACACTCACTTAATAACCCATGTAGCATTCTCATGGCGGGTCAATCTAGTACACAATTGTCCCAATGTGTACTTACGTGAAGACTTGATATCCCATATCCATGACCGGTGAGATACAGTCATCAGTCTGCCACATATTAGTCTCGATGTATTATAGTTGTCCTTATTAACTATAATACTCGACTAGGGAATCTTTAAGGATAATTATCAATCAATAAGATCTCACTATCAAGTCATGTACTTGATATTCTTATGACATTGAACTTATAATCCTAAGGACTTTATTACATCTATTTTAATTAAACAATTAAAGCATAAATATAATAAATGAAATGCCTCATTATTATTAATAGTAATAATCCATAAACATGAAATAAGTACAAGTAAAAGAGAAAATACGATTGCCACTAGGGCACTCTCCAACAAGGGAGAGATAGAGGAAGAGAGCTTATGGAGGGGGAAAGAGAAGGGCCAAGCGACGACGGCTTGGGTGGCTCCGGCGGTGGTTGAAGGTGTGTAAGGTGAAGCCTTAGTCCCACATCGGCTGGTAAGGAGAACGAAGCATGCCTTATTTAAGGTGTGGATACCTTACCTCACGTGGACGCATTTTGGGGCTCATTGTTGGTGTGAGATCTGTAACATCCTAGAAATTAATAATAAAATAAAAAAGTTATAAAATAATATATATAAACATTTATTTAAGGGTAGGATTAAGCCGTAGAGGTTTTATAAGGTTAGAAGGGTAGTAGGAGGCTTAGGCCGAGCTGGCGTGTAGATGAAGGCCGAGCTGAATGAGAACGAAACTCTAGGTCATGTTAGAACCTCGGACCGATCCCCGCCGAGCTAAACGAAAGCGAATGAAAGATCTAGTGTCAGTTCGGATTAGCCGACCTCAACGTACCTCACATCATTATCCGAGAAGGAGGCTCGGACTAATGTTGTTCATCTATCCCGAGTCGACGTCTCCTTGCCGACGTCTCTGTGCATCTCCGTGACAGCTCATGTTGACCTATTGGTCCCTTGGTTTTCGTACCATCCGTACGGTACTATCCTTCACTTTATGTCATTGTCATTGCTTTATGTCATTATCATTACTTTATGTCCCTTTCAAGTCACTATTCATGGCTTCCTTTGGAAGCCAATGAATCCTAGCCACATGATTTGACTTCCTAAAGAAGCCTCCAATGAGGACCACACAAATATTCCCCCCCTAAATGAATAAAAGAAAATCCCAACACATAACACAACACTTTTTACTTCTCACTTTCATTCTTCTTCTCCTACGTCTCTCTCTCTTTTTCTCTTTGGAATTCCAGCAACCAAACCCCAACCCACTTTCTTCCTCCCTCTCTTCTACCAACCGGAGATCCCTCTCTTCCACCCAGTCTCACCGGTTGGAGACCCTCCTTCTTGTCGTCCTTCTCTCCGTTCTCTTCCGTTTCGGACGCTTCCCTGGGCCGGCGTGGTGGTGGTGGCAGCAAAGAGGAAAGGATCCAAGAGGTTCTAAGTTCCAAGGTCAAGCATCAAGGAAGCCATTCTCAAAATCTCAACTCTTATCTCTCACGGTTTGAGGTAAGGAGTGAGTGTTACCTCTACTTGAGTTTGGGTTTCTAGGGTGTTCATAAAGGGTACTAAGAGTGGGTGTAGATTAGGGAATGGATATAGGTTAATGATAGAAAGAAGAGGTAAAAAGGGTAAAGGGAACTAATGAATGAACTAGAAACATGAGATTGAAGTAGGGAGGAATATTGGTTTATGCTATATATTGGTATTTACATGATGGATTGGTTGAATGCTTTTATTCTTATTTTTGTTGTTGTAAAGGTGTTTATGAACTTTGTTGTATAAATGTTTATGAGCTTTGATATTTGTTATTTATATCTGTGGCCGAGCTAGGCCGAGCTGGGAGAGGTTGCGAATGGGTTGAGAAAATGGTAAATATGGATAGTAGGGGAGATAGAGTAATAAGTCAGGTAATGAGAAAGGTTAATGGAAAAGAGGAATGGTTAAAGGGTTGAGCCGAGAGAGGCCGAGCTAAATAAATGGTTAAAAATACTAAGAGGTTGAGCCGAGATAGGCCGAACTAAAATGGTTAAAAGGATAAGAGGAATAAAAGAGAAATGGTTGTGTGATCGGGTCATAGCAGACGCGTACCGGGTGCGTGCATTGATCGCGTCAGACGCATACTGGGTATGTGCAGCTGTAACACGGGTACTGGGTACTCGCAGTTATGATTCACACAAGGTTTCGAGCACGGAATCGGTGGGATGTGTTCCTGGTCATAGCAGACGCGTACTGGGTGCGTGCATTGATCGCGTAAGTCGCCGAGATGCGCCGCTGTAAGACGAGTACTGGGTGCTCGCAGTTATGGACACTCCTTACTCCATAGAATGATCGGCGGAAGTGCTCTTGGTCATAGAAGATGCGTACTGGGTGCGTGCATTGATTGCGTCAGACGCATACCGGGTATGTGCAGCTGTAAGACGGGTACTGGGTACTCGCAATTATGGACACTCCGATATCCGACTTTAAATGGTGTAAGACATGCACTGGGTGTATGCATCCGAGAAGAGTAAAAGATTGTAAACTATGTGAAAATAGAATAATGAGTAATGAATCCGAGATAGAGGAATGGCTTACCGAAGTAAGAGGATAGTGGCCGAGATGCCGAGTGTAAGAATTAAGAAAAGAGTATAAGGGGAATCGATAGGATGCGCCGAGGTATAGTTAATAGGCAATGGATAAGCGGAGTAATGATGTGAGCCGAGCAAATTGATGTTATACGATGTGAGCCGAGCTAAAGGATGATGTATGCATGTGGTTTGATTACTTGTTATTATATGCTAACTGTCTACTTGTGTTTGGCTTGGTAGTTCGGTATGTCATTTTATAAACTGCTTACTTAAGTTCTGTGTAATGCTCACCTCCTTACCATTTTTCAGGTACTGAGCCCGAGCAGACGCAGTCCCCGGCCGAGCAGGTTCACTCTCCCTCATAGGGAGACTAAGTCATTTAGAGTCGGATAGCTGATGGGGTCTCGGCCAGTTGGGCCGAGCTAAAACAATGTTTTATATTTTTGATTTCTCGAACTGAATGTACTTACACTTATACTTTATGTATTTGATGTATTTAAGTCTTCCGCTTTATTAACTCTGATGTATTTCGGTATTAATGGAAGGAACAATTATTTTGGTAATTTATTATATTCGTTTCCTTTAAAAGAAATTTTAAATCCTAATTTTGGGGTATTTAAGGGTAATTATTATATAGGGTGTTACATTTTTGGTATCAGAGCAGTTTCTCCTCGGCCTATTGGAGTTGCAAAGGACTCCAGTGGTTACTCACCAAGAGAGTGACAAATAAGTAAAGTCTAGAAGTCTAAGTTAGACAATAGATCTCATAGGTATATATGTTTATATATATATATATATATATATATATATATTCACTTGATTATTCGGAAGTTAATTGGCTTTCTCTCCATGACCGAGCAGCATGGCTGGGAGACGAGCTGATAACGACCGAATTGATGCTGTGTTGGAAACTCTGGTTCAACTATAGCAGAACCAAGCGCAGGCTCAGCAGAATCAGGCTGAGAACCTTGCTCAAAACATCGCCGCAGCCGCAGCAGCTGCAGCTGCAGCCCTTCAGCCTCAACCTCCGGCTCCGGTCGAGATTGACTGGATGAGCCGATTTAGGAAGAATGAACCACCTCGGTTTGAAGGGGGTTACAATCCTGATGGGGCTCAGAGATGGCTCCAGGACATTGAGAAGATTTTCCGATCTCTGCAACCGCCCTATGAGTAAAGGGTGAGGTTGGCCGAGTTTGTGTTGGCTAGTGAAGCCGAGCACTGGTGGGAGCAGCAAAGCCGTGGACTGGAAGCGGTTAATGAGGCCATTACTTGGGATCTGTTCCGAGCTCGATTCCTCGGAAAGTACTTTCCCGAGGATGTCAGGAGAGAGAAGGAGCTCGCTTTTCTCAAGCTGGAGCAGAGGAACTTGAGTGTCGGAGAATATGCCGCTCAGTTCGAAGATTTGATCCGTTATTCTGGAAGCTACCGAGATGCTGATGAGCGTACCAAGTGCATCAAGTTTGAATCTGGTCTCCGTGACGATATTCGGCTCGCATTCGAATATCAGAACGTGGCTAATCTCTCGCAATTGGTGAACATGGCTAGTACCTATGAGAAGGGGCTCAAGAGGAAAGCTGACAGAAAGAGGAGCAGGTCGACACAGAGAGCAGTTGGGCCGATCAGAGGGAAGGGTGCTGTTCAGAGATATGCTCCCTATGTGAATCCGAGCTCCAGAATGTCAACAGCTCCGAGGAGCGGTGGTCAGATGGTGGTTGTTCCTGGCCCTTATCCGATATGCCAACACTGCGGAAGGCAGCACAGGGGAGAATGCTGGAGTCTGGATCCGACCAGAGCAAGAGGATCCTGTTTCCAATGTGGCAAGCCTGGTCATTTTGCAGCTCGGTGTACCGAGAATATTGTGAAGGAAGAAGTCAATGTGGCAAAGGCACAACAGGCTGGTGTTAACTGACCAATGCAGAGAGGCAAAGTTTACACTATGGATGGTGAAGAGGTGACCGATGCTGACGAGCTGATCTGAGGTACTTGTCAAGTAAACAGCATCACATGTGCTGTGTTATTTGATTGTGGAGCCACACATTCTTTTATTTCCCTTGACTGTATGAAAAGACTAAAACTATCCCCAGTAGAAATGCCTTACAAATTATCCATTTCTACCCCAACCAACTCTTCTGTAATCACTTCCCAAATGTGTCTAGAGTGTCCTATCTGTAAGTTCCATGATGAATGTTTTGATAATGACAAAGTGTTTTGAACAAGCTATCATGTGATGATCAAGTTCAAGTTCAACAAGCAACAACAAACATCAAGTGAAGAAGAGAGAACAAGCTCATGAAGACTTAAGTTTGAGTGTAATTGTTTTTGTTTTATCTTTTGCCTCTCAAGCTTCATAAGTTTTCATTTGGGTAGTTTGTTTAGAGGATAGTGAATCTCATTCATAAGTCATGATTTAATCATAATTTGAGTTTTCACTTAACCTAGAATCAATAGGTGGCTTAAAGGTTTTAAAGGAAAGGTTGGGTTTTGAGAAAACAAGTTTTAAACAAGTGCAGTATAGTTTTACTCGAGTATGAGTTTGTTTAATCGAGTACTACTCGAGTATGCTGCAATCTACTCGAGTAGATACTGCAGAACTGGTTTTTTAAAATACGATTTTCACTTCTCAAAATCAGTTTTCAAGTGCCATAACTTTTGGGTATTCTATAAAAACCTTTTCCTAACCTTTGTGATAATAATCCATCATTTTGATATTCATTTTACAAAGAATCAAGCCACTCTATTCTCTCTCAATTTCAAAGATCAAAGCTTTCATATTTTCATATTCTTTGATCAAGAACCTTTGAATCTCTTGTGTGATTTGTCATAGCTATTGATTGAGATTCATTAGGATTGTTATGTGTATTCATTGAGTTGTAATCTTTGCAATAAGGCAAGCCACTACAACAAACAAGAAGCCTTGGTGTGTTGATTATCATCAAGCAACTTTCATTGAAGAAGAAGAAGTCTTGGTTGTGAATCAAGCAAGGAGAAGCCTTGATGTGTGGATTATCATCAAGCAATTGAAGACTTGTTGTGTCGATTATCAACAAGGGGTAGAGGTTAGATTAGAGAGAAGATCAATAGGATTACAAGGCAAGGGTGTCGGTTATCTCTTGTAGGCTATCAAGAAGGAAGTCTTGTGAGGCAATCACTTGTAATTTGAGAACTCTAATTCCTCATAGTGAAGAATCTCTCTTGGTTGAAGAGGGGACTGGATGTAGCTTTCAAGCGGATGAAAGTGAACCAGGATAAATCACTGTGTCGTATCTCTAAACCCTTACTCTTTATATTCAAGTCATTTGATTGCGTTCTTGATTGAAAACCTAGAAAGATTGATTTTCATAATTGATTGAATTGAATCTTTAATTGTTCAAATTGATAAAGGGAAAATCATTTTCATAACTAGGTTAATCAATAAGAATATAGGTGTTAATCATCTTCGCTGAATCTCTGATCTTTCATGTGAATTGATTGATTTTCGTATGCGAATGAAAACTTGATTTTTCTGGTTTCTGTCAGATATACTCGAGTAAACGAGTCTTTAATCGAGTACTCTGAAATCTACTCGAGTAAACCTGAGAGTTTTTGGAAAAATATTTTGTTTTGATTGTTTCAATTTGTTTTGTTCGAAAATCTTTCAAGGTATCTTAGACACCTATTCAACCCCCCCTTCTAGGTGTATTCCTAGGGTTCCTTTGTCTCTCCAACCACCAATTGCGGTTTCTTCACTATCCAAGTATTAGGCCGAGACTTTAAGGTCAACCTAATTTGTTTGCCCCTAACCAAACTGGATATTATCCTCGGCATGGACTGGATGTCTCAACACCATGTCCTGCTCGACTGCCGAGAGAAAACCGTCATCTTTAGTGGCTCTTCTGTTGCAAAGTTAGAGGCAACAGAGGAACTGACCTTAAACCGAATTCCTGTAGTCGGAGAGTTCCCAGAGGTTTTCTCGGACGAAATGTCTGGCTTACCGCCGAGAAGAGAAGTAGAGTTCAGTATAGAACTGATTCCGGGAACTGGTCCGATTTCGATTGCCCCATACCAAATGGCACCTCCCGAGCTAGAAGAGCTTAAGAAACAGCTGGAGGAACTTTTGGCCAAAAAGTTAATCAGGCCGAGCGTATCACCTTGGGGAGCTCCGATCTTGTTTGTTAAAAAGAAAGATGGTAGCCTCAGAATGTGCACTGATTATCGGAAGCTCAACGCGGTAACGGTGAAGAACAAATATCCCCTTCCTCGGATTGACGACTTATTGGACCAACTCAAGGGAGCTTCGGTTTTCTCAAAGATAGACCTTCGATCTGGATACCACCAGATCCGAGTCCGAGAAGAAGACATTCTGAAGACAGCCTTCAGGACGAGGTATGGGCATTTTGAGTATGTGGTTATGCCCTTCGGACTTACCAACGCCCCTGCCATCTTCATGGACTACATGAATAGGATCTTCCGACCCTATCTGGACTCGTTTGTGATAGTCTTCATCGACGACATCCTCATCTACTCTCGGAGTCCGAGTGAGCATGAGAAGCATCTGAGAACGGTGTTACAGGTCTTGAAGGACAAGGAACTCTACGCTAAGATCTCTAAGTGCAGTTTTTGGCTCAAAGAGGTTCATTTCCTCGGACATGTGATATCCGAGCATGGTGTAGCAGTTGATCCCTCCAAGGTGGAAGCGGTACTTAAGTGGGAGAGACCCAACTCGGTAACCGAGATCAGGAGTTTTCTCGATCTTTCAGGGTACTACAGGAGATTCATTGAAGGATTCTCTAAACTGGCTCTACCATTGACTTCGTTAACCCGGAAGGATGCACCTTACCAATGGTCCGAGGTAAAGAAAAGGTTGACGAGTTGGCCCGTGTTGATTCTGCCCGATCCGACCAAAGCCTTTGACGTATTTTGTGACGCCTCGAAGCAGGGTCTCGGCTATGTGTTGATACAACAAGGAAAAGTGGTGGCTTATGCCTCTCGGCAACTTCGGCAACACGAGCAGAATTACCCCACTCACGATCTCGAATTGGCAGCTGTGGTGTTCGCCCTTAATATTTGGAGACACTACCTGTATGGCACGAAGTTTGAAGTGTTTAGTGACCACAAGAGTCTCGGCTACCTGTTCGACCAGAAGGAGCTGAACATGAGGCAGCGCAGATGGGTGGAATTTTTGAAAGACTGATGAGCATTTTATTTCCCATTATTCCTTGCATTATTTTACTCCTATTATTGATACTTGTTGCCTATTTGACATTGTTTAGCTTGATTTAGTGATTTAGAGTTTATTGGACTAATATTCTGAATATTGTTTAATTTGGGATTATTTAGCCTAATTAATTCTATTTCTATTTTCAGGTCATATTTGGCACAAGGGCTTTTTGGACATTTTGGGAATGAAGATTTAATGTTGGAAGAGAAGATATATGATGAAGTGAAGATTGTAATCTATCTTTAGGATTAGTTGAGATTTAGTTATATCTTTTAAGATTTAGATTTTATCTATAAGATATTTTTAGATTTAATTTAGAGATAAGCTTTCCTTAGGATTTGGGCCCATGATTTAGGCCCGTTTTGTGATTTAAAAAAGCCAAATTCGTGTAAACCCTTGGAGGGACCTTCCATTCACTTTTTTTTTACATTCTCTCTCATAGAGAAGGCTTAGTTTTGCTCTCCAAGCTTGTGGTGGCTGCTAGGGTTTCTCTCTCTTCCCTTTTCTACACGTTTTTGACTTATTTCATCATGGAAGGCTAAACTCTTAGGTTAAATCCCTTTGGTAATGTATCACATACTCTTGAGGTTTTATTCTTAATGCTATTTCGTTTTTATTCACTGTTTTCATGCTTATTGATATGTTATGGTTCGCTTAGTTCCATTATATAGAGATAATCCATGTGTATGAATGCTTAATTTATGCAAACTCGTAAAAACTCCATGCTTTAGCTTTTAATGCTTAATTAGAGGTTTGGGTTTTGGGGTGAGAATTGAATTTTCGCTTAGTATTTAATTCTCACGAGTTGGACAGTGAAGAGGAAAGAAATTGATCTTTTGTGACCGATGATAGAGTTGTGAACACGAGCCAAAGGGGTTTATCCGCTTTTCCTTATCTGTTTCTTCGTTTTGATTTAATTCTGTTTTGATTTCAATTATTCAATATTCAATACAAAAAAAAACCCCTGTTTTCTATGCATACTACGTGTTCGACCTTTTGCTTGATAAGATATTCCTTGGGAGACGACCTAGGAGTCACTTCCTAGTACTATACTTAAACTATTTTTATTTGTATCGGGTACGGCCTCGATCAAATTTGGCACCGCTGCCGGGGAATATCGGTTCTTGCCAAAGGTCATTAGTAGTTAGTTAGTGTCGTAGTTAGTATAGTTATTATAGTGTGTCGTGTCTGATTTAGGGTCTAGTAGTCAATTCTGATAATCGGTTGAAGTTGCACTGTTTGCTGTTTTGCTATTTTGTTGCAATTAGTGTATTTGATTGATTCTATGGTTGCTAGTTCACATAGTTGTGGGTGGAATTTTTGCACGAAAATTTATATCCACACTACTTTTATCATATAAAAAGGTTTTGAGGCACCACGATCACTCAGATCATCACTGGTTGTGAGTTGCAGAAAAATTTTCCAAGTTTTAGCAGCACTTTCTTCAAATCGTCGCAACTTTTGACCCGTAACTCGGAATTTGACGAATTTTATATCAAATCGAAGGGAATTTTCTGAATAATCTGATTTTTCTCACTTTGTCAAAAAACTCTTTCGTCTGGATCCTGAAAAAGCCGTTTTACTATTTCTTTTTTATTTTACAAGTTTTATTTTCTTAGTTTTTGGTCTCTGATTTAATTGTTTGACTTGGTTCCCTTTTGAATTTTGTCCTCAAACTTTTTGTGGTATGTTTTCATGATTTTAGGGTGCTGAAAAAAATAAATAAAAAATTTTAAAAAAATAAAAAATTTTGTTGCTTTTTTTGGTCATGTATATTAGTGACAGTTTGTTATGCTTAATGGTGTTCTGTTCAGTACATGACTAGGGGCAACCCAAGCTACTTTCATCCATATAACCCTGAAATTGATAGAACTTATCACAGACTAGTTAGACAAAATAGGAACCAGTCCATAGGTAGTGAGTCTATTGAGTCTTTACGTAGTGAGTCTGCTTCTTTTTCTTCTATTCCTATAAATTCTGATTCTTATTCTGATTATTCTGAAAATATGGCTCAACCTCCACCACGTGAGAGGACATTGAGGGAGCTGGCTGCACCTGATTTCACTATTGAAGATTTGTGCATCTAGTATCCCGATGACCCGTATGAGCTAAGGTCTGGACTAATTCATTTGTTGCCCAAGTTTAATGGTCTTGCAGGTGAGGATCCTCATAAACATCTCAAGCAGTTCCATATTGTCTGTGCTACTATGAAACCACATGATGTGCAAGGGGATCATGTTTGTCTTAAGGCATTCCCACACTCCCTAGAGGGGCTAGCCAAGGATTGGTTGTACGATCTGGCCCCTGGTTCTATCACAGTCTGGGATGACCTGAAGAGGGCATTTTTGGAGAAATTCTTCCCTGCATGCAGAACAACAACAATCCGAAAGGATATATCAGGCATCAGGCAACAAAGTGGAGAAAGTCTCTATGAGTATTGGGAGAGATTCAAGAGACTGTGTGCGAGCTGCCCCCACCATCAGATCTCAGAGCAGTTGCTTATTCAATATTTCGATGAAGGTCTCAACCTCATGGAGAGAAACATGCTTGATGTTGCAAGTGGTGGTGCCCTAGGAGACATGACACCTTTAGAAGCCAGAGTCAAGATTGAGAAGATGGCTTCCAATTGTCAACAATTCCATGCAAGGGGCAACAGCGATGCAATCATAGTGAGAGGAGTGAATGATGTTGGCACAAGTTCTGGTAAGGTTGAGAAGCTTGAACAGAAGATAGATTCACTTACAACTTTGGTCACTCAATTGGCCATCAACCAGAAGAAGTTGTCCCTGCCTGCTAGATTATGTGGCATATGCACATCCGCTGAGCACCCCACAGATGCATGCCCTTTTGTGCAGCAGCAGCCCACGACTGGTGCTGACCAACCTGAGGCATATGCCGCCAACATCTTCAACAGTAGAAATCAGCAGCCACGGAACTTTGATCTCTCTACCAACAGATACAACCCTGGTTGGAGGAACCATCCCAACCTGAGATGGTCTGATCAGCAGCAACCTTCACAGGTTCAATTTTAGAACAATTCTAGACCACCATATGTACCTCCTCCAGTCCAGCAACAGAGACAACAACAGGCTAATTCTGCACCACCAGCTCCTAGTACTGAGCAGCAACCTTCATTGGAAGAGCTGATGAAACAGATGACCATGCAAAATCTCCAATTCCAACAGGAAACTAGAGCATCCATTCAAAGACAAGAGGCCTCCATTCAATCTTTGACCAATCAGATGGGACAGATGGCAACAGCAATCAACACTATGCAATCTCAGGATTCTAACAAGTTGCCATCCCAAACAGTGATCAATCCAAACCAGAATGTGAATGCCATTAGTCTAAGGTCAGGGAAGCAGATTGTCACACCCACACCAGAATCTGACCTCAACAAAGATGATCTAGTTTCAACCAACAAGAAGAGCCAAATGGTCGAGGAGAGTGAGCACACAAGTACCAGAAAATCCCATCCAGCTCAGCCTTCCACAAGCACAACACCTGCTGCTGCCCAACAACCACCCCCCGTTCCTCTTCCTTTCCCACCAAGGGGGGTGACTCAAAGCAAGAAAATGGAAGGGATTGACAAAGAGATACTTGACACATTCAGGAAGGTGGAAGTCAACATACCCCTTCTTGATGCAATCAAGCAAATTCCAAGGTTTGCAAAGTTCTTGAAGGATCTATGCACAGACAAACGGAAGCTCAAGGGCAATGAGAGGATCAGCATGGGAAGAAATGTCTCTGCTCTTATAGGTAAACTCGTCCCTCATATTCCTGAAAAGTGTAAGGATCCTGGAACTTTCTCTGTGCCTTGTATCATAGGTAATACTAAATTTGAGAATGCTTTGCTAGATTTAGGAGCATCTATTAATGTTATGCCTATGTCTGTTTTCAAGTCTCTTTCACTTGGACCTCTTCAACCTACGGGTGTGGTTATTCACTTGGCAAATAGATCTACTGCCTACCCCGCAGGTTTGATAGAGGATGTCCTGGTTCGGGTTGAAGAGCTTATCTTTCCTGCTGATTTTTATATTCTTGATATGGAAGAGGACACCTCTCGTAGTGCTGTCCCTATCATATTAGGGAGACCATTTTTGAAAACAGCCCGAACCAAGATAGATGTGCATGCAGGTACACTTTCCATGGAATTTGATGATAGTGTGGTTCGATTCAATATTTTTGATGCTATGAAACATTTTTCTGATGACCACTCTGTTTTTCATGTTGACTTGATTGATGATCTGATTGATGAGCATGTTCTAGACTTTTTGCATGATTATGATTTGCCATCTTTTACTAGCTCATTTACTTGTTCTGCATGTTCTGATTCCGAAATGTGCACTGCATGCATTGAAATTGACCAGTTTTTAAATTCTGCTACTGCATCTGTTGATTCATATGATATAGATTCAGATCATGCTAACCCCATTTCTGTTTTGCATGAGTCTAATTCACTTGTTCAGGTGCAGGCGACAGAATCCAATTCTGCTGCTCCTTTAGTTCCATCTGTGATGCAGGCACCTTTATTGGACCTGAAGCCCCTTCCTCCTCATCTCAAATATGCTTACTTGGAGGCTGAGCAGAAACTTCCAGTGATCATCTCTACCTCCCTTTCTGTTGATCAAGAGAAGCAGCTGCTGGATGTGATTAGAGCAAACAAAAGGGCAATAGGATGGACTTTGCCAGACATACCTGGTATTAGCCCCTCCATGTGCATGCATCGGATTTTATTGGAGGATGGGGCTAAACCAGTGAGACAACCCCAGAGACGGTTGAACCCCCAGATTCTTGATGTGGTGAAGAAAGAGGTCACCAAGCTGCTGCAAGCTGGCATTATCTACCCCATTTCAGACAGCACTTGGGTAAGCCCGGTTCAAGTAGTTCCCAAGAAGTCTGGGGTGACAGTTGTCAAAAATGAGAAGGATGAGCTGATTCCCACTAGAGTGTAGAACAGTTGGAGAGTCTGCATTGATTATAGGAAGCTCAACCAGGCGACCCGCAAGGATCACTTTCCTCTTCCCTTCATTGATCAGATGTTGGAGCGTCTGGCAGGTAAATCTCACTATTGCTTCTTAGATGGTTTCTCTGGTTATTTCCAAATCTGTATTGCACCAGAGGACCAACATAAGACTACATTTACCTGTCCTTTTGGTACATTTGCTTATAGGAAGATGCCTTTTGGCCTATGCAATGCTCCTGGCACTTTTCAAAGATGTATGATGAGTATTTTTAATGACTTACTTGAGCATTGCATAGAGGTCTTCATGGATGATTTTAGTGTATATGGTTCCTCTTTTGATGCATGTCTTGATAGTTTGTCTAAGGTGCTTAATAGGTGCATTGAGACTAACCTTGTCTTGAATTTTGAAAAATGTCATTTTATGGTAGAACAAGGCATAGTCTTAGGGCACATTATTTCGCATAAGGGCATAGAGGTTGACCCTGCTAAGCTGCATGTAATATCACATTTGCCTTACCCCTCTTGCGTGCGAGAGGTGCGTTCTTTTCTTGGCCATGCAGGTTTCTATCGCAGGTTCATTCAGAACTTTAGCTCAATTTCCAGAAAGGAGTTCTTGGTTGGTCAAAAAGTGTTGCTCTACAACTCTAGGCTTGGACTCATGAGTGGAAAGCTCCGCTCTAAATGGATTGGACAGTTTGTAGTCACCCAGGTGTTTCCTTATGGCACTGTGGAGATCAAGAGTGAGTCCACAGACAAGAGCTTCAAAGTCAATGGCCACCGACTCAAGCCTTTCCTAACCTCTCCTACTTTGGATGATGCACTTGTGGAGGAAGCCTCATTGGTCGACCCCATTTTTGACCCACCATGATTTCGGGAGTCTTCTTTTCTCCTTCCTTACTCTTTTTATTGCACTTGTCTATATCTGTCTGATTCTGCTATTTGTGTTCCATTGAGGACAATGTGTGATTTAAGTGTGGGGTGAGAGTAGTTTAGGTTGCATATTTTTGCTTTGATTTTTTTTAGGTTTTGATAAGTTTTGGGCATTTTCTTGCATGTTTTTGCTTCATTTTAGTAGAGTCTTGGTATCTTGTGTCTAAATTCATGCATTTCTGTGTGTAAAGTTGCTTTTGATAATTAAGAGGTGGTAACACTGTGATAGAATTGTCCCTTTTGTGAGGATTTGAGCCTTAATTGTGGGTGGATTGCTATATATGCCACCTAATTTTTCTTTCATGTGTGATTGCACTCTGGATTACTTGCACTCTAGAACTTGACTTGACTCTTGTTGATACTTGATATTCCCATGCACATTTTGAAATGATTTAGGCATTGTTTTTTCTTGAATAAGCCACTAGCCATATGAGCCTACCTTGAATGAATTTATCCTTTGATAGCCCCTTTGAGCCTTTATATCCCTTTTCTTTGTTCTTTAGCTCATTACAAGCCTATGACTGAAAAACCATGATTGTCCTAACCTTAGGGAATGTTGGAGCTTTGGAATTGTTTTGGGAATGGGTATTAAGTAAGCGAGGGTGCTTTGTTCTTCATCTCTTGTGAGTTCTGGGTTTTGCCTCTATGGTCGGTGATGTAATTATGGCTTTATCTCATTATGCCATTTTTGTTGTTTCTTCTTTCCTTTCGTTCATGAAGTTCTGCAAAAAAAAATTGAAAAAATGAATGATGAAAAAAAAAAGAAAGAAAGAAGAAGAAGGAAAAAAAAAGAAAAAAAAATAGAATAAAAGGTTGATTGAGGCATAGAGGATTGGAATTAGAGGTTGTTGTTATGTTTATCATTTCATTTTGGGGTGGATTGTGCTTATTTTTTTTTTTACTTGTTCCCCATTGCTCCTCTATTCCCTGGGTTTTAGCTACATTTCCCATATTTTTATCCTACCCTGTCCTTGGCCCCATTACAACCCTGAAAAGACCTTTTGATCTTAATGTGCATGTGTGTTGATTGTTGATGTTAGAGGCTTGTCAAGCCTATGGTTGTGTTTGTTTTTCATGATGTGCCTTGAGTGTAAACACTGATTAACCTTAAACACTTGAGTGTAAACACTATTGAGTGATCCTTGTGAGTTTCTATCATCTTTGTGACTATCCTCTTGATGTCATTGGTTTTCTTTGCATATTTGAAATAATTGGATGATGTTCATGGATGCCTTGATTCTTTGGTCCTTATTTTCTTCATGTGCTCGATTTTGCCCATTTCTTTGCATTTCCTAGAATTCATTGTGAATTATGTAATCTCTTAGGTTTGCATTCATTAGTTTTAGTAATCTTGTTACATGATTCACTTTGGTGCATATTGATCTTCTCAGTCCTAATTCTTAGTTTTGCCCAGGAGTGCAAAAGGATAAGTGTGGGGGTATTTGATGAGCATTTTATTTCCCATTATTCCTTGCATTATTTTACTCCTATTATTGATACTTGTTGCCTATTTGACATTGTTTAGCTTGATTTAGTGATTTAGAGTTTATTGGACTAATACTCTGAATATTGTTTAATTTGGGATTATTTAGCCTAATTAATTCTATTTCTATTTTCAGGTCATATTTGGCACAAGGGCTTTTTGGACATTTTGGGAATGAAGATTTAATGTTGGAAGAGAAGATATATGATGAAGTGAAGATTGTAATCTATCTTTAGGATTAGTTGAGATTTAGTTATATCTTTTAAGATTTAGATTTTATCTATAAGATATTTTTAGATTTAATTTAGAGATAAGCTTTCCTTAGGATTTGGGCCCATGATTTAGGCCCGTTTTGTGATTTAAAAAAGCCAAATTCGTGTAAACCCTTGGAGGGACCTTCCATTCACTTTTTTTTTACATTCTCTCTCATAGAGAAGGCTTAGTTTTGCTCTCCAAGCTTGTGGTGGCTGCTAGGGTTTCTCTCTCTTCCCTTTTCTACACGTTTTTGACTTATTTCATCATGGAAGGCTAAACTCTTAGGTTAAATCCCTTTGGTAATGTATCACATACTCTTGAGGTTTTATTCTTAATGCTATTTCGTTTTTATTCACTGTTTTCATGCTTATTGATATGTTATGGTTCGCTTAGTTCCATTATATAGAGATAATCCATGTGTATGAATGCTTAATTTATGCAAACTCGTAAAAACTCCATGCTTTGGCTTTTAATGCTTAATTAGAGGTTTGAGTTTTGGGGTGAGAATTGAATTTTCGCTTAGTATTTAATTCTCACGAGTTGGACAGTGAAGAGGAAAGAAATTGATCTTTTGTGACCGATGATAGAGTTGTGAACGCGAGCCAAAGGGGTTTATCCGCTTTTCCTTATCTGTTTCTTCGTTTTGATTTAATTCTGTTTTGATTTCAATTATTCAATATTCAATACAAAAAAAAAGCCCCCCTGTTTTCTATGCATACTATGTGTTCGACCTTTTGCTTGATAAGATATTCCTTGGGAGACGACCTAGGAGTCACTTCCTAGTACTATACTTAAACTGTTTTTATTTGTATCGGGTACGGCCTCGATCAAAGACTATGATTTCAACTTGCACTATCACCCTGGAAAAGCCAACGTGGTGGCCGACGCACTGAGCAGGAAGAGTCTTCATTTGAGCAACATGATGGTCCGAGAGATGCAGTTGATGCAGGAGTTTAGCGACCTTAACCTCGGCATACAGAAGAAGGAAAACAGTGTTGTACTGGAAATGCTGCAAGTAACCAACGATTTTGTGGGTTTCATCAAGGAAAGACGGGCTGTTGACCTAGAACTCCAGAAGCTACTAGAAAGAGCCGGAGACAATGATGAGCCCGACTTCACTAAAGGACCTGATGGTCTCGTCCGGTTTCGGGGCCGAGTTTGCATTCCCATGGACTTTGATGTCCGAAGAAAGTTAATGGAAGAAGCCCACAAGACGAAGATGAGTCTTCATCCGGGAGCCACAAAGATGTACCAGGATCTGAAGAGGTTGTTTTGGTGGCCGAAGTTGAAGACCGACGTGGTGGATTATGTGTCTCGGTGTTTGACATGCCAGAAAGCTAAGATAGAGCATCAGAAACCAGGAGGATTACTCAGATCTTTGGAGATTCCACAATGGAAGTGGGACAGCATTTCGATGGACTTTGTGTCGGGTCTACCAAGGACGAGATCAGGGCAGGAAGCCATTTGGATTGTGGTGGACCGACTTACAAAGTGTGCCCATTTCCTGTCGATCAGCATGAAGTACAGCTTGGAGAAGTTGACGCAACTGTACATAAAGGACATTGTCAGACTTCATGGTGTTCCGAGCAGCATTGTGTCGGACCGAGATCCTCGTTTCTTATCCCGATTTTGGCAGAGTTTACAGCAAGCTATGGGTACAAAGTTGAGGTTTAGCACAGCTTATCATCCTCAAACTGACGGACAATCCGAGCGCACCATTCAGACTCTTGAGGACTTGCTGAGAACATGTGTGCTTGAACAGTCAGAAAGTTGGGAAGCACTTCTGCCCTTGGTCGAGTTTACCTACAACAACAGTTTCCATTCAAGTATCGGGATGGCTCCTTTCGAAGCATTGTATGGTCGGAAATGTCGGACGCCGTTATGCTGGTTCCAGATAGGAGAAAACTTGTTGATTGGTCCTGACATTGTTCATGAGAGGACCGAGAAGATCCGAATGATACAAGGAAATATGAAAGCAGCTCAGGATCGACAGAAGAGCTATGTCGACAAGAGAAGAAAACCCTTGAACTTCATCGAAGGAGATCATGTATTCCTTCGGGTATCCCCTGTAACTGGTATTGGTCGAGCTATCAAATCAAAGAAGTTGACCCCTAGGTTTGTCGGACCATACCAAATATCGGAGAAGGTCGGACCAGTAGCTTACATAATTGCTCTACCTCCGCACTTGTCTAAGCTCCACGATGTGTTCCATGTATCGCAACTTAGGAGGTACATTCATGACCCCTCACATGTGATAGCAGTGGACGAGCTGCCGCTAAAAGACAATCTGACTTTCGAAGTTCTCCTAGTCCGAGTTGAGGACAAACAAGTCAGACGGCTCAGAGGGAAGGAAATCTCCTTGGTCAAGGTCGTCTGGAATCGGAATGATGTGGAGGAAGCTACTTGGGAACTCGAGGAGAAGAAGAAGCAGTCATATCCGCAACTGTTCAGTGCCGACTAAATTTCGAGGACGAAATTTCGGTAAGTGGGAGAGGAATGTAACATCCTAGAAATTAATAATAAAATAATAAAGTTATAAAATAATATATATAAACATTTATTTAAGGGTAGGATTAAGCCGTAGAGGTTTTATAAGGTTAGAAGGGTAGTAGGAGGCTTAGGCCGAGCTGGCGTGTAGATGAAGGCCGAGCTGAATGAGAACGAAACTCTAGGTCATGTCAGAACCTCGGACCGATCCCCGCCGAGCTAAACGAAAGCGAATGAAAGATCTAGTGTCAGTTCGGATTAGCCGACCTCAACGTACCTCACATCATTATCCGAGAAGGAGGCTCGGACTAATGTTGTTCATCTATCCCGAGCCGACGTCTCTGTGCATCTCCGTGACAGCTCATGTTGAGCTGTTGGTCCCTTGGTTTTCGTACCATCCGTACGGTACTATCCTTCACTTTATGTCATTGTCATTGCTTTATGTCACTATCATTACTTTATGTCCCTTTCAAGTCACTATTCATGGCTTCCTTTGGAAGCCAATGAATCCTAGCCACATGATTTGACTTCCTAAAGAAGCATCCAATGAGGACCACGCAAATATTCCCCCCCTAAATGAATAAAAGAAAATCCCAACACATAACACAAAACTTTTTACTTCTCACTTTCATTCTTCTTCTCCTACGTCTCTCTCTCTTTTTCTCTTTGGAATTCCAGCAACCAAACCCCAACCCACTTTCTTCCTCCCTCTCTTCTACCAACCGGAGATCCCTCTCTTACACCAAGTCTCACCGGTTGGAGACCCTCCTTCTTGTCGTCCTTCTCTCCGTTCTCTTCCGTTTCGGATGCTTCCCTGGGCCGGCGTGGTGGTGGTGGTGGTAGCAAAGAGGAAAGGATCCGAGAGGTTCTAAGTTCCAAGGTCAAGCATCAAGGAAGCCATTCTCAAACTCTCAACTCTTATCTCTCACGGTTTGAGGTAAGGAGTGAGTGTTACCTCTACTTGAGTTTGGGTTTCTAGGGTGTTCATAAAGGGTACTAAGAGTGGGTGTAGATTAGGGAATGGATATAGGTTAATGATAGAAAGAAGAGGTAAAAAGGGTAAAGGGAACTAATGAATGAACTAGAAACATGAGATTGAAGTAGGGAGGAATATTGGTTTATGCTATATGTTGGTATTTACATGATGGATTGGTTGAATGCTTTATTCTTATTGTTGTTGTTGTAAAGGTGTTTATGAACTTTGTTGTATAAATGTTTATGAGCTTTGATATTTGTTATTTATATCTGTGGTCGAGCTGGGCCGAGCTGGGAGAGGTTGCGAATGGGTTGAGAAAATGGTAAATATGGATAGTAGGGGAGATAGAGTAATAAGTCAGATAATGAGAAAGGTTAAGGGAAAAGGGGAATGGTTAAAGGGTTGAGCCGAGAGAGGCCGAGCTAAATAAATGGTTAAAAAGACTAAGAGGTTGAGCCGAGATAGGCCGAACTAAAATGGTTAAAAGGATAAGAGGAATAAAAGAGAAATGGTTGTGTGATCGGGTCATAGCAGACGCGTACCGGGTGCATGCATTGATCGCGTCAGATGCATACTGGGTATGTGCAGCTGTAACACGGGTACTGGGTACTCGCAGTTATGATTCACACAAGGTTCCGAGCACGGAATCGGTGGGATGTGTTCCTGGTCATAGCAGACGCGTACTGGGTGCGTGCATTGATCGCGTAAGTCGCCGAGATGGGCCGTTGTAAGACGAGTACTGGGTGCTCGCAGTTATGGACACTCCTTACTCCATAGAATGATCGGCGGAATTGCTCCTGGTCATAGAAGACGTGTACTGGGTGCGTGCATTGATCGCGTCAGACGCATACCGGGTATGTGTAACTGTAAGACGGGTACTGGGTACTCGCAGTTATGGACACTCCGATATCCGACTTTAAATGGTGTAAGACATGCACTGGGTGTATGCATCCGAGAAGAGTAAAAGATTGTAAACTATGTGAAAATAGAATAATGAGTAATGAATCCAAGATAGAGGAATGGCTTACCGAGGTAAGAGGATAGTGGCCGAGATGCCGAGTGTAAGAATTAAGGAAAGAGTATAAGGGGAATCGATAGGATGCGTCGAGGTATAGTTAATAGGCAATGGATAAGAGGAGTAATGATGTGAGCCGAGCTAATTGATGTTATACGATGTGAGCCGAGCTAAAGGATGATGTATGCATGTGGTTTGATTACTTGTTATTATATGCTAACTGTCTACTTGTGTTTGGCTTGGTAGTTCGGTATGTCATTTTAGAAACTGCTTACTTAAATTCTGTGTAATTCTCACCTCCTTACCATTTTTCAGGTACTGAGCCCGAGCAGACGCAGTCCCCGGCCGAGCAGGTTCACTCTCCCTCACAGGGAGAGTAAGTCATTTAGAGTCGGATGGCTGATGGGGTCTCGGCCAGTTGGGCCCAGCTAAAACAATGTTTTATATTTTTGATTTTCCGAACTGAATGTACTTACACTTATACTTTATGTATTTGATGTATTTAAGTCTTCCGCTTTATTAACTCTGATGTATTTCGGTATTAATGGAAGGAACAATTATTTTGGTAATTTATTATATTCGTTTCCTTTAAAAGAAATTTTAAATCCTAATTTTGGGGTATTTAAGGGTAATTATTATATAGGGTGTTACAAGACCAAGAACAAAACCATGAGGGTGAAGGATGCCCAAAACGGACAATATCCACGTGGCGGTGCGTTGGGCCCCAGTGCCCAGTACCGTACGGCTGGTTGAGGCTGGACTATTACATTTGGTATCAGAGCCAGGGCCGGGTCGGTGTGCCAACGGGGACATTGGACCTCCAAGAGGGGGGGATGTAAGGTGAAGCCTTAGTCCCACATTGGCTGGTAAGGAGAACGAAGCATGCCTTATATAGGGTGTGGATACCTTACCTCACGTGGACGCGTTTTGGGGCTCACGGAAGGTGAGACCAAGAGCAAAACTGTGAGGGTGAGCGTAACCCAAAGCGGACAATATCCACGTGGCGGTGCGCTGGGCCCCAGTGCCCAGTACCGTACGGCTGGCTGGGGCTGGGTGGAAACCGGTATACCAGCATACCGGTAAGAGGCCTTAGTGGCCCAATCGTGTTGATACCGGCATATCCGCAAGAGGCCTTAGTGGCCCAATTATGTTGATACCGACATACCAGTAAGAGGCCTTAGTGGCCCAATCGTGCTGATACCGGCATACCGGCAAGAGGCCTATGTGTCTACCTCCCTTCATACCGGTATACCGGTAGGATTCCTCAACGATCTTATGTTTACCCTTAGACCGTTATACCGGTAAGACGTTGTCATATCAGCTGCACGTGTCAAGGAATCCAAAGAAATCCGTTATCCCGTTGAGCATTGGATCATGCACGTTATGATACCTGCCATTATGCTCTACCGTTTACAGAAACATCACCTGCCTCATGATGGCCGCAATCAACACCAATAAAGCGGGTATGCTTATATAAGCCTGGTAAGACAAGCAAGTATGTATCTTACTGGCTCACACATACACACACAACACCCAAGTAAACGACCAGAGTGTGGGTATCTTGGTATTCAAGGTGCCCTCCTTACGTTTGAGATCAACAGGTAGGATTGCTGGATACTTGGCCGGATTGTCCAAGTCCAATAATTCTACGAGAGAACAATGCTCCATTGCTTGATTCCACCACAAACACCCAAATTTGGGAGGGAAGAAAAAGTGAAACATTTGATGGAATTAGATGTGTCGTGTCTAGGACACGGTGTTTCAGATGCACCCCTAGTTCAAAGGTATAGAGAGACCCAAGAACTAATGGATGGACTGAGGTTAGTGTATGATAGTTTGGGTATGCTAGAGGTCCAGTTGGGACAACTAGGGTTTCCCTAATCACAGTGTGTGCCGATGTGCAATTAGGGAGAGAGAGAACGTACCAGAGCCCCTTGCTGGAGACAGCTATTTATAGGGGTGGCATTGTACCTTGTGGGCCTGTACGGAGGACCAGCAAGGCAGCTGACGTGTCCCGTTTAGGATGTAGGATGAGTCATTCATCCTTATCCTGCAGTGGAGAATCTTATCCCTGTTGGCAGGTTAGGCTCACGCGCCCCTAGCTCGGACTTCTTGGGGGGCAAGCCCCATGTGGTCGGTCCCGAGGCGCCATGATGGGTCCTTGGACAAGCGCTCGGCCTGGGTAGGCGTGACCTGTCAGATTGATTAATCTGGTCGGCCGTGTAGGTTAAGGGTAGGCTTAGGGTCGGTCTACCACATAAGCCCCCTAGCTCGGTAAGACTTTTTGAGTCTTGAGCCGAGCTGAGAGTTCTTCGAAGGCGTCTTTTGAAGGTGTCGGGTATTAGGTTCGGGGTGAAGCGATGAGTTCAGGACAACTCATAGTGCCTCGCTGTCCCTTCGACTGACTGAGGGGACGTTTGAGTGTCCTTCTGCTGACACGTGCTGTTTGTGTCAGAAGCGTCATTATTACGCATGTTGCCTTTTGGGTTTTTTAAATGCTTCTTTCCACTGATTGTGCGCCACGTGGCTTTTTGGGTGGCTCAATGTGGAATTGGGCTTCTGCCATCAGGCCCATTAACTGAAACGTGGGGAGGGAAGTTTCTTTTTGAACTTCAACTACCCTTTCCACTTCCTCTTTTCCATTTTCTTCCAAACTCTCTCTTCTGACTCCCTCTTCCTCTCTCTGCGTTTTCATCTCCTTTTAGAATTTCAGATTCCTTTGACCATTCTCAAGCCATTACTACTGTCATTCTTGACGCCTGCTGCTTCCTCTTCGTTGTGCTAATCAGTTCGTGCCTATCCTCTTCTTCCAGTCTCAGGTATTTTGCTCTCTGGTTCTTGTTTCTATCTCTTTTTCTTTTTCTGTTTGCACTGTTCATCTTCTTAGGTTCTGGGTTTCTGGCTCTTGTTGGGTTTAGAGTTTCTTTCTGTGTTTTCTGGGTTTCCTAAGCTTTTATCATGGGTGTTAACTGGTCATGCTATGAGGAGTTGCCAAGAATTTTGGGTTTAGGCGATATTGAGGATTCTTCCTCCTCTTCATCTTCATCTTCTTCTGACTTGGAAGTGCTAGACTTCCTGCCACCGCCTTTCCGCCATCGCATGGAGGATCCCACGGCGGAGATGCCATTATCAGTGGAACTTCACCAGACTTTTGAGGAAAAGGAGAGTAGGAGGTTACAGTATCAGGCGGCGGAGGAGCGGGCCCAAGTGGCCCGCCGCTCCTCGAACCGTACTTGGGAAAAACCCTTTTGGGGAAAAGCCTTAAGGGTTAGGGGAAGGTGTAGTAGGCTCGGCTATAGGACCAATAAACCTAGGGTTAGGTTGTTTAAAGATTTTGATTTTGTAGATTCTGACGCCGAGACTTCCCTTTCCCCAGGTATGGTTCGACGGTGCGTTACACATCCTCATGAATTTCCTGTGCCTCCGAACTCTGGAGCCTATGACTGGGTTGATTTGGAGGTGCTCGGTACGCCGTCCGCCTTAATCAACAGCAACTTGAGTCATATCCGAGCCAACATACTCCCTTGCCCTGTGGATGAAACGGGGACATCATACACAATTAACCCTCCGTCGGCCAATGATCGAGTATGTACAGCGATCGAAGAGAATCGCAAAGAATTTTTTATGTACGAGGAGGTCGTGATAAGGCTGGGTGTTAAAATGCTGTTTTCCGACCTTGAGATGGCCCTACTCCAGCGGCTGGGCCTGGCTCCCACCCAACTACATCCTAGTGGTTGGGCGTTTGTCCGGGCGTTTCAAAAATTTTGTGAGGCTCGCCGATTGACATGCTCGCTCCGAGCATTCCTATGGTTATACATACCACAAGTAAACATTTTGGAGAAATGATCAACCAAAAGACTGTGGGTATCGTTGAAGGCACGCAACGACCATGCTCTCTTTGCTAAGTACACTGATTCGTGGAAAACCTTTAAACCTTTGTTTTTCAAGTACCAATTTGTCGGAAGGGGGAAGTGTTGGTTTATGGAGGATGATCACCCTCGGTTTCCTCTATCCTGGTCATCTGACTTTTTCAACAGACACCCAAAACTTTACCAATTTCACTACGAAACTGAACTATCGACCGACGAGAGGCATACATGCGATACCTTCTTCAGCTATCTTAAAGAAAATGGCCAAGTTGATATTAGGAACATTATTATTTTTCCACAAGAGCTTGTGAAAGCCGAGTTTGGTACATGCACCCTTTTTTTTAACCCTTTGTATATTTGATTTGCAGTTAAGATGGCTAGGGAGAACAAGGCTGCCAAACGTATAAGGGAGCTTGCTCAGTCAAGAAAAGTCGAAGCGGTCGGCTCTTCTGGCGGAGCCGTTTCCTCGGAAGCGACCCGATCGGTCACGGTGGTCGTGGCGTCACCTGAAGTTGAAGTGGTGCAAGGTGTCTGATCACCATCTGTTCGAGTGGCGGAGGTGGTTACTGGGAAGTCTATCGCTCGGGTGGATGAGGAAGAAGAGGAGGACCGAGTGCCTTTGTCCAAAAGGGCTAGGGTAGATAAGGGTGAAGGCAAAGTTGTTGAGATTCTGAAACCACTACAGAGGGGTAATTTGTGGTTTGACGTTCCGGATCCCGAGGAGGAGACTGTTTAGGCTCAAAAGCTAAAGGAAAAATTTGTTGACTTGGTTTACACTCCTAATGATGATAAGAGATTGTCGGACCAGACGGCTGCCACTTTGAAATGTCACTGTGATTTATTGGGCAAAAATATGCTGAGGGCTGCTAGCTACATGTTCCACCTTAGTAAGCATGCCGAAGATATCAGCGCAACACTTTCGATTACTGAAAAGGAGAAAAGGAAAGCTGCTGCCCAACAAGCAAAAAATCTGTTAACTCAGATTAAGGAGAGTGAGGCAAATCTTCAGTCTCTGACCGAGGCCAACACCGACCTGCAGAAAAAACTTGAAGTATCTGAAAGAGCTCGGTAGACCGCTCAAAAGGCTTTGGAGGATGTTGGTGGAAAGGAGGCTGAGAAGGGAAGGATGCTACATATTGCTCAAGAGAAATTGGCTGAAGCTCGGCAGAAAGTTGCCGAGCTGGAGGGTGTGCAGGGTCGGTTGACAAATTCTGAGAATGATGTGGCTCGGTTGCAGGGGGAATTGACAAAGGCTCGTCGGAAAGCTTTGAAACATAAGGTTACTGCCAAGCGGAACCACTTTAATTGGGATCATGCAGTGAATGATTCTTTTGTGAATGCTGTTAAACAATTGTCCCTTATGAATCCGGGGATCCGAGTGCTAGGTGCGAGTCCCAATTTTGGTGTCGACAGTGACCGTATTATTGACTATGCCCACGAGGATAGGGAGGTGGACTTATCAGTGCCGAATCTCCCCAACCCCTTGGACTTGGAGAATGAAGATGAAGCTGATTTCGATGGGTCGTCCATTGGCCTTTCCGAGGATGAAGAATAGATGTTTATGATGTATTTTCTTTTTTTTTTGTAATATGAAGTGTAGTATGATCGGTTTGATCAGAATATTGCTTTACTTGTCCTTTGAATTCCTTATGAAATGTTGATGTTTTAATTTCGTCAAGATTTTGCACTGTTCTTTATTTCGTTGTAAACTGTTGTTTAGATTTCAGATCTCCTACCTTTGGCCAAGGTGGGATCCTCGGTCCTCGGCTTAAAGAAACCATTTAGGTTTTTAGCCGGGCATCTACTAAAAGTACTTGTGATTGTTAATTTATAAGTCCCCGTTGGAAGGACGTGTATAAACCCCCAAGTTCACCTCGGTGGCGAGCCGAGAGGAAATGGTTAGTACGTTAACATTAAGAAGACAAGATGAATGACTGAAAAAGATAGATCTTCATTAAGCTCTCTTTTTTTTGAACTGCTTGCAAACAATAAAAATCAAATGTAACATAAACATAGAAATGCTTGAAATAAATGACATGTAATTTAAACAACAGAATTTTAAAATCAGGGTTGAAACTTTGCAAGAGTTGTGGTGGGTCTCCATCAGCTGTAGTAAGGTTTAAGCTTGGTAGCATTCCAGGAGTTGTTCAGTTGTTGCTTTGTTAGTGTCTCCAATTTGTATGCCCCCGAGCCAGTTTTTGAGACGACCCTGTAAGGGCCTTCCCAATTCCTTGCCAACTTTCCTTCTTTTGAGTTTTTTAAGCCGATGTCGGCTCGTCTGAGGACCAGATCCCCTACAGTAAAGCTCCTTGGAACCACCCACTTGTTGTATTCTCGGTACTGCCTTTCTTTTGCTTTTTTCTCATGATCAGTCGCGAGCGATCGGATCTCCTCGCTGAGAGTCAGCTCTTCTTTCAACAAACCATCGTTCACTTCTACGGGACGTTCGGATACTCGGAAGGTGGGAATCCGAGTTTCAATAGGCAACACAGCCTCACAACCATATGTTAGTCGAAATGGGGTTTCTCCTGTCGAGGTGTGAATGGTCGTTCGTATTGACCATAATACCTCGGGGAGGAGGTCAGCCCATGATCCCTCAGCTTCATACAATCTCTTTTTAATCCCGTCAATGATAACTTTATTTGCTGCTTCTGCCTGTCCGTTCGTCTGCGGGTGTTCGACCGATGAGAAATGATGGGTAATGTGGAAGTGGTCGACCAGTTCTTGAAAGACCTTGGCTGTGAATTGTGTACCATTGTCGGTCACCAGAGTGTGTGGGACACCGAAACGAGCGATGACTTGTCTAAGAAAGAATTTTTGGATTTTAGCTGAAGAAATTGTGGCCAAAGCCTCGGCTTCGACCCATTTTGTGAAATAATCAATCGCGACCACCACAAACTTTAGCTGCCCCAGAGCTGTTTTGAATTTCCCAATGATGTCCATGCCCCACTGATAGAAGGGCCATGGAGCGATCATTGAGTGTAGCTCCGCCGGGGGCGTTGGAAAATCTTTCGGTGAAGCTGACAGGACTTGCATCTCTTTACATGTTCTGAAGCATCGCTTAGGAGTGTAGGCCAGTAATAGCCTGCTCGGAGTACTTTACGGGCTAGAGCTTTTGCACCTACATGGTGGCTCGAGATTCCTTCGTGGACCTCGGCCAACACGAGATCGGCTTCAGCAGGGTTCAGACACTTCAGCATAGGGGAGTCCATTCCCCGTTTATACAAAGTGTCCCCGATCATGACATATTGAGCAGCTTGCCTGACTAACTTTTTTCCTTGGGTGGGGTCGGTTGGTAGGACTTGGAATTTGAGATACTGCTTAATGGGGTCCATCCAATCGGTGGTCAGAGATAATGCCAGAACAACACTCGGCTAGTGGACAGTTTCTTGGACTAGGCTTTTGTTGTTTTCCGGGCCTTTAGTGCTAGCGAGCTTGGAGAGAATATCAGCTCGTCCATTGCAGGTCCTAGGGATGTGAGTGATGGAAAACTGAGGAAAAAGATCTGAGAGGGTTTTGACTTGTTCTAGGTATTTTTGGAGAATTGGTTCCTTTGCTTGAAACTCGCCTTTGACCTGAGATACAACCAATTGAGAATTGCTGAAAACTTCAATTTCCGAAGCCCCCATTTGGTGGGCCATCCGCAGACCAGCTATCACCGCCTCATACTCTGCTTGGTTGTTTGAGGTGGGAAACTCAAATTTGAGGGAATACTCTACGCTGATGCCCTCGGCATTTTCAAGGATTATTCCGGCCCCAGCCCCCTTACTGTGGCTGGAACCATCAACATAAATCTTCCAAGGTTGGGGCTGGCTGGGATGGTTATGGTCTGATAATTCTGAAACGAAGTCCGCTAGGACCTGGGACTTGAGAGTTCTCCGCGGCTCGTAAGTGACGTCAAACTCTGATAGCTCAACGGACCAAGATACCATCCTTCCCGCTAAGTCAGGTCGGTGAAGTACCTGCCTTATCGGCTGAGTTGTTTTGACTATAATGGGGTGGTTCTGAAAGTATTGCCGGAGTCTCCTGGCAGCAATTACCAAAGCAAAAGCGAGCTTCTCTATTTTGGAGTATCTTATTTCGGGTCCTTGGAGGGCCTTGCTGACAAAGTAGATGGGTCGCTCGGTCCCTGAGTCGTCCTTGACCAGGGCCGAGCTAACAGATGTTTCACTAACAGACAAGTATAAAAACAGTGGTTCCCCCTCCCGAGGACTTGTGAGGACGGGAGGGGCCGAGAGGTATTCCTTGAGCTCAGCAAACGCTTGTTCGCAAGAGTCATTCCAATGAAAGTTTTGTTTTTTCTGAGAAGTTGGTACCACGGGAGGGCTTTTTTAGCTACTTGAGGGAGGAATCTTGAGAGGGCTGTCATCCGACCAGTCAGCCTCTGGACCTCCTTCACATTAGACGGGCTATGCATGTTCAGAATAGCTTGGCATTTCTCTGGGTTGGCCTCAATGCCCCTCTCTGTGAGCATGAAACCTAAAAAGGCCCCAGCCAGAACCCCGAAGGTGCACTTATCGGGGTTCAGGCGCATGTTGTACCTTCTGATTCTTTCCAGTATGGCTGCTAAGTCCTGAGGATGATCTTCTTTTTTCTTGCTCTTGGCTATCATATCATCAATGTACACCTCAAGAGTAGGACCAATCAAACCCGAGAAGACCTTGTTCATCATCCGCTGGTAGGTTGCGCCAGCATTTTTCAATGCAAAAGGCATTACCGTATAGCAATAAGTAGCCCTTTCGGTGATGAAGGTCGTTTTCTCCTGATCAGGAGGGTACATCGGGATTTGGTTGTACCCCGAGTATGCATCCATAAAGGAGAGGAGTTGGTAGCCAGCTGAGTTGTCCACAAGTTTGTCTATAATGGGGAGGGGGTATTGGTCTTTTGGGCAAGCTTTATTCAAGTCGGTGTAGTCGACGCACATGCGCTACTTCCCGTTTGATTTTTTGACCAATACTGTGTTTGAAAGCCACTCGGAGTAGTTGACCTCTCGGATGAATCCGGCGGCGAGGAGCTCGGCCACTTTTTCTTCAATCACTGCAGCTTTCTCCGTGCCTACTCTTCTCTTTTTCTGGGCAACTGGCTTGGCGGTCGGGTGAACGCTAAGACGATGACAAATTAGGTTTGGATCAATCCCCGACATATCAGCCGAGGTCCATGCAAAAAGGTCCTTGTTTTTCTTTAGAAGTTCGAGCACCTCTGCTCGTATTGTCTCCGAAAGGTTGGTCCCTAGCTTCACCTTCCTGCTCGGGAGCTCTTCATCTAACACAATGAATTCCCACTCACCTTGTGGGGTTGGTCTTGTATCATCCAACTCGGATCTGACATCCAAGTCTGTCAAAAGTACATTTCCTTTATTCAAACATAACTTTGGCTGAGTTTCTTCAGGGCTTTTGGGTTTTGCTAAACTAGCATTGTAGCATAGTCTAGCTTTTTCCTGCTCGGCTCGGATAGCAACAACGGTTCCGTCTGAGCCTTCAAATTTCATGGCCAAATGAACGGTTGAGACGACCGCACCGAAAGCCTGTAGGCATGTTCTGCCGAGGATGGCATTATATGCTGATGGGCAATCGACCACAAGAAACTTGATTATCTCAGTCCTCGCCGAGGGGTGGTTCCCAAGTGTTACCGGTAGTTGGATGTGTCCTTTAGGAACCACTGCTTCCCCTGTAAAGCTAATTAACTTTCCCTCGAATGGGGTTAGGTCGGAAGTTTTTAACCTTAGGGCTTCAAAAAGGTTCAAGAACATGATGTCTGCCGAACTGCCTTGGTCGACGAATATCCTGGAAACCTCATAGTTGCCGACCAAGGCAGTAATGACCATTGGGTCGTTGTGACCTGGGATGATCCCTTCTAAATCTTCATCAGAAAAATAGATCGGTACACTTTTTGTGGTTTTTTTTCGGATCGGATGGTCATGGACGGCGAGCACTTGATTGATGTATTTTTTCCTGTCGGATCTCTTTTCTCCTCCCCCGCGAAACCTCCTGCTATGGTGTTGACTCTAAGGTTTTGCGGGGATTGGTCTGTAGTTGCTTCTACCATGGCTACTCTCTGTGGATCAGATGGTTGCTGACTGGTGTTATGGTTGGCTTCTCTGGTTGGAGGTCGGATGTTTCTGTCTGGGGAGGGGGTTCTTCTTCGAGCATGTCGGTTGAGTGCCTCCCTGACATACTGTTGTAACTTTCCATCTCTAATTAGTTGCTCGATGACATCCCTTAGCCAAGTGCGCTCGTCTGTAGTATGCCCGTATCCCCCATGATACGAGCAGAACTTGGAACGGTCTTGGCGCTGACTTCTTTTTAAGGGGGGAGGTCTTTCTACCATTCGAAGGTCGGTTTGCATTGTTTCCTGCAGTATCTGACTTCTTGGGACCGTGAGGGGAGTGTACTGCTCGAATTTTGCTCGGGGAGCACTGAACCTTCTGTCCCCTCTGGGTCCTCTTCTTTGTTCCTCCCTCCTGTCATCTCTTCTGTCATCTCTTCTGTCATCTCTTCTATCATCTCTTCTTGACTTTCCCTGAGAAGAAGGTTCTCCTCGCTCACCTCTTTCCCTGTTTCTCTGCCATTTGCTGAATTCCTCCAAATTTATGAACTTGGTGGAACGATGTCTTAACTCCGCCATATCCCTCGGCGGTTTTCCCACTAATGAGTTTTTGAAGTCTCCATTCCGAAGTCCCTGAGTAAAAAGGAAGACCGAGAAGCTCGGTTCAAGGTTTGGGACGGATCCTGCCTCGGAATGGAAACGGGACAGATACTCTCTCAAGGGTTCTTCGGGTTGTTGCATGACACCTGCTAGTGCGTGGTCGGACTTTGGCTGGACGCAGCTAGCAGTATATCTGTTCAGGAAAACTCTCTTCATTTCTGCCCAGGAGTTGACAGAGTTCCTAGGCAGGGCCGAGTACCACCTCAAAACAGGTGGTTGCAGAGTCATAGAAAAGGCTCGACACTTCATCAGGTCTCCTCCATCATAAAAGTTCATAGCGCCTTCAAAAGATAAAACGTGTTCCAAAGGGTCGGTTAACCCGTTATATTTCGCTACACTGGAGGGGCCGAGGAATGCGGAGGGTGTCTCATAAGCCATGATTCGCGGAGTGAAGGGGTGGCCCGGGTGAGCGCTATCATCGGTCTCATAATTGGCTGCAAGGGCTGGTGGGGCCGAGGAATGCGGAGGTGGTGGGGGAAGGGCGATGGGGCCTTGAGGATCCTGGGCTGGTATGGTTACCGGGGTTGTTTCTACTGCCCGCGCAGCAACCGCCTGCATGTGGATCTGCTGGAGCTCTGCTATGGCCCTTCCCTGCTGCTCCAACATTTGGGCTTGTTGTTTGATTATTTCCTCAAGCTGGGTTTCCCTTCGGCCTTTGGAGTGTCCCCTTTCTTCGCCGGAGACACGGGTGTCAAAAGAGCGGTCGGAGCCGTGGTTTGGTACATGATTGGGGGGGTTGGGGTTTGTTTGCCTAGAATGAACGGTGTATGGACCACTGTGAGTTCGGGCTGGTACTGAGTGGTGGCTGCGGGATGGAATTTCCAGTCTCACCGAAGGCATGCTTTGGTGGGGAGGATTTCTTCCTTCCAGATCTCTTCCATTGTCAGCGCTGCCTTCTTCCAGTCTCTGGCGGTTCCTTCCGGTCTGGTGGTTTGCGCCGCGTGAGCTGTTTGCGGCGTTTCCACGTGGGTTTACCATTTTTTGAGTGGGGGTACAGTTTATCAGATCCCCACAGACGGCGCCAATGTCGTGTCTAGGACACGGTGTTTCAGATGCACCCCTAGTTCAAAGGTATAGAGAGACCCAAGAACTAATGGATGGACTGAGGTTAGTGTATGATAGTTTGGGTATGCTAGAGGTCCAGTTGGGACAACTAGGGTTTCCCTAATCACAGTGTGTGCCGATGTGCAATTAGGGAGAGAGAGAACGTACCAGAGCCCATTGCTGGAGACAGCTATTTATAGGGGTGGCATTGTACCTTGTGGGCCTGTACGGAGGACCAGCAAGGCAGCTGACGTGTCCCGTTTAGGATGTAGGATGAGTCATTCATCTTTATCCTGTAGTGGAGAATCTTATCCCTGTTGGCAGATTAGGCTCACGCGCCCCTAGCTCGGACTTCTTGGGGGGCAAGCCCCATGTGGTTGGTCCTGAGGCGCCATGATGGGTCCTTGGACAAGCGCTCGGCCTGGGTAGGCGTGACCTGTCAGATTGATTAATCTGGTCGGCCGTGTAGGTTAAGGGTAGGCTTAGGGTCGGTCTACCACAAGATGGAATTCATTCCACCAAATTCCACTCCACTCCATTATAAATATAACTATCCAAATAATGGAGTCTGTTTAAATACCATTCCACACCCTTCCATCCATCATATTCCACAATATTCCAAATCGAGTGAAGACCCAATTTGGTCCCTCAAATTTTCTGACTGGGACATTTTAGTGCCTCAAGAATTATAATTCACTTTTAATCCTTAAAGAATTTAAAAAATATCACTTTAATCCCTATTTTTATTCTATTAACTACTAAAAGTGAATTATAATTATAGAAAACTAAAGTGTTTCAATCGAAAATCTTGAAACACTCTTCCAAATCCGAAAAAACCCTCTCACAGCCCCAGCCATCACATATCCAGATTAACAAGTTCAAAGCTGCCGATCTCTGCTCACAATGTGAAAATGTTCCGAAGAAGATTATGGAGAAATTGAGAAGAGCAGTAAATGAGATAGCCTACACTCACAATACAGCACACCTCCCTCCACATCTCCGCTGTTTGGTTCCTTTCCTCTCCGTTTCTTCATCACTCTACAAACTCGCTCTCTCCCTTCGCCACTTCCTTTACCATAACCGCTTCTTTCAAATTCACCGGTCGGTACCTAACTAAACTAATTGCTTCTTCTTCTTCTTCCTATTATTCTTCTTTTCTCTCTCTCTCTCTATGCACTCATTCTTTATTTCCTTCCTTCAAGTTTAGTTTGGGAGTTCCTGTGATAAGCGTGGGTAATTTAACGTGGGGAGGCAATGGGAAGACACCAATGGTTGAGTTTATTACTCTTTGGCTATCTCATTCTGGAATTTCACCTCTCATCCTTTCCAGGGTACGCTCTTTTTATCCATCTAATTTTATTTTGTACTCCCTCCGTTTCAAATATATTGCATTTTAAGGTTATACACTGTAGTGGACCGATGCTCGGACCCACCTCCTACATGCATAGCTGACCGAACTTGGCTACCAGTAAACTATCCTATACAGGCCGAGCACACAGACGAGTGCATAACTCCTCTGGACTCGGGTCGACTAATTCCTCTACCCAAAGAGGACCCGAGCTCCTAGACTTCCGCCCAACAAGGATAAGGCTTCCTAGTTATCCTTTAAGGGTCACGTCAGCCCTACTGGGCCAAACATGCTCATAAGGTACCACAACACCACTACCCTATAAATACACCCCTTACGCAAAGGCTAAGGTATGTGTTCTTTACCCTATTCTCAAGAACTACGTATGGCTTGGTGTGGCTTGATTCCCTTTTCACTAGGGATACGTAGGACCGGGGTCACCTCCGCCAGCTGCAACAACCAACAAACACATCATGGTGGTTCCATTTTCTAGAACCACTACATACACTATAATTAAGATTTGGTTAAATTATATAAGACTGGGGTATTTTGACAATAACACCTCTATGTAATTAAGAATTATTGATTTTAACCGGTTTCTTTGTTGGGTGTGAGTGTATCACAAATGTAACATAGGGGAGGTTGGTATCATTTTTTATACTAGAGGGTTGTGTGACATTGTGACAAATCTAATGGGCTTGGAGTGCGAGTTCCCCTTTCTTGTTTTAATGAATAAGGTTCCTAGCTTGATTGGTATATCACTTCTTCTGCCAGGGTTATGGAGGTGGTGATGAAGTCAACATGCTTCAGAGGCATTTGCTTGGGACACCAGCAAAGTTTGGTGTAGGCGCAAATCGGGCAGCTGTTGCAAGTCATTTTATCAAAAAATATGGCTACATTGATACCCGAAAGAGTTCATGGTATGAAAAACTGGATTCCCTTGGTTCAGAAAAAATTGGGGTTGTAGTTCTCGATGATGCCATGCAGGTGACCAAACGCTTCTCCCCTCTTTACCATCATTTAGTTATTGATATATTATTTCTTGATTTATAATTTATTTTTAACAATGATCCTGAAAAGAACCTGCTGAGATCTGCTACATTAGTTTATCATTGTTCTTATTTTGTCTGCTTTTGTTTAGGAGCTGGTGATACATGTTTCAAATTAAGATTATAATTCGTTGAACTGACATTTGTTCTAAATTGTATCATTTATATGTAAAGTAGCATTGGAACTTGTGGCGTGATTTGGATATTGTAATGGTGAACGGACTAACTCTTTGGGGTAACCTTCAACTTTTGCCACTTGGACCTTTAAGGGAACCCTTGACTGCACTTAAACGAGCAGATGTAGTTGTAATCCATCATGCAGACTTGGTATGTTAAAATGATATTTCTAGTTTGTTTTTCCAGAAAATAATTTGCAAATTTACTTGCAAGTTTTTCTTTGTGCCTTTGCTTATTCCAGTAGCAGTTAGCATGAAGGATTACATATTTATGAAAACATGGCGTTATACTGAAAATTGTACTTTCGTGAGTTCATAGGTTTCGGAGCTTATTCTCAAGGATATTGAGTCAGTGGTCCAAAGAAATAAAGCTCATGTTCCTATTTTCTGGACAAAAATGGATCCAACTTACTTATTTGAGGTGGGATTTATCAATGCAAAAATGCCATTGATTGCTCTCCATGATGCTACTATATTATGTGTTTCTGCTATTGGTTCTGCAGAATCATTTGTGAAGCGTATTCAAAAGGTATTCTGCCTAAATTTTTCAATCAATAGGAATTTTTTTTATGATAATCATTAGAGACTAATCTGAATACAAAATATTAATTAACTATCACATTAACATCTTAAAGCTTATCCACCATTTTATTTCAAATCATAAAATTATAAAGGCTTAAATACCAAATTGGTTCCTTTAAAATATTGACATATTTGAAATTGGTCCCTACATTTTTTTTTTTGTTTTGGTCCTTGCTTTTCGTTTTGGTTTTGGTTCTGCCGTCAACTTTGGATGAAAAATGCTGAAGTGGTATACCGAGGCAGGGACCAAAACGAAAAACATGACAAAAACCAAAACGAAACGAAAAAGCGTGAACAAAACCAAAATGAAACGGAAAAGTAGGATCAAAACCTCCGGACAGTAAGAATATGGGGACCAAAATCAAAACTACATTTGCATTATTCTAAACCATAGTTGATAGTGAGGACCAAAACCAAAACTGATAAGAAAAGCAAGGACCAAAACAAAAAAAAATTAAAATGTAGGGACTAATTTCAAAGAGGTCAATATTTTTAGTGACCAATTTGATATTTAAGCCAATTATAATATCCTTAAACATGAAAGGATTCTACTATAATTAAATAACCAAACAACAACAACTAAGCCTTTGTTCCACTAGGTGGGGTCGGCTACATGGATCAAACGACGCCATAAAGGCCTATCATAAATCATGTCTTTTGACAAAGCATTGATTGCCAAATCCTTCTCAATTGTTTCGCTTATAGTTTTTCTAGGTCTTCCTCTTCCTCTAGCCCTTGTAGTACCCTCCATTTGGTCTACCCTCCTAACCGGGGCTTCCACCGGTCTCCTCCACACATGCCCAAACCACCTAAGACGAGATTCAACCATTTTTTCAACAATAGGAGCAACCCCAACTTTTTCTCGAATATACTCATTTCTAATCCGATCTTGTCTGGTATGCCCACTCATCCACCGCAACATCCTCATCTCTGCAACATGAAGTTTATTCTCTTGTGTGCCCTTTGCCGCCCAACACTCTGTCCCATATAACATCGCCGGCCTTACAGCAGTGCGGTAGAACCTTCTTTTAAGTTTAAGTGGTACCTTCTTATCACATAACACGCCCGAGGCACTCCTCCATTTCATCCACCCTGCTTGAATCCTATGATTTACATCCCCTTCTATTTCTGCATCCTGCTGTAAGATAGAACCAAGATACTTAAACTTCGGGACTTGTGCTAAGACATGCTCTCCAACCTTCGCCTCCCGAGTAAGGCCCACGTGCCTCTTGCTAAAATTACACTCCATATACTCTGTCTTGCTTCGACTTATCCGGAATCCAGACCCCGTCATACATATCCTTAATGGCTCCACATTTCAATCTTCCCATTTATTTCCTCTCTAGTATCCCCAATAAGCACAATATCATCCGCAAAGAGCATGCATTTGGGCACTGGTTCTTGGACATGTTCCGTAAGCACATTCAAGACCAATGTAAAGAGGTAGGGGCTCAAACTTGACCCTTGGTGTAGACCTATCGAGATGGGAAAATCCTCTGAAATCCCACTTTGTGTCCTCACGCTCGTCTTGACCCCGTCATACATATCCTTAATGGCTCTAATATAGGCAACACGCACCCCTTTCTTCTCGAGAGCCCTCCATAGTACCTCTCTAGGCACTCTATCATAAGTTTTCTCCAGATCAATAAAAACCATATGCAGATCCTTTTGTTGCCTCCAGTATTCCTCCATCAACCGGCGCAGTAAGTATATTGCCTCCATAGTTGATCTCCCCGGCATGAAGCCAAATTGATTCTCAGTAACATGAGTCTCCTGTCTCAATCTTCGCTCTATCACCCTTTCCCAAAGTTTCATGGTATGACTCATAAGCTTAATCCCTCTATAATTCGCACAATCCTGTATGTCACCTTTGTTCTTGTAGATAGGGATTAAAGTGCTCCTCCTCCACTCGTCCGGCATCTTCTTGGATCTTAAGATCTCATTAAACAACTTGGTGAGCCAACTGATGCCCCTCTCTCCCAAGGTTTTCCATACCTCAATGGGGATACTATCCGGACCAACCGCTTTACCATTATCCATCCTTCTCAATGCCTCTTTTACCTCAGTCTCCCTAATTCTACGGTAAAAGGTATGATTTTGGTCCCCTTTTCTAGTGACTATCTGATCATGATGTGAACTTTCATGACCTTCATTGAAAAGGTTGTGAAAGTAACTCTTCCATCTTTCTTTTACATCCAAATCTGCGACCAAGACTTTGCCATCTCCATCCTTAATGCACCTCACTTGATCTAGGTCTCTCGTCCTCCTTTCCCTAAGTTTAGCAATCCTATAAATACTTCTTTCCCCTTCCTTCGTGCCTAGAGATTGGTATAGCCCATCAAACGCTCTACCTCTTGCTTCGCTCACCGCTTTCTTGGTCTCTTGCCTAGCTGCTTTATATTTATCCCAACTCTCTGCATTTCTATTCAAGGACCAAGTTTTGAAGCATTCCTTTTTCTCCTTTACCTTATCTTGCACCCTTGCATCCCACCACCATGATTCCTTGCCCTTTGGTCCATAACCTCTTGATTCACCGAGTGTCTCCTTTGCAATCTTCCTAATCCCATTGGCCATAACCTCCCACATTTCATTTGCGCTTCCTTCTCCATTCCAACGTCCTTCCTCTAAGACCCTTTGTTGGAATCGTTTTTCCCCCTTCAATTTCCACCACCTGATTCTTGGAACCTTTTCTTGTATTTTTCTTTCCATCCTTCTCTTAACCCTTACATCCATAACCAAGACTCGGTGTTGGGTAGTCAAGCTCTCTCCAGGTATAACTTTGCAATCCATGCAAAGCTTTCTGTCTGGTTTCCTCATAAGGAAGAAATCAATTTGAGAGCGCGTTGACCCACTCCTATATGTGATAAGGTGTTCCTCCCGCTTTTTAAAACAAGTATTGGCTATTGTTAGATCGAAAGCTGAGGAGAAATCGAGAATGGTTTTACCTTCCCCATTTGCTATCCCTATGCCATGGCCTCCATGGAGTTCTTCAAATCCACAAGGGTCACTTCCCACATGGCCATTGAGATCTCCCCCTAAGAAGATCTTTTCTCCCATAGGTATTCCTTGGATTACCTCTTCCAGCTCCTCCCAAAATTGTACCTTAAGATGATCTTCCAATCCTGTCTGAGGTGCATAAGCACTAATCACGTTGAAAGTATCTCTTCCAGCTACCAACTTAAGAGCTATGATCCTAACAAACAAATGATAATAACCAAACAAATGATAATAAAATAATTAACGAAGTGGGTGAGCTGCTTTTCAAAACTGTAATATATATCATAGTAATATAAACTAGAAAAGGTTCAGTGTCTATGGAATTGTAAGGAGGGAAGGGGTATATGGATGTTCCAGACATGATGAGTGACACACATCAACCCGCTGATCTGCCATGCTATCTGGCTATAGTTCTGTGTAGCTTTTAAGTGGATTCTCCCTAGCTTCTGTCGTTATTTATTAACTCTGAAGTCCAGATAACTTGATGCAGATGGGAGCACTTCATGTTGATCGAGTAGATTTCAGTGATCATCACGCATTCCATGCCAGGGTATATTTATCTCTTGAATTTAGAAGAAATAATTTGATGACCGAGTATTTCAAGTTACCATTTAAACCTGTCAACATTCTTTTTGCATAGAGTTGTCCATTTAAAGTACTTCCTGCTTTTATTTGTGTTCAGAGTGATTCATTTATTTTGAATTTTCATGTGATTTAGTGTTATATTGACTAAGATGCTTTCATTTTTTCAATTAATATAGGATATTGAGCTGATCAGAAACAGACTTGGAGAGCTTGAGGCCAAGTTTGGTTCCAAGCCAATCGTTCTCGTGACTGAGAAGGTGACTAGACATACTCCTCATATTTGTTTTGTTGTGTATGTATTGAATTACACACACATTATATATATATATATATATATATATATATATATATATATATATAGACACACACACGTGCTTATTTGGATCCATAATCCCATGGTTATCTTTTGACATGGCAGGATTATGACAGGGATTCGGAGATTCTTAAGCGATTATATCCATTTAAAGTTTTTGTTCTATGTTCTACATTAAAGGTCGTGCCCTATAAAGGAGGCACTGATGGTATCTTTAAGCAATTTATCAAGGACCAATTGAAACTAGAATTCCCTGCATAAAATTACTCTTAGCCTGTTAAGAGCTCTTCTTTTCAATGGATATGGTTTACACACCAAATATTGTTTGCTAGCTCTGTGTTTTGCAGTTATGTTACTGATCCTAGTTATTATTATGTAGTTTTCCTTACCATTACCCAAGAGGCCTTAGAATGTTTCCCTTCTCGTTGCTACCGTGGGCTAGTGTAACTCCTTTCGAGGAGGCAACCATCTCCACCTCCATCCTCAACACAATGACCACCCTACCTCTTCCTGTCGCTATCACTCGGTGCAATCCTTAACCGTTGCGAAAACCGTGAGATTAAGACCTGAAAGCTACTGCTTTGAAGCAATGGTGGCTATGTGTAGTTAGAAGTGGTGGCAATGGGTTCTTCGAGATAATGGTGGTTGCCTATTTTGAGGCTTGTTCTTGTCTTCCCATAATAACCTAATTTCTCCTTCCCATGCTTTGTCTAACAGAGGAGGGTATAGTAACCCATTAATGGAGGAGCAAAACTTGCACCTTGAATAAATCTGGAACAACTATAAGAGAGAAAAAAAAACAACCACAAGCAACGAGGCATAAGCTATGAAACATGGGTACTCCTAAACTGGTGGCCTACCTGTACCCGGTACACCTTGGGTACCGGTACACGTACCGTACTTAGGGTACTTGCAAATGGTATGTTAAAGTATATTTTAGGTGTGGATCGTCCCAATAATGTAATTTTCGTCTTAAAATTTATATTTTAATGTTATAATTAATTTTTTGACCTTATATCTTAACTTATTTTCAGTATCAATCTCTAATTTTACGATATTTATATGCTATTTCAATGCAAAAATTGTTTATTTGCATCTTGTTTATATATATTTATTTATAAAATTTGAATTTATATTGTCGTACTCGTACCCTAGTTTTTTAGAAAATGTTGTACCACGTACCCGATACTGTACCTGTATCTGGTACTGTATCCGTATTGGTGTGTATCCGGTGCAACATAGGGTATAAGGGAAGAAGAGTTGTTGCAAGTTTCCAAATTTTTTTCTTCTTTCTAAGTTGTTATCATCACCCTTACTATATTACTCGTAATAGTAACTCAAAATTCAAAATATGTTACGTTTGTCTATTTTAAAATTGGAGATGCTAAAAAATGTCATTAGGCCGCTATTTTAAGTAAGAAAATGAGTTATTATTTGATGGGGAATGGTGATTGGTGAGTTTTAGATTAAGCGAATTTTTTAAGTTAGTTTTTCAATATTATCCTATTCTTTTAATATTCATTAATTCATTTTGTGCAAAATATTCATTAATTCATTACAAGTGTCATAAGGACACATATTAGAAACCTCTTTAAAATTTTATTATAGTGGTACAATATTATTATCATATACGGTGTAATTGGATTTTGTATATGCTTTATATTTTGTAAGGGTTAAGTACCTATTTACTCACACCATTATTTATTTTTTCTGTAAGATGTTTTATACTCCCTTGTTTTATACGTCCTATTATCTTGGTAAAAGTCAAACAAGTCAATGAAAATAAGAGAGTATTTATTTAATATAATGCATGATTCACTCATTAATTACAAATTGGTATTATAAAAATTTTCATATCATTACAATTAATACATATTGCAATATTGCCTCCAAAAAAAATTTTAAATATGTTTTCCTTATCAATCATCGATACAATATACGTTTTCCTTACTTACTTATCAATCATCGATACAATATACAATCTTTAAGATTTTTCATTTATTTTTTTTTTACTTTAATATGTTACTTTTACTATTTTGTTAACGGAAATACGACAAGGACTAAATTGGTACTTTTGGGAAACTTTGGGGACTAAAAATGAATTAAATTTCTTGAGGGACTAAAGTGTCCTTGTCGAAAAACTTGAGGGACCAAAGTGTCCCTTCACTCTTAATTTTATTATTGGGAAATAGAGAAAACACATGCAAGAATAGTTAGACACGGAGCTGACAATTCAGGCTGGTCCACCCCAACCCATTGTGGGCCATTAGTTTTTTGGGCTGGGTTGGCTTGACCCATGTGCCAATATTTTTTCTTTTCTAATACAAAAACAATTAATCAAGAACAATGTTTCATAACATTATCTCTTGATTATAATATAATTATTAATCTTTGAAACAATAAATGAAAAGACAAAAACAAAATTTCAAAGCAACAAGAGAAACTATCACGTTAAAGACAAGACATCCGATAATAAGTAGAGTTGTTTTTCTTCATAAAAATTAAGTTATAACATATGAAGAGAAAAATAAAGTTCGGGCTACATGGGTTGGCCTAGCCCATATCGGGCCCGCCCGTGCCGAGCTAATAAATTGTCCTGTTGGGTTGACTGAGTCGAAATAAGTTCTGACTAGAGTTTTTCTTGATCCAACCCATATTAATGTTGGATTACATGAGTCGCTCCATTTACTTGACCCATTTTCCAAAGCTCTGATTAAATATCAATCATACTTAAAAGCGATTCTCCAACATTTTTTATTTATTTATTTATTTTGGATTAGACAAAAGTAGTAAGGCATTGTTTCTATCACCCATCACATAACTTAACTAGACGAAGTTTTGTTGCCTTTAACTATACGTATTTTTGCCACTTAATTTAAAGGGTTTTTTTAACCTCAGTAAGGGGATCGAGGATAAAAATTTATAAGAATAATTTTTATTGACAAACTGAATACATAAAATTTTTATTATTTTAAAGCTTCATTTCCCAGTAAAAATTATCATTTTATAGATTCTTATCCTTAGTCTTTAGGGTTGAGGTTAAGAAAATCCTAATTTAAAAGTATCAGGATCAAAATTCATTTAAACTAAATTGACAGATTCGAAATAGAAGTGATGTTGAAAGTAAATGGACTTTTGCGTTAAGTACAAAAGTTTACTTCAACAAATATGTACCTACGTCGAAAGAAGAAGATTTGGACGGATAATTGTTGCAACAATATAAGTGTTAATTTCAAAAAGTCACAAGTCAGCAGACAACATTTAATGGGAGAGTTACCGTATTGAGCAAAATTAAGGCACCATTAATTCTAATTACAACTACCGTTCAGGAAAGATGGCTAAAAAAAGTGTCAACCCTCATGACTATTTTGCATTTTTAAGATTAGAGTGAAAACCATGTTTACACATCGGATCAAAATCTCACATTGGTGCAAATGTTGGAGAAAATAAAAGCAAAAGATAGACGAGGAAGAGTTCAAAATTTTAAAATTGGCTAAAGTGGGGTTTAGATAAGTGGAATTATGAAATCTGCTTTGGTAGAGAAGTAAAATTGAAGTCCATACAAAGTAGTCTACCATTTCTTTCCTCATGACTGGGAATTAGATATTGGAATTATGTTTCTTAAAGGAAACATTTATCCCGTCTTTTGTGGAATGCTTCGACCTTTGTAAAGTTTTCATAAAAGGGATAGTTGTTCTGTTTAAGAAGCATACAAGAAGTTCGGGTAGCTTGCTTAAAATTAAGCAATTTTACAAGCCACTTCTAATTCCCATATCATAAAGTCTTAGAGCACCTCCAACCATGGTTCATAACGATCGTTCATGGGGTTATGAACGGTTCATCACGTTCGTGACCCCTGGAGCACACATACGTTCGTTCCTAACTAGAGCACCACGCACTAAATAGAGAACATTCATAACTTTATCACACCATTAAAATAATGAAAAAAAATAGGATGAAGAGAGAATATTAGGAGTGTGGGATAGGAAGTGGGACCCATTTATGAACGAAAAAGTAGGTTCATGGGTGGAGTGAAAAATGGTGAAGATTCATAAGATGTAGAAAAATGTAAAGAATAATAAAATAATGTGTGGGATCCATTTAAGAACGAAATTTCCGTTCATGGGGGAGATGCTCTTAGTTAAACAACTAAGATGTATCCTCGTCAAAAGGAAGTGGAAATTAAAATCTGATATGGGTTAATGGCTCCCGCGTTTAGGGGTGAGCATGTGACGGATTTGGCTCTACATAACCCGACCCAAAAATTTTAAGAGGGTCAACTTTTAAACCTATATCTGTTTCTAAACCCAAAAAAAAAACCCCGAACATATTTGAGTCTAAATAAGACAGGACAAGATGAGGATGGGTCCGGGTTGGCTCGTGACAAGAATCACAATCCTAAAAGTGTGATTAAAGTAAAGCAAGTGATTACAAGATGCTAAGTTTAGACGTTAAGAAAATGCTAAATTTAGATTCAAGATTTACATAATGTCATTTATATAATATCGTATAACAAGGATAAGAAAATAGGACTTTTGGTAGTAAAGTTAAGTAATAAAGTGTAACTTAATAAATAAATAAAAAAGTAATTAAATTGCTAAGTTTGAAATGACCCCGTTTAGTATATAATGTATCGTATAAATATATAATGAAAAACTAAAATAATAATATGTTACATCATTTATAAAAAAAATTAAAAATTCTTTTTTTAAAAAAAAAAAACATGTTTACATATATCGGGTCGGGTCGGGTGCCCTTGAGTCAGACTTGAACCCGTCCCGTACCCGATGTCGGGTAGGTTTATTTTGAGCAGTTCTGTCCCTTTTTGGCACATGAGACTGGGTCCAACCCGACCTGAAACAAGCGGGTCCAATCCGAATCACTGGGTCGGCCCAGATCCTGCACACCCCTACCCACGTGTCAGAAATCCCCTTGGTGGAATGATCAGAGAGTTATTCGTAAACTTGTCGAAAAGGGCTATTGTTGGTGGTCATTCGTCATTTGAAAATGACCAATTGTAGAAGGGGAACAATGTAACACCCTATAATTAATTACCCTTAATTCCCCTTATATTAAAATACGGACTTAAAAATTCATTTTTATTACATTAAAATCAACCGTCAAACGGACGGAGTTTTGTTTGTTTTTCGGACTAATCCAAAATTCAACATGTGATAAACAATTTCAAATAAACAACTAATAGCCAGCAGGGCTTCAGATTATATTTCTAAATCTTATCAAGGCCCTACGGGCTCCAAATATATCAGAGTGCATAAAATAATCAGAGTAATAGCGGAAAATACTAAGTTTGAGTGTCATACCCAAAACATATAACCTTGTCAAAACAAAACATCCTAAGCCTCACTGAAAATATTTATAACAAATTTTACCTCAAAATAGTGTAGGAGGCTTAGGTTCATAATATGATCTAAAACCCATAACACCCTACTCTCCCTGTGAGGGAAAGTACTCCTGCTCGGCCGGGGGCTGTGCCAGCTCAATCTTCGTACCTGAAAATGTAAGGGAGTGAGCATTGCACATGAAATAGAAAGCAGTTTCTAACTAGACATAACAACCCACTAGGTCAAACACATTTAGCAAATAAGCAAATATTCACATATTTCACAACATACTCATTTCATTATTTCCATATTCATAATTCATTTCAACATCCATTTCCATTATTCATTTCAACATCCCTTTCCTTTACTTTTATTTCTTTTCACACATTTACTTCATTTAGGTACATCACCCCAAATCAGAGGCCAATGCACAGTTTCACTCACCACAATTATCACCTCAAGTCAAAGGCCCTCATACTTTTCCTTATTTAAATTATGTGTCCCTCAGGTCAGAGGTCAACACTCATTCATTATAATTCATTTTGTGTCCCTCAGGTCAGAGGTCAACACTTCAGTTTCTTAATTCACGGTGTGTCTCTCAGGTCAGAGGTAAACACACCAATACACATTTCATCTGGTGTCCCTCAGGTCAGAGGTCAACACTCAATCTTTTATTTAATCCGGTGTCCCTCAGGTCAGAGGTCAACACTCAATCTTTTATTTAATCCGGTGTCCCTCAAGTCAGAGGTCAACACCCATTCATTCTAATTCATATCGTGTCCCTCAGGTCAGAGGTCAACACACACTTTCATTGTAATTTATCCGGTGTCCCTCAGGTCAGAGGTCAACACTCATTAACATTCATTTCATCTTGTGTCCCTCAGGTCTGAGGTCAACACATTATTACTTTAATTCATTTTGTGCCCCTCATATCAGAGGTCAGCATAATCATCACATTCCTTTAATCGTCACCTCAAATCAGAGGCCAACGCACTTATTACATTTTCATCACTCATTACCTCACATCAGAGGCCAAAACATACTTTCATATTCTTACACAAACAATTATAACACATACATTTACTCAATATTTGGCACCTCAACTCAGAGGCCATAAATTATTCACTTTCTTGGTCCATCAATTATATCACATTTAAATTCAACAACACACATTCAACATTTAATCATTCATGCAATTTCCTTATTCATTTCCTTTCTCAGTTATCACAATCATACCAAGTAGTATTCTCTTTTATAGCCCAACCTTCATATTGCCCTTAATTTTAATTTACATACATCACCTTTTACTTTTGTTTACACATAACCATTTTACTTCCATTTTCACCTTTATACATATTTAACATTTAGTGTACAAATATATTCAACCGAAACATACATATTATCACCTTCACATATTTTTGCTTTAACAACACATATATTCGTTTCCGTTCCATTCCTTCCTATATCCATTTATTCCACAACACATACATATATTTGCTACAGTAATTAATTATCATTTAATTCACAACTTTACAACTAAGATCAATAATCATAGAATTCATTTATGTCAACTTCATTATCACATTACCCAATTCCTCATGTAATTCAATTTAATCCTTATCCAAGTTTCATTTATCAAATAATTCATTGTCATATTATTGGGTTTCCTTTTACTAGTCTTAACATCCAATCATGTATATTTAATTAATTAAACTTTCATATTTAATAACCTAGGGATTTATAATCTAATTTTCTCCCCTAACACATAACCCTAACAAGTATTATATACTAACTAGAACCTACTCCCTAGAACAAGGCAAAGCTCACTATATCTACTCCCTTACCTCAAACACTTGGAGATAAGGTGATTTTACTTGCTCTAAGCTTGAAAATCTCGCCACCGAATGAGCTATGAACCAAGGGAAAAGGGAGGAACCTAATATAAGAGCCATAACAAGAAAAGATTAACATTCATATCATGGGTCATGCCAAAACTCAAGAAAAGTGAAGCTTCCATGGCTTAGAATCAAAAACCACCATGGATGGAGGAGAGAGAAAATGATCCATGAAGCAAAAGAAGTGAAATTAGTTAGAGATTATGGGGGGAAATTCGTATAACATGAAGGAAATGAGGAGGAAAGCTTGAATCTCACTTACTTTGAGCTTGAAATGGTGGAAATCAAGAGTGGGTGTTGAAACCTTTGAACCCTAACTCATACCCATGGCTTGAGAGAGAAAGCAAGGTGGGGAGGGGAAATAGAGGAGATTGAGGAATGATTATGTGTTAGTGCATGATGGGGATTGATTTTTGGTAGTTTATTATGGATTAGAGTGGAGAAATGAGAAGGAATTTAGAGAGAGAAAGGGGAGGGTTTCGAGCCCTAGAGAGAGAAGGCAAAGGGGAATGAATGGGGAAGAAGACCCTCATTCACGTTTTATTTATTTTTTTCTGATGCAGTACGCAGTACTCGAGTAGTTAGTGGACTGCTCGAGTAGTCCAAATTTTCTGGACATTATGTTTGCTCAAACTACTCGAGTAGTCAGTGGACTACTCGATTAATTCAGGCACTACTCGAGTAGTCTAGATTGTCTCCTTTTTCTTGGCATTTCAAAATGTCATAACTTCTTTGTTACCCGTCGGATCTTGCTCAAATTTTAAGGCAAGCTTCTATACCTACTAACCTTCATATCCAACGGTGGAATTTATGTTTTGAGTTGTAAATCATTTATTTTAAATTTCTTAATATCCTATGTTATTAATCCCAAAACAAGCCTTCAATCCACTATTTTTAACTTAATATCATCATTTCCTTCACTCTAAGCTTAACCCATCGTCAATTACACTAGGAATTAAATTTGGGATGTTACAAACAATATGAAAGAAAAGTCGACGATCTTGGTTGAAGACATTATTTGAGGATCTTGTCGAAGACTCCCAAAGAGCACATCAAGTTAAGTGTTGAATGCTAAGATCAGTATAATAAGACTCAGCAATTACCATTTTCAAATTTAAGTTTAAATGTAAGGCATAGTGATTGTCCACACATCAGTATATTAAATAGGTAGTTATTTGAATATCCTCTGTCGACAAATAGGAAATTCATTCATGTAAAACGGGTTGGAACCTAGTTGCTCATAAACATCTCATCAAAGAGATTGATGGATAACACCCTGTACTTTCCCTTTCCATTTCAATAAAACTTTTACAATTTATTGCATATTTAAATTTGTCTTTTACTTCTCGCATTTTCCTTTTAATGTTCTTTACATTTTTTGCATTTACTGCACTTTATTTAAGCCTTTAATTACTTCCTTCAAACACTTAGAAAAACAAGATTATCATAGAAACTTATAGAACCCACTCTTTAATCAGTTCATCATGTGAACACGGTCTTTCCACAAGAAAATAATTTTTCTAGTTAAACAAAAAGATTCTTCCTCTGTTCTTAAATAATTGTTACTTTAGCATAATCAACTTGTTTCTAAACAATTGTCATTTTACAAAATCGAGGCAACATTAATTATTACTTTTATAACTCTGCCCTTATCTAATTAGAGAAAATAGATGGTACACCGACAATGTAATATACAATTCATGTCTTTATGGTCATTGAGTTTCAAATAAAAGTAATACAAATTAATGGTGGATGATAGACTGATGGTGTAAAAAAACGTTACACTATCAATGCAACCCATTAATATCATCTAATTAATATGAAAGATAATAAATGAAGAAAAATAGCCAATTATAATAGAGATAAAGTGCAAAAATGGTAAAACAAACATTGATTTGCTAAAAAAAAAAGACACATTAAATACATTTTTTAATTTACACGCCATATCCTTAACGACGATTACTTTATGAATGAATGAAGTATTTGAAAAATGTTTTCTTATCCTCGACCTTTAGCGTTAAATATAAACACCCAAATAAAAAAATGTTTAACCGGAAAAGTAAATATATGAAACTTTTAACTTCTCAATAACACAATTTTCAATAAAATTCATATACTTTTAAGAGCTTATCTTCAATCCAAGAACTGAGATTAAACAAACCAAATAAAATAGACTACATTACATTAATACAATTCAGGAAATACTTATTCAATGCAAAAATTGAGCTAAGGCGTTATACACCACATAGTTTGCAAGGATTCCATTGGTTTTCTCCGTTGGATGGAATGAGTCCCAAAATACATATTTGGAAGCATCCATGCAACTAAAGAGACTGGCTCTGCTGCATGCGTATCCCATCTCAAACATTCCAGTTGCACAACATGCCATCGAGCTCACCTGAAACCCTGTAAACAAAACATATTGTAATTCATATGTTTAATAATTTAATTAACTATTTTTAAATTAATACACTACTGTATACAATAATTTTTTTTTCTGAACTTTGAAGAAAGCACAGTAATTTTTTTTGGTTTTCTTTGTTGAGGATGGGAACTAAAAAGTGCATAACGTATATTGAAAAATGGTATATGGTAAAGATCAAACGACTTAATATTTATATTTTCAACCAAAGATATTCATTTTTAAATTCTTATCATCCATTGTAAGAGTTGAAGTTAATTTTTTTTTTTAAGTTCACAAAAGTATATTAAATAATAATAAATATCTAAATGACATTATAAATCAGAATCTTTAAATTCTTAATGCTTTTGAAAACATCTAATTTTTATTTTGGGTTTCGTAACCAATGCCTAAGTGCACTCGTTATCATCTCTCTATAAAATTTTTAGTTACTCAAATTCATTTAACTTGTTATTGATCGTGTTCATATGAACGAACTACTCCCTCCGGCTGGAATTATAAGCAAATCCAACTATTTTTACGCTTATTAAGGAGGTTGGTTGATTGTATTTAATTTTCTCAAATTTATAAAAAATAGAGGTATTTTAGGAAAGTAGTATTGGGAATGAAACAAAAATTAATTAAGATTACAATTTTCTAGAGATATTTTAGGAAAGTGTCATTGGGAATGAAATAAAATTTAATAAAGTTAGTTAATTTTGCTTATATTTTAAACCAAAAAAAGTATGTTTTTTTGTTAGTTATAATTCGAGCCGGAGGGAGTACATCATTATCAAAACAAATCAAATGTTACTATCTAATAAAAAAGTTAGCTCATTCTGATTAAAAAAAAAATTTAGCTCATATACTGAATAAAATGTTCCTGGAATAGCATACATTCTTTTTTTTTTTTTTTGGTGATAGGAAATAGCATACATTCTGATGATGAATCTAAATATATTTATGACATGGTACATGTGATACTTGTAATTTTTTTCAAGACATTAAGTAAAAGTGAAGATGGTATAATTAAAATTATTTGTTTTTGAGGGCAAGGAAAAAAACTTAAAAAATATAAATTTTATTAGGAAGTGTTGTCTTGAAAAAATCAAAAAATTTTGTATTTATTTTTTAAAAAAAGGATAATATTTTTGGATTCTTATCATAGGGTTGAAATTAAGAAAATATTAAAATTATATTCCTTTCGTCCCTTGATGTAAAACCCGTTTGTAAATTTTTTCTCACTATTTATAAGACTTCGTTTCACTTTTAAATAACATTTAATTATTTATTTACATAAATACTTCTATTTACTAAACACTTTTTAAAATTTCAATAATAATTACAAGAATAATTTTAAAAAAATATATCAAATGTTTATATTTTCAATACTAGTAATTATACAAACTAATTTTTTAATGAACTTTAAGTTTCCTAAAAGAGTTACTTTCTCTGTCCTAAAAAGATGGTAACATTTTGAAAAGTAAAAATAAAAAATAAGAGAACATAGTTTTTAATATTTTGTCTAACAAACTAACCAGTCGTCAACAGAATCATTTAATGCATCATTCATTGATTATTCAATCACACACCATAATATATACTCTCTCCGGTCTCATTTTTAAGCAAAAATAACTAAGTTTACACTTATTAAGAAAATTAGTTGAGTGTATTTAATTTTCTCAAAATCATAAAAAAAGACTACTTTAGTAAATTTATATTGGAAATGAAACAAAAATTAAATGACTCAACCACATTATGAAGATATTTTAGGAATAATTGTATTGAGAATAAAAAGTTAGTTAATTTTTGCTTATATTTAAAACCATTAGTGTAGTGTAGTGTTTTTTTTTTTTTGTTTATAAATGAGATCGAAGGGAGTAATTTTCAAGCATTTTCATTTATTATTGGGATTTCATTTCGTTCTTTACATTTTTTACTTTCTTTTTAGGACGGAGGAAATACTCCCTCTACCTCTAAATATAAGCACTGGATAGTGAGTTTTCTCTTGTCTCTAACTATAAGTACCTATCTCATTTTCTAATAACATTAATTACATCTTTTTTACATACACATCTTTTAGTCAACACTTTTTAAAATTACAATGATAATTATAGAGATAATTTTGATAAAGTATATCAAATATTACAATTTCCAATATTACTAATAATATTAACTAACTTTCTTAATCCACGTGAAAATTCACCATACCTATTTATCAATACTACTATTAAAATTGGAGAAACTTAAGGTTAAGGCCCTCACTTCCCTCCCATGCTTCCCATTTTCCCGCTTCAAAATGTCTTATCAGAAGCTAAAGTAAAGCTTATTTTCAATAAATCTGAGCCGTTCATTTACTTGGGTTATGAGAGCATCTGAGCCGTTTGTTCATTTAGTTGGTTTTGAACACAAGAGAAGCTTATTGCATCATCCCTTCTCTCTCTTCTCACCGTTGATAGCTTGGAATCCAGAGGTAAGCGTTGGTTCCTTTCTCCTTCCATTAAATGATTTTCGTTTCTTCATTCCATTGGGTTTTGAGGTTGTGTTGATTTTCGTTTCTTCATTTCTTCACTGTCTTCATGAAGTTAGATCTTTGTTTTGATCTCGACTTCAGTTTTGGGTTTGCAAAGCTTCCCTTAATCTATGCATTCATTTGATTGTGGCTATTTGTCGTGATTATTTTCCCTTTTGTCCAAACATAATAACTTGAATCTGAGTAAGCATATGTGTGTTTATATTTGTCAATGCCATCATTTGTGTTTGTTATTTTATTTTTTTCAATATTATGTTGAATCTGATGATGATTTGAAGAAGAGTGAAATGGAGTATTAAGCTATTGGTTGGGAGGAAGGGAGAGAGAGAGAGAGTTTGATTTTGATTATTTAATCTGATTGTGTTTGAAGAGAGAGTCTTATAAGTTAATCTGGTTGTAAGAGAAAGTAAGTGAGAAACGAAAGTATTATAAATTAGTCTAAGCTTTTATTGTATTTAGATCTGATAGGTTAATTGCAGAATAGGATAATGGATTTTGAATTAAAAGTGATTAATCTGCCCATGCTTCTATTTGTGTTTAATTATGTGATGTCATTTTCTAGGTTTTGAAGTTCTATTTTAAAATGAATTTGGCTGGAAAATATTAGTGCCATGAGTCACAGAGTTGAGGCATTTTGCCATTTTCCATGTTTTACCACTTCCAGCAAGACATAATGATTCTTTGACTCTTTCATCAAGTGATTCTCTTTGTGTAGTAATTAGCTTCTTATTAGATAATGTTGTTTGTTTGTTAGTTTCGGATTAATGTTTTCAAGTATCTTTATATTTTAATAAAGTTAATCTATATTCTCCAACCTTTAGGCCTTGATGATGAGTGTCCTATTTTTAATTTTCACTTTCACCTCTACATGTGCTAAGTTTGGCTACCATTCATAGTGAGATTGGTAGTGCACACCAAGAACTCGACAAAATGCCCGTATGATTTTTGAAGGTATTATACTCTTTCTTTTTCTGATTTAGATTTCTTGTACATATATTCGAGTGCGTTTTTTTAAATGAATTTGCTTTGATTATTAGAAATGCATATAAGGTGTTTGTGAAAATTCCTTACAATCTTGGTAGTGTGTTGCTTGGATTTCTTGGTAATTATAATTTGCTCTAAAAAACACCCTAACATGCTATGCATATTGTTTCATGTAGCTTTGATTAATCACATATATTGCATTAATAAAAGTTTAAGATTTTATATTTTATTGGTTCACGTGTTTACTTGATGGTGCTTTAATTCAACTTTGCTTTGATAGTGTGACTTTTATATATATATATATATATATATATATATATATATATATATATATATATATATATATTTGATATCAATGACTTGTTTAATATTAATTTACCTATATTATGACTTGTTTGTATTAGAATTTCTGAAATTACAACATTATATTCGTTTTTTTTTGCTGGTTAATTATCATATGACGGGTCGTTTAGGCATTATATATTTTTTATGTCAATATTTGATTCAAATTATTTCCTTTTGAAAAGATCATTAATAACCCATGCAAATTGTAATAATATCGAAATGCAAAATTGTATGTTTGTGGGCAGTTTTTATATTTATGTGTAATCCAAATTATACTAATAAAAATTTATTAAAAATAACTTAAGATAAATATTTATTCCCTTGCGATGCATGGACAAACAAATTTGGAGAAAAAAACAAGGATGAAGGAGGGAAAATGAAAATGACAAAAATACCCTTAACTTCTCCTATTTTATAATACGTTGATAAGTAACATACGGTGGCCCGGACAAAAAAATTTTCTCATCTCTTCACAGCCGGATGACCTCAGTTCATCACTTATAATAACCGACTTTTATTTTATTATAATTAATAATCTTTATATTCTTTAAATTTTTTTTACTCTCATTTACATATTTTTTTTCTTCTCGATCATTATACTCTCTATCACTTCTCTTACTATATCACTCCTTCTTAATGAATCATTTTTCTTAAACAAATAAAAAAATAGAAAACAAATTAAATCCAACTTAATGACGTGAAACTTTAACTTATATAACTCTACAAGCATGTGATGTATGTAAGCGCAACCAATCCAAACCTCAAGATCATTATATATATCTTACGAGTATGAAGTGTTATTTGTATATCCAGAATTGACACTTGGATGTATATATGTTTGTTTTATATGCATAAATAATTTGTTTTTGTATATAAGACAAACAAATGTATATCTAGATGTCAATTTTGGATGTACATGTAACATTAGTGATAACTTACCGTATTCGTTCGGCCTTTTTACGACATGCAACAAAGCGTCATACGGATTTGAAAATACCAATCTGACCCTAGGGAGTTTCTTCTTCAGCTTTGCTGTCAACTTATTGAGCTTATCATTAAATTCCAATGCAATGTCATTGTAATTGGACACACATTCATTCCCACCAGCAAAATTTGTGGTTCTCTCCAATGGCAAGCACCCCATGGGAGGTAAACCCCCTAGGGATATCTTCCTAGCACCAAGACCATAGAGTTTCTTGATGAAATTCTCAGCTATCCCTGAAAGAAAATTTTGATACTCACTTGGCGTATATTGTGATGCCCTACCACCAGGGATTGCGTAGTAGTTCTCTAGGAAGTCGTTTGTTCCTAGACTTATTATGTGCAATGATTTGGCAATTGTCTCTTTTGCCCTATTTTCTCCAACATAGGTACTCAGTTTCTTTTGGTATCCCATGTAGTACTCCAACTGCTTCCATAATGGTATCACAGACTGCAATGCAATTTTGGAGTTAAAAACAATGCACAAATTAAATCTACGTTTTTAAGGCATGTATTTGATTAACCAATATCATAAAATTCACTCCCCTGCTTTTTATTATATGTCATTTTCTTGAAATATTTTTTATTTTTATTTATCTGTATTATTTAAAAATTGAGAAATAAATTGGAACGTTTATATATACAATTAACTTTGAAAGTAATTAAAATAAGGATTTTCTTAACCTCAGCCCTTAGGGTTGAGGATAAGAAGTTATAAAAAGTATCTTTACATTGAAAAAATAAATGTTTAAGACTTTAAAAGTTAGTGGGTTAGCTTTCCAAAACATTTTTTCTACTTTTTCACCTCTTATCCAAGGGTTGAGGTTAAGCAATCCCTTAAAATAATGCTGTCATTTAATTTCTGTCAGGCCCAAGAAAAAGTCATTAAAGTTTAAACTAGTTCTTTCTTTAAAAAAAAAAAAACAAAACAAAAATTAAAATAAAGACGGTGTAAGGCAGGGAAGAAAAATGTTAGGCAGGGAATCCTAATATTCTATAGGACGGGTGGCATTTAAGAAAACTCCAAAACCGTTGCTCCAGTTGTAATTTAACAAGAACTTCTTCTAGTTTTAGATGTAAGACTTTTTTGGAAAATTCAAATTTATAAAACCAAATTGGATTAAGGTTGTTAGTGGTTTTGAAAAGGTAAATATTTAATATACTTTTTCAAATCAAACCTTAATAAAAAATCATACTTCCTTTACATCTTATTAAAAATCATTTTTACTTAATTCACGTAAATTAAAGAAAGTAATTATTATTTTCAAATTTATCAAAAAAATATATTGTTATTCCAAAGTTACCTCTATTTAAAACTTTACAATTCTATTCATTTCTCTTTCGATTGTAATTATTATTCTGTCATCCCTATGTAATTATGAATATAATGACGTATTTGAAATAAACTTTTTAATGCTACCTAGATATTTTAAAACGACTTATAAAAAAGGACACTAAATCTACCAAAATTGTGCCCTATAATAAATGATGGAGGGAATATAAACTAGCTACTCACTATGTCCCTTATTATAAGTCACTTTTAGCTAATTTACGCAGATTAAGAAATGTATCTCAAATTTACCAAAAAATATATGGTCATTCCAAAGTTATCCCTATTTAAAACTTTACAACTCTATTCATTTCTCTTTTCTATTGTAATTATTATCCTATCATCCCTATGTAATTATAAAATGTGTATTTGGAGTAAACTCTTTAATACTAATTAATATTCTAAAACAACTTATAAAAAGAACACTAAATCTATAAAAATTGCACCCTAGGATGGAGTATTTTTTATTATTGTGATTTGATATATGGACGGATGGAGTAGTTTTTATTATTGTGATTTGATTAAGCATGACTTTAACTTATAAATAACATTAGATGAATGGTGAAGTATAACGGACTTGCATATAGAGAGAGGGAGGGAGCACATATATACCAGTATATCCGAAGTAGCATTGTCATAACCAGTAGCAGCAGAAGCAAAAGTGACACCAGTGGCAAAGTCTGAGATGTTATACTTGGGATCTAAGTATGGTGGTATGTATGGCTTGATTCCAAAGGCTTCCGATATGAAATCAGTTGGTATTCTTCCATTGCTGAACCTCCCGGTTGGCTTCCCACCTTCAAAGTCACGCCCATATGGTACAAAATTGCTCCGGGCAACCGTAGGTATGAAATTGTTGTTCCCAGCATCCACCGATGAGTCACCGAAGACGATGATGGCCGGAACTTTAGCACTCGTTGTGGTAGCCAGCAGGCAGAGCCATTCAAACAGAGGGATAATGCACAACAAAATGGGGAACCTTAGCAGCATTTTCTTTCTGTTTCCTTCCATCGTGTGACTTTGAGTGAATACATGGGTTGGTAATGATGTGAAGGAATAAATATTGGTTTGGAATATTAATGGCACTTTGATCTTTAGGTGAAGTAGTTGGGATCCATAATGTCCAAGGCTCTAGGGCTGAGTAATGTTCTTTACTTCCTCCGGTCTTTATTACAGGGCATACTTAGCCGAATTACACATAAAAAAAAGTGATTAGTTTTACGAATTATATGAGAATATATTGTAACATTACTATTTTATTCTCTCAACTTTTCTTGAAAAATTCACACTCATTAATGAACAACTAAAAATACATAGATAGTCAAAGCATTTAATAAGGGCAAAAAAGAGAAAAAGTAATAAACGAAGCATAGGAAATATAAAATGACTTATAATTAGGACCAATAAATTCTTCTAGACTGTGGCCTATAATAAGGATCGAAGAAAGTATCGTCTTAAAGTGGTATTCCATGTACATTCAAAATTGACATATTCTTGTCTTATATCCGGAAATAAATTGGGGAAATTTCTTTTAGCATGAAACATACTAAGGACATCCACAGCAGAGTCTTAACATCAGACTCATAAGACTCTGACATATAAGTATTACATCATTATTATGTTATAAGACTCAACTTCAACTTTTCATATCTTCCACCACAGCAAAGTCTTAACATCAGACACATCAAACTCATACATTAGCATTATATCATCATGTAATTTTAGACATAATTTTATTTCAATAATGCTTTTGTAATATAATTTCAATAATGTTAATTACCTACAATTTATAAAAATAATTTCAAATAATATTTAAATATTAAAATTGAATAAAAGTTAATATTAGAATAATTAAAGTTAATGATACTTAAAAAAAATTATAAAGTGCATGAAAAAAAATACAAAATAATTCAAATTCTTATAATTTAATTAACGTTTCCTCCTTCTTTTGATTAATAACAAATTTCAATCCATATTTTTATTTGAATCCATACTTAAAAATAGATGAAATGAAACAATATTTATTCATCACTTCACTGAGAAAGAATGCTGGAACGTGCGGAAAGTGGAAAGTGTGTACTTTGTGTTATCTTGACTTACAATATGTAATTGGCAGAAGAAAATTTAGTGAAAATGCCAGACGAACGAGGACCACAGCACTTAAAAAGTACCAACACTTCGAAGCAATGAAAAGGGGGTGATGTCCTATTCATAGAGAAGAAGATAAAGGTTTGTCGTGTGAGACCTCAATGTTATCGGTGGAAAATTCAGGGAGTTTAATAGAAAGTAATGAAGAGCAACTATTACTTTTAAAGTATTAAAAAGATTAAAAATAAATTAGAAAGAGAAACCACTATTTTACAAATTGTTAAAATTAAAATTAGTTTTCCAATATAAATAAGTCATTTTGAACAATCCTAAGAAAATTTCAAAATTCATTCATCTAAAAAAATAAGCACGCAAAATAAAAATGGAATAAGTAAATGATCACTTAGATATCATTTGAGATTGCATTCATCGATCATTTTGATTAAGAGATTAAGAAGAAATGACATTGGTTATAAAAAAAAAAAGAAGAAATGACATTTTAATCCCTAAAATCACGCAACGTTAGTCACATATTTACATTAATACATGACGTGAACGATAGTCATCACACGTTAATGGAGTTGCCACGTGGCCGTTAACTCGTCATTAATTTTATGGAAAAAAAAAAAGCAGCTACTTATGTCCTTGACTCTATAACTCATTTTCAATTTAGTTAAATAAATGTCACTTTAGTTGGCCCCTTACTTTGTGAGGGATGTTTTTTTTAAGAACATCGTCACTTTTTTATTCTTCCCCATTAATATGTCACTCTTAGTTTTTGTAAAAAAGATAAGTTAGATTATCCTTCATTGTAACACTCCGATTTAGCAACTTGAATTTCTTTTTATTTAGTAAAAATCTGGGAAATTTTTTTCTTTACATTGGTGACATGGGTATGAGTTCATCCTGTAAAACATTTCTTTTTCAAAAACATATCCATTATCAAATAAATCATTCATGTACCATATCACATGTCAAGTTCCAAATCGAGATGTCACCAACACCGCGCTTTGAAACCCAACTTATCATAATCATAATTCATCAAAATACTGTTCCAGATATCAAATTTGAAAACATTATTATCAGTACGGGGTACATGATATCCGAGCAAAGTTATCAGAGTCTACCTGAATAAATTACAGCACCATGGCAAAACTTGACCGAAACTAAAGGGAACAAATGATCCTCAACAGTGGAAGCTGCTGCAAGCGCCTTTGCCGGATCATGCTCCCACCCATCAGCACCAAGTTGCTCCATTGGTGAAGATCCTTCGCTCGAAATCTCCTCAACCCGTAGGTCCTTCATCTAATCGGCCGACACAGAGCTGATAAAAAAAATACAACCAAGAGACAGAGAGAGAGTCAGCTTTTCCGGGCCGAAAGCCGATGGGGTGGAATTACAGCAGGCAATATATCAAGATAAAACAAATAAATAACAACCCATCAAGCATACATTCATACTTCATCATTCCCATTTATCATTTCCAATATTACCATTTATCGTTATCATCTCTTTTATCTCAACTCATTTTTTCACGCAATTCGCGACCTCAACATCATCACAAATATCTCTTCTTGGCCTTATCCATAATATTCTCATTGCTTGGCCATTCTCATTCTCATCATCAATTCCCTTATCATTCTCAGCTCATCACTCATAAGTCTTTTCAATGTTCTCATACTTTTCTTATTAAGTTTTATTTGATCGCATCCATCGATGACAGGGGATAGGTAGTTGTCATCGTGGACTTAGTTAGCACACATACATCTCCTCTAATCCTCCCGAGCCTAAAGGAAGCAAACGGGACATACATGAACCTTAACCCACGCAGGTCGAACAGCCGAGGAATCACCGTTCATCAAAGCCGCAACCGTACGGGCCGACCATAATCAAAATCAATATCTTATTTTACGCGATACCGCAAGGGCCCAAAACCATTCGACTGCCCGCCTCGTTCAGGTTACCTCTCACCGTTTCGAATTTGATCAAGGGGGCGACAGTACTTTTTTAGTCTCGAGTGCAGAGCACGCTACGATCCTTTGGGTCTTCAGTCCCGATCACATATAGACTAGTTCTGCCTAGAAAAGTACCCTAGGTTACTTGACGTTTCACCGTCATCACCCTCCCCTATCACAATCGCTCACCTGAGTATCCACAGATAAACAGGGTATCTTCTTCTCCACTACTTCACGCTCAACTCACCGCATTATTCAATATCTTTAATGTCTTATTATTTATTATTAATCCTAATGTTCGGACGAGTCACCCTTGTTCATCCCTTCGGTGAACCTCGACCTCTAGTCAAATCTTTCACATGCTTACTTTTCCATCAGAATGACTTGCTTATTATCATCAGGCTCGGAACCACGGCATGAAACTCACGTGGCCGACATTATTCTCAATCCGAAAACTCAATTCCCCGTTCATGCACACCAGGGAGTCCCTCTACCTGACAAGCATGTCACAAGAACGATGCTCATTGGGGAGTACCTCAACCTTCTGCCACATAAACTTACACATCAATATTCCCAATGTTCAGCTCATCCACATCCTTGATTTCAAATCATATTCACTTAATCATTCTTTTCTTTATACTTTCAAAATCATCTATCTCTTTCCATCATCATAACCAAGTCTCACTATTATCAAAATCTTTTATGATTCCATATACATTATCCATCAAAAACTTTCAATATCATCACATTATTTTCATCAGCATTATTATCACTTTTCAACAATTAGAATATGGCAAGTATCTTAATGAGCACGATTACTTTCAGTTTCAGAGAAGACATAAAGTAACAGAGCATAACATCTCATCATCATCAATAGATAGTATCATGTCATAATCTTGCAACAGAAAAAGGGATGTCTTAGTCCTGCGTATAGACGACCATATACACACAACCAATTGCCGTCATACGACTGACTCGCAGACCCCTACGTTCCGACTTTTGAGATGACCAAGAACATCTCAACACATTACCTACATACCACAGTGTCTTAGGAAAACTGCTCTCTCACCTCGAATGCCGATAGAAATCCAAAGAGCCTTTACGGGTGCAGTCCTCCGACACGCGTCCACAACTGACACCTTCTACATCCTCAAGACAGACATTATATATTAATATCACAATTCGAATCAAGCATCAAGTCTATAAGTAAAAATCGTCCTTTGAAAACTTAGATTAAGACCCTTCGAGTAAAATAAAGACACAAATCCTTTTCTCAAACTCGTTCCAAAAACTCTTTAACACTTTAAATACCTTAAAACCATCTTAAAACAATCAAGAAAACAATCTTAAACAAATGAATTAGTTGCTGGTCCGCCTTGGACAACAACCTATTTGCACCCGAAAACACCGAAAAACTTCACTTTTCAATTCCAACTCTTTCTCAAATCAAATACAACTTAAACTTAAACTTTAAATCAATCAAATACATTTTTTTTAAAATTGACACGAAAGTCAGATGAATTATGGACAACAACGGATTAAGTCCTTAAATCGTTTCTTAACAAATCCGAAAACACCGTAAGGTCGCATTTTTATTCCTATAGCATTCCGGCATAAAACCAACACTTAAACACTTCATTTTTCCGATCTTTAACACTAAAAACAAGATTGAGAAGCCACCATACTCACCCCATATTTTCGACTAAATCAAACCAACTAACTCAAAATCGATAAATTTTCCAAAAGCTAATCACGTAACTAAATGTTTTTCAAACATCACTTAAACACATAAACAACAAGCAACACTTTAACAAGTCAAATCACATAGTCAAGCAGCACATGTTCTTTCATCATTCAATTAAATTAAGTAAGAGAACACTTAACCAATTAGTCCTTCAAGCAACATTTAGGATAAAAAATATCAAATTGGTCCTAAACTAAACACTCGGCCGAAAGTACATAATAACACCAACTATTCAATTTCATTTTCACATAATCTTATCCCATTTCAAAAAAAATTCCTTCCCTCATGGACATGTAAAAGCCAAAGCATGTAACCAAAGGAACCCAAAAATCATTTTATTTCCAAACACTTTTTAAAAGCATTTAATCACTTAATCACACCCTTTTTCAACCAAACTTTAATATACAATTAATAACCATCTTGGAATCAAACACATAAACAATTCAAAAATAACTTAGATTTTATGTCTATTTACTTAAACTATTAGCACCTAGTTAAATAGACAAATCATTCCCAATCCCTAAACCCATCCTAACCAAATCATACATATATTTAGTTCAAGGAATTCAATTAACATGTGACACTTAGGACAATCCAAATCCAAGTTCACATTTAGTCATAACCGAACCATGTAGACAAATGAAATCAAGACCATAGATTAACTTTTCCTATTCCTTTCCTCATGAAACCAAAACAAGCATCAAAATTACACTTAAGCCAAACTCTATTTATGTGCTCCCATCAACTTAAAACAATTATATTAACAAGTTTACAACTTAAATTAAACAAGTTTCCGTAACTACATATTCCCTTAAACAAGAACTGGAACAAGAATATAAATCCATTATACAAGTTCTTGACTCTTAAATCAATTCAAACCTTATGGCATGCAACTCTCTCTAACCAAATAAAATAAATCTTCTACACTTATTTAATCACATACATTATCATAATCAAGATGCAAAGTCCAATCAAGGTCATAGTAAAATGTACAGAACATCAAACATGTCAAAAATGTCAAATAAGACATTAGATCGGATTCGGAAAAATCGAGAGAGATAAATTCCAAAACTATACAAATCAATCAATTTCAGTCCCGAACTTTGCAACATACTTAAACATATATTAAAATTCATCACATAGAATTTTCAAGTCAATCCAACACTCAGAACACAAATTTTCATTCAGATTTGCCTTAAAAACTAAATCAGACTTGTAGCAAACCTGAAGCGAAAAAGCAATTATTAAAAATAGTAAACCAGCTCCAATCCTAACGAAATTTGTTAGAGAATATCTACACACATTTCAGATTATTTAGAGTTGTCTAAGTCACACTTTTTCAATTAAATTCCTCTGAAATTCTGAAAAATCTAAACAGAGGTGCTTACTGTTTTGCACTTTGTAAAAATACCAAATCAAATCGAACTCGCCTCAAATTTTGCAGAGAGTCTCCTAACATATGCAATATTTTACCATAAAAATTTCAAGTCCATTGGAGCAGTATAGGTTTGAAAATTCAGCTCACATTCTACCCAAAAATCCCGTTTTTTCGAAACCGTTTTCACAAAAACAATTCTTGTAAAAATAGTAGATCAACTCTAAAACTCCTCCAAAAATTTAGAGACACTTCAATTGACATCATCAAAACAGTGGTTGAGTTACAAAATCATTAGGGAAGTGCTAGGGTTATTTTTCCAAATCTCTTACAACCAAAACTACCAAGTTTCCTAATCAACACCAAACAATCAAAATTTCATTTAAAATACCAAAACAAGTCCAAACCAACTCACAACTTCCAGAGTTCATTCAAATAGCATCAAGAACAACATACTACATTTCTAGGACAATCCAATTAGTAAAACCTTTATTTATTAAAACCTTTTACAAACAAAACAATACAATCCTTAAAATTCAGCATAAAGTCAAACAAACATACGCTACACTAATCTTCAACAAACAGCCCCGACTTACTCTTAATCATGCTCTAAACACCCAACGACACATAAGAAATTACATTATGCATCAAAATAGAGAAAATCCCTCTAAGCTACTTTCAATTCTCAAAACATTTACATGCATCTCATTCCAATTTAGAAATCAAACACATCAATTAGCAACCAACATTCCTTGCATTACTTAGCTCCAAAAATTAGTCTTTTCTTCTTCACACATACATTCGGTCCTTTCTCTAAATAAATAAAAATATTTTTCTTAACTTAGAAATTTAATTTTATTATGTATAACTGATTTGGGTCAAATATATGATGTTTTGAGCATGATTTAGACTCCCTTTTACTATGGATTTGGCTTGTTTCTCCTGTAAATTTAGGACTTTTTGTATAGTTTTTAGGAAGTTAGGTAATTTAGAATCCTTTGAACGTTTTGATCCGTTTTGGGTTTTTTTCAGGTACTTTCGGAGCTTAATTTGAAGAAAATAATTATGGAGCTGAAGAGAGGATGAAAGGATCTTGAAAATGATGCAAGAACGGAGCGAAACGGAGTCGGAAGAGGTGGCACAAGCCCAGGCGCACAGACCCGCACGCCCAGGCGCGTGCACCACGGAGAACAACCAGCATCAGACCTGGTGCGCCCAAGCGTGAGGTCCTGGGCGCCCAGGCGCGCGTGAGTCGCAGAAGCCCAATTGGGCTGATTTCTGATCAGTTTTTCTTCCTATCAATTGGGATTAGTTTTAGACTTTAAATATAGGTTTTTCCATTAGGTTAGGTAGACTTTTCAGAGCCAAATTGGAGATTAGAATAGAATTAGGATTAGAGAAGAGAGGTTGTTCTGCAATTGAGAGCAAGGAGGCAAGGCACAAGGATTGAAGATTGGAAGATTGAAGATCTCTTGCGGTTAAATTGATTATTGTCTATAATGATTTGTTTTTCCCATCCTTGTATTACTTCTTCCAATATGTATAACTGAACCTCTTGTTAGGAATATGGTGGATTTGTATGGATCTTAATTTGGCTGTTTATTTATGAATTAATGTTTTTCCTTTTAAATCAATTGCTTGATTGTGTTTTAATTACAATTCATAGAATTAGCTACTTTATGTTTTGCTTTGGTAATCTAAACCTTAATTGGAAAATTAGGATTAAAATTAGGCCTTTCAACCAAACAATATAATTATTCAATTTGTAGGAATACCCTTGGGTAATTGTATAACTCTTATAAACTAGAACTCACTTAAGGGATTAAGGGGTAAGAAACATAAAAGGCATGAGAGATCTAACTTTTATTGTTTATGGAGTTTTTGATTTATTGGAAAACATATTTTCATAATTAATAACCTGATCCTACAATGAAACCAAGTTCCTAACCTTTTCCATATTTGCTTCTAAATCCTTTTTAGTTTCTGAATTGTTTCATTCCTTTAATTCTACATTCCTTTTTCCAAACTCTAAACCAATACAAGTTTCACATAGTAATCGTAATTAAGTGAAAGAAATTAGAAACAATTTGCAATCCCCGAGTGGAACGATAATTTTACTTACTCTTTATTACTTGTCACCCGGTATACTTGCTAGTAGTCCAACAAGTTTTTGGTGCCGTTACCGGGGATTGAAATTCGATTCTAATTTCTTTGATACTTTATTTGTAATTACTTGTGTAACTTTTCCCTTTTCATGTATAACTATTATTTTAATAATGATTTATATTGTAATAGATTTATTTCGGATCCCCCTTCTTCATACTATTATGCACAAAACATAAGTGATAGGAAAAATCCATTGGAAATAGCTTTAGAGAAATTAGAAGCTACAACTAAGAAAAATTTTTATGTGGAGCCAATTCCTGTGGAGAAAGCTCCATGGGAAATAGCTTTAGACAAATGTGCTCAAAGCACTAAAGATTTTGTTGAACAAGTTAGAAACGATTGTCAAATCCAAAGTGCCAGTTCAAAGAACCTTCAAATGCAAGTTGAACACATTTTAAAGCAATTAGATGAAGAGTCACAAGCAACACCAATAATTTTTGACTCTCTTCAAAGAGAGGAAAAAGTGGTGGTGATGGATGTGACCAATGATGAAACCTCTATGGAGGAGCAAATAGAAGAAAATGTGCATAATGAGTTTGAGAAAGTAGACTGAAATAAAACAATAGAAGATTTGAATATGGTAGAAAAATTTGATCCACCCTTGCATGATGAATTTCTTGCACTTAAAAATTTGGTTAAATCTATTGCATGCTTGGATGACTCAAAATTTTTCCTCTATATTCAACCTCTGCGCTTTCATGAAAAATCTAAAAATCAATCTAAATCATTGTTGAAGAATAGGGAACCTGAAAAGGTAGTTTTTCCTTATTCATGGAATTAACACCTTCATGAATGGGAAAAGAAATAACTTGTCTGAGATGATGCATGGAGTAAGGAATACACCTTTTGACCTTGGTGGGATTGATCTTATTTTTGAAACTTCCTTACTCCACCATCATCCAAGGTTTGTCCCATGGGATGTGGGAATAACTTGTTATTGTTGCATCACATGGGATTTAACCTATAGAATTTGGGATCCTGGTGGATTCTTTGTAGTTTTGTAGTAGTGTAGGTTTTGAATTTTTTTAGTTAGTGAATAAAGAGTTGTAACTTTCTATGTAACTGCTAATGAGGTGTTTTTAGCACTACTTTTAGTTGTTCATGTGACACAGGTGAATAAGTTTGGGGGAGTCTCCTCCATGGTGCATCAAGAGTGAATGTTGTGCTACAAAGGGAAGTTTCTAACTCCTTGCTTTTGTTTTTAATTTTTATTTTGTAGTTTTAGTTTAGATTAGTTTGCTTGAGGACAAGCCAACCTCTAAGTTTGGGGGAGTGGACGAAATAAAAAATTTTCAGACTTGTATTTTTCTCCCATATTTGGTGTTGGTTTGTGTCTTGGGTACGAGTAGGTAATTATTCTAGACTTAGGGCTGTTTTTCTGATGATAGGTGTAAATACTTAGTTTAGGATTAGACTCATTGACTTTTGATATTGATATGATTGAGCTGTAATATTTTTGAGATTTGGTTATTTTGACAAATTTTTTGAGAATTTGTGATTAGTGAGCTGACCTTTAGTCTAGTGAGTTATATGAGTCTAAACACTGAAGGGGTATGTGATTAGTGAATTATTTTGATTTAAAACCCCTGTTTCTTTCATGAGTGTGGTTCATTTGGACTTTGTATTCTAGAACTTGACTGGTGACCATTTTGAGATTGATAATTGATTGCATGCATTAAGATGATTAAGGCACTTAGGATGTGTTTTTGTGGCCTTCAACTGTTTTGAATTGTTAAATTTCCCTTAGTTGCCCATTTTGAGCCTAAAATAAAAATTTGATTTTTCTTTGGTACCTTGCATTGATTGCATAATTCCTTGTTAGTACCTTAGGAATTTTGAATGAGCAATTGAGAGGAATAATAAGGAAAAGAGAAAAAAATGGTGTAAAGTGTTGTGAGTCTACTTCTCTTCCATGAAAGAAATGAAAAGAAAAAAAAAATGAAATAAAGAGAAAGTTGGAAGAGAGTAGAGAAAAAAAATTGAAAAAGAAAATAAGTATGAAATTGACTGTGAGTTGAGTCTGAGTTGAGTGTGAGTCTTAATTGTATTCATTGCTCATTCATAATTTTTAAGGGAAATTTGTTTGTTTGATGCATTTAACCCTTAGTTTTATCCTTTCTTTCTTTTATCCCACCTAACACTTTTAGCCATGGCCTCATTACAACCAAATTAAGACCTTTTGATTTTTGCATGTATTCAATAATTCCAGTGGAGATTTGGGTCTATGGTCAAGCATATGGTAACACATTGTCATTGGATGAATTTGAGTGAATTGTTATAACTTTTGATACACACGAGAGATACACAGTGAGGTTGAGAGTGTTCACTAGTTCTTGGTTCTTTGATAGATTGTGATTTTAACCAGTTGTTGATTCAATTTATTGCTTGTGAAGAAAAGTGTATGAGTCATGAGTCTGGAGTCTTAGATTAGGTGTGTATATTTTGATTTAGAGGGTAGTCTTGTGTTCTAGAGTTTTTATTTTACTTTTGCCTGGGACATGCAAAATGTTAAGTTTGGGGGAGTGATTTGGGTCTAATATATGATGTTTTGAGCATGATTTAGACTCCCTTTTACTATGGATTTGACTTGTTTCTCTTTTAAATTTAGGACTTTTTGTATAGTTTTTAGGAAGTTGGGTAATTTAGAATCCTTTGAACGTTTTGATCCGTTCTGGGTTTGTTTCAAGTACTTTCGGAGCTTAATTGAAGAAAATAATTATGGAGCTGAAAAGAGGATGAAAGGATCTTGAAAATGGCGCAAGAACGAAGCGAAACGGAGTCGGAAGAGGTGGCACACGGTGCACCATGGAGAACAACCAGCATCAGATCTGGTGCGCCCAGGCGTGAGGTCCTGGGCGCCCATGCGCGCGTGAGTCGCAGAAGCCTAATTGGGCTGATTTCTTATCAGTTTTGCTTCCTATCAATTGGGATTAGTTTTAGACTTTAAAAATATGTTTTTCCATTAGGTTAGGTAGATTTTTCAGAGCCAAATTAGAGATTAGAATAGAACTAGGATTAGAGAAGAGAGACTGTTCTGCAATTGAGAGCAAGGAGGCAAGGCACAAGGATTGAAGATTGAAAGCTCTTGTGGGTAAATTGATTATTGTCTATAATGATTTGTTTTTCCCATTCTTGTATTTCTTCTTTCAATATGTATAACTGAACCTCTTGTTAGAAATAGGGTGGATTTGTATGGATCTTAATTTGGCTGTTTATTTATGAATTAATGTTTTTCTTTTTAAATCAATTGCTTGGTTGTGTTTTAATTACAATTCATAGAATTAGCTACTTTTATGTTTTGCTTTGGTAATCTGAACCTTAATTGGAAAATTAGGATTAAGATTAGACCTTTCAACCAAACAATATAATTATTCAATTTGTAGGAATACTCTTGGGTAATTGTATAACTCTTATAAACTAGAACTCACTTAAGGAATTAAGGGGTAAGAAACATAAAAGATATGAGAGATCTAGCTTTTATTGTTACTGGAGTTTTTGATTTATTGGAAAACATATTTTCGTAATTAATAACCTGATCCTACAATGAAACCAAGTTCCTAATCTTTTCCATATTTGCTTCTAAATCCTTTTTAGTTTCTGAATAGTTTCATTACTTTAATTCTACATTCCTCTTTCCAAACTCTAAAATAATACAAGTTTCACATAGTAATGACAATTAGGTGAAAGAAATTAGAAACAATTTGCAATCCCCGAGTGGAACGATAATTTTACTTACTCTTTATTACTTGTGACCCGGTATACTTGCCGGTAGTCCAACAATAACACTAACACAAGTCAATGTCTTAAAAATCAAAGTTCAAATATTTGTTTCTCATGGACCCATTCGATCCAAGTGAATAAAATGGGGAAAAATACCTTTAGTTCAAAACTCATTATTTCTTCAAGTAACATTTCAATAAAACCCAAAAATCGATTTATGCATGCACCAAACACATTGTTAATCATCAACAAGAACATAATAGGGACATGCATCAAGAACAAAATTTATTTCCCCCAACTCCTAGTCTTGGCCGAAGCATACAGGAGAAAGATTGGAAATTTTTGCAAGTTAATCCCATAATTTATCATGCATCAAAGATTAATATAAAACAAATCTTTATTTTCCCTCTTAAAGCTTAAACCGAATCACCCAAAGAAAACAAAATTATTTGTGCAAAAATACATAAAAAACCATATGGACCTCATGCATGCCCATTTTAAATTTTCAAGCTTAAATCTATTTTTATGAGGACTTAGGAATTAAAGAGGAACACTAAAAATCCACATGCAATAGCCCTTGAACACCAAACAAATAATCCCTTCATAAAACCAAATAAAAACCGAACAATGTAAAGGAAAAGAGAAAAGTAATCAAACTTAAAAATGATTACCTAGTTGAAGGAAGAAAATGGATAGGAAAATCAAAAGTTCCTTCTTCCTCTCCCCTTGGGTGCTCACGGCCTCCTCCCCTGTTTCTCTCTATCTCTAATTTTTTTTTTCTAAGTTGTAAATGGGAAGAGCAAAAATGAAAGTGGGTGAGGGTGAGGGGTTATTTATAATGGGTGTTAAGATGGGGGTACAAATAATAAAAAGTGGGGTATTGGAATTTTAAGAGTCTCTCCCATGTTTCCCTTACTCTCTCACGGTTTTGGCCTCATGAAATGGGGTGAGGACTTTGCAATTTTATTTTATGTTTGTGGGGAGGGTCTAAAATGCTCATTCTGACTTTTTCCATTCCATGCGCATGTCACTTATTTGAGTTGATGAGCATTGCATGCTCCAATTGTATGGGTGTAGCGAAATAGAGGAGTTGTTTGGGCCATAGGAAATTTGAGATGATAGCATGAACGGTCGGAGCAAACAATTAATAGTGACCTGCTACCGTAGAAAAATAATTAAAGGCATAAAGAAGTGGGGTGAAGGCTGTGACGTGAAAAATTACTCCCTCTATCTTGAAATATAAGCAAAAAAATATCATTTTGTTGGTTTAAAATATAAGCAAAACTAAGCAATTATCTTAAATTTTATTTCATTCTCAATGCTACTTCCTAAAACATCCCTAGAAAATTTTTATATTATTTAATTTTTGTTTCATTCGTAATGCAACATTCCTAAAATACAATCAATCAACTTCCATAATAATCGTAAAATTAGTTAGTTTTGCTTATAATTTAAACAGAGGGAGTAATTAAGGAAATATGTTGAATTAACATGCATAACTCTATGAATTGATAAAATAAAAAATAAATTTCCTCCCACTAGAATTATTTTGTTTTTGATACTCATTGGACAGTACCACAAGTATCCCCAATAGCACTATTAATACAAAGAATCCTTGAGGCTAATCATGTACGAGGTCGCGTTCCTTTGTTTCTACCAGCAGGGTCTATTAACCGGGAATCGAATCTGAGACTCTCAGACCCCATTCCGAAGTTCTCAAGTTGGCAAGATCGCACCACTTGAGGCAACCCGCGTTGGAAGAATTTTTTATGAGTTGATTAAATAAAAAATAATTTAACAGCTACTTCGTTTGGTCCTAAATATAAGCCGAATTTGAAGAGTTTTTTTTGTCCATAATATAAGGTCATTTTGTATTTTCTAATTTCATGTTATTTGTGACAAAAACCACTTTTTAGGAAATACTGTTTAGAATTTGAATAATAATTATAGGAGTATTTTTGAAATAATATACTAAATATTTTGATTTCGAATATCACAAACCATACTAAGTAATTTTGTTTAAAGGTGTGAAAATTAGTGAAAGAGAGTTGTAGCTAAGAGCAGAGGAACTATTTTTTTTATTTTATGAGATGATGAGAAATAATTGTATGTGTTAATTCATCCCAAGCACCGTTATAAGAAAAAAAAAAAGCAAAATGATAGTCCCTCCTCTCCTTATAATAAGTCCCATTTATAATTTTTTTTTTGCGAAAAAGCAAATGACATTAAGTGATGAAATTTAAAAGGATACATCTGTAAATATAGAGTAAAGGTATATTAATTTGGGAAGGTATATTGGTTGTTGTGTTCATCGTACATAAAGAAGTAGTGATTGGCAGGGTAAGTATGTAGTATTTGACTGAGCAGGATAAGAAGTGGATTTGTTGATGTATACGAGTAACTGGTGCATTAGTTGACGTAGTATAATAATACGTGTAATAAAACACCAATTTAAACACACGAAGTATTTGAATAGATTTGCGTCGACAATAGTCGAATGTATTAGTTGGTTGGACATAATAACTACTGTGTTAATTGACGCATGTAGCAGAAGAAGTGGATTCGTTGAACTAGACAAGTAAACGGTGCATTCGTTGACATAGAACCCGACAAACATTGATTAATGTTTGATTCCCATGAAGTAAGTGATTTTTTTTTTTTATTTTCAACCCTAACTAATGAATGAATAATGTGTGAGGGCGGCCAACCTCATTGAATGGTTTGTGAACCGAAGAAGGTAAATAATTGTTGTTTTGGTGTAACCCAAGGAGGTATTGTAACACCCCAATTTGGATTTAGAATTTTCACTAAAAATTTGCGCCATTTTTTTTATAAACATTTCCAAAATCAGTTTAGTTTAATTCTTTTACAAAAAGATTTTCATAAGACAATTTGATTCATTTGTTTACAAAATGATTTGATACTTAACCTGCGTCATAAAAATTCTATTTCCAAAAAGGAGATGTTACCATCCCACACATTTCTAAAAACTCATTTTCTTCATGTCATATTTAATTGATGGTTAACTTGCGGAAAATAATTTAGGTACTTATGAACATGATACAATAACCAAAAAGAACTTCTTTTATTTCATTTCAGATAAATATTTATTACAGTAGGGTTACATTCTGAACAGAGTAATCATGTCCTACCCATCCAGAGATGGAGTACAAAACAAAGACTATCCTAGACTATTGATCTTCATCATTTCCTTCACCGCAAAAGTCTAGAAGGTTCCTCTGATTGTTGCTTCTGCTTCCTCCTCGTATGAGCGTCATCTCACGATCCTCTTCCGACTTGAGCAACCACTACTCGAGATATTACATGATCTGTCATCTGTGAACATTGTTCCCCCAATGTCCACAGGAAAGGGAAATAGAGAGAGTAAGCACTTCCGAACGATATGATCGTCGACCGCGCGAGCTTACCATAGGGGAATATTAAGACCATACAAGCATATCATAAAACAATATATACATAATTATTACCAATCCCTTATAAACAACTTCAGCTAAATACCATAGGGTCCTTCCCACCAAAAGGATAATCTTCATGAAACCATATCCATTATATTTAATTATCTTTAGGCTCTAAGTTTCATTGTCATAACCACCGGAAATTCAAGAGGGGGTACCACACCGAGGCTCAAGGGTTTGGTAGCACACACGTTACATCTCCTCCATCATTCCAACCACATCCTAGTTCGGAAAGCAGATGGGACGCACAGGAACCCTAACCATGCTGGCATCGATGTCGAAGGGTACGCACCAACAAGTATCCAACAACCGAAGTAAAATCATTTCAGCAATACAGTTTCAAAAATGCAGCGACATCTAGCCCCATTCGGGTTCCCTCTCACCATCTAAGACTTGCTCAAGGGGGCGACGGCGCTATCTCTAGTTGATCGTGTAAGACCCGGGCTGATGAGGGCTGGGAGTGATCGCCGGTGCAAGAGGCACGGACAAGGAGCGGCTCCTGGCAGGCTTCTAAGGGAGGGGTACATGAATGAACCGACGCACCGGAATGAGAGGGTAATCCTGAGACTGTGTAGGTATGGGACTACATGGTACAGGAAGGCTTAAATGAATTGATTGGTACTACCCATATCAACAAGATGCATCTTCTTTTCGGTAGCCCATAACATAAGAACTCCATGGTTAAGCGTGCTTGACTTGGGGTAATTCTGGGATGGGTGACCTCCTGGGAAGTTTTCCCGGGAAGTGTGCGAGTGAGGACAAAGCACGCTGAAAACACTCGTGTTGGTATGTGGGGACAGTCGCAATCCATTTGCCTGCCAGGGATGTTACAAATGGTATCAGAGCGGCTCCTCTCCCAGTACGGTGTGGTTCGGGGACGAACCAGGCGGAAGCTGGTGGGCATGTAAGACCCGGGCTGATGAGGGTGGGGAGTGATCGCCGGTGCAAGAGGCACGGACAAGGAGCGGCTCCTGGCAGGCTTCTAAGGGAGGGGTACATTGTGACGACCCAACTTTTATTCCAAAACTTAATATTCATTCTTAAAAAATTCGACCATTTTTTTTTTTTTGAAACTAAAAGTCAGTCATCATCCATTATCGAGTCTTTGCGGAAATTATAATTATCATGAAAGAAACTATTCATATTATATTTCATAAAAAGGAAAGTACATTTCCATTACATTAAAACTATCACCACTATGTTTAACTTAAGTACTCTAGGTCATTACATTATATTACATATCTTACAACAAAATTTATAATAACCTTGAGCAACTGGTTCGGAACTCAAAATATCAAATAGATAAGAGAAACCTGATGAGTAGCACTATCCACACTCCAACATCCCAACTCAACTCAATCATCAGTTCCCCACTGACTACCGGTTGAGTTGTCCATGAAATCATCATCAGCCACCGGGTCAGCATCCTCCACCGGATCCTCATCCTCTATCGGATCCTCCTCCTCCTCCTCCTCTTCATGTGCCGGTTCAGATGGCACATATACCGGAGTCCGAGATCGGGCTCTAGTGGAAGGACGAGAGGGAGCAGGAACCTCCAAAATAATTCTTTCTTCAGAGGGTGATGGACTTGGTGGGAGGGTGCGTCTCGGAAAACGTCTTGGCGGTGGTGGTGGTGTTCCATGCCGAAACACAAAATTGGGCGGAATGTGCATAATGTACATCATTGGGATTCTCGTCCTACGCGGACGCATTCGGGACCATGGGTTCGGGTGACGGAAAATAACTTCCACGTCTCCCTCATAGATGGCCCGAAGATCCTCGAAGTTCCACTCCCCATTAGGGAGCGGCCTCATCTCCACGCAAAACATATTCCTGGCCATGACCTACAACAAGGGATTAGGAGTGAGTCATAGCTAAACACAATAACAAATGAGCATAACAGAGGCTAGAAATAACAAGCACAAGTTTCCAGATAGCAATAATAAATGCATATGTATATGCTCAAACTGTCTTTTATAATATTTCATTTAGTTTCGTGATGCATGCCTACTCTCCATTCATGCTACGCGGTTCGGCATCCGAGTATCTCAGGCTCGGGATATTCATAATCCTATGGTTCATCAAACCGGAGCGTATTCACAACCCAGGCGTCACGATTTGATTGGGAATTTGGCCATCATAACATTTTCATGTTACGGAATCCAAATCATCACAGCATCTTCGTGCTATGGCATCACAGCTATCTCAGGGCTGCGGAATACTTCTACCTATACCAGATTCCACAATCAAAATCGGAGCATCTCCATGCATGTCAATGTCACATAATTGTTCATTGTCTTTTTCTCTTTTAATTCATATCTTTGAATATCATGCCTCCAATATAGAGACCCAAAATTCATAATCCTTCTTGCTTATAACCATCTTTTCATTTTTGCATTAACTGGTGCTTGTGCTTTCCAAAAATTCCATCAGCGGCCCAGCCACTTTGTGATGGTTTTATACAATAGGAATTTAATTACGTTGTCATTAATTTGTGCAACGACCCCATCTAGGACTCCCAAAATATCAACCAAGTGGGTAAAAACTTCCACTGGGACGTGGGAATAAAATCAACCAAATGGGTGTACGCACCTCCATTGGGACATCCTGTCCGAATATGTCAACCACTGAATAAAATTCCAGTAGGACTCATCCAGGATAAAATCAACCAATGGGATTAAATCTATAGATATTAAGAGCAGAAATTAAAATTTAAGCATATAGGAGTTTAGACGAGTTAATCTTTAATTACTTCATAAAGAAGTAAAGATTTTCTGAAAATTATTTTAAATTACTCGAGTAGTTCTTCACATACTCGAGTGTTCATGTAAAATTACTCGAGTCCTTCAAGACATACTCGAGTGTTCTTCCCATTTTCCAGAATACTCGAGTCTTTCTTCAATTACTCGAGTGTTTTAGCAGCAGCAGCACCAGTTTCTGCACTTTATAATGCCAATTCGAGTTCAGAGCCTTTCCTTTCCACTTTTATGCAAAACAGTAACTTAGATACATAAAATAAACATGTTAGAACATGTAATCAATATTGAAACAACATCAAATGCAATAAATCACAAAATCAACATAAACTTAGCAAATAACCATTTCACATATGATTTTCATTTCCTTTTGTTTTTAACTTCGAAAATTGATCCAGTGAGCATCATTAGGTCCATTTAGACATGTTTGGTTTATAAAAACTTGGGTTTATGACCTCTATGTCATATTCCCAATTCAAACTTCACCCCTTGATGAACCATATGAGGTTCCTACATTTCCAGCTTGAAATAACTCATTCTAGTATTTAGATAACTCCTCCCTTACCTTAGAGAAGCTAATCAACAAGTAAAACGACAGAGAAATCGGTTGGATCAAAAATCCAAATTCTGGACTTGGTGAAAAAGAGTTGAACAGGCTGACTTTGGCCACAGATTTCACCACGGATTTGGCATGAAAAGAATGAAACAAGTTAGTTTCAGAAACTAGGATATACTAACTTTAATCAGAAACAAGTTTGACACGAAAAGAATCCATGAATTTACCAAACGATTTCAATGAAGATGAATACTTGAGACTGAATGTTACTCTGTTTTTCTCAGTTTTGAACCTCCAACTTTGTAGGCCTAGAACCTGATCTTCAGAAGGCTATTTGAAGTGATTTCGAGTTCTAATTCAAGAATGGAATCAGAACTTCAGTTTGTGTTTAGGTTTCAAGGAAAATGAGTGAGGATTGAGAGAGAACAAAGGGATCAAAGTGAACTCTGTAAAACAGGGAAATTTCTGGTCAAATTCGGGTTTTGGAACTTCAGAGGTGTTGATGCTTCACCCAAGCATCAATTTATAGTCTAAGAGTACTTCAACTCGAAGTAAGGTTCAGCTCTATGCTTGTCACGTCAAGAAACCGCGTTTTGGTGCGAAATTAATTATAAAACCAACTTATACATTTAGCCAGACTGCTCGATTTACTCGAGTCTTTTTCTTTCTACTCGAGTATATTTCAAAAACTCAAGAACACTCGAGTCTTTTCTGACATACTCGAGTCTTTTGACTCAAAATTCAAATTTTCAAACAGATAGTGATTATACTCGAGTACCCTCTACAATACTCGAGTAAAATATCTTAATTTCAGAAAAATCATTATTTTATTCAACACATTTATTTATTTTGTTTATAAAAATACAGGACCTTACATCCTCCCCCACTTACATAGAATTTCGTCCCCGAAATTCCGATTTACAAAAATAGATGTGGATATTCATCCCTCATCTTAGACTCTAATTCCCATGTGGAGTCAGACACTCCACCTTGCCCCCAGAGAACTCGTACTAACGGAATCTCTTTCCCTCGCAGCTTCTTAATCCTTCTATCCTCTATTCTCACGGGTCCAAGATCAAACGTGAGATTTTCTTTCAGCGGTATCAAATCTTGTTGCAATTGCACAATCGAAGATGGATCTTGGATAAATTTGCGAAGCTGAGAGACATGGAAAACATTGTGCAGGTTGGACAAAAATGGGGGTAGGGCGATCTGATACGCGACAGGGCCTACTCGTTTCAAAATCTGATAAGGGCCGATGAACTTAGGAGATAGCTTCCTTGGCTTCATTACCCTTCCAATTCCAGTCGTTGGCACAACCCGCAGGAATACATGATCTCCTTCTTGAAATTCGAGCTTGGATCTTCGTTGGTCGGCATAGCTCTTCTGGCGACTTTGAGCGATCTTCATCTTCTCTTGGATAGTCCTTACCTTTTCAGTCGTTTCTTGAACTAATTCAGGTCCGATGAGAGCCTTCTCCCCCACTTGGAACCAACATAGCGGGGTTCTACACTTCCTTCCATAGAGGGCTTCGTACGGGGCCATACCGATGCTTGCGTGATAACTATTATTGTAGGTGAATTTCCACAAGCGGCAATAACCGATCCCACCCTTCTTGATATTCCAGAACACACGCTCGAAGCAGGTCTTCCAAGGATTGAATCGTCCTTTCCGATTGACCATCGGTTTGAGGGTGATAGGCGGAACTCATCCTCAACTGCGTTCCCAATACCTGATGTAAACTTTGCCAGAACCGGGACACGAAACGGGGATCACGATCCGATACAATACTCGAGGGAATTCCGTGCAATCTAACAATCTCCTTAATGTACAATCTTGCAAGCTTCTCCAACGGATACTGCATGTTGATGGGAATGAAATGTGCAGACTTCGTTAAGCGATCAACCACAACCCAAATTGCATCAAAGCTTTCTCTTGTTCTTGGAAAACCACTTACGAAATCCATAGCTATTCCATCCCACTTCCATTCTGGTATGCTTAAAGGTTGTAGTTCTCCTCCAGGCTTCTTATGCTCGATCTTCGCCTTTTGGCAGACAAGGCAAGACGCTACGTAAGACGCAACATCCCTCTTTAGTCCGGACCACCAAAACATCCTCTTCAGGTCTTGATACATCTTCGTTGATCCAGGATGCATACTTAGCTTGCTCTTGTGGGCTTCCTCTAATACAGCTCTCCTTAATTCTTGATTTGCCGGGATGCAGATCCGATCCCGGAATCTCAAAATACCATCAGATCCTAATTGGAATTCCGGTTCTACTCCTTCCATTCCTAATCTTTTCTTCTCTAGAAGCTCCTCGTCCGCTTGTTGAAGGTTTCGAACTTGACCCTCAAACTCATTTGTGATTTGCAACATTCCTAACTTGACGCAGCTCGGCTTGAACTGAATTGCCAAATTCAAGTTGCGGAATTCTTCAATTAGCTGAGCTTCCTTTATCATCATCGTACTCATGTGCAACATCTTCCTACTGAGAGCGTCGGCTACAACATTAGCTTTGCCGGGGTGGTAATGCAATTCGAAGTCATAATCCTTCAGGAATTCCATCCACCTACGTTGCCTCATATTTAGTTCCTTTTGGTCGAAGAGATACTTCAAACTTTTATGGTCGCTGAATACTTGGAACGTATTACCATACAGGTAATGTCTCCAAATCTTCAAAGCAAAGACAATGGCAGCCAATTCCAAGTCGTGAGTAGGATAGTTCCCTTCATGCACCTTCAGCTGACGAGATGCATAAGCAACAACTTTCCCTTCTTGCATCAAGACACAACCCAAACCTTGTCGAGATGCATCACAATAAACATCGAAGCTTTTCCTAGGATCGGGCAAAGTTAACACTGGAGATGATGTTAACTTGTCCTTCAACGTCTGGAAGCTAACTTCACACTTCTCATCCCAGACAAAAGGTTGCTCTTTCCGGGTCAAACGAGTCAACGGAAGAGCCAACTTGGAAAAACCTTCGATAAACTTCCGATAATATCCAGCTAACCCCAGAAAACTTCTTATTTCAGTAACCGTCTTTGGTCTTTCCCATTGCAAAACTGCTTCTACTTTGACTGGGTCCACAGCCACACCATCCTTTGAAATTATATGACCCAAGAAATTGACTTTTTCAAGCCAAAATTCACACTTGGCCAACTTAGCATATAATTTCTTTTCCTTCAAGGTCTCCAAAATAATCTTCAAATGATTAGCGTGCTCTTTCGGATTCTTCGAATAGATGAGAATATCATCGATAAACACCACGACGAAGGAATCCAGGTAGGGTCGGAACACTCTATTCATGTAATCCATGAATATTGCTGGAGCGTTGGTCAACCCAAATGGCATCACTACATACTCGTAGTGTCCATATCGTGACCGAAAAGCAGTCTTCGGTATATCTTCCTCCTTAACTCTGATCTGATGATATCCTGACCTCAGATCAATCTTTGAAAATACCGATGCTCCACTCACTTGATCTATCAAATCGTCGATTCTTGGCAACGGATACTTGTTCTTGATGGTAACCTTGTTGAGTTGCCTATAATCAATGCACATCCTCATTGATCCATCCTTCTTCTTCACGAATAAAACCGGCGCTCCCCAAGGCGACACACTTGGTCTGATGAACTGCTTTTCTAACAAGTCCTCCACTTGCTTCTTTAATTCAGCTAATTCTGCTGGAGCCATACGATAAGGGGCGATAGAGATAGGGCCAGTACCGGGGACTAGGTCAATACTGAATTCTATCTCTCGATGCGGCGGCAAACCGGGCACTTCATCGGGAAACACTTCGGGAAACTCTCGAATAACATGAATATCTTCGATCTTTGCTTCCTCTTTCTTTTCTTCAGCGATGGTTGAAAATAGGCACACATAACCTCCAGGTTGCTTGGCCGGCGACTTCTCACCAGGAAAGATGATCGTTCGAACCTTGCAGTCGATTACTACATGGTTGGATGCCATCCAATCCATGCCCAAAATGACATCGATATTGGACAACGGCAAACAAATCAGATTTATTCGAGAAATCTGATCTCTTATGCTAACCACACAACCGACACATGCTCTTGATGCAACAACATGAGCATTCGTGGGGGTAGACACACTCAGTTTAAACGGGGTCTCCGAGACAGACAAATATAAACGCTTGACACATTCCTCCGAGATGAAGGAATGCGTTGCTCCGGAATCAAATAAAAAGCGACAAGGCATGCCATTGAGGAAATGGTTACCTTGCACAAGGTTGTCGGCCTGCTTTGCTTCCTCTCCAAACATCGTGAACACCTTTCCATTGACCCAAGGTTTGCTTCCTTGTCCTTGGTTGCTTTGACGCGGGGGTTGGCGGCACGCACGGGCGATGTGTACGGTCCCTCCACAATTGAAACAGACTGGTGGCTTGTCCCTCCAGCATTCTTGACTAGGATGAGAGCGTCGGCACTTGCTACAAATCTCTGCCGGAGTCGGAAGACTAACTGCTCCAGAAGGTTGTGCTCTTCCCTTTCCTTTGTGCCAATATGGGCCTCCACGATTTCCACGGTTATTCTTATGCTGATTGCGGTGGGGTCCATGGCTTCCTTGACTGACTTCCTTCTTGAAGTTGTTCTTCTCGAAAATGCGACATGCACTAATCAGGATTGGATAGTGACGAATCCTTTGCACGCTTACAGCTAGTTTGATATCTGACCTTAGCCCATTTTCAAACCGGGTGCACTTCGAGTATTCGTCAGGATGATATTGGAAGTAGGGGAGTACTTCATCAGCTCCTCAAACTTTTCAGCATACTGGTCGGCAGTCATGCTGCCTTGCTTCAAGTCTAAGAATTCCATCTCCTTTTGGATCCGAACATCATCCGGGAAATACCTCTCCAAGAATTTTTCCGTGAAGACTTCCCAAGAGAGCTCGCGATGATCATACTCCAAGAACTGGCGGGTCTGCTCCCACCAAGTTGCAGCTTCCCCATTCAGCATGTAGGCCGCGAACGTGACCTTCTGAACTTCCGTGAGAGTCAATGTTCGGAAAATCTTATTCATCTCAGCTAACCAAAACTGGGCTTGCTCAGGGCAACGACCACCCGAGAAGCCAGGGGGTTTACATCTACGGAAAGAATCTAGTCCTTGAAATTCAACAGGGGTTACATTGCTGGGAGGACGGGTTTGCTGCAAGTTTTCCAGGACCGCAGCCATACGGGTCAGAGCCTCAGCAATGTTAGCGTTATTACGTCCAGCCATCTATCTTACAGAATCCAAAAGGGAAAACTTAATTAGATTCTGCTATTCTATATCTCAAAATGCAAACATGATTCTAGAGTATGCAATGGTTAGTGTGTAAGGCCACACTCCAAGGCCGAGAGTTGAACCATTGCTCTGATACCACTAAATGTGACGACCCAACTTTTATTCCAAAACTTAATATTCATTCTTAAAAAATTCGACCATTTTTTTTTTTGAAACTAAAAGTCAGTCATCATCCATTATCGAGTCTTTGCGGAAATTATAATTATCATGAAAGAAACTATTCATATTATATTTCGTAAAAAGGAAAGTACATTTCCATTACATTAAAACTATCACCACTAGGTTTAACTTAAGTACTCTAGGTTATTACATTATATTACATATCTTACAACAAAATTTATAATAACCTTGAGCAACTGGTTCGGAACTCAAAATATCAAATAGATAAGAGAAACCTGATGAGTAGCACTATCCACACTCCAACATCCCAACTCAACTCAATCATCAGTTCCCCACTGACTACCGGTTGAGTTGTCCATGAAATCATCATCAGCCACCGGGTCAGCATCCTCCACCGGATCCTCATCCTCTATCGGATCCTCCTCCTCCTCCTCCTCTTCATGTGCCGGTTCAGATGGCACATATACCGGAGTCCGAGATCGGGCTCTAGTGGAAGGACGAGAGGGAGCAGGAACCTCCAAAATAATTCTTTCTTCAGAGGGTGATGGACTTGGTGGGAGGGTGCGTCTCGGAAAACGTCTTGGCGGTGGTGGTGGTGTTCCATGCCGAAACACAAAATTGGGCGGAATGTGCATAATGTACATCATTGGGATTCTCGTCCTACGCGGACGCATTCGGGACCATGGGTTCGGGTGACGGAAAATAACTTCCACGTCTCCCTCATAGATGGCCCGAAGATCCTCGAAGTTCCACTCCCCATTAGGGAGCGGCCTCATCTCCACGCAAAACATATTCCTGGCCATGACCTACAACAAGGGATTAGGAGTGAGTCATAGCTAAACACAATAACAAATGAGCATAACAGAGGCTAGAAATAACAAGCACAAGTTTCCAGATAGCAATAATAAATGCATATGTATATGCTCAAACTGTCTTTTATAATATTTCATTTAGTTTCGTGATGCATGCCTACTCTCCATTCATGCTACGCGGTTCGGCATCCGAGTATCTCAGGCTCGGGATATTCATAATCCTATGGTTCATCAAACCGGAGCGTATTCACAACCCAGGCGTCACGATTTGATTGGGAATTTGGCCATCATAACATTTTCATGTTACGGAATCCAAATCATCACAGCATCTTCGTGCTATGGCATCACAGCTATCTCAGGGCTGCGGAATACTTCTACCTATACCAGATTCCACAATCAAAATCGGAGCATCTCCATGCATGTCAATGTCACATAATTGTTCATTGTCGTTTTCTCTTTTAATTCATATCTTTGAATATCATGCCTCCAATATAGAGACCCAAAATTCATAATCCTTCTTGCTTATAACCATCTTTTCATTTTTGCATTAACTGGTGCTTGTGCTTTCCAAAAATTCCATCAGCGGCCCAGCCACTTTGTGATGGTTTTATACAATAGGAATTTAATTACGTTGTCATTAATTTGTGCAACGACCCCATCTAGGACTCCCAAAATATCAACCAAGTGGGTAAAAACTTCCACTGGGACGTGGGAATAAAATCAACCAAATGGGTGTACGCACCTCCATTGGGACATCCTGTCCGAATATGTCAACCACTGAATAAAATTCCAGTAGGACTCATCCAGGATAAAATCAACCAATGGGATTAAGTCTATAGATATTAAGAGCAGAAATTAAAATTTAAGCATATAGGAGTTTAGACGAGTTAATCTTTAATTACTTCATAAAGAAGTAAAGATTTTCTGAAAATTATTTTAAATTACTCGAGTAGTTCTTCACATACTCGAGTGTTCATGTAAAATTACTCGAGTCCTTCAAGACATACTCGAGTGTTCTTCCCATTTTCCAGAATACTCGAGTCTTTCTTCAATTACTCGAGTGTTTTAGCAGCAGCAGCACCAGTTTCTGCACTTTATAATGCCAATTCGAGTTCAGAGCCTTTCCTTTCCACTTTTATGCAAAACAGTAACTTAGATACATAAAATAAACATGTTAGAACATGTAATCAATATTGAAACAACATCAAATGCAATAAATCACAAAATCAACATAAACTTAGCAAATAACCATTTCACATATGATTTTCATTTCCTTTTGTTTTTAACTTCGAAAATTGATCCAGTGAGCATCATTAGGTCCATTTAGACATGTTTGGTTTATAAAAACTTGGGTTTATGACCTCTATGTCATATTCCCAATTCAAACTTCACCCCTTGATGTCCATATGAGGTTCCTACATTTCCAGCTTGAAATAACTCATTCTAGTATTTAGATAACTCCTCCCTTACCTTAGAGAAGCTAATCAACAAGTAAAACAACAGAGAAATCGGTTGGATCAAAAATCCAAATTCTGGACTTGGTGAAAAAGAGTTGAACAGGCTGACTTTGGCCACAGATTTCACCACGGATTTGGCATGAAAAGAATGAAACAAGTTAGTTTCAGAAACTAGGATATACTAACTTTAATCAGAAACAAGTTTGACACGAAAAGAATCCATGAATTTACCAAACGATTTCAATGAAGATGAATACTTGAGACTGAATGTTACTCTGTTTTTCTCAGTTTTGAACCTCCAACTTTGTAGGCCTAGAACCTGATCTTCAGAAGGCTATTTGAAGTGATTTCGAGTTCTAATTCAAGAATGGAATCAGAACTTCAGTTTGTGTTTAGGTTTCAAGGAAAATGAGTGAGGATTGAGAGAGAACAAAGGGATCAAAGTGAACTCTGTAAAACAGGGAAATTTCTGGTCAAATTCGGGTTTTGGAACTTCAGAGGTGTTGATGCTTCACCCAAGCATCAATTTATAGTCTAAGAGTACTTCAACTCGAAGTAAGGTTCAGCTCTATGCTTGTCACGTCAAGAAACCGCGTTTTGGTGCGAAATTAATTATAAAACCAACTTATACATTTAGCCAGACTGCTCGATTTACTAGAGTCTTTTTCTTTCTACTCGAGTATATTTCAAAAACTCAAGAACACTCGAGTCTTTTCTGACATACTCGAGTCTTTTGACTCAAAATTCAAATTTTCAAACAGATAGTGATTATACTCGAGTACCCTCTACAATACTCGAGTAAAATATCTTAATTTCAGAAAAATCATTATTTTATTCAACACATTTATTTATTTTGTTTATAAAAATACAGGACCTTACATACATGAATGAACCGACGCACCGGAATGAGAGGGTAATCCTGAGACTGTGTAGGTATGGGACTACATGGTACAGGAAGGCTTAAATGAATTGATTGGTACTACCCATATCAACAAGATGCATCTTCTTTTCGGTAGCCCATCACATAAGAACTCCATGGTTAAGCGTGCTTGAGTTGGGGTAATTCTGGGATGGGTGACCTCCTGGGAAGTTTTCCCGGGAAGTGTGCGAGTGAGGACAAAGCACGCTGAAAAGACTCGTGTTGGTATGTGGGGGCAGTCGCAATCCATTTGCCTGCCAGGGATGTTACAAGATTCAAAATGGAAACTTCTGAAAATTCTGTGTTACTGAAACTATAAGATTTAATGTAGCATTAAAAGAAAAGAAGAATTTTAGTCTTTTGCCTTGTGTTATTGTTTGGTCGTGATATATATATGGGGTAGTAGTTGTTATTATTATATGTGACTTATTGGATGATTATTTGATCCCTGATGTTGTAATAGTGAAATGAAATTAGTTTTATGAAAACAAATGAAATTTTGGATTTTATGGTGTTAACAGTGAAGTATAATTGATTTTTGATTAAAAGTTACACATAGTTTATATTATTTGGTTGGTAAATTTAGGAGTAAGTAAGTAATTTTTATCTTGTGATTGTGTAATTGTCTGACTATGTGGTTAGCAAGAATTGTAAACTGGTTACTGTACAAAAGTAATTTTTCTTAAAAAGTGATTATCTTTGTGTCAAATTGATTATTGTGAGTATATGAAATTATGTGACTAAAGTATATATGTGTGTTTGAAAATTTAAAAAGTACTCTTTTATGTATATAATGTTGGCCGAATTTATTGAAGAGAAAAACAAAAATATTTGATTATTTTTAATTGATTTTTTTGATATGAATAAATGGTTATCAGTGTGTATTATGTATTCTGATAAAAATATTTTTAGATCTGGAAATTTTCTTAAGGCTAAAAAGTATTATTCTCATAAGGTATAAGGCTCCAAATAATAATTTTTATAGATATATATTATGCTTAACTGTTTATATGTAATTACAGTAATTACAGTTCTTATAAAAAAAAATATGTAATTACAGTATGTATAGGAATGTTAGAGTCTGTTAGTTTAAATTTTTGAAGTGATGCAACTGGACTTAAGGTGTCTGTACAGCAAACTAATATGCTTTATTTTAATCATGTTTAATCATTTTATTATAGTAGGATTGTAAAAAAATTTTAGGAAAAAGTGGCATGTGTTTTCGATAAACTGTTTAGGAGAAAATTGATTGTTGAGAAATAGTGTATGTGTTGCCCAAGATTGTAAAATAGTTGCATCAAGGATGAAAATTATTTTGAAATAATTGGTAATGTGTGCTTTATGATAAAATCTTTATTATAAGTATTTAAAAATAAAAGGAAGTATAAAAGTCATTTTGTGAATGTACTGATGCTTGAAAGTGAATTTTCTGTAAATTGTTTGAAGTCTGTAATTTAATCTAATTAATGATAGAAAAAGTATTTTGAACTTTGAATGCTTGAGTTTATTTTCTAATTTAGTTATATGTGCTTATAACATGATTTTGCAAAATTTGTTTACTGCTTAGTCTGAGTAAAAATTTGCATCAAAAGAAAAATACTTAAAATTCATGCTGTATGAATAGCCTGTAAATGGTAGTTGTTATAAGGTACTTAAGAATGAGATATGTAGTAAAGAAAAAAATTGAGGTTTATTTTTAAGATGTTATGATTGTGTTTTAAAGGTTATATTATGATTGGAGATGATTTTCATAATTTAAAAGCTAAAAAGAAAAAGTGACTTTGCAAGACATGTAGGGTATGCTGTCTGAAATTCTAGATTGGTTGCATCAACTATAAAAATTGTTTTGGAATGAATTAGTATGAGGATTTTTATGATAGGACCTTTAATATAAGTGTATAGAGTAAAAAGAAATTATAAAAGTGAATTTGTGAAAGTATGATTGGATGTTATTTGTTAAAATAAATTGTTGTTTTTACTGGTATAAGTGTGTGCATGTGGTAGTTGTTATATAAGTAATATAGTATGGTATTATAGAAATAAAAATGTATTCTAAATAGTTTTCAAAGTATTAGATGAGTTTTAAATTATGTTTTGCAAAAAGGATTTCTTGAATTTTAAAAGGGATTATTTTAAGTTATTTGACGCCTTAAAAAGGACATTCTGTTTTAAAAGGATTTTTGTTTTAAGGTACTTTGGTACTTTGGGTTTAGCCTTTACTTAAGTAGTATAAGGTACTTGCTAGATATTGATTTGTATGTCGTTCGTCGTTTAAGAATAAAAGGAATCAAAGGTGAACGAGCTGCTGGAGCTGTAGACACAAAGGCTGGAAACAGAGTAAGCATGGATCTCAGGTGAGAGAGAAGCCTTCTTAAGACATAGTGGCATGTAGGGTAATATTAGGACGTTCCGTATCATCTCAAAGGTCGGAACTAGGAATCTATCGGTCGAGTAGTAAAACGGCAATTGAGTGTGTGTTCTGCCATTTATAAGAAAAACACGATTCCTCGATATTAATTGTATGTCGGTTGATAATTGATTATACCATGTTATATATCTTTATTGTATATTATATGGAAATGAGTTATATGATGAGATAACAAGAAGATTGGGAATATATTTTGGAAATTATGGTTTATTCTATAGTAAGATAATTAATGTTTTTGAACGGTTGTTCCTATGAAAAGATTTCTTAGTATTTTTCGAACGGTCGTTCCATGAAAAGGATTTGGCATATTTTTGAATTTATGAGAATGATCAATGAACCTGGTGGAAATTCGAAAACGATACTAGTGTACAGTGATAGTGCAAACGACACGATAACTTTGTAAATATCCCCTTTAAGTGACTGGCCACGTGGATGATTGTGCCGTGGTCTAAGTCTTGTGGAATCCACTGTACTGTAAAAAGGTGTTTGATGTTTCCCTTAGAGGTCGAGACCCGTTAGAAGCGAGGCTTAGAATGGGTCGACCAAAACTAGGATTAATGACAGACTTAAAAGACTTAGGAACCCCTTTTCTAAACCTTGCGTTGAGAGTGAAGTAGTGGAGAGGAAAGATACCGCATGCTTGGAGGTTGGTGTCTCTTCAAGTGGTGATTGTGATAGGGGAGGGCAAGGACGGTGAACGTCAAGAAGCCTCGAGTGCTTCTCTAGGCGGGACAAGAATACAAGGACTTGTCTTTCGGTTGTAGGCAATGTCATAGCGAGGAACTGCACGATCTGTAACACCCTAATAATTACTACCCTTGATTCCCAAGTATTAAAATTGTGCACTTAAAAATTCCTTTTTAATATAATAAAATCACCCGTCAAACGGACGGAGTTTTGCTTGTTTTTCGAACTAATCCAAAATTCAACCTGTGATGAACAACATCAAATAAACAACCAATAGCCAGCAAGGTTTCAGATTATATTTCTAAAACTTATCAAGGCCCCAAGGGCTCCAAATACATGAGAGTGCATTAATTAATCAGAGTAATAGCGGAAAATACTAAGTTTGAGTGTCGTAATCAAAACATATAACTTTGTCAAAACAAAATATACTAAGTCTCAATCAAAATATACATATTGAATTTACATCCCAATATTATAATAGACTTAGGTCCATATTATATTTTAAACCCAAAACACCCTACTCTCCCTGTAAGGGAAAGTACTCCTGCTCGGCCGGGGGCTGTGCCTGCTCAATCTCAGCACTTGTAAATGTAAGGGAGTGAGCATTGCACATGAATAGAAAAGCAGTTTCTAAATAGACATAACCACTAACCAGGCCAAACACAATTAGCAATTTATTCACATAAATACAAATTCATCGCAAGCATACCATATTTTCCAATTCCATTATTTTATAAATGCCAACTCCCTTTTTAGTTAGTTCATTTCCATCATTTGATTCCCTTTTATTCATTTTCTCCGTTCCCAAAGAAATCCCTTTTTACTCCCTTACCTTTTTCTTATTTTTACGGTGTATGTATGTCTCCACCAAATCGAAGGCCTACATACATCGCGTTTCCATTACCGTTACCTTGTTCAATTTTATCCCCTTACCTTTTTCCTAGATTTTACGGTGTATGTATGTCTCCACCAAATCGAAGGCCTACATACATACACCAATCACGATGTATGTCTCCACCAAATCGAAGGCCTACATACATCGCGTTTCCATTACTAATACCTTGTTCAATTTTATTCCCTGTTTCCTTTATTCATTTCCTTTTATTTACGGTGCATGTATGTCTCCACCAAATCGAAGGCCTACATACATACACCAATCACGATGTATGTCTCCACCAAATCGAAGGCCTACATACATCGCTTTTCCTTGACCGTTTACCTTATCTTATCCATTGTCCTTTCCTTTTTCCTTTTTATTTAGAGTGTATGTATGTCTCCACCAAATCGAAGGCCTACATACATACACCAATCACGATGTATGTCTCCACCAAATCGAAGGCCTACATACATCGCGTTTCCTTTACCGTTTACCTTATTTTTATCCATTGTCCTTTTCCTTTTCCTTTTCATTTAGGGTGTATGTATGTCTCCACCAAATCGAAGGCCTACATACATACACCATCGACGATGTATGTCTCCACCAAATCGAAGGCCTACATACATCGCCTCATTTACGTTGTATTGTCTCCCCCAAATCGAAGGCCTACAATACAACCCAAATCTTTTACGATGTATCGTCTCCCCCAAATCGAAGGCCTACGATACATCACCATATTTTTCCAATATTAGTTGTCATTATTTTGTCCACCAATTCAGTTTAATATTTACCAAACCATTCCAAGCACAAGCATCATCACAATTATCACCAAATAGCCACAATTCACTTTTCTAATTAACACCATTCCAATATTTAAGAAATATCAAATAGAGCACATAATCAAATCCACCACTATTCATGCACATCACTTTTCACAAAGACAATTAGAGTACCAATAATAACCAACTTCACCTTTGCATATAATCATGCAACAACCACATTTATTATTTTTCACTTGTCCAAATTATTGATTTAAAATCCTAAATTAGGGGTTCATACCATTTATTTTCCTCAATTAAAAACCCAACCTCATTCTCTACTTTTTAGAATTCCATAATTAATAATTAAGCCTATTTTCAACATTTACCTTAGATCCTAAATTGGGGTTTCTAATTCCCTACCTTAACACATAAACTCCTAGCCAACCATTATATCTAAATACAAACCCTCTCCTAGAACAAGCCAATGCTCACTATATCCACCCCTTACCTTTTCCAAAGAGAGAGAAAGTGGAAGAACCCAAGCCGTAGCTCCAAGCGCTCCCAAAACCAAGGGCTCCGCACGCAGAAGATGGAGATAGTGATAATAATCTTCCCTAAGCCAAATGAATGGGATGATAAAGAGATTATTGCCCCTTTTCCATAGAGAATTCGGATTTCCCAAAGAGGGGAAAGAGAGAGAGAGAGAGAGAGAAAATCCACATTAGAGAGAGAGAGGAACTTCAATAATCATGGATACTTACTTGGAGAGACCAAGGGAGACTTGATGGGGGACCTTGGAGTGATTCCCTTGAAGCTTGATGGATTTGGGATGAGAGATTGTGTGCCCTAGAGAGAGAAATTTCGTGCATTATGGCCAAAGGCACGCGTGAAACGCTTTTATTTTTTTTCAGTTTTAGCAGCCCTTAATCGAGTATTAATCGATTAAAACCTCCCCCCCTTCAGGCTTAATCGATTAAGCTGTAACTTAATCGATTAAGTTGCAGGGTTTTCAGCACCCCGACTTTGAACGGCCGTAACTTCTTCGTTAACCGTTGGATCTTCCTCAAATTTTGACACAAGCTTCCTCACATATCCTACTTCACATCTAACGGTGGAATTTGTGTTTAGAGTTGTAGATCTTTTATTTTGAATTTCCTAATATAGGGTGTTTATAACACCAAAAACATCGCTTCTAACGCTCTTTTGTTCATCTTTCAACCTCCTTTTTAATGCCAATGCTTCTTGATTCCTTTATGGCATTCCAAGAACTCCTAACCCATCATTTTAAATCAGTTTTAGAATATCCTTCGCTTCCAGATCTTATAATTGTTCTAATTACTCGTAGAATTAAAATTCGGGATGTTACAAATCCAAACAAAAAGAACTAAAATACTTCAAACAGATACAAAATTTCTATAAAATATAAATGTCTGTATTGTAAGAACACAAAAATTTCAGAATATAATTTTTCCTTTTGTGCTACAAAATTCGGTCATCTCAAGGCCAAAGAAAAGGAGAGATTATTCTCTTTAAACAATTCATTTTGTCCCTTTCCTTTAAACCTTTATTCATTTGACCACAAATCAAAATATTACCAACAAAAACATAGTTCATAAAAATAAGAATTAGAAACTTTTAGTTCTTAATATCATAAAAAAAATTAGAGATTCTAATAACAGTAGAAGAAGAGATGAAATAAATTAAAATATAGACTTAGAGTTACCTCTCCTCCTAAAGCTATAAGACTTCCCCAAGGTGAGAAAATTTTCCTCCTCTTCCTACCTTCAACTCGTCACCTTCCTCTCTCTTTTCTCTTGGAATAATTTTTTTTCTCAAAGTAACAACAAGTAGTATGTGTGAAATGGTGAGAGGTGTGATAGCCTATTTATAGGTGAAGAGAAGGCAAATATTCCCCAAAAATCTGATCAGAAATTCATCCCCCCTCCTAGTCCATGGTGAGTCATCAACTTTACTTCTTCACTTGGAACTTCACAAGCATTAAATGAGACTTTTCTAAAAACTATAGCTTCTTAACTCAAGGTTTATTCCTCACAATTTTCAGAAATTATTCTCTTCTCTCCCTCCTAATATTTGGACGGTGCACACATATAAAAATAAGGAGAAAAATTTCCATTGGCCTATTTTGAATTCACCACATAATTGACCAATCACATCAAAGTTTTCATTTGTAATAATTCAGAAATAATTAGAAAAATACTAATATTTGGACTGTGCAACCAGTAGGCATTTAAATAAATATCTCAATATATAAATAAAATTATTTTATAGCCCAATAGTTTATTTCATGCTCCAAAATAATTTTTCTAAGTTAAAAATACCAAAATTCGTTTTTCCCTACTGTACAGTACTTTTTCGTAGATTTCAAAATAAAAATCCTCTTTTCACATATTCAGATACTAAATTTCAATACGATCGTTTTCATATAAAGTTTATAATTTTTGGACTTACGGTTTGAAAGTTATGAATTTTTGAAACTCTAAGATCATTTCCTTCAAAAATGCACTTCATAAGCTTTCAAAAAATTTTATAATAATAAAAAATACGAAAATATATTTTATTTGGATGGTAGTCCAATAAAAACCTCAGAAATGTATTTTTGTTTTCAAAATAAAATACACTTGAGTCAAAAGGTCATTAAATGCATTAAAATCATACCTTTACACTTAAAACTCAAAAATTTGTTCAGTATTGTAGCAGTGATAAAATCAAGAATAAAGATCAAAGCTTTACATTTTCATAATCTACGTTTCGATACGATCGATTTGACATATCATTTGTAATTTTTCGACGTACGGTTTAAAAGATATGAATTTCTGAAGATAGAACACCTTTTTTTTTTGGTAAAATAAAATAATTTATTAGACCACAAGCAAAAAATGAATCATACAAACTCACCTTGGTCCAAGTGCCACCTTCTAGGAAGGGTTCACCAGACCAAGGTGAGAAAACCGAACTAACCTACTAATAAAACTCAGCCCAACACAGGTTCAACCAGTACACAAAAAGACCAAAAACCAGAAAGGAAACTACAGTTCAGACATAACTCTATCCACAAGAGCTCTGTCCTTCCACGAACGAAAATTGGGAAAACAAAACGCCAATCTTGAAGCTACCTCCTTCCTCAATGCATGCATAACCGTGGAGATCGATTTGCTCCTGCCAGTGAAGATTCGCTTATTTCTCTCAGTCCAGATTGCATAGATCACAGCAGAGAACACGGTAAACATACTCTTCTTCCTTGATTTCTCTTTAAACGCATGAGATATCCATCTGCTCCAATTAACGAATTTGTATGGCCAATTGTTAACTCCTATCCACAGGCAAACTAGATCCAGCAGCTCTCTAGACCAGCAACAATCGAAGAAGAGATGATTGCGAGATTCGTCACCTCCATTACAAAGCACACAGGTACGATCTTGATTAAATAATCTGTCCCTTGTCTTTAATTTGTTCTGCACTGCCAACCACGTAATGAACATGTGTTTAGGAATAGAGGAGGAATTCCAAACAAACCGATGTAAGTGAAATGAGGGCAAGTTCCCCAATAAGAATAAATAGCCACTTTTAATTGTGTAAACCCCATTAGATGTGGAAGTCCACCAATCACCTGTAAACCCATTAGCTAACTTATTCTTTGCCATCACAATTTGTTTCCAGTGCCAACTATCCCCTTGCCTTGATTCCAGCTGCCAAAAATTCCTATCTTTTAAGTAAATGGAACTTATCCATTTGACCCAAAGATAGTCTTTTTTCGCACCAATATGCCAAGCCTGTTTCCCTATAGCAGCCAAATTCCATAAGCTAGAATTTTTAAACCCCAAACCACCATACTTCTTAGGTCTGCACACTGATTCCCAAGCCACAGAGGCATGATAATGTCCATCTGAATCAGCACCCCAAAGGAATTCTCTACATTTCCTTTCCACTCCTTTAAGGACAGCTTTAGGAATTATAAAAATTGAAGCCCAATACACATGAATAGACATAAGCACAGAATTAATAAGAATGCATCTTGCTTGGTAGGATAGATTTCTGGTCCTCCATGTGTTAATCCTGCTGCTAATTTTATCAATTAGAATAGAGCAAGTAGCATTAGACCATTTCTTGGCTGAAATGGGAATCCCAAGATATCTGAAGGGAAAAACCCCTTTTTGGAAACCTGTGATGTTTAGAATCTCCATCTCTCTTTCTTGATTAATCCCAGCCATGAAAACCTGGGATTTATCCATGCTTGGCTGTAACCCAGAACTGTTAGCAAAGTCCTGAAGAGCAGAATACAAAATGCTCACACTGGCTGGGTGACCCTTGCAAAAAACCATTAGATCATCAGCAAAAGCAAGGCTGATTAATCTATGGCTTTTGCACAAGGGATGGAATCTGAAATTCCTCTGCATAGCTGCTTTCTGAAAACCCCTTGTCAGCACCTCCATAGCTAAAACAAATATCAGGGGAGACAGAGGGTCACCTTGTCTTATCCCTCTTGAACCCTTGAAGTACTCTGAATTCTGACCATTAATACATATAGAGTAGGAAGCAGTAGTAATACAAGTCATAACCCATCTCCTGAATTGCAAAGGGAACTTAAAAGCTATTAGCATATCTTCAATGAAATTCCAATCTAGGGTGTCATAAGCTTTCCTGATGTCTATTTTCATTAGACATCTAGGAGAGCTATTTTTCCTACCATAAAGCCTTAGGAGTTCTTGAGTAATCAAAATGTTGTGAACTATGCTTCTCTCTTTGATGAAAGCTGTCTGATTCTCCTGAACAATAAATGGTAATACCATACTCAGCCTAGCACATAGGAGCTTAGAAATACATTTATAGATGAAGTTACAGCAGGCAATAGGTCTGTAATCCTTAACCTGAGCAGGGTTGTCCACCTTAGGAACCATCACTAGATTAGTAGCATTTAGTGTAATAGGCATAATAGAGTTAGAAAAAAACTCCCTTATGGCCTTTGTGCAATCCTGTCCCACAATACTCCATGCAGCCTTAAAAAATCCAGCTCCATATCCATCAGGACCTGGAGCCTTGTCCTTATGGATAGAAAACACCACCTCCTTAATTTCCTGGTCAGAAAAAGGTCTCAAGAGAGACAACTGTTGTTCAGGTGTTAAAACAGACCCACACTCAACAATCCCCTCATTCCAATGATAAAACTGCTTCCTAGTGAATAAGCTGATGTAGTAATCAGTGAACTGCTCAGATATTCGTTTTTGGCCAGAGACATAAGTTCCATTCTCATCAGACACAGAAATGATACGATTCCTGTAAGCCCTCTGCCTAATAGCTTGATGGAAAAAAGTAGTATTCTGATCACCTTCTTGGATCCAGTTAATTTTTGCTTTCTGCCTGAGGAAGGAGAAAGCTGCCAAATTTGCTTTCCTGTGCAAGGCAAGAGTTTCCCTTTCTTCCTGCTGAAGCCTCCTATTAGTAGGATCTGTGCTCAGAACAGTTTGAACAGCCTCTAATTTCATTCTGAGCTCCTTCTCTTTATTCACAATATCAGCATAATTAGTTTTATTGAGAGTAAGAAAGTCCTTCCTTAAATAATAGAGCTTCTTAATGATTTGCACCATTTGATGCCCTGCCACTTGCTTCCTCCAAACATTCTGAACAATAGTTAGGAATCTATCATCATCTGCCTACATATTGAAGAATTTGAAATTAGTCCTGTTGATCTCAACATTCTGATTCCAATCAAGTACCATTGGACAATGATCTGACAACCCAGGATTTAGAAAGTTCGCTTCAGAGTTTGGCCAAGCTTCAATCCATCTCTGATTAACCACAATCCTATCAAGTTTGCAATAGATCCTATTAGCACCATCTTGTTTATTACACCAAGTAAAGTAATGACCTTTAGCCTTTAAGTCTACCAAATTACAATCTAGCAAGCAATCCCTTAGGTCTTCATACTGACTCAAATCCAGAGGAATCCCTCCAAGCTTCTCATCAGGCTGAATCATAGTATTAAAGTCACCTAGCAGAATCCAGGGAAGATCAACAAACCTTGCAATCCCTTTTAAAACCTCCCACAGTTCCTTCCTTTCCAAATGCTCATTAGCAGCATAAATGAAAGTTGCATAGAAGGACCCATTGGAAACTTTCTCAGTAACCAAACAGTGAGTATATTGACCAGATCTAGCCATTATCAGCACATGAAACATATCCTTTCTCCATAACACCAGAATTCTTCCAATTGGACAAAAATCAGAATCTGCAAAAAAACCCAAACCTGGCGCTATATTTCCCAACACAGTATCTATAGCATCACTCCTTAATTTATTTTCCAGCACACCTAATAACCCTACCTTATACATCTTATGGAAGTTCCTCACTTCCTTTTGTTTAGAGGGCCCATTAAGCCCTCTAATATTCTAGCAAGCAATTCTATCCATGCTGCTGCAGGTGAGTACCCCCACCCCTCAGCTGAGTCTGGCTTCTAGTTTTTACTGGAGTCCAAGGACCTCCCTGTTCATTCTCATTGACAGCCTTAGGACTACTTCCACCACTTTTCATGCTATTCTTGGAAGACTTTCCTGTAGCAGCCTCATTTTCAACCATAGCTCCTGTTCCATGCTTACCATCAACCAAAGGCCTTTGATCTGATCCTTTGTCTTCACCATTTACACCAGCATTGCTTGAGCTAGGTGTAGACAAATCAACCAGTGCCTCCTCTGACTCTAAAGCCTTCCCATCAGCCATGGAACCTCCCATATTCACCTCTGGGATACTTCCATCATTCTGAGCTTGAAGTTTGAGCCTATCATCCAGATCCTCTATTTCCTCTCTAGAAGGCTTCCTTTTTTCTACCCACTGCTTTTTCATATATTTCCTACACAGCTTACCATCATGGCCATACATTGAACATTTGGAACATAACACAGGTTTCCATTCATATGTTACCCCTTGCGTGATTATATTCCCTTTGTCATCTTCAAAGAAAACTTCTTCAGGCAACACAGCAGGGTCTACCTCCACTAGAACTCTAGCAAAGTTAATTCTATTCCTCTCCTGAGTGACTTTGTCAACCATAATAGGATTACCCACCAAGCTTGCTATCTTACTAAGCGCACCAGCACCCCAGAACCGAGGGCTAAGATTGGGGAATTGGATCCAAATAGGCACACGGTCAATAAAACTCGTAGACATAGTTCTACCAGTCCAAGGGGCAAGAATCATGGGTTTTTTTTATCAAAGTGATAAACCCCTATTTCCAAGACTGTATTCCTTGCCTCTAAAGAATTGAATCTAACAACAATTGTCCCATCACCATTCATAAGAATTTTATCAATACCATACTGGCCCCATGCCTTTTTAATAAAACCACTAATTACAAGATAAGGAGGTCTGGCACCTAACACATAACATGTTAATGCACATTCCCAGTACTTTAATTCATGTTCCACATCAACTGATTCTCTTTTCCCAATGGATACACCTTCCTTTAATTCTGGTTGAATAAAGGATAATTTTTCACCTGCATTACGTAGCTTAGAGATGTCAAAAGAATCCCAGACAGATGCTTTCCTTTCAAAAGTAGGAGTAGGATTTTTACTAGGATTAGAGGCAGCAGACTTTGATGCATCAACTCCATTTTGCTCAATGTTTTTATCAATATTATGCTCCTCCACTATAGTTTTCCCTTTGATTTTTGATCTAATCAAGTCACGACTTTTCAACAGGTCTTCCTATTGCTTGGCACTCAAGTTTTCCAACTTTGCAAGGTCTTCCTCATCTACATTCGAAAAATCCAAGAAGGGGTCAACATCAGGTTTACGATTCCCAGCAGAAGATGGGGAGGCAGGAGGCCTCCCTTTTTTCTTTGCCATTACAGCGCAGGTGGCAGCCTTAGAAGACCACCACGAGAGGAGGAGAGAAAAAGGGGTTGCTCTGCTAGGGTTTTTAAGATAGATAGAACACCTTAATCCTTCAAAAAGCATTTCATTTTCTAAGATCATTTAAATCAAATACTATACCTTAAAATATTTCATCTTAAGAATATAAATTAAATACATTAGAGAAAACATTGGTTTGCATCTACTATATATATACCACGTGTATATATATATAGGTATAATCATACGATTTTAATTAAACCCGGGTATCACAATTTATCAAAAATCAAATATAATATTTTAAATTTAAATATAAATTCCCAAATAAATTGGGTAAAATTGGGGGTTTCACAGGTATAGTCTTCATTGTTGATTCACGTCAACCCCATCAAACTGTGTGTGAACCCCATGAAGAATCGAAGTGTGTGTGAACCCCATGAAGAGAGACTTTGATGGTTAACCTGGTGAACCATATTGAAGCGAAGGAGATAAGTAATCGTTTGTTTTGGGTGAACCCCGTCCATTAGTATGTGAACCCCATTTACAAAGGCATTGTCGGTTCACCTGAAACCCATATATTGGTGTGTGAACCGAGCAAGTTATTGTTGTTTCGGGTGAATCCCAACACTAAGTACGTCCCTTATGGTTCATATGAACCCCATCGATTAACACCTGAACCGCACACTACTACTAAGTTTTTCGCCTAAACCGTATCCATTAAAATGTGAATGACACCACTAACTTCTGAATCGTTCAGGTTAATTTCTTCTTAATTTTATACTCTAAAATTTAAAACTTTTTTTAATAAATACTCGCTCCGATCTCTAATATAAGAAAATTGAGACATACTTTTTCTTGGTCTCTAATATAAGAAAAAGTTAACCAACTTTTTTTTCGAATACAATCATTCCTAAAATGTTTTTAGAAAATAGTGATCTCATTTAATTTTTGTTTCATTTTCAATGCAACTTTCTTAAAGTAGCAATATTTTTTATGATTTCGAGAAAATTAAATACATTCAACTAACTGACTTAATATGTGTGATTTCAGTTATTTTTTCTTATAATAGGGACCGAAGGGTATATATATATATATATATTAATGGATATACATTGACGGTGTAAAATTTTTTACACCATCAACCCATCATCCACCATTCATTTGTATTACTTTAATCTAAGAGTCAACAACCATAAACGGATGAATGGTGGATGATGCATTGATGGTATAAAAAACTTATACACTATCGATATATTCTCCATTTTCTCATATAAAAATTCGTATAACATTTTCTTAATTAAATAATGTATTTACAAATCATCTATGTACATTTAGTGCCTTTGGTACAACACAACGGCTACTATATTCATTCTCTATTCAATGTAGTACTCCCTCCGGTCTTATTTATAAGTCACATTCTAGAAGGATTTTTTGGTCCTATTTTTAAGTCATTTTGTATTTTCTAGGAGACATTTATTGCTATTTTCTCTTATTTGCCCTTTGTCCATTAATGTGAAGTGATATGTAACATCCTAACTTTTATACTTTAAAATACATTGCTTAAATTGGTGATTTAATATTAAAATTCTTGGGGTTTTATAAAATTTTTGACAGAGTTTACTTTAAAGTATGGGCTTTCCCCAAGTTAGGTTTTACCTGTCAGTTCAGAACAGTTTATTTAAACAAAACTATAATTATAATGTAGTGGTTGTGACACTATAGAATTAATTTAGAAGAGGATATTTGTATATCCTTCACAACCACTATTCATTCAATGAAATTAACAATTCTTATTAAGTCCTTTACAATTACAAACAAATGTATTCTTAATTTGTAATAAACAATTCAGACTTAAATACAATTTTAGTTAATGAAAATGTTTTACATTACAGAATCCTAGAATGATTGCAATAATAAAAATGAGACCAAGGAGGTCACAACAATAATATACTCTCTTAAAGTGAGAGTATACCTTCTCGGCGCAGAAGCTATGAACGTCTTTCTCCGATGGTACCTAAAATGGTCAACTTAAGGGGTGAGTAATTTGAATAGTAATTAAGGAAAACACTTAAAATAGCAGTAATAAAGCATAACTAGACATACCCACACACACATACCTATATTCATTTATCCTATTCAAACCCACTGTTTCTATGCCTTCACCTTTTACTATTCCTTTATACTATATACATATATATATATATATATATATATATATACAATTTGGAATACACATCCATCACATAACAATGCTTTTATGCTCAATCATATGAGTATGAATGCACTTTGTACTATTATGGTTTAATTCCTGAATCCAATATACACTTTACCATTTAACTTTAACCACTATAACACTTTAACACTTTTAACACTTTCATTGGATTCAGTGAATTAACCCATTATATATCAATGAATGCACTTCTCCCTTTTTCAACAACAATAACACTTTTCAACCCTCACATACACCCTTCACTCTGGGGAAAAACCGACCAACAGTAAGCATTTCTCAACCAAAGTACCTCACCCCTATAGGGTTCGTCGTACCGCAATTCACCCCTATAGGGTTCGTCATGCTAGCTTGCACAGAGCTTCACCCCTCTAGGGTTCGTCACACAATTTGGATTGATTTGCCCGAATTGGCTTTAGCAGAAATCACTGTCACTGGCCACAAGGAGCCAAAGTAAATGGAATTACTATGGTTTGCGTAGAACCAATCCCCGACACGGGTGGCGAACCCATGTCCTTTGGAAGATCAAAGTCCTCCATAGTAATTCCTAACATTTACTCTTGTCCTCATCAATCGTTAAAACGACGTATGTTTTTCCCCGTACACCTAAGGTCCACCTTACTCCATAATGCACGTGTTTCTAATTCATTTTATGTGGCTTTCATTAATCAAACCTTTAATACTTTATATCCAATTGGTGGGGTTCTCTAACTTAGGGGTTATGGCCATACTTTATATATATATATATACAATAACAATCACACATAACAGCAATAGCAACCATGGCCATATCATTCAGTCTATCAATTAATTCTATAACAATTGTAACAGTCCATCACTAACATAATCCCTAAATTCATCACATATACTTTTATAGTCAATCATAACAGGATCAACATACAAATCAAACATACACATATAAAAATACATCTAATTATGACTCTATTACTATCATTAAATCCTTTCCCATATTAAAACCAAAGTACTCCCCCTTACCTTTAAGAGAGAGAAAGAGAGAGATTGGGGTTTTCTCCAAACCCACTCACCAAGCTCCAATCCTTAGCTCCTAGCCTCCTATTCCATGCTCTTATACCCGATCTATGACTCCTTGAAGGATTGGAAGGCTCTGTCATTAAGATTGGGAAAGTTAGGGTTTGGGTTCCCAATTTGGGGATTTGAGAGAAAGTGATGGAAACATGAGATTTGGGAGGAGAACTACATCAATAAGTGATGAGGAGATGATTTATAGTGTGGATTTGATGTTATTTGGCTTTGATTTGGTGTTATTTTGAGTGATTGAAGCATGAGAGAAAGAGAGAAGAAGAGAGGGCTTCGTAGAGAGAGAAAGAGTCGAGTAGAGGAGAGAGAAACTTATGGAAAAAGTGAAGGAAAAGCGTGTTTTTAATCAGATTTGGCAGGATGTAATCGATTACTTCTTATGAATAATCGATTACTTCTTCAATGCAACAACCTAGTACAAAATCCTGAGACCAAATAATCGATTAAGCCCTTGAAAATAATCGATTATTTCACTGAAATCACAAGGTAATCGATTACTTCACCCAAGTAATCATTTACTTTGCTGCAACACTTTGTGTGATTTCACCTGAGAGCAAGTAATCGATTAAACCCATCAAGGTAATCGATTACTTGATGCAAAATACCATTTTGATGACTTTCTAACCCTATTTCATTCCCTTAGGCTCCTATACTCATCTAGGATTGGATTACCACACAAAACCTTACTCCTATACTATTTAAACTCATTCCAATCTAGTTCTACCTCGTATCGTTTTACTCTTAACTCAAATCTACACTCTAAACACTTAAACACATACTAATTTACGTCTAATCGCTATTCTAAACGGATATCGGAAATTGGGGATGTTACAATACTCCCCCACTTATAGGAATTTCGTCCCCGAAATTCGACCGAGTTCTAAAAAAAATAAAAGAGATTTAGAGCTATATGCTCTAATCACAAAATGAATCCTATCTTAGACAATGGAAAGGGTTATGATTTTTGGGATACACTCCCCCACTTATAACACAACTTAGGTGGGGTTTCACTAACATACTTGCTCTACCACTAATAAGACTACTTCTGACAAGAAGTTCTATGACCTTATGGGGTTCAATCTTAAGAAAACTAATCTATTCCAAATCAGAGAAACAAAAGTTCTAGACTCCCCTATAGCATAACATCATTTAATAAAATAATAAACACCAACATCAAGAAAACATTTTAAACAACAAGCATAAATAACATATTCAAAGAGGAGCAAAACATAAAGCATTTATAACTAAGAAAATTAACACAACAAAACATAATCAGAAACAGAAACAGTATATTCCGAATATAACGAAACATGAGGCATTTAACAATCAGAGAAAATTTAACACGACAAAAGATAATTTAAGCACAATAAAAAAAAATATTAATACACCTCAAAAGCTTCAAATAGTATTGGTTTAAAATTCTGTGTAAGGTTAGACTTAACCCCAAATATAAAGGGTATTATTTTGAAATCTTATCAAAGAGTATACTTCTTACAAGAAAAGTAAAACATCAACTCAACACAAGTTAGTAAAACTGATCAATACATACTAAACTAGTCTTGCATTGAATTGAATTGAGTAAAAGTCTTGAAAAGCTTTTGATATTCATTTGATAAAAAGTTATGCATCTTGAAATTCAAAAGGGTAAACAACATTTACACCTATGGAAAATCACCCAAAATAGAGTTGGTTACTAATGAAGAGAATGGTTTCAAATTCCAACCCAAAGTTATTCAATATAAAAGAAATACGATATGCCCACGCTGGGTGAAAGCGATAGGTTGCTTGAAAGCATTTTCAAAAATTACCATTTCAGGCTTTTCTAAAATTTCCTTTGTAAAAGGATCAAGGTCAAAGAATACATTATGCAGGGATGCGGTTGAAAATAGGGATTAACAATGAAGGGCAACAAAATGATAGTCTTTTAAAAATCCAGTTTGATATATGTTTATAATCTAAATTGAAAATATTATATGAAAAGATATGTTTCAATTCTATATACATATATGTATAGAAAAAGAGTTGTCCTTTATATAAGGACTCAGCTTATCAAAATTATAAGTTTGGTCATTCATAAAATTTTCGTTAAAGAAGAAAGATTAGACTGTAAAATATAGTAACAATAGAAAAGAATTGAAGTTGGAAATTGCCATGCCAAGGACATCAGGCAATTAGCTTTGAAAAACCTAATTTAATGCTTAACGGATAAAGAATGATTTAGTACTTTTACAAAATCACCATTAATGGTGGGTGGAAAAACATTTTTTATCTTGATGAACATCAAATAGTATACAGAGTTTATAAAAACAGCCTGTGATGTCCAAGGTCGGAGGCACCACATGAGGTGTTTGGGGGTTGTTGCAGCTGACGAGGGTGACCCCGGTCCTACGTATCCCATGAGAGGGGAATCAAGCCGCACGTAGTTCTTAGGTTTTGAGAGAGACGTACCTTAGCCCCTAGGGAGAGGGGGATATATATAGGAGAGCTGGTTGCCCTAATGGGCTTGCTTGAGGCCCAAGTAGGGCCAGCCTGTACTGAGTTATGAGTGGATGAGCTGTCCTTGTGGATAAGGTGAGGAACGTCATCCTGTCCTTAGTATCGGAATATCTGGGTGGTATCGGACTCGAAAGTCGGACCTGGGTAGGAGTATGAGGTCGGCCCGTATCTGGTGTCTGGTCGGCCGTTGAGCCTTGAGCTCGGCCCAGAGCACATTGGGGTGAGAGCAATGATATCGGCCCGCGTCTGATGTCTGTTCGGCCGTTGAGCCTTGAGCTCGGCCAAGCATATAGAGGGCCTGCTGAAGGGTCCTCAGGTCCTTAGTGAGGGCCACGTGGACCTCGGCTAGGCCGAGTCCACCACATAAGCCCCCCAGCTCGGTCAAGGCTATTTGAGCCTTGCTCCGAGGTCTTAGTTCAGGTCCTTTTCCCAAGTCCACCACATAAGCCCCCCAGCTCGGCGAGACTTTGTGAGTCTCGAGCCGAGTTAGGAGAAAGAAAGCATAGCACTAAGCATCATAGCACTAAGTACCCCCCACCTTCTAGGAAGGGTTTGAGTACTAGTCCACAATCATGTGCTCAAGGCTAGCGAAGGATAGCAGGGTGGGTTAGGAGAAGTCGATCCGTCACATAAGCCCCCCAGCTCGGGGAGAGTTGTAAAGACTGCCGAGTTGAGGTCCTTTCTGCGTCGGTCCAATCAGTGCTGTGTCGGTGACGAGGTAGGAATATACTCGTAGCCGAGGCCTCTTGCTCGGAAGAGTATCAATAATAGCGTTCTTCATGCTCGGATGATGATAGTAAAAGAATAGCCTGATAAGGGATTCTTACACCTCTCTCATCGAGGTATGCCGAGAGTAAAACCTCAACTGGATCGTAACGTTCACCTGGGACGCTGTCGGCCAGATGCTCTGAACCGAGGTGTACACTCAATCCACAGCGTACTCGACCGATGACCGAGTGATCGGGTAGCAATCCCCATTTCCACCTGTAGCCTCCCCGATCTCGACCAGGGAATGGAACATCTCGAACCGAGTTCCCGCGGGGGGATCCGCCACCAGCTCGGTGAGGAACATCTCGAACCGAGCTCGCTCGGTGAGGCACGTCTCGAACCGAGCTTGCTCGGTGAGGAACATCTCAAACCGAGTTCCCGCGGGGGGATCCGCCACCAGCTCGGTGAGGAACATCTCGAACCGAGCTCGCTCGGTGAGGCACATCTCGAACCGAGCTCGCTCGGTGAGGAACATCTTGAACCGAGTTCGCGCGGGGGGATCCGCCACCAGCTCGGTGAGGAACATCTCGAACCGAGTTCGCTCGGTGAGGAACATCTCGAACCGAGTTCGCTCGGTGAGGAACATCTCGAACCGAGCTCGCTCGGTGAGGCACATCTCGAACCGAGCTCGCTTGATGGCTAAACGCGAGATCGTGGGCAAGTGTGTAGGAACATGATCCGGAGTGAAATGAAGAGTAAGTCCTCAATGAGAGAGGTGGATGCCGAATTCGGAGACGTTGTGACATCTCATCCAAGGAGACGAAGTCGGGAGTCATCCGAAAGCGCTTGTGCCGAGGACAGTGATCTTTCAGTGCAAGTTATTTTGGTTAAACTTGTTGCACATAGTATGTGGTTGTCTAGACCTTTGACTTCGAATGACTTCCCCTGACCAGTGCAGTAACTTATAAGTTTTCCTCTGAAAAGAGGTACTGTACATAAGTGAATGCGGTAAGGATCTCGGATCCACCCACCTTAGCTGAGGTGGGTGTCCTCGGCCCCGATGTGAAAGAGGTTGCTGAGTGAAGTTATGTGAGAACATTTCACAGCAAGCTGTACTTTATCGGGTGTCCCTTGTACACTGTGCATATGAGCCGATCTTATTTAGAAGACGTTGGCTGTACATAGCGCCATGTAACATTTAGGTGGCTAGTGCTAAATGAGAAGCTAGTACGTACGCAAATGTCTGTAGCACTAATACCGACTTGTATGCGTGAATGCATGTAAGTGCGGTGACAGGGGGGACCGTTCTACCACAAAGGTAGGGTCGAGATGATAACTGTATGTGTGAATGCATGAATTGACCGTTCTACCACAAAGGTAGGGTCGAGATGATAACCGTATGCGTGAATGCATGAATTGACCATTCTACCACAAAGGTAGGGTCGAGATGATAACCACTCGGTAGAAACACGAATTAAAGAGAATAATAGCAGCTCGGCAGATGAGATATAAACATGAAATAAAGAGAATAATAGCAGCTCGACAGATGAGATATAAACATGAAATAAAGAGAATAATAGTAGCTCGGCCTCCCTTTTCGATAAACCGCGCAATTTGAACAAGAGAATCTCCGAGCTCAGAAATAAGCATGAACTAAGAAATACTATATGCCTTTGGAATTGTTCACCTTCGAGAAGCCGTGGTGGTCCTGTGAAAACCAAAGAAGATCCAAGCCGAGATGAAAAGTGGGGCCAATAAGATAATAGAGGCAAACATAGCAGTTCGTCCAACAAAGATCCAAGCCGAGATGAGAATAGAGATCGTAAGATGGCTTCGTTCAAAATAGAGACAGCCGTAGCACCTCGGCCTTCCTTTTTTCGACCATCATTCTCCTGAATCTTACATTACATGTAAAATAATAATAATAATAAGTGATCGGCATTAATTTTGACACTTTATGATAATTCATGACAATTAAATAACAACAGTGAAAACTGTTGGCAGTCGAGAATAAAACACCGACATAAGAGCAAGATGATTCGAGCAGGTCATACGCAACAGATATGAAAGCGGCAAATACTGAAATTTAAGATATTGTTCAACAAGATAGTATTGTCCACAAAAAGATGCATGATTTCAAGTATATCACACTCCATAACAGAAGACATTTATAAACGTGTCAACAAACCATATGAAAGCATTTAATTCGTGAAAAATGACAACAGGAGAGGTAGCGGAAATCAAATATTATCATACTATCACAACAGAAGAGGCAGAGATTTAAGGACATTTAACAGCAAGAAGATTTGGTTAACAGTACGTCATGTAACAACACGGAGAATACCAAATAATAAGCAATAAGTAGAGAAACTATAAAGAAGCAAGGATTAACAGCACATGCACCAGGTAAATAAATATCAAAAAGCATGTAGAGTAAACACATAGAAAAGTGAAGAGATAGGAAAATAATATGAGAACTATAATCTCTTCCCTGATTTAGTGAGGTGAGTGATGTCGGGTTGAAGTTTGTCGGACTGAAGCATGTCGGACTGACGGATGTCGGACTGAAGTATTTAGGATTGAAGTATGTCGGATTAGGAGTATGCAGTCCGTCCTTTTCGAATGGGGTTTGTCGAGCTTTGAGGTCCGACCTCCGTTTTCCTTAGTGTGATGTCGAGCGAGAGAAACTAGCAGAATAGTCGTCATACTCGGATTAAGAGATCGGCTCGAGTGTGAAACACTGTGCGAGTCTTCCGAAATTACCTTGAAAATCTGAGGAGAGAAGAGTAAACTCGGATTATGATTTTCGAAATCATGTAATTCCGAGGAGAGAAGAGTGAACTCGGATTATGATTTTCGAAATCATGTAAATCCGAGGAGAGAAGGGTAAACTCGGATTATGATTTTCGAAATCATGTAAATCCGAGGAGAGAAGAATAAACTCGGATTATGATTTCCGAAATCATGTAAATCCGAGGAGAGAAGAGCGAACTCGGATTATGATTTTCGAAATCATGTAAATCCGAGGAGAGAAGAGTAAACTCGGATTATGTGACAAAGTTTGATTGTCGTAAATAATATTTGATGACATTAACAAGCGAAGATATATTTTTGACCAATGTGAATCATGCATCAAAATAATGACGTGTAATAATAAAAATAATTTGCAAGGCTTGATACAGAACACTACCCTGATATAGGAATGAGTATTGAGTTGTTGGGCCCATGGTACGTTGATAGCCCGATCCTCTCCTCTTTATTTCTTTCTTTTTCTTCTTTGATTTTTTTTAACCTGGGCTTGCTGGCCCGTTAGGTAATTGTTGATGCTTTTTTTTTGATTTGGGCCTTTGGCCCTTTTTTTTTGGAATGGGCCAACAGCCCATTAGGGTTGAGGCAGCAGCTGCGTGTTGTTGCTGCTATGTGGAGTAGCCGTGTTACGGCGCCGGCGGCAAGCATGGGCTAGAGTGACAAGCACCGCTGGCGGCAACGGGGAAGCAGAGAACCTGGTGGGTGCGGCTTACATCTCTGGCGACGGTGGCAGCAAACGAGACGACGAAGGCTTGCGCTAGTGGCGGCGTCGCCGGCGAGGGTGCAATCTCACGGGTTGGTGCGGTTAGCACCGGTGGCGGCGAGAGGACCACCATCTCCTTCAACGCTGGGCGCAGCAGCCTTAAACCGTAACGGTGTCAGCCTTCTCACCTCGTGTTCGGCGTCCACCATGTGTGGCGACGGCGGTTTGAGGATGAAGGAGGGAGAGAACTCGCGATTGAGTTTGGGGGCCTGAGAGAAACCGCAATTGGTGGGTGAAACAACTAAGGAACCCTAGGAGAACACCTAGAAGGGGGGGGGGGTTGAATAGGTGTAAAAGAAACCTTGAAAGATTTTCGAAAGAAATGAATCGAAACAATTAAAACGAATGATTTTTGCAAATTCTTCAGCACTTAATCGATTAAACTGAACTTTAATCGATTAAGTCCAGAAAATTCAAAATGTCTTAATCGATTATGTAAACACTTAATCGATTAGATCTATCAGAAACTGAAAAATCACTTTTTCAATCGCATACGAAAATCAATCAATCAACACGTAAGATCAGAGATTCAGCGAAAAAGATTAACACCTATATTCTTATTAATTACCTAGGTTATGAAAATGATTTTCCCAAACTTAATTTGAACAATTAAGATTCAATTCCATCAATTATGAAAATCAATATTTCTCTAGGTTTTCAACCAAAAACACAATGAATAACAAGAATGTAAAGAGTAAGGGTTTAGAGATACGGCACAGTGATTTATCCTGGTTCACTTTCATCCACTTGAAAGCTACATCCAGTCCCCTCTTCAACCAAGAGAGATTCTTCACTATGAGGAATTAGAGTTCTCAAATTACAAGTAAATGCCTTTCAAGACTCCCTTCTTGATAGCCTACAAAGGATACCACACCCTTGCCTTGTAATCCTATTGATCTTCTCTCTAATCTAACCTCTACCCCTTGTTGATAATCCACACAACAAGTCTTCACTTGCCTGATGATAATCCACACACCAAGGCTTCACTTTGCTTGATTCACAACCAAGACTTCTTCTTCTTCAATGAGAAATTTGCTTGATGATAATCGACACACCAAGTCTTCTTGTTTGTTGTAGATGGCTTGCCTCTTGCAAAGATTACAACACAATTGAAAACAAAATGACACTCCTATGAATCTCTTCCAATAGCTATGACAAAATCAACATGAGAGATTCTAGAAGTCTTGATCAAAGAATATGAAAATAGAAAGCTTTGATCTATGAAATTTAGAGAGAATAGAGTGGCTTGATTTCTTGTAAAATGAATATCAAAATGATGGTTAATGATCACAAAGGTTAGGAAAAGGTTTATATAGAATACCCAAAAGTTGTATGCACTAAAAACTGATTTTGAGAAGTGAAAATCGTATTTTGAAAAACCAGTTCAGCAGTGTTTAATCGATTAGACTTTGGCTTAATCGATTAGTAATCGATTAGAATTGGTCTTAATCGATTAGACCATACTGCAACTTGTTAGAAACTTGTTTTCTCAAAACTAAACCTTTCCTTTAAAACCTTTAAGCCACCTATTGATTTTAGGTTAAGTGAAAACTCAAATTATGATTTAATCATGACTATGATAGAGATTCACTACCCTCTAAATACTCTACCCAAAACTCATAAACTAAAAGACTTGAGAGGCTAAAGATATTACAATAAAACATAAACTAAACCAACTAAGTCTTCATGAGCTTGTTCTCTCTTCTTCCTTTGATGTTTGTTGTTGCTTGTTGAACTTGAAACTTGATCAATATCTTTGTAGCTTGTTCAAAACCTTTTGTCATTATCAAAACATTCTCAATGGAACTTACAATCTCCCCCTTTTTGAAAATGACAAACAAGGTTTGAAGTTGTTTGAAGTTGTTGATGCTTGAACCATTTGATCACTTGATGAGACTCTTGCTCCCCCTTAATCAATGCAATTTACATTTGAAATCCAATTGATAGAAGCTTGATTCTCCCCCTATCTTCAACAACTTTGCTCAACCTATATAAAAACAACAAAAACAACCATTCTCCCAAAACAAACTATTTCTCCCCCTTTGGCATTATCAAAAAGTAATATAAACCAATTGAAATATAAAATGCTTAGCCAAAATAAGAGAAATTCACATTCATTCCTTTTCAACATTGATGCCAATTGAAAGATAAGAACCAAAAATAATCATTGATACCAATTGAAAAGCTAATTGTCACTAATTGACAAAAAATATCACAAAAGCATGATAATCATCTAATGATCACTCAATGATACCAATTGAACTTTAGAAAAAGTAATACCAATTGAGGACAATCAATTATACCAATTGAGAAAAACTATAATTGATACCAAATAAGAATATTCAACAATATCACTTATACCAAATTTTACCACTTTATAGGTCATTCACTTGAGATGCAAATGTAATACCAATTGAAGATGCAAATTTAAGAATAACACTTGTAAGCCCTGAAGAAACCACAATTGGTGGTTGAAACAACTAAGGAACCCTAGGAACACACCTAGAAGGGGGGGTTGAATAGGTGTAAAAGAAACCTTGAAAGATTTTCGAACGAAACAAATCGAAACAATCAAAACAAATGATTTTTGCAAATTCTACAGCACTTAATCGATTAACCTGAAATTTACTCGAGTATTAATCGATTAAATATATGCTTAATCGATTAAATCTGACAGAAAACAGAAAAATCAATTTTTCATTCGAATACGAAAATCAATCAATCAACACGTAAGATCAGAGATTCAGCGAAAACAATTAACACCTATATTCTTATTGATTTCCTAGTTATGAAAATGATTTTCCCTTTATCAATTTGAACAATAAAGATTCAATTCAATCAATTATGAAAATCACTCTTTTCTAGGTTTTCAACCAAGAACACAATCAATGACTTGAATGTAAAGAGTTAAGGGTTTAGAAATACGACACAGTGATTTATCCTGGTTCACTTTCATCCGCTTGAAAGCTACATCCAGTCCCCTCTTCAACCAAGAGAGATTCTTCACTATGAGGAATTAGAGTTCTCAAATTACAAGTAAATGCCTCACAAGACTCCCTTCTTGCTAGCCTACAAGAGATACCACACCCTTGCCTTGTAATCCTATTGATCTTCTCTCTAATCTAACCTCTACCCCTTTTTGATAATCGACACAACAAGTCTTCTTTGCTTGATGATAATCCACACACCAAGGCTTCACTTTGCTTGATTCACAACCAAGACTTTCTTCTTCTCCAATGAGATTTGCTTGATGATAATCGACACACCAAGGCTTCTTGTTTGTTGTAGTTGGCTTGCCTTCTTGCAAAGATTACAACACAATAGAAAACACAAATGACAATCCTATGAATCTCAATCAATAGCTATGACAATTCACAATAAGAGATTCAAAGGTTCTTGATCAAAGAATATGAAAATATGAAAGCTTTGATCTTTGAAATTGAGAGAGAATAGAATGGCTTGATTCTTGTAAAATTGATTATGAAAGTGTTCTCATCAATCACAAAGATTAGGAATAGGTTTATATAGAATACCCAAAAGTTGTAGCACTTGAAAACTGATTTTGAGAAGTAAAAATTGTATTTTAAAAAACCAGTTCAGCAGTGTTTAATCGATTAAATCTTCACTTAATCAAGTACTAATCGATTAAATTCATCCTTAATCGATTAAACATGTCTGATACTTGTTTAAAACTTGTTTTCTCAAAAACAAACCTTTCCTTTCAAACCTTTAAGCCACCTATTGATTCTAGGTTAAGTGAAAACTCAAATTATGATTTAATCATGACTATGATAGAGATTCACTACCCTCTATTAACTCTAACCAAATAAAAGACCTAAGAAGCTTGAGAGGCAAAAGATAAAATAATTACAATTACACTCAAACTAAGTCTTCATGAGCTTGCTTTCTCTCTTCTTCATTTGATGTTTGTTGTTGCTTGTTGAACTTGAAACTTGATCAACACATGATAGCTTGTTCAAAACACTTTGTCATTATCAAAACATTCATCATGGAACTTACAATCTCCCCCTTTTTAAAAATGACAAACCATGTTTTGAATTTGATTGAAGTTGTTGATGCTTTAACAATTTGATCACTTGGTGAGAAACTTGCTCCCCCTCAATCAATGCATTTGATATTTGAAATCCAATTGATAGAAGCTTGATTCTCCCCCTATCTTCAACAACTTAGCTCAACCTACATAAAAACAACAAAACAACCTTTCTCCCAAAAACATATCATTTCTCTCATTTTTCAAAACATACCATTTCTCCAAAACATACCATTCATACCATTTCTCCCCTTTTTCATAACATCATATTTCTCCCCCTTTGACATTATCAAAAAGAAATATATACCAATAGAGATATAAAATACTAAGCCAAAATAGAAGAAATAAAGAAATGATCATGATTTCTCTATAACAAACATTTCTTCACAACATTGATACCAATATCAATTGAAATATAACAAGTACTATACTTTGAAAGGTGATACCAATTGGCAAGAAAATATAACAATGAATTATGAACCAATTGAGATATCATCAATGTAAGGAAATAAGATATATTATAATATTTCTTTAATAACAACAAAAACATGATAATCATCTAATCATCAAAATTAGTATCAATTGAACTTTAGAAAAGAAATTGAGAAGATACTATAATCATCAATTTTTACCACTTTGTAGGACATTCACTTGAGATGCAAATGTAATACCAATTGAAGATGCAAATGTAAGAATAACACTTGTAAGCCCTTTGCTCTTCAATCATACCTACAAAACAATCATGCTTTGCTTTTTGGTATCCAAATGGTTTTGGATCCATTTTTGTTAGTTTAGGGACTTTCACCCTTTTTCATCCAAACAAACTTTCCTTTAGGTATACCATGCACTTTAATATAACACACATTTGAAGTATGTCCATGAGTACCACAATAGAAACATGTTGGTGCATTTGAGAAATCAACTTTAGAAAAATCAACAACATTTCTATGAGAATTACTTTTAGCATTAGTATAACCCAAACCAAACTTGTTTGAATTTTCTCTTTGAAAATTTAACAATCTGCGCAATCTAATATCACCAATTGTGAAACTTGCAAGCTTATTTTTCAAAATAGCATTTTCATCTTTGAGCAATTTGCAATTCTCACAATCAACCACAATATTCACTCTACTAGCACAATCACAAGAAGAACTAGCATATATAAGATCAAGAGTTTCATTTTCAAGATTAAGCTCATCAACTTGTTTTTGAAGTTCTAAAATCTCTTTTTGATGTTTCAAAATGAGCTTCTTTCTTTCCATGTTTTTCAAAGCTAGTTTTTCAAGTTGTTCATGCATTTCTTCATAAGCATTATATAACAATTCATATTTAGAAGAAATTTCGGATTTAGTATGACTTACATCGCTTTCCTCGCTTTGATAACTTGATTCATCATTTGAACTTTGTTCTTCATCATCTACTATAGTTATCAAGTTGAGACAAGCGGCTTCTTCATTATCCGATGAACTACTCGATGTGCTTTTCTTGTTATCTTCATCACTATCCCAAACTATGTATGCTCTTTTAGATTTAGAATTTTTCTTGTCTTTCTCCTTCTTCTTGAGATACTTAGAGCACAAATACTTGAGATGACCGGGTTTTCCGCATTCATGGCAAACTACACCTTCTTTTGATGTCTTGGTCTTGTAGTGTGGAGAATCCTTCTCTTTACCTTTGTCTTTGTTCAACCTTCCTTTTCTCCTTAGAAATTTGTCAGACTTCCTTAGTAAAAGTTTCATGTCTTTTTCATCAACATCCGAATCGGAATCTTCACTATCATCATCATCGGAACTCTCTTTCTTTTTGTATGATCTATTGACTTTAAGAGCAAGTCTCTTTCTTCCTTTGTTCTTATCCGACTCTTCATTGATACTTAATCGTCCAAGCTCCATTTCATGTTCTTGAAGCTTTCCAAAGAGTGTTGCTAGATCCACAACATCCAAGTTTTTAGATTCAACAATAGCCGTTACTTTTGGTTGCCAATTCCTGTCTAAACATCTCAACACTTTGTTAGAAAGTTCACCTTGTAAGAAAGTCTTACCAAGAGCAAGTAAATGGTTAATAATATGAGTAAAACGCTTTTGCATATCATTAATAGATTCATTTGGAAGCATTTGAAACAATTCATAATCACGCATTAAAGCATTCAATCTAGCTCTCCTAACCTCACTAGTTCCTTCATGAGTCACTTGTAAAGTGTCCCACATTTCCTTAGCACTAGAACATTGAGAAACTCTAAAGAACTCGTCATAGGACAAGGCGGAGGTTATGATATTCTTTGCTTTATAATCATATTGAACTTTCTTTCTATCATCATCTTTCCACTTGTCCTCGGGGATTAAATGTACTACGCCTTCAACTAAACTAGAGGGGATATGAGGACCTTTTTCAACTACTTTCCAAATTTCACTATCTATGGCTTGGATAAAGATTTTCATTCTAACTTTCCAATATGCCTAGCCTTCTCCGGCAAACAATGGAGGACGATTTATTGAATAACCTTCACCACCAAAGGGATTCATGGAACCCATTGCGATTTTCTTAAAGGATCTTTACGAAAAAGCTCTTATGCTCGTGTCTTTCGACCGAGCTCTGATACCAATTGAAGAAACCGCAATTGGTGGTTGAAACAACTAAGGAACCCTAGGAACACACCTAGAAGGAGGGGTTGAATAGGTGTAAAAGAAACCTTGAAAGATTTTCGAACGAAACAAATCGAAACAATCAAAACAAATGATTTTTGCAAATTCTACAGCACTTAATTGATTAACCTGAAATTTACTCGAGTATTAATCGATTAAATATATGCTTAATCGATTAAATCTGACAAAAAACAGAAAAATCAATTTTATTCGAATACGAAAATCGATCAATCAACACGTAAGATCAGAGATTCAGCGAAAACAATTAACACCTATATTCTTATTGATTTCCTAGTTATGAAAATGATTTTCCCTTTATCAATTTGAACAATAAAGATTCAATTCAATCAATTATGAAAATCACTCTTTTCTAGGTTTTCAACCAAGAACACAATCAATGACTTGAATGTAAAGAGTTAAGGGTTTAGAAATACGACACAGTGATTTATCCTGGTTCACTTTCATCCGCTTGAAAGCTACATCCTGTCCCCTCTTCAACCAAGAGAGATTTTTCACTATGAGGAATTAGAGTTCTCAAATTACAAGTAAATGCCTCACAAGACTCCCTTCTTGCTAGCCTACAAGAGATACCACACCCTTGCCTTGTAATCCTATTGATCTTCTCTCTAATCTAACCTCTACCGCTTGTTGATAATCGACACAACAAGTCTTATTTGCTTGATGATAATCCACACACCAAGGCTTCACTTTGCTTGATTCACAACCAAGACTTTCTTCTTCTCCAATGAGATTTGCTTGATGATAATCGACACACCAAGGCTTCTTGTTTGTTGTAGTTGGCTTGCCTTCTTGCAAATATTACAACACAATAGAAAACACAAATGACAATCCTATGAATCTCAATCAATAGCTATGACAATTCACAATAAGAGATTCAAAGGTTCTTGATCAAAGAATATGAAAATATGAAAGCTTTGATCTTTGAAATTGAGAGAGAATAGAATGGCTTGATTCTTGTAAAATTGATTATGAAAGTGTTCTCATCAATCACAAAGATTAGGAATAGGTTTATATAGAATACCCAAAAGTTGTAGCACTTGAAAACTGATTTTGAGAAGTAAAAGTCGTATTTTAAAAAACCAGTTCAGCAGTGTTTAATCGATTAAATCTTCACTTAATCAAGTACTAATCAATTAAATTCATCCTTAATCGATTAAACATGTTTGATACTTGTTTAAAACTTGTTTTCTCAAAAACAAACCTTTCCTTTCAAACCTTTAAGCCACCTATTGATTCTAGGTTAAGTGAAAACTCAAATTATGATTTAATCATGACTATGATAGAGATTCACTACCCTCTATTAACTCGAACCAAATAAAAGACCTAAGAAGCTTGAGAGGCAAAAGATAAAACAATTACAATTACACTCAAACTAAGTCTTCATGAGCTTGCTTTCTCTCTTCTTCATTTGATGTTTGTTGTTGCTTGTTGAACTTGAAACTTGATCAACACATGATAGCTTGTTCAAAACACTTTGTCATTATCAAAACATTCATCATGGAACTTACAAGCCCTTTGCTCTTCAAACATACCTACAAAACAATCATGCTTTGCCTTTTTATATCCAAATGGTTTTGGATCCATTTTTGTTAGTTAAGGGAATCTCACCCTTCTTAACCCAAACAAACTTTCCTTTAGGTATACCATGCACTTTAATATAACACACATTTGAAGTATGTCCATGAGTACCACAATAGAAACATGTTGGTGCATTTGAGAAATCAACTTTAGAAAAATCAACAACATTTCTATGAGAATTACTCTTAGCATTAGTATAACCCAAACCAAACTTGTTTGAATTTCCTCTTTGAAAATTTAACAATGTGCGCAATCTAATATCACCACTTGTGAAACTTGCAAGCTTATTTTTCAAATAGCATTTTCATCTTTAAGCAACTTGCAATTTTCACAATCAACCACAATATTCAATCTACTAGCACAATCACAAGAAGAACTAGCATAAATGAGATCAAGGGTTTCATTTTCAAGATTAAGCTCAGCAACTTGTTTTTGAAGTTCTAAAATCTCTTTTTGATGTTTCAAAATGAGATTCTTTCTTTCAATGTTTTTCAAAACTAGTTTTTCAAGTTGTTCATGCATTTCTTCATAAGCATTATATAACAATTCATATTTAGAAGAAATTTCGGATTTAGTATGACTTACATCGCTTTCGTCGCTTTGTTCACTTGATTCATCATTTGAACTTTCCTCTTCATTTACTAGAGCTATCAAGTTGAGACAAGTGGCTTCTTCATCATCCGAAGAACTACTCGATGTGCTTTTCTTCTCTTCTACATCACTATCCCAAACTATATATGCCCTTTTGTGTTTTGAATTTTTCTTGCCTTTCTCCTTCTTCTTGAGATACCTAGAGCATGAGTACTTGAGATGACCGGGTTTTCCACATTCATGGCAAACTACACCTTCTTTTGATGTCTTGGTCTTGTAGTGTGGGGAATCCTTCTCTTTACCTTTGTCTTTGTTCAACCTTCCTTTTCTCCTTAGAAACTTGTCAAACTTCCTTAGTAAAAGTTTCATTTCTTTTTCATCAACATCCGAATTGGAATCTTCACTATCATCATCATCGGAACTGTCTTTCTTCTTGTATGATCTATTGACTTTAAGAGCAAGTCCCTTTCTTCCATTGTTCTTATCCGACTCTTCATTGATACTTAAACGTCCAAGCTCCATTTCATGTTCTTGAAGCTTTCCGAAAAGTGTTGCTAGATCCATAGCATCCAAATTCTTAGATTCAACAATAGCCGTTACTTTTGGTTGCCAATTCCTGTCTAAACATCTCAACACTTTGTTAGAAAGTTCACCTTGTAAGAAAGTCTTACCAAGAGCAAGTAAATGGTTAATAATATGAGTAAAACGCTTTTGCATATCATTAATAGATTCATTTGGAAGCATTTGAAACAATTCATAATCATGCATTAAAGCATTCAATCTAGCTCTCCTAACCTCACTAGTTCCTTCATGAGTCACTTGTAAAGTGTCCCACATTTCCTTAGCACTAGAACATTGAGAAACTCTAAAGAACTCGTCATAGGACAAGGCGGAGGTTATGATATTCTTTGCTTTATAATCATATTGAACTTTCTTTCTATCATCATCTTTCCACTTGTCCTCGGGGATTAAATGTACTACGCCTTAAACTAAACTAGAGGGGATATGAGGACCTTTTTCAACTACTTTCCAAATTTCACTATCTATGGCTTGGATAAAGATTTTCATTCTAACTTTCCAATAAGCGTATCCCTCACCATTAAAGAGTGGAGGACGACTTATCGAAGCACCATCACCACCAAAAGGATTCATGGAACCCATTGCGATTTTCTTAAAGGATCTTTACGAAAAAGCTCTTACGCTCGTGTCTTTCGACCGAGCTCTGATACCAATTGAGAGAAACCGCAATTGGTGGGTGAAACAACTAAGGAACCCTAGGAGAACACCTAGAAGGGGGGTTTGAATAGGTGTAAAAGAAACCTTGAAAGATTTTCGAAAGAAATGAATCGAAAGAATTAAAACGAATGATTTTTGCAAATTCATCAGCACTTAATCGATTAAACTGAACTTTAATCGATTAAGTCCAGAAAATTAAAAATGTCTTAATCGATTATGTAAACACTTAATTGATTAGATCTATTAGAAACTGAAAAATCACTTTTTCAATCGCATACGAAAATCAATCAATCAACACGTAAGATCAGAGATTCAACGAAAAAGATTAACACCTATATTCTTATTAATTACCTAGGTTATGAAAATGATTTTCCCCAACTTAATTTGAACAATTAAGATTCAATTCAATCAATTATGAAAATCAATCTTTCTCTAGGTTTTCAACCAAAAACACAATGAATAACAAGAATGTAAAGAGTAAGGGTTTAGAGATACGGCACAGTGATTTATCCTGGTTCACTTTCATCCACTTGAAAGCTACATCCAGTCCCTCTTCAACCAAGAGAGATTCTTCACTATGAGGAATTAGAGTTCTCAAATTACAAGTAAATGCCTCTCAAGACTCCCTTCTTGATAGCCTACAAAGGATACCACACCCTTGCCTTGTAATCCTATTGATCTTCTCTCTAATCTAACCTCTACCCCTTGTTGATAATCCACACAACAAGTCTTCACTTTCTTGATGATAATCCACACACCAAGGCTTCACTTTGCTTGATTCACAACCAAGACTTCTTCTTCTTCAATGAGAAATTTGCTTGATGATAATCAACACACCAAGTCTTCTTGTTTGTTGTAGATAGCTTGCCTCTTGCAAAGATTACAACACAATTGAAAACAAAATGACACTCCTATGAATCTTTTCCAATAGCTATGACAAAATCAACATGAGAGATTCTAGAGTTCTTGATCAAAGAATATGAAAATAGAAAGCTTTGATCTATGAAATTTAGAGAGAATAGAGTGGCTTGATTTCTTGTAAAATGAATATCAAAATGATGGTTAATGATCACAAAGGTTAGGAAAAGGTTTATATAGAATACCCAAAAGTTGTATGCACTAAAAACTGATTTGAGAAGTGAAAATCGTATTTTAAAAAACCAGTTCAGCAGTGTTTAATCGATTAGACTTTGGCTTAATCGATTAGTAATCGATTAGAATTGGTCTTAATCGATTAGACCATACTGCAACTTGTTAGAAACTTGTTTTCTCAAAACTAAACCTTTCCTTTAAAACCTTTAAGCCACCTATTGATTTTAGGTTAAGTGAAAACTCAAATTATGATTTAATCATGACTATGATAGAGATTCACTACCCTCTAAATACTCTACCCAAAACTCATAAACTAAAAGACTTGAGAGGCTAAAGATATTACAATAAAACATAAACTAAACCAACTAAGTCTTCATGAGCTTGTTCTCTCTTCTTCCTTTGATGTTTGTTGTTGCTTGTTGAACTTGAAACTTGATCAATATCTTTGTAGCTTGTTCAAAACCTTTTGTCATTATCAAAACATTCTCAATGGAACTTACAGGGCCATGACGGCTTTTCTGAACGGGGAAAGCAAAGCGGGAGGAGGATGGTGACGGTGGAGGAGCGATGCTCTCGAATGGCGTCGACGACAAGGGAGTAGAGAACGGCAAACTTGAAGCCGTCGTCGTCACTTCCGTGAGGGAGGGTTTGTCGCGGTGAGAAGGGAAAAGGCGAGCTCCAACACGAGGAAGATTCGGAAACTGTGGCGGCCGAAGTTGGTCTTCATGGTGGTTGCCGTGGCTGGCCTTTCGACAACCGAGGAAGATGAGAGGTGGTTTGGCACAGGAGACCATTCGCTGGGTTCACCATTCTTGATGGTAGCTCGTGCGTCATTAACGACACCAGTGCGGTGCCACGGTTAACTCTTCTTCCTCCCTTCGATCGAACAGTAGCCTGTGTTCATAAAAAATGGAACCTTGAAGAATGACCATCCCACCGGGGAACCTGGCCATCGTCAACATCACCTTGCATCGCGGCGATGAACAGTACCGGTCCCATCCAGAACGCCACCTCCTTAGACCGAATTTTTTTTTTTTGTGGATGGGAATCGAAGTTTATTGGTCCCCACAGACGGCGCCAATGTGATGTCCTAGACGGTGAGGTCCCTCAAGGGTTAGGGAAGAAGACCTTCAAAGGAGCCTCAGTCTAGTGTTTCTGTGTGATGTTTGGTGGGAGTCCTCTGGTGGCTAAGGGGAGAGCCAAGAAGTAACCCTAATCACTGGTGTGTGAGAGTGACAATTAGGGTTAGAGGACGTACCTGAGCCCCATGTAGTACGGAGCTACTTATAGGGGGGAGCTGGTTGCCCTAATGGGCTTGCTTTAGGCCCAAGTAGGGCCAGCCTGTACTGAGCTATGAGTGGATGAGCTGTCCTTGCGGATAAGGTGAGACACGTCATCCTGTCCTTGGTGTCGGACTCTGGGAGGTGTCGGATTCTGGGAGGTGTCGGATAGGGAAGTCGGACCTAGGTAGGAGTATGAGGTCGGCCCGTATCTGGTATCTGTTCGGCCGTTGAGCCTTGAGCTCGGCCCAGCACACAGAGGGCTTTTTGTAAGGCCGTGAGGCCTTGGGCAAGGGTTCTGAGGACCTCGGCTAGGTCGATTCCACCACACAGCCAGAGTTGGAACTAGAATGAAAGAATACAAAAGAAATAGCTCCAACAATAACTTGATTTAATATATAATCATAGAAAGTTTGAAATTACAATTATACTTATATATATATACCATTCAAACATACACAAATCAATAACTCTATAACAAGCAAAACCTACTTCCTATATTCATCTATCTATACTTATATACCTAAGGTTTAAACTCTAACACTCAACTAAGAAGAACTTAACTTCTATCACTTGACCTAATCTCTCACCCTATTGAAGTTCTATCACTCAGTCTAAACAAAGCTCTACAAACTCAAGGTTTTCCCTAAACCTATGCTTATATATTCCTCATATAGGGTCCAAGGTTTCCTATTTGGTCTCTTGGGTTAGGGTTTCACCCTTCTTCTTAAGATCTTAGGACCTTAGTTGAAACCCTCTTGACATTAATTGGACTTTGGTGCTAAGACTCTTGTATTGGATGCTAGAATTGAGACTTCTATATCCAACAAACTACATTCCAGGCAATAGTTAACTCTGGTTTTAAAAGGGTTTGTAATTCCGGAGTATAGCTTGTTCAATAAGAACTCCACATTTCCCTTGAGTTCTATGTGAACTTAAAGGAAAAGACATAACATTCCTTAGCTTAGTTGAGATTCTAAACTTGAATCTCATTCTATGATGGATACGTTGCCTTTAACCCACCTTGACACCTTCCTTTACATTTCTCAATTCCACATTAAAGTAGAAAATAATGTAGTACCAACTTCCTTGAAAAAAGGTTTGGCACTTGGTGATAAAAGGATCTCCAAAAATTGATATCTTCCTTAAAATAAGGAAAACACCTTTACTTTTGTAAAACATTTTCATTTAAAACTTTGACAAAATTATTATTTGTAAAAGACATGCCAAGTACTTACAATTTCAAATTATTAATATAAATTTTCCAAAATCATTTACGTTAATTTGGAACCGATTCAAAAGCTTTGAGGATTCCTTGACAAGGAAAATAAGAATCCTCTATGATCGTCAAAACCAAATAAAAGGAATAAATTCTTCGGTTAAGAGTTTAGTTTCATTCACCTTTTCAAATTGTAGTGAATGTCTTTCCTTTTATTTTAGCTTTGGAGTCCAAATATTGTTTTAAATTGACTCATGTCGCTTTCATTGAATTCCTATCAATTGATAATCAGTGTAATCCAAGAGTAAACTACACTATCATTCAATTTGTTAGGAATCCACAATATGAGTAGAATTTTCTTGAAAGTTAGTGTTGCGATGTTCAATCAAATTTCAGAGTTTGAATCAATTCTATATTTTGAAAAATATCAAAACATTACTACACTTGACATTCATTAGAAATCATAATACTAATACTCTTCGAAAAATAGAATCTTAGAAAGATCTGTAGCAAAAGTAGTTCCATACTTTAGCAATCAGAGTATATTTATCACCATAGTATAATGTGGAAATGTAGAAAGTAACTTTGGTCTTACTAAGACAACACTTAGTAAGTACAATTAAAGGCAATGACACTAGATTAACTCCTATCCACTTCCGCTGCGCACTCTGATAAAGAATGCTCGGAGTGTCTATGATGCAATGATTCCTAATACCTATCTTATTCTTATGCACAGAAAAGAAATTTAACAATTATTTCATTGGATTCAAGGACTTAATGATATCATCTTCCAATGAAATGTAAACCTCGAGGGGCCCATCTCGATTCTACATTGCATTAGAGCTAAAACCATTTCCGTACAACCTGAGTTCCAATCAAATAATAATTAAAAGAAATGATTCATCTTTCATTCAAAAGAAAACTTTGAAATTTCATTTCACGTAAAAGTTTCAATGCTTCGTCATATCCGAAGTTGACTTAATTTAAAACTAAGGTTTAGTCCATCCCGTTGGGGTAGCAATTTCATGCTCTGACCCGTTGGGAGTTATCACTTCCCTTAGTCTCTACTTTCGGTCCGCTTCTAAGTACAACAAAGTTACAGTTGAAATTTTTACTTAGTCCACTTTGAATTGAAGATTTAACCTTACAAGCACTAGACTATCACTAGCACTATTCTACTACTATTACTAAGCTATGCTAACTTTAACTAAATATGCATGCATACACTATGACAATAGACTATTAAGCTAACTATTAGTTAGTTACTCTCATGTGGAGTAACCCTTTGGGAGTAGAAAATCCATACTCCACGGCCGAGAATTGCAACCATTGCTCTGATACCATAATGTAACATCCTTACTTTTATACTTTAAAATACATTGCTTAAATTGGTGATTTAATATTAAAATGCTTGGGGTTTTATAAAAATTTTGACAGAATTTACTTTAAAATATGGGCTTTCCCCAAGTTAGGTTTTACCTGTCAGTTCAGAACAGTTTATTTAAACAAAACTATAATTATAATGTAGTGGTTGTGACACACTATAGAATTCATTTAGAAGAGGATATTTGTATATCCTTCACAACCACTATTCATTCAATGAAATTAACAATGCTTATTAAGTCCTTTACAATTACAAACAAATGTATTCTTAATTTGTAATAAACAATTCAGACTTAAATACAATTTTAGTTAATGAAAACGTTTTACATTACAGAATCCTAGAATGATTGCAATAATAAAAATGAGACCAAGGAGGTCACAACAATAATATACTCTCTTAAAGTGAGAGTATACCTTCTCGGCGCAGAAGCTATGAACGTCTTTCTCCGATGGTACCTAAAATGGTCAACTTAAGTGGTGAGTAATTTGAATAGTAATTAAGGAAAACACTTAAAATAGCAGTAATAAAGCATAACTAGACATACCCACACACACATACCTATATTCATTTATCCTATTCAAACCCACTGTTTCTATGCCTTCACCTTTTACTATTCCTTTATACTATATATATATATATATACAATTTGGAATACACATCCATCACATAACAATGCTTTTATGCTCAATCATATGAGTATGAATGCACTTTGTACTATTATGGTTTAATTCCTGAATCCAATATACACTTTACCATTTAACTTTAACCACTATAACACTTTAACACTTTTAACACTTTCATTGGATTTAGTGAATTAACCCATTATATATCAATGAATGCACTTCTCCCTTTTTCAACAACAATAACACTTTTCAACCCTCACATACACCCTTCACTCTGGGGAAAAACCGACCAGCAGTAAGCATTTCTCAACCAAAGTACCTCACCCCTATAGGGTTCGTCGTACCGCAATTCACCCCTATAGGGTTCGTCATGCTAGCTTGCACAGAGCTTCACCCCTCTAGGGTTCGTCACACAATTTGGATTGATTTGCCCAAATTGGCTTTAGCAGAAATCACTGTCACTGGCCACAAGGAGCCAAAGTAAATGGAATTACTATGGTTTGCGTAGAACCAATCCCCGACACGGGTGGCGAACCCATGTCCTTTGGAAGATCAAAGTCCTCCATAGTAATTCCTAACATTTACTCTTGTCCTCATCAATCGTTAAAACGACGTATGTTTTTCCCCGTACACCTAAGGTCCACCTTACTCCATAATGCACGTGTTTCTAATTCATTTTATGTGGCTTTCATTAATCAAACCTTTAATACTTTATATCCAATTGGTGGGGTTCTCTAACTTAGGGGTTATGGCCATACTTTATATATATATATATATACAATAACAATCACACATAACAGCAATAGCAACCATGGCCATATCATTCAGTCTATCAATTAATTCTATAACAATTGTAACAGTCCATCACTAACATAATCCCTAAATTCATCACATATACTTTTATAGTCAATCATAACAGGATCAACATACAAATCAAACATACACATATAAAAATACATCTAATTATGACTCTATTACTATCATTAAATCCTTTCCCATATTAAAACCAAAGTACTCCCCCTTACCTTTAAGAGAGAGAAAGAGAGAGATTGGGGTTTTCTCCAAACCCACTCACCAAGCTCCAATCCTTAGCTCCTAGCCTCCTATTCCATGCTCTTATACCCGATCTATGACTCCTTGAAGGATTGGAAGGCTCTGTGATTAAGATTGGGAAAGTTAGGGTTTGGGTTCCCAATTTGGGGATTTGAGAGAAAGTGATGGAAACATGAGATTTGGGAGGAGAACTACATCAATAAGTGATGAGGAGTTGATTTCTAGTGTGGATATGATGTTATTTGGCTTTGATTTGGTGTTATTTTGAGTGATTGAAGCATGAGAGAAAGAGAGAAGAAGAGAGGGCTTCTTAGAGAGAGAAAGAGTCGAGTAGAGGAGAGAGAAACTTATGGAAAAAGTGAAGGAAAAACGTGTTTTTAATCAGATTTGGCAGGAGGTAATCGATTACTTCTTATGAATAATCGATTACTTCTTCAATGCAACAACCTAGTACAAAATCCTGAGACCAAATAATCGATTAAGCCCTTCAAAATAATCGATTATTTCACTGAAATCACAAGGTAATCGATTACTTCACCCAAGTAATCGATTACTTTGCTGCAACACTTTGTGTGATTTCACCTGAGAGCAAGTAATCGATTAAACCCATCAAGGTAATCGATTACTTGATGCAAAATACCATTTTGATGACTTTCTAACCCTATTTCATTCCCTTAGGCTCCTATACTCATCTAGGATTGGATTACCACACAAAACCTTACTCCTATACTATTTAAACTCATTCCAATCTAGTTCTACCGCGTATCGTTTTACTCTTAACTCAAATCTACACTCTAAACACTTAAACACATACTAATTTACGTCTAATCTCTATTCTAAACGGACATCGGAAATTGGGGATGTTACATGATACAATGTGAAATTTCCAATGCAAGTTAAGAGGGTAAGATTGTAATATTGAAGTATTTTTTTAAAGTTTCAAGAAACCTAACTACCCTCCTTGGTTCATGTGATATGGTTAAGTATGCCCTATAAATAGGACCAGAGGGAGTACAATACAACGGCAAGTTCTTGAATCGCCTCATTAATTTTTTTTACTTAAATATATCACATTGGAACACACTAGAAGAAGCTAGATAGAATATGGTTTAAATTTATTTTTTTTTTAAATTTCACCAAAAAAGAAAATAATTTTTTTAATAAAATACTCCCTCATGTTGATAACCTTTCATTCTCCCTCTCCCTAATACCTTATCTTCTTTCTCTCACACAGACCCTCTTCCTCCCTGAACTGCCATCGTGAGCACTGCACCCCACTGCACCCCATTTTTATTCTCATGTTCTAGGAAAAATGAAGGGGTCACTATTTTAGGTGGGATGATCAAGACTTTGGTAATGAACCATCTTCTTTAAATGTTGTTGACTCAAATAATGTGGCTCTTGCCAATGAGCCCGAAACCGAATTGTGGAGGAGGAAGGGTACAAGGTTGAAAAGAAAACTTGTTCAAGAAAGGAGCAGGATGAAGAAGATGCTGGAAATAGGGATCAAATACACAGCGAAAAAAAAAACAAAATACCCTATTTCCAGAACAGAATCCATGCGAGAGAGCATGATTCGAGATAGAAAAACGTTTACCTCTTGATGCGAAGAGGAGAACGGCGCTGGTCAGATCGTCCACGAACAATTCACGTCAATCACGAGCGAAGCAAGGTAGTCGCGCCTCTATCGGTATCCACACGAACAGATTCCCAATTGGAGTCACGTCTCTCTTCTCAGTGCTAGCGGAGAAGAGAGAAATTCAGTGTATCACTCACTCTCTGATATGGACGGCTAGGGTTGTCGTTCTGTGTCTCACACGTACCAAAACCCTAAGGCTAATACTATTATTTATAATAGTATTAGACTAGCGGGCTGGGCTTGGCAGCACATATCAGAATGCGTCGCACGGTCATACTGTGCATCGCACGGACGTAAAAATACAACTATTGTATTTTTTATAAAATGTGATATCTCCAATCTATCTATTCTTAGTGTGTGACACTATAGGTTCCTATAACGTTGGCAGTAAAGTTAAAATCTCATTTTAAGTTTACAAGCAATGAGCGGTATCTGTAACATCCCTCATTTTTATAAAGAGGAAATATAAATAAAATATTTATTTTAATAAAGAAATTTCATAAATAAGAATATGATATGAGAAGAGTTTATTGGAAAATGAATTATCATTAAAGAAAATGAGATTTTAGTAAAATATCATGTAAAGATTGGACTGTATCTCTTTCGTTAACCGTTGGATCATGCTCAAATTTTTAGACAAGGTTTATAATGATTTTATCTTGACATCCAACGGTGGAAATTGTGTTTTGAGAAGTAAATCTTTCTATATTAATTTTTCAGCAAAACAGTGAATTTCTGAATTTTAGCAGTGGCTAACCGGTTAGAAAAACCAGTAACCGGTTAGTGCTTCTGCATCTACACAATTTTAAGGTGGTTTGAGCTGGAAATCACGAAGGTTCTTCATTTTTAATCCTTTCCAGGACGCGTGGAACCCATTTGGGAGGTCTGTGACAGGTGTAGGGTGTAACATCCCGCATTTTCTGGACTCAAATAAATCAATAAGATTTTGTTTAAAAAGGATTTTTCAGGATTTAAGAAAGATTTTTTTAAAAAAGAATGTTTTAGAAAATGAGTTTTATTTGAAGATTGATTTCATGAAAACAAAGTTGTGATTTTGTTATTTGAGATTTCTTTTCAAAATGAATTTGATAATTTTGAAAATGCGTATCTTTTCAACAGTTTTTTTCAGAAAATTATGATCGTTATATGAAAATGATTTGAGGTTTTAAATGAATTGTTTCTTTTTGGAAATCTTGGATTTATGTGAAAATGTGATTTTTACAAAATAAAGTAAAGTTTATATTGTAGTTTAATGGACTCGGTTTATTGATTTTTCTTAAAGAATTGTATCTTGAAATTTTGAGTGATGAATAGGTGTTTTGTTTAATGAACTATGCATGAAATTTAATTATTGAATTTGAAATGAATGAATGCATGATTTGTGTGAATGTGAAAATGTGAATGTGTGTATGATGTATGTGTGTCGTGTGTTTTGAGTGGAAATATGATGTTCTATGGTAATGCATGTATGTCTAATGTGTGCTAAGCATATGCATTAGATTTCTAGGGATATTCCATGAGTTTATCTTGCATACTTATGATGATAACGTGAAATGAAATTATATGTGTGTATATGCATGTGTGGTTCGGCCATATAGGATTAGGAGGACCAAGTGAGGATTGATTTCCTTATTCATTAAGAAAATAGAAATTAAATAGAAAATAGGAGGAAATTAGGAGGTGTGACTCATGATGCCTAGGTGAGACTTTCTCTACACCTTGTCTCCTTTGTGATATGACCTCTCCCATGCAAACTTTGGAGTGGACCGAATTGCCCTTGAACCCACACCCTAAACCGAGGCTAAAAGAGGAAATTACCCACCCTTGTTTTGCCCTTAAATCCGTGTGAGTGAGTGTGTGCTTGGTTAATTCATTTTCATTTTCCTTCACATTTCCAAACACCTAGTCCAAGAGTAACATCCAACTCTTGAGACTTAGAGATCAAAGTGAGTGAGGCCGTGAGAGGAGAAGAGAGAAAGAAGAGTGAAAATTCAAAGCTCTTAACCCAAACATCTTTAATTTCTTTGTCAACCACATTCTTTTTCAAGGATCAAGAAAAAAACCACCCATCAACCCTAGAAGAGAGGAGGCCGAAGCAAACCCTAGGAGGAGAAGAGAAGGATTTGAAGATTTAAGTTAGAAGTTTTGTTTAAGGTAGTTATTTAAGAGAGTTTAGTGTAATAATTTTGGTTTTGTAAAGGACTTTATTATGGACTTTGTTTAAGTTTAACATTTGTGATGCATGCGTTTATTTCCTTATGATCTTGAAGTTTTAAATGCTTTGCATGTGATTTTTGTGGTTTGATCTTGAATGTTTGTGCTTGGAAGCTTTAATCTTTAACTTGTTCTTCACGGTTTTGTCTAGGATTTAAGTTTAAGTTTATGTTTTTGCTTTAATCTTCTTTTGCATGCCTTGATCTATGATTGATCTTTGAGAAAACATGAAGCTTGAATTTTGTATGTTTGTTTTGAATGCAAGTCTTAGTTTTTCTTTGATGCATGTCACGATTTTCAAAGGAAAATAAGACTAACAAGCTTTAAAAATAATTTTTTTTGTGTAAAAAGAATTTAAACCAAGGTTTTGTGTGTATGATGATGATTCGGTTAGTGTTTTAAGAAAGCAAATATTGTTTTAACGTTTTGTATGATTTGATCTTTGCATGTAAAAATAGAATCTAGAGATCTTGCCTTTCGCATGTCATCATTTGGCCAAGTCTAGGAAAAATAGAAAACCATGCTAGATCATCATTTTATTTACATGCATGTTGAAATTTGTCTCATCTAAAGATTTTAAGTACATGCATGAGATTTTTAGAGGTCAAAGATTTTGATATGTCTCTTGATTTCTATTGTGATAAGAAATTAAATTGTTGGTTGCTAAATTTCTTGTGAAGCTCACGGTTTTGTAATCATAAAGGTCCAAGTTAGTTCATTTTGTTGTGCATCTGTGTTTTGTGGATGGATCTATGGATTTCATGTATATGAAAATCTAAATCTTTGATAAAAAATTTAAAAGTAATTTTTATGTTCCATTCGGTTTTGGAACAAATCTTATTTAAGCTATTTTTATTTTCTTATGAGTTATTGTTTGAGTTAATCTTGACTAAATGAAGTTGATTTGGTAAATGATTGTATTGAGTGATTTTTCCTTATGTTCCATTCGGTTTTGATATAAAAGTTGTGGTGGACTCGGCCTAGCCGAGGTCCTCAGACCCCTTGCCTAAGGCCTCACGGCCCTATAAGAAGCCCTCTGTGTGCTGGGCCGAGCTCAAGGCTCAACGGTCGAACAGATACCAGATACGGGCCGACCTCATACTCCTACCCAGGTCCGACTTCCTTGTCCGACACCTCCCAGGGGTCCGACACCTCCCAGAGTCCGACACCAAGGACAGGATGACGTGTCTCACCTTATCCACAAGGACAGCTCATCCACTCATAGCTCATTACAGGCTGGCCCTACTTGGGCCTCAAGCAGGCCCATTAGGGCAACCAGCTCCCCCCTATAAGTAGCTCCGTACTACATGGGGCTCAGGTACGTCCTCTAACCCTAATTATCACCCTCACACACCAGTGATTAGGGTTGCTTCTTGGCTCTCCCCTTAGCCACCAGAGGACTCCCACCAAACATCACACAGAAACCCTAGATTGAGGCTCCTTTGAAGGTCTTCTTCCCTAACCCTTGGAGGACCTCACCGTCTAGGACATCACATTGGCGCCGTCTGTGGGGAAAGATAAACTTCATTCCCAGAAACTCTACCATGTCTGAGACACAACCGGTCCAGAGGAGAAGGAGGGGGTGTCCAAGGAGGGTGCCGTCAACTGAGGACCTGCGCCTGCATCTCGAAGCCAACAGGGCAGCGAGGTCCTCACCACCACCCCCCCACCACCTCCACCTCCTCCTCTGCCGCCACCCCCGTTTCCACCGCCACCTCCACCACCAGAATTCACCCATACCCACAGTGGACCTTACACCATCCACACTGGAGACACCACAAATCCAACACAGTATCACGGCGGAGGTCGGCGCGTACAGTTACGCTCTGAGCTCGGAGAAACCAACACTGAACAGCACCGCCACCGCGGCGAACGTGCCCACTCTGTCAGCACAACACACCGTTCCCACTCTCGACAGTCTACGCTCTCTCGAGATGCAGAACTCTTATCCTTGATGAGACAACAGATGAGAATTGTAGATCAGCAAGGTAAAGCTATCGCAGATCTCCAACAAGTTGCTATGCAGCGTTTGGCTGAACGAGCTGTTGTTCAAGCTCCGGCCCCAAATGAGTTCCCCCCACCACCCCCTCCACCACCCCTTCCACCACAACCTCCGTTAACTCCTCAAACATTTGCAACACCACACACAACCGTCACACAACTTACACCACCCCCTGACCAGCAACAACCTGATTCGGATGATTCCCACCCTGGGCATCCTTTTACACCAGCCGTCATGGCTTATAAACCACCACCTGGGTACCTCGGGCCCAGCAATATTCCCAGATACAATGGCCTCACAGACCCTCAGGAGCATGTCCTTTCTTATGAGGGAGCTGTGAACTTTCATGGCGGAGGAGATCGGCTCAAGTGCCGAGCTTTCTCTATGACCCTCCAGGCCCCAGTCCTCCGATGGTACTCAACACTTCCCAAGAATTCTGTCAACAACTGGGTTGAAATGAAGCGGGTCTTCCTTAACAGATACACTGCTAGCTGTGTACAACCCAGGTCGGACCACACGCTAGCAACAGTGACGCAGAAACCAGAAGAATCCTTACGTGCATACTTGCACAGGTTTCACAGCGAGTCCAGCTCAGTCCCCAATCTATCTCCCGAGGTGGCTGTCCTCCTTTTGACCCAAGGATTGGCCGATGGAGGGTTCAAAGATTCACTTATTGGAAAGCCACCAAGGGACATGGCCGAGCTGAGACAGAGATCAAACAAGTACATCAATCTTGAAGAATTCAACAAAGGATAGTCAAGTAGGATGGAAAACGCTCAAGCCGCCTCGCAGAATGCCCTGCCCCGAGGTCGTCCTCGCGACAACAGGGATGAAAGAGGAGGAAGAGCAGACCAGGGAGACCGAGGTCGCTCTCACGTCGGCCAACAAGAGGACCGCCGACGTCCGTACATCACTAAGTATGATTCTTACACCCCCCTGACGGTCCCGAGGTCTCAAGTCTGGAGAGAGACCATGCAGACCGAACTCAGGAGTGTAACTCGACCCCCTTTTCTCAGAAATCAAAACAATGTCAGGGACAAATCCAAATATTGAAACTTCCACGACGGGTACGGCCACCATATCGATCAGTGCACATGGCTTCGAGATGTCATTGAGGATATGGTGAGAAGGGGCAAATTGCAGCAGTATGTGCGCGAAGCAGTGGAAAGACGAGGCCGAAGAAGGTCTCGCACCCCAGACAACGATAAAGGAAAAGCCAAAGCCGACCCGTCCCCTGAAAAGAAGGAAGAAGAACCACAGCGAGTAAACATGGTTGTGGTACAAGATCTAGACAAGTCACCGGAAAACTTCCGAGTTGAAACTATCTCGAGAGGTTTCGCCGGTGGCGGAGAAAAGAGGACAGAGAGGAAAAGGTACGTCAACCAAGTTCTCGCCGTCCATCACAAACCTATTGGCAAGAAACCATCTAGGAACATCCCTATCATTTTTTCTGACCAAGACATGGAAGACGTCATCCCGGATCACAATGATCCAATGGTGATAACAACGTTAATTGGAAATTTCGAAGTCGCCCGAGTTTTCATAGACCAAGGAAGCTCGGCCGATATTCTTTTTCTTCATACTTTTCAAGCGTTGAAGCTCAGGTCCGCCGACCTCGTTCAGTTCGAAGGCAATCTCATCAGCTTCACAGGTGAGGCAATCCGCCCCCTGGGAGCCATTCATCTCCCGGTGACCCTAGGCAACCAGCCTTCGGCCCGAACAGAGATCATCAAATTTTTAGTGGTTGACTCTGACTCCCCATATAATGTAATACTGGGACGAACCTGCCAACAAGCTTTTGGGGCAGTGGTTTCAACAGTACACTTGGCAATGAAATTCGTCGGATCAGACGACAAGGTTGTTACGGTCAAAGCTGACCAGGTGAAAGCCCGGCTCTGCTACAATGCAAGCCTACGGGAGGTAAAAAAGAAGCAGAAAGAGTTCACTGATCCGACATTGTCCAAGGGAAGAGTTCTATTGGACGAGGTTCAGTTCAAACGAGATACCCTTAAGTCCTTTCCTCATGAAGAATGGGTGGTAATCCCCCCCTTCACCTCTACCCCAAGCAAAGATGTTATCATGAATGCCAACCTTACCCAAAAAATCCAAGATGCGGTTAAAGAAAATCTCCTTTCTTTTCCAGTCCTCTCCGACCCCCCACAAGGGGAGAATTTTCTCATTTCTCTAACTGTTAATAACCCTGCCCTCCGTTCGGTACAGCTCCGAATTGAGAGCCGAAGTAAACTTCTTGCCCATTTCTCAAGCCGAGCCGAAGTAAACTTCTTGCCCATTTCTCAACACCACTTTTCCAAAAAGCAATGTACTCATGTCCACAATTAATGAAAAGTACAAACTTGCTCATACTCAAGTGCCACAGTTTTATATACGTACGTACTAGCTTCTCATTTAGCACTAGCCACCTAAATGTTGCATGGCGCTATGCACAGCCAACGTCTTCTAGATAAGATCGGCTCATATGCACAGTGTACAAGGGACACCCGGTAAAGTAAAGCTTGCTGTGAAATGTTCTCACATAACTTCACTCAGCAACCTCTTTCACATCGGGGACGAGGACTCCCACCTCGGCTAAGGTGGGTGAATCCGAGATCCCAACCGTATGCACTTATATACAGTACCTTTATTCAGAGGAAAACTTATAAGATTACTGCACTCACTGAGCCATCCGAGTTTATCCGAGTTATTAATACGAGATCTTAAATACCAATGTCTTGGGTAAAAGGTTTTTAGGTCCGATCAGGTCTGAATACAACAAGTTGGTAAAGGACTTGTATTCTCAAAAGTAGTATTACTTAGTTATCTAAAAATCAACAAGTATTCAGACCCCAGGTCTAAAAATGAACGAAGTATGCAACGAGTCAATAAAAACTCGCATTTGCGCAAAGCCTGCTTAAAAAAAACGACCTCGGCCGCAGTATATATGCAACAAGTTAAAACAAAAACTTGCATAAAAGTTACAATATGCGACAAGTCTCAAACACTTGCATTCTTTTTTAAAAGCCTTTTTGGTGACCACCTAACTGATCGTGGTTCGGATCCGAGGTCGAACGAATAAACATGCAACGAGTTGGTAAAGAAAAACTCGCGTTCGTGCAACAAGTTAAAGAAAAGGCTTGCATAACTCCGACCTCGGACATAGTACGTATGCAACAAGTTAAAATAAAAACTTGCATAAATATAACAACATGCAACAAGTTAAAAGTAAAGAGAACTTGCATAAATATAAAGTGTTATACAAAGGTAGCAAAGTACAAAGACATGATTATACAAAGTGCAAGCGGCCCAGCATAAGGGACTTACGCTGCTTCATCCTCAACATCAGAAAGGGCAACCGAGCATGGGTCGAACTCTTTATCTGGATTCTCCACCAAGGGGTTGGGAAGGTTCTCCTCGGGCTGGTCCAGGTCAACCTCGACCCCATCCTTGTCATAATCGACCATCTTCCCATCCTCCACCCCGAACCCGGCAGAGGCGCCGACATACCGAATGCGGAGCCCTTGGTTCAAATGAAGAATTTGCTCCACTGCACTGGTAAAAATTTTGCTCGCCACCCTCTCAAGATTGAAGTCCGACTCAGAAGCGGCTACCTTATGTTTGAGAGATTGAGCAGCCCTTCTCTTCAGCAAAGTCCTAACCTTCTCAACCTCAGCTAGGCCCTCCTTCCGACTAGCCTCCCTAGCGTCCGCTTTCACTTGGGCCAAAGCTTCCTCATGATTTTTTAGAAGCTCCTCCGTCTGTTGGCGGTGCTTCCCTTCCAACTCGGCCAGCTTTTGCTCAGCAGCTTTTTTGCCATTTTTCAGCTCCTCCACCTCGGCAGCCATAGCAGACCGAGCTTTTTTCTTGGCCGGTGACACTCCATCAGCCACATCGTCAGCGACTTCGGCCAGCACATTAAACATGGTTGTGGCCCTTTTCAGCTGACAGGCCATATCCTCAGCCTTCTTTTTCCACTCAGCTCCCGACATTTTGATGAGAGCGTCTTTGATCGAAGTTTTGGCAAGGGTGGTCGGCGGCCTCGAAAGAGCATCAGCTTCCGAGGGCGGGGTACCTGCAGCAAGGATCACCTCAGTACTTGGACTCGGAGATTGAGGAGGAGGTGGGGCTATGATCACTGCAGGCGGAGTTGGGTGAAGAGGAGCGGAATCGGTTGAGGTCGTCTCGGTGGAAACCTCGGCAGCCACCGCTTCGTTGGAAGGATTTTCGGACCTCTTCCTCTTCCGTGCATCTAGCACAGCCTTCACCGCCCTGGACGACATGTTCGACCAATGTTCTTCTGCAAACACAAAAGGATAAAGAGAAATTAATAAGAAAGCTGAATGAAAATGTACAAGTGTAAGAGCAAAAGTAACTACCAATTTTCGTCAAGACTTCGTTGTCAGGACACTGCATGAAAATACCAATATAAAGCTGGAATTTCCGAGCACGATATTCGGTCTGAAAATGGTGGGCCGTTACGGACTCGTCGGCATCCAAGGTTACGCCCGACCACCTTTGCGGCATGCTGGTATGGCGATTAAAGAACTCGGGGGTCCACTCCAAAGGGAACTTCGGTCCCGTCTCGGACCGAAACCAAGGTAGCCCCGTTCCAACGTACTTGTATTTAAAAAATCTTGGTTTAAAATTTTTCCAAGATTCGGAGAACATGCCGAACAGCCCACAGTGAGCTCGGGCCTTAGCCGATACCCAAAGGCGACCAGTGACCCCGTCTTTATTGCTAACGAACGGGTTGTACATCCACAAAAATAGCCGAACAGTGCATACCAAATTCCGGGCTCCGCAGTACCTTTGAAATGCTTGGAGAAAAAACCAAGTATTGGGGTGGAGTTGGGAAGGAGCCAGTCCAAGCTCGTTTAAAACTGTCATTTCCAGATCGGTGAACGGGAGGGTCACTCCGAGATTGTGAATCAAGTCGGCATAAAAGAAGAAAGAATTATTGTTAGTTCGGCTGCATATCCTGTCATTTGCCGAACAGGGGAGTACTTCGTAAGAGGTCCCGGTGGCGTCCCCTGGGCAAGGCAACACGGCTCTCCTTACCTCAGCAAGCTGGTCCTCGGAACAAAGGCGGGACTGGATTCCTTTGGGCTCCACGTCAACCCACTCGTATTGGTCGGCATCGAACGACGCAGGATAAAGCTCAGGTCGACTGACGCACTTCCTGGGTGGCATTGTACATGTGGAAGAACAGGGGAGCTCGGTAATAGTCCTACGGGTTACAAAAATAACCCCCCAGAAAATCCCCTCGAAGTTGTTCCGAGAGGCGAGCATCTCCCCTCTACCACAGGTACCCCCCGATCATACATCCTCTCCCTCTCCATCCTCTGAAAGTCGGCACGTTCTCTACCATCAGCAAACTCGGCCCAAGCATATTGCCTTATCCACTCTCTTTTCTCTGCCCAATCCCGAGGATAGATGACCTCAACGGGATCGACCTCCAGAAATCGTCTCTCATATTTCCGCCTATACTCCCTCTGGCGGCGGAACGCCTCGTCTACCTCTGTAGAGGAGCAGGACGAAGAGCCTCCTCCTCACTACTGCTCGATGACAAGGAGACTACCCCAGCCCATTTTCTAAACCAATCCCTACTCATACTGAACCCAACCTACTCCTTTGGTTTTCTGAAAAATAAACAAAAAACACGAATCAAATACCCTAAAAAATCCTAAAAATGCCCAAACCCAGAAACACTCCAAACCACAACATTACTCCCCTAAATTAAAGCCTCAAATCATAAAGCCGTAAAGGAAAACCACACCATACCCATGAAAACGGAGAACAAGAAAAGTGAAAAACATTAAACCCCTCCCACATAAACCACGAAACAGTAAGAGAAGAGGAGAATCAAAGAAAGAAGAAAAAGGAATGAGAGAGCAACCAGTACCTTAGGAGTTGGAGATCGAAGGAAAATGAAGTTTGAAAAATCAAAGCAGGATCCGCTGATTGAGAAGAAGGCAGGGAAGTGCAGAAAAGAAGAACGTTATTCGATTATGGAAGAGCGGAATCAGTGTCTTCGTGGGGAAGAGAAGCAGTTTTCGATGGAGAGAAAGAGAGAAGGCAATAGTGTTAAGAGAGAGAATAATTGTGGAAAAGAAAGATAAAGTAGCGGTTTTGGGGAAGAGGGGGAAGAGAAACCGTTTTCCTCCTACTTTCGAAACATGGGCTTGATCCAAAAAAGCCCAATCCAGCAGGAGGCCACTTGCAATTAGACACGTGGCACGCAGCAGCTGAAATAATGGACCTCGAGCAACGTCACAATGATGGTGACGCTTCGTAGGTCGCGATTTCTGACACGTGTCAAATCCGGTAAAAGCGAACGTCACTTCGGTACTGGCGAGTAGACAGCTGTCAAACCCGCTCCGTCATAATGAAAGGACATCAGAGACAGCTGGATCCAACTCTCAACAACCCAGCGTTCGAACTCCCTAGAACCTCGGAACAAGGCACAAATAGCCTTGACCGAGCTGGGGGGCTTATGTGGTGAACTCGGCTCTTATGTGGTGGATTTGGGAAAAGGACCTAAACCAAGACCTCGGAACAAGGCTCAGATAGCCTTGACCGAGCTGGGGGGCTTATGTGGTGGACTCGGCCTAGCCGAGGTCCTCAGACCCCTTGCCTAAGGTCTCACGGCCCTATAAGAAGCCCTCTGTGTGCTGGGCCGAGCTCAAGGCTCAACGGCCGAACAGATACCAGATACGGGCCGACCTCATACTCCTACCCAGGTCCGAATTCCTTGTCCGACACCTCCCAGGGTCCGACACCTCCCAGAGTCCGACACCTCCCAGAGTCCGACACCTCCCAGAGTCCGACACCAAGGACAGGATGACGTGTCTCACCTTATCCACAAGGACAGCTCATCCACTCATAGCTCATTACAGGCTGGCCCTACTTGGGCCTCAAGCAGGCCCATTAGGGCAACCAGCTCCCCCCTATAAGTAGCTCCGTACTACATGGGGCTCAGGTACGTCCTCTAACCCTAATTATCACCCTCACACACCAGTGATTAGGGTTGCTTCTTGGCTCTCCCCTTAGCCACCAGAGGACTCCCAACAAACATCACACAGAAACCCTAGATTGAGGCTCCTTTGAAGGTCTTCTTCCCTAACCCTTGGAGGACCTCACCGTCTAGGACATCACAAAAGTAATAGAAATAAATTGATTCCTTCTTTGTATGTTGATTTATATGATGATTAGCATTATTCTAAGTTAATGTGTTCTTTTTCTTTAAATTATTATGTGATGTTTAAAAAGTAGGATGATGTATGTTGTTTTCCCTAAGTGCATGTGTTAGTGATCATTAGATTTGAATATAAACCTTCTCCTATGTGTAACATAGATTGGGCCATGCATAGAAAGTATAGGAGCATGTGTTTGATTCTTGTCTTATGTGCATGAATGATAAGTATAAGAGGATGCATGCATTGTGAATGGCTTGTAATAGTTGTGTGTGTGTGAATGATTAATATTTTTAAAAGGTTTTTAATTTAATCTTTGTGTTGTTTCTTTTGGATTTAATTCGGTTTTAAAGAAAATAAAGTGAGTAAAATGATTTGAAGAGTATTGTTTTGAAAAGATTTTTCCAATTGATTTCTGAAGTTCATGGTTTTTAATTTAACAAATGATTTTTAGAAGAAAACCTTAAGATAAATGTGGCCTTTTATGAAGCCAAGGAATTATCCATGTTTTATTAAACAAGTTTTTGAAAAGAGTATTATGAGTTTAAAATTCTTAAGTATGTGGCTAAAGGAATGTTTTGCTTGATCTTGATTATAAATCAAAAACCAAAGTGATTTTCAAATAAGAAGTTTTGGTGATGATGTTTTGTTTGCGAAATAATTTTTATAAGAACGATTTTTAATAAGAGGGAATTATTTGAGTTCCAGTAACAATCGGGAAGCAATTACGAGCGCCGCGTCGGAATCAAGGAGCGTGTCGTGGGAATTATCGTCGGTCGAGGTGAGAGAGAAGTTTCCCCAAACACCGTGGTATTTAAGTAACATATTAAGTGTTTCGACCATCTCAAAAGTCGAAACGTAGTGGTCCTGAATCGGTAAGGTTAGGTACTGAGTTTATTTGATTGTGTCTGAATGATAGTATGCTATTTATTTGTTTATTTATGATTATGCATGATAGGATTTGATCTGTTATGGATTATAATACTGCTGCTAATAATAATGAATAATAAGAATATAAAAGATATGTGAGATAAAGGAAGAGAAAGATATAAGACGTTGTCGGGGAAAAGAGTAAGTGATGAAAGCGATGAGTTGAGCCAGAGCCTGGGGAAACAATGATGAGATGATTGCTTTCTGAGGTCCAGCTATGAGGGGATAGAATGTTGAGGTTGTCAAGGAAAAACAATGTTTTTGAAAAAGTTTTATGAAAGGATATTTTTGAAAAGGTTTATGAAACATTATTTTTGAAAAGAGTTTTTGAAGGAAGATTGTGAAACATTATTTTTGAAAAAGATTTGTGAAATGTTATGATTGTAAAGAGTTTATAAAACCTTATTTTTGAAAAGGGTTTCGGAAACTTTATTTTTGGAAATTTTATTTTGGGAAACTTTATTTTTGGAAACGTTATTTTTGGAAACTTTATTTTTGGAAACTTTATTTTTGAAAAGGATTTGTGAAAACATTATTTTTGAAAAGGATTTTGGAGAAACCTTATTCTTGGGAAAAGTTTATCTTGAAAAGAGTTTATGAAATCTTACTTTTGAAAAGAGATTGTAAAACATTATTCTTGAAAACCTTTGTGAAACCTTATTTATATATACATATTCTTTTCTTTCTTTCTTATTTAAATTTTATGAATTCGAAACCATCAATGATGCAAGGGATTTAAAATCATCATTGAGGAAAACGCTTTCAAGTTAGCACACTCGTCTACATCTCCTCGGTCACCGCCCAACCTAATCGGAAGCAAACAGGAGTACAGGACCTTTACCGTGCGGGCACGACAGCTGTCAACACAAATGGTCCCAGACCAGGAGGACTCAGCCTCAATAATATCAATTCAATAATCAGGCTCACTGCCTCGTAGTGGCAAACAAAATGCCCCACTCCAGTCCCTCTCACTGTTCTCGATTTGCAATCTAGGGGGCGACAGTAATAGTTCTAGCTTGCAAAGCAGGACGTGCCACGACATTAGACCCAGTCCCCACCACGTTAGTGTGCCACTTGTGGAATTGTCCCGCCTAGAACAGTACTCTAGACTTCTTGACGTATCACCGTCATTGTCCTCCCCTAATGCAATCTCGTCCTAAGTATCCGTAGATACCTATCGTTCCTTCCTCTCCACTACTTCGAATTAACTCTCATATCTCACCGCGTTAGTACATGTCTTTTAAAAGTTTTTAATTAAAGGCTTAACCTATTGGTCGGCTCATCCTTAGTACATCCCTTCGACGAGTCCCGACCGCTAATTTTCTCAGAACAATTCTTATCTCAACATAGCACAGAGCTTGCCTTTCCATGACACATCAATTTCCTCAACTCATCATCCAACACGACCACATCTTTTCAAATAATGTTTCATAAACATTTCACCACCTCCTTTCAAAACTGCGGTTTCACAACTCATTTCCAAACCATTTCAAAATAATCCTTCACAATTTCCTTTCAAAATAACATCTCATTGACTCTTTTCAGAAAATGAGGTTTCCACAAAATTCTATTCAGAAGTAAGATCTTTACAAAATGGTACAAACTTTTTCAAAATATGAGTTCTCCAAAATCCTTTTCAAATAACATTTCTCAAATGAAGTTTTATCAAAATACTTTCGAAAATGACATTTTTGTAAACCCTTGTCAAAAATATATTTTTAGAAAAACCTTTCCAAAACATTATTACTGCTGAGCGTTAGTGGAGGAGCAAGCTCAACTCAACAACACCACAACTTCACCCTTATACCCCCTCGTAGCTAGACCTCAGAAAGCAATCATTCCGCATTGACACCCCAAGCTCTGGCTCAACAATCAGCTCTCATCACATAGTCTTTCATTCTTTATCAATTTACCATCTCTTACTACTTATATACATCTTTTATTCATTATTATTATCGTTCACAACATTCTCGTGCTTCACCATCGATCTGCTCTTATCATACATCATTAACTTTATGAGTAAGCAACTAAACAATATATTAACATGCAGACACAAATAAATGAATCACTGACTCACTCATACTGACTCAGGACACTAAGTTTCGACTTTTGAGATGGTCGAAACACTTAATAAGTTACCTAAAGACCACGGTGTTTAGGGGAAACTTCTCTCTCACCTCGATTGACGACAACTCTCACTATACGCTCCTTGATTCCCGATGTGGCGCTCGTAACAGCTTCCCGATTATTACTGGAACTCAAATAGTTCTTTCTTATTAGAAATTGTTCTTGTATAATTATCCCAAAACAAAATTACTTTATCATTTCTTTTCAAAAATTTACTTAATAAAACATGAATAATTTCTTGGCTTCTTAAAAAGAGACACGTTTATCTTAAGGTTTTCTTAAAAAGGATCTTTATTAAATTAAAACCATGAACTTCAGAAATCATAAGAAAATCTTTTTCAAAACAATACTTTTCAATTAATCAAATCATTTGACTCATTCCATTTTCTCTAAAACCGAATCAAAGGAAAATAATACACAATTAAATTAAAACCTTTCAAGAATATTTAAATCATTCAAACACACACATAATATTACAAACCATCCAAAAATTCATGCACATAAGGCAAAATAAAACACATGCTCCTATTTCCTATACATGGCCGTATCTCACTAGGATGAGACAAGGTTATGTTCAATTGCTAATGATTACTAACACATGTCTACATGACAATACATCACTCCAAATTTAAAACATCACATAATAATAAGAGAAAGGAACATTTTTGCTTAAAATAATGCTAACCATCATATAAACCAACACACAAGAAGAAATTAATTTATTTTCTTTACTTTTATATCCCAAACCGAATAAAACACAAAGAAAATCATGTAAACATACACCAATCAATTTCAAAGATCAACTCAAACCATATAACATAAGAAATAAAAATATCTTGAAAGAAATTTGTGCCATAACCGAATGGGTCATATGAGAAAAACACTCAACACAAACATTTACCAAATCAACTTCATTCATACCAAATTAATTCAAACAATACACATAAGAAAATGAAATAGCTTAGATAGGATTTATTCCTAAACCGAATGGAACATAAAATTTACTTTTAGGTTTTCCATCAAAGATTCAAGTCCCATAGGTTTAGAAATCCTTAATCCTTATCATAAAATACACATGCAAAGCAAAATGAACTAACTTAGACCTTCTTACATGCAAAACCGTGAGCTTCTCTCAAAATTTTCATTAAACCGAAATTTAATTCCTTAACACCAAAGATCAAGAATCATGTCAAAAACACCTAAGAAAATTTATGCATGTACTTATGATCTCTAAATGAAATAATTTCAACATGCATGTAACCAAAATGATGATCTAGCATGCTCTTCCCTCTTTCCTAGGTTTGGCCGAATGACTACATGCATTAAGGCAAAATTTTACAAAATTATTTTCACATGCAAAGAACAAACTCAAGGTCAAATCATGCAAGACTTTTAGAGCAACATTTTATTTTTGATTAAGGTATTGACCGAACCATCATCATCATCATATAAATTTTCACCAAAATTATTTTTAAAGCTTGTTATGCTTGTTTTCTTAAAGGAACCGTAACATGCACCAAACAAAATTAAGATTTTGCACCCAAAACAAACATATAAGTGCACGGTTCACATTTTCTCAAGATTAGACCTAGATCAAGACATGCAAAACAAGATCAAGGCAAAAACATAAACTCAAACACAAAACCTAAACAAAACCGTGAAGATCAAGGTAGACACAAAAACATTCAAGCACAAACATTCAAGATCAAGTTATAAAAATGACATGCAAGGCATCAAAACTTCAAGATCACAAGAAAATATAGACATGCATCACAATATTACACTTAAATAATGTCCATATAAAGTCCTTTTACAAGACCCAAATTACTACACTAAACTTTCTTAAATAACTACCTTAGATCAAGATCTCTTAACTAAAATCCTCAAACTTCAAGTCCTCTTCTCCTCCTCCTAGGGTTGTGCTTCGGTCTCCTCTTCTCTAAGGTTGATGGTGGCTTTTCTCCTTGATCCTTAAAGATGAAGGTGATTGGGAAAGAAATTGAAGAAGGTTGGGTTACAAATTTTGGGTTTACACTCTTCTCTCCTCTCCTTACTCTCACGGCCTCACCCTCTTTCTCTCTCTAAAGTCTCAAGAGTTGATGATACTCTTGGACAAAGTGTTTGGGTGGAAGAAGAAAATGAGAAGAAGTAAGCCAACACTCACTCCTTCATACGGTTTAAGAGCAACACAAGGGTGTGGGAATTTCCTCTTCTAGCCACGGTCCAAGGGCTTGGTTCAAGGGTAATCTAGTCCAACCCAAAGTTTGCATGGGAGAGGTCTTGTCAATGGAGGGACAAGGTTGAAGGAAAGTCTCCCTTAGCTATCATGAGTCATCAACCTAGCCTTCTCCTAATTCCTTATTCTCTTGCCACTTAAGAGAATGCACTCTCCATGGCTTCCTAATCCTATTTCTATTTGAATTTTCTATTTCTTAATGGGTAAGAAAATCAAACTCACGTGGTTCCCTCTTCTACCCTATTCGGTCGAAACACACACACATGCACATACACACACTATTTCATTTCAATTCATCATCACATAGTCTAAAATAATGCATACATCTAACACATATTTTCTCATGCACATAACATTTTGAGGCATCATACGTCGGCACACTTCACACATATACTCACATCATATATATATATATATATATATATACTTCAATGCATACAGCTCACACACATATACATCCTACATGCATTCATATCCACATGGTTCATGCATTCATTTATTTTAACTAATTAAATTTTACATTTATAATTCATCACACAAACACACATCCAAAAATTCCAAAATTTCAAAAATACAACTATAAGGAAATCGATTTATCTTACTAATTTAATCTCAAAATAAACTTTACTCAAATTTGAAAAAAACCATACCTCCACTTAAATTAAAGGTTTTTAAAAGAATGAAGAAATTTATTTACACCTCAAATCAAATAGGAAAATTCGTTTCCCAAAATGAAATAATACTCAAATAAAAATCATTTTTCCAAAACATTTCACTGAAAACCTTTCTTAAATTCTGAAAAATCATTTCTAAATAAAATCTTATCGAATTATTTGAGTCCAGAAAATGCGGGTTGTTACATTCTCCCCAACTTGTAGATTTCTCGTCCTCGAGAAATGATGCGCGAATCTGTCTTCTTTTTTTTCCAGAGGGCGTAGCTCCTTGTAGCAATCTTTTCCTTATTTCCGGATGACTCACTGCCGCGACACACTACTTATCTTCTGTCTTCAAAAGAACCCTAAATCATTCTTATCCAAACAATCTCTGAGGTCCGTCCATTGTCAAATACAATGGTGCAAAAGCAAAAAGGCTTGGCTACACGATTTAAATTCTCAAGATTGTCCAACGTTGCTGAAACAGTTAGCAACTTTCAAAGAAACTAATGTAATGTTTATGCCAATCCGGATACTATTGCCATGGTCGCTCCTTCCGCTTACTTTCTCTTAGGAATTCTTCAACCTATTTGGGGTTACTCTAAGACCTCGGATTTCTATTCACTCCCCAACTTTGATGACCCTAATTACCGAATACTTCGACCACGGATATAACTCAACTCCATTAACTCTTAATCTTTGGCATACCCTTAAATTCCACTGGACACTCATCCTTATAACTTCATCCTATTCGCTACTAATCCTCAAGAAATATATGCTTCACTCCACTTTTCTTTTCTCCAACGGATCATAATAACTTAAGCATCCTAACTCTTTTTCCATCCTTCAAATCTTCATCCTAAGGCCTAAATCCATTGAATCTCTTTCAATTTTTGACTGGCAAGGTCTTCACTCCTATTGAGGCCACTCTGATCCATAACTTACGGTTACTCTATTGACCAAGGCAACACACTCTCCTTATCCATCCTCATTTGATCAACACTTAGGGGTTCTAGCTGGAAGAATTTGTCGCTTCTCCTACCCGATTCCTACCGTTAACAGCAATTCGTATTCAACCACATCGTTCGTCCTTTCCCAATTTCAACTTTAAGACTACTAGCTCTTCCCTCGGATGTCCTACTGCCTTACTACTACCTAGACCAAAAATTCTAGATATATTCGCACCTATTTCTAACCAACTTACACAATCTTCGATCTCTCTTAAGACCCAAAGGCATCTCCGCTCTGCACCATAACCCATACATCTTCTTTCTTATGCAATCTACTCTTTACCTTTTCTTAAATACTGCTAATTCCTTTGAGAACACCTCACAATCCATTCCTAATTCAGAGACAACTACTTGACTGGCATAAGTCATTACCAAGGTATTGAAAAATCAACGGCTGGGTCACAGGGAAAGTTCACGAATTGAACTTCACGAAGTGGGTTTGAATCAAAATGGTACAAAATTAATTTAGAAATTCGTCAGGTTAACAAACAACAGGAAAGGGTTTCAAAGACTTTAGATGGGCAAAAGTTCAAGGGTTAATTTGAACAAGAGGGATCAACAACAAAGATTCTAACAAAGAAGGATAAGTTCAAGGAGAAATGAGCTACGATTCTAGGTTGCTGGCAATTCTTGGTGCTCCCAAACGATCATTCGCACACTCTTGACGCTTCCATTTCTAATCGCTCTAGACTAACGCACGAGACACACTATGAAGTATATATTCCATGTATTCACCACTCAGTGCTAAACCACAGCTCTGATACCACTTCTGTAACACCCCGATTTGGCAACTTGAAACCACTCTTCCTCTCTGTACAAAATAAGGTAAAATATGGGCCAATTTTTTTTTTAAAACATAGTTGAGCAGCATGATTAGGAGAACTGTTAACATTTTTGAAACTCTTTGATTAAAGGTAGAGTTCTCACACATCATACTAAGCTTCAAGTTCCAAACCGAAGTGTCACGTGACACCACACTTTGCAACTTGAACCTTCACAACTCGATTGTCATTGTCCGTTAACTTTTGTAATCAGAGTCAGTGGTGCCCAAAATATCATTCATTAAAATTAGATCGGGGTTTACATCAGGATACCATATTGGTTTAGCAGAGCAAATACAAGGAAATATAATACTTCAAGATAAGGAAAAGAAACTACCAACGAATCTCCTAAGCTGATGACGAAGAATCAGCTGGAGGTGCCTCACTCGGGTCGACCTCAATCTCCTCAGCGTCCGGATATTCTTCTTCCATGTACTCCTCGGGATCTTCTTCAGGTTCACTCTCTTCCATGGCATCAAACGCATTGTCAGACCATTCATTCAAGGCTTCATCCAGTTCCTCTAGTTCCTCCGCCTCAGGGTCGATACGTGCTGGCAAAGGCATTGGATACCCACCATGGTAATCCGCCGGTCCACCAACTTGTAGGTCCGAAAGCTCGAAGCGACACCTACGGGAATCTGGTTCGGTTCCTCGAAGGGTATGGTCGGGGTCAAAGATACAAACTTCGGATGCTCCACACCATTCCCAACCACGGCGATTGACTTCCCATCTACCTTCGTCGCGAATCTCGAATGTAAACTTAACAGGATCCATAGACTATGGGTTGACAACATAGGGGTAGGTACATAGCCACAGACAGAAGAATTTGAGAGAGTAAGTATTCCCAGACATGTTATGCCAACAGTGTGAAATTACAGTAGGTAAAGTATTAAGATAGACAAACCATACGACAGACAACACATAAATATAATCTTAGGAATACTTACTTCATACTACTACCTTTCTTTCCTTACTACCACATTATGCATGTTCTCATCGCATTCCATAGAAAGCTTCTGCTGCGCACTCTGATTCCACCACCATATAATCTCATCCACTTTCATACTTCCTCTCAAAGATTATTCGCAACCATACCTTATTTATATATACATATTCTTTTCTTTCTTTCTTATTTAAATTTTATGAATTCGAAACCATCAATGATGCAAGGGATTTAAAATCATCATTGAGGAAAACGCGTCCAAGTTAGCACACTCGTCTACATCTCCTCGGTCACCGCCCAACCTAATCGGAAGCAAACAGGAGTACAGGACCTTTACCGTGCGGGCACGACAGCTGTCAACACAAATGGTCCCAGACCAGGAGGACTCAGCCTCAATAATATCAATTCAATAATCAGGCTCACTGCCTCGCAGTGGCAAACAAAATGCCCCACTCCAGTCCCTCTCACTGTTCTCGATTTGCAATCTAGGGGGCGACAGTACTAGTTCTAGCTTGCAAAGCAGGACGTGCCACGGCATTAGACCCAGTCCCCACCACGTTAGTGTGCCACTTGTGGAATTGTCCCGCCTAGAACAGTACTCTAGACTTCTTGACGTATCACCGTCATTATCCTCCCCTAATGCAATCTCGTCCTAAGTATCCGTAGATACCTATCGTTCCTTCCTCTCCACTACTTCGAGTTAACTCTCATATCTCACCGCGTTAGTACATGTCTTTTAAAAGTTTTTTAATTAAAGGCTTAACCTATTGGTCGGCTCATCCTTAGTACATCCCTTCGACGAGTCCCGACCGCTAATTTTCTCAGAACAATTCTTATCTCAACATAGCACAGAGCTGGCCTTTCCATGACACATCAATTTCCTCAACTCATCATCCAACACGACCACATCTTTTCAAATAATGTTTCATAAACATTTCACCACCTCCTTTCAAAACTGCGGTTTCACAACTCATTTCCAAACCATTTCAAAATAATCCTTCACAATTTCCTTTCAAAATAACATCTCATTGACTCTTTTCAGAAAATGAGGTTTCCACAAAATTCTATTCAGAAGTAAGATCTTTACAAAATGGTACAAACTTTTTCAAAATATGAGTTCTCCAAAATCCTTTTCAAATAACATTTCTCAAATGAAGTTTTATCAAAATACTTTCGAAAATGACATTTTTGTAAACCCTTGTCAAAAATATATTTTTAGAAAAACCTTTCCAAAACATTATTACTGCTGAGCGTTAGTGGAGGAGCAAGCTCAACTCAACAACACCAATCCCAGACTAAAACCAAAGAACAAAGGAGTTCAACTCCACAACTTCACCCTTATACCCCCTCGTAGCTAGACCTCAGAAAGCAATCATTCCGCATTGACACCCCAAGCTCTGGCTCAACAATCAGCTCTCATCACTTATTTCATTCTTTATTCATTTACCATCTCTTACTACTTATATACATCTTTTATTCATTATTATTATCGTTCACAACATTCTCGTGCTTCACAACCGATCCGCTCTTATCATACATCATTAACTTTATGAGTAAGCAACTAAACAATATATTAACATGCAGACACAAATAAATGAATCACTGACTCACTCATACTGACTCAGGACACTAAGTTTCGACTTTTGAGATGGTCGAAACACTTAATAAGTTACCTAAAGACCACGGTGTTTAGGGGAAACTTCTCTCTCACCTCGATTGACGACAACTCTCACTATACGCTCCTTGATTCCCGATGTGGCGCTCGTAACAGCTTCCCGATTATTACTGGAACTCAAATAGTTCTTTCTTATTAGAAATTGTTCTTGTATAATTATCCCAAAACAAAATTACTTTATCATTTCTTTTCAAAAACTTAATAAAACATGAATAATTTCTTGGCTTCTTAAAAAGAGACACGTTTATCTTAAGGTTTTCTTAAAAAGAATCTTTATTAAATTAAAACCATGAACTTCAGAAATCATAAGAAAATCTTTTTCAAAACAATACTTTTCAATTAATCAAATCATTTGACTCATTCCATTTTCTCTAAAACCGAATCAAAGGAAAATAATACACAATTAAATTAAAACCTTTCAAGAATATTTAAATCATTCAAACACACACATAATATTACAAACCATCCAAAAATTCATGCACATAAGGCAAAATAAAACACATGCTCCTATTTCCTATACATGGTCGTATCTCACTAGGATGAGACAAGGTTATGTTCAATTGCTAATGATTACTAACACATGTCTACATGACAATACATCACTCCAAACTTAAAACACCACATAATAATAAGAGAAAGGAACATTTTTGCTTAAAATAATGCTAACCATCATATAAACCAACACACAAGAAGAAATTAATTTATTTTCTTTACTTTTATATCCCAAACCGAATAAAACACAAAGAAAATCATGTAAACATACACCAATCAATTTCAAAGATCAACTCAAACCATATAACATAAGAAATAAAAATATCTTGAAAGAAATTTGTGCCATAACCGAATGGGTCATATGAGAAAAACACTCAACACAAACATTTACCAAATCAACTTCATTCATACCAAATTAATTCAAACAATACACATAAGAAAATGAAATAGCTTAGATAGGATTTATTCCTAAATCGAATGGAACATAAAATTTACTTTTAGGTTTTCCATCAAAGATTCAAGTCCCATAGGTTTAGAAATCCTTAATCCTTATCATAAAATACACATGCAAAGCAAAATGAACTAACTTAGACCTTCTTACATGCAAAACCGTGAGCTTCTCTCAAAATTTTCATTAATCCGAAATTTAATTCCTTAACACCAAAGATCAGGAATCATGTCAAAAACACCTAAGAAAATTTATGCATGTACTTATGATCTCTAAATGAAATAATTTCAACATGCATGTAACCAAAATGATGATCTAGCATGCTCTTCCCTCTTTCCTAGGTTTGGCCGAATGACTACATGCATTAAGGCAAAATTTTACAAAATTATTTTCACATGCAAAGAACAAACTCAAGGTCAAATCATGCAAGACTTTTAGAGCAACATTTTATTTTTTATTAAGGTATTGACCGAACCATCATCATCATCATATAAATTTTCACCAAAATTATTTTTAAAGCTTGTTATGCTTGTTTTCTTAAAGGAACCGTAACATGCACCAAACAAAATTAAGATTTTGCACCCAAAACAAACATATAAGTGCACGGTTCACATCTTCTCAAGATTAGACCTAGATCAAGACATGCAAAACAAGATCAAGGCAAAAACATAAACTCAGACACAAAACCTAAACAAAACCGTGAAGATCAAGGTAGACACAAAAACATTCAAGCACAAACATTCAAGATCAAGTTATAAAAATGACATGCAAGGCATCAAAACTTCAAGATCACAAGAAAATATAGACATGCATCACAATATTACACTTAAATAATGTCCATATAAAGTCCTTTTACAAGACCAAAATTACTACACTAAACTTTTCTTAAATAACTACCTTAGATCAAGATCTCTTAACTAAAATCCTCAAACTTCAAGTCCTCTTCTCCTCCTCCTAGGGTTGTGCTTCGGTCTCCTCTTCTCTAAGGTTGATGGTGGCTTTTCTCCTTGATCCTTAAAGATGAAGGTGATTGGGAAAGAAATTGAAGAAGGTTGGGTTACAAATTTTGGGTTTACACTCTTCTCTCCTCTCCTTACTCTCACGGCCTCACCCTCTTTCTCTCTCTAAAGTCTCAAGAGTTGATGATACTCTTGGACAAAGTGTTTGGGTGGAAGAAGAAAATGAGAAGAAGTTAGCCAACACTCACTCCTTCATACGGTTTAAGAGCAACACAAGGGTGTGGGAATTTCCTCTTCTAGCCACGGTCCAAGGGCTTGGTTCAAGGGTAATCTAGTCCAACCCAAAGTTTGCATGGGAGAGGTCTTGTCAATGGAGGGACAAGGTTGAAGGAAAGTCTCCCTTAGCTATCATGAGTCATCAACCTAGCCTCCTCCTAATTCCTTATTCTCTTGCCACTTAAGAGAATGTACTCTCCATGGCTTCCTAATCCTATTTCTATTTGAATTTTCTATTTCTTAATGGGTAAGAAAATCAAACTCACGTGGTTCCCTCTTCCACCCTATTCGGTCGAAACACACACACATGCACATACACACTGTAACACCCCAAATTTCCGTCTCCTGATGTAATGTGATTATGATTTATGAAAATATATTTTCAAATTATTTTCTTAATCATAATTATGTTTCATTAATTAAATTAAAATTATTATGAGTTAGTAAGAGTAATTGCAAAAGTAGAAAAATATTGCAGCAAACAAATAATATGTAAAAATAAGGTTTTTGCATATTAGTCCCTGGAAGAGGACCTAGAAGCAATATTAGGAAGACTTTGGAGGGAAGGGCATTAAAATAAATATTTTTGAAAAACTGACCAAAATACTCGAGTATTTCTGGAAATACTCGAGTAATCGAGTCAGTGGAGAACTCGTTAGTGCGGTTGATGAGTCAACCCACAACGAATCCCTTTAAGTGACACGAAAACACCATGGAAACACGATGATGGTTGTTGTGGCGCGTTGCATGAGCACTGGGAGGGTCTATATAAAGCTTGGATTGTTGATGAAGGGAGATTTTGTTGGTTTTGCTCTGAGAACTTGGGTTTAGGGTTTCCAATTTCGTGTTTCGATTTCTCGATCGTGTTTGAGAACTGGAACAAGAGTGATACACCATTGTGAAGCTCACGTCTTGAGCTTCACAAAAACATAAAAATCGTGAGTCAAGGCGCGGTTTAGGAGGAGAATCGAAGCTGAGAAGCAAGGGTGTTCTTGGTGTTAAAGTTGAAAACTGAAGCTTGGAGCTCACTTTCAACTTAGATTGTGGTAAACCCTTGGACCCTATGAATCTCAAATTCGTCTATACTTCTAGTGTAAGTTGCAAAGAATCAATTCTAATCGTTTTCCCCAACTTTAAATCGAATTTTGCATGTCAAATCTTCTGATTTTGGTGCTCTGCTCAACTATGACTGCATGCATAGGATTTTGGGGGGTTGAGCATCTCTAGCTAATTTCTCTGCAATTTCAGAGTTGATTCACGAATTTGAGGTAAGGGTGAAGCTTCTAATTCACTAGAATAAGTTTAAATCTTGTGGAATTAGGATATGAGTCATCAAATGGCTCTATGGGCATAGTTGGAAATAGGAATGAGGCTTGGAGGCCTTTCTGGACTTAAATGAATATTTGGACATGTGTATTTGGTCACATGCAAGGTGTACTAATGCTGAAAATGGAATGGATATATGTAAAATTGGATTTGGTATGTTAAGTTGTGGAAATTGCATTTTTATGCATAATTATGGATAATCTGTGGTTCAGTGTTAGATGTTGTTAATTCTGTGTTGGAACATATTTAAAATGTGTAAGGTGAGCTATGTTGATCTTTGGTTTGGACTGGATTGGACTATAATCGAAGTTGGTATGTTAAAACTCATTTTTCTGTGCTGTCGGTCTGCAAACACTCGAGTATTATGGGTAATACTCGAGCATTTGGCCTATTTGGAAATTGGAATTTCTGGAAAACTCAAGAACACTCGAGTATTCATATAGAACACTCGAGTATTCTGGGAATTTTTAATGAATTTCTGGGAAACCTTAAGAACACTCGAGTTTCATGGAGAACACTCGAGTATTCTAATGAATTTTCAAAGTATTTCTGGAAAATGAATGAACACTCGAGTAATGTGAGGAAAACTCGAGTATTTTCATAAAACTGAGGAACACTCGAGTATTGATAAGTTCACTCGAGTATTTTGGACCTGAGACAGAAAAATTAACTTTCTTTTAATATACCCAATAGGACATCGATTAAGATCAATTATGCTCACAGGAAAAGGTTTTATGTTCCAATAAAAGGATTGGGAAAAATATTAACAACAGTCTAACTCACTGAAGGAATAATATTGGATGCACATAATAAGATTATTGGTTAATCTTGTGTATATAATTTTATGTGCATACATGCATGGTGTAAGGTTGGGGATAATTCGGTGGTAACTGGCTCGATGACACATTTTGGTAATGTGGGCAGCATTTGGGAATGTTGTTACGTCTTGGTGACGTTGTGTGCACACTATCCGAGCAGTGGCTCGATGACACATTTTGGTAATGTGGGCAGCATTTGGGAATGTTGTTACGTCTTGGTGACGTTATGTGCACACTATCCGAGCAGTTCCACAATACATGTTGGTCATGTATGCGAATTATTGGAATGAACGTTCAATGGACAATGGATTTGGGAGACATGCATCATTACTCATAATTAATGGAAATGTTACAATTGGAAAACACTCATTCATTTACATGTGCACTTGCATTGGATGGTTGTAACTTATATTGTTACATGCTTTATTTATTCTTATTCGATTATGTGGATTATGTGCTTACCCCTTTTTGCCCATGTTAGGTGATGGCACGCTATCTAGCTTGCATCGAGATGCGCCCGCTCCCTAGTGGAGTGTGGTACTACGAGGACCATCGAGCCACTTATGAGGGCGAGGTGGAGGTGACTCTATATCACCCCAACCCTTTGGCTCGTGTCCGTCCTCGTAGGTTTCGCATCCCTATTATCTATACTTTGCATGTACCCCCTTTCTATACTTATCATGGACCACCCCCGACTCGACCTGCTCGTCGTTTTCATTCCTTTCGTTTTCGAGCCGCTACTCGATCTCACCCCTCTGCTTCTCGAGTGGTTCAAGAGGAGACTCCTATACCTCGTCCGATGAGTCCGGTTCATGGGACTCCCTCAGCTGACCCCGTGCCCAGTGGTGGGTCACCCACTCAGTCGGAGGAGGTAGAGGAGGACCCGGATGAGGGTGAGAGCGAGGATGAGCCAGTCGAGTACTCCACTGGGAGCCAATGGGCAGTTGGGGATCCACCAGGTGATGCATAGTATAGATGGTTAGGATGTGGGACGGGTGGAGCAGCTGCTGGAGACTTGGAGATCATGCTATGGAGGAGGATCGCTGGACCACTTCTGGGATTTCATATTTTTCTCTATATATATATTGTACATATTTTGAGAGATCTCAGAGAGGTGGTCTTATATTATGGACTTGTATTTTGTATAAACCTGCTATCTCGACTTTGACTCTGATGTTGGTGACTCTTTTTATGATGATCATATATATATAGTTATGTTTATGTTTTCTTCACTAGTATTAAATGTGAGTTATCAAGTCAAGGTCTCTAATTTCTGCTCACTCTGATAAACGTGGTTTCACGCTTTAATAAATAATATTTTCATGAAATGATAAAGGTAAGGTTTTTACTAATTGCAAATAAACACCAAGTATTTTACAAAGGCTTTTAAAAGGATTTTTAATTAAATCTTTACTCAATCAAGTCCATAAACTTTTACCAAAGATAATAAGAGCAATTCTTTTTATCAACATGGATCTATAGGAAGGAGTGTTACACACACTATTTCATTTCAATTCATCATCACATAGTCTAAAATAATGCATACATCTAACACATATTTTCTCATGCACATAACATTTTGAGGCATCATACCTCGGCACACTTCACACATATACTCACATCATATATATATATATATATATATATATATATATATATATAAATATACTTCAATGCATACGGCTCACACACATATACATCCTACATGCATTCATATCCACATGGTTCATGCATTCATTTATTTTAACTAATTAAATTTTACATTTATAATTCATCACACAAACACACATCCAAAAATTCCAAAATTTCAAAAATACAACTATAAGGAAATCAATTTATCTTACTAATTTAATCTCAAAATAAATTTACTCAAATTTGAAAAAAAAAACCATACCTCCACTTAAATTAAAGGTTTTTAAAAGAATGAAGAAATTTATTTACACCTCAAATCAAATAGGAAAATTCGTTTCCCAAAATGAAATAATACACAAATAAAAATCATTTTTCCAAAACATTTCACTGAAATCCTTTCTTAAATTCTGAAAAATCATTTTTAAGTAAAATCTTATCGAATTATTTGAGTCCAGAAAATGCGGGTTGTTACATTGACGATGACGGTGAAACGTCAAGAAGTCTAGAGTACGTTCTAGGCGGAACGAATTCCACATGTGGCATACGAACGTGGTAGGGACTGGGTCCAATGCCGTGGTGAGTTCTGCTTTGCAAACTAGAATTAGTACTGTCGCCCCCTAGATTGAAAATCTAGAACAGTGAGAGGGACTGGAGTGGGGCATCTTGATTGCCACTGTGAGACAGTGTGCCTTGAATATATTTATGAATTGATAATGATTTGATTTGAGGATGTATTCCTCCTGGTCTGGGACCAATTGTTGAGAGACAGCTGTCGTGCCCGCACGGTAATGGTCCTGTACTCCTGTTTGCTTCCGACTAGGTTGGATGGATGACCGAGGAGATTTAGACGTGTGTGCTAACTTGAGAGCGTTTTTCATCAATGATGATTAAAACCCCCTCATCATTGATGGATGCGAATTCATAAAACTTAAACAAGAAAAGAAAGAAATACATGTATATATATATAAGTCTATTTAAGAATAATCCTTGAGTGTAAGTATGGAAAAGAGAATGAGCTTATATGGAGGTGGAATCAGAGTTGCGCAGCAGAAGCGATTATGGAATGTGCTGAGGATAGACTTAAGTTATTGAGAAAAGAAAGTAAGGGAGTAGAGTAAGTGTTTGTATGTTATTGTTTTATATATTGTTTGTGTTAGTTCCGTGATGAATGTTTTGATAATGACAAAGTGTTTTGGACAAGCTACAAAGATGTTGATCAAGTTTCAAGTTCAACAAGCAACAACAAACATCAAGTGAAGAGAGAAAGCAAGCTCATGAAGACTTAGTTTGAGTGTAATTGTAATTGTTTTATCTTTTGCCTCTCAAGCTTCTTAGGTCTTTTATTTGGGTAGATTATTTAGAGGGTAGTGAATCTCTATCAAAGTCATGATTAAATCATAATTTGAGTTTTCACTTAACTTAGAATCAATAGGTGGCTTAAAGGTTTGAAAGGAAAGGTTTAGTTTTGAGAAAACAAGTTTCTAAAATGTGCAGTATGGATTTAATCGATTAAGGATGAATTTAATCGATTACTACTCGATTAAGTGAAGATTTAATCGATTAAACACTACTGAACTGGTTTTTTAAAATACGATTTTCACTTCTCAAAATCAGTTTTCAAGTGCTACAACTTTTGTGTATTCTATATAAACCTTTTCCTAATCTTTGTGATTAATTAGAACACTTTCATAATCAATTTTACAAGAATCAAGCCACTCTATTCTCTCTCAATTTCAAAGATCAAAGCTTTCATATTTTCATATTCTTTGATCAAGAACCTTTGAATCTCTTATTGTGAATTGTCATAGCTATTGATTGAGATTCATAGGAGTGTCATTGTGTTTTCTATTGTGTTGTAGTCTTTGCAAGAAGGCAAGCCAACTACAACAAACAAGAAGCCTTGGTGTGTCGATTATCATCAAGCAAATCTCATTGGAGAAGAAGAAGTCTTGGTTGTGAATCAAGCAAAGTGAAGCCTTGGTGTGTGGATTATCATCAAGCAATTGAAGACTTGTTGTGTCGATTATCAACAAGGAGTAGAGGTTAGATTAGAGAGAAGATCAATAGGATTACAAGGCAAGGGTGTGGTATCTCTTGTAGGCTAGCAAGAAGGGAGTCTTGTGAGGCATTTACTTGTAATTTGAGAACTCTAATTCCTCATAGTGAAGAATCTCTCTTGGTTGAAGAGGGGACTGGATGTAGCTTTCAAGCGGATGAAAGTGAACCAGGATAAATCACTGTGTCGTATCTCTAAACCCTTAACTCTTTACATTCAAGTCAATTCATTGTGTTCTTGATTGAAAACCTAGAAAAGAGTGATTTTCATAATTGATTGAATTGAATGTTTATTGTTCAAATTAACTTGGGGAAAATCATTTTCATAACTAGGGTAATCAATAAGAATATAGGTGTTAATTGTTTCCGCTGAATCTCTGATCTTACGTGTTGATTGATTGATTTTCGTATGCGATTGAAAAAGTGATTTTTTTCAGTTTCTGATAGATTTAATCGATTAAGCATATTCATAATCGATTAAGGACTTTTGAACTTTCAGGTTTAATCGATTAAATTTTAGATTAATCGATTAAATGCTGTAGAATTTGCAAAAATCATTTGTTTTGATTGTTTCGATTCATTTCTTTCGAAAATCTTTCAAGGTTTCTTTTACACCTATTCAACCCCCGCTTCTAGGTGTGTTCCTAGGGTTCCTTAGTTGTTTCAACCACCAATTGCGGTTTCCTCAATTGGTATCAGAGCTCGGTCGAAAGACACGAGCATAAGAGCTTTTTCGTAAAGATCCTTTAAGAAAATCGCAATGGGATTCGTACCCTTTGGTGGTGAAGGTGCTTCAATAAATCGTCCTCCATTGTTTGTTGGAGAAGGCTATGCATATTGGAAAGTTAGAATGAAAATCTTTATCCAAGCCATAGATAGTGAAATTTGGAAAGTAGTTGAAAAAGGTCCTCATATCCCCTCTAGTTTAGTTGAAGGCGTAGTACATTTAATCCCCGAGGATAAGTGGAAGGATGATGATAGAAAGAAAGTTCAATATGATTATAAAGCAAAGAATATCATTACCTCTGCTTTATCCTATGACGAGTTCTTTAGAGTTTCTCAATGTTCTAGTGCTAAGGAAATGTGGGACACTTTACAAGTGACTCATGAAGGAACTAGTGAGGTTAGGAGAGCTAGATTGAATGCTTTAATGCGTGATTATGAATTGTTTCAAATGCTTCCAAATGAATCTATTAATGATATGCAAAAGCGTTTTACTCATATTATTAACCATTTACTTGCTCTTGGTAAGACTTTCTTACAAGGTGAACTTTCTAACAAAGTGTTGAGATGTTTAGACAGAAATTGGCAACCAAAAGTAACGGCTATTGTTGAATCTAAAAACTTGGATGCTATGGATCTAGCAACACTCTTTGGAAAGCTTCAAGAACATGAAATGGAGCTTGGATGATTAAGTATCAATGAAGAGTCGGATAAGAACAAAGAAAGAAAGGGACTTGCTCTTAAAGTCAATAGATCATACAAAAAGAAAGAGAGTTCCGATGATGATGATAGTGAAGATTCCGATTCGGATGGTGATGAAAAAGAAATGAAACTTTTACTAAGGAAATTTGACAAGTTTCTAAGGAGAAAAGGAAGGTTGAACAAGGACAAAGGTAAAGAGAAGGATTCTCCACACTACAAGACCAAGACATCAAAAGAAGGTGTAGTTTGCCATGAATGCGGAAAACCCGGTCATCTCAAGTATTCGTGCTCTAAGTATCTCAAGAAGAAGGAGAAAGACATGAAAAATTCAAAACACAAAAGGGCATACATAGTTTGGGATAGTGATGTAGAAGAGAAGAAAAGCACATCGAGTAGTTCGTCGGATGAAGAAGAAGTTGCTAATCTCAACTTGCTTGTTCAAGTAGATGAAGAGTAAAGTTCAAATGATGAATCAAGTGAACAAAGCGATGATAGCAATGTAAGTCATACTAAATCCGAAATTTCTTCTAAATATGAATTGTTATATAATGCTTATGAAGAAATGCATGAACAACTTGAAAAACTAGTTTTGAAAAACATTGAAAGAAAGAAGCTCATTTTGAAACATCAAAAAGAGATTTTAGAACTTCAAAAACAAGTTGATGAGCTTAATCTTGAAAATGAAACTCTTGATCTTATATATGCTAGTTCTTCTTGTGATTGTGCTAGTAGAGTGAATATTGTGGTTGATTGTGAGAATTGCAAGTTGCTCAAAGATGAAAATGCTATTTTGAAAAATAAGCTTGCAAGTTTCACAAATGTGACATTAGATTGCGCACATTGTTAAATTTTCAAAGAGAAAATTCAAACAAGTTTGGTTTGGGTTATACTAATGCTAAGAGTAATTCTCATAGAAATGTTGTTGATTTTTCTAAAGTTGATTTCTCAAATGCACCAACATGTTTCTATTGTGGTACTCATGGACATACTTCAAATGTGTGTTATATTAAAGTGCATGGTATACCTAAAGGAAAGTTTGTTTGGATGAAAAAGGGTGAAAGTCCCTACACTAACAAAAATGGATCCAAAACCATTTGGATACCAAAAAGCAAAGCATGATTGTTTTGTAGGTATGATTGAAGAGCAAAGGGCTTACAAGTGTTATTCATACATTTGCATCTTCAATTGGTATTACATTTGCATCTCAAGTGAATGTCCTACAAAGTGGTAAAATGATATTGTTGAATATTTACAATTGTTTAGTCTTCTTAATTGGTATAATTGAATTGTTCTCAAATAGTATTACTTTTCTAAAGTTCAATTGGTATAATTGATATTGATCACTCAATGCTACTAATTTTGATGATTAGATGATTATCATGCTATTATTGTTGTGATATTTCTTTACATTGATGATATCTCAATTGGTATTATGACTTCTTAGTATTTCTATTGGTTCATAATTCATTGTTATATTCTCTTGCCAATTGGTATCACATTTCAAAGTATAGTACTTGTTATATTTCAATTGATAATGGTATATATTACTTTGAAGAAATAGATGTGAATTTCTCTATTTTGGCTTAGTATTTTATATTTCAATTGGTATATATATTACTTTTTGATAATGCCAAAGGGGGAGAAATGGTATGTTTTGAAAAATGGGAGAAAATGATATGTTTTTGGGAGCAAGGTTGTTTTGTTGTTTTTATGTAGGTTGAGCTAAGTTGTTGAAGATAGGGGGAGAATCAAGCTTCTATCAATTGGATTTCAAATATCAAATGCATTGATTGAGGGGGAGCAAGTTTCTCACCAAGTGATCAAATTGTTAAAGCATCAACAACTTCAATCAAATTCAAAACATGGTTTGTCATTTTCAAAAAGGGGGAGATTGTTAGTTCCATGATGAATGTTTTTATAATGACAAAGTGTTTTGAACAAGCTACAAAGATGTTGATCAAGTTTCAAGTTCAACAAGCAACAACAAACATCAAGTGAAGAGAGAAAGCAAGCTCATGAAGACTTAGTTTGAGTGTAATTATAATTGTTTTATCTTTTGCCTCTCAAGCTTCTTAGGTCTTTTATTTGGGTAGATTATTTAGAGGGTAGTGAATCTCTATCAAAGTCATGATTAAATCATAATTTGAGTTTTCACTTAACCTAGAATCAATAGGTGGCTTAAAGGTTTGAAAGGAAAGGTTTAGTTTTGAGAAAACAAGTTTCTAAAATGTGCAGTATCGATTTAATCGATTAAGGATGAATTTAATCAATTACTACTCGATTAAGTGAAGATTTAATCGATTAAACACTGCTGAACTGGTTTTTTAAAATACGATTTTCACTTCTCAAAATCAGTTTTCAAGTGCTACAACTTTTGTGTATTCTATATAAACCTTTTCCTAATCTTTGTGATTAATTAGAACACTTTCATAATCAATTTTACAAGAATCAAGCCACTCTATTCTCTCTCAATTTCAAAGATCAAAGCTTTCATATTTTCATATTCTTTGATCAAGAACCTTTGAATCTCTTATTGTGAATTGTCATAGCTATTGATTGAGATTCATAGGAGTGTCATTGTGTTTTCTATTGTGTTGTAATCTTTGCAAGAAGGCAAGCCAACTACAACAAACAAGAAGCCTTGGTGTGTCGATTATCATCAAGCAAATCTCATTGGAGAAGAAGAAGTCTTGGTTGTGAATCAAGCAAAGTGAAGCCTTGGTGTGTGGATTATCATCAAGCAATTGAAGACTTGTTGTGTCGATTATCAACAAGGGGTAGAGGTTAGATTAGAGAGAAGATCAATAGGATTACAAGGCAAGGGTGTGGTATCTCTTGTAGGCTAGCAAGAAGGGAGTCTTGTGAGGCATTTACTTGTAATTTGAGAACTCTAATTCCTCATAGTGAAGAATCTCTCTTGGTTGAAGAGGGGACTGGATGTAGCTTTCAAGCGGATGAAAGTGAACCAGGATAAATCACTGTGTCGTATCTCTAAACCCTTAACTCTTTACATTCAAGTCAATTCATTGTGTTCTTGATTGAAAACCTAGAAAAGAGTGATTTTCATAATTGATTGAATTGAATGTTTATTGTTCAAATTAACTTGGGGAAAATCATTTTCATAACTAGGGTAATCAATAAGAATATAGGTGTTAATTGTTTCCGCTGAATCTCTGATCTTACGTGTTGATTGATTGATTTTCGTATGCGATTGAAAAAGTGATTTTTCAGTTTCTGATAGATTTAATCGATTAAGCATATTCATAATCGATTAAGGACTTTTGAACTTTCAGGTTTAATCAATTAAATTTCAGATTAATCGATTAAATGCTGTAGAATTTGCAAAAATCATTTGTTTTGATTGTTTCGATTCATTTCTTTCAAAAATCTTTCAAGGTTTCTTTTACACCTATTCAACCCCCCTTCTAGGTGTGTTCCTAGGGTTCCTTAGTTGTTTCAACCACCAATTGCGGTTTCCTCAGTTTGTTTGTTTGTCTTATGTGTCCTTAATATTTTACCTATTGTAATACCACACTGTTGGCATCACATGTCTGGGAATACTTACTCTCTCGAATTCTTCTTTCTGTGTCTCTGTATCTGTCCCTATGTTGTCAACCCTTAGTCTATGGATCCGATTAAGTTTACGTTCGACATCCGAGACGAAGGTAGATGGGAAGTGAACTACCGAGGTTGGGAATGGCGTGGAGTCACTGAGGTTTGCATCTCTGATCCCAACCATACCCTTCAAGGAACAGCACCCGATACTCGCACTTGTCACTTTGTGCTTTCGGATTTGCAGACCGGTGGACCAGCTGACTATCATGGTGGACACTCGATGAATTTGCCTGCGCGGATTGATCCCGAGGCTGAAGAGTTGGAAGAATTGGACGAGGCTCTGAACGACCTACCGGATGAAGCATTCGAGGCTATGCAAGAGAGTGAACCAGAGGAAGACCCCGAGGAGGACCCTGATGAGGATTTTCCGGAAGCAGATGCGATTGAGATCGACCCGAGTGAGGCTCCCCCCGTGGACCCGTCGTCTTCATCTTAGTGGTAGTCCTTTTATCTTAGTTGAAGTATTATGTTCCCTGTGTTCACACTAAGCTAGATCCGCAGTACCATGATGTAATCCCCAAATTATGTTGATGAATGTTATTTTCAATTGGGCACCACTATTTTGATTAAGAACAGAAAATGGGCAATGATAAATGAGTTGAGCTTAATCAAGTTGAAAAGTGTAGTGTCATGTGACATGTAACATCCTCACTTTATTTAGTTAATTTTAAATTTTAATAAAATCAGAGTTTGAAAATTCATTTTAGAATTTGATTTCTTTTAAAAAGTTTTTCGAAAATCCGGCAGAGTTTCCTCTGTTTTTCGGACTTCCCAAAAATTCTCTTCTTAAAACCTGTCAGTCCAGAATATTTAAAAACTTAAAACATAATAGTTCAATAACCAGATCAGATCCTAAGGCCCAATTAGTACAAATTCAGGGCATACAATTACTACGCATATTAAATTACCAAAATAACAGTTTTAAAAATAAAATCCGCTCAGGGTATCACAAATACACTCCACGTGGTGGAGAGTCTCCAGTTCGGCCCGCAACAGTGTAAGCTCCGCTTCCGAACCTGTAAAATTATATCAAGAAGGGTAGCATTACACAGGACTTAAAAAGATAAATCCTAAAAGAAGACATAGCAAATAACTAAGCCTATATAATTATTAATACATTTTATTCATAGTTATTCATATAATTAATCTCTTTTAGTTCTTCCCTTATTCTCACATTCTTTTAATTATTGATTCCCTTTTCATTCTTTCTTTCCTATTCTTTATTCTTTTTCCATTTTTCATTAGGTAGTCCAGCCCCAGCCAGCCGTATGGTACTGAGCGCTAGGATTTCCCCTTTTTCATCATTCATTTTCTTTTCATTTTCTTTTTCTTCTTCTCTTCCTTTTCTTTTACTTTTTCCTTTTCTTTATCTTTTCCTTTTTCCTTATGACTGAGTCCAATAGACCATCAGTCGTTTACCTTTATTATTCCTTTATCTCTTTACTGGTGACAGTGGCTACCTCCCGCCTGTCATCGAAAACATTCCTTTATTTTATTTCTTTTAGTGATAACAGGGACTTCCGTCTGCCTGTCATCGAATTCATTCTTTTCCTTTACTTCTTTTAGTGATAACAGGGACTTCCGTCCGCTTGTCATCGAATTCATTCTTTTTTTTATTTCTTTTAGTGATAACAGGGACTTCCGTCCGCCTGTCATCGAATTCATTCTTTTCCTTTACTTCTTTTAGTGATAACAGGGACTTCCGTCCGCCTGTCATCGAATTCATTCTTTTCTTTTATTTCTTTTAGTGATAACAGGGACTTCCGTCCGCCTGCTATCGAGTCAATTCTTTCCTTTTATTTCTTTTAGTGATGATAGTGACTTCCGCCCGCCTGCCATCGATACAATTTTCTTCTTTTATTACGACTGAGTCCAACAGACCATCAGCCGTTCTCTTTTCTTTCTTAATTATTTATCTTTTCTCTTATTATAATTTAAGTAACTCTTTTATGCTTATCTCAATCTTTTACTCTTTATTTTTGTTTATGACTTATTACATTTTCCTACGTTTTCTACTTTAATCTCTTTCTTTTTACTAATTACTCTCGCTCTTATTTAACTTTACTTTATGGCTTATCATCCTAATGTTTATTTTACCTCTATTTTAGTATTTCTCTTTCTTTTCCTTCTTCTACCATTTACTATCCTAATATCTATCCAACTCTACTTAACTTAGTATAGTCATTATATTTTAAATTCCCGTTTGCAATTCCTTAATTAATTCTATGATTCCTCTCGCACACACTATTATTTATTCATTCACTTATTTTCCCTATGATAGTACTCTACTCCATTTATCTATCACTATTACACTCCATCTTCTTGTATCATTATCTTTTCATTAAATTCTTTACTTATTAACTACCTATATTTAGAATTTAGTTTAGTATTTTATTCCTATTCCATTATTGTCCGACAACTCTTAACTAAGTCCCCTCCGCACTTCCTTATGGTTTTCGTGTTTTAACTCCTCTTTTACCTTACATTTAGTTTTAATAACCCTTCCCTCCTCGCCTATCACAATTACCCTATATCCTTTTACTCTCACGTTTCGTTGGTTCTCCCTAACAATTCTCCTTGGTTTTATTTTGTGCTTTTCTACCTTTTCATTCTATATTAACTCTTTTGATATCCTAACACTCTCATTCACTCTGGACCTTATTCTATGCACATACATTACATTCATTCATCCCGGACCTTATTTTAAGTATATACATTTTATTTCCTTAAGGCATGGTTTCTAGTAACAATTTTATATATTCTATCTATATAAACGGGGAATACCCTAAGGCTCATTAATATACTTTTTAATTATCCTATTCTCAGCTACCACTATAGCATCCTAGAATTTACTTCTTAAGTAAAGGTAACGCGAACCCTCTTACCTCGGGCTTTTTAAATAGAACCTGGATTTTAGCTCGGCGACGATGACGGCGTCGGTGTGGCTCCTCGTTAGCGAGAACGATCACGGCTGGACCAAGGCGAGTGCTTCGAGCCTCGGGGTACCCAACACAAGCCCGGTGCGATCACGGTCGGTAACGAAGCCAATGTGATCCGGTGGAGAGAGAGAGGGAATCGATTGTGAGGGAAAGAGAGAGAGAGAGAGAGAGAGAAAGCAAGGCCAAGGGGAAGGGAGAAAGGGAGATAGAGAGACTGGCCGTGGGGGAAGGAGGAGGGAACCACGGTGGCGGCGGTTGGGCGGTTCCAGCGGTGAAGACCGGAGGAGAGAGAGATGGAGGGAAGAGAGAGAGATTGTGAGGGAAGGAGAGAGATGGATGGAAGGGAGGAAGGGGTTAGGCGGCGGCTTTGGGGCGGCTTGGGGCAGAGATGGTAGCGGTGGAGGAGGGAGGGAGAAGGGAGGCCGGAAACAATGGAGGAGGGGGGAAAATGGGGTTTCGGACCTCCCCGTTCGTGTTTTAAAAACAGCGTCGCGCTTGAGCGCAAATGAGCAACTGATGCTCATGTCTGATGCATGTGTGCGCTTGAGCGCGACTTCTCGCGCTTGAGCGCGAGTCCCATTGACCTCGGGTTGACCGTGCTATAACTTCTTCGTTAACTGTCGGATCTTGCCCAAATTTGGAGATAAGCTTCCTTAGACACTTATCTTCATATCCAGCGGTGGAATTCTTGTTTAGAGATTTAAATCTTTTATTTTGAATTTTCCCAATTTAGGGTGTTTATAACACCAAACATCGACCTTTAACACTCGTTTGGTCTTCTCTAAATTTCTTCTCTGATTCCAATGCACCTTGATTCCTTTATGGCACTCAAAGAACTCCTAATCCATCATTTTAAATCCCTTTTAGGATAATCCGTATTTCCAAATCTTAATATTATTCTAATTATTATTAGAATTAAATTCGGGATGTTACATTTCTCCCCCACTTATAAAGAATTTCGTCCCCGAAATTCCGTTCAGTTCTTTATCTGGAAGGAGTATCCCTTGACATAGCTTCCGAACATGTCATTTTAATTTCTTCGGTTCCAGTCTTTCCTTTGAGGAATTTCTAAATTAAGGGTTCTGCGGTATAATTACTCGACCCATGTATGGTTTATCTCAATCACTCAGGAATCCGCGTAATACACAGAGTCTTAAGAGATTGAGACAATTATTTGCGGTGCTCCGACATGACCTCTTAAGTGAGACTCCACTTTGCGACTCCACTCTTTCTCTGTTCGTTTCTTACTCCTTCAAGTGAGTTTAGTGAGGTCGCCCTTCGAATCCACCTTAGCTATATCTGTATTCTACTCTGGTGGTACTTCCCTTCCGTTCGTTTAACGATTTCAATTTGGTATAGGGGTTCCTACGGGTCGATTTCACTTAAGGGTCGAGGTCTGGGTCTAAATTTATTTCCCAATTGTCTGATGGTCCGAGAAGGTATTGATTGATTCTTAGTTTAATTCTCGTTCCATTCTTCGCGAACCTCTTCGACAGTTAATGCGGAACGTTTGGGGTGAGGTATTCATTAGCCCTACGGGTTATGGTTTGATCATCGAACATTAAGTCCGGCATCGATACAATCTTCCTTACGCTTCGTTACCGTTCTGCATTCCACCTTGTTACTCAGATAGGATCCACAATTTTCTTGTTGTTAAAGTTCCGTCTTCAACTCCTTGGATTGAAATCCTCCCCCACTTAGCATTGGCATGCTTGATTATATCCATGCTTGGGGGTATGCTCATTCGTTATTCGGAATTTCGCACATACGCTTCTCGACCGGTATACAAGGTTAGAAGGGACACGTGGATGGTTATCCATTCGGTAGGCATAGAACTATGTTGGGTTCCTACATCTTGGTGAATTCTCAAGTATACATCTGAGACGCTTGAAACTTGAAGAGAGTGAAGATGAAAAGAAGAAACACAAAGCACTCAAGGATGGGTTTCATAGTCTCCGTACGACGACCCAGGATGTACTGGATACATGTCAAGCAAGAAGACAGTGGAGATTATCGTTAAGTGTGCATTTTCAGCAGAGAGTCATCAAAAGATGTGTTCTCTATGAACCTGCCGCTGATTTGATTGGTCTTGGTAAGGGTACCTAACACAGTGACTAATGATTTGAGCTCAATATATGATGTTTTTGGATGAATTTTAATCCCCATTCTTAGTAATGTTAGCTTGTTTCTCAAGTATTTTAGGAAAAAGATGGAAATTATGCTAACTAATGTGATGAACGAGATCCTTGAGGATTTTGTATCGATTTGTTGTGAATTTCAGGTTTTGGAGGCTTAATTTGATGATTTATGAAAAAGAAGGAAAAAGCAAGCCTTGGAATCAGAAGTTCGGAGCAAAGCGACGAAAACCAGTTAAAAAGTGTCAGACTCGCTCAGGCGAGAATACCACTCGCCCAGGCGAGTGGGGTTTCATGCTTTAAAAAAGGGGTTCAATTGGTTAATTCTCACAGTGGAAAACTCGCCCAGGCGAGCCTTATTCTCGCCTGGGCGAGTGGCGCAGATATGCAGTTGCGATATTCTTATCTTTTTGGATTTGGAAGGGTTTTGTTTTATCGTTTGACTTAAAAATACTAGGATTGGTAATTAGGATTCATTCAGAACACTTGGAATAGAGTTTTTGCATTGGTTTTTGCGAAGAACACGGAGATTAGAGGCAAGGATTAGTGGTAATTATGTCACTCTTTATCACTTTTATTGCTTTTCTTCTTCCCATTATGAACTAAATCCTTCTTTGGGATGTAGGAGTAGATGAATATGGAACCTGTAACATCCCAAATTTAATTCTTAGTGTACATCATGTTTTGATAGTCTTAGGATAGAAGTAATTATGATTTAAGTTAGAAAATTGGCCAATTAGACATGCAAATTCAAGTTTAAAACATAGGACTTTGGGGAATAAGAATAACAAGATTGGTAGCTTAGAATAAAAATTCCACCGTTGGATGTGAAGTAGGATAGGTGAGGAAGCTTGTGTCAAAATTTGGGGAAGATCCAACGGGTAACGAAGAAGTTATGGCCTTCCAAAGTATGAATGCTGCAAAACTGAGCAGCTTAATCGATTAAGCTGCAGAGTAATCGATTAGGGTCAGAAAGTTTGAAAGTGCTTAATCGATTACTAATCGATTAAAGGTTGTACTGTGAGAAAAAAATAAAAGTGATTCACACGTTCATTCTTGACAAAATTCGAACTCTCTCTCTCTAGGGCACAAAATCTCTCATTCTAAATCCATTAAACCTCAAGGGAATCACTCCAAGGTCCATCATCAAGTCCCTCTTGGTCTCTCCAAGTAAGTACTCATGATTCTTGAAGTTCCTCTCTCTCTAATTTGGATTTTTTCTCTCTCTCTTTCCCCTCTTTGGGAAATCCGAATTCTTTATGGAAATGGGGCAATAATCTCAATATCATTCCATTCCTTTGGCTTAGGGAAGATTATTATCACTACCTCCATCTTCGTGCGTTCGGAGCTCTTGGTTTTGGGAGCGCTGGGAGCTACGGCTTGGGTTCTTCCACTTTCCCTCTCTTTGGTTAAGGTAAGGGGGTGGATATAGTGAGCATTGGCTTGTTCTAGGAAAGGGTTTGTATTTAGATATAATGGTTGGCTAGGAGTTTATGTGTTAGGGTAGGAAATTAGAAACCCCAATTTAGAAACTAAGGAAATGTTGAAATTAGGCTGAATTATTAATTATGGAACTCTAAGAATTAGAGAATAAGGTTAGGTTTTTATGGAGGAAAATTAAATGGCATGAACCCCTAATTTAGGATTTTAAATCAATAATTTGGACAAGTGAAAAAGAAATGTGGGTGTTGCATGATTACATGAAAGGTGATGTTTGTTATTATTTATATTCTAATTGTTTATGTGAAAAGTGAATTATGGTTATTTGATTATAAACATGATGGTGCTTGTGATTGGAATAATTATGTTTGTTATTATTTATATTCTAATTGTTTATGTGAAAAGTGAATTGTGGTTATTTGATTATAAACATGATGGTGCTTGTGATTGGAATAATTTTGTAAATACTAAATGGAATTGGTAGACAAATTAATGGCATATAATATGGACAACTAACATTGGATAAGTATGGTGATGTATCGTAGGCCTTCGATTTGGGGGAGACGATACATCGTAAAATGGTGTTGTATTGTAGGCCTTCGATTTGGGGGAGACAATACAACGTAAACGGGGCGATGTATGTAGGCCTTCGATTTGGTGGAGACATACATCGTCGGTGGTGTATGTATGTAGGCCTTCGATTTGGTGGAGACATACATACACCCTAAATAAAAAGGAAAAAGGAAAGGACAATGGATAAAATAAGGTAAACGGTAAAGGAAAAGCGATGTATGTAGGCCTTCGATTTGGTGGAGACATACATCGTGGTTGGTGTATGTATGTAGGCCTTCGATTTGGTGGAGACATACATGCACCGTAAATAAAAGGAAATGAATAAAAGAAACAGGGAAAAAAATTGGACAAGGTAAAGGTAATGGAAACGCGATGTATGTAGGCCTTCGATTTGGTGGAGACATACATCGTGATTGGTGTATGTATGTAGGCCTTCGATTTGGTGGAGACATACATACACCGTAAAAATAAGGAAAAAGGTAAGGGGATAAAATTGGACAAGGTAATGGTAATGGAAACGCGATGTATGTAGGCCTTCGATTTGGTGGAGACATACATCGTGATTGGTGTATGTATGTAGGCCTTCGATTTGGTGGAAACATACATACACCGGAAAAATAAGTAAAAGGTAAGGGTTTTAAAAAGGGATTTCTTTGGGAACGGAGAAAATGAATAAAAGGGAATCAAATGGTGGAAACGAACTAACTAAAAAGAGAACCGGCATTTATAAAATAATGGAATTGGAAAATATGGTATGCTTGTGATGAATTTGTATTTATGTGAATAAATTGCTAATTGTGTTTGGCCTGGTTAGTTGTTATGTCTATCTAGAAACTGCTATTCTATTTCATGTGCAGTGCTCACTCCCTTACTATACTTACAGGTACAGAGATTGAGATTGCACAGCCCCCGGCCGAGCAGGTGTGCTCTCCCTCCCAGGGAGAGTAGGGTTATGGGGATTAGATATTTTTATTTTGACTTCAGCCTCCGTATATTTGGATGTGTATGAGCTATATATGTTTCTTTTTGAGTGAGGCTTAGAATAGTTTCTTTTGTGCAGGGTTTATGATTTATTTTGAGCATAGTTGTTGTTATGGTCTCTTGATTTACATACTTAATATTTTGCTGGCACTCTGACACACTGATGGTTTACACTTGAGCCCAAGGGGCAACTATGCGATGCATATATATTTGTATTTGAGCCCTGCTGGCTTCTGTTGATTTTATATAAATGTGTTTATCAGGTTGAAGATTTAGAAAAGTCCGAAAAACAAACGAAACTCCGTCCGTCTGATGGTTGATTTTCATAAGTTAAAAAGGAATTTTTAAGTACACATTTTTAATACTTGGGAATTAAGGGTAGAATTTATTAGGGTGTTATAGAACCTTTTTAATGTTTATGCAATGAAATGATTTTGTTTTTCCATTATAAATTCTGTGTTTGATTATATTTTTATTGTTGTTCGTGAATGTGCGCAGTTCATGACTTTCGGAAATCCTTTATGAATAGACATATGAATTTAGGATTTAGCCTAATAATCAAACAGTTCAATTGTATAGGCACAGACATGTTTTCTATGAATTGGATAATTTTTACAAGTTTTGATTGAACTTCATTAAGGGTTAGGTTTTTAAGGCTCTCTTGAGACATCATTGGGAGATTAATACCTAAAATACGGAAACGTGCTAAGACATTAGGCATTTTCTACCTTTGCAAAACAAATTCAGAATTTAGGAAAACAAATCAATTCGTTGTTAAACGTTTTAGGAACCTTCATCGAAACTACGTCCCGCTTTTTTCCATTGTTCAAGAATCGTTTTATTTATTTGTTTTAATTCATTTAAATCAACAATCACTCAAACAATTGAATTTCAATTTAATTTTCATTTAGTAACTACGAATAGGTGAGAATTATTAAAATCAATTTCAGTCCTCGTTGGGAACGATACTCTATTTATCACTTTATTACTTGTACGATCTGGTATACTTGCCAGAATCCCAACAAGTTTTTGGCGCCGTTGCCGGGGACTAAAATTAGATTTTAGTAATTTTTCGATACTCTTAGTAGTTACTTAGTGGAAGTTTGCTCTAGCTTTTTATTTTTAATCGTTCTTATTCACTCAACAGGTGTTATTAACCCTCTTTGCCGAGTTTGGTATATGCACTTGCGTTCTGCAGGTGATTACAGCAGCCTTCAATTCGATCCCGAGATCGATTTGACAGCGAAGAAGTTAAGGAAACGAGCACAGCGAGAGAAAAGGGAACGAGCAAGAATAATGGCTGACGAGCGTGAGCGCCAGGTTGAGAATGAGCCAGAACCTGACAGGCGTACATTGGCTGATTATGCCTTAGTCGACCCGACCTTGATCGGTACTAGCATAGTACCACCTGCGGTCACTGCTTCACATTTTGACATCAAGGGGGCATATCTGAACATGCTGCAACAAAATCAATTCAGTGGTGCCCCAGACGAGGATCCAAGTGATCATATTGCCATGTTCTTGAGTTACTTGGACTTCTTCAAGATTCAAGGTGCAAGTGACAAGGCGATAAGGTTGAGGCTCTTTCCTCTCTCATTAAGGGGAAAGGCGCTTCAATGGCTCCGTGCACACCCACAGGGGAGCATCACTTCTTGGGAGACATTGGCTACAATGTTTGTGGACAAGTACTTCCCACCCTCCAGGCAAGCTCAGCTTAGGCAAGAAATCAACGCCTTCGCTCAGCAAGATGGAGAGTCGTTACATGAGGCGTGGGAAAGGTACAAGCAGATGTTGAAGAAGTGCCCCAATCACTCTATGCCTGAATGGATGCAAATGAGGACATTCTACGATGGGTTGAGTCTAGCCAATTAGCACTTGGTTGATTGTGCATCACAAGGTTCGTTAGAGAGCAAGACTGCCATAGAGGCCAGGCAGTTGATTGAGAAGATGGCTCATAACAGCAGTCGGGCCACTGTTAGGAAGCGTATCATGAAGAAGAGTGATTTGGAGCCTGAGAATGTGCAAGCTCTGTTTGCACAAAATAAAGAGATGCAGCAATAGATAGCTGCATTGACTCAGAAATTGGGTCAGGTCCAAATGAATGCTTCAACAAGTATACCTCCTATCCCTTCTGATACTCCTGCTTTCGTAATAACATGTGATTTCTGTAAAGGCAACCACCGTAATGGTGAGTGTGTATTTGAGGTTAGTACTAGCACAGGTAACGATGAGCAGGCTAATTTTGTGGGAGGAGGCCAGAGGAACAATCCTTACTCAAACACCTACAACCCAGGGTATAGAAATCACCCTAACTTCTCGTGGCGCAGTCCAGCACTCCAGCCACCACAAGAGAAGCAGCCGGCACCTTGGGAGGCAGCAATAGAGAAGCTCGCTCAAACAACCAATAATTTTGTTGAGGAGACGCGAGCCAACTTCAAAAACCAGGGTGCCAGCATTCGCAATCTGGAGGTTCAGATGGGTCAACTTTCCAAGCAGATGTCAGAGAGGTCACCGGGAACCTTTCCCAGTGACACCATTCCAAACCCCAGGGAGCATTGCAAGGCCATTACTCTTCGAAGTGGCAATTCTCTTGAGGAGCCACAGAAGAAGAGTGATGAGGTGGTGCTTGAAAAGGAAGAGGCCAAGGAACAACCAGCTGAGGACTCAACTCCTGAAGTGCAACAAAATAAGAATTCAACTGCAACTCAGGAAGAAGAGAAGAAACCTCATATGACTCACAAGGTTCCGTTTCCTCAGCGGTTGAAAAAGGAGGAAAATAAGAAGCAATTTTCCAAGTTCATGGAGGTGTTCAAGAGGCTCCAGATCAACATTCCCTTCGCAGAGGCACTCGAGCAGATGCCCACATATGCGAAGTTCATGAAAGAGCTCTTGACCAACAAAATGAAGATGCAAGATGATGAGACTGTGCTTCTCACAGAGGAATGCAGTGCAATTCTGCAAAGGAAGCTCCCTCAGAAGCTAAAAGACCCTGGGAGTTTCACAATCCCTTGTAACATTGGGGGATTTGACATTGGCAAGGCTCTGTGCAATTTGGGGGCAAGCATCAATCTGATGCCCCTCTCCATCTTCAAGAAGCTTGGTATTGGAGAAGCAAAGCCGACAATGATGTGCCTTCAGTTAGCTGATCGGTCTGTGAAGAGGCCCTATGGGAAAGTGGAGGATGTGCTTGTCAAGGTGGACAAGTTCATCTTCCCTGCTGACTTTGTTATCTTGGATATGGAGGAGGATTCAGACATTCCTCTCCTCCTGGGTAGGCCTTTTCTAGCCACTGGGCGAGCCCTCATAGATGTTCAACAGGGCGAGCTCAAGCTCCGGGTTCATGAAGAAGAGGTCTCATTCAATGTCTACCGGTCCATGAAGAATCCGATGGACAACTCCCAATGCTTTTTGGTGGACGTGGTTGACACTCTAGTCACGTCTACTTTTGAGCAAACTGGGCATGGAGATGTGTTGGTAGCAGCTCTGACACATGAGAAGAGTGAAGATCACAAGGTTGTGGAGGTGGTGGCCAGATTGGATGCACCCACAGCTTACACAAAGACATATCAGATGAAGGAGCTGAAGATGCATGAAAAGGAGGAGCGGGCAGTACCAGAGCTCAAAACTCTTCCACCAAATCTCAGGTATGAATTCTTAGATGACACTAAATTCTATCCAGTTATAATTAGTAATGCCTTGACTGAAACTGAAACTGAGAAATTAATGAGAATTTTGAGGCAATACAAAGCTGCTTTAGGATGGAGTGTGTCTGATTTGAAGGGGATTAACCCCAGTTTCTGCATGCATAAGATTCTCCTTGAGGAGAATTTTAAGCCAGTAATTCAGCCTCAGAGAAGGCTGAATCCGACTTTGCAGGAAGTCGTGAGAAAGGAGGTAGTCAAACTTCTAGATGCAGGCATTATCTACCCCATCTCCGACAGCACTTGGGTTAGCCCAATGCAAGTAGTGCCTAAGAAGGGGGGGTTAACTGTGGTTAAGTCTGATAAAGATGAGTTAATACCAACCCGTACTGTTTCTGGGTGGCGTGTGTGCATTGATTATAGGAGATTAAACAATGCCATCCGGAAAGATCATTTCCTATTACCCTTTATGGATCAAATGTTGGAAAGATTAGCAGGACATGCATTCTATTGTTTTTTGGATGGATATTCAGGTTACAATCAGATTTGTGTCGATCCTGTAGACCAGGAAAAAACTGCTTTCACTTGTCCCTTTGGGATTTTTGCCTATCGGAGAATGCCCTTTGGGCTTTGCAATGCACCCGCGACTTTTCAAAGGTGTATGTTGGCTATATTCTCCGACATGGTCGAAAATTTCATTGAGGTTTTTATGGATGACTTCTCGGTCTACGGGTCGTCCTTTGATGCATGTCTTGCCAATCTGGGTAAAGTGTTAGAAAGATGTCAAGAAACTAATCTAATCCTTAACTGGGAAAAGTGTCAATTCATGGTCAGGGAAGGGATAGTTTTAGGACATAAGATTTCAGAAAAGGGTATTGAGGTTGATCAGGCAAAGATTGATGTCATCAAAAATCTACCTCCTCCAGGTATGCTGAAGAAAAATTCCCTGATGAACACCTGTTTGCTACATCTGAACTCCCATGGTATGCTGATTTAGCTAATTACTTAGCAGCGAATGTTATTCCTAAGGATATGACTTGGCAACAAAAGAAAAAAATTTTACATGATGCCAAGTTTTATTTTTGGGATGAACCATTCCTGTTCAGGAGGAGTGCAGATGGAGTAATCAGGCGTTGTGCCTCCCAAGAGGAAATTCCTGAAATCCTTTGGCATTGTCACAATTCACCATATGCTGGTCATTATAGCAGTGAAAAGACAGCTTCTAGAGTTTTACAATGTGGGTATTACTGGCCCACCATTTTTAAAGATGCTAGGACCCACGTGATGAACTATGATAGATGCCAAAGGGTTGGGAATATTTCTAGGAGAGATGAGATGCCTCTTCAAGGCATTTTAGAGGTTGAAGTATTTGATGTTTGGGGCATAGACTTTGTAGGCCCCTTTCCCCCTTCTTATAACAACAGGTACATTCTTGTGGGGGTTGATTATGTCTCTAAGTGGGTGGAGGCAATCTCCACTCCCACCAATGACTCTGCTGTAGTGGTGAACTTTTTGAGAAAAAATATCTTTAGCAGGTTTGGAGTACCTAGAGTACTTATTAGTGATGGTGGGAGTCATTTTTGCAATAAGGTTATGGAGAAAGCCTTGTCTAAATATGGGGTGCACCACAAAGTGGCTACCCCATACCATCCACAGACCTGTGGTCAAGTAGAGGTGTCAAATAGGTCTCTTAAGAGAATCCTAGAGAAAACTGTTAATAGCAGTAGGAAAGATTGGTCCAAAAAGTTGGATGACGCCTTGTGGGTGTATAGAACTGCTTATAAAACACCCATTGGCATGTCACCTTTTCAGGTTGTTTATGGAAAAAATTGTCATTTGCCAGTGGAGTTACTTCACAAGGCATATTGGGCAACTAAATTTTTGAACTTGGATATGCAACCTGCAGGTGAGAAGAGGTTATTGCAGCTAACTGAACTTGATGAGTTCAGAGAGCAAGCATATAACACTTCTCGTGATTTTAAAGAAAAAACTAAAAAGTGGCATGACAAGAAATTGACCAATAAGAAGTTTGAGCCTGGACATTTGGTTTTGCTATTTAACTCTAGACTTAAGCTTTTCCCTGGAAAGCTTAAATCTAGATAGTCTGGTCCGTTTGTGGTTGTGCAGGTCTCACCTTTTGGCGTTGTTGAAATAAAGTGAATGGACAGCGTTTGAAATTTTACCATGGCGATGCTTTTGAGGGGAGTTCTTCCAAATTGGAGCTCCGTGACCCTTAGTCTTGGGAGTATTGTCATCCGTCAGGCTCGGGACGTTAAACAAGCGCTTTCTGGGAGGCAACCCAGCAGTAAGTGTTTTCATGTTATTTTTGTTAATTTTATTTTTTTTAGTGTAGGTTGTTTTTAAAAAAATAAAAAAATAAAAAAATAAAAAATAAAAAAAAAGAAAAGCAAAAGTGTACAGGTCTGATGGACTCGCCTGGGCGCGGCACCTGTGCGCCCAGGCGAGGTGGGGTGAAAAAGGGTCAAAAAAGGGGTTGAATTCCTAATTCGAAAAGAAAAAAAAAGGGGTGCAGACAGTGAAAAACCCGCCCAGGCGAGCGCCAATTTCGCCCAGGCGGGTCGGGGGGTCTGTACGCGTCGAGAAAAATATAGGGACTCGCCCAGGCGAGCCATGACCCTCGCCCAGGCGAGTTGCGTCAGGTACCGAATACAAAGAAATAAAAGGGGGTTTCGACCCCAACCTTCATTCCCTTCTTCTCAGCACCATTCTTCTCCTTCTCTCAACCCTCCTCTAACCCAAACCGCCCAAATCACCACTTCCTTCCACCTTCTTCTTAAAAAACCGAATCTCCCTTGCTCTTTCTCTTCCCTCCTTGTCACATGCTTGAAGGTGTTGTTCCTATCTCACTCCAATTCGGGTTCTCTTCTCTCTCCTCTAGGGTTACCAATTTTTCACTATTTTTGTGGGTAAGTATCCTTCCTCTCTTGTCTCTACTCTGATTAGTGGCTAAGGTATTGTTTTTGGGTAGTGTTTGCCTTTGATTTACACTTTTTAGGACTTTGAGTTCTAGTGCCCACAAGGTGTTTGATTAATTGCCAATTAAGATTTTTCATTCACAAATGGCTTCAAGAGATAAGGGTAAGAGACCTAAGCTTAGTGGTGGCCCTAGTAGATCTTATTCTAGGACTTTTGAGCACCAATTGGTTAAGAAGTTTTACACTGAGAAGGTGGTTGGGAAGGGTATCACCCCGGAAACTAGAATTGACAAGGAAAGGGGGGCTATCGCCCTTGTAGACGAGATCCTGAATCCATTGATAGCTTTAGAGTGGGAGCCTTTTACTAAGGAACCTCCGGCATTTATGAGTAAACCCTTAGTGTGGGAGTTTTTCGCCCATGCGCACTACCGGGAGCAACAAAATCCGGGGTGTCGCAAAAGCTGGGTGAGGGGGGTAGAAATTGACTACAACTGTCATGAAATCAACCAAGTGTTAGGCTTGCCGGACTATGATGAACCTTCTAATTTTGAGGAGTTTTACCTTAGGGATACCTTAGATCCACAGAGCTACGATGCCATAAAAAACACTCTGATTTTGCCCAACAAAGATTGGAATTATGGGGCTAACGATTCTATCAAGCATGTGACAGCTAAGTTCCTTCGCCCTGCAGCCCGTTTTTGGGCACATTTTGTGATGCACAACTTGCACCCTCAGTCTCATGAAACTGATGTGAAACCATTCATCCTGCGCATTGTTTATGGGATTCGACAGGGCATGGTGATCGATGCTGGATTTCTAATGTCCGAGTACATTTTTCACATGGCTCGGGAGAGTAATCCAAGATCTTTTGGTTTACCGGCATTGATCACCAAGCTTTGTCAGGATCGTGGAGTAGATTTGGGGGATGATCTTTTGGAGATCACACCAGCTAAGAGGATGAATTTGAAGGTCTATCAGCGTTATCAGGAGATTGCTCGGAGAGAGTATGGGGCTGATGATCTGGCCCTTGCAGATCTTCAGGCTCCTGCGGCTCTAGCTGCTCCTCGCGGACGCGGCCGTGGTGGTGGTGCTGATTTGGCGGGGTTGACTGGTATGATGGAGCGGATGCTTCGTAGGCAAAGTAGGCAAAATGAGTATTTCCAGCGCGAGATGCGCAGGAATCAGATCGTTCAGGATGCCTTGCGGGCAGCTACAGATTCCTTTTCCTTTGCCTCCATACTCTCAGGAGGACTTCCAGATTTTGGATCAGTCTGACGAGGATGGCATGGATGAGGGCGGTGGAGATGCTGGGATTTGAGCTGTTTGTTGTCTGATGTGTTGGGTTGTGTTTTAGGTTGGTTTAGGAGTTGTGTTTCGTTGTTGTTATTAGACTTATGATCAGACCTGTACCACTTTTATTTGTGCCTTAGTGTGGCACCTTTGACTTGTTTAGTACTTTGGTTTCTTTAATTTTAATGTGTGGTTTGACTTTATTCGCTGTTGTAGTTGGATTGCATATGTCACAGGTGATTTTTTTTTTGTGCTTGTTGCACTTTGGACGTAGTTGGTTGTGACAGGTGTTAAGTTTGGGGGTGGACATGTGTCTCCCTTGAACCAGCCGATTGCTTCAGCGAGGGAAGTCTCTTTTTCTTTTTATTTTATTTTTATTTTGTTGTTTAGGATTAGTGTGTTGCTTGAGGACAAGCTAATTTTCAAGTTTGGGGGAGTCCAACAAAATAAAAATTTTTCATGACTTGATGATTTCCCCTAGCTTTGTTAGTTGTGTCCTGGTAGAAGTAGGTGATTATTCTAGGCTTAGGATTTTCTTTCTCTTGATAGGTTTAGATGTCTGGTTTAGGAATGAGGCTCACTTCTCTAAAATAGACTGCTTGGATTGAATGTGTAATTCTTTGGAAAATTGGTTACTTGGGCAAACTCTTTGAGAATATGTGATTAGCAAACTGACCTTACCTGTGAGATTTTGGGCTTATACACAAAAGGGGTAGTAATTAATAGTTGATGACTGAATGTTTAAATCCCCAATTCTTTCATGAGTGTGTTCTCTTTTACTATGTGTTCTAGAACTTGACTTGTGACCTTTTCAAAATTGACAATTGATTGCATGCATGAACATGATTAAGGCACTTAGGTTTGTGTTTTTGTGGCCTTCAACATATTTTTGATACATAATGATCCCTTAGTTGCCCACTTTGAGCTTTGAGAGTTAAGGATTTTCTTTGGTACCCTACATAAATTGAATAATTCTTGTGAAGTACTTTTGAAATTATGAAATGAGCAATTAACTAAGACTTGCCTCCTTTGAGGGAATCGTTCGGAAACTTTGATTAGACTCCTAGGCGGGTTCCAAATTGTCTACTTCCTAATTCGACTCGGTTGCAGGGAATAGCTATAAGGTTCGCTCGAGTCTCTCAAGGATTTTACACTTTTTCACTCCACTCTTTAATGCTATGCAAAGAGTTCAGAAGGAACTCTTCTCGGTTTAGCTCTGTTCCTTCTAGGGGTCAACTTTAAAACTTATTAATTTGATTATTTCGATTTTAGATGAAATGTGTCAATGACATCGATCACCAATAGGTGAAAAGATCGAGGTGATCAATCCCAATCTTACATCTATCAATGGCAATATCATTGTCAGGTTTGTTGGTGGTATCATCCTCTAGCAGATGCAAGAGTTAGAGTGGTCAGTTCTAACCTTACCTTCTACCAGTGACAATATCATCATATGTGTTTGGTGGAAATTCTAGCTAAGGTCTTAACACCTATCGATTTCTTCTTGGTTACACTAAACGCGTTTAACCTATATATAGAATTTTATAGGTAAACAGTTGATACATTATTGATATAGAAAAATTACCTCGAGCCGGTTTACTAATTCTCTCGCCCGGTGCGCTTGGGACAATTAGCCCCAATGTGTCCCAGTTGCCCACATTGGTAGCAAAGACCCTCTTTCTTGTGTTGCTTCAGCCGCATACACAAACGCCTGTGGGATTTTCCACACTCTGGACAGGGTAATCTAGGTCTTGGAGCATTCACATCTGGAGCCGTGTCCATTGGCATTATTGCCATAGCGTTAATGTCGGCATGTGTATCGGATTCCTGAGCCGGTACCCTGCCTCTGCTAGAACCTTCAGCCCACTGTATCATCCTGTTCCTATCCTCGGATGTCTTCCGCCTCAATCCCTTCTCGTAAGTGCTAGCCATATTCACTAGTTGGGCCAAATTACCTATGTTCTGGAATTCAAGAGCTACCTTGATCTCAGTGCGAAGTCCTGCTTCGAACTTGATGCATTTAGTTCGTTCATCAGCATCCCTATAGCTCCCAGAATACCGGATGAGGTCTTCGAAGTGTGTGGCATATTCTCCAACGCACATACTTCCCTGTGTTAAGTTCAGGAATGCCAGCTCTTTTTCTCGGCGGACATCTTCCGGAAAGTACTTCCCTAGGAACCTGATTTTGAACACATCCCAGGTGACCTCCTGGTTAGCGATCTCCATTTCCCTTCGTACACGCTCCCACCAATATTCGGATTCTCCAGTGAGCATGTACGCCGCCAAAAGAACTATCTGCTCCGCAGGCGGTGAAATCGTGCGAAAAATCTTCTCCAATTCTTGGAGCCATCTCTAGGCTGCATCCGGATTGTAGCCACCATCAAACTTGGGCGGATCGTTCTGCCTGAATCTAGCTAGCCAATCGATGCCAATTGGGCCTGATAGTTGGTGGAGTGCGGCGGCTGCTGCTGCTGCGGCCGCTGCTGCTGTTTCAGCCTGATTCTGATTCAGTTGGACCAGATTTTCTAGTATAGCAGCCATCCTTTCATCCTGTGTACGTCTCCGGGGCATGGTGACTGAGTTCTGAAAAAGATTACGTTATTCCACAGTTAACTAAACAATTCTCAATCTAAGTGTACCTATTCACCTATTCTAAGACTTGACACTAACATTTGGTCACTCGCTTGGTGAGTAAACCATAGGAGTTGTGATTCCACACTCCAAGGCCGAGGGAAACTGCTCTGATACCATAAATGTAACATCCTCACTTTATTTAGTTAATTTTAAATTTTAATAAAATCAGAGTTTGAAAATTCATTTTAGAATTTGATTTCTTTTAAAAAGTTTTTCGAAAATCCGGCAGAGTTTCCTCTGTTTTTCGGACTTCCCAAAAATTATTTTCTTAAAACCTGTCAGTCCAGAATATTTAAAAACTTAAAACATAATAGTTCAATAACCAGATCAGATCCTAAGGCCCAATTAGTACAAATTCAGGGCATACAATTACTACGCATATTAAATTACCAAAATAACAGTTTTAAAAATAAAATCCGCTCAGGGTATCACAAATACACTCCACGTGGTGGAGAGTCTCCAGTTCGGCCCGCAACAGTGTAAGCTCCGCTTCCGAACCTGTAAAATTATATCAAGAAGGGTAGCATTACACAGGACTTAAAAAGATAAATCCTAAAAGAAGACATAGCAAATAACTAAGCCTATATAATTATTAATACATTTTATTCATAGTTATTCATATAATTAATCTCTTTTAGTTCTTCCCTTATTCTCACATTCTTTTAATTATTGATTCCCTTTTCATTCTTTCTTTCCTATTCTTTATTCTTTTTCCATTTTTCATTAGGTAGTCCAGCCCCAGCCAGCCGTACGGTACTGAGCGCTAGGATTTCCCCTTTTTCATCATTCATTTTCTTTTTCTTCTTCTCTTCCTTTTCTTTTACTTTTTCCTTTTCTTTATCTTTTCCTTTTTCCTTATGACTGAGTCCAACAGACCATCAGTCGTTTACCTTTATTATTCCTTTATCTCTTTACTGGTGATAGTGGCTACCTCCCTCCTGTCATCGAAAACATTCCTTTATTTTATTTCTTTTAGTGATAACAGGGACTTCCGTCTGCCTGTCATCGAATTCATTCTTTTCCTTTACTTCTTTTAGTGATAATAGGGACTTCCGTCCGCCTGTCATCGAATTCATTCTTTTTTTTTATTTCTTTTAGTGATAACAGGGACTTCCGTCCGCCTGTCATCGAATTCATTCTTTTTTTTATTTCTTTTAGTGATAACAGGGACTTCCGTCCGCCTGTCATCGAATTCATTCTTTTCCTTTACTTCTTTTAGTGATAACAGGGACTTCCGTCCGCCTGTCATCGAATTCATTCTTTTCTTTTATTTCTTTTAGTGATAACAGGGACTTCCGTCCGCCTGCTATCGAGTCAATTCTTTCCTTTTATTTCTTTTAGTGATGACAGTGACTTCCGCCCGCCTGCCATCGATACAATTTTCTTCTTTTATTACGACTGAGTCCAACAGACCATCAGCCGTTCTCTTTTCTTTCTTAATTATTTATCTTTTCTCTTATTATAATTTAAGTAACTCTTTTATGCTTATCTCAATCTTTTACTCTTTATTTTCGTTTATGACTTATCACATTTTCCTACGTTTTCTACTTTAATCTCTTTCTTTTTACTAATTACTCTCGCTCTTATTCAACTTTACTTTATGGCTTATCATCCTAATGTTTATTTTACCTTTATTTTAGTATTTATCTTTCTTTTCCTTCTTCTACCATTTATTATCCTAATATCTATCCAACTCTACTTAACTTAGTATAGTCATTATATTTTAAATTCCCGTTTGCAATTCCTTAATTAATTCTATGATTCCTCTCGCACACACTATTATTTATTTATTCACTTATTTTCCCTATGATAGTACTCTACTCCATTTATCTATCACTATTACACTCCATCTTCTTGTATCATAATCTTTTCATTAAATTCTTTACTTATTAACTACCTATATTTAGAATTTAGTTTAGTATTTTATTCCTATTCCATTATTGTCCGACAACTCTTAACTAAGTCCCCTCCGCACTTCCTTATGGTTTTCGTGTTTTAACTCCTCTTTTACCTTACATTTAGTTTTAATAACCCTTCCCTCCTCGCCTATCACAATTACCCTATATCCTTTTACTTTCACGTTTCGTTTGTTCTCCCTAACAATTCTCCTTGGTTTTATTTTGTGCTTTTCTACCTTTTCATTCTATATTAACTCTTTTGATATCCTAACACTCTCATTCACTCTGGACCTTATTCTATGCACATACATTACATTCATTCATCCCGGACCTTATTTTAAGTATATACGTTTTATTTCCTTAAGGCATGGTTTCTAGTAACAATTTTATTTATTCTATCTATATTAACGGGGAATACCCTAAGGCTCATTAATATATTTTTTAATTATCCTATTCTCAGCTACCACTATAGCATCCTAGAATTTACTTCTTATGTAAAGGTAACGTGAACCCTCTTACCTCGGGCTTTTTAAATAGAACCTGGATTTTAGCTCGGCGACGATGACAGCGTCGGTGTGGCTCCTCGTTAGCGGGAACGATCACGGCTGGACCAAGGCGAGAGCTTCGAGCCTCGGGGTACCCAACACAAGCCCGGTGCGATCACGGTCGGTAACGACGCCAATGAGATCCGGTGGAGAGAGAGAGGGAATCGATTGTGAGGGAAAGAGAGAGAGAGAGAGAGAGAGAGAGAGAGAGAGAGAGAAAGCAAGGCCAAGGGGAAGGGAGAAAGGGAGAGAGAGAGACTGACCGTGGGGGAAGGAGGAGGGAACCACGGTGGCGGCGGTTGGGCGGTTCCAGCGGTGAAGACCGGAGGAGAGAGATGGAGGGAAGAGAGAGAGATTGTGAGGGAAGGAGAGAGATGGATGGAAGGGAGGAAGGGGTTAGGCGGCGGCTTTGGGGCGGCTTGGGGCAGAGATGGTGGCGGTGGAGGAGGGAGGGAGAAGGGAGGCCGGAAACAATGGAGGAGGGGGGAAAAAATGGGGTTTCGGACCTCCCCGTTCGTGTTTTAAAAACAGCGTCGCGCTTGAGCGCGGCGACCCACGCCTGAGAGCGAATGAGCAACTGATGCTCATGTCTGATGCACGCGCGCGCTTGAGCGTGGCTTCTCGCGCTTGAGCGCGAGTCCCATTGACCTCGGGTTGACCGTGCTATAACTTCTTCGTTAACCGTCGGATCTTGCCCAAATTTGGAGACAGGCTTCCTTAGACACTTATCTTCGTATCCAACGGTGGAATTCATGTTTAGAGTGTTAAATCTTTTATTTTGAATTTTCCCAATTTAGGGTGTTTATAACACCGAACATCGACCTTTAACACTCGTTTGGTCTTCTCTAAATTTCTTCTCCGATGCCAATGCTCCTTGATTCCTTTATTGCACTCAAAGAACTCCTAATCCATCATTTTAAATCCCTTTTAGGATAATCCTTACTTCCAAATCTTAATATTATTCTAATTATTATTAGAATTAAATTCGGGATGTTACATGACACTTCGGTTTGGAACTTGAAGCTTAGCATGATGAGTGAGAACACCTTTTTAATTGTGTAAGAGTTTTGAAAACTTAATGGTTCTCATACTCATGCTATTCAACCATGTCACATGTATTTAAAAAAAAAAATTGGCCCATATTTTCACTACATTTTATGATTAAAGAAGTATATTTTCAAGTTGCCAAATCGGGGTGTTACATAGGGCATTGGAATTGAATGGGTGTTCTTGATTGATGACTCATTCACTCTTCCAACCCCAATTCTTGCTCTATAAATAGCTTGGCAATGTGCTGTTTTTGATTCAGTTTTCCTTGCGATTTATATACCAAAACTCTGCCAAAATCTCTACTCAAATTCGTGCATACAACTTGCCTTGAGTTGTTGCACCTTAAGCTTGTGAACCTTAGTGTTTTTGCCTTCTGGTTTGCTGGTTTTCGAGAAGCTGCTCTCTGTTCTTGGTGGCTGCTGCTGTTGTGTTAGCTGCTGTTCTAGGGTGTCTTAAAGCTTGTCTAAGTGTTGTCCTAATTGTCCAAGGTATGGGAGAAGTCGTTCATATTGCTAGGATTATAGATTGTGGAATTTGATGTGTGTATGCTATGTGATTTGGACCAAGACATGATTGCTGGAATTGGAGGTCCAGACAATCACTTGGTCACTTGATTAATAATCTGATTAAGGGCCAAAATGAATTGATGAAATTAAGTGAAAGAAACTCATGAGATTGGCTGAAATATAATTGTTAAATTGAAGGAATTGCCTTTGGTTTGAAGCTAAAATCATTCTTTGACCATATTCATGTCTGATTTGGACTTGTTTGAGATTTGAGAACTTAGAATTGAACCTGTTGGATTCATTCTCACTATGCTGAAATTCTAAGTGATGATTAAGCTTTTGAACATTTGCTTATGAGTATAAGGGTACATATTAAGTTGATTATGGATTTGTAAATGTTGAGACTTGATTGAGAAATTATGAGTCTGTAACAAGTGATTAATTATCTGTTAAATTGCTGCATAATGTCTGTAAAGATTTCAATGTGGCTCTGAAATGATTTAGAACTGGATTGTGCAGTTTTTACTTTTAGGTATGCATAATGTAACCGGTTACAGGTTGTTTTAACCGGTTAGAACCTGAGAAGGAAGAGTAATTGATCATGTTTTTAATGATAATCTTTTATGGTTTGGAATTACTCTATGTTGGTTTGAACATGCTGCACATGATTTATGATAATACTTGCTATTTTACTAAATTGATTAATAAGTTAATCATAAATCAAGAAGTGTTCTTTGTTTTGATGATACATATCCTAATTGAGTTAGAATACTCTTTATATAACTTTGTGAAGTAGTGTTTAATAATCCTATAAGTTCTATTTGATAATGGTTTATGTTGATTATTGGATTTTGAAAAGAGTTGGTATAAGCTTAGATTTCAAGTGTATGTTATAGAATTGTGTTACATGAAAGGATTTAATTGATTAGAATGCTAATGCCATTGGTTTATGAAATGGAATTTAATATAATTACATACAGGTATATACCTTAAGTTGTCTTAAGGAAAGAAATGAGTTTAGAGTTGGTTGGATTTGTAAAAGGAACCAGTTTACTCTCAGGGCCTGCATAATCTAACCAGTTAGTAAGTCACTGTAACTGGTTAGAACCTGAGAGTAATACTGAATCAAGTTTTTACTCAATAACTTGGAATTAATGAAGCAAGTCTATTATGTTTTTGATTTATAGATTAAGGATGATATGAATTAATATTTAATTAGTTTTTGTCATTGTCTTTTGACTTGGTTCCAAGGCTTTGTGTTTATATCAAACTTAAGTTACTAGAGTCATTGTTCCTTTGTTAACTTAATTAAATCATTAGAGTCATAATCCAATGCTATTTTAACTAAATCATACTCTGGTAATGCCTTAAGTGCTGAATGATGTTTGTCAAAAGCTTGTTATGGTTTTAAAATGAATGAGACATGGATTTGAGACTGGTTTGCTCTCAGGCATTGCTGTCTCTAACCGATTAGCAGATTCTGTAACCGGTTAAGACCTGAGAGAAGTGAATAATTAATTTAATTTCCTTAAAGGTTTTGCTTAACTATTATTTTAGTTTTTAAATAAGTTAAGCATGATGCTAATAAGTCAAAAAGGATAAATCATTATTTATCTAACTTTCTAAGAATTATCTTTTAATTGGAATTTTGGTTCTGTTCTAATTGAATTGATAATGTCTTCGTTGGCTTAACGTTGATGATGAGAAATGATTTATGATTGGTTATAAGGAGCTGATAAGGCAATTGATTAGTTGTATAATCATGTCAGCTAAGAAGGGCTAAGTTCCGGATAAAGGACATTAGGTAGGAGTTAATACCCCATGATAATAAGTGGAGCAAGCCTAATGTCTCAATCTAAGGATTTTGTAATTGACCATAAATGATTGAGCTTACTTGGTAATTAATGTCTTGGAACATAAGAGGTTAATGACTTAAAGGAGTGTTAATGATAATGCGAGCATGAGGATCCAATCCAAATGCGCTAGGGCTGTTGCTCCGATTTGGATAAGTTAAAGTTGGATAATTGGAATCGCTCCGATTCACATATGTTGAGGTTAGCTCCTACATGAAGTCATTATACTTAGTGGGATCCGTATAGTACGGTGTGGCCACTATACGAAGACATGTGGAACGGTGTGGCCGCCATATGTATGATAAACTTAAAGGATTTCGTATAGTACGGTGTGGCCGCTATACGAAGACATGTGGAACAGTGTGGCCGCCATATGTGTGTGATTCCATATAGTACGGTGTGGCCGCTATATGAAGGCATGGAACGGTGTGGCCGCCATGTGTATAATGTGATGACTAATATATGTGTTATGCATCTCATGCATGGCGTACAGGGAATTGTAAAACGAGTGAGGTGCATGCGGGATTGGAAACCATGTAGTACGGTGTGGCCGCTACATGAGACGGTTGGAACGGTGTGGCCGCCACCGTAGAAATGACAAGGACCTAGAACTATTGGTGGACAATGGTTCAGGGATCATCCCCTTGTATCATTTTAGGATCGTGGCCGATGGGGTTCCAGTATAGAACGGTGTGGCCGCTATACAGGTTGTGGAAACATCGAGCGCACGATTGCCTATCCCAGAGCGTTGCTTTCTAGAAGAGTTGATTATGGAGAAATGATTTGAAAGACGTTCATGCATTGCATGAAAGATTAATGGTTATAGTTTATATTGTTTAATAAGACACTTGAGCATGCATTAATTATGTAGAAATGATATCTGTGATGATTGTGTTTGACCAATCATATAATCTGCTTAGGCGATATGACAAGTGACTTACTCCCATCTACCATGTTTGTGGTGGTAGGTTCTTTCAAAGGACAGGACTGAAGCCACTCCTTTTAAGAGTGAAAGTTGATTAGAAGGAACAGTCAGGATGATGTCTCGTCATCCGGATCCTTTTGCAGAAGGATCGAGTTGTGAAGACCAATGCTCTGGGTGTAAAAAGGGTTTTTGGGGTTTTGTATTATACATGCTTTACACTCTGAATATTTTGTAAAAGAAATATTACTCTATGAAAAGTACTTTTGGTTTTCACACTCTTTATGGAAAAAAGCTTTTGTTAACCCGTATTTTTATTGGACTAGATTTTAGGGCGTTACAGTATCTAGCAACACGTCATTGCTACCCAAGTGATAGAAATGTCTGTGATCTGACATAACCTTAGTGTGACCAATGATCATGTGTAAATTTAATCCCTTTGTCCAAATATCTTAGTTACACTCATGGCATGGAACGTGTCACCCATGTATAGTGTAACCTATGGTTTCTTGATCCCTGAGTAGATGTAACACCTAGAATTCTAATCCTATATACCATTATTTTATAAAAAAATCTTAGAAAAATTTTGACAGGGTTTGTTTTAAAATTAGAGCTTTCCCTTTATAGGAAACCTGTCACCTGTCAGCCAGAACATTCAAAAGTATATGTTTATATTCATTCATAACAAAGTATGTACTTATAAAAGTCACCAGTCAAGGCCACATCCAGCCCAAAGTTAAGTTTTACACATCAAAAATGTGGGGCATCACCATTTCAAAAAAACATATACATATAAGTTTTTCCAACAAAGTCCATAAGTGGTGATATCCGGAAATTTACATTAAAAGTTCATATACATAATATTTTCCAAAATACATGATATTAGAGCATAGGTCAGCTGAAAGAGTGGATCCATAAAGAGATGGGTTACACTTCCTTAGGAGGAGTGTACCCATCCTCGGCCTCAGGGAAAGCAGAAATATCTCCAGCCTCATTACCTAAAATGGTCAACACAGAGGGTAAGATATAGCTCAAAATCAAAGGAAACACATAAAAGCAGTAATAAGACATAATAATATACATGTTACAAAAACATGTAAGAAATAATGCAATGATACATAAATATGCAATATTCCAGAATTGTGCCATATTCCATAATTATTCCTTTCCATAATTTCCATAGTTTCCAGAATTTCCATAATATAACCATATCCCATTGGTTTCCATAAAACCTCACATCACCCTCCGCACTATTGGAAAAGATCAACTAGGAGTAAGTGTTCCCCAACCAATGCTTGCACAGTACTTCACTTGACCGTCCTTCGTACAATTTGGGCTGTTTACCCAAATTGGCTATAGCGGGAACCACTTTGCACTAGTCCAGAAATGTTTAAGTGACCAATGGAATTATTATAGGGCGCGTAGGACCAATCCCCAACGTGGTGCATTTTCCACGTCCTTTGGTAGATCAAAGTCCAACTACAATAATTCTAGTGATTGTGATTTTAACACAATCTCGCCACTATACCATTCTCGTCCGTCTATTGTATGGAACCTTCACATGACTGTACTTCGGTCCATAAAATGTTCTCGTATCTTTTCCAATTTCCTACCGTCCTGCCTCACTTCATTAATTACGTGTTTCTAAATCTTTTAGTAGTTTTCCTTTAATCTAATTATTAACACATATTCATTTCCATAATATGAGAGTTTAGGTTTCCAACATAAAAGTCCATATCATTACCATTTAATACTCATAAATTTAGAAGCATAATAACATATTCCAAACCATTTATAATTCAAGCATAATCAAACATAAACCCCTAAAATTTCAGCCAAGCCACAACCTAGAAATTTGGGAATTCCTAAGCTAATAATCCATATACAATCAAAAACATGCCTAAGATTATGAGATAACTACTAAAATCATGCCCTTCCTCTAATTAAAAGTATATCTCCCCTCTTACCTTGATTTAGAGAAAGTGGAGGTGAGAGATGGAGAGAGAGAACCGTGAATTGATGGAGGAAAAGAAGAGATTGATGGTGAAGGAGAGTTGAAACCTTGCTTTGATGAAGGGAAAAGATGATTTGATGAAGGAATCAAGAGGTTGGAGGTTGGGGGGTGAAAAACCCTAATTTTCCCAAGAGGTTCGAGTGAGCCTTTTTGATTTTTTCCTAAATGAACTCAGCCAAATGCCTTAAAAACTGATTCTGCAGGTCGTGGACATCTATGTCCACCTATGGATATCGATGTGCAACATCGATGTGCACAACAAGGACATCTATGTCCACAGATAAAATCTGACAGCAACTTTCGCATTCAAACAGCCATAACTTTTTCGTTAACCGTTGGATCTTGCTCAAATTTGGAGATAAGCTCCCTAATAATCCCAAATTCACATCCAACGGTGGGTTTTAGGTTTTAAGCTATAAATCCTACAATCCAATCTCCTAGGCTTATGGTTTTCCTAACTTGATCTCCACGATTCTAAGGTTAAACATAATGCATGAATGCCACTTAACTACTCTTCCTAATCAAGGTTAAAACTTCACATACTTATATTAGCTTAAATAAAAAGAGGATGTTACAGTAGACGTGTCTAAACAAGTCTCGTCATTATCTCATATTGACTGTCTTGAGTATGGCCATACATTTCACCGTCTCACTCAATCAAGGGGCCTAGAGATACAATTCCTATTGACAAGGAAGGACAAATCCCATCTACGTCACTCACATCCCTCTACATGATTTTTCATATACCCGACTACAACCGTTACGATCACCTGGTTAAAGATGACGTTTGATTGCGTGAAAGCACATAATTCCTCATGTTGGGAACCGTAGCGACTTCAGGTCGAAGGACCATGTACACCATTGTCACTATGAGAATCGCTTATGACACTCACTTAATAACCCATGTAGCATTCTCGTGGCAGGTCAATCCAGTACACAATTGTCCCAATGTGTACTTACGTGAAGACTTGATATCTCATATCCATGACCGGTGAGATACAGTCATCAGTCTGCCACATACTAGTCTCGATGTATTATAGTTGTCCTTATTAACTATAATACTCGACTAGGGAATCTTTAAGGATAATTATCAATCAATAAGATCTCACTATTAAGTCATGTACTTGATATTCTTATGACATTGAACTTATAATCCTAAGGACTTTATTACATCTATTTTAATTAAAAAATTAAAGCATAAATATAATAAATGAAATGTCTCATTATTATTAATAATAATAATCCATAAACATGAAATAAGTACAAGTAAAAGAGAAAATACGATTGTCACTAGGGCACTCTCCAACAGAAGATGATGTGGGGTTTTTTGATCATGTCAGCCATTTCAACATGGTTTACTTATACTAGGTGCAAATGATAATGAAGTACTTAGTCTTATTTGGTTAGTGAAATGTAATGGGAATTTGGATAAGTAAGCATGTTGTGTGAATGTAGTGTGACTAAATTAGGGGGTCTTATTGCAAATAATTCATGTAAACCGGTTCTTCAGGTTTCTTGGATAAAATTTATCCCATCATTTTTTTACCATGCCAATTTCACTTTTTTACTGTGGCAATTTACTGCTCCCAAGCAAAACTCAAAAATGCGCAGGGTAGCCACTCCCATGTTTGTGAGTAGTAATTTAATAAAGTAGAGGTAGGTTTAAATGGAGTAATGTTGAGAAGAGTGAATGGATAAAAGGCAAAGGCATGCACTGGTCATACATTCACTCTAGATAGGGTCATTAAGGATGGGTCTTTAATAGGGTACTTTAAGGATAGACTATTAGGGTACCCTATGGTCTTGTGCACTCATAATTATTTGTCTAATAAATAAAAATTCAAAATAAATGATATCAAAAATTAAAGCGTATAACACTGTCACACAACAAAAAATAATATTTTTCAAATACAATTAGTAACACTTGAATGTCATTTTCCAATTTATTTCAAATAATCAAAACATTACAATTTATTTACAATCTAAAATACCAAATATTCGTTAGCAGCATATTAAATTCCAAAGTGTAAAAAAATAAATTCTACATTTCAATACGATCATTTTGACTATAAATTTGTCTGATTTCGATTTACCAGTCAAAAGTTATGAATTTTCCAAGTTAAATAAGCCTTTTAAATCAACAAATAATAATTCCTCCAAGATACAAAATAAAATAATGGCTTTTTTAACCGATAGGTCCCTAAACTTAGGGGGTGTTTTGGATTTAGTCCTTAATCTTTTTTTTTGTTGGATCTGGTCCCTAAACTTTAATGTTGTTTGGAACTAGTCCTTCTGTTAACTCAAAGTTAACTCCGTCAGTGTCTTCCAATAAGATGTTGCCACGTGTCCCAACTTGCAATTTTTTTTTTGCCTTTTTTGACTTTGAGGTCCCTAAACATAGGGGATAATTGAATTTAGTCCCTATCCTTTTTTTCGTTGGATCAGGTCCCTAAACTCCGGACCATTTTGGATTATGTCCTTCTGTTAGTTTTAATCTAACATCATTACCCTGGGGAAATTTTTTATTCCACGTGGACCAATAAATTAATGTCACATGAAATTTTTCTTTTAAAATTGAAAAATTACAAAAAATAAATAAAATTAAAAAAACAGACTCTTGCTTCCTTCTTCTATCTGTTCGATCAGCATGAGTTTATTCCTAGAACTCAAGCATTTGTTAATTCATCCACTTGCATCCTATCTGTTCCTTTTAGCTTATTATTACCTGATTTGAAGCACAGCTGAACCAAGCATCATAAACAGACCCACCATGCCACAGAAAATTTTTCAGGCTAGAATGTGAACCACCTTCCCTATCTTCCTCTCGTTCCTCGTCGTGCTCGATCGTCTCGTTAAGGCTTGACATCATGGTTTCTTCACCTTGCTTAGGGGGTGACATTGTTTTTCAGAATATAAAGATCTAAACAAAAAAAAAAGAACACACACAGTGTCAAGTGATAAAAACTGAGTTAGACACCTACCAAACCTTCATCATCAAACTCTAAAGTAATAAAAAAGAGATTTTTCTATGTCAATCAAAGATACTTGTTGCCTTTCTTCCTCCCTCCAGACTTTGGATATCACGCGCCGCTAAGAAAAAGGGGGAGGAAGCGGAGAAGAGGGCGGAGGCTGGAAAGCAGAGGACGCTGCAAGGTGAAGGAAGAGCGACTCGTCTCCTTTGGTGTCGCATCAGATTTGTAGAGAAGATGACCAAGCGAAGAATGAAGAACGAAGAGGATCTTCGGGGTCGCCACCGCAACTAGGTTCCAGGGGCTTTGGCTATAACTAGCGCCGCCGCACACCACCATCAAGCGAACTCGTGATTGTGACAGTGATTTTCGCTGTAAACCGAAGCAAGCACAAAACTCAGATCGAGGCGCGACCTTGAGGTCGGACAGTGGCGAAAACTTCTCAAATCGTTACCCTGATGGCAGTGGTGAGCGCTCGAGACATCACGACCATGACGATGATGCATCTCGTCGCAGACGCGTTGTATTCCCATCATTATAAAAAAAATCAATTTTTTTTAATTTTATTTATTTTTTGTAATTTTTCAATTTTAAAAGAAAAATTCCATGTGGCATTAATTTATTGGTCCACATGGCATAAAAATTTCCCCAGGGTAACGGTGTTAGATTAAAACTAACATAAGGACTTAATCCAAAATGGTCCAGAGTTTAGGGACCTGATCCAACGAAAAAAAGGATAGGGAGTAAATTCAATTATCCCCCTAAGTTTAGGGACCTCAAAGTCAAAAAAGCCAAAAAAAAATGCAAGTTGGGAGACGTGGCAACATCTTATTGAAAGACACTGACGGAGTTAACTTTGGGTTAATGGAAGGACAAGTTCCAAACGACGTTAAAGTTTAGGGACTAGATCCAACAAAAAAAAGATTAAGGACTAAATCCAAAACACCCCCTAAGTTTGGGGACCTATTGCTCAAAAAAGCCTAAAATAATTTATCATTATAAAAATAAATTTCAAACAATTAATTTCACCCATAAATATAAATCGAATAATGTACTTTTATAAATTCAAAAAGAAATGTCCAATCAGAAATTCTCAAAAATCAATTTATTAAAATGAGGAAAATTGCGGATATTACATTCATTTTCTTACAACATAAAAAATTCTTTCACTTCTTTTATTTTGATCAAATTTTTATGTTGAACTGCATTTATAACTTCCGACAAATTAGCAATTATTTGTTGTATGCATCAATGTGAACATATAGGAAGTTAGTATATCAAATTTTAATTTGGAATGCATCTACTTTACGTAGATCTCTATCCTAAATTGAATTTGATTACGATGTAAATAATATGTGTTGGCTAATTAATGACGAATATATTTTAGAGTTATATCATTGTAATTCGGTTATGCATTCAACTAACCTAATTATTTTTAGATTTATTTTTCGGCTCCAGTGTATTAGTTTTGAACCCCATTTAAAGAAAAAAAATAGTTATGGTTCTGAACTTATAGCTAGGTTGTGCAATCTTGTTTTCTGCCTAGATTTGTTGCTAATTTTTTGTAAGCAAACCATAACTTGTAACACCCCGATTTGGTGACTTGAAAAAATTTAATTTCCATATTATTTTCGTAAAAATGAGAGTACATTTTTTTTTAAAAATAAAAGCATTGAGTCTTTAGTTTCAAACACATTTACACAAGTATTATATTCTTAAAACATTTCTCCCACTATGAGTCATTTATCACACCTCATGATACTCAATTAAGTTCCCAAATCAAGATACTACGTACATCATATCTCAAAACTTCTTTCTCAAAACTCATTTCATAAATTATTACTTCATATAAAACAATGGTTGATTTGCGGAAAAGACTTTTCATTGATTATTAAACTTCTTTCAAAATCACATGATACCATCACATCCTTTGTTTACAAAAGTTATTACATAGTAAAATGGGGTTGCATGGGAGTAGAGCAATAACATCTTAGTCTCCTTAAGAGAAGGGGGAACAACATTATACCATATAACACCCTAAACTATTAGTCTTTATCACTGTCATCCACTGCATGCGGGCACCTCTACGGGGTTGAACCATCGCTCTTCAAATTCCTCGGTGCGACCTCGTACTCCTCTATATAGGTCAACATGAAAAAATCCACTTACTCTGCCATCTGTGGACATCACCATGGAGGTCCATAGGAAAAGGGGAAATAGAGAGAGTAAGCGATCCGGACGGAGTTAGCGTCGACGATAAATGTTTGCGTTATTTATGTTTGTTTGGGCTTACGATAAACGGTATATTAAGACACAAACAAACATAAATAACGCAAACATTTAACATATAACTATAATTGTTGATACCCAGAAAATGTGATAGCCCAATTGTGAAGCCCAAACGCAAAACCAGGCCCAGATCCGTTAAGCATACCAAAAACACGGGACGAATCAAAAGAGCTACGAACGGGAAGTAGCGACGGAGAAGGGCGTACCTGGGCATGCGTTCACGCACGAAGGCGCACCCCACCCTCAGAGAGCACACAAGCAGACAAAGAGCCACTCAACTCCACATGACACGTGCAGCTTGCGCAGGAAGCTAGAAGGGAATCTTTGCTCACCTCATCTAGACCCTTCCCAAGAGAGAGACGGAAATGGCATGCCTTGTATGCCCCCTTCCCCAGCCATTAATGGAGAGCTTGAAATGGCAAAAGGACAAACTGGCACCTGATAAAGAGGGAGGAAGGCAGCAACAAAGAAGGAAAAGTTGTGTGGACCAGCGGACAAAAGGAAAAGGGCAATAACCAATGGATAAAAGGGGCACTATATAAAGGTGCCGCAATCAATCAAACACAACAGAGAACATAGAACAACAACAACAACGGAAAAATACAGTAGCAACAATACACGAAACACATAGTTCCCTTCTCTAAGTCCCAGGGAGGGAGCACTGAAGAGAGACAAGAGTTAGAAACATGGAAAGAGTGAAGTGAGCAACAGGAGCGCTCACTCCCTTCCTTCACCACCATTACAGAGAAGCCTCACCACCATGGCCAATTTTCTACAAGTATCAGCCTCGACCTTTACTGAAGAAGGCATCCTCACCAACAAAGGCGCACCCTACCATAGTTAAAATAACAAGTAGCGGTGTCTCTTTGCTTGTAACATCTGTAGTACTTGTTCGCCTTCGAGACCATAATTTCACTAAGTTTACGAACTCATTAATCTCTGTACAATTAATATCTTTCAATAAAAAGATCCGAAACAATAATCAACATCATTATTGCCATCATCATTATCTCAACACACAACTTATAAATGCCTTCAACATTCTTATTTCTTTGTCATTAAGTTTTATTTAATCGCGTCTGCCAACGATATGGGGAAAGAACATCATTAAGATACAAGGTTTAGTTAGCACACACAGCTACATCTCCTCCAATATCCTCCTGAAACCTAGAACGGAAAGAGAACGGGATGTACAAGACCTTTACCACACAGGACTAGGTGTCAGAACGTGCAATGCCGGATCCAGCCGCAAATCAAAGGTCACAAGATCACGAGTGACGGTCACAAGATCACGAGTGACGGGCCAAAATACAATAAATTGACACCCTTCCGAGATTCAGGTTCCCTCTCACCATTCGTGAGTTGTTCGAGGGGGCGATAATACTTCTCTAGTAAGCTATGCAGTACTTACTACGGTTCAACGGGTCTTGCAAGCCCAACCACATGTAGCCTCGTACCGCCTAGAGGAGCACTCAAGGCTTCTTGATGTATCACCGTCCTTACCCTCCCCTATCACAATCATCACTTAAGCATTCGCAGATAACTTAAGGTATCTTTCCTCTCCACTACTCCACACTCATCTCTTTGGGTTAGCCATGTCTTTTAAGGGGATCCTAATAATTTGGTTGACCCATTCTAAGCCTTGCTTCAATCGGGACTCGATCCACTAAGTTTTATTACCAAGTTTCATAAAAGCCAATCTCCCAGTACAGTGGAATTCCAAATGCTCAAAACCAGGACAAAGGCTCACGTGGCCAGCTCAAAACAAGTATCTGCAATGCTGCAACCGCTCCTTGGGTCAGCCGCCATGATACAAAACACACGATATCCACAATCGCTTATGCATGCGACATCTTCTCTATACGGGTCACCAATCCAAATATCATATACATATTTTATGAGTCGTGCCTTACTTCGTAAGGACATAGGCCCATTAAGGGTCACACCATTTTCTTGTGTCTTTCATGTTCCCAAAAATTCTTTGATAAATTCCACAATTGCCCAAGGCATTAAGCCAATTACAGTAGGGGTTCATAAAAATGATTCCACAACATTATAGTATACTTCAATTATTCCAGAGGCAGCAGGTCAACATTACATTTCCAAATAACAACATAATAATAATAGAACAGAACAATAGATATTATAACACATGCCTCATAATCCAATAGATAGATATAACAATTCATCACATATATATAGAATAGGGTTTTAGTCCTTTCGTATGGACGACCAGTCACTCACAATCAAGTGTCGTCATACTATTGACTCCTAGACCCAAGTTCCGACTTTTGAGATAATGAGGAACGTCCTAATATAAAGTCTAACAACCACAATGTCTTAGAAAGACTTCTCTCTCACCTTGAGAGTCCGGAAAAGAATCTGAGTTATGCAACACCACGTGCTCCGCTTTTCCTCACGAATTGCTTGCTCCTTTATTCCTCGAATATGACATGACTTCAATTAACGTCTAACTTTATAATCGATAACGTAAAAAAATCTTTAATTAACTCTTCCTCGAATACGATATGACTTTAAAAAAATTATTTTAGACACACGATAAAGAAATCATAGACATTCCAAATCCAAATACTTAACCTCTAAAAATTTCTAAATCCATTTTAAAACTTTAAACACTTTAAACACATACAAACAAATTCAATTTGCATAAATAATTTGATGCTGAAAATTTTCTGTACAACGAATAATCACATTTTGAAATCATTTTAAAATTCTTAAAACTCTTCGAAACTTTTACACAATCATTAATCAAATCCCTGAGTCTTTAGCAATAAAAATCACTTTTTAAATGTTCATATAATCATAAAAGTAAATTTTGGACAGCAACATGTCCCTTAACCAAAATTTTATTTTTAACATTACCACACTTCACCAAGTTTTCATAAAATCATTATCACCCAAAATCTTTAAGTTCTTAACAAGAAAATCCCTTTTTAAAGTTCAAACAAGTATAACGAAAATCTTGGACAACATCACTAACTTTGACAAAAAAAAATCACTTTTAACATCATTAACTTAACCAAACTTCTACAAAACCATTATCACTCAAAATCCTCAAGTTTTAAACATCAAAATCACTTTTTAAGTGTAACTTAGTATAAATAAAAGGCTTATTTAAATTTTTGGGTCCCTAAACTTTGCTCAAATTTTGGAAATGATTCTTTCATCACTTAAATGATGATATGACTGATGATATGTCACGTCACCTTCACCTAAGTTCTAGACAACATTAATAAAATTTTGCATTCATCAAATTAAGAACTCAAATTTGTTCCAATTTTTATTTTTATTCAAAAAATCTAAGAGTTTAAACACTTAATACAACCAAATCAATTTTCTAAAATCTAACAAACCATTACCATTCAATTTTATAAAAGGTTTTCACTTTCTTAACAAAGATCTAACAAGCATAAAAAATTAATATAGTCATGAGGATAATGAACATCTTTAAGAGAAAGGTTCTATTTTTCATAAAAACAAAGACTTTCATACTAATCTTAACAATACTCATGAAAGAATAAAGCTTTTAGCCACACAAACATATTTCATACTTAAAAAGCTTAGAACTTCATAAAGATCACACATGCAAGAAAAGAAAGATAAAAGAACAATACTCATATCATTTTTATTTTCTCATAACCAAACACTGATACATGCATGCAAGAGATAGTCAAAAAAAATAATTTCTTTCAAGAGCTATAGAAGAATATGATGTGAATGTGTAGAAGAAAATTTTTTTAGAAGATCATGCATCTAAAGAAAAAGTTAAAGAAAAGAGAAAGATTATCAAAATACCTCTTTGTCTTAGAAAAAAAATCAAGCAAGCCTTTTCTCTCCTCCTCCTCTTCCACGGCTTCTCCTTCTTCTCTAGCAAATTTTCTCTTCTTTTTTCTTAAGTTTGTTTAAAGTGTGTAAAGAGATATGGGTAGAGTGTGTAGGTGAGGTATTTATAAAAGACAAAATTTTTGGAGTGAAAAACTGAAAATGGGGGTTCAAGGGCATGTGAAAGGACAAGGGGGGCTGGCCACTTTTTCAAAGTGGAGGTACATAGTTGGGGAATGGAGGTGTTAATGTGTTTCTCTTGTGTTTGAAAACCCATCATAACACCTTTTGAATTTTGAATTATAAATCGTTTGCATCAAATAATGAAATTTCTCCTCCCCCACTCCTCTTGGTCGAATTATGCATGCATGGGGGGTAAATAAATTTTTCTCCTCATGCTTTAGGGAATGCATCAAAACCATAATTTAAATTAATTAAATGATGAAGTACTAAAGTTTTTCATAAAATTATCTAAAAATATAAAATTTATACAAAATAGAAAATTAAATATTCACGCTTATAAAATAAATTCTACATTTTCATATGATCACTTTGTCTATAAAATCATTTTATATGGATCATATATGAAAAAGTTATGCAATTATGAAATTTCCATAAATCAAAATAAATTAAAATGAAACCACCACTAATAAAAAAAATATTTTGGTTAATATATTTTTAATAATTTCCCCCTAGAAAAAATAATATTTAAATAAAATAATAAAATTATTTCTCTACCAATTAGGGTCACACACACACACACTATACAACTTAGATTTTCGCCTAAGTTAGAATATAGTCATTACAAAAAATTAACACCCATACTTACACATTTAATTAAATCACAAGAAAAATGCACAAATAAAGAATTTTTAAAATAAAATCATTAAATAAATTAAGTAGGGAAAATTGTGGATCTAACATGTGGTCCTTCTCAACATCGAGAAATGTGAATACACTTTCAGTATCTAACAAACATCAAAGAAAAATTGGGAGTAAGTCATCGTCTTATGATTATATAGATAGCAATGGAAATAACACAATGTAAAAAAACACACACACGCACATAGCACATAAATATGCATATATACTAACTCATAACTTCATATTTCAATTGTCTGACCATTTTATCAAACAATTATTTCATATGTACTAACTTAATATGTTGCTCAAATTATCCTCATGGAATATATAGATCTCCAAGTCAAATAATCTCATGGGTTTGTTCATATAGTTCCTTTTAAGCTCATGGAAAGCTTCCTACTACTTTGAGCTTTCCTATTAATATCCTAGTCATAAAAGTAACTTCTCTCCTACTTTATCTTAAAAGTAAGTTTGAGAACTTGACTTTGAGCTTCCTAATTACTTCACCAACATCTCATTAGCTTATCTTAGTAATTCCTAAGCTTCTTGCAACTGAAATGCTTGATTGTAAGGCTATGGAAGGCTATGTTTGTGTTTTAGGATGGTTTTGAAATTGCGTGAGGTATATAGAGGTTGTTTGGGATCTTTGAAGGCTAGGTGTGTCCCAAAACAACTGCCTAGGGGTTTATATAAGGGTGGGAACCAACATTGGGAGGAAATTATCCAGAACTTTCCTTCACCGCCATTGATTTTCTAGAGAATTCGTTCAGGATAACCGGTCATCGAATGTATAAATTTAACAATTGTTTTTCCTAATTTGAGAAATTAGAATGTTAAATGAAGAAGAGATGTGTATATTGGATCCAATGGATTAATAACTAGAATATTGCATGCATCATACTACAACATACAAGATTATAATATTATATGTGATGAAATTGAGGTGTGCTCATGCATTATTACTTTCTACTTGAATTACTTGTGCTTTCGATCTTTTAATTTAATTAATTATCAATCTATATGGCGATATAATAATGACTTACTCTCTATCCCTTATTAGTGTGTTAGGTGACATCAATGGCCAAGAACATGATTTGTATGGAGATCTGTCCACACTCTAGAGGAGAGTGGGAGTATGAGGATCATAGGGCGACCTTTGAGGGTGACGTCAACATCATCTTTCATCATCCCAACCGATCTAGATGTGCCCTAAACGTGGAAGGATACCAATGATCTTCACCCTAGCACGTGCCTTCGGCTTTTACTTATTGCCATGCATGCATTACCACCACCCCCATCAGTCAGACGTTCTGCCAGACTTCGAAGGAATCCTCTTCATCATTAGGGTAGTACCTGAGATGCCCTCCACTCCTGCTCCAACTCGTAGAGTCAACTTTGTTTCGATACCGGAGTATATACCCATTCCAAGGGTTTTGATTGACTACGAGAACGAGGAGGAGGAGAAAGATCCAACAGAAGAAGAGGATCTCGTCGAAGACAATGATGAGGTGATGGAAGTCTCCACTGGAAGTTAGTGGACGAATGATTAAGCAGATAAATAAAAGTGGAGGTATTGGGCAAGGTAAAGCATTTGGTACTCTTATATATATATATATATATATATATATATATATATATATATATATATATATATATATATATATTCTTACATGTATACATATAGTAATGTATTAGTAATTGTTGTAATTAAATAACTAGACTTAGGAAGTTAGTATTAGTATTAGTATCCATAGTGGTGCTAAGAGAGGTTAGGTTTGATCTCTTTAACAATTAATGTAAATTAAAATAAGTTGTAATTATTTTTGGAAAAGATTAACAAATGATATTAGTATTTTTCTGAATGTATGATTTGATAGAATTCACATATTAAAAAAAATGACACATAAAAATAGTATTATATTTTGGGGTGTTACACCTTCTTCATATCTTCTAAACTTTTTATCACCAAAGAGCCCAAGGAAATCCACAAACGCATACGAAGGAACCACTCCCAACACCCTCGACACTTGTAACAAACAATAAAACTAGTCTCATATATTTGTATTACAAGACATCTAAAGAAGGGTTCTAGTTTTTGACCCCCCAGTTAATTAGTTGATCCCCTTATTTATGTAAAAATCCCATAATAACTTACTAACTTTCAATAATCCCAAAATACCCCCTCTTATTTCATCCTTACCCCCTCTTAAAAAAAATAAACAACCCACGCTTAACCCTCAGCGAGGGTTATAAAATATATATTTTAACAAGTACGCTGAGGGCACAGCGAGGGTTGTAAAATTTTATAACCCTCGCTGGGGTCAGCAAGTGTTATAAAATAAAAAATTATAACACTCGCTAGGGGTCAGCGAGGGTTATAAAAATAATATTTTATAACACTCGCTGAGGGCTCAGCGAGGATTATAAAATTAAACCCTCGCTGAACCCTCAACGAGTGTTATAAAATATTATTTTTATAACCCTCGCTGGCACCCCAGCCAGCGTTATAAAAATTAAATTTTATAATTTTTTGGATAGTTTGGTATCTAGATTAATCTTTATCAATTTATCTTTTATTTGAATTTAGCTTTATCATTATCTTAAAGTTCGATTTTAATTCTCAATTATATTATTTCTCGAAGTTCCATCTTCAAAGCTTTTTTCTCGATTAGTTTTGTTTTTTTTTTTTAAATCTTGATTTGCTTATTATCCTTTTTTTTATAATCTTTTTTTTTTTTTTTTGACAATCAGCTGATTATTATCCTATTGTTTGTTTTAAAATAATATCATGATATGTGATTGATTCCGTTTTTGGAAATCTGATTATTGAAACAAAATAATTGAAAAATGATAATGATAATAACTAACTAAATCATTTAATACAACAACCAAAACAGAATTTTTTTTATTTGAAACTAAAACAGAATCTTATAATTGATATGGTTGATAATTGGTATAAAAATTTGATTTATCTAATAAATTATAAATTAATCAATAAGAGATAATTATAACACTATCAAAATAAAATTTTGGTATTTGAAAAAGAACATTGAAACTTGACATAATAATTAAATTTTATAACACTCGCTTATTTTATAACACTCGCTGAGTTCGGCGAGGGTTATAAATAAAAAATTATAACCCTCGCTTTTAAAAATTTAAATTTTATAACTTTCGCTGAACCCTCAGCGAGTGTTATAAAAAATATTTTATAACCCTCGCTCAGGGTTCAGCGAGGGTTATAAAATTTAATTTTTATAACCCTCGCTGACCCCAGCTAGGGTTATAATTTTTTTATTTATAACCCTCGTTGAACCTCAGCGAGTGTGATAAAAATAAAATTTTATAACCCTCGCTGAGCCCTTAGCAAGAGCGCCATTTTGGGTAGTTTGATTTTTAGTAAAGTCGATAGTATCTTTTCAAAATAAAGGGGGTTAACTAATTAACTGGGGATCAACAAACTAATACCCCTAAAGAAAAGGTGATTGGGGCCTTCTATTCCAACATGGCACATACAACATATATCTAAACTAATACCCCTAAAGAAAAGGTGATTGGGGCCTTCTATTCCAACATGGCACATACAACATATATCTTCCACATCCAGACCTCTTAGCAAGATCATTGATCGATACTCAATGGTTTTTGTTTATTTTTTGACCAAAACAACTTCATTTTGGCTGTTCCATTAGTCCGCGTTAAAGACCATTGGCGGTCATTAACGTCAAGGACTAATGACTGACCTTATCTCAGGGACCAATTCAATTTGAAATTTCGAAAATTTCAGGGACTAAATTGATAGATGCTTACAAAGTCAGAGACTAATATGATATATTATTAATTGAAAATACTTGCATTATTAGGACACCACCTCCACCAATCATTCTGCTCTATTTAACTTCACATCATATAAAAGCTGATTCATCTCTTGTAACATCTCTTCCCAAGAATATAAAATTTTTCTCCAACCCAGGTTCCAACACCAACCATTTGAACCCCAAAAACCAATCGAAGAGATGACTTTCTCATCGTCAGTGGAAAAAACCGCTGGTATAATCCATTAGGGGGATATATAGCACCACCAGATTGTTGCCGGTGGGAAGAGGTCACCGATATGATCTATTAGTAAGAGAAGAATGGCATGACAAACATCGAAGAGATGACTTTCCCAAAATCCAATCGAAGAGATGACTATCCATCAATAATTCAAAGGAAGAGCAACTTATATTGGTTTTCTATGGATTGATCATTACGATATGTGTTAGAACTTAAGCACACGAGGAAAACCTAACCCAAAAGACTAGTCTATTAGGTGGGAGAGCCTCATGGCTTAAGTACCACATTGAGTTTCCTAGACTACTCAATGTGGGACTCCTAACATTGTCGTCCCCTTTAAGGGCCGACGTCCACGACGACTTTCACTCTATCAACACTGACCCGATGGTAGCCCTTTTTCTTTTGGCGGCTCCACTCACCTATCAGTATTCAGTAATATACCTTAATCCAGCCTATAGGTAGCCCTTTCCGTGGTTCAACCTCTCAATGAAAGAGACCAATTGTTAGAACTTAAGCACATGAGGAGAGCCCAACCCAAAAGACTAGTCTATTAGGTGGGAGAGCCTCATGGCTTAAATACCACATTGAGTTTCCTAAACTACTCAATGTGGGACTCCTAACCATATGATATGTCATGTTCGCATGGCGACAAACATAAACAAATGAGAGGTCAAAGTTTTGATCTGATCATGCAAGTTTACTTGAAGACTGTTAGTGGCCAAGGTTTTGCCTGCAAGGCTGCAAGGTTTCTTGAAATCAAAGTTTAACCAAGACAGCAACCTATAATTTAATTACAAAATCAATCATGCTACTAAAAATGAATAAGCAATGATAATAATAAGAGTCAATAGCAACAAATATAAAACATGCACTTTGATAGAAGAAACAAGAAAAAATTAAAGGTCAAAATCCCTACTAGAATCATTTTATACTTGGCTAAGTCTTAGAAAGATAATAGAAAAATCTTAGAAAGCTATGAGTAAATTTGGGAAACTGAATCCCATGTTGTATATCAATCTAACATATTTCAGTATTCTCAAAAAAAAAAAAAAAAAAAAAAAAAAAAAAAAACTATATAAGAGATGTAGACTATAGTTGTCAATCAATTGGTGTTAGTGCCTCAGCTCCTGCCACAATCTCTAACAGCTCCCCTGTGATCTTTGCCTGCCTCTCCCGGTTGTAGGCAATTGAAAGATTCTTCTTCAACTCGGTTGCATTCTCGGTGGCATTAGACATGGCACTCATTCTTGCAGCAAGCTCACTAGTCTGTGATTCTTGCAAGCCCCTCAAAATCTGACTGTTCAAATAAAGAGGCATCATAGCATCAAAAATCTGAACAGGGTCTTGCTCAAATTCCATAAGTGGCAAGCATTCACCTCTCTTCCTTTTCACAACATCCCTCTCCACAGCCAACTTCCCTTCCTTGGTAGTCAACCTGAAAAACTCATCCTCCATTGCATCAACACAATTCCCATTGACATTGCAAACCTCTCCTTTTGTTGACAATGGCAACAATGTATGAATCACCGGATCGAACTTAACCAAGGACACAAACTTAGTATACACAAGCTCAACCTTGTCAACCTCCTCACTAACAAACAGTGCAAAAACATCATCAGCTATTGCTTGAGCTTCCTTCGTAGTTGGATAAGTCCCACCTTCAATAAACCTATCAACTTGAACAAAATTCCTACTCTTGAAAAACGAGTTACCCTTTTTGCCAACACTAATCACAACACAATCCAAACCAAGATTCTTCAATTCTTTGATTCGGATCTCCGCTTTCTTCACCACCACATTGTTGAAACTGCCACAAAGACCACGGTCAGCAGTTATGACAACAAGGGCAACCTGAAAAATAAATTATGAATCAGAAAAGAGAAATCCTAACAACACACTATTTTTACACTCTTTTAAACACATTATCTATCTCTTCTATCAGATGGAATTCATACACGGCTCGCTATAACTAGGTTCTAGTAGTGTGTCAAGGTTTTAAATCTAGCTCTGCAACCATGGCAAAGGTCACAATGTTTAGGTTTTGATAGTCTCTGAAACCTCATCACAACTGCAGTTTCAGCCGCATTATTCAGCAATATCAGTACACACAATCAAACCAAGAAAGAGGGAAATGGTAACAACACCCTATTTTACACTTTTATTTATTTATTTTTTTTTTTTTACACCAAGGGTATCCTCCGACCGATATCCGAAGACTAATCTCCTCCGAAACGTAAATATCACTTAAGTGGGCTTTGCCTCTACCAACAAAGCATTTTTCATACCTATGGCAGGGATCGAACCACTAACCACTCTACCAACAAAGCATTTTCCATACCTATGGCAGAGATCGAAACACCACTAACCATTGTGATTAAGGAAGCCAGCTAACTACCTACTGTGTTGGGCCTTGTTGGTTATTTTAACGTCTTTTCAATACAATACAACACATCCTCTATTTTGATAGAATTCATTCATATATTTCAACTAACTAAGAGTGGGACAATTGAGGGAGCTCGCAATGCTATCACTGAAGCCACAATTGAAGACAACCTTGGAAACGGGTCTAACGTTGGTGAGAGGAACGTCGATGTCTTCAATTCGGAGCCTTTGGTTGATATCTTGCAAGACTTGAACAAGAGTCTCGGAGAAGGGTCTTCCATTGATGACGGCTTGTTGAGCTCGGCGAACCCTGGCGGCGGCAACGAGCTTCATCGCTTCGGTGATCTTGTGGGTGTTGTTGACAGAGTCGATCCGGTGTCGAAGGTCGCGCATGCCGCAGCGAATGGGTGAAGAAGGAATAGAGTGTTTTTTGAATGGAGAGTGAAGGAAATGATGGAAATGGGGAGAGGGAGAGGGAGAGAGGGGTAGTGAGTGAGAAAGGTGAGATTTTGAAGGAATCCCATTTGTGAGAGTGGAGCTAAACATGGATGGATTCTGAAAAGGGGTTTTTCTTTTCTTTTAAATTTTTTTTTTTTTGGTAAACTCTTTTCTTTTCTTTTAAATTCTGAAAAGGGGGTTTGAATGTTAAGGATTTTGGACTGGTTTCGGAGATTTCAAGTGTTGTTGATCATCAAGACTTTGGGGACTGGGTTTGAAATTGAATAGAGAAGGCGAACCAAAGTTACGGATCAGGTCCTGCTGCGTTCTCCGCTAAGAGGAAAATTATTTAAGGCTTTTTTAAGCGATAGGTCCCTAAACTTAGGGGGTGTTTTAGATTTAATCCTTAATCTTTTTTTTGTTGGATCTGGTCCCTAAACTTTAACGTCGTTTGGAACTAGTCCTTCCGTTAACCCAAAGTTAACTTCGTTAGTGTCTTCCAATAAGATGTTGCCACGTGTCCCAACTTGCATTTTTTTTTTGGTTTTTTTTTTTTTTACTTTGAGGTCCCTAAACTCTGGACCATTTTGGATTAAGTCCTTCTGTTAGTTTTAATCTAACACCGTTACCCTGGGAAAATTTTTATGCCATGTGGACCAATAAATTAATGTCACATGGAATTTTTCTTTTAAAATTGAAAAATTACAATAAATAAATAAAATTAAAAAAAAAATGATTTTTTTTATAACGATTGGAATAAAACGCGTTTGCGACGAGATGCATCATCGTCATGGTCGTGATGTCTCGAGCACTCACCACTGCCATCAAGGTAACGATTTGAGAAGCTTTCGCCACCGTCCTCAAGGTCGCGTCTCGATCTGAGTTTTGTGCTTGCTTCGGTTTACAGCGACAATCACTGTCACAGTCACAAGTTCGCTTGATGGTGTGCGGCGGCACTAGTTATAGCCAAAGCCCCTGCAACCTAGTTGCGGCGGCGACCCCGAAGATTCTCTTTGTTCTTCATCTTTCGCTTGGTCATCTTCTCTGCAAATCTGATGCGACACCAAAGGAGACCAGTCGCGCTTCCTTCACCATGCTGCAGCCTCGCAACTTCGAACCCTCAACAACCTCAGCGTCCTCTGCTTTCCAGCCTCCGCCCTCTTCTCCGCTTCCTCTGCCTTCTTCTTAGCGGTGCATCATATGTAGAGTCTGGAGGGAGGAAGAAACGCAACAAGTATATTTGATTGACACAGAAAAATCTCTTTTTTATTACTTTAGAGTTTGATAATAAAGGTTTGGTAGGTGTCTAACTCAGTTTTTATTACTTGACACTGTGTGTGTTCTTTTTTTTTTTTGTTTTGTTTAGATCTTTATATTCTGAAAAACAATGCCACCCCCTAAAGCAAGGTGAAGAAACCATGATGTCAAGCCCTAACGAGACGATCGAGCACGACGAGGAACGAGAGGAAGATAGGGAAGGTGATTCACATTCTGGCCTGAAAAATTTCTGTGGCATGGTGGATCTGTTAATGATGCTTGGTTCAGTTGTACTTCAAATCAGGTAATATTTGGCTTTTTTTTAATTTTATTTATTTTTTGTAACTTTTCAATTTTAAAAGAAAAATTCCATGTGGCATTAATTTATTGGTCCACATGGCATAAAAATTTTCCCAGGGTAACAATCTTAGATTAAAGCTAACAGAAGGACTTAATCCAAAATGGTCCAGAGTTTAGGGACCTGATCCAACGAAAAAAAGGATAAGGACTAAATTCAATTCCTCCCCTAAGTTTAGGGACCTCAAAGTCAAAAAAGCCAAAAAAAAATGCAAGTTGGGACACGTGGCAACATCTTATTGGAAGACACTAACGGAGTTAACTTTGGGTTAACGGGAGGACTAATTCCAAACGACGTTAAAGTTTAGGGACCAGATCCAACAAAAAAAAAGATTAAGGACTAAATCCAAAACAGTCCCTAAGTTTAGGGACCTATCGCTTAAAAAAGCCATTATTTAATACTAGGTCTATTATTATCTCAATGATTTACGGTTTATTTTTTATTTAAAAAATTCAAGAAATAAATAGAAAAAATAGATAATGATAATAATAGAACTAGTATTAAATAATTATTTTTTTATTTAATATTAAATAATTATTACCAATAACATTAAAATTAGTATTAATATTTAGATTAAAACACAAGATAAAGCAATTAAAAAGGTATTAGGGATTTACCCTCAAGTATGGTTTTGATGCCACAAAGGAAGGTCGGTTCGGTTCTAAAGCTCCACCCATGTTCAGTTCGAAGCACCACATAGAGGGGTTGGTCACGGTGACGGTAACGGCGAAGGTAGCTTCTTTTCGTGGCTGTGGCAGTCACCGACGCGAGGAGGAGGCGGCAAAGGCTGGATCCACCATGGCAGCAGCAAAACATCGAGGGCCACAACACCCATGAGGCAGCGACGGCGGCGGATCCGTGCTGGAGGGAAGTGGGTCGTGATTTGCGACCTGAGAGAGGAGGAGCACATGAGCAACGGAGAGACCAAGAGAGAGAGAGAGAGAGAGAGCACAAGCGGCGGCCGTGGTTGGTGGCGGCGATGGATGCTTTTGAGTCGCGAAGGAAGACGGGGTGAGGGGGAAAGCGAGTGGCAGCGCGAGCTTTGGCAGCGAGAAGAGAGAGGGCAACGACGGAGAGAAAAAGACCGAGCCAAAAGAGGGAGAAACGGCGTTCGAGCGGCGGCGAGTGGTGGCGGCTATGAGGGTAGGAAGGTGAGAGAGAGAAAGAAACGATGAAGATGAGGAGGTTTTCCGCCGCCTGCACACAAAGGGAACCCCCTTAGGGTTTTTCCTTCACTACCATACACACACTTTTTAACATCATTATTTTATTATTAGTATTATCATTAGTAGTAGCAACAAAGTTAGTATTATTTTCAAATACTAATAAACATTTTTGGTTCTTTATTTATTTATTTTACATACCAAGAAGTACTAATAAATGAAAATGTAAACATCCAATTAAGTACATGCATGAAATCATAAAAGATCTTGAAGTTCCGAGAACAAGTTTAATATTAACTATAACAAAAGCAAATTAAAATATAGAAAGTGTATTTATTTTTTTTTTAATTTAAGGTACGTATTTTTATGACTCCACTTTAAAATACATAAATAAAATATAGTTTCGTAATTAACATAATGGGTTTTATGAAAATACCCAACACTTAAATGATAAATTTCATAAATCAATTATTTAATTTCATAAAACTCAATTTATAATACAAAAGAAAAATCAGGATGTTACATAAGGGACGGAGAAAAACTATCTCCACCTAATAAGCAAGAAGGGTGACTTGAGAATGAGGCTTAAGACTAAGAAGTTTTAGGTTCGATTCTCGTTTAACACACTTCGATGAAAGAGGTATAGGAATGCGATCTCGTGTATGATTAGTCTCAAGGGTTTCTTTGTAACAGCCCGATTTTCGCAACACCAAATATCCAACTTTTATTCATTAAGTTACCAAAAATGAGGCAAATTTTTTTTTTAAAACACCATTGAAGTGACCTTGATGCACTTTAACATTCCTTACTGAAAACCGAGTTGTTACTAAAACATTTCTTTACATAAAACATTCATCTCCACAAGGTAACTTGATTCCAAGAACATCATAATTCATTGTATTATATCAAAAGTATTCATAACTGTTTCCAAAAGATTACATTGTCCCATCTTCCAAAATAGAAGTACTCAACAAGATTGAATTAAAGACTTAGCTTGATTACATAACTGGTTCATTGATTGGGTAATCCTTGACTCAAAACACTAACAACTGACTTAGACTAATAACACTACCCTTAAACCTTCCTGTCGAAAACAACCGGATGAAGTTTCCCTTTCTTCTTGCGTCCTTTCTTCACTCTCGAAGATGACGCCATCTCTACCGCTGCTCTCCCATTGTCGTTTGACTCTAACTCCACTCCATTTAGAGTGGCGAAGCTTTTCTGAGTCTCACTTCGCACCTTTTCTTCGTAGCTGTTGTATCCTCGTACCGTGACTTGTCCCAGATGCGGTTCCAGGTTAACTCCGCTCAAGGTGTGCTCCGAGTTTGGAATCACTATCTGAGTACAACCAGTCCATACCCAACCATACGGAGTAGGCTTCCAACCGTTTCCATGCCTTTTCCAGGTGGTGATCTCCATACGATACTCCATCTGTCCGTTGTGATACCAGCATCACCGATATGCCAACGAGACAGGAGAGAGTAAGCGATCCGAACGACGCATCGTCGACGGTGTGGGTTTATAATAGGCAAGATATTAAGACAATACAAACGATACAAGGCAACACAACTACAACACAGCTTTCAAGATTATCATTATCATTATCATCATCATCGTTACCTTGCCAAACTTATTCTCATTTCGCAACATAATCATTCTCCCTTTCTCAATTACTTTCTCATTCTCAACTTGTGAATCTTATTCATTTCTATTCTCATAAGATTTCTTTCACTTTTCCAAACTCTCATTCACGATTCGTTTCTCATTATCATTATTTCATAAGCTTTTGCTTCTTATAATTATAAGTCTTTTCATTACTCTTAAACTTTTCTTATCAAGTCTTATCGGATCACAACCATCGATGATTGGGGAATTTTGAGGTATCATCGAGGTAATCATTTCTTTCGCAGTTAGCACACACGTCTATATCTCCTCGGTCATCCACCCAACCTAGTCGGAAGCAAACAGGAGTACAGGACCTTTACCACGCAGGCTCGACAACTATCACAACAAATGGCTCCAAGCCAGGCTGTCTCAACAAATGGCTCCAAGCCAGGAGAACTGTAGAAAATCCGGTACAGTCTCAAATCAAATCAAATCATATAACAAATCACAGAGCCTCGCTCCAGTCCCTCTCATTGTTCAAGATTTGCAATCTAGGGGGCGACAGTACTAGTTCTAGTTGCGCTGCAGAACTTACCACGGCTTTGGACCCAGTCCCTACCACGTCTGGTATACCACATATGGAGTTTGTTCTGCCTAGAAAGTACTCAAGGCTTCTTGACGTTTCACCGTCATTGCCTCCCCCTAATGCAATCTCCTCCTGAGTATCCGCAGATACCACCCATGGTATCTTCCTCTCCACTACTTCGCACTCATTGCTCACCGCATTCGTCAATGTCTTTTAAGTGTTTTAGTTATTACCCTAAGGTCAGCTCATCCTTAGTGCATCCCTTCAACGAGTCCCGACCACTAATTTTCAACATTACTTTTCTTCTCATTTCTTAACAGAGCACAGAGCTGGGATCGCATCGACATACTTACATCTCATTTCATACTCTTTCTCAACATCTCATTTCACAATCTGTCTCAACATAACAACATATCTCTTTTGAAACATCAGCCCCCTGGCTTCACTTTCACCACTAAGGAGCCCAGCTCCACTCATATCACTGTAAATTCAATGCTCCTAATTATGGTGATTATATTTTGATGATGACAAAGTAATTAACAAATCAAGTCTTGAAGACGTTGCAACATTCACAACAACAACAAGTCAAGAAAAGAAGACAAGTGCCCAATCATTCTCAATCAAATATTATTGTAAATTTCTAATTTATGTTGAGAGTGGGTAGAAATAGTTAGTCTCTTCTAGGAATAAAATTTTATATGACTATTAGGTTGAGATTAACTAAAATTAATACTTGAGAGGAAAAATAAAATTGAAAATCAATTTTTCTCATGTCTGATCAAAATACTCGAGTATTTTGAGAAAGACTCGAGTATATACTCGAGTATTTTGTAAAACACTCGAGTATTTGTGCCAGGTCAGCAAATATGACCGTTAGTCTTGTTCGTGCACCAATTCACTCGTGACCGACCAAAAAGACTCGAGTATTTACCAAAAGACTCGATTATTTTTGTCCAGTCAGCAAAAATGAACGTTGGAGAGACTCAAAAACCCAATTGAGGGCATTTGAGTCTCATCCAACCCAAGAGAGCATTTTCAGAACCTTATTGTAAAATTTCTCTTTGAATTTGTGCAAGAACAAACAAGACAACAAGATCATATTGAGTCAAGCTTTCTTAATTTCCTCTTCTCAAGTGTAAATTCCCAAAAAGCTCAACTTCGCACTCATATTGTCATTTTATTCCAAGTTGAGTTTTAGGCCTCAATTCATACATTGAGCTGTGCTTATTTGTGCTAATCCATTGTGAGATTAGTAATACACATACAAAAAGCTTGATTATTCAAAGTCTTGGATTGTTCCCAAGCAAACCCTAAGTGGCTTAGGGTGTTGGAGTCTTGAGAGGTTCTCAAGCACAAGACTAGGAGGTTCCTAGCCCGGTGGAGTTTCTTGAAGGGAGTTCAAGGAAGCTTTGTGAAGAGTTCTTCAATCACCGGAATCAAATTGGGGTAGAAATCAAGAGTTTGGTACACTCTTGAAGGGTTAGGTTGAGTGAGGCCATTCTCAAGCAATCCTTTGTAATTTCTAACAATTTGATTATTAGTAGAAACTCCTAAGTGATTAGGAGGACTGGATGTAGCTCATTGTTGGAGTGAACCAGGATAAAATTGCTTGAGTGTTGGTTTATTGCTTTTAATCTACTTTCTAGCTCAATCAACTTAAGTCATTTCAATCTTTTAGGATTTATACAATTAGGTAGCAAGGTCAAGGAATCTTGGTGTTAAAAGTAATTTAGATTGCTTGCTATTCTGTTGGATAAGTTCCTGTTTAGTATTGAATTGATTTGAGATAAATTGCTGAATTTTCGTTTCTGTTTTTACTGCTATCTGATAGGAAAAACTCGAGTATATTAAGAAAAACTCGAGTTGTTCATCACTAAAAAACTCGAGTATTTCACAAAAGACTCGAGTATTTCGTGTCTGATTCCAGAAAATTCAGTCTTAGCTCCATTCTTCAATTATCATTCGAATTATTTGGTATTAGTGCTTCAAATTACTATTCACCCCCTCTAGTATTTTCTTAGCCCGCTTGTTGGTTTCCAACAAGTGGTATCAGAGCTCAGTCGAAAGATCGAGTGTAACAACTTTTTCGAAAAAGATCCTTTTGGAAACTAAATGGGCTCTAGCAATAACTTTGGTGGAGAAGGAGCTTCAATAAACCGTCCTCCACTATTCAATGATGAAGGATATGTTTATTGGAAAACTCGCATGAAAGTTTTTATTGAAGCAATTGATATGGATATTTGGGATGCAATTGAAAATGGTCCTTTTATTCCCAAAAAGAAAATTAATGAAGAAATTGTTGAAATTCCAAGGAGTAGTTGGAATGATGATGAAAAGAGGAAAGTTTCATTTGATTTAAAAGCTAAAAACATCATCTTTTCGGCTCTATCCCATGATGAATTTTATAGAGTTTCCCAATGTAAATCGGCAAAAGAAATGTGGGATACTTTGCAAGTCACACATGAGGGAACAAGTGAGGTTAGAGATGCAAGATTGAATTCTCTAACTCACGAATATGAATTGTTCCACATGTTGCCAAATGAAACCATTAGTGACTTGCAAAAGCGATTCTCACACATAGTCAATCATTTGATTTCCTTGGGAAAAGTATTTCGCAATGGTGAAACTACTAACAAAATTCTAAGATGTCTTGATAGGAGTTGGCAACCCAAGGTAACCGCCATCAAGGAATCAAGAGACATAAAAAGCATGGACTTAGCCACTTTGTTTGGCAAACTCCAAGAGCATGAGATGGAACTTACAAGACTTGGGATGCATGAGGAATCGGACAAAAAGAAAAAGGGCATAGCACTCAAAGCTTCAACTAAAGGTACAAAAGAAGTTGAAGAATGCTCTACAAGTGAAGATTCCGATGGTGAACCAAATCAAGAAGAATTCAGGATGTTTGTGAAAAGGTTCAACAAATTTTTCAAAGGGAAGAAAGGTGGCTCTTCATCCAAATTCAAGAGAACCAAAGACTCCAAACAAAGAGAAAAGAGTACCAATGATGGAGTTAAGTGTCATGAATGTGGTGGGGTTGGTCACATTAGAATGGAATGTGCCACATTCTTGAAGAAGAATGACAAGAAGACCCAAGAGACCAAGGGGAAGCGTGCATACATTGTTTGGGATGCACCGGAGAAGAGCAATGAATCATCTTCAAGTAGTTCCGGTGATGAAAATGCAAATCTTTGTCTCATGGCCAAGAACAATCATGAGTCCTCATCAAGAGCTAATCATGACATGGGTGAAAGTGATGATGAGGTAACCTCTAGCTCTTCTTGTTCCTCTTCAAACTCCATTTCCTATGATGATTTACAAGAAGCCTACAATGAAATGTTAATTCAATTTAGAAGGCTTGCTAAAATCAATAAGGAAAAAGGAAAGAAAATTTTGGAGTTTCAACAAGAAATTGATGAATTGCAAAAATCTATAAATGAGTTGAAACTTCAAAATGAATCCTTGGAACTTATTAATTCTAGACATCAAAGTGATTGTGCAAATCATGAGGAGAGTATCACTCCATGTGAGAGATGTGATGAACTTGAAAAGGAAGTGAAAGAGTTGAAAAACAAACTCACAATCTCACATAGTGATAGAAACCTCAACCGGTTGTTGAACTCTCAAAGACATAATCACAACAAAACCGGTTTAGGATATGTTCATAAAAAGGACAAAAAGTACAAGGTGGTTGGAACATTTTCTAAGAAAAATTCATCAAAGAAACCAACTTGTACTTATTGTGGAAAAGTTGGACATATCAACATTGAGTGCCATATTAAGACGTTTGAAATGAAAAAGGGCACTTATATGTGGATTAAGAAGGGAGAAAGTCCCAACACTAACCCTAAGGGACCCAACATTGTTTGGGTACCCAAAGTGAACAAGTGATTTCATTTTGTAGGTGTGCCTTCGAACGGGAAAACAATTGTGGTATCTTGATAGTGGATGTTCGAAGCACATGACGGGAGATAAGCGACACTTCATTGAGCTTACTCCAAAGGAAAAGGGTTATGTCACTTATGGGGACAACAACAAAGGCAAAATCCTTGGTATTGGTAAAATCGGAAACTCTTCAAACTTGATTATTGATAATGTGCTCTATGTTCAAGGATTAGAACATAATCTCTTGAGCATAAGCCAATTATGTGATATTGGTAATCATGTAGTTTTTACCTCTACCCATTGCCTCATTAAAAGTGACAAAGATGAATCAATCAAATTTGTTGGTAGAAGGTCAAATAATACTTACTTAGTTGATTTGAACAAAGTCACTTCTTTGGTATCTACTTGTTTAGTGAGCAAAGAAAATGACACTTGGTTATGGCATCGTAGGACCGCTCATATAAATGTAAACCAATTGAAGAAAATACAATCTAAAGATCTAGTAGTTGGTTTACCAAAGCTAAATTTTTCTATTGAAGGTGTTTGTTCTCCTTGCAAGAAATGTAAACAAACCAAAAACACCTTTGGATCAAAATTGGTGATGTCCGCATCAAGGCCATTAGAAATGCTTCATATGGACTTGTTTGGACCATCACAAGTAAAAAGCTTTGGTGGCAACTATTATGCATTGGTGATTGTTGATGACTTCTCTAGATTTACATGGACTCTATTTTTAACTACTAAGAGTGAGACCTACAAATCTTTTAAACATCATGTCAAACTTTTGCAAAACCAAGTAAATCAAAAAGTAATTATTATTCGTACCGATCATGGTGGTGAATTCGAAAACCACAAATTTGATAGATTTTGTGCTAAAAATGGTATTGAGCACCAATTCTCCGCACCAAGAACTCCGGAACAAAACGGAGTGGTAAAGCGGAAAAATAGGGTGCTAGAGGAACTTGCTAGAACCATGTTAAATGATTCTCAAGTACCTCAATATTTTTGGGCCGATGCCGTCAATACGGCTTGTTATGTTTTAAATCGTATTTTGATAAGGCCCTCTTTGGATAAAACCCCCTATGAACTTTACAAGGGAAGAAAGCCAAACATATCTCATTTTCATGTCTTCGGATGCCAAGTTTTTGTTTTAAATAATGGAAAAGAACATCTTGGCAAGTTTTATTCCAAATCCGATGAAGGCATATTTTTAGGCTATTCTTCTCATAGTAAAGCTTATAGAATTTTCAATAAAAGAACTTTAACTATTGAGGAATCAATTCATGTGGTTTTTAATGAGTCTTCGAAAGAAGATAGTGTTTTATGTGATGCTAGTGAAGATGACATTGATTTTTCAAAAGAAGAAAAAGAGAGAGAGAAATCAAAAGTTGATGAAGGAGAAGTAAGGGAAGAACTTCCTCCAACTTGGAAATCGGTCAAGGCTCATCCTATAGACAATGTCATAGGAGATATGTCAAAGGGAGTACTTACTCGTAGGTCTATTCAAAACATTTGCCACTATGTCTCTTTTGTTTCTCAAATTGAGCTCGATTCAATTAAAAAGGCCATTGAGGATGATCATTGGGTTCTTGCTATGCAAGAAGAATTAAACCAATTTGAAAGAAATGAAGTTTGGGATCTAGTCCCTAAACCCGATGATCATACCATAATTGGTACTAAATGGATTTATAGAAACAAACTTGATGAATCCGGGTTGATTATAAGAAACAAAGCTAGACTAGTAGCTCAAGGGTACAACCAAGAGGAAGGTATCGATTATGATGAGACCTTTGCTCCGGTTGCACGTCTTGAAGCTATCCGAATTTTACTTGCTTATGCTTCAATCATGAAATTCACTTTATATCAAATGGATGTTAAAAGTGCTTTCTTGAATGGGTTTATAAATGAAGAAGTGTATGTCAAACAACCCCCCGGCTTTGAAAATAGTGAATTTCCAAACCATGTTTATAAATTGAAAAAGGCATTCTATGGATTGAAACAAGCTCCAAGAGCTTGGTATGATCGATTGAGTTCCTTTCTATTAGAAAACAAGTTTCAAAGAGGGAAGGTTGATAATACACTATTTATTTATAAAACCAAGGATGACATTTTGTTAGTACAAATCTATGTTGATGATATCATTTTCGGTGCTACTAACGTGTCTCTTTGTAGAAAGTTTTCAAATTTGATGAAAAAGGAATTTGAAATGTCAATGATGGGAGAACTCAAGTTCTTCCTAGGCTTACAAATAAAGCAAGTCAAGAAGGGGATATTTGTACATCAAGGGAAATATTGCAAAGAGCTCCTTGAGAAATTCGGATTGGACAAGTGCAAGGAAGCCCACATTCCAATGAGCACATCATGCTATGTAGACAAGGATGAACAAGGTACACCGGTTGATGTTAGTAAGTATAGGGGTATGATAGGTAGTCTCCTATATCTCACTGCATCTAGACCGGATATTATGTTTAGTGTATGCATGTGTGCTAGATTTCAAGCTAATCCTAAAGAATCTCACCTATCCGCAGTTAAACATATATTTAAGTATCTAAAAGGAACAATTAACACTGGTTTATGTTATCCTGCTGATGCCAATCTTAGTTTAGTTGGTTACTCGGATTCCGACTTCGCGGGATGCAAGCTTGATCGCAAAAGCACCAGTGGTACTTGCCATTTCTTGGGAAGTTCATTGGTGTCATGGTTTTCTAAAAAGCAAGCTTGTGTCGCTCTTTCTACCGCCGAAGCGGAATATATCGCAGCCGGTAGTTGTTGTGCTCAACTGTTATGGATGAAACAACAATTATCGGATTTTTGTTTGAAACTTGAAAATATTCCGATTAGATGCGATAACACGAGTGCAATCAATTTGACTAAGAATCCCGTGTATCACTCAAGAACTAAACACATTGAAATAAGACATCACTTTTTAAGAGATCATGTACAAAAGGGTGATTCCACAATTGAATTTGTTAGTACCACAAATCAATTAGCCGACATTTTTACAAAACCTCTACCAAGGGACACCTTTTATCATATTAGGAGAGAACTTGGTATTTTAGATGAAGCTAATATAGGCTAATTGCATTGTGTGTCATTTTTGGAAGATCACCATATTAGTCTTACTCTAATGTGTTATTGATTCTTAGTTAAATTGTCCTTGATGATATTTGAAATTGTATGTGTTAATTGTGTGTGATTCTGTACTGTATTCCAAGTTGGTAGTGAAGCATATGTGTTTGATTTGTGTTTGGTCTTTTAAAACTGAGTTTTTACTTTCTGTTCTGTCAAAATACTCGAGTTTTTTCCAAAAACACTCGAGTATATTAATTCAAAATTAAATCAGTTTTAAATTGAAAAAGTTTTTAATCAGGGTCTGATAAAAATACTCGAGTGTTTTTCAAAACACTCGAGTCTTTCGAAACCCCCAATTTTTGAACTTTCAGACCAAACTCGAGTATTTTCCAAAAACTCGAGTATTTTGCGTTTTCCTGAAATTTGAACTTTCGGACCAAACTCGAGTTTTTCAGTTTTTACTCGAGTTTTCTGGGAAATCTGGGCTGAGTCACGAACGACTCGAGTATATTTTCAAAAACTCGAGTATATCCTAAAGAACAACTCGAGTATTTATGAATATACTCGAGTATTTTGGAACGTTTATATATACTCTCAGCCTTCCAGACTCGAGTTTCTGCGACCCCTTTCTCTTCTCTCTCGGTTTTCTCATATCTCTCTCCTCAAAACTCCGTTTTTACTCAAATTTTTGCCAAATCTTACTAGTTTTACATCCTCTAATCACTTTTCTACCATTATTTCAACGAATTTCAACACTTTTCAACCTCAAATCCGTCACCCCCTTTTCAAACCCTAACTTTCCAAAACTTCAATTTTCACATCAATTCCTTTATGGCTTCATCATCTGGTAAAGGAAAGAGAGTAAGGATTGTCGAATCATCTTCTGAGGAGGAAATTCCAGAGTTCTATCAAGAAGATGAATGCTTGGAACGGTTGGAAGGCTTTGCCACTAGAGAGTTCGGAGTTATCACATGGATCAACAGTGCATTCCTTGAAAGTAAGGGTTTCTCATTTGTTACTAACCTTAGGTATCAAAAACTTATTCAATTTCTGGAATTTAATGGCCCTATCTATCCTAGGTTAGTTAGAACCTTTTATGCGAACCTTAGGCTACATAATGATGTCATAGAATCCATGGTTGAGGGTGTTAGATTCAAAATTAGCGCTAAGGACCTTTTTGTTGCTTTTGGGACTACACGACACGGGGACAATTCTTTAAAGGCAGATGCGGACAGAATTTTTCAAAGTTGTTTGCGCCCCAGTCATGTATGGACCGAAGGAGTTAAGCATTCCTCATTTATGACTGTCCAAACTAGGGTGTTGCACTATATAGTCTGCCATCAGTTAGTGCCTCAAACCTCACCCAATTATGCTAAGCCCACAAACAATGAACTTAGGCTTCTTAGTGCCATCCTGAACAATGAGAAGCTGAATTGGTCTCGCATAATTTTGGATCGAATGCTACTTGCTGCAAAATCTAAACACCCGAAAACCTTACCTTATTCCATGCATGTGTGTTTCCTGTTGAGTTACTTCAAGGTGCCTATCCCACGGAATGAAGAGAAAAAGACTCTTCATGTTAACCAGGACTGCCTCAACAAAGGTACCTTGAGTCATCAAGACATGGCGTTTCATGAACCCTCTGGCCAATACCTGTACAGATCTGACATAGCTGAGTTGGAAAGGGTTGCGAATGTTGCAGCTCGACAAGGGGTGGATGCCCATCAGATGGAAGAGGAAGCTGCAGCATTTGCACAGGCTGAAGGAGGGGACCCTATTGAGAATCAGATTAATTTTGATGACTTTACTGGATCTCAATCTGGGTTTGATAACTGGGCTGGAGAGACAATGTTATCACACGGCTGGACACTTTAGATGGGAGGATGGACTCTCTTGTGCATGCTATGGACGCCCAGCGTGATGATTTTGTTAGCCTGGACACTAGGATGAGTGCAGAGTCTGCCATGTTTTATTCTCATTTGGATCAGCACTCGGCCCAGCTTAATTTCCGCCTGGACCAGCAGTCAGAGCAGATAAACCGCCGGTTTGATGAGATGATGGCGGCCTTCTCTCGATTTTATCCTCCTCCAGATGATCCAGCTCCTTCGATGTTTTGATGATGTTGACCTTTGCAGTCTATCTTAGTTTTCATTCTGTTTTTATCATGTTGGTCTTTATTACATTTTCTGTATTTTGAGAACTTGGTGTTTTGAGACTTTGGGTTTATTATTACACCTTTGCTTTGGACCTTTTATGATGTTATTATGTTAATGAATTTGGTTTTCATTTTGGTGTTTGTGCAAAGCTTCAGGGGGAGCTCTTTATTGTTTTTATTATGTCTCTGTTTTATTGCATAGTTGGTTATGGGGTTTTCCAATTATGCACCTCTCCTCCCTTGATCTTTTTCTAAATTGTTACACCTTTTTGGATCATGACAAAAAGGGGGAGAGATATTATACACTTGTCTTGACATTGTTGCACCTAAATTTTTCTCATTGTTGCACCTAAATTTTTCTAATTATGGTATATACTCTGATAATTGTTGAATACTATAATACCATAGGCTTGGTGCTAAAAATTAAATTGTCATAACCTCTTGCACAAGCTGAATTTTTAGATAGGTGAAAAGTATCATATAGTGAGGGGGAGTCGCATCTTCAAGTGGATTCAAGCTCAACAAATGGTACAAGTGTTAATTATTTTGTCATCACCAAAAAGGGGGAGATTGTAAATTCAATGCTCCTAATTATGGTGATTATATTTTGATGATGACAAAGTAATTAACAAATCAAGTCTTAAAGACATTGCAACATTCACAACAACATCAAGTCAAGAAAAGAAGACAAGTGCACAATCATTCTCAATCAAATATTATTGTAAATTTCTAATTTATGTTGAGAGTGGTTAAGAGTGGGTAGAAATAGTTAGTCTCTTCTAGGAATAAAATTTTATATGACTATTAGGTTGAGATTAACTAAAATTAATACTTGAGAGGAAAAATAAAATTGAAAATTAATTTTTTCTCATGTCTGATCAAAATACTCGAGTATTTTGAGAAAGACTCGAGTATATACTCGAGTATTTTGTAAAACACTCGAGTATTTGTGCCAGGTCAGCAAATATGACCGTTAGTCTTGTTCGTGCACCAATTCACTCGTGACCGACCAAAAAGACTCGAGTATTTACCAAAAGACTCGAGTATTTTTGTCCAGTCAGCAAAAATGAACATTGGAGAGACTCAAAAACCCAATTGAGGGCATTTGAGTCTCATCCAACCCAAGAGAGCATTTCAGAACCTTATTGTAAAATTTCTCTTTGAATTTGTGCAAGAACAAACAAGACAACAAGATCATAGTGTGTTCAAGCTTTTATAATTTCCTCTTATCAAGTGTTAATTCCCAAAAAGCTCAACTTCTCACTCATACTGTCATTTTATTCCAAGTTGAGTTTTAGGCCTCAATTCTTACATTGAGCTGTGCTTATTTGTGCTAATCCATTGTGAGATTAGTAATACACATACAAAAAGCTTGATTATTCAAAGTCTTGGATTGTTCCCAAGCAAACCCTAAGTGGCTTAGGGTGTTGGAAGTCTTGAGAGGTTCTCAAGCACAAGACTAGGAGGTTCCTAGCCTGGTGGAGTTTCTTGAAGGGAGTTCAAGGAAGCTTTGTGAAGAGTTCTTCAATCACCGGAATCAAATTGGGGTAGAAATCAAGAGTTTGGTACACTTTTGAAGGGTTAGGTTAAGTGAGGCCATTCTCAAGCAATCCTTTGTAATTTCTAACAATTTGATTATTAGTAGAAACTCCTAAGCGATTAGGAGGACTGGATGTAGCTCATTGTTGGAGTGAACCAGGATAAAATTGCTTGAGTGGTGGTTTATTGCTTTTAATCTACTTTCTAACTCAATCTACTTTAATCATTTCAAGCAATTAGGATTTATACAATTAGGTAGCAAGTTCAAGAAATCCTAGTGTTAAAAGTAATTTAGATTGGTTGCTATTCTGTTGGATAAGTTCCTGTTTAGTATTGAATTGATTTGAGATAAATTGCTGAATTTTCGTTTTCTGTTTTTACTGCTATCTGATAGGAAAAACTCGAGTATATTCAGAAAAACTCGAGTTGTTCATCACTGAAAAACTCGAGTATTTCACAAAAGACTCGAGTATTTCGTGTCTTATTCCAGAAAATTCAGTCTTAGCTCCATTCTTCAATTATCATTCGAATTATTTGGTATTAGTGCTTCAAATTACTATTCACCCCCCCCCCCTAGTATTTGCTTAGCCCGCTTGTTGGTTTCCAACAGACAAGTGAAGAATTCCGCTTACTCTGTCATCTGTGAACATCACCATGAGAGTCAACAGGAAAAAGGGGAAAGCAGAGAGAGTAAGCGATCCGGACGAATTAACGTCGACGGTGCGGACTTACAATAGGCAAAATATTAAGACACACACAATCATAACCAACCAACATATATCATATACATCATTATCATCATAATTCCACCATAACCATTTTCAATAATTAACATTATCATTATCAACATAAACCTTAATCCAAGGCTCATGACTTAATCTTTGTTATTAAGTTTTATGGAATCACATTCGTCGATGATAAGGGAAAAAGCATCATCGAGGTGTAGGGTTAAGTTAGCACACACGACTACATTTCCTACAATATCCTCCCAAAACCTATGTCAGAAAGTAAACGGGATGTACGAGACCTTTAACCACACAAGACTAGAAGCCGAGAAATAAATGCTGCAACCACTATGGATCAACTAAATTACGATATCGAAATATCATCGTACCACAATATTAAAGGGGCCCAAAAACAACCGAACATTTAGCCTCATTCAGGATTCCCTCTCACTGTTTCCAAGTAGCTCAAGGGGTCAACAATACTTCTCTAGTTAGCTATGCAGGACTTGCTATGGTTCATCGGGTCTAGCAGCCCCAACCACATGTAGACTCGTCCCGCCTAAAGAAGCACTCAAGGCTTCTTGACGTTTCACCGTCATTGCCCTCCCCTATCACAATCACCCACTTAAGTATCCGCAGATGCATAAGGTATCTTTCCTCTCCACTACTTCTCACTCATCTCGCAGAGTTAGTAAAAGTCTTTTAAGTTTTATTAAGAGGGTTTGGTCGACCCATTCTAATCATCCCTTCTAATGGGACTCGACCATTACTTAAACTCTTAGAAACTTTCTCATTGTCTATTATCGAGTCTGCGTACAGTTGAATCCGAATGCTTGTAACCATGACCCAAGGCTCATGTGGCCAGCTCAAAACTTAATACAAAGCAAGCATGACGTATAGACCGTGCACAAGGGGAAATTCCATCCAAAGTCTTTTATGCTCAAAGCATCTTCAGTGTACTGGTACAAGTCTCGAATAACATTAATGTTTTATGAATGACGCCTTACTACGTAAAGACTTGTGCCCAAACAAGGGACTTACAATATCTTTTTTTGAGTCTTTTACATTTCCAAAACACTTACATAAATCATAGGCAGCCTAAATCATAATATCAAATTTCGACATAAGTGATGTCAACAATAATCTTTCTGTCAGAACCCATCTTTCTTTTGACATAAAACTCTTTTCATGCTTAAAATGTTTGTTTTATCACAAATCGATTGACCAAATCAAGTATGTATTTTCAAAACAAAATTCATTTTTGACTAAAAACGTTTTTCTTTCACTTAGAAGAAGTTTGTTCAACGTGGGAAAAACTTATGTTGACATCACTACCTTTCCAACATAAAGTGTTGCTTTTAAGAAGGTCCTGAAACCCTTTATTTTCACTCAAAATCCTTTAGACACAAAACTTTTATTTGAATGTGAACGTTATAAAATATCTATTCCATTCAGGAAGATTATTCTACATCAGCACTTATCTCATTCTCAGGGTCATTACATTCAAAGTCTTGTCCTCAACATCATTTCATTAAACATTCCATATTCTTAAACCATTCCTTAATATCATAATCATAGCCAGACAGATAATATAACAGGTATATAATGTGCATCAGTAAATCATTTCAATAAAATATAATGACATTTAATAAGCATATAAATCATCATATAACATTATGTGGTCTTGGTATTTTCGCATGATCGACCATTCACACACTCACAATTTGCCGTCATACTACTAACCACTTAGGCCACTAAGTTCCGACCTTTGAGATGATCAGGAACATCCTAATATTTAACCTAAATGTCATGGTGTCTTAGGAAAGCTTCTTTCTCACCTTAGAAGTCAGCTAGAACGTCCACTGTATCCAATAAGCTTAGCTTGGTCCGCTCCTTTGCATACGCGCATGTCGTTTATAATCCTCGAATAAAGCATGACACGTTAACATTATACTATTAAGCTATTTAACTTATATGCATGAATAAAACTTTTTCTCGCCTTTTGCCTGCTTTGATTAGGACTTTGTCCGGGGAATAACTAAAAAAATAACGCATTGAATTGAAGTCGAAGTAAGTAAGTAAGATTCGCTAGCCTTTGGGCTTAAAGAATCGCTCTTTGCTAATAGACTCATCCCGGAATGGGCGTTATGGCAAAGAACAAGAAGAAAACAAAAGGAGGAATTTGTCCAATAGTAACAAATGGTGCCTCCACAGGTTGACATCCGATCCAACCTAGTAGTAAGCGATCCGCCAAAAGCAACCAAAAGATTCCTTGGTGAATAGGACGAAAACTTGAACTACGCACATACATACTTTTAAAAAAGGGAAATCCAACAGACATATAAAAACTGGTGCTATTACGGCTACACCTCCCGATTTGTCAGGTATACTACGAAGAATGGCATGGATCGGTAGGAAATACCATTCCGGCACAATATGAGGCGGGGTGGGCATCGGATTAGCAGGTATATAATTGTCGGGATGCCCCAAAACATTAGGAGCATAAAAAATCCAAATGGAAAAAAAGATAGCAAAAGCTACCCAACCTACTAGATCCTTTACATAAAAATAAGGGTAAAAAGAAATGTGATCCATCTCTGAATGTACACCCAATGGATTATTTGATCCATATTGATGCAATGCGGCCGAAGCTCATCCGAAACTAGAGCTGGAAACGCCTCATTTCGTTTCGTTCCCTTGCTATCATTTCGTTGTTTTGCAGCTTCTTCAAAAGGGCAGTGTCGTTCGTGGGGGCTTGATTAGCTTCCGCCTCGGCTTCATGCAGCGGCTGGTTCAGATTCAACGTCTGAGGGAGTTTCGTTTAGCCCCGTTCTTAAGATCCCCTCTTCCATCTTATTGCTTCACTTCGCTCCGCTTCGTTTGTTCCATGTCTTATAAAGAGGCTTTTTGCGTAACACATGGGATTCGACTCAAAAATTCTGCTTTCCATCAATTCAAGGTGAAAAATGAGGTAGCTACCTTGGCAAAACTGGGATTTGATACAATCGATTCCGAGTAAAAAGAAATTCATGAGGAAGCGGGATCTCTTTAGAATCTACTTCAGTGTTTAGAAATTGGTTAATCCGTAAAGAAAGTATGTAGCATCAAATTGATGAGGCAATCAATTTCTTACATCCTGGTGGACATTATGGCCTGCCCCTTGTACTCTATCAGCACCATAGGAAGGCTAAAATCCTGCGTCCGGAAGGAGAATCACTTTGATGGACTTTTAGTACATGCATATAATGACTTGAACACATGAGCATCATGCCCAGATAGTAAAGTGAAAACACAAAAACTCTTCATAATTTCAAAACACAAAAACTCTTCATAATTTCCCAAACCTTTTTAAAACTTAAAACATATTAAAACTTTATAAAAATCATGATTATAGTTCACATTACATGAATAATTAGTGGCTGGACTTTTTGGACAACAACATAAAACTTCAAAGAAAACAACTTAAAACTTCACAAAACTTACTCAAACTTTTACTACAATTAGCACTACAAAATTCTTAAGTTTTAAATCAAATGAGAATCATTTTTAAACTAATATTATCATAAAATAAAACTTGGTCAACATCAAACAACTTTGCACAAATTATTTCAAAGACACAAAAATTGGTTTCAAACTACATATTCAAAGTACCATTAGGAAGTCTAAGCTTTTAGCTCAATCAAACATTTTTCTAATTACTAATACATCATAAAGTAAACTTGGACAACATTATAACACATTGTCAATATCCAAATAAAATTATCATAAAATTTTATCTAACAAATAACTTTACAAAGTTTCATTTTTCAAACATAAAATCCATACATTTTAAATCTTGGAATCTTTTTTAAAAAAATTTGGACAGCATAACAACACAATCACATTACCCAAAGAAAGTCAATACAAAATTTTGTTTATCAAATATCCTTACAAAATTTTGGTTCCTAATCATAAAAGACATGCATCATAACTCTAAAAAGCATTTTTATAAAATTTGGACAACGTTAAACACTCATGCAAATTTCATTCACTAACACTCAAAGAAAATATTTTTATCATTATAAAATTGACTTTAACTTTTTCCTACACCAAGCTAACACAAAAACTTAAACTTTAAACCAATACAAATCATCTTTAAATCAAATTTGCCATTAAAATCATACTTGGAGAATACCGTATTTTACTTTTAAAAAAATCACTTTCCAAGTGTTAAAAGAATTTCAAAGTTATGTACAAACCATATCACCAAAGTCCTTACGTTCTACACATAAACACACATTTTTAAACTATATTAACATAAAAACCAAACTTAGGACAACAAAGAATAAAATTTTATAAAGTCACTTAACATGCAAATAAAATCTCCTAAATTACTCTATTTTCAAGTAAAAAATTTTCTAAGAACATACCACAATAAGACATGATTTTTCTCATCATTTTCATCACTTATACATGTTGGACAGCATATAATAAAATTAATTTCCTACTCATTCACGCATCCAACAATTTTCTAAAAATCATTTTTCTCATAAAAATCACTTTTTCTACTCATTTCTTTGGATATAGTTGATTTTGGACAACATATACTTAATCTTAAAATTTCCTCTTTAAACATTTTTATACTTTTCCAAAATCACTTATTTTCCAAAGTTTAACTAATGTAATAAAATAACTTTCATTAAAAATTAAAAATTAAAAATAAACACAACAAAGTGTACATACAAAGAAAAATTTTCCCTTTTTCCTTACAAACCATTAGACCATCCTTTCCTCAAAAGGGGAAAAATTTATTTTTCTTGATTCTTTTTATTATTCAAGAACCACTTGAGAAAATAAGTCATTTGGTAAAAAAAAAAAGATAAAACGTTTTACTAGATCCTTAAAATAACCTTTTGCATGTTAAAAAAATTACTTCTTTCTCTATTTCAAAGAAGTCAACTTTAATACTTTTTATAAAAATCAACATGCACATGAAAATATTTTACTTTTCTTAACTATTATGTCACATGCATGAACTTTTAACATATTCATGGATAAAAATAACATTTTTAAGAAAAGGTTCCACTTTTTACAAGACTAGCCCCCAACCCCGTGCGATGCACGGGAGAAATACGAAATCGATAAAACATTTCTTAAAGTTGCAGTTAATATTAGTTTTATTGTATTGATAAAACATTTCACAAAGTTACAATTAATATTAGTTTTAATTTACTATTGAATAGTTATGAAGAATTTTAATATGAATAATGTTTAAGTGTAAATAAAGTATAATAATGTAAACATTCTTGTTTAAAAACTGTTTAGGAAGAGTCATTGCTACCGTTGCATGTTAGAATCACCATTATCTTATATTTTACTTGTTTGGACCATTACTTGTATCAAAAAGCATATAATAAAAAAATTCAAATCCAAATAACAGAAACATGTACATAAAAAGAACACAGAAAATCCAAAACATAATTTTTTTAATATATTAGATTTATTAAAATAAAAAAAATAAAAAAAGAGCCAGAGCACCAAAAACCGGTGCATGGTAGAAAACCCTTGTTTTATATTTTACTTGTTTGGATCATTACCTGTGTCCGGATGAATATAATAAAAAAAATTCAAATTCAAATAACAAAAACATGCACATAAAAATAACACAGAAAACTCAAAGCATATTTTTTTAATATATTAGATTTATTTAAAAAAAAAAAGAGCCAAAGCACCAAAAACCGGTGCATGGTAGAAACACCCTTGTTTTATATTTTACTTGTTTGGACCATTACATGTGTCCAAAAGAATATAATAAAAAAAAATTCAAATCCAAATAACAAAAACATGCACATAAATATAACACAGAAAACCCAAAGCATATTTTTTAATATACTAGATTTATTAAAATAAAAAAATAAAAAAAAAGAGCCAGAGCACCAAAAACCAGTGCATGGTAGAAGCACCCTTGTTTTATATTTTATTTGTTTGGACCATTACCTATGTCAGGAAGAATATAATAAAAAAAATTCAAATCCAAATAACAATAACATGTACATAAAAAGAACACAGAAAACCCAAAGCATATTTTTTTTTAATATAGTAGATTTATTAAGTTAAAAAAATAAAACAAAAAGAGTCGGAGCACCAAAAACCGGTGCATGGTAGAAGCACCCTTGTTTAATATTTAACTTGTTTGGACAATTACTTGTGTTAGGAAGCGTATAATAAAAAAAATTTAAATCCAAATAACAAAAACATGCACATAAAAATAAAACAGAAACCCAAAAGCATAATTTTTTTTAATATATTGGATTTATTACAATTAAAAAAAAAAAGAGTAGGAGCACCAAAAATCGGTGCATGAGAAAAGTACCCTTGTACTGTTTGGGAAAAAAAGTCAAAATAGGAGGGAGTAGTTTATATATAGATAGATAAGGAAATGGGGGGATAATTAAAAAAAAAAGAAAGTGGAGGGATTGGGCGGGAATTGTGGAGTGGGTGGGGGGAATCATTGGTAATTTATATATAGATAGATTAGAACTTTGAAAGTAAGAAAATAACTTTCATTTGTATCAAATTTTTTCAAACATACTCAAAAGCTTAGATCTTTATAAAAACCTTACGTGCAAAGAGAAATAAGTAAAATAAAACAATACGTGTAGTGTCTAAGACACTGTGTATAAGATATACCCCTAGCTCAAAGGTATGGAGAGACCTGAGAGTTAGAGGATGGTCTGATGTTACTGTGTGATTGTTTTGGTATGCTAGATGTCCAGTTGGGACAACTAGGGTTTCCCTAATCACTGGTGTGTGCTAGTGTGTAATTAGGGAGTGAGAGAACGTACCTGAGCCCCTTGCTGGAGACAGCTATTTATAAGGGTGGCATTGTACCTTGTGGGCCTGTACGGAGGTCCAGCAAGACAGCTAACGTGTCCCTTTTAGGATAAGGAATGAGTCATTCATTCTTATCCTGTGTTGGAAGTCCTTATCCCTGTGGCGAGTTAGGTTCACGCGCCTCTAGCTCGGACCCTTAGGGGGTGTGGCCCCATGTGGTCGGCCTGGGGTCGCTAGAGAGTCTCAGGACAAGCGCTCGGCTTGGATTAGGCATAACCTGTCAAATGGGCCTATCTGGTCGGCCGAGTATCTTAAGGGTAGATCGAGGGTCGGTCTACTACATAAGCCCCCTAGCTCGGTAAGACTTTTTGAGTCTTGAGCCGAGCTGAGAGTTGATGGAGATTGGTATTAGAGGAGCCGAGTGTTGTGATCGGAATGAGGTAATGATCTTCTGACAGCTCAATGTGCCTCGCTGTCCCTTCGTCTGCTCGAGAGGACGTTTGAATGTCCTTCTGCTGACACGTGCTGCTTGTGTCAGTTATGCCATTATTCTGCATGTTGGCTTTTGGATTTTCAAATATTCCCTTCCAGTGGTTATGTGCCACGTTTCACTTCTCGTGGCTCAATGTAGAATTGGGCCTTTGCAACCAAGCCCAAATACTCAAAATCTTGGAGGAAAGTTCCCTTTTGAACTTCAACCGTCTTTTCAGTTTCCTTATTCCCACTTTCTTCCAAACCTTGCGTTTCTGACACTCTCTTCTCCCTCCTGCGATTTCCTTTCTTGGTTCTTGGGCTCCAGACTCTTCTCCATTGCATTTTTTCTGCCATTCTCTCTTGAAGATTTTTGGCTTTCTTCTTGCTACACCAATCTGACTCGTGCCAGTCTTGAAATATCAGGTACTTTGATTCTTCTTCATTTGAACTATTCATTTATAGGTTATGAGGTTCTGGTTTTCATTGGGTTCTGCGTTTCTTTCTGGGTTTTCTGTTTCTGGGCTTTCTGGGTTTTCTGTTTCTGGGTTTTTCACTTAATCATGGATAATAGATGGTATGCAAAGTGGTCTAAAGTTTTGGGTTTGAGTGATATTGAGGATTCTTCCTCTTCTTCATCGTCATCTTCTCCTTCTGACCTGGAGGTACTAGACTCCCTTCCTTCCCCCTTTCGCCAGCGCATGGTGGATCCCACGGTGGAGACACCGTTAGCGGTGGATTTTCCCCAAAATTCCGTGGAGGAAGAGAGTAGAAAGTTAGCGTATCACGCGGCGGAGGAGCGGGCACAAGCGGCGCCTCGTGCCTCTAGCCGCCACACCTCGAATCGTCCTAGGGAAAGCCCCTTCTGGGGAAAAACCGTAAAGGTTAGGGGAAGGTGTAGTAGGCTCGGCTATAGGACGAATAGACCTAGGGTTAGGATGTCTAAAGATTTTGATTTTGTAGATTCTGACACCGAGTCTTCCCTTTCCCCAGGTATGGTAGGTCGGTGCATCTCACATCCTCATGAATTTATTTTGCCACCAAACGCTGGAGCATATGACTGGGTTGATTTGGAGGTACTTGGTATGCATTCAGCCTTAGTCAACAGCAATCTGAGCCATATCCGAGCTAACATACTCTCGTGCCCCACGGATGAGGCTGGGACATCTTACACAATTAGTGCTCCGTCAGTTAATGATCGGGTGTGCACAGCAATTGAAGAGAACCGCAAGGAGTTTTTCATGTATGAAGAGGTCGTGATAAGACTGGGTGTTAAGATGCCCTTTTCCGATTTGGAGATAGATCTACTGCAGCGGCTGCGCTTGGCTCCCACCCAACTACATCCTAGCGGTTGGGCATTTGTTCGGGCATTTCAGAAATTTTGTGAGGCTCGAAGGCTGAGGTGCTCGTTCCGAGCATTTCTATGGTTGTATATACCACAAATAAACATCTTTGAGAAGGGGTCGACCAAGAGATTGTGGGTGTCGTTGAAGGCACGTAATGATCATGCCCTTTTTGCCAAGTTCACTGATTCGTGGAAAACTTTTAAACCATTATTTTTCAAGTATCAGTTCGTCGGAGAAGGAGACTGTTGGTTTATGGAGGATGGTCACCCTCGGTTCCCTCTATCTTAGACGCCCAACTTCTTCAACAGACACCCGAAGCTTTACCAGTATCATTACGACAAGGAATTGACAGATGCCGAGAGGCATACTTGTGATACCTTCTTTAATTATCTTAAGCAAAATGGCCAAGTTGATATTAGGAACATTATTATTTTCCCCCAAGAGCTCGTGAAGGTTGAGCTTGGTAATAACTATATTTTTTTTTTATGCACTTGTACTTTCTCTTTGCAGTTAGAATGGCTAAGGAAACCAAAGTTGCTGCTCGTATGAAGGAGCTTGCTAGGTCGAAGGCGGGTGCGGCGGTCGGGTCTCCGAGTGGAGCCGTTTCCTCGGAGGCTACTCGGTCTATGACAGTGGCTACGGCACCGCCTTCTGAAGTTGAAGTGGTGCAAGAGGTCCGACCACCGTCTGTTCGTGAGGTGGGAGTAGCTACCGGAATTCCTCTTGTTCAGGTAGAAGGGGAAGAAGAAGAAGAAGATCGGATGCCATTGTCAAAAAGGGCTAGGGTGAACAAGGGCAAGGGAAAAGCTGTCGATCTGCTGAAGCCATTACAGTCGGCTGAAAGGAAAAGTTTATGGTTTGATGTTTCTGATCCCGAGGAGGAGACCGTATGGGCTCAGAAGCTGAGGGAGAAGTTTGTTGATTTGGTTTAAACTCCAAATGACGAGAAAAGGTTGTCGAACCAGTCGGCCAATACTTTGAAAAGTAACCGTGAGTTGCTGGGCAAAAAATATGCTAAGGGCTGCGAGCTATATGTTTCATATTGGGAGGAATGTTGAGGATATAAGTGCTACACTCTTGGCGGCTGAGAAGGAGAAGAGGAAAGCTTCTTCTGTTCAAGCGAAAAATCTCCTAACTCAGATTAAGGAGAGTGAAGCTAACCTCCAGGCTTTGACGGAGGCTTATACCGAGCTGCAGAAGAAATTTGACGCATCTGAGAAAGCTCGGGAGACTGCTGAGAAGGCTTTAGAGGATGCTGCTGGGAGGGATGCTGAGAAAGGAAGGCTGTTGCAAACTGCCCAAGAGAAATTGGCTGAAGCTCGGCAAAGAGTTACCGAGTTAGAGGATGTTCAGGGTCGGCTAACAGATTCTGAAATGAAGTGAGTCGTTTGCAGGGGGAGCTAGCAAAGGCCCGCCGGAAAGCTCTGAAGCATAAGGTCCTGGCCCAACGGAATCACTTTAATTGGGACCATGCAGTGAATGATTCCTTTGTTAACGCTGTCAAATAGCTGACCTTTATGAATCCGGGGATCCGAGTTGTAGGGGCAAGTCCGACCTTTGGGGTTGATGGTGATCACATTATTGACTATGCTCGCGAGGATAGAGAAGTAGATTTGTCGGCACCGAATCTCCCCAACCCCTTGGACTTAGAGGATGAAGATGAAGCTGACTTTGATGGGTCGTCCATTGCACTTTCCGAGGATGAAGAGCAGATCTTTTGTGATGTATTTCCCTGTTATATTTTTATGTAGTGATTATCATTGTAATGTGACCGGTTTGTTGACGATCAGGATGTTATATTGACTGTTTTTGTTGGTTTTGAAGTTTGCAATTATTTATGATATTTTGATCCTTATCCTTCTGTTCCAACGATAGTTTAGCTTTATCCTTTGTGTTGTTGTAAACTGTTATCGAGATTTCGGATCTCCTACCTTTGGCCAAGGTTGGATCCTCGGACCTCAGCTTATGTAAACTGTGTAAGTTTTTAGCTGGGCATCTCTACAAGTACTTGTAATTGTTAGTTTATAAGTCCCTGTTGGAAGGACATGTATAAACACCCAAGTTCGACTCGGTGGCGAGCCGAGAGGAAATGGTTAGTACGTTAACAGTGAGAAAATATGAGGATGTAGTACTGAAAAGAGAGATCTTCATTAAGTTCTTTTGATCTGTGTACAAACAGTAGAATGTCAAATACAGAGAGTATTGCAATGACAGGAACATAAAGGTATTAAAATAAACGACATTAAAGTAAATGAAATTTAAATGACAGAATTTTAAAATCGGGGTTGAGCTTTTGCAGAAGTTGTTGTAGGACTCCGAGCTAGTTGTAGTAGGGTTTAAGCTTTGTAGCATTCCAGGTGTTGTGTAGTTGCTGCTTTGTTAATGTTTCCAACCTGTATGCCCCAGACCCTGTTCTTGACACGACCCTGTAGGGGCCTTCCCAATTCCTGGCCAATTTTCCTTCTCTTGCATTTTTCAAGCCGATGTCGGCTCGTCTGAGAACTAGATCTCCTACAGCAAAGCTTCTCGGAACCACCCACTTGTTGTATTCTCGGGACTGCCTTTCTTTTGCCTTTTTCTCTCGGGCAACCGCGAGAGATCGGACCTCGTCGCTGAGAGTTAACTCTTCTTTCAACAAACCATCGTTCACGCTTACTGGACGCTCGGAAATTCGGAAGGTGGGAACTCAAGTTTCTATAGGTAACACAGCCTCACAACCATAGGTAAGTCGAAATGGGGTTTCTCCTGTCGAGGTGTGTATGGTCGTTCGGATTGACCATAATACCTCAGGAAGGAGGTCAGCCCATGACCCCTCGGCTTCCAACAATCTCTTTTTCATTCCATCAATGATGATTTTATTCACTGCTTCTGCCTGTCCGTTCGTTTGCGGATGCTCGACCGATGAGAAATGGTGGGTGATATGAAAGTGATCGACCAACTCTTGGAAAACCTTGGCGGTGAACTGTGTGCCATTGTCGATTATCAGAGTGTGTGGGACGCCGAAGCGAGCGATGACTTGTCTGAGAAAGAATTTTTGGATTTTAGCTGAAGAGATTGTGGCCAAAGCCTCGGCTTCGACCCATTTTGTGAAGTAATCAACCGCAACCACGACGAACTTTAGTTGCCCAGGAGCTGTTTTGAATTTTCCGATGATGTCCATGCCCCACTGATAGAAGGGCCATGGGGCGATCATCGAGTGGAGCTCCGTCGGAGGTCACAGGAAAATCTTTCCATGGATTTGACAGGACTTACATCTTTTGACATGTTCTGAAGCATCACTTAGGAGCGTGGGCCAGTAATAGCCTGCTCGGAGAACCTTGCGGGCTAGAGCTTTTGCACCTACGTGATGGCTCGATATTCCTTCGTGGACTTCGGCCAAAACAAGACCGGCCTCAGCAGGGTCCAGACACTTCAGCATAGGGGAGTCTATTCCCCGTTTATACAAGGTATCACCAATCATGGCATACTGGGCAGCTTGCTTGACTATCTTTTTTCCTTTCGAAGGATCGGTTGGTAAAACTTGGTATCTGAGGTACTGCTTGATGGGGTCCATCCAGTCGTTGGTTAATGATATTGCTAGAACCACGCTCGGCTGGTGGACAGTTTCTTGAACTAGGCTTTTGTTGTTTTCAGGGCCTTTGGTGCTAGCGAGCTTGAAGAGGATATCCGCTCGCCCATTGGAGGCCCTGGGGATCTGGGTGATGGAAAATTGTGAAAAGAGGTCTGAAAGGGCTTTGACTTGTTCTAGGTACTTTTGAAGAATTGGTTCCTTAGCTTGGAACTCTCCGTTGACCTGAGAGACTACTAGCTGAGAATCACTGAAAATTTGGATCTCCGAGGCCCCCATCTGATGGGCCATCCGTAAGCCGGCCAATACCGCCTCATACTTCGCCTGATTGTTGGAGGTGGGGAACTCGAACTTCGGGGAGTATTCTAGGCTGAGGCCCTCGGTGTTTTCAAGAATTATACCGACCCCCCCTTACTGTGGCTGGAACCATCAACATAGATCTTCCACTGCTGTGGCTTGCTGGTATGGTTAGGATCGGATAGCTCTGAAATAAAGTCTGCCAAAATTTGGGACTTGAGTGTTCTTCTCGGCTCGTAGGTTACGTCGAACTCTGACAGTTCAACGGACCAAGAGACCATTCTTCCAGCCAAGTCAGGTCGGTGGAGCACCTGTCTTATCGGCTGGGTTGTTCTGATCACAATGGGGTGGTTCTGAAAGTACTGTCGAAGCCTCCGAGCAGTAATCACCAAAGCAAAGGCAAGTTTTTCTATCTTGGAGTATCTTTTATCAGGTCCTTGAAGGGCCTTACTTACAAAGTAGACAAGTTGCTCGGTCCCCGAGTCATCCTTGACTAGAGCCGAGCTAACAGAAGTTTCACCAATAGACAAATATAGAAACAAGATCTCCCCCTCCCGAGGACTGGTGAGGACCGGGGGGGATGAGAGGTATTCCTTGAGTTCAGCGAACGCTTGTTCGCAGGATTCATTCCAATGGAAATTTTTGTTTTTTCTGAGCAGTTGATACCAGGGGAGGGCTCTCTTGGCTGCTTGTGGGAGGAATCTTGAGAGAGCTGCCATCCGACTGGTCAGCCTCTGAACCTCCTTCACATTAGATGGACTGTGCATATTCAAAATAGCTCGGCATTTCTCTGGGTTGGCTTCAATACCTCTCTTCGTAAGCATGAAGCCTAAGAAAGCACCGGCAGGAACTCCGAAAGTGCATTTATCGGGGTTCAGCCGCATGTTGTACATTCTGATTCTGTCCAAGATGGCTGCCAGATCATGGGGATGATCTTCCTTCTTCCTGCTCTTGGCTATCATGTCATCTATGTAAACCTCGAGGGTGGGACCGATCAATCCCGAGAAGACCTTGTTCATCATCCGTTGGTAGGTTGCGCCAGCGTTTCTCAATCCGAAAGGCATAACTGTGTAACAGTATGTGGCCTTTTCAGTGATGAAGGCCGTTTTCTCCTGATCAGGAGGGTACATCGGGATCTGGTTGTACCCTGAATACGCATCCATAAAAGAGAGGAGTTGGTACCCAGAAGAGTTGTCCACAAGTTTGTCAATGATAGGGAGGGGATACTGATCTTTTGGGCAGGCTTTGTTTAAGTCGGTGTAGTCGACACACATGCGCCACTTCCCGTTTGATTTTTTGACCAGCACGGTGTTCGAGAGCCAGTCCGAGTAATTAACCTCCCTGATGAATCCGACCGAGAGGAGCTCGGCCACCTTCTCCTCAATGATTGCAGCTTTCTCCGTTCCCACTCTTCTCTTTTTCTGGGTGACCGGTTTGGCGGTCGGGTTGACGCTGAGGCGATGACATATAAAGTTCTGGTCAATCCCCGGCATGTCCGCCGAGGTCCATGCAAACAGATCTTTGTTTTTCTTCAAAAGTTCGAGCATTTCTGCTCATATATTTTCTGAGAGGTTGGTTCCTAGCCTCACTTTCCTGCTCGGAATTTCTTCATCCAACACAATGAACTCCCATTCACCCTGGGGGGTCGGTCTTGTGTCATCCAACTCGGACCTGACATCTAGGTCCGTCAAAAGTACATTTCCTCTGTTCAAACTTAACTTGGGTTGGGTCTCTTCGGGGCTTTTGAGTTTCGCTAGACTAGCGTTGTAGCATAGTCTAGCTTTTTTCTGTTCGGCTCTGATGGCAACAACAGTCCCGTCAGAGCCTTCGAATTTCATGGTCAGATGGACGGTTGAGACGACCGCCCCGAAAGCCTGCAAGCATGTTCATCCGAGGATGGCATTATAAGCTGATGGGCAGTCGACAACCAGAAACTTGATGATCTCGGTTCTTGCCGAGGGGTGATTCCCAAGCGTCACGGGAAGTTGAATGTGTCCTTTGGGGACCACCGTGTCCCCTGTAAAGCTGATTAACTTTCCCTCGAAAGGGGTCAAGTCAGAGATTTTTAACTTCAGAGCTTCAAAAAGATTTAAGAACATGATATCTGCCGAACTTCCTTGGTCGATAAATATCCTGGCAACCTCATAGTTGTCTATCAGAGCAGTAATGATCATTGGGTCGTTGTGACCCGGGATGATCCCTTCAAGATCCTCATCCGAGAAATAGATGGGGACACTCTTTGTAGTTCTTTTCCGGATTGGATGGTCATGGGCGACAAGCACTTGGTTGATGTATTTTTTTCTATCAGATCTGTTTTCTCCTCCTCCCGCAAAACCTCCAGCTATGGTGTTGATTCTGAGGTTTTGCGGGGATTGGTCTGTGGCTACTTCTACCATAGCAATTCTCTGTGGATTAGATGGTTGTTGCTGATTGGTGTGGTGGTCGGTTTGTCTAGTTGAGGATCGGACATTTCTGTTCGGGGAAGGGGTCCTTCTTCGAGCATGTCGGTTGAGTGCCTCCCTGACATACTGTTGTAATTTCCCATCTCTTATCAATTGCTCAATCACATCTCTCAGCCAGGTGCACTCGGCTGTAGTATGCCCATATCCCCCATGATACGAGCAGAACTTGGAACGATCCTGGCGCTGGCTTCTTTTTAAGGGGGGGGGGGTCTCTCTACCATTCGAAGGTCAGTCTGCATTGTTTCTTGCAGTATCTGACTTCTTGGGACCGTGAGAGGGGTGTACTCGTCGAACTTGGCTCGGGGAACCCGAATCTTCTGTCTCCCCTGGGTCCTCTTCTTTGCTCCTCCCTTCTATCATCTCTTCTGTAGTCTCTCCTTGGCTTTCCTTGAGAGGAAGGCTCCCCTCTCTCACCTCTTTCTCTGTTTCTCTGCCATTTGCTGAATTCCTCCAAATTGATAAATTTGGTAGACTGGTGCCTTAATTCCGCCATATCCCTCGGCGGTTTCCCTACCAGTGAGTTTTTGAAGTCTCCGTTCCGAAGTCCCTGAGTATAAAGGAAGACTGCGAAGCTCGGTTCAAGATTTGGAACAGATCCTGCCTCTGAGTGGAAACGGGAGAGATATTCTCTCAAGGGTTCTTCTGGGAGCTGCATAACGCCTGCTAATGCGTGGTCGGATTTTGGTTGGATGCAGCTAGCAGTGTATCTGTTAAGAAAAACCCTTTTCATTTCTGCCCAGGAATTGACGGAGTTCCTGGGCAGGGCCGAGTACCATCTCAACACGGGTGGTTGGAGAGTCATTGAAAAGGCTCGGCATTTCATTAAGTCTCCTCCATCATAAAAATTCATTGCTCCTTCAAAAGACAAGATATGCTCTAGGGGGTCGGTCAAGCCGTTATACTTCGCCACGCTGGTGGGGCCGAGGAATGCAGAGGGTGTCTCATAAGCCATGATACGCGGAGTAAAGGGGTGGCCAGGGTGAGCGCTGTTGTCAGTCTCATAACTGGCTGCTAGGGTTGGATTTATTGGAGGTGGTGGGGGAAGGGCAATGGGGCCTTGTGGATCATGGGCTGGTATGGTTGCTGGGGTTGTTTCTACTGCCCGTGCAGCAATTGCCTGCATGTGGATCTGCTGGAGTTCTGCTATAGCCCTTTCTTGCTGCTCCAACATTTGAGCTTGTTGTTTAATTATTTCTTTGAGCTGGGTTTCTCTTCGGCCTTGGGAGTGTCCCCTTTCTTCTCCAGAGACACGGGCATCAATGGATCGGCCGGAGCCGTAGTTTGGTACACGATTGGGGGGTTGGGGTTTGTTTGTCTAGAGTGAACAGTGTATGGACCACTGTGAGTTCGGGCTGGTATAGAGTGGTGGCTACGGGATGGGATTTCAAGTCTAACTGATGGTATGCTGTGATGGGGAGGGTTTCTTCCTTCGAGATCTCTTCCATTGTCAGCGCTGCCCTCTACCAATCTCTGGCGGTTTCTTCCAGCCTGGTGGTTTGCACCACGTGAGTTGGCCACAGCGTTTCCGCGTGTGTTTGCCATTTTGAGTGGGAATGACAGTTTATCTTTCCCACAGACGGCGCCAATGTAGTGTCTAAGACACTGTGTATAAGATATACCCCTAGCTCAAAGGTATGGAGAGACCTGAGAGGTAGAGGATGGTCTGATGTTACTGTGTGATTGTTTTGGTATGCTAGATGTCCAGTTGGGACAACTAGGGTTTCCCTAATCACTGGTGTGTGCTAGTGTGTAATTAGGGAGTGAGAGAACGTACCTGAGCCCCTTGCTGGAGACAGCTATTTATAGGGGTGGCATTGTACCTTGTGGGCCTGTACGGAGGTCCAGCAAGGCAGCTAACGTGTCCCTTTTAGGATAAGGAATGAGTCATTCATTCTTATCCTGTGTTGGAAGTCCTTATCCCTGTGGCGTGTTAGGTTCACGCGCCTCTAGCTCGGACCCTTAGGGGGTGTGGCCCCATGTGGTCAGCCTGGGGTCGCTAGAGAGTCCCAAGACAAGCGCTCGGCTTGGATTAGGCATAACCTGTCAAATGGGCCTATCTGGTCGGCCGAGTATCTTAAGGGTAGATCGAGGGTCGGTCTACCACAATATGTATAACATTTTATTTTCATACAAGTCATGTACTATTACATGCATGCAAGTAAACACAACTTTAATCAACCTAAAAGAAAATGACATAAACACATACATAACACAAAGAAAAAAATATAGATTCATGCATATAAAATACTTTTAAGAATGAAAAAGGTTTATTAAGGTACCTTTGAAGCTTGAAATTTTTTTTCAATGGGTCTCCTCTTTCTCTCTCCCCCACGGCTCTCTCCTTCTCTCTTTAGAGCGCTCTCTCTCTTTTTGTCTAAGTGTTTAGAGTGTGTAAAAGAGGATGAATGTAGAGTGGAATTGGGTTTTTTATAGAGAAAGCATAGGTTTGGGGTTAAAGGCTTAAAAATTGGGGTTTAAAGAATCCAAAGGTTGGGGTTTAAGATTTTATTTTGGGTTGTGGAGGTAGTTGGGAGTTAGATTAAAAAAAAGTGTTTCTTGATATTATAAATTCATTGTTTCATTTTTGAATTTCAAATTTGAAAGTTTGTACGAGAAGGAAGTGAAATTTCTTCTCTCTTTTCTCACTTTGATCGAATTTTCATACTAAGAGGAGAATAAAATTTTTCTCTTCTCATACTTTAGGAAGTGTATTAAAAACTATACCTTAATTTAAATAAATGATAAAATATTATAATTTTTTACAAAGTTAAAAATATAAAATTTACATAAGATATGATGTAAAATATTTACACTCATAAAAATAAGTTCTACATTTTTATATGATCACATTGACTATAAAATCATTTTATTTGGATCATGTATGATAAAGTTATGAAATTATGAAAATTACATAAATCAAACTAAAAATCAAACTAGAATAAAATCAAATAACTATTTTTCAAATAAAATTCGTCGCGTAAAATTATATTCACACTTACGTATTTTTATTAAATCATAATAAAATGCACTAATAATGATTTTTAAAATAGAATCATTGAATAGATTAAGTAGGGAAAATTGTAGGTCTTACAATAATCAATCAAATAATCCATTCACAATGAATATTTAATATATTTATCATTATGCCCTTCATTAATCCTCAACTTTATAGGTATACCCTAGCAAGTTCCATATTAGTGTATGTTTGATATAATTGGTAAAATGAGATTCTGATTATTTTTTCTGTGATCATTATCTTACCAGATTATTATAATCCGTTTATGTTTTTTTTAAGGGAATAATCCGTTTATGTTGGGTATCTTAACTGTTAAATATATTTAAATTGATATGTTTTGTTTGGATAATGAAAAGAATATTATTTTTACTAAGTAAATTAAAAAAAGGTATGAAGTGATAATGAGTAGTTAATGTATTGAAGTGATAAGGGTAAAATAGGAAAATTACATGGGTATAAAAAATAATCTCATGTTGCTACGAGAGAGCTGTTTGTTTACCGGAAAATACTTGTTTGGATTGTACCGTGATGAAGTAGAATGGTACATGATGGGAAAATATCCATCCCATTTCATCCAAAATCTCTTAATTTTGTCACCCCTCAAATTGAGGTATATTTAATGGAATTACATTCCATTATAAAATACCCAAATAAAAAAATGATAATTTTGCTCCATTTCACTCTACTTCAGTACATTCCACTCCACCTCATCTCATTCTATATCCAATCTATTAAATCCCAATTTTTGTTGTAGGTACTTTGTGGCGGTATCCATCCAGATCCGACTGCCATCCCCGGCTCAAAGAGAGAAAGCGAAGGATTCAAAACCCAAATTTCCCTTTTCATCTTCACGCCCGGCCCGGCCCGACCCGGCCCGACTACGCTCTCTCTAGAATCCTCATATTTCAAACTTTTTCGCAGTTTTCAATCTCCAATCCTAGGATAGATGTTCCAACAACGATGCTGTCGGTAGAACACATTTGAATTTGTTTTGTTTGGAAAAACACACAACAAAAAAAATGAGGAGGTTGCTCGGGAAAATATCTGGGTTCATCTCCAATCGAACTTTTGTGGGAACGGACAGAGCTGGGAACAAATACTTCACTAGAAACGAAGAAGTCGATGGCATCCGTAAGTGGTTCTATCTTCTCAACTCACTCCATTTTCTCTGTTAGCTGTTAAAATTTTCTCATTTTCCCGGGTTTGAATTATCATTCAACTTTTTGGGAATTGAAATTACAAGAAGGAAATACTGAATTGAATTTACTTAGTGCATGTTTGAATCAGCGGTGAGTTAGCGCAGAATCAATTCTAGAATGTCAACGTTACTCTATCACGTCAGCTTCTAGTTTAACGTAATTTTGTACCGTGAATCCAATCATATACTTAAGTGACAAGAAAGGAAGTGGAAATGGAAAATGGAATTCGCAGCAGGGAGGCAATGCAATAGTAACAGAGAAAAGGGGTTCAGATGGAGAATAGAGATTCCAATTCATTTGCTTTAACCGAAAACATTCTTCTTGTTTTCCTCAATTGACCCTGCTTTGTTACTCATTTTTTCGCCATGGCCTTGGTTGTTGAGCTAAGCTTTGGTTCCACTTGTCACAATACTTCCACCATCAAAATCAATCTTGTCCTCAAGCTCGAGATTAGGATGATCTTTCACGAACTCCTCATAATCTTTCCTTTCCTTTCCTTCCCGGTGCATCAGTACTAGTGGGATTTGATGAGAAGCCCTCATAATAATTCTTTGCTGCACGATATTCTGATTTAAAATAATTGGTTCAGTATCATTAGTTAATATAGGCAATGGGATATAAGCTGGATGATCACTTCCTTTGCAAGGCTTCAACCGATAAATGTGAAAAATTGGATGTATCTTAGTGGACGGTGGTCACAGCAACTTATAAGCTTCTTGACCAATTTTCTGAACTATTGAAAAAGGGGTGAAGTACCTCCTCATTCCATGTTTCTGGTTGTTTCTCAAAGCTACAGAATGTTGCCTGTAATGTTGATGTTTGACCCATACCATATTACCAACGAGTATTCTCTTTTGATCAGCATAATTCTTCATTCTTGCCCTAAGCAAATTAAGTTTTAGCTGAGACAATGTAGTATTCGACACCCTCAAGGCTATAGGATCATTCTAAACCTTGTTGTATTTTGTTATATTAATGCTGCCTTGAAAAGAAGTGTTGTTCCAAAACACAGCCCAAGGTAGTAATTTAGTCCATTCATTGGGGTTATCAAAAGTGAAACACCTCAAGAACATCTCTAGGGATTTATTCAGTGCTTCTGTTTGTCCATGTGATTGAGGATGGTATGCAGCTTGTATCTATCAGATACAATGGTCTTAGTAAAACATGTAATTTCATTGGTGTTCACGAATAATTCAGCTACTTGTTTAGTGGAATAATCTCCTTGCAAAGTGCTGAATTGGAATGTTTTAGGTTAGGAAGAGGAAAAGAGAGGATAGAGAATCAAAATAATATAACAATGATATTAATATGATATTATTGAAGTTATTCAAAAGTACAAAGGATTGACCCTATTTATAGGTCAATAGCAAAAGACAAAGAGAATCCTAATATAATTACTCATAATGACATAATTGATCCTAACTTGATTACCTATAATGATAGAATCAATCCCAATCAATTCAATGATATGTAAAATATTATGATATCTTTCTAGATATTTTAACACTCTCCCTCAAGCTAAAGCTTACTAAGCTTAAGCTTGTTACATGAAAATATAGAAATTTTTTCTAAGCACCCGAAATATTTGAATTTGAAATTAAGGTTGGCATCTGGGACATTGATGGGGCTGTTGTGAGCCATTACCATATAAGTCGCCATTGGAATGATTGTCAACGGGAAAAGGAGTCCTTACTAATATGATTTATCAATTGAAGATTAGGCACCACTAGAATGACCGTCGGCGGGGAAGATAAAGCACCACTAATATGATTCGTCAGCGGGTGAGAAGGCACCACTGGAATGATTGTCGGTGGGAATAACCACTGGTGTGATCCATTAGTGGGATAGGAAGCACCACCTGATAGATCATCGGTTGGATAGCCACGGATATGATCAATTAGTAGGAGAAGCATGGCATGACTAACAGTGGAGAGAAGAAGCAAGCACTAGAGCAAAGCCATATACCATGAGATCCGAAAGATTTGTGTAATGGGAGGTGACAACAAAATGATCGTGTGAGGGATGTGAGAACATATATGGATAAAGTAGGCTTAGGTGAGCTAAAGCACGAAGCAACGGCTAGAACAACAGCTTGAATAGAGGCTGATGACAGCAAACGCCATAAGAAAGTGGAGAAAAGAGGGTCGGGGGATGCCACGGCAGGGGTGACTACTGGGTTGGCTGGCCGGAGAAGCTGCTAGAAAACATTGATGGCGATAGCAGCAATGGACAGCGGCTTACTCTAGAAAAGAAAAGGTGTTGGAAAGAAGTCTCAAAAAAGAGAGTTGACAAATTGGAGTTCCAGATTCTTGGGAACTCGACAGTAGTATAGTGACGAGACAGGTCACGGAGGATGGCACCGCTGCGATACCATGTTGAATTGGAAGGTTTTAGGTTAAGGAAGAGGGAAAAAGAGGATAGAGAATCAAAATAATATAAGTTATAACAATGATATTAATATGATATTATTGAAGTTATTCAAAAGTACAAAGGATTTGTCCTATTTATAGGCCAATAGCAAAAGACAAATAGAATCCTAATATAATTATTCATGATAATATAATTGATCTTAACTTGATTACCTATAGTGATAGAATCAATCCTAATCAATTCAATGATATGTAAAATATTACTAGATCTTTATAGATATTTTAACACAAAGTAGCAAAGTGAGTATACATTGAAAGTTTGTCATTAACCACCAAAATAACAGTCATTCCATTGGAAGGCGGTAATCCACTTATAAAATCCATGGCCATGTCTTCCCAAATTTGGTCAGGAATTGGTAAGGTTTGTAGCCAGTCTGCAGGTAAGGTTGTAGCAACCTTGGCTTGTTGACATATCAAACACTCTTGCACAAATTTAGTGATGTCTTTTTGCATACCCTACCAGTAAAACTGAGAAGCAATTCTGGCATTGTTTTAGCAATACCGGAATGTCCACCAAGAGGAGAAACTGTGATACTCCTGCAGTATTTTCTGAACAATCGGATGATCCTTTGGAATGATCACTCTCTTTTTCCAGTAAAGTAGATTGTCATGCATAGTATAATAAGGAATAGGGGATTGTCCTGTCATGCATGCTACAACAATAGGACTGAGCTGATGGTCAGTTAATATAGCATCTTTTAACTCATGTAGTATACCTGTTGTAGGTTGGGACCATGCCACAAAGAACGATCTAGACAAAGCATTTGCTGCTTGATTCTCTTTTCTAGGTTTATATTCAATAGTGAAGTCATAACCCAGAAATTTGTGTAGCCGTGCCTTTTGTTCTGGAGTCTGCAAGGATTGTTTAGTGAGGCTTTTTAGATTCTTCTGGTCAGTTCTGATGATGAACTTATGGCCGAGCAAGTAGTGCCTGAATTTTTCTATGGCTTCAGTAACGGCATAGAACTCTTTGGCATAAGCTAAACTGCTTTTGCATTCTTAGTTTCAGTTTCTTGGAAAAGAAGGCAATTGACTGTTTGTCTTGGATCAGGATTATGCCAATGCCAGTTTTTGATGCATCTCTTTCCAGGATAAAAGGCTTAGAGAAATCAGGTAATGCCAATACTGGAGCACTAGTAGTAGCTTGCTGCCAGGCATGAAAAGCCAATTTGGCTTGATTAGTCCATTGGAATGCAGTCTTTTAAAGAAAATTAGTCAGAATTTCTGCAATTGTAGCAAAGCCCTTAATGAATCTTCTGTAGTAGCCAGTTAAGCCCAGAAAACTTCTTAATTGCTTAACTGAGTTAGGAATAGGCCAAGCCAGCACAGCTTGTTCTTTTTGATTGGTCCATGGAAACACCATTGCCAGGTACAGTGTGTCCAAGATAATAATTGGTACTTCATTGGCATCTCGCTTGAGGAACAACTTCCAGAAACATTATTCAAATAGAGAAATTTATTTTTGGATCTTAATTGAACAATAACTCAAGAGTCTGGAATTATCATTCTTCAACTTTTCTGGAATTGAAATTACAAGGAGACACTAAATTGAATTTACTGAAGTGACAAAAAAGGAATTGGAAATTGAAAATGGAATTTGCAGGGAGGCAATGGAGCAATAACAGAGAAAGGGGTCCAGAGAGAGAATAGAGATTCCAATTCATTGCCTGCCTCACTCATTACTCTCTTTCCCTTAATATCCTTTCCATCCGCATGCATAACCCTTCAGGTGGGTGCTAGCTGTCCTCATTCTAGCACTTTTCCTGATGTCCTTGTTTACCGCATCAAGTGACACGTATCCGTCTGCATTAACTGAAACATTTTTCTTGTTTTCCTCAATTAACCCTGCTTAGTTTAAAATACTCAAGTAACATGTGTCCATCTGCATTAACCCTGCTTTGTTACTCATGGTCTTGGTCGATGTTCAGTTTTTATACAATGGGGTTGTTGTGTTTATTGAGATTCCATGTTTATGAACTCTGGTGTTATCTGTCTTGCGAATGCAAAAGGGGTTTTTTGCATTGCAATGATAAGCTCACTAAATATTTTTTTGGGTGTTTGGAAGAGCTTAGGTTTATGAGAATAGCTTAAGAAAATAACCTTATGAAAATACTTTATGTTCTTCCTTAGGGTAGAGGAAAATAGGAAATAGGTCCTCCAAAGATGCAATGGTTGCCCAGTTCCTCGTCTAAAGAATTGACAACCACCAAATACGTCGAGTTTAAAATGGCCACCACACAGTTAAAATAAGCCCTTGAAAGATTCAAATGGCCACTAATTAAGTCCCTATGTGGTGGTTATTTTAAACTATAAGGACTTATTATTTGGTGCTCATTTTCTTTGGAGAACTATCTTGGTGGCCGTTGCATCTTTGAAGGACTAATTTGACGTTTAACTCATTTAGGGTAATATTTTTTGTTTGATATCTAATGACACTCTTAGCACTTGCCATTTGGTGAAAATTTGGGAAAGGATGAGATTGGCATACATTTAAGATAACAAAAACGAAGATTTATTAACAGCCAAATTTTGCCACTTTTTTTTGTCTGCTGCTAGACTAACTGGCCTTAAATTACTTAAATCTCATATTCTTATGTGGTGCCTGTGTATGAATTTGGAATTTTGAATCTCTAGTTTCACTCATCTCTTACAGTTGTTGTTGGCATTTTATGTGAAATTCATTTTACATGGTCTGTCCTATTGTGTTTGTTTACTAGTGAAAGAGAAAAGATGGGTGGTGTTTAAGGGAGAGGAGGATCCTACCTCTATTCCAGGTATATATTTTACAGATGCTATCTCTCACCTGCTAACACTTATTGGTATTTTCCCTTGAAATTATGTCTCTATTGCATTGATTATGGAGCTTTTCTAATTATTAGATGTCCTTAATAAGTTTATTTTCATTTGTCTTTTGTTGCTAAAACTTCTGAACTTCGGAATTTGGTTTAGAAAATAGGCTATATATTTTTATCTTGTTTCCCATTCTTGATGAATAGTTATTGTTTGATTATTTTAGTTGAGTGGATATGTTGGTTGAATGGGCAGCGTAGAAAGGCTCCAACTCTACAGGTAAATTGACATGCATTTTCTTTCATATATATAATGGTTTTCTGTTAAAATTTTGTTTGTCTTCAAGGATTGATTTGAAATAAAGAAATAAGGATTATCTCATATAAAAACTTTGTGCCCCATGTCAGTTTTTTTAATAGATAAAGAAGTAAATTTTAAGGAAGAGAAAACGTACAATCAGGCAAGGATAAGGTATCCTCAAGAACTGAGAAAAAATGAGACAAATAAAAATAATGCAGTTGGGCAGCACATTCCTTGTAAGAATTGGAGAAGGCAATACTCTTGAGATATTGTGTTACAGTGATTTCCTTACAATCATGGAGTTTAGTTTTTTTTTTTAAAATATAAGCAAGTTGATCGAAACTTGAAAGTACCAACTAGTTTCTAAGATAATATTTTGATAGCTCTGATATCTCTAGGCCAAATTCTTCAGCTTATTAATCAAAGAAAATTAACTTGTTCAGCATGACTAGTTCTAAAGATGGTGTCATTGGCTGGAATTATGCGAGGTTAATGGTATGACCAGATGAATGTGTAAAATGGAAAAGTATTTAACCTAGGGACCTATTTTACTTGTTGACTGTTATGTGATTCTTTGTATCATTTTTTAATAGCAATTCATTGTATTTCAGCTCCATGAAGGGAGTCTAACTCCGAAGAATCGACTGTGAATTTTGGATTCCCCCCTCCCCCCTCCTCCCCGCGGTACACAGAGAGAGAAATGTTTTTTTTTTGTTTGGGGGGGTTAAATTGGATTATGTATTGAGCTGTGTGCCATTTTGACTTCCTAGTTTCAATTTTTTCAGCTTACAGGGTAATTTTGGTATATCTTTAAAAGGGGTGAATAATTCAGGGCATTGAATTTTTCATGAAAAACTAATCCATGGATCACTCTTATTTGTATGGGATACCAATCAAACCCTTAAATACTTTTATGAATGTTCTCTGCGGACTGAAGTTTTTATAAAGATCTCTGCTGACCGAAGTTTTTATAAAGATGCACCGTGGCAAACTAATTTATACTATTGCAGTGTTGCTTGACAATACTTCATTCCTCTTCAGGAAATGTTGGACTTGGAAGCAAGGCGTGAACGTGTCAAACAGAATGTTGCTCGTATGTGTCACTTATTCTTTGTCTGTTTACTACTCAATTCATTTAAATACTTCGCTCTGATTTAGCAATATTCCTCTCTTGAGTTTGCCTTCAACATTATGTATGATGGATCTGAATATACTGGTAGAACATTCTTGGTAAGTTTATTTATATATGGAGGCCTTAACATATTTTTTTTGTATCGCTTAGTTCTTAAGAAAGAAGAAGAGGAAAAGAGAGCCATAGAAGGCAGGGCAGGCAAACGTGTCAGCATTGGTCAGATGCTTTACATTTTATCAGTAGTGTATGATTCTCCTCTCTCCATTACTTACTCTTTGGATTTATCGACTAATTTACATTTACGTGCAGGAAAAGTTAGTGGTCCTGACTTGAAAAGTTTTATTCAGCAAGTTGGTGCTCCAGTACCCACAGAAGGTTGTCATACTCTTTTTTTTCCCTTTTTTTTTAACAGAGATATAGTTATCCTTTTAGAAAAATTATTTGGCTAAATTTAAAATTAAGCATATATAGTGAAGCTTCAGCCTGATTTCAACCAAGATAAATGTTCCTTCACCCCCAAATTTGTATTACTCTGTTATATGTTTACTTTTGCTTATTGTTCATACACAGCCGAGACAAAGACTACCAGGAAGGAAGAATTCTTACAAAACGTTTGTACACTACTTAATACTTACCCTTTGCAAAAAGTTTCTAACATGTTCTCACCTCTATAGGTGACGAGGTTGAAGAGTCATCCGGTCCAATCGGTAGCTTAAGGTAAATTGATACAAATATGTAGCTGAAAGTGCCTGCTCTTTTGCTCTTTGAGTAACTTACTGAGTAATTTTAGTTTATATTTTTCTTGTCTAATTCATTCATCAGAATATGGCCTCCTAACATTTTACCTTCGTATCCTTGATAGTTCTTGTATTATCATTGACTTTACTCTCAGCTCTAGATCCTACTCCTTAGGGAAGCTAGACCAAAATACTACAGCTATTATTCTATTCTTATGTCAAATTCGTTTATCAGAATTTTATGGTAATTGAGTTTTCACCATTTTCTTCGTATCCTATTTCAAAATATTTAACATTTTTATGAAGTTGTTAGGCAGTTCTTTCTATCTATTGTAATATTGTTTCATGGGATAAAATGAGAGGAGAAAGGTCGGAAAACTGCATGGTTTGGGAAGGGAGGAAGGAAGCCGCTCAAAGTCTTGCAGTGTCTCTGTTTCATTTTCTGTTCTTGTTTTTGTTTTGAGTGAGTTTCTATGCTGTAATTCTGTTATTGTAAATGGGGAATTAATTTCCTGTTATGTAATCAAATACTTGGATTCCTTTCATGGAACAATAGCATCTCGGATTGTGAATCCTGGAAATGGATATTCTTTGGTTTGCAGGCTTTGGTTTCCATTGTTGTGGTCTAGAAATCTATTTTCATTGCTGCATTCTGTTTTTGATGTTCTTTTAATTTTAAACTTTAAAGTTTGTTCATGATGTCTTCTAATTCAATTGAATTATTTTCTCCAATTTCGCAATGGTATTTGCTGTAAATTCATGATTTTCTTTTTGCAAATAAAATAGTTTAGCATTGACTATTCAACTTCATAGTAATCTGATATTTCTGCAGGGATTTGCATGAGAAGGCATCTGAGAAAGCAAAAGGGCCTGAGTAAGTCCGCACAACTCACAAGTACATTGTCGTTTGGTTCAATGTACATTATGATTGAGCAAAGGTTCTAAGAACCTTCCAAGAATGTTGATAGGAACCAGATAATTCACTAAGAAAATGGAGACTAGCTCCTTACAAAGAGATAGCACAGACCTGCAAACTTAGAGGGTTTGCTTCCTCCCTAGCCAAATGGCCCCAACCCTTAACCAAATAATTGCCTACCTATTCCCCTCACCCTCTCTCCGTTATATTCTCAGCCAAACCAACTTGCCACATGGGCAATATACAAAATTACACTCCTACCCCTTTCCCATTTCTCACATCTAACATATTGGGTCTAACAAATGTCAACAAAGCTTTTATCCACTATGAGGAGTCAGTTACATGGATTAAAATGCTATGGTGTTCCATCTTAAACCATGTCTTTAGAAATGCCTTTTAAATCTAGGTCTTCTATAGCTATTGGTAGACCCTCTACCTCTAATCATTGGGCTGTTTTCCACCTGGTCTACTCTTCTTGCTGAGGCTTCTAATGGTCTTTCCTAACATAGCCATAGTACCTAAGGTGTGATATTCTACCATCTTTTGCAGTTTGTCCCCGGTGCATTCATTCCTAATCTTGTCTTGTATATTCACACATCCAATTTACATCCTCATCTTTCCAACACTAAGCTTATGCTCTTGTTAGTTTTTTTGCGCAGCATTTAAGAACCTTAATTTTATTTAAAATAAAAAATGTCTTTGCTCTGACCACAATAGGCAAAAACACTATTTAAATGTTGACTTTGCCAGACTCATCATTTCTTAATGTTTTTAATATATATATATATATATATATATATATATATATATATATCATATGATTACTTTATTGCCTATCAAAAAAAAAATATGATTACTTTATTAATTATTCTCTGTTCGTTTAAAAAAAATTCAGATCTGCAGAGCCAACGGGATCTGGTGCATCTTTTAAACCTGGAACCTGGCAACCTCCAACTTGAACTTTCATTACAACTAAGAGGGCATTGCTGACACCAACATTCTTGTTTTGAAGTCATGCTATGTTTTGAAATTGGATGCATGATGATTGAATCTCATATATGATTTATTTTTTCCAAAAGATTTTAGTAAACTCGTGTATGCTGAGTCTAGGATTTTGAGTATTCATTTAAAAAAATTGTTTAAAGAATATGTTCACTTAGACTGCCTAATGCTTTAGGCTTCTAATTAAACAAATATGAAAAATGTCAGAGGGAATGGTTTTCTCTGCTCTCAAACAACCAGTCGTGGTGCCTCCAAAACCCCCGGGATGATGGCGGAGGAGGCAGTCTACAACCCAAGGTTAGTTTCGCGGAGAAGGTTATGGGTTCCAAGATACCATTGATGGTAAAAACGAAGGTGGATTTAATTGCAAATAAACTGTTTAGAATAGAATACATGGATGAGGAGAAGCTTTTGCCTAAATGCTAAATTGATGATGAGGTGTATGCAAATGCATGTCTACCATGGAAAGATGCCTTGTTAGTGAAGCTTTTGGGTAATGATATTGGCTTCATGCGTATGCGGGAAAAAACTGAGAGTAATCTGGAATTTCAAAGGTGATTTTGAAATTATTGATATTGGCAATGGCTATTATATGGTGAAGTGTGACTTTGAGGAGGATAGGGATAAAACAATTAATGGAGGACCTTGGATGAATATTGATCAATGCCTTTCTGTTCGTTTGTGGCATCCAAAATTTGTAGCAGCCAATGAAAAAAGTGGAAAAGACCTTGGTGTGGGTTCGGTTTCCAAGCCTAGGGCATGAGTATTATGATGAAAACATTCTGATGGCTATTGCGACTGCAGTGGGAAGACCGGTGAGGGTGGATATGCTAACTGTGGCTAGAAGAAGATTTTCTAGAGTTTGTGTTGAAGTTGATCTTTCTAAGCCGGTGATCGGCAAGGTGTGGCTGCATGACACTTGGTTCCTGGTGCAATATGAAGGCATCCGTTTACTTTGTCATACTTGCGGACGGTATGGCCACTTAGCTCGTAATTGCACAAACAATCCACTTGTGCCGACGGAAGAGGTCTCTCAAAAGTAGACGGCTATGTCGCCTGTACTGGGAAGCACGACCACGATTTCTGGGCCAACAAAGGAGGATGTTTGTCCACGCAACAATCACGGTTATGGAGTTAATGAAATCCATAAAAATCTGCAACATGATAGCATCACTCACGGAGATTGGTGTGACACCCTTGTTTTATATGTTGAAAATAATAAATATTTTCAAATATAGAATACTTGCTATCAAAAATTAGGTTTAGAAAATTTTTCCTTTTTAACTTATACTTGCTCAATTATAAACACGTTCAGCCTTGACAAATAATTTGAATTCGGCTTAATAATACCTTAATTACAAAAGCCTCTTGAGACAACGCCTTTTTAATATAATAAAACATATCCGTAGCGTTGATTAAAAACATATTAATTGTCTCTTTAGTTTTAATCGGACTTGTAGAATATAAACTTATTTGCCGAATCCCTTTTTGACCAAAATCAGAGTATGCGGAAGTAAAAATAATACTTGTGGGGCACTGCTGAGGTAAAAACATCATATATATATATATATATATATATATATATATATATATACCATAAGATAAACACCCCCCACCAGTATCATAGTAGCAAACATTACAGTCGAGATAACAAGTTTTAGTGAAACATATACATAACTAGCAGCTCAAAATAAACCTCACTCCAAGACCTCTAAAAAATATATACAATATATAACAAAGTTAAAATAGAAGTCCCAGAGCAGGTCATCCATGTCCTCAGTAGCTCCTCTGATCCTCTGCAGCTCTATCCCTAGTCCTAGGATCCAAAATATCTATGCTATGCAAGCTCCTAGGAACCACCAGGTCCACCTCTAGTAGAAACAGTAGGCTCGACAGACATCTCCTCCTCGTCCTCATCCTCAATGGGATCCTCCTCGACCTCGCCCGACTGTGCAGAGACCCCACCACTGGGCCTAGGATCTGCAGAAGCAGTCCTCTCAGAGTCAGCCGGACCAGGAGAAGGAGTCTCCTCAGTAACAACTCTATGTGGTGTAGGATGAGTACGAGTGGCAGATCTAAAACGAAAACTATGAAATCGACGCACTGGTCGAGCCAGGGGTGGTCCTCTATATGAGTAAAAGGGTGGAACATGCATAGTATAGACTATAGGGATCCTAAACCTACGAGGTCGCACCCGAACCAAAGGGTTAGGGTGGTAGAGAGTAATCTCCACCTCCCCCTCAAAGGTGGCTCGGTGCTCCTCGTAAGTCCATATACCACTAGGGATAGGGCGTATCTCGATGCAGGCTAGGTATCTGGCCATCACCTAAACAGGGCATAGGGAGTAAGTATACACATATACATAATCAATAAAGGCTAAAATACAAACACAAATATATCATGGACAGACAATAATGCAAGTACATATGAGCACACCAATTTTCAACATTATATCTCTTATAATGCAAGTGACATGATGCATGATTTCTATCCACAACCAAGGCCTCCATCATCTTTGATATCTGTCAACAGATATCTCAGTGTTCCCAAAACGTACTGCGAAATTGCTTTAAGTGAAACTTAGCGCTCCCAGAGCGACTATCAATTACCAAAATTGACTAAGTATATATATCACTTAACATAAAATATTGATCAACACACTCCAAGAGTTGTTATCAATATTGTTGGCCAAAGCGTTCCCAGAACAGCTACCAACCAGCAATCCGCACAGTTTAGTACTCCCAGGTACAGGGTCATGTTCCCAGAACAACACCCAATCTCCAACCTAATCTCCATTCTCTATGAATGAATGCACACACAATTATTAAGATTGATTTTTATCTTTAATTTAATTATTGTGATTTAGATATATCTCCAACCTTCCTTTGAATGATTGATTTGAGGTATAACCTTTGACATAAAAATTCATCCTTGAATTAACGTAAAAACATGCCATTAGACTTGGATTGGGAAAAACTTAACCAATGGTATCAAACTTTTCACTTAAAAGACTTAACTTTTATTTTTCAGTTTCAGGTACTAACCGGTTACAGTTTCAGACTAACCGGTTAGAATTACAGACCTGAACCTACTAACCATTGAAATTCAGAAAAACCCTTTTCTTGAATTCTCTACCCAATCCATAAACAGAGTCTCAGCATTGTTATATACCTCAAACCCAATTGATTTCATCATTCAAAAGTCTAAATCACAATCCAATTCCAATTTAGCATAATTTCCACTTGAAATTATCTTTTAACATTAAGGCATTGACTCATCAATTACAATCTGAAACAAACAGTGTTCATTGACATGATTTCAGATTGGTTTCAAATGAAATTAGAGTATAGACTTGAGTGCAAATGGTAAGATCACTGGGCCAATTTCAGAAAACCATTTTCTTTGAAAAACTGACAGTATCTAACCGGTTATAGATTCAGAATAACCGGTTAGATTCTGCAGAATGTACACTGCAGAAAGGGATTTTGCATACCATTTTCTACCATGCTCAAATCTAACCAATTTCAGTCATAAACAGAGTTCACATACCTTAATATAAACATGTTTAACCACAGAAACATATTCATTTTGCATGCATTCAATTTAGAGCATCAAATTGCATATAACTCAACATAAACACAACTTGATATCACAAAACTCATAATAAGCATTTAGATTCTGTTTCAACCATCAAAATCACTTGCATGCATAATACCAAACCTGCTCAAAACAGAATTGAGCTGCAGATTGGCCTCCAAGCCTTTTAACATGTTCATATAATGCCCTTTTGAGTCTTTGTTGACTCAAATCCTAAAACACATAATTTTAGCCTTAATCTAGTATAAGGTAAACTTCTCCCATACCTTAGGATAGTGTTTGATGAGTAATAACATTGAGATTGAAGAAAAATCCACAGATTCCACAGAAATCCTTAGTTCTGCTCTTAACCACGATTTTCAGCAACAGGGTCCAAACACCAGGAATTTTGACATATAGATTGACCAAACAAATTAGGGAAAATAATTAGGACTTGCTCTAGATAATATGCACTAAAGGATCGAAGTGATTTGAGGCTTAAAGGTTACATGTACTTACCAAAATCAGAGCTTAAACCTAGCTTCCAGAAACAAGAATAACACTGAACCAGTTTTCAAGCTTCAACTTCAGAGATTGATTTCTTCTTCCACACACACTTTTAGCTTACAAATTTTATATCAAAACGAAGCTCTGGATGTAAGCTTCGTGTTCGTGTATCACTCAAGGTCTCACTCCCCACACAGAAGAAGAATCGAACAAAATGAAGCAAAAAACCTAGAACAGCGATTTCCCAAACCAACACTCACCAAACTCTGATTTTGATCTCAATCCAAGATATTTATAGTGCAATTAACTTCTCATGCAGAGCGACACGTCCAATTCCACTCAAGGAAGGAAGAAATCGTGGCAAAAACATGATCCACAGCTGGATTACTCATCAAACTCCACTATCTCAGTTTCTGGGTTTTATCGACTAACCGGTTACAGGGCATTACTAACCGGTTACATCAGTGTAAAATTTAAAATTAATACTTTTAAAACCGTTCCCTCCAAGAACCTTTCTAATATTACATTTAGGTCCTCACCCAAGGACTAAAATGCAATATCTATATTTTTGTATATACTTATCATATAAAAATACCTTCACCTATTTTTATATTTCAAGGCTAATTAAATAGAAAACATAAACTTGGAAAATTTATTAATTAATAATAAAACTTTATTTATTATTAATTTCCTTATTATCCGGGAGACGAAAATTTGGGGTGTTACACTACTCCCCCACTTAAAAGGAATTTCGTCCTCGAAATTCTAACTTACATAAACAACTCGGGGTATTCTTGACGCATCTTATCCTCTAATTCCCACGTAGCTTCAGATACGTCGGCATTTTCCCAGATAACCTTGACTAAAGGTATCTCTTTTCCCCTAAGCTGCTTAACTTCATGATCTTCTATCCGGACCGGTCTAGCTTCAAAGGTAAGATTTTCCTTCAAAGTTAGATCATCAAGTTGAATTTTCAAAACAACTGATGGGTCATGCACATATTTCTTTAACTGGGAAACATGAAAAACATTGTGCAAGTTCGACAGAGAGGGTGGTAAAGCTATTTGAGAGGCAACAGGACCAACTCTCTTAAGGATTTGGTATGGACCTATAAACTTAGGTGAAAACTTTCGGGTTCTCAAGGCTCTACTAATTCCTTTCATCGGAACTATCCGAAGAAACACATGGTCGCCTTCCGAAAACTCTACTGGCTTTCTCCTCTTATCAGCATAACTCTTCTGCCGAATCTGAGCTACTTTCATCTTTTCCTGAACCATCTTAATCTTCTTAGTTGTCTGCTGCACAATTTCTGGTCCAACAACTAAGTTCTCCCCCACTTGAAACCAGCATAGCGGGGTTTGGCATTTCCTTCCATACAAAGCTTCAAACGGTGCCATTCCGATGCTTGCATGATAACTGTTGTTGTATGTGAATTCTGCAAGAGGTAACACTTGATCCCAACTTCCCTGCTCTTCAAGTGCACAAGCCCTCAATATATCTTCCAAAGACTGAATAGTTCTCTCCGTTTGACCATCCGTCTGTGGATGATACGTAGAACTCAACTTTAAACTTGTTCCCATAGCTTTATGCAAACCCTTCCAAAACTGTGAAGCAAACCTGGGATCCCGATCCGACACAATACTTGAAGGCACTCCGTGTAGATGAACTACCTCCTTAATGTAGATCTGGGTAAGCTTATTCAAAGGATAGCACATATTTATCGGAATAAAATGCGTCGACTTAGTCAATCGATCCACAATCACCCAGATTGCATCATGATTTGTTGTTGTCTTTGGAAAACTAGATACAGAATCCATTGAGATACTATCCCACTTCCATTGAGGAATGTCTAAAGGTTGCAACTGTCCTCCCGGTTTCTGATGCTCTACCTTAGCTTTCTGACAGATTAAACATGATGCCACATACTCCGCGACATCCTTTTTCAAACCAGACCACCAAAACATTTTCTTCAAATCCTGATACATTTTGGTTGATCCAGGATGCGTACTCATCCGACTCTTATGTGCTTCATCAAGAATCAATCTCCTAACCTCCTGATCTTTTGGTATGCAAATCCTTGTTCTGAAACGAAGGATTCCATCCGGCCCAATCTTGAAATCAGGTTCCTTCCCCTCCAAACCTAAACTCATCTTTTTAATCAACTCCTCATCTACTTGTTGCAACTCCCGAATTCTTTCCAAGAATTCATTTGTGATCTGCAGTATTCCTAACTTGATGCTTGATGGTTCCAGTTGCATCAACAAGCTCAAGTCTCTGAACTCCTCGATTAAAGCTGCTTCCTTCACCATCATTGCACTTATGTGGATTGCTTTCCGACTCAAAGCATCCGCAATCACATTTGCCTTACCAGGATGGTAATGGAGTTTAAAGTCATAATCCTTCAAAAACTCCATCCACCTCCTTTGCCTCATATTCAACTCTTTTTGGTCGAACAGGTACTTCAAACTCTTATGGTCACTAAATACTTGGAAAGTAGTGACATAGAGATGATGTCTCCATATCTTTAAGGCAAACACGATCGCAGCCAACTCCAAATCGTGTGTCGGGTAATTCACTTCATGATTCTTCAACTGTCGTGATGCATAAGCCACTACTCTTCCTTCATGCATCAACACACACCCAAGTCCTTGCTTAGATGCATCACAGTACACCTCAAAACTCTTATGAGAGTCAGGTAAGATTAACACAGGAGACGATGTTAACCTTTCCTTCAACTCTCGGAAACTACTTTCACACCTGTCGTCCCACACAAACGGTTGATCTTTCCGAGTCAACTTGGTCAAAGGCAATGCAATCTTGGAAAATCCTTCTATAAACCGACGATAGTATCCAGCCAGCCCTAAGAAACTTCTCACCTCAGTCACAGTCTTAGGCTGTTCCCATTTCAACACTGAACTCACCTTTGTTGGATCCATCACAATTCCTTCCTTAGAGATCACATGCCCAAGAAACTTTACTTCATTCAACCAAAACTCACATTTCGCAAGTTTGGCATACAACTACATCTCCTTCAGGACCTTCAACACAATCCTGAGATGTTCTTCATGCTCCTCCGGACTCTTAGAATAGACCAAAATATCATCTATAAACACCACTACAAACAAATCCAGGTATGGTCTAAAGATCCGGTTCATATAATCCATTAAAATAGAAGGTGCATTAGTCAATCCGAACGGCATCACAACATACTCATAATGACCGTATCGAGATCGAAATGCAGTCTTGGGTATATCTTCCTCCTTTATCCTGATCTGATGATAGCCCGATCTCAGATCAATCTTTGAAAACACTGTAGCTCCTCTAACTTGATCCATAAGGTCATCAATCCTTGGCAAAGGATACTTATTCTTAATGGTGACCTTATTCAACTGTCTGTAGTCCACACACATTCTCATACTTCCATCCTTCTTCTTTACAAACAGTAGTGGAGCTCCCCAAGGCGAAACACTTGGCCTGATCATCTGTTTATGCAACAACTCCTCTATTTGCTTTTTCATTTCTACCATTTCTGGTGGTGCCATTCTATAAGGAGCAATAGAGATGGGACCAGCTCCAGGAACTAAGTCAATCCCAAACTCCATTTCTCGCTTCGGAGGTAATCCTGGTATCTCTTCAGGAAATACTTCCGGAAATTCCCTCACCACAGGAATCTCTTCTATTGGCCTTGTCTCTCCTTCTCCGATAGCAGAGAATAAACACATGTAACCTTCGGGTTCAAGGGTTTTATATTGGATTGTCTTTCTCTCGCAATCGATGATCACTTGGTTCTTCATCAACCAATCCATACCCAAGATCACATCTAATTGTAACTTAGGGAGACAAACCAAATCTACTTTAGAAACACGACCCAAGATTTCAACTTCACACCCTAAGCAAACCTTAGAGGTAAAGATAGGTATTCCAGTAGAGGTATCTATACTAAGACAACAAGGCGAATCAGAAACAACAAGATTCAACCTACTCACACATTCCGGAGAAACAAAAGAATGTGTAGCTCCAGAATCAAACATGATCATGCAAGGTTGATAATTAAGCAAAAAGTTACCTTGCACGAGATTCGGGGTTTGGGTTGCTTCAGTACCACTCAGGGTAAACACTTTGCCTTGCACCACAGACTTGCCAGTAGATCCTTTAGCATCACCTTTTGCAGGTTCTTTGCAACCGCGAGCAAAATAACCTTGCTTTCCACAATTGAAACATCCTCCTGTGGTCCAGCAGACTTGACCATGGTGATAACACTTACACTTCTCACAATAAGGGGCATTATTGCGAGACTTGTTCTTGTTATCAATCACAGCCTTGCCCTTGCCTTTGTTCTTCTGAGCATATGGACCATTATTCTGGTGATCAAATCTCTTCTTCCTTTGTGGTCCATAACTCTGTCCACTACCCTTTCCTTGACTTTCTACCAACTCAGCCTTCTTATCATCTTCATACATTCTGCACATATCCACAAGTGCAGGAAAACTCTGAATTTTCTGGTAACTGAAGATAGACTTTAACTCCGGTCTCAGTCCACCTTCAAACTTGATACACTTACTCCTTTCATCAGGGTTATTCAGGTAGTAGGGAGAATACTTCATCAGCTCCTCAAACTTAGCAGCATATTCTCCTACACTCATGTATCCCTATTTCAATTGCATGAACTCTACCTCTTTCTTTCTCCTTAAATCTTCTGGAAAGTATTTATTAAGAAACTTTTCCATAAACACTCCCCAGCTGATTGCTCTTCTCTCAAAGTTCAACAATTGCACCATATGATCCCACCAATTCTCAGCCTCCCAATGAAGCATATAAACTGCATATGTTACCTTCTGAGCATCTGAACAGTCTAGAGCTCTAAAAATCTTGTTGATTTCATACAACCACTTATTTGCCTCATCAGGTTTGTATCCTCCTTCAAACCTTGGTGGATTGCACTTTCTAAACTCCGACAAAGTCTTTGCATCATTATTTACTACATTACCAACATGTGGGTTACCAGCTTGCCCTTGTGGTGGCTGCTGTTGCTGCTGCTGCATACCTTCCAGCACAGCCGTAATACGCTCTAACATCTCATTCGTATAATTTCTATTTCTAGTTGCCATAGAAAGACCTGCACTATGGGCTTTGGGTCACTAAAAGGTCTTTTAAAACATAAGCACAACTAGCTTATTTGACTAACTTACTCAAACATATTCAAATAACATTGAATATTATACTTATTTGCATCGTCAGGGCCATGAGGGACAGGACCGTTGCTCTGATACCACCAAAGTGTGACACCCTTGTTTTATATCTTGAAAATAATAAATATTTCCAAACATAGAATACTTGCTATCAAAAATTGGGTCTAGAAAATTTTTCCTTTTTAACTTATACTTGCTCAATTATAAACACGTTCAGCCTTGACAAATAATTTGAATTCGGCTTAATAATACCTTAATTACAAAAGCCTTTTGAGACAACGCCTTTTTAATATAATAAAACATATCAGTAGCGTTGATTAAAAACATATTAATTGTCTCTTGAGTTTTAATCGGACTTGTAGAATATAAACTTATTTACCAAATCCTTTTTGACCAAAATCAGAGTATGCGGAAGTAAAAATAATACTTGTGGGGCACTGCTGAGGTAAAAACATCATATATATATATATACTATAAGATAAACACCCCCCACCAGTATCATAGTAGCAAGTATCACAGTCGAGATAGCAAGTTTTAGTGAAACATATACATAATTAGCTGCTCAAAATAACCTCACTCCAAGACCTCTCAAAAATATATACAATATATAACAAAGTCAAAATAGAAGTCCCAGAGCAGGTCATCCATGCCCTCAGCAGCTCCTCTGATCCTCTGCAGCTCCATCCCTAGTCCTTGGATCCAAAATATCTATGCTATGCAAGCTCCTAGGAACCAGCAGGTCCACCTCTAGTAGAAACAGTAGGCTCGACAGGCACCTCCTCCTCGTCCTCATCCTCAATGGGATCCTCCTCGACCTCGCCCCCTGTGCAGACACCACACCACTGGGCCTAGGATCTGCAGAAGCAGTCCTCTCAGAGTCAGCCGGACCAGGAGAAGGAGTCTCCTCAGTAACAACTCTATGTGAAGTAGGATGAGTACGAGTGGCATATCTAAAACGAAAACTATGAAATCGACGCACTGGTCGAGCCAGGGGTGGTCCTCTATATGAGTAAAAGGGTGGAACATGCATAGTATAGACTATAGGGATCCTAAACATACGAGGTCGCACCCGAACCAAAGGGTTAGGGTGGTAGAGAGTAATCTCCACCTCCCCCTCAAAGGTGGCTCGGTGCTCCTCGTAAGTCCATATACCACTAGGGATAGGGCGTATCTCGATGCAGGCTAGGTATCTGGCCATCACCTAAACACGGCATAGGGAGTAAGTATACACATATACACAAATATATCATGGACAGACAATAATACAAGTACATATGAGCACACCAATTTTCAACATTATATCTCTTATAATGCAAGTGGCATGATGCATGATTTCTATCCACAACCAAGGCCTCCATCATCTTTGATATCTGTCAACAGATATCTCAGTGTTCCTAGAACGTACTGCGAAATTGCTTTAAGTGAAACTTAGCGCTCCCAGAGCGACTATCAATTACCAAAATTGACTAAGTATATATATCACTTAACATAAAATATTGATCAACACACTCCTAGAGTTGTTATCAATATTGTTGGCCAAAGCGTTCCCAGAACAGCTACCAACCAGCAATCCGCACAGTTTAGTACTCCCAGGTACAGGGTCATGTTCCCAGAACAACACCCAATCTCCAACCTAATCTCCATTCTCTATGAATGAATGCACACACAATTATTAAGATTGATTTTTATCTTTAATTTAATTATTGTGATTTAGATATATCTCCAACCTTCCTTTGAATGATTGATTTGAGGTATAACCTTTGACATAAAAATTCATCCTTGAATTAACGTAAAAACATGCCATTAGACTTGGATTGGGAAAAACTTAACCAATGGTATCAAAATTTTCACTTAAAAGACTTAACTTTTATTTTTCAGTTTCAGGTACTAATCGGTTACAGTTTCAGACTAATTGGTTAGAATTACAGACCTGAACCTACTAACCATTGAAATTCAGAAAAACCCTTTTCTTGAATTCTCTACCCAATCCATAAACAGAGTCTCAGCATTGTTATATACCTCAAACCCAACTGATTTCATCATTCAAAAGTCTAAATCACAATCCAATTCCAATTTAGCATAATTTCCACTTGAAATTATCTTTTAACATTAAGGCATTGACTCATCAATTACAATCTGAAACAAACAGTGTTCATTGACATGATTTCAGATTGGTTTCAAATGAGAGTTCACAAATAGCGTTGGGGGCTTTCAATTACAATATACTAAAATATATTGGAGTTCCTTTCTTTCGACTGATCCGCTGCGCACCCTGATCTCCAAGCTCCTTGCTCAAGTACCTAAAATGTTAGCCACATAAGGGTGAGACCTTTTCGAATCACAGTGGATTAAAGGACAGTAAGTAGCTCATAATAAAAATATAAGAATAGTAATCAAATCTAGAAGCAACTAACAAATAAGTTGCATTACAATTAGCAGGTAAAAACATACAAGTTCGTTTTCCGATCTTATTCATTTTCCATCTTATTACTGTATGCCTCCACGAAACAGTGAACAACATACTCAATTTATTCCCGTATGTCTCCACAAACAGTGAACAACATATTCCTAACCTAATCGTGGGGTTAATCCAGCCCCGGCCTGCCGTACGGTCCCGGTATTGCTGAACCAAAAATTGGCTTCCGACTATGCAGTACCGGAAATATATAATAATTTCCGGTACTACCGAGCCGGAAAGGTTAAAAATGTTGGAAGTCAAGCTAGTTTTGGAAAGCATGCTTCAAACTCTCTTATGGACTTCAAGTATAATTCAAGATGTTGTTTTGATGATAACAAGCCAACTCAAGTTCAAGCTCACAAGTGTCATCCATATTCAAGATGGAAGATTCAAGCAAGGCATAGATTAGAAACCTTTTCCTTAGATTATTTGTAAGGTAATGGAGTTTTTATTTCTTTACGAGTTTACAAAAGCCAATGAGTTTTTCATTTTAAAAGAGAGAAGAAGAAAAACGTGTTTTTCATGAAAAAATGTTTTCTGCATTTATCTGAGTGAAAATACTTGATGTTATAAAACTCTGTATATTTTTATGTATGCAAGAGAGAGTAACCGATTAGCTAGTCAAGATAATCGATTAACTTTGTTGCATCATAGAAAAATCAGAGAGGTTGTAATCGATTAAATGAATCTTGTTAATCAATTACTTTCTTATGAGAGTAATCGTTTACCTGGCTCAAGTAATCGATTATAATTGTTACATCATATATTTTTCAGAGGCTTAGTAATAGATTACAAGCTCTGTAGTAATCGATTACATGATGTTGCATCATATGCATATCAGAGGCTCAGTAATCGATTAATTGTGTAAGTGTAATCGATTAAATGAGTTGCATCATACATTGAACAGGAGTGGTGTAATCGATTAACTATTATTGGTCTAATCGATTACATGGTTTTTGAAATGAATTTAAGAATTTCTATTTTTGAAGGAATAATCGATTACCTTCAGAAAGTAATCGATTACTTCAAGTTTTATTGAAAAACGTGTCAGAATCATTTTGATTATTTCCTGATTTGTTTTTATATAAAAGATTCTGATTTATTTTATAAAATTCGAAAATGATTTTAAATTTGAATTAATTCCTTTTTAGTTTTAAGAATCAAATCTTTATTTTATTTCGTAAATCATTTTGATTTAGTTTTGATTTTAAAACTTATTTCAAATCTTATTTTATTTTGTTTTGATTTTGTTTTACTTATTCTAAATCTTTTTGATTCTAAAATGTTTTTCTATTTTAAAAAGGAATTCACTCCAACATTCAGTGAATAATTTTTTCATTCTTTTTTACAATCACGTTTTTCTCTTCTTCCTTCTCTAATCTTTTGGTTTTCACGTTCATACTTTTGAAGAACAAAAACCTTGTTGGCTGAGTAACTCCTAAAGAGAAAGTACTTCATTATCATAAGAGCTTATTGTAGAATCTATGTTTTTGAGAACACGTTATACTTGTTGTAATCACTCACATCATTTGTACTCAACCTTAGTGGTAGGGAGAGAATCCCGTAGTTGAACGTTGAGGCGTTTGTAGGGTGAGGAACCCTGCTGTGTGATTTGAGGGCCCTAGCGAACGGAGGTTCCTAGTAGTGTGCGGGGTGCTCTTGGGTGTAATAGGGTGCGGCTCTATTGCTGATTATAAGAACTCTCAGGCGGGTCGCTTGGGGACTGGACTAGGCCTTTCGACGGGAAGGCTGAACCAGTATAAAATTCACCGGTGCAAGATTTTCTATCCCTATCTCTTTATATTTCCGCATATTTCATTTATTTACGTTTCTGCGCTACTCAAATTATTTTATCTATCGTTTTCGCGATCCGTTTCAAACGCTTAATCTCTCCATCTCAAAACAATTTTTTAAATTTGTAAAGGATTTTACAATACATTAATAAAACTCGATTCACCCCCCCTCTCGAGATTTTGAGGCCAAAACCAACAAAAAATGTCCAAGAAAGCAAAAGGGAATGCAACTTTGATATTTTCACACACAGATCTCTTTCAGATTTGAGATTTTCAGTCATAAAATGAAAAGGCCAAGGACCAAGCACTGGCTGATGAATATGGAATTAAATTCTCCGAAACCGTAAGTGCTTTATACATCAGAATTCAGGAACTCCCTGAATTTTATTTTTATTATTATTACATATTGAAATTTTTTCTCTTGCAGAGTGCAAAAACAAATCTAAATGTGGAGGAAGTTTTCTTCTCCATTGCAAGAGATATAAAACAAAGGCTTGCTCAATTCAATTCACTACTACAACTCCATCTAACAAAAAATAAAACAAAGGCTTGCTGACACTGACACTAAAGCAAAGGTATTCTTGAACTTCTTTTTCCCTGAATCCGCAAACAACTTCACACCGTGTTAATAACTTTTTCTCTATCGAGCATAAAATGTCTCGCTATATTTTCATTACAGTCGCGGAATCAAAATCAACCAACAAGACCAGACAGCAGGGTCAGGGCAAGCTGCACAAAACTCTACTCACTGTGGTATTTTAACCTTTCCGGCTCGGTAGTATCGGAAATTATTATATATTTCTGGTACTGCATAGTCGGAAGCCAATTTTTGGTTCAGCAATACCGGAATAGTGATTCCGGTTCAGCAAAACCGGAATGACTTTTTCGGCTTCATAGAACCGAAAATGTTAACATCCTTAAGGGTATTTTGGTTCACGAAAATTTGAAATGGGGGCCAAAAAGTCGAACAAGAGGGCCAAAAAGCAATTTCCATACATAATCAGGGCTCCCCTATTCAGCCCACACCGTTTGACATTGACAAACTAGCACCTAGTGGCCCAAATAAGGTCCATTCAACTAATGAGGAGCTTCAGCCAAAATGAATTAACACGGTGGTTCCTCCTTCAGCACCACCAACGCATTCCTCTGCTTCTGTGTGTAAGCGTATCGCGTCTTCTCCCTCCTCCTCAGCGAAGCCAAATTTCAAATCTGCAATGAACATATAATGGATGGCGGGGAACAGATTTCATTTCATGGATGATGATGAAGATGTGGAAAGCTCGAATCCTAAGCCTATAGACGTCCTTCCACCGTGACCTCAAGCTGCTACGGGCTTCAATCTCCCTAGTGTTGACACCAAGAGAGGGAAGAAGGTGATTGACTTTGCAATCAGCTCCAGTGTGGCGCCTAAGGATGCTTATGAACCACCTTAGTGTAAGAGATCTTCTATGGCCCTTTTTCTCTGGATGTTTCCTCATGAATGTTTTTAGGGATTTGAAAATTTTGTCTTGGAACGTAAGAGGGGCTGTCAATAAAGATGGTAGGCGTTACGTTAGAGAATTAATTAGTAGACACAAGCCGGATTTTGTGTTTTTGATGGAGACTCACTGCCTTTTTAAGGTTGCCCATAGTGTCCTGGAAAAGGTTAGGTTATGTTGCTTGTGAAATTGTTCAAGCAATGGGTCATTCCGGCGGTCTTTGGGTTTTGGTGAAGGAAAGTTCTGAGTTTTCTTTCTCTCTAGCTTATACTTTTCAACAATGCATCACATTCTGTGTTACTAAAGGTCCTCATAGATGGATGTGCAGTGCAATCTACGCTAATCCTTCTCCTGTTCTCTGTGAAGGTCTATGGAATCATCTTAAAGAGATTAACTCTGACATTTCTTTGCCGTGGCTGCTCTTGGGTGATTTTAATGAGATTTTGCTGCCGTCCGAGGTGAGGGGAGGTATTTTTATTTTAAACAGAGCACTGAAATTTTCTGCAGTGACGAACACTTGTGGTTTAATGGACATTGGTTATTTAGGTAATAAGTTCACATGGAGCAGGAGAAATCTGCATCACAATATGATTCATAAGCGCCTTGATCGAGCTCTCTCTAATTGTGCTTGGCGTAATATGTTTTCAAAGGCTATTGCAGAAACGCTATGTAGGGTGCACTCTGACCACAACCCTATTCTTGTCCGGTGTTGTAGTTTTACTGCAGAAAATATTATTAGGCCATTCCGTTTTCAGGCTGCTTGGATGGCTCACAAAGATTTCTCTGATATTGTTCTTCATGCCTGGGTAAAAGGTAATAACATCATTTCTCATTGCCTTTCTTGTGTCCGTGATGATGCTATTGCTTTCAATAAAAATGTTTTTGGAAATATTTTTAAAAACAAAAAAAGAGTGGAAGCCCACCTCAATGGGATACAATTAGAGCTCGCTTATGGTGATTCTGAAAGCTTGATTCGTTTGGAAAAATCTCTCCACCAGCAGTACAGAGATATTCTTAAGCAGGAGGAACTCCTTTGGTTTCATCGAAAAATTTATTGCAAAATGTTTTAATGTAGTGTTATGTTTTTGAAACATGATTTTCAGAAAAAGTTTTTCCTCGAAAAAGTTTATTGAGAAATGTTTTAATTTAAGATATGTATTTGAAACATCTTATTCGGAAAAGTTTAGTCAAAAGATTTCATTTGAATTAATTGTGAAATAATTTTCGACGAAGTTTAAGGAAAACCCTTTTATGTGAGAAATGATTTTTATATGCTTTGGAACACAAAAGTTTTATTCAAGAAGTTTCATTTTAAATATCTTATGAAATATTTTGAGATAGGAAGTTTGAAAAAGTATACGAAATTCTTTTTAAGTGGGGGAGGATTCTCCCTAATGATATTTTGAAGAATAATAACATCAGAACCGTCTTTTATGTAATTTTGAAAATGTGGAATTTTGAAGAATGAATTTCGGGGACGAAATTCCTTTTAAGTGAGGGAGTAGTGTAACACCCCAAATTTTTAATCCCTGATTAATAAAAATTTAACTATGATGTTTGTTTATAATTAATTCCTTTTATTGTAATTTTGATTAATTATGTAAGTGAAAAGGCATGAAAATGATTTGAAAATCATTAATATGTGAAAATAATGTTTTTGCATATCAGTCCCTGTTTTAGGACTTAAAAATAATAATAGAAGGATTTTGGAGGGAAGGGAAATAAAAATATTTATTTTTCAAATTTTGGCTGAAAGACTCGAGTCTTTCTGGAAAGACTCGAGTATTCTACACAGTGTTGCACGAGTTAATGCGTTTGGTGAGTCACCCACTCGAATATTTCATGAGTTGACACGTTAGCAACTCAGCAACACGTCCATGGCTTCGTGTGGACATGCATGAGCCATGATTTAGCTATAAATAGCCATGGTTGACGAATCAACCACTCATTTTTGCCAATTCGTGAAAAATTTCTGAGTTTAGGGTTCATGACTTCGTGTCTTCGATTCTCCTTGGTTCTTAAGAGTTGTTATACAAATAATACACCATTGTGAAACTCATGTTCAGGGTTTCACAAAGATACCAAAATCGTGAGCTGAGTCTGTGTGTGTGAGAAGAATCGAAGCTCGAAAGTTCGGGTCTCTTTTGCTGTCAAACCAGAAAACAGAGTCTTAGAGCTCACTTTGAAGCTCGATTCTGGTAAGCTCAAGTTTCCCCTTGGTTTGGAACTTGTTAGATTTCATAGTTAAATTTGCAAAGATCATAGTATAACCATTTTCCCAATTATTTTGCATGATTGGATGGTCAAAATTGCTGGTTTTATGACTCTGTCCATATGTGTTGCTGTCCAAGAGCTTTTGGGGAAATCAAGTTGGGAAGCTAAGTCCCTATGGAATCCTTGTTGAATAACATCCGAGAGGTATGGGGGAAGCTTGCCATTTGCTAGAATGAGAATGATATGAATTAGAAAATAGTATGAGCCACCATGCGGCTTAAGGGCTTAGTTTGAAATAGGACTTTGGCAATGAGGCCAATCTGAGCCATAAGACTTGTTGGAACAAGTTTAAATAGATGCATGTGAACTTATTTGATACCGAAACCATGATAAAAATGTTTAGAATTGAATTTGGTATGTTAAGTTGTTGAAAATGTTATTTTATGCATATTTGGTGCTCAAATTCTATTTAGTGTAATATGATGTTAATTCTGTGTTGGAACATGTTTGTTATGCATAATATCAACTATGTTGAACATTGGTTTTGATTTAATTTGATTATAATTGAAAATGGTGTGTTAAAACTCAAGTTTCAGTGTTGTCTGTCTGTCAAGACTCGAGTCTTTGACTCGAGACTCGAGTATTTTGGGCGCACCAGTGCGCCAAGTGGCACCAACACTCGAGCCTCTGACCCAGGACTCGAGTATTGACTAATGTTATTAATGAACTTTCCTAATGAACCACTCGAGTCTTGCATGATCCACTCGAGTCTTCTGGGTTGATGAAGACTCGAGGATATCATGATCTACTCGAGTATTTTTAGAGAATCTGAGACTTAAACTTTTTAGAAAATCTATGATCTACTCGAGTCTTACTAAGAACCACTCAAGTATTTTGTACAGATTGAAACTCTACTCGAGTCTTTTTGACCTGAATGCTAAAACAATGTCATTTTCAACTAAGTCAAGTTTAATTAAACTAAAGAATGATTGTGAGGAATGAATTATGTTCCCAAGAAGAAATGATGTGATCAATTACATGGATAATTACATTGTTGAGTTTACTGCATGTTGCACATAATGAGATTAAAGAATAATCTTAAATGGAATGTTTGTGTGCATTCATGCATGCTGATGTGGTGATAGCATATCATTTGGTCATGTTCGAGGAACATGAGGAGGGTACTCTGGGAATACCAAGTTGGGTACAACTTGCCTGTAGTCACATTTTGGTAATGTGGCCAGCATTGGTTGCTGCGAACGTTGGATATTCGTCTTGGTGACGAGATGTGCACATCGATATTGAATTGGTATTATGGACCACGTTCCAGGCATAGTTGTGTGGCTTGCTCGTTGACACATTTTGGTAATGTGAGCAACAAGGTGGGATGCTATTACGTCTTGGTGACGCGACGTACCCTTTGGTAGTGTCGTTATGGATTATATCCCGAGCAGGTTCACTATACGTCCGAGGCACGTATACGGGTTGTTTAGATGGTCATGCATGAGAGCATTAGTTGGAGAATCTCAGGACTTGAGAGAAAGTGTGCAAGCATCATGACATATCATTAATGAGATTGATTATTAACTAAATTGGCTTGCTCAAAAGTTATGCATATCACTTGACTATTTGGTACATGTGTATATGCATTTTGATCATGATGAATTACTTACTTGTGGATGTTAGAACTTTGTTCTCATTTGATTATGCGAACGAGTATAGCTTACCTCCCTGCCCTTATTAGGTGTTGGCCAGGTACCTAGATTTTCTAGAGATCTGTGATCATGGATGACCCTTAGGTCAATTTGTAACATCCCCAAATTCGCTAAGTGGTTATGTGCGTTAGTTAGTAGAATTTTGATAAGTGTTGTAGCATCCTCAAGTTATGATTTCATTTAGAAGTGTGAATATGTGTTTGGAATGTATTTAGGAGATAGGATTTTAGCTAAGTGTTGAATGGTGTAAGTTAAGAATAGTTTAGAATGTAGGTCTTAGTGTTTATCCAAGTTAGAATGAGTAGTAATAGCCTAGAAGTCTTAGAAGTATGAAAGAAAGGCAATTTTCAGTGAATTGATCAATTAAATGAGGCATTAATCGATGAAGATTGGAGCAGTTTTCAGCCATTAATCAAGTAATGTGTAGCTTAATCGATTAAGTTATAAGTAAGCATCAGACCTTAATCGATTAACTGCTGAGTTAATTGATTAAGGGCTGTTATTTCAGCCATAAAACACGAGTTTTATGATATGTTTCTCATTGTTTCTTCTTCCTCTTCTTCGAGTGCTTCTTTTTCTAACACCCTAGGGTTTTGCAATCTCACAAATCAACATCAAATAACATCAAATTAACCCCACAAATCATTCACCCATCTCTTCCCAATCAATTTCCCTCTCTTTAATCTCATATAACTCCCTCTCTCTCCAAATCCCCAAATTGAACCCTAAAACCCAACTTGTGCAATCCATGGCATAGAGTCTTTTAATCAACCAAGGAAGCCTAGGAAGGGTTATAAGTCAAGGAAATCGGAGGCTAGGAAGCTAGATGTGGAGCTTGGTGGTCTTGCTCCAAGGATTTCTCACTTTCTCTTTCTCTCTCTAAGAGGTAAGGGGAGTACTTTGCTATAAATTAGGAGAAGGGCTTGATGATAGTAATAAATACATAATTAGGTGAATGTATGTATGTTTTATTGATTATTTGTGATGTTTGTTAGTAATTGGTGTATGAACCCTAGGTTATCCCTTGTATGTTAAGTGTGAAATTAATATGTTATGGACCTAGGAGTTTATGTTTAACTTATGGGAATGAATGTTAAATTGTTATAAGAATAATAATGTTGTTAAATAAGAATTAAATGTTTAATAGTGAATAATTTGAATGGTTTAATGTCATTGATCCTTTTAAGGGTATTGTTATATATATATATATATAATTGATGATTACTGTATTGCTATGGCCAAATGCTTTAGGGTAGAAAACACTCCAAATTGAATTATAAAAGTAAAGGATTGAGTTTCCAACAACCATAAAATGAACTAGAAACACGTGCATTATGGAGTAAGGTGGACCTTAGGAAATTGGGAAAGATAATCGATTTCCAGGTTCTATGAACTGAAGAACCCTCCTACGGGGAGAATGTGAAGGTTCATAGAACTAGTGGGCGTGAGTAGATAGTGATTTGATTGTGTTTATGAAAAAATCACGAGAGTTTCTATAGGGGACTATGATCACCCTACCAGAAACTAGTATGAGGAACCCTCCTTCGGGGAGAATGTGAAGTACTAGTTGAATTGGTGATTGGTCTGGTGCACACTATAGTAATTCTATCGGTCACTTTCCTACTTCGTGGCTACGGAGGGTGGTTCCTCCCCTGTGTAACACCCCTAATTTTCGTCTCCCAAATAACCAAGAAATTAATTATAACAATTACTTTATAATTGATTTATATTGGTTTTGAAGGTTTTAGTTTTTGTACATTATGTGTTTTTATATATAAAAATATGAGATATATTTTTATGGTTATTTTGTACAAAAATGTGAATATTGTAATTTAGTCCTTGGGTTGGGACCTAATTGCAATATTAAAAAGGTCTTTGAAGAAAGAGTAATTAAATTATTAATTTTTGAATTTTATCAGTATGTAACCGGTTAGAAGGGCTCTGTAACCGGTTACACGATGAACTCAGGAACTGGGTTAGTGGACTTTGATGAGTAATCACCCAATTAATCCATGGAATCGCCACGAAATCAGCCCTAAATTAGTGGATAACACGCGTCGGCATGCATGTTACTCTAATTTCTCTATAAAAGGCTGGATTTCTGAAGAATTGGGGTTGATTTCTGAGATTTGGTGTATGGGAGGTGCTGTTAGGATTCCAATTTCGTCTGAGGAAATTCTTCTTCGTCTCTGAGTGTTGGAGAGCGAGTGATACACTGTTACAAAGCTTGAATCAAGGGCTTTGTATTGAGATAAGGTTTGTGAGTTGAGAGTTCCTGAGCTAGGAGAAATCGATTCACGAAGTTGGAGGTTCAAAGCTGTCACAGATCTGTATTGGGTTTCTGGAACTGACTTTGAGCTTCGATTTTGGTAAGCTCAAGCCTTCTCTTGCTCTAGACTTGACTTCCTTTCAAAGTTCATGTTGCATGGTTTTGATAATGACCATTTTCCCTAATTTCCATGTCCATTTCATGTTCCAAATTCCTTGATCAATCTACCCTGTCAAAATGGTTCTGGTTTGACGAGGAGCTTTGGGTGTTTGGTGTTCTACCTCAAATCTCTGCTCAAATCTTGTTCAAGCACGAACCTCAGGTAAGGAGGAAGCTTAATATTTGCTAGAATGAGAATAAATGGTGGTAGAACATAGGATGAGTCACCAAGAGACTCAAAGGGCATAAGTTAAAATGGTTAAGTGGCTTGGAGGCATATCTGAGCTCAATTGTTGTTATGAGCAATGTTATCTAGATGCATGCAAGCTATATTGATGTTGGATTCATGACTTATTAGGATATTATGTGAATTGATGCATTAAGTTGTGAAATATGTGCAATTATGTGCAATTTGAGTATCTAAATTGAATGCATGCAAGATAGATATGTTTCTGTGCTTAAACATATTTATTTAAGGTATATGAACTCTGTTAAAGGTTGAAATTTGGTTAGATTTGAGAAATGAAAAGAATGATTTGTCAAAACTCATGTTTTAGTGTCAGACTGCATAATCTAACCGATTACTCGATATTCGTAACCGGTTAGACACTGTAAAAATGCAAAAGGAAATAAGTTTACAAAATCAGTATTGTGGTCTTATAAATTCTACTAAAATCTAGGCCTTAATTTCATGGAAAACAATCTGAAAATAAGTTGATTGCACTATTATAGTTCAGATTGCAGTTAAAGAGTTAATACCTTAATGTAATGAGATAATTTCAAGAGGAAATTATGCTCATGGGATAATGAAATGTGATTTAGACTTTTGAATGATATAAACAGTGGTTTTTGAGGTGTAAAACAATGTAAACTTGTTTATGGATTGGGTAGAGAATTCAAGAAAAAGGGTTTTTCTAAATTACAATGGTAAATGGTTCAGGTCTGTAATTCTAACCGGTTAGCCTGAAACTGTAACCGGTTAGTACCTGAATCTGAAAAATAGAAAGTTAAGTTTTTGAATACCATTGGTTGTGTTTTCCCAATCTAAGTTTAAGGGCATGTTTTTGAGATAATTCAAAGGAGAATTTTATGCCAAAGTTTATTCCTCAATTAAATCATTCAAAAGAGAAATTGGAATATTTCTGAATCACAGTAAATAAAGTAAAGATAAAACCAACCTTGATGATTGTGCATCCATATAGAATGGAAGTTTGGTTGGTAGGAACGTTGATCATATTCTGGGAATATGAGGAGGGTACTCCGGGAGTACCAAATTTGTAACCTACTTGATGACACATTCTGGGAATGTGGCCAGTGTCTGGGACCTGGTTAAGTACGTTCTGGGAACGTATGTTAGTGTTCTGGGAACACATTGATTGCAACCTACTTGATGACACATTATAGATATGTGGCCTGTGTCCGGGACCTGGTTTTTATGCGTTCTGGGAACGTATGCGTTCTGGGAACGTGGTGCACACTCTGAGAGTGATGCTTATTATTCCAAGTATGGTTTGCTACACGTTCTGGGAACGTGGTGCACACTCTGGGAGTGATGCTTATTTATCCAAGTATGGTTTGGCATTACGTTCTGGGAACGAATGTCAGTGTTCTGGGAACACAACGGTGTATTGGATGGACGTCCAAGATGGACTTTGTTAGAGGCCTCAGATGTGGAAGGAAATCATGCATCATGCCACCTGCATTAAAAGAATTATTATGATTAACCGGGTGTGCTCATATGATTATGCATCATGATTTGCTACATGTTGACTTGTGGATGTTAGTTTTATTCTCATTTGATTATGCGAATATGTATAGCTAACCCCCATGCCCTTATTAGGTGTGGATCGTGCATCTAGCTTGCACAAAAGTCAGTGAAGGGAGATGTCCCTTAGGTGCATGCAGAGTAGGGAACCCGTTGTGCAGATATCGAGGATCCGACCAGATGGATGTTTGGACAGAGGACCAGTGACCAGCTCTATAACATCTCTATTTTTAATAATATTTATATGATACACATTTTGAAAGAGGTATCATAAGATGAATTCGGTTTCATAATAATAATTATTTGATATCCATGGACTTGTTACACTTGATATATTTTGGGGGCATAATATGATTATTTTACTATGTTTCCGCAAACTCTGATTTTGTTAGTCAACCTCATTATTAACCAAGTGTTTGTGAAAAGGAATTTTCAAGGGAAGGGAAAATTCTCATTTAGAGATCTTTTCCAACGATAACAAGTCCAAGTATTCATAAACTTATTACTTTTCTTATAAAGTAAGATGATATACAGGGAGTGTTACACCCTGTACGATGGACGCGATACATGAAGTACAACAGGGCCTACATTGCATGAGGAACCCTCCTACAGGGAGAATGTGAAGTGCAATGTAGGTAAAGGTAGAGGAACATTTACCCCTAGTCTATCTTTCCTAAAGTGTGGAGGGGATGTGAGGCAAAAGTGTTATAAAGTGTACATTGTACGAAGAACCTCATTCGGGGAGAATGTGAAGTACAATGTAAATAAAGTGTTAATGTGTTAAATGTAAAGTAAAAGGGAAAGTGTTATAAAGTGTTATTGAATTATGATTATTGTTTATGTATTATTGCTATTAGTCGATAAATGTGATGACGAATTGGTTAATGTAAAGTGTCCAATGTTAAAAGGGAGAAGTAAAGAGAAATTGCATTATAAGCAGTGTATAGTGTTATGGTTTATTGTTTGAAGCATGCATCTTTCTTATGTTTTATTATTGTCATTTTAAGTGTTTCTCTTGATTTATAGTCAAATTACTCACCCTTACTGTTGACCATTTTAGGTACACATCGAAGAAAGACGTTCATAGCCTATATGCCGAGAAAGTACACTCTCGCCAAAAGAGAGTATATTATTGGGTGTGACCCCTTTCGGTCTCATCCTTATTGCAATCATTTTAGGATTTTATAATGTAATATAATTTTATTAATTAAAGTTGTATTCAAGTAATAATTGTTTTTCCGAGTTAAGCTCACCTTGATTTTGTAAGAAGGACTTTATAAGGATTTCTTAAGAATGTGTTAGTGGTTGTGAAGGATATAAACATATCCTTTATTTAAATGATTTTTAAAAGATGTCACAACCACAAGAATATAATTATAGGTTTGTTTATATCTAAAAACTGTGCTGGACTTGACAGGTACAAAATTCTATATTGGGGGAAAGTCCATATTTTAAGCGAAACTTTGCCAAAATTTTTATAAAACCCCCAAACTTTCATGACAAAATAAATAATTTAAATTTATATATTATAAGTAAAAGAGGTGGAGTATGGATTTCCTACTCCCAATGAGTTACTCCACATGAGAGTAACTAAGAATAGTTAGATAGGTAGTGTATTTTAGTATTATGTTCATGCATCTTTAGTTGAAGTTGGTATGTTTTAGTAGTGTAGAATAGGGTGAGTTATAGTTAGTAATTATAAGGGTTATATCTTCAATTCAATGAGGGTTAAACTAAATTTTCTAAGTGTAACTTTGTTGTATTTAGAAGTGGATAGAAAGTAAATACTAAGGGAAGGAAAACCCCCAACGGGTCAGAGCATGAAATTGCTACCCAACGGGCAGGACTAAACCTTAGTTTTGAAATTGAGTTCCATTTCAAATATAATAAAGAACTGCAACTTTTCTGCATGGTGAAGTTTCAAAGTTCTCATTTGAATTGAAGATGAGTCATTTGTTTTATTTGATTGGAACTCAGGTAGTACGAAAAGTGATTTTATCTTCAATGTAATGTGGAATCGAGATTGGCCACCTCGAGATTTACATTTGTTGGAAGATGATATCATTAAGTCCTTGAATCCAATCAAATAACTTCCAGATTTATTTTCTATGCCTAGGAATAGGAAAGGTATTAGAGGTCATCCAATTTTATTCACTCCGAGCATTCTTTATCACAGTGCGCAGTGGAAGTGAATAGGTGTTAACCCTTGTAATTGCCTTTCACTTTAATTGTCTTTAGTAAGACCTAAGTGTCTTCTACATTCCCACATTATATTTGGTGATAAACATACTATTATTGATAAAGTATAAAATCGTTTTTGCATCAGATTATTTCAAGACTTTCTCTTTGAAAGATCCTGGTATCATTAATGATAATAAATATCAAGTGTACTAGTATTCTGATACTTTCCAAGGTATGGAATTGGTTCCAACTTTGATAATTGATTAAGTGTCGCAACACAAACTTTTAAGAATGTATTGTCAATAATGTGAATTCCTAACTAATTGATTGATGGTGTAGTTTATTCTTACGTTACACCAATTGCCGATTCAATAGGAACTCACTGAATGCGACATAAGTCAATTCGAATCAAAGCTTGAACTTCAAAGTTAAAATAAAAGGAAATGTATTCATTAAGATTTGAAAATTTAAATGAAATTAAACTTTTAACCGAAGAATACATTCCTTTTATTTGAGTTGGATGAATCATAGAGGACCTTCGTTTGCTTGGTCCAAAGAGTCCTCAAAGCTTTTGAATTAGTTTCAAAGCTAATGTGAGATGACCTTGGAAACCTATAAGAACACTTTGAACTTTTGAATGCTTGACATGTCTTTTTCCTATCTAATAATTTTGTCAAAGTTTTAAATGAAAAGGATTTACTAATTATAAAGTGTTTTCCTTATGTTGGGGGAGATGCAATATTTGAAAGTTACTTTATCACCAAATACCAAATCTTTTCTTGCAAGTCAATATTTCATGACTTTTACTATGATGTAGATTTGAGGAATGTAAGTGAAGGTAGCAAGGTGGGTTAAAGGCAATGCATTTATCTTAGAGTTAAAACTTAATCTAGAACCTAAGTTAAGGTGATGGATGTTATATCTTTTCCTTTAAGTTCGCTTAGAACTCTGAGGAAATGTGTGGTTATTATTGAACAAGCTATATTCTGAAACTACAAATCATTTTCAAACCATTATGAACTATTTCATGGAATGTAGTTCGTTGAATGTTAAAGTCCCAATTTTAACATCCGTTAGGAAAGTCTTAGCATCGAAGTCTAGATCGTGCTATTGAAGTTTCGATTAGGATCTGGAGACAAGAAACAGTCGTGTGAAGTCCTAACCTAAAGAACCGAATAGGAAGCCTTGAACCTTATGGAGAATACTAAGCATAGATTTAGTTGAGGTCTTGCTTTGTGAAGTTTATCTTTTAGATTGAGTGTAGGATCTCAATAGCTTTAATTCGTAGATTGGGTGGTAGAAGCTAGGTCCGATTTGATTAAGTCTTAGACTTTGAGACGTAGGCATAAAGATATATAGATGTTCATATAGGAAGTAGGTTTTATGTGTTTCTGAATGATTGACTTGTACGTGTATGTGTATGTATTTACAATTTTAAATCTTCTATGACTACATGATTGAGTTAACTTATTTTATCAACCAATTATTTGGGATCTTTTTATAATAGTTCCCAAATCCTAATTATTTTTATACGCTTTGTCTACTATTCAAAGTTAAATTTAGATAAAGAATATTTTCCATCTACTATATTAATCTTTAATAATTAAGTATCGAATCAAATTTTTCAAAGTTAATTGCCTTGTGTTCTTTGCATGGTAATCCTGAATTCCCATTTTTCCCTATTACATCTATATTTTCAAGGTAACCTCTTTCTTAGAGAAAACTTTGCAAGTGATAAACTTGTAATTTTGATAAATTAAGTTTTGTGTGAATGACAACTTATTTTCTATACATATGATTGAAGTATATCTAGTTGTGTAATATTTTCAACCCATTTTATCAGCCTCTATTAGATTGGTTTCCAAAGGATAACCCTTGTATCTATTTTTCACCATAACCTATATTTTCAATCATATTTATATTCAAAGTACTTTCCAATCTTGACTATCTTTTTAAGAAAATGTTTATCATAGTACAAAATTTTAACTTTTATAATGTATTCTTTTTATGATTGACAATCTGGAATGTAGGGACATTCCAAATCTTCTTTCTTTTATATTAAATAATCTTTGTTGATGTTTGATAGTATTTGCTTGCTTAGTCCTTAACCATATTTTCTAATTGTACTACATACTGGTAAAGGCTATGTAACTATCGAAGATTGTCAAGAGTCAATTAAATTATTGATTTTAAACCTTATTCATTTAACTATTTCCTCTCAAAACTTTGTTTTCATCATTCCCTGAATTGTAAATTTCTTTGATCCTAAATAAGTCTTGCCATTATTAAATCTTTCATACTTTTATCCAATTCAATGCAAGACTCCTTTTGGTGTGTATGGATTGCTTTTACTTATTTGTGTTGAGTTAATGCTCTACTTTTCTTTTTTTTAAAAAAGTGCACTCATTGATAAAATTCAAATGATCCTTCTTATATTCAATTTATGTTTAATCCTAAAATGAAAACTTTAATGTATCATAAAACCTTGATGCTTTGTTTATGTGTTAGTTCTTTCCCCTTGATTATGTTTGAATTATAATTTTGTGGCATTGACTTCTCTTAATGATAAATGTTTTATGTTTCGGTTATCTCTAACTATGTTACGTATAGATATGTGTTGTGAGGGCTTGGATACCTATATCTTATTGAATGATGTTATATTGTAATTAGACATAGGACTATCACTTTGTGGTTGCGAGTAATGGTTGTAGATTAGGATCCCAAGAAGAGAACCCTAATGAATTATTAGGACTTCTTGTAAGTAGTCTCACTAGCAAACAAGTAGATATATTAAGAAAAACCCCAACCGGAGTTGTATTTTAAGTGGGGGAGCGAATTCCCAAGGTCGTGACCATCCTTAAGTAGGATAAGATCCCTCCTAATGTTTGAGCATATAGCTCTACATCTTTTTTTATTTCGTTGAAGTAAGCCAAATTTCGGGGACAAAATTCATATAAGTGGGGGAGTATTGTAACATCCCCAAATTCGCTAAGTGGTTATGTGCGTTAGTTAGTAGAATTTTGATAAGTGTTGTAGCATCCTCAAGTTTTGATTTCGTTTAGAAATGTGAATATGTGTTTGGAATGTATTTAGGAGATAGGATTTTAGCTAAATGTTGAATGGTGTAAGTTAAGAATAGTCTAGAATGTGTTTAGAATGTAGGTCTTAGTGTTTAGCCAAGTTAGAATGAGTGGTAATAGCCTAGAAGTCTTAGAAGTATGAAAGAAAGGCAATTTTCAGTGAATTAAACGATAAAATGAGGCATTAATCGATTAAGATTGGAGCAGTTTTCAGCCATTAATCGAGTAATGTGTAGCTTAATCGATTAAGTTATAAGTAAGCATCAGACCTTAATCGATTAACTGGTGAGTTAATCGATTAAGGGCTGTTATTTCAACCATAAAACATGAGTTTTATGATATGTTTCTCATTGTTTCTTCTTCCTCTTCTTCGAGTGCTTCTTCTTCTCACGCCCTAGGGTTTTGCAATCTCACAAATCAACATCAAATAACATCAAATTAACCCCACAAATCATTCACCCATCTCTTCGCAATCAATTTCCCTCTCTTTAATCTCATATAACTCCCTCTCTCTCCAAATCCCTAAATTGAACCCTAAAACCCAACTTGTGCAATCCATGGCATAGAGTCTTTTAATCAACCAAGGAAGCTTAGGAAGGGTTATAAGTCAAGGAAATTGGAGGCTAGGAAGCTAGATGTGGAGCTTGGTGGTCTTGCTCCAAGGATTTCTCACTTTCTCTTTCTCTCTCTAAGAGGTAAGGGGAGTACTTTGCTATAAATTAGGAGAAGGGCTTGATGATAGTAATAAATACATAATTAGGTGTATGTATGTATGTTTTATTGATTATTTGTGATGTTTGTTAGTAGTTGGTGTATGAACCCTAGGTTATCCCTTGTACGTTAAGTGTGAAATTAATATGTTATGTACGTAGGACTTTATGTTTAACTTATGTGAATGAATGCTAAATTGTTATAAGAATAATAATGTTGTTAAATAAGAATTAAATGTTTAATAGTGAATAATTTGAATGGTTGAATGTCATTGATCCTTTTAAGGGTATTGTTATATATATATATATATAATTGGTGATTATTGTATTGCTATGGCCAAATGCTTTAGGCTAGAAAACCCTCCAAATTGAATTATAAAAGTAAAGGATTGAGTTTCCAACAACCATAAAATGAACTAGAAACACGTGCATTATGGAGTAAGGTGGACCTTAGGAAATTGGGAAATATAATCGATTTCCAGGTTCTATGAACTGAAGAACCCTCCTACGGGGAGAATGTGAAGGTTCATAGAACTAGTGGGCGTGAGTAGATAGTGATTTGATTGTGTTTATGAAACAATCACGGGAGTTACTATAGGGGACTTTGATCACCCCAGCAGAAACTAGTATGAGGAACCCTCCTTCGGGGAGAATGTGAAGTACTAGTTGAATTGGTGATTGGTCCGGTGCACACTATAGTAATTCTATCGGTCACTTCCCTACTTCATGGCTACGGAGGGTGGTTCCTCCCCTGCACGATGGACGCGATATGTGAAGTACAGCGGGTCCTACGTTGCATGAGGAACCCTCCTACGGGGAGAATGTGAAGTGCAATGTAGGTAAAGGTAGAGGAACATTTACTCCTAGTCTATTTTTCCTAAAGTGTGGAGGGGATGTGAGGCAAAAGTGTTATAAAGTGTACATTGTACGAAGAACCCTCCTTCGGGGAGAATGTGAAGTACAATGTAAATAAAGTGTTAAAGTGTTAAATGTAAAGTAAAAGGGAAAGTGTTATAAAGTGTTATTGAATTATGATTATTGTTTATGTATTATCGCTAATAGTGGATAAATGTGATGACGAATTGGTTAATGTAAAGTGTCCAATGTTAAAAGGGAGAAGTAAAGAGAAATTGCATTATAAACAGTGTATAGTGTTATGGTTTATTGTTTGAAGCATGCATCTTTCTTATGTTTTATTATTGTCATTTTAAGTGTTTCTCTTGATTTATAGTCAAATTACTCACCCTTACTGTTGACCATTTTAGGTACACATTGGAGAAAGACGTTCATACCCTATATGCCGAGAAAGTACACCCTCTCGAAAAGAGAGTATATTATTGGGTGTGACCCCTTTCGGTCTCATCCTTATTGCAATCATTCTAGGATTTTATAATGTAATATAATTTTATTAATTAAAGTTGTATTTAAGTAATAATTGTTTTTCCGAGTTAAGCTCACCTTGATTTTGTAAGAAGGACTTTATAAGGATTTCTTAAGAATGTGTTAGTGGTTGTGAAGGATATAAACATATCCTCTTTTTAAATGAATTTTAAAAGATGTCACAACCACAAGAATATAATTATAGGTTTGTTTATATCTAAAAACTGTGCTGGACTTGACAGGTACAAAATTCTATATTGGGGGAATGTTCATATTTTAAGCGAAACTCCGCCAAATTTTTTATAAAACCCCCAAACTTTCATGACAAAATAAATAATTTAAAGTAATATATGTAAAAGAGGTAGGATGTTACACAATGCAAAGCATAGAGATATCGGGATAGGAACTCCTTGTACAACTCTTGAAGATTCGACCAAAAGGATGATTCGACGAAGGACCATTGACTAGCTCTAGGCGTCTCTAATTTTTGATAAAAACCATATCTTCATGATTTTAGAGATGTATCAGAGTAAAACTTAGTTTTCATAATTTGATTATAAATGTGGTACTCATGGAATGATTATACCTAGATTTATAAATCGGTGTCTTAACTCTTGTTTTATAAATTCCAAGAATTTAAATGAACTACTTTAATATATTCCGCTGACTCTGATTTTATCAGATGATTTCGGTATGAAGGAGGTATTTTTATAGTCGATTTCTTGAGATAACTTTACATTTAAGTTATTCCCGAAAACTATTTTGTGCTACTAGAGTTATCTCGAAATGATTTTTAAAATGTTTAGTAAATAATTATTCCTTCTACTGAATTCAGTTCCAAATACACGACTTAAACTTGAAGTACCACCTTTAAAGAAATTTTCACATTCGGATTTTTCCAACTCAGTTCGAAATAACAGAAATTCTTTTTAAAGAACGATGGACGTTACATTAACCCTTGAAGTCTAGCCTTCCATGGCCATAAATGAAGAAAAACGAGTGCAAAATGGGGAAGAACAAAACCCTAGCAGCCATCACCACTTGGGAGAGCCAAGAGAGAAGTTCTAACCTAGAGAGAGAGTGAAAAATTTGAAATGGGAGAGTGGTGCTTGGGGTTACACGAGTTTCCCCTTCTTTTACCATGAAAGTGGGCCTAAAACATGGGCCCAAGTCCTAAGAACACTATTATGAAAATTACAACTAAAAAGGGATCTAAATGAAAATTACAATCTTCAGTTCAATACTTCAATCTTCATTTCCAAAATGCCGAAAGTATCCTTGTGCCAAATATGACCTGAAAATAGAAATATAATTAATTAGGCTAAATAATCCCAAATTAAACAATATTCGGAATACCTTTTGATCTTTGCAGCGATGATGACTGCTTATGGATAATTGAGAAGACAGATCAAAAACAATGCTAAAGTTACAGGTAATTACAAGAGGTCAATATATAAGAGTATCTTGTTTACTATTTTGAAATAGCATATGAATTGATTTTTTCTACTTTCTTCAGACCCTGATATTGGCTTGGAAAATAATCTCAATCTCCCAGCATCAAGAATTCCATCACCAGAAATTTATCCAGACCTTGCACAAGATGCACACACAAAAAAGAGAGGTAGCTAGGTTCAATGGACTAAAATTTTAAAGTCATTGAATTGGCAATTTATCTTAAAATTACTTTACAGTAGTAATGAATTGATTTCAAAAAGTACACAAATTGAGAACGTTTTTTGAGACAGGTCGTGAATGTGATGAAGCTTATGAGGTTGAGCCAGTTGCTAGAACTCCTCTAAATGGTGAGCACATAGCCTGTAGCGATGTTGTGGCTACGTGCAATACTATCAACATTTTTCGTAGGTGATATTGAAGATCACAGCCTTAAAAAGCCCTTTCTCTTGGGTCGCGAGAAACCTCGAAGGACATTCTTTATTGGTTACATATTAAAAAAAAACATGAAGAGCCAAGTACCGAGCGAATGATTGGGCAGGGATCCCTGCCCAGTCCTCCTTCTATGGACATTATTCCCCTTCAGTTTGGCTTTAATCATACCATACATACAATGAATTCACGTAGCCTTATGGATGCAAGCAGAAGGTCATCATCTACATCCTTCGATGCTGTTGTCGGAGCTCAATTGCTTCAGAGACACTTTTGTTCTCGTGATAAAAGTAACAAGTGGAAGATTGGTTCGTCGATAAGGTATTTATCAAATAAATCACATAAATGATTTCTTGGCTCTCATCAAATTATTGATGTATCTTCAACAATTCAGAGCAATGAGAAATATTTATATCTTATTTATTTCAAAGATAAAAAATTCATCAAATCTAGAAAAGGAGAAAGCTCAAAGTCAGCTTTGAAGGATAAAGTTAGCAAGCAGTTTATATTGCCAAGCCATGAAAAAGAACTCGAGGAGTTAGCTAGCAGAATGGATTTTTGTGGTACTCAAGGAACATCCGGCGCCTCCATCAGAATCTATGAAAGCTCACGTGATCTTAACAAAAACCCTGCTGATTTCACCGTATAAGAAAAAGAGAATCCATACACGATCAATGTGATGATCTGCACTTCGAGGTAAGCTAGTGACAACACCTAATTTTGTTCGTCTCAAATAATACTCACAAAACATTTTCATTTTCCCCTTTTGGTCCCTAAGAGTTGTGTTTTGGTTCTAGTCCCCTAAACATTATTATTATTAGTCCGTAAATTTTCTAATGCTTAGGTTTTGGTCCCATTATATCACATGATATACTCCCTAAAAAACCAAAACAAATGAATGTTTGAGGACTGGTACCTATCAAAATAACTTTTAGGGTCTAAAACCAAAAGACACCGAACTTTTAGGGACTGAAAGGGTAAAATGAAAATATTTTGGGAGTATTATTTGGTACGGGAAAAATTAGCTGTTGTCGCTCTCTTTCCTCGAAGAGCAAATCTTCACCATTGATCGTGTATGGGTTCTCTTTTTCTGATACGGTCAAACCAGCATGTTTTTGGTAAGATCACATAAGCTTTCATATATTATGGTAAGATCACATTTCCCCGAATGTTCATTGAGTACCACGGAAATCCATTATGCTAGCTAACTCCTCGAGTTCTCTTTCGTGACTTGGCAATCTAAACTGCTTGCTAACTTTATCCTTTGAAGCTGACTTTGAGCTTTCTCCTTTGCTAGACTTGATTAATTCTTTATCACTGAAATCAATAAGATGTAAATATTTTTCATGGTTCTGAATTGATGAAGATACATTAATGATTTGATGAGAGCTAAGAAAATATTTATGTGATTTATCCGATAAATACCTTATCGACGAACCAATCTTCAACTTGTTATTTCTATCACGAAAACAAAAGGCTCTGAAGCAATTGAGCTCCGTCAACAGCATCGAAGGATGTAGATGATGACATTCTACTTGCATCCATAAGGCTACTTGAATTTATTGTATGTATGGTATGCTCTAAGCTAGACTGAAGGGGAATAATGTACATAGAAAGAGGACTTGGCACAGATCCCTGTCCAATAATTTGCTCGTACTTGGCTCTTCGATTTCTGTTAATATATCAACAATTAAGTGTGTCCTTCGAGGTTTCTTACGAACCAAGCGAAAGAACTTTGTAAGGCGATGATCTTGAATATCACCTACGACAATGTTGATATTATTGCCCGTGGCCACAACATCGCTATGGGCTATGTGCTCACCATTCAGAGGAGTTCTAGCAACTGGCTCAACATCATAAGTTTCATCACAATCATGACCTGTCTTAAAAAACATTCCCAATTTGATTAATTTTTGAAATCAAAACATTATTACTATAAAGTAATTTTAAGTTAAATTGCCAACTCAGTGACTTTAAAATTCTAGTCAATTGAACCTACCTATCTTTTTAATGTGTGCTTCTTGTGCAAGGTCCGGATAAAATTATAGTGATGGAATACTTCATGCTGGGAGATTGAGATTATTTTCCAAGACAATATCAGGGTCTGAAGAAAGTAGAAAAAATCAATTCATATTCTATACAAAATAGTAAACAAGATACTCCTATATATTGACCTCTTGTAATTACCTGTAACTTTAGCATTATTTTCTGTCTTCTTAGTTATCCGTAAGCAGTCATCATCACAGCGAAGATCAAAAGGTATATTCAAATCAAGTTCTTGTCGGACAACAGTACTGTGGGACATTAGATCTTCTGAATACTAGAAGTGCTAGCTACATCACCCAGGTTGCTATTAGGTCCGCTTTCGGTGTTGCAAAAATTAAAATATGTATCATCGGGGCCTTCAATTGCAACCCCGAAAGTGGACCCAATAGCAACCTGGGTGATGCAGCTAGCACTTCTAGTTTTCCATCAGATCTAATACCTGACAGTACTGTTGTCCGACGAGAACTTGATTTGAATATACCTTTTGATCTTTGTAGTGATGATGACTGCTTATGGGTAATTGAGAAGACAGAAAACAATGCTAAATTTACAGGTAATTATTACATGAGGTCAATATATAAGAGTATCTGGTTTTCTATATTGTATCACATATGAATTGATTTTTTCTACTTTCTTCAGACCTTATATTGGCTTGGAAAATAATCTCAATCTCCCAACATCAAGGACCAGAAATTTATCAAGACCTTGCACAAGAAGCACACACAAAAAACAGAGGTAGGTTCATGGACTAAAATTTTAAAGTCATTAAGTTGGCAATTTTTCTTAAAATTACTTTACAATAGTAATGAACTGATTTCAAAAAGTCATCAAATTGATGACGTTTTTTAGACCGGTCGTGAATGTGATGAAACTTATGATGTTAAGCCAGTGGCTAGAATTGCTCTGAACGGTGAGCACATAGCCCGTAGCGATATTGTGGCTACGGGCAATACTATCAACATTTTCATAGGTGATATTAAAGATCACGTACCTACAAAGCCCTTTCCCTTGGGTCGCAAGAAACCACGAACGACATTCTTAATTGTTGATATATTAATAAAAAACTGAAGAGCCAAGTACCGAGCAAATGATTGGACAGGGATCCGTGCCCAGTCCTCCTTCTATGGACATTATTTCCCTTTAGTTTGGCTTTAAGCATACCATACATACAATGAATTCATGTAGCCTTATGGATGCACGCAGAAGGACATCATCTACATCCTTTAATGGTGTTGTCGAAGCTCAATTGCTTCAGAGACCCTTTTGTTCTCGAGATAAAAGTAACAAGTGGAGGATTGGTTCGTCGATAAGGTATTTATCAAATAAATCACATATATGATTTCTTGGCTCTCATCAAATTATTGATGTATCTTCAACAATTTAGCACAATGAGAAATATTTATATCTTATTGATTACAATGATAAATAATTCATCAAATCTAGAAAAGGAGAAAGCTCCAAGTCAGCTTTGAAGGATAAAGTTAGCAAGCAGTTTAGATTGCCATGTCATGAAAGAGAACTCGAGGAGTTAGCTAGCAGAATGGATTTTTGTGGTACGCAAGGAACATCTGGCGCCTCCATCAGAATCTATGATAGCTTACATGATCTTAACAAAAACCCTGTTGATTTCACTGTATAAGAAAAAGAGAACCCATACACGATTAATGTGAAGATCTGCACTTCGAGGAAAGTGAGTGACAACACCAAATTTTGTTCGTCCCAAATAATACTCACAAAACATTTTCCTTTTCTTATTTTGGTCCCTAAAAGTTGTGTTTTGGTTCTAGTCCCCTAAAATTTATTATGACTAGTCCATAAATTTTCTAATGTTTAGGTTTTGGTCCCATTATATTGTAACATCCTAAACTTTGATTTTAAATGAAATTATTAATTAAAAACCTTAGAAAAATTGGAATAATGACTTAATGAATTTTGGTAGATAGGTGAGTGGTGATTATAAGTCCTAGGGGTTGTATAGAAGGCAGTTGTGGCTTTGGGCAAAGTCAAATAAGCGAAATTGGGAGTTAAGTCGGCATTTTAGATGTTAGAAATCGACCGAAAAGAGAAAATTAGAAATTTATTATAGGAAGCTAAGAAAATAAATTCCACCGTTGGATAGGAATTTTGTGGGGTGAAGAAGCATGTGTAAAAATTTGGACTCGATCCGGCGGTCGACTAAAAAGTTACGGCGAATCGAAGGTTGGAAACCCTGAAACTCGCCCAGGCGCACCAGCCATGCGCCCAGGCGGGTGCACTATTCATGGTGCACCAATTCAGTGAAAAACCCGCCCAGGCCAGCCCACCCAGGCCAGCCCACCATGCGCCCAGGCGAGTCGCAGCACGCACCAGCTGCATCAGAGTCCGTGTGTGGCGCGCCAAACCCCAGCTGACCGCACCAGCCATGCACAAGCTTGGTGCTGGTGCTGATCGCGCGCCCAGGCGAGCCTGGAATGCGCCAAGGCGCGTGGCGCAGATCAGGATCAATCTGGTCCCTTGATTTTGAGCTTGGTGGCTAAGCAATGAGCCACAGCCACACGATTTTCCAGTCACCAAGGCAGAAAAATAAAACACTAAAAGCTCAACTCTCCACCACCTTTCATCACCTCAACAACTCCATCAACTTCATCCATTTTCTGTCCATCTTCATCACATTTCCATCACCAAACCACCATAAACACTTGATTTTGGGCACCTCAACCCAAAATCAAACAAAACCCAACAAGCTTTCACCATGGATATTGATTAAAGCTTCATCCTCTTCCTCCTTGGGCTCACACGAATTGCTCTCTTCTTCACTCTTTTTGGTTTTTCAATTTTTCCATCATTGATTGGGTAAGTAGCTTCATGCCATGAATTATTTTCCTTTCCATTTCAACTTTCCTTGACTCATAGAAATTGAGCTCTAAAACACTAGGATTCTTGCACTTTTTGCTATATAGGGATTGTGTTTCATGCCTTCCAACTCGAATCAAGGCAAGGACAAAGATCATTCCTCTTGTGCTCTATCAAATAGGCTTGTCTATCATCATTTCATCATATCCTTATTGAGGTGGCAAGCTAGACTTAGGAAGTTCAAAGTTTCCAAGATTTTGAGCTAGGGCTCACTAAGGTTCTATTTACTCTTTGCTAATTTGAGGTAAGGAGTGGGTTATAGTGAGTATTACCTTACTCTGGGGTTTAGTTTACAATATGCATATAATGAGTACTAAGATTTTTGTGTTAGTTTAGGTTAATATAATATAGAATAATTGTTCAAGTAGAATTTATGTCTTAGGGAAATTAATTTGATGTCGATATGGCTCAATTGTTATTTGGTGATGATAAAGGAATTAAATGCTTATGTTGTGAAATGTGATATTATGTTGAATTGTGCTAATTAAGTTATAAAATATATTTGTGATCATTGGATAGTGGAAATGGGTAATGTGGTGGTTAATTTTGAGTAATGGAAATGTGCTAAAGAATTGATAATGATAAAGGAGCTAAACGAATTATACCCAGGCTCAGCCAGGGGAGATTGTATTATACCCGGACACTGTAAGTCGCTATCGCACGGTGGTGCGAGCGCAGTAGGTCGTGACCAGGGGATTACCCGGACGTAGTAAGTCGTTATCGCGTGGTGGTGCGAACGCAGTAGGTCGTGACCAGGGGATTGAGAAACACACCCGGACGCAGTAAGTCGTGAGTGCACAGGAGTGCAGACGCAATAGGTCGTGACCAGGGACAGATAATAAGGAATATAAATATGATTAAAATACATGGAAGGAAAGACTTAAGAAAATGTTAAGTAAAAATCGATTTGAGAAACTAATGAATATTTAAAATTGAATTGTGATGAATTGACTCTTATTTATGATGTTGTGATTGAATTGTTATATGTGTTTGGCTTAGTGTTGCATTATGTCTTAATTGGAAACTGCCTCCCCATTTTATGTGTAATACTCACTCCTTACTATCCCCACAGGTACTGAGGAAGAGTTTGCACAAGATCAGGCCGAGCAGGAGTACTCTCCCTCACAGGGAGAGTAGGTCACTTATTATTATGTAGGACATGGAAATGTCCTGGGCCCGATGATGTGAATCCTTTTTGTTGTAGATAAATGTAAATAGCTTTTGGGGGCCCAGGACGACTCCTTTTGGGAAAGGGGTCTATTTTGGGGAAAAACTGTTTTCCTAACTTGTTTATATTCCGCTAACTCTGATGACTAGATTCTGATGTTTTAAACTTGTTTCTGATGCGTGCACGAAGATGCACTAGCTGATATATATATATAAGTGAATAGCCCTGCTGGTTTGAAATTTGAAAATATGTTATTTATCAGGTTGCAGGAAAACAAAAATTTTGGAAAAGTCTTAAAAACAAACGAAACTCCGTCCGTTTGACGGGAGATTTTCTCATGAATTAAAAATAACTAAGAGTTTTTACTAATCAATTTATAAGTTTAAAATGAAATTTTCAAGTTGCTATTTTTGTTTAAGGGTATAAAAGGGTAAATAACTTAGGTGTTACATTTTATGGTATCAGAGCAGTTTCCCTCGGCCTTTGGGGTGTGGTCTCACATCTCCAAGTGGTTACTCGCTTGATATGAGTAAATAAGTGACTAAATTAGAGTAATAAGATAGAGTAGTTATTACTGCTAAATAATATATGTATTAATTTGTCATTTTTCTGGGATTAGAAGTTATGGCAAGCAGGCGCAGTGACGATGATAGGATCGCTGCAATCATAGAGAGTTTGGTCCAAATCAATCAAAGGCAAGCTGAATTGGTGGCTACGGCTGTGACAACCATAGCCTCACTTAACTAGTCATCTCAGGCAATTCAGGATCCCTCCCCAGCTGAAATTCATTGGTTGACTGAATTCAAGTGGCATGGTCCCCCTAAGTTCGAGGGTGGCTATAATTCGAATGTAACTCGGAAGTGGCTTCGGGAGATAGAAGAAATTCTCCACGATATTTCGCCGCCTGAGGAACAGAAAGTCCTTCTGGTTCAATATGCACTCGTTGGAGAAGCAGAGCAGTGGTGGGAGCAGGTTCAAAAGTGTATGGAGACCAATGAACAAAAAGTGACATGGGACGCATTCAAGGAAAGGTTCCGGGGAAAGTATCTTTTCGAAGATGTCCGAAAGGAAAAGGAACGTGCTTTCCTATGCTTGAGACAAGAGAACATGAGTGTTGATGAATATGTAGGGAAATTTGAGGATCTGATTCGCTATGCTACCAGCTATAAGGGTGTGAATGAAGAAATCAAATGCATCAAGTTCCTTGCAGGACTCCGTGGAGATCTTAGAGCAGTTCTTGGAAAGGTACCCAAGGACAACTTTGCACAGCTAGTACATTGGGCCAGCGTTTGGGATAAAGGTATGGCGAGGTTGAAAGGTGCCACAGGGAAATCAAAGGTTCATTCTAAACCTGATATCGAGAGGGTTACTTCAAAGAAAGCAAGGCTGATGGTAACCCCTCAGTTTCCCAAGTCTACTTGTGTCCATTGTGGGAAGTTTCATGGCGGCGAATGTTGGAAGGTGCTGAGAAAAAGTACGAAAGGGCGTTGTTTTCAATGTGGGAAACTGGGGCATTTCATTGCAAATTGTCCCCTGAAGGGTGTACGGGAGGAAGCAGTTATGTCACAGCAGCAGCAAGCACCTGGAAGTCAGCATATTCCGAGGGGTACGTCTTGTATGTTGCGATCTTTTGTAGTTATTGTTGGAATTAGGAAATTGAGTATTCTTGCAAATTTTCCCTAGTCGCCCTATAAAATTATGAACATCTTAGGAGCTGTAAGTTTCTACCCTTGTTAAGCTTTTAGTAAAACCATATGAAGTATACTCCCTCTATCTATTTTAGATGGCTGGCCAATAGTTCAAAATAAGTTAATGTTGGGCCTAAGCGAACGAAAATCAATCAACCAATGCCCTTAGGTATTGTAGGAAGCGATTTTCTTCGACGTCGTTTTGATAGCTACATTCCTTGGATTGTATTCCTGATTTAGGTCTCGTTCTAGAAATTAGTGGTCATAGGAAAAGACTTAGAACTTCTGAGTCCTTATAACAGAAAACCGTGGAAAATTTAGTGATATACCAAAATAAATCTGACCTTAGAAAGAGCTTGTAAGTGTAAGGCATTAGTTAAGTCGCTTAAGCAAGAACTGTGATAATGTTATTATCTAATGGAGTGTGAGGTTAGAACTGATCACTCTAATCCTTGCATTTGTTAAATGATAACATTGTCAACAACCATTTAACAGTGATGTACTATTAATAGACGTGAGATTGGGATTGATCGCCTCAATCTTCGCATCTATTAACGGATACTATCATCACAACCTTTTAAGTGAAATTGAGACAGCCGAAACAGTGGCTTCCAAGAAGTAAAACCCTTGTAAGAAAGTCAACTGACCGAAAAATACCTTTCCCAAAAACTTGTTGTAGAATCTAGAATTTGACCTAGAACAAAACGGAAGGAAGGAGAACCTTATGATGTTTTTCCCTGTCGTAGAATAGTATTGATGCATATTAGAATTCTCGGACGAGTTAAGCAAAACCTTACATAAACTAACTCTAACTATCATAGAGACCGAACCGAATATGGGTAATCCAGAACTTACTGGGGATCTTACCAAGATTCCTAGATGACCCTCTGTCATGAGAACAAAACTTAATAAATTAGTGAAGTCTCCACATCGAGGCTGAACAATTTTAATGATTGACCAACCACAAGTGGTAAAACACCGCTTGGCCTTCAATCGTAGAAGTGGTGTAAATCTTAAGCGTGTTGTGACCCCTAAAAGTGACATAAGAGTCAGATTCCATAGACACTCTTAGTCTATACCGAATTTATTCAAGCATCCTTGAAGGTTTGATTCAAAGTAGGTGAAAGTTTGGTCATTAACAAGCATCAAGAATTGGTTTATAACTCTATAGAGTTAGCTTAGTGAACAACGAAACACCTAAATCTCAAGTATATATATATATATGCCCACCTTGGATCATGATTACCCAATCATCATTTGAATGCTCCATTACTATTTCTGTGAAACTTTGACTAATGATTCGATTAGTAAAGGTGGATCTCCTTCTTCTTATTCTATTTGGTCCGATGCAATTATAGAGTAGTGGCTTTTACGTCGTAATCAAAGATTGCCTCCTTCCAGCCGACTAAGAAGAGCGAATTCGCGACTTACCCTTAATTCTCATCCTGGAATATTCATTATCCCTGGAGTCCCCGTTTTATCTACTCGGCTCGTTCCTTATGGACGAGTAGAGTTCTAGCCATGATCCGTTGTATTCTGCAAAAGTTTGTGGATTACATGATCTTATTCTGTCTCCCTAAAATAGCAACATAAATTCTTCGTGAAATCCTATGGATTTAGTAATTGTCATCGTTTAATCCTTGCGTTCTTCGTCGAAAGTTCCATGGGAGACGATCAAAAGCTGATATAATCGGTCTCTTACCTTAGGGTATCGAGATGATATAGTATGTTAATGCCAAGTGGGGGAGCAACTTAGCAATCCAACTTGGGTTTTGTCTAAGTAAACGTGAGTCGAGAATTAGACGAACTAAACGGGAGGAAAATCCAAACCGTAGGCTAAAGTTTTATCAATGGGGTGGTTCTCCAATTGAGGAACAGAATGGAATTTCGGGGACGAAATTCTAGTAAGTGGGGGAGAATTGTAACATCCTAAACTTTGATTTTAAATGAAATTATTAATTAAAAACCTTAGAAAAATTGGAATAATGACTTAATGAATTTTGGTAGATAGGTGAGTGGTGATTATAAGTCCTAGGGGTTGTATAGAAGGCAGTTGTGGCTTTGGGCAAAGTCAAATAAGCGAAATCGGGAGTTAAGTCGGCGTTTTAGATGTTAGAAATCGACCGAAAAGAGAAAATTAGAAATTTATTATAGGAAGCTAAGAAAATAAATTCCACCGTTGGATAGGAAGTTTGTGGGGTGAAGAAGCATGTCTAAAAATTTGGACTCGATCCGACGGTCGACGAAAAAGTTACGGCGAATCGAAGGTTGGAAACCCTGAAACTCACCCAGGCGCACCAGCCATGCGCCCAGGCGAGTGCACTATTCATGGTGCACCAATTCAGTGAAAAACCCGCCCAGGCCAGCCCACCATGCGCCCAGACGAGTCGCAGCATGCACCAGCTGCATCAGAGTCCGTGTGTGGCGCGCCAAACCCCAGCTGACGGCACCAGCCATGCACCAGCTTGGTGCTGGTGCTGATCGCGCGCCCAGGCGAGCCTGGCATGCGCCCAGGCGCGTGGCATAGATCAGGATCAATCTGGTCCCTTGATTTTGAGCTTGGTGGCTAAGCAATGAGCCACAGCCACACGATTTTCCAGTCACCAAGGCAGAAAAATAAAACACTAAAAGCTCAACTCTCCACCACCTTTCATCACCTCAACAACTCCATCAACTTCATCCATTTTCTCTCCATCTTCATCACATTTCCATCACCAAACCACCATAAACACTTGATTTTAGGCACCTCAACCCAAAATCAAACAAAACCAAACAAGCTTTCACCATGGATATTGATTAAAGCTTCATCCTCTTCCTCCTTGGGCTCATCGAATTGCTCTCTTCTTCACTCTTTTTGGTTTTTCAATTTTTCCATCATTGATTGGGTAAGTAGCTTTATGCCATGAGTTATTTTCCTTTCCATTTCAACTTTCCTTGACTCATAGAAATTGAGCTCTAAAACCCTAGGATTCTTGCACTTTTTGCTATATAGGGATTGTGTTTCATGCCTTCCAACTCGAATCAAGGCAAGGACAAAGATCATTCCTCTTGTGCTCTATCAAATAGGCTTGTCTATCATCATTTCATCATTTCCTTATTGAGGTGGCAAGCTAGACTTAGGAAGTTCAAAGTTTCCAAGATTTTGAGCTAGGGCTCACTAAGGTTCTATTTACTCTTTGCTAATTTGAGGTAAGGAGTGGGTTATAGTGAGTATTACCTTACTCTGGGGTTTAGTTTACAATATGCATATAATGAGTACTAAGATTTTTGTGTTAGTTTAGGTTAATATAATATAGAATAATTGTTCAAGTAGAATTTATGTCTTAGGGAAATTAATTTGATGTCGATATGGCTCAATTGTTATTTGGTGATGATAAAGGAATTAAATGCTTATGTTGTGAAATGTGATATTATGTTGAATTGTGCTAATTAAGTTATAAAATATATTTGTGATCATTGGATAGTGGAAATGGGTAATGTGGTGGTTAATTTTGAGTAACGGAAATGTGCTAAAGAATTGATAATGATAAAGGAGCTAAATGAATTATACCCAGGCTCAGCCAGGGGAGATTGTATTATACCCGGACACTGTAAGTCGCTATCGCACGGTGGTGCAAGCGCAGTAGGTCGTGAGCAGGGGATTACCCGGACGCAGTAAGTCGTTATCGCGCGGTGGTGCGAACGCAGTAGGTCGTGACCAGGGGATTGAGAAACACACCCGGACGCAGTAAGTCGTGAGTGCACAGAGTGCAGACGCACTAGGTCGTGACCAGAGATAGATAATAAGGAATATAAATATGATGAAAATACATGGAACGAAAGACTTAAGAAAATGTTAAGTAAAAATCGATTTGAGAAACTAATGAATATTTAAAATTGAATTGTGATGAATTGACTCTTATTTATGATGTTGTGATTGAATTGTTATATGTGTATGGCTTAGTGTTGCATTATGTCTTAATTGGAAACTGCCTCCCCATTTTATGTGTAATACTCACTCCTTACTATCCCCACAGGTACTGAAGAAGAGTTTGCACAAGATCAGGCCGAGCAGGAGTACTCTCCCTCACAGGGAGAGTAGGTCACTTATTATTATGTAGGACATGGAAATGTCCTGGGCCCGATGATGTGAATCCTTTTTGTTGTAGATAAATGTAAATAGCTTTTGGGGGCCCAGGACGACTCCTTTTGGGAAAGGGGTCTATTTTGGGGAAAAACTGTTTTCCTAACTTGTTTATATTCCGCTAACTCTGATGACTAGATTCTGATGTTTTAAACTTGTTTCTGATGCGTGCACGAAGATGCACTAGCTGATATATATATATATATATATATATATATATATATATATATATATATATGTGAATAGCCCTGCTGGCTTTTAAATTTGAAAATATGTTATTTATCAGGTTGCAGGAAAACAGAAATTTTGGAAAAGTCTTAAAAACAAACGAAACTCCGTCCGTTTGACGGGAGATTTTCTGATGAATTAAAAATAACTAAGAGTTTTTACTAATCAATTTATAAGTTTAAAATGAAATTTTCAAGTTGCTATTTTTGTTTAAGGGTATAAAAGGGTAAATAAACTTAGGTGTTACATATATCACATGATATACTGCCTACAAAACCAAAACAATTGAATGTTTGAGGACCCGTACCGATCAAAATAACTTTTAGGGTCTAAAACCAAAAGACACTGAACTTTTAGGACCGAAAGGTGAAAATATAATATTTTGGGAGTATTATTTGGTACGGGAAAAGTTAGGTGTTGTCTCTCACTTTCCTCGAAGTGCAGATCTTCACCAGTGATCGTGTAGGGTTCTCTTTTTCTGATACGGTCAAATCAGCATGGTTTTTGGTAAGATCACATAAGCTTTCATATATTATGATGGAGGCCCCGAATGTTCGTTGAGTACCACGGAAATCCATTATGCTAGCTAACTCCTCGAGTTCTCTTTCGTGACTTGGCAATCTTAACTGCTTGCTAACTTTATCCTTTGAAGCTGACTTTGAGCTTTCTCCTTTGCTAGACTTGATGAATTTTATATCACTGAAATCAATAAGATATAAATATTTTTCATGGTGCTGAATTGATGAAGATACATTAATGATTTGATGAGAGCTAAGAAAATATTTATGTGATTTATCCGATAAATACCTTATCGACGAACCAATCTTCAACTTGTTATTTCTATCACAAGAACAAAAGGCTCTGAAACAATTGAGATCCGTCAACAGCATCGAAGGATGTAGATGATGACCTTCTACTTGCATCCATAAGGCTTCTTGAATTTATTATATGTATGGTATGCTCTAAGCTAGACTGAAGGGGAATAATGTACATAGAAAGAGGACTTGGCACAGATCCCTTTCCAATAATTCGCTCGGTACTTGGCTCTTCGGTTTCTGTTAATATATCAACAATTAAGCGTGTCCTTCGAGGTTTCTTACGACCCAAGCGAAAGAACTTTGTAGCGCGATGATCTTGAATATCACCTACGACAATGTTGATAGTATTGCCCGTAGCCACAACATAGCTACGGGCTATGTGCTCACCATTCAGAGGAGTTCTAGCAACTGGCTCAACATCATAAGTTTCATCACAACCACGACCTGTCTCAAAAAACATTCCCAATTTGATTACTTTTTGAAATCAAAACATTATTACTGTAAAGTAATTTTAAGTTAAATTGCCAAATCAGTGACTTTAAAATTCTAGTCCATTGAACCTACCTCTTTTTTTTTGTGTGTGCTTCTTGTGCAGGGTCTGGATAAAATTATAGTGATGGAATACTTCATGCTGGGAGATTGAGATTATTTTCCAAGACAATATCCGGGTCTGAAGAAAAAAGAAAAAATCAATTCATATTCTATACAAAATAGTAAACAAGATACTCCTATATATTGACCTCTTGTAATTACCTGTAACTTTAGGATTATTTTCTGTCTTCTTAGTTATCCGTAAGCAGTCATCATCACAGCGAAGATCAAAAGGTATATTCAAATCAAGTTCTTGTCGGACAACAGTACTGTCGGACATTAGATCTTGCTGAATACTAGAAGTGCTAGCTGCATCACTAAGGTTGCTATTAGGTCCCCTTTCGGTGTTGCAAAAATTAAAATATGTATCATCGGGGCCTTCAATTGCAACCCCAAAAGTTGACCCAATAGCAACCTGGGTGATGCAGCTAGCACTTCTAGTATTCCACAAGATCTAATACCTGACAGTACTGTTGTCAGACAAGAAATTGATTTGAATATACCCTTTGATCTTTGCAGTGATGATGACTGCTTATGGGTAATTGAGAAGACAGAAAACAATGCTAAATTTACAAGTAATTATTACATGAGGTCTATATATAAGAGTATCTTGTTTTCTATTTTGTATCACATATGAATTGATTTTTTCTACTTTCTTCAGGCCTTATATTGGCTTGGAAAATAATCTCAATCTCCCAACATCAAGGACCAGAAATTTATCAAGACCTTGCACAAGAAGCACACACAAAAAACAGAGGTAGGTTCATGGACTAAAATTTTAAAGTCATTAAGTTGGCAATTTTTCTTAAAATTACTTTACAATAGTAATGAACTGATTTCAAAAAGTCATCGAATTGTTAACGTTTTTTAGTCCGGTCGTGAATGTGATGAAACTTATGATGTTAAGCCAGTGGCTAGAACTGCTCTGAATGGTGAGGACATAGCCCGTAGCGATGTTGTGGCTACGGGCAATACTATCAACATTTTCTTTGGTGATATTAAAGATCACGTCCCTACAAAGCCCTTTCCCTTGGGTCGCAAGAAACCACGAACGACATTCTTAATTGCTGATATATTAATAAAAAACTGAAGAGCCAAGTACCGAGCAAATGATTGGACAGGGATCCGTGCCCAGTCCTCCTTCTATGGACATTATTTCCCTTTAGTTTGGCTTTAAGCATACCATACATACAATGAATTCACGTAGCCTTATGGATGCACGCAGAAGGACATCATCTACATCCTTTAATGGTGTTGTCGGAGCTCAATTGCTTCAGAGACCCTTTTGTTCTCGTGATAAAAGTAACAAGTGGAGGATTGGTTCGTCGATAAGGTATTTATCAAATAAATCACATAAATGATTTCTTGGCTCTCATCAAATTATTGATGTATCTTCAACAATTTAGCACAATGAGAAATATTTATATCTTATTGATTACAATGATAAATAATTCATCAAATCTAGAAAAGGAGAAAGCTCCAAGTCAGCTTTGAAGGATAAAGTTAGCAAGCAGTTTAGATTGCCATGTCATGAAAGAGAACTCGAGGAGTTAGCTAGCAGAATGGATTTTTGTGGTACGCAAGGAACATCTGGCGCCTCCATCAGAATCTATGAAAGCTTACGTGATCTTAACAAAAACCCTGCTGATTTCACCGTATAAGAAAAAGAGAACCCATACACGATTAATGTGAAGATCTTCACTTCGAGGAAAGTGAGTGACAACACCAAATTTTGTTCGTCCCAAATAATACTCACAAAACATTTTCCTTTTCTCATTTTGGTCCCTAAAAGTTGTGTTTTGGTTCTAGTCCCCTAAAATTTATTATGACTAGTCCATAAATTTTCTAATGTTTAGGTTTTGGTCCCGTTATATCACATGATATACTGCCTACAAAACCAAAACAATTGAATGTTTGAGGACCAGTACCGATCAAAATAACTTTTAGGGTCTAAAACCAAAAGACACTGAACTTTTAGGACCGAAAGGTGAAAATATAAATATTTTGGGAGTATTATTTGCTGCGGGAAAAGTTAGGTGTTGTCTCTCACTTTCCTCGAAGCGCAGATCTTCACCATTGATCGTGTATGGGTTCTCTTTTTCTGATACGGTCAAATCAGCATGGTTTTTGGTAAGATCACATAAGCTTTCATAGATTATGATGGAGGCCCCGAATGTTCGTTGAGTACCACGGAAATCCATTATGCTAGCTAACTCCTTGAGTTCTCTTTCGTGACTTGGCAATCTTAACTGCTTGCTAACTTTATCCTTTGAAGCTGACTTTGTGCTTTCTCCTTTGCTAGACTTGATAAATTTTTTATCACTGAAATCAATAAGATATAAATATTTTTCATGGTGCTGAATTGATGAAGATACATTAATGATTTGATGATAGCTAAGAAAATATTTATGTGATTTATCCGATAAATACCTTATCGACGAACCAATCTTCAACTTGTTATTTCTATCACAAGAACAAAAGGCTCTGAAGCAATTGAGCTCCGTCAACAGCATCGAAGGATGTAGATGATGACCTTCTACTTGCATCCATAAGGCTACTTGAATTTATTGTATGTATGGTATGCTCTAAGATACACCGAAGGGGAATAATGTACATAGAAAGAGGACTTGGCACAGATCCCTTTCCAATAATTCGCTCGGTACTTGGCTCTTCAGTTTCTGTTAATATATCAACAATTAAGCGTGTCCTTCGAGGTTTCTTACGACCCAAGCGAAAGAACTTTGTAGCGCGATGATCTTGAATATCACCTACGACAATGTTGATAGTATTGCCCGTAGCCACAACATCGCTACGGGCTATGTGCTCACCATTCAGAGGAGTTCTAGAAACTGGCTCAACATCATAAGTTTCATCACAACCACGACCTGTCTCAAAAAACATTCCCAATTTGATTACTTTTTGAAATCAAAACATTATTACTGTAAAGTAATTTTAAGTTAAATTGCCAAATCAGTGACTTTAAAATTCTAGTCCATTGAACCTACCTCTCTTTTTTGTGTGTGCTTCTTGTGCAGGGTCTGGATAAAATTATAGTGATGGAATACTTGATGCTGGGAGATTGAGATTATTTTCCAAGACAATATCAGGGTCTGAAGAAAGTAGAAAAAATCAATTCATATTCTATACAAAATAGTAAACAAGATACTCCTATATATTGACCTCTTGTAATTACCTGTAACTTTAGCATTATTTTCTGTCTTCTTAGTTATCCGTAAGCAGTCATCATCATAGCGAAGATCAAAAGGTATATTCAAATCAAGTTCTTGTCGGACAACAGTACTGTCACACATTAGATCTTGCTGAATACTAGAAGTGCTAGCTGCATCACCCAGGTTGCTATTGGGTCCGCTTTCGGTGTTGCAAAAATTAAAATATGTATCATCGGGGCCTTCAATTGCAACCCCCGAAAGCGGACCCAATAGCAACCTGGGTGATGCAGCTAGCACTTCTAGTATTCCACAAGATCTAATGCCTGACAGCACTGTTGTCCGACGAGAACTTGATTTGAATATACCTTTTGATCTTCGCAGTGATGATGACTGTTTATGGGTAATTGAGAAGACAGAAAATAATGCTAAATTTACAGGTAATTACAAGAGGTCAATATATAAGAGTATCTTGTTTACTATTTTGTATCACATATGAATTGATTTTTTCTACTTTCTTTATACCTTATATTGGCTTGGAAAATAATCTCAATCTCCCAGCATTCGGGACCAGAAATTTATCAAGACCTTGCACAAGAAGCACACACAAAAAAGAGAGGTGGGTTCATGGACTAAAATTTTAAAGTCATTAAGTTGGCAATTTTTCTTAAAATTACTTTACAATAGTAATGAACTGATTTCAAAAAGTCATCGAATTGATAACGTTTTTTAGTCCGGTCGTGAATGTGATGAAACTTATGATGTTAAGCCAGTGGCTAGAACTGCTCTGAATGGTGAGCACATAGCCCGTAGCGAAGTTGTGGCTACGGGCAATACTATCAACATTTTCATTGGTGATATTAAAGATCACGTCCCTACAAAGCCCTTTCCCTTGGGTCGCAAGAAACCACGAACGACATTCTTAATTGCTGATATATTAATAAAAAACTAAAGAGCCAAGTACCGAGCTAATGATTGGACAGGGATCTGTGCCCAGTCCTCCTTCTATGGACATTATTTCCCTTTAGTTTGGCTTTAAGCATACGATACATACAATGAATTCACGTAGCCTTATGGATGCACGCAGAAGGACATCATCTACATCCTTTAATGGTGTTGTCGGAGCTCAATTGCTTCAGAGACCCTTTTGTTCTCGTGATAAAAGTAACAAGTGGAGGATTGGTTCTCGATAAGGTATTTATCAAATAAATCACATAAATGATTTCTTGGCTCTCATCAAATTATTGATGTATCTTCAACAATTTAGCACAATGATAAATATTTATATCTTATTGATTACAATGATAAAGAATTCATCAAATCTAGAAATGGAGAAAGCTCCAAGTCAGATTTGAAGGATAAAGTTAGGAAGCAGTTTAGATTGCCAAGTCACGAAAGATAACTCGAGGAGTTAGCTAGGAAAATTGATTTTTGTGGTACTCAAGGAACATCTGGATCCTCCATCAGAATCTATGAAAAATTATGCGATCTTAACAAAAATCCTGCTGAATTAACCGTATAAGAAAAAGAGAACCCAATCCTGCTGAAGGGGTATAATGTACATAGAAAGAGGACTTGGCGCAGATCCCTTTCCAATAATTCGCTCGGTACTTGGCTCTTCGGTTTCTGTTAATATATCAACAATTAAGCGTGTCCTTCGAGGTTTCTTACGACCCAAGCGAAAGAACTTTGTAGCACGATGATCTTGAATATCACCTACGACAATGTTGATAGTATTGAATATCCTTGTTTGTTGCTTTCGGAAGAAGAAGTCGCACTCGCACAACCGCTTGCCTGCGGGATCGGGTTAAGTCCATCGGACTAACCGAAGAAGACGTCGCTCCCTTAGCTGATCGTCGTCATATAGAGTCCGTCCATAGGTACGGACTTAGGGAAAATCAAGCAAACAATTTTCAAACATCTCCAAAAGCATGGGATTTTACCTAGAAATCCTCAAATATTTACTATTTTCTACAATTTAGGTTCTGACTAACTCACAATAGCCACTCCTCTTTTTAATTCTCCTTCTACTGTAGGGTCGTCGTCTATCATTTCTCTAGCTTAAAGAGATTCTATCACTACTTAGGCTTACTTACTTCCTCAACAACCTCACTCTTCTTCTTAGGTTCATTCTAAATATTAATCAAGCCTATCACCTTCACCATCTAAACTCCAGATTAGGGTGTGTGGCAATTCTAATCTTCAAACTTTCCTCAGGATTGCCTCTAATAACGGGTAACATACACCTCTTTTCTTCCTTGTGGCTCCCCAACTTTGATCGAACTTGTAACTAAATCCCCTATGATCCTATATCCTCATTTAATTTCATTCATTCCTCCTCAATCATTCAAACCTAAACTATCTAGATAACTGTAGCACTTCTATCTCCACAATTGGGACTAAGGGGTCTTAAATAGGATCGACAAGGCTACGGGCTGATAGTAAGACTTGTGAGGGAAAGGTTCAAATTTTAGCAACAAGAACTATTTTGTTGAAGTAATTCAACAAATACGGGAGTCCAAGCAGGATATACTATATTCTTAAAGGTACTAATTATCTTTGTACAGAAGGTGGGTTAAGGGTAACAAACCTAAGTCTGACAATCACTGATGAAACGTCAAGGGGTATGGGATCTCGTTCTTAGAATCCATCCACTTCCTACTTAGTCTACGTCCCTCAAGCTACGAGATGAACAGGTTCCTTAAACTATCTCGGTCGTCACTAAGTCACAAACAAATTCTCATATCCTATAAAGACGAGATATTAATCCTAGGTTCCTATCCTTACACTAGAAAAAACACAGAGTCACACAAACAAAGCATGTAAGCCCATGCTTAAGGCCACTAAGGATTACCATAAGCTCTGATACCATTCTGTAACAGCCCGATTTTCGTAAACCAAATAATTAACTTCTACTTATTAAAGTTGCAAAAATGTGGCCAATTTTTTTTTTGTAAAACATTGTCGGAGTGTTTGAAAACATATTTGAAAGGTTTTTGTGGTCCTTCAACACCCTCTTTCGAAAACCGAGTTGTTACTAAAACTTATCCATTTAGGTTTCCAAAACATTTGTCAAGGGAAAACGGTTTGGTTTCAACTCAAATAATTCTTATGTTATCTCAAAAGAACTTAAAAATTGTCACAAAGTTGTATTCATTCACATTGGTAAAAGTAGGGCATGCTCCAGAATGAGCTACATTACATCAATAGTTCATCGCTTAGGTAATCCTTAACATGAAACACTCACCATAATCTAAACTAACCACACTAATTCTTAAGCTACCCTAGTGAAGGCAATCGGGTGGAGGTCCTCCTTCTTCTTGGGTCCTCTCTTCGCTTTCGAAGATGAAGCCGTCCATGTCGCTGTCTCCGTATTTTCGTTGTGCTCCAACTTCCCTCCTTCTTTGGTGGTAGACTTCCACTGTTTCTCGTATTGCACCTTCTCCTTGTAGTTTCGATATCCTCGTACCGTGACTTGTCCCAAGCGCGGCCCCAAGTTAGCTCCGCTCAGTTGATGCTCCGGGTCGGGGATTACAATCTGAGTATGGCCGGTCCATAACCAGCCGCTTGGAGTACGCTTCCAACCTCTTCCATACTTACTCCACGTGGTGATGTCCATGCAGTACTCCATCTGCCCGTTGAAATACCAGCAACATCGATATGCCAACGAACAGGAGAGAGTAAGCGTTCCAAACGACGGATCGTCGACGGTGTGGGATTACGATAGGCAAGATAATAGGACCAAACCAACACACAATACAATACACAAGCACACAACAACCAAATAGATTATTGACATCATCATCATTATCATCTTACATTATTAGCATTATTATTATACTTTCTCATTCTTCTTTACTTTCACATCTTATAAACATTCTTTCCTTTCCTCATTCATTTCCATTTCATCACTGTACTCTATTTTCCTCCATTCTTATCATTTCATAACCTCTGGTGATTGGGGAGTGTTAAAATACCATCAAAGTATTTATTTCAATCTCGGCGATCACTCACGTCTACATCTCCTCGGTCATCCACCCAACCTAGTCAGAAGCAAACAGGAGTACAGGACCTTTACCGTGCGGGCACGACAGCTGTCTCAAACTCAAATGGTCCCAGACCAGGAGGTTTCAGCCTCAAATCATAATCATATCAATTCATATACATGGCACACTGTCTCACTACAGTGGCAAACAAAATGCCCCACTCCAGTCCCTCTCACTGTTCTCGATTTGCAATCTAGGGGGCGACAATATATTTCTAGTGGGCCCGCAGAACATACAACGGAATTAGACCCAGTCCCCACCACGTTAGTGCGCCACATGTGGAGTTCGTTCTGCCTAGAAACATACTCTAGACTTCATGACGTTTCACCGTCATTGTCCTCCCCTAATGCAATCTCCTCCTAAGTATCCGCAGATACTTATGGTATCTTCCTCTCCACTACTTCGCACTCTCATACCTCACCGCTTATGTCTTTTAAAGTCTTTTATCTTTTTAATTATCCTAAGGTCGGCCCGTCCTTCGTGCAACCCTTCAACGAGTCCCGACCACTAACTTTGCACAGCCTTTCTCTCATCATTTCTCACATAGCACAGAGCTGGGACCACATCAACAACTCAAATCTCATTTCTCAACTTCCTCAGCATTCCCCATTTCTCATACTCATCTCATTTCGAAATCCTTTCTCAAAACCACCTTTTCAAAAACTATCTCAAAACACCATTTCATAACTTTCACAGAAACATAGTTTTCACCAACTTTTTCTCAAAAATCTTATTTCAAACGACTCTCTTGATAAGCCTTTTCCAAAAATCCCTCTTTTCAAACCTCTTTCCAAAATTTAATTTCACAAACTTTTCTCAAAATTTTCTTTACATAGCTCTTTCACAAATCCTTTCAAAAAGTTCCTTTTCAAAAACTGCTATTCGAAAACCTTTTCAAAAATCTCTTTTCAAAATCTTTTCAAAAAATCTCTTTTCAAAACCCTTTTCAAAAACTGCTTTTCAAAAACTTTTTCAAAAATTTCAACTTTGCTGAGAGCTAATGGAGGAGCAAGCTCAACTCAACACTAGTCCCAGACTAAAACCAAAAACAAAGGAGCCCAGCTCCACTCATTCCACACCTTGTTCCAACCACAACAATACTTTCCCCAGCTCTGGCTCGATCTCAACATCATCATTCATTCTTTTCTCAGTCTCAACTCTTTCTTTCTTTCTTTTCCATCTTTCAACCTTATTTTCATTCTTTTATCTTCATCATTTACTTCCACCATTTCCTTATTTCAATTTATTTTCAGGACGTAACAAACGTCCATCAGCATATTACTCATTTTCATTAACAGCAATAAATAACATAAGGCATAATTAAATAAATATATAAAAGCATGCTATCATTCACACAAACATCACACAACCATGTGGTCTTCGTCACCTTCGTATAAGTGGCCACACAATCAAACAATTGCCACTTATACTACTGACTCTAACCACTTAGTTCCGATCTTTGAGATGATACGGAAGGTCCTACAAAATCACCTAACTACCACGGTGTCTTAGGAAAGCTTCTCTCTCACCTGAGGTCCAGCTATTAAATGCGTAACGTCTCCTTGGATCCTGGTTGCTGCCGGCTGCCCCAATCCCTCGTCTTTAAGATTATTCCTCGTACTAAATAAAATACGCTTAGGTTATTAACTCGCATTATGAAAATTTTCTCCATAACTTAGACACTTCTCATTCCTTGTCTTTAAATAAAACACTCTTGCTTTGCGATCGTGTATTAAGAAAATCTTTTCTTAATCCGTGACACTTCCCGTTCCTAATCGAAAGACTTAAAACACTTGTGGTTTTATCAAAACAATTCCCATATTTTCTAACACTTTAAATGTTTTAAAACCATTTGAAAACATTTCATAAAATGATTTAAATCAATTTATGTGGTTGCTGGTCCATTTCGGACAGCACCTCAATTACGTTCGAAAACACCGAAAAATGCCCCGTTTTCAATCCGGGTTTTTCTTAAATCAAATATCGCTTGAAAACCACACTTTAAATTACATGAAAACATTTTTAAACCCAAGAAGCATGTCCAAATACATCTGGACAGAAAAAAACACTTAGATAAAACTCCGAAAACATCGTAAAAACTCCTTTTTGTTGCAAATACTTTTTAATTCAACATTAATACTTTAAAAACTCAAGTTTTTGTCATAAAACAAGTTTTTGAAAATCATAAACACAATCTCACAAACTGAAATAAATCAAATCAAATTAATTCAAAACAAATTACACACACACACATGATTTCACTTAAATACAAAACTTATTCCTAATCAATTAGCTTAACATACATTCATTATCTCTATGTTACTTCAGGAAAAAAAAAGAATCCTAATCTAATAATCATGCATAGACCGAAACTCACATAAATCCAAGCAAGATTCATTCATCATCAAGCATGCAAAATCATGAAATTATTTATTCTTTTTCTTAACAAAAACCGTGAGCTAAACTTGGAAAATAATCAAATCAAAGATCATGCAAAACATAGAGCATATATCAAGTTCTCATAAAATAAAAAGCATGAATTTTAATTTAAATATAGCCGAATACACATGCACAAGATTAACACTTAGATTAAATCATGTTCTTACAAGGAAATTATTTTAAAGCTTATCTCCCTAATTTTCTTCTAAAATCCGAGATATTGCAACAAAAGAACACCTAGTCTCTTTACTTAAAATTAACATGCAAGAATGAATTTCAAGCTCTCATAAAAAAACATGCACCGATCATGGATCGACACAAACACTTTCAATTGATTTTCAAAAGAACATGAAAATAGCTTTTCAAAGCTCAAGATCAACATGCATGCACTTAAATCATGTAGATCAAGTCATGAAATTAAACATAAAAGTACAAATCAAAGACAAAAATCATTCTAAATGAAAAGAGGTTAAAACCGAGACATACTTAGAAGAGAACACCAAAGCTTTTGTTTCAAAGATCATTTACAAAACTCAAAACCAAAACAAAAATCAAGATCAAAACAAAAATCACAACTTTCATTAAGATTAAATCAAAACCGAAACATGCAAGATCAAGGTTTCAAAAATAAGTTTAGATCAAACATTTATTTATCAAATAAACACATAAACACCTCTTGATTCACGGTCCTAAGCATAAAAATTTAACATGCAAAGAGATTTAATTCAAGTTCACGAAAATCATAAACAAAACTTTAGATCAAAGAGATTTAGCTTGAAAAACATAAAGATCCATCATGAAAACATCAAGATCTAACACCAACCGAATCATAGAGTCCATCATGTAGTTTATTACAAATTTATTTAGTTCTTAAAAGTTAAGATCAAGGTAAAGCATCACATGCAACCTTAAATCAAACCAAGAAAATGAACATGCAAACAAAGAGAGTAAGATTACAAGATCACAAATCAAAAACTAGTTCTACTTCTCCTAGGATCTTCGGTTTATACCAAGAAAAGATGGCCTTCTAGTACTTGATCTTAAAAGGGCTCCTAGGTTTAAGGCTTTGGACTCCTCTTCTTCTTCTTCCTACCTCACGGTTCCTCTTCTTCTTCTTCCTACCTCATGGTTCCTCTTCTTCTTTCTATTTCCCTCTATTTTCTATTTCTTAGTCTAAGAGTTTGAGAGGCTCTTAGAACTTGTATTTGGTTTGGTGTTTGGGGCGAAGGAAATGAAGAAATGAGGTGAGAATGGGTGAAATGCTTCTAAGGTCAAGACTTATGTAAACAACTCATGGCTTCCTATTTTGTCCTTGATTGGATTCGGCCAAGAGCTTTGGAGGGAGGGGTAAATTCGGCCTCCTCTATTTTTGCATGGGTGGAGGTTAACATTTCTTAAGGAGACAAGGTAGGGAACATTAGGGCTTAGGGGTCACTTAGGTGTAAGACTTTTTGGCACTCCATTAGGGTTTCCACCATTTGGTTAGGGTTTGGTTAGGATTTGGTTAGGTCTTGATTCACTTAGTTAGCACTTAGGAAATTTCTAGGTTCTCTCTCACACTTACACTCACACTCATACACACGGCACACACATATATTCTCACATACACATTCACACTTACACGTTACCCACTTATGCACACACATATCATACATTCATGCATTTATCATCATATACTCTTCACTAATTAAATTTCACATGATCCTAGGCATACATACATATATACAAAACCGAACATACATATGCATATACTCGTATAAAATAAATTATTCATACATATAAATCACAATAACACCCAAAAATATCAAACACATATTTTTAGAAATCAAATCACCATTTCATTAAATAATTTCTTATGGAAGAATTCAATATTTCTTTAGAAGAATTTCAGTCATATAATCATTTCCAAGAATCAACTTTAAAAACCATAACATTGTTTCTTGAAAAATCATTCTTTAAAATCATTTACCACTTTGAAAATGTGATTTAAGAAATTTATTTAGGAAAATATTCTTTCAAAAACATTTTTCTCAAAATAAATCTCTTTAGTATTTTAATTCAATACGAGGAATTTGCGGGGTGTTACATTCTTCCCAACTTAAAGATTTCTCGTCCCCGAGAAATTTGTTACGGATTGGGCAGCAGGGCACAAAATTCTCACGCCATTGTACTGTACATATTAACACTTTCTTTCCTGCTTCTGGGTAGTACTCCCATTTGCTGGTCCGATTCACCTTGTCGTGCTCCTTGTTTGTTGCTTTTGGACGAAGAAGTCGCACTCGCACAACCGCTTGCGTGCGGGATCGGGTTAAGTCCATCGGACTAACCGAAGAAGACGTCGCTCCCTTAGCTGATCGTCGTCATATAGAGTCCGTCCATAGGTACGGACTTAGGGAAAATCAAGCAAACAATTTTCAAACATCTCCAAAAGCATGGGATTTTACCTAGAAATCCTCAAATATTTACTATTTTCTACAATTTAGGTTCTGACTAACTCATAATAGCCACTCCTCTTTTTGATTCTCCTTCTACTGTAGGGTCGTGTCTATCATTTCTCTAGCTTAAAGAGATTCTATCACTACTTAGGCTTACTTACTTCCTCAAAAACCTCACTCTTCTTCTTAGGTTCATTCTAAATATTAATCAAACCTATCACCTTCACCATCTAAACTCCAGATTAGGGTGTGTGGCAATTCTAATCTTCAAACATTCCTCAGGATTGCCTCTAATAACGGGTAACATACACCTCTTTTCGTCCTTGTGGCTCCCCAACTTTGATCGTGTAACAGCCCGATTTTCGTAAGCCAAAAATATTTACTTTTACTTATCAAAGTTACAAAAAATTGAGGCCAGATTTTTTTTTTGTAAAACATTGTTGACATGTTTGAAAACATTATTGGAATGTCCTTGGTGTTCTCAACACCCTTTTTGAAATCGAGTTGTTACTAAAACTGATCTTTACTCACTTAGGTTTCCAAAACATTTATTAGGAAAACGTTTAGGTTTCATATGGAAATAGTTCTTTGCATTCCACCAAAAGAAATCATTAGACATTTTTCATGAAGATGTAAAAAGTCGGGCATGCATTAGAATAAGTTAAGTTACATCAAGGGATCATTACTCAGGTAATCCTTCACACACACACGTACTACAATCTAGAATAACCATGCTAATCTTGAGCCACCCTATTGAAGGCAATCGGGTGGAGGTCCTTCTTCTTCTTGGATTCCCTTGTTGCCTTTAAAGAAGATGTCGTTCCTATTACTGTCCCAGCGGTATTGTTGGACTCCAACTTCTCTCCCTCTCTGGTGGTATAATTCCACTGTTGCTCGTATCGTGCCTTCTCTTTGTAGTTCTTATACCCTCGCACAGTGACTTGCCTCAAGTGAGGCCCCAGATCAGCTCCACTCAGTTGATGTTCCGGGTCGGGTATCACAATCTGAGTATGGCCAGTCCATACCTAGCCGCTTGGGGTACGCTTCCAACCTCTTCCATACTTACTCCAAGTAGTGATGTCCATGAAGCACTCCATCTGCCCGTTGAAATACCAGCAACACCGATATGCCAACGAACAGGAGAGAGTAAGCGTTCCGAATGACGGGTCGTCGACGGTGTGGAATTACGATAGGCAAGATAGAAGAACAGCACACACATAATAAAACACACAAGCACACCACAATCAAGCATGTAATCACAATATTAACAGTCTTATCATCATCATTCTTTTCTTTTATTATCTTCTCAAACTTAATTTCTTTCTCATATACATTCTTTCTTTCTCAATTTTTTTTTCATTCTCATACTCATAATTTCCTCTCACACAATATCACTAGATACTCATTTCGTTCTCGGCTATCACACACGTCTACATCTCCTCGGTCATCCATCCAACCTAGTCGGAAGCAAACAGGAGTACATGACCTTTACCACGCGGGCACGACAGCTGTCACAACACATAAATGGCCCCAGACCAGGAGGATCTCGTCCTCAAATCAATTCAATAATATCAAGGCTCACTGTCCACGCAGTGGCAAACACAATGCCCCTTTCCAATCCCTCTCACTGTTCTCGATTTGCAATCTAGGGGGCGACAATATGTTTCTAGTGGGCCCACAGAACTTACCACGGCATTAGACCCAGTCCCCACCACGTTAGTGCGCCACATGTGGAGTTCGTTCTGCCTAGAAACATACTCTAGACTTCTTGACGTTTCACCGTCATCGTCCTCCCCTAATGCAATCTCGTCCTAAGTATCCGTAGATACTTATCGTTTCTTCCTCTCCACTACTTCGTACTCTCATACCTCACCGCGCATGTCTTTTAAAGTCTTTTAATCTTTTTAATTTAATCCTAAGGTCGGCCCATCCTTCGTGCAACCCTTCAATGAGTCCCGACCACTAACTTTGCACAATCTTTTGCTTACATAGCACAGAGCTGGGATCACATCACAATTTCCAATCTCATTTCTCCAACTTTCTCAACATACTCCATTTCTCACGACCATCTTATTTCAACATCTTTTTTCAAAACACTTTACACAACTTTCTCAAAACCATTTGATAAACTTTTACAAAACCTCACTTCATAAATAGTTTCATAAAACTCCTTTTTGTAAATTTTCTCAAAATTCTAGTTTCACAACTGCTCAATTCTCTTTTCAAGACCTTCTGAAAAATCTCCTTTCACAATTTTCCTTTCAAAAACTTTTCCGAAATTACTTTTTATAATATTTCTCAAAACCTCTTTTCAAAAACCACTTTGAAAATACTTTTTATAATATTTCTCAGAACCTCTGTTCAAAACATTCTCAAAAGAATTTCTTTCACACCTTTCCTAAAAATTTATTTTCACCATAAAGTCACTTTTCCAAAAATCTTTTAAAAAAAACTCTTCCCAAAACCCTGTCAAAAACTGCCTTTCAAAAACCTTTTTCAAAAACCATTTTGTAAAAACCTCTTTCAAAAATAATATCTTTGCTGAGCGCTAATGGAGGAGCAAGCTCAACTCAACACTAGTTCCCAGACTAAAACCAAGAACCAAGGAGCCCAGCTCCGCTCAAATCTCATCTCATATTCACATCACTTTCCCCAGCTCTGGCTCGTTCTCAACACTATCATTTCATCCCTTCCTCAATCTCAACTCTTTCTTTCTTTTCCAACACTTATCTTATTCTCAGTCATTATTTCTTTCTCATTGTGTCTTTATTTTCAATTCCCCTTTTCTTTCTCAACTTATTCTTGTCACTTTAATTTCTCAATCAGGACGTAACAAACGTCCATCAAAAGGTTATCATTATTGACCAACAATACTTAATTTCAACTTGCATAATTAAGTGAATAAATAAATAAATAAATAATTGAAAGCATGCTATCAATCACACAAACATCACACAACAACAATGTGGTCTTCGTCACCTTCGTATAAGTGGCCACACAATCAAACAATTGCCACTATACTACTGACTCCGAACCACTTGGTTCCGATCTTTGAGATGATACAGAACGTCCTAATATATCACCTAACTACCACGGTGTCTTAGGAAAGCTTCTCTCTCACCTGAGGTCCAGCAATGTAATGCGTACCGTCTCCTCGAATCCTTTTTGGTTGCCGGCTGCCGACTGCCCCCAATCTCTTTTCTACATCATTCCTCATATTAAATAAAACATTTTACGTTATTATCTCATTTGAGAAAATCTTTTCTTAGTTTAATACTTGTCTTTTCTTTGTTGGAAAAACTTTGGGAAATAGACTCACAATCGATCATGACTTGAAAATTTGGCTTTAATTCATATGAAAACATTTTCAAACATAAAAAGCACGTCCAAGTAATCCTGGACAGCATATTAGTTTTACAGGATTGCTTTAATAAAACTCCGAAAATATTGTAAAAATACTCTTTACTTTAAATAACTTATTAACTTAAAATTAACACTTTAAAATTCAAGTTTTATCATAAAACAACTTAGGACAGCCATGAACACCCCAGGACATTCAAACGAATCACACTACATACGGCCACAAACAACATTTTGGCATGCAAGCATTCATAAACCAAACGTAGTCAAATTTCAAACCAACACACCAATATTCACCCTAAACAATTTACATCCTTCTCAAGACTCACCATGCATATTTTATTTCATGCAAATTAAACTTTCTAAACCTATTTAAACTACACATCCGAATAAAAGCAAAGAAAATGAATCAAACATCACAATCCAAATCCACATAAATCAACTTAGTTCTTTTTAAGCATTTAAATTCCATTATCTTTTAATCCTAACCGAAAACACATAAGCACACACACTCACACATATATTCATTCAAACACAACACTCAATTAATTCAAGTTATTTTATTGGAAAAGAGATCCTAGACTAGCTAACATGAATAGGCCGAATATAATTATGACATGCACAAGGAACATGAATCAAAAATCTTGTTTTCTTATTTTCTTTATGAAAACCGTGAGTTGCACAAGAAGATGTAGCAAACCAAAAGTTAATTTCTTAATACAATAAAATCAAGAAATATGTTAAGGTCTTTATCCTTTTAGAAAGACACATGCATGCACCTACAAATCTCTAGGTGAGACAATTTTCAACATGCATGTAAGAAAAATAATGATCTAGTATGATTCCCTATTCTACCTAGACTTGGCCGATTGGTGACATGCAAGAGGGAAAGGTCTTTAAATTTTATTTTCTACATGCAAACACCTAAATTCATAAATCATATCATGCAAGACATAGAAGCATCATCAAACATCAACCGAATCATCATCACACACACACAAGAATCTTGATTCAAACTAAAATTATTTTCAAAGTTTGTTAAGCTTAATTTCCTTTGAAAACCGTGACATGCATACAAGAAATCAAGACTTTACATACAAGATTCAAGTTTCATGTTTTCTCAAAAATTAAGCATGGATCAAGACATGCAAAAGAAGATCAAAGCAAAATCATAAACTTAAACTCAAATCTACAAGCAAACCGTGAAGAATAAGCTAGAAATTAATTTTTTTCTAAACATGAAATTACTTATATCAAATTAAAAATATCAAGACCTATTTCTTCTACTCATGGCCGAATCCTTTAGTCCTTGATTTGGTTATTTACAAGTTCATTCATTCATAAAATCCAAGATCAAAGTATAAAGAGAACATGCAAAGAAGAATAAGGATTATAAGGCCACAAAATCAACATGCATGAGGAAATCCATACAATTTATGAACTTAAAACACGATTTCAAGTAAAACCGTGATGAAGAAAATTCACAAGCAAGAGACCAAAAATTTTTCACATCCACATTCAAGATCAAGGCATAAAAATAACATGCAAGACACTTAAACCTCAATGATCACTAAAAATAATTACATGCATCACAAAACTAAATCAAAGTCCAAAATAAAGTCCTTTACAACGTCAAATGATTAAATCAAAACTCTTTCTACCTTAGTTCCTAATCTTAAATCTTCAACTCTCTCTTCTCCCCCTATTGAGTTTGCCTCGGTCTCTCTCCTTCTAGGGTTAAGGGGTAGTTTTCTCCTTGATCTTTGATGAAGAAAATGGTTGAGGAAGGAATTGAAGATGTTTGGGTTAAGAGCTTTAGGATTTTCAATCTTCTTCTTCTCTTCTCCTCACGCGGTCTCACTCTTTCTTTCTATGAGTCTCAAGAGTTTGATGGTACTCTTGAGAGCAACTGTGTTGGTGTTTGTTGTGGAGGTGAAAAATGAATCCAAACCAACACTCCTCACACGGTTTTAAGAGTAAGGCAAGGGTGTGGAAATTTCCTTTTCTAGCCTTGGTTCAATGTGGAAGCTTAAGGGCAAATTGGTCTAGGCATATTGTTGCATGGGAGGGGTCCTATCGTGGGAGACAAGGGTGAATGAAAAGTCTTCCCTAGGCTTCATGACTCACCTCTCCTACTCTCTTCCTTTTTCTATTTAATTTTCATTTTCTTAATGCATAAGGAAATTGCCCCTTCTTGGTCTTTCTAGTCCTAACGTGGCTGAATCACACACACACACATGCACATATGATCTTATTTTCATCACACATAGCATAGACTCATGCATACACTTAACACACATATAAGCATCACACAATTGACATCTTTAGGGCATCATATCCATACGGCATACACACACATATATATATATATATATATATATATATATATAAATTCACACATCCATGCATCACACCTTACTCATGCACATTCTATACATTTACACATGCATTATATTCTTTCCCCATAATTAAATTCTCATATAGTCCTAAGCATGCATACCAAAACCGTACATACACCAAAATAAATCACAAACATTTTATAAAAACATCAAGCATATAAATTTTTTTTTTCAAAAACTTAATTTCTAAACTTTAGATATCACTTTAGAAAATCATTTCTCTAAAAATCATTCATTATCTTGAAAACGTGAATTTAAGGAAAATCGTTTTAGAAAATACCCTTTCAAAACTTCTCTTTAATTATTTTTTTTAAAAAAATAATTTCTTTAGTGTTTTACTTTAATATGAGGAATTTACGAGGTGTTACAGATCGAACTTGTAACTAAATCCCCTATGATCCTATATCCTCATTTAATTTCATTCATTCCTCCTCAATCGTTTAAACCTAAACTATCTGGATAACTATAGCATTTCTATCTCCACAATTGGGACTAAGGGGTCTTAAATAGGATCGACAAGGCTACGGGCTGATAGTAAGACTTGTGAGGGAAAGGTTCAAATTTTAGCAACAAGAACTATTTTGTTGAAGTAATTCAACAAATACGGGAGTCCAAGCAGGATATACTATATTCTTAAAGGTACTAATTATCTTTGTACAGAAGGTGGGTTAAGGGTAACAAACCTAAGTCTGACAATCACTGATGAAACGTCAAGGGGTATGGGATCTCGTTCTTAGAATCCATCCACTTCCTACTTAGTCTACGTCCCTCAAGCTACGAGATGAACAGGTTCCTTAAACTAACTCGGTCGTCACTAAGTCACAAACAAATTCTCATATCCTATAAAGACGAGATATTAATCCTAGGTTCCTATCCTTACACTAGCAAACACACAGAGTCACACAAACAAAGCATGTAAGCCCATGCTTAAGGCCACTAAGGATTACCATAAGCTCTGATACCATTCTGTAACAGCCCGATTTTCGTAAACCAAATAATTAACTTCTACTTATTAAAGTTGCAAAAATGTGGCCAAATTAATTTTTTTTTTGTAAAACATTGTCGGAGTGTTTGAAAACATATTTGAAAGGTTTTTGTGGTCCTTCAACACCCTCTTTCGAAAACCGAGTTGTTACTAAAACTTATCCATTTAGGTATCCAAAACATTTGTCAAGGGAAAACGGTTTGGTTTCAACTCAAATAATTCTTATGTTATCTCAAAAGAACTTAAACATTGTCACAAAGTTGTATTCATTCACATTGGTAAAAGTAGGGCATGCTCGAGAATGAGCTACATTACATCAATAGTTCATCGCTTAGGTAATCCTTAACATGAAACACTCACCATAATCTAAACTAACCACACTAATTCTTAAGCTACCCTAGTGAAGGCAATCGGGTGGAGGTCCTCCTTCTTCTTGGGTCCTCTCTTCGCTTTCGAAGATGAAGCCGTCCATGTCGCTGTCTCCGTATTTTCGTTGTGCTCCAACTTCCCTCCTTCTTTGGTGGTAGACTTCCACTGTTTCTCGTATTGCACCTTCTCCTTGTAGTTTCAATATCCTCGTACCGTGACTTGTCCCAAGCGCGGCCCCAAGTTAGCTCCGCTCAGTTGATGCTCCAGGTCGGGGATTACAATATGAGTATGGCCGGTCCATACCCAGCCGCTTCGAGTATGCTTCCAACCTCTTCCATACTTACTCCACGTGGTGATGTCCATGCAGTACTCCATCTGCCCGTTGAAATACCAGCATCACCGATATGCCAACGAACAGGAGAGAGTAAGCGTTCCAAACGACGGATCGTCGACGGTGTGGGATTACGATAGGCAAGATAATAGGACCAAACAAACACACAAGCACACAACAACCAAACAGATTATTGACATCATCATCATCATTATCATCTTACATTATTAGAATTATTATTATACTTTCTCATTCTTCTTTACTTTCACATCTTATAAACATTCTTTCCTTTCCTCATTCATTTCCATTTCATCACTGTACTCTCTTTTCCTCCATTCTTATCATTTCATAACCTTTGGTGATTGGGGAGTGTTAAAATACCATCAAAGTATTTATCTCAATCTCGGCGATCACTCACGTCTACATCTCCTCGGTCATCCACCCAACCTAGTCGGAAGCAAACAGGAGTATAGGACCTTTACCGTGCGAGCACGACAGCTGTCTCAAACTTAAATGGTCCCAGACCAGGAGGTCTCAGCCTCAAATCATAATCATATCAATTCATATACATGGCACACTGTCTCACTACAGTGGCAAACAAAATGCTCCACTCCAGTCCCTCTCACTATTCTCGATTTGCAATCTAGGGGGCGACAATATATTTCTAGTGGGCCCGCAGAACTTACCACGACATTAAACCCAGTCCCCACCATGTTAGTGCGCCACATGTGGAGTTCGTTCTGCCTAGAAACATACTCTAGACTTCTTGACGTTTCACCGTCATTGTTCTCCCCTAATGCAATCTCCTCCTAAGTATCCGCAGATACTTATGGTATCTTCCTCTCCACTACTTCGCACTCTCATACCTCACCGCGTATGTCTTTTAAAGTCTTTTGTCTTTTTAATTATCTTAAGGTCGGCCCATCCTTCGTGCAACCCTTCAACGAGTCCCGACCACTAACTTTGCACAGCCTTTCTCTCATCATTTCTCACATAGCACAGAGTTGGGACCACATCAACAACTCGAATCTCATTTCTCAACTTCCTCAGCATTCCCCATTTCTCATACTCATCTCATTTCGAAATCCTTTCTCAAAACCACCTTTTCAAAAACTATCTCAAAACATCATTTCATAACTTTCACAGAAACATAGTTTTCACCAACTTTTTCTCAAAAATGTTATTTCAAAAGACTCTCTTCATAAGCCTTTTCCAAAAATCCCTCTTTTCAAACCTCTTTCCAAAATTTCCTTTCACAAACTTTTCTCAAAATTTTCTTTACATAGTTATTTCACAGAAATTGATTTTCACAAATCCTTTCAAAAAGTTCCTTTTCAAAAACTGCTATTCGAAAACCTTTTCAAAAATCTCTTTTCAAAATCTTTTCCAAAAATCTCTTTTCAAAACCTTTTTCAAAAATTTCTTTTCAAAAATTTCAACTTTGCTGAGGGCTAATGGAGGATCAAGCTCAACTCAACACTAGTCCAGACTAAAACCAAAAACAAAGGAGCCCAGCTCCACTCATTCCACACCTTGTTTCAACCACAACAGTACTTTCCCCAGCTCTGGCTCGATCTCAACATCATCATTCATTCTTTTCTCAGTCTCAACTGTAACAGCCCGGTTTTTCGAAAACTAAACAATTGACTTTTTATTTATTAGTGTTGCAAAAATGAGGCCATTTTTTTTGTTAAAAATCAAGTTGTTACCAAAACAGTCCCTTTTCATAAAATAATTTAGTTTCAAGAACATCAATATTCATAATGGGTTTCAGAAGTTACATTGGCCTCCCTTCCCAAGTGAAGCACTTTACAACACATGATTTAAATTCGGCTGTACTACATAAGTGGCATATTGCTTGGTAATCCTTGACTCAAACACAAACAGTAGACTTAACTAAAAACACTACACCTAACTCTTCCAGTCGTACATCACCAGTTGAAGCTTCCCTTTTTTTTCTTTCATACTTCCCTCATTCTCGAAAGTGAAGTCCCCTCTGTTGCTGCTTCCTTGCTGCCGTTTAAGTTGCTGCCCCCTTTTCTCTAAAGTGATGAACATCCTTGTGATGCTCCATCTGCCCGTTGCGACATCAACAGCACCAATATAAAAACGAACAGGAGAGAGTAAGAGACCCGAACGATGAATCGTCGACGATATGGAATTACGATAGGAGAAATAATAGGACCACACTAGCACACAATACAACACACAAGCACACAACAATTCAAACACATTATTAACATTATTAACGTTCTCATTTTCCTTCCAACTTATCTTTGCTTGAATCATCTTACATTCTCTTATTGACATCCTTATCATTTCATATTCTTTCATGATAGGGAAAAACTTTCAAATCTCATCAAGGTATTCGTTTCGTTCTCGGCCATCACTCACGTCTACATCTCCTCGGTTATCCACCCAACCTAGGCGGAAGCAAACAGGTGTACATGACCTTTACCACGCGGGCACGACAGCTGTCACAACACATAATGGTCCCAGACCAGGAGGATCTCGTCCTCAAAACATATAATCAAGGCTCACTGTCCTCGCAGTGGCAAAACACATTGCCCCGTTCCAGTCCCTCTCATTGTTCTCGATTTGAAATCTAGGGGGTGACAGTATGTTTCTAGTTGGCCCGCAGAACTTGCCACGACATTAGACCCAGTCACCACCACGTTAGTGCGCCACATGTGGAGTTCGTTCTGCCTAGAAACATACTCTAGACTTCTTGACGTTTCACCGTCATCGTCCACCCCTAATGCAATCTCGTCCTAAGTATCCGTAGATACTTATCGTTTCTTCCTCTCCACTACTTCGCACTCTCATACCTCACCGCGCATGTCTTTTAAGTCTTTTATCTTTTAATTATTCTAAGGTCGGCCCGTCCTTCGTGCATCCCTTCAATGAGTCCCGACCACTAACTTTACACAATCTTTCTCTCATCAAATCTCTCATAGTACAGAGCTGAGATCACATCATTAAACTCTCAACTCTTTACCAATCCTTCTCAACATTCTCAATCTTTTCTAGAAACATCTCACCCTTCCCAAAACACAATTTCATAACTCATTGGAAATTCTCGTATCACAAGCTTTCGCAAAATATCCCTTCGAAAACTTTCGCATAACAATCTATTCTCACCAATATTCACAAAAATATTGATTCAAAAATAACTTCTCAAAATGTCATTCCAAAAACTTTATCATAAAGGTTTATTCATAAAACCTCCCTCAAAAATATTTTGATCATTCATTTTATTTATCAAATAACTCTCAAGCACATCACAAGTCACGGTTTCAAGCAAGAAAATTAAACATGCAATGAAATTTACTTTAAACTTCTCAAAAACTTCATCAAACCTTTAGATCTAAAAGATTTAGTTTGAAAAGCTTTAGGATCTTTTATTAAAATCTTAATAGAGTTATGAAGTCCATTGTTTAGAAGTTTACAAGTTGCTTCGAGTCTTAGAAGTTCAAGATCAAACATAAATAGAACATGCAAAGAAGAAAAGAAATAAAGATTACAAAATCAAAAGAAAATCTACACTATTACAACTTCTTTATGCTTTATTCGAACTACCCACCAAGAAAGGGTTGATCTTCTAGCTTCTAAGGCCTTGGATCTTCAAGAAAGAACTTAGGTTTTTGGCTTAGTTTCTCCTTCTTCTTCCTCCTAGCTCACGGCCTCCCCTCTATTTTCTATGTGTTGAGAGCTTTGATATGTGCTCTCAACAAAGGTATTTGGAAGATGAATGGAAATGAGAGGAATGAATGAGAAGGGGGTGAAAGAAACTAAGGGTGGTGGTTTATATTAGCAATTGGTACATGTCCTCTTTTACCCTTATCCCATTCGGCCAAGGTACATTCAAGGAAGGGCAATATTGGCAACTTGATTTGTTGCATGGGTGGTGCTTAGCAAACCTAGGGAAACATGGTGGAGAAAATTAAGGAACTATGTCCCTTAGGTTTAGTTGCCTTCGGCTTCTAGTTAGGGTTTTCTATCCATTTAGTTCCCTTATGGTTCTAATGCTTAGCCTATAAGCTTCCTAATTTTAACACAAGTGGAGTCATGGCATGCACACCCACACATCCACACGTATTATGGCATGCACACCCACACACTCACACGTATTATGGCATGCACACCCACACACTCACACGTATCACACCTACACACACACATATTATACACACACCTACTCATACACATATTCATTCATGTTGCACACACATACACGTACACATATATACACTCATGCATTATCATGTTCTTTTAATAATTATATTTCACATAGTCCTATTCATACAAAACCGTACATACACACATCTTCATGCATTCATAAATCTTTTTAAGCATAAGAATTTGCAAACACACAACTATTCTAACTCAATTTCCAAAACTCATATTAGTATTTCAGAAAAAATAAATCATCTCTTTAAAGTTACTCTTTACCTTGAAGACGTTACTTAGAAAATTTATTTAAGAAATTATTCTTTCAAGAACACTTTTCTCAAAAATAAGTCCTTTTAGTATTTTAATCAATACGAGGAATTTGCGGGGTGTTACATTCTCCCCAACTTAAAGATTTCTCGTCCCCGAGAAATACGCTGTGGGTTGGGCAGCAGGGCACAAAATCCTCACGTCACTTTGATTCCTATAAAAATACTTCTTCTCTCACTTTGTGGTCGTATCCCCTTTTCACTGGTCTAAGTCGCCTTGCCGTGTTCCTCGTTTGTTGCTTTCAGACGAAGAAATTCCACTCGTATCATCACTTGTGCGTCGAATCGGGTTAAGTCCATCGGACTAACCGAAGACGTCGCTCCCTTAACTGATTGTCGTCACAGAAAGTCCAACCATAGGTACGGACTTAGGGGAAAGTCAAACAAACCAACATTCATACGTCTCCATAAGCAAGGATTTTACCTAAGAATCCTTAAATAATCATTATTCTCTGCGACTCGGGTCCCTACTACCTCACAATAACCACTCCTTCCTTCAATTCTTATTCTAAGTCTAGGGTTTTCGTCTATCATTTTCTAGCTTAAGGGAAATCCCATTACCACATAGACTTCACCCTTGATCATCTTATTTCCTAATTAGGGTGTAAGGCAATCCTAATTCTCAAATTTTCCTCAAAATTCCTCTAAGGGCTGGTAACATATGCCTCTTTTCCTTTCTTGTGGCTCCCCAACTTTGATTCAACTTATAACTACCTCACGGTGATCTTACAACCTTTACCAGCTTAGACTATTTCTCCTTCCTCAATCACTCAAACCTGAAACTATTTGGGGTAATTAGGGCACTTCCAACTCTACAATTTAGGCTAAAAGTCTTAAATAGATTTGGTAAAGCTACAATCCGATAAAGGTTCATGAAGGAAAGGGTTCGAATAACAAAACTTCTTTGTTGAAACAATTCAACAAGCACGGAATTTCAGGTAAGGTACACTACATCCTCAAGGGTACTAACTATCCCTATATGTATCTGAGGGCATGCTAAGATCAACAATTCTAAGTCTAACCATTGCTAATGAAACATCAGGGATATAGGGCACTAATTGCAGGATCCATTCAGGGTCTACTCTTATAGAGCCAGAAGGTTCCTTAAACTAATACAGTCAGTGCTAAGCTACAAACTAATCCATGTCCTAAGAGGCAAAAGCTTATCCTCCAATTCCTACTCAAATACTAACAAACACACAGAGTCACACACAACAAAGCATGTAAGCCCATGCTTAAGGCCACTAAGGATTACCATAAGCTCTGATACCATTCTGTAACAGCCCGATTTTTCGAAAACTAAACAACTGACTTTTTATTTATTAGTGTTGCAAAAATGAGGCAATTTTTTTTGTTTAAACATCAAGTTGTTACCAAAATAGTCCCTTTTCATAAAATAATTTAGTTTCACGAACATCAATATTCATAATGGGTTTCATAAGTTACATTGGCCTCCCTTCCCAAGTGAAGCACTTTACAACACATGATTTAAATTCGGCTGTACTACATAAGTGGCACATTGCTTGGTAATCCTTGACTCAAACACAAACAGTAGACTTAACTAAAAACACTACACCTAACTCTTCCGGTCGTACATCACCAGTTGAAGCTTCCCTTTTTTTTCTTGCATGCTTCCCTCATTCTCGAAAGTGAAGTCCCCTCTGTTGCTGCTTCCTTGCTGCCGTTTAAGTTGCTGCCCCCTTTTCTCTAAAGTGATGAACATCCTTGTGATGCTCCATCTGTCCGTTGCGACATCAGCAGCACCAATATAACAACGAACATGAGAGAGTAAGCGATCCGAACGACGAATCGTCGACGATGTGGAATTACGATAGGAGAAATAATAGGACCACACTAGCACACAATACAACACACAAGCACACAACAATTCAAACACATTATTAACATTATTAACGTTCTCATTTTCCTTCCAACTTATCTTTGCTTGATTTATCTTACATTCTCTTATTGACATCCTTATCATTTCATATTCTTTCATGAAAGGGAAAAGCTTTCAAATCTCATCAAGGTATTCGTTTCGTTCTCGGCCATCACTCATGTCTACATCTCCTCGGTTATCCACCCAACCTAGGCGGAAGCAAACAGGAGTACAGGACCTTTACCACGCGGGCACGACAGCTGTCACAACACATAATGGTCCCAGACCAGGAGGATCTCGTCCTCAAAACATATAATCAAGGCTCACTGTCCTCGCAGTGGCAAAACACATTGCCCCGTTCCAGTCCCTCTCACTGTTCTCAATTTGCAATCTAGGGGGTGACAATATGTTTCTAGTGGGCCCGCAGAACTTGCCACGCCATTAGACCCAGTCCCCACCACGTTAGTGCGCCACATGTGGAGTTCGTTCTGCCTAGAAACATACTCTAGACTTCTTGACGTTTCACCGTCATCGTCCTCCCCTAATGCAATCTCGTCCTAAGTATCCGCAGATACTTATTGTTTCTTCCTCTCCACTACTTCACACTCTCATACCTCACCGTGCATGTCTTTTAAGTCTTTTATCTTTTAATTATCCTAAGGTCGGCCCATCCTTCGTGCATCCCTTCAATGAGTCCCGACCACTAACTTTACACAATCTTTCTCTCATCAAATCTCTCATAGTACAGAGCTGGGATCACATCATTAAACTCTCATCTCTTTACCAATCCTTCTCAACATTCTCAATCTTTTTCCAGAAACATCTCACCCTTTCCAAAACACAATTTCATAACTCATTGGAAATTCTCGTATCACAAGCTTTCGCAAAATATCCCTTCGAAAACTTTCGCATAACAATCTATTCTCACCAATATTCACAAAAATATTGTTTCAAAAATAACTTCTCAAAATGTCATTCCAAAAACTTTATCAGAAAGGTTTATTCATAAAACCTCCCTCAAAACTGTGTCCTTTCATAAAAACTTTTTCAAAAAGATCGTTTCACAAAAATTCCTTTGAAACATTGTTTTACAAACTCCATCAAAATCTTATTTCAAAAACTTTTCAAAAATTTCGCTTCCCAAGTCTTTATCCAAAAACTTCTTTTCAAAACCCCTTTCCAAAAGTCTCCTCTTCACAAATCCCTTAAAAAAATCTCTTTTCAAAAACCCCTTTTCAAAAACACATCGTTGCTGAGCGCTAGTGGAGGAGCAAGCTCAACTCAACACTAGTTCCCAGTCTAAAACCAAAAACAAAGGAGCCCAGCTCCGCTCAATCTCATCTCACATCCACTTCCACATTACTTTTCCCAGCTCTGGCTCATTCTCAACATTACCATCAATTCATTCCCCACTCTCAACTCTTTCTTTCTTTCTTATTGTGTCTTTACTTTCAATTCCATTATCTTCTTAACTTATTTCTTTCGTTTTCATTCTCATTCAGTACGCAACAGATGTCCATCAACAGTTTACTCATCATAACCAATAACAATAAGCAATCAAACATAATTAAATAAAAACATGCTATCAACACACAACATCACACAATAATAGTGTGGTCATAGTCACCTTCGTATAAGTGGCCACACAATCAAACAATTGCCACTTATACTACTGACTCCTAACCACTAAGTTCCGATCTTTGAGATGATTCGGAACGTCCTAATATGTCACCTAAACACCACAGTGTCTTAGGATAGCTTCTCTTTCACCTGAGGTTCAGCGATTTAGTGCGTACCGTCCCCACGTATCCTTTGTGCTGCCGGCTGCCCCAATCCCTTGTCTTTAAGATTTCCTCGTACTAAATAAAATACACTTAAGTTATTTTCTTGTACTAAGAAAATCTTTTCTTAGTTCGTGACACTTTCCGTTCTTAATCGAAAGACTTAAAACACTACTGTTTTGTCAGGAAAATTCTCATATTTTCTAGCACTTTAATTACTTTATAACCTTTTGAAAACATTTAATAAAATGGTTTAAATCATTTGGTTTGGTTGCTGGTCCGTTTTGGACAGCACCATAACCATGTTCGAAAACACCGAAAAGTGCCCCGTTTTCAATCCGGGTTTTTCTTAAATCAAATATCACTTGAAAATTCTTTAAATCACTTGAACACATTTTCAAAGTTTAATAAACAATTATGAATAATTCTGGACAGCAACGAATTATTTTATAAGAATCACATTGATAAACTCCGAAAACATCGTAAAAACACTCTTTGTTTTAAATAGCTCTTTTATTCAAAATCAACACTTGAAAACTCAAGTTTTCACCATAAAATAAATTTTGGACAGCCATACACAATCCCAAAAATCCCAAATAAATCAAATCAAATTGTTTTAAAATCAATTAATTTCAAAATCAATTACATACTTAATCACTTCCCAACATCAACTGAACACACAACAACAAACAACATAAATGAATCATTTAACTTAATCATAAATCAAACACTTATTTACAAAACATTCAGGCATTCACAAAGACACAAACCAAACATGTACATTTTATTTCATGTAACTAAACTTCCTAAATTTATTTTCTCTATGTGGCCGAATGACATCAAAGAAAACAATTCGAAGATCACAGATTTAAAACACATAAATCTACTTAGTTTATTTCAAGCACCAAAATTCTATTTTCTTTTTCATGCAACCATCTCCTTTACTCTTTCTTCCCTTCTAAACCGAATGCTCATGCATACACCCATACATTCATTTAAACACAATACTCTTCCAAAATTATTTAGTTCATTTATTTCCTTTATTTAAAACCGAATATAAATTAAATAATTATAACACAATTTTAAACATAATAATTTAACAATATCCTTCAAGACACACTCATTACTCTAAGTCAATTCATAAGAAAAAGAGTCCTAGTCTACTTACAATGCCTAGGCCGAATAACAAGGCAATGGTTTTAGGTTCATTTTTCAACATGTAAAACACAAAATTCTTAGATAAAAAGAAATCAACATGCATGTGCCCCTTTTTATGGAAACAAAACATGATTTCCTAGTCCTAGGCTTAGGCCGAATGAATATTAATATAGATCAAGTTTTTATTTTAAATCTTTATCATGCAAGAACATGGATCAAGTTAGAAATAAATTCCCAAAGGCTTGTTTCTTTAACTCTTTGAAAAAAAACCGAGGTAATCTCCAAGAAGAATCAAACCTTTTTCACTTAAAATAACATGCATGCACCTAGATTTTGCAAATCAAATCATGAAATCAAGTATAGTACCACAAATCAAAGATGAAAAATCACTTTGAGTAAGAAAAAGTCAAAACCGTGATGAATGTTGAAGGAGATTAAGTCTTCTAGGTTCAAAATAACATGCATGGCTTTATAACAAAACTTTTTAAAGATTAAAGCAAGGATCAAGACATTTTTCAAAGATCAAAGGGAAAGTCGAAGCTTCATCATTATTAAATTAAACCCAAACCGTTTCAACAATCCCAATCATCTTGCAAAGGCACAAAACTAACATGCAACTCTTGAGATTAAATTAAAAGCATCAAGACCTACACTTTTTAAGTATGGCCTAACCTCTTAGTTTAAGATCTAGTGTTTTATTGGTTCATTTAGTCTTAAAAATTCAAGATCAAGATAAAGTCAACACATGCATATGCACATAGCACCAAGATCAACATCAACTAGTCATGCAACATCAAAGATCTCATCATTATTCTTAAGAAAATTTTGATCATTCATTTTATTTATCAAATAACTCTCAAGCACATCACAAGTAACGGTTTCAAGCAAGAAAATTAAACATGCAATGAAATTTACTTTAAACTTCTCAAAAACTTCATCAAACCTTTAGATCTAAAAGATTTAGTTTGAAAAGCTTTAGGATCTTTTATTAAAATCTTAATAGAGTTATGAAGTCCATTGTTTAGAAGTTTACAAGTTGCTTCGAGTCTTAGAAGTTCAAGATCAAACATAAATAGAACATGCAAAGAAGAAAAGAAATAAAGATTACAAAATCAAAAGAAAATCTGAACTATTACAACTTCTTTATGCTTTATTCGAACTACCCACCAAGAAAGGGTTGATCTTCTAGCTTCTAAGGCCTTGGATCTTCAAGAAAGAACTTAGGTTTTTGGCTTAGTTTCTTCTTCTTCTTCCTCCTAGCTCACGGCCTCCCCTCTATTTTCTATGTGTTGAGAGCTTTGATATGTGCTCTCAACGAAGGTGTTTGGAAAATGAATGGAAATGAGAGGAATGAATGAGAAGGGGGTGAAAGAAACTAAGGGTGGTGGTTTATATTAGCAATTGGTACACTTCCTCTTTTACCCTTATCCCATTCGGCCAAGGTACATTCAAGGAAGGGCAATATTGGCAACTTGATTTGTTGCATGGGTGGTGCTTAGCAAACCTAGGGAAACATGGTGGAGAAAATTAAGGAACTATGTCCCTTAGGTTTAGTTGCCTTCGGCTTCTAGTTAGGGTTTTCTACCCATTTAGTTCCCTTATGGTTCTAATGCTTAGCCTATAAGCTTCCTAATTTTAACACAAGTGGAGTCATGGCATGCACACCCACACACTCACACGTATTATGGCATGCACACCCACACACTCACACGTATCACACCTACACACACACATATTATACACACACCTACTCATACACATATTCATTCATGTTGCACACACATACACGTACACATATATACACTCATGCATTATCATGTTCTTTTAATAATTATATTTCACATAGTCCTATTCATACAAAACCGTACATACACACATCTTCATGCATTCATAAATCTTTTTAAGCATAAGAATTTGCAAACACACAACTATTCTAACTCAATTTCAAAAACTCATATTAGTATTTCAGAAAAAAATCATCTCTTTAAAGTCACTCTTTACCTTGAAGACGTTACTTAGAAAATTTATTTAAGAAATTATTCTTTCAAGAACACTTTTCTCAAAAATAAGTCCTTTTAGTATTTTAATCAATACGAGGAATTTGCGGGGTGTTACATCAACTCTTTCTTTCTTTCTTTTCCATCTTTCAACCTTATTTTCATTCTTTTATCTTCATCATTTACTTCCACCATTTCCTTATTTCAATTTATTTTCAGGACGTAACAGACGTCCATCAGCATATTACTCATTTTCATTAACAGCAATAAATAACATAAGGCATAATTAAATAAATATATAAAATCATGCTATCATTCACACAAACATCACACAACCATGTGGTCTTCGTCACCTTCGTATAAGTGGCCACACAATCAAACAATTGCCACTTATACTACTGACTCTAACCACTTAGTTCCGATCTTTGAGATGATACAAAACGTCCTACTAAATCACCTAACTACCACGGTGTCTTAGGAAAGCTTCTCTCTCACCTGAGGTCCAGCTATTAAATGCTTACCGTCTCCTTGGATCCTGGTTGCTGCCGGCTGCCCCAATCCCTCGTCTTTAAGATTATTCCTCGTACTAAATAAAATACACTTAGGTTATTAACTCGCATTATGAAAATCTTCTCCATAACTTAGACACTTCTCATTCATTCCTTATATTTAAATAAAACACTCTTGCTTTGCAATCGTGTATTAAGAAAATCTTTTCTTAATCCGTGACACTTCCCGTTCCTAATTGAAAGACTTAAAACACTTGTGGTTTTATCAAAACAATTCCCATATTTTCTAACACTTTAAATGTTTTAAAACCATTTTAAAAAATTTCATAAAATGATTTAAATCAATTTATGTGGTTGCTGGTCCATTTCGGACAGCACCTCAATTACGTTCGAAAACACCGAAAAATGCCCCGTTTTCAATCCGGGTTTTTCTTAAATCAAATATAGCTTGAAAACCACACTTTAAATTACATGAAAACATTTTTAACACCAAGAAGCATGTCCAAATACTTCTGGACATAAAAAATCACTTAGATAAAACTCCGAAAACATCGTAAAAACTCCTTTTTGTTTCAAATACTTTTTAATTCAACATTAATACTTTAAAAACTCAAGTTTTTGTCATAAAACAAGTTTTTGAAAATCATAAACACAATCTCACAAACTCAAATAAATCAAATCAAATTAATTCAAAACAAATTACACACACATGATTTCACTTAAATACAAAACTTATTCCTAATCAATTAGCTTAACATACATTCATTATCTCTATGTTACTTCAGGAAAAAAAAAGAATCCTAATCTAATAATCATGCATAGACTGAAACTCACATAAATCCAAGCAAGATTCATTCATCATCAAGCATGCAAAATCATGAAATTATTTATTCTTTTTCTTAACAAAAACCGTGAGCTAAACTTGGAAAATAATCAAATCAAAGATCATGCAAAACATAGAGCATATATCAAGTTCTCATAAAATAAAAAGCATGAATTTTAATTTAAATATAGCCGAATACACATGCACAAGATTAACACTTAGATTAAATCATGTTCTTACAAGGAAATTATTTTAAAGCCTATCTCCCTAATTTTCTTCTAAAATCCGAGATATTGCAACAAAAGAACACCTAGTCTCTTTACTTAAAATTAACATGCAAGAATGAATTTTAAGCTCTCATAACAAAACATGCACCGATCATGGATCGACACAAACACTTTCAATTGATTTTCAAAAGAACATGAAAATAGCTTTTCAAAGCTCAACATCAACATGCATGCACTTAAATCATGTAGATCAAGTCATGAAATTAAACATAAAAGTACAAATCAAAGACAAAAATCATTCTAAATGAAAAGAGGTTAAAACCGAGACATACTTAGAAGAGAACACCAAAGCTTTTGTTTCAAAGATCATTTACAAAACTCAAAACCAAAACAAAAATCAAGATCAAAACAAAAATCACAACTTTCATTAAGATTAAATCAAAACCGAAACATGCAAGATCAAGGTTTCAAAAATAAGTTTAGATCAAACATTTATTTATCAAATAAACACATAAACACCTCTTGATTCACGGTCCTAAGCATAAAAATTTAACATGCAAAGAGATTTAATTCAAGTTCACGAAAATCATAAACAAAACTTTAGATCAAAGAGATTTAGCTTGAAAAACATAAAGATCCATCATGAAAACATCAAGATCTAACACCAACCGAATCATAGAGTCCATCATGTAGTTTATTACAAATTTATTTAGTCCTTAAAAGTTAAGATCAAGGTAAAGCATCACATGCAACCTTAAATCAAAACCAAGAAAATGAACATGCAAACAAAGAGAGTAAGATTACAAGATCACAAATCAAAAACTAGCTCTACTTCTCCTAGGATCTTCGGTTTATACCAAGAAAAGATGGCCTTCTTGTACTTGATCTTAAAAGGGCTCCTAGGTTTAAGGCTTTGGACTCCTCTTCTTCTTCTTCCTACCTCACGGTTCCTCTTCTTCTTTCTCTTTCCCTCTATTTTCTATTTCTTAGTCTAAGAGTTTGAGAGGCTCTTAGAACTTGTATTTGGTTTGGTGTTTGGGGCGAAGGAAATGAAGAAATGAGGTGAGAATGGGTGAAATGCTTCTAAGGTCAAGACTTATGTAAACAACTCATGGCTTCCTATTTTGAACTTGATTGGATTCGGCCAAGAGCTTTGGAGGGAGGGGTAAATTCGGCCTCCTCAATTTTTGCATGGGTGGAGGTTAACATTTCTTAAGGAGACAAGGTAGGGAACATTAGGGCTTAGGGGTCACTTAGGTGTAAGACTTTTTAGCACTCCATTAGGGTTTCCACCATTTGGTTAGGGTTTGGTTAGGATTTGGTTAGGTCTTGATTCACTTAGTTAGCACTTAGGAAATTTCTAGGTTCTCTCTCACACTCACACTCATAAACACGGCACACACATATATTCTCACATACACATTCACACTTACACGTTACCCACCTATGCACACACATATCATATATTCATGCATTTATCATCATATACTCTTCACTAATTAAATTTCACATGATCCTAGGCATACATACATATATACAAAACCGAACATACATATGCATATACTCGTATAAAATAAATTATTCATACATATAAATCACAATAACACCCAAAAATATCAAACACAAATTTTTAGAAATCAAATCACCATTTCCTTAAATAATTTCTTATGGAAGAATTCAATATTTCTTTAGAAGAATTTCAGTCATATAATCATTTCCAAGAATCAACTTTAAAAACCATAACATTGTTTCTTGAAAAATCATTCTTTAAAATCATTTACCACTTTGAAAATGTGATTTAAGAAATTTATTTAGGAAAATATTCTTTCAAAAACATTTTTCTCAAAATAAATCTCTTTAGTATTTTAATTCAATACGAGGAATTTGCGGGGTGTTACACTACGGGCTATGTGCTCACCATTCAGAGGAGTTCTAGCAACTGGCTCAACATCATAAGTTTCATCACAATCACGACCTGTCTCAAAAAACATTCCCAATTTGATTACTTTTTGAAATCAAAACATTATTACTGTAAAGTAATTTTAAGTTAAATTGCCAAATCAGTGACTTTAAAATTCTAGTCCATTGAAGCTACCTCTCTTTTTTGTGTGTGCTTCTTGTGCAAGGTCCGGATAAAATTATAGTGATGGAATACTTGATGCTGGGTGTGACGCTCTCTTTTTAACTTGAAAATAATTAATATTTCCAAATAGTTTACTACTTGCTATCAAAATTAGGACTAGAAAATTTTTCCTTTTTAATATTATTACTTGCTTAATCAAAACCTCTTTTTGACATAAACCGTTTCATGAATTCGGCTTAGTATTATCTTAGATTTGAAAAAGACTCTCGAGAAAGCACGTCCTTATTTATAGGAAACCTTAGTAGTTATTATTTAAACATATGATTTGCCTCTAGAGTCAGATTTGAGTATATAAAATATAAACTTATCGCCGAATCATTTGTAAAGTGAAATCAGAGTTCGCGGAAGTAAAAATAATACTTATGGGGCTCTGCTGAGGAAAATAGACAACATAGATATATATATAGATCATAACATAAACTGAAAACCCCATCAGTACAGTAGCAAGTAACATCAGTCGAGATAGCAAGAGTTTATAAAGACATATACAACCCAGTTGTATAAAATAAAACCTCACTCTAAGACCTCTCAAAATATATACACTATATCACATGATCTCAAAATCGAAGTTTTAGAGCAGGTCTTCAGTGTCCTCAGCAGCTCCTCAGATCCTCCACCACTCTATCCCTAGGATCTAGGATCCAAAACACCTATGCTATGCAAGCTCCTATGAACCAGCGGGTCCACCTCTAGCAGAAACAGTCGGCTCAACATGCACCTCCTCCTCGCTCTCATCCTCCACGGGGTCCTCCTTGACCTCGCCTGACTGTGTAGAGACCCCACCACTGGGTCTGGGATATGCTGAAACAGTCCTATCATACTCAGTCGGACCAGGAGAAGGAGTCTCCTCATCGACAACTCTATGGGATGAAGGATGGGAAAGAGTGGCAGCTCTAAATCTAAAACTATGAAAACGACGCATAGGTCGAGCCGGGGGTGGTCCTCTATAAGTGTAAAAAGGTGGAACATGCATAGTATAGACTAATGGAACCCTAAATCGACGAGGTCGCACCCGCACCAGAGGGTTAGGGTGGTAGAGAGTAATCTCAACCTCCCCCTCAAAGGTGGCACGGTGCTCCTCATACGTCCATATACCGCTAGGGATAGGGCATATCTCGATGCAGGCTAGGTATCTGGCCATCACCTAAACAGGGCACAGGGAGTAAGTATACACATATACATAATGGATAAAGACTAAAATTACAATCACAAATATATCATGGACAGATCATAATGCAGATACATATGAGCACACCAATTTTTCAACATTATAACCCTTATAATGCAAGTGGCATGATGTATGATTTTCTATCCACAACTGAGGCCTCTAAATGTCCATCTTGGACATCCATCCAATACACCATTGTGTTCCCGGAACACCGACATTAGTTCCCAGAACATAATGTCGAACCATACTTGGATAAAAAGCATCACTCCCGGAGTGTGCACCACGTTCCCAGAATGCCACGTTCCCAGAACGCATAAAAAACCCGGTCCCGGACACTGGCCACATATCTATAATGTGTCATCAAGTAGGTTATATTTTGGTACTCCCGGAGTACCCTCCTCATATTCCCAGAATATGATAAACGTTCCTACCAACCAGACTTCCAGTCTATATGTATGCACAAACATCAGGGTTGGTTTTATCTTTATATTAATTAATTTGATTTAGAAATATTCCAATTTCTACTTTTGAATGATTTATTTGAGGTATAACTTTTGGCATAAAATTCCCCTTTGAATATTTCTCAAAATATGCCTTTTAAAACCCAGATTGAGCATTACAACTTCAATGGTATTTAAAAACTTAACTTTTTATTTTTCAGCTTCAGGTACTAACCGGTTACAGTTTCAGGCTAACCGGTTAGAATTACAGACCTGAACTGTTTACCATTGCAATTCAGAAAAACCCTTTTTTTCTTGAATTCTCTACCCAATCCAAAACACATTTACCATTGTTTTATACCTCAAAAACCATTGTTTCAACATTCAAAAGTCCAAATCACATTTCCTTTTCCAGTGAACATAATTTCCTCTTGAAATTATTTCATTAACTTAAGGCATAATTTTGATCCTTCAATTCAGAACTTTGACAACTCAAGTTCAGACCATGTATAATGAAATTTGTAACATCCCAAATTTAATTCCTAGTATAATTGATGATGGCCAAGCTTAGAGTGAAGGAAATGATGATATTGAGTTAAAAATAGTGGATTGAAGGCTTGATTTAGGGTTAACAACATAGGATATTAGGAAATTCAAAATAAAAGATTTACAACTCTAAACATAAATTCCACCGTTGGATGTGAAGATTGGTATGTAGGGAAGCTTGCTTTAAAATTTGAGGAAGATCCAACGGGTAACGAAGAAGTTATGACCATTCAAAGTCGGGGTGCTGAAAATCCTGCAACTTAATCGATTTAGCTGCAGCTTAATCGATTAAGTCCAGAATGTTTGAAACCCTTAATCGATTAATAATCGATTAAACGACCCTGCTGTGGAAAAAAATAAAAGCATTTCACGCGTGAATTTTGCCAAAGAACTCGAAATTTCTCTCTCTAGGGCACAAAATCTCTCATCCCAAATCCACCAAACCATAAGGGAATCACTCCAAGGTCCATTATCAAGTCCCTCCTTGTCTTTCCAAGTAAGTATTCATGATTCTTGAAGTTCCTCTCTCTCTAATTTGGATTTGCTCTCTCTTTCCCTTCTTTGGGGAAATTCGAATTTCCTCTTGAAATGGGGCAATAATTTCATCCTCATCCCATTCCTTTGATTTAGGGAAGATTATCATCACTCTCGTTACCTTCGTGCGTTGGAGCTCTTTGTTTTGGGAGCGTGCGGAGCGAAGGCTTAGGTTCTTCCACTTCCCCTCTCTTTGGTTAAGGTAAGGGAGTGGATATGGTGAGCTTTGCCTTGTTCTAGGGAGTAGGTTCTAGTTAGTATATAATGCTTGTTAGGGTTATGTGTTAGGGGAGAACATTAGATCATAAATCCCTAGGTTATTGAATATGAAATTCTAAGTAATTAAATGTGCATGATGATTGGATGTTAAGGCTAGGAAAAGGAAACCCAATAATATAAGAATGAATTATTTGATAAATGAAATTTGGTTAATGATTATATTGAAGTACATGAGAAATTGGGTAATGTGAAAGTGAAGTTGACATAAATGATTTTTATGATTATTGGTTTAATTGTCAAGTTGTGAATAAAATAATAATTGATTGATGTTGCAAGTAAATGTAGGTGCTATGGAGTAAATTGATATAGGAAGAAAAAATGGAATGGAAATGACTATATGTGATGAATGTGCGTGTTTGTACCTAAATGCTAAATGAGTTTAAATGTTAAATATTGTCAATTGTGAACAAAGGTCATGGCTTATGAATTGAACTTGTGAATATCGGATATGGAAGCAAATGATTTTGTGTAAACAAAAAGTAAAAGGTGATTTTATTATGTGGTGATAAAACAAATAGGTAAGAAGGTGAAATATGTAACTTGAAATGAAGTGTAATATAAATGTTGGACTATGAAAGAGAATACTATTTGGTATGATTGTGATAATTGAGAAAGGAAATGAATAAGGTGATTACATGAATAATTAGTTGTGAAATGTGTGTTGTTGTATTTAAATGTGTTAAAATTGATTGAACAAGAACGTGAATAATTCTTGGCCTCTGAAATGAGGCGCCGAATATTGAGAATGTGGTATATATGTTGGCCTCTGTTTTGAGGTGGCATTCCTTAACTTGTGATAAATGGTTTATGATGAGAATGATTAGGTGTTGAATGTGGGCCATTGTATTTAATTCTGTTAAGAATGTGGATATCGTATGAATGAGCAAATGTATATGTTATAATTGTTTGTGTAAGAAGATGAAAATATGATTTGGCCTCTGATGTGAGGTAATGGTAAATGAAAATGTGATAAGTGCGTTGGCCTCTGATTTGAGGTGACGATTAATGGAAAGTGATGATTAGGCTGACCTCTGCTATGAGGGGCACAAAATGAATTAAAGTAATTGAGTGTTGACCTCTGACCTGAGGGACACAAGATGAAATGAATGTTAATGAGTGTTGACCTCTGACCTGAGGGACACCGGATTAAATAATGAGTAGGGTGTTGACCTCTGACCTGAGGGACACTGGATAAAATGTGTATGGGTGTGTTGACCTCTGACCTGAGAGACACACCGCGAATTAAGAGATTGAAGTGTTGACCTCTGACTGACACAGAATGAAGTATAATGAATGGGTGTTGACCTCTGACCTGAGGGACACGTAATTTAAATAAGGAAATGAATGAGAGCCTCTAACTTGAAGTGATAATTGTGGTGAATGAAACTGTGCATTGGCCTCTGATTTGAGGTGATGTACCTATATGAAGAAAGTGGGTGAAAAGAAATAAAAGTAAAGGAAATGGATGTTGAAATGAATAACGGAAATGGATGTTGAAATGAATAACGAATATGGAAATAAGGAAATGAGTATGTTGTGAAATATGTGAATATTTGCTTATTTGCTAAATGTGTTTGACCTAGTGGGTTGTTATGTCTAGTTAGAAACTGCTTTCTATTTCATGTGCAATGCTCACTCCCTTACAGTTTCAGGTACGGAGATTGAGCTGGCACAGCCCCCGGCCGAGCAGGAGTACTTTCCCTTACAGGGAGAGTAGGGTTATTATGGGATATGGAAGAATATTATGAACTTCAGCCTCCTACACTATTTTGATGTAAAATTTGTTATTCATATTTTAAGTGAGGCTTAGGATGTTTTATTTTGACAAGTTATATGTTTTGGTTATGACACTCAAACTTAGTATTTTCCGCTATTACTCTGATATATTTGGAGCCCATGGGGCTTTGATATGATTTAGAAATATAATCTGAAGCCCTGCTGGCTATTAGTTGTTTATTTGAAAATTGATTATTTGAAAATTGTTTATACAGGTTAAATTTTGGAAAGTCCGAAAAACAGACAAAACTCCGTCCGTTTGACGGATGATTTTACTAAACTAAAAAGGAATTTTTAAGTTCACATTTTTAATACTTGGGAATTAAGGGTAATATTTATTAGGGTGCTACAAAATTTAATCTTAAATTTGAGCAAAGGCCATTGAGATTTCAGAACTGATTAATAAACCAATTTTCTTTGAAAATCTGCAGTATCTAACCGGTTACGAAAATCGTGTAACCGGTTAGATTATGCAGTCAGACCATTAAAACAAGAGTTTTAACAACTCATTTTCTTCCTTTCCCAAATATAACCAAATTTCAGTATACACAAAGTTCATATGCCTTAAAACAAACATGTTTACACTCAGAAACACATTCATATTGCATGCATCAAGTTTATTGTATCAAATGGCATGAAAATCCACATAAACACAATTTAACACAACCAAACTTAGATTAAGCACTCAAACACAGAATTCAGCATTTATATAGCTTGCATGCATCAAATTAAAGTTTCTCAAAACCACGGTGAGCAAGTTTTTGGCCTCCAAGCCTTTGTGCTTAAAAACACATAATGCCCTTTTGAGTTTTGTGAATTCAAATCCTAAATCACATGGATTTTAGTCTAAATCTAGTATAAGGTAAACTTCTCCCATACCTCTAAGACGATTTTGATGAAGATTTTCACTGGATTAGAAGAAAAACCACAGATTCTCACAATTTCCCCAAGTCTGCTCTCAGATTCGGTTTCCAGCAACATGTCAAGAAACCACCAAATTTGACATGGAACTTGGCCAAAGAAATTGGGGAAAATGGTTAGAATTCAAAGTAGGTAACATGCATGAGAGAATCAAAGAAGTTTGAGACTCAAAGATCAACTAAGCATACCACAATCGAGTTTGGAAATCAGCTTCCAGAATCAGGATCCACAGAGAACTCAGCTTTCTACCTTCCACTTCCAAGCTTGATTTCTCCCTCCACACTAACTCTCAACTCATAGTGTTTAGATCTTTGTAAAGCTCTTGATGTAAGCTTCACAATCGTGTATCACTCGATTACTAACACTCAACAACGAAGACGAATTGCTCAGCACAATTCTGAAACCCTAATCACCCTCCTTCAACCAGAAATACATTGATCAACCCCTAATTCATCAGAATTTCCACTATTTATAGACAATTGAAGGTAACATGCAGGGCGACGCGTGTTTCCCATTAACACCAGGTTGATTTCGTGGCGATTAAACGAGTAATTCAAGTGATTACTCATCAAATTCCACTAAACCAGTTTCTGAGTTCATCGTCTAACCGGTTACAGGGCATTACTAACCGGTTAGATCAGTTCAAAATTTAAAAATTATTATTATTAAATCTTTCCCTCCAAGAACCATTCTAATATTGCCTTTTAGTCCTCATTCAGGGACCAAACTGCAATTTCCTTATATTTTGTATTTATTTGCCATATAAAAATATTTTAACTTATTTTTATATTTAAGGCTAATTAAATACAAAATATAAAGTTGAGAAATTCTATAAATTAATAATAAAACTTTTTATTATTAATTTCCTATTATTCGGGAAACAAAAATTAGGGATATTACACTACTCCCCCACTTAAAAGGAATTTCGTCCCCGAAATTCTAGATTACAAAAACAGCTCCGGATACTCTTGACGCATCTTCTCCTCTAATTCCCATGTCGCTTCCGATACATCAGCATTCTCCCAAATTACCTTGACCAAGGGTATTTCCTTTCCTCTGAGCCGCTTGACTTCACGATCTTCTATCTGAACCGGTCTGGTCTCAAAGGTCAGGTTTTCTTTCAGAGTTAGGTCATCAGGTTGAAGTTTCAGAACAACAGATGGATCATGAACATACTTTTTCAATTGCGAAACGTGAAAGACGTTATGCAAATTGGACAGAGAGGGTGGTAAGGCCAATTGATAAGCAACAGGGCCAACTCTCTTAAGAATCTGATATGGACCTATACACTTAGGCGAAAGCTTTCGGGTTCTCAAAGCTCTACTAATTCTTTTCATCGGAACTACCCGAAGGAACACATGATCGCCCTCAGAAAACTCTAATGGTTTTCTCCTCTTATCCGCATAACTCTTCTGTCGACTCTGAGCCGCTTTCATCTTAGTCTGAACCATCTTGATCTTTTCAGATGTCTATTGTATTATTTCTGGTCCAACCATCAAGTTCTCCCCCACTTGGAACCAACATAGCGGGGTTTGACACTTCCTTCCGTACAACGCCTCGAACGGTGCCATTCCAATGCTCGCATGGTAGCTATTGTTGTATGTGAATTCTGCAAGAGGTAACACTTGATCCCAGCTTCCTTGTTCTTCAAGTGCACACGCTCGCAACACATCTTCCAAAGATTGAATTGTTCTCTCCGTCTGGCCATCCGTCTGTGGATGATACGCAGAACTCAATTTCAACCTTGTTCCCATAGCATCATGCAAACTCTTCTAGAATTGTGACGAAAATCTCGGATCTCGGTCTGATACAATGCTCGAAGGCACTCCGTGAAGACGAACTACCTCCTTGATATAGATCTGGGTAAGCTTGTTCAAGGAATAACGCATATTTATCGGAACAAAATGCGCCGACTTTGTTAACCTATCCACAACCACCCAGATTGCATCATGATTTGCTGCTGTTCTCGGCAAACCAGACACAAAATCCATTGAGATACTATCCCACTTCCACTGGGGAATCCTCAGAGGTTGCAACTGTCCTCCCGGTTTCTGATGTTCTACCTTCGATTTCTGACAAATCAAGCACGCCGCCACATATTCTGCCACATCTCTTTTCAATCCCGACCACCAAAATATCTTCTTCAAATCCTGATACATTTTGGTCGATCCGGGATGCATACTCATCCGACTCTTATGGGCCTCATCAAGAATTAGTCTTCTAACTTCTTGATCTCTTGGTACACAAATCCTTGTCCTGAAACGAAGGATTCTATCCTGCCCTATCTTGAAATCAGGTTCCTTTCCTCCCGAACCTAGTCTCATCTTTTCCATCAACTCTTCATCTGCTCGTTGCAACTCCCGAATTCTTTCCAAGAACTCGTTTGTGATCTGCAACGTCCCCAACTTGATACTTGATGGCTCCACTTGCATCAACAAGCTCAAGTCTCTGAATTCTTCAATCAATGCTGCTTCCTTGACCATCATCGCACTAACGTGGATTGCTTTCCGACTCAACGCGTCTGCAACCACATTCGCTTTACCCGGATGATAATGGAGTTTAAAATCATAATCCTTCAAGAACTCCATCCATCTTCTTTGCCTCATGTTCAACTCTTTCTGGTCGAACAGATATTTCAAACTCTTATGGTCACTAAATACTTGGAATGTAGTGCCATAGAGATAATGTCTCCATATCTTTAAGGCAAACACGATCGCAGCCAACTCCAAATCGTGTGTCGGGTAATTCACCTCATGATTCTTCAATTGCCTCGATGCATACGCCACTACTCTTCCTTCTTGCATCAATACACCACCCAGTCCTTGCTTAGATGCATCACAATAAACTTCACAACTCTTGTGAGGATCGGGTAAGATTAACATAGGAGACGATGTTAACCTTTCCTTCAACTCACGAAAACTAACTTCACACCGATCATCCCACACAAACGGTTGATCTTTCCGAGTGAACTTAGTCAAAGGCAATGCAATCTTAGAAAATCCTTCTATGAATCGACGATAGTATCCAGCCAGTCCTAAGAAACTTCTCACCTCCGTCACCGTCTTATGTTGTTCCCAACTTAGTACTGAACTTACTTTCGCTGGATCCATCGCAATTCCCTCTTTAGAGATCACATGCCCCAGAAACTTCACTTCATTCAACCAAAACTCACACTTCGTAAGCTTGGCATATAGTTGCTTCTCCTTCAGGACCTTTAACACAATCCTGAGATGCTCTTCATGTTCTTCCGGATTTTTAGAATAGACCAAAATATCGTCAATGAATACCACCACAAACAAATCCAAATATGGTCTAAAGATCCGGTTCATATAGTCCATGAAAATAGCAGGTGCATTTGTCAATCCGAACGACATCACAACATACTCATAATGACCGTATCGCGATCGAAATGCAGTCTTGGGTATATCCTCCTCCTTTATCCTGATCTGATGATAACCCGATCTCAGATCAATCTTGGAGAATACTGCAGCTCCCCTCACTTGATCCATAAGGTCATCAATCCTTGGCAAAGGATACTTATTCTTAATAGTGACCTTATTCAGCTGTCTGTAGTCCACACACATCCTCATACTTCCATCTTTCTTCTTTATGAACAATAACGGAGCTCCCCAAGGTGAAACGCTTGGCCTGATCATCTGTTTCTACAACAGCTCCTCGATTTGCTTCTTCATTTCTGCCATTTCTGGTGGTGCCATCCTATAAGGAGAAATAGAGATGGGACCAGCTCCAGGGACTAAATCAATCCCAAACTCTATCTCTCGCTTCGGAGGTAATCCTGGTATCTCCTCAGGAAATACTTCCGGAAATTCCCTCACCACTGGAATCTCTTCAATCAGCATCGACTCTTCTTCTCCAGAAGCCGAGAATAAACACATATATCCCTCCGGTTCAAGGGTCCTATATTGAATTGTCTTTTCCTCACAATTGATGATCACTTGGTTCTTCATCAACCAATCCATACCCAAGATCACATCCAATTGTAACTTAGGAAGACAAACCAAATCTACCTTGGATGAACGACCCAGAATTTCTACATCACACCCTAAATAGACTTTAGCGGTGTAGATCGGTATACCCGTAGGGGTAGCTATACTAAGATAGCAGGGTGAATCAGAAACAATAAGATTCAGCCTACTCACACATTCGGGGGAAACAAAAGAATGTGTAGCTCCAGAATCAAACATGATTTTGCAAGGTTGATTATTCAGCAGGAAATTACCTTGCACGAGATTCGGGGTTTGGGTTGTTTCATTACCACTTAGGGCAAATACTCGTCCTTGTACCACAGACTTTCCAGCAGATCCCTTTGCATCCCCCTTTGCAGATTCCTTGCATTCACGGGCAAAGTGACCTTGCTTCCCACACTTGAAACATCCTCCTTTGGACCAGCAAAACTGACCATGATGATAACGCTTGCACTTCTCGCAATAAGGAGCATTATCGCGAGGCTTGTTCTGGTTATCCATCACTGCCTTGCCTTTCCCCTTGTTCTTAGAATATGGACCATTACTCCGATGGTCAAACTTCTTCTTCCTTTGGGGTCCATAGTTCTGTCCAACCCCCTTCGCTTGACCTCCTATCAACTCCGCCTTTTTATCATCTTCATACATTCTGCACATGTCCACCAGTGCAGGGAAACTCTGAATCCTTTGATAACTGAAGATAGACTTCAGCTCCGGCCGTAGCCCACCTTCAAACTTCACACACTTACTTCTTTCATCAGGGTTATTTAAGTAATAGGGAGAGTATTTCATCAGTTCCTCGAATCTAGCAGCATACTCCCCTACACTCATATCCCCTTGCTTCAATTGCAAAAACTCCACTTCCTTTTTCCTCCGCAAATCTTCTGGAAAATATTTATTAAGAAATTTCTCCATAAATACTCCCCAGTTGATTGCTCTCCTTTCAAAGTTCAGCAATTGGACCGTGTGATCCCACCAGTTTTCAGCTTCCCCATGAAGCATGTAAACTGCATAGGTCACCTTCTGTTCATCAGAACACTCCAGAGTTCGGAAGATCTTATTGATCTCATACAACCACTTGTTCGCCTCATCAGGTTTATATCCTCCCTCAAATCTTGGTGGATTGCACTTCTGGAACTCCGACAGAGTCTTAGCATCATGATTCGCCATGTTGCCAGCAGACGGGTTACCAGCTCTCTCCTGAGATGATTGATGCCTCTGCTACTGCTGCATACCCTCCAGCACGGTTGTGATTCGTTCTAACATTTCGTTAGTAACATTTCGATTCCGGGTTGCCATAGAAAGACCTGCACTATGGGCTTTGGGTTAATAAAAAGGTCTTTAAGATATAAATGCTACCACTAAATTACTCAAACATATTCAATTAACATTGAATATCATACTTAGCTGCATCTGCGGGGCCATGAGGAACAGGACCAATGCTCTGATACCACCAAAGGGTGTGACGCTCTCTTTTTAACTTGAAAATAATTAATATTTCCAAATAGTTGCTATCAAAATTAGGACTAGAAAATTTTTCCTTTTTAATATTATTACTTGCTTAATCAAAACCTGTTTTTGACATAAACCGTTTCATGAATTCGGCTTAGTATTATCTTAGATTTGAAAAAGACTCTCGAGAAAGCACGTCCTTATTTATAGGAAACCTTAGTAGTTATTATTTAAACATATGATTTGCCTCTAGAGTCAGATTTGAGTATATAAAATATAAACTTATCGCCGAATCATTTGTAAAGTGAAATCAGTGTTCGCGGAAGTAAAAATAATACTTATGGGGCTCTGCTGAGGAAAATAGACAACATAGATATATATATATATATAGATCATAACATAAACTGAAAACCCCATCAGTACAGTAGCAAGTAACATCAGTCGAGATAGCAAGAGTTTATAAAGACATATACAACCCAGTTGTATAAAATAAAACCTCACTCTAAGACCTCTCAAAATATATACACTATATCACATGATCTCAAAATCGAAGTTTTAGAGCAGGTCTTCAGTGTCCTCAGCAGCTCCTCAGATCCTCCACCGCTCTATCCCAAGGATCTAGGATCCAAAACACCTATGCTATGCAAGCTCCTATGAACCAGCGGGTCCACCTCTAGCAGAAACAGTAGGCTCAACATGCACCTCCTCCTCGCTCTCATCCTCCACGGGGCCCTCCTCGACCTCGCCTGACTATGTAGAGACCCCACCACTGGGTCTGGGATCTGCAGAAGCAGTCCTATCATACTCAGTCGGACCAGGAGAAGGAGTCTCCTCCTCGACAACTCTATGGGATGAAGGATGGGAACGAGTGGCAGCTCTAAATCTAAAACTATGAAAACGACGCATAGGTCGAGCCGGGGGTGGTCCTCTATAAGTGTAAAAAGGTGGAACATGCATAGTATAGACTAATGGAACCCTAAATCGACGAGGTAGCACCCGCACCAGAGGGTTAGGGTGGTAGAGAGTAATCTCAACCTCCCCCTCAAAGGTGGCACGGTGCTCCTCATACGTCCATATACCGCTAGGGATAGGGCATATCTCGATGCAGGCTAGGTATCTGGCCATCACCTAAACAGGGCACAGGGAGTAAGTATACACATATACATAATGGATAAAGACTAAAATTACAATCACAAATATATCATGGACAGATCATAATGCAGATACATATGAGCACACCAATTTTTCAACATTATAACCCTTATAATGCAAGTGGCATGATGTATGATTTTCTATCCACAACTGAGGCCTCTAAATGTCCATCTTGGACGTCCATCCAATACACCATTGTGTTCCCGGAACACCGACATTAGTTCCCAGAACATAATGCCGAACCATACTTGGATAAAAAGCATCACTCCCGGAGTGTGCACCACGTTCCCAGAATGCCACGTTCCCAGAACACATAAAAAACTCGGTCCCGGACACTGGCCGCATATCTATAATGTGTCATCAAGTAGGTTATATTTTGGTACTCCCGGAGTACCCTCCTCATATTCCCAGAATATGATAAACGTTCCTACCAACCAGACTTCCAGTCTATATGTATGCACAAACATCAGGGTTGGTTTTATCTTTATATTAATTAATGTGATTTAGAAATATTCCAATTTCTACTTTTGAATGATTTATTTGAGGTATAACTTTTGGCATAAAATTCCCCTTTGAATCTTTCTCAAAATATGCCTTTTAAAACCCATATTGAGCATTACAACTTCAATGGTATTTAAAAACTTAACTTTTTATTTTTCAGCTTCAGGTACTAACCGGTTACAGTTTCAGGCTAACCGGTTAGAATTACAGACCTGAACTGTTTACCATTGCAATTCAGAAAAACCCTTTTTTTCTTGAATTCTCTACCCAATCCAAAGCACATTTACCATTGTTTTATACTCAAAAACCATTGTTTCAACATTCAAAAGTCCAAATCACATTTCCTTTTCCAATGAACATAATTTCCTCTTGAAATTATTTCATTAACTTAAGGCATAATTTTGATCCTTCAATTCAGAACTTTGACAACTCAAGTTCAGACCATGTATAATGAAATTTAAGCTTAAATTTGAGCAAAGGCCACTGAGATTTCAGAACTGATTAATAAACCAATTTTCTTTGAAAATCTGCAGTGTCTAACCGGTTACGAAAATCGTGTAACCGGTTAGATTATGCAGTCAGACCATTAAAACAAGAGTTTTAACAACTCATTTTCTTCCTTTCCCAAATCTAACCAAATTTCAGTATACACAAAGTTCATATGCCTTAAAACAAACATGTTTACACTCAGAAATACATTCATATTGCATGCATCAAGTTTATTGTATCAAATTGCATGAAAATCCACATAAACACAATTTAACACAACCAAACTTAGATTAAGCACATAATGCCTTTTTGAGTTTTGTGAACTCAAATCCTAAATCACATGGATTTTAGTCTAAATCTAGTATAAGGTAAACTTCTCCCATACCTCTAAGACGATTTTGATGAAGATTTTCACTGGATTAGAAGAAAAACCACAGATTCTCACAATTTCCCCAAGTCTGCTCTCAGATTCGGTTTCCAGCAACATGTCAAGAAACCACCAAATTTGACATGGAATTTGGCCAAAGAAATTGGGGAAAATGGTTAGAATTCAAAGTAGGTAACATGCATGAGAGAATCAAAGAAGTTTGAGACTCAAAGATCAACTAAGCTTACCACAATCGAGTTTGGAAATTAGCTTCCAGAATCAGGATCCACAGAGAACTCAGCTTTCTACCTTCCACTTCCAAGCTTGATTTCTCCCTCCACACTAACTCTCAACTCACAGTGTTTAGATCTTTGTAAAGCTCTTGATGTAAGCTTCACAATCGTGTATCACTCGATTACTAACACTCAACAACGAAGACGAATTTCTCAGCACAATTCTGAAACCCTAATCACCCTCCTTCAACCAGAAATCAATTGATCAACCCCTAATTCATCAGAATTTCCACTATTTATAGACAATTGAAGGTAACATGCAGGGCGACGCGTGTTTCCCATTAACACCAGGTTGATTTCGTGGCGATTAAACGAGTAATTCAAGTGATTACTCATCAAATTCCACTAAACCAGTTTTTGTGTTCATCGTCTAACCGGTTACAGGGCATTACTAACCGGTTAGATCAGTTCAAAATTTAAAAATTATTATTATTAAATCTTTCCCTCCAAGAACCATTCTAATATTGCCTTTTAGTCCTCATTCAGGGACCAAACTGCAATTTCCTTCTATTCTGTATTTATTTGCCATATAAAAATATTTTAACTTATTTTTATATTTAAGGCTAATTAAATACAAAATATAAAGTTGAGAAATTCTCTAAATTAATAATAAAACTTTTTATTATTAATTTCCTATTATTCGGGAAACAAAAATTAGGGATGTTACACTGGGAGATTGAGATTATTTTCCAAGACAATATCAGGGTCTGAAGGAAGTAGAAAAAATCAATTCATATTCTATACAAAATAGTAAACAAGATACTCCTATATATTGACCTCTTGTATTTACCTGTAACTTTAGCATTATTTTCTGTCTTCTTAGTTATCCGTAAGCAGTCATCATCACAGCGAAGATCAAAAGGTATATTCAAATCAAGTTCTTGTCGGACAACAGTACTGTCGGACATTAGATCTTGCTGAATACTAGAAGTGCTAGCTGCATCACCCAGGTTGCTATTGGGTCCGCTTTCGGTGTTGCAAAAATTAAAATATGTATCATCGGGGCCTTCAATTGCAACCCCGAATGCGGACCCAATAGCAACCTGGGTGATGCAGCTAGCACTTCTAGTATTCCACAAGATCTAATACCTGACAGAACTGTCGTCCGACGAGAACTTGATTTGAATATACCTTTGGATCTTCGAAGTGATGATGACTGCTTATGGGTAATTGAGAAGACAGAAAATAATGCTAAATTTACAGGTAATTACAAGAGGTCAATATATATGAGTATCTTGTTTACTATTTTGTATCACATATGAATTGATTTTTTCTATTTCTTCATACCTTATATTGGCTTGGAAAATAATCTCAATCTCCCAGCATCAAGGACCAGAAATTTATCAAGACCTTGCACAAGAAGCACACGCAAAAAAGAGAGGTAGGTTCATGGACTAAAATTTTAAAGTCATTGAGTTGGCAATTTTTCTTAAAATTACTTTACATTAGTAATGAACTGATTTCAAAAAGTCATCAAATTGATAACGTTTTTTAGACCGGTCGTGAATGTGATGAAACTTATGATGTTAAGCCAGTGGCTAGAACTGCTCTGAACGGTGAGCACATAGCCCGTAGCGATGTTGTGGCTACGGGCAATACTATCAACATTTTCGTAGGTGATATTAAAGATCACTGCCCTACAAAGCCCTTTCCCTTGGGTCGTAAGAAACCACGAACGACATTCTTAATTGCTGATATATTAATAAAAAACTGAAGAGCCAAGTACCGAGCGAATGATTGGACAGGGATCCGTGCCCAATCCTCCTTCTATGGACATTATTTCCCTTTACTTTGGCTTTAAGCATACCATACATACAATGAATTCACGTAGCCTTATGGATGCACGCAGAAGGACATCATCTACATCCTTTAATGGTGTTGTCGGAGCTCAATTGCTTCAGAGACCCTTTTGTTCTCGTGATAAAAGTAACAAGTGGAGGATTGGTTCGTCGATAAGGTATTTATCAAATAAATCACATAAATAATTTCTTGGCTCTCATCAAATTATTGATGTATCTTCAACAATTTAGCACAATGAGAAATATTTATATCTTATTGATTACAATGATAAAGAATTCATCAAATCTAGAAAAGGAGAAAGCTCCAAGTCAGCTTTGAAGGATAAAGTTAGCAAGCAGTTTAGATTGCCAAGTCACGAAAGATAACTCGAGGAGTTAGCTAGGAAAATTGATTTTTGTGGTACTCAAGGAACATCTGGATCCTCCATCAGAATCTATGAAAAATTATGTGATCTTAACAAAAATCCTGCTAAATTAACCGTATATGAAAAAGAGAACCCATACACGATCAATGTGAAGATCTGCACTTCGAGGAAAGTGAGTGACAACACCAAATTTTGTTCGTCCCAAATAATACTCCCAAAACATTTTCATTTTCCCCTTTTGGTCCCTAAAAGTTGTGTTTTGGTTCTAGTCCCCTAAAAGTTATTATGACTAGTCCTTAAATTTTCTAATGTTTAGGTTTTGGTCTCGGTATATCACATGATATACTGCCTACAAAACCAAAACAATTGAAAGTTTAAGGACTAGTACCGATCAAAATAACTTTTAGGGTCTAAAGCCAAAACACACCGGCGAACTTTTAGGGACCAAAAGGGGAAAATGAAAATATTTTGTGATTATTATTTGGGACAGACAAAATCAGGTGTTGTCATTCACTTTCCTCGAAGTGCAGATCTTCACCATTGATCGTCTTTGGGTTCTCGTTTTCTGATACGGTCAAATCAGCATAGTTTTTGGTAAGATCACATAAGCTTTCATAGATTATGATGGAGGCCTCGAATGTTCGTTGAGTACCACGAAATTCCATTATGCTGGCTAGCTCCTCGAGTTCTCTTTTGTGACTTGGCAATCTAAACTGCTTGCTAACTTTATCCTTCGAAGCTGACTTGGAGCTTTCTCCTTTGCTAGACTTGATGAATTTTTTATCTCTGAAATCAATAAGATATAAATATTTCTCATGGTGCTGAATTGATGAAGATACAATAATGATTTGATGAGAGCCAAGAAAACATTTATGTGATTTATCTGATAAATACCTTATCGACGAACCAATCTTCAACTTGTTATTTCTATCACGAGAGCAAAAGGCTCTCTGAAGCAATTGAGCTCCGACAACAACATCGAAGGATGTAGATGATGACCTTCTACTTGCATCCATAAGGCTACTTGAATTCATTGTATGTATGGTATGCTCTAAGCCAAACTGAAAGGGTATTAATGTCCATAAAGGAGGATTGGTCACGGATACCTGTCTAATCATTCGCTCGATACTTGACTCTTCAATTTCACTTAATATATCAGCAATTAAACATGTCCTTCGAGGTTTCTTGCGACCTAAACGAAAGGGCTTTGCAGGGCGATGATCTTGTATATCACCTACGACAATGTTGAAAGTATTGCCCATAGCCATGACATCACTACGGGCAATGTTCTCACCATTCGTAGGAGTTTTAGCAACTGGCTCAACATCATAAGTTTCATCACATTCACGACCTGTCTCAAAAAACATTCTCAATTTGATGACTTTTTGAAATCAAAGCATTATTACTCTAAAGCAATTTTAAGATAAATTGCAGACGCACTGACTTTAAAATTCTTGTCCATTGAACCTACCTCTCTTTTTTTTGTGTGCTTCTTGTGCAAGGTTCTAATAAAATTATAGTGATGGAATACTTGATGCTGGGAGATTGAGATTATTTTCCAAGACAATATCAGGGTCTGAAGAAAGTAGAAAAAGTCAATTTATATTCCATACAAAATAGTAAACAAGATACTCCTATATATTGACCTCTTGTAATTACTTGTAACTTTAGCATTGTTTTCTGTCTTCTCAGTTATCCGTAAGCATTCTTTATCATTGTTAATTTCAAAAGGTATATTCAAATAAATTCTCGTCGGGCAACAGTACTATCGGGCATTAGATCGTGTTAAATATTAAAAGTGCTAGCTGCATCACCCATGTTGCTATTGGGTCTGCTTTCGGTGTTGCAAAATTTAAAATTAAGATCAAAAGGTATATTCAAATCAAATTTCGTCCGACTACAGTACTGTCAGACATTAGATCTTGTTAAATATTAGAAGTGCTAGCTGCATCACCCAGGTTGCAATTGGGTCAGCTTGCGGTGTTGTAAAAATTAAAATTTGTATCATTGGGGCCTTCAATCGCAACACCGAAAGCGGACCCAATAGCAACCTGTGTAATACCCGCAATTTCCTCGCTTATTTTCTTTATTGAAAAATAAAATAGGAATTTATTTAGTGTTTTTGATTTCTTAAAAGAAATTCAATTTTTAATTTGAAATAAGTTATTTTTTAATTTAATTTTCATGAATTTAGAAAAATGTGAACTTTATATTTTTGTTTTATTAAAACCGTGATTTATTTATTTATTTATTTTATTTAATTTTTATTTTTATTTTGTAGTTCCTTTAAGGTAAAAAGGAAAAATTTAATTTCCTCTCTTATAGAGTGCCACGGCCAAGCCTAGGGGGAGGAAGAAAAATTTTAAGCTTACCCTAGAAGCTAAGTGATAAGGTACCCTTTAGAGCCTTAATTTCAATTTCAAAAAGTGTAATAATTATTTGTCTTCTCAAAAAACCCACTTTTGACAAACATTAAATATCCACTTATTTTGTCTCACAACTCACCTACACTCTCTTATTACTAAAGTTGCCCAAAATTGCAAAAATGCAATTGAGATTCTTGAATAATTTCGACCCCCATTTTTAGTCAACCAACCCCAACCTAAAGCTATCCTTATAAATACTCATAACCCCACCCACTCATATCCTCTTGCACACACTAACTTAGAAAAAAAAAGAGAAGGTAGAAAGAAGAAGAGGAAAACCGTGAGGGAGAAGGAGAAAGGAAGAAGAAACTCCATTGATTTTTCAACTTTGTTTTCATTCTCAACTTAGGTATTCATCTTCAAGCTTAATTTCCTTTCTCTTTTCGTTTCTAGTTTTCGGTTTTGTTAAGCTTTTATGGAGGAGTTATTTGTTTGATCTTCAAAAGCTAATGCATGTTGATTTTTCCTGTTTCTCTTTACTTTTTGAGCTTTGATATACATGGACTTGAGTTTGAAAATGGAAAGATGAACATGCATGTATGTTGGAGGTCCATAAGGTTTTCACCCTTATTTTACCCAAATAATTTTTGTTTTACTTTAATGATTTGAAATAAAGAAATAAGAGTGATTTTATGAATCTTAAAATATATGTTATTGTGTTGGTTTTCTTTTGCAAAAATTTCTAGTCTTCTTCGTGTATGTTTCGGCCAAAATAAGAACATAAGGGAAATGATTTTGTCTTTGATGCATGTTATAGATTGATGAATCTTTGTTATTTTCTTAGTCTATTTTCCGGTTTCCATGTGAAATAAAATAAATGGATTGATTTTCTCTTGGTTAGATTATTGTTGATGCTATACGGTTTTGGCCTAGTTGCATGCATGAGTTAAATTGATTTGAAACTATGTGTAGATCTATGATGGGATTCAGCCATGCATGTGAAAAAGGTTAAATGATTTTTGTTTCTCCCAAATAAATTAGCATGATAATGCTTTGAAGAAATTAGTTTGGTTTAAGTGATTAAAGATTTTAAATCTTGGTTTCTCTATGCTTGTATGTTTCAGCCCCTTTTTGTTTAGGTACAAAGACATGAAAATTTAAGTGTTTTGGATTGATTAAATGTTATATGTTTGATTTAGAACTGGTTGATTGAATGCATGTTAATGTTTGGTTGAAAGATGCTTGATTAAGTGCTTTAAGGAGTGTTAGAAAATAAATTGATCTTGGTTCCTTTTGATGTATGATTCGGCCTTGGTATGTTCATGAGGGAAGGGATTTATTTGGTTAAGTGCTAAGTTTTGTTCGAAGCATGTATGAGTTGAATGAAAATAAAATTAAAGAGTTAGTGTTTGTTGCTTATTTTCGGTTTAAGTGTTTAGTTTTAGGGCTAGTTGAAATGTTCTAAGTGCTACTTGTTAGTTACTGACTATGTATTTACTTGCTTAAATTAATTGAATGTTAAAGGAACACGAGTTACTTGACTATGTGATTTTATCTGTTAAAGTGTTGTTTGTCATTTATGTGTTTAAGTGATGATTGAAAAGCATTAAGTTACCTAACTAACTTTTGAGAAATTAATTGATTTTAAGTTGGTTTGGTTTGATTTAATTGAGAAGCATTGGGTGAGTGTAGTTGTTGCCCAAGTTTTGTTTTTGGTGCTTAATGTAACATCTCGTTATTTCTAATACCTCTAGCAAAATAATTAAATGATTTAATATGATATTTTCAATATTTTAGTCTCGGAATAAAATTCTGATTTCATCATTATATTTGAAATATGTTTTCTAGTCAAAATAAGTATAAATTTGTTATCATACGATTTCCAAAAATAAAGTATTACTTTTATTTAGTTTAATTAACATTTTGACAGGGAGTGCAAGTGGCAAGCCTTAGAGGCATTTTTATAAATAGTTTCTTTAGAAAAATATGTTTAACTTAATGTTTGGAGCGTCCCTGTAAATTTTCATAGTGTTCGGAGGCTGTTTTATTTTTAGCTTCTGGACTGGTTTAATATATTATCGGTTTAAGTTATACATAATAGTCTTCTACTTCAAAATTGTAAATATTATATATTATCAAGTTTAATATCAAGATTTAGAAAATATATTTACTTTTGAATTTCGATAATTTTTCTTACGCAATAGCTGTCCGGAGGGACCGATAACTTTATTATTTTTCAATCAGTTTTGGATAATTTAAAATACAATATTGTTTTACATAAACATATTTTATTTTTAGTATCATCCAACTTTTAACTATAATCCAAAATACCTATATTTTCAAATAAAGAGATGTTTTAGGGGAAAATAATATATTTTTATTGTATAATAATTTATATTTATTCTTTTGACAAAAATGAGTTTATTTGATATATATTTTTAATTTATAATTAGTTTTATCATATGTCCCTATTTAGATTCAACACGTTGTTATTGACCTTGACCATGGAGCAAGTTGCGGATGTAAACATGGCTCTGTCGTTGTTGCTAGGATTTCCAGGTAAGGGGAGTCTCTTTTCCACACTTTGAGTTAGGGATAGTTGGGGTTTATAATAGGATTTGAGTTTAATAGTTGAGTTGGGTTGTGGGTGATAGATTAAGAGGTAATTAGAATTAAAGAAGGGAAATGGTGGTATATTGGGAAATGTTGCTATCTTGGAAATTGTTAATGATGAATCTTGGTATATTAATTAAGTAGGAAGTGAAAAACCCTAGGAAATGATTTATTTTAAAGCACTCTGAGACATACTGAGTATGTCGACTGATTGGTTAATATATGTTGATTGTAAATGGTTATGGTCATAAATTGGGAATTTATTATGCACACTAAGTGCTTTAAGGGTGTTATTTTGATTTTTTTTGCTGGATAGTAGGTGGTATAATTGGCTAAATAAAACGGAAATGCTATGTGACGGAAATAGTAATGGAATTGAAAAGTAATTATGATGGGTAAATTGAAAAGGATTGAATGTTATGATATAAGTGGGTAATTAAGAGTGTTCACGTCTATTGAAAATGTGTGAAGTTAATTTTGAATGGTAAAAGGATATTTAATTGTGAAATGATAATATATGGGTAGATTGGACTATGTGATAGTAAAGGAAAAGGGTTATAATTGCTAATTGTGGAATGTGACCCTAAATGGGATTATTTGGAAATGTATATGATGATGGAGGGTAAATGCTTATTTATGATTATGTGTGTGATTATTTGGAGAATGCTTGTGATTAGTTGTGTATGGGTTATGTGTTTTTAAATAAATTGTTACTTGTTATGAATGACTAATTGATTTGTGTGCTTTGTAATGAAGTGTAAAATATAAGTATACACCTTGGTGCTCACTTAAGCTACGGCAATGTGAGGCTAAGGGCTTGGTGCTCACTTAAGCTACGGCAATGTGAGGCCAAGTGTAAAATATAAGGATGCACCTTGGTGCTCACTTAAGCTACGGCAATGTGAGGCTAAGGGCTTGGTGCTCACTTAAGCTACGGCAATGTGAGGCCAAGTGTAAAATATAAGTATGCACCTTGGTGCTCACTTAAGCTACGGCAATGTGAGGCTAAGGGCTTGGTGCTCACTTAAGCTACGGCAATGTGAGGCCAAGTGTAAAATATAAGTATGTACCTTGGTGCTCACTTAAGCTACGGCAATGTGAGACCAAGATAAAAGAAAGGAAATGAACAATGGTAAGGTGTAGATCTCTGCTTGAGGTTACACCCAATGGAAAAAGGAATTAAAATAAAAGGAACTAATAATGGAAAAGGTAACGAAATGGTAATGGAAAGGATTAAGGAAATGAATAGGGTTAATGGAAAATGGATAAAAAGGAATGTATATGGAAATGGGAACGAAATGAATTGGTTGATCCCTGACTTGATTTGATTGTTATTCTTGAGTTTATATTATGAGCTTTATATTATCCTTTGATTCACTGTGTTGTGAAAAGGTCTCACCCTTATGTGGTTAACATTTTAGGTGTATGTGCAAGGAACTTGGAGATCAGAGTGCTCAGCGGATCAGTCGAAAGAAAGGAACTCAAGTGTATTATATTATATTGTAATTGAAAGCCCCCAACGTTATTTGCGAACTCTGATTTGTAAAAGGAAATTTAAAGTCCTATATTTATTTTTAAACGTTTATTGTTTATTATTCATTATAAAAATCCGGGTGTTACATTTATGGTATCAGAGCAGTTCCTTCCTTTCCGACCTGAGGGTAAATGATCCCGATCTCGCTGCGAACACTCTCATCTCATGCTTCTTTTCCAGAGGTGAGACCCTTTTAAGTGGAAATTTCAATGTTAAGTAATTGATGAATATGTTTGGTACTAAATGCAAATTCGTGATTGAATAATGTGCCTTATATGTGTGGAATGGGTTTATGTTTGCAAATGGGAATACTAATAATTGACAATTAAGAATGAATGAAAAAGAAAGTGAATTCCATGGAACCTAAGCAGATCCCTTAGGGATTCAAGGAATCGCATATTGTAAGTGTTACCCAATTGCAAACAGGAACCTTAAATGGTGCAAATCGAGTTTTGTATGAGGATGAAAATTTTAAGTTTTGCGTTAATCAAAAAGATTGAAGTTTCTTACAAAGGAAATCCTGTTAATCAAAATGACGTACATAAACTTGAACTGGATGGCGAGGGCTACTACCACTGATGTAATGTAGTGTCGGAACTGGCCAATCCGATATTGCATTTATCGGGAGGTGAAGTCGTCGGAATCTAGGGGTTTGTGCACTATCATGAATTAGCGAATGATTTCTTATGTATAAAACTTTTATGTTAGTTATTTTGTTCTTCTTTGCTTGCTTCTGTATTGTGTATGCTTGATTATGTGTTTGTTGATGGGTTGGTGTCAAAGTAATTGGAAGGAGATTAGAAATGGATCTTGATGGAATAAACAAATTCTGAATCTTGAATACTAATCCAATCGAGTGATCAAATTTACGTCGATTAGACTAGTATCTAAGAGGAGCAAAAATAATGTTTAAATTAAAGTAACGGTCGATTCCATTGCTAATCTTGATTCAAGTATTTGTGACACCAAGAGTGAAATAGAAATCGAGAACTAATCGATCGGATTCAAATCGCCGAACTATTCCAATTGGAAAATTTGCAAGAATGAAATGGACTTTTTAACTAACTTGGGGAGCGGTTTGAATTCAATCAAAGGTCCTCAGACCGAATGTTAATTAGATGGATAGTAGTATATGTATATATGTGTACAGGTTAATTGTTTCATTATAGTTAATAATGTTTCTTGCTTGTTGCTATGTGTAGTTATTATAATTGTATGTTTGGTAGTTTGATAAACCAAAATGTTTGGCAATACGAGTGTTTTAAAATGAATTTCAAAGTGTTGCACCGAATCACAATCATTCCAAATGGATCGGGAAGTCGCACAACAAATTTTTAAGGAAATAGAAAGGAAAGTAAGGATTCCTAAGTAATCGAACAATGAATTAACTCATTTGTTTTAAACAAGTCACCTGTCGATTAAATAGGAACTCTCTATAGGCGACACCTCGTGATTCGGAATGAAACTCAATTTTCAACCTTGAAGAAAAAGGGAATGTGCGTGTTCTAATTTTTGAAGAGGAGCTAAACTAAATTTTCTCGGATAAAAGCATATTCCTTTTTATCTGAGTCTGATAATTTTGAACAAGTTTGCACTCCTTCATCTAGATTCTTATGAAATTAGATGGAGGTAATTCTTTAAGGTGAAGTGCACGACTAAAAGTTTTGTTGAAATCTCAAATGAAACTAATTGTTTCCTCATCAAGAGAGGAAACTGATTTCCAAAGAATTTTGTCTTAGAAATGCATAACTGTTGTTCTAAGTGCTTCACTAGTATGGGATCTCCTTACTGAATTTTAAATTCCGATACCTAAAGATTTTTCAAACCAAAGATTTTAATATGTATGTGTTTATGATTAGGTATTTGTCGGGAAATCAGGGTTTTTACGTAACATGGGGAAACTAAGTTCTCGAGCTTGGGGTACTTGCTTGATTTGAAAATTTTGCATAAGCATCCGAAGGTTGAAATCAATGTTTCATGTAAAATTTCAAGCCAATTGGAGCAAGTTAGTGTTTTAAACAAATTGAATTCAACGTGCTCTGATGGGTTTGACAACTCTACTCAACCTTTGGCTAAACATAGGCGATGTCCCTTTAATTTTGAGGTCATTTGGAGTTTACTTACAATTTTTAAATAAATCTAATTCAGGTTTAGCCTTGGCATCCTTTGGTATTTTGACAAGTGATTCCAGGGATAAAACTGAACCCAACAAACTCTGTCTGATCTGAAAATTCACCACGATGTTCTTTTATATATAGAGACCCTACCTTTGAATTTCCATGACATTTGAAATCAAATTGATATTTTTGTCAAAATGTATTTCTATCACAGCTAAGCAACTTTCTGATTTTCGGATTTTCAAACAAATTATGGAAACTCTACTTTCTGAACTTCTTTTAAACCGATTTTCAATTAGGTGATGATTGCTATATTTGTGTGTGTAGAAGTAGGATTAAGTCTAAGATAGGCAGGATAGATTATGTCTAGCGTAGGAGGAAGTAGAGTTGAGTTGTGCTTATGTTTGAAATGTATGCTGATATGAAATGTTGTATGCATAATTGAATTTTACATGATGTTTATGTGTTTTATGGTTGCTTTTATGACGAAGGTGTGTGATTAGGGCCTAGGAATAGGTTTTAAGAGTTCGGTTGCGGGTTAGATTATAATCAACCCTTTAGGGTAATAGTGTTTAGAGTGTATTAGTACCCTTCCTAACTTTCGATGTAGAATTCCGGAAGGAAACCAACTGATCTTAGAAATCATTTCCGATTTCCTTGGGAAGCCAAACCTGATTTTTGAGAGTCCAAGACCCTTTGGGAGTCTTTCTAGTGAGACTCTTGAAAAGTTAGCCGCAGGAAGAGTGAACCTTAGAAAACCTGATAGAATCTTAGCCTCGAGACTGACCAAACTAAACCATGGTCTGCACTCTTCAACGAGTGCAAGAGTCTAGGGGCGTACTCATGCTGAATGGTATGCCAACTCCAAGTGGGGGAGTAGAACCAAAGTGAAGTAAGTCCTATAGCTTAGAAACCTTTTTCCAGGATGGTTCTCCAATTAAGGATTCTGAGCGGAATTTCGGGGACGAAATTCCAATAAGTGGGGGAAAATTGTAACATCCCGTTATTTCTAATACCTTTAGTAAAAAAATTAAATGATTTAATATGATATTTTCAATATTTTAGTCTCGGAATAAAATTCTGATTTCATCATTATATTTGAAATATGTTTTCTAGTCAAAATAAGTATAAATTTGTTATCATACAATTTCCAAAAATAAAGTAGTACTTTTATTTAGTTTAATTAACATTTAAACAGGGAGTTCAAGTGGCAAGCCTTAGAGGCATTTTTATAAATAGTTTCTTTAGAAAAATATGTTTAACTTAATGTTTGGAGCGTCCCTGTAAATTTTCATAGTGTTCGGAGGCTGTTTTATTTTTACCTTCTGAACTGGTTTAATATATTATCGGTTTAAGTTATATATAATAGTCTTCTACTTCAAAATTTTAAATATTATATATTATCAAGTTTAATATCAAGATTTAGAAAATATATTTACTTTTGAATTTCGATAATTTTTCTTACGCAATAACTGTCAGGAGGGACCGATAACTTTATTATTTTTCAATCAGTTTTGGCTAATTTAAAATACAATATTGTTTTACCTAAACGTATTTTATTTTTAGTATCATCCAACTATTAACTATAATCCAAAATACCTACGCGTTGACCCACAAATATATATAAATGTATTATTCCTAATCTATCCGGTACCCGTAGCCACCCAAAGAAAAGTAAAAAAAAAAGAAAAAAAACAAACAAAACGTGTGGCACTGAGGCCAACACTTAAAAGCCAAGAAAGAAAGAGATAGAATACTGTGAGAGAGTGAGAACGTCAGATAGAGAGAGAAACATGAGAAGGAAAGAAATGGAATTAGATAGAGTAGTAGCATCAGAGAAGATAGAGAGGGAATGGCTACGAGAGTGCGACCATGAAGGGAGAAGTTTTAGTCTTTTTCAATCTTTCCGGTTCAATAACTCAAGATTCAACCGTCCAATCTCAAATCCTTCTTAGATATATAATCTCCTCAACTCCCTCTATCCATCTACCTAATTTATTTGACAATCCGTCAATATTTTTATTATCCCTATATTTTCAAATAAAGAGATGGTTTAGGGTAAAATAATATATTTTTATTGTATAATAATTTATATTTATTCTTTTGACAAAAATGAGTTTATTTGATATATATTTTTAATTTATAATTAGTTTTATCATATGTCCCTATTTAGATTCAACACGTTGTTATTGACCTTAACCATGGAGCAAGTTGCGGATGTAAACATGGCTCTGTCGTTATTGCAAGGATTTCCAGGTAAGGGGAGTCTCTTTTCCACACTTTGAGTTAGGGATAGTTGGGGTTTATAATAGGATTTGAGTTTAATAGTTGAGTTGGGTTGTGAGTGATAGATTAAGAGGTAATTAGAATTAAAGAAGGGAAATGGTGGTATATTGGGAAATGTTGCTATCTTGGAAATTGTTAATGATGAATCTTGGTATATTAATTAAGTAGGAAGTGAAAAACCCTAGGGAGATGATTTATTTTAAAGCACTCTGAGACATACCTAGTATGTCGACTGATTGGTTAATATATGTTGATTGTAAATGGTTATGGTCATAAATTGGGAATTTATTATGCACACTAAGTGCTTTAAAGGTGTTATTTTGATTTTTTTTGCAGGATAGTCGGTGGTATAAATGGCTAAATAAAATGGAAATGCTATGTGACGGAAATAGTAATGGAATTGAAAAGTAATTATGATGGGTAAATTGAAAAGGATTGAATGTTATGATATAAGTGGGTAATTAAGAGTGTTCACGTCTATTGAAAATGTGTGAAGTTAATTTTGAATGGTAAAAGGATATTTAATTGTGAAATGATAATATATGGGTAGATTGGACTATGTGATAGTAAAGGAAAAGGGTTATAATTGCTAATTGTGGAATGTGACCCTAAATGGGATTATTTGGAAATGTATATGATGATGGAGAGTAAATGCTTATTTATGATTATGTGTGTGATTATTTGGAGAATGCTTGTGATTAGTTGTGTATGGGTTATGTGTTTTTAAATAAATTGTTACTTGTTATGAATGACTAATTGATTTGTGTGCTTTGTAATGAAGTGTAAAATATAAGTATACACCTTGGTGCTCACTTAAGCTACGGCAATGTGAGGCTAAGGGCTTGGTGCTCACTTAAGCTACGGCAATGTGAGGCTAAGGGCTTGGTGTTCACTTAAGCTACGACAATGTGAGGCCAAGTGTAAAATATAAGTATGCACCTTGGTGCTCACTTATGCTACGGCAATGTGAGGCTAAGGGCTTGGTGCTCACTTAAGCTACGGCAATGTGAGGCCAAGTGTAAAATATGTAAGTTCCATGATGAATGTTTTGATAATGACAAAGTGTTTTGAACAAGCTATCATGTGATGATCAAGTTCAAGTTCAACAAGCAACAACAAACATCAAGTGAAGAAGAGAGAACAAGCTCATGAAGACTTAAGTTTGAGTGTAATTGTTTTTGTTTTATCTTTTGCCTCTCAAGCTTCATAGGTTTTCATTTGGGTAGTTTGATTAGAGGGTAGTGAATCTCATTCATAAGTCATGATTTAATCATAATTTGAGTTTTCACTTAATCTAGAATCAATAGGTGGCTTAAAGGTTTGAAAGGAAAGGTTGGTTTTTGAGAAAACAAGTTTTAAACAAGTGCAGTATCAATCTGCTCGAGTAAATCAAGATTTTAATCGAGTATGCTACAATTTACTAGAGTAAACACTGCTGAACTGATTTTTTAAAATACGATTTTCACTTCTCAAAATCAGTTTTCAAGTGCCATAACTTTTGGGTATTCTATAAAAACCTTTTCCTAACCGTTGTGATCATAATCCATCATTTTGATATTCATTTTACAAAGAATCAAGCCACTCTATTCTCTCTCAATTTCAAAGATCAAAGCTTTTCTATTTTCATATTCTTTGATCAAGAATCTTTGAATCTCTTGTGTGATTTGTCATAGCTATTGATTGAGATTCATTAGGATTGTTATGTGTATTCATTGAGTTATAATCTTTGCAATAAGGCAAGCCACTACAACAAACAAGAAGCCTTGGTGTGTCGATTATCATCAAGCAACGTTCATTGAAGAAGAAGAAGTCTTGGTTGTGAATCAAGCAAGGAGAAGCCTTGATGTGTGGATTATCATCAAGCAATTGAAGACTTGTTGTGTCGATTATCAACAAGGGGTAGAGGTTAGATTAGAGAGAAGATCAATAGGATTACAAGGCAACGGTGTCGGTTATCTCTTGTAGGCTAGCAAGAAGGAAGTCTTGTGAGGCAATCACTTGTAATTTGAGAACTCTAATTCCTCATAGTGAAGAATATCTCTTGGTTGAAGAGGGGACTGGATGTAGCTTTCAAGCGGATGAAAGTGAACCAAGATAAATCACTGTGTCGTATCTCTAAACCCTTACTCTTTATATTCAAGTCATTTGATTGCGTTCTTGATTGAAAACCTAGAAAGAGTGATTTTCATAATTGATTGAATTGAATCTTTATTGTTCAAATTAACTTGGAGAAAATCATTTTCATAACTAGGAAATCAATAAGAATATAGGTGTTAATCATCTCTGCTGAATCTCTGATCTTTCATGTGAATTGATTGATTTTCGTATGCGAATGAAAACTTGATTTTTCTGGTTTCTGTCAGATATACTCGAGTAAACGAGTCTTTAATCGAGTACTACTTGAGTATTCTGAACTTTACTCGAGTAAACCTGAACAAAATTGCAAAAATCTTTTGTTTTGATTGTTTTGATTTGTTTCGTTCGAAAATCTTTCAAGGTACCTTAAACACCTATTCAACCCCCCCTTCTAGGTGTATTCCTAGGGTTCCTTTGTCTCTCCAACCACCAATTGCGGTTTCTTCAATTGGTATCAGAGCTCGGTCGAAAGACACGAGCATAAGAGCTTTTTCGTAAAGATCCTTTAAGAAAATCGCAATGGGTTCCATGAATCCCTTTGGTGGTGAAGGTTATTCAATAAATCGGCCTCCATTGTTTGCCGGAGAAGGCTATGCATATTGGAAAGTTAGAATGAAAATCTTTATCCAAGACATAGATAGTGAAATTTGGAAAGTAGTTGAAAAAGGTCCTCATATCCCCTCTAGTTTAGTTGAAGGTGTAGAACAATTGATCCCCGAGAATAAGTGGAAGGATGATGATAGAAAGAAAATTCAATATGATTATAAAGCAAAGAATATCATTACCTCCGCTTTATCCTATGACGAGTTCTTTAGAGTTTCACAATGTTCTAGTGCTAAGGAAATGTGGGACACTTTACAAGTGACTCATGAAGGAACTAGTGAGGTTTGGAGAGCTAGATTAAATGCTTTAATGCGTGATTATGAATTGTTTCAAATGCTTCCAAATGAATCTATTAAAGATATGCAAAAGCGTTTTACTCATATTATTAACCATTTACTTGCTCTTGGTAAGACTTTCTTACAAGGTGAACTTTCTAACAAAGTGTTGAGATGTTTAGACAGGAATTGGCAACCAAAAGTAACGGCTATTGTTGAATCTAAGAATTTGGATGCTATGGATCTAGCAACACTCTTCGGAAAGCTTCAAGAACATGAAATGGAGCTTGGACGATTAAGTATCAATGAAGAGTCGAATAAGAACAAGGAAAGAAAGGAACTTGCTCTTAAAGCAAATAGATAATACAAAAAGAAAGAGAGTTCCGATGATGATGATGATGATTATAGTGAAGATTCCGATTCGGATGTTGATGAAAAAGACATGAAACTTTTGCTAAGGAAATTTGACAAGTTTCTAAGGAGAAAAGGAAGGTTGAACAAAGACAAAAGTAAAGAGAAGGATTCCCCACACTACAAGACCAAGACATCAAAAGAAGGTGTAGTTTGCCATGAATGTGGAAAACCCGGTCATCTCAAGTACTCATGCTCTAAGTATCTCAAGAAGAAGGAGAAAGAAAAGAAAAATTCTAAATCTAAAAGAGCATACATAGTTTGGGATAGTGATGAAGATAACAAGAAAAGCACATCGAGTAGTTCTTCGGATGATGAAGAAGTTGCTTGTCTCAACTTGATAACTCTAGTAGATGATGAAGAACAAAGTTCAAATGATGAATCAAGTGAACAAAGCGAAAATAGCAATGTAAGTCTTACTAAATCCGAAATTTCTTCTAAATATGAATTGTTATATAATGCTTATGAAGAAATGCATGAACAACTTGAAAAACTAGCTTTGAAAAACATTGAAAGAAAGAAGCTCATTTTGAAACATCAAAAAGAGATTTTAGATCTTCAAAAACAAGTTGATGAGCTTAATCTTGAAAATGAAACTCTTGATCTTATATATGCTAGTTCTTCTTGTGATTGTGCTAGTAGAGTGAATATTGTGGTTGATTGTGAGAATTGCAAGTTGCTCAAAGATGAAAATGCTATTTTGAAAAATAAGCTTGCAAGTTTCTCAAGTGGTGATATTAGATTGTGCACATTGTTAAATTTTCAAAGAGAAAATTCAAACAAGTTTGGTTTGGGTTATACTAATGCTAAGAGTAATTCTCATAGAAATGTTGTTGATTTTTCTAAAGTTGATTTCTCAAAAGCACCAACATGTTTCTATTGTGGTACTCATGGACATACTTCAAATGTGTGTTATGTTAAAATGCATGGTATACCTAAAGGAGATTTTGTTTGGATGAAAAAGGGTGAAAGTCCCTACACTAACAAAAATGGATCCAAAACTATTTGGATACCAAAAAGCAAAGCATGATTGTTTTGTAGGTATGATTGGAGAGCAAAGAGAGCTTACAAGTGTTATTCATATTTGCATCTTCAATTGGTATCAAAAGAAGTCCTACAATATGGTACAAATATTATGGTTAGATTGTGAACTTCATATGGTATCTTCTCAATTCGTATTACTTTTTTAAATGTTTAGTTAATTCAATTTGTATCATTGAGAGATTATTAGTTGATTATCATGTTTTTGTGATTATTGATACTTCTTTACAATTGATATCTTCTTTGTTAAGTGATATTATGATATTTTAGTTCTCAATTGGTATCATATTTCATTGTTATATTCTTTTGCCAATTGGTATCACATTGCAAAGTATAGTTTTATTGTATTTGTTCAATTGGTATCAATGTTGTAAAGAAATGATCATTGATCTCTTACTTTGGCTTAGATGTTATATTTCAATTGGTATATATTACTTTTTGATAATGCCAAAGGGGGAGAAAATATGATGTTTTGAATTGATTGGAATGTTTCTCAAAGTTGGAGAAATGATTGTTAGGGAATAATATGATTTTTAGATGTTTGTTTGGAGAAAGGTTGTTTTTGTTGTTTTTATGTAGGTTGAGAAAAGTTGTTGAAGATAGGGGGAGAATCAAGCTTATCTCAATTGGATTCAAATGTCAAAAGCATTTATTGAGGGGGAGCAAGAGTCTCACCAAGTGATCAAATTGTTAAAGCATCAACAACTTCAAAGAACTTTTGGAGAACTTCAAAACATGGTTTGTCATTTTCAAAAAGGGGGAGATTGTAAGTTCCATGATGAATGTTTTGATAATGACAAAGTGTTTTGAACAAGCTATCATGTGATGATCAAGTTCAAGTTCAACAAGCAACAACAAACATCAAGTGAAGAAGAGAGAACAAGCTCATGAAGACTTAAGTTTGAGTGTAATTGTTTTTGTTTTATCTTTTTCCTCTCAAGCTTCATAGGTTTTCATTTGGGTAGTTTGATTAGAGGGTAGTGAATCTCATTCATAAGTCATGATTTAATCATAATTTGAGTTTTCACTTAATCTAGAATCAATAGGTGGCTTAAAGATTTGAAAGGAAAGGTTGGTTTTTGAGAAAACAAGTTTTAAACAAGTGCAGTATCAATCTACTCGAGTAAATCAAGATTTTAATCGAGTATGCTGCAATTTACTCGAGTAAACACTGCTGAACTGATTTTTTAAAATACGATTTTCACTTCTCAAAATCAGTTTTCAAGTGCCATAACTTTTGGGTATTCTATAAAAACCTTTTCCTAACCGTTGTGATCATAATCCATCATTTTGATATTCATTTTACAAAGAATCAAGCCACTCTATTCTCTCTCAATTTCAAAGATCAAAGCTTTTCTATTTTCATATTCTTTGATCAAGAATCTTTGAATCTCTTGTGTGATTTGTCATAGCTATTGATTGAGATTCATTAGGATTGTTATGTGTATTCATTGAGTTGTAATCTTTGCAATAAGGCAAGCCACTACAACAAACAAGAAGCCTTGGTGTGTCGATTATCATCAAGCAACGTTCATTGAAGAAGAAGAAGTCTTGGTTGTGAATCAAGCAAGGAGAAGCCTTGATGTGTGGATTATCATCAAGCAATTGAAGACTTGTTGTGTCGATTATCAACAAGGGGTAGAGGTTAGATTAGAGAGAAGATCAATAGGATTACAAGGCAACGGTGTCGGTTATCTCTTGTAGGCTAGCAAGAAGGAAGTCTTGTGAGGCAATCACTTGTAATTTGAGAACTCTAATTCCTCATAGTGAAGAATCTCTCTTGGTTGAAGAGGGGACTGGATGTAGCTTTCAAGCGGATGAAAGTGAACCAGGATAAATCACTGTGTCGTATCTCTAAACCCTTACTCTTTATATTCAAGTCATTTGATTGCATTCTTGATTGAAAACCTAGAAAGAGTGATTTTCATAATTGATTGAATTGAATCTTTATTGTTCAAATTAACTTGGGGAAAATCATTTTCATAACTAGGAAATCAATAAGAATATAGGTGTTAATCATCTCTACTGAATCTCTGATCTTTCATGTGAATTGATTGATTTTCGTATGCGAATGAAAACTTGATTTTTCTGGTTTCTGTCAGATATACTCGAGTAAACGAGTCTTTAATCGAGTACTACTTGAGTATTCTGAACTTTACTCGAGTAAACCTGAACAAAATTGCAAAAATCTTTTGTTTTGATTGTTTCGATTTGTTTCGTTCGAAAATCTTTCAAGGTAGCTTAAACACCTATTCAACCCCCCCTTCTAGGTGTATTCCTAGGGTTCCTTTGTCTCTCCAACCACCAATTGCGGTTTCTTCAATTAAAATATAAGTATGTACCTTGGTGCTCACTTAAGCTACGGCAATGTGAGACCAAGATAAAAGAAAGGAAATGAACAATGGTAAGGTGTAGATCTCTGCTTGAGGTTACACCCAATGGAAAAAGGAATTAAAATAAAAGGAACTAATAATGGAAAAGGTAACGAAATGGTAATGGAAAGGATTAAGGAAATGAATAGGGTTAATGGAAAATGGATAAAAAGGAATGTATATGGAAATGGGAACGAAATGAATTGGTTGATCCCTGACTTGATTTGATTGTTATTCTTGAGTTTATATTATGAGCTTTATATTATCCTCTGATTCACTGTGTTGTGAAAAGGTCTCACCCTTATGTGGTTAACATTTTAGGTGTATGTGCAAGGAACTTGGAGATCAGAGTGCTCAGCGGATCAGTCGAAAGAAAGGAACTCAAGTGTATTATATTATATTGTAATTGAAAGCCCCCAACGTTATTTGCGAACTCTGATTTGTAAAAGGAAATTTAAAGTCCTATATTTATTTTTAAACTTTTATTTTTTATTATTCATTATAAAAATCGGGGTGTTACACTTAAGCTTGAAAATTGAAGTGTTTAAGTGATTGTTTTATGTCAAAATGCTATACGAATTAAAGTGTGACTTTACGGTGTTTTCGGATTCTAAAAAATAATTTATGGACTTGTACCTTTTCTGTCCAGAATTTATTTAACTTGTTTTTAATTCTAAAAATGTGTTCCAGTGATTTAAAGTTTAAGTTTAAAGTGGTATTTGATTTAGGAAAAGTTGAATTTTTCGTGATTTTCGGGTTCGAATGGGTTGCTGTCCAAGACGGACCAGCAGCTAACTATTTTTCATAAGTTGCATTTGTTAATTATCTTCAAAGTGTTTTGACATATTGAAGTTATTGTGCTACTTGGAAATAAAATGAGAAAAAAAAGAATTGTGTTTTTGTTTTACCCGAAAGGATTTAATCTAAGTCTTGAGATTTCATAAAAGTAATTATAAACAAGTATTTCATTAGGTTGTTAATCGATTAAGGAAGTGAGTAATCGATTAACCTAGTGAAGCTTGTCAGCCAATAATCAATTAATCTGTTGGTTAATCGATTAAGAGAATGTGCAGCCTCAGGTAATAATCGATTAACAGATGGGATAATCGATTAAGTATAGTTGCAGCCTCAGGTCTTAATTGATTAAGGGGGTTGGATAATCGATTAAGCCCTGTCATATCAGTTTTATAAACATGTTTTTGAAGGCAAGAAACTCATCTCCCATCAACTCTCCATCAATTTTCAACACTAAAAACACCAATTTCACCCAATTCCCCTCAAAATCCCAAATCCCACTCAAAACCCTAACTCCTTCAATCTTCAAAATCCCAAATCCCACTCAAAACCCTAACCCTTCCTATCTTAGGGTTTCTTTGCCAACCCAATGCATGTGGCTTCACTCCATTGGCTTGTTTCTCTTTCCTCATTTTCTCTCTCTATCATTTACCATATTTTAAATTTGAATACAAATGGATCCAATTTACACATTACACAAAAACACTCTCTATAGTTCATCACTTTCCTCCTCACTAATTTTTCTCTTTATCTCCTAACCTTAAGAATAAAAAACCCTTTCTCTTTCTCTTTCTCTTTCTACGGTTTTTATATTTTTTTCACACTCAAATTCAACTCCTTTGAGCTCAAAATCCAACCTTTGAGCTTCTCTCCGTTGAATCTCCACCCTCTGCTCTTTTTTCTGTGTCGATTATTCGATTAACCATTGAGAATTGATCTTCTATCTGTGAGTTGTTTTTTCTTCTTAATTGTTGTTCGTATTATTATGTTCAGATTTGTATTGTTGTGATTCAGATCTTAGGTCAATCAAACCTTATGATACATTGAGCATCTGTGTGGATTTATTTAATTTATTGAATGAAAATCAATGTTTAATTGCCTTCATTATGCATAGAGGTTATGATTTTATGTGATTAATCATTGTGCATGAAGGATTAATTAGTTTTATATTAATTTAGATTTAATTTAACTTTATTTAATTTATCTTGATTTTCCCTTTCATTCATTTTTTTCATACATCTTTAATTTGTGTAAAGTCTAATATATTTCGCATGTTTAGCTATCCTACTATCAAAATTTGTAGCTGGAGTTGATTATTAAAACTCTTTATTTTTGTTTTAGATTTTGATGTTTGATACTTTTGTGAATAGGGAAATTCTATCAAGCTCATAGGATCATTCACTCATGTTAATAGGTCAATATCTATTGACCTCAACGATCCGATGCAAGACACACAAGACATTGACGAATGCCAACATTTCTCGCTACGGTAAGCCATATGCTATATGTTCCTACTAGTTTTGACGAGATCAAATTATAGCTTCTCAAACTATATAGCCTTTGTTATCCAAGTTCTAGCTTTTTTTTAATATAACTTTTTGTTGGAGTTGGAAATGCTCAGTATATCATTGGGTTATACAGTTTGTCCTCCTTCACTTAGTTTATAGGTATCTTGTTGCTTATGTCTGCAAATGATTTATATTATTCTTATAAAATGAGATAATGGCATATTTTTGTTTCTTTTATAATTTTATTCCATTATAGAAAATTTAATGATTTACAAATATTATCATTTAAAAGTTAGAAATCCTCAATTGATTAATACTATACTCAGCAACATAAAATTATAACAAGTATTCAAATGTCATCGGTGATGCCTAAATAAATAAGTAATGGGTATTACACAACCATAAGTTATGTGTTTTAGTTTGACAAAGGTTTATTGAAATTTGGGATACGTGGTGCATATTTTATTTATTTATTTTAAATTCTGATTTGGCTTAATTGATGTGGAATTTAGTATACTTAACACATATCTTTTTGGTTATATATTTCAGCGGTTATGTATCTAATATGCGAGAAATAGATTGGAAGAAATGTTGGCCTTTTCCTACTGAGTCTGAGGAGAGACCTTCATTTCCACCATTAGAAGTTCCACAATTTCGATGGTGGAATTGCAAAAATTTCCAAAAAGAAACTGCTGCTCACGGTACCGTTGATAAAAATGACCAAACAACAAGCTTCAAGCTTGGTGTGGTAGTCAACATTTGAGTAATTCATCAAGTTCCAATGCCTGACAATATTGTCGCAAAGAGAGATATTGATTTAAATATACCTATTGATCTAACAAGCGACGATGATTGCTTACATAAAGTTGATGAGATAGAAAACAAATTAGCCGAAGTTATACCCACTAAAATAACATGTAATCAAATCCAAAATGATATGTTCTGTAAGAGTATTTTCTTTACTATTTTGTAGCATACATATTGATTTTTAATGCTTTCTTCAGACCTTGAGATTGGCTTGGAAATAATCTCAATCTCAATCTAATAGCATCAAGCATTCCATATCCAGAAGTTAAACTAATAGCATCAAGCATTCCTTATCCATAAGTTTGTCCAGACCTTGCACAAGAAGTACACACAAAAGAGAAAGGTAGGTTCAATGGAATATTGTTTATCTTAAAATTACTTTACAATAATAATGTTTTGACTTCGATGAGTCGAACTAAGAATGTTTTTTTTTTAAAAAGGTCGTGAAGGTGATGAAACTTATGACGTAGAGCCAATTACAAGCAATCTTGTCCAAGGATGGGACATCTTCTTCCAGTGTTAGATGCTTGTAGTGATGTTGCGGCTATGGGCAATACAGACAAGTTCACTTACTTGGTTTGCGAGAAACCTCAAAAGATACGCTTAGTTACTGATATATTAAGAGAAAACTAAGAACCAAGAACGAACCGAATCGTTGGACAGGGATCCGGATCCCATCTTCATTTAAACATGTCTACTAATTCACAAGTACAATCAATTTTACCTGATAAGATGGATGTTCAAGAAGACATGACTTTGACAAAGAGGGGTAGAGGTAGGAAAAGGAAGTTTCTCTGAAAAGAGTAAGGATCCTGTAGATATGCGCTTCCATAGGATCGAAAATGGAGTTCAAAACCTAGAGAGAGATGCTAGAACAATTGAAATTGTTCCTGATAACAGATATATATATGAAGATGTTCCAATAAGGATGAGTTTGGAAGACAGCATGAAGGGCTACCAACATAAACCAGAACAATATAGAGGTCATACAATGTAAAAGAATGATATAGTAGAGAAGGAAGGTGCAGCTGAAACTCCTTCAGGATTCTTTCCTCATGCATCCACTGAGAAAAGAATGGACAATATTTCCAAAGGAAAAGGAAAAATGCTGCAAACTGATGTGGAACTTAGTATCCTCAACACAAATATGCTTATATCTCTGCTACTCCCTTTGGTACAATGTGCACCAAATGGAGAAAGATTTGAAGAGGGAATGCATTTATCTCCAAACTTGTTTTCCTCAGTAGAGGCTTGCAACAAAAAAGGTACCAATGAATCAAAAAATTGGTTACCTTTCTCATTACCAGAGGGCAGTTCGAAACCTCAGCTAATCCGCAAAGACAACAAACCCAACAGTTTGAGAGCTTCCAGTCACATTAGGAATTCTCTTTCTCGAATACAAAAAGGAGTTTATCTTGAAGTAAGTACCAATAGAAGTCCCCCTATTCAAACTCTTTTTCTTAATAAAAAGTGGCATGTCTTTGTTTTCCTTGTTATTTTTTAATATTAAGAGTAGCATGTTAAATTGTTATGGAGATTGGTGCTAGTTGTTTCCATTTTCCTTGCCTTTAATTTCAATTTATGAACACTATTTTCTTTAAATGTTTGCTTTGTTACACATTTTGATTTTTTGAACCAGAAATTGAATACTAGATAACTATATATTAAGCTAGTTTGTAGGTTGTTCTAATTCTTCGAACAAGTCAAAGTAATCCCATAGACTATAAGCGTTTATGCACGCAATATATTTTATAGATTTTCTTATGCATCCACATGTAGTTTAATTGTTTGTTAATAAGTTTTGTAACTATTCTGGCAAGGGAGAGAATAGTATATGTATGGTTCAAGAATAGTTCATTTTTACTTTATTTGTTAGCATGAACCATAATTGTGAAAATGAAGTTTATAGATAACATGTTTCCAAGGAGATAATATTTTTTTTTATTTTTCCAGAAATTAATGGAACCATAAAAGACGTCAAAAATGTTTGATTCTTAGATCTAACAACAAATGAGCATGAGCAGGACACACATGATGATATACCAAAAGAAATGGTAGAGCTGATGGCTAGAACCTAGATTAAGAGTTTTATGGCTGATGCAGAAAACAAAAGCACCAGCTTGCTGGATAAGTTCATGCAGATGGAAAAACATCTTTCAAGTGATAATAGGACACATGGATTTATCAGAAGAGAATTTAATGTGTATCCTAGAAGTGGAAATGCCACTAACTCCTTTTATCCATATGGTGGATATCAAATTCGGATTAAACAGTAGTCTATGAAAAACTCAGTCTCCCTTTGGGTTTGAAGTTTTTAAATAGAAAAGTAAGTTGTCAAGCGGTATCTACTTCTCACCAGTGGATACCAGTAAATTTAGTCCTGCTCGAACTTCCATCTTTAAGAGGAGTATAGTAGAACCCTGACCAACCGATGTTGCATTACAAGCCCGAGGAGGATCTGATGAGCTACGGAAGAATATCATGCAACAAGAGCAAGATGCATCTTGCCCATGGCCAACGCTGACAAGAAGTAATGCATCGTTGAGGTTTGCTGCTTCGCAACCTACAAGTAGAAACAATATGGACATTACTTCCCTTCTATTTGGCTCCGTGCATGCCATACCGACAATGAATTTAAGTAGCCTTATGGATGCAAGCAGAACATCATCCACTACTTCCTTCAATGCTGTTGTTGGAGCTCAGTTGATTCAGAGAGCCTTCTATCCTCGTGATCGCATTAACAATAAAAAGATTGGTTTGTCAATAAGGTACTTATTAGATAAATTGCAAAAGGTCTGTGCTATTAGATTCATCATATATCTTTTTTGTGGTCATGAGTATGATCATGCATTGTTGTAGTTATTATAATAATTTTTTCTAGAGCTTTTGTAATGTCATTGTGACCGCAATGACGACTACAATTTTTACTATTAATAAGAATAAATTTGAGAACAATTTGTTAGGCCAGTAAATCTTTTAACTCATCTTATCATGTCATTTTTGATAAAAACCATAGGTATCATTCATCCACCTGGGACAATCATGCATATCTGTCATATCATTTCTAGGATCAAAAGTACATTTAATTAAAAGGGGAAGAATTTCTTTTTGCATTATTAGTATAAAAGGTTATTATATTGTGTAAGTATTTTAAAAATTGGAAGGAAGGAGTCCAACACCCAAAAATTTAACCTAGTTATAACATTTTAATATATATCTATTTTTTAAGTGAACTTTTTTTCATGTCTAAAAATGGAAATTAGGTCTAGAAATTCATACTATCAAATTGAGTAATTAGGGTTGTGAAGAGAAGCAAAAGGAGAAATAGAACAAGATTATTTTTTACAAAAACTTCCTTACAACGTTCTTGTTATTTCATAATAGAGCTTTAACACATTTCTTTTTTTATTGGGTTGAACACCTCTTTTGTTTCATTAATATATAACCTTTTTCCCTATAAAAAAATATGTTTCTCTTTTTTTATATATCCATTCCATATGCTTATTCTCTTAATTGTGTACGGATATAAAAAATTGACACATGCCATTCACGCATTTATGAAAATTATGCACACTCATTTATTATAGTCATTCATAAATATAAAAAAAATATAAATTCTTCATTCTTGAAAAATCTTAGTTCTTTTTTATAAAGGAAAATATTATCATTGTAATGTCAAAATATGTTAAATCGAAGCCAAAATCGTCTTGTAACATTAAGAATAAGTGCCCTAACCTTTTCTCATAAAAAACACACTTTGTGTTTGGAATCATCCCCCCTTAAACCACAATCAATTAAAAAGCTTATTTGTTCACCGCTCACCAAAGAAAACCATTATATGTGCTTAACAGGTGGACCTTAACTATCGCATGAAGATCATGAGTAGTAATGGGCCCCACTACTTTTAAACTCTTCCCTGCCCACGTGGCCTCATACCATTGGTTTCCCTCTTGTCATTTATAATATTTTATGTCTAAATACAAATGGATCAAATTTTACACATAGCACAAAAACTCTCTCTTTCTCTCTCTCTCTCTCTCAATTCATTTTCTTTCTCATTCATTTTTTCTATCTCCTAACATTAAGAATTGAAAACCTTTCTCTTTCTCTCTCTATGGTTTCTCTCATTTTTCTAGCACTCATATTCAACTTCTTTGAGCTCAGAATACAAACTCTAAGCTTCATTTCTGTTGAATCTCCATCGTTTTCTCTATCTTTCGTTGTTGGTTTTTCGAGAAGCCCATGCGAATCATTTAATCTTTTGTGAGTTCTTTTTTCTTTGTAGCTGTTGTTATGACTATTACCATGTTCTGATTTGCAGTGTTGTGATTCAAGCCTTCGATCAATCAAACCTTCGAATATAGATTATTGTTTACATTGAGCTTCAATGTGGATTTATTCAATGAAAATTAATGTTTAATTGCTTTCACTATGCTCTAGAGGTTATGATTTTATGTGATTAATTACTTTCCATGAAGGATTAAGTACCTTTATATTTATTTAGATTGGATTTCATTTTTTGTTTTGTTAAAAAAAAGAATTTAACTTTCTTTAGCTTGTTAAGATTTTATGAGTCAAAAATAAGTGCTGTTAAATCACTTTTTTGGTGTAGTGAGCTAATTTCATTTTCATTTCGTTGTTTTTTGCATAATCCCCTTATGTATTTCTTGATTTTTTATTACATATCTTTAGCTAAACTTTTCAAATGATTGAATTTATTATTAGCTAGACTTGATTATTTGCATTGTTTATTTCTGGTTTAAATTTTGATGCTTATACTTTTGTGAATAGGAAAATCTTATCAAGGTCGTGGGATCGTTCACTCCTGCTAGTAAGTCTATATCTGTTGACCTCAATGATTCGATGGAAGACGCTAATGAATGCCATCATTTCTCGTTGCGGTAAGCCTTAAGCTACATATTCTTTTTAGTTTTGATGAGATTTGCTTATAATTTTTCAAACTATATATGTAGTGTTTGTTATCTGAGTTCTCTCTCTCTCTCTCTCTTGAAAAAAAATATAACTTTTTATTGGTGTTGGAGGTGCGGAGCATAACATTGAGTTATACAGTCTGTCCTCCGTCCTTCAATTAGTTTATGGTATCACGTTGCTTATGTCTGCAATTGTTTTACATTATTCTTATAAGTTGAGATATTGGTGTATTTTTTTTATTATTAAAAATTTAAATATTTACAAATATTATCATTTTAAAGGTACAAGTTACAACTAATTAATATATTATTGTTGCATAACACTATCATAAATATTCAAATGTCATCAATGATGCCTAAACAAAGAAGCGGTGGTTATTACACAATTATGAGAGAAAATGGGGTCAATTAGATAAAAGTTTATTAAAATTTGGGATAAGTGGTGCATAATTTATGTTAAATTATGACATAACTTGACTTATATGAAATTCAGTATCCTTAATACATATATTTTTTTTTTAATTCAGTGGTAATGTTTCTATTAAGCGTAAAATAGACCCGAAAAAATGTTAGCCTTTTCCTACTGAGTCTGAGGAGAGACCACCATTTCCACCACTAAAAGTTCCAAAATTCTGATGGTGTAATTGTGAAAGTTGCATGAAAGGAATTGTTATTCAAGGCCTTTGTAACAGCCCGATTTTCGTAAACCAAAAATAATTAACTTTTACTTATTAAAGTGGAAAAAATGAGGCCAAATATATTTTTTTTTAAAACGTTATCGAAGTGTCATTGATGCACTTAGCATCCTTTACGAAAAATCAAGTTGTTACTAAAAACATTATATATATATAACCTTCATTTCCATAAAATGGCTTGGTTTCAAAAAGCATCATAATTCATTGAATCAAAAGTGTTCATAACGGATTCCAAAAGTTTACATTGTTCCATCTTCCAAATTAAAAGTACTCCGCACTAAAACTTGGCTTAATTACATAATAGTTCGTTGCTCGGTAATCCTTTACTCAAAACACTCACAACAACCTAAACTAATAACACTATACTTGAGCCTTCTTGTCGAACACGACCGGATGAAGCTTCTCTTCCTTCTTGCGCCCTTTCTTCACTTCCGAAAATGAAGCCACCTCTGTCGCCGCTTTCCCGTTGTCGTTAAGCTCCAGCTCCAATTCCTCTATAAAGATGATCTCCATGCGATACTCCGTCTGCCCGTTGAGATATCAGCAGCCCCCGATATGCCAACGAACAGGAGAGAGTAAGCGATCCGAACGACGCATCGTCGACGGTGTGGGATTACAATAGGCAAGATACTAGGACAATGCAAACATAACAAGCAACACACATACAACATAGCATTCAAGCATATCATCATCATCGTTATCATTATCATTATCATCATTATCGTTTTCCAGCCGAACTTGTGATCATTTCTCAACATAATCATTCCTTATTCTCAATTCCTTTCTTCAACTTCATTATTCCATAAGAGTTCACTTCTCATAATCATAAATTCTTTTATCTCTCTTAAACTTTTCTTATCATATCTTATCGGATTACAACCATCGATGATTGGGGGAAATTTATAATATCATCGAGGTACTCGTTTCATTGCCATCGACACACACGTCTACATCTCCTCGGTCATCCACCCAACCTAGTCGGAAGCTAACAGGAGTACAAGACCTTTACCACGCGGCACGACAGCTGTCTCAATCATCAATTGGCTCCAAGCCAGGAGAACTGTAGAAAACTCGGGTACAGTCTCAATTCAATTCATATCATATCAATTCATATCATATAATCAAGGCTCACTGTAGAAAACTCGGGTACAGTATCAATTCATATCATATCATATCAATTCATATCATATAATCAAGGCTCACTGTAGAAAACTCGGGTACAAGGGTAATCAAGATGCCCGTTCCAGTCCCTCTCACTGTTCTCGAAATGCCATAGGGGTGACAGCACTATTCCGGTTCCGGGTGCAGAACTTACCACGGTATTAGGACCCAGTCCCCACCGCGTCTAGTTACCACATATGGAATTCGTTCCGCCCAGAATAGTACTCAGGGCCTCATGACGTTTTACCGCCCTAGCCTACCCTATTGCATTCACAACCCGAATATCCCTGATATCTGGGGTACCTTCCTCTCCACTACTTCGCACTCTCATACCTCACCGCGTTAATGTCTTTTAAAGTCTTTTATCTTTTTAATTCACCTAAGGTCGGCCCATCCATCGTGCATCCCTTCAATGAGTCCCGACCACTAACTTTGCACAATCTTTCTCTCATCTTTTCTCAACATAGCACAGAGCTGGGTTCACATCATCGCACTTGCATCTTATTTCACAACTTGTCTCAACAATCTCATTTCATCAACTTTCTCAAAATCACCTTTTGTAATTCCTTCAAAAGTCTCGTTTCGCAAAACTTTCTCAATGTATCATTTCACAACTTTTCAAAAATTCTTACTTCAACAACTTTCTAAAAACTTCTTTTCATGACTTGCTAAAAATCTCGTTTCACAACTTTTCTAAAAATCTCTTTTCATAAAACCGTTAAAAGCTCCATTTTACAAACTTCTCTCGAAAACTCATTTCACGGACTTTTCCAAAACCTCTTTTCACAAATTTTCTTAAAATAGTTTTTCACAAGTTTTCTAAAAATCTCATTTCATAAAATCTTTCAAAAATCTCGTTTTTTTTTTTAAAAAAAAACCTTTTCAAAAATTCTCATTTTCAAAAAAAAACCTTTTCAAAAACTTCATTTCACAAACTTTTCTTAAAACAACATTTCACAATTTTCTCAAAAAACTTTGTTTCGCCAACTTTTCGTAAAATCTCATTTCTCAAACTTTTCACAAAATCTCCTTTCACAAATTTTTCAAAAATCTCGTTTCAAAAACCCTTTTTCAAAAATCCCATTTTTACTGAGCACTAATGGAGGAGCAAGCTCAACTCAAGACTAGTCTCTTTCCAAAAACATCAACAAAGGAGCCAAGCTCCACTCAAATCACATCTCATTTCAGTAATCAATAACAACATCACTTTCCCAGCTCTGGCTTAACCTCATCCTTATCATCGAATCTTTCCCCAATCTCAACACTTTATCTCTTTTCCAATCAATCTCATATCCTTTTATCATCATTCCTTTATCTTTGTGTCTTTTATTTTCACCAACTTATTTATTTCCTTTTTACTCTCAAAACGTAACAGACGTCCATCAGCATATTATTCATGTTAATTCACAATATAATTATCATCATGCATAATTAAATAAATAAACATATAAACATGCTATTTCACATTATCAACACACAATCATCACACAACAACAATGTGGTCTTTGTCACCTTCGTATAAGTGGCCACACAACGCAAACAATTGCCACTATACTACTGACTCCGAACCACCAAGTTCCGATCTTTGAGATGATACGGAACATCCTAATATGTCACCTAAATACCACGGTGTCTTAGGAAAGCTTCTCTCTCACCTGAGGTCCAGCTATTTAAATCCGCACGGTCTCCTCGGATCCTTGTCGCTGCCAGCTGCCCCAATCCCTCGTCTTTAACATTCCTCGTATTGAATAAAACACATTTTCGTTACTAACTTGTATTAAGAAAATCTTTTCTTAACTTCAATCCACATTCCATTCCTCGTTGGAAAGCTTAAAAACTTGATTGTTTTCTCAAAACAACTCTAACATTTTTCTAGTACTTTAAGTACTTTAAAACCATTTGAAAACATCATATAAAATAATTTAAATCATTTGATTTAGTTGCTGGTCCGTCTTGGGCAGCACTTTAACCGCGTTTGAAAACACCGAAAAATGCACCGTTTTTAATCCGGCTTTTTCTTAAATCAAATACCACTTGAAAACTATGTTTTAAATCACATGAACACCTTTTTAAATTTAAGAAACAACTTTAAACAACTTTGGACAGCAAAGAATCACTTCATAAAATCACTTTAATAAAAACTCGAAAACACCGTAAAAGTACTTTTTGCTTTAAACAATTCTTTAGCTTAAAACAATTACTTTAGAATTCAAGCTTTTGTCATAAAACAAGTTTTGGACAGCCATAAACACAATCTAAAAACTTAAATAAATCAAATGGATTTATCTTGAAATCAATTGATTTCAAAACCAATCACGTACTTAAATATTTTTCCAAAACACATTCAATTAACTAAACACGCAACAATAAACAACACTCTCACAATCAAATCATATAAGTCATCCATTTTTCAAATATCAATTAACATGAAGAATAGTCTCATCAAATTTCCAAAGCATTTTCTTTCATAAAACAAGAACACTTAGACATACAAACCGAATGAAACCAAAGATATAAATCAAGCACATTTGTTTTTCTTTTACTTTAAATTACTTAATTCTTCTCAAAAATCAGTAAGTAAATTTATTTTCATGCAACTAAACCTCCTAGGCTTATTTACACTATATGGCCGAATGAAGTCCAAGAAAACAAGCCAAAGATTACAAATCCAAAACACATAAATCAACTTAATTTATTTCAAGCACTTAAACCTCATTTTCTTTTTCATGAAACAAATTTATTTACTCTTCCTTTTGCTCTTAACCGAATGCACACACATATATTCAATTAAACATAAAACTTTTTCCTAAACCATCTAGTTCATTTGTTTCCTTTACCTTTAATTTAGAAACCGAATAGAAATTAAATATTCACAATGCAATTTCAAACACATTAATTATAATTATTTCATAAAACACACTCATTTCTTTTATGTCACTCCATGGAAAAGAATCCTAGTCTACTGAACATGCATTGGCCGAAAACTTTACATGGTCAAGACAAGATTTTTGGTTCATTTTTCAACATGCACAAACCACATAATCCAACCAAATCATGTAGATTCTTCAAAACACCATTTACATCATCATTGTTCAATAAAACTCAAGTTCATTGTTTAATTTCAAACAAAACCAAGATCATATCTTAAGAATGACATGCATGTGCTTAAAATTATTAATTCTAACCTTAAGATATACATGCATCAACCTTTCACAAATTAAAAAGCATGCATTTCATTTTTATTAAGCATGGCCGAGTTATGTAACACCTACGATTTCTACACTTTAAACCCCGCTATTAAAAATATGAATTTGAAATTTCATTTTAATTTAATAAAAAAATCACCCGTCAAACGGACGGAGTTTTGATTGTTTTTCGGACTAATCGAAAATTCAACCTGTGTTAAACAATTTCAAGTAAACAACCAATAGCCAGCAGGGCTTCAGATTATATTTCTAAATCATATCAAGGCCCAATGGGCTCCAAATATATCAGAGGCATCAAATATTCAGAGTTTCAGCGGAAAATACTAAGTTTGAGTATCAAAAACCATAACATAAAATTTTCTCAAAACAAAACATCCTAAGCCTCACTTAAAAATATTTATAACAAATTTACATCATAATGGTGTAGGAGGCTTAGGTCCATATCATGCTCTAAAACCCATAATAACCCTACTCTCCCTGTAAGGGAAAGTACTCCTGCTCGGCCGGGGCTGTGCCAACTCAATCTCCATATCTGAAAAATGTTAAGGGAGTGAGCATTGCACATGAAATAGAAAGCAGTTTCTAACTAGACATAACAACCCACTAGGTCAAACACAATTAGCAAATAAGCATATAGTCACATATTGCACACCATACTCATTTCATTATTTCCATACTCATTATTCATTCCAAATATCCATTTTCATTATTCATTTCAACATCCATTTTCATTATTCATTTCAACATCCGTTACCTTTACTTTTTATTCTTCTCATATACTTACTTTATTTCGGTACATCACCTCAAATCAGAGGCCAATGTACAAACTTTCATTCAACACCTTTATCACCTCAAAACAGAGGCCCTCATACTTTTCCTTATTTAAATTATGTGTCCCTCAGGTCAGAGGTCAACTGATCGAGGCCGTACCCGATCAAAATAAAAGGTTTTTATTCTGTAGTACTAGGAAGGTGATCCTAGGTCGTTTCCCAGCGAATATCGGTCTAGGCAAAGTATCAAACACGTAGTGTGCAATAAAATGGGGGAGTTTTTGTGTGTGACAAATGTGAAGAACAAAACACAAACAGAATATAAAAACTAAGAAAATCAGAAACAAAAGCGGGCAAACCCCTTTGGTTACGTACACTACTCAATCCTAGCTCACTAAAGATCGATTCCTCTCCTCTCCTCTGTCCAACTCGTGATAACCAAATACTAAGCGAAAATTCAGTTATCACTCCAAACCCTAACTTCTAATTAAGCATCAGAAACCAGAATTGGAGTTTTTACGAGTTAATACAAATTAAGCATTTATATTCATGTATTATCTCTACGAAATGGAATTAAGCAAACCACTACACATCGATAAACATGAAAACAGAGAAGAGAAAACGAAATTGCATTAATAACAAGAGCTCAAGAGTAGATAATACAATACCAAAGGGATTAACCCTTGAAGTCTAGCCTTCCATGGCCATAAATGAAGAAAAACGAGTAGAAATGGGGAAGAACAAAACCCTAGCAGCCACCATCACTTGGGAGAGCCAAGAGAGAAGTTCTAACCTAGAGAGAGAGTGAGAAATCTGAAATGAAAGTGTGTTCTTGGAGGTTACACGAATTTCCCCTCTTAAGACACAAAATGGGCCTAAAACATGGGCCCAAATCCTAAGAAACACTATTCTGAACATTACAATTAAAAGGGACCTAAATGCAAATTACAATCTTCACTTCAATACTTCAATCTTCATTTCCAAACTTCCCAAAGTGTCCTTGTGCCAAATATTACCTGAAAATAGAAATAGAATTAATTAGGCTAAATAATTCCAAATTAAACAATATTCGGAATATTAGTCCAATAAACTCTAAATCAATAAATCAAGCTAATCAATGTCAAATGGGCAACAAGTATCAATAATAGGAGTAAAATAATGCAAGGAATAATGGGAAATAAAATGCTCATCATCAACACTCCAATTTCTTAATTCACGGTGTGTCTCTCAGGTCAGAGGTCAACACACCAATACACATTTCATCCGGTGTCCCTCAGGTCAGAGGTCAACACTCATTAACATTCATTTCATCTTGTGTCCCTCAGGTCAGAGGTCAACACTTAAACATTCTATTCATTTCGTGTCCCTCAGGTCAGAGGTCAACACACTATTGTACTTCACCTCCACGCAGGAAGGTACCTCATACACTTGGCCTATGGGTACTTCACCTCCACACAGGAAGGTACCTCATACCATTGTACTTCACCTCCACGCTGGAAGGTACCTCATACAAATTGGCCTGATGGTACTTCACCTCCACATAGGAAGGTACCTCATACCACCACATAGGTTATATTATAACATCATTTTCATTATAAATAATTCATCACAATGTAAGGATCGTCACCTCAAAACAGAGGCCAACATATATACCACATTCTTGTTCAATCAATCTTAACACATTTAATCACAACGAACCACAATCAGCACATAATCATTTTGCTTCCGTTTCCTATGTTCACAAATTCAGTTCATAAGCCATGACCCTTGTTCACAATTGTTAATACTTAACATTTATACTCATTTCCCATAATAATTACCGGATCCTCTTAAATAGCTTTCATGTTCTCAGTTAAACATATACCATACATTTAAGCACAATTGGACAAATTTAACATAAGGGGGCAAATATACACAACCAACACATACTTGTCACATAATTAGTATCATCGTTTCACTTTTAATTTACATGTAATTATTTCATTCCCTTTTTCCTCCGTTATTTATATTTTCACATTTAGTGTACAAATATATTCAACCAACCATACATAATATCTCCTTCTCATATTTTTGCTTTAACAACACATATATTCGTTTCCATTCCATTTTCTTCCTATATCAATTTATTCCACAACACATACATATATTTGCAACAGTAATTAATTATCATTTAATTCACAACTTTACAAATAAAATCAATAATCATAGAAATCATTTATGTCAACTTCACTATCACGTTACGCAATTCCTCATGTACTTCAATATGATCCTTATCCAAGTTTCATTTATCAAATAATTTATTATCATATCATTGGGTTTCCTTTTTCCTAATCCTTACATCCAACATCATACATATTTATTTAGTTAGAATTTCATATTCATTACCTAGGGTTTTATAGTCTAATTTTCTCCCCTAACACATAACCCTAACAAGCATTATATACTAACTAGAACCTACTCCCTAGAACAAGGCAAAACCCACCCGCTTACCTCAAAGACTTGGAGATAAGGTGATTTTGCTTGCTCCAAGCTTGAAAGCCTTGCCACAAATTGAGTTAGAATCCAAAGGAAGAGAGAGGAACCTAATACAAGGGGTATAACAAAACAAATTGTTAAGCTTTAACCATAAGCTTGGAGAAATTCATGAACCAAACTAGAGTTCCCTAGGTGGAAGATTGAAAACTCCAAGGGAGCAAGAGAGAGATAATCGAACCAAAAGAGAGAGAAAGAGGAAATTAAGAACTTGGGCACTTACTTGGAGTTGAGAAGGAAGGAGATTTGATGATGGATTAGGTGTGAATCACTTGAATCTTGATGGATTACAGTGAATAAATTTGGTGCCCTAGGAGAGAGAAGAGAAAGAAACGAATTTGGGAAAGAAAGAGCGTGTGTTTTGCTTTTATTTTTTTCATCAGCAGCAGCTCTTAATCGATTAAGAGGCGATTAAGAGGCAATTAAGACTTTTCACTCAATCTGACGTTAATCGATTAAATTGCAGCTTAATCGATTAAAAGGCGATTAAGCTACACAATTTTGCAGTATCCAGACTTTGAAAGGCCATAACTTCTTCGTTACCCGTTGGATCTTCCTCAAATTTTAAAGCAAGCTTCCATACATACAAATCTTCACATCCAACGGTGGAATTTGTGTTTAGAGTTTCCAATCTTTTATTTTAAATTTCCTAAAGTTCTATGTTTTAAACTTAGTTCTACATGTATTTTTGGCTAAATTCTAACTTATATCTCCATTTCTTCTACACTAAGACCATCCCAACATAGATTATACATGGAATTAAATTTGGGATGTTACAAGTTATGCTTCACAAAAACACCACATGTACTAGATTAATTACTTAGAATAATTCATGTTTATACTCAAAATCATTTTAAAGCTTGTTTCTTTAATTTCTTCTTCAAAACCGTGGCAAGCATTAAAAGAAAGTCAGATCTTTTCACTCAAATTTATCATGCAAGAATCATGATCAAAGCTTTTTCTTAGGTCAACCACACATCATCACATGCATGAGAGGATCAAGGCAATTAAATAATTCTAAGCACCAATTTAAAGCAAAACCGTAACAAGAAGGGTTACAAGTTAAAGATCAAGACTTTTAAGCACCATTATTCATGATCAAGGCTTAAAACAACATGTATGTATTTGGTCTTATAGATCAAGTCATAAACTCAACATAAGGTCACAAATCAAAGATCAAAAATCACTCTTAACAAGAAAAGACCAAAATCGTGACATGCATCAAGAAAGGTTAGACCTTTTTGTTCAAAAATCACATGCAAAGTCCAAGAACAAAAACTTTTTCAAAGATCAAGGTAAAAATCAAGGCTTTTTCAAAACCAAATCAAAATCAAGCATAACAACACCTCAAATCAACTTTTATAAACCTAAAGTTAACATGCAATGACTTAGAATAATTTCAAAACCATCAAGATCTAATTTTCTATTCATGGCCGAATTACATAACTCTTGGTTTAGTGATTTATAAGTTCATTTACTTTTAAAAATTCAAGATCAAGGTATAAATAACACATGCAAGTATTCAAATCATCAAAATCATCATCAAATCAACATGCAACACCAAAGATCTTAACTTTATTATCAACCAAGTTTAGATCACACATTTATTCATCAAATAAACTCTTAAACACATTATGGTTCACGGTTTTAGGTGTAACATCCCGCGTTTTTCCGACTAAGACAAATAAAATTTATTAAAGAAAAGTTTTGAGAAAGTGTTTTACAAAGAGTTTTCAATGAATATTTTGTTCGATTACGAAGTAAAGTGTTAACAAATATTTTTATGGAGTTAGTGAAAATGATTTTTATGAGAAATGATTTTATTGTTGGTGATTTATTGTAAAAATGAATTTCTTTATGGACTTTGAAAGATTTATCAACTTCATAAATCCATAACTTTTTAACCGTAACTCCGATTTTTATGATCTTTATACCAAAACGACCGTCTTGAAATGTAGATTTCAAAAATGTATCTGTCATAATTTTATGGATTGGTTTGCGAAAATTATTTTTCAGTATTGCAAAGTGTAGTGTCCTTGAACACTATGTCCTTAACCCTCTAAGTGCTCAAGATTATGGAATCATGAGCCCAAGAGAGGATCAAGTGTTAATATGTGACTTTGTGGTGTTTCTGCAGTTCCAGTTGGGAAAAGCAGGGTCTCCCCAGTCAACAAGTGTGTGCAGAGTGTCAACTTAGGGATGAGAGTACGTACCTGAAACCCTAGCTGTAAGGAGCCATTTATAGGGTTTGGAGGAAGCTGACGTGGGCCGTCTGGGCCCTGTATCAGGGTTGAGCTGAGCCAGGATTCTGTGAGATAATATCGGAGGTTTATGCTCTTAGAATCTGGATAGGATCATCTCAAGATCTCATGTCTAGGTTGTTGCGAGAATCTAGGAGAGATTTGCGGAAGGAATAGGAAGCCTTGATAAGACTGAGTCTATCTACCAGCCGATGATATGTCTCGGCCCTAGAGTCCCGAGCCGATGGGTTGAAGACCGTTTGTGAGGCTCGGCCCCATCAACTCCGAGCCTGGTCCTTTCGTACGCTCGGAGCCAATGAGTCCGAGCGAGGGACGTTGTGCTGAGTAAACCGAGGAAAGGATCTTAGAAGAGCCCCTTAAATAAGACTTGAGTCCTTATGTGGTCGGCAGACCCTACAAGCCCCCCAGCTCGTAAGACTTTAGAAAGTCTGTGACGAGGTAACATGTGTTTATGGTTGAACCTTCTGGACATCTTAGTTCGAACGCGTGACGACTGTTCGAGGTGACGTTTTGGTTTCTCTAGGTATGGCGCGTTATCTTGTAAATTGTGCCAAATCATTACAATTTTTGAAATTTGAAAAAGTACCAGTTGGAACCGCCACGTCTCTCCCAACGAGTGGCTGCATGCGTTAACGGGCTTTCGGCCCATATGTGTAAGATGGAGGGAAACTGAAAAGTTTCCTTCATTAGTTCGAATTACTCCAATCTCTTTACTACCCTCCTTCATTTTTCCTTTCCTCACTCCAGAATCTTCTTCTCAGATCAGAATCCCACTATTTTCTCTTGTCAATCTCCTTCCCATTATCCCTGCTTTCGAGTCTGCAACCTTCTCCTATCATCATCCTTTCCAGCAACTGAAAACAGGTCATTTCCTCTACTCTTCTTATTTCTGCTTCTGCGATTTCCTCTTTTTGTAAAAGGGGTTTTTGGTTTTGGGTTTTGCAGGGAGTTTTGATTTTGGGGATTCTGGGTTTCGTGGTTCTGGGTTGTTGTTCTGGGTAAGTAGCGTTCAAGATTCTTTACGTTTAGATCATGAGAGGATGGAGAGGTTTGAGGAGAATTTACCGTGAAATTTGCAGGAGATTATGAGAAGAACCTTCTAGTGATAGTGACTCAAGTTCTTCTGGGAATTCTGGGGATGAGAGAAATTCTGGAAATTCTGACATTGATGATCTTGTACACCCTTCTACTCCCCCTTTTGGCCCAGGATCCATCGAGACGGAACCGTTAGTCGTAGAGTATCCATCGAATCCCGCAGAAGAGAATAAGTGGTTGTTAGCTTATAGGTTTGCCGAGCGTCGAGCTCAAGTTAGGATAAGCCCCGATCGTCATATCGTGGAGGAAGAAACTTTAGGAGAACCACCGAGGGAGGGGGGAAAAGTCCAGGGCTCGGTCTTAATTTTAGAATAAAAACATGTGCTATAAAGAATCCTAACGCCGAGCCTTTTGCTTTTTCCCCAGATATGGTGGAGCGCAGGTGTGTTACCAATCCTGAAGAATATCCTCTGCCACCCAATCATGCGCAGTACGACGCCGTTTTGGATCGGGAAGTGCTAGGGACGAGACCTTCATTGCTGACAACAGATAGTCTTAACCATCTTCGACCAATTTTAACACCTCCGAGCGCTGATGGAAATGCCTCAGAATTCGTATTGAGACCTTTAGGAATCGACGACCGAATATGCTTCCAAGTACTGGAAAATCGTTAATTTTTCTATTTCTACGAAGAAATAGCAACTAAAGTCGGCATCCGCTTGCCCTTTTCCACCTTCGAAATTGAAGTCCTCATTCATCTAGGAATAGCTCCTAGACAACTGCATCCAAGTGGGTGGGCTTTCATCCGAGCCTTCCAGCAATTCTGTGACGTTGAAAATTTGGTAGCGACTGTACGATCTTTTTTCTGGTTATACGCTCCCCAAGTAAATAAGTTTGGTGATTCCAAGGGGCTTTGGGTGTCCCTGAAGGCTCAGAGGGGGCATGCCCTCTTCACCAAGGTGATTGATTCTTGGAAGTCTTTCAAACCTCTCTTTTTCCAATACGAGTACACTGGGGCTGGAGTATGTTGGTTCATGGAACGAGTTGAAGAAGGTGGAGTGATCAAGGTCGTGCATCGGTTTCCTCTGGGTTGGACGACTAACATTTATAACCGAGGACCCTCCTTGTATCAATTCGACTTTAAGGCAGATTTGACAAAAGCCGAAAGGCGATTATGCGACCATGTTTGGGAATACCTTCAAGCAAATGGTCAAATTGATACCAAACGAATCCTGTTGAAAGAAACACGAGACGAAGTGAAGGCCGAGCTGGGTACTATATATATATATATTTTTTTTTTGTACTGATCCATTTTTTCTTGCAGAAACAATGGGGAAGAAAGCAACCAAGGCCAAGAAAAGCGAAGCTCGAGCAGCTAGAGTATCACAGTTGGCTACAATCAAAGTTGCATCTGGCTCCCCAAACATGAGTCAATCCTATGAACCGACCCCTTCTGAAAGTCCGACCATTATCCCCAACACCACTCCGACTGTTAGGATCAAAGGTGTTGAGTCGGTGATCAAAGGGGATCATATCGTCGACACTGTAAACGTCGAAGTGGAGGCTCAAACAACTCCTCAAGGCACTCCCGAGCGTCCCCTCAAGAGGTCTCGGCTGGAAAAAGGAAAGGTTCTTGCTGGAGATTGGCTTAATTTGAGCAAGTCAAATAAAGGGGTAGAGATTCCAGAGGGAAAGGAGGAAGCTGCTGCCAAGACAGTGTGGCACCGAAAGATGACTGATACACTTGTTGCTACTGTCTTTCCTCCCGAGAATGCTGAAGTGATTGAGGCCTGGACCCCTGGGACTTGGGAGAACAACTGTAAGTCGTTGGTGAACAGTCTCCTGAGGGGTGCGAGCATACTTCATCACCTCGGTCATCATGGAGACGACGCTCATGCTGGAATTGCCCCCGAGGAAAAGAAGAAAAGGATCGAGGCAGCCGAGCGGGAGGATTATTTACAACTTCAAGTTGAAGGTCTTAACAAGAAGTTGCAATCCTTGGCAGCTGAAAACAAACGGTTGCAAAAGGTGGCACAAGATGCTGAAGGTGCCAAGGTTAGGGCCGTGGAGACACTCCAGGGGGCCGAAGAGAGGATAAAGCGCTCGGAAGAGGTTTCTCGTTCGGCCGCTAAATCCCTGACTTATTCAATTCCTTTGGCTTAGGGAAGATTATTATCACTCTCTCTATCTCCTTGGCTTGGGGCTCTTTGTTTTGGGGGCGTTCGGAGCTAAAGCTTGGTTTTTCCACTTTCCCTCTCTTTGGTTAAGGTAAGTGGGTGGATATAGTGAGCTTTGCCTTGTTCTAGGGAGTGTGTTCTAGTTAGTATATAATACTTGTTAGGGTTATGTGTTAGGGGAGAACATTAGATTATAAATCCCTAGGTTATTGAATATGGAATTCTAATTAATTAAATGTGCATGATGATTGGATGTTAAGACTAGGAAAAGGAAACCCAATAATATAAGAATGAATTATTTGATAAATGAAATTTGGTTAATAATTATATTGAAGTACATGAGGAATTGGGTAATGTGAAAGTGAAGTTGACATAAATGATTTTTATGATTATTGACTTATTTGTAAAGTTGTGAATTAAAGGATAATTAATTACTGTAGCAAATATATGTATGTGTTGTGGAATAAATTGATATAGGAAGAAAGGAAATGAATAAGGTAATTACAAGAATCATTAGTTGTGGAATGTGAGTTGTTGTAATGATTATGATATTTGATATTGGCATGAATGTCTCTTAGAAATTACCCTGTATTTTTGGGAACTTAAAAGTATGCTGAGATGATAAAATGGAATTGATGAGAATGAGTACAAAGAGGTGGAATAAGCGAAATAAATTGTTAAAAGAATTAGAGGAAAAAGAGTGTGTGATCCAGATCTTGTAAGACGTTGTCCTTAGGAGACTGTACGCATAGATCGCGTAAGACGCACATGGTGCGCAGCTGTAAGACGTTGTCCTTAGGAGACTGTACGCAGTTATGGACACACACACACACACACCATATATTAATGATGTTATAATTGGATTGTGCTACTCCAGATCTTGTAAGACGTTGTCCTTAGGAGACTGTACGCATAGATCGCGTAAGACACACATTGTGTGCAGCTGTAAGACGTTGTCCTTAGGAGACTGTACGCAATGATGGACGCACATTATGACTTTGGGAATCCAGGTCTTGTAAGACGTTGTCCTTAGGAGACTGTACGCATAGACCGCGTAAGACACACCTTGTGTGCAGCTGTAAGACGTTGTCCTTAGGAGACTGTACGCAATGATGGATCCCCGTGATAAATTCTAAAAAGCTACGAAAGCTTCCAAGAGTATGGATAAAGAATGAATGGGAAATGTGTGTAAATGTATTAGTGATTGTATGTGTTAAGTTGTTTGTGTAGGATGGTGAAAGTGATGATTTGGCTGACCTCTGATATGAGGGGCACAAAATGAATTAAAGAACTGAGTGTTGACCTCTGACCTGAGGGACACATAATTTAAATATGGAAAAGTATAAGGGCCTCTGTTTTGAGGTGATAAATGTGTTGAATGAAAATTTTTCATTGGCCTCTGATTTGAGGTGATGTACTGAAATGAAATGAGTATGTGAAATGAATGAATTTAATAATGTGAAATGAATGAAAAGAATAATGAAAATGGATGTTGAAATGGAATAATGAAAATGGTAATGTGAAATAAATAATGAGTATGGAAATAATGAAATGAGTATGGTGTGTAATATGTGAATATGTGCTTACTTGCTAATTGTGCTTGACCTAGTGGGTTGTTATGTCTAGTTAGAAACTGCCTTCTATTTCAGGTGCAATGCTCACTCCCTTACATTTTCAGGTACGGAGATTGAGTTGGCACAGCCCCCGGCCGAGCAGGAGTACTTTCCCTTACAGGGAAAGTAGGGTGATATGGGTTTAGAGTATATTATGAACCTAAGCCTCTTATATTATTTTGATGTAAATTTAATATGCATATTTTGAAATGAGGCTTAGGATGTTTGGTTAGACAAAGTTATATGTGTTGGTTATGACACTCAAAACTAATATTTTTCCGCTATTACTCTGATAAATTATTGTACACTGATTTATATATGTAAATCTGAAGCCCTGCTGGCTATTGGATGTTTATTTGAAATTGATTATTACAGGTTAAAATTTTGGATTAGTCCGAAAAACAAACAAAACTCCGTCCGTTTGACTGTTGATTTTAATGTAATAAAAACGAATTTTTAAGTCCGTATATCTGATATAAGGGGAATTAAGGGTATAAATTCTAGGTGTTAAAATGATTTTATCCTGGTTCACTCTCTACCACTTGAGAGCTACTCCAGTCCCCTTTATCTAAAAGATAAAGAGTTTCTACTAGACAATTCAATTGTTAGAATTACAATGTTAAGATGCAACTTCTCACAAAGCTATCCTATCTTAACCCCTCTCAAAGAGTGTACCAAACTCTTTGATGTTCTAACCCAATTGAATTCCTTGTCCGTCTTCTTTTGATTTGTTGAAGATGCTTCCAACCAAATCCTTTTCAATCTTGCTTTGACAATCTTCAAAGACTTTGCTTGTGAAATTCTTCACCTCTTGTTGAATCTTTGAATGTGCAACCTCTTGTTGCAAATAGCTTCAACACACAATTAAGAACTAGAAGATTTTGATCTAAATCAAACTTAGAATATTGAATTGATCTTGAGTGAAGAATAGAGAGAATTGTTGAATCTTGATTTCTCAAAGAAAGTTTAGTAATAGCTCTTGAAAATGAAAGTATATTGCTCAATAGAAAAATTATGAAAGAGTGTATAACCTTGTCCAAGAACAAATGAAGTCTTTTTATATTTTTCTGAAACAGTACGTGTTACTCGAGTAATGGTTAACACATTACTCGATTAACCAGTGTAAAAATGTACTACTTGAGTAATCTAAACTTGCTACTCGAGTAACCAGTATAAAAATGTACTACTCGAGTAATCTAAACTTGCTACTCGAGTAACCAGTACAAACTTTGCTACTCGAGTAATCTAAACTTGCTACTCGAGTAACCAATACAAACTTTCATTAAAAACAAAGCTTTTCAAATGTACATTGACAATTACTTTAATTTGAGCTATTTAATCAAGATTTAGCTTTCTTCACTCTTAATCAAACAATATTATAAATTTAATTAAGATCACCTAGAGCTACCGACACTCATGATATGCAAGCATAAAATTAAATATTACATTTGATTAGAAAAAATAAAATCTAATTCTAATCTTCATGAGGTAGCTTCCTTGTTGAAATGTTGTTGCTTGGAATACATTTGTTAGCATCAAAACATAGAAACCTACAAACTCCCCCTTTTTGATGATGACAAACCTCCTTTTCAATTAAGCACTAAGTTTTAAAATACTCCCCCTAAATGTAATACACTTAGGAAAAATATAATAAAACTTATCCTACAAGAACAACATCAACAAAATATTCTCCCCCTTTTGGCATCATTAAAAAGATTTGAATTAGAAAAGTCCTTTGCCAAAAGTGGAAGGTAAGTGTAACAAACTATGATATGGAGAGAAAAATATAGCAAAGACTAAAACAGAGCACCATAAACATAGTTCAACTACACCATAAACCATAATCAGAGTGCAATGACATAAAGTCATGCTGCAAAAACATAGTACTAAAACATAGGCCATAATCTAGATAAGTACATCAACCATAATAAAAACAAATGTCCATCAAACATAGTTCAGAAACTAATCTAGACCATACACAAGGTCCTAAAACATATCCAAAAGCATAAGTCATAAAACATCAGAAAACAGCAACCAGAACACATAACCAGCAGTGAAATAGTGCAAGAGTCAGAGAATGAGTGAGAGAAGAGTAATAAAATCTCAACATGAAAATCATCAAACAAGAACCACAAGGCTAAGGGTTTGGTGGAGGGGGAAAGTGCTGGGAAAAAAGACTCGAGACATAATCCATCAACCTTTGCTCCATAGCCATGTTCTTGACATCCTGACGAATCTCCATAGCCTCTAGCTGCTCATCAATGTGCTGAACTAGTGAAGCATGGGCAGCCTGTGCATCAAAAGGAGGATCCAAATTTTCAAAATCAATGTAATCCTCAAGACGCGGTCCGTGATCCGTTTCCATGAGATCAACTGAAAGAGCAGAAGGACCAGCTTGGTCACCGGCAGGAGCTTGAGCAGCTTGCTCTAAAGCTTTGATCTGAGATTTCCACAACCAAGCCCTTGATGGCTTATGATAAGCAATTTTCATGTAATTGATGTGATGTTCATTCAAGCACCAATTTTTCTTTGCATCATGCTCATATGACTCATCAATAGCAAATGGAACCCGATATTGCCTAAGCAACTTAGTAACATGCATAGGATAGGGAAAATATTGAGTAGGAGGAGATTGAGCAGCATCATACATCCTAGCAAGTACTGTCTTATTCCAATTAATTTTATATTTCTTCTTAATACCATGAAACAATTTCAAATCATCTTCTTGAACCTAAGCATAGTTCTGGTTACCTTTTGGAAGCAAACAGTAACTAATAATGCACATCAATATCCTATCTTCAGCATGCAAAGGAGAAACATTCTTAGTAGCTTTATTTTCCCAAGTTTCACCATCCCTAAGTGCTTCAGTATAAACAAGGCCAGGGTCCACAACCAAATCAAGACAGTCATCATCACCAATATAAGTACCCTCATCCTCTAATCCAAACAATAACCTCAAATCATCAGGTTTAATCACAAAATGTATTCCCTTAACTTGACTTTGATACTCACCATCTATTTTTGTAAAATTCTGATAAAACTGTTGGACTAACTTAGGGTAATAGTGAGTATTAAACTCCAAAAACTTTTGCACATTCTGAAATACCAGAGTATCATAGAAATTAAACCTTCCTTTTCTTAGCCAAGCGTAATTCACATACCGTAGAATACCAAAACTGCGACGGTCAAACTTGTGAGCACGTGAGTCACGCTCCGCTGGAGAAAACCATGGGTCATTCCGGCTAGAAACCTTTTTGCCCTTCTTACGTGGAGGTTCTGTTGAAGAAGAAGCCATGACCTCTGAATTGAAGGCTGAAATTCGTGGTATTTGGGTTTTGGTCGGTTAGGGTTTTGGAAATTGGGGGAAATTGAATTTTTTGTGGGAAAATGATTAATTTGATGGAGGATATAAGGTGTATTGGTGTTATAATGAAGAATTAAGGGAAGAAATTGAGTGATTTTAGGTGATTTGGTAGCCCTTGGTTCGATTTGATGAAGAAATCATAAGAGAAGACAGAGAAAATAGCGAGAGGAGAGAGAAAAAAAATTAAAAAAAATGAGTACAAAATCTGAAGTGCAGGTTTTATAATCTATCGGGTTACTCGAGTAGTTTGGCCGTTACTCGAGTAGTTCGAGCCTTAATCGAGTGATAAAGCTATAACTCGATTAAGTGCGTAAGTGATTTAAAAATAACTCGAGTAGCAACTCAATTAATCGAGTAATGCCGAAAGTAGTTTGAAAATTAATCGAGTGACAGTGTCTTTACTCGAGTATTGCCGAAAGAGTTTGAAAAATTAATCGAGTAAGGACCCTGTTAATCGAGTAGTCTGCACCGAAACTTAAAAATTTTCAAATTTTTAAACAAGAAAATTTCTCATACACACAAACACATAGAAACACTTAGCATTTAGCACACATACAATAAAGCAAGTAAACATATTATAGGGAAAAACATATACACACAACTACATATCAAGAGAATTAAATGAACACTTTAAACATACAACTTACTCAAGATCAAAAACATAATGAAAATAGGCACTGAGGTGATTAATAAAAGTTTCAAATACAATTAGCTAATGGTAGATTCATCAAAAATACCAAGTTCCCTTCTAATTTTATAGAAAGTATCTCTTGGTAGTGGTTTTGTAAAAATATCAGCTAATTGATCCGAAGTTTGAACAAACTCAATAACACAATCACCTTTTTGAACATGATCTCTCAAAAAATGATGCCTAATTTCAATATGTTTTGTCCTTGAATGCAATACCGGGTTTTTAGTCAAATTGATTGCGGAAGTATTATCACATTTTATAGGGATTTTTGTCAAATTTAAACCAAAATCCGATAATTGTTGCTTAATCCAAAGGATTTGAGCACAACAACTACCGGCCGCTATGTATTCGGCTTCCGCGGTTGATAAAGCTACACAATTTTGTTTTTTAGAAAACCACGATACAAGTGAACTACCAATTAAATGGCATGTTCCGCTTGTACTTTTTCGCTCAACTTTACAACCAGCAAAATCGGAGTCCGAATAACCTATTAGTTTTAAAAGAGCATCCCTAGGATACCACAAACCGGTATTGGTTGTACCTTTTAAGTATTTCATTATTCTTTTAACAGCAGTTAAATGTGACTCTTTATGATTGGCTTGAAAACATGCACACATACAAACACTAAACATGATATCAGGTCTAGAAGCAGTTAAGTATAACAAACTACCTATAATTCCGCGATACTTTGTTACCTCTACAGCTTTTCCAACCTCATCTTGATCTAGGTAGCATGCAATGCTCATTGGAGTGGAAGCGGACTTACACGAATCCATGCCAAACCTCTTGAGAACCTCCCAACAGTATTTACCTTGATGTATATAAATGCCATCATTGAGTTGCTTTATTTGAAGGCCAAGAAAGAAAGTAAGCTCTCCCATCATCGACATCTCGAATTCGCTTTGCATTATATCTGAAAACTTCTTACACAAGTTATCATTAGTAGCACCAAAAATAATATCATCAACGTATATTTGAACCAAAAGTATATCCTTACCGGAACGTTCAATAAAAAGAGTAGTGTCCACAGTACCTCGTTTAAAACCTTTTTCTAATAAAAAATTGCTTAGTCGATCGTACCAAGCTCTAGGAGCTTGTTTAAGACCATACAAAGCCTTTTTCAACTTAAAAACGTAGTCCAGATGTTCAAAACTTTCAAATCCGGGAGGTTGTGAGACATAAACTTCCTCTTGAATGTATCCGTTAAGAAAAGCACTTTTGACATCCATTTGGTACAATTTAAAATTCATTATAGATGCAAAAGCAAGAAGAATACGAATAGCTTCTAATCTAGCTACGGGAGCATAAGTCTCATCATAATCAATTCCTTCTTCTTGACTATAACCTTGTGCTACCAACCTAGCTTTATTCCTAACAATAATACCCGATTCATCTAACTTATTCCTATAGACCCAACGAGTGCCTATTTCAGGACGATCATCAGGTTTTGGCACAAGCTCCCAAACTTGGTTTCTTTCAAATTGATTTAATTCCTCTTGCATGGCCATAACCCAATGATCATCTTGAAGAGCCTCTTTGACATTCTTAGGTTCTATTTGAGATACAAAGGCAACATAATAACAAAAATTATTTAATGTGCTTCGGGTTACCACCCCCTTAGCAATGTCACCTAAGATGTTAGAAACCGGATGATTTTTGTTTGACTTCCAAGAAATTGGTAGTTGAGGTTGTGTCTCTTGTGCTAAGTCTTTATCATGTGCTTGCACCTCTCCATGCTCAACTTGAGTCTCCACTAATTGTTGTGGTGTTGACTTCTCATGATCCATATAAGTACCTACATTATCATCATCACAAGAAACAACACAATCTCCTCTCGGAGATTCATCAAACACAACATGCACGGATTCCTCAACGGTTAAAGTTCTTTTGTTATAGACACGATATGCTTTACTATGGGTTGAATAACCTATGAATATACCTTCGTCGACTTTGGAATCAAACTTGCCAACAGGATTCTTACCGTTATTTAAAATAAACACCTTACATCCAAATGCATGAAAATATGAGATATTTGGCTTTCGCCCTTTTAAAAGTTCATAAGGTGTTTTATTTAAATGAGGATGAATAAGAACCCTATTTATCACATAACAAACGGTGTTTACCGCATCAGCCCAAAAATATGAAGGAACTCTAGATTCTTTAAGCATTGTACGAGCAAGTTCCTCTAAGACTCGATTTTTCTTTTCTACAACTCCGTTTTGCTCCGGAGTCTTAGGGGCTGAAAATTGATGATCAATACCAAACTTTTCACAAAACGCATCAAACTTAGCATTTTCAAACTCACCTCCATGGTCACTTCTAATAGTCACTATTTTCAAACTTAGTTGATTTTGGATGAGTTTGGCAAACTTTTTAAAACTTTTGTAAGTTTCACTTTTAGCGGATAAAAACAAAGTCCATGTGAATCGAGTGAAATCATCTACTAAAACAAATCCATAGTAATTGCCACCTAAACTCCGAACTTGTGATGGGCCAAACAAATCCATGTGGATTAGCTCCAATGGATTTGTTGTGCTTATCACATTTTTAGGTTTAAATGAGCTTTTAACTTGCTTGCACTTTTGACATGAGTCGCAAATGCTATCAAGCTTGAAATTGAGTTTAGGCAAACCAATTACTAGGTCTTTTCGTAAAAGTTTATTTAATTGATTCACATTGACATGTGCAATTCGTCGATGCCAAAGACGAATTTCATCATCAAAAGATTTAAAACATTTTGAAAATAACGAAGTTATCTCATCCAAATCAATTAAGTAAGTGTTATTAGAGCGACGACCAACAAACTTAACACTATCATCTATACTATTCTTAATAAAGCATAATTCCGGAGTAAAAGTCACATTGTTGCCCATATCGCATAGTTGGCTTATACTAAGCAAGTTGTGTTCTAAGCCTTCTACGTATAGGACATTTTCAATGACAAGGTTAGATACGTTACCAATCTTACCAACTCCTAGAATTTTGCCCTTGTTGTTGTTGCCGTAAGTCACGTGACCACCACTTTTAGAAGTAAGCTCAATGAAATGCGTTTTGTCTCCTGTCATGTGTCTCGAACACCCACTATCCAAGTACCATCTACGTTCCTTGGTTCGATGACACACCTACCAAAAACAATATCATTTGGTTGACTTTGGTACCCAAGTTGTCTTGGGTCCTTTGATGTTAGCATGGGGTGAAGTCCCCTTAACAATCCAAATATACTCTCCACTTGGTATACCAAACCTTTTAATGTTGCATTTATTCGTGGTATGCCCAAAAATCCCACAATAATGACAAGTTGGAGTTTTTGAAAAATTGATTTTAGAGAAAGTTCCAACTTTGTGAAAATGTTGATTTTTGGGTTTAGTAAAGCCTAGTCCAGCTCTATTACTATTATTTCTTTGATTAGAAAGCAAATGATCTAAGCATGTGTCTCCTCTTGTGAGCCTTGCAATTCTATCATTCAAATTAAAAACTTCTTTTTCTAGAGATTTGCAATTATCACAAGATAAGATATCATTTGTTTTCAAATCACAATTGCATGTAGAATTTGCATAAATGAGTTCAAGTGTTTCATTTTGAAGCTTAAGCTCCACTAGGGAGTTTTGTAATTCCAAAATTTTTTCTTGTTGCTTCAAGATGAAATTCTTTCTTTCAACATTTATTTTAGCAAGTTTCTTCAACTCTTTATGCATTTCTACATACACATTATACAATTCATTAAAGGAGGGAGAATTAGAACTAGAGCTAGCATCGGAAAGATAATCTACCTCATTGACATTGTCACTTGATTTCATGCTTGAGGATGCTTCTTCATCAAGCTTCGTCATCAAACAAAGGTTTGCAAGTTCTTCATCTTCCGATGAGCTATTTGACGATTGATTCTCCGGTTCATCCCACACTATGTAAGCCCTTTTTCCTTTAGATGAGTTGGGCTTCCAATTGTCACCTTCGGACTTTTTAGAGTTAGTTGGAAAATTTGATCTATAGTGACCAAGCTTCCCACACCCATGACATTTGATATTTTCTTTGTTAGTCTTATTCCTTGGTTGAGTGTCCTTAGAATCTCTTGATCTATTCCTATTGAAGTTACTCTTTTTCTTAAGGAACCGTCCAAGCTTTTTGACTAACAAGCCAAGAGTCTCATCATCTATATCGGAGTCCGAGTCATCCATTTGAGAGTGATCCTCATGTGCCTTTAGGGATTTTGAAGTTGATTTAAGAGCTATCCCCTTTTTCTTTCTATCGACATCTTCATTCATGGATAATCTCCCAAGCTCCATTTCATGCTCTTGAAGCTTTCCGAATAGAGTTGCTAAATCAATTTCGTCTAGATCCTTAGCCTCCATGATGGCCGTCACCTTAGGTTGCCATTCCCTTCTAAGACATCTTAAAACTTTATTAACAACTTCACCATTAGTTAGTATTTTTCCAAGAGCAGAAAGATGATTTATGATATGCGTAAAGCGCTTTTGCATGTTGCCTATATTTTCATTAGGCAACATACGAAAGAGCTCGTATTCATGCATGAGAGTGTTAAGCCTAGCCCTTCTAACCTCAGTCATGCCCTCATGTGTGACTTGTAGTGTGTCCCACATTTGTTTTGCATCAGTGCATTGTGACACTCTAAAGAACTCATCATATGAAAGAGCGGACGTGATGATGTTTTTCGCTTTTAAATCATATTGTACTTTCTTTTTGTCATCATCCGTCCAACTCGATTTTAGTTTTGCAGAAACAGCATCATTTACTTTAGTTTGTGGAACAAAAGGTCCATTCTCTATAGCGTTCCAAATTTCTATATCAATGGCTTCTATAAAAATTTTCATTCGGACCTTCCAATAAGCGTAGCCCTCACCATTGAATAGTGGGGGGCGATTAATGGAAGCTCCTTCACCACCAAAAGGAAAATTTGAGCCCATTGTTTCCAAAGATTAGGATCTTTTCGAAAACGCTTTTTAAGGCTCGGTTCTTTCGACCGAGCTTTGATACCACTTGTTGGAAACCAACAAGCGGCTCAAAATAGTCTAGAGGGGGGGTGAATAGAGTAGTGAAGCCTTAGTACAAATATTTCGATCACTGTAGAGAATGGTTTTAAGAAAATAAATTTTTCTTCAAAAATTTCACTGATTAATCGATTAATAAGGAGCCTAATCGATTAATGCCGCAAGCCACTTTTGAACTACTCGAGTTACTAGATTGTTACTCGAGTAATGCCGCAAGTAACTAAAATATTAATCGATTAATGAACGTATTACTCGATTAATCTGGGCAGAAAACTAACGAAAACTTGATTTTGATGAGAATTCTATTAGAATCGCAATACCTTGATGATCCAACAAATTATGAATGAATGCTTGAACAATTACAAGTAAATTTACCAACCAATTTAGGTCAATTAATAAGGAATCTAAAAACCCCAAATTAAACCTAAATTCAATTAATCTTGATTAATGCAAACTAGAAAAGAAAACAATGAAGACGATGATTTTATCCTGGTTCACTCTCTACCACTTGAGAGCTACTCCAGTCCCCTTTATCTAAAAGATAAAGAGTTTCTACTAGACAATTCAATTGTTAGAATTACAATGTTAAGATGCAACTTCTCACAAAGCTATCCTATCTTAACCCCTCTCAAAGAGTGTACCAAACTCTTTGATGTTCTAACCCAATTGAATTCCTTGTCCGTCTTCTTTTGATTTGTTGAAGATGCTTCCAACCAAATCCTTTTCAATCTTTCTTTGACAATCTTCAAAGAATTTGCTTGTGAAATTCTTCACCTCTTGTTGAATCTTTGAATGTGCAACCTCTTGTTGCAAATAGCTTCAACACACAATTAAGAACTAGAAGATTTTGATCTAAATCAAACTTAGAATATTGAATTGATCTTGAGTGAAGAATAGAGAGAATTGTTGAATCTTGATTTCTCAAAGAAAGTTTAGTAATAGCTCTTGAAAATGAAAGTATATTGCTCAATAGAAAAATTATGAAAGAGTGTGTAACCTTGTCCAAGAACAAATGATGTCTTTTTATATTTTTCTGAAACAGTACGTGTTACTCGAGTAATGGTTAACACATTACTCGATTAACCAGTGTAAAAATGTACTACTCGAGTAATCTAAACTTGCTACTCGAGTAACCAGTATAAAAATGTACTACTCGAGTAATCTAAACTTGCTACTCGAGTAACCAGTACAAACTTTGCTACTCGAGTAATCTAAACTTGCTACTCGAGTAACCAATACAAACTTTGATTAAAAACAAAGCTTTTCAAATGTACTTTGACAATTACTTTAATTTGAGCTATTTAATCAAGATTTAGCTTTCTTCACTCTTAATCAAACAATATTATAACTTTAATTAAGATCACCTAAAGCTACCCACACTCATGATATGCAAGCATAAAATTAAATATTACATTTGATTAGAAAAAATAAAATCTAATTCTAATCTTCATGAGGTAGCTTCCTTGATGAAATGTTGTTGCTTGGAATACGTTTGTTAGCATCAAAACATAGAAACCTACAACTATCACCCACTTTAGCTGTCCTGGAGCGGTGGGGAACTGTCCAATCAGATCCATTCCCCATTGATAAAAGGGATAGGGAGATGAAAGTGAATGGAGTTCCTCAGCCGGTTTCTGATACACATCACTGTGAAATTGACACTTGTCGCACCTCTTCACATGGTTGATCGCATCCTGTTGAAGAGTCGGCCAGTAGTATCCTGCCCTTAGAACCTTTCTAGCCAGTGACTTCCCCCCAATATGGTGACTTGCAATGCCCCCGTGAACTTCCTCCAATGCCTGTTTTGCTTCGGCAGGGTCTAAACATCTAAGCATTGGGTCGCTGACCCCTCGGCGAAACAAGACTCCATCAACTAGGGCAAACTGTGAAGCTTTTCTGTCGAGTTTCTTGGCCTCTATTGGATTACTTGGAAAAACCCCTTGTTCCAAGTAGCCCGTTATCGGAGCGATCCAGCTCGGATCCAGCGAAATAGAGAGGACAACGCTAGGTCCATGCACCATTTCTTGGATCAACGTTCTGTTGTTCTCAGGACTTTTTGTCGAAGCAAGTTTGCAGAGAATATCCGCTCGGCTGTTAATCTCCCTTGGGATGTGGCAGAATTCGACCTTAGCAAACTCCGAGGATAGGAACTTCACCTTCTCCAAATACTTTTGAAGGATTGGTTCCTTAGCCTGGTAATCGCCCTTGACTTGTGAAACTACCAACTGAGAAACGCTGAAAATTTTCACTTCTCGGGCCCCTACTTCTTTTGCTATTCTCAGCCCGGCCAATACGGCTTCATACTCCGCCTGATTGTTCGAAGTTGAAAATCCAAACTTCAAAGAATATTCGAGGGTAACCCCCTCGGAGTTCTCCAAGATTATTCCTGCACCAGCCCCAAGTTTGTTACTTGATCCATCAACATAAATATTCCAATCCAAGTTTGAGCTCGTCAATGGCTCAGTAAACTCGGTGAGAAAATCAGCTAAGGCCTGAGATTTCATTGCCTTCCTCGGTTTGAAAGTGATTTCAAACTCGGAAAGCTCAATGGCCCACGTCACCATTCTTCCTGCCAGATCAGGTTTCTGAAGTATTTGACGGATCGGCTGAGCTGTTCTGACTGTGATATGGTGGCTCTGGAAGTATTGACGTAATCGTCTAGCTGTGAATTATGACTTAAACAATATTTCAATGATTATATTTGTTATGGTTAAGGTATTAAGTCAGAAAGGAAGTTGTGTTGGGTCTGTAATTGAGAGAGCAAAGGAAAAGGATTTAAAAATCAAGTGTTGCATTTTATGAATTGATACGGTCTAAAACCGGTTAGAAGAGGTGGTAACCGATTATCACTGTTCTGACTGTGATATGGTGGCTCTGGAAGTATTGACGTAATCGTCTAGCTGTGATAACCAGACAAAAAGCCAATTTCTCCACTTTCTGATACCTCAACTCTGGTCCCTGAAGAGCTCGGCTGACGAAATAGATGGGGGATTCTTTGCCAGATTCCTCTCGGACCAAAGCCGAACTTACTACAGAATCACCCACTGATAAGTAAAGGAACAAAATTTCTCCATTTACCGGACTAGACAAGATCGGGGGAGAAGCCAAGTACTGCTTAAGGTCAGTAAAGGCCTTTTCGCATGTCTCGTCCCATTCAAATGTCTTTTCCTTTTCTTTCCTCAGCAGTTTGTACCAGGGGAGGGCCTTCCTAGCTGACTGAGACAGAAACCTCGAGAGAGCCGCAACCCGACCTGTCAATTGTTGGACACCCTTGATATCTGACAGACTCTTCATATCAAGAATGGCTCGGCAATTTTCTGGATTTGCCTCGATTCCGCGCTCGGTAAGCATGAATCCGAGGAAAGACCCTGCTGGAACTCCAAACGTGCATTTTTCCGGGTTCAACCTCATGCCGAACTGTCGGATCCTTCCCAAAATTACCTTCAAATCCTTAGCGTGATCTTCTTCTTTCAAGCTCTTTGCAATCATATCATCTATATATACCTCCATTCTCGGCCCAATCAAGGGGCCGAACACCTTGTTCATCATCCGCTGGTAAGTTGCCCCAGCGTTTTTCAATCCAAATGGCATCACATTGTAACAATATGTGGCATTTTCTGTGATAAATGAAGTCTTCACCTGATCCGGGGGATACATTGGAATCTGATTGTACCCCGAATAAGCATCCATAAATGAAAGCCTTTGATAACCCGCCAAGCTATCCACAAGTTTATCGATGCAGGGAAGTGGGTATTGATCCTTAGGGAAAACTTTGTTCAAGTCTGTGTAGTCCACGCACATCCTCCATTTCCCATTGGACTTCTTCACTAGCATGGGATTGGCCAACCAATCAGTATACACCACCTCCCTGATAAATCCTGCTTCTAGTAGCTCGGCTACCTTCTCATCTGTTGCCTGTGCCTTCTCAACTCCAACTCTTCTTTTCTTCTGACACACTGGATTAGCTCCAGGATACACGCTCAACCTGTGGCAAATGAAGTTCGGATCGATTCCTGGCATATCTGCCGAGGTCCAGGCAAACAAGTCTTTGTTTTCCACCAGCAATTCAGTCAGTTCTTTTTCCAATTCCTCAGAAAGGCCAACCCCCATCTTGACGCAACGAGAAGGATCGGGGCCTAAAATCACCTTTTTGATGTCCCCTTGAGGGGTCGGCCTAGTTTCATCCTCTTCTCTTACGTCAAGATCTGCCAAGTTGACACTTCCCTTGTTAAGTGGTTCTTGCATGATCTTCTCATCATCAAGCTTCAACTTGCCCAAGCTGATATTATAACATTTCCGAGCCAACTCCTATTCGGACCGCACTGTTATTACCTTGTCATCAGACCCTGGGAATTTCATGGCCAAGTGGACCGTCGACACAACAGCACCAAAAGATTGGAGTGCAGTTCGGCCAAAGATGGCGTTGTATGCCGAGGGGGCCTGGACAACTAGCCACTTTACCATTTCTGTCCGAGCAGAGGGTGGTTCCCCCATGGTCACTGGGAGATGGATGTGGCCTATGGGAACAATTGAATGTCCCATGAAGCCAATCAAACTTCCCTCGAATGGGTCATTATGGTCTTGTAAGATGTCCTCAAAATCCTCATCACTAAAGCTTATGACTATGTTTTTCTTCCTGGGCTTTTGGATTGGTCGGCTGGCCACCGAAAGGACTTGTCCCACATACTTCTTGCGATCACACTTCTTTTCCCCTCCACCTGCAAATCCTCCAGCAATGGTGCCGATGAGAAAAGAATTCTTTTCCTTCTCGGATGGTTGGGTAGAAGCTCCCCCTGCAGGTGGTGAAGGGCTTCTAGTTCTTTTCTGTTCGGTTTTGGGTGGTGAAGGACTCTTTCTCCTGGAGCGTTTGAGCAACGCTTCGCCAATATATTGTTGAAGCTTACCATCCCTTATCATATCTTCGATTAAGTCCTTCAACTGGGTACACTGGTCGGTGGTATGCCCCCATCCACCGTGATGATCGCAATACTTTGTCCTATCCTTTTGAGCTACCTTCCTTAAAGCTGGTGGCCGAGTGATGTTACGCATCTCTGTATGCATAGTCTCAAGAAGGATTTGACTCCTCGGGACTTTCAACTGGGTATATTCATCGTACTTGTCTTTTGGAGGCAGTTTTTCCCCTCTCTCTTTCTCTTTTGTCTTTCCTTCCCCTATCTCGAAAACGATCATTTTGCCGAACGTCGTTTTGACGAGGACGTTGCTCATGTCGTCCTTCGCCACCCCTTGCTGCAGTACTGATCCTACGGAATTCCTCTAGATTAACGTATTTCCTGGATCTTTCTGTAGGATTCTCATGTTTTGATGCTAACAATCTCTCTCCAAGCAACAACATTGGCAACAAGCAAGCTACACCACATGAAGATTAGAATTAGGATTTTTATTAATTCTATTTCAATGTAATCTTTATTTTATGCAATGCATCTCATTGGTGTGGGTAGCTTAGGTGATTTTAAGAATATTTAAATAATGTTTGATTAAGAGTGAAGATACTTTAAATCTTGATTAAATAGCTCTATTAAAAGTTTTGTGAAAATCCTTTTAGAAAAACCTTGTTTTTATTCAGACTCTGATCAGTTTACTCGAGTAATGAGTATTGGATCACTCGAGTAATTTATGTCATGACAGGTTAATCGAGTAATGGTTTACACATCACTCGAGTAACTTAATCTGACATGTTTTAATCGAGTGAAGTTATATGGTTTACTCGAGTAATTCAATCAGTGTTTGGAAAATTATAAAAGGACTTAATTTTCTCTTTCACAAAATATACACATTCATTCTTACAATTTTCTATACATTTTTAAAAAGCAAATTCAAGAGCTATTTTACATTTTTCAAGAGCTATCAAGATTCAACAAGAAACTTTTCATTCTTCACTCTATTTCTCTCATTGTTCAAATATTCTTGAGATCTTAATTTTTGTTCTTAGTGGTTGTTGAAGATTTGCAATTTGTGATTGCATCATTGAAGTTTCAACACAAGTGAAGAATCTCACAAGGAAGACTTTGAGGATCAAATCAAAGCAAGAAAAGAGGATTGGTTGGAAGCATCTTCAATCAATTAGCAAGGAAATCTAGAATTTTCAAAAGGGGTAGATTAGATCAAAGTGTTTGGTACACACTTTGAGTTGGGTTTTAAGATAGGAGAACTAAGAATCTAGTTGCATCTTAAAACATTGTAAAATCTACAGTTGAAGATTTCTAGTGAAGAATCTCTCTTGATTCAAGAGGGGACTGGAGTAGCTTTCAAGTGGGAAAAAGTGAACCAGGATAAATCCTTGTGTCTCTTTTATTTTCATTCCTTGTATTCCATTAATTCATTAACAATTGCATTTTTAGGTTAGACTTGGGAGTTTTTCAATTCTACTCAATTGATCTAAAATTGTATGTTAATATTACTTGAAATTGATCATATTAATCATTCATAATTTGTTGAATCATCAAGCATTGTAATTCTTGAAGAACTTCATTGAAAACTGAGTTTTAATTGAATTTTACCCAGTTTACTCGAGTAAAGTTCTTGTCACTCGAGTAATCTGCTTTCAGTTTATAAACAATACTCGAGTAGGTTTTTTGTTACTCGAGTGATTTAAAAAATAGCTTTCGTAATACTCGAGTGATTTGCTGAATACTCAAGTGAAATTATTTTTGCTTTCGTATTACTCGAGTGAAGACTTGAGTTACTCGAGTAATCTGACTTGAATTTTTAAGAAAACTTATTTTCATAAAACCATTCTCTTAGGTGGACGAAAAATCTGTAATAAGGCTTCAATATTCTATTCACCCCCCTCTAGACTATATTGAGCCGCTTGTTGGTTTCCAACAAGTGGTATCAGAGCTCGGACGAAAAATTCGAGCCTTAAAAAGCTTTTTCGAAAAGATCCGTTTTTCTTGGAAATCATGGGCTCAATTTCAAATCCTTTTGGTGGTGAAGGAGCTTCCATTAACCGCCCCCCACAATTTAATGGTGAGGGATACGCTTATTGGAAGGTCCGAATGAAAATTTTTATACAAGCCATAGATATGGAAATTTGGAACGCCATAGAGAATGGACCTTTTGTTCCACAAACTAGAGTAAATGATGTTGTTTCTATAAAACCAAAATCGAGTTGGAACGATGATGATAAGAAGAAAGTTCAATTTGATTTAAAAGCAAAAAATATCATCACGTCCGCTCTTTCTTATGATGAGTTCTTTTGAGTATCTCAATGTGTTGATGCTAAACAAATGTGGAACACATTACAAGTCACACATGAGGGCACTTCGGAGGTTAGAAGGGCTAGGCTAAATACACTCATGCATGAATATGAACTCTTTCGTATGTTACCTAATGAAAATATAGGTGACATGCAAAAGCGTTTCACACATATTATAATTCATCTTTCTGCTCTTGGTAAAGTACTAACAAATGGTGAAGTTGTTAATAAGGTTTTGAGATGTCTTAGCAGGGAATGGCAACCTAAGGTGATGGCCATCATGGAAGCTAAGGATCTAGATGAAATTGATTTAGCAACTCTATTCGGAAAGCTTCAAGAGCATGAAATGGAGCTTGGGAGGTTATCCATGAATGAAGATGCCGATAGAAAGAAAAAGGGAATAGCTCTCAAATCAACTTCAAAATCCCTTAAGGCGCAAGAGGAAAACTCTCAAATGGATGACTCGGACTCCGACATAGATGATGAGACTCTTGGCTTGTTAGTCAAAAAGCTTGGAAGATTCCTTAAGAAAAAGGGTAACTTGAATAGAAATAGACCAAGAGATTCTAAGGATACTCAATCAAGGAACAAGACTAACAAAGATAATATCAAGTGTCATGGGTGTGGGAAGCTTGGTCACTATAGATCAAATTGTCCAACTAACTCTAAGAAGTCGGAAGGTGACAATTGGAAGCCCAACTCTTCTAAAGGCAAAAGGGCTTATATAGTGTGGGATGAACCGGAAAATCAATCCTCCTCTAGCTCATCGGAAGATGAAGAACTTGCAAATCTTTGTTTGATGATGAAACTTGATGAAGAAGCATCCTCAAGCATGAAATCAAGTGAAAAGGTCAATGAGGTAGATTATCTCTCCGATGCTAGCTCTAGTTCTAATTCCCCCTCTTTTAATGAATTGTACAATGTGTATGTAGAGATGCATAAAGAGTTGAAGAAACTTGCTAAAATAAATGTTGAAAGAAAGAATTTCATTATGAAGCAACATGAAAAGATTTTGGAACTTCAAAACTCTTTAGAAGAGCTTAAGCTTCAAAATGAAACACTTGAACTCATTTATGCAAACTCTACATGCAATTGTGAATTGAAAACAAATGAGACTCCATCTTGTGAAAATTGCAAATCCTTAGAAAAAGAAGTTTTCAATTTAAATGATCGGATTGCAAGGCTCATGAAAGGAGATACATGTTTAGATCATTTGCTTTCAACTCAAAGGAACAATAGTAATAGATCTGGACTTGGCTATACCAAACCCAAAAATCAACATTTTCATAAAGTTGGAACTTTCTCTAAGATCAATTTTTCAAAAACTCCAACTTGTCATTATTGTGGGATTTTTGGGCATACCACAAATAAATGCAATATTAAAAGGTTTGGTATACCAATTGGAAAGTATATTTGGATTGTTAAGGGGACTTCACCCCATGCTAACATCAAAGGACCCACGACAACTTGGGTACCTAAGACAACCAAATGATTTTGTTTGTTGTAGGTGTGTCTTCGAACCAAGGAACGTAGATGGTACTTGGATAGTGGGTGTTCGAGACATATGACAGGAGACAAAACGCACTTCATTCAACTTACTTCAAAAAGTGGTGGTCACGTGACTTACGGCGACAACAACAAGGGCAAAATTCTAGGAGTTGGTAAGATTGGTAACGTATCTAACCTTGTCATTGATAATGTCCTATACGTAGAAGGCTTAGAACACAACTTGCTTAGTATAAGCCAACTATGTGATATGGGCAACAATGTGACTTTTTCTCCGGAATTATGCTTTATTAAGTCTAGTATAGATGATTGTGTTAAGTTTGTTGGTCGTCGCTCTAATAACACTTACTTAATTGATTTGGATGAAATAACTTCATTATTTTCAAATTGTTTTAAATCTTTTGATGATGAAATTCGTCTTTGGCATCGACGAATTGCACATATCAATGTGAATCAATTAAATAAACTTTTACGAAAAGACCTAGTAATTGGTTTGCCTAAATTAGATTTCAAGCTTGATAGCATTTGCGACTCATGTCAAAAGTGCAAACAAGTTAAAAGTTCTTTTAAACCTAAAAATGTGATAAGCACAACAAAGCCATTGGAGCTAATCTACATGGATTTGTTTGGCCCATCACAAGTTCGAAGTTTAGGTGGCAATTACTATGGATTTGTTTTAGTAGATGATTTCACTCGATTCACATGGACTCTGTTTTTATATGCAAAAAGTAAAACATACAAAAGTTTTAAAAAGTTTGCCAAACTCATCCAAAATCAACTAAGTTTGAAAATAGTGTCTATTAGAAGTGACCATGGAGGTGAGTTTGAAAATGCTAAGTTTGATGCATTTTGTGAAAAATTTGGTATTAATCATCAATTTTCAGCTCCTAGGACTCCGGAGCAAAACGGAGTTGTAGAAAGGAAAAATCGTGTTTTAGAGGAACTTGCTCGTACAATGCTTAAAGAATCTAGAGTTCCTTCCTATTTTTGGGCTGATGCGGTAAACACCGCTTGTTATGTGATAAATAGGGTTCTTATTCGTCCTCATTTAAATAAAACACCTTATGAACTTTTAAAAGGGCGAAAGCCAAACATCTCATATTTTCATGCATTTGGATGTAAGGTGTTTATTTTAAATAATGGTAAGCATCCTGTAGGCAAGTTTGATTCCAAGGCCGACGAAGGCATATTCTTAGGTTATTCAAACCATAGCAAAGCATATAGAGTCTACAATAAAAGAACATTAACTGTTGAGGAATCTGTGCATGTTGTATTTGATGAATCTCCGAGAGGAGATTGTGTTGTTTCTTGTGATGATGATTATGTAGGAACTAATTTGGATCATGAGAAGTCAACAACACAACAATTAGTGGAGACTCAAGTTGAGCATGAAGAGGTTCAAGCACATGATAAAGACTTGGCACAAGAGACACAACCTCAACTACCAATAGCTTGGAAGTCAAATAAAGATCATCCGATGTCTAACATCTTAGGTGACATTGCTAAGGGGGTGGTAACCCGAAGCACATTAAATAATTTTTGTTATTTTGTTGCCTTTGTATCTCAAATAGAACCTAAAAATGTCAAAGAGGCTCTTTAAGATGATCACTTGGTTATGGCCATGCAGGAAGAATTAAATCAATTTGAAAGGAATCAAGTTTGGGAGCTTGTGCCAAAACCTAATGATCGTCCTGAAATAGGGACTCGTTGGGTCTATAGGAATAAGTTAGATGAATCGGGTATCATTGTTAGAAATAAAGCTAGGTTGGTAGCACAAGGTTATAGTCAAGAAGAAGGAATAGATTATGATGAGACTTATGCTCCCGTAGCTAGACTAGAAGCTATTCGTATTCTTCTCGCTTTTGCATCTATTATGAATTTTAAATTGTACCAAATGGATGTCAAAAGTGCTTTTCTTAACGGATACATTCAAGAGGAAGTTTATGTCTCACAACCTCCCGGATTTGAAAGTTTTGAACATCCGGAATATGTTTTTAAGTTGAAAAAGGCTTTGTATGGTCTTAAACAAGCTCCTAGAGCTTGGTACGATCGACTAAGCAATTTTTTATTAGAAAAAGGTTTTAAACGAGGTACTGTGGACACTACTCTTTTTATTGAACGTTCCGATAAGGATATACTTTTGGTTCAAATATATGTTTGATGCTGATGATGTGTGATGCTGATGTTGATTTCTGTTTCATGTTTTATATGCATATTTCTGACTATGTTCTGTTTGTGTTTATGTTTCGTGTTTATGACTCTGTTGCTATTAGCTTGGTTAGTTTTGTTTACTTATCTGCTATGGTTGATATATATTTTGTTTTACACTATGATTTGCTGCGTAGTGTGATACTCTGATATTATGGATTATGGTGCTATATTCATTATGCGTTTATATTCGTTGTGGCACTATTGTGGTTTATTTTGGTATTGTCTTTATTGTTATATATTTTTTTATATACCATTGTGAACTACTTACCTTCCACTTTTGGCAAAGGACTTTTCTCACATTTCTTATCTTTTTAATGATGCCAAAAGGGGGAGAATATTTTGTTGATGTTGTTATTGTAGGTTAAGTTTTATTATATTTTTTCTCAGTGTCTTACATTTAGGGGGAGTATGTTAAAACTTAGTGCTTAATTGAAAAAGAGGTTTGTCATCATCAAAAAGGGGGAGTTTGTAGGATTCTCATGTTTTGATGCTAACAATCTCTCTCCAAGCAACAACATTGGCAACAAGCAAGCTACACCACATGAAGATTAGAATTAGGATTTTTATTAATTCTATTTCAATGTAATCTTTATTTTATGCAATGCATCTCATTGGTGTGGGTAGCTTAGGTGATTTTAAGAATATTTAAATAATGTTTGATTAAGAGTGAAGATACTTTAAATCTTGATTAAATAGCTCTATTAAAAGTTTTGTGAAAATCCTTTTAGAAAAACCTTGTTTTTATTCAGACTCTGATCAGTTTACTCGAGTAATGAGTATTGGATCACTCGAGTAATTTATGTCATGACAGGTTAATCGAGTAATGGTTTACACATCACTCGAGTAACTTAATCTGACATGTTTTAATCGAGTGAAGTTATATGGTTTACTCGAGTAATTCAATCAGTGTTTGGAAAATTATAAAAGGACTTAATTTTCTCTTTCACAAAATATACACATTCATTCTTACAATTTTCTATACATTTTTAAAAAGCAAATTCAAGAGCTATTTTACATTTTTCAAGAGCTATCAAGATTCAACAAGAAACTTTTCATTCTTCACTCTATTTCTCTCATTGTTCAAATATTCTTGAGATCTTAATTTTTGTTCTTAGTGGTTGTTGAAGATTTGCAATTTGTGATTGCATCATTGAAGTTTCAACACAAGTGAAGAATCTCACAAGGAAGACTTTGAGGATCAAATCAAAGCAAGAAAAGAGGATTGGTTGGAAGCATCTTCAATCAATTAGCAAGGAAATCTAGAATTTTCAAAAGGGGTAGATTAGATCAAAGTGTTTGGTACACACTTTGAGTTGGGTTTTAAGATAGGAGAACTAAGAATCTAGTTGCATCTTAAAACATTGTAAAATCTACAGTTGAAGATTTCTAGTGAAGAATCTCTCTTGATTCAAGAGGGGACTGGAGTAGCTTTCAAGTGGGTGAAAGTGAACTAGGATAAATCCTTGTGTCTCTTTTATTTTCATTCCTTGTATTGCATTAATTCATTAACAATTGCATTTTTAGGTTAGAATTGGGAGTTTTTCAATTCTACTCAATTGATCTAAAATTGTATGTTAATATTACTTGAAATTGATCATATTAATCATTCATAATTTGTTGAATCATCATAGCATTGTAATTATTGAAGAACTTCATTGAAAACTGAGTTTTAATTGAATTTTACCCAGTTTACTCGAGTAAAGTTCTTGTCACTCGAGTAATCTGCTTTCAGTTTATAAACAATACTCGAGTAGGTTTTCTGTTACTCGAGTGATTTAAAAAATAGCTTTCGTAATACTCGAGTGATTTGTTGAATACTCGAGTGAAATTATTTTTGCTTTCGTATTACTCGAGTGAAGACTTGAGTTACTCGAGTAATCTGACTTGAATTTTTAAGAAAACTTATTTTCATAAAACCATTCTCTTAGGTGGACGAAAAATCTGTAATAAGGCTTGAATATTCTATTCACCCCCCCTCTAGACTATATTGAGCCGCTTGTTGGTTTCCAACACTTTCCCTAAGTTCGGCCATGTTCTTAGGTGGTTCCCCAATCAAGCAATCCTTAAAATCTCCATCCTTCAATCCTTGAGTGAGCAAGAGAACAGATACTCCTGATTGCAGACCTGATATGCCACTGGCCTCTTGTTGGTACCGAGCTAGGTAGTCGCGTAGAGACTCGTCGGGTTGTGACATACTGGCCGTGTACCTGTTTATGAATGCTTGTCTAAGCTCGGCCCACGATCGGATCGAATTGGCGGGTAGAGAATTGAACCATCTCAAAGGCGCCGAGCCCAAAGTCATTGAGAAAGCTCGGCACTTCATAAAATCCCCTCCTCCATAAAACATCATAGAGGACTCGTAGGCAGCTATGTGGTCCATCGAGTCAGTTGTTCCATTGTACCGAGGAATATTCTGATGACCCATATAAGTCTGCGGGGTTTGGAAAGCCATAATCTCAAGTGTGAAAGGGTGTCCAGGATGGGGTTCCCTAGTGATACGTTCTGGGATTAAGTTTGGGTTGAGGGGTGGAGGTGGGGGAAGATTGCTCGGATTACCATAGGCCGCGTAAGGGCCTTGCTCGGCAATCCTTGCCATGCTCTGCTGTTGAAGAGTAGCAATGGCCTGGTTTTGCTTTTCAATTAAAGAAGTCTGAGTCCTCAAGATCTCCATGATCGACTCCTCTCTCCTTCGTGCGGAAGAAGTAGTCATGTAAGATCTGCCTTCCGTTTCAGAACGCTGACCACCTTGAAGAGTTCCAAAACGACCTCTAGTCAAATGAGGTATCTCCCTGTTGGACCTGTCAGCCCTGGAATGATCATGCCGATCGGCCCGTTCAACTCGCCGATCCTCATCAGTTCGTGAGCCAGCAGCAGCCCGACGAGACTGATGTCCAGAATCAGCCGTGTCATGCCATTCTGAAACGTGGCCATCAGGAACGGTATGAGGGTTAGACTGCCCTCCGCCGCCCTCAACGAGAACTTGGCTAGCTGGAGGAATCGTGGCTTGTGCCTGATCCGTCGTTGGAACTGGCGGAATTGTCTGAACGTCAGCCTGATTACCTCCAGTTGGTGCTCCCGGAGCAATTCTGTCCCTCACGTTTCTCCCGGTCTTGGGTGGCCTCCCACGGAGGCGACGGCGGAGATCTTCTTGATTACCATCATTATTGTTGTTTGCCATGAGATCAGTGGGTGGGAATACTGGTTATTCGGTCCCCACAGACGGCGCCAGAATCTCATCCTTAGCATACTCATGCTGCTCCTGAGCCACGACAGCAGCCTGCTCCGCTTTCCGAGCTTTCTCTATCGCCGCTCGGAGAGCAGCAGCGTCTTCCCCACAGACGGCGCCAATGTAGTGTCCTTGAACACTATGTCCTTAACCCTTTAAGTGCTCAAGATTATGGAATCAGGAGCCCAAGAGAGGATCAAGTGTTAATATCTGACTTTGTGGTGTTTCTGCAGTTCCAGTTGGGAAAAGCAGGGTCTCCCCAGTCAACAAGTGTGTGCAGAGTGTCAACTTAGGGATGAGAGTATGTACCTGAAACCCTAGCTGTAAAGAGCCATTTATAGGGTTTGGAGGAAGCTGACGTGGGCCGTCTGGGCCCTGTATCAGGGTTGAGCTGAGGCAGGATTCTGTGAGATAATATCGGAGGTTTATGCTCTTAGAATCTGGATAGGATCAGCTCAAGATCTCATGTCTAGGCTTTTGCGAGAATCTAGGAGAGATTTGCGGAAGGGATAGGAAGCCTTGATAAGACTGAGTCTATCTACCAGCTGACGATATGTCTCGGCCCTAGAGTCCCGAGCCGATGGGTTGAAGACCGTTTGTGAGGCTCGGCCCCATCAACTCCGAGCCTGGTCCTTTCGTACGCTCGGAGCCAATGAGTCCGAGCGAGGGACGTTGTGCTGAGTAAACCGAGGAAAGGGTCTTAGAAGAGCCCCTTAAATAAGACTTGAGTCCTTATGTGGTCGGCAGACCCTACACAAAGTACGAATTTTAAAGGTATTTATCATGAAAAATAGTTTTTGATTTTTAATGAATTTTTCCTTTTGGGATTATCTTCAATATATTAAAGTCTGATTTTAGAAAATGGATTGAGAGCTATAATTGCAAGCAATAAGTACAGTTTATTATTTAAAAGAAAATGTGTTTAATTATTAATGTGTATGTTTGATTATTTAATGAGAGAAGAAATTATTTTGTGATCAAATGTGTGGTGGATTGATGAATGTAATTTCTTAGAGTTAATTGCCTTGTGTGTGTGTAAATGGTTGTATAAGTGTGATTTCTTAAGTGATGTTTGCATTATTATATGAATTAGTAATTATAATGTGATTAGAAAATAAAAGTGTAGGACATGTGTATGCATATATGAGTGCCACGGTTTTGTGTGTGTGTGTGTGCATGTAGGATATATGTGTGATATGTGTGTGGATGACACATGTATGAATGGTGTGTATGTGTGTGTCTATGGAGCCTTGCTTGGTGACTAAGCTAGAAGGGAAATAAAATAAAAAGAAAAGAAATTGGGAACTTGGGGACCAAGTAGGTGTATTGGTGTTGCCAAAAATACCCCTCCTAGGTGCATTATGGCCGAACCAAACCAAGGAACCAAGGGAGGAAATAAAGCTTCACCCTTAGTACATTTCCTCTCATTCTTCCATTCATTCTTTCATTTCCTTATTTCCTTTCGTTGCCTTCATTCTTTCATTCCTTCTTTCACTTTTCATTTCACACCAACACAAACACTTAGTCTCCAAGAGCAACATTAGCTCTTGAGACATAGAGAGAAAAAGAAAGACACATAGAGAGAAAGAGAGAGAACCGTGAGGGGAGAGGAGAGGAATGGAGAAAAAGCTTTGATTCTTAGCCCATTATTCATTCATCTCCTTAGGTATAATCGTGATCCTTGTTGTTCTTCCTTCTCTATTATTTTTATTTTCGGTTTTTGTTGTAAATGTGTTGATTTGTGTAAAGTTGTTCTTGCATGTTAATTTTTAAGGTTGATCTATGTTTTTCAAATAATAATGAACCTTAGATTGAAGTTTTAAAACAACAAAATGAACATGCAAAAAGGTTTTGAAGAGTGATTCGGTTTTTCAACTATTTTGTTTCTAGGATCTTTGTTTTCTTTGATGAACTTTGGTTTTATGCATGTATTTGGAAAAAGAAATCAATTTTTGAAGTTGTTCTTTGATGCATGTTGATTTTTGAGCTAGATCTAGTGTTTTTCTTTGCATCCATATGATTTTCTCAAGTTGATCTTAATTTTTCTTACTTTTTTTTTTGGTAGAAGAAAACTTCATTCCAACTTGCAAAATTCAAAACAAAACAAAGTCCTTAGGAGCTCCCCACCTACTAAGTAGGGTGTGAGCTTAAAAAACTAAGTTACATAATCTCAAATAAAATCCTATCTACCAACAATTTATTAGACCAAATTCTGTAGTTTGGACATACAAGAGAAATTCTCAAAGCTAGCTCCTTTTTGACCAAATAGAAAACTTGATCAGCCCTTCTAGATTTATGAGTAAACTGCCTTCTATTCCTTTCAGTCCATATTGCATACACACTTGCAGCCATAGCAGCATACAGAAATCTCCTCCTAGTCTTGTCTCAGAATGAGTGATGCAGCCACTTACACCAATTATGAAATGTGTAGTACCAATTATCCAGGCAGCACCAATTAGCAACCAATTCTAACAACTCCTTACTCCATGAACATGTAAAAAACAAATGGTCTCTAGATTCCAAGCCACTGCTGCAAAGCACACAGCCAGGGTCGATCTGCATAAAGCTTCTAAGAAAATCCTTAGTTCTGAGCTTATCTTGCACCACAAGCCACATAATAAAATTATGTTTTGGAATTGAAAAGGCATTCCAAATAACTTTATAGAGTGGAAAGGCTACTTGAGGGCCAAGTAAAAACTTGTACCCCTCCCTGATTGAGTATGGCTTAGTCTGACTCCACATGCCATTATCATAGCCAAATCTGAACAAGTCCCTAGCCTTCAGAATCTGGTTCCAATGCCAACTTAAGCTAGGAGTGTAACACCCCGATTTGACAACTTGAAAATATAATTTCTTTAATTAATGTAGTGAAAATTTGGGCCAATTTTTTTTTTTTAACAGTGTTACACAAGGTGAGAACACTTAGATTTTCAAATCATGTTTGCAATTTAAACTCATGTTCTCACGTTGCATAAAACCTCTCAAGTTTCAAACCGAGATGTTACGAAACATCGCACTCGGAAACTTGTTTTCACAAAACACATTTAAAAGCCCATTTCGTTTGTCTTAACCGTAAAACTTAATCTCAGTTATCCAGTTTAATAAAACATAATTCGGGTGCACATGTGGATGTAGCTAATGATGTCTAAGTACCTGGTAAGGGAGTACAATACTTGAACATAGACACTATAACAATAGATCTCCGTCCAACGTATGCTCCTCCGAAGAATCGAACCATCGATCATCGAGTCCTCGAGCCGAGCTTGACCTTATTCTCCTTCGAGACTCCATCTCGATCTTGTCTTCGCATGCCGTCACTTGGAGCGCCGACTCCCAAGCTAATTTACTTTCTCTGTCACCTGTGGACATCATCACAGAAGTCCACAGGGAAGGGGGAAAGACAGAGAGAGTAAGTATTCCGAACGACGCATCGTCGACGGTGTGGGTTTACGATAGGCAAAATATTAAGACAATACAAGCACACAACAATACACATTCACAGCACAATAATACAGCATGTAATTATGGAAGATGCATGGGGATGAAATGCAATAGTCGCATTATCTAACACCATGTCCTTTCCTTAGGGAGTCTCTAAATCAGTTCGCCTCGCAAAGTCGAATTTCTTAAACAGCTTGTCTCACAAAATCGAAGTCTCTCGATCGGCTTTTCTCGCAAGGTCAAAGTCTCTTTGTTCACGTATCTCGAGTCCATAGTATCGGGATTCAGGCTTAATCGTTTTGGTTTCGAGTCTACATCTCCTCGGAATCGGAAGCAATCAGGAGTACAGGATCTCTAACCACACCGGCTTTTACTGGATGGCAAAGTGAATGCATTCATAAAATAATGGCCCGGGAAAAATAAATAAAATAACCTCATCCGGCCGTGTTCGAGCATCCCTCTCACTGATCAAGATTTAGTCAAGGGGGTGTCAGTCGCCTTGTCTAGTGATCATGTGGTACTTCGTCCACACCACTGAGTGACCAGCTCCGACTGGTTCAGCCAGGGCCCCTATGGTTTTTCCCACCTAGACAGACTTCTCAAGGCTTCTTGACGAATCACCGTCATTGCTGTCCCCTATCCTAATCATCCAGCTGAACACCACAAGGGTAATCCAGATGTATCTTCCTCTCCACTACTTCGGGTTAGGGTTTAAAGTCGTAAGGTTATACTTGCTCGTTCTAACGTCTACCCATCCTAAGTCATCTCTGCCATACAGCTCCGACTATATGCGGAATGCTTCTGTGGGACTCGACCACTGTGTCTGATGGGCTCCGACCCATCCTGAATCATTTCGGCATACGGCTCCGACCAGTATGCAGGATATCCACAACTTGTCTGATGGGCTACAACCCATTCAGAATCAACCACGCCATATAGCTACGACTATATGCGGAATATCAATCAACGTTTTGACGGGCTACGACCCATTCAGAATCAATATCAGCATACGGCTCCGACCATATGCGGGATATCCATCAAACATCGATAGATAGGCTCCGACCTATCCCAAATCATTCACACTCAACATATGGCTACGACCATATGGAAATCATCTCAACACATGGCTACAACCATGTAGATACACTCTCAACATATGGCTACGACCATATGGAAATCATCTCAACACATGGCTACAACCATGTAGATACACTCTCAACATATGCCACAGTCAATGCATCCATGTTTGAAACATCGTTGTCACATTCACATCATCAGCTCGATCCACGTACTCGGCGCATCAGCATCATCCAGTTCCATTGCGTGTTCCATCCCTTAGAGATTTACTCTAATCGTTGGGGAATTCCTTATAGTTTCTATGTCTCTTCTACTCTTATCTTAGGTCGCGGGATGATGCATTATGCTCATGCGATGACAATATAACGACAATGTATCTCAACATAAACAAATATAGCAATCAATCAATACCATGTAATGGTATAGGTCTGAGTCTTCGTATACCGCGATACAAACAAGCACACAATTTATCGGGTATACTACTAGCTACAATAGACCTTTACTCCGACTTTGAGAGAGTATGGAGTGTCCTAATAGATCACCTAAATACCACAGTGTCTTAGGGAAGCTTCTCTCTCACCTCAACTCCAACAAATACCTCGTCCGAAATCGTTGCGGGTCCTCCCGACTGTCAGCTGCTCCAGGTTCTTGAATTATACGCACCTTATACTAGATAGAAGACACTAACGTTACTAGTCTATCTAAATGATCGTCATACTCAAAGCGCGTTTTCGAAAACTTCTTTCACTTCTTGTCGGACAATCGTAAAACGTCAAGATTTTTCTCAAATCAAAATCCAACTTTTCTTAAATCACGTACCATTTAAAAATTAAACTTTAAGACCAATCAAACACATTTTCAGGATTGAAAAAAAATTTAAATAAAATCTGGACAGCAAAGATGCTAGTCCATAAAGCACTCTTTAGAAAATCCGAAAACATCGTAAAATCGCATTTTTCAACCACCTTTATCTTATATTAAATACTCATCAAAACATAACTTCAAATCACTTTGAAAACATTTTTAAATAAGAAATACAACTTATAAAAACTCTTGACAGCATCATATTCCAAGTCTTAAATTCATTTTCCGTTGTCCAAAACCAATTTAAATCCATAAACAAATTAGGCATCTTGAAAACAATTAAATAAACACTTTGATTAACAATTTCTCAAACTCAAATACTTAAAACAATTTATTTCCAAGTATAACATTATGCAACAAAATGAGGTAGCAATCAATAAGCCCAATACTTTTTCAAATAACCAAATTCTTTTCAAAAATCAATCAACATCGTAACTTATTAAATAACTCATTTTCCTTCACTTCTTTTATCAAATAAACAATTTCAAAAACACTTAAACAAGGAAGTTCAATTAATCATGAATCAACTAAAACAAACCATTTAACACATAGCACATAGCACATTTTCAAATCATAATTTCAAACTAATAACCTAGACCGAAACACCGTAAACAATCAATCTTGCAAACTCAATCGTGCATAGTCTAAACATACCATCAAACAATCTCTCATTCTATTATTTCAAGACATTATAATCACCATACAGATTCAGCCATGTCATGAAATGAAGTACAAGATTCATGTTTGTCAAAAACATTTAAATAAAGTTTTTATTCAATTACAGGAAAGCACAAAAGATAAAATCTAAAACTATATCAAATCAATTTGTTTAGTTCTCAAAATTTCCAGAACATACACATATATGCTAAAGTTCATCATATAAAATTTCCAAGTTATTTTAACAATCTTAAGCTAGGTTTCAGATCAGATTTTGCATAAAAAGCAAGGTAGAACTGTTGCTGACCTCAGGCCAAAATGCCATAATTAAAAATAGTTTTTCAACTTAGAATTGCATGAAAATTGGTATAAACCTTCCTTACACAATCAAGAATATCTCATAAAAATTTCAGATTATTTGGAGTTGTTAAGGTTATACTTTTTCAATTAAATTCGTCACTAAGTCTAGAAAATCTGAACCAAATGGTTCACTGTTTCTCAATTGGTAAAAATATTAAACCAACTCCAAATAACCTCAAATTTTACAGAGAGTCACAAGACATTTTTAAGGGGCTACCATAAAAATTACAAGCAATTTAGAGTAGTAGAAGTTCGAAAATTCTGTTCCTCTTTAAACTGAAAAACTTATTTTCTTAAAATTGTTTTCATAAAGTTTACTCTTATAAAAATAGAAAATCAATTCCAAAAATCATTTAAAAATTCAGAGAGGTTCATTTTATCATACTTAAGACAGTGACAAAATTTCAAAAATATTTAACATACACACATGTTATTTATCCAAGGTTAAATTCACACATATTCACAATTTCAGCATAAACATTAATCAACAAATTTGTTCATTCATTCATTTTTATGAGAATCAAAAATACACTCATACACACAATTCAACACATATTCATTCAAGAAAATTTAACTCAAAGGCTAAGGTCCAAACCGTGACCTTGGCTAGGTTTTTCAAAAACATTTTCAAAGATTCAAGACTTCTAAAACAACTCCAAATCCAACAACAATTTCACATGACTCATCAAGCAAATAAAAACACAATCCTAGCATGCATTTTCTACATAAAACCGTGAGCATGCACAAGCCTTTTTATTTCATATTAAACACTTAAGATCAACATAAGTTCATGGAAATCACATACTCATCAATTAGACCTAAGAAAATTCTAATCTTTTCAATCAAGTATGCAAAACCGTAGCTAGCACATAAAGATCATAACATCACATAAATTCATTCATCTAAAGCATCATCAAATCTCAAGATCCTGACATGCAAGAAGTCAAACAAAAGAAAATCAAGCTTTTAACCACATCATCATCAAAACCGTGACTTGTCCATGGTTTTCTTAAAAAGAGTTTTCTTAAAGATTCAAACAATCACACATATCATGGCTTAGGCATAGATCTAAACATGCATGTAAACAAGAATGTTAGATCTTTGAAAAATCTTTCATGAAACTTAAAATCAAGTCCTCCTCCAATACATTTTCAAGAAATCAAAGAGAAAACTCAAGATCTTGAAGAAAAACATTTTCTTAATAAAACTTTTAGAATCAAGCTTAGAAAAATAACATGCATCACACTTTTTCAAACAAAATCAAAGTTAAGAAAGAAAGAATGAAAGAGAACAAGAATCAAAGAAAGAGGTTTGAAGCTTTTAAGTTCATGAGACAAGTTCTTACTTAATTAAAAATTTTAAGAATTCAAGTCCAATTTCCTTGGTTTCTCCTCTCTCTCTCCTCACGGTTTCTCCCTCCTTTTCCTAGTCCATGGTCTTTCTCCTTCTCTTCTCACTTTCTTAGCTTGATATAGCTTAGATCAAGAAGAGTTCAAAGCTTGGTTCCCTTCCTCACTAGATTCGGCCACTCTCTCTCTTTTCTTTTTCACCAAGAGTTTGATGATTCTCTTGGTGTTTTGTGTTTGGCTTTGGAAAAGAAATGGAAACAAGGAAAGTGTTTGGGTTTGAATCACTCTTTCGTTCTCACGGTTTTGGTGTGTTGATGGTGTATATGTTGGTGTTGTTACTTGAAAGGAAATAGAAAGGGTGAAGAATGAAATTGAATTCACATCATCACTCACATGGTTTTGGTCCCTTTCTTTAACCTTCTTCACTTTTTCTTTATTTGCCAAGAAGGGTTTGCATGGGTGGCTTGTTTGCAAATGTGTAGGGTTAACCAATAATAAATCCTATCGCTACAGGATAAGCACGAGCTCTCTAGTACAGGATAAGGGTGAATAACTCATCCTTCTTATCCTCTAAGAGCCATGTCAGCCCTACTGGGCCGAACAGGCCCATAAGGCACCACAACACAACTTCCCCTATAAGTATCGCCATGCTATAGGGGCTAAGGTATGTTCTCTCATCCCTACTCTCAAGAACTACGTGTGGCTTGATCCCCTTATCACTAGGGGTACGTAGGACCGGGGTCACCCTCGTCAGCTGCAACAACCCCAAACACACACCGTGGTGTTCCATCAATACCGGGACACTACATTGGCGCCGTCTGTGGGGAACGATAAACTTCGATTCCCACCAAAAAAAAATTAAAAAAAAAAAAATACACAACGAAGAGGATGAAGCACCAAGGCGTGGCTGCCATGCCGCTGTTAGCATTAAGGACACGGTGAACCCTGCCTTCGCTGTTCGGGACCACCGCCACCATGCGCCTCCAGAGGATCGATTACCATCGCAGCAGGACCCTGGTTCGGAATCGGGCACGCTTCCTTCAGAACTGCGAGCACAGCGTCGAACCCAGCACCACCGTGAAGACCACCTCTGGCCGCCACAGCTTCTGAATCGCCCCAATCCCACGTGCATCCTCCACCACGCGACACATGCTGGAACTCTTGGCTTCAGGTTCGGGCACAGGTGCAACGGCGATGGCTGTTCTCTCCTTCTCCTTCTTCTTGCTTGACGCGTCGTGGTGGGACTGAAGGGCGACGAACCAGATCTCTCATTCTCATCTTCTTCTTGCTTGACGCGTCGTGGTGGAACTCACGATCTGAGGAAAGCGAACCGGACTATCTCTCTCACCGCCACGAAGTCATGGTATCATCGACCACAGCAGAGCGACGAAAGCTCCGCCGCTGGCATAAACTGCCACCATCGTGAGTCCTGTACGTCACCACCGCACCACCATACGAGGATCCAAACAGCAACGAGCATGTGCCTTCGCTGAGCGCCGTCAGCACCGTCAACGCCCTCACTCGGGTTGCGCCCCTCCTCCGCCAGTTCTTGCCGCCGCCGCCGCTGTACAATAGCCACCCGTGCGCAGCAACTGCTGCAAACCCTCATTAGGGTTCCGGGCTGTTGGCTGTTGGCCCAACCTCAAAAAAAAAAAAAAGGGCCTCAACAGGGCCTAACAAACAAAAACAAAAAGAAAAGGGCCTCAACAGGCCGTAACCAAAAAAAAAAAGGTCCAGCAGCCCCATCCAAAAAAAAAAGAGAAAAAAGGGAGGAATGGACTTTCAGTACTCATTGGGCCCAACTGGGCAAATTCTTGACAAGGCATTCTTAGGGATATCAACAACGGGCCCAACAACTCCGCAACCTACTTCTAAATCAGGGAAGCTACTACTTCTAATTTTTAATAATTGCATAAATATTTTATTGACTCACGTGACTATTAGTTAACAGCAAAAATAAATTATGCCTTTGCTAATTTATGTCATTACGTGTCACTTACTATTTTATAGAAATATTATATATTATATAAATTGCCAATAATTATCATTATTGTGGTTATAAATTATCAACTTGGACGGCAATAACTAATTAATTATTGTTTTCGTATATGCATACGAGGTACATGGTCCGAGCTATTAGACCACCCATTTCAAGATTTTGGTCAATGGCTTATTATTTTCCGAGCTCTGTGAATACAATTATGTCACTTTATTCGGAACATGGTGATAACGGCAAGGACCCCTCGCGCCAAATTTCCCTCTTTTACCTTGTCCCCGAGTATAGAAAGCCTCGTGCTCGGTTCCCCACTTCGAATACAGATGCCAACTACATGCGGACCCTCGACAGCGTCCCCCTATTGGTATCTCATACATTCAGAATAGCGGAAGCCATGCACTACCTCGGGTTCATAAGACGACTACGGAAACCTCGCACCATGTTCCCTACTTAAAGTCCACTGCTCGACGGAGCTCATTTGGAAAGGATTAACAGAAGACTTCAATCCAACGATCTTCAATCCAACATTCCTCACCTCAGTAAATCAGGGAAGGAATTCTCGTTCCCATATTATTTTTCTATTTACCTGGCATTCTATGTTTTTACTTTGCACACATGTTGATATTAACTCAACTGACGTAATATTTCTGACATGTGCTTTTAATACTTAGCTTCTTATAATTCTTTTACATGTCGCTTATTATTTGATATATATATATATCGCGCATCCTCATTTTTCATGAATTAATGCGTTCATCATTTGATTTGTGGTCATTAAATACTCTGGCATATTTATAAATGTCCTTCAATTACAATTATTGAGCATAATATACCTGAAATTATGCGCCTTTTCATGGGCAATCCTGTCTATTTGCACGATATTTAACTATTGTCTTTTCAGTCACGATATTATTATATTATTACGTGTGATATTACTAAATCATACTAACTCTATACCGATATTATACATCGTATCTTTGACAATAATTGTCATTATTGTTGATTGATTGCTATAAATTGTCAATTTAACGACGATTACCAATTATTAATTTTGTTTACATATGCGAGGTACGAGTATGATAGCCCACTTCTCTAAAAGGCCCATTTCGAGTAGTGTCCTTTTTAAACAAAGCCCATTCCGAGCTTCAGACGGCCAAAAGATACCCTCCAAATTAATTGGTGCTAAACTGCTCATTCACTATTGGCGTCTAATACTAGTATCTTCAACGTGCCAAAGCCTGCCACATCCTCGCACCCTCTACCATGACACCCTTGCCTCTCACGGTTACTTACAGCCAAAATACATCCTTGTTAACATCCCTCCTCGGGATCCAGCGTTGCTCACACGAGTACTACACAATGATTTGCCCATAATGGCGTACAGGGGTTTTGGATGAAAAAGGGTGAGGAATACAGGTTAACCACACATTCTAGTGATAGAAGAAGAAAGACCTCAATGCCAAAAGGATGCCGGGCATATCAACATTATTCAGAAATAGTCTAACCACGAAGACTAACAGGGAAGGATATTTCTCATTACCCCATTAATATTATTTCAATTACATGGTTTAATTGTCATATTCATTATTATTGAATCACTCACCACATGACATGTGTTATCTTAGATAATAATCGTAATTAACAGTGAATTAATTCATACTTCACTATTAATGTCATTACATACCATTTACTACTTGATATTCTAATAGCTGTTTTTATACATCATGTAAAGGTACAAATTTGATGGTCGGAACTACCGGGCGCAATAGCCCGAGCACGATGGCCAAAAATGATTCGAGTGTTTCACGCATAACCCAAGTCAGGATTCCTATCATCCGAAAACATGCACAAGCCGACCACAGGTCTAAATCCACAAGCCCATTGTATTTACTGCTTCAATTAAATAAACGTTCTGTTATTGAATTCATTGTATCACGTACTTTTCCTCATAACTGATTAGCCACCGGTTATGATGCGAACGATTATAAACAGCTCCAACAAGAGCTTATAACTCGTCAAGTACTCCAAAGAAGATTCCCGATTCGAACATGATTTGTTATAACAATCATCATATACATCGCGGATAGAGGAACCCACCTTGGCTAAAGTGCTGGAGTTCCGAGGTCTTAACACTTGAATTCTTAACAAAAAGAACAAAAAGAAGCACAAAATCATAACGGATATTATAAATATTCACTCATTTCGGATCACGTCCTGACGCGCTTGCCTACGATCTCGGTTGGCCGACCAGATCGGCGTGGCTACAAGTAAAAACGGGAATTGCTACCTCGATAACTTGGCCATCGGCCAAATATGTCGCAGGATCGAGGAATGCACCTCGGCCAAGGCAGTCATTCCGACAGCATCCCCCGTAGACGTTACGATCCAATTCATGATATTACTCTTAACACACCCCGATAAGAGAGGTGTATGAATCTCCGAATCGCGATATTCTTCCGAGTAAAAGACCTTGGCTGCGAACATTCTTTTACGTCACCACCAAGCCTCAAAAAAGAACGACTGATCGACCCAAAAGGGCTCTAAACTCGGCACAGTTTCTATGACTCTTCCCGAGATGGGGGGCTTGTGTCGTGGACCGGACTCCGGTCCGACCTACACTCATAACTTCATCACCCTCATCTCAGAGCATCCCCAAATCCATTATGGAACTCCCCCCGCGGGAACTCGGTTCGAGATGTTCCTCACCGAGCTGGTGGCCGATTCCCCCCGCGGGACCTCGGTTAGAGATGTACCTCACCAAGCTTTTACTCGGTTCGAGATGTTCCTCACCGAGCTTGTACTCGGTTCGAGATGAGCCTCACCGAGCTTGTACTCGGTTCGAGATGTTCCTCACCGAGCTTGTACTCGGTTCGAGATGAGCCTCACCGAGCTTGTACTTGGTTCGAGATGTTCCTCACCCAGCTTTTACTCGGTTCGAGATGAGCCTCACCGAGCTTGTACTTGGTTCGAGATGTTCCTCACCGAACTTGTACTCGGTTCGAGATGAGCCTCACCGAGCTTGTACTTGGTTCGAGATGTTCCTCACCCAGCTTTTACTCGGTTCGAGATGAGCCTCACCGAGCTTGTACTCGGTTCGAGATGAGCCTCACCGAGCTTGTACTTGGTTCGAGATGTTCCTCACCCAGCTTTTACTTGGTTCGAGATGAGCCTCACCGAGCTTGTACTCGGTTCGAGATGTTCCTCACCGAACTTGTACTCGGTTCGAGATGAGCCTCACCGAGCTTGTACTTGGTTCGAGATGTTCCTCACCAAGCTTGTACTCGGTTCGAGATGAGCCTCACCGAGCTTGTGGTGGATCCCCCCGCGGGAGCTCGGTTCGAGATCTGGGCACTCTTTCAGTTTCATCATCCGAGCACAAAAGAGCACTATCAACCATCCGCAACACTCTTCCGAGCGGAAGATCACGCCTGCAAACAATGTTTTATGTCACCACTAACTCTCAAAAGCTCAGCACAGGCTCTTCAAGCCTATACGAGCTTGGGGGGCTTGTAGGGTTAACCAATAATAAATCCTATCGCTACAGGATAAGCACGAGCTCTCTAGTACAGGATAAGGGTGAATAACTCATCCTTCTTATCCTCTAAGAGCCATTTCAGCCCTACTGGGCCGAACAGACCCATAAGGCACCACAACACAACTTCCCCTATAAGTATCGCCATGCTATAGGGGCTAAGGTATGTTCTCTCATCCCTACTCTCAAGAACTACGTGTGGCTTGATCCCCTTATCACTAGGGGTACGTAGGACCGGGGTCACCCTCGTCAGTTGCAACAACCCCAAACACACACCGTGGTGTTCCATCAATACCAGGACACTACAAAATGCTTAGGGGCTAAGTCACAAAACTTGGAGGCCAAGTTTTGCTCCAAAGTCCCCGCGGCTCCTTCCTCTTCCTTTCCTTTTCTTTATTTTTTTCTTCCTTTCTAGGTCATGCTTATGTCATGTAGGTGATGTCATGGTGTTGACTAAAGGTATGCCACTTGTTGATCAAGGGAATAAGCTTGGTGGCCAAGCCATGCATCAAGCATTCGGCCAAGGTAAGTTTAGGTTAGGTTTAGATTAGCTAATTAGGTTTAAGACACTAATTAGGGTTCTAATCATGATTAGGGTAGGATTAGGTTAATTAATCTAGGTTTAGTCCACTAATCCTTAGTAATTAAGGCTTAATCAAGGATTAAGGCACTAATCAAAAACTTAATCTTGGGTTTAAGGAAAACTAATTTTGGATTAGCTCACTAACCAAAAGAGTTTAGGGTTTAAGAGAGTGATTAAGCACTTAATCAAAGCTTAAGAGCTCGATTAGGGTTTAATCCACGATTAGGGCATCAATTAGGGTTTCCAGAGGTGATTGGACTTTGATTCTTAGGAATTTAGAAAATAATTTTTCATGAAATCATATAAATCAATAAAACAAGGACTCAATCAAAACCTTAAACACTCATGCACACATAGTCACAACACAAGCAAATCAAATTTCCAAAACATAAGGGTTCATCATGAAATCGAAACTCTTTTATATTGATTCTTAAATCAATTAGGTTAAATCCTCAGAGATGTATGAAGAAATTCATTTCTCAAATGAAATCACAAATAATAAAATTATTCCAAACTCAATAAAATCATTTGCTTGAACTCTATAAAAATCTTTGTTTACCAAAATACCATAAAATCGACAACCGATTACGTAATCGAATAAAACACTCATTAAAATCCTTTGTAAAACAACATTTCAAAATTCTTCTTTGGTGAAAACTTATTTATCATCGTTAGGAACATAGGGAATGTCACACTCTCCCCAACTTAAAGATTTCTCGTCCTCGAGAAATGCTACGATGGACTTCACGATCAACGGATGTCGAATTCCTGCAAGCGATTCCTTTAGCCTTTAACAATAGTCGCCGCCCTCGAGTCGTCAATTATGTATCCTCCTCTGATGGTTCTTGGGAGTAAGTCAAATTGATTACTTTCAAAAGCAATCCTTTGGGTCATTCCATTATCGGATACAATGGAATATTAACGGTTCAGTTTGGTCTACAAAGTTTAAGGGTTCAAAGATTTTGAAACACATTTAGGAAGAATAAAATGCTTATGCCAATCCCTACAAGGGTACTACTATTCTTCTCATGGTATTTCCCTCTTAACACGACTCTTCTCATCCACTTAATCATAGGCGGGTTATTACAAACCTTAAAATTCTTCGTCTACTCCCCAACTTTGATGAATCGTATTCCTATACATCATATCTGTCCAATAGCATTTGACAGAGACTAAAACCATAAAGTTTCCCAACATTTACTAATTCTAGTTTATCTTACTAAACTTCCCATCACTTTGTTCAAGCCTATCAGTGTATCACCGTAAATTTTGTGGACTAGACTAAATTTTCTCACTCATCGAACTACTAGGGTAACTATTATTCCTTCCTTTTCCTTAACAACCACTAAATTTTCAAGGAAATATACATCATCTTACTCTTCATCCTAAATAACTTATGCATTCTAATCCCTTTCACTCCCCCTGATGGCTCATCCTCGGGTTCTAAACCATCAAAATCTCTCCAACTCGGGGATTTACCCTTCAGGGTAACGATCTTAACGCCTAATGGCACCCTTAATTCTACAGCTTATGGTCACCTACGTCCATTAGAATTTCAAATCTTAGTCATTCAACCTAATTTTGGTCGTCACTTAAGGGTTTCATCCATAAATTGTACTGCTTCCTCTATCCAATCTTATGGTCCTATCCTAAATTCACATCCACTCCAACCGTTCACCTACTCCAACTAGAGCTTTTCTAACCCTAAATCTTTGAGACTGGTCTTGGTTATCTACCACCTTGACACTATCCATACCATTACTCAGGGTAGGCTGTTATCAAACTTGTGGCTCTAAGGGGTACTCTTACCTTACTTTATTCCTAATGCATCACCTTTGTCCACACTTACTGATCCTTCAACCTTCATAACTCTTCCTTAGCAACACCTCACCGTCCACCTTATATTTGGGAAATATCCAATTGATTGGCATAAGATGTCAGGGTCTAAGATTGTTACAAAGGTTCTGGAGAAGAAAATCGTTTTGTCAAGGTTCATGAGATGAAATTTTAGGTTCTTCAGCAATCACAGTCTTGTCAAGCTGCTTGACAAAACAGGATCATTTTCGAAAGACATGCCAGGCCGCCAAGGACGTTGGCCATGATCACAAGAAAAGGGCCATACCAAAGGAAACTTCTACAAACAAGGTCTCGTATCAGGGGTTCAGAAGTCATTGCAGGCAAAACGAGTTCCCAACAAAGAGAGCTTCAACAAACAAGAGGAGGTTCAGGTTACACAGAACAAAGGCTCACGATGACACTAGCCTCGGTTCTTAGTACGCACCGTAGACAAACTCCCATCGCACTCCAGAGATAGAGAGATAGAACGATAAAGACAGAGCGATAGAGATCGAATGATAGAGACAGGACGAACGCTCACGTAACTTTGTACTCCTATCCTTACTCATTGTAATTCTAACACTAACACACAAATAGACACACACAAGCAAAGCATGTAAGCCCATATAACAGGCTACTTAGGACAACCATTGCTCTGATACCACAAATGTAACACCCCGATTTGACAACTTGAAAATATAATTTCTTTAATTAATGTAGTGAAAATTTGGGCCAATTTTTTTTTTTAACAGTGTTACACAAGGTGAGAACACTTAGATTTTCAAATCATGTTTGCAATTTAAACTCATGTTCTCACGTTGCATAAAACCTCTCAAGTTTCAAACCGAGATGTTACGAAACATCGCACTCGGAAACTTGTTTTCACAAAACACATTTAAAAGCCCATTTCGTTTGTCTTAACCGTAAAACTTAATCTCAGTTATCCAGTTTAATAAAACATAATTCGGGTGCACATGTGGATGTAGCTAATGATGTCTAAGTACCTGGTAAGGGAGTACAATACTTGAACATAGACACTATAACAATAGATCTCCGTCTAACGTATGCTCCTCCGAAGAATCGAACCATCGATCATCGAGTCCTCGAGCCGAGCTTGACCTTCTTCTCCTTCGAGACTCCATCTCGATCTTGTCTTCGCATGCCGTCACTTGGAGCGCCGACTCCCAAGCTAATTTACTTTCTCTGTCACCTGTGGACATCATCACAGAAGTCCACAGGGAAGGGGGAAAGACAGAGAGAGTAAGCATTCCGAACGACGCATCGTCGACGGTGTGGGTTTACGATAGGCAAAATATTAAGACAATACAAGCACACAACAATACACATTCACAACACAATAATACAGCATGTAATTATGGAAGATGCATGGGGATGAAATGCAATAGTCGCATTATCTAACACCATGTCCTTTCCTTAGGGAGTCTCTAAATCAGTTCGCCTCGCAAAGTCGAATTTCTTAAACAGCTTGTCTCACAAAATCGAAGTCTCTCGATCGGCTTTTCTCGCAAGGTCAAAGTCTCTTTGTTCACGTATCTCGAGTCCATAGTATCGGGATTCAGGCTTAATCGTTTTGGTTTCGAGTCTACATCTCCTCGGAATCCATCCACCTAGTCGGAAGCAATCAGGAGTACAGGATCTCTAACCACACCGGCTTTTACTGGATGGCAAAGTGAATGCATTCATAAAATAATGGCCCGGGAAAAATAAATAAAATAACCTGATCCGGCCGTGTTCGAGCATCCCTCTCACTGATCAAGATTTAGTCAAGGGGGCGTCAGTCGCCTTGTCTAGTGATCATGTGGTACTTCGTCCACACCACTGAGTGACCAGCTCCGACTGGTTCAGCCAGGGCCCCTATGGTTTTTCCCACCTAGACAGACTTCTCAAGGCTTCTTGACGAATCACCGTCATTGCCGTCCCCTATCCTAATCATCCAGCTGAACACCACAAGGGTAATCCAGATGTATCTTCCTCTCCACTACTTCGGGTTAGGGTTTAAAGTCGTAAGGTTATACTTGCTCGTTCTAACGTCGACCCATCCTAAGTCATCTCTGCCATACAGCTCCGACTATATGCGGAATGCTTCTGTGGGACTCGACCACTGTGTCTGATGAGCTCCGACCCATCCTGAATCATTTCGGCATACGGCTCCGACCAGTATGCAGGATATCCACAACTTGTTTGATGGGCTACAACCAATTCAGAATCAACCTCGCCATATAGCTACGACTATATGCGGAATATCAATCAACGTTTTGACGGGCTACGACCCATTCAAAATCAATATCAGCATACGGCTCCGACCATATGCGGGATATCCATCAAACATCGATAGGTAGGATCCGACCTATCCCAAATCATTCAAACTCAACATATGGCTACGACCATATGGAAATCATCTCAACACATGGCTACAACCATGTAGATACACTCTCAACATATGGCTACGACCATATGGAAATCATCTCAACACATGGCTACAACCATGTAGATACACTCTCAACATATGGCTACGACCATATGGAAATCATCTCAACACATGGCTACAACCATGTAGATACACTCTCAACATATGCCACAGTCATTGCATCCATTTTTGAAACATCGTTGTCACATTCACATCATCAGCTCGATCCACGTACTCGGCGCATCAGCATCATCCAGTTCCATTGCGTGTTCCATCCCTTAGAGCTTTATTCTAATCGTTGGGGAATTCCTTATAGTTTCTATGTCTCTTCTACTCTTATCTTAGGTCGCGTGATGATGCATTATGCTCATGCGATGACAATATAACGACAATGTATCTCAACATAAACAAATATAGCAATCAATCAATACCATGTATGGTATAGGTTTGAGTCTTCGTATACCGCGATACAAACAAGCACACAATTTATCGGGTATACTACTAGCTACAATAGACCTTTACTCCGACTTTGAGAGAGTACGGAGTGTCCTAATAGATCACCTAAATACCACGGTGTCTTAGGGAAGCTTCTCTCTCACCTCAACTCCAGCAAATACCTCGTCCGAAATCGTTGCGGGTCCTCTCGACTGTCAGCTGCTCCAGGTTCTTGACTTATACGCACCTTATACTAGATAGAAGACACTAACGTTACTAGTCTATCTAAATGATCGTCATACTCAAAGCACGTTTTCGAAAACTTCTTTCACTTCTTGTCGGACAATCGTAAAACGTCAAGATTTTTCTCAAATCAAAATCCAACTTTTCTTAAATCACGTACCATTTAAAAATTAAACTTTAAGACCAATAAAACACATTTTCAGGATTGAAAAACAATTTAAATAAAATCTGGACAGCAAAGATGCTAGTCCATAAAGCACTCTTTAGAAAATACGAAAACATCGTAAAATCGCATTTTTCAACCACCTTTATCTTATATTAAATACTCATCAAAACTTAACTTCAAATCACTTTGAAAACATTTTTAAATAAGAAATACAACTTATAAAAACTCTGGACAACATCATATTCCAAGTCTTAAATTCATTTTCCGTTGTCCAAAACCAATTTAAATCCATAAACGAATTAGGCATCTTGAAAACAATTAAATAAACACTTTGATTAACAATTTCTCAAACTCAAATACTTAAAACAATTTATTTCCAAGTATAACATTATGCAACAAAATGAGGCAGCAACCAATAAGCCCAATACTTTTTCAAATAACCAAATTCTTTTCAAAAATCAATCAACATCGTAGCTTATTAAATAACTCATTTTCCTTCACTTCTTTTATCAAATAAAAAATTTCAAAAACACTTAAACAAAGAAGTTCAATTAATCATGAATAAACTAAAACAAACCATTTAGCACATAGCACATAGCACATTTTCAAATCATAATTTCAAACTAATAACCTAGACCGAAACACCGTAAACAATCAATCTTGCAAACTTAATCGTGCATAGTCCAAACATACCATCAAACAATCTCTCGTTCAATTATTTCAAGACATTATAATCACCATACAGATTCATCCAAGTCATGAAACCAACTCCAAATCATCTCAAATTTTACAGAGAGTCACAAGACATGTTTTAGGGGCTACCATAAAAATTTCAAGCAATTTAGAGTAGTAGAAGTTCGAAAATTCTGTTCCTCTTTAAACTGAAAAACTTATTTTCTTAAAATTGTTTTCATAAAGTTTACTCTTATAAAAATAGAAAATCAATTCCAAAAATCATTTAAAAATTCAGAGAGGTTCATTTTATCATACTTAAGACAGTGACAAAATTTCAAGAATATTGAACATACACACATGTTATTTATCCAAGGTTAAATTCACACATATTCACATTTTCAGCATAAACATTAATCAACAAATTTGTTCATTCATTCATTTTTATGAGAATCAAAAATACACTCATACACACAATTCAACACATATTCATTCAATAAAATTTAACTCAAAGGCTAAGGTCCAAACCGTGACCTTGGCTAGGTTTTTCAAAAACATTTTCAAAGATTCAAGACTTCTAAAACAACTCCAAATCCAACAACAATTTCACATGACTCATCAAGCAAATAAAAACACAATCCTAGCATGCATTTTCTACATAAAACCGTGAGCATGCACAAGCCTTTTTATTTCATATTAAACACTTAAGATCAACATAAGTTCATGGAAATCACATACTCATCAATTAGACCTAAGAAAATTCTAATCTTTTCAATCAAGTATGCAAAACCGTAGCTAGCACATAAAGATCATAACATCACATAAATTCATTCATCTAAAGCATCATCAAATCTCAAGATCATGACATGCAAGATGTCAAACAAAAGAAAATCAAGCTTTAACCACATCATCATCAAAACCGTGACTTGTCCATGGTTTTCTTAAAAAGAGTTTTCTTAAAGATTCAAACAATCACACATATCATGGCTTAGGCATAGATCTAAACATGCATGTAAACAAGAATGTTAGATCTTTGAAAAATCTTTCATGAAACTTAAAATCAAGTCCTCCTCCAAAACATTTTCAAGAAATCAAAGAGAAAACTCAAGATCTTGAAGAAAAACATTTTCTTAATAAAACTTTTAGAATCAAGCTTAGAAAAATAACATGCATCACACTTTTTCAAACAAAATCAAAGTTAAGAAAGAAAGAATGAAAGAGAACAAGAATCAAAGAAAAAGGTTTGAAGCTTTTAAGTTCATGAGACAAGTTCTTACTTAATTAAAAATTTTAAGAATTCAAGTCCAATTTCCTTGGTTTCTCCTCTCTCTCTCCTCACGGTTTCTCCCTCCTTTTCCTAGTCCATGGTCTTTCTCCTTCTCTTCTCACTTTCTTAGCTTGATCTAGCTTAGATCAAGAAGAGTTCAAAGCTTGGTTCCCTTCCTCACTAGATTCGGCCACTCTCTCTCTTTTCTTTTTCACCAAGAATTTGATGATTCTCTTGGTGTTTTGTGTTTGGCTTTGGAAAAGAAATGGAAACAAGGAAAGTGTTTGGGTTTGAATCACTCTTTCTTCCTCACGGTTTTTGTGTGTTGATGGTGTATGTGTTGGTGTTGTTGCTTGAAAGGAAATAGAAAGGGTGAAGAATGAAAATGAATTCACATCATCACTCACACGGTTTTGGTCCCTTTCTTTAACCTTCTTCACTTTTTCTTTATTTTCCAAGAAGGGTTTGCATGGGTGGCTTGTTTGCAAATGCTTAGGGGCTAAGTCACAAAACTTGGAGGCCAAGTTTTGCTCCAAAGTCCCCACGGCTCCTTCCTCTTCCTTTACTTTTCTTTATTTTTTTCTTCCTTTCTAGGTCATGCTTATGACATGTAGGTGATGTCATGGTGTTGACTAAAGGTATGCCACTTGTTCATCAAGGGAATAAGCTTGGTGGCCAAGCCATGCATCAAGCATTCGGCCAAGGTAAGTTTAGGTTAGGTTTAGATTAGCTAATTAGGTTTAAGACACTAATTAGGGTTCTAATCATGATTAGGGTAGGATTAGGTTAATTAATCTAGGTTTAGTCCACTAATCCTTAGTAATTAAGGCTTAATCAAGGATTAAGGCACTAATCAAAAACTTAATCTTGGGTTGAAGGAAAACTAATTTTGGATTAGCTCACTAACCAAAAGAGTTTAGGGTTTAAGAGAGTGATTAAGCACTTAATCAAAGATTAAGAGCTCGATTAGGGTTTAATCCACGATTAGGGCATCAATTAGGGTTTCTAGAGGTGATTGGACTTTGATTCTTAGAAATTTAGAAAATAATTTTTCATGAAATCATATAAATCAATAAAGCAAGGTCTCAATCAAAACCTTAAACACTCATCCACACATAATCACAACACAAGCAAATCAAATTTCCAAAACATAAGGGTTCATCATGAAATCGAAACTCTTTTAAATTGATTCTTAAATCAATTAGGTTAAATCCACAGAGATGTATGAAGAAATTCATTTCTCAAATGAAATCACAAATAATAAAATTACTCCAAACTCAATAAAATCATTTGCTTGAACTCTATAAAAATCTTTGTTTACAAAAATACCATAAAATCGACAACCGATTACGTAATCGAATAAAACACTCATTAAAATCCTTTGTAAAACAACATTTCAAAATTCTTCTTTGGTGAAAACTTATTTATCGTCGTTAGGAAAATAGGGGATGTCACAAGGAGCATGCTGACATAACCAAAAATCCCCTTGCTTTACGTAGATGCTACTAATCCACTTCACCCACAAATTGTCCTTCTTTAGTGCTAGCTGCCATACCTGATTACCCAGAGCTGCCTTATTCCAGAGGAGGATGTTTTGAAAGCCAAGTCCTCCATGCTTCCTATGCATGCACAGATTTTTCCAAGCTATAGCAGCCCTAGGTTTGTCACTTGCACCAACTCCCCAAAGGAATTCTCTGCATTTCTGCTCAATACCCTTAATCACACCTTTTGGAATAATGAAGATTGTTGCCCAGTAAGTGTGAAGGGTTAAAAGCAAAGGGTTGATCAACTGTGTTCTTCCCTGATAGGATAATTGTCTAGTCCTCCAAGTGCTCAGCCTTCTTGTAATTCTATCAACCAAGTCTCTGCAGGTGTTATTGGACCATTTCTTTGCAGTAATTGGCAAGCCCAAGTACTTGAAAGGAAAGGTTCCATTCTGAAACCCAGTTACTTGCTGCACAAGGTTCATCTAATCATCCTTCATAGCAGCCATGAAGATGCTTGACTTCTGACGGTTAGCATACAAACCAGAGCTCAATGAAAAATCCTTGAATGCCTTGATAAGGATCTCCACACTAGTGAGATTACCTTTGCAGAACAACATTAAGTCATCTGCAAATGCCAAGCTCACCAACCTAGCTTCCTTGCAAAGGGGATGAAATCTAAAGTTCTGATTCAAGCTTGCTGCCTTCAATTTTCTAGACAGAATCTCCATTGCTAAGACAAAGACAAGGGGTGAAATTGGATCCCCTTGTCTCAGCCCTCTGCAACTCCTGAAACTCCTCTTCCTAACTCCATTGATCATCAAATTGAAAGCTGGTGTAGTGATGCATTCCATAAGCCAGTTTATAAATCTGTCAGGAAATCTAAAGCATTGCATCATTTTGTGAACAAAACTCCAGTCAAGCATGTCATATGCTTTTTTGATGTCCACTTTCATCAAGCACCTTGCTGAGACATTCTTCCTCCTATACAACCTTAACAATTCCTGAGTGATTAATATGTTATGACAAATTGACCTACCACTGACAAAAGCAGATTGATTTTCATCAACTAAGCCACTTAAGACCTCCTGCAACCTATTACATAAATTTTTTTAAATGGCTTTATATACAGTGTTACAGAGGGAAATAGGTCTATAATCACTAACTGTGCTAGGGAAATCTACTTTAGGAATTAAAACAAGATAAGTACAGTTGACTTCCCTGAGGAGCTTCCCTGAATGAAAGAATTCCTTAACAGCTGCAATGCAATCATTAGAGACAATAGGCCAGGCTTTCTTGAAGAAGCCAGCTCCAAAACCATCTGGCCCAGGAGACTTGTCACTGCCCATACTCATAAAGCTCTGAGTGATCTCAGCTTCAGTGATTGGTGCTATGAGTTTCAGCTGCTGTTCCACTGAGAGCAACTTGCCTTGATTAACTTCCTCCTCAGAAATGGTCCATATACAATCTCCTCCATTCAACAGATTCTGATAATAATCCAAGAACACCTTATCAATCTCCTCTTGGTCAGTGAGTAAAGCACCCTGGTCATCCTTGACTGAGAGTATTCTATTTCTATACTGCCTCATTTTTATTGCAGTGTGGAATGCCTTGGTGTTCTGGTCTCCCTCCTTCAACCAAGATTCTTTTGATTTCTGTCTCAGGAAACTAAGTGCTTGTTCAGCAATTTTAGCATATTCAGTAGCCAAGTCCTTCTCAAATCTCTGCAAATGCACATTCAATGGATCATCTGCCAAGGAAGCTTGAGCCTCAAGTAACTCTTTTCTGCATTGTTCTTCTATTCTATCAATGGCATGAAATTTTCTGGCATTCAAATCTTTTAATGGCCCCTGCAAGGCCCTCAGCTTCCTCATCAACTTATACATTGTAGTTCCAAGGAAATTCTGATTCCAGCTAGTCTCAACAATACTCAGAAAATCATCATCCAAGGTGAGCATATTAAAGAACTTGAATCCATGGACTCTCTGCATTGGACTGGATCTCCACCTGATCAAAATTGGAGAGTGATCAGATACCCCTTCTGGCATAAACATAGTTTCAGCTTGGCTCCATTGCTGAATCCAAGCCTCATTAACTAAGGATCTGTCCAGTTTGGCCACAATCCTATCACCATCATCCTGCTTATTAGTCCAAGTAAATCTGTTACCTGAGCATAACATATCAATTAGCTGGCATTGCAGGACACACTCTTTAAAGGCTTCAATTCTGTTCAAATCCACCTGCAACCTCCTAACTTCTCATCCATACTCATAATACAATTAAAATCTCCCAGGATAACCCATGGAAGATTCATGTTTGCAGCAATTAGCTGCATAAACAAAGGTGACCATGAAGTCATAATTCACAACAGCCTTTACAGCACAATGGACTAACTGATCTGAGGCTTGCACTATATCCACTTGAAACATATCTGGCCTCCACATCACCCAAATTCTACCTCGATCAACATGATCCAGGTTGATATATGACCCCCAACCAGGGCAAACTTGATTTCTGACTTGGTCATATGAGTTAGCTCTCAGCTTATTCTCAAGAATCCCAACTAAACCTACCTTATTCTCGCCTATCAACCCTTTTATTTCTCTCTGCTTACGAGGGTGGTTGATCCCTCGAATTTCCAAGCAAGGATATTATCCATGGGGCTGAACTGAAGGGATAAATCCCTTATGAGCATCAATCCTTCTCTGATTCCTGGTCCTAGTTCTTGCTGGGGTCCATTGCCCCTCATCATCATTACTCACAGTCTCATCATTCAAATTATGACTTGGCTCACCATCTTCCACAGCTTTGCCTGCACTTTGACTAGAGGAAGCAGCACGATTCTGCTGAATCAGATCCTGAGTTTCTGGTACCTTGTCTGGCAAGTCACCACCTTCAACAAGTTTCTCCTTTTCAACTTCCAGCTTCTGTGGATTATCAACTATCTCAATCACTTCATAATCCACTGGCTTCTTCTTCTCTACCCAAACTTGCTTGGTTTTCCTTCTGCGCATAGAGCTATCATGTCCAAACTTGCCACAAACAGTGCACAAAGTTGGCTTCCATTCATATTCTACCTTCTGCACCAACACATTGCCCTTCTCATCTTCTACAAACACTTCTTCAGGCAACTTCTCTGGGCACACTTCAACTGATACTCTAGCATAATTTATGTGATTCCTGTCCCTTGTCACTTGATCAACCATGATAGGGGTCCCCACAATACTAGCAATTTTGCTCAAAGAATCAGTGCCCCAATACTTCACATTTAGGTTTGGAAACTGAATCCAAACAGGAACTGTGTTAATCTGGCTCTTCTCAACAGGTTTCCCTGTCCATGGTGCAAGAATAAGGGGTTTCTTGTACATTCTTTCCTTCTTATTCTTGCACCATGGACAGGGAAACCTGTTGACAGAGTTCATATACCTTAAGAAAAACATGTTCATTTCTCTCATTCTCAGAGTTCATATACCTTAAGAAAAACATGTTCAGGCAGAGAAACTTCAACATTCTAACCAAACTTCAACATTCTCAGAGTTCATATACCTTAAGAAAAACATGTTCATACACAGAAACACATTTAACTTGCATGCATTAAGCTTATTGTATCAAATTGCATAAAAATCAATACAAACACAATTCAATACCACAAAACTTAAAATAAACATTTAGTTTCTGATTTAAACATTAAAATCACTTGCATGCATCAATCTAAAGTTGCTCCAAACAGAATTGAGCTAGAATTTGGCCTCCAAGCCTTTGTGCTTTAAACACATAATGCCCTTTTGAGTTTTTGTTGACTCAAACCCTAAATCACTTGATTTCAGTCTAAATCTAGTATAAGGTAAGCTTCTCCCATACCTTAGGATAGTGCTTGATAAGTATAACCTCTGAAATTAGCAAGAAATTCCTTGAATCCCAACTCTCTGGTCTCAGCCATCAACAGTTGAGCAGAGTCCATAAATCAGAATTTTCATGCATGTACAGCCCATAAAATTTGGGGAAATTGGTTAGGTTTTGCTCTATGCAACATGCACCAAGAGATTGAACGATTTTGAGATCAAAGGAGTTCATTCACTTACCCAAATTGAAGCTCCAACTAAGCTCCAGGAATCAGTTTTGCAGGAACAGTTTTTGAACTCCTCCACTTCAAAGGCTTCGTTCTCTCAGCTCCCTCACCCTCAACTCACAATGTTTATGTCTTTGTAAAGCTCTTGATGTAAGCTTTACAACTGTGTATCACTCAAAGGATAACACTCAACAACGAGAGAGAATTGAAGGAAACGATTTTGAAACCCTAATCAGAGCCTCCACACCCAATCTCAGCCAAACAACCCCAAATTCATCAACCACACCAGCTTATATAGAGAAATTCGTGTGCCATGCAGGGCGACACGCGTTTCCCACTACGAATCGAGTGGGATTCGTGGCGATTGATCGAATTAACCAAGTGATTACTCATCAAAATCCACTAACCCAGTTTCCACTAGTACAAAAAACACATTTTAGACCAGTTCAAACAGACCGGTTCCGTGCGGAACCAGTCTCTTAATGGACATTTGTTAAAACTAGACTGGTTACTTTGTATAACCAGTCTGAAAATATATTAAATAAGACTGGTTCCACAAGGAACCAGTCTCTTTTTGGGTCTTTTGTTAAAATCAGACTGGTTGCGGAACCAGTCTCTTACACTAATACAAATCAGACTGGTTTCTTAAGGAACCAGTCTCTTTAAACTTTTTATTAAGACTGGTTCCGTGCTGAACCGGTCTGGAATTGACATTAAGTTCAAATGAGAGTGGTTCACTTAGACAACCAGTCTAAAAAATACATTAATGTCCCAATATGTAATTTTCACACGATTTCCTCTCTCTGCCATCACTCCCTCTCTTGTCTCTCTGATCACAAAAACCCTCCCAAGTCCCAAGCCTCTCTCTCGCAAAAACCGGCCGTCGTTCCCTGCCTTTCTCTCTCCAGCAAAGCTAAGGTAGCAGCACTCATCACTCACAGTGGACCGCAACACTCATCACGCTGGTCACGGGAGAAGTGGATCGGAGCTTTCGAGCACTGCCGTTCACGCCGTTGCTCTCGCTGCCGTTCACGCCGTTGTTCTCGCTTCTGCTCGCGCCGTCGCTCTCGCCGCAGCTAGCGCCGCAGCTCTCTCCTCTGCTCTCACCTTCGCTCACGCCGCCACTCTCTAAGGTTTGTTTCACCACACCCTCCATTCTTGTGTGCTTCGTTTCTACTCTCTCTCCTTGTTACTCACTGCTCTTGTCATTGTTCATGCTGTTTTGTGGATTTGTGTGTGAAATTAAGGATTTAATTGGTAGATGTGATTATTTGATTCAACTGAAATTAGGGATTTATGTGTGAAATTAGGGATTCATTAGTTGCTCGATTTTGTCCTTCATTATTCTCAAAATTCATGTGAAGAATATAATTCATTTTGCACTTTAGAGGGAGCCACACTCATAATTGAATGATGTTAGGTTCAACAATGTCATTTTTCTGTTATTTTTGTTGAGGTGCCAATTATCCAAGTCTTGTATGCATAAGCACCTACAACCCACATTTTTTAGATATATTGGCAAATGGCAAAGAATTCAATGGCTTACCTTTCTATTATAGCAGAAGCAACTGCATGAGGATAGTATTACATAGAGTAAGGAAAGGAATGAATACCTTGAATGGCTCATTATCACTTCTAAACGGAATTCCATTAATAAAATGCAGCCAATGAGGGAAACCACTGTTCACAAGTTAAAATAGAAGCCAACCATTAAGATATGAATTTCATTTTAAAAAAAGATATGCAGATAAAAAGGAATGACTTGTACCATTAAGCATTGTCAACTTTTCTCCCTGTAATAAAATATTAGTAAAATTTAAACTATATACTCAATTTAAATGAGTAGTACAGTGAGATAAGCAGGGCAAATATTTATAGCTTAAATTTGGCTCCTAAACAAAATAGGTTGCTCAAGTCAAGTTTAAGTTTGCACTTAACTTGTTTAAAATATGTAAAACTTGAGGGAGATTCGCTGAACTTTTTTAAAGTTTTTTATTTTTGGTCAATTTTTTAAAACAAACATAGTGCTCTTTCTCTCACTTAATAAAATTGAAAGGTAAATATATTGGTTGACTTCTCAATTTATTCTAATTATACCTTTCTAAATTTTTAAACATTCTTTGTCCTGGCTCTAGTAATTGTAGATTTGTAGTGACATAGAGAACATATATATATACATGTCTCTGTAAACCATGTAGATAGGCCTAAATGTTAAGAAACTATTATGTCTACCGTTCTTTGTTCTTTGTCTCATGAATGTATGAGTTACATATAATGTACAATGATGGATGTTAGTCAGCACAGCAAATTAAGGAAGCAAATTAAGAAGATGGAGGTTAGTCAGCACAGCAAATTCTTCTGTGAGTTTTGTGGAAAGTATGCTGTTAAGAGAAAAGCTGTGGGTATTTGGGGCTGCAAAGATTGCGGAAAAGTGAAAGTACTGTTCAAGTACTTTCTTGAATAGTGAAAGTACTTACTTGAAAAGTGACCTCCTTAGGCCACCATCGCGGCGCTCTCTATCTCTCTCTCTCCATGTCTTCCCCGGTTCGAGCAAGCCCTCTGGAGGTAGACTCCATTTCTGTTGTTGTGGCTGCAGTACTGTTCAAGTAAGTTATAATGAAGGAACACAACCTGTTCCTAATAATCATACAACCTCAACTCATGTCCAAGGAAGTAATGTTGAAGAAACTCGGTCTACTCCTATTAGGAATGGTGCTACTATGTTTTATATGAGTGGTGATATTTCCTTTAGGTTCAAGATCATATTATATTAGCTTACTATCACTTTGCTTTTTGTCATTATACTTTGATTCTTGATACAGTGATGAATGGCTCAAGGCTCTTCTTTAGTTAGTCAAGGTGTAACTCATTAGCACATGGTTGATTGCTAATTGTCACTTAATACAGTTTCACCAATAGTTATTTTTTGTGTTGCTTTATAAATATTTGGCATGGTGGTGAACATCTATACTGACGTTTGGCTTTGGTGACTAAATTTTAGGTGCTTCTTTGGATACTTCCAAATTAATACCAGCATGTCTCTCAATATAAAAACTCACTTGTGACAAAATTCTATGGGGTACATTACTGTGTCAAATCAATAGGAGGCAGAAGGTATGTCTTCATTGATGTATTATTGCTATTTTAAAGGATTGGTCTATTCATCTTAGCACCTGGAAATTCATTGTTATTGAAATGCAAACATGGTTTTCTATAAGAAGGACCAAAGCATGTTCTTACTGAAATTCTGCTGAATAATTGGTTAAGAGGGTCTCATATTAGGTTATCCGGGAAAATTTAACTAGTTAGGTAACCTATTAACTGGTTAAAAACATCCCTTAACCATCAACTAGACACTACACTTAGAATTAAGTTGTTTTTTAGTATCCTAATTCCTAAGTGTCCTAAACCTTAGGACTTAGTACTTGGTTTATCAATCCTAACATGTATGCCCTTAAATCATGTATCTAAAGCTAACTTAAATTGTATTCTTTGTGTTAATAGTAGGAATGTTTTCAATAAGAAGTGAAAACTAAAGTCAGTGATTCAAAAACTGATGCACTCATGCATCATTCCTACTAGTTGGGTTTCTTATGTTATTTTCATCAAGTGAGCATTTTTAGTTATTGCAACAGTGTCATAAGAAATACAATTGATGCTTCTATTCCTATCTCCTTGTGTATAAAGTGCGCCTTTTTTTTTCTGTGTACGAGATTGTTGTGACCTGTGATTAAAAATTGAGAGTTTAGCATTGCCCTCTTTCATTTTAATGTCTGTGTCACCACTCTTTATTCTTTATTTGAATTAAAGACTAGAATCATTCTTCATCTTTCATTTTATCCTTTGATGAGAAATAGCATAAAAGGAAATGTTGGTTGTGTTGCTATCCAAAATTGAGAAGGACGTGTTTTTGGTTGTGTTGCTATCCAAAATTGAGAAGGACGTGTTTCCTGACTAGCTATGTTGCAGGAATGTTGCAGGAATAATGTATACTTGGCCTTGATCAAAATATAAGATGGCTGGACAGTGGAGCTTATAAAAGGAAATGTTGCTAGGTTACAGAATATAAGTAGGTAAAGGAAATGTTGCTAGGTTGCAGAATATAAGTAGGTTGCTAGACAGGTTCCATATAAGGTATTTTCAAAGAATTAATGTTTTTCAGTTACAGGCCGACTTTCTCATTTTGTGTGTTAGTTTCACTGGGCATAGAAATGTATACAGGCCGGCTTTCTCATTTTTTTTAGCTTATGTTAGTTTCACTGGGCATAGAAATGTATATAGGCCGGCTTTCTCATTTTGTTTAGCTTATGTTAGTTTCACCGGGCATAAGAATGTATACTTGGCGTTGATCAAACTTGTAGTAGAAATACATACATATATATAACGTGGTTTTTATAATATAATTTTAGCATCCAGTTATTATTTATTAGTTTTATTATATATTATATTCATGTGTTTTTTTAATTGAGACAAGTTAAAAACACTAAATGAGACTGATTCAAAATTTAAACGAGACCGGTTCAAAATTTAAATGAGACCGGTCCAAAACACTCAATGAGACTAGTTAAAGATTTAATTGAGACCGGTTCAAAATGCTCAATCAGACTGGTTATCTTTAAATTTTCAGACCGGTTCAAAATGCTCAATCAGACTGGTTATTTTTAATATTTCAGACCAGTTCAAAATCTCAATCAGACTGGTTATTTTTAAAATTTCAGACCGGTTCAAAATCTCAATCAGACTGGTTATTTTTAAATTTTTAGACCGGTTCAAAATGCTCAATCAGACTGGTTATTTTTAAATTTGCAGACCGATTCAAAATCTCAATCAGACTGGTTCATCTTTCAATAGAGACCGGTTAAGAATGCTCAATGAGACTGGTTCATATTTCAATAGAGACTGGTTATTTTTTCATTTTCAGACCGGTTAGAAACTAGTCTATTTAGTTGGGAACCAGACCGGTTCGGAACCAGTCTCATTTAAAGGCATATCAATAAGACTGCCACTTTTGAGATTGGTTAAAAACCAGTCTCAAAAGGGGTGCGGAACCGGTCTAAAATGACTTATCTGTAGTAGTGTTCTGAGTTCATCGTCTAACCGGTTACAGGGCATTACTAACCGGTTAGATCAGTACAAAATTTAAAGATTAATATTTTTAAATCTTTCCCTCCAAGAATTCCTTCAATATTACATTTAGGCCCTAAACCAAGGACTAAAATGCAATATCCCTATTTTTTTGCATTTATTTGCCATATAAAAATATCTCAACTTATTTTTATATTCCAGGCCAATTAAATACAAAACATAAACTTGGAAATTCATATAAATTAATAATAAAACTTTTATTATTAATTTCCTTATTATCCGTGAGACGAAAATTAGGGGTGTTACAATGTCTCTAGAACTTGACTATCTAACTAAGTCTGATAGCGATAATTACCCTATCTTTAAGTTCATCTAACTTAAAGAACTGGCGTATGGTCTTTCCTGCGAAAGATTATATCTGAAAGGGATGATTTTGTTATTAATGGTTTAAATATTAGGACTGATCACCCTAATATCTCAGGCTGTTAAGGAACGAAGTCTTACAAATGTTTCTTTGATCGTGCTCGAGAGATCAGAGTGCGCAGCCCAAAATGTTTTTCCAAAAAGTTTGATGAAAAACGTTTTATTTGAAGAATATTTATGTGAAGTGTATTACTCGAAAGAGTATTCCTTTTAAAAGAATTCCTTCACATAAGAGTTTTATGCCAAGAACTTTTATTGTTTAAATATTTTATTAGAAATGTTTCGGAATAAAAGAATTATATCGAAATTCTTTTAAGTGGGGGAGTACCCTAAATAACAAATTTTTGGGAGCTAGATGAAGTTTTCTAGTATAAAAACATTTTGGAAAAGTGGAAAATTTCAGAAGATGAATTTCGGGGACGAAATTCCTTTTAAGTGGGGGAGTAGTGTAACACCCCTAATTTTCGTCTCCCAAATAACCAAGAAATTAATTATAACAATTATTTTATAATTGATTTATATTTGTTTGGAAATTTTTAGTTTTTGTACATTATGTGTTTTTATATATCAAAATATGAGAAATATTTTTATATGGTTATTTTGTACAAAAATATGAATATTGTAATTTAGTCGTTGGGTTGGGACCTAATTACAATATTAGAAGGGTTTTAGCAGGAAAGGAATAAAAATCTTAATTTTTGAATTTTGCACTGGAGTAACCGGTTACCAGTGCCCAGTAACCGGTTAGTGAGTGCAGACAGCTCATAAGAGGAAGTGGAATGTGATGAGTAATCAAGCCAAAACCCATAAATTTGCCACGAATTCATCCTTCTCTTGGTGGGTTAGGACGTGTCAACATGCATGGCTCTCTAATCTTACTATATAAGGCCATTAATCAGATCAAAGTTGGGGTTTTTGTGAGTGTGTTGGTATCAATCTCTGTTTTAGGGTTCTTGTTGTGTTTCGTTCGATTCTCCTTCTTTGTTAAGAGTTAGATTTTGAGCTATATACCATTACAAAGCTTGAATCAAGGGCTTTGTATTTATATAAGGTTTGTGAGTTGGGAGTTCCTGAGGTAGGAGAAATCGATTCACGAAGTTGGAGGTTCGAAACTGTCACAGTTCTGAATTGGGTTTCTGGAACTGACTTTGAGCTTCGATTTTGGTATGCTCAAGCCTTCTCTTGTTCTAGATTTGGCTTCCTTTTAAAGTTCATGTTGCATGGTTTTGATAATGACCATTTTCCCTAATTTCCATGTCCATTTCATGTTCCGAATTCCTTGATCAATCTACCCTGTCAAAACGGTTCTGGTTTGAGGAGGAGTTTTGGGTGTTTGGTGTTCTACCTCAAATCTCTGCTCAAATCTTGTTCAAGAACGAACATAAGGTAAGGGGGAAGCTTACTATTTGCTAGAATGAGAATAAATATGTTGAGAAAGTAGGATGAGCCATCATGAGGCTTAAGGGCATTAATTTTGGAATAGGATATTGGCATGGAGGCCAAATTGAAATATAACACTTGTTTGAATAAGTTTAATATGCTGCAAGTGAAATTATTTGATGCTTAAACCATGCTAATTCTGAGTACATGTGAGTTTGATACTTGAAGTTGTTGAAATTATGGTTTTTATGCATAATGAGGAATGGAAATGAAATCAACAAGTTTCTTGTTAGTTTCAGTGTTCAAACATGTTTAGTTTATGGCAATGAAGTTCTGTTTGGGGTTGGTTTGGGTTAAAATGAGGTGTGAATGAAAATGGTATTGAAAAACCCTCTTTTTAGTATATGTTCTGCAGTCAGTAACCGGTTAGTGACTTGCAGTAACCGGTTACTAGCTGTACCTGAAACTAGAAAATTGAAGAAAAACAATGAAAAAGCCATTTCAATCATCTTTCTTTTAAACCCATCTCAAATAACTTATATTAACCTATCTTATGGGAACTACATGTATAATATGAGCATGGTGATTTAACGAATTGACGGAATATTGTATAATTATCATAATGTTATACATGGAACTTATATGTGATTTATGTATGCCTGATATATAAGTTTTGAATACATTAATTTGTGACATGTTGAGCATTGGAACATGTTTATATTAAGGTAATAAAACTCTGTTTATGCCTTGAATTGGATTGGAATTGAGTATTAAAAAATTTGGTATGTCAAACCCCACTTTTTAGTGCAAATTCTGCAGCCAGTAACCAGTTACTGAGTTGCAGTAACTGGTTACTAGCTGACAGCATTCAGAACAAAACAGTTTTTGAATTGTTTGAATGATTCCTATCAAATGTACTCAATTCTAAGTCAAATTTCAGAGGGTCTATCACTGTAATTTAATGACCAAGGTGTTGTTTAATTATAGTTGAACTTCGATGAGTTTATGCCTTAATGTTTATGATAACTTCAAAGGGAAGTTTATGGAATTGTGCTGTGAATTATGACTTAAACAATATTTCAATGATTAGATTTGTTATGGTTAAGGTATTAAGTCAGAAAGGAAGTTGTGTTGGGTCTGTAATTGAGAGAGCAAAGGAAAAGGATTTAAAAATCAAGTGTTGCATTTTATGAATTGATACGGTCTAAAACCGGTTAGAAGAGGTGGTAACCGATTATCACTGTTCTGACTGTGATATGGTGGCTCTGGAAGTATTGACGTAATCGTCTAGCTGTGATAATCAGACAAAAAGCCAATTTCTCCACTTTCTGATACCTCAACTCTGGTCCCTGAAGAGCTCGGCTGACGAAATAGATGGGGGATTCTTTGCCAGATTCCTCTCGGACCAAAGCCGAACTTACTACAGAATCACCCACTGGTAAGTAAAGGAACAAAATTTCTCCATTTACCGGACTAGACAAGATCGGGGGAGAAGCCAAGTACTGCTTAAGGTCAGTAAAGGCCTTTTCGCATGTCTCGTCCCATTCAAATGTCTTTTCCTTTTCTTTTCTCAGCAGTTTGTACCAGGGGAGGGCCTTCCTAGCTGACTGAGACAGAAACCTCGAGAGAGCCGCAACCCGACCTGTCAGTTGTTGGACACCCTTGATATCTGACGGACTCTTCATATCAAGAATGGCTCGGCACTTTTCTGGATTTGCCTCGATTCCGCGCTCGGTAAGCATGAATCCGAGGAAAGACCCTGCTGGAACTCCAAACGTGCATTTTTTCGGGTTCAACCTCATGCCGAACTGTCGAATCCTTCCCAAAATTACCTTCAAATCCTTAGCGTGATCTTCTTCTTTCAAGCTCTTTGCAATCATATCATCTATATATACCTCCATTCTCGGCCCAATCAAGGGGTCGAACACCTTGTTCATCATCAACTGGTAAGTTGCCCCAGCGTTTTTCAATCCAAATGGCCTCACATTGTAACAATATGTGGCATTTTCTGTGATAAATGAAGTTTTCACCTGATCTGGGGGATACATTGGAATCTGATTGTACCCCGAATAAGCATCCATAAATGAAAGCCTTTGATAACCCGCCAAGCTATCCACAAGTTTATCGATGCAGGGAAGTGGGTATTGATCCTTAGGGCAAACTTTGTTCAAGTCTGTGTAGTGCACGCACATCCTCCATTTCCCATTGGACTTCTTCACTAGCACGGGATTGGCCAACCAATCAGTATACACAACCTCCCTGATAAATCTTGCTTCTAGTAGCTCGGCTACCTTCTCATCTGTTGCCTGTGCCTTCTCAACTCCAACTCTTCTTTTCTTATGACACACTGGCTTAGCTCCAGGATACACGCTCAACCTGTGGCAAATGAAGTTCGGATCGATTCCTGGCATATCTGCCGAGGTCCAGGCAAACAAGTCTTTGTTTTCCACCAGAAATTCAGTCACTTCTTTTTCCAATTCCTCAGAAAGGCCAACCCCCATCTTGACGCAACGAGAAGGATCGGGGCCTAAAATCACCTTTTTGATGTCCCCTTGAGGGGTCAGCCTAGTTTCATCCTCTTCTCTTACGTCAAGATCTGCCAAGTTGACACTTCCCTTGTTAAGTGGTTCTTGCATGATCTTCTCATCATCAAGATTCAACTTGCCCAGGCTGATATTATAACATTTCCGAGCCAACTCCTGTTCGGACCGCACTGTTATTACCTTGTCATCAGACCCTGGGAATTTCATGGCCAAGTGGACCGTCGACACAACAGCACCAAAAGATTGGAGTGCAGTTCGGCCAAAGATGGCGTTGTATGCCGAGGGGGCCTGGACAACTAGCCACTTTACCATTTCTGTCCGAGCAGAGGGTGGTTCCCCCATGGTCACTGGGAGATGGATGTGGCCTATGGGAACAATTGAATGTCCCGTGAAGCCAATCAAACTTCCCTCGAATGGGGTGAGATCAGATCTTCTCAGCTTCAAATTTTCAAACAGATCCAGAAACATGATGTCTGCCGAACTCCCCTGATCGACAAGAATCCTTCTGACTTCGTAATTGCCGAGCCTGGCTGTAACTACCATTGGGTCATTATGGTCTTGTAAGATGTCCTCAAAATCTAATCACTAAAGCTGATGCCTATGTTTTTCTTCCTGGGCTTTTGGATTGGTCGGCTGGCCACCGAAAGGACTTGTCCCACATACTTCTTGCGATCACACTTCTTTTCCCCTCCACCTTCAAATCCTCCAGCAATGGTGCCGATGAGAAAAGAATTCTTTTCCTTCTCGGATGGTTGGGTAGAGGCTCCCCCTGCAGGTGGTGAAGGGCTTCTAGTTCTTTTCTGTTCGGTTTTGGGTGGTGAAGGACTCTTTCTCCTGGAGCATTTGCGCAACGCTTCGCCAATATATTGTTGTAGCTTACCATCCCTTACCATCTCTTCGATTAAGTCCTTCAACTGGGTACACTGGTCGGTGGTATGCCCCCATCCACCGTGATGATAACAGTACTTTGTCCTATCCTTTTGAGCTACCTTCCTTAAAGCTGGTGGCCGATTGATGTTACGCATCTCTGTATGCATAGTCTCACGAAGGATTTGACTCCTCGGGACTGTCAACTGGGTATATTCATCATACTTGCCTTTTGGAGGCAGTTTTTCCCCTCTCTCTTTCTCTTTTGTCTTTCCTTCCCCTATCTCAAAAACGATCATTTTGCCGAACGTCGTTTTGACGAGGACATTGCTCATGTCGTCCTTCGCCACCCCTTGCTGCAGTACTGATCCTAAGGAGTTCCTCTAGATTAACGTATTTCCTGGATCTTTCCCTAAGTTCGGCCATGTTCTTAGGTGGTTCCCCAATCAAGCAATCCTTAAAATCTCCATCCTGCAATCCTTGAGTGAGCAAGAGAACAGATACTCCTGATTGCAGACCTGATATGCAACTGGCCTCTTGTTGGTACCGAGCTAGGTAGTCGCGTAGAGACTCATCGGGTCTCCGTGCAACTCCAGCTAGTGAGTGGTCTGATTTGGGCTGCGACATACTGGTCGTGTACCTGTTTATGAATGCTTGTCTAAGCTCGGCCCACGATCGGATCGAATTGGCGGGTAGAGAATTGAACCATCTCAAAGGCGCTGAGCCCAGAGTCATTGAGAAAGCTCGGCACTTCATAAAATCCCCTCCTCCATAAAACATCATAGAGGACTCGTAGGCAGCTATGTGGTCCATCGGGTCAGTTGTTCCATTGTACCGAGGAATATTCTGATGACCCATATAAGTCTGCGGGGTTTGGAAAGCCATAATCTCAAGTGTGAAAGGGTGTCCAGGATGGGGTTCCCTAGTGATACGTTCTGGGATTAAGTTTGGGTTGAGGGGTGGAGGTGGGGGAAGATTGCTCGGATTACCATAGGCCGCGTAAGGGCCTTGCTCGGCAATCCTTGCCATGCTCTGCTGTTGAAGAGTAGCAATGGCCTGGTTTTGCTTTTCAATTAAAGAAGTCTGAGTCCTCAAGATCTCCATGATCGACTCCTCTCTCCTTCGTGCGGAAGAAGTAGTCATGTAAGATCTGCCTTCCGTTTCAGAACGCTGACCACCTTGAAGAGTTCCAAAACGACCTCTAGTCAAATGAGGTATCTCCCTGTTGGACCTGTCAGCCCTGGAATGATCATGCCGATCGGCCCGTTCAACTCGCCGATCCTCATCAGTTCGTGAGCTAGCAGCAGCCCGACGAGACTGATGTCCAGAATCAGCCGTGTCACGCCATTCTGAAACGTGGCCATCAGGGACGGTATGAGGGTTAGACTGCCCTCCGCCGCCCTCAACGAGAACTTGGCCAGCTGGAGGAATCGTGGCTTGTGCCTGATCCGCCGTTGGAACTGGCGGAATTGTCTGAACGTCAGCCTGATTACCTCTAGTTGGTGCTCCCGGAGCAATTCTGTCCCTCACGTTTCTCCCGGTCTTGGGTGGCCTCCCACGGAGGCGACGGCGGAGATCTTCTTGATTACCATCATTATTGTTGTTTTCCATGAGATCAGTGGGTGGGAATACTGGTTATTTAGTCCCCACAGACGGCGCCAGAATCTCATCCTTAGCATACTCATGCTGCTCCTGAGCCACGGCAGCAGCCTGCTCCGCTTTCCGAGCTTTCTCTATCGCCGCTCGGAGAGCAGCAGCGTCTTCCCCACAGACGGCGCCAACGTAGTGTCCTTGAACACTATGTCCTTAACCCTCTAAGTGCTCAAGATTATGGAATCAGGAGCCCAAGAGAGGATCAAGTGTTAATATGTGACTTTGTGGTGTTTCTGCAGTTCCAGTTGGGAAAAGCAGGGTCTCCCCAGTCAACAAGTGTGTGCAGAGTGTCAACTTAGGGATGAGAGTACGTACCTGAAACCCTAGCTGTAAGGAGCCATTTATAGGGTTTGGAGGAAGCTGACGTGGGCCGTCTGGGCCCTGTATCAGGGTTGAGCTGAGCCAGGATTCTGTGAGATAATATCGGAGGTTTATGCTCTTAGAATCTGGATAGGATCAGCTCAAGATCTCATGTCAAGGCTGTTGCGAGAATCTAGGAGAGATTTGCGGAAGGGATAGGAAGCCTTGATAAGATTGAGTCTATCTACCAGCCGACGATATGTCTCGGCCCTAGAGTCCCGAGCCGATGGGTTGAAGACCGTTTGTGAGGCTCGGTCCCATCAACTCCGAGCCTGGTCCTTTCGTACGCTCGGAGCCAATGAGTCCGAGCGAGGGACGTTGTGCTGAGTAAACCGAGGAAAGGGTCTTAGAAGAGCCCCTTAAATAATACTTGAGTCCTTATGTGGTCGGAAGACCCTACACAAAGTACGAATTTTAAAGGTATTTATCATGAAAAATAGTTTTTGATTTTTAATGAATTTTTCCTTTTGGGATTATCTTCAATATATTAAAGTCTGATTTTAGAAAATGGATTGAGAGCTATAATTGCAAGCAATAAGTACAGTTTATTATTTAAAAGAAAATGTGTTTAATTATTAATGTGTATGTTTGATTTCTTAAGTGATGTTTGCATTATTATATGAATTAGTAATTATAATGTGATTAGAAAATAAAAGTGTAGGACATGTGTATGCATATATGAGTGCCACGGTTTTGTGTGTGTGTGTGCATGTAGGATATATGTGTGATATGTGTGTGGATGACACATGTATGAATGGTGTGTATGTGTGTGTCTATGGAGCCTTGCTTGGTGACTAAGCTAGAAGGGAAATAAAATAAAAAGAAAAGAAATTGGGAACTTGGGGACCATGTAGGTGTATTGGTGTTGCCAAAAATACCCCTCCTAGGTGCATTATGGCCGAACCAAACCAAGGACCCAAGGGAGGAAATAAAGCTTCACCCTTAGTTCATTTCCTCTCATTCTTCCATTCATTCTTTCATTTCCTTCTTTCCTTTCGTTGCCTTCATTCTTTCATTCCTTCTTTCACTTTTCATTTCACACCAACACAAACACTTAGTCTCCAAGAGCAACATTAGCTCTTGAGACATAGAGAGAAAAAGAAAGACACATAGAGAGAAAGAGAGAGAACCGTGAGGGGAGAGGAGAGGAATAGAGAAAAATCTTTGATTCTTAGCCCATTATTCATTCATCTCCTTAGGTATAATCGTGATCCTTGTTGTTCTTCCTTCTCTATTATTTTTATTTTCGGTTTTTGTTGTAAATGTGTTGATTTGTGTAAAGTTGTTCTTGCATGTTAATTTTTAAGGTTGATCTATGTTTTTCAAATAATAATGAACAAAGATTGAAGTTTTAAAACAACAAAATGAACATGCAAAAAGGTTTTGAAGAGTGATTCGGTTTTTCAACTATTTTGTTTCTAGAATCTTTGTTTTCTTTGATGAACTTTGGTTTTATGCATGTATTTGGAAAAAGAAATCAATTTTTGAAGTTGTTCTTTGATGCATGTTGATTTTTGAGCTAGATCTAGTGTTTTTCTTTGCATCCATATGATTTTCTCAAGTTGATCTTAATTTTTATTACTTTTTTTTTTGGTAGAAGAAAACTTCATTCCAACTTGCAAAATTCAAAACAAAACAAAGTCCTTAGGAGCTCCCCACCTACTAAGTAGGGTGTGAGCTTAAAAAACTAAGTTACATAATCTCAAATAAAATCCTATCTACCAACAATTTATTAGACCAAATTCTAAAGTTTGGACATACAAGAGAAATTCTCAAAGCTAGCTCCTTTTTGACCAAATAGAAAACTTGATCAGCCCTTCTAGATTTATGAGTAAACTGCCTTCTATTCCTTTCAGTCCATATTGCATACACACTTGCAGCCATAGCAGCATACACAAATCTCCTCCTAGTCTTGTCTCGGAATGAGTGATCCAGCCACTTACACCAATTATGAAATGTGTTGTACCAATTATCCAGGCAGCACCAATTAGCAACCAATTCTAACAACTCCTTACTCCATGAACATGTAAAAAACAAATGGTCTCTAGATTCCAAGCCGCTGCTGCAAAGCACACAGCCAGGGTCGATCTGCATAAAGCTTATAAGAAAATCCTTAGTTCTGAGCTTATCTTGCACCACAAGCCACATAATAAAATTATGTTTTGGAATTGAAAAGGCATTCCAAATAACTTTATAGAGTGGAAAGGCTACTTGAGGGCCAAGTAAAAACTTGTAACCCTCCCTGATTGAGTATGGCTTAGTCTGACTCCACATGCCATTATCATAGCCAAATCTGAACAAGTCCCTAGCCTTCAGAATCTGGTTCCAATGCCAACTTGAGCTAGGAGCATGCTGACATAACCAAAAATCCCCTTGCTTTACGTAGATGCTACTAATCCACTTCACCCACAAATTGTCCTTCTTTAGTGCTAGCTGCCATACCTGATTACCCAGAGCTGCCTTATTCCAAAGGAGGATGTTTTGAAAGCCAAGTCCTCCATGCTTCCTATGCATGCATAGATTTGTCCAAGCTATAGCAGCCCTAGGTTTGCCACTTGCACCAACTCCCCAAAGGAATTCTCTGCATTTCTGCTCAATACCCTTAATCACACCTTTTGGAATAATGAAGACTGTTGCCCAGTAAGTGTGAAGGGTTAAAAGCAAAGAGTTGATCAACTGTGTTCTTCCCTGATAGGATAACTGTCTAGTCCTCCAAGTGCTCAGCCTTCTTGTAATTCTATCAACCAAGTCTCTGCAGGTGTTATTGGACCATTTCTTTGCAGTAATTGGCAAGCCCAAGTACTTGAAAGGAAAGGTTCCATTCTGAAACCCAGTTACTTGCTGCACAAGGTTCATCTGATCTTCCTTCATACCAGCCATGAAGATGCTTGACTTCTGACGGTTAGCATACAAACCAGAGCTCAATGAAAAATCCTTGAATGCCTTGATAAGGATCTCCACACTAGTGAGATTACCTTTGCAGAACAACATTAAGTCATCTGCAAATGCCAAGCTCACCAACCTAGCTTCCTTGCAAAGGGGATGAAATCTAAAGTTCTGATTCAAGCTTGTTGCCTTCAATTTTCTAGACAGAATCTCCATTGCTAAGACAAACACAAGGGGTGAAATTGGATCCCCTTGTCTCAGCCCTCTGCTACTCCTGAAACTCCTCTTCCTAACTCCATTGATCATCAAATTGAAAGCTGGTGTAGTGATGCATTCCATAAGCCAGTTTATAAATCTGTCAGGAAATCTAAAGCATTGCAGCATTTTGTGAACAAAACTCCAGTCAAGCATGTCATATGCTTTTTTGATGTCCACTTTCATCAAGCACCTTGCTGAGACATTCTTCCTCCTATACAATCTTAACAATTCCTGAGTGATTAATATGTTATGACAAATTGACCTACCACTGACAAAAGAGGATTGATTTTTATCAACTAAGCCACTTAAGACCTCCTGCAACCTATTACATAAATTTTTTGAAATGGCTTTATATACAGTGTTACAGAGGGAAATAGGTCTATAATCACTAACTGTGCTAGGGAAATCTACTTTAGGAATTAAAACAAGATAAGTACAGTTGACTTCCCTGAGGAGCTTCCCTGAATGAAAGAATTCCTTAACAGCTGTAATGCAATCATCAGAGACAATAGGCCAGGCTTTCTTGAAGAAGCCAGCTCCAAAACCATCTGGCCCAGGAGACTTGTCACTGCCCATACTCATAAAGCTCTGAGTGATCTCAGCTTCAGTGATTGGTGCTATGAGTTTCAGCTGCTGTTCCACTGAGAGCAACTTGCCTTGATTAACCTCCTCCTCAGAAATGGTCCATATACAATCTCCTCCATTCAGCAGATTCTGATAATAAACCAAGAACACCTTATCAATCTCCTCTTGGTCAGTGAGTAAAGCACCCTGGTCATCCTTGACTGAGAGTATTCTATTTCTATACTGCCTCATTTTTATTACAGTGTGGAATGCCTTGGTGTTCTGGTCTCCCTCCTTCAACCAAGATTCTTTTGATTTCTGTCTCAGGAAACTAAGTGCTTGTTCAACAATTTTAGCATATTCATTAGCCATGTCCTTCTCAAATCTCTGCAAATGCACATTCAATGGATCATCTGCCAAGGAAGCTTGAGCCTCAAGTAACTGTTTTCTGCATTGTTCTTCTCTTCTATCAATGGCATGAAATTTTCTGGCATTCAAATCTTTTAATGGCCCCTACAAGGCCCTCAGCTTCCTCATCAACTTATACATTGCAGTTCCAAGGAAATTCTGATTCCAGCTAGTCTCAACAATACTCAGAAAATCATCATCCAAGGTGAGCATATTAAAGAACTTGAATCCATGGACTCTCTGCATTGGACTGGATCTCCACCTGATCAAAATTGGAGAGTGATCAGATACCCCTTCTGGCATAAACATAGTTTCAGCTTGGCTCCATTGCTGAATCCAAGCCTCATTAACTAAGGATCTGTCCAGTTTGGCCACAATCCTATCACCATCATCCTGCTTATTAGTCCAAGTAAATCTATTACCTGAGCATAACATATCAATTAGCTGGCATTGCAGGACACACTCTTTAAAGGCTTCAATTCTGTTCAAATCCACCTGCAACCCTCCTAACTTCTCATCCATACTCATAATACAATTAAAATCTCCCAGGATAACCCATGGAAGATTCATGTTTGCAGCAATTACTACAATATCATCCCAAAGCTGCTGTCTGACCTCCTCCTTATTAGCTGCATAAACAAAGGTGACCATGAAGTCATAATTCACAACAGCCTTTACAGCACAATGGACTAACTGATCTGAGGCTTGCACTATATCCACTTGAAACATATCTGGCCTCCACATCACCCAAATTCTACCTCGATCAACATGATCCAGGTTGATATATGACCCCCAACCAGGGCAAACTTGATTTCTGACTTGGTCATATGAGTCATGTAAGATCTGCCTACCTTATTCTCGCCTATCAACCTTTTTATTTCTCTTTGCTTACGAGGGTGGTTGATCCCTCGAATGTTCCAAGCAAGGATATTATCCATGGGGCTGCACTGAAGGGATAACTCCCTTATGAGCATCAATCCTTCTCTGATTTCTGGTCCTAGTTCTTGCTGGGGTCCATTGCCGCTCATCATCATTACTCACAGTCTCATCATTCAAATTATGACTTGGCTCACCATCTTCCACAGCTTTGCCTGCACTTTGACTAGAGGAAGCAGCAGGATTCTGCTGAACCAGATCCTGAGTTTCTGGTACCTTGTCTGGCAAATCACCACCTTCAACAAGTTTCTCCTTTTCAACTTCCAGCTTCTGTGGATTATCAACTATCTCAATCACTTCAGAATCCACTGGCTTCTTCTTCTCTACCCAAACTTGCTTGGTTTTCCTTCTGCACATAGAGCTATCATGTCCAAACTTGCCACAAACAGTGCACAAAGTTGGCTTCCATTCATATTCTACCTTCTACACCAACACATTGCCCTTCTCATCTTCTATAAACTCTTATTCAGGCAGCTTCTCTGGGCACACTTCAACTAATACTCTAGCATAATTTATGCGATTCCTGTCCCTTGTCACTTAATCAACCATGATAGGGGTCCCCACAATACTAGCAATTTTGCTCAAAGAATCAGTGCCCCAATACTTCACGTTTAGGTTTGGAAACTGAATCCAAACAGGAACTGTGTTAATCTGGCTCTTCTCAACAGGTTTCCCTGTCCATGGTGCAAGAATAAGGGGTTTCTTGTACATTCTTTCCTTCTTATTCTTGCACCATGGACAGGGAAACCTGTTGACAGAGTTCATATACCTTAAGAAAAACATGTTCATTTCTCTCATTCTCAGAGTTCATATACCTTAAGAAAAACATGTTCAGGCAGAGAAACTTCAACATTCTAACCAAACTTCAACATTCTCAGAGTTCATATACCTTAAGAAAAACATGTTCATACACAGAAACACATTTAACTTCCATGCATTAAGCTTATTGTATCAAATTGCATAAAAATCAATACAAACACAATTCAATACCACAAAACTTAAAATAAACATTTAGTTTCTGATTTAAACATTAAAATCACTTGCATGCATCAATCTAAAGTTTCTCCAAACAGAATTGAGCTAGAATTTGGCCTCCAAGCCTTTGTGCTTTAAACACATAATGCCCTTTTGAGTTTTTGTTGACTCAAACCCTAAATCACTTGATTTCAGTCTAAATCTAGTATAAGGTAAGCTTCTCCCATACCTTAGGATAGTGCTTGATAAGTATAACCTCTGAAATTAGCAAGAAATTCCTTGAATCCCAACTCTCTGGTCTCAGCCATCAACAGTTGAGCAGAGTCCAGAAATCAGAATTTTCATGCATGTACAGCCCATAAAATTTGGGGAAATTGGTTAGGTTTTGCTCTATGCAACATGCACCAAGAGATTGAACGATTTTGAGATCAAAAGAGTTCATTCACTTACCCAAATTGAAGCTCCAACTAAAATCCAGGAATCAGTTTTGCAGGAACAGTTTTTGAACTCCTCCACTTCAAAGGCTTCGTTCTCTCAGCTCCCTCACCCTCAACTCACAATGTTTATGTCTTTGTAAAGCTCTTGATGTAAGCTTTACAACTGTGTATCACTCAAAGGCTAACACTCAACAACGAGAGAGAAATGAAGGAAACAATTTTGAAACCCTAATCAGAGCCTCCACACCCAATCTCAGCCAAACAACCCCAAATTCATCAACCACACCAGCTTATATAGAGAAATTCGTGTGCCATGCAGGGCGACACGCGTTTCCCACTACGAATCGAGTGGGATTCGTGGCGATTAATCGAATTAACCAAGTGATTACTCATCAAAATCCACTAACCCAATTTCCACTAGTACAAAAAACACATTTTAGACCAGTTCAAACAGACCGGTTCCGTGCGGAACCAGTCTCTTAATGGACATTTGTTAAAACTAGACTGGTTACTTTGTATAACCAGTCTGAAAATATATTAAATAAGACTGGTTCCACAAGGAACCAGTCTCTTTTTGGGTCTTTTGTTAAAATCAGACTGGTTCCGCACGGAACCAGTCTCTTACACTAATACAAATCAGACTGGTTTCTTAAGGAACCAGTCTCTTTAAACTTTTTATTAAGACTGGTTCCGTGCTGAACCGGTCTGGAATTGACATTAAGTTCAAATGAGAGTGGTTCACTTAGACAACCAGTCTAAAAAATACATTAATGTCCCAATATGTAATTTTCACACGATTTCCTCTCTCTGACATCACTCCCTCTCTTGTCTCTCTGATCACAAAAACCCTCCCAAGTCCCAAGCCTCTCTCTCGCAAAAACCGGCCGTCGTTCCCTGCCTTTCCCTCTCCAGCAAAGCTAAGGTAGCAGCACTCATCACTCACAGTGGAGCGCAACACTCATCACGCTGGTCACGGGAGAAGTGGATCGGAGCTTTCGAGCACTGCCGTTCACGCCGTTGCTCTCGCTTCCGCTCGCGCCGTCGCTCTCGCCGCCGCTAGCGCCGCAGCTCTCCCCTCCGCTCTCACCTTCGCTCACGCCGCCACTCTCTAAGGTTTGTTTTGTAACAGCCCGCTTTTCGGAAACCAGGAATAATTGACTTTTACTTAGTGAAGTGGCAAAAATGAGGCCAAAAATTTTTTTTTTATTTTTTATTTTGAAAACATATTGAAATGGTAATATTAGGTGTAACCCCCTTTACTGAAAATCGGATTGTTACTAAAATCGTTCATCACATAAAACTTTCATCTTTATAAACCATCATAACATTTTCTCAGAAGACTACATTGTTTGTTCTTGCAAAATAGAGTATTCCCGAATTTAAAACTTGGCTTAGTTACATAATTGGCACATTGCTTGGTAATCCTTGACTCAACACACAAATCGTAAACTTAAACTAAACACACTACTCTCGCTTCCTTCTGATGAAGACCACTGGAGAAAGGTTCCCTTTCTTCTTGCCCCTTTTCTTTGCTCCCGAAGATGAAGCCGCCTCTGTCTCTACTTTCCCGTTGTCGTTAGACTCCAGCTCCCATACGTCCAGAGTGATGATCTCCATACAATGCTCCGTCTTCCCGTTGAGATATCAGCAACCCCGATATGCCAACGAACAGGAGAGAGTAAGCGATCCGAACGACGAATCGTCGACGATGTGGGATTACAATAGGCGAGATACTAAGACCACACAAGCACACAATACACACAATGGCATACAACATAGAAATCAAGCATTTCATTCTTATCAATATTATCATTATTAATATTATTATCATTTCCTTCTTTCTCAATCACTTTCTCCCTTTCCCTTACATGTCTTTTACTTTCATGTTCCAATATCGTTCCTGCCCTTAACATTCCACGGAACTTCAATCACATCATTATTACTCTCTTTATTACTTTTCAAGTTTCATTATTAAGTCTTATCAAATCATAACCTTCGATGATTGAGGGAATTATAACATCATCGAGGTACCCCTTTTTGTTATCGTCGTCTCACACGTCTACATCTCCTCGGCCATCCATCCAGCCTAGTCGGAAGCGAACAGGAGTACAGGACCTTTACCGTGCGGGCACGACAGCTGTCTCAATACAAATGGTCCCAGACCAGGAGGACTCAACCTCAATTAATAATATCAACATGGCACACTGCCTCGCAGTGGCAAACAAGATGCCCCACTCCAGTCCCTCTCCACTGTTCTCGAAATGCCATAGGGGTGACAGCACTATTCTGGTCCCGGGTGCAGAACTTACCACGGTATTAGACCCAGTCCCTACCACGTTAGTGCACCACATGTGGAGTTCGTTCTGCCCAGAATAGTACTCAAGGCAACGTGACGTTTTACCGCCCGAGCCTACTGATCGAGGCCGTACCCGATCAAAATAAAAGGTGTTTATTCTGTAGTACTAGGAAGGTGATCCTAGGTCGTTTCCCAGCGAATATCGGTCTAGGCAAAGTATCAAACACGTAGTGTGCAGTAAAATGGGGGGGTTTTTGTGTGTGACAAATGTGAAGAACAAAACATAAACAGAATATAAAAACTAAGAAAATCAGAAACAAAAGCGGGCAAACCCCTTTGGCTACGTACACTACTCAATCCTAGCTCACTAAAGATCGATTCCTCTCCTCTCCTCTGTCCAACTCGTGATAACCAAATACTAAGCGAAAATTCAGTTATCACTCCAAACCCTAACTTCTAATTAAGCATCAGAAACCAGAATTGGAGTTTTTACGAGTTAATACAAATTAAGCATTTATATTCATGTATTATCTCTACGAAATGGAATTAAGCAAACCACTACACATCGATAAACATGAAAACAGAGAAGAGAAAATGAAATTGCATTAATAACAAGAGCTCAAGAGTAGATAATACAATACCAAAGGGATTAACCCTTGAAGTCTAGCCTTCCATGGCCATAAATGAAGAAAAACGAGTAGAAATGGGGAAGAACAAAACCCTAGCAGCCACCACCACTTGGGAGAGCCAAGAGAGAAGTTCTAACCTAGAGAGAGAGTGAGAAATCTGAAATGGGAGTGTGTCTTTGGAGGTTACACGAATTTCCCTTCTTAAGACACAAAATGGGCCTAAAACATGGGCCCAAATCCTAAGAAACACTATTCTGAACATTACAATTAAAAAGGGACCTAAATGCAAATTACAATCTTCACTTCAATACTTCAATCTTCATTTCCAAACTTCCCAAAGTGTCCTTGTGCCAAATATTACCTGAAAATAGAAATAGAATTAATTAGGCTAAATAATTCCAAATTAAACAATATTCGGAATATTAGTCCAATAAACTCTAAATCAATAAATCAAGCTAATCAATGTCAAATGGGCAACAAGTATCAATAATAGGAGTAAAATAATGCAAGGAATAATGGGAAATAAAATGCTCATCAAATACCCCCACACTTATCCTTTTGCACTCCTGGGCAAAACCAAAAGATAGGACTATGAAGATCAATATGCACCAAAGTGAATCATGCAACAAGATGACTACAACTAAGAAATGCTAACCTAAGAGATTACATACTTCACAATGAATTCTAGGAAATGCAAAGAAATGGGCAAACTCAAGCACACAAAATGGTTAAGGATCAAAGAGTCAAAGCATCCGCGAACATCATCCAATTACTTCAAGTATGCAAAGAAACCAATGACATCAAGAGGATAGTCACAAAGATGATAGAAACTCACAAGGATCACTCAAAAGTGTTTGCACTCAAGTGTTTGGGGTTAATCATTATTTACACTCAAGGCACATCATGAAAAACAAACACAACCATAAGCTTGACAAGCCTCTAACATCAACCATCAACACACATGCACAAAATGATCAAAAGGTCTTTTAAGGGTTGTAATGGGGCCAAGGACAAGGTAGGATAAAAATATGGGAATGTAGCTAAAACCAAAGGAATAGAGGAGCAATGGGGAATAAGTAAAAAGTAAGCAAAATCCACCCCAAAATCAACTACCACTAATTCCAATCCTCTTTGCCTCAACAACCTTTTATTCACTTTTTGTTCTTTTTTTTTTTCTTCTTTTTTTTTTCTTTTTATTTTTGCATTTTTTTTTTATTTTTTTGTATTTTTTTTTTTATTTTTTTGTATTTTTGTCTTCTATTTTTTTTTTGTTTTTGAGAGATATACAAAAAGAAAAGAAGAAACAACACAAATGGCATGAAGATGAAGCCATAACTATAACAACCAATGAGGCAAAACCAAGAACTCAACCAATTAAAGCATAAAGCACACTTCTTACCTAATACCCATTCCCAAAACAATTCCAAAGCTCCAAAATTCCCTAAGGTTAGGACAATCATGGTTTTTCAGTCATAGGCTTGTAATGAGCTAAAGAACAAGGAAAGGGATAAAAAGGCTCAAAGGGGCTAGCAAAGGATACATTCATTCAAGGTAGGCTCATATGGCTAGTAGCTTATTCAAGAAAGAAAGTGCCTAAATCATTTCAAAATGTGCATGAGCAATCAAGTATCAACAAGAGTCAAGTCAAGTTCTAGAGTGCAAGTAATCCAGAGTGCAATCACACATGACAGAAAATTAGGTGGCATATATAGCAATCCACCCACAATTAAGGCTCAAATCCTCACAAAAGGGACAATTCTATCACAGTGTTACCACCTCTTAATTATCAAAAGCAACTTTACACACAGAAATGCATGAATTCAGACACAAGATACCAAAACTCTACTAAAGTGAAGCAAAAACATGCAAGAAAATGCCCAAAACTAAGCAAAACCTAAAAAAAATCAAAGCAAAATATGCAACCTAAACTACTCTCCCCCCCACACTTAAATCACACATTGTCCTCAATGGAACACAAATAGTAGAATCAGACAGATATAGACAAGTGTAATAAAAAGAGTAAGGAAGGAGAAAAGGAGACTCCCTAAGTCATGGTTGTTCAAAAGTGGGGTCGACCAATGAAGCCTCCTCCACAGGTGCATCATCCAAAGAAGGGGTGGTTAGGAAAGGCTTGAGTCGGTGGCCATTGACTTTGAAGCTCTTGTTCGTGGACTCACTCTTGATCTCCACAGTGCCATAAGGAAACACTTGGGTGACTACAAACGGTCCAATCCATTTAGAGCGGAGCTTTCCACTCATGAGTCCAAGCCTAGAGTTGTAGAGCAAAACTTTTTGACCAACCAAGAACTCCTTTCTGGAAATGGAGTTATCATGAAGCTTCTTGGTCTTCTCTTTGTAGAATTTGGAGTTCTCATAGGCCTCCAAGCGGATCTCATCTAGCTCACTCAACTGCAGCTTCCTCTCCTCACCCGCTTGATCAAGAGCTAAGTTACATTGCTTCACAGCCCAATATGCACGGTGCTCTATCTCCACAGGCAGGTGGCACGCCTTACCAAAGACAACCCGATAGGGTGACATCCCTATGGGTGCCTTGTAAGCGGTCCGATGGGCCCACAGAGCATCCTCTAATCGTGTGCTCCAATCCTTTCTATTAGGCTTCACCATCTTCTCCAAAATCCGCTTGATCTCTCTATTTGAAATCTCAGCTTGCCCGTTGGTTTGGGGGTGATAGGGTGTAGAAACTTTGTGCACAACCCCATACTTCTTGAGCAAAGCTTGCATGGATCTATTGCAGAAGTGTGTGCCTTGGTCACTGACTATGGCTCTAGGTATGCCAAACCTGCAAAGGATATTAGACCTGACAAAATCTACAACAACCTGAGCATCATTAGTCCTGGTGGCCTTAGCTTCCACCCATTTGGATACGTAATCCACAGCAAGTAAGATATAATAAAAACCAAAAGAAACAGGAAAGGGGCCCATGAAATCTATACCCCAGACGTCAAACACCTCACAAAACAACATAGGTTGTTGCGGCATCTGTTGCCTCCAAGATAGGGCACCTCCTGCTCTTTGACACTGCTCACACGAGCTGCAGATGTTGCTCGCATCCTTGAAAATGGTAGGCCAATAAAATCCAGAATCCAGCACCTTTCGTGCTGTCCTTTGAGTACCAAGGTGGCCTCCCACTGGTGAAGCATGGCAAAATTGGAGAACCGATTGGATCTCCTGGTCTGGAATGCACCTGCGAATGACCTGATCACTGCAAAAACGCCATAAATAGGGGTCATCCCATACATAATGCTTGGCATCGCTCTTTAATTTGTCTCTTTGAGCTTTGGATGCCAAGGCAGGAAAAACAGAAGCAACCAGATAATTAACAATGTCTGCAAACCAAGGAGTTTGGGGAAGGGGATGGGAAACATGTAAAGATAAAAGCTGCTCATCCGGGAAGTCATCCCGGATAGGAAATGCATCCTCCTCTCTCTCTATCCTGCTCAAGTGGTCTGCGACAAGGTTATGCGCACCACTCCGATCCTGAATCTCAAGATCAAACTCCTGGAGGAGCAACATCCACCTAATCAACCTAGGTTTGGAATCTGTCTTTTTCAAAAGATACTTCAGAGCAGCATGATCAGTGTACACTACAACCTTAGAACCAAGCAAATATGATCTAAACTTGTCAAGTGCAAAAACAATAGCCAAAAGTTCTTTTTCAGTTGTTGTGTAATTAACCTGTGCTGCATCTAAAGTCCTAGAAGCATAATAAATCACATGCGACAGCTTACCAACCCTTTGGGAGAGAACTGCTCCCAAAGCATAATTTGAAGCATCAGTCATGAGCTCAAATGGGAGGGTCCAATCAGGTGGTTGGATGATGGGAGTGGTGGTCAGTGCTTTCTTCAATTCATCAAATGCCCTCTTGCATTGGTCTCCAAATTCCCATGGGGCATCCTTTTGAAGCAACTTGGAAAGAGGAAGGGCAATGTTGCTAAAGTTCTGAATAAACCTGCGATAGAAACCTGCATGACCAAGAAAAGAACGCACCTCTCGCACGCAAGAGGGGTAAGGCAAATGTGATATTACATGCAGCTTAGCAGGGTCAACTTCTATGCCCTTGTGCGAAACAATGTGCCCTAAGACTATGCCTTGTTCTACCATGAAGTGGCATTTTTCAAAATTCAAGACAAGGTTAGTCTCAATGCACCTGTTAAGCACCTTAGTCAAATTATCAAGACATGCATCAAATGAGGAGCCATAAACACTAAAATCATCCATGAAGACCTCTATGCAATGCTCGAGCAAGTCAGCAAAAATACTCATCATACATCTTTGAAATGTGGCAGGAGCATTGCATAGGCCAAAAGGCATCTTTCTATATGCAAATGTGCCAAAAGGACAGGTAAATGTGGTCTTATGTTGGTCCTCTGGTGCAATGCAAATTTGAAAATAACCAGAGAATCCATCTAAGAAGCAATAATGAGATTTACCTGCCAGGCGCTCCAACATCTGATCAATGAAGGGGAGAGGGAAATGATCCTTGCGAGTCGCCTGGTTGAGCTTTCTGTAATCAATGCAGACTCTCCAACTGTTCTGCACTCTAGTGGGAATCAGCTCATCCTTCTCATTTTTTACAACTGTGACACCAGACTTCTTGGGGACAACTTGCACCGGGCTCACCCAAGTGCTATCTGAAATTGGGTAGATGATACCCGCTTGGAGCAGCTTGGTGACCTCTTTCTTAACCACATCAAGAATCTGGGGGTTTAATCGTCTTTGGGGTTGTCTCACTGGTTTAGCCCCATCCTCCAACAAAATGCGGTGCATGCACATGGAGGGGCTAATTCCAGGAATATCCGCTAAAGTCCATCCAATTGCCCTCTTGTTCTTTCTTATCACATCCAGCAGTTTCTCCTCTTGATCAACAGAAAGTGAGGTAGAGATGATCACTGGGAGTTTCTGCTCATCCTCCAAGTAAGCATATTTGAGATGAGGAGGGAGGGGCTTCAGGTCCAATGAGGGTGCCTGCATAATAGATGGAACTAAAGGGATAGCAGAAATGGATTCTGCTGCCTGCACCTGAACAAGTAAATCAGACTCATGCATAACAGATATGGGGTTAGGGTTAGCATAATCTGAATCTATAACATATGAATCATCAGATGCAGTAGCAGAGTCTAAAAACTGGGCTATTTCAGTGCATGCGGTGCACCATCCAGAGTTAGTGCATGATGGACAAGTAAATGAATCAGTGAAAGATGGCAATTCAAAATCATGATGCAAAAAGTCAAGCATATGCTCATCTATCAAATCATCAAGCAAGTCCACATGGAAAAGAGAGTGATCCTCAGGAAAATGTTTCATAGCATGGAAAATGTCAAATCGGATCACACTGCCATCAAACTCCATGGAAAGTGAACCTGAATGCACATCTATCTTGGTTCGGGCTGTTTTCAAAAATGGCCTCCCCAAAATAATAGGAACAACATTACGGGGAGAGTCATCTTCCATATCAAGTATGTAAAAATCAGCAGGGAAGATCAACTCTTCAACCCGAACCAAGACATCCTCTATCAAACCTGCGGGGTGGGCAGTACTTCTATTTGCCAATTGAATCACCACACCCGTAGGTTGAAGAGGTCCAAGAGAAAGAGACTTAAAAACAGACATAGGCATGACATTTATGGATGCTCCTAAATCTAGCATAGCATTTTCAAACTTAACATTGCCTATGATGCAAGGTATAGAGAAAGTTCCAGGATCCTTACATTTTTCAGGAATGTGAGGGATAGGTTTACCTATGAGAGCGGAGACATTCCTTCCCATGCTTATCCTCTCATTGCCCTTGAGTCTTCTCTTATGAGTGCACAACTCCTTAAGGAACTTCGCATACCTTGGAATCTGTTTTATTGCATCAAGAAGGGGTATGTTGACTTCCACCTTCCTGAATGTGTCAAGAATGTCCTTGTCCACCTCTTCCACCCTTTTGTTTTGAGGCACTCTTGGTGGGAATGGAAGAGGAACAGGAGGAGGTTGTAGGACAACAGCAGGGCTTGTGGTTGAAGTCGAGGAGGGTTGAGTTGGATGATTCTCTTTGGTGCTAGCATGCTCACCTTCATCTACCACTTGGCTCTTCCCTTTAGAGGAAGCTAGAGCATCATTGTTGAGGTGAGGTTGTGGTGTGGGTGTGACAATCTGCTTTCCCGACCTCAGGTTGATGGAACTCACATTCTGATTCTGAGGGTTGATCACAGTTTGGGATGGCAACTTGTCAGAATTTTGAGATTGCAAGTTGTTGAGAGAAGTTGCCATTTGACCCATCTGATTTGTCAAAGTCTGAATGGATGCCTCTTGTCTCTGAATGGATGCTCTAGTCTCTTGTTGAAATTGGAGGTTTTGCATGGTCATTTGCCTCACCAACTCCTCCAAGGTAGGTTGGTTGGATGGAGGGGCTGATGGTGAAGGATGAACCACTTGCTGCTGTTGTTGCCTTTGCTGTTGGATTGGAGGAGGTACATATGGTGGTCTGCTCGGTCCAGCGGTGTTCTGAAATGGAACATTAGGAGGAGGTTGTTGTTGATCAGACCACTTCAGATTGGGATGGTTCCTCCATCCAGGGTTGTATCTATTGGAAGAGAGGTCATGATTATGTTGTTGTGGGCCTCTATTGTTGTATATGTTTGCTGCATAGGCCTCGGGTTGGTCACCACTTGTCATCGGCTGTTGCTGCTGAAGGGAAGGGCATGCATCTGTGGGGTGCTCAATGGATGTGCATATGCCACACACTCTAGCAGGAAGTATCATCTTTTTCTGATTGACAGCCAATTGTGTGACCAATGTTGTGAGAGAATCAATTTTCTGCTCAAGCTTCTCAACCTTGCCCGAGTCTGCACCAACATCATTTACATCCCTCACAACTATTGCATCATTGTTGCTTCTTGCATGGAATTGTTGACAATTGGAAGCCATCTTCTCAATTTTGCTCCTGGCTTGTAAGGGTGTCATATCTCCCAATGTACCCCCACTTGCAGCATCTACCATGTTTCTTTCCATGAAGTTGAGACCTTCATAAAAGTACTGGATGAGAAGCTGCTCTGAGATCTGATGGTGAGGGCAGGAAGCGCACAACCTCTTGAATCTCTCCCAATAATCATAGAGACTCTCTCCATGTTGTTGCCTGATACCAGAAATTTCCTTTCTGATTGCAGTGGTCCTATTTGCAGGGAAGAATTTTTCCAGAAATGCCCTCTTCAAGTCATCCCAGCTTGTGATGGAACCAGGGGCCAAGTCAGATAACCAATCTTGTGCTAGACCCTCTAAGGAATGTGGAAATGCTCTGAGACAGACATGATCCTCTTGCACATCATGTGGTTTCATTGTGGTGCACACTATATGGAATTTCTTGAGATGCTTATGAGGATCCTCACCTGCAAGACCATGAAACTTGGGCAACAAATGGATTAGTCCTGTTCTAAGCTCAAAAGGAACATCCTCATCAGGATACCGGATACACGAGTCTTCAATAGTGAAGTCAGGTGCAGCCAGCTCCCTAAGTGTCCTTTCCCTTGGTGGGGGTTGAGCCATGTTATCACAATGTATAGAATCAGATTGAATAAAAGTAGAAGGAATAGAAGAAATAGAAACAGAATCAGAATTAGATGGACTATAAGATGACTCTGACTCACTACCTAATGACTGATTCCTATTTTGTCTAACTAATCTGTGATAAGTTCTATCAATTTCAGGGTTATAAGGATGCAAATAACTTGGGTTGCCCCTAGTCATGTACTGAACAGAACAGCATCAACCATAGCATACTGTAACAGATATGCATGACCAAAATCGGCAACAAAATTTATTATTTTTTAAAATTTTTTCTTTATTTTTTTCAGGACCCTAAAATCATGAAAACATATCACAGAAAGTTTGAGGACAAAATTCAAAAGGGAACCAAGTCAAAGAATTAAAACAGTGACCAAAAACTAAGAAAATAGAACTTGTAAAATAAAAAAGAAATAGTAAACAGGCTTTTTCAGGATCCAAACGAAGGGGTTTTCTGACGAAGTGAGAAAAATCAGATTATTCAGAAAATTCCCTTCGATTTGATATAAATTTCGTCAAATTCCGAGTTACGGATCAAAAGTTATGCCTATTTATAGTAAGTACTGCTGAAACTTGGAAAATTTTTCTGGAACTCACAACCAGTGCCTATCTGAGTGTCTGTGATGCATCAACACACTAATATATGATGAAACAAGTGTGGATACCAATTTTCGTGCAACAATTCCACCCACAGCTATGTTGAATGGCACTCACAGAATCACTAGAATAGCATCAGTTGTGCAGAACAGCAAATCAGCAAACAGGGCAACTTTCAATCAGTTATCAGAATGCTTATTCACACACTAACTACACTAACTAATCTAACTAACTACTGTATGATCTTTGGCAAGAACCGATACTCCCCGGCAACGGCGCCAAATTTTGATCGAGGCCGTACCCGATCAAAATAAAAGGTGTTTATTCTGTAGTACTAGGAAGGTGATCCTAGGTCGTTTCCCAGCGAATATCGGTCTAGGCAAAGTATCAAACACGTAGTGTGCAGTAAAATGGGGGGGTTTTTGTGTGTGACAAATGTGAAGAACAAAACATAAACAGAATATAAAAACTAAGAAAATCAGAAACAAAAGCGGGCAAACCCCTTTGGCTACGTACACTACTCAATCCTAGCTCACTAAAGATCGATTCCTCTCCTCTCCTCTGTCCAACTCGTGATAACCAAATACTAAGCGAAAATTCAGTTATCACTCCAAACCCTAACTTCTAATTAAGCATCAGAAACCAGAATTGGAGTTTTTACGAGTTAATACAAATTAAGCATTTATATTCATGTATTATCTCTACGAAATGGAATTAAGCAAACCACTACACATCGATAAACATGAAAACAGAGAAGAGAAAATGAAATTGCATTAATAACAAGAGCTCAAGAGTAGATAATACAATACCAAAGGGATTAACCCTTGAAGTCTAGCCTTCCATGGCCATAAATGAAGAAAAACGAGTAGAAATGGGGAAGAACAAAACCCTAGCAGCCACCACCACTTGGGAGAGCCAAGAGAGAAGTTCTAACCTAGAGAGAGAGTGAGAAATCTGAAATGGGAGTGTGTCTTTGGAGGTTACACGAATTTCCCTTCTTAAGACACAAAATGGGCCTAAAACATGGGCCCAAATCCTAAGAAACACTATTCTGAACATTACAATTAAAAAGGGACCTAAATGCAAATTACAATCTTCACTTCAATACTTCAATCTTCATTTCCAAACTTCCCAAAGTGTCCTTGTGCCAAATATTACCTGAAAATAGAAATAGAATTAATTAGGCTAAATAATTCCAAATTAAACAATATTCGGAATATTAGTCCAATAAACTCTAAATCAATAAATCAAGCTAATCAATGTCAAATGGGCAACAAGTATCAATAATAGGAGTAAAATAATGCAAGGAATAATGGGAAATAAAATGCTCATCACCTACCCTATTGCATTCACAACCCGAATATCCCTGATATCCGGGGTACCTTCCTCTCCACTACTCCGCACTCTCATACCTCACCGCGTTAATGTCTTTCAATATCTTTTATCTTATCAATTTATCTTAAGATCACTAGGGAAAATTAATTCTTTCTATTCAAAAACCACATGCATGGACTCAAATCTTGTAAATCAAGTAATGAGAATACTTTTGGAAATAATCAAACACACTTATGCCCTTTTCTTTTTATGAAAACCGAATTGGATCCAAAAATAAAACAACATAATTCAAATAAGGTCACAAATCATAACTATTTCAATGAGGCACTCACATGTAAAAGAATCTAGCCTATTGACCTAGTATAGGCCGAATCATCATTATAGGAAAACAAAGTCTTTGATGCATTCTTTTCACATAAAAAAAAACCTTAAAACACAAAATCAAAACATGCACTTCTAGACACATGGCTTTAGAAAATGCCACTCCCTTTTCCCTTTCAAAACCGTGACCTCTTAGTTACTTCAAACATGTCTTCATTTCTATTTTTCTTTGCATGTGCTTTCAAAATAATTTGGAACGAAAGAGAATCACATACAAAAAGGCTTTTATGAAAATGATCATGATCTTTTTGATTTGCAAAAGTTTGACCGAAAACTCATTCACAAAATCAAGTGAAAATTTAAATCTTTTATCTTCAAACACACTTAAACTTAGATCAAGGCAAAGCCATTTTGAAGAAATTTGTTTTTCCTTTACTTTCTCTTTAAAACCGTGACATGTAAGCTAAAACCAAGACTTTTTGAGCTAAAGAAAATTACATGCAAGACTGGAAATCAAAGCTATTGAAAATCAAGGAAAGAATCACACCTTTTCAAGATCAAAACAATAATCAAGGACTTTTTGAAAAGAAAACCAAAGATCAAAGCTTAGAAAAATTCAAAGTTAAAATCAAGGCATTCAAACCACTTAGATCACCTTTAGCAAGCATCAAACTAACATGCATGGACTCAAATCAAAATAAAAATCATCATGACCTAGTTTCCTAGACATGGCCGAATAATAGAGTCCATGGTTTAAGGTTTTACAAGTTGGTTTGATTCTTGAAATCAAAGGATCTAGGCTTAGAATTTACATATAAACATAGATCTAGAGGAAAGGTAGACATGCATCAACAACAAAGGAACTTTTACAAGGCTTTAAAGAATGAACTACCCTAACACCCTATGATCTTCGAACAACTAAGGAGAAGAGAAGATCTTCAACCTTCTTCACTCCATCTTCAAGAAATCCTAAGGCTTGGGCTTAATCTTCTTCTCTTCCTCCTCTTAGGCTCACGACTCCTCTTTCTCTCTCTATGTTCCCATTTCTTTCTAAGAGTTGGATGTTCTCTTAGAATAAGTGTTTGGCTGGAACTGAATTGTGAAGTAAATGGGTGAATGTGCTACGGTTAAGGCTTATAAGAAGGTAACCCACAATTCCCTTCTTACCCTTGAGTCAATTCGGTCAAGAGTGGGACTAAGAGGGGTAAAATTGGTTAAACTAAGACTTGCATGGCTCAAGCCAAGCCAAGAGACAAATGAGGTAGGATTAGGCTCAATCCTTCATTCTATTGGTTGGTCAAACTATTAAACATGCTTAACACTAAACTAACCCTATGTGATATTAAGCCATTAGCTTAAGGTGTAAGAAAGTCAACAAAGTTGCATCATGCATGCACCACACACCCACACACGGCGACACCTATGCCTCCACATGCACATACACACCTTTGGTCAAACATACACATGCACTTTACACACTACTCACACGTATACACATGCATATTCTTCACTTCACCTAGTTAGGATTTAGTTCACTTGGTTAAGGCTTGGTTACAACTTAGGGAATTCCTAGGTTCACTCTATATTCATACACATACATACACGGCACCCACATAGTTAGATTCATGCATTCACACATTTTTACACATTACTCCCATACATTTATGCATACATTATCATATTTGTTAATTAAATTTTATATAATCCTAGGCACCCACATATGTCCAAGACCGTACATACATATGCATACCCACGTAGAAAGCAATTTATTCATGCATCAAAATTATAATGACACCAAAGTATCATGCACATATTTATGGGAAACAAGACACATTTCATAAAATAATTCCTTGTTGAAAAATTTCATCAAATCCCGAACACATAATTATTTTCCAAAAATCCAACTTAAAAATCCATAACATAATCCCACAAAAGATCATTCTTTAAAATCATTTACCATTTTGAAAACGTGACTTAAGAAATTTATTTAAGAAAGTTATTCTTTTCAAAACACTTTTATCAAAATAAATCTCTTTAGTATTTTAAATTAATACGAGGAATTTGCGGGGTGTTACATTCTCCCCAACTTAAAGATTTCTCGTCCCCGAGAAATACGTTGCGGATTGGGCAGCAGGGTACAAAATTCTCACATCGCCTCAACTTTCATAAGAATACTTTCCTCTGACTTCGTGTTCGTATTTCCTTTTCACTGGTCTAGTTCGCCTTGTCGTGTTCCTCGTTCGTTGCTTTCAGATGAAGAAATCGTACTCGCACAATCGTTCGCGTGTCATTTTGGGTTAAGTCCAACGGACTAACCGAAGAAGATGCCCCTCCCTTAGCCGGTCCTTGTCACAGAAAGTCCAACCATAGGTATGGACTTAAGGGGAAATCAAACAAACAATCATCATACGTCTCCGAAAGTAAGGATTTTACCTAAAAATCCTCAGTCATTTGCTACCCTCTATCTAATCCGTCTCTCCTATAACTATCTTTCTAACTCTAGGGTTCGCATCTATCATTCCTCTAGCGTAAGGAAATTCTATTACCATCTAAGCTTTACTTAAAATCTCCTCTAAAGGCCGAGAACATGCACCTCTTCCCCTACTTGTGACTCCCCAACTTGGATTCGGCTTATAACTATCTCACGGTGATCTCTCAGCCAAACCTAACTCAATCTACTTTTCCTTCCGTAATCACTCGAACTCTAATTATTTAGGTGACTATGGTACTTCTACTCCCACTAATTAAGTCAGAAGATCTTAAATAGAATCGGTAAGGTCACAGTGCGATAAGGGTTCATGAAGGGAAAGGGCTTCGAATCCGGTCGACAAGAAGGTTTTGTTGATGCAGTTCAACAAATACGGGGATTGGGAAACGGCAACCTACATCCTCAGAGGTGATAACTATCCCAGTTTAAGGGTACGCTAAGTTTAATCAATTATAAGTCTAGCAATCACTAATGAAACATCAGGGGTTTAGAGTCTTAATTGCAGGACCTATTCATGGTCTACTCTTATAGGACTAAAAGGTCTCTTAAACTAATATGGTCGGTGCTATGCTACACACTAGTCCATGTCCCAAGAGACAAAAGCTTATCCTTCTATTCCTATTCCAATACTAGCAAGCACACAGAGTCACACACAGGCAAAGCATGTAAGCCCATGCTTAAGGCCACTAAGGATTACCATAGCTCTGATACCATTCTGTAACAGCCCGCTTTTCGGAAACCAGGAATAATTGACTTTTACTTAGTGAAGTGGCAAAAATGAGGCCAAAATTTTATTTTATTTTTTTTTAAAACATATTGAAATGGTAATATTAGGTGTAATCCCCTTTACTGAAAATCGGATTGTTACTAAAATCGTTCATCACGTAAAACTTTCATCTTTATAAAGCATCATAACATTTTCTCAAAAGACTACATTGTTTGTTCTTGCAAAATAGAGTATTCCCGAATTTAAAACTTGGCTTAGTTACATAATTGGCACATTGCTTGGTAATCCTTGACTCAACACACAAATCGTAAACTTAAACTAAACACATTACTCTCGCTTCCTTCTGATGAAGACCACTGGAGAATGGTTCCCTTTCTTCTTGCGCCTTTTCTTTGCTCCCGAAGATGAAGCCGCCTCTGTCTCTACTTTCCCGTTGTCGTTAGACTCCAGCTCCCATACGTCCAGAGTGATGATCTCCATACAATGCTCCGTCTGCCCGTTGAGATATCAGCAGCCCCGATATGCCAACGAACAGGAGAGAGTAAGCGATCCGAACGACGAATCGTCGACGGTGTGGGATTACAATAGGCGAGATACTAAGACCACACAAGCACACAATACACACAATGGCATACAACATAGCAATCAAGCATTTCATTCTTTTCAATATTATCATTATTAATATTATTATCATTTCCTTCTTTCTCAATCACTTTCTCCCTTTCCCTTACAAGTCTTTTACTTTCATGTTCCAATATCGTTACTGCCCTTAACATTCCAGGGAACTTCAATCACATCATTATTACTCTCTTTATTACTTTTCAAGTTTCATTATTAAGTCTTATTAAATCATAACCTTCGATGATTGAGGGAATTATAACATCATCGAGGTACCCCATTTTGTTATCGTCGTCTCACACGTCTACATCTCCTCGGCCATCCATCCAGCCTAGTCGGAAGCGAACAGGAGTACAGGACCTTTACCGTGCGGGCAGGACAGCTGTGGTGGACCTGGCTAGGCCGAGCTCCCCATAAACCCCGCTAAAAGCTCAAGGACCTAACAAGGGACCCACTGAACGCTTGGCCGAGCTCAGGGCTCAACGGCCGAACAAGCGCTAGATACAGGCCGACCTCATGCCTCTGCTCAGGTCCGATCTCTGTACGTCTTCCCAGGTCCGACATCACCCCAAAGATTCCGACACCAAGGACATGATGACGTCCCCCAGCCTTATCCGCAAGGACAGCTCACCCCATCCTTATCCGGAAGGACAACGCACCACTCCTAGCTCATTACAGGCTGGCCCTACTTGGGCCCCAAGTTGGCCCATTAGGGCAACCAGCTCCCCCCTATAAGTAGCTCAGTACTACATGGGGCAAAGGTACATCCTCTTACCCTAATCGCCACCCTCACACACCAGTGATTAGGGTATCTCTTTGGCTTCCCCTTTGGCCACTAGAGGACTCCCAACAAACATCACACATAAACCCTAGGCAGAGTCCCCTCTAAGGTAGATTTCCCCTCCTTAGAGGTTCTCCTCGCCCTAGGACATCACATTGGCACCGTCTGTGGGGAAAAGATAAACATCAGCCCCACCAAGAATCTACCATGTCTGACATTCCAACAGCTCAGAGGAGAGGAAGAGGGCATCCCAGGAGGGCACGGTCTCCGGAGGACCTACGTGAGCATCTTGAAGCCAACAGGGCAGCAAGGCCGTCACCACCTCCGCCACCGCCCCCTCCACCGCCTCCCCTTCCTCCTCCCCCACTACCTCCCCCACCGCCACCTCCTCCCCCAGAGTTTACCCATACACACAGTGGGCCTTATACCATCCACACTGATACCACCAACCCAGCTCAGTATGACAGAGGAGGTCGGCGCGTGCAGCTACGTTCTGAGCTTGGTGAGACCAACACTGAACAGCACCGCCCCCATGGTGAGCGTGCTCAGTCTATCAGCACCACCCACCGCTCCCACTCACGTCACTCCTCCCTTTCACGAGATGCCGAACTCTTATCTCTAATGCGACAACAAATGAGAATAGTGGAGCAACAAGGAAAAGCTATCGCAGACCTACAACAGATAACCATGCACCGCCTTGCTGAACGAGTTATACCAGATCAAACCCCAGCCACAAATGAGCCAACACAACCTCTGACCATCCCAACAGACCAAGGTAACACTATACTCCCAACCCAAAACTTGGCATCTCCACAACTGTTGACACCACAAATGGTTACAACACCCCTTACTACTCTCAATCAGTTACCTCAGACACCACCTTTTGATGACCAACAAGCCAACCCCGACGATGTCCATCCAGGCCACCCCTTCACCCCAGCAGTCATGTCCTACCAGCCACCACCTGGGTACCTCGGGCCAACCAACATCGCTAGGTACAACGGCCTGACCGACCCGCAGGAACACGTCCTCAATTATGAAGGCGCAATTAACTTTCATGGGGGAGGAGATCGGCTTAAGTGTCGGGCCTTCTCCATGACCCTCCAAGCTCCCGTCCTGCGTTGGTTTTCCACACTGCCAAGAAATTCCATCAATAACTGGAAAGAAATGAAGCAAGCATTCCTCAATAGGTACACCGCAAGTTGCATACAGCCAAGGTCGGATCACACCCTAGCAACAGTAACCCAGAAGCCAGATGAAACACTGCGTGCATATTTGCACAGATTCCACACTGAATCCAGCTCGGTCCCTCACTTATCACCCGAGGTAGCCATACTCCTCCTTACTCAAGGATTGCTCGAAGGAGGATTCAAAGATTCCTTGGTTGGAAGACCGCCGAGGGACATGGCCGAGCTGAGACAGCGGTCAAATAAGTACATTAACTTAGAAGAATTCACCAAAGGACAGACTAATAGAATGGAAAACAGCCAAGCTACAGTTCAAAGTGCCCTTCCCCGAGGTCGCCCTCGAGGAAACAGGGACGAGAAAGGAGGAAGATCAGACCAAGGTGACCGAGGACGCCCCAACCCCGGGCACCAAGAGGACCGTCGACGTCCCTACACCACCAAGTATGATGTGTACACCCCCCTAACAGTCCCGAGATCTCAAGTCTGGAGAGAGACTATGCAAACCGACCTCAGGGGGGTAACTCGCCCCCCTTTCCTCAGGAATCAAAGTAATATCAGAGATAGGTCGAAATACTGTAATTTCCATGATGGGTATGGGCATCACACCGACCAATGCACTTGGCTTCGGGATGTGATCGAGGACATGATAAGGAAGGGAAAATTACAACAGTATGTAAGAGAAGCAGTAGAAAGGAAAGGCCGAAGAAGAACCCGCAGCCCGGATAATGATAAAGGCAAAGAAAAAGTGGAGCCATCCCCCGAGAAGAGAGATGAGGAGCCACAACGAGTAAGCTTGGTCGCGATCCAAGACATGGATAAGTCACCAGAAAACCTACGGGTAGAAACTATCTCCGGAGGTTTCGCAGGTGGAGGAGAAATGAGAGCAGATAGGAAAAGGTACATCAACCAAATCCTGGCAGTACACCACAAGCCCATTTACAAAAAGCCGTCTCGAGATATTCCCATCTTTTTCTCCGACCTGGATATGGAAGATGTTGTCCCCGATCATAATGACCCCATGGTAATAACCGCGCTGATAGGAAATTTTGAAGTCGCCAGGGTTTTTGTCGATCAAGGGAGTTCGGCTGACATTCTCTTCCTGCACACTTTTCAAGCATTAAAACTCAGATCATCTGACCTCCTCAAGTTTGAAGGAAACCTCATCAGCTTTACAGGAGAAGCAATCCGCCCCCTCGGAGCTATCCATCTTCCGACAACCCTGGGTAAGCAACCTTCAGCCCGGACGGAGATTATAAAATTCTTGGTAGTAAACTCTGATTCCCCATACAACGCCATTCTGGGACGAACCTTCCTCCAAGCCTTTGGGGTGGTAGTTTCTACGGTCCACCTAGCAATGAAGTTTGTTGGTTCAGACGACAAGGTCGTCACGGTAAAGGCCGACCAAGTAAAAGCCCGAATTTGCTATAATGCAAGTCTACGGGAAGGAAAAAGGAAGCAGAAAGAATCCGCTGATCCAACCTTGACCAAAGGACAAATTTTAGGCATCGAGGTCAGAAAAGAGAGTCCAGGACAACAAGACGACAACGGTCCTACTGACCAAACCCGATCTGGGATCAACAGCTTTTTCATAATAAAAAAACACCTCCTTCTCCTCCTACAAACTCGGCAGCCCCCATGTGGCTTCAAGCTGGTTAAGTATCCCAGGCATTCCTCCTCGGTTCAGAAGGAGGTAGCTAAGAAGAAAAAAGCAGAAACAAACACTGGAGCAAAATGTCCTGATCCTGCAAGAGCGGAAGATCAGCGCTCCAAAAGTGAAACCTGAGCCTCGGTCCCCGAAGGGTGTGAGCACGGTTCTAAGACAAGGAGACCCCAACAGAGGTGCTCACGAAGCACAGACTCTGGGACACTGTCTAAGGAGCCGAACTCAGTAAAGCCCTTAGATCACCACCCTACTGAGAACCTACATCGCCCAAACAGGTTTACCTCAGAAGCAAGTCACGGTTACCAAAAAGCTCTACTTAAATTCCTAATCAAAATGTTTGCCTATCAGTTTAGGCTTTTTAATTCATGTTTGGCCAGCGTGCCTTTTCATTGTGAGATATCCACCTTTTTAAGTTCGGCCATAGCACCCTTTCATTGTGAGATATCCATCTTTCCAAGGTCGGCCAGAGTGCCACCACTATGAAATACCAAGTTTATTTTCAAAAGGCAATGTATTCTAACATCTAATCAATGAAATACAAACTTGCCCTTTACTCAAGTGCCACAGTTTTATATACGTACGTACTAGCTTCTCATTTAGCACTAGCCACCTAAATGTTGCATGGCGTTATGCACAGCCTACATCTCCCAAAAGAGATCGGCTCATATGCACAATGTACAAGGGACACCCGATGATGTACAACTTGCAGTGAAATGTTTTTACATCACTTCACTCAGCAACCTCTTCCACATCGGGGTAGAGGACACCCACCTCGGGCAAAACGGGATGTTCCGAGTTCCCTACCGTATGCCCTTATATACAGCACCTCTTTCCAGAGGAAACCTTATAAGATTACTGCACTTACAGTGTAACCCGATCTAAACCTTAAAACGATCATGGGTGACTTGGGTGTGAGAAAGCTTCACAGACCAAGGCCCTTAATAATTCGTTATACGTCACAAGTTAAACTTAATACTTGCGTAAACAACGATGTAAAACCACGCAACAGATCTCACTATCTCGCGTTGCCTAAAAACTTTTTCAACGTATGCAACAAGTGACAAATAACTTGCACACAAATTTTTTATGCAACAAGTTAAGCAAAATATGAACTTGCATTAAGTTAAAAACAAACTATTATTAGGTGACAGTCAGCATATCCAACAAAGTTGTTACAAAGAAAAATCATGCTGCCCAGCATAAGGGACTTACGCCATGTCAATCCTCTACGTCGGATAACACAACCGACCTCGGATCAAAATCTTCTTCCATTCTCTCGGCCAGGGGGTCAGGAAGATTCTCCTCAGGCTGGTCAAGATCAACTTCGGCCCTATCTCTCCCATAATCCACCATCTTGCCATCCTCTACCCCATAGGCGGCACTAGCCCCAACCACACTAATTCGGAGACCAGGATTCAAGTGCAGAACCTGCTCCACCGCACTGGCGAAGATTTTGTTTCCAGCTTTCTCAAACTGGAAATCAGCTTCCTGTGCCGCCACTTTGTGCTTAAGTGCTTGGGCAGCCCTCCTTTTCAGCAGGGTCCTAACTTTCTCCACCTCGGCCAACCCCTCCTGCCGACCAGCCTCCCTAACCTCAGCCTTCATCTGAGCCATGGCCTCCTCATTCTGCTTTTGGAGCTCCGCGATATGTTGCCGATGTTTTTCTTCCAGCTTCGCCAGCTTCTCTTCGGCCGCTTTCTTCCTCTGTCTTAGATCCTCCACCTTCGCCGCAGCCTCCAACCGAGCTTTCTTCTGAGCGGGTGATATACCCTCTGCCACATCGTCAGCAACCTCGGATAGAACACTAAACATGGTACAGGCCCTTTTCATCTGAATAGCAAAGTCTTCGACCTTCTTCTTCCACTCAGCCCCCGACATCTTCAGAATTCCCTCTCTAACTGAGGGACTAACGGTGACTACTGGAGGTCGGGAAGAACCTTCAGATCCCCGGCCCTGAGCAGGCGAGCTCGGCGCGACAACCATCTCTACGTCCGAGCTAGCCGCCGGTTAAGGAGCCTGCGCAGGGATAACGACAGGCGGAGTAGGTTGAAGAGGACCAGAACCTGTCGAGGTCGTATCAGCAGTGACCTCGGTGGCTGCCACCTCGGCGACGACGGCAACAGCAGCAGGAGATGTGGAAGCCTTCTTTTTGCGCGCTTCCAAGGCAGCCCTCATCGCTTTAGAAGACATGTTGGCCCAATATTTCTCTGCAAAACACAAAGAAAAGAAACAAAGAAATCAGCAAAAGACAAAAAGAATAGATTACAAAGGCAAAAAAGTGAAAATCTATCTACCAATGTTTGTTAAGACTTCTCGGACTGGGCACGTCATGAACACTCCTATATCAAGCTGAGACTTGCGAGCTCGGTACTCAGTTTGAAAGTGGAAGGCTGTAACAGCCTCATCGGCATCCAAGGTCGTCCCTGACCACCGTTGAGGTGCCTCCGAATGTTGGATGAAAAATTCTTGTGTCCATTCTAAGGGAAATCTCGGTTTCGTTTCTCCCATAAACCAGGGGCGACCAGAACCCACATGTTGGTACTTAAAGAAGCGCGGTTTGAATTGTTTCCATGATTCAGAGAACATCCCAAAAAGCCCATAACGACCTCGAGCCTTGGTCGATACCCAAAGCTGACCTGAGACACCCTCCTTGTTACTAACGAACAGATTGTACACCCACAGGAAGAGCCGAGCTGTGCAAACCAGGTTCCTAGCGTTACAATATCTCTGAAAGGCTCGGAGAAAAGACCAAGTATTGGGATGGAGCTGAGAGGGAGCCAGGCCGAGTTCGTTCAATACCCTAATCTCTATGTCGGTGAAAGGCAAGCTCACCCCTAAATTTAGAATAAGGTCGGCGTAGAAGAAGAAAGAGCTATTGTCAGTCCGAGAACAAATCCTGTCATTGGCTGAGCAGGGTAGAATTTTGTAGTTATCACCAGCATCCCCCGAGCTGGGAAGCACGACCTCCCGCACTGCCATGAGCTGGTCATCTGAAACTAAGCTGGATTGGACTCCCTTGGGCTCCACGTCAACCCAAGTGTATAATTCGGCATCAAAGGGAGCAGGGTACAGTTCAGGTCGGACGATGCACTTCCGAGGAGCCATAGTACCTGCGGAAGGACAGGGGATCTCGAAGTTAGTTCTCCGGGTCGCAAAAAATAAACCACCCGAAAACCCCCTCGAGGTAGTCCCGAGGGGCAAGCATCTCCCCTCTTCCACAGGTACCCCCCGTTCAAACAATTTCTCCCTTTCCATCCTCTCGTAATCGGCACGCTCTCTGCCATCTACAAACTCAGCCCAAGCATACTCCTTAATCCATTTTCGTTTCTCTTCGGAGTTCCGAGGGTAGACGACTTCGACGGGGTCAACCTCCAGAACCCGCCGCTCGTACTTCCGCCCAAACTCCCTCCTGCGTCGCAGCATCTCATCCACCTCCGTGGACGAGCAGGAGGAAGAAGAGGAACCGTCCTCTTCCTCACTACTTCTTGAAGAAAGAAGAACCATCCCAGCCCATTTCCTAAGCCATTCATTACTCATATTGAACCTAGTTTATACCTTGAACCCACTATGAATAAACCCACAAAACAGCGAAATTAAAACCCCCAAAAGAAATCGTGAAATCCCTAAGAATTAGAAAGTGGGAAACCTATGAAATCCTGAAATCCTAACCCTACCCCTTGAGGAAAAACCAAAATATAGGATCAAAATCAGAAACTATGAACAAAAACCAGAAAAGGAAACCTATGAAGGCACCAAAACAGCAATTATTTCAAAAGTGGAAGAGACGAAGTAAGTACCTTTGCAGAGTGCAGAAACGAATCAAATGCAGAAGCAACTCGCAAGCAGCGGAAGACACGCCCCTCCGTAAAGAAAAGGAAGAAATACAAGGGATCAAGCAAAGTCTAGAAGTAGCAAAGAAGAAACGAAATATAGGAGGAACCTTTGAGTATAGTGAGAGATCTGCAGAAGTGAAAAAAGAAGGGGAGCCTTGTCTAGTCGAAGAAGATAATGGTAAATGAGAGACAAATGAAGAGACGGGGACGGTGAAGGAGGAAAAAAGGACACTCTGGGTAAAACTGAAAAGAAGCGGTTTTCCCTCCAGTTTTGAATAATGGGCCTGGCCCACATAAAACCCTATTCAATGCCTAACCCCTAGGATCGAGGCACGTGGCGCACGGCCACAATATTCGAGGATCTCGAATAACGTCACAATGATAGTGACACTTCGAAAACAGAGCTTTCTGACACGTGTCAGGTACCACATCGGTACTAGATAAATGGGCAGCTGTCAGGTGTACTCTGACGTTAAGGTGGAGACAGCTGGAACCAGTCCTTCCACTTGACCAGATGGCCAAGTCCTGAAACCCTGCGGAACCTCGGAGCAAGCCCCAAAGAGCCTTGACCGAGCTGGGGGGCTTATGTGGTAAACTCGACCGTAAAATGATCGACTTCGGGAAGATATCTAAACCACGACCTCGGAGCAAGCCTTAAAGAGCCTTGACCGAGCTGGGGGGCTTATGTGGTGGACCTGGCTAGGCCGAGCTCCCCATAAACCCCGCTAAAAGCTCAAGGACCTAACAAGGGACCCACTGAACGCTTGGTCGAGCTCAGGGCTCAACGGCCGAACAAGCGCCAAATACAGGCCGACCTCATACCTCTGCTCAGGTCCGATCTCCGTACGTCTTCCCAGGTCCGACATCACCCCAAAGATTCCGACACCAAGGACATGATGACGTCCCCCAGCCTTATCCGCAAGGACAGCTCACCCCATCCTTATCCGGAAGGACAGTGCACCACTCCTAGCTCATTACAGGCTGGCCCTACTTGGGCCCCAAGTTGGCCCATTAGGGCAACCAGCTCCCCCCTATAAGTAGCTCAGTACTACATGGGGCAAAGGTACATCCTCTTACCCTAATCGCCACCCTCACACACCAGTGATTAGGGTATCTCTTTGGCTTCCCCTTTTGCCACTAGAGGACTCCCAACTAACATCACACATAAACCCTAGGCAGTGTCCCCTCTAAGGTAGATTTCCCCTCCTTAGAGGTTCTCCTCGCCCTAGGACATCACAACAGTTGTCTCAATACAAATGGTCCCAGACCAGGAGGACTCAGCCTCAATTAATAATATCAACATGGCACACTGCCTCGCAGTGGCAAACAAGATGCCCCACTCCAGTCCCTCTCCACTGTTCTCGAAATGCCATAGGGGTGACAGCACTATTCTGGTCTCGGGTGCAGAACTTACCACGGTATTAGACCCAGTCCCCACCACGTTAGTGCACCACATGTGGAGTTCGTTCTGCCCAGAATAGTACTCAAGGCAACGTGACGTTTTACCACCCGAGCCTACCCTGTTGCATTCACAACCCGAATATCCCTGATATCCGGGGTACCTTCCTCTCCACTACTCCGCACTCTCATACCTCACCGCGTTAATGTCTTTTAATATCTTTTATCTTATCAATTTATCTTAAGATCGGCCCATCCTTCGTACATCCCTTCAATGAGACCCGACCACTACTTGGTACAAACTTTCGCTCATCAAATCTTGCATAGCACAGAGCTGGGGTCACATCACAAACTCACATTTCTCCATTCCTCACAATCACCACAACTCAAAATCTTTCCTCAAAACCACATTCTCAAACCATCTCAAAACAACAATTTCAACTTCCACAAAATATCCTTTAACAAAATCTCTTCCTCAAAAGTCTTTTCAAAAAGAATCACGTTTTGGATGAGTGTTAATGGAGGAGCAAGCTCAACTCAACATTAAGCTTCTTCCCAAAACGTGAACGAGGTATCACATCTCATATCCACTTCCACGTTTCTTCTCCCCGCTCTGGCTCGTTCCCAACATCATCATTTCATTCTTTTCCCAGTTTCAATTCTCTATCTCTTTCCATTCCAAACCATTTCATATCCTTTCACATTCTTCCTTTCTCTTCTTTTCTTTATTTCCTTTGACTTTCTTATTTCTTTTTCTAATATCAGGACGTAACAGACGTCCATCAGGGTATTGTTTAATTAATCAACAGCAACTAGTATCATTAAACATAATTAAAGTAGTAAACATAACATACGACTAGTCACACAAACATCATACAATCAACAATGTGGTCATTGTCACCTTCATATAAGTGGCCACACAATCAAACAATTGCCACTTATACTACTGACTCCGAACCACTAAGTTCCGATCTTTGAGTTGATACGGAACGTCCTAATATATCACCTAAACACCACAGTGTCTTAGGATAGCTTCTCTCTCACCTGAGGTCCAGTGATTAATTGCGTACCGTCACCTCGGATCCTTTCTGCTGCCGGCTGCCCTAATCCCTTGTCTTCAAGATTTCCTCGTACTAAATAAAATACACTTACGTTATTATCGTGTATTAAGAAAATCTTTTTGGTAACTTAGACACCTCTTATTCCTCGTCGGAAAATTTAAAACATAATCGTTTTTACTCCGACTTTCACTTAAATCAGTTATTATTTAAAAACTTTGCTTTACTTTAAATCATTTGTACTCATTTTTAAAACTAAGGAGCAAGTTCAAGCTATTCTGGACAGCAAAAGTCGTTTTGCAAAAATCACTTTAACAAAACACCGAAAACATTTTAAAACACTTTTTCTCTTTAAATAATTCTTTGATCCAAAATTAACACTTTAAAACTCGAGCTTTTAGCATAAAATAAATCTTGGACAATCACTAATACAATCCAACGAGCTTAATTAAATTAATTCCCAAACTCATCCGAAGTCAATTTGTTTTCAAACCAATTACGTATGCAAGTATTTTTCATTCAAACAATTACAACAACACTTAGATGAATTAAGTCACATAAGTGATTACACAACTCACAATTAATTCATAACACAAAACACTTAAGCATGCACAAATTCACAAACCACATTGAACTAAAATCTAAATCAAACACATTTATTTTTCTCACTTTAAACAACTTAAATCCGTTTTAAAAATCATTATATGAATTTACTTTCATGCAACTAAATTTCCCAGACTCACTTATATTCATGACCGAATATAATAAAGAAAATAAGTCAAGAATCACAAACATACAACACACAAATCAACTTGGTTTATTTTAGGTATTCAAATTCCATTCTACATACATAGGCCGAACCTCTTTTGACAAACATAAAGTTTTGGGTTTACTTTTTCAACATGAAAAACACAAAACTTCTTAAATCACAAAAGTAATTAACGTGCATGTACCTCTTATGAAAATCAAAACATGATTTTCTTGATTTCTAGGCCTAAACCGAATACTTCATTACTAAAAATCAAGGTTTAACATCAAACCTTTATTATTTATGAACATGAAACATAGATCAAACAAAACTGCTTTTCAATAATCTTATTTCTTTTAGTTCTTTTGCAAACCGTGATGACCACTAGGGAAAATCAAATCTTTTTATTCAAAAACCACATGCATGGACTCAAATCTTGTAAATCAAGTAATGAGAATACTTTTGGAAATAATCAAACACACTTATGCCCTTTTCTTTTTATGAAAACCGAATTGGATCCAAAAATAAAACAACATAATTCAAATAAGGTCACAAATCATAACTATTTCAATGAGGCACTCACATGTAAAAGAATCTAGCCTATTGACCTAGTATAGGCCGAATCATCATTATAGGAAAACAAAGTCTTTGATGCATTCTTTTCACATAAAAAAAAAACCTTAAAACACAAAATCAAAACATGCACTTCTAGACACATGGCTTTAGAAAATGCCACTCCCTTTTCCCTTTCAAAACTGTGATCTCTTAGTTACTTCAAACATGTTTTAATTTCTATTTTTCTTTGCATGTGCTTTGAAAATAATTTGGAACGAAAGAGAATCACATACAAAAAGGCTTTTATGAAAATGATCATGATCTTTTTGATTTTCAAAAGTTTGACCGAAAACTCATTCACAAAATCAACTGAAAATTTAAATCTTTTATCTTCAAACACACTTAAACTTAGATCAAGGCAAAGCCATTTTGAAGAAATTTGTTTTTCCTTTACTTTCTCTTTAAAACCGTGACATGTAAGCTAAAACCAAGACTTTTTGAGCTAAAGAAAATCACATGCAAGACTAGAAATCAAAGCTATTGAAAATCAAGGAAAGAATCACACCTTTTCAAGATCAAAACAATAATCAAGGACTTTTTGAAAAGAAAACCAAAGATCAAAGCTTAGAAAAATTCAAAGTTAAAATCAAGGCATTCAAACCACTTAGATCACCTTTAGCAAGCATCAAACTAACATGCATGGACTCAAATCAAAATAAAAATCATCATGACCTAGTTTCCTAGACATGGCCGAATAATAGAGTCCATGGTTTAAGGTTTTACAAGTTGGTTTGATTCTTGAAATCAAAGGATCTAGGCTTAGAATTTACATATAAACATAGATCTAGAGGAAAGGTAGACATGCATCAACAACAAAGGAACTTTTACAAGGCTTTAAAGAATGAGCTACCCTAACACCCTATGATCTTCGAACAACTAAGGAAAAGAGAAGATCTTCAACCTTCTTCACTCCATCTTCAAGAAATCCTAAGGCTTGGGCTTAATCTTCTTCTCTTCCTCCTCTTAGGCTCACGGCTCCTCTTTCTCTCTCTATGTTCCCATTTCTTTCTAAGAGTTGGATGTTCTCTTAGAATAAGTGTTTGGCTGAAAGTGAATTATGAAGTAAATGGGTGGATGTGCTACGGTTAAGGCTTATAAGAAGGCAACCCACAATTCCCTTCTTACCCTTGAGTCAATTCGGTCAAGAGTGGGACTAAGAGCGGTAAAATTGGTTAAACTAAGACTTGCATGGCTCAAGCCAAGCCAAGAGACAAATGAGGTAGGATTAGGCTCAATCCTTCATTCTATTGGTTGGTCAAACTATTAAACATGCTTAACACTAAACTAACCCTATGTGCTATTAAGACATTAGCTTAAGGTGTAAGAAAGTCAACAAAGTTGCATCATGCATGCACCACACACCCACACACGGCGACACCTATGCCTCCACATGCACATACACACCTTTGGTCAAACATACACATGCACTTACACACTACTCACACGTATACACATGCATATTCCTCACTTCACCTAGTTAGGATTTAGTTCACTTGGTTAAGGCTTGGTTACAACTTAGGGAATTCCTAGGTTCACTCTATATTCATACACATACATACACGACACCCACATAGTTAGATTCATGCATTCACACATTTTTACACATTACTCCCATACATTTATGCATACATTATCATATTTGTTAATTAAATTTTATATAATCCTAGGCAACCACATATGTCCAAGACCGTACAGATATATGCATACCCACGTAGAAAGCAATTTATTCATGCATCAAAATTATAATGACACCAAAGTATCATGCACATATTTATGGGAAAAAAGACACATTTCATAAAATAATTCCTTGTTGAAAAATTTCATCAAATCCGGAACACATAATTATTTTCCAAAAATCCAACATAAAAATCCATAACATAATCCCACAAAAGATCATTCTTTAAAATCATTTACCATTTTGAAAACGTGACTTAAGAAATTTATTTAAGAAAGTTATTCTTTTCAAAACACTTTTATCAAAATAAATCTCTTTAGTATTTTAAATTAATACGAGGAATTTGCGGGGTGTTACATGTTTCACCACACCCTCCATTCTTGTGTGCTTCGTTTCTACTCTCTCTCCTTGTTACTCACTGCTCTTGTCATTGTTCATGCTGTTTTGTGGATTTGTGTGTGAAATTAAGGATTTAATTGGTAGATGTGATTATTTGATTCAACTGAAATTAGGGATTTATGTGTGAAATTAGGGATTCATTAGTTGCTCGATTTTGTCCTTCATTATTCTCAAAATTCATGTGAAGAATATAATTCATTTTGCACTTTAGAGGGAGCCACACTCATAATTGAATGATGTTAGGTTCAACAATGTCATTTTTCTGTTATTTTTGTTGAGGTGCCAATTATCCAGGTCTTGTATGCATAAGCACCTACAACCCACATTTTTTAGATATATTGGCAAATGGCAAAGAATTCAATGGCTTACCTTTCTATTATAGCAGAAGCAACTGCATGAGGATAGTATTACATAGAGTAAGGAAAGGAATGAATACCTTGAATGGCTCATTATCACTTCTAAACGGAATTCCATTAATAAAATGCAGCCAATGAGGGAAACCACTGTTCACAAGTTAAAATAGAAGCCAACCATTAAGATATGAATTTCATTTTAAAAAAAGATATGCAGATAAAAAGGAATGACTTGTACCATTAAGCATTGTCAACTTTGCTCCCTGTAATAAAATATTAGTAAAATTTAAACTATATACTCAATTTAAATGAGTAGTACAGTGAGATAAGCAGGGCAAATATTTATAGCTTAAATTTGGCTCCTAAACAAAATAGGTTGCTCAAGTCTAGTTTAAGTTTTCACTTAACTTGTTTAAAATATATAAAACTTGAGGGAGATTCGCTGAACTTTTTTAAAGTTTTTTATTTTTGGTCAATTTTTTAAAACAAACATAGTGCTCTTTCTCTCACTTAATAAAATAGAAAGGTAAATATATTGGTTGACGTCTCAATTTATTCTAATTATACCTTTCTAAATTTTTAAACATTCTTTGTCCTAGCTCTAGTAATTGTAGATTTGTAGTGACATAGAGAACATATATATACATGTCTCTGTAAACCATGTAGATAGGCCTAAATGTTAAGAAACTATTATGTCTACGTTCTTTGTTCTTTGTCTCATGAATGTATGAGTTACATATAATGTACAATGATGGATGTTAGTCAGCACATCAAATTAAGGAAGCAAATTAAGAAGATGGAGGTTAGTCAGCACAGCAAATTCTTCTGTGAGTTTTGTGGAAAGTATGCTGTTAAGAGAAAAGCTGTGGGTATTTGGGGCTACAAAGATTGCGAAAAAGTGAAAGTACTGTTCAAGTACTTTCTTGAATAGTGAAAGTACTTACTTGAAAAGTGACCTCCTTAGGCCACCATCGCGGTGCTCTCTATCTCTCTCTCTCTCTCCATGTCTTCCCCGGTTCGAGTAAGCCCTCTAGAGGTAGACTCCATTTCTGTTGTTGTGGCTGCAGTACTGTTCAAGTAAGTGATAATGAAGGAACACAACCTGTTCCTAATAATCATACAACCTCAGCTCATGTCCAAGGAAGTAATGTTGAAGAAACTCGGTCTACTCCTATTAGGAATGGTGCTACTATGTTTTATATGAGTGGTGATATTTCCTTTAGGTTCAAGATCATATTATATTAGCTTACTATCACTTTGCTTTTTTTCATTATACTTTGATTCTTGATACAGTGATGAATGGCTCAAGGCTCTTCTTTAGTTAGTCAAGGTGTAACTCATTAGCACATGGTTGATTGCTAATTGTCACTTAATACAGTTTCACCAATAGTTATTTTTTGTGTTGCTTTATAAATATTTGGCATGGTGGTGAACATCTATACTGACGTTTGGCTTTGGTGACTAAATTTTAGGTGCTTCTTTGGATACTTCCAAATTATTACCAGCATGTCTCTCAATATAAAAACTCACTTGTGACAAAATTCTATGGGGTACATTACTGTGTCAAATCAATAGGAGGCAGAAGGTATGTCTTCATTGATGTATTATTGCTATTTTAAAGGATTGGTCTATTCATCTTAGCACCTGAAAATTCATTGTTATTGAAATGCAAACATGGTTTTCTATAAGAAGGACCAAAGCATGTTCTTACTGAAATTCTGCTGAATAATTGGTTAAGAGGGTCTCATATCAGGTTATCCGGGAAAATTTAACTAGTTAGGTAACCTATTAACTAGTTAAAAACATCCCTTAACCATCAACTAGACACTACACTTAGAATTAAGTTGTTTTTTAGTATCCTAATTCCTAAGTGTCGTAAACCTTAGGACTTAGTACTTGGTTTATCAATCCTAACATGTATGCCCTTAAATCATGTATCTAAAGCTAACTTAAATTGTATTCTTTGTGTTAATAGTAGGAATGTTTTCTATAAGAAGTGAAAACTAAAGTCAGTGATTCAAAAACTGATACACTCATGCATCATTCCTACTAGTTGGGTTTCTTATGTTATTTTCATCAAGTAAGCATTTTTAGTTATTGCAACAGTGTCATAAGAAATACAATTGATGCTTCTATTCCTATCTCCTTGTGTATAAAGTGTGCCTTTTTTTTCTGTGTACGAAATTGTTGTGACCTGTGATTAAAAATTGAGAGTTTAGCATTGCCCTCTTTCATTTTAATGTCTGTGTCACCACTCTTTATTCTTTATTTGAGTTAAAGACTAGAATCATTCTTCATCTTTCATTTTATCCTTTGATGAAAAATAGCATAAAAGGAAATGTTGGTTGTGTTGCTATCCAAAATTGAGAAGGACGTGTTTTTGGTTGTGTTGGTTGTGTTGCTATCCAAAATTGAGAAGGACGTGTTTCCTGACTAGCTATGTTGCAGGAATGTTGCAGGAATAATGTATACTTGGCCTTGATCAAAATATAAGGTGGCTGGACAGTGGAGCTTATAAAAGGAAATGTTGCTAGGTTACAGAATATAAGTAGGTAAAGGAAATGTTGCTAGGTTGCAGAATATAAGTAGGTTGCTAGACAAGTTCCATATAAGGAATTTTCAAAGAATTAATGTTTTTCAGTTACAGGCCGACTTTCTCATTTTGTGTGTTAGTTTCACTGGGCATAGAAATGTATACAGGCCGGCTTTCTCATTTTGTTTAGCTTATGTTAGTTTCACTGGGCATAGAAATGTATATAGGCCGGCTTTCTCATTTTGTTTAGCTTATGTTAGTTTCACCAGGCATAGGAATGTATACTTGGCGTTGATCAAACTTGTAGTAGAAATACATACATATATATAACGTGGTTTTTATAATATAATTTTAGCATCTAGTTATTATTTATTAGTTTTATTATATATTATATTCATGTGTTTTTTAATTGAGACAAGTTAAAAACACTAAATGAGACTGATTCAAAATTTAAATGAGACCGGTTCAAAATTTAAATGAGACCGGTCCAAAACACTCAATGAGACTAGTTAAAGATTTAATTGAGACCGGTTCAAAATGCTCAATCAGACTGGTTATTTTTAAATTTTCAGACCGGTTCAAAATGCTCAATCAGACTTGTTATTTTTAAAATTTCAGACCGGTTCAAAATCTCAATCAGACTGGTTATTTTTAAAATTTCAGACCGGTTCAAAATCTCAATCAGACTAGTTATTTTTAAATTTTTAGACCGGTTCAAAATGCTCAATCAGACTGGTTATTTTTAAATTTTCAGACCGGTTCAAAATCTCAATCAGACTGGTTCATCTTTTAATAGAGACCGGTTAAGAATGCTCAATGAGACTGGTTCATATTTCAATAGAGACCGGTTATTTTTTCATTTTCAGACCGGTTAGAAACCAGTCTATTTAGTTGGGAACCAGACCGGTTCGGAACCAGTCTCATTTAAAGGCATATCAATAAGACCGCCACTTTTGAGACTGGTTAAAAGTGCGGAACCGGTCTGAAATGACTTATCTGTAGTAGTGTTCTGAGTTCATCGTCTAACCGGTTACAGAGCATTACTAACCGGTTAGATCAGTACAAAATTTAAAGATTAATATTTTTAAATTTTTCCCTCCAAGAATTCCTTCAATATTACATTTAGGCCCTAAACCAAGGACTAAAATGCAATATCCCTATTTTTTTGCATTTATTTGCCATATAAAAATATCTCAACTTATTTTTATATTCCAGGCCAATTAAATACAAAACATAAACTTGGAAATTCATATAAATTAATAATAAAACTTTTATTATTAATTTCCTTATTATCCGTGAGACGAAAATTAGGGGTGTTACAATGTCTCTAGAACTTGACTATCTAACTAAGTCTGATAGAGATAATTACCCTATCTTTAAGTTCATCTAACTTAAAGAACTGTCGTATGGTCTTTCCTGTGAAAGATTATATCTGAAAGGGATGATTTTGTTATTAATGGTTTAAATATTAGGACTGATCACCCTAATATCTCAGGCTGTTAAGGAACGAAGTCATACAAATGTTTCTTTGATCGTGCTCGAGAGATCAGAGTGCGCACCCCAAAAAGTTTTTCCAAAAAGTTTGATGAAAATTTTTTATTTGAAGAATGTTTATGTGAAGTGTATTACTCGAAAGAGTATTCCTTTTAAAAGAATTCCTTCACATAAGAGTTTTATGCCAAGAACTTTTATTGTTTAAATATTTTATTAGAAATCTTTCGGAATAAAAGAATTATATCGAAACTCTTTTAAGTGGGGGAGTACCCTAAAGAACAAATTTTTGGGAGCTAGATGAAGTTTTCTAGTATAAAAACATTTTGGAAAAGTGGAAAATTTCACAAGATGAATTTCGGGGACGAAATTCCTTTTAAGTGGGGGAGTAGTGTAACACCCCTAATTTTCGTCTCCCAAATAACCAAGAAATTAATTATAACAATTATTTTATAATTGATTTATATTGGTTTGGAAAGTTTTAGTTTTTGTACATTATGTGTTTTTATATATCAAAATATGAGAAATATTTTTATATGGTTATTTTGTACAAAAATATGAATATTGTAATTTAGTCGTTGGGTTGGGACCTAATTACAATATTAAAATCTTAATGAATTAAAATCTCTAATCTTGAATATGGCTATTTTTATAGGGTTTTAGCAGGAAAGGAATTAAAATCTTAATTTTTGAATTTTGCACTGGAGTAACCGGTTACCAGTGCCCAGTAACCGGTTAGTGAGTGCAGACAGCTCATAAGAGGAAGTGAAATTTGATGAGTAATCAAGCCAAAACCCAGAAATTTGCCACGAATTCATCCTTCTCTTGGTGGGTTAGGACGTGTCAACATGCATGGCTCTCTAATCTTGCTATATAAGGCCATTAATCAGATCAAAGTTGGGGTTTTTGTGAGTGTTGGTATCAATCTCTGTTTTAGGGTTCTTGTTGTGTTTCGTTTGATTCTCCTTCTTTGTTAAGAGTTAGATTTCGAGATATATACCATTACAAAGCTTGAATCAAGGGCTTTATATTGATATAAGGTTTGTGAGTTGGGAGTTCCTGAGCTAGGAGAAATCGATTCACGAAGTTGGAGGTTCGAAACTGTCACAGTTCTGAATTGGGTTTCTGGAACTGACTTTGAGCTTCGATTTTGGTATGCTCAAGCCTTCTCTTGTTCTAGATTTGGCTTCCTTTTAAAGTTCATGTTGCATGGTTTTGATAATGACCATTTTCCCTAATTTCCATGTCCATTTCATGTTCCAAATTCCTTGATCAATCTACCCTGTCAAAACGGTTCTGGTTTGAGGAGGAGTTTTGGGTGTTTGGTGTTCTACCTCAAATCTCTGCTCAAATCTTGTTCAAGCACGAACATAAGGTAAGGGGGAAGCTTACTATTTGCTAGAATGAGAATAAATATGTTGAGAAAGTAGGATGAGCCACCATGAGGCTTAAGGGCATTAATTTTGGATAGGATATTGGCATGGAGGCCAAATTGAAATATAACACTTGTTTGAATAAGTTTAATATGCTGCAAGTGAAATTATTTGATGCTTAAACCATGCTAATTCTGAGTACATGTGAGTTTGATACTTGAAGTTGTTGAAATTATGGTTTTTATGCATAATGAGGAATGGAAATGAAATCAACAAGTTTCTTGTTAGTTTCAGTGTTCAAACATGTTTAGTTTATGGCAATGAAGTTCTGTTTGGGGTTGGTTTGGGTTAAAATGAGGTGTGATTGAAAATGGTATTGAAAAACCCTCTTTTTAGTATATGTTCTGCAGTCAGTAACCGGTTAGTGACTTGCAGTAACCGGTTACTAGCTGTACCTGAAACTAGAAAATTGAAGAAAAACAATGAAAAAGCCATTTCAATCATCTTTCTTTTAAACCCATCTCAAATAACTTATATTAACCTATCTTATGGGAACTACATGTATAATATGAGCATGGTGATTTAACGAATTGACGGAATATTGTATAATTATCATAATGTTATACATGGAACTTATATGTGATTTATGTATGCCTGATATATAAGTTTTGAATACATTAATGTGTGACATGTTGAGAATTGGAACATGTTTATATTAAGGTAATAAAACTCTGTTTATGCCTTGAATTGGATTGGAATTGAGTATTAAAAAATTTGGTATGTCAAACCCCACTTTTTAGTGCAAATTCTGCAGCCAGTAACCAGTTACTGAATTGCAGTAACTAATTACTAGCTGACAGCATTCAGAACAAAACAATTTTTGAATTGTTTGAATGATTCCTATCAAATGTACTCAATTCTAAGTCAAATTTCAGAGGGTCTATCACTGTAATTTAATGAGCAAGGTGTTGTTTAATTATAGTTGAACTTCGATGAGTTTATGCCTTAATGTTTATGATAACTTCAAAGGGAAGTTTATGGAATTGTGCTGTGAATTATGACTTAAACAATATTTCAATGATTAGATTTGTTATGGTTAAGGTATTAAGTCAGAAAGGAAGTTGTGTTGGGTCTGCAATTGAGAGAGCAAAGGAAAAGGATTTAAAAATCAAGTGTTGCATTTTATGAATTGATACGGTCTGAAACCGGTTAGAAGAGGTGGTAACCGATTATCACTATCCTGACTGTGATATGGTGGCTCTGGAAGTATTGACGTAATCGTCTAGCTGTGATAACCAGACAAAAAGCCAATTTCTCCACTTTCTGATACCTCAACTCTGGTCCCTGAAGAGCTCGGCTGACGAAATAGATGGGGGATTCTTTGCCAGATTCCTCTCGGACCAAAGCCGAACTTACTACAGAATCACCCACTGATAAGTAAAGGAACATAATTTCTCCATTTACCGGACTAGACAAGATCGGGGGAGAAGCCAAGTACTGCTTAAGGTCAGTAAATGCCTTTTCACATGTCTCGTCCCATTCAAATGTCTTTTCCTTTTCTTTCCTCAGCAGTTTGTACCAGGGGAGGGCCTTCCTAGCTGACAGAGACAGAAACCTCGAGAGAGCCGCAACCCGACCTGTCAGTTGTTGGACACCCTTGATATCTGACGGACTCTTCATATCAAGAATGGCTCAGCACTTTTCTGGATTTGCCTCGATTCCGCACTCGGTAAGCATGAATCCGAGGAAAGATCCTGCTGGAACTCCAAACGTGCATTTTTCCGGGTTCAACCTCATGCGAACTGTCGGATCCTTCCCAAAATTACCTTCAAATCCTTAGCGTGATCTTCTTCTTTCAAGCTCTTTGCAATCATATCATCTATATATACCTCCATTCTCGGCCCAATCAAGGGGCCGAACACCTTGTTCATCATCCGCTGGTAAGTTGCCCCAGCATTTTTCAATCCAAATGGCATCACATTGTAACAATATGTGGCATTTTCTGTGATAAATGAAGTCTTCACCTGATCCGGGGGATACATTGGAATCTGATTGTACCCCGAATAAGCATCCATAAATGAAAGCCTTTGATAAACCGCCAAGCTATCCACAAGTTTATCGATGCAGGGAAGTGGGTATTGATCCTTAGGGCAAACTTTGTTCAAGTCTGTGTAGTCCACGCACATCCTCCATTTCCCATTGGACTTCTTCACTAGCACGGGATTGGCCAACCAATCAGTATACACCACCTCCCTGATAAATCCTGCTTCTAGTAGCTCGGCTACCTTCTCATCTGTTGCCTGTGCCTTCTCAACTCCGACTCTTCTTTTCTTCTGACACACTGGCTTAGCTCCAGGATACACGCTCAACCTGTGGCAAATGATGTTCGGATCGATTCCTGGCATATCTGCCGAGGTCCAGGCAAACAAGTCTTTGTTTTCCACCAGCAATTCAGTCAGTTCTTTTTCCAATTCCTCAGAAAGGCCAACCCCCATCTTGACGCAACGAGAAGGATCGGGGCCTAAAATCACCTTTTTGAAGTCCCCTTGAGGGGTCGGCCTAGTTTCATCCTCTTCTCTTACGTCAAGATCTGCCAAGTTGGCACTTCCCTTGTTAAGTGGTTCTTGCATGATCTTCTCATCATCAAGCTTCAACTTGCCCAGGCTGATATTATAACATTTCCGAGCCAACTCCTGTTCGGACCGCGCTGTTATTACCTTGTCATCAGACCCTGGGAATTTCATGGCCAAGTGGACCGTCGACACAACAGCACCAAAAGATTGGAGTGCAGTTCGGCCAAAGATGGCGTTGTATGCCGAGGGGGCCTGGACAACTAGCCAATTTACCATTTCTGTCCGAGCAGAGGGTGGTTCCCCCATGGTCACTGGGAGATGGATGTGGCCTATGGGAACAATTGAATGTCCCGTTAAGCCAATCAAACTTCCCTCGAATGGGGTGAGATCAGATCTTCTCAGCTTCAATTTTTCAAACAGATCCAGAAACATGATGTCTGCCGAACTCCCCTGATTGACAAGAATCCTTCTGACTTCGTAATTGCCGAGCCTGGCTGTAACTACCATTGGGTCATTATGGTCTTGTAAGATGTCCTCAAAATCCTCATCACTAAAGCTGATGACTATGTTTTTCTTCCTGGGCTTTTGGATTGGTCGGCTGGCCACCGAAAGGACTTGTCCTACATACTTCTTGCGATCACACTTCTTTTCCCCTCCACCTGCAAATCCTCCAGCAATGGTGCCGATGAGAAAAGAATTCTTTTCCTTCTCCGATGGTTGGGTAGAGGCTCCCCCTGCAGGTGGTGAAGGGGTTCTAGTTCTTTTCTGTTCGGTTTTGGGTGGTGAAGGACTCTTTCTCCTGGAGCGTTTGCGCAACGCTTCGCCAATATATTGTTGAAGCTTACCATCCCTTACCATCACTTCGATTAAGTCCTTCAACTGGGTACACTGGTCGGTGGTATGCCCCCATCCACCGTGATGATCGCAGTACTTTGTCCTATCCTTTTGAGCTACCTTCCTTAAAGCTGGTGGCCGAGTGATGATACGCATCTCTGTATGCATAGTCTCACGAAGGATTTGACTCCTCGGGACTGTCAACTGGGTATATTCATCATACTTTCCTTTTGGAGGCAGTTTTTCCCCTCTCTATCTTTCTCTTTTGTCTTTCCTTCCCCTATCTCGAAAACGATCATTTTGCCGAACGTCGTTTTGACGAGGACGTTGCTCATGTCGTCCTTCGCCACCCCTTGCTGCAGTACTGATCCTATGGAATTCCTCTAGATTAACATATTTCCTGGATCTTTCCCTAAGTTCGGCCATGTTCTTAGGTGGTTCCCCAATCAAGCAATCCTTAAAATCTCCATCCTGCAATCCTTGAGTGAGCAAGAGAACAGATACTCCTGATTGAAGACCTGATATGCCACTGGCCTCTTGTTGGTACCGAGCTAGGTAGTCGTGTAGAGACTCGTCGGGTCTCCGTGCAACTCCAGCTAGTGAGTGGTCTGATTTGGGCTGCGACATACTGGCTGTGTACCTGTTTATGAATGCTTGTCTAAGCTCGGCCCACGATCGGATCGAATTGGCGGGTAGAGAATTGAACCATCTCAAAGGCGCCAAGCCCAGAGTCATTGAGAAAGCTCGGCACTTCATAAAATCCCCTCCTCCATAAAACATCATAGAGGACTCGTAGGCAGCTATGTGGTCCATCGGGTCAGTTGTTCCATTGTACCGAGGAATATTCTGATGACCCATATAAGTCTGTGGGGTTTGGAAAGCCATAATCTCAAGTGTGAAAGGGTGTCCAAGATGGGGTTCCCTAGTGATACGTTCTGGGATTAAGTTTGGGTTGAGGGGTGGAGGTGGGGGAAGATTGCTCGGATTACCATAGGCCGCGTAAGGGCCTTGCTCGGCAATCCTTGCCATGCTCTGCTGTTGAAGAGTAGCAATGGCCTGGTTTTGCTTTTCAATTAAAGAAGTCTGAGTCCTCAAGATCTCCATGATCGACTCCTCTCTCCTTCGTGCCGAAGAAGTAGTCATGTAAGATCTGCCTTCCGTTTCAGAACGCTGACCACCTTGAAGAGTTCCAAAACGACCTCTAGTCAAATGAGGTATCTCCCTGTTGGACCTGTCAGCCCTAGAATGATCACGCCGATCAGCCCGTTCAACTCGCCGATCCTCATCAGTTCGTGAGCCAGCAGCAGCCCGACGAGACTGATGTCCAGAATCAGCCGTGTCACGCCATTCTGAAACGTGGCCATCAGGGACGGTATGAGGGTTAGACTGCCCTCCGCCGCCCTCAACGAGAACTTGGCCAGCTGGAGGAATCGTGGCTTGTGCCTGATCCGCCGTTGGAACTGGCGGAATTGTCTGAACGTCAGCCTGATTACCTCCAGTTGGTGCTCCCGGAGCAATTCTGTCCCTCACGTTTCTCCCGGTCTTGGGTGGCCTCCCACGGAGGCGACGGCGGAGATCTTCTTGATTACCATCATTATTGTTGTTTTCCATGAGATCAGTGGGTAGGAATACTGGTTATTCGGTCCCCACAGACGGCGCCAGAATCTCATCCTTAGCATACTCATGCTGCTCCTGAGCCACGGCAGCAGCCTGCTCCGCTTTCCGAGCTTTCTCTATCGCCGCTCGGAGAGCAGCAGCGTCTTCCCCACAGACGGCGCCAATGTAGTGTCCTTGAACACTATGTCCTTAACCCTCTAAGTGATCAAGATTATGGAATCAGGAGCCCAAGAGAGGATCAAGTGTTAATATGTGACTTTGTGGTGTTTCTGCAGTTCTAGTTGGGAAAAGCAGGGTCTCCCCAGTCAACAAGTGTGTGCAGAGTGTCAACTTAGGGATGAGAGTATGTACCTGAAACCCTAGCTGTAAGGAGCCATTTATAGGGTTTGGAGGAAGCTGACGTGGGCCGTCTGGGCCCTGTATCAGGGTTGAGCAGAGCCAGGATTCTGTGAGATAATATCGGAGGTTTATGCTCTTAGAATCTGGATAGGATCAGCTCAAGATCTCATGTCTAGGCTGTTGCGAGAATCTAGGAGAGATTTGCGGAAGGGATAGGAAGCCTTGATAAGACTGAGTCTATCTACCAGCCGACGATATGTCTCGGCCCTAGAGTCCCGAGCCGATGGGTTGAAGACCGTTTGTGAGGCTTGGCCCCATCAACTCCGAGCCTGGTCCTTTCGTACGCTCGGAGCCAATGAGTCCGAGCGAGGGACGTTGTGCTGAGTAAACCGAGGAAAGGGTCTTAGAAGAGCCCCTTAAATAAGACTTGAGTCCTTATGTGGTCGGCAGACCCTACACAAAGTACGAATTTTAAAGGTATTTATCATGAAAAATAGTTTTTGATTTTTAATGAATTTTTCCTTTTGGGATTATCTTCAATATATTAAAGTCTGATTTTAGAAAATGGATTGAGAGCTATAATTGCAAGCAATAAGTACAGTTTATTATTTAAAAGAAAATGTGTTTAATTATTAATGTGTATGTTTGATTATTTAATGAGAGAAGAAATTATTTTGTGATCAAATGTGTGATGGATTGATGAATGTAATTTCTTAGAGTTAATTGCCTTATGTGTGTGTAAATGGTTGTATAAGTGTGATTTCTTAAGTGATGTTTGCATTATTATATGAATTAGTAATTATAATGTGATTAGAAAATAAAAGTGTAGGACATGTGTATGCATATATGAGTGCCACGGTTTTGTGTGTGTGTGTGTGCATGTAGGATATATGTGTGATATGTGTGTGGATGACACATGTATGAATGGTGTGTATGTGTGTGTCTATGGAGCCTTGCTTGGTGACTAAGCTAGAAGGGAAATAAAATAAAAAGAAAAGAAATTGGGAACTTGGGGACCAAGTAGGTGTATTGGTGTTGCCAAAAATACCCCTCCTAGGTGCATTATGGCCGAACCAAACCAAGGACCCAAGGGAGGAAATAAAGCTTCACCCAAAGTTCATTTCCTCTCATTCTTCCATTCATTCTTTCATTTCCTTCTTTCCTTTCGTTGCCTTCATTCTTTCATTCCTTCTTTCACTTTTCATTTCACACCAACACAAACACTTAGTCTCCAAGAGCAACATTAGCTCTTGAGACATAGAGAGAAAAAGAAAGACACATAGAGAGAAAGAGAGAGAACCGTGAGGGGAGAGGAGAGGAATGGAGAAAAAGCTTTGATTCCTATCCCATTATTCATTCATCTCCTTAGGTATAATCGTGATCCTTGTTGTTCTTCCTTCTTTATTATTTTTATTTTCGGTTTTTGTTGTAAATGTGTTGATTTGTGTAAAGTTGTTCTTGCATGTTAATTTTTAAGGTTGATCTATGTTTTTCAAATAATAATGAACAAAGATTGAAGTTTTAAAACAACAAGATGAACATGCAAAAAGGTTTTGAAGAGTGATTCGGTTTTTCAACTATTTTGTTTCTAGGATCTTTGTTTTCTTTGATGAACTTTGGTTTTATGCATGTATTTGGAAAAAGAAATCAATTTTTGAAGTTTTTCTTTGATGCATGTTGATTTTTGAGCTAGATCTAGTGTTTTTCTTTGCATCCATATGATTTTCTCAAGTTGATCTTAATTTTTCTTACTTTTTTTTTGGTAGAAGAAAACTTCATTCCAACTTGCAAAATTCAAAACAAAACAAAGTCCTTAGGAGCTCCCCACCTACTAAGTAGGGTGTGAGCTTAAAAAACTAAGTTACATAATCTCAAATAAAATCCTATCTACCAACAATTTATTAGACCAAATTCTAAAGTTTGGACATACAAGAGAAATTCTCAAAGCTAGCTCCTTTTTGACCAAATAGAAAACTTGATCAGCCCTTCTAGATTTATGAGTAAACTGCCTTCTATTCCTTTCAGTCCATATTGCATACACACTTGCAGCCATAGCAGCATACACAAATCTCCTCCTAGTCTTGTCTCGGAATGAGTGATGCAGCCACTTACACCAATTATGAAATGTGTAGTACCAATTATCCAGGCAGCACCAATTAGCAACCAATTCTAACAACTCCTTACTCCATGAACATGTAAAAAACAAATGGTCTCTAGATTCCAAGCCGCTGCTGCAAAGCACACAGCCAGGGTCGATTTGCATAAAGCTTCTAAGAAAATCCTTAGTTCTGAGCTTATCTTGCACCACAAGCCACATAATAAAATTATGTTTTGGAATTGAAAAGGCATTCCAAATAACTTTATACAGTGGAAAGGCTACTTGAGGGCCAAGTAAAAACTTGTACCCCTCCCTGATTGAGTATGGCTTAGTCTGACTCCACATGCCATTATAATAGCCAAATCTGAACAAGTCCCTAGCCTTCAGAATCTGGTTCCAATGCCAACTTAAGCTAGGAGCATGCTGACATAACCAAAAATCCCCTTGCTTTATGTAGATGCTACTAATCCACTTCACCCACAAATTGTCCTTCTTTAGTGCTAGCTGCCATACCTGATTACCTAGAGCTGCCTTATTCCAGAGGAGGATGTTTTGAAAGCCAAGTCCTCCATGCTTCCTATGCATGCACAGATTTGTCCAAGCTATAGCAGCCCTAGGTTTGCCACTTGCACCAACTCCCCAAAGGAATTCTCTGCATTTCTGCTCAATACCCTTAATCACACCTTTTGGAATAATGAAGACTGTTGCCCAGTAAGTGTGAAGGGTTAAAATCAAAGAGTTGATCAACTGTGTTCTTCCCTGATAGGATAACTGTCTAGTCCTCCAAGTGCTCAGCCTTCTTGTAATTCTATCAACCAAGTCTCTGCAGGTGTTATTGGACCATTTCTTTGCAGTAATTGGCAAGCCCAAGTACTTGAAAGGAAAGGTTCCATTCTGAAACCCAGTTACTTGCTGCACAAGGTTCATCTGATCTTCCTTCATACCAGCCATGAAGATGCTTGACTTCTGACGGTTAGCATACAAACCAGAGCTCAATGAAAAATCCTTGAATGCCTTGATAAGGATCTCCACACTAGTGAGATTACCTTTGCAGAACAACATTAAGTCATCTGCAAATGCCAAGCTCACCAACCTAGCTTCCTTGCAAAGGGGATGAAATCTAAAGTTCTGATTCAAGCTTGCTGCCTTCAATTTTCTAGACAGAATCTCCATTGCTAAGACAAACACAAGGGGTGAAATTGGATCCCCTTGTCTCAGCCCTCTGCTACTCCTGAAACTCCTCTTCCTAACTCCATTGATCATCAAATTGAAAGCTGGTGTGGTGATGCATTCCATAAGCCAGTTTATAAATCTGTCAGGAAATCTAAAGCATTGTAGCATTTTGTGAACAAAACTCCAGTCAAGCATGTCATATGCTTTTTTGATGTCCACTTTCATCAAGCACCTTGCTGAGACATTCTTCCTCCTATACAACCTTAACAATTCCTGAGTGATTAATTTGTTATGACAAATTGACCTACCACTGACAAAAGCAGATTGATTTTCATCAACTAAGCCACTTAAGACCTCCTGCAACCTATTACATAAAATTTTTGAAATGGCTTTATATACAGTGTTACAGAGGGAAATAGGTCTATAATCACTAACTGTGCTAGGGAAATCTACTTTAGGAATTAAAACAAGATAAGTACAGTTGACTTCCCTGAGGAGCTTCCCTGAATGAAAGAATTCCTTAACATCTGCAATGCAATCATCAGAGACAATAGGCCAGGCTTTCTTGAAGAAGCCAGCTCCAAAACCATCTGGCCCAGGAGAGTTGTCACTGCCCATACTCATAAAGCTCTGAGTGATCTCAGCTTCAGTGATTGGTGCTATGAGTTTCAGCTGCTGTTCAACTGAGAGCAACTTGCCTTGATTAACCTCCTCCTCAGAAATGGTCCATACACAATCTCCTCCATTCAGAAGATTCTGCTAATAATCCAAGAACACCTTATCAATCTCCTCTTGGTCAGTGAGTAAAGCACCCTGGTCATCCTTGACTGAGAGTATTCTATTTCTATACTGCCTCATTTTTATTGCAGTGTGGAATGCCTTGGTGTTCTGGTCTCCCTCCTTCAACCGAGATTCTTTTGATTTCTGTCTCAGGAAACTAAGTGCTTGTTCAGCAATTTTAGCATATTCAGTAGCCAAGTCCTTCTCAAATCTCTGCAAATGCACATTCAATGGATCATCTGCCAAGGAAGCTTGAGCCTCAAGTAACTGTCTTCTGCATTGTTCTTCTCTTCTATCAATGGCATGAAATTTTCTGGCATTCAAATCTTTTAATGGCCCCTGCAAGCCCTCAGCTTCCTCATCAACTTATACATTGCAGTTCCAAGGAAATTCTAATTCCAGCTAGTCTCAACAATACTCAGAAAATCATCATCCAAGGTGAGCATATTAAAGAACTTGAATCCATGGACTCTCTGCATTGGACTGGATCTCCACCTGATCAAAATTGGAGAGTGATCAGATACCCCTTCTGGCATAAACATAGTTTCAGCTTGGCTCCATTGCTGAATCCAAGCCTCATTAACTAAGGATCTGTCCAGTTTGGCCACAATCCTATCACCATCATCCTGCTTATTAGTCCAAGTAAATTTGTTACCTGAGCATAACATATCAACTAGCTGGCATTGCAGGACACACTCTTTAAAGGCTTCAATTCTTTTCAAATCCACCTGCAACCCTCCTAACTTCTCATCCATACTCATAATACAATTAAAATCTCCCAGGATAACCCATGGAAGATTCATGTTTGCAGCAATTACTACAATATCATCCCAAAGCTGCTGTCTGACCTCCTCCTCATTAGCTGCATAAACAAAGGTGACCATGAAGTCATAATTCACAACAGCCTTTACAGCACAATGGACTAACTGATCTGAGGCTTGCACTATATCCACTTGAAACATATCTGGCCTCCACATCACCCAAATTCTACCTCGATCAACATGATCCAGGTTGATATATGACCCCCAACCAGGGCAAACTTGATTTCTGACTTGGTCATATGAGTTAGCTCTCAGCTTATTCTCAAGAATCCCAACTAAACCTACCTTATTCTCGCCTATCAACCTTTTTATTTCTCTCTGCTTACGAGGGTGGTTGATCCCTCGAATGTTCCAAGCAAGGATATTATCCATGGGGCTGCACTGAAGGGATAACTCCCTTATGAGCATCAATCCTTCTCTGATTTCTGGTCCTAGTTCTTGCTGGGGTCCATTGCCCCTCATCATCATTACTCGCTGTCTCATCATTCAAATTATGACTTGGCTCACCATCTTCCACAGCTTTGCCTGCACTTTGACTAGAGGAAGCAGCAGGATTCTGCTCAATCAGTCCTGAGTTTCTGGTACCTTGTCTGGCAAGTCACCACCTTCAACAAGTTTCTCCTTTTCAACTTCTAGCTTCTGTGGATTATCAACTATCTCAATCACTTCAGAATCCACTGGCTTCTTCTTCTCTACCCAAACTTGCTTGGTTTTCCTTATGCACATAGAGCTATCATGTCCAAACTTGCCACAAACAGTGCACAAAGTTGGCTTCCATTCATATTCTACCTTCTGCACCAACACATTGCCCTTCTCATCTTCTATAAACACTTCTTCAGGAAGCTTCTCTGGGCACACTTCAACTAATACTCTAGCATAATTTATGTGATTCCTGTCCCTTGTCACTTGATCAACCATGATAGGGGTCCCCACAATACTAGCAATTTTGCTCAAAGAATCAGTGCCCCAATACTTCACATTTAGGTTTGGAAACTGAATCCAAACAGGAACTGTGTTAATCTGGCTCTTCTCAACAGGTTTCCCTGTCCATGGTGCAAGAATAAGGGGTTTCTTGTACATTCTTTCCTTCTTATTCTTGCACCATGGACAGGGAAACCTGTTGATAGAGTTCATATACCTTAAGAAAAACATGTTCATTTCTCTCATTCTCAGAGTTCATATACCTTAAGAAAAACATGTTTAGGCAGAGAAACTTCAACATTCTAACCAAACTTCAACATTCTCAGAGTTCATATACCTTAAGAAAAACATGTTCATACACAGAAACACATTTAACTTGCATGCATTAAGCTTATTGTATCAAATTGCATAAAAATCAATACAAACACAATTCAATACCACAAAACTTAAAATAAACATTTATTTTCTGATTTAAACATTAAAATCACTTGCATGCATCAATCTAAAGTTGCTCCAAATAGAATTGAGCTAGAATTTGGCCTCCAAGCCTTTGTGCTTTAAACACATAATGCCCTTTTGAGTTTTTGTTGACTCAAACCCTAAATCACTTGATTTCAGTCTAAATCTAGTATAAGGTAACCTTCTCCCATACCTTAGGATAGTGCTTGATAAGTATAACCTCTGAAATTAGCAAGAAATTCCTTGAATCCCAACTCTCTGGTCTCAGCCATCAACAGTTGAGCAGAGTCCAGAAATCAGAATTTTCATGCATGTACAGCCCATAAAATTTGGGGAAATTGGTTAGGTTTTGCTCTATGCAACATGCACCAAGAGATTGAACGATTTTGAGATCAAAGGAGTTCATTCACTTACCCAAATTGAAGCTCCAACTAAGCTCCAGGAATCAGTTTTGCAGGAACAATTTTGAAACTCCTCCACTTCAAAGGCTTCGTTCTCTCAGCTCCCTCACCCTCAACTCACAATGTTTATGTCTTTGTAAAGCTCTTGATGTAAGCTTTACAACTGTGTATCACTCAAAGGCTAACACTCAACAACGAGAGAGAATTGAAGGAAACGATTTTGAAACCCTAATCAGAGCCTCCACACCCAATCTCAGCCAAACAACCCCAAATTCATCAACCACACCAGCTTATATAGAGAAATTCGTGTGCCATGAAGGGCGACACGCGTTTCCCACTACGAATCGAGTGGGATTCGTGGCGATTAATCGAATTAACCAAGTGATTACTCATCAAAATCCACTAACCCAGTTTCCACTAGTACAAAAAACACATTTTAGACCAGTTCAAACAGACCGGTTCCGTGCGGAACCAGTCTCTTAATGGACATTTGTTAAAACTAGACTGGTTACTTTGTATAACCAATCTGAAAATATATTAAATAAGACTGGTTCCACAAGGAAGCAGTCTCTTTTTGGGTCTTTTGTTAAAATCAGACTGGTTCCGCACGGAACCAGTCTCTTACACTAATACAAATCAGACTGGTTTCTTAAGGAACCAGTCTCTTTAAACTTTTTATTAAGACTGGTTCCTTGCTGAACCGGTCTGGAATTGACATTAAGTTCAAATGAGAGTGGTTCACTTAGACAACCAGTCTAAAAAATACATTAATGTCCCAATATGTAATTTTCACACGATTTCCTCTCTCTGACATCACTCCCTCTCTTGTCTCTCTGATCACAAAAACCCTCCCAAGTCCCAAGCCTCTCTCTCGGAAAAACCGGTCGTCGTTCCCTGCCTTTCTCTCTCCAGCAAAGCTAAGGTAGCAGCACTCATCACTCATAGTGGATCGCAACACTCATCACGCTGGTCACGGGAGAAGTGGATCGGAGCTTTCGAGCACTGCCTTTCACGCCGTTGCTCTCGCTGTCGTTCACGCCGTTGTTCTCGCTTCCGCTCACGCCGTCGCTCTCGCCGCCGCTAGCGCCGCAGCTCTCTCCTCCGCTCTCACCTTCGCTCACGCCGCCACTCTCTAAGGTTTGTTTCACCACACCCTCCATTCTTGTGTGCTTCGTTTCTACTCTCTCTCCTTGTTACTCACTGCTCTTGTCATTGTTCATGCTGTTTTGTGGATTTGTGTGTGAAATTAAGGATTTAATTGGTAGATGTGATTATTTGATTCAACTGAAATTAGGGATTTATGTGTGAAATTAGGGATTCATTAGTTGCTCGATTTTGTCCTTCATTATTCTCAAAATTCATGTGAAGAATATAATTCATTTTGCACTTTAGAGGGAGCCACACTCATAATTGAATGATGTTAGGTTCAACAATGTCATTTTTCTGTTATTTTTGTTGAGGTGCCAATTATCCAGGTCTTGTATGCATAAGCACCTAAAACCCACATTTTTTAGATATATTGGCAAATGGCAAAGAATTCAATGGCTTACCTTTCTATTATAGCAGAAGCAACTGCATGAGGATAGTATTACATAGAGTAAGGAAAGGAATGAATACCTTGAATGGCTCATTATCACTTCTAAACAGAATTCCATTAATAAAATGCAGCCAATGAGGGAAACCACTGTTCAAAGTTAAAATAGAAGCCAACCATTAAGATATGAATTTCATTTTAAAAAAAGATATGCAGATAAAAAGGAATGACTTGTACCATTAAGCATTGTCAACTTTGCTCCCTGTAATAAAATATTAGTAAAATTTAAACTATATACTCAATTTAAATGAGTAGTACAGTGAGATAAGCAGGGCAAATATTTATAGCTTAAATTTGGCTCCTAAACAAAATGGGTTGCTCAAGTCAAGTTTAAGTTTGCACTTAACTTGTTTAAAATATATAAAACTTGAGGGAGATTCGCTGAACTTTTTTAAAGTTTTTTATTTTTGGTCAATTTTTTAAAACAAACATAGTGCTCTTTCTCTCACTTAATAAAATAGAAAGGTAAATATATTGGTTGACGTCTCAATTTATTCTAATTATACCTTTCTAAATTTTTAAACATTCTTTGTCCTGGCTCTAGTAATTGTAGATTTGTAGTGACATAGAGAACATATATATATATATATACATGTCTCTGTAAACCATGTAGATAGGCCTAAATGTTAAGAAACTATTATGTCTACCGTTCTTTGTTCTTTGTCTCATGAATGTATGAGTTACATATAATGTACAATGATGGATGTTAGTCAGCACAGCAAATTAAGGAAGCAAATTAAGAAGATGGAGGTTAGTCAGCACAGCAAATTCTTCTGTGAATTTTGTGAAAAGTATGCTGTTAAGAGAAAAGCTGTGGGTATTTGGGGCTGCAAAGATTGCGGAAAAGTGAAAGTACTGTTCAAGTACTTTCTTGAATAGTGAAAGTACTTACTTGAAAAGTGATCTCCTTAGGCCACTATCGCGGCGCTCTCTATCTCTCTCTCTCCATGTCTTCCCCGGTTCGAGCAAGCCCTCTGGAGGTGGACTCCATTTCTGTTGTTGTGGCTGCAGTACTGTTCAAGTAAGTGATAATGAAGGAACACAACCTGTTCCTAATAATCATACAACCTCAACTCATGTCCAAGGAAGTAATGTTGAAGAAACTCGGTCTACTCCTATTAGGAATGGTGCTACTATGTTTTATATGAGTGGTGATATTTCCTTTAGGTTCAAGATCATATTATATTAGCTTACTATCACTTTGCTTTTTGTCATTATACTTTGATTCTTGATACAGTGATGAATGGCTCAAGGCTCTTCTTTAGTTAGTCAAGGTGTAACTCATTAGCACATGGTTGATTGCTAATTGGCACTTAATACAGTTTCACCAATAGTTATTTTTTGTGTTGCTTTATAAATATTTGGCATGGTGGTGAACATCTATACTGACGTTTGGCTTTGGTGACTAAATTTTAGGTGCTTCTTTGGATACTTCCAAATTATTACCAGCATGTCTCTCAATACTTGGCGTTGATCAAACTTGTAGTAGAAATACATACATATATATAACGTGGTTTTTATAATATAATTTTAGCATCTAGTTATTATTTATTAGTTTTATTATATATTATATTCATGTGTTTTTTTAATTGAGACAAGTTAAAAACACTAAATGAGACTGATTCAAAATTTAAATGAGACCGGTTCAAAATTTAAATGAGACCGGTCCAAAACACTCAATGAGACTAGTTAAAGATTTAATTGAGACCGGTTCAAAATGCTCAATCAGACTGGTTATTTTTAAATTTTCAGACCGGTTCAAAATGCTCAATCAGACTGGTTATTTTTAAAATTTCAGACCGGTTCAAAATCTCAATTAGACTGGTTATTTTTAAAATTTCAGACCGGTTCAAAATCTCAATCAGACTGGTTATTTTTAAATTTTTAGACCGGTTCAAAATGCTCAATCAGACTGGTTATTTTTAAATTTTCAGACCGGTTCAAAATCTCAATCAGACTGGTTCATCTTTCAATAGAGACAGGTTAAGAATGCTCAATGAGACTGGTTCATATTTCAATAGAGACCGGTTATTTTTTCATTTTCAGACCAGTTAGAAACCAGTCTATTTAGTTGGGAACCAGACCGGTTCGGAACCAGTCTCATTTAAAGGCATATCAATAAGACCGCCACTTTTGAGACTGGTTAAAAACCAGTCTCAAATGGGGTGCGGAACCGGTCTGAAATGACTTATCTGTAGTAGTGTTCTGAGTTCATCGTCTAACCGGTTACAGGGCATTACTAACCGGTTAGATCAGTATAAAATTTAAAGATTAATATTTTCCCTCCAAGAATTCCTTCAATATTACATTTAGGCCCTAAACCAAGGACTAAAATGCAATATCCCTATTTTTTTGCATTTATTTGCCATATAAAAATATCTCAACTTATTTTTATATTCCAGGCCAATTAAATACAAAACATAAACTTGGAAATTCATATAAATTAATAATAAAACTTTTATTATTAATTTCCTTATTATCCGTGAGACGAAAATTAGGGGTGTTACAATGTCTCTAGAACTTGACTATCTAACTAAGTCTGATAGTGATAATTACCCTATCTTTAAGTTCATCTAACTTAAAGAACTGTCGTATGGTCTTTCCGGCAAAAGATTATATCTGAAAGGGATGATTTTGTTATTAATGGTTTAAATATTAGGACTGATCACCCTAATATCTCAGGCTGTTAAGGAACGAAGTCATACAAATGTTTCTTTGATCGTGCTCGAGAGATCAGAGTGCGCAGCCCAAAAAGTTTTTCCAAAAATTTTGATGAAAAGCGTTTTATTTGAAGAATGTTTATGTGAAGTGTATTACTCGAAAGAGTATTCCTTTTAAAAGAATTCCTTCACATAAGAGTTTTATGCCAAGGACTTTTATTGTTTAAATATTTTATTAGAAATGTTTCGGAATAAAAGAATTATATCGAAACTCTTTTAAGTGGGGGAGTACCCTAAAGAACAAATTTTTGGGAGCTAGATGAAGTTTTCTAGTATAAAAACATTTTGGAAAAGTGGAAAATTTCAGAAGATGAATTTCGGGGACGAAATTCCTTTTAAGTGGGGGAGTAGTGTAACACCCCTAATTTTCGTCTCCCAAATAACCAAGAAATTAATTATAACAATTATTTTATAATTGATTTATATTGGTTTGGAAAGTTTTAGTTTTTGTACATTATGTGTTTTTATATATCAAAATATGAGAAATATTTTTATATGGTTATTTTGTACAAAAATATGAATGTAATTTAGTCGTTGGGTTGGGACCTAATTACAATATTAGAAGGGTTTTGGCAGGAAAGGAATTAAAATCTTAATTTTTGAATTTTGCACTGGAGTAACCGGTTACTAGTGCCCAGTAACCGGTTAGTGAGTGCAGACAGCTCATAAGAGGAAGTGGAATTTGATGAGTAATCAAGCCAAAACCCAGAAATTTGCCACGAATTCATCCTTCTCTTGGTGGGTTAGGACGTGTCAACATGCATGGCTCTCTAATCTTGCTATATAAGGCCATTAATCAGATCAAAGTTGGGGTTTTTGTGAGTGTGTTGGTATCAATCTCTGTTTTAGGGTTCTTGTTGTGTTTCGTTCGATTCTCCTTCTTTGTTAAGAGTTAGATTTCGAGCTATATACCATTACAAAGCTTGAATCAAGGGCTTTGTATTGATATAAGGTTTGTGAGTTGGAAGTTCCTGAGCTAGGAGAAATCGATTCACGAAGTTGGAGGTTCGAAACTGTCACAGTTCTGAATTGGGTTTCTGGAACTGACTTTGAGCTTCGATTTTGGTATGCTCAAGCCTTCTCTTGTTCTAGATTTGGTTTCCTTTTAAAGTTCATGTTGCATGGTTTTGACAATGACCATTTTCCCTAATTTCCATGTCCATTTCATGTTCCAAATTCCTTGATCAATCTACCCTGTCAAAACGGTTCTGGTTTGAGGAGGAGTTTTGGGTGTTTGGTGTTCTACCTCAAATCTCTGCTCAAATCTTGTTCAAGCACGAACATAAGGTAAGAGGGAAGCTTACTATTTGCTAGAATGAGAATAAATATGTTGAGAAAGTAGGATGAGCCACCATGAGGCTTAAGGGCATTAATTTTGGAATAGGATATTGGCATGGAGGCCAAATTGAAATATAACACTTGTTTGAATAAGTTTAATATGCTGCAAGTGAAATTATTTGATGCTTAAACCATGCTAATTCTGAGTACATGTGAGTTTGATACTTGAAGTTGTTGAAATTATGGTTTTTATGCATAATGTGGAATGGAAATGAAATCAACAAGTTTCTTGTTAGTTTCAGTGTTCAAACATGTTTAGTTTATGGCAATGAAGTTCTGTTTGGGGTTGGTTTGGGTTAAAATGAGGTGTGATTGAAAATGGTATTGAAAAACCCTCTTTTTAGTATATGTTCTGCAGTCAGTAATCGGTTAGTGACTTGCAGTAACCGGTTACTAGCTGTACCTGAAACTAGAAAATTGAAGAAAAACAATGAAAAAGCCATTTCAATCATCTTTCTTTTAAACTCATCTCAAATAACTTATATTAACCTATCTTATGGGAACTACATGTATAATATGAGCATGGTGATTTAACGAATTGACGAAATATTGTATAATTATCATGATGTTATACATGGAACTTATATGTGATTTATGTATGCCTGATATATAAGTTTTGAATACATTAATTTGTGACATGTTGAGCATTGGAACATGTTTATATTAAGGTAATAAAACTCTGTTTATGCCTTGAATTGGATTGGAATTGAGTATTAAAAAATTTGGTATGTCAAACCCCACTTTTTAGTGCAAATTCTACAGCCAGTAACCAGTTACTGAGTTGCAGTAACTAGTTACTAGCTGACAGCATTAAGAACAAAACAGTTTTTGAATTGTTTGAATGATTCCTATCAAATGTACTCAATTCTAAGTCAAATTTCAGAGGGTCTATCACTGTAATTTAATGACCAAGGTGTTTTTTAATTATAGTTGAACTTCGATGAGTTTATGCCTTAATGTTTATGATAACTTCAAAGGGAAGTTTATGGAATTGTGCTGTGAATTATGACTTAAACAATATTTCAATGATTAGATTTGTTATGGTTAAGGTATTAAGTCAGAAAGGAAGTTGTGTTGGGTCTGTAATTGAGAGAGCAAAGGAAAAGGATTTAAAAATCAAGTGTTGCATTTTATGAATTGATACGGTCTAAAACCGGTTAGAAGAGGTGGTAACCGATTAGGACCTGAAACTTTAACAAACCTTAATTTTTCCTTATTATGTGATGTTGATGATTATGAGAATGCTCTCTCTATTCAAGCACAATGTTAATTACCTAGTTAAGCTCAAGGGTGAATTTAATGAAGTATGGTAATTAATTTAATACCTTAAATTTATCATTGAAATGAGTTTAAGATTTAAGTCGTAATGTTAATTAATTAATTGAGATTAAAGGAAAGACCAACCTTAGTAATTATGTATGAAAATCATGCATAGAGAAAGGTAATGAAATAGGTTGGCAAGGATTGTTTGTCATGTTCTGGGAACATGACCCTGTACTCTAGGAGTACCACTGATGCAACCTACTTGATGACACATTCTGGGAATGTGGGGACATGGTTTCTTTGACACATTTTGGGAACGTGATGCACACTCTGGGAGTGGGGCTTGATTATATTCCAAGTATGGTTTGCGATACGTTCTGGAAACGTATGTTAGTGTTCTGGGGACACGTTGGTATAATAATAGAATTAAAGATAAAACCAACCTTGATGATTGTGCATTCATATAGAATGGAAGTTTGGTTGGTAGGAACGTTTATCATATTCTGAGAATATGAGGAGGGTACTCCGGGAGTACCAAATTTGTAACCTACTTGATGACACATTCTGGGAATGTGGCCAGTGTCTGGGACCTGTTTATATACGTTTTGGGAATGTATGTTAGTGTTCTGGGAACACATTGATATGCAACCTACTTGATGACACATTCTGGGAATGTGGCCAGTGTCCGGGACCTGGTTTTTATGCGTTCTGGGAACGTATGCGTTCTGGGAACGTTCTGGGAACGTGATGCACACTCTGGGAGTGATGCTTATTTATCCAAGTATGGTTTGGTATTACGTTCTGGGAACGAATGTCAGTGTTCCGGGAACACAACGGTGTATTGGGTGGACGTCCAAGATGGACTTTGTTAGAGGCCTCAGTTGTGGATGAAAATCATGCATCATGCCACCTGCATTGAAAGAATTATTATGATTAACCGGGTGTGCTCATATGAATATGCATCATGATTTGCTACATGTTGACTTGTGGATGCTAGTTTTATTCTCATTTGATTATGCGAATATGTATAGCTAACCCCCATGCCCTTATTAGGTGTTGATCGTGTATCTAGTTGGCACAAAAGTCAGTTAAGGGAGATGTCCCTTAGGTGCATCCAGAGTATAGAAAGTGCGGGTTGGGAACCCTTCGTGCAAATATCGAGAATCCGACCAGATGGTTGTTTGGACAGAGGACCAGTGACCAGCTCTATAACATTTCTATTTTTAATAGAATTTATATGATACATATTTTGAAAGAGGTATTATAAGAGGAATTTAGTTTCATAATAATACTTATTTGGTATCCGTGGACTTGTTACACTTGATATATTTTGGGAGTATAATATGATTATTCTACTATGTTTCCGCAAACTCTGATTTTATTAGTCAACTTCATTATTAATCAAGTATTTGTGAAAAGGAATTTTCAAGGGAAGGGAAAGTTCTTACTTTCAGATTTTTTTTCAATAAGAACAAGTCCAAGTAATCATAAACTTATTACTTTTCTTATAAAGTAAGATGATATACAAGGAGTGTTTCAAATGATATGTTGTGCTGAAAATTGTGATGTGTGTGCCTTTAACTTTGATAACTAATATTTATGTATGTTCAATAATTCTGAAATTTTGTCACTAACCTAAGTATGTTAAAATGAACCTCTCTGAATTTTTAAATGATTTTTGGAATTGATTTTCTATTTCTTTGAGAGCAAACTTTGTGAAAAACGATTTTGAGAAAATGAGTTTTTCGGTTTAAAGATGGACAATATATTTTTTGCTACTCTAAATTGCTTGAAATTTTTATGGTAGCTTTAGGAACATCTCTAGATATTCTATGTAAAATTTGAAGAGATTTGGAGTTGATTTGATATTTTTACTAAAGGCAAAACAGTGAACCGTTTGGTTCAGATTTTCTGGACTTAGTGACGAATTTAATTGGAAAAGTATGACTTGCACACCTCCAAATAATCTGAAAATTTTATGAGACAGTCTTGACTGTATAAGGAAGACTTATACCAATTTTTATGCAATTCGGAGTTGAAAAACTATTTTTAATCATGACATTTTTGCCTCAGACAAGCAACAGCCCCGACTTGCTTTTCATGTGAAATCTGATTTGAAACCTAGCTTAGGATTGTTTAAATGGCTTGAAAATTTTATATGATGAACTTTGGCATGTATGTGTATGTTCTGGAAATTTTGAGAATTTAAAAAATTAATTTGATATAGTTTTGGATTTTATCTTTTGTGTTTTACTTGTAATCACACTAGGATTCCACTTGAATATTTTTGATGAATATGAATTTTTATGCTTAATTTTATGACTTGGTTTCCTTGTATGATAATTATGATGTCTTAAAATAATTGAATGAGTGGTTGTTTGATGATATGTATAGGTTATGCATAAATGAATTATTTAGTTAATCAAAGTGTTGTGTTTGATGTTGTAATCGGTTTTGAAAATTAATTGGTTTTGAAATATTTTAATCTTGATTTAATTGAAAAACCTTGGACTTAGTGGTTTCTGCCCTTAATTCATTTCACGGTGTTAAGTTCTAAAAATAAATCGTTTAAGTGTTTATTTTATAGCAAAGTATTATATGAACTAAAGTATGATTTTACGGTGTTTTCGGACTTTCTAAAGAATAATTTATGGACTAGTATAATTGTTGTCCATATTTTATTTAAATTGTTTTCAATCCTAAAAATTTGTTTGGTTGGTTTAAAGTTTGAGTTTTAAGTGGTATTTAAATTGAGAAAGATATGGTTTGAAAAAGTTAAGTTTTTCGGTGTTTTTGAGTTTTGGTTCATGGCTGTCCGGAATGGACCAGCAACCAAAACAAATGGTTTTAAAATGTTTTGTCAATTGTTTTAGAAAGATTTTGAGATTTTTAAAGTATGTTTAAAAATTAAATTTGATTTGAAAAAGTCTTGACATTTTACGATTTTCCGACGAGAAATAAAAAAGAGTTTTCGAAAACGCGTTTTGATACTAAGTAGGACAATTATTTAAGATAGACTTGTAACGTTAGTATCATCTCCCTTAGTACAAGGTGCGTATAAGTCAAGAAGCGGAACGGCTGACTTGTTGGGAAAGACCCGCAAGGATTTCAGATGCTGGAACGAGAGGTGAGACGTGCAGTAGGCCTAAGTCATCGTGATGCGTAGACTCGGTTCTAAACTGAGTACATCGAGTGTAATTGAGTCACTATCATAGGTTATGTGCTGCATGATTATATGTGATATATGTGTTAGATGTTTATCTGTTTTATTAAGTATGATGCATGATTGATATTGTTATGTATTGGATTTCTCTGTGATTATACTGTGGAGTATGTCTTGTCTGTCTGGAAAAGCTGAATGTGGATATATGTAATAATGAGAATCATGAGAAAGAAATAAGCCATGAGATGAATGAATCGTGAAAAAGATAAATAGTGATTGAAAGCGAGACATGAGCTGAAAATTAAGAAGCGATAAATTGAGATGACAAGATGATTCTCAAGATGGTGATAAGGAATACCTGACGAGGCGAGCGAAAGCGTGGTGGTGATGGTGCTGCTGAGCGACAACAACTGAGGAGAACAACGCTGATGGTGCTACTGAACAACAACCGAGGAGCAATGATGATGAGAATAATGTCGATGAGATGCATGAGAAAGAGATAAGAGGCAAGATGCCGCTGAGATTCTTTGGGGAACGGATTGCGATTAGTGGTCGGGTTCATTGAAGGGATGCATCAAGGATGAATCGACTGTTAGGATTAAGCCTCTAATTAAAAGACTTTAAAAGAATTAAAAGACTTTAACATAAGCGGTGAGGTATGAGAGTGCGAAGTAGTGGAGAGGAAGATACTATGGGTATATGTGGATACTCAGGTGGAGATTGCATGAGGGGAGGGCAAGGGCGGTGAACGTCAAGAAGCCTGGAGTATATTTCTAGGCGGAACAAATCCCACATGTGGCGTACTAACGTGGTAGGGACTGGGTCCAATGCCGTGGTAAGTTCTGCACCGCGAACTAGAAATTATACTTTCACCCCCTTGATTGCAAGTCTAGAACAGTGAGAGGGACTGAAACGGGGCATTTGAGATTGCCACTGTGAGTTGAGACAGTGAGCCTTTGATTATATGAATTGAATTGAATTGATTTGAGGCTGTAGTCCTCCTGGTCTGGGACCAATTGATTGTGAGACAGCTGTCGTGCCCGCGTGGTAAAGGTCCTGTACTCCTGTTTGCTTCCGACTAGGTTGGGTGGATGACCGAGGAGATGTAGACGTGTGTGACTTCCTCAATGATGATGTTCCCCCATCATTGAGCGAACCGTTTGATAAGACTTAAGAATAATAAAAGATTCTAAAAATGAAAGCATAAAGAATTTATAAAAAATTGAGAATGATTCGAAGAAGAAAAGTACAAGTGAAGGTTGGAAAGATTGAGAAAGATGGTGATGAGATTTGAAAGTTCGAAGGCTTGTGATGCCAAGTAGTGATGGGTATTGTGATAAGTTATGATTTTGATATATTTGGTATGTTATTATGTGATTTGTTTATAAGTGTTTCTTATATGCTTATGTGAATATATTTGTTATATGCATAGCATGAGTAATTGTTGTTGCATGAGAATTAATAGACCATATGCCTTTATTATATGTCTCTAGTCATTGATATGTTTAGTTAGTGATAAGTGTCTGTCATGTCTTGTATTTTATTTACATAGTTTATTGTGTTCTTTCTATTTTATATGAAGTCATTATATCACTGTCTTGTCACGGATGTACTTTGACCTCTCTCCTATCATGTTGTCGTATCGGGTTACACCGATATTGCAACGGGTAGATGGTTGACCATGTAGTAAATCCGTACGTTATCTCGATGAGGCTGCTGCACTGGACTTCAGCTAGGGAGATTAGACATCAAGATTAGTAGTAGGTAATTCCCTTGAGCATTGTATCCCTTGCAACTACTGGGTTGACATTGCTATATCATTTTGTACCCCGCTTGGAATTTTATTGAGCATGGTTTTTAAGGAACTTGAAAGGTTTTATGAAACAAGTTTTGAAAATGTTTTCTCAAAACAGATTTGTGAAGCCAAGTTACAAAGTGCGATGTTAAGTAACATCTCGGTTTGGAACTTGACTCGTGATGTGTGACATGAGAACGTTATTACAATTAAGTTACTGAAATGTTTTTGAACATAAAGGTTCTCATGCCCATGTCACCATGTAAAAAAAAATTTTCCCAAATTTTTACTATATTTTGTTAAAGAGATAATGTTTTCAAGTTGCCGAAATCGGGGTGTTACAGAGTGGTATTAGAGCAATGGTTGTCCAAAGTAGCCTGATGCATGGGCTTACATGCTTGCTCGTGTGTGTCTGTCTGTGTGTTAGTGTTAGAATTAAGATGAGTAAGAATAGGAGTACGAAGTCACGTGAGCATCTCTATCATACCACCTCTAACGTTCGTTCTATCTCTCTATCTTCGGAACATGTCAAGAATTTGTCTACGATGATACAAGGAACAGTGATCAGAATCATAAGGAGACTTTATTCTTTGTGACCTGAACCTCTCTTGACTGTTGAAACCTCTTTTTGTTGAGAATCCTCTTTTTGTTTGTAACGACCTCTGAGCTATTGACATGCGACTTTGTTTTGCGACTAGAACCCTCTTTTCCTTGTTGACACTTCTTCCTATGTAAACCCTATTTGTTGTTGAGTTGCCTTGACGATACATTTGTTTTCTCTAAAAGCCTTCCATGAAAACCTTAGACCCTGACACCTTATGCCAATCGACTAGATATGCCTAAGTTATAAGGTGGACGGTGAGGTGTTGTTAAGGAAAGAGTTATAATGGTTGAGGAAGGGATAAGCATGAACGGATGTGATACATTAGAATAAGAGTACCCCTAGAACCTTGAGTGAGATAGTGGGATGTATAAAAGGATTGAAATTGAAAGGTTTGATAGTAGTCTAACCCAAGTAATGGTATAGATGGTGTTAAGATGGTGGATATCTGGGATGAGTCAGAAAGAGTTGAAGTTAGGAAAGCTCTAGTTGGAGTAGGTGAATGATTGGGGTAAGTGTGAACTTATAATAGGAGATGGAGTGGTGAAATTAACGGATAGAACCTTTAAGTGACTACCAAAATTAGGTTAAATGACCAAGGTTGGATGTTTTAATGGATATAGGTGATTATAAGCTGTGGAATTAAAGGTGTCGTTAGGTGCTAAGATCGTTAATCTGAAGGATAAACCCCTGAGTTGGAGAGTTATTAATGGTTTAGAACAGGAAAATGGGTCATGGAGGTTTAGAATACTTAAGCTGTTTGAATAAGTACCGAAGATGAGGACGAAAATTTGGTGTAGTCAGCAGAATTTAGGATGATACTCAGATAGGCTTGAACAAAGTGATTGGGATGTTTTGTAAGATAAACTAGAATTGGTAAAGGTTGGAAAATTTTATGACCTTAGTCCTTGTTAAATGTTATTGGATAGATGTGATGTATAGGAATATGATCCGTCAAAGTTGTGGAGTAAACGGAGATTTTGAGGTTTGTAATAACCCACCTCTGCTTAAAAGGACGAAAGGAGTCAAATTAAGGTAGAAAGACCATGAGGAAAGTAGTATCCTTGTCAGGATTGGCATAAGCGTGCTATTCTTTTTGAATTTTGTTTCGAAACCATTGAACCCTTTGAAATCTTGTTGACAAAACTATACCATTAGTATTCCATTGTATCTGATGGTGAAATGACCCAAGAAGATCACCTTTGAGGAAACGATGCATATGCGACGACTCGAAGACGATGACTGCCGTTATAGATCGAGAGAATCACTCCAAGGAATCCGACATCCGTTGATCGTAGAATTCTGCGTAGCATTTCTCGAGGACGAGAAATCTGCAAGTTGGGGAGAAAGTAACATCCCGCGTTTTTCCGACTAAGAAAAATAAAATTTATTAAAGAAAAGTTTTGAGAAACTGTTTTACAGAGAGTTTTCAATGAATATTTTGTTCGATTACGAAGTAAAGTGTTGACAAATATTTTTATGGAGTTAGTGAAAATGATTTTTATGAGAAATGATTTTATTGTTGGTGATTTATTGTAAAAATGAATTTCTTTATGGACTTTGAAAGATTTATCAACTTCATAAATCCATAACTTTTTAACCGTAACTCCGATTTTTATGATCTTTATACCAAAACGACCGTCTTGAAATTTAGATTTCAAAAATGTATATTTCATAATTTTCTGGATTGGTTTGCGAAAATTATTTTTCAGTATTGCAAAGTACGAATTTTAAAGGTATTTATCATAAAAAATAGTTTTTGATTTTTAATGAATTTTTCCTTTTGGGATTATCTTCAATATATTAAAGTCTGGTTTTAGAAAATGGATTGAGGGCTATAATTGCAACCAATAAGTAAAGTTTATTATTTAAAAGAAAATGTGTTTAATTATTAATGTGTATGTTTGATTATTTAATGAGAGAAGAAATTATTCTGTGATCAAATGTGTGATGGATTGATGAATGTAATTTCTTAGAGTTAATTGCCTTGTGTGTGTCTAAATGGTTGTATAAGTGTGATTTCTTAAGTGATGTTTGCATTATTATATGAATTAGTAATTATAATGTGATTAGAAAATAAAAGTGTAGGACATGTGTATGCATATATGAGTGCCACGGTTTTGTGTGTGTGCGTGTGCATGTAGGATATATGTGTGATATGTGTGTGGATGACACATGTATGAATGGTGTGTATGTGTGTGTCTATGGAGTCTTGCTTGGTGACTAAGCTAGAAGGGAAATAAAATAAAAAGAAAAGAAATTGGGAACTTGGGGACCAAGTAGGTGCATTGGTATTGCCAAAAATACCCCTCCTAGGTGCATTATGGCCGAACCAAACCAAGGACCCAAGGGAGGAAATAAAGCTTCACCCTTAGTTCATTTCCTCTCATTCTTCCATTCATTCTTTCATTTCCTTCTTTCCTTTCGTTGCCTTCATTCTTTCATTCCTTCTTTCACTTTTCATTTCACACCAACACAAACACTTAGTCTCCAAGAGCAACATTAGCTCTTGAGACATAGAGAGAAAAAGAAAGACACATAGAGAGAAAGAGAGAGAACCGTGAGGGGAGAGGAGAGGAAAGGAGAAAAAGCTTTGATTCTTAGCCCATTATTCATTCATCTCCTTAGGTATAACCGTGATCCTTGTTGTTCTTCCTTCTCTATTATTTTTATTTTCGGTTTATGTTGTAAATGTGTTGATTTGTGTAAAGTTGTTCTTGCATGTTAATTTTTAAGGTTGATCTATGTTTTTCAAATAATAATGAACAAAGATTGAAGTTTTAAAACAACAAAATGAACATGCAAAAAGGTTTTGAAGAGTGATTCGGTTTTCCAACTATTTTGTTTCTAGGATCTTTGTTTTATTTGATGAACTTTGGTTTTATGCATGTATTTGGAAAAATAAATCAATTTTTGAAGTTGTTCTTTGATGCATGTTGATTTTTGAGCTAGATCTATTGTTTTTCTTTGCATCCATATGATTTTCTCAAGTTGATCTTAATTTTTCTTACTTGCATGTAAAGATCTTGACTTAAAAATAAGAAATCTACTATTTTTAAGAACTTGATGTTCATTTCGGTTTCAAAAGGATTTTTGTGCTAATGATCTTGTTTTCTTGCTTGATTCGGTTTTGTGTACATGAAAAGGAAATTATTTTAGTAAAAAGAGTTTAACTTAATACATGAAATTTTTGATAAAATGAACTCATTTTCTTTATGCATATTTCGGTGGTGGCTTAAATTTTTTAAGATGAATTTTTACTTGAAGTATTTGATGCATGCATGTGATGATCTAGTGAAAAGAATTATGGTTTGATGTTAGTTTCTCTTAAAGTCTTGATTTGGTTCTTGAGTGTTGATGCATGTGTAATTTTCTTTAAGATCTATTAATTTTGAATATGTGCATGTCAAGATCTAGGTTAATTTAATTCGGTTGTTGATTTTTAGTTTAAAAGGCTTGATTTTTTTAGATGTTGATGCATGTTGTATTTGAATTAAAATAAATTGTTTTCATGAAAAAAATTAATTCGGTTTTCAAAGGAAAAATAATTGATGGATTGATTCTTGTGTTGGTTTGTATGTATGAGTGTAATTTTGATTTTCATGAAAATAAATGGATGAACAATTTGTTGAATGATATGTTGTGCTAAAAATTGTGATGTGTGTGCCTTTAACTTTGATAAATGATATTTATGTATGTTCAATAATTCTGAAATTTTGTCACTAACCTAAGTGTGTTAAAATGAATCTCTCTGAATTTTTAAATGATTTTTGGAATTGATTTTCTATTTCTTTGAGAGCAAACTTTGTGAAAAACGATTTTGAGAAAATGAGTTTTTCGGTTTAAAGATGGACAGTATTTTCGAACTTGTGCTACTCTAAATTGCTTGAAATTTTTATGGTAGCTTCCTAAACATCTCTAGATATTCTCTGTAAAATTTAAAGAGATTTGGAGTTGATTTGATATTTTTACTAAAGGCAAAACAGATTTTTTGGACTTAGTGACGAATTTAATTGGAAAAGTATGACTTGCACAACTCCAAATAATCTAAAATTTTATGAGACAGTCTTGACTGTATAAGGAAGAATTATACCAATTTTTATGCAATTCGGAGTTGAACAAATATTTTTAATCATGAAGTTTTTGCCTCAGACCAGCAACAGCCCTGACTTGCTTTTCATGTGAAATCTGATTTGAAACCTAGCTTAGGATTGTTTAAATGGCTTGAAAATTTTATATGATGAACTTTGGCATGTATGTGTATGTTCTGGAAATTTTGAGAATTTAACAAATTAATTTGTTATAGGTTTGGATTTTATCTTTTGTGTTTTACTTGTAATCACACTAGGATTCCACTTGAATATTTTTGATGAATACGAATTTTTATGCTTAATGTTATGACTTGATTGCCTTGTATGATAATTATGATGTCTTAAAATAATTGAATGAGTGATTGTTTGATGATATGTTTAGGTTATGCATAAATGAATTATTTAGTTAATCAAAGTGTTGTGTTTGATGTTGTAATCGGTTTTGAAAATTAATTGGTTTTGAAATATTTTAATCTTGATTTAATTGAAAAACCTTGGACTTAGTGATTTCTGCCCTTAATTCATTTCACGGTGTTAAGTTTTAAAAATAAATCGTTTAAGTGTTTATTTTATAGCAAAGTATTATATGAACTAAAGTATGATTTTACGGTGTTTTCGGACTTTCTAAAGAATAATTTATGGACTAGTATAATTGTTGTCCATATTTTATTTAAATTGTTTTCAATCCTAAAAATTTGTTTGGTTGGTTTAAAGTTTGAGTTTTAAGTGGTATTTAAATTGAGAAAGATTTGGTTTGAAAAAGTTAAGTTTTTCGGTGTTTTTGAGTTTTGGTTAATGGCTGTCCGGAATGGACCAGCTACCAAAACAAATGGTTTTAAAATGTTTTGTCAATTGTTTTATAAAGATTTTGAGATTTTTAAAGTATGTTTAAAAATTGAATTTGATTTGAAAAAGTCTTGACATTTTACGATTTTCCGACGAGAAATAAAAAAGAGTTTTCGAAAACGCGTTTTGATACTAAGTAGGACGATTATTTAAGATAGACTTGTAACGTTAGTATCATCTCCCTTAGTACAAGGTGCGTATAAATCAAGAAGCGGAACGGCTGACTTGTTGGGAAACACCCGCAAGGATTTCAGATGCTGGAACGAGAGGTGAGAGGTGCAGTAGGGCTAAGTCATCGTGACGCGTAGACTCGGTTCTAAACTGAGTACATCGAGTGTAATTGAGTCACTATCATAGGTTATGTGCTGCATGATTATATGTGATATATGTGTTAGATGTTTATCTGTTTTATTAAGTATGATGCATGATTGATATTGTTATGTATTGGATTTCTCTGTGATTATACTGTGGAGGATGTCTTGTCTGTCTGGAAAAGCTGAATGTGGATATATGTAATAATGAGAATCATGAGAAAGAAATAAGCCATGAGATGAATGAATCGTGAAAAAGATAAATAGTGATTGAAAGCGAGACATGAGCTGAAAATTAAGAAGCGATAAATTGAGATGAAAATATGATTCTCAAGATGGTGATAAGGAATACCTGACGAGGCGAGCGAAAGCGTGGTGGTGATGGTGCTGCTGAGCGACAACAACTGAGGAGAACAACGCTGATGGTGCTGCTGAACAACAACCGAGGAGTAATGATGATAAGAATAATGTCGATGAGATGCATGAGAAAGAGATAAGAGGCAAGATGCCGCTGAGATTCTTTGGGGAACGGATTGCGATTAGTGGTCGGGTTCATTGAAGGGATGCACCAAGGATGAACCGACTGTTAGGATTAAGCGACTAATTAAAAGACTTTAAAAGACTTTAACATAAGCGGTGAGGTATGAGAGTGCGAAGTAGTGGAGAGGAAGATACTATGGGTATCTGCGGATACTCAGGTGGCGATTGCATGAGGGGAAGGCAAGGACGGTGAACGTCAAGAAGCCTGGAGTATATTTCTAGGCGGAACGAATCCCACATGTGGCGTACTAACGTGGTAGGGACTGGGTCCAATGCTGTGGTAAGTTCTGCACCGCGAACTAGAAATTATACTGTCACCCCCTTGATTGCAAGTCTAGAACAGTGAGAGGGACTGGAACGGGGCATTTGAGATTGCCACTGTGAGTTGAGACAGTGAGCCTTTGATTATATGAATTGAATTGAATTGATTTGAGGCTGTAGTTGTAACACCCCGCAAATTCCTCGTATTAATTTAAAATACTAAAGAGATTTATTTTGAGAAAAGTGTTTTGAAAAGAGTATTTTCTTAAATGAATTTCTTAATTCACATTTTTAAGGTGATGAGTGATTTTAAAGGAGTGATTTTCATAGAATAATGTTGAAAAACTTGGAAATTAAGTGTTGGAATGATTATCTGTTCACTATTTTTATGCTTTAAAAGAATTAAGAATTTTGATATATGAGTCATTTATGAGAAAAAGATCTATTTTCTATGTGTGTATATATGTGCTACGTGTATGAATGTGTGTATGTTATGTGTGCATGGGTGCATGTGAATATGCTTAGGATTAAATAGAAATTTAATTAGTGGAAAAATAAAAATGCATGTATGAATGTATATGTATATGTGAATGCAACGTGAGTGAGTATGTGTATGTGCATGTGTGTGTGTGGCGCATGGATGTGTGTGTGTGTAAGCCTAGAATTTTCTAAGTGTTGGGCAAGGAACCAAATGGACCAAGTTCTAACCATAACCAAACTAAGTGCGTAGGAAACCCTAACTAGAAGCTAAAGAGTAATTAAGCCTAAGGAAACCTAGTTCCTAGATTCACTCCTCATTGTCCCCTTAAAATTGATAAACACCACCCATGGAAAGTTTTGAAGAGCCAAAATTCCCCTCCCATTTACACCCTTGGCCGAATTTCCTTGAGGGCAAAAGAGGAAAATCTCATGTCCTTGGCCTTGTCTATATAAACCATCACCTTAGTTCATTCACCCTCATTTTTTTTCCATACACCTCCCTCACGACCAAACACGACTTCTAAGAGTCTCCTTTTAGCTCTTAGAAGAGAAAGAGAGAGTGAGAGAGAGAGAAGGTGTTGGCCGTGAGTGAGAAGGAGGAAGAAAGGAGAAGATCTAGCCAGAAACTCAAGCCTTTCCTTGAAGTTCCAAGACCATAAAAGCTAGGAGATCAACTCTTTCTTTGGTGGGTAGCTCGAAGTTAGGAAGGAAATTGTAATAGCTTAGTTTTTCTTTGATCTTGTGATCTTTCTTCCTTTTCTTCTTTGTATGTTAATTTCTTCCTTTGTAAGTTTTATTTGCGGGGTGTTACATTCTCCCCAACTTAAAGATTTCTCGTCCCCGAGAAATACGTTACGGATTGGGCAGCGTGACACAAAATTCTTGCATTACGGCGATGTCCATAAGAATACTCTCGTTCTCACTCCGTGGTCGTATCTCCTTTGCTGGCGCGATTCACTTGGCCGTGTTCCTCGTTTGTTGCTTTTAGACGAAGAAGCCTCTCAAGCGCTACCACTTGTGTAACAGCCTGATTTTCACTTCCAAAACCTTAACTGAATTATTATTAATTTGTTGCAAAAATGAGGCCATTTTTTTTTACATAAGTTCATTAGTGGTTAACGTTACCCTTTGAAAATCGAGTTGTCACTTTCGAAACTTCCCACTCAAACACCATCATTGAAACATAACATCATTTCCATTACGATTAAAACATAAGCCATAAGTATTGGAGTCTTACTCCGAAAGTTTTCCAAAAGTAGGTCTCAGTTACAAAAAGATTACAGACCATAATTTAAAAAGTAGCTTGATTACATCCATGGTACTTCACAAAGTAATCCTCGATTGGAACTTAGATCCTAGACACACTACATCATCTAGACACAGAACACAAGACATCACTCTTCAGCTGAACTAGCGTCCGTCTCCATGTCTTCACTCGAGTACGCCTCCGCTTCGTGACCAGAGTCACTAGCGTCTTCTTCCTCCATCGGTTGAGGAATCACAGCAGCCAAAGGTGCGGGATCACCATCATACTCGGGATGTTCCCTTGGTCCGCCATCTTGATAGTCACGGAGAGTGACCTGTCCTACGTGCACGTCCAGACTCGTCCCTCGCAGTATATGTCTTGGATCATCAATCTCCAACCGAGTTTCACCTCTCCAAATCCAACCTTCAGGAACAACCTCCCATGCTCCTCCCTGAAGAGGCCACATGTGGATTGCTACATGATACGCCATCTACCCGTTGCAATACTGGCAATGCCAATACGACAAACAGGTAGGAGAGAGTCAGTGTGCCATACACTAACGAGTTGACCATGAGGTCTCAAGGTAGACTCAGTAGAAAGAAAGACCGACGACAATGACAATTGACAGATATACGGAACTAAACAAAATGACCAGGGTATAGAAATTAAGCATGGTATAATAAATAACCAGAACAGAATAGCAAAGCGAGTAACATAACATAAACATAACGTAAAAATCAGAAATACATAAATTCTACAATTAACATTTTAAAGCACATATAAGCAGAGCATATCATATCATTCAATGTCACAACTCATTACTCTCAGCAGTACCATTCTTTCCAGCATCTCAGCTCCTCACAAACTTTCTCAATATTTTCAACATTCAATTATCTCTTTATTCTTTGAATATTAAGTCTTATTATAATTCGATTTTCTCAATGAGGTAGGGGGAAAACCATCATTGAGGAAAAACGCACACGTCTACATCTCCTCGGTCTCCATCCAAACCTAGTCGGAAGCCAACAGGAGTACAGGACCTTTACCACGCGGGCATGACAGCTGTCTCAACAATTAATTGGTCCCAGACCAGGAGGACTACAGCCTCAATCAATTCAATTCATATAATTATCATTAATCAACTCTCACTGTACAAGCAGTGGCAAATCACAATGCCCCGTTCCAGTCCCTCTCACTGTTATAGACTTGCAATCAAAGGGGTGACAGTATCATTTCTAGTTAGCTATGCAGAACTTACCACGGCATTGAACCCAGTCCCTACCACGTTAGTATGCCACTTGTGGGATTCGTTCCGCGTAGAAATATACTCTAGGCTTCTTGACGTTCACCGTCCTTGCCCTCCCCTCATGCAATTCCCACCTTAGTATCCGCAGATACCCATGGTATCTTCCTCTCCACTACTTCGCACTCTCATACCTCACCGCGTATGTTAAGTCTTTTAATGTCTTTTAATGTCTTTAAGTTAACCTATAGTCGGCTTGCCCTTAGTCCATCCCTTCGACAAGACCCGACCACTAAGGGTTACATCTTTCCCCCACTTTCACATAGCATTCTTTCACTTTCTCAAGCCACTTGGCACAATTCCATCACATCATTCCCGTAGGAATTCACATAACTCTCTTTAACGATCATTTCCGTCTTGAACCCGCCAACACGATCTCAGCTCCACGAGTGCAACATAAAATAGTAACAAGCATGCATCAATTTAATGAAACATAAGACACATAAAACATAATAGATCGTGTAAGCCTTTCCACATCACCACACAAGCAACTACGTTACGGGCTCACCGCACTCTCACTTACTCACTCACCTCTTAATCCAGCAAGATAAACACTTTGTCCTCGGAAATCTCTAGCGTCTCTTTGCACGTCGTTCCCAGCGTCTACTGAATACCTCAAAGTAAATAAATATACTTTTATCAAAACCATTTCAATAAAAAAAATCATCTCTTTATCTCTTTACTTGAAATAAAAAAAATCCTTTATCTTTCTTTATCCTTTTCTTAAAAATACAATTGTTTTTTTCCAAAACAAAACACAATCTTTTCTTATACTTGAAATCCTTCGAAAATCATTTGAAAATTCATATTAGAATAAATAAAATAAATGGTTTATGTGGCTGTATGGAATAAGTCCAGCCACCTTTTTCAATTTGTAAAACATGGAAAAATCAACAATTTTCATCCTAACTTTTGATATACCAAATAGCACTTGAAATCCACACTTTTCATAAATCAAAAACATTTTAAAAATAGAAATACTTTGTAACTAAATCTTGGACAGCAAGGAACTAAAAATCAAAACCATGAAAATGCTTTTGAAAATAATCAAATACACTTGTTCCTTTTCTTTATCAAAACCGAATTGAACAAAACCACAACAACACAATTTAAATAATTTTTCTCAAAATAAAAACACAAAACATAATCATTTCAACAAGTCAATCACATGCAAAAGGAATCTAGCCTATTAAACCTAGTGTAGGCCGAATCATCATCATAGGAAAAACAAAGTCTTTGATGCAAATTTCTACATGCAAAACCTTAAATTTAACAAATCAAAACATGCACTTTAAAGCACATGGTTTTAGAAAATACCACTCCCTTTTTCATCACAAAACTGTGACCTCTTTTGTCACTTCAAACATGTTTTCATTTTCATTTTCTTTTGCATGCACTTTTAAAAATCATGTGAATCAAAAAGAAAACACATGCAAGAAGCTTTTTATGAAAAACAATCATGATCTTTTGTTTTCAAGGCTTGACCGAAAATTCATCAACAAAAATCAAGTGAAAAACTTAAACCTTTAACTTTCAAACACACATCAAAGTAAAACCATTTTTCAAAAGTTGTTTTCCTTTACTTTCTCACTCAAAACCGTGACATGCAAGCCAAGATCAAGACTTTTTGAGTTCAAAAATCATAAATCAAAGCTTCAAAATCATAGCTATTCAAGGATCAAAGCATGAATCAAACCTTTTTCAAGATTCAAATAAAAGATCAAACCTTTTGAAAAAGAAGAAAACCAAAGATCAAGGCTTCATAAAAATCAAAAGCAAAACCAAAGCATCTTAACCACTTAGATCAACTCTAACAAGCATCAAATTAACATGCATGAACTCAAATCAAAATAGAAATCATCATGACCTAGTTTCCTAGACATGGCCGAATGGTAGAGTCCATGGTTTAAGGTTCTACAAGTTTGTTTGGCTCTTGAAAACTCAAGATCAAAGCTAAGAGTTTACACACAAACATTGATCTACAAGAAAAATGGACATGCAACAACAAATGAACTTTACAAGACTTGGAAAATGAAAACTACTTCTAACACTCTATGATCTTCGAATAAACCAAACAAAGAGAGAAGATCTTCAACCACCTTCACTTGATCTTCAAGGAATCCTAGAACTTTTGGGCTTGATCTCCTTCTTCCCCTCCTCTCCAAGCTCTCGGTCTCACTCTCTCTCTATCTCTCTCTAAGAGTTTGATGACACTCTTAGAAAGTGTTTAGTTTAGAATGAAAATGTGAAGGAAATTGGATGGAAATGAACTATGGTTGTGGGTATAAGTAGGCACACGAGTATTTCCCCCATTGCCCTTTAAGAATTCGGCCAAGAGTGTGTGGGGTGAAGGGTAGTTTTGGCTTCACAAAAAGTTGCATGGCTTAAGGTCATGTCATGAGACAAATGGAGTGAATTAAGGCTCTAATCCTTGATCCTATTGGTTGGTCAATTTCTCTAACTACATTTTCCACTAAACCTATCTTATGTGAAGCTAGTCTACTATCTTAGGGTTCTAGAAAAATCAAACTCTATTATGCATGCACATTCACACATAGCCGAACATACACATGCACACATACATATAGAAAATCATTTTATTTGCTTTCTCACAAAATCACAATTTCCTTAAAATACAAAATATCAAATACTTAATTATTTCACTCCAAAATTCAACCCAAAACTCATAATATTTTCTCACAAAAATCATTTTCTTTGAAATCCTTTATCACTTGAAATCATAAAAGAAATTCAATTCAAGAAATTTTCTTTTTAAAACACTTTCTCAAAATAATCCTTTTTTTATCATTAAAACAAATATGAGGTATTCAGACGGGGTGTTACATTCTCCCTAACTTGGAGATTTCTCGTCCCCGAGAAATGCAGTACCTGAAGCAAACAGGTGTGGGAAAGAACTTCTCATCTTGCTCTCAAGCTCCCATGTCGCATCTTCTCCATTATTCCGACTCCATACTACCTTAACCAAGGGAATATCTTTTCCTCTAAACCTCTTAACACTACTACCATCTATCCTTAGAGGTAAAGCCTCAAATGTAAGATTTTCCTTTAGTTGTACCGAATCGGGTTCAATGATGTGTGAAGGATCATGGACATATTTTCTCAATTGGGATACATGAAAGACATTATGAAAGTTCGAAAGAAAAGGAGGTAAGGCAATTTGATAAGCTAGAGGTCCGATTCGTTTAAGAATTGGGTAGGGTCCAATAAAACGAGGTGTAAGTTTTCGGGCTTTGAGCATTCTACAATTTCCAGTAGTTGGCACTACTTTCATGAATACAAAATCCCCTTCATTGAATTCCAGCGGACTTCTCCTCTTGTCCTGATAACTCTTCTGTCGACTTTGAGCAGTCCTCATCCTTTCCTAAATTAGCCTCACCTTTTCATTTGTCTGCTGCACTACATCCGGTCCTATTATCAGATGCTCACCAGTCTCGAACCAACACAACGTTGTTTTGCACTTTCTACCATATAGAGATTCATACGGCGCCATTCCTATACTTGAATGAAAACTGTTATTGTAGGTAAACTCAATCAAATGCAGAAAAGAATCCCAATCACCAGCACTTCCAATCACACAAGCTCTCAACAAGTCTTCCAACGTTTGGATAGTTCGCTCTGACTGTCCATCCGTCTGTGGATGATATGCGGAACTTAAATCCAACTTAGTTCCGACTGCTGCTTGCAAACTGACCCAAAATTTCGAAGTGAAACGTGGATCTCTGTCTGATACTATACTTGAGGGTACTCCATGCAGTCTCACCACTTCCTTCAAATATAGCTCAGCCAGTCTATCCATTGAATACTTCATGTTGACAGGAATAAACCGTGCCGTCTTTGTCAATCTGTCCACGATTACCCAAATAGCATCATGACCTTTCCGAGTCTTTGGAAAACCAGAGACAAAGTCCATGGTTACGCAATCCCATTTCCACACTGGTACTTCCAACGGTCGTAACTCACCACCAGGCTTCTTATGCTCCACCTTCGCTTTTTGACACGTCAGACACCGCGATACATACTCCGCCACTTCTCTCTTCATTCCAGGCCACCAAAATACCTTCTTGAGATCTTGATACATCTTCTGAGAACCAGGGTGTAGACTCAACCTACTCTTGTGAGCTTCTTCCAATATCATCCCCTTTATCTCCACATTATCCGGTACACAGACACGATCTTTATACCTCAGAATTCCATCACCACCAATCTTGAATCCTACTTCTTTCCCCTTTTCCGAAAGCTCCTTCTTAGCTTGAAGTTCTTTGTCTTTCAACTGAAGTTCCTTTATCCTTTCCATAAATCCACTTGAAACAGTCAGTTGTCCCAATATCATACTCTTCGGTCTTAACTCCACTCCTAAATTTAGATCCCGAAATTCCTCAATCAACTCCAACTCCTTGATCATCAACGCAGAAACATGCAAGAACTTCCTACTCAAGGCATCAACAACTACATTCGCCTTTCCAGGATGATATTGTAACTCGATATCATAATCTTTTAGAAATTCCATCCACCGTCTCTGACGCATATTCAGCTCCTTCTGTTCGAACAGATACTTCAAACTCTTGTGATCGCTAAAGACTTCAACCCTTACACCGTACAAGTAGTGTCTCCAGATCTTCAAAGCAAACACTACTGCCGCTAGCTCCAAGTCATGGGTTGGGTAATTAAGCTCATGAATCTTCAGTTGCCGTGAAGCGTAGGCCACTACTTTCCGCTCTTGCATCAATACGCATCCTAATCCTTGCTTCGAAGCGTCACAGTACACACAGAAAGACTTCGTCGTATCCGGTAGAACTAACACTGGTGCGGTTGTCAACCTCTTCTTCAATTCTTGGAAATTCTCCTCGAACTTCGCCGACCATTCAAATTGTTGACCTTTCCTTGTCAGCTTCGTCAAAGGCAAAGACAAACGAGAAAATCCCTCGATAAACCGACGATAATACCCCGCTAGTCCTAAGAAACTACGTATCTCCGTCACAGATGTCGGTGTCTTCCATCCCAACACAGCTTCCACTTTTGCAGGATCCACTGCGATTCCGTCCTTCGAGATTACATGCCCCAAGAAATGCACTGAGTCCAACCAGAAATCGCACTTTGACAACTTAGCATAGAGCTGCTTGTCCTTCAGCATTGTCAAGACTGTCCTTAAATGCTCAGCGTGTTCCTCCTTAGTCTTGGAATAAGTCAAAATATCGTCGATAAATACGACAACAAATGAATCCAAGTAAGGATGAAAAATTCTATTCATGTAGTCCATGAATATCGCAGGAGCATTTGTTACACCGAAAGGCATAACCAGATACTCGTAATGACCATAACGAGTTCTGAAAGCAGTCTTGGGAATATCTTCCTCCTTTACTCTTATCTGATGGTATCCCGATCTAAGGTCGATCTTGGAAAATACAGTCGCTCCCTTCAATTGATCCAGCAAGTCGTCAATTCTGGGCAGAGGGTACTTGTTCTTGATCGTCACCTTGTTCAGTTGACGATAGTCCGTACACAAACGCATACTACCATCCTTCTTCTTGACGAACAAAACCGGTGCTCCCCAGGGTGAAACACTAGGCCGTATCATCTTCTTCTCCAACATCTCTTCCAATTGCTTCTTCAATTCAGCTAACTCCACCGGAGCCATCCTATAAGGTGCTTTAGAAATCGGTCCAGTTCCAGGAATCACGTCAATTGAGAATTCCACTTCTCGAATTGGCGGTAAACCAGGTATCTCTTCCGGAAAAACTTCGGGAAAATCCTGAACTACGGGTAATTCGTGCAGTACCTTGTCCTTTTTGACGTCCAACGAAGCCAGAAACATGTAAGCTACCGCGCCATCCTTCAATGAAATTCGAATTTGCTTGGCAGATAAATGCTCAAGGTCATTGGGTTTAGGCAAAGAAGTTTGGGTCTCACTAAAGGCTAACGACTTTTCGGAACAGTTCAGAAGAACATGATTCCTAGTAAGCCAGTCCATTCCTAATATAATGTCTATTTGAGAAAGGGGTAGTTGAATCAAATCAACAAAATATGTATTACCTTCTATCTCTAAGGGACAATTAGGGCAGTAAGTAGACACTATTACAGGCTTATTAGTAGGGGTAGAAACAATCAAGTTATAGGGTAAAGCATCTACTTTCAAATTTAATCTATTCACCACATCATGAGAAATAAAGGAATGAGTAGCACCCGAATCATACAATACTAACAAGGAATTCTTATAAATGAAACATTCACCTTGGATAAGATTAGCAGCATTCGCAGCTTCAACTCCGCTCATCGTGAACACTCTCCCTGGCATAGTAGGACGATTTGCATTCCCCGAATTAGTCGTTCGCTTAGGCTCCCTGCAGTCTCTCGCCATGTGACCAGGCTTGTCACAGTTGAAGCAGTTCGAATTCCTTGGTGGACACATCGGACCAAAATGACCGCGACCACACTTGTTGCAACGAGGAGGTGCGTTCCCTGATCTCATTCCACCGAAACTGTTGCGACTACCACCGCTACGATCCATACGATTCCCTCCATAGCTGCTGCCCCCACGGTTTCCATCGCGATTACCGCTGCCTCTGAAGCTTCCACCTTGTCCGCTTCCTCCAAAGCGTAGATCTCTCCTTCCGCTCGAACCAGAATACGGGTGCGGAGTCCTATACCTTCCACCAGAGTCTCTATGAAAAGGAAAATTACGAGCCGGTCCATGAGACGAAGAAGGGTTCACTACCCTCTCAGCCGCTCCTCTTGCTTTCAAGCCTCCTTCATACATACGACAACGATTCACCAAACAAGCAAAATCATCTATCTCTAAATGAGAAAAGGCTAACTTAATTTCCGGCTTAAGACCATCCCTGAATTTAGCACACTTTGATCGCTCATTCTCCCCTCCAGCATATTGGGGTACATACTTAACTAGCTCTTCGAATTTCGAAGCATACTCGTCAACCGATAAATTCCCTTGAGTCAGCCTCAAAAATTCCAGTTCTTTCTTAGTCCTCAGGTACAACGGAAAATACTTCTCAAGAAATTTCTGCTTAAAAGCTTCCCATGTCAGCGCTTCTCCCAGATTCACCATCACTTGCTTAGTAAATTGCCACCACGTTGCAGCCTCTCTTATCAGCATAAACCCAGCATAAGCCAACTTCTGCTCATCGTTGCACTGCACCATACCCCCGAAAATACGCTCTAAATCCTCTATCCATTCCACAGCCGCGTCTGGAGCAAAGCCTCCCGCAAACTCCTTCGGGTTGCGACGACAGAAATCATCCAATCCCTTGTATCCTTAGGCTTCCAGATTTTGAGCTTGCTGCTGATTATTGAAATTCTGCTGCGCTTGATGATTCAACGCTTGAAGATTATCGTTAACTCCCGTCATCATTGCCGCCATCCGAGTCAAAAAATCTGCCGCATCCGCGTGATCAGCATCCTCACCAGGGTTTCTCGAACTTGAACCGGAAGGTCTCCCACGCGTACGACTCATCTTAAAAATGAAACAGAAAGGGGTTCAACGCACGATAACACAGAACCTAGACTCTAGACACACAGAGCTACACAGAGTAAGCATATAAGGCTATGCTTAAGGCCACTGAGGATTATCATTGCTCTGATACCACTTCTATAACAGCCCGATTTTCACTTCCAAAACCTTAACTGAATTATTATTAATTTGTTGTAAAAATGAGGCCATTTTTTTAAATAAGTTCATTAGTGGTTAACGTTACCCTTTGAAAATCGAGTTGTCACTTTCGAAACTTCCCACTCAAACACCATCATTGAAACATAACATCATTTCCATTACGATTAAAACATAAGCCATAAGTACTGGAGTCTTACTCCGAAAGTTTTCCAAAAGTAGGTCTCAGTTACAAAAAGATTACAAACCATAATTTAAAAAGTAGCTTGATTACATCCATGGTACTTCACAAAGTAATCCTCGATTGGAACTTAGATCCTAGACACACTACATCATCTAGACATAGAACACAAGACATCACTCTTCAGCTGAACTAGCGTCCGTCTCCATGTCTTCACTCGAGTCCGCCTCCGCTTCGTGACCAGAGTCACTAGCTTCTTCTTCCTCCATCGGTTGAGGAATCACAGCAGCCAAAGGTGCGGGATCACCATCATACTCGTGATGCTCCCTTGGTCCGCCATCTTGATAGTCACGGAGAGTGACCTGTCCTACGTGCACGTCCAGACTCGTCCCTCGCAGAATATGCCTTGGATCATCAATCTCCAACCGAGTTTCACCTCTCCAAATCCAACCTTCAAGAACAACCTCCCATGCTCCTCCCTGAAGAGGCCACATGTGGATTGCTACATGATACGCCATCTACCCGTTGCAATACAGGCAATGCCAATACGACAAACAGGTAGGAGAGAGTCAGTGTGCCATACACTAACGAGTTGACCATGAGGTCTCCGGGTAGACTCAATAGAAAGAAAGACCAACGAAAACGACAATTGACAGATATACGGAACTAAACAAAAAGACCAGGGTATAGAAATTGAGCATGGTATAATAAATAACCAGAACAGAATAGCAAAGCGAGTAACATAACATAAGCATAACGTAAAAATCAGAAATACATAAATTCTACAATTAACATTTTAAAGCACATATAAGAAGAGCATATCATATCATTCAATGTCACAACTCATTACTCTCAGCAGTACCATTCTTTCCAGCATCTCAGCTCCTCACAAACTTTCTCAATATTTTCAACATTCAATTATCTCTTTATTCTTTGAATATTAAGTCTTATTATAATTCGATTCGCTCAATGAGGTAGGGGGAAAACCATCATTGAGGAAAAACGCACACGTCTACATCTCTTTGGTCTCCATCCAAACCTAGTCGGAAGCCAACAGGAGTACAGGACCTTTACCACGCGGGCACGACAGCTGTCTCAACAATTAATTGGTCCCAGACCAGGAGGACTACAGCCTCAATCAATTCAATTCACATAATTATCATTAATCAACGCTCACTGTACAAGCAGTGGCAAATCACAATGCCCCGTTCCAGTCCCTCTCACTGTTATAACTTGCAATCAAGGGGGTGACAGTATCATTTCTAGTTAGCTATGCAGAACTTACCACGGCATTGGACCCAATCCCTACCACGTTAGTATGCCACTTGTGGGATTCGTTCCACCTAGAAATATACTCTAGGCTTCTTGACGTTCACCGTCCTTGCCCTCCCCTCATGCAATCCCCACCTGAGTATCCGCAGATACCCATGGTATCTTCCTCTCCACTACTTCGCACTCTCATACCTCACCGCGTATGTTAAGTCGTTTAATGTCTTTTAAAGTCTTTTAATGTCTTTTAGTTAACCTATAGTCGGCTTGCCCTTAGTCCATCCCTTCGACAAGACCCGACCACTAAGGGTTACATCTTTTCCCCACTTTCACATAGCATTCTTTCACTTTCTCAAGCCACTTGGCATAATTCCATCACATCATTCCCGTAGGAATTCACATCACTCTCTTTAACGATCATTTTTGTCTTGAACCCGCCAACACGATCTCAGCTCCACGAGTGCAATCTCCCCGTCTGATGCATTGTTGCTCTACCACATATCCTTGAATCACATCACACATCACTCTTTCACTTATCTTTACGTTCTACTTTCTCTTTTAAACTCTCAGTACCATTCATAGATTCATCAAACAGAATATCATATTTTCCACAATAAAATAGTAAAGGAGCCAACATAAAATAGTAACAAGCATGCATCAATTTAATGAAACATAAGACACATAAAACATAATAGATCGCGTAAGCCTTTCCACATCACCACACGAGCAACTACGTTACGGGCTCACCGCACTCTCACTTACTCACTCACCTCTTAATCCAGCAAGATAAACACTTTGTCCTCGGAAATCTCTAGCGTCTCTTTGCACGTCATTCCCAGCGTCTACTGAATACCTCAAAGTAAATAAATATACTTTTATCAAAACCATTTCAATAAAAAAAATCATCTCTTGATCTCTTTACTTGAAATAAAAAAAATCCTTTATCTTTCTTTATCCTTTTCTTAAAAATACAATCGTTTTTTTCCAAAACAAAACACAATCTTTTCTTATACTTGAAATCCTTCGAAAATCATTTGAAAATTCATATTAGAATAAATAAAATAAATGGTTTATGTGGCTGTATGGAATAAGTCCAGCCACCTTTTTCAATTTGTAAAACATGGAAAAATCAACAATTTTCATCCTAACTTTTGATATACCAAATAGCACTTGAAATCCACACTTTTCATAAATCAAAAACATTTTAAAAATAGAAATACTTTGTAACTAAATCTTGGACAGCAAGGAACTAAAGATCAAAACCATGAAAATGCTTTTGAAAATAATCAAATACACTTGTTCCTTTTCTTTATCAAAACCGAATTGAACAAAACCACAACAACACAATTTAAATAACTTTTCTCAAAATAAAAACACAAAACATAATCATTTCAACAAGTCAATCACATGCAAAAGGAATCTAGCCTATTAAACCTAGTGTAGGCCGAATCATCATCATAGGAAAAACAAAGTCTTTGATGCAAATTTCTACATGAAAAACCTTATATTTAAAAATCAAAACATGCACTTTAAAACACATGGTTTTAGAAAATACCACTCCCTTTTTCATCACAAAACCGTGACCATTTTTGTCACTTCAAACATGTTTTTATTTTCATTTTCTTTTGCATGCACTTTTAAAAATCATGTGAATCAAAAAGAAAACACTTGTAAGAAGCTTTTTATGAAAAACAATCATGATCTTTTGTTTTCAAGGCTTGACCGAAAATTCATCAACAAAATTCAAGTAAAAAACTTAAACCTTTAACTTTCAAACACACATCAAAGTAAAACCATTTTTCAAAAGTTGTTTTCCTTTACTTTCTCACTCAAAACCGTGACATGCAAGCCAAGATCAAGACTTTTTGAGTTCAAAAATCATAAACCAAAGCTTCAAAATCAAAGCTATTCAAGGATCAAAGCATGAATCAAACCTTTTCAAGATTCAAATAAAAGATCAAACCTTTTTGAAAAGAAAACCAAAGATCAAGGCTTCATAAAAATCAAAAGCAAAACCAAAGCATCTTAACCACTTAGATCAACTCTAACAAGCATCAAATTAACATGCATGAACTCAAATCAAAATAGAAATCATCATGACCTAGTTTCCTAGACATGGCCGAATGGTAGAATCCATGGTTTAAGTTTCTACAAGTTTGTTTGGCTCTTGAAAACTCAAGATCAAAGCTAAGAGTTTACATACAAACATAGATCTACAAGAAAAATGGACATGCAACAACAAATGAACTTTACAAGACTTGGAAAATGAAAACTACTTCTAACATTCTATGATCTTCGAATAAACCAAAGAAAGAGAGAAGATCTTCAACCACCTTCACTTGATCTTCAAGGAATCCTAGAACTTTTGGGCTTGATCTCCTTCTTCCCCTCCTCTCCAAGCTCTCGGTCTCAATCTCTCTCTCTCTCTCTATCTCTCTCTAAGAGTTTGATGACACTCTTAGAAGAAGTGTTTAGTTTAGAATGAAAATGTGAAGGAAATTGGATGGAAATGAACTATGGTTGTGGGTATAAGTAGGCACATGAGTATTTCCCCCATTGCCCTTTAAGAATTCGGCCAAGAGTGTGTGGGGTGAAGGGTAGTTTTGGCTTCACAAAAAGTTGCATGGCTTAAGGTCATGTCATGAGACAAATGGAGTGAATTAAGGCTCTAATCCTTGATCCTATTGGTTGGTCAATTTCTCTAACTACATTTTCCACTAAACCTATCTTATGTGAAGCTAGTCTACTATCTTAGGGTTCTAGAAAAATCAAACTCTATTATGCATGCACATTCACACAAAGCCGAACATACACATGCACACATACATATAGAAAATCATTTTATTTGCTTTCTCACAAAATCACAATTTCCTTAAAACACAAAATATCAAATACTTAATTATTTCAACTCCAAAATTCAACCCAAAACTCATAATATTTTCTCACAAAAATCATTTTCTTTGAAATCCTTTATCACTTGAAATCATAAAAGAAATTCAATTCAAGAAATTTTCTTTTTAAAACACTTTCTCAAAATAATCCTTTTTTTATCATTAAAACAAATATGAGGTATTCAGACGGGGTGTTACATTCTCCCTAACTTGGAGATTTCTCGTCCCCGAGAAATGCAGTACCTGAAGCAAACAGGTGTGGGAAAGAACTTCTCATCTTGCTCTCAAGCTCCCATGTCGCATCTTCTCCATTATTCCGACTCCATACTACCTTAACCAAGGGAATATCTTTTCCTCTTAACCTCTTAACACTACTACCATCTATCCTTAGAGGTAAAGCCTCAAATGTAAGATTTTCCTTTAGTTGTACCGAATCGGGTTCAATGATGTGTGAAGGATCATGGACATATTTTCTCAATTGGGATACATGAAAGACATTATGAAAGTTTGAAAGAAAAGGAGGTACGGCAATTTGATAAGCTAGAGGTCCGATTCGTTTAAGAATTGGGTAGGGTCCAATAAAACGAGGTGTAAGTTTTCGGGCTTTGAGCATTCTACCAATTCCAGTAGTTGGCACTACTTTCAAGAATAAAAAATCCCCTTCATTGAATTCCAGCGGACTTCTCCTCTTGTCCTGATAACTCTTCTGTCGACTTTGAGCAGTCCTCATCCTTTCCTGAATTAGCCTCACCTTTTCATTTGTCTGCTGCACTACATCCGGTCCTATTATCAGATGCTCACCAGTCTCGAACCAACACAACGTTGTTTTGCACTTTCTACCATATAGAGATTCATACGACGCCATTCCTATACTTGAATGAAAACTGTTATTGTAGGTAAACTCAATCAAATGCAGAAAAGAATCCCAATCACCGGCACTTCCAATCACACAAGCTCTCAACAAGTCTTCCAACGTTTGGATAGTTCGCTCTGACTGTCCATCCGTCTGTGGATGATATGCGGAACTTAAATCCAACTTAGTTCTGACTGCTGCTTGCAAACTGACCCAAAATTTCGAAGTGAAACGTGGATCTCTGTCTGATACTATACTTGAGGGTACTCCATGCAGTCTCACCACTTCCTTCAAATATAGCTCAGCCAGTCTATCCATTGAATACTTCATGTTGACAGGAATAAATCGTGCCGTCTTTGTCAATCTGTCCACGATTACCCAAATAGCATCATGACCTTTCCGAGTCTTTGGAAAACCAGAGACAAAGTCCATGGTTACGCAATCCCATTTCCACACTGGTACTTCCAACGGTCGTAACTCACCACCAGGCTTCTTATGCTCCACCTTCGCTTTTTGACACGTCAGACACCGCGATACATACTCCGCCACTTCTCTCTTCATTCCAGGCCACCAAAATACCTTCTTGAGATCTTGATACATCTTCTGAGAACCAGGGTGTAGACTCAACCTACTCTTGTGAGCTTCTTCCAATATCATCCCCTTTATCTCCACATTATCCGGTACACAGACACGATCTTTATACCTCAGAATTCCATCACCACCAATCTTGAATCCTACTTCTTTCCCCTTTTCCGAAAGCTCCTTCTTAGCTTGAAGTTCTTCGTCTTTCAACTGAAGTTCCTTTATCCTTTCCATAAATACACTTGAAACAGTCAGTTGTCCCAATATCATACTCTTCGGTCTTAAGGTCATGTCATGAGACAAATGGAGTGAATTAAGGCTCTAATCGTTGATCCTATTGGTTGGTCAATTTCTCTAACTACATTTTCCACTAAACCTATCTTATGTGAAGCTAGTCTACTATCTTAGGGTTCTAGAAAAATCAAACTCTATTATATGCATGCACATTCACACATAGCCGAACATACACATGCACACATACATATAGAAAATCATTTTATTTGCTTTCTCACAAAATCACAATTTCCTTAAAATACAAAATATCAAATACTTAATTATTTCAACTCCAAAACTCAACCCAAAACTCATAATATTTTCTCACAAAAATCATTTTCTTTGAAATCCTTTATCACTTGAAATCATAAAAGAAATTCAATTCAAGAAATTTTCTTTTTAAAACACTTTCTCAAAATAATCCTTTTTTTTATCATTAAAACAAATATGAGGTATTCAGACGGGGTCTTACAACTTGTGTGTTGAATCGGGTCAAGTCCATCGGACTAACCGAAGGGGATATCGTCTCTCAACCAATTATCGTTACGAAAAGCACAAACTTGGGTACAAACCCAGGGAATAGTAAGCAAACATGAGTTCAAACATTTCCAAAGGTACTGGGTTTAACCTAAAACCCTTAGGTACTCACTATTTTCTATAGCTATGGATTTCCACTGACTCACAACAATTACTCCTTCCTCTAATTCTCCTTCTAACTCTAAGGCTTTCATCCATTATTTCTCCGACTTAAGGGGAATTCTATAGCAACTTTAGTTCTACTTCCTCGAAATATCTCCACTTCCTCCTTACATTCATCCTAAACATCGATCAAGCCTATTACTTTCTCCATCTAATCCTCTAGTTATGGTATAAGACAATCCTAATCCTCAAATTTTTCCTCATAATTTTCCCGTAATAACCGATAACATACACCTCTTTTCTCCTTGTGGCTCCCCAACTTTGATCAAACTTATCACTAAATTTACCATTTCGTTCTATTCTTAAACGACCTCAATCACTAATCCATCCTTAATCATTCAAGCCTAGACTATCTGGATAACTATGACACTTTCAACTCCACAAATTAGGTTAGTAGATTTTGGAAAGGATCGGTAAGGCTACGGGTTGGTAGTAAGGATCATGAAAAAAAGGTTCGAATTTCATTGACAATGATCATCTTTGTTGAAGCAATTCAACAAATACGGAAATCCAAGGACAACATCTTATGCCCTTAAAGGTAATAACTATTCTTGTACCATAGGTACGCTAAGATCAACAAACTTAAGTCTATCAAGTACTAATGAAACATCAATGGTTAAGGGGTCTCAATCTTAGGATCTATTCGTTCTTCTACTTAATCTACTTCCTTCAACTACAGAACCAACAGGTTCCTTAAACTAGCACAATAGGCACTAATCCACAAACAGAGTCTCACATCCTAAGAAGACGAGAACTTGACCTTACACTCCTACCCTTACACTAGCACAACACACAACACACAGAGTCACACAAACAAAGCATGTAAGCCCATGCTTAAGGCCACTAAGGATTACCATTGCTCTGTGTAACACCCCAAATTTCCGTCTCCTGATGTAATGTGATTATGATTTATGAAAATATATTTTCAAATTATTTTCTTAATCATAATTATGTTTCATTAATTAAATTAAGATTATTATGAGTTAGTAAGAGTAATTGCGAAAGTAGAAAAATATTGCAGCAAACAAATAATATGTAAAAATAAGGTTTTTGCATATTAGTCCCTGGAAGAGGACCTAGAAGCAATATTAGGAAGACTTTGGAGGGAAGGGCATTAAAATAAATATTTTTGAAAAACTGACCAAAATACTCGAGTAATCGAGTCAGTGGAGAACTCGTTAGTGCGGTTGATGAGTCAACCCACAACGAATCCCTTTAAGTGACATGAAAACACCATGGAAACACGATGATGGTTGTCGTGGTGCGTTGCATGAGCACTGGGAGGGTCTATATAAAGCTTGGATTGTTGATGAAGGGAGATTTTGTTGGTTTTGCTCTGAGAACTTGGGTTTAGGGTTTCCAATTTCGTGGTTCGATTTCTCGATCGTGTTTGAGAACTGGAACGAGAGTGATACACCATTGTGAAGCTCACGTCTCGAGCTTCACAAAAACATAAAAGTCGTGAGTTAAGGCGCGGTGTAGAAGGAGAATCGAAGCTGAGAGGGTGTTCTTGGTGTTAAAGTTGAAAACTGAAGCTTGGAGCTCACTTTCAACTTAGATTGTGGTAAGCCCTTGGACCCTATGAATCTCAAATTCGTCTATACTTCTAGTGTAAGTTGCAGAGAATCAATTCTAATCGTTTTCCCCAACTTTAAATCGAATTTTGCATGTCAAATCTTCTGATTTTGGTGCTCTGCTCAACTATGACTGCATGCATAGGATTTTGGGGGTTGAGCATCTCTAGCCAATTTCTCTGCAATTTCAGAGTTGATTCACGAATTTGAGGTAAGGGTGAAGCTTCTAATTCACTAGAATAAGTTTAAATCTTGTGGAATTAGGATATGAGTCATCAAATGGCTCTATGGGCATAGTTGGAAATAGGAATGAGGCTTGGAGGCCTTTTTGGACTTAAATGAATAATTGGACATGTGTATTTGGTCACATGCAAGGTGTACTAATGCTGAAAATGGAATGGATATATGTAAAATTGGATTTGGTATGTTAAGTTGTGGAAATTGCATTTTTATGCATAATTATGGATAATCTGTGGTTCGGTGTTAGATGTTGTTAATTCTGTGTTGGAACATGTTTAAAATGTGTAAGGTGAGCTATGTTGATCTTTGGTTTGGACTGGATTGGACTATAATCGAAGTTGGTATGTTAAAACTCATTTTTATGTGCTGTCGGTCTGCAAACAGTCGAGTATTATGGGTAATACTCGAGTATTTGGCCTATTTGGAAATTGGAATTTCTGGAAAACTCAAGAACACTCGAGTATTCATATAGAACACTCGAGTATTCTGGGAATTTTTAATGAATTTCTGGGAAACCTTAAGAACACTCGAGTTTCATGGAGAACACTCGAGTATTCTAATGAATTTTCAAAGTATTTCTGGAAAATGAATGAACACTCGAGTAATGTGAGGAAAACTCGAGTATTTTCATAAAACTGAGGAACACACGAGTATTGATAAGTTCACTCGAGTATTTTGGACCTGAGACAGAAAAATTAACTTTCTTTTAATATACCCAATAAGACATCGATTAAGATCAATTATGCTCACAGGAAAAGGTTTTATGTTCCAATAAAAGGATTGGGAAAAATATTAACAACAGTCTAACTCACTGAAGGAATAATATTGGATGCACATAATAAGATTATTGGTTAATCTTGTGTATATAATTTTATGTGCATACATGCATGGTGTAAGGTTGGGGATAATTCGGTGGTAACTGGCTCGATGACACATTTTGGTAATGTGGGCAGCATTTGGGAATGCTGTTACGTCTTGGTGACGTTGTGTGCACACTATCCGAGCAGTGGCTCGATGACACATTTTGGTAATGTGGGCAGCATTTGGGAATGTTGTTACGTCTTGGTGACGTTATGTTCACACTATCCGAGCAGTTCCACAATACATGTTGGTCATGTTTGCGAATTATTGGAATGAACGTTCAGTGGACAATGGATTTGGGAGACATGCATCATTACTCATAATTAATGGAAATGTTACAATTGGAAAACACTCATTCATTTACATGTGCACTTGCATTGGATGGTTGTAACTTATATTGTTACATGCTTTATTTATTCTTATTTGATTATGTGGATTATGTGCTTACCCCTTTTTGCCCATGTTAGGTGATGGCACGTTATCTAGCTTGCATCGAGATGCGCCCGCTCCCTAGTGGAGTGTGGTACTACGAGGACCATCGAGCCACTTATGAGGGCGAGGTGGAGGTGACTCTATATCACCCCAACCCTTTGGCTCGTGTCCGTCCTCGTAGGTTTCGCATCCCTATTATCTATACTTTGCATGTACCCCCTTTCTATACTTATCATGGACCACCCCCGACTCGACCTGCTCGTCGTTTTCATTCCTTTCGTTTTCGAGCCGCTACTCGATCTCACCCCTCTGCTTCTTGAGTGGTTCGAGAGGAGACTCCTATACCTCGTCCGATGAGTCCGGTTCATGGGACTCCCTCGGCTGACCCCGTGCCCAGTGGTGGGGCACCCACTCAGTTGGAGGAGGTAGAGGAGGACCCGGATGAGGGTGAGAGCGAGGATGAGCCAGTCGAGTACTCCACTGGGAGCCAATGGGGAGTTGGGGATCCACCAGGTGATGCATAGTATAGATGGTTAGGATGTGGGACGGGTGGAGCAGCTGCTGGAGACTTGGAGATCATGCTATGAAGGAGGATCACTGGACCACTTCTGGGATTTCATATTTTGCTCTATATATATATTGTACATATTTTGAGAGATCTCAGAGAGGTGGTCTTATATTATGGACTCGTATTTTGTATAAACCTGCTATCTCGACTTTGACTCTGATGTTGATGACTCTTTTTATGATGATCATATATATATAGTTATGTTTATGTTTTCTTCACTAGTATTAAATGTGAGTTATCAAGTCGAGGTCTCTAATTTCCGCTTACTCTGATAAACGTGGTTTCACGCTTTAATAAATAATATTTTCATGAAATGATAAAGGTAAGGTTTTTACTAATTGCAAATAAACACCAAGTATTTTACAAAGGCTTTTAAAAGGATTTTTAATTAAATCTTTACTCAATCAAGTCCATAAACTTTTACCAAAGATAATAAGAGCAATTCTTTTTATCAACATGGATCTATAGGAAGGAGTGTTACACTCTGATACCATTCTGTAACAGCCCGATTTTCGTAAACCAAAAATAATTAACTTTTACTTATTAAAGTGGCAAAAATGAGGCCAAATTTTTTTATTTTGAAAACATCATCGAAGAGTCATTGATGCACTTAGCATCCTTTACGAAAAATCAAGTTGTTACTAAAAACATTTTATATATATAACCTTCATTTCCATAAAATGGCTTGGTTTCAAAAAGCATCATAATTCATTGAATCAAAAGTGTTCATAACGGATTCCAAAAGTTTACATTGTTCCATCTTCCAAATTAAAAGTACTCCGCACTAAAACTTGGCTTAATTACATAATGGTTCGTTGCTCGGTAATCCTTGACTCAAAACACTCACAACAACCTAAACTAATAACACTATACTTGAGCCTTCTTGTCGAACACGACCGGATGAAGCTTTTCTTCCTTCTTGCACCCTTTCTTCACTTGCGAAAATGAAGCCACCTCTGTCGCCGCTTTCCCGTTGTCGTTAAGCTCCAGCTCCAATTCCTCTAAAAAGATGATCTCCATGCGATACTCCGTCTGCCCGTTGAGATATCAGCAACCCCCGATATGCCAACGAACAGGAGAGAGTAAGCGATCCAAACGACGCATCGTCGATGGTGTGGGATTACAATAGGCAAGATACTAGGACAATGCAAACATAACAAGCAACACACATACAACATAGCATTCAAGCATATCATCATCACCGTTATCATATCATTATCATCATTCATTATCTTTATCATCATTATCGTTTTCCAGCCGAACTTGTGATCATTTCTCAACATAATCATTCCTTATTCTCAATTCCTTTCTTCAACTTCATTATTCCATAAGAGTTCACTTCTCGTAATCATAAATTCTTTTATCTCTCTTAAACTTTTCTTATCATATCTTATCGGATTACAACCATCGATGATTGTAACACCCCGCGTTTTTCCCGTACGTGCGTGAGCGAATTTTGATAAAGTAAGCCTGAAGGTCTATTTTACAAAAGGTTTTTAGAAAAATATTTTACCTAAGAGGGGATAAAGTGATTGTTTTCAAGGATTTTTATGAACAAAATGTTTTTACAAATGAAAAGTGAATGATTTTGTTGAAAATAAAATGCTTTGCTAAATGGGTATTTTATTAAAAGACGATTTTTGAAGGAAAGAAATTTAATGAATTGGCTTGAAATTTTATGAGTGCATGATTCAATATGTGTACTGTTTAGTGTGTAAAATTAATTGTGTGAAAATGATTTGTGAATTAATTGCATCATGATGAAATAAAGAATAAATGTGATAAGAAAATAAAAATGCAAATTGAATATATATATGTGTATAAGGTACGGATTTCATGTATGAGTATGTATGTATGCATGTGTGCTATATATGTGTATGTGTGTGTGTAACGTATGATGCATGAAGATGGATATAAAATGTGATTTCTTAGAATTAATTTAAGTGTTGTATGAATTAGAAATTATAGTAGAAAATAAAATATGAATTAGGTGCATATGTGTGTGTGCTACGGTGTAGGTGTGCATGTGAGTGTTATATGTGTGTGTGTATGAAAGTGCCACAACTAGTGTATGCATGTAAGTGAGTTTGTGGATGTGCTATATGTGTTACACGTGTATGTGTGTGTAGAAATAAGCTAGGGTTTAAATTCTAGAAGCTTAAGGAGGAAGAGACCAAGCCAACTAAGTGCAACCAAACCAAACTAAATTAAGTCACAAAACCCTAACTAGTTGCCAACTATCATTTAAGCCTAAAGTAAACCTAAAGTCTTAACCTAGCCTACCTTGTCCCCTTGACTTTAGTAAACCTTATCCATGCAAACAATTGGAAGCCCCAAAACTACCCTTTCCCCTTTCTCATGGCCGAATTACTCTTAAGGTTAGAAAAGGAAAATTCCAAGCTCTTGACTTTGCCTACATAAGCCGTATGTGTATGTGTTGGCCTTGGTTCACATTTTCATTTCCTTCATTCATTTCTTCCCATCCAAACATAAACACTTTGGTCCAAGAGCACATCAAACTCTTGAGACCCTTAGAGAGAGAGAGAGGATAGCCGAGAGAGAAAAAGAGAAAAGAGGAGTGAAAACCCAAACTTCTCAACCAAACCTTTTTGATTTATTTCTTCAAACACATCCTTCCTTAAAGATCAAGAAGAAAAGCCACCTATCAACCCTAAGAGGAGAAGGCCGAAGCAAACACTAGGAGGAAAAGAGAAGAGATTTGAAGTTTAAAGATTAGGATTTTGTTTAAGGTAGTCATTTAAGAGAGTTTAGTGTAGTGATTTTGATTTGTAAAGGACTTTATATTGACATTGTTTAAGTTTAATTTTCGTGGTGCATGTGTTTATTTCCTCATGATCTTGAAGTTTTGTTGACTTGCATGTCAATCTTATGATTTGATCTTGAATATTTGTACTTGGAAACTTTGATCTCCAACTTGTTCTTCACGGTTTTGTTTAGGTTTGTGTCTATGTTTATGTTTTGCCTAGATCTTCTTTTACATGATATGATCTATGATAGATCTTTGAGAAAACATGAATCTTGAATTTGTATGTTTGTGTTGAGTGCAAATCTTAATTTCTCTTTGATGCATGTCTCGGTTGGGATTTCTCTTAGATAGATCTAAATGTTTTCCAATTAAATCTTAAAGATCTAAGGAAAAACTAAGATTCTCATGAAAACCAAAATAGATCTCCTTGCATGTTTACCTCTCTTTCTCTAAACCGTGACTTTGTATGTGTGTATGTGATTATTGGATAGGAAAATCCATGATCTAAGTTTAATTAATAATAAAGTGAAATTAAATGACTTGCATGTTATGTGTATGTGTTGATCTTGAGTATTTGTGCTTGAGAAGCTTTGATCTTTAATTTGCAAATTTTCTTCTTCACGGTTTTGCCTCTATGAGGATCAAGTTGATTTCATTTTTGTCTTGCAAACATGATTTATTGATGGATCCATAGATTTCAAGTATATAAAAGTTTAAATTTTTGATTAAAAGCTTGAAAACAATTTTCATGTCCCATTCGGTTTTGGGAACAAACTTTTCTTAAATAATTTTCATTTCCTTTGTGTGATATTGTTTGAGTGATGCGTTGCATGTCTCATTTTGTGAAAAGCCATGTTTGATCATTTAACATCCATGCCTTCTTTTTGTAAAAGTTGATGCATGTTGGATCTAGTAAATTTAAATACATGCATGTTAATTTTTAATGAAAAATCATGCTTTCCTTTTTGTAAGTGTTTTGGTTTTTGAGCAAATAATTAAAGTAACAAGTTTTGAAATGATTTTTCAAAGACCAACATGATTTAAGTAAGTGTTTGATTGTGTGCATATTTTATTTCTTTAAGGACCCTTCGGCCATGTCCATAAACAATGGAATCCATACTATTATTTTATAAAAAGTTCACGCATGATATTTTCATTTAGCCTTTGATTTGTTTTGAGAAAATTATGAACTTGAATTTGTTTGTGTTATGTGAGGTGGTGTGTTGTTTTGAAAAATAGTTTTGAACTCTTACATGATTGCTTTGACTTTGTGATCCATGAATGTGGAAAATGAATGAAAACTATGTCTTTCTCACATCATGACTTTCGGCCATTCTAGGAGGAGTAGGCAACTAGGTTTGTTTCTCATATAGGGTACATGCATAATCGGACTAATTGAAAATAAGAATTTAAAAGTGTTTGCATGCTATGACTAAGTTTTTTTTAAAAAAAAAAAGAAAATGCATGAGAATCTTTAGAATGATTTATGATTTAAATTATTGCTTTAATTTAAAGTCTTGAAATGAATTAAAATTGTTGAATTGTCTTTTGATGCTCACGGTTTCTAGGTCAAAAGAGAGAAAATGATTTCATGTTTTTAGTTGTGCATTAAACCTTTGCAAAAACATGTATGCATGATTCGGTTTTGTTAGGATAATTAAGAAACTAATTTTAAATCATTTTCTTAAATATAACCTAGTTAATTTATTAAGAGTAAAATCTAATTGATTGGTTTTGAATGATGGCAGTGTGGTTTGCCTTGTGTGAGTTTGTATGTGTGCTTAGAAAATTGTGTGTGCTACTGTTGTGCTGAACTGAATTTGTTTTACTGTCTGTGAACTGTATTTGTGAAAAAACCTATGCTTGTATTTTAAAAGAAACTGAAATTGTTTATTTATGTGATTTAAAATAATTCAAATTAATTTGGAAGTTTTATCTCCTTTGATCTTGTGTCTTAAATGGTTTTCAAAGTATGGTTTTGAAATCTTATTTTCTTGGATTTTTGGTATTTTGTTTTAAAGTATGAAAACACTGATTTTATAACCAGAGTGTTTTCAAATTAAGAGAAGGGATTTGTTTTAATAAAAGATTATTTTCATTATTTCAAAGTGTTCTTGAAAACCTTTTTAATTAAATTGGATCTAAGACCTTCGGATTTTAGCAACGCATTTTAAAACGGAATTAAGAATTTATCGAAAACGTTCTAACGCACGGGAAAAATGTCTAGTTCGGGTGTCGGACGCGAAGGGAACGATGCAAAGCTCGCAACGGGAAGTTCTGCAAAGCTTTCGGATGTGTCGTCATCCAGGTGAGAGAGAAGCTCCCCTTAAGACGTCGTGGTATTAGGCAACATATTAAGGCGTCCAATCATCTCAAAGGTTGGACCCGGTCTCGTTAAGGCGAGGAAGAGGGATAGTGAGTGTTGTTTGTTTGTTTGTGTGTCGTGGGCTATCCCTACAAGTCGCAGAGATCGATGTGTTGTCTATAATTAGTATGTTTGTTGAAATGATATGATGTTTACTATGCATGAGCTGTTGGTTAGTTTAGTATGTGAAGTAATTAAGTTGTTAAAAGATGTTTGATTTTACCCTGATACCTGAAATAATAATGAGATTGAAAGAGAAAGGAGGTGTGAATAAGAGATATGAGAAAGAATTGAGAACGAAATAGATGGTGCAATAAGACTAAAGAGAAGGTTATAAGAAACAAATGAGAAAGATGATATGAGCGAAGGAAAAAGATAAAGAGTTGAAAGAGAACGTGATTACGGAAGCGAGAAGTGGTGGAGTAAAGATGAGATCCCTCATGCATGTTTTTGGGAAGAAGCTTAGTGTTGAGTTGAGCTTGCTCCTCCACTAACACTCACCCAAAAACATGATTTTTGAAAACAGTTTTTGAAAAGAAACTTTTGAAAAGAATTTCATGAAGTCATCTTTTTGAAAAGGATTTGCGAAAAGAGTTTTTGAGAAAGAAGAGGGAATGAGTTTTGAGGAAGTTGGAAAGAATTATGCTGAGCATGAGCTGACGAGAATGTTGATATTGAGATGAGATTGATGTGTGGCTTGAGGCCATTGTGATTTTAGGGGGAACGATTTACGTTTAGTGGTCGGGCTTCGTTGAAGGGATGCACCAAGGACGAGCCGACTGTTAGGATTCAGCCGTTAATTAAAACGCTAAAACTATAAAAGATTTAAAAGACATTCATAAACGCGGTGAGGTATGAGTGTTGTATCGAAGTAGTGGAGAGGAAGATACTATGGGTATCTGCGGATACTCAGGTGGAGATTGCAGGAGGGGAGGGCAAGGACGGTGAAACGTCAAGAAGCCTAGAGTATATTCCTAGGCGGAACGAATCCCACATGTGGTGCACTAACGTGGTGGGGACTGGGTCTAATACCGTGGTAAGTTCCGCATCGCGAACTAGAAATTATACTGTCGCCCCCTCGATGCAAGTCTAGAACAGTGAGAGAGACTGGAACAGGGCATTTGTGTTTGCCGCCGAGGGCGTGCATTGATTATGTGATTAAATGATATGATTTGAGCCAGAGCCTCCTGGTCTGGGACCATTTGTGTGTGACAGCTGTCGTGCCCACGTGGTAAAGGTCCTGTACTCCTGTTTGCTTCCGACTAGGTTGGGTGGATGACCGAGGAGATGTAGACATGTGTGACTCCTTCAATGATGATGTTCCCCCATCATTGAAGTGAACCGATACGCTAAAACTTAAAGGAACAAAGATGTTTCAAAGAAATGTATAATAAAATATCAAGTATTGGAAATGATTTGTAAGGCATGTATAAGAAAGGATTCCTGGAACGCGTGATGAAATCGGAGATGTATGATGAGAAGGAAGGATTGAGAGAAATTGTGGAAGTTTATAAGAGAGATAATAAGAATGTGATTGTGAGAAGCTAAGTATAAGATTGTGTATACCTAAGGTTGATGTTGTTGTTGTGTGTATGTTGTTCATTGCTTTTCCTTAGTATTTGCCTATTGTAATTCCACACAGTCGACATAACTGTTTGGGTAGCTTACTCTCTCCTCTTCTTCTGTTCTTCTCTTCTTCTGTACTTCTATCCTTCCTCTGGAAAATTGCACGGCTACTAGATGCAAAGAGATTGAGGTTCCAGATCCAGCTTGATCGGGAGGTTAGAACATCTACGTTGAAAGGAGACGACTCGGTGGATAGATCTCCGGAGTAGTAGATGAGGACAATTCTACTGGTAGACTGAGCAGCGGGACCTACCAAGATTCAGAGTTAAGTGGGGAGTCTTAGGAAGTACGACTAGAAGCTAGGTATTCCCCTCAGAGTATGGTACTCCACTGTAAGTTCTTGGTTACCTAGCTCTACTAAACTGTACCCCGGCAAATGATTTATTTAACACTGAGGTTTGAAATTAGAAAACGGGCAATGTTATAAATGACGTTTTGAAAACAAGTTTCAAAGTGCGGTGTCTTGTGACATCTCGGTTTGGAACTTGAAAGGTATTACACAATGTGAGAACATGAGTTTTTAAAATGTAACCACGATTTGGAAATCTAATTGTTCTCATCTGGTGTAACACTTGTTTAAAAAAAAAAATGGCCCTAATTTTCACTATATTTAATGAGAGCTTTCAAGTTGCCGAACCGGGGTGTTACAATGATTGGGGGAAATTTATAATATCATCGAGGTACTCATTTCATTGCCATCGACACACGCGTCTACATCTCCTCGGTCATCCACCCAACCTAGTCGGAAGTTAACAGGAGTACAGGACCTTTACCACGCGGGCACGACAGCTGTCTCAATCATCAATTGGCTCCAAGCCAGGAGAACTGTAGAAAACTCGGGTACAGTCTCAATTCAATTCAAATGGCAATCAAGATGCCCCGTTCCAGTCCATCTCACTGTTCTCGAAATGCCATAGGGGTGACAGCACTATTCCGGTTCCGGGTGCAGAACTTACAACGGTATTAGGACCCAGTCCCCACCACGTCTGGTTACCACATATGAAATTCGTTCCGCCCAGAATAGTACTCAAGGCCTCATGACGTTTTACCGCCCTAGCCTACCCTATTGCATTCAAAACCCGAATATCCCTGATATCCGGGGTACCTTCCTCTCCACTACTTCGCACTCTCATACCTCACCGCGTTAATGTCTTTTAAAGTCTTTTATCTTTTTAATTCACCTAAGGTCGACCTATCCTTCGTGCATCCCTTCAATGTGTAACATCCCGCTATTTCTAATACCTTTAGCAAAATAATTAAATGATTTAATATGATGTTTTCAAGATTTGAGTGTTGTAATAAAATTTTGATTTCATCATTTTAATTGAAATATGTTTTGTAGTCAAAATAACTATAAATTTGTTATCATACTTTTTTAAAAAATAAAACAGTACTTTTATTTAGTTTAATTGACATTTTGACAGAGAGTTCAAGTGGCAAGCCTTAGAGGCATTTTTATAAATAGTTTCTTTAGAGAAATATGTTTAACTTAATATTTTGAGCATCCCTGTAAATTTTCATAGTGTTCGGAGGCTGTTTTATTTTTTTAGCTTCTGGACTGGTTTAATATATTACCGGTATAAGTTATATATAATGATCTTCTATTTCAAAATTATAAATATTATATTTTATTAAGTTTAACATCAGGATTGAGAAAATATATTTTCTTTTGAATTTTGATACTTTTTCTTACGCAATAGTCATATGTAGGGATCGATAACCTTATTATTTTTTAATCAGTTTTGAATAATTAAAAATATAATATTGTTGTAATTAAATATATTTTATTTTTGGAATCATCAAACTTTTGATTATAATCCAAAATACTTACACGCATTAACCCATATATAAAAACAAAATATAAAAATATATATAATTTCCTAATGATATACTACCCACCGTAACTATAATATGTATATAAGCCCAAGTACTCCCACCCCATGAATAGAAATGAAACAAAGAAACAGAAAACCAAAACGCGTCAGATAGAGAGGCGTCAGATAGAGAGCGCACGCTCGACAGGGAGAGAAAACAATTGGGATTTTCTCATCTTTCCTGTTCAATAATTTAAGATCCAACCGTTCAATGGCAAATCCTTCTTAGGTAAATAATGTAACACCTACAACTAATTACCCCTTTTTACCCTTAAATAAAATAGTGAAATTAAAATTTCCTTTTTAAACTTATAAAATCTTCCGTCAAACGGACGGAGTTTCGTTTGTTTTTAGGATTTTCCCAAAAATTCCGATTTTTCCTGTAACCTGATAAACATCCACATTTCAAATTCATCAGAGGCCAGCAGGGCCCAAAATATTGTTTAGTCCACTCATTACATTATTTCCAAGGAAATACAAATAGTTTCTCAAACTCTTAGTTTCTCAAAATACAAAGTAAATGAAATACAATAAAACTTCCCCAAAATAACCCATGACCAATAGGTGGTCGCTAAATACTATCCACACTCCACGTGGTGGAATGTAATCCTGCTCAACGAGACATGTGTATGCTCCTTCGGTACCTGTAAAAATATAGCAAGAAGGGTAGCATTACACAGTGCTAAGAATAATAGCTTCTAAGAAGCATAGCTGACAAACTAGGCCCTATCACATTAGGAGTTATCTATTAACCTAACATTCTTTTTCAGGTAATCACATACTAGTTCATCTTTGATAACTTAAGCCTTATGTCCATACTACCTTCCTAGCAATCCTACTTTCAGTCTTAAGCTTACTTTTCAATTCAATTAAATTCACATTTCATTTTCATTTTGTCCCTGGTCACGACCTACTGCGTTCGCACCACCGTGCGATCACGACTTACTGCGTCCGGGTATGTTTCTCAAATCAATCTTGCCTATTCATTCTTATACATCATTTTCATAAAGTCATTTATTCCTTCCACTTTAATCATATTCATAATTCTTTTCAATCCGTCCCTGGTCACGACCTACTGGGTCTGCACCCCTGTGCACTCACGTCTTACTGCATCCGGGTATGTTTTCATTTCTCCCCTGGTCACGACCTACAGCGTCTGCACCCCTGTGCACTCACGTCTTACTGCGTCCGGGTATATATTTTTCATTCTCCCCTGGTCACGACCTACTGCGTCTGCACCCCTGTGCACTCACGTCTTACTGCGTCCGGGTATATATTTTTCATTTTCCCCTGGTCACGACCTACTACGTCTGCACCCCTGTGCACTCACGTCTTACTGCGTCCGGGTATATATTTTTCATTCTCCCCTGGTCACGACCTACTGCGTCTGCACCCCTGTGCACTCACGTCTTACTGCGTCCGGGTATATATTTTTCATTCTCCCCTGGTCACGACCTACTGCGTCTGCACCCCTGTGCACTCACGTCTTACTGCGTCCGGGTATATATTTTCATTCTCATTTTCCATAATAACATCACATTTTCACATGAATATTCAAGCACAAACACCATTTCAATATCACATATTATCACCCGACCGTTATTGTCACATTTACACTTAACAAATTAAATCAAGCACAACATCCATCAAATTCCTAGTCACTCAATCACCATCCACTAACTTATAATTCATTTAATAATAAACCTCACTTACTTTTTCCCATGCTATTTATCCTTAATCCGTTCTTTAATTACCCGCTCATAATTGTCCATTAAATTCGAATTTCTCTTTTATTACTTAGCCCTTCCTAAATGATTTGCCTACGTTAACACTTAACCCGTTCTTTGCTTTACGAGACATCCAAAACAAGCACGATATGATAACACACCAATAAATTAAGTAACCATCAACAAATAATAACCAAAACAGTCGACATACTCAGGTATGTCTCAGAGCACTATAAATTAAGTCAACTCCTTAAGGTTCTTTACTTCCTACTTTAATATTAATAAAAGAGAATTTAACAAAAACCATTTAATTAATATTAAATTAATCATTGACACACTAATTACCCCTAAGATTCATTTCATGCACTTTAATTATCCTAAGGTTTATTCTTTTAATTAATTATCTAAACCTAGTCATCATTACAACAACCTAGAATCTATATCCTTAGGAAAGGTAACGCAAACCCCTCTTACCTCAACCGACGAATCCAAAGAGAAAACCTTGACCCGAGGCTCCACACTCCGCACCGATTAACGCCGAAGCTCGCCGACGTGACGGGGCAGTGATCCTAAAAGCCTTTTCAATGACCAAGGGCAAGACCGAGTCGGTTTCGGTCAGTGTCGGTCAGTGTCGGTATGACGGTGGCCCGTGGCGGTTAATTCCTTCTACCCCGGTGATGCCGAAACCGCCGAGAGGAGAGAGAAAGGGAAGGTTCAATGGTGCTCCTTGGTTTTTCTTAAACTTCATGGGAAGGGAAAGGGAGGAGCTCATACTCATGTCCATGGCTTGGAAGCTATTGCTATGGAGTTTTCCTTCATGAATTAAGGAAGAGGACTTGGTGATGGTTGGTCCTTGGGAGAGAGAAAGGGACGGATGGGGTTTGGAGGAGAGGGAGATGGTGCCTTGGAGTTTCATGAATAAAGGAAGAAGAAAAGGTGCTTGGGTCCATGAGAGAGAGGGAGTCACGGTGGTGTTGGGGAAGAAAGGAAGTTGGTGCTTGGTGCCCACACAATCAACCAAGATAGGAAGGAAAGGTGGTGTTGGGTAAAGGGGTTGGCTTCATGAACTAAGGGAGAAGGAGAAGTGATGATGGTTCTTGGTCCATGGGTGATGGAGGGCTACGGGTGGATCAATGGAAGGGAAAGAGATGCTGCTTGGTGCTTCTTTTTTGTTGGGCAAAGGCATGAAGGAAGAGTATTAAAAGAGGAGGAAGATTGGCTTTGTCAACAAGCCAAAGACTTGTGGCCCTAAGGTGCCCAAGCACCAAATCACGTGTTTGCAGCAGCCCCCTCGCGCCTGGGCGCGGGCCATGGCGCGCCTGGGCACATTTTCACCTGTTCTGGCACCAACTGATGCCCCGGTGCGCCTGGGCGTGCACTGGTGCGCCTGGGCGTGCACCGGGGGGTCCTGACTTCAAATCGCCATAACTTCTTCGATAACCGTTGGATCTTGCTCAAATTTTGAGACAAGCTTCCTAAAATCCTAAAATTCACATCCAACGGTGGAAATTGGGTTTAAAGCTATAGATATTTTATTCCTAATTTTCTCTTTTCGGTTGATTTCTAACATCTCAAATGCCGATTTAACCCCCGATTTCGCTTAGATAATTTTGCCCGTTGCTAGAAATGCCTTCTATACCACCTCTAGGACTTATAATTACTACTCACCTTGCTCACAAAATTCTTTAAGCGATTAATCTACCCATTTTCTACACTCTAAACATATTAAATCACTAATTGGGCTTGTAAATTAAATTAGGGATGTTACAAATAACCTTCTCAACTCCCTCTACCCATCCATGTAATTTATTTGACGATCCGTCAATATTTTTATTATCCCTATATTTTCAAAAAAAAAATGTTTTGGGAAAAAGTGATATATTTTTATTGTATAATAATATATATTTATTATTTTGACACAAAAATGAATTTAGTTTATTATATATATATATATATATTTAGTGTTATAATTATTTTAACGTGTGTCCCTGTTTAGATCCAACACGTTATTGTTGTCTCTGACCCTCGAGTAAGGCGCGGACGTGAACATTATATTGTTGCTATTGCTAGGATCCCAGGTAAGAGGGTTGTATTACCTTAATTTAGGGCATGATTTCTAGGTTGTTTATAGTGATGGCTAGGAGTAGAAAAGATTAATTAGAAAAATGAACAATAGGGTAGATAATGTTGATAATAACTCTGTTATTAAATTAAAGAAATGAACACGCTTATGTTTGATGAATTGATTATTTTTATTTGATTATTTTTATTGATTATTGGTTAATTGATTATTTGGTTAATTTTTGGTGAACTTAAAATTGGTTATGAATTGATTAATTGTATTGATTATTTTTATTGATTATTGGATGATATCCGGTTGGTATTTATTTATGGAGTAAAATTTTGTCTGCTGCATGTTACTGTAAATCATATATGTTTGAATTTAACTGGATTGGATTGACATTGGAAAAAATGAATTAAACAAAAGGCAGCAGCTATTGATCGCGTGACGGGTATCCATACCCATTAGGTTCCCTGTTAGGACAGAATCTATTTTAAGGAATAGACTCGAATTCCCAATAGGTGAAGTCCTCACTCAGGTAAGTAAATCCCATAGATCCAAAGTCTCGTTAGGTGTTTGGGACCCGTGCAAGATCAATAGCTGCCTGGTAAATCGATAAAATAAATAATGAAACATGTAAGGAAGCACAAAAGAAAAGAACAAAGAAAAGGCCCTAACGAGCTAAAGGTCTATGCGGTAAGAAAATCCTGGGTGAAGGTAAGAAATCCTATTGGGTGAAGACACCATGCTAACATGTGCATACAAAAATACCTAATGGTACTTTATAAGAAAAGACAAGAAAGGAAAGTAAAGAAGAAAGGAAAGAGGAAAGATGAGAAAAACTAAGAAAGCTGAAAAAGAAAGTTAAGAAAATAATTTTGAAGGAAATATCAAATATTGTGATTGTGAATGATGCATGTTTGTGTTGTGAAATACTTGAAAATGATTATGATTATTACGAAATAAATATAAATGTTAGGCTTAGTTTATTATTATGACTTCTTAGAAATTATTTCCTAAGTTCTGTGTAATGCTACCTTTCTTGCTATATTTTTTACAGGTACAGAAGTGGAGCTTACACAAGTCATGGCCGAATAGGGGTACACTCCACACCGTGGAGTGTAATTTAGTCACGAGAGAACCTAAATTAAGTTGGTGTAATTATTATGGTTTATTTTTTGGAGAAGCCTAGAAAAACTTATATTATTTTTGAAAAGGGCATTAGTTCGAGGTAGCCGAAGTTAAATATAATTTTAGGTTTTGTAATATTCTGGACTGGCAGGTTTAAAAGCTACAAATTTTTGAGAGGACCAATAAATAAAAGGAAACTCTGCCAGATTCTCTAACTTAATTTTCAAGTACGAATTTTAATAAAACCTAATTTTAACTATTAAAAGTGAGGATGTTACACAATGAGTCCCGACCACTAACTTTGCACAATCTTTCTCTCATCTTTTCTCAACATAGCACAGAGCTGGGTTCACATCATCGCACTTGCATCTTATTTCACAACTTGTCTCAACAATCTCATTTCATCAACTTTCTCAAAATCACCTTTTGTAATTCCTTCAAAAGTCTCGTTTCGCAAAACTTTCTCAATGTATCATTTCACAACTTTTCAAAAATTCTTACTTCACAAACTTTCTAAAAACTTCTTTTCATGACTTGCTAAAAATCTCGTTTCACAACTTTTCTAAAAATCTCTTTTCATAAAATCGTTAAAAGCTCCATTTTACAAACTTCTCTCGAAAACTCATTTCACGGACTTTTCCAAAACCTCTTTTCACAAATTTTCTTAAAATAGTTTTTCACAAGTTTTCTAAAAATCTCATTTCATAAAATCTTTCAAAAATCTCGTTTTTTTTTTTAAAAAAAAAACCTTTTCAAAAATTCTCATTTTCAAAAAAAAAACCTTTTCAAAAACTTCATTTCACAAACTTTTCTTAAAACAACATTTCACAATTTTCTCAAAAGACTTCGTTTCGCCAACTTTTCGTAAAATCTCATTTCTCAAACTTTTCACAAAATCTCCTTTCACAAATTTTTCAAAAATCTCGTTTCAAAAACCCTTTTTCAAAAATCCCATTTTTACTGAGCACTAATGGAGGAGCAAGCCCAACTCAAGACTAGTCTCTTTCCAAAAACATCAACAAAGGAGCCAAACTCCACTCAAATCACATCTCATTTCAGTAATCAATAACAACATCACTTTCCCAGCTCTGGCTTAACCTCATCCTTATCATCGAATCTTTCCCCAATCTCAACACTTTATCTCTTTTCCAATCAATCTCATATCCTTTTATCATCATTCCTTTATCTTTGTGTCTTTTACTTTCACCAACTTATTTATTTCCTTTTTACTCTCAAGACGTAACAGACGTCCATCAGCATATTATTCATGTTAATTCACAATATAATTATCATCATGCATAATTAAATAAATAAACATATAAACATGCTATTTCACATCATCAACACACAATCATCACACAACAACAATGTGGTCTTTGTCACCTTCGTATAAGTGGCCACACAACACAAACAATTGCCACTATACTACTGACTCCGAACCACCAAGTTCCGATCTTTGAGATGATACGGAACGCCCTAATATGTCACCTAAATACCACAGTGTCTTAGGAAAGCTTCTCTCTCACCTGAGGTCCAGCTATTTAAATGCGCACGGTCTCCTCGGATCCTTGTTGCTGCCAGCTGCCCCAATCCCTCGTCTTTAACATTCCTCGTATTGAATAAAACACATTTTCGTTACTAACTTGTATTAAGAAAATCTTTTCTTAACTTCAATCCACATTTCATTCCTCGTCGGAAAGCTTAAAAACTTGATTGTTTTCTCAAAACAACTCTAACATTTTTCTAGTACTTTAAGTACTTTAAAACCATTTGAAAACATCATATAAAATAATTTAAATCCTTTGATTTAGTTGCTGGTCCTTCTTGGGCAGCACTTTAACCGCGTTCGAAAACACCGAATAATACACCGTTTTTAATCCGACTTTTTCTTAAATCAAATATCACTTGAAAACTATGTTTTAAATCACATGAACACCTTTTTAAATTTAAGAAACAACTTTAAACAACTTTGGACAGCAAAGAATCACTTCATAAAATCACTTTAATAAAAACTCGAAAACACCGTAAAAGTACTTTTCGCTTTAAACAATTCTTTAGCTTAAAACAATTACTTTAGAATTCAAGCTTTTGTCATAAAACAAGTTTTGGACAGCCATAAGCACAATCTAAAAATCTCAAATAATCAAATGGATTTATCTTGAAATCAATTAATTTCAAAACCAATCAAGTACTTAAATATTTTTCCAAAACACATTCAATTAACTTAACACGCAACAATAAACAACACTCTCACAATCAAATCATATAAGTCATCCATTTTTCAAATATCAATTAACATGAAGAATAGTCTCATCAAATTTCCAAAGCATTTTCTTTCATAAAACAAGAACACTTAGACATACAAACCGAATGAAACCAAAGATATAAATCAAGCACATTTGTTTTTTTTACTTTAAATTACTTAATTCTTCTCAAAAATCATTAAGTAAATTTATTTTCATGCAACTAAACCTCCTAGGCTTATTTACACTATATGGCCGAATGAAGTCCAAGAAAACAAGCCAAAGATTACAAATCCAAAACACATAAATCAACTTAATTTATTTCAAGCACTTAAACCTCATTTTCTTTTTCATGAAACAAATTTATTTACTCCTCCTTTTGCTCTTAACCGAATGCACACACATATATTCAATTAAACATAAAACTTTTTCCTAAATCATCTAGTTCATTTGTTTCCTTTTCCTTTAATTTAGAAACCGAATAGAAATTAAATATTCACAATGCAATTTCAAACACATTAATTATAATTATTTCATAGAACACACTCATTTCTTTTATGTCACTCCATGGAAAAGAATCCTAGTCTACTTAACATGCATTGGCCGAAAACTTTACATGGTCAAGACAAGATTTTTGGTTCATTTTTCAACATGCACAAACCACATAATCCAACCAAATCATGTAGATTCTTCAAAACACCATTTACATCATCATTGTTCAATAAAACTCAAGTTCATTGTTTAATTTCAAACAAAACCAAGATCATATCTTAAGAATGACATGCATGTGCTTAAAATTATTAATTCTAACCTTAAGATATACATGCATCAACCTTTCACAAATTAAAAAGCATGCATTTCATTTTTATTAAGCATGGCCGAGTTATGCTTCACAAAAACACCACATGTACTAGATTAATTACTTAGAATAAATCATGTTTATACTCAAAATCATTTTAAAGCTTGTTTCTTTAATTTCTTCTTCAAAACCGTGGCAAGCATTAAAAGAAAGTCACATCTTTTCACTCAAATTTATCATGCAAGAATCAAGATCAAAGCTTTTTCTTAGGTCAACCACACATCATCACATGCATGAGAGGATCAAGGCAATTAAATAATTCTAAGCACCAATTTAAAGCAAAACCGTGACAAGAAGGGTTACAAGTTAAAGATCAAGACTTTTAAGCACCATTATTCATGATCAAGGCTTAAAACAACATGTATGTATTTTGCTCTTATAGATCAAGTCATAAACTCAACATAAGGTCACAAATCAAAGATCAAAAATCACTCTTAACAAGAAAAGACCAAAATCGTGACATGCATCAAGAAAGGTTAGACCTTTTTGTTCAAAAATCACATGCAAAGTCCAAGAACAAAACTTTTTCAAAGATCAAGGTAAAAATCAAGGCTTTTTCAAAACCAAATCAAAATCAAGCATAACAACACCTCAAATCAACTTTTATAAACCTAAAGTTAACATGCAATGACTTAGAATAATTTCAAAAGCATCAAGATCTAATTTTCTATTCATGGCCGAATTACATAACTCTTGGTTTAGTGATTTATAAGTTCATTTACTTTTAAAAATTCAAGATCAAGGTATAAATAACACATGCATGTATTCAAATCATCAAAATCATCATCAAATCAACATGCAACACCAAAGATCTTAACTTTATTATCAACCCAGTTTAGATCACACATTTATTCATCAAATAAACTCTTAAACACATTATGGTTCACGGTTTTAGGTAGTAGAATTTAACATGCAAAGAGATTTACTTTAAACCCACAAAATCTTAACAAGTCTTTAGATCTTTAAAGTTTAGTTTGAAAAACATCAAGATCCATCATTTAAGTTTTAACCGAATCATAAAGTCCATGGTTTAAGTTATTACAAATTTCTTTGAGTTTTAAAAGTCCATGATCAAGCACAAACAACACTTGTACTCATCATTTAAACTTGGAAAATTAACGTGCAAGAAAGAAAAAAAGAAGAATCACAAGATCAAAAGAAAAAGTCTAAACTATTACAATTTCTCCATGGTTTTTGAATCACCCACCAAATCAAGGTCTTCTAGCTTCTAAGTTCTTGGATCTTCAAAGGAGGTCTTAGGTTTTGGCTTGGTCTCCTCTTGTTCTTCCTCTCTAGCTCACGGTTTCTCCCTCTCTCTTTCTATGTGTTGAGAGCTTAATTTTTTGCTCTTCAACAAAGTGTTTGGGAAGTAAAGAAATGAAATGGGAAATGAAGGAAAAGAGTGGAAAATGGACTAAGGCTTTAGGCTTATATAGGCAACTAATGTAATTCCCTTCTTTCCCTTGAATTCGGTCATGAGGTGTGTATGGGTGAGGGGCAATTTTGGCAACTCTAAAATATCTACTTGGGGGCCAAGTTTCTATTTTCATTTATTTTTATTATATTTCCCTTTTTACTTGGTCATTAAGCAATGGCTCCATCTGATTTCATCCTATGTAAATACCTACACCCACATACCATACATACATATACAAGTAACACACATACATGCACACACACACATACACACACACATATACACGTATTATACACACATACGTATACACACATTATCTTTTTATTTCTTACTCATAATTACTTTAGAACAATATAATCATCAATTCACATAATAATACAAATATCTTTAAAGAATCATATTAACACAATTATTTTTTTTTGTACATCATACAAACGTAACATACATATACATGCATACAAGGAAATAAATCTTTTTCTCATAAAATCACTCATGTATAAAAATCACAATTTCCTTAAAACACAAAAATATCAAACACATAATTGTTTCTTAAAAATCCAACTTTAAAACTCATAATATTTTCCTATGAAAATTATTTCTTTAAAATCATTCACCACTTGAAATCATGAAATAAGAAAGTCACCTCAAGAAAACACTCTTTCAAAAACACTTTCTCCAAAATAGATCTTTTGATTATTTAAAATAATACGAGGAATTTGCGGGGTGTTACAGCCTCGATGATACAAATGACCAAACAAATTTTAATTTTTGCAACAGCGAAAGCGGACCCAATAGCAACCTGGGTGATGCATCTAGCACTTCTAGTATTCAACAAGATTTAATGCCCGACAGTACTGTTGTCCAACGAGAACTTGATTTGAATATACCTTTTGATCTTCGCAGCAATGATGACTGCTTATGGATAATTGAGAAGACAGAAAACAATGCTAAAGTTACAGGTAATTACAAGAGGCCAATATATAAGAGTATCTTGTTTACTATTTTGAAATAGCATATGAATTGATTTTTTCTACTTTCTTCAGACCCTGATATTGGCTTGGAAAATAATCTCAAACTCCCAGCATCAAGAATTCCATCACCAGAAATTTATCCAGACCTTGCACAAGATGCACACACAAAAAAGAGAGGTAGCTAGGTTCAATGGACTAAAATTTTAAAGTCATTGAATTGGCAATTTATCTTAAAATTACTTTACAGTAGTAATGAATTGATTTCAAAAAGTCATCAAATTGAGAACGTTTTTTGAGATAGGTCGTGAATGTGATGAAGCTTATGATGTTGAGCCAGTTGCTAGAACTCCTCTAAATGGTGAACACATAGCCTGTAGCGATGTTGTGGCTACGTGCAATACTATCAACATTTTTCGTAGGTGATATTGAAGATCACCGCCTTGCAAAGCCCTTTCTCTTAGGTCGCGAGAAACCTCGAAGGACATTCTTAATTGCTTACATATTAAAAAAAACATGAAGAGCCAAGTACCGAGCGAATGATTGGGCAGGGATCCGTGCCCAGTCCTCCTTCTATGGACATTATTCCCCTTCAGTTTGGCTTTAATCATACCATACATGAAGAGACACTTTCTCAAAAAAAACATGAAGAGCCAAGTACCGAGCGAATGAATTCACGTAGCCTTATGGATGCAAGCAGAAGGTCATCATCTACATCCTTCGATGCTGTTGTCGGAACTCAATTGCTTCAGAGACACTTTTGTTCTCGTGATAAAAGTAACAAGTGGAAGATTGGTTCGTCAATAAGGTATTTATCAAATAAATCACATAAATTGTTTCTTGGCTCTCATCAAATTATTGATGTATCTTCAACAATTCAGAGCAATGAGAAATATTTATATCTTATTTATTTCAATGATAAAAAATTCATCAAATCTAGAAAAGGAGAAAGCTCAAAGACAGCTTTGATGGATAAAGTTAGCAAGCAGTTTATATTGCCAATCATGAAAGAGAACTCGAGGAGTTAGCTAGCAGAATGGATTTTTGTGGTACGCAAGGAACATCCGGCGCCTCCATCAGAATCTATGAAAGCTCACGTGATCTTAACAAAAACCCTGCTGATTTCACCGTATAAGAAAAAGAGAACCCATACACGATCAATGTGATTATCTGCACTTCGAGGTAAGCTAGTGACAACACCTAATTTTGTTCGTCTCAAATAATACTCACAAAACATTTTCATTTTCCCCTTTTGGTCCCTAAGAGCTGTTTTTGGTTCTAGTCCCCTAAAAATTATTATGACTAGTCCATAAATTTTCTAATGTTTAGGTTTTGTACCCGGTATTCACATGATATACTGCCTACAAAACCAAAACAATTGAATGTTTGAGGACTAGTACCAATCAAAATAACTTTTAGGGTCTAAAACCAAAAGACACCGAACTTTTAGGGACTGAAAGGGTAAAATGAAAATATTTTGGGAGTATTATTTGGTACGGGAAAAATTAGGTGTTGTCACTCACTTTCCTCGAAGAGCAGATCTTCACCATTGATAGTGTATGGGTTCTCTTTTTCTGATACGGTCAAATCAGCATGTTTTTGGTAAGATCACATAAGCTTTCATAGATTATGATGGAGGCCCCGAATGTTCATTGAGTACCACGGAAATCCTTTTGTGCTAGCTAACTCCTCGAGTTCTCTTTCGTGACTTGGCAATCTAAACTGCTTGCTAACTTTATCCTTTGAAGCTGACTTTGAGCTTTCTCCTTTGCAAGATATGAATAATTCTTTATCACTGAAATCAATAAGATATAAATATTTTTCATGGTTCTGAATTGATGAAGATACATTAATGATTTGATGAGAGCTAAGAAAATATTTATGTGATTTATCCGATAAATACCTTATCGACGAACCAATCTTCAACTTGTTATTTCTATCACGAGAACAAAAGGCTCTGAAGCAATTGAGCTCCGTCAACAGCATCGAAGGATGTAGATGATGACCTTCTACTTGCATCCATTAAGGCTACTTGAATTTATTGTATGTATGGTATGCTCTAAGCTAGACTGAAGGGGAATAATGTACATAGAAGGAGGACTTGGCATGGATCCCTATCCAATCATTCGTTCGGTACTTGGCTCTTCAGTTTCTGTTAATATATCAACAATTAAGCATGTCCTTCGAGGTTTCTTACGACCCAAGCGAAAGAACTTTGTAGGGCGATGATCTTGAATATCACCTACGACAATGTTGATAGTATTGCACGTAGCCACAACATCGCTACGGGCTATGTGCTCACCATTCAGAGGAGTTCTAGCAACTGGCTCAACATCATAAGTTTCATCACAATCACGACCTATCTCAAAAAACATTCCCAATTTGATTACTTTTTGAAATCAAAACATTTTTACTGTAAAGTAATTTTAAGTTAAATTGCCAACTCAGTGACTTTAAAATTCTAGTCCATTGAACCTACCTCTCTTTTTTGTGTGTGCTTCTTGTGCAAGATCCGGATAAAAATGTAGTGATGGAATACTTGATGCTGGGAGATTGAGATTATTTTCCAAGACAATATCAGGGTCCGAAGAAAGTAGAAAAAATCAATTCATATTTTACACAAAATAGTAAACAAGATACTCCTATATATTGACCTCTTGTAATTACCTGTAACTTGAGCATTATTTTCTGTCTTCTTAGTTATCCGTAAGCAGTCATCATCACAGCGAAGATCAAAAGGTATATTCAAATCAAGTTCTTGTCGGACAACAGTACTGTCGGACATTAGATCTTGTTGAATACTAGAAGTGCTAGCTGCATCACCCAGGTTGCTATTGGGTCAGCTTTCGGTGTTGCAAAAATTAAAATATGTATCATCGGGGCCTTCAATTGCAACCCCGAAAGCGGACCCAATAGCAACCTGGGTGATGCAGCTAGCACTTCTAGTATTCCACAAGATCTAATACCTGACAGTACTGTTGTCCGACGAGAACTTGATTTGAATATACCTTTTGATCTTCGCAGTGATGATGACTGCTTATGGATAATTGAGAAGACAGAAAACAATGCTAAATTTACAGGTAATTACAAGAGGTCAATATATAAGAGTATCTTGTTTACTATTTTGTATCACATATGAATTGATTTTTTCTACTTTCTTCAGACCTTATATTGGCTTCGAAAATAATCTCAATCTCCCAGCATCAAGGACCAGAAATTTATCAAGACCTTGCAGAAGAAGCACACACAAAAAAGAGAGGTAGGTTCATGGACTAAAATTTTAAAGTCATTGAGTTGGCAATTTTTCTTAAAATTACTTTACAGTAGTAATGAACTAATTTCAAAAAGTCATCAAGTTGATAACGTTTTTTATACCGGTCGTGAATGTGATGAAACTTATGATGTTAAGCCAGTGGCTAGAACTCCTCTGAACGGTGAGCACATAGCCCGTAGCGGTGTTGTGGCTACGGGCAATACTATCAACATTTTCGTAGGTGTTACTAAAGATCACTGCCCTACAAAGCCCTTTCCCTTGGGTCGCAAGAAACCACGAATGACTTTCTTAATTGCTGATATATTAATAAAAGACTGAAGAGCCAAGTACCGAGCGAACGATTGGACAGGGATCCATGCCCAATCCTCCTTCTATGGACAATATTTCCCTTTAGTTTGGCTTTAAGCATACCATACATACAATGAATTCACGTAGCCTTATGGATGCAAGCAGAAGGACATCATCTACATCCTTTAATGGTGTTCTCGGAGCTCAATTGCTTCAGAGACCCTTTTGTTCTCGTGATAAAAGTAACAAGTAAGGATTGGTTCGTCGATAAGGTATTTATCAAATAAATCACATAAATGATTTCTTGGCTCTCATCAAGTTATTGATGTATCTTCAACAATTCAGCATAATGAGAAATATTTATATCTTATTGATTACAATGATAAAGAATTCATCAAATCTAGAAAAGGAGAAAGCTCCAAGTCAGCTTTGAAGGATAAAGTTAGCAAGCAGTTTAGATTGCCAAGTCACGGAAGATAAATCGAGGAGTTAGCTAGGAAAATTGATTTTTGTCGTACTCAAGGAACATCTAGATCCTCCATCAGAATCTATGAAAAATTATGTGATCTTAACAAAAACCCTGCTGAATCAACCGTATAAGAAAAAGAGAACCCATACACTATCAATGTGAAGATCTGCACTTCGAGGAAAGTGAGTGACAACACCAAATTTTGTTCGTCCCAAAGAATACTCACAAAACATTTTCATTTTCCCCTTTTGGTCCCTAAAAGTTGTGTTTTGGTTCTAGTCCCCTAAAAGTTATTATGACTAGTCCTTAAATTTTCTAATGTTTAGGTTTTGGTCTCGGTATATCACATGATATACTGCCTACGAAACCAAAACAATTGAAAGTTTAAGGACTAGTACCGATCAAAATAACTTTTAGGGTCTAAAGCCAAAACACACCGGCGAACTTTTAGGGACCAAAAGGGGAAAATGAAAATATTTTGTGAGTATTATTTGGGACAGACAAAATTAGGCGTTGTCATTCACTTTCCTCGAAGTGCAGATCTTCACCATTGATCGTCTTTGGGTTCTCTTTTTCTGATACGGTCAAATCAGCATAGTTTTTGGTAAGATCACATAAGCTTTCATAGATTATGATGGAGGCCCCGAATGTTCGTTGAGTACCACGAAATTCCATTATGCTAGCTAGCTCCTCGAGTTCTCTTTCGTGACTTGGCAATCTAAACTACTTGCTAACTTTATCCTTCGAAGCTGACTTGGAGCTTTCTCCTTTGCTAGACTTGGTGAATTTTTTATCTCTGAAATCAATAAGATATAAATATTTCTCATGGTTCTTAATTGATGAAGATACATTAATGATTTGATGAGATCCAAGAAAACATTTATGTGATTTATCTGATAAATACCTTATCGACGAACCAATCTTCAACTTGTTATTTCTATCACGAGAACAAAAGGCTCTCTGAAGCAATTGAGCTCCGACAACAACATCGAAGGATGTAGATGATGACCTTCTACTTGCATCCATAAGGCTACTTGAATTCATTGTATGTATGGTATGCTCTAAGCCAAACTGAAAGGGGATTAATGTCCATAGAAGGAGGATTGGGCACGGATACCTGTCTAATCATTCGCTCGATACTTGACTTTTCTGTTTCACTTAATATATCAGCAATTAAACATGTCCTTCGAGGTTTCTTGAGACCCAAATGAAAGGGCTTTGCGGGGCGATGATCTTGTATATCACCTACGACAATGTTGAAAGTATTGCCCGTAGCCACGACATCACTACGGGCTATGTTCTTACCATTCGTAGGAGTTCTAGCAACTGGCTCAACATCATAAGTTTCATCACATTCACGACCTGTCTCAAAAAACATTCTCAATTTGGTGACTTTTTGAAATCAAAACATTATTACTCTAAAGCAATTTTAAGATAAATTGCCAACTCACTGACTTTAAAATTCTAGTCCATTGAACCTACCTCTCTTTTTTTTTGTGTGCTTCTTGTGCAAGGTCTGAATAAAATTATAGTGATGGAATACTTGATGCTGGGAGATTGAGATTATTTTCCAAGACAATATCAGGGTCTGAAGAAAGTAGAAAAAATCAATTTATATTCCATACAAAATAGTAAATGAGATACTCCTATATATTGACCTCTTGTAATTACTTGTAACTTTAGCATTGTTTTCTGTCTTCTCAGTTATCCGTAAGCATTCATTATCATTGTTAAGATCAAAAGATATATTCAAATCAAATTCTCGTCGGACAATAGTACTATTGGGCATTAGATCGTGTTAAATATTAAAAGTGCTAGCTGCATCACCCAGGTTGCAATTGGGTCTGCTTTCGGTGTTGCAAAATTTAAAATTAAGATCAAAAGGTATATTCAAATCAAATTTCGTCCGACTACAGTACTGTCGGACATTAGATCTTGTTAAATATTAGAAGTGCTAGCTGCATCACCCAGGTTGCAATTGGGTCTGCTTTCGGTGTTGTAAAAATTCAAATTTGTATCATCGGGGCCTTCAATCGCAACACCGAAAGCGGACCCAATAGCAACCTGTGTAATACCCGCAATTTCCTCGCTTATTTTCTTTATTGAAAAATAAAATAGGAATTTATTTAGTGTTTTTTATTTCTTAAAAGAAATTCAATTTTTAAGTTGAAATAAGTTATTTTTTTAATTTAATTTTCATGAATTTAGAAAATTGTGAACTTTATATTTTTGTTTTATTAAAACCGTGATTTATTTATTTATTTATTTTATTTAATTTTGATTTTTATTTTGTAGTTCGTTTAAAGTAGAAAGGAAAAATTTAATTTCCTCTCTTATAGAGTGCCACGGCCAAGCCTAGGGGGAGGAAAAAAAATTTTAAGCTTACCCTAGAAGCTAAGTGATAAGGTACCCTTTAGAGCCTTAATTTCAATTTCAAAAAGTGTAATAATTATTTGTCTTCTCAAGAAACCCACTTTTGACAAACATTAAATATCCACTTATTTTGTCTCACAACTCACCTACACACTCTTATTACTAAAGTTGCCCAAAATTGCAAAAATGCCATTGAGACTCTTGAATTATTTTGACCCCCATTTTTAGTCACCCAACCCCAACCTAAAGCTATCCTTATAAATACTCATAACCCCACCCACTCATACCCTCTTGCACACACTAACTTAGAAAAAAAACAAGAGAAGAAGGTAGAAAGAAGAAGAGGAAAACCGTGAGGGAGAAGGAGAAAGGAAGAAGAAACTCCATTGATTTTTCAACTTGTTTTTCATTCTCAGCTTAGGTATTCATCTTCAAGCTTAATTTTATTTCTCTTTTCCTTTCTAGTTTTCGGTTTTGTTAAGCTTTTATGGAGGAGTTATTTGTTTGATCTTCAAAAGCTAATGCATGTTGATTTTTCCTGTTTCTCTTTACTTTTTGAGCTTTGATATACATGGATTTGAGTTTGAAAATGGAAAGATGAACATGCATGTATGTTGGAGGTCCATAAGGTTTTCACCCTTATTTTACCCAAATAATTTTTGTTTTACTTTAATGATTTGAAATAAAGAAATAAGAGTGATTTTATGAATCTTAAAATATATGTTATTGTGTTGGTTTTATTTTGCAAAAATTTCTATTCTTCTTCGTGTATGTTTCGGCCAAAATAAGAACATAAGGGAAATGATTTTGTCTTTGATGCATGTTATTGATTGATGAATCTTTGTTATTTTCTTAGTTTATTTTTTGGTTTCCATGTGAAATAAAATAAATGAATTGATTTTGTCTTGGTTAGATTATTGTTGATGCTATACGGTTTTGGCCTAGTTGCATGCATGAGTTAAATTGATTTGAAACTATGTGTAGATCTATGATGGGATTCAGCCATGCATCTGAAAAAGGTTAAATAATTTTTGTTTCTCCCAAATAAATTAGCAAGATAATGCTTTGAAGAAATTAGTTTGGTTTAAGTGATTAAAGATTTTAAATCTTGGTTTGTCTATGCTTGTATGTTTCAGCCCCTTTTTGTTTAGGTACAAAGACATGAAAATTTAAGTGTTTTGGATTGATTAAATGCTATATGTTTGATTTAGAACTGGTTGATTGAATGCATGTTAATGTTTGGTTGAAAGATGCTTGATTAAGTGCTTTAAGGAGTGTTAGAAAATAAATTGATCTTGGTTTCTTTTGATGTATGATTCGGCCTTGGTATGTTCATGAGGGAATGGATTTATTTGGTTAAGTGCTAAGTTTTGTTCGAAGCATGTATGATTTGTAACACCCTATAATTATTACCCTTAATTTTCCCCATTATTTGTTGGAAACCAACAAGCGGCTCAAAATAGACTAGAGGGGGGTGAATAGTATTTTGAAGCCTCAATACAAACTTTTCGATTGCTAAAGAGAATGGATTTCAGAAAAAAAGTTTTCTAACAAAATTTATACTGTTTAATCGATTAATCTGAAGCTTAATCGATTAATGCCTGAATGTCACTTAAGAACTAATCGATTAACTGGGTGTTACTCGATTAATGCCTGAATGATGCTCAAAAACTAATCGATTAATCAATCTCTTAATCGATTAATGCGTGTAAAATCTGACAGAAATTCAGCCTTATTCAGAATTTAATGGAGATTACAATTCAATGATGCACTAACAAATGATGAATGAATGAATGAACAAAACTACGTAAATTTACCAAGTCAATTTAGGTTGATTATCTAGGAATTGAAAAAGCCCCAAATTTAACCTAATCAATTGGTTTGTTCTTGATTAATGAAAGCTTGAAGAATGAAAACAAAGAAGACAAGATTTTATCCTGGTTCACTCTCTACCACTTGAGAGCTACATCCAGTCCCCTCTATCAAAGATAGAGTTTCTACTAGATACACAATTGTTAGATTACAATGGTTAAAGATGCAGCTCACTCTAGCTCTCCTATCTTAACCCCTTCAAGAGAGTACCAATCTCTTGAAAATCTACCCAATTGTTTCTTGTATCTTGTCCTCTTGAATTTTTGAAGGATGCTCTCCAACCAATTCTTTTCCTCTTGCTTTGAGATGCTTCAAAGACTTTCAAGTTGTGAAATCTTCACTTGTTGTTGAATGCTTGATGTTACAACCTCTTGTTGTAGATTGCTTCAACACAAATTACTAAGCTCTAGAAATTTGAATCTCAATGAATCTAAGAATATTCAATGATTGAAAGTGAAGAAGATTGAAAGATTGTAGAATCTTGATAGAATAATTTGAAAATAGTAATAGCTCTTGAAAGATTGTGAAAGTATGATTCTCTATAGAAAAATATGAAAGTGTGTGTAACCTTGTCAAAGTAGAAATGAAAAGCTTTTAAACAAATTATTATTTTTCTGATACAACAGTAATTAGTCGATTAGTGAACAAGCCACTAATCGATTAACCTTTGTTAAACAATCAGTGTTGTACATTTAACGTGTTAATCGATTAAGCCTATCGTGCTAATCGATTAACCACTGTAAAAAGTGATTAAAAATTAAGCTTTTCAAATGTACTTTGATCTACACTTTAATTATAGCTATTTTTATCAAGATAACCTTTCTTCACTATTAATCAAACAATATTAAAAACTTATATTGAGATTCCTAAGCTACCACCCACTCTCATGAAATTTAAAATTAAAATATTACATTTGATTTACAAATAATCATAAACTTAAAACTAATTCTCCATGAGTGGTGCTTGAATTGTTGTTGAATGTTGTTGCTTGTCTTTTGGTTTGTTAGCATCAAAACATCACCAAACCTACATTATTAAAATGTGAACTTAAAAATTCCTTTTTAATTTAATAAAATCACCCGTCAAACGGACGGAGTTTTGTTTGTTTTCCGGACTTTCCAAAATTTAACCTGTTGAAAACATTATCAATAATATAAACAACAGCCAACAGGGCTTCAGTTCAAAAAGTCATAAAGGTGCCCAAAGGCTCAAAATATAACATCATAAAAGTGTCATGAGTAGCGGCAGAAAATATTAGGTTTGAACTAAATGATTTCCAACATGCTTCTATATCAAAAGAAATCTTCCTAAGCCTCCCTTCAAAATAGATTTTTTTACACAAAACCAACACATCAAAAATATCAGAGGCTTAGGTCCCATGCTATATCCTAGCCCATGATAACCCTACTCTCCCTGTAAGGGAAAGTACTCCTGCTCGGCCGGGGGCTGTGCCAGCTCAATCTCCATACCTGAAAAATGTTAAAGGAGTGAGCATTGCACATGAAATAGAAATTAAAGCAGTTTCTAACTAGACATAACAACCCACTAGGTCAAACACAACTAGCAAATAAAGCATACCATCACATATAGCATACCATGCACATTTCATTATTTCCATATTCATTATTCATTCCAAATTTCCATTTTCATTCTTCCATTCGAATTCCATTTCCTTTACTTTTCATTCTTTTTACTTTCTCTTTATTCAGGTACATCACCTCAAACCAGAGGCCAATGTACAAGTTTCATTCAAAACATTTCTCACCTCAAAGCAGAGGCCCTCATACTTTTCCTTATTTAAATTATGTGTCCCTCAGGTCAGAGGTCAACACTCCAATTTCTTAATTCACGGTTTGTCTCTCAGGTCAGAGGTCAACACACCAATACTTTATTTCATTCGGTGTCCCTCAGGTCAGAGGTCAACACACATTCATTTTAGTCCATTTTGTGTCCCTCAGGTCAGAGGTCAACACGTTATTCATTTTAATTCATTTGGCGTCCCTCAGGTCAGAGGTCAACACCCATTCACTTAATTTATATTTTGTGTCCCTCAGGTCAGAGGTCAACACTCTATCATTTTAATTATTCCTTTTCTTTTCTTCATTTCATTCTTAAGATGTATCTCATACCAATGTACTTAACCTCTACACCGGAAGGTACCTCATACAATTTGGCCTGTAGGTACTTCACCTCCACACCGGAAGGTACCTCATACCATTGTACTTCACCTCCACACCGGAAGGTACCTCAAACCATCACATAGGTTATACATATAAAGATTAAGATTAAAACATAACAGTACACATAATTCCGAGAACACCATTCATTCATTCACTCAATATTTGGCGCCTCAATTCAGAGGCCAAGAATCATTCACTTTCTCGTTCAATCAATCATAACACATTTCATCATAGTTACACATATTTATAGTTTCTCATTCATAACTTATCCATACTCATTTCCTATGTTAATTACCAAAATCTTCTCAATAGCATTCATGTTCTCAGATAAGCATATGCAATACATTTAAGCACAATTATACACATTTAGCATTAGGGAGAAATTATACGCGATCCGACTCCTACTTGTCACATAATTAACATCATCGTTTCACATTAAATTTACATGTAATTATTTTATTCTCATTTCCACCTTTATACATATTTAGCATTTAGTGTACAAATATATTCAACCAAAACATACATATTATCACCTTCTCATAGCTTTTCTTTAACATCACATATAATCTTTTCCATTCCATTTTCTTCCTATATCATTTTACTCCATAACACATATATATATTTGCAACATCAGTCAATTATCATTTAATACAAAACTTTACAAATAAAATCAATAATCATAGAAATCATTTATGGCAACTTCAATATCATATAACCCAAAATCCTCTTGTGCTTCATTATATTCATTATCCAAATTTCATTTATCAATTAATTCATTTTCATATCATTGGGTTTCCTTTTCCTAGTCTTTGCATCCAACATCATACATATTTATTTAGTTAGAATTTTATATTCAATAACCTAGGGTTTTATAATCTAATTTTCTCCCCTAACACATAACCCTAAAAAATCATTATACACTAACTAGAACCCACTCCCTAGAACAAGGCAAAACCCACCCCCTTACCTCAAACACTTGGAGATAAGGTGATTTTACTTGCACTAAGCTTGAAAGTCTTGCCACCAAATGAGTTATGATCCAAGGAAGAGGGAGGAGAGGGGTCTTGAGTTCCTCTACACCATGTGAATGAAAATGAACATGAGAAAGTGGCACTACATAATATGGAGCTCAAATTTCATAGGGGACAAGAGGGAAATTCGTGTGATCAAAAAGGGAGAAGAGAAAAATGGAATTTACCTTGAATTTAAGGGAGAGAATGTGAGATTAATGTTGGACCTTGATAGTAGTTGAGATTGGAGCCCCAAATCCTTGAGGAGAAGGAAGAACAACACTTGTTCTTGGAGAGAGAGAGAGAGAGATCCGTGAGAGAGAGAAAAAGGAGAGGGATTGATGAAGGAGATGATGTTTGTATGTGATGGGGATTGATTTATAATGATTCAATATGGATTGGAGTGGAGATTAAAGGAGGAATTTAGAGAGAGAAAGAGGAGGGTTTCGAGCCCTAGAGAGAGAAAGCAAAGGGGGAGTGAATGAGGAAGATGACCAAAATGCGTTTTAAGCTGCATCAGACCATTTTCGCTTGAGCGAAAATATTGTCGCTTGAGCGAAAAACTCAATTTGGGAATTTAGGGTTTGCACGAACCACTTTCGCTTGAGCAAAAATATATTCGCTGGAGCGAGTACCATTTTCGCTTGAGCGAGCTATTTCTCGCTGGACCGAAAACTACCCAGTAAGTCAGGGTCTGCACTAACCAGTTTCGCTTGAGCGAGCGAATTCTCGCTTGAGCGAGGACTTAGAAGTCTGCTCCTAAACACTTCAAACTGCTATAACTTCTTTTCTACTCGTTGGATCTTGCTCAAATTATAAAGCAAACTTCTTCATATTTCTTACTTCATATCCAATGGGGGAATTCGTGTTTTGAGCTACGAATCTTGTATTTTAAATTTCCTAAAGTTCTATGCTTAAAACTTCAATTTAAACACTACTTCACCAATTTCTAACTTAATATCACCATTTCTTCTACTCTATGTCTATCACAACATAGATTATACTTGGAATTAAATTTGGGATGTTACAATTCTCCCCCACTTATTGGAATTTCGTCCCCGAAATTTCGTTAAGTTCAGTAAATGGAGAATCATCCCAATGGTAGGGCTTGTGACTCCTATCATTACTTTCCTTCGGTTTCTTCCGTCACTCATTCGATTTGCCCCTACCTAGACAGAACTTAAGTTAGGGTAGGAAGTGCTCCCCCACATGGCATCGACATACCCAATTACCTTCATACAAAAGGGTATGGGATCGGGTGAATCCGCTTCCGGTCGTCCTTCGAACAGATTTAAGGCAGAAGTTGCATTAGTTAGGTATGGGAGAAACTCGAAATATTTAGCATTCCGGAATAGTTTTAGAATCTTTCCTAGTATAGATACCACGGGATCGTGGCATGCGAAGATTTTTATAGGATAGAATGCCTTAGAGTCTAACTCTTGCAAGGGCGGTATAGCACTGATCGGGTTCAACTTTTGGTTTTACTGTTTGGGAACAAGTAGCATAGGCTAAGGTTTCCTTTCTTTAGTCCTATTCTCTGTCTATCTTCTAATTCTACCCGATGTTGTCGAAAGGATGCTTTTTGGTTGGGTTGAATTTCACTTACAAGGATTCATTCCTTGGAAGTCACTACTTTGGTTGTCTACTCTCACTTCAAAGGTTACAATGATAGCATTTATTGATAGATGCAAGAATTGAGTTGATCAATCCCATCCTCACGTCTACCAACAACACATCACTGTCGAATTCTGTCAGTAATGTCATCATTTAACAAATGCAAGGATTAGAGTGATCAGTTCTATCCTTACATTACATCAAATAACAACATCATAACAGAATATTGGTCACTTGATACTAGAATTCTTAAACGTAAGAATTATATTGTAAGGTCTTTCATAAGCTCTCTAAAAGAACAAGATTGAATTTGGGAAGGCAGATAGCCAATACGTTTTAAACACTTCCATCCTAAGACACCACCAACTCACTATTTAGCTAACAGAAGAGCAAATTAACTCCACAACACTTGAACTTAAAAGCATTACGCATGAACTTGTCAAACGTTAATTACCTACGACTATATCAGCTGGGTCCACCTTATCACCCTCTACGGTGAATAATTTCCCCTTCTGCAATGATAGACCACCACGGGCCTTCTGTGCCTTAGCAGCATTAATCTCTTTCTTCAATGTGTTCGTAGGACAATTTGAAGCAAAATGTCTGGGCTGCCCACAGTGAAAGCATAACCCCTCCTTTCGCCCCAATGTCCAGCACACTCCCCTATGCATCCTACCACAGTGCTGACAAGTTGGTATTGGACCATAAGCATTCACTGTTGGTCCGGATTCCCTAGGAAACGTGACCCCGGAAGGAGAGTATGGGCCTGACTTCTGAATCGGTCCTTTGTCCTTATTTTGACCACAGGTTCTTCGGTTTGCCCTATTCCTCTCATCCTCAAACTTCCATTTGAGACCCTTCTCATACGTGCTTGCCATGTTGACCAAGCGAGAGAAGTTATCAATGTTGTGATACTCACACGAGAGGCGAAGATCACTCCTAAGCCCAGCTTCAAACTTGACACACTAGCCACGGTCACTTGCATCCCGATAATCATAAAAACGGATGAGATCTTCAAACCGAGCTGCATAGTCCCCAACCGACATAGAACCTTGAGTCAATTGGAGAAAAGAAATCTCCTTCTCCCTCCTAACATCTTCAGGGAAATACTTCCCCAGGAATAGATCCTTGAATATCTCCCAAGGAATTACAGGATTAGCTGCCACCAATCCCCTCCTCTGCTGATCCCACCAATGTTCTGCTTCATTGGTCAGCATGAATTCAGCTAGTCGAACATGCTGCTCCATTGGTGGTTGAAGAGAACGGAGAATCTTTTCAATCTCCTGTATCCATCTCAGCGCCCCATCGGGATCATTTCCACCTTCAAAGCGAGGCGGATTATTCTTTCAGAATCGAGACATCCAGTCAATCTCAACCGGAGCTGGTTGCAGAGCTGCTGCTGCTGCTATAGCTGCTGCTGCTACCATCTGTTCCCCCTGCTGCTGCTGCATCTGAGATAGATGCTCCAGAATGGCAGCAAGTCCATCGTTACCAGCCCTTCTTCCAGCCATACTGCTTAGCCAGAGAGAACATACCAGTAAGACTCAAATACTAAGTAGATACATAGTACTATAATTATTCTATTATAATCTTAAACTATTGCTATGAGCATCAATTACTCGCTAGGTGAGTAATCATTTGGAGTTTGTACAACTCCAAGGCCGAGGAGAAACTGCTCTGATACCATAACGTAACACCCTATAATTATTACCCTTAATTTCCCCCATTATTAAAATGTGAACTTAAAAATTCCTTTTTAATTTAATAAAATCACCCGTCAAACGGACGGAGTTTTGTTTGTTTTCTGGACTTTCCAAAATTTAACCTGTTGAAAACATTATCAATAATATAAACAGCAGCCAACAGGGCTTCAGTTCATAAAGTCATAAAGGTGCCCAAAGGCTCAAAATATAACATCATAAAAGTGTCGTGAGTAGCGGCGGAAAATATTAGGTTTGAACTAAATGATTTCCAACATGCTTCTATATCAAAAGAAATCTTCCTAAGCCTCCCTTCAAAATAGATTTTTTAAACAAAACCAACACATCAAAAATATCAGAGGCTTAGGTCCCATGCTATATCCTAGCCCATAATAACCCTACTCTCCCTGTAAGGGAAAGTACTCCTGCTCGGCCGGGGGCTGTGCCAGCTCAATCTCCATACCTGAAAAATGTTAAAGGAGTGATTGCACATGAAATAGAAAGAAGTTTCTAACTAGACATAACAACCCACTAGGTCAAACACAACTAGCAAATATAGCATACCATGCACATTTCATTATTTCCATATTCATTATTCATTCCAAATTTCCATTTTCATTCTTCCATTCGAATTCCATTTCCTTTACTTTTCATTCTTTTTACTTTCTCTTTATTCAGGTACATCACCTCAAACCAGAGGCCAATGTACAAGTCTCATTCAAAATATTTATCACCTCAAAGCAGAGGCCCTCATACTTTTCCTTATTTAAATTATGTGTCCCTTAGGTCAGAGGTCAACACTCCAATTTCTTAATTCATGGTGTGTCTCTCAGGTCAGAGGTCAACACACCAATACTTTATTTCATTCGGTGTCCCTCAGGTCAGAGGTCAACACACATTCATTTTAGTCCATTTTGTGTCCCTCGGGTCAGAGGTCAACACGTTATTCATTTTAATTCATTTGGGGGTCAACACCCATTCACTTAATTTATATTTGTGTCCCTCAGGTCAGAGGTCAACACTCTATCATTTTAATTATTCCTTTTCTTTTCTTCATTTCATTCTTAAGATGTATCTCATACCAATGTACTTCACCTCCACACCGGAAGGTACCTCATACAATTTGGCCTGTAGGTACTTCACCTCCACACCGGAAGGTACCTCATACCATTGTACTTCACCTCCATACCGGAAGGTACCTCAAACCACCACATAGGTTATACATATAAAGATTAAGATTAAAACATAACAGTACACATAATTCCGAGCACACCATTCATTCATTCACTCAATATTTGGCGCCTCAATACAGAGGCCAAGAATTATTCACTTTCTTGTTCAATCAATCATAACACATTTCATCATAGTTACACATATTTATAGTTTCTCATTCATAACGTATCCATACTCATTTCCTATGTTAATTACCAAAATCTTCTCAATAGCATTCATGTTCTCAGATAAGCATATGCAATACATTTAAGCACAATTATACACATTTAGCATTAGGGAGAAATTATACGCGATCCGACTCCTACTTGTCACATAATTAACATCATCGTTTCACATTAAATTTACATGTAATTATTTTATTCCCATTTCCACCTTTATACATATTTAGCATTTAGTGTACAAATATATTCAACCAAAACATACATATTATCACCTTCTCATAGCTTTTCTTTAACATCACATATAATCTTTTCCATTCCATTTTCTTCCTATATCATTTTACTCCATAACACATATATATATTTGCAACATCAGTCAATTATCATTTAATACAAAACATTACAAATAAAATCAATAATCATAGAAATCATTTATGGCAACTTCAATATCATATAACCCAAAATCCTCTTGTGCTTCATTATATTCATTATCCAAATTTCATTTATCAATTAATTCATTTTCATATCATTGGGTTTCCTTTTCCTAGTCTTTGCATCCAACATCATACATATTTATTTAGTTAGAATTTTATATTCAATAACCTAGGGTTTTATAATCTAATTTTCTCCCCTAACACATAACCCTAAAAAATCATTATACACTAACTAGAACCCACTCCCTAGAACAAGGCAAAACCCACCCCCTTACCTCAAACACTTGGAGATAAGGTGATTTTACTTGCACTAAGCTTGAAAGTCTTGCCACCAAATGAGTTATGATCCAAGGAAGAGGGAGGAGAGGGGTCTTGAGTTCCTCTACACCATGTGAATGAAAAAGAACATGAGAAAGTGGCACTACATAATATGGAGCTCAAATTTCATAGGGGACAAGAGGGAAATCCGTGTGACCAAAAAGGGAGAAGAGAAAAATGGAATTTACCTTGAATTTAAGGGAGAGAATGTGAGATTAATGTTGGACCTTGATAGTAGTTGAGATTGGAGCCCCAAATCCTTGAGGAGAAGGAAGAACAACACTTGTTCTTGGAGAGAGAGAGAAAGAGAGAAATCCATGAGAGAGAGAAAAAGGAGAGGGATTGATGAAGGAGATGATGTTTGTATGTGATGGGGATTGATTTATAATGATTCAGTATGGATTGGAGTGGAGATTAAAGGAGGAATTTAGAGAGAGAAAGAGGAGGGTTTCGAGCCCTAGAGAGAGAAAGCAAAGGGGGAGTGAATGAGGAAGATGACCAAAACGCGTTTTAAGCTGCATCAGACCATTTTCGCTTGAGCGAAAATATTGTCGCTTGAGCGAAAAACTCAATTTGGGAATTTAGGGTTTGCACGAACCACTTTCGCTTGAGCGAAAATATATTCGCTGGAGCGAGTACCATTTTCGCTTGAGCGAGCTATTTCTCGCGGAGCGAAAACTACCCAGTAAGTCAGGGTCTGCACTAACCAATTTCGCTTGAGCGAGGACTTAGAAGTCTGCTCCTAAACACTTCAAACTGCTATAACTTCTTTTCTACCCGTTGGATCTTGCTCAAATTATAAAGCAAACTTCTTCATATTTCCTACTTCATATCCAACGGTGGAATTCGTGTTTTGAGTTACGAATCTTGTATTTTAAATTTCCTAAAGTTCTATGCTTAAAACTTCAATTTAAACACTACTTCACCAATTTCTAACTTAATATCACCATTTCTTCTACTCTATGTTTATCACAACATAGATTATACTTGGAATTAAATTTGGGATGTTACATGAGTTGTATGAAAATAAAATTAAAGAGTTAGTGTTTGTTGCTTATTTTCGGTTTAAGTGTTTATTTTTAGGGCTAGTTGAAATGTTCTAAGTGCTACTTGTTAGTTAGTGACTATGTGTTTGCTTGGTTAAATTAATTGAATGTTAAAGGAACACGAGTTACTTGACTATGTGATTTGATCTGTTAAAGTGTTGTTTGTCATTTATGTGTTTAAGTGATGATTGAAAAGCATTAAGTTACCTAACTAGCTTTTGAGAAATTAATTGATTTTAAGTTGGTTTGGTTTGATTTAATTGAGAAGCATTGGGTGAGTGTAGTTGCTGCCCAAGTTTTGTTTTTGGTTCTTAAGCTTGAAAATTGAAGTGTTTAAGTGATTGTTTTATGTCAAAATGCTATACGAAATAAAGTGTGACTTTACGGTGTTTTCGGATTTTCTAAAAAATAGTTTATGGACTTGTACCTTTTCTGTCCAGAATTTATTTAACTTGTTTTTAATTCTAAAAATGTGTTCCAGTGATTTAAAGTTTAAGTTTTAAGTGGTATTTGATTTAGGAAAAGTTGGATTGAAAAAGTTGAATTTTTCGTGATTTTCGGGTTCGAATGGGTTGTTGTCCAAGACGGACCACCAGCTAACTATTTTTCATAAGTTGCATTAGTTAATTATCTTCAAAGTGTTTTGACATATTGAAGTTATTTTGCTACTTGGAAATAAAATGGGAAAAAAAAGAATTGTGTTTTTGTTTTACCCAAAAGGATTTAATCTATGTCTTGAGATTTCATAAAAGTAATTATAAACAAGTATTTCATTTGGGAACTTTATATTAATGTGTTATGTTTAACGCGAGGGATTAAAGGTATCAACCTCAATCGCGGAAGGGAAGGTCAAAGCTTCATGGATCCTTTAAGAGTTTCTGCTTTCAATCAAGGTGAGAATAAAACCTTGTCTGGAATGTTATGTCATGGTGGTTTTTGTTAAGCATATGAGGACTATGCATGATTCAAGCAGTTTTGATGAAGATAATATGTAGTGGACCGATTCTCGGTCCTCACCCTATCATAGCTAGCTGACCAGTCTTAGCTATATAAAGGACCGTGTAACATCCTGAGTTTTATTTATGTGTGGAGGTGTTAGAAATTCATAAGTTAGTATTTAGAATAAGTAGAAATGTATAGGAGTATCTTAGAATGAGTTAGAATGCAATGGAAAATGAAAATTTAGGTTGTTAATCGATTAAGGAAGTGAGTAATCGATTAACCTAGTGAAGCTTGTCAGCAATAATCGATTAAGAGAATGTGCAGCCTCAGGTAATAATCGATTAGCAGATGGGATAATCGATTAAGTATAGTTGCAGCCTCAGGTCTTAATCGATTAAGGGGGTTGGATAATCGATTAAGCCCTGTCATATCAGTTTTATAAACATGTTTTTGAAGGCAAGAAACTCATAATTCCATTCCTCTTTCTTGAGCCCTCTTCTCCCAAAACCCTAAACCTCTTCAAATCTTCAAATTAACATCAAATCTCATCAAATTAACATCATATAATCATCTCCCATCAACTCTCGATCAATTTTCAACACTAAAAACACCAATTTCACCCAATTCCCCTCAAAATCCCAAATCTCACTCAAAACCCTAACTCCTTCAATCTTCAAAATCCCAAATCCCACTCAAAACCCTAACCCTTCCTATCTTAGGGTTTCTTTGCCAACCCAATGCATGTGGCTTCACTCCATTGGCTTGTTTCTCTTTCCTCATTTTCTCTCTCTATCATTTACCATATTTTAAATTTGAATACAAATGGATTCGATTTACACATTACACAAAAATGCTCTCTACAGTTCATCACTTTCCTCCTCACTCATTTTTCTCTTTATCTCCTAACCTTAAGAATAAAAAACCCTTTCTCTTTCTCTTTCTCTTTCTACGGTTTTCATATTTTTTTCACACTCAAATTCAACTCCTTTGAGCTCAAAATCCAACCTTTGAGCTTCTCTCCGTTGAATCTCCACCCTCTGCTCTCTTTTTTTTGTGTCGATTATTCGATTAACCATTGAGAATTGATCTTCTATCTGTGAGTTGTTTTTTCTTCTTAATTGTTGTTCGTATTATTATCATGTTCTTATTTAAAGTGTTGTGATTCAGACCTTAGGTCAATCAAACCTTATGATACACTGAGCATCTGTGTGGATTTATTTAATTTAGTGAATGAAAATCAATGTTTAATTGCCTTCATTATGCTTAGAGGTTATGATTTTATGTGATTAATCATTGTGCATGAAGGATTAATTAGTTTTATATTAATTTAGATTGAATTTAACTTTATTTTATTTATCTTGATTTTACCTTTCATTCATTTTTTTCAAACATCTTTAATTTGTGTAAAGTCTAATATATTTCGCATGTTTAGCTATCCTATCAAAATTTGTAGTTGGAGTTGATTATTAAAACTCTTTATTTTTGTTTTAGATTTTGATGTTTGATACTTTTGTGAATAGGGAAATTCTATCAAGCTCATAGGATCATTCACTCATGTTAAAAAGTCAATATCTATTGACCTCAACGATCCGATGCAAGACACGCAAGACATTGACTCATGCCAACATTTCTTGCTATTGTAAGCCTTATGCTACATGTTCCTACTAGTTTTGACGAGATCAAATTATAGCTTCTCAAACTATATAGCCTTTGTTATCCAAGTTCTAGCTTTTTTTTAATATAACTTTTTGTTGGAGTTGGAAATGCTCAGTATATCATTGGGTTATACAGTTTGTCCTCCTTCACTTAGTTTATGGGTATCTTGTTGCTTATGTCTGCAAATGATTTATATTATTCTTATAAAATGAGATAATGGCATATTTTTGTTTTTTTTAATTTTATTCCATTATAGAAAATTTAATGATTTACAAATATTATCATTTAAAAGTTAGAAATCCTCAATTGGTTAATACTATACTCAGCAACATAAGATTATAACAAGTATTCAAATGTCATCGGTGATGCCTAAATAAATAAGTAATGGGTATTACACAACCATAAGTTATGTGTTTTAGTTTGACAAAGGTTTATTGAAATTTGGGATACGTGGTTCATATTTTATTTATTTATTTTAAATTCTGATTTGGCTTAACTGATGTGTAATTTAGTATACTTAACACATATCTTTTTGGTTATATATTTCAGCGGTTATGTATCTAATACGCGAGAAATAGATTGGAAGAAATGTTGGCCTTTTCCTACTGAGTCTGAGGAGAGGCCTTCATTTCCACCATTAGAAGTTCCACAATTTCGATGGTGGAATTGCAAAAATTTCCAAAAAGAAACTGCTGCTCACGGTACCGGTGATAAAAATGACCAAACAGCAAGCTTCAAGCTTGGTGTGGTAGTCAACATATGAGTAATTCATCAAGTTCCAATGCCTGACAATATTGTCGCAAAGAGAGATATTGATTTAAATATACCTATTGATCTAACAAGCGATGATGATTGCTTACATAAAGTTGATGAGATAGAAAACAAATTAGCCGAAGTTATACCCACTAAAATAACAGGTAATTAAATCTAAAATGATATGTTCTGTAAGAGTATTTTCTTTACTATTTTGTAGCATACATATTGATTTTTAATGCTTTCTTCAGACCTTGAGATTGGCTTGGAAATAATCTCAATCTCAATCTAATAGCATCAAGCATTCCATATCCAGAAGTTAAACTAATAGCATCAAGCATTCCTTATCCATAAGTTTGTCCAGACCTTGCACAAGAAGTACACACAAAATAGAAAGGTAGGTTCAATGGAATATTGTTTATCTTAAAATTACTTTACAATAATAATGTTTTGACTTCGATGAGTCGAACTAAGAATGTTTTTTTTTTGAAAAAGGTCGTGAAGGTGATGAAACTTATGACGTGGAGCCAATTACAAGCAATCTTGTCCAAGGATGGGACATCTTCTTCCAGTGTTAGATGCTTGTAGTGATGTTGCGGCTATGGGCAATACAGACAAGTTCACTTACTTGGTTTGCAAGAAACCTCAAAAGATACTCTTAGTTACTGATATATTAAGAGAAAACTAAGAACTCTTCATTTAAACATGTCTACTAATTCACAAGTACAATCAATTTTACCTGATAAGATGGATGTTCAAGAAGACATGACTTTGACAAAGAGGGGTCGAGGTAGGAAAAGGAAGTTTCTCTGAAAAGAGTAAGGAACCTGTAGATATGCGCTTCCATAGGATCGAAAATGGAGTTCAAAACCTAGAGAGAGATGCTAGAACAATTGAAATTGTTCCTGATAACAGATATATATGAAGATGTTCCAATAAGGACGAGTTTGGAAGACAGCATGAAGGGCTACCAACATAAACCAGAACACGATAGAAGTCATACAATGTATAAGAATGATATAGTAGAGAAGGAAGGTGCATCTGAAACTCCTTCAGGATTCTTTCCTCATGCATCCACTGAGAAAAGAATGGACAATATTTCCAAAGGAAAAGGAAAAATGCTGCAAACGGATGTGGAACTTAGTATCCTCGACACAAATATGCTTATATCTCTGCTACTCCCTTTGGTACAATGTGCACCAAATGGAGAAGGATTTGAAGAGGGAATGCATTTATCTCCAAACTTGTTTTCCTCGGTAGAGGCTTGCAACAAAAAAGGTACCAATGAATCAAAAAATTGGTTACATTTCTCATTACCAGAGGGCAGTTCGAAACCTCAGCTAATCCGCAAAGACAACAAACCCAACAGTTTGAGAGCTTCCAGTCACATTACGAATTCTCTTTCTCGAATACAAAAAGGAGTTTATCTTGAAGTAAGTACCAATAGAAGTCCCCCTATTCAAACTCTTTTTCTCAATAAAAAGTGGCATGTCTTTGTTTTCCTTGTTATTTTTTAATATTAAGAGTAGCATGTTAAATTGTTATGGAGATTGGTGCTAGTTATTTCCATTTGCCTTGCCTTTAATTTCAATTTATGAACACGTTTGAACATCAAACCATTATTAAATTATAGTATGTTAATCAATTATGTACAATATTTTCTTTAAATGTTTGCTTTGTTACACATTTTGATTTTTTGAACCAGAAATTGAATACTAGATAACTATATATTAAGCTAGTTTGTAAGTTGTTCTAATTCTTCGAACAAGTCAAAGTAATCCCATAGACTATCAAGCGTTTATGCATGCAATATATTTTATAGATTTTCTTATGCATCCACATGTAGTTTAATTGTTCTTTAATAAGTTTTGTAACTATTCTGGCAAGGGAGAGAATAGTATATGTATGGTTCAAGAATAGTTCATTTTTACTTTATTTGTTAGCATGAACCATAATTGTGAAAATGAAGTTTATAGATAACATGTTTCCAAGGAGATAATATTTTTTTTTATTTTTCCAGAAATTAATGGAACCATAAAAGACGTAAAAAATGTTTGATTCTGAGATCTAACAACGAATGAGCATGAGCAGGACACACATGATGATATACCAAAAGAAATGGTAGAGCTGATGGCTAGAACCCAGATTAAGAGGTCTATGGCTGATGCAGAAAACAAAAGCACCAGCTTTCTGGATAAGTTCATGCAGATGGAAAAACATCTTGCAAGTGATAATAGGACACATGGATTTATCATAAGAGAATTTAATGTGTATCCTAGAAGTGGAAATGCTACTAACTCCTTTTATCCATATGGTGGATATCAAACTCAGATTAAACAGTATTCTATGAAAAACTCAGTCTCCCTTTGGGTTTGAAGTTTTTTAAATAGAAAAGTAAGTTGTCAAGCGGTGTCTACTTCTCACCAGTGGATACCAGTAAGTTTAGTTCTACTGGAACTTCCATCTTTAAGAGGAGTATAGTAGAACGCTGACCAACCTATGCTGCATTGCAAGCCTGGGGAGGATCTGAGCTACGGAAGAATATCATGCAACAAGAGCAAGATGCATCTTGCCCATGGCCAACGCTGACAAGAAGTAATGCATCGTTGAGGTTTGCTGCTTCGCAACCTACAAGTAGCAACAATATGGACATTACTTCCCTTCTATCTGGCTCCGTGCATGCCATATCGACAATAAATTTACGTAGCCCTATGGATGCAAGCAGAAGATCATCCACTACTTCCTTCAATGCTGTTGTTGGAGCTCAGTTGATTCAGAGAGCCTTCTATCCTCGTGATCGCATTAACAAGAAAAAGATTGGTTTGTCAATAAGGTACTTATTAGATAAGTTGCAAAAGGTCCATGCTATTAGATTCATCATATATCTTTTTTGTGCTTATGTGTATGATCATGCATTGTTGTAGTTATTATAATATTATTTTTCTAGAGCTTTTGTAATGTCATTGTGACCGCAATGATGACTACAATTTTTAGTATTAAGAATAAATTTGAGAACAATTTGTTAGGCCGGTAAATCTTTTAACTCATCTTATCATGTCATTTTTGATAAAAACCATAGGTATCGTTTATCCACCTGGGACAATCATGCATATCTGTCATATCATTTCTAGGATCAAAAGTACATTTAATTAAAAGGGGAAGAATTTCTTTTTGCATTATTAGTAGAAAAGGTTATTATTTTATGTAATTATTTTAAAAATTGGAAGGAAGGATTCCAACACCCAAAAATTTAACCTAGTTATAACATTTTAATATATATCTATTTTTTTAAGTGAACTTTTTTTCATGTCTAAAAAGGGAAACTAGGTCTAGAAATTCATACTATCAAATTGAGTAATTAGGGTTGTGAAGAGAAGCAAAATGAGAAATAGAACAAGATTATTTTTTACAAAATCTTCCTTACAACGTTCTTATTATTTAATAATAGAGCTTTAACACATTTCTTTTTTATTGGGTTGAACACCTCTTTTGTTTCATTAATATATAACCTTTTTCCCTATAAAAAAATTATGTTTCTCTTTTTTTATATATCCATTCCATATGCTTATTCTCTTAATTGTGTACAGATATAAAAAATTGACACATGCCATTCACGCATTTATGCAAATTATGCACACTCATTTATTATAGTCATTCATAAATATAAAAAAAACTATAAATTCTTCATTCTTGAAAAATCTTAGTTCTTTTTTATAAAGGAAAATATTATCATTGTAATGTCAAAATATGTTAAATCGAAGCCAAAATCGTCTTGTAACATTAGGATTAAGTGCCCTAAACTTTTCTCATAAAAACACACTTAGTGTTTGGAATCATCCCCCCCTTAAACCACAATCAATTAAAAAGCTTATTTGTTCACCGCTCACCAAAGAAAATCATTATATGTGCTTAATAGGTGGACCTAAACTATCGCATGAAGAACATGAGTAGTAATGGGCCCCACTACTTTTAAACTCTTCCCTACCCACCCTACCCACGTGGCCTCATACCATTGGTTTCCCTCTTGTCATTTATAATATTTTATGTCTAAATACAAATGGATCAAACTTTACCCATAGCACAAAAACTCTCTCTTTCTCTCTCTCTCTCTCTCAATTCATTTTCTTTCTCGTTCATTTTTTCTCTCTCCTAACATTAAGAATTGAAAACCTTTCTCTTTCTCTCTCTATGGTTTCTCTCATTTTTCTGGCACTCATATTCTATTGGAAACCAACAAGCGGGCAAAAACAGTGAAGGCAAGATTAACTCCTAATTTTCGGATGAATAGTAATATGAAGGCAACAGTGACTAATTTTCGGATGTAATTAAGGAATAATTGATTTAGTACTGATTTTTCTGAAACAAGGCAAAAACACTCGAGTCTTCTGAATAATACTCGAGTGAAATAGCAAGAACACTCGAGTCTTCTGAAGAACACTCGAGTGAATCGTGCAGAGGTGCAGAAAACAGTTTCAGAAAAATTGGCACTTTAAATCAATGAAAATAAAACCAGTCCAGAGCAGATAAATAACAGAGTAGTAAGCAATTAAGTAAAGCGATAACAACTTAAAAACAACTTAATTACTGCGAAATTACTACTCAAATTAAAAAGCCCCTTTTGAGAAAACTTAGGTTGGTTTTTGCTTGAAAGAAAAGAAAGCTATAAAAAGAGGACACCACCAATTTTATCCTGGTTCACTCTCTATAAAGAGAGCTAGTCCAGTCCCCCTAAGCATCTTAGGAGTTTCTACTAATATCAAATTGTTGGAAATATTACAAAGGATTAATGAGATGCCTCACTCAACCTAACCCTTCCAAGAGTGTACCAAACTCTTGAATTTCTACCCCAATTTGATTTTGGTGATGAAGACTCCTTCTTCCTTAAGCTCCTTGAAACCTTCAAGAGCTCCACCAAGCTAAGAACCTCTTAGACTTTTGCTTGAGAACCTCTCAAGTCTTGATATGAACCTAAGACCCACTTAGGTACACTTGGTTTCCAACCAAGATTTTGAAACAAGGACTACGAATGTGTATAGAGAAATACAAACAATGATTTCTTCACAAATTATGCACAATCTCTAACTCTTAAGACAAAGTAATAACAATGAATGAGAGGTTGAGTTAGAGAGAATTGTTCACTTGAGAGAGAATGAGCAAAGAGAATGTTTATGGCTTGTCTTTTCCTTGTGTACAAAGGCAATAGTGTTTAGAGTATATGTAAGAGGGAATGAGAAGGAATAAACAAGTTAAAACCTCATTTTTGTCCTCTTCTAACGTTTAAAAAATTTGTTGTCAGGAAATACTCGAGTCTTTTTGGATCCACTCGAGTGTTTTGGTCAAACTCTGATAGTGATGCCTTTGTACTTGAACCAACGGTCATATCTCTGATTTTAAGCAAAACACTCGAGTCTTTTTCAGACCACTCGAGTGTTTTGATCAGAGTTGGTAAAAATTAAGTTTTTCCAAATTTGTTTTCAATTCACTTCTCAAGTATTGATCTTATGTAATCCCAACATTTTCAAGCATTTTTATTATTTATCCTAGGCTGAGATTAACTCCTAAACTACCCACTCTCAATATAAAAATAAAAATAAAAATTACAATTAATACAAGATGAGAATGACTAGCTAATGGTGCACTTGATCTTCTTGACTTGATGAGCTTGAATTCTTCCTTTAAATCCATGATTTAATTATATTGTCATCATCAAAACTATAACCACCTCATTGGAGACCTTATTCTACAATCTCCCCCTTTTTGATGATGACAAAATAATTAAACCGTTCCAGCACATTTGAGAGCTCCCCCTCAATTTAGGAACCTATAAACCTGTTAATCCAGAGAATTCCAAGCACAGCATAATATCATAATAACCATAACCAAGTGCATAATAGTTTTGGTATCAGAGCGAGAGCATATATTATCAGAGTAAAAAAATGTGCTTGCTCTTTCTCTTTCCTCTTTTCTCCCCCTTTTTGTCATAATGAAAAAGTATCATTTGGAAACGGCGGAGGAGAGAAGAAGGATACCAATAAAGAAACTCCCCCTGAATAGTAGCATAGGATAGTAAACATGACTATTGGAGCAAAAAGCATGTGTAAATCAACAACATTGAAATAAAACGGTGCATTAAATATCATGAAAAACATAACCATAGTTTGAAACCAACATCCAGATCACAAATACATAAAATCACCCACAACAAAGGTGAAAAGACTAACTCCCAAAACAAAATGAAAAGCTGAAAAACTAGAAATCCATGAAAAACGAGACATAAAACATGAAAAACTGAAAAACAGAGCAAATGCATCCCAGTCCTCAGAACATGTCCGGTGCAGGAGGATCATCAGAAGGCGGTGGATAAAAGCGGCTGAAGGCAGCCATCATCTCATCAAATCGAGCATTCATCTGAGACGAATGTTGATCCAAGCGCGAGTAGATCATAGATGACTGCACGCCCATCTGTGTCTCAAGCCGGCCAAGACTATCCTGCTGCTCGTACACTTGATGCTCAAGTCTATCCAAGCGACTATCAAAATGATCAAGCCGAGCATCAAAGTGGATGCGATACTCCTGAAAAGAAGGATTGTTGAAGTCAATGTGATCTGCAGGATCATCATCATGAGCACCACCACCAGCAGCCTGATCAAATGCAGCCTGCTCCTGAGCTAGTTGCTCAGCATCTAATCCTAACCATGTCGACATTGAAGTCAAAGGGTGCGTACCGGCTGAAACCACGCTCTGTTGGCCAGCAAAAAAACATAATATCATTTCATAATTTCACAATTTCACAAAAACAGTGACTTCTAGTCCCATTCGGATTCCCTCTACACCATCTAAGATTTGCTCAAGGGGGCGACAGCTCTATCCCTAGTTCGCGTTGCAGTCCTCGCTACGATCAACGCCCAGCAGGTGACCTTGACCATTGTAACATCGTCTCGCCTAGGGAAGCGCTCTTAGGCTTCTTGACATTTCACAGTCCTTGCCCTCCCCTATCGCAATCACCACTCGAAGATACGCCGGTCTCCAAGTATACGGTATCTTTCCTCTCCACTACTTCTCTCTCAACGTGTAGTTAGAAAGGATTTAAGCTTAAAGTCTTTTAATTCTTTTAAGTCTTTTATTAGCCTAGTTTGGTCGACCCATTCTAAGCCTCGCTTCTAACAGGCCTCGACCTCTAAGGGTAACAGCAAACACCTCCCTATGGTACAGTGGATTCCACAAGACTCGCAACCACGACACAGTCATCCACGTGGCCAGTCACTTAAAGGGGATATACAACAAAAATTATTGTGCCGCTTGCACCATCACTGTACACTAGTACTGCTTTCGAATTTCCCCAAGATTAATCATTCTCATATTTTCTTTTCATAGCAATTCTAAATATACCAAGTCCTTTTCATAGGAACAATCATTCGAATACATCAATACTCTTTCTCATAATAAACCATGATTTCATAAATATATCCAAATACATTTGATACTTCATTACATGTTCTCTTGTCATTTCAGAAACCATTTAAGCATGAAAACATGCACAACTTTAGATTATACAATATGTCATATCAAAATAAAATCAGACAAACAATATAAAGTTACTGTCGCAACGTAGAACGACTAAGCACACCACAGTCAATTGTTGTCTCGTATCTTGACATATAACTTCGGATTCCGACTTTGGAGATAGTCGAAATCATCCTAATGTTACCATAGTGCCATTATGTCTTAAGATAGCTGTAACACCCCTAATTTTCGTCTCCCGGATAATAAAGAAATTAATAATAAAAGTTTTATTATTAATTTATATGAATTTCCCAAGTTTATATTTTGTATTTAATTAGCCTGAAATATAAAAATAAGTTGAAATATTTTTATGTGGCAAATAAATGCAAAAATAAGGATGTTGCATTTTAGTCCGTGGTTTAGGACCTAAATGTAATATTGAAAAGATTCTTGGAGGGAAAGATTTAAAAAGTATTAATTTTTAAATTTTGTACTGACCTAACCGGTTACAGGGCATTACTAACCGGTTAGGCGATGAACCCAGAAACTGGGTTAGTGGATTTTGATGAGTAATCACTTGATTAATTCGTTTAATCGCCACGAAATCAGCCCAGTGATAATGGGAAACACTCGTCAGTGTGCATGTAAGGCGAATTCCTCTATAAAAACCCTTAATCCTGATCAAATTGGGTTGTTTTTGCTCTGGTTTGGTGTGAATCTCTGTTCTAGGGTTTCAAAATCGTTTCTTTCAATTCCCTCTCGTTGTTGAGTGTTAGCCTTCGAGTGATACACAGTTGTAAAGCTTACATCAAGAGCTTTACAAAGACATAAACACTGTGAGTTGAGGGTTAGGGAGCTAAGAGAACGAAGCCTTTGAAGTGGAGGAGTTCAAAAACTATTTCTGCAAAAACTGATTCCTGGAGCTTAGTTGGAGCTTCAATTTGGGTAAGTGTATGAACTCCTTTGACCTCAAAATTGTTCAATCTCTTGATGCATGTTGCTTAGAGCAAAACCTAACCAATTTCCCTAATTTTTATGGTCTGTACATGCATGAAAAATTCTGATTTCTGGACCCTGCTCAACTGTTGATGGCTGAGAACAGAGAGTTGGGATTCAAGGAATTTCTTGCTAATTTCAGAGGTTATACTTATCAAAAACGACTTATATTAGAGGTATGGAAGAAGTCTACCTTATACTAGATTTAGACTAAAAATCAAGTGATTTAGGATTTGAGTCTACAAAGACTCAAAAGGGCATTATGTGTTTAAAGCACAAAGGCTTGGAGGCCAAATTTTAGCTCAATTCTGTTTTAAGCAACTTTGTGTTGATGCATGCAATGAATTTTGATGCCTAAATCTGAATCTATATGTGTAGTGTGAGTTTTGTGGCATTGAATTGTGTTTATATGTATTTCTATGCAATTTGATACACTAAACCAAATGCATGCAAGTTAAATGTGTTTATGTGGTTAAACATGTTTATTTAAGGTATATGAACTCTGTTGAATGTTGAAATTTGGTTAGATTAGAGAAATGAAAAGAATGATTTGTCAAACCTCTTGTTTTAGTGGGCTGACTGCATAATCTAACCGGTTACTCGATATTTGTAACCGGTTAGACACTGTAAAATTTCAAAAGAAAATAAGTTTATAAAATCAGTCATGTGGTCTTCTTAATTTGACTCAAATCTAGACCTTAATTTCATTTGAAACAATCTGAAAATAAGTTGATTAAACTGTTATGGTTCAGATTGAAGTTAAAGAGTTAATACCTTAGTGTAATGAGATAATTTCAAGAGGAAATTGTGCTCATTTGGAAATGGAATGTGATTTAGACTTTTGAATGATAAGCATAGTGGCTTGAACAATGTTGAAACTTGTTTATGGATTGGGTAGAGAATTCAAGAAAAAGGGTTTTCTGAATTTCAATGGTAAACAGTTCAGGTCTGTAATTCTAACCGGTTAGCCTGAAACTGTAACCGGTTAGTACCTGGAAGGCATGCAACAGCAACAGCAACAGCAGCCACCTTAAGGGCGAGCTGGTAACCCACATGTTGGCAATATGACGAATCATGATGCTCAGACTCTGTCGGAATTCAGGAAGTGCAATCCACCAAGGTTTGAAGGAGGATACAAACCTGATGAGGCAAATAAGTGGTTGTACGAGATCAACAAGATTTTCAAAACTTTGGATTGTTCTGACCAGCAGAAGGTGACCTATGCAGTTTACATGCTTCATGGGGAAGCTGAAAACTGGTGGGATCACACTGTCCAATTGCTGAATTTTGAAAGGAGAGCAATCAACTGGGGAGTATTTATGGAGAAATTTCTTAATAAATACTTTCCGGAAGATTTAAGGAGAAAGAAAGAAGTAGAATTCATGCAATTGAAGCAGGGGGATATGAGTGTAGGAGAATATGATGCCAAGTTTGAGGAGTTGATGAAATATTCTCCCTACTACTTGAATAACCCTGATGAAAGGAGTAAATGTGTTAAGTTTGAAGGTGGACTAAGACCGGAGCTGAAGTCTATTTTCAGTTATCAGAGGATTCAGAATTTTCATGCAGTTGTGGATATGTGCAGAATGTATGAGGATGACAAGTAGGCTGAGCTGATAGGAAGTCAAGGAAAAGGGATTGGACAGAACTATGGACCACAGAGGAAGAAGAAATTTGATCATCGGAATAATGGTCCATATTCTCAGAAGAACAAGGGCAAGGGAAAAGCTGTGATGGATAACAAGAACAAGTCTCGCGATAATGCTCCTTATTGCGAGAAGTGTAGGCGTTATCATCATGGTCAATTCTGCTGGTCCACAGGAGGATGTTTCAAATGTGGAAAGCAAGGCCACTTTGCTCGTGATTGCAGAGAATCTGCAAAAGGTGATGCAAAGGGATCTGCTGGCAAGCCTGTGGTACAAGGAAGAGTGTTTACCCTGAGTGGTAATGAAGCAAACCAAACCCCGAATCTCGTGCAAGGTAACTTTTTGCTTAACAATCAACCTTTCAAGATCATGTTTGATTCTGGATCTACACATTCTTTTGTTTCTCCTGAATGTGTGAATAGGCTGAATCTTGTTGTTTCCAATTCGCCTTGCTATCTTAGTATAGATACCCCTACTGAAATACCGATTTTTACCGCTAAGGTCTGCTTAGGGTGTGATGTTGAAATCTTGGGTCGTATCTCGAAAGTAGATTTGGTTTGCCTCCCTAAATTACAATTGGATGTGATCTTGGGTATGGATTGGTTGATAAAGAACCAAGTGATCATCAATTGTGAGGAAAAGACAATCCAATATAGAACCCTTGAACCCGAAGGTTATATGTGTTTGTTCTCTGCTTCTGGGGAAGAAGAGTCGATGCCGATAGAAGAGATTCCTGTGGTGAGGGAATTTCCGGAAGTATTTCCTAAAGAGATACCAGGATTACCTCCGAAGCGAGAAATAGAGTTCGGGATTGACTTAGTCCCTGGAGCTGGTCCCATCTCTATTGCTCCTTATAGAATGGCACCACCGGAAATGGCAGAGATGAAGAAGCAGATAGAGGAACTGCTGCAGAAGCAGATGATCAGGCCAAGCGTTTCGCCTTGGGGAGCTCCATTACTGTTCGTAAAGAAGAAGGACGGGAGTATGAGAATGTGTGTAGATTATAGACAGTTGAATAAGGTCACCATTAAGAATAAGTACCCTTTGCCAAGGATTGATGACCTTATGGATCAAGTTAGGGGAGTTGCAGTATTTTCCAAGATTGATCTGAGATCGGGTTATCATCAGATCAGGATAAAGGAGGAGGATATACCCAAGACTGCATTTCGATCTCGATACGGTCATTATGAGTATGTTGTGATGCCATTCGGATTGACTAATGCACCTGCTATTTTCATGGATTATATGAACCGGATCTTTAGACCATACTTAGATTTATTTGTAGTGGTGTTTATTGATGATATTTTGGTCTATTCTAAGAGTCCGGAGGAGCACGAAGAACATCTCAGGATAGTGTTAAAAGTCCTGAAGGAGAAGCAGCTATACGCCAAACTTACGAAATGTGAGTTTTGGTTGAATGAAGTGAAGTTCCTAGGGCATGTAATCTCTAAGGAAGGAATTGCGGTGGATCCAGCAAAAGTAAGTTAAGTGCTAAGCTGGGAACAGCCCAAGATTGTGACTGAGGTGAGAAGTTTCTTAGGGCTGGCTGGATACTATCGTCGGTTTATAGAAGGATTTTCCAAGATTGCATTGCCTTTGACTAAGTTGACTCGGAAAGATCAACCGTTCGTGTGGGACGACAGGTGTGAAAGTAGTTTCCCTGAGTTGAAGGAAAGGTTAACATCGTCTCCGGTGCTAATCTTACCTGATCCTCACAAGAGCTTTGAAGTGTACTGTGATGCAACTAGGCAAGGACCGGGGTGTGTATTGATGCAAGAAGGAAGAGTAGTGGCTTATGCATCACGACAATTGAAGAATCATGAGGTGAATTACCCGACACACGATTTGGAATTGGCTGCGATCGTGTTTGCCTTAAAGATATGGAGACATCATCTCTATGGCACTACGTTCCAAGTATTTAGTGACCATAAGAGTTTGAGATATTTGTTCGACCAAAAAGAGTTGCACATGAGGCAAAGAAGGTGGATGGAGTTTTTGAAGGATTATGACTTTAAACTCCACTATCATCTGGGTAAAGCAAATGTGGTTGCAGATGCGTGAGTCAAAAAGCAATCCACATAAGCGCGATGATGGTTAAGGAAGCAGCATTGATTGATGAGTTCAGAGACTTGAGCTTGTTGACACAAGTGGAGCCATCAAGTATCAAGTTAGGAATGTTGCAGATCACAAACGAGTTCTTGGAAAGAATTCGGGAGTTGCAACGAGCAGATGGAGAGTTGATTGAAAAAATGAGATTAGGCTCAAAAGGAAAGGAACCTGATTTCAAGATGGGGTTGGATGGAATCCTTCGTTTCAGAACAAGGATTTGCATACCAAGAGATCAGGAGGTTAGAAGACTGATTCTTGATGAAGCACATAAAAGTCAGATGAGTATGCATCCCGGATCAACCAAAATGTATCAGGATCTGAAGAAAATGTTTTGGGGGTCCAGATTGAAGAAGGATGTTGCGGAGTATGTGGCTTCATGCTTAATTTGCCAAAAAGCTAAGGTAGAACACCAGAAACCAGTAGGACAGTTGCAACCTTTGAGTATCCCTCAATGGAAGTGGGATAGCATCTCAATGGACTTTGTGTCTGGTTTGCCAAGGAAAGCAGCAAATCATGATGCAATCTGGGTGATTGTGGATAGGTTGACTAAGTCGGCGCATTTTGTTCCGATAAATATGCGCTACCCTTTGAATAAGCTTACCCAGATCTATATTAAGGAGGTAGTTCGTCTTCACGGTGTGCCTTCGAGTATTGTGTCGGATCGAGATCCCAGATTTTCTTCGCAGTTCTGGAAAAGTCTCCATGATGCTATAGGAACAAGATTAAAATTGAGTTCTGCGTATCATCCACAGACAGATGGTCAGACGGAGAGGACTATTCAATCTTTGGAAGATGTGCTAAGGGCTTGTGCACTTGAAGAACAAGGAAGTTGGGATCAAGTGCTACCTCTTGCAGAATTCAAGTACAACAACAGCTATAATGCGAGCATTGGGATGGCGCTATTTGAGGCTTTGTATGGAAGGAAGTGTCTAACCCCGCTATGCTGGTTCCAAGTGGGGGAGAATTTAGTGGTTAGGCCGGAAATGGTGCAACAGACAACTGAGAAGATCAGGATGGTTAAGGCAAAGATGAAAGCGGCTCAGAGTCGGCAGAAGAGTTATGCTGACAAAAGAAGGAAACCAATAGAGTTTTCGGAGGGCGACCATGTGTTTCTTCGGATAGTTCCGATGAAAGGGATCAGTAGAGCTTTGAGAACCCGAAAGCTTTCACCTAAGTGTATAGGTCCATATCAAATCCTTAGAAGGGTCGGTCCCGTTGCTTATCAACTAGCTTTACCACCCTCTCTATCCAATTTGCACAACGTCTTTCACGTTTCTCAATTGAAGAAGTATGTGCATGACCCATCAGTTATTTTGAAAATCCAACCTGATGACCTAGCTTTGAAGGAAAACCTTACCTTTGAAGCTAGACCGGTCCGGATAGAAGATCATGAAGTTAAGCAGTTCAGGGGAAAGGAGATACCTTTAGTTAAGGTTATTTGGGAAAATGCTGACGTGTCTGAAGCTACATGGGAATTAGAAGAAAAGATGAGTCAAGAGTACCCGGAGTTGTTTTTGTAAGCTAGAATTTCGGGAACGAAATTCCTTTTAAGTGGGGGAGTAGTGTAACACCCCTAATTTTCGTCTCCCGGATAATAAGGAAATTAATAATGAAAGTTTTATTATTAATTTATATGAATTTCCCAAGTTTATATTTTGTATTTAATTAGCCTGAAATATAAAAATAAGTTGAAATATTTTTATGTGGAAAATAAATGCAAAAATAAGGATGTTGCATTTTAGTCCTTGGTTAAGGACCTAAATGTAATATTGAAAAGATTCTTGGAGGGAAAGATTTAAAAAGTATTAATTTTTAAATTTTGTACTGACCTAACCGGTTAGTAATGCCCTGTAACCCGTTATGCGATGAACCCAGAAACTGGGTTAGTAGATTTTGATGAGTAATCACTTGATTAATTCGTTTAATCGCCACGAAATCAGCCCAGTGATAATGGGAAACACGCGTCAGTGTGCATGTAAGGCGAATTCCTCTATAAAAACCCTTAATCCTGATCAAATTGGGTTGTTTTTGCTCTGGTTTGGTGTGAATCTCTGTTCTAGGGTTTCAAAATCGTTTCTTTCAATTCCCTATCGTTGTTGAGTGTTAGCCTTCGAGTGATACACAGTTGTAAAGCTTACATCAAGAGCTTTACAAAGACATAAACACTGTGAGTTGAGGGTTAGGGAGCTAAGAGAACGAAGCCTTTGAGGTGGAGGAGTTCAAAAACTATTTCTGCAAAAACTGATTCCTGGAGCTTAGTTGGAGCTTCAATTTGGGTAAGTGTATGAACTCCTTTGACCTCAAAATTGTTCAATCTCTTGATGCATGTTGCTTAGAGCAAAACCTAACCAATTTCCCTAATTTTTATGGTCTGTACATGCATGAAAAATTCTGATTTCTGGACCCTGCTCAACTGTTGATGGCTGAGAACAGAGAGTTGGGATTCAAGGAATTTCTTGCTAATTTCAGAGGTTATACTTATCAAAAACGACTTAGAGGTATGGGAGAAGTCTACCTTATACTAGATTTAGACTAAAAATCAAGTGATTTAGGATTTGAGTCAACAAAGACTCAAAAGGGCATTATGTGTTTAAAGCACAAAGGCTTGGAGGCCAAATTTTAGCTCAATTCTGTTTTAAGCAACTTTGTGTTGATGCATGCAATGAATTTTGATGCCTAAATCTGAATCTATATGTGTAGTGTGAGTTTTGTGGCATTGAATTGTGTTTATATGTATTTCTATGCAATTTGATACACTAAACCAAATGCATGCAAGTTAAATGTGTTTATGTGGTTAAACATGTTTATTTAAGGTATATGAACTCTGTTGAATGTTGAAATTTGGTTAGATTAGAGAAATGAAAAGAATGATTTGTCAAACCTCTTGTTTTAGTGGGCTGACTGCATAATCTAACCGGTTACTCGATATTTGTAACCGGTTAGACACTGTAAAATTTCAAAAGAAAATAAGTTTATAAAATCAGTCATGTGGTCTTCTTAATTTGACTCAAATCTAGACCTTAATTTCATTTGAAACAATCTGAAAATAAGTTGATTAAACTGTTATGGTTCAGATTGAAGTTAAAGAGTTAATACCTTAGTGTAATGAGATAATTTCAAGAGGAAATTGTGCTCATTTGGAAATGGAATGTGATTTAGACTTTTGAATGATAAACACAGTGGTTTGATGTATAAAACAATGTTGAAACTTGTTTATGGATTGGGTAGAGAATTCAAGAAAAAGGGTTTTCTGAATTTCAATGGTAAACAGTTCAGGTCTGTAATTCTAACCGGTTAGCCTGAAACTGTAACCGGTTAAGACCTGAAATTGAAAAAAAAAATAAAAAGTTAAGTCTTTTTGAGTACTGTAACACCCCTAATTTTCGTCTCCCGGATAAGAAGGAAATTAATAATAAAAGTTTTATTATTAATTTATATGAATTTCCAAGTTTATGTTTTGTATTTAATTAGCCTGAAATATAAAAATTAGTTGAAATATTTTTATATGGCAAATAAATACAAAATATAAGGATATTGCATTTTAGTCCCTGGATTAGGACCTAAATGTAATATTGAAAAGTTCTTGGAGGGAAAAGATTTAAAAATATTAATTTTTAAATTTTGTACTGATCTAACCGGTTAGTAATGCAATGTAACCGGTTAGACGATGAACACAGAAACTGGGTTAGTGGATTTTGATGAGTAATCACTTGATTAATTCAATTAATCGCCATGAATACAGCCCAGATTAGTGGAAACCCACGCGTCAGTGTGCATGCAAGCTTAATCCCTCTATAAAAACCCACAATTCTGAAGGATTGGGTTGTTGTTGCTCTGAATTTAGGGGAAACTCTGTTTTAGGGTTTCAAAATCGTTTCCTACAATTCTTGTTCTTTGTTGAGTGTTAGCCTTTGAGTGATACACGGTTGTAAAGCTCACATCAAGAGCTTTACAAAGATATAAACATTGTGAGTTGAGGGTGAGGGAGCTGAGAGAACGAAGTCTTTGAAGTAAAGGAGTTCAAAAACTAGTTCAGCCCAAGACTGATTTCTGGAGCTGAATTGAAGCTTCAATTTTGGTAAGTATAAGAACTCCTTTGATCTCAAATCACTTCTATCTCCTAGTGCATGTTACCTAGATTGAGTTCTAACTGTTTTCCCCAATTTCTTTGGCCAATTGCTATGTCAAATTTGGTGGTTTTTGGACCCTGTTGCTGAAATCATGGGTAAAGGGAAGAACTAGGGAGTTTGGTGGAATCTGGGATTTTTCTTCAAGTTCAGTGTTAATCTTCATCAAACACTATCTTAAGGTATGGGAGAAGTCTACCTTATACTAGATTTAGACTAAAAATCAAGTGAATTAGGATTTGAGTTAACAAAACTCAAAAAGGGCATTATGTGTTTAAAGCACAAAGGCTTGGAGGCCAAATTTTAGCTCAATGTTGTTTTAAGCAACTTCATATTGATGCATGCAAGTGATTTTAATGTTTAAATCAGAAGCTAAATGTATAATCTGTGATTTGAGGTATTGAATTGTATTTGTATGGATTCTTATGCAATTTGATGCACTAAACTGAATGCATGCAAAAGTATATGTGTTTCTGTGATTAAACATATTTATTTAAGGTATATGAACTCTGTTAAAGGTTGAAATTTGGTTAGATTTGAGCAGTGAAGAGAATGGTTTGTTAAAACTCAAATTTTAGTGTCTGACTGCATAATCTAACCTATTACTCGATATTCGTAACCGGTTAGACACTGTAAAAATGCAAAAGAAAATAAGTTTATAAAATCAGTGTTGTGGTCTTATAAATCCTACTCAAATCTAGGCCTTAATTTCATGGAAAACAATCTGAAAATGAGTTGGTTTCACTGTTATAGTTCAGATTGCAATTAAAGAGTTAATACCTTAGTGTAATGGGATAATTTCAAGAGGAAATTATGCTCATTGGAGACTGAAATGTGATTTAGACTTTTGAATGATAAAAATAGTGGTTTTTGAGGCGTAAAACAATGTTACACTTGTTTATGGATTGGGTGAAGAATTCAAGAAAAAGGGTTTTTCTGAATTTCAATGGTAAACAGTTCAGGTCTGTAATTCTAACCGGTTAGCCTGAAACTGTACGGTTAGTACCTGAATCTGAAAAATAAAAAGTTAAGTTTTTGAATACCATTGGTTATGTTTTCCCAATCTAAGTTTAAGGGCATGTTTTTGAGACAATTCAAAGGAGAATTTTGTGCCAAAGATTATGCCTCAAAATAAATCATTCAAAAGGGAAATTGGAATATTTCTAAATCACAGTAATTAATGTAAAGATAAAACCAACCCTGATAATTGTGCATCCATATAGAATGGAAGTTTGGTTGGTAGGAACGTTTATCATATTCTGGGAATATGAGGAGGGTACTCCGGGAGTACCAAATTGTAACCTACTTGATGACACATTCTGGGAATGTGGCCAGTGTCCGGGACCTGGTTTTTATGCGTTCTGGGAACGTGGTGCACACTCCGGGAGTGATGCTTATTATCCAAGTATGGTTTGGCATTACGTTCTGGGAACGAATGTCAGTGTTCCGGGAACACAAGGGTGTATTGGATGGACGTCCAAGATGGACTTTTAGAGGCCTCAGTTGTGGATAGAAAATCATACATCATACCACTTGCATTATAAGAGAAATAATGTTGAAAATTGGTGTGCTCATATGTACTTGCATTGTTATCTGTCCATGACATACTTGTGTTTGTAATTTTAGTCATTATCAATTATGTATGTGTATACTTACTCCCTGTGCCTTGTTTAGGTGATGGCCAGATATCTAGCCTGCATCGAGAGACGCCCTATCCCTAGTGGTATATGGACGTACGAGGAGCATCGTGCCACTTTTGAGGGGGAGGTGGAGATCACTCTCTACCACCCTAACCCTCTGGTTCGGGTGCGACCTCGTCGATTTAGGATTCCTTTAGTCTATACTATGCATGTTCCACCCTTTTATACATATAGAGGACCACCCCCGGCTCGACCTGTGCGTTGATTCCATAGTTTTCGTTTTAGAGCTACCACTCGTTCCCATCCTTCCTCCCACAGAGTTGTCACTGAGGAGACTCCTTCTCCTGGTCCGACTGACTTCGAGAGGACTGCTTCTGCAGATCCTAGACCCGGTGGTGGGGTCTCTACCCAGTCAGGCGAGGTCGAGGAGGACCCCGTGGAGGATGAGAGCGAGGAGGAGGTGCATGTCGAGCCGACTGTTTCTGCTAGAGGTGGACCTGCTGGTTCATAGGAGCCTGCATAGCATGGATGTTTTGGATCCTAGATCCTAGGGATAGAGCTGTGGAGGATCTGAGGAGCTGCTGAGGATACGGATGACCTGCTCTGGGACTTCTACTTTTGGGATTATGTGATATACTGTATATATTTTGAGAGGTCTTAGAGTGAGGTTATTTTATGCAGTTGTTTTGTATAAATTTCACCAAACTTGCTATCTCGACTTTCACTACTTGCTACTGATGATACTTATGGGGTTTATGTTACGTTATACATATATCTATTATGTTTTATTTACCTCAGCAGTGCCCCACAAGTATTAATTTTACTTCCGCATACTCTGATTTTGATTCAAGGAGGAGCTCGGCGACAAGTTTATATTTTATATATTCGATTAAACTCGAGAGACTAATAATATATTTTTAAGAAGGACTACAAAGATGTTTTACTATGTTTATGGAAAAAGTATCTCGAGAGTCTTTTTGTAATTAAGATATTAATAAGCCGAATTCCAATATTTGTGCAGATTAAACATGCTTATAATCGAGCAAGTACAAATTAAAAAGGAAAAATTTTTCTAGTCCTAATATTTGATAGCAAGTATTTCAATCATTTGGAAATATTAATTATTTTCAAGATGTAAAACGAGAGTGTCACAAGTACCATTGGTTATGTTTTCCCAATCTAAGCCTAATGGCATGTTTTCAAGATAATTCAAGAGAGAATTTTTGTGCCAAAGATTATGCCTCAAATTAATCATTCAAAAGAGAAATTGAAATATTTCTAAATCACAGTAATTAAAGATAAAACCAACCTTGATGATTGTGCATCCATATAGAATGGAAGTTTGGTTGGTAGGAACGTTTATCATATTCTGGGAATATGAGGAGGGTACTCCGGGAGTACCAAATTGTAACCTACTTGATGACACATTCTGGGAATGTGGCCAGTGTCCGGGACCTGGTTTTTATGCGTTCTGGGAACGTGATTCACACTCTGGGAGTGATGCTTATTATCCAAGTATGGTTTGGCATTACGTTCTGGGAACGAATGTCAGTGTTCCGGGAACACAAGGGTGTATTGGATGGACGTCCAAGATGGACTTTTAGAGGCCTCAGTTGTGGATAGAAAATCATACATCATGCCACTTGCATTATAAGAGATATAATGTTGAAAATTGGTGTGCTCATATGTACTTGCATTGTTATCTGTCCATGACATACTTGTGTTTGTAATTTTAGTCATTATCAATTATGTATGTGTATACTTACTCCCTGTGCCCTGTTTAGGTGATGGCCAGATATCTAGCCTGCATCGAGAGACGCCCTATCCCTAGTGGTATATGGACGTACGAGGAGCATCGTGCCACTTTTGAGGGGGAGGTGGAGGTCACTCTCTACCACCCTAACCCTCTGGTTCGAGTGCGACCTCGTCGATTTAGGATTCCTTTAGTCTATACTATGCATGTTCCACCCTTTTATACATATAGAGGACCACCCCCGGCTCGACCTGTGCGTCGATTCCATAGTTTTCGTTTTAGAGCTGCCACTCGTTCCCATCCTTCCTCCCACAGAGTTGTCACTGAGGAGACTCCTTCTCCTGGTCCGACTGACTTCGAGAGGACTGCTTCTGCAGATCCTAGACCCGGTGGTGGGGTCTCTACCGAGTCAGGCGAGGTCGAGGAGGACCCCGTGGAGGATGAGAGCGAGGAGGAGGTGCATGTCGAGCCGACTGTTTCTGCTAGAGGTGGACCTGCTGGTTCATAGGAGCCTGCATAGCATGGATGTTTTGGATCCTAGATCCTAGGGATAGAGCTGTGGAGGATCTGAGGAGCTGCTGAGGATACGGATGACCTGCTCTGGGACTTCTACTTTTGGGATTATGTGATATACTGTATATATTTTGAGAGGTCTTAGAGTGAGGTTATTTTATGCAGTTGTTTTGTATAAATTTCACCAAACTTGCTATCTCGACTTTCACTACTTGCTACTGATGATACTTATGGGGTTTATGTTACGTTATACATATATCTATTATGTTTTATTTACCTCAGCAGTGCCCCACAAGTATTAATTTTACTTCCGCATACTCTGATTTTGATTCAAGGAGGAGCTCGGCGACAAGTTTATATTTTATATATTCGATTAAACTCGAGAGACTAATAAAATATTTTTAAGAAGGACTACAAAGATGTTTTACTATGTTTATGGAAAAAGTATCTCGAGAGTCTTTTTGTAATTAAGATATTAATAAGCCGAATTCCAATATTTGTGCAGATTAAACATGCTTATAATCGAGCAAGTACAAATTAAAAAGGAAAAATTTTTCTAGTCCTAATATTTGATAGCAAGTATTTCAATCATTTGGAAATATTAATTATTTTCAAGATGTAAAACGAGAGTGTCACAAGTACCATTGGTTATGTTTTCCCAATCTAAGCCTAATGGCATGTTTTCAAGATAATTCAAGAGAGAATTTTTGTGCCAAAGATTATGCCTCAAATTAATCATTCAAAAGAGAAATTGAAATATTTCTAAATCACAGTAATTAAAGATAAAACCAACCTTGATGATTGTGCATCCATATAGAATGGAAGTTTGGTTGGTAGGAACGTTTATCATATTCTGGGAATATGAGGAGGGTACTCCGGGAGTACCAAATTGTAACCTACTTGATGACACATTCTGGGAATGTGGCCAGTGTCCGGGACCTGGTTTTTATGCGTTCTGGGAACGTGATTCACACTCTGGGAGTGATGCTTATTATCCAAGTATGGTTTGGCATTACGTTCTGGGAACGAATGTCAGTGTTCCGGGAACACAAGGGTGTATTGGATGGACGTCCAAGATGGACTTTTAGAGGCCTCAGTTGTGGATAGAAAATCATACATCATGCCACTTGCATTATAAGAGATATAATGTTGAAAATTGGTGTGCTCATATGTACTTGCATTGTTATCTGTCCATGACATACTTGTGTTTGTAATTTTAGTCATTATCAATTATGTATGTGTATACTTACTCCCTGTGCCTTGTTTAGGTGATGGCCAGATATCTAGCCTGCATCGAGAGACGCCCTATCCCTAGTGGTATATGGACGTACGAGGAGCATCGTGCCACTTTTGAGGGGGAGGTGGAGATCACTCTCTACCACCCTAACCCTCTGGTTCGGGTGCGACCTCGTCGATTTAGGATTCCTTTAGTCTATACTATGCATGTTCCACCCTTTTATACATATAGAGGACCACCCCCGGCTCGACCTGTGCGTCGATTCCATAGTTTTCGTTTTAGAGCTGCCACTCGTTCCCATCCTTCCTCCCACAGAGTTGTCACTGAGGAGACTCCTTCTCCTGGTCCGACTGACTTCGAGAGGACTGCTTCTGCAGATCCTAGACCCGGTGGTGGGGTCTCTACCCAGTCAGGCGAGGTCGAGGAGGACCCCGTGGAGGATGAGAGCGAGGAGGAGGTGCATGTCGAGCCGACTGTTTCTGCTAGAGGTGGACCTGCTGGTTCATAGGAGCCTGCATAGCATGGATGTTTTGGATCCTAGATCCTAGGGATAGAGCTGTGGAGGATCTGAGGAGCTGCTGAGGATACGGATGACCTGCTCTGGGACTTCTACTTTTGGGATTATGTGATATACTGTATATATTTTGAGAGGTCTTAGAGTGAGGTTATTTTATGCAGTTGTTTTGTATAAATTTCACCAAACTTGCTATCTCGACTTTCACTACTTGCTACTGATGATACTTATGGGGTTTATGTTACGTTATACATATATCTATTATGTTTTATTTACCTCAGTAGTGCCCCACAAGTATTAATTTTACTTCCGCATACTCTGATTTTGATTCAAGGAGGAGCTCGGCGACAAGTTTATATTTTATATATTCGATTAAACTCGAGAGACTAATAATATATTTTTAAGAAGGACTACAAAGATGTTTTACTATGTTTATGGAAAAAGTATCTCGAGAGTCTTTTTGTAATTAAGATATTAATAAGCCGAATTCCAATATTTGTGCAGATTAAACATGCTTATAATCGAGCAAGTACAAATTAAAAAAGAAAAATTTTTCTAGTCCTAATATTTGATAGCAAGTATTTCAATCATTTGGAAATATTAATTATTTTCAAGATGTAAAACGAGAGTGTCACAAGTACCATTGGTTATGTTTTCCCAATCTAAGCCTAATGGCATGTTTTCAAGATAATTCAAGAGAGAATTTTTGTGCCAAAGATTATGCCTCAAATTAATCATTCAAAAGAGAAATTGAAATATTTCTAAATCACAGTAATTAAAGATAAAACCAACCTTGATGATTGTGCATCCATATAGAATAGAAGTTTGGTTGGTAGGAACGTTTATCATATTCTGGGAATATGAGGAGGGTACTCCGGGAGTACCAAATTGTAACCTACTTGATGACACATTCTGGGAATGTGGCCAGTGTCCGGGACCTGGTTTTTATGCGTTCTGGGAACGTGATTCACACTCTGGGAGTGATGCTTATTATCCAAGTATGGTTTGGCATTACATTCTGGGAACGAATGTCAGTGTTCCGGGAACACAAGGGTGTATTGGATGGACGTCCAAGATGGACTTTTAGAGGCCTCAGTTGTGGATAGAAAATCATACATCATGCCACTTGCATTATAAGAGATATAATGTTGAAAATTGGTGTGCTCATATGTACTTGCATTGTTATCTGTCCATGACATACTTGTGTTTGTAATTTTAGTCATTATCAATTATGTATGTGTATACTTACTCCCTGTGCCCTGTTTAGGTGATGGCCAGATATCTAGCCTGCATCGAGAGACGCCCTATCCCTAGTGGTATATGGACGTACGAGGAGCATCGTGCCACTTTTGAGGGGGAGGTGGAGATCACTCTCTACCACCCTAACCCTCTGGTTCGGGTGCGACCTCGTCGATTTAGGATTCCTTTAGTCTATACTATGCATGTTCCACCCTTTTATACATATAGAGGACCACCCCCGGCTCGACCTGTGCGTCGATTCCATAGTTTTCGTTTTAGAGCTGCCACTCGTTCCCATCCTTCCTCCCACAGAGTTGTCACTGAGGAGACTCCTTCTCCTGGTCCGACTGATTTTGAGAGGACTGCTTCTGCAGATCCTAGACCCAGTGGTGGGGTCTCTGCCCAGTCAGGCGAGGTCGAGGAGGACCCTGTGGAGGATGAGGACGAGGAGGAGGTGAATGTCGAGCCGACTGTTTCTGCTAGAGGTGGACCTGCTGATTCATAGGAGCCTGCATAGCATGGATTTTTTGGATCCTAGATCCTAGGGATAGAGCGGTGGAGGATCAGAGGAGCTGCTGAGGACATGGATGACCTGCTCTGCGACTTCTACTTTTGGATGATGTGATATAGTGTGTATATATTTTGAGAGGTCTTGGAGTGAGGTTTTATTTTATGCAGCTAGTTTATATATATTTTTATAAACTCTTGCTATCTCGACTTATGTTACTTGCTACTGATGATATTGGTGGGGTTTTATCTTGATATATATATATATATATATACATATGATGTTTTATTTACCTCAACAGTGCCCCACAAGTATTACTTTTACTTCCGCATACTCTGATTTTGACGTAAAAGGATTCGGCGATAAGTTCATATCTTATGCACTCGATCAAATTCAAGAGACAATAATATTTTCAGTAAATGCTATGAAAATGTTGTAATATATTGGAAAAATATTGTCTCGAGAGTCTTTTTGTAATTAAGATATTATTAAGCCAAATTCAAATATTTGTTCAGATTAAAAGTGTTTATAATCAAGCAAGTACAGATCAAAAAGGAAAAATTTTCTAGTCCTAATTTTGATAGCATGTATTTTACATTTGGAAATATTTATTATTTTTGAGATATGAAACGAGGGTGTCACAATAGCTACTCTCTCACCTTGGTGTGAAGCTAAAGAATTAGTGTCCTCTTGAATCGAATTCGCGTTACTTGATTCCGAACGAGAACCTTTTACCAAATATAACGTTATAAATAACTATACCAATATAAAATGAGCAAACCCACTTAAGGTATATAACTTTTAACAAATACAAATTATTCGAAAAATTTAGAAATCAAAAAGACTTATATATTAAAATATTCAATACTTGAAATAAATCATTTCTTTCAACAATTATTATTCAAGAGCTCATACAAGTAAGATAACAACACTCTACTAGACAACAAGAACATTAAAGCATACATTCACAAAATCACTTTCATAATTCCTTTTCAACTCTATACATTTATACTAAAGATCCTAACATAAAATTTACATACTTATTTATTCTAAAACAATTTCTATAGTTGATGCAACTAATTTAAAATTTTGGATAGCATACACTACAAGTCTCAAAAATCACTTTTCTCACAAAAAGACATGTCACTTTTTCCTAAAATTTCTTTACAAGTTCCATTATAAAAATATGATTAAATATGAGTTTAATAAAATATTTTTGCTTGCTGGACAGCTACAAAAATTCAGTTGCATCACTTCTAAAAATTGAAACAAACATGTTCTAACATTCATATACTACCACATACATATCATAAGGTCTAGAAATACAATTTGGCTTACTAAAATAACAATTTCTTATTAATTATAAATTCTGGACAGCAAACAAATATATTTATAAAAATCATTCTATTTAATAAAAATGCATACTCTTAATCCATACATTATACTATACTTACAAGTATACAAGTTAAGCAATGCAAACACATACAAAAATTATTATTTGGGATCTCATAGTTCAATAAAATATTGTTTTTTAGAATTAAAATTTATTTTTCAGATATAAATTATTTTTCTATAAAATACATAATTTATTTCATGTATACACATCAATAAACATACATATGCATCATATAACCATTTAGGCAATTAGAAAATAAGCAAAAATTATTCTTTCCTACCAAAATAATTTTCGGTCATAATAATAAAAATAAAAGAGTAATATAAATTTATAAACACATATATATCTTATTCATATAATTTCATACCTTCCAAAAATTTACTTTAAACATCAATTTCAATAGAAAATAAGCACTTTTGAGTAAGATTACTTTTTGGACAGCACTTAACAGTATGGCTTATATACATTACCAATCCATATAATCACATAGACACAAGTCCAATTAATCACTTTTTAACCACATCAAATAACATCAAATACACATAATTAATTACCAAACAAAAGAACATATATAATTTGCTATTATTATTTTTAAAAAAAAATATAGGCCTCACAGCCTACACACACACCACAATCTTATATTTTTTTTGTTCATCACTTACTTATTATTCATGCTTTTATATTTATATTTAAAATCAAAACAAAATCAAAACAACAATACAACAAAGATTAAAACAACAATTCTTAAAACATATAAACTTTTATCAATTACAATTACAGAATATTATTTCCTTATTTTATCATAAGAATTTCGGTCATCATAGGCTAAAAAGGGGAGATCATTTTCTCTTTAAACAATTTTTGTTTTGTCCCTTTTTAATCCTTATTCATTTGACCTTCAACCAAAAATCAATCCATAATCCATACTATATCAAAGAAGAGATTAGAGATTTTAGTTTCACCATTTCGTATCCATAGAAAAGTATAAGAAATTTATATACATTTGCTTAATCAAAAGAATAAAGAATAAGAGCTTAAACTTAAAACAAAAATTAAGTTTATAGGATTACCTATTCTCCTTAGCAAAGAAGAGCTTCAAAATGAGTATGAAAATATTCCCTTCATTCCCAACAAGAGTGCCACGCCTATACCCTCTCTCTCAAGCCTTTCTCAAATTTTTTTTTCTCAAAAGAATGGTTTGTTGTGTGTAAAAGAATGAGGGGTCTTAGGCTCTATTTATAGGTGAAGTAGAAAATAATTTTACCCTAAAATAAGATGAGGTACACGCCCCCCCTCATCAGAAAATGAGTCAAAGAATTTAAATTTTTGCTTTAACCAAGTCTACGAACATGCACATGTATTAATGTGATTTTTCCAACTCCTATAAGCTTTAAACTCAAATATTCTTCTAGGTAAATTTTTAGAAAATATTTCCTCCCTCTTCTATGAATTTTGGACGGCACCCATAGTCAAAGTGGGAAGAACAAAATTTGCATTTACTCACTTTGAATCCACCTCTTTTTTTATCCAATCAAATTAAAGCTTTTTACTTTAAAATCCAAAAATAAATAGGAAAATAAAATAATCTGGACGGTGCAGCCAATAAGCTTTCAAATAAATATCTGAACATAAAAATAAAAATATTTTGAGGTCCAATAATTAATTCTAAGCTTTAAAATAGTTTTTCCAATATTAAAACTCTAAATTCGTTCTTAATTGGTACAGATAGAAAATTTTTGCAGCACACCGAATAAAATTACAATTTTTCTTATTTTGAAATCTAAATTTCAATACGATCATTTTCATATAAAATTTATAATTTTTGGACTAACGGTTTGAAAGTTATGAATTTTTGAAGTTCTAAAGTTATTTCCTCCAAAAATGCATTTCATAAGCTTTCAAACTAATTTTAAAATTAAAATTACATAAATTAATTTTTATATGGACGGTGCAGCCAATGAGGGATTTTTAAAATATATTTTCCATGCACATAAAAATGTTTTTGGGTCAAAGAGTTATTAAATGCATTAAAATCATATTTTCAAACTTAAAGCTCCAAAATTCGTACATTACAGTAGCAGTGATAAAATTTCGAAGACTATAAAATGTAAATAAAAATTTTACATTTTCATAATCTATATTTCGATACGATCGTTTTGACATATAATTTGTAATTTTTGGACTTACGGTTAAGAAGATATGAATTTCTGAAGATAGAACATCGTAATCCTTCAAAATCATTTCACATTCTAATATCATTTAAATAAAATACTATACCTTAAAAATATTTTCATCCTAAGAATACAATTTAAATACATTAAAGAAAACATTGGTATGTATATATATATATATATCCCACGTGCATATATATATATATATTTATAAAACATACGATTTTAAATAAATCCAGGTATCATGATTTGTCAAAGATCAAATATACTATTTCAAAGATCAAATATACTATTTATCAGACCAAGCTCGAACAAAGTTCAAGGCTCGGCAACACAAATATCAGACCAAGCTCGAACAAAGTTCAAGGCTCGGCAACACCACTCTCAGACCAGGCTCGAACGAAGCTCAAGCTCGACTGTCTCTGTTCACTCTTCAACAACACATCTTCTTCAACCTTCAGACTCTGCTTAGCTGTGCCGTACCTTTTATTACCGTTGAGTCTGGGTAGAAGTTCTAGGATTTTAACTCCAACATAGTAACAAGTTTGAAATTCAAAATGAGTTAAAATCAAAGGTTGGTGAAGGGTCACCATCACTGCTCTGCTGTCAAAATATAGCCGTTGAAATCCCCATTGCTTTTCCGTACAGCTCTCTCTTTTTCTGAAAAATCAGAAGAGCTTATAAAAGGGGTCTTCAACGGAAACAGTAAATGACAGCTTTTTCTTTGAACAATTTTCTGGAAATCATATTTTCATTCTCTTTCAAAAACAGAGCAGAATCAAACTCACAGAAAAGAAAAAGATCATTTGAATTTACAGAAGAACTTAGAGAGTTTAATCTTTCAAATCCAAACTCTAAGTTCAACATATTTTCTTCTCTGTGATACCCCTTCACAAAATCGACTCACTCTTGAACTTCATATCTTCATACTCATTCGAAGAGTGTTTCGAATGGGAGCCATTCTCTTTCATTATCTTCTTCACTGTATTTGCTGGAGTGAAAAGCTGGTCTCTGATCGAGAAAGCTTTTCAGTTTGAAAAGGTTCCAAAGAGGTTCTTTGGTCATCGATTTGTTGTGGGTAGTTTGTCGCGAGTTTGGTACACTCGGCTGACGGGATAGGTTTAGAGTGGTAGTCTCTTGTAAATCCTTTTGTAACCCAGAAAATCGATTTTTAGTGAAAGCTCTCTAAAAGGTTTTTATAGGGGACTGGACTAGCTCTCAGGGTGAGAGTGAACCAGGATAAATCTCGGGTGTTCATTTTATTACTTTATCGCTTTCTTGTTGCAGCATTTGCTTAAGTGTTTTCCGCTGTATTTCGAGCATCCAAGCTTTCAATCGTTAGTCTTGTAGCTCGGCCTTGAGTGTTGTTCTTAAAGCTCAGGTTCGAAGCAGCTCGGTTAACTGATTAACCAATCTGTTCATCTATTTGGTTAATCATTTAACCCTGTCTGCTCGGTTATCGCTCGGCAATTTTTTTTACCCGAACAACATTCAGTTAAGTTTTCAATAAATCGAAAAATTGTCATATTAGCTTCAATCTCCTATTCACCCCCCTCTACTCGATTGTTAGGCCTCTTGTTGGTTTCCAACAAGTGGTATCAGAGCTCGGTCGAAAGATCGAGTGTAAAAACTTTTTCGAAAAGATCCTTGAGGAAACCAAATGGCTACTAACAATCCCTTCGGAGGTGAAGGCTCTTCCATAAACAGACCACCACTGTTCAATGGTGAGGGTTATGCTTATTGGAAAGCTCGAATGAAAATTTTCATTGAAGCTATAGATATGGAAATTTGGAAATCTATTGAAAACGGGCCATTTGTCCCTAAAAGAAAAATTAATGAAGAAGTTGTAGAAATCCCATGGGAAAGTTGGGATGATGATGATAAACGAAAAGTATCCTTTGATTTAAAAGCCAAAAATATCATCACCTCAGCTTTGTCCTATGATGAATTTTTTAGAGTATCAAGTTGCAAATCTGCAAAAGAAATGTGGGATATTCTATAACTCACTCATGAAGGGACAAGTGAGGTTAGACGAGCAAGGCTAAACACTCTGATGCATGAATATGAGTTATTCCGAATGCTGCCAAACGAAAATATAAATGATTTGCAGAAGCGGTTTACTCATATCATAAACCATCTAAATGCTCTCGGCAAAACATTTCAAAATGCCGAGATAACTAACAAAGTGCTTAGATGTCTTAGCAGAGAATGGCAGCCAAAGGTTACCGCCATTATGGAAGCTAAGGACTTGGACACAATGAGCATAGCCACTTTGTTCGGCAAACTGCAAGAGCATGAGATGGAGCTCGGCAGACTGACCATGCATGAAGAATCTGACAAGAAGAAGAAGGGAATTTCCCTCAAAGCTGCTATTAAGGCAACCAAAGAATCCTCTGAAGATGAGTCCAGCTCAGACATGGATGAGGAAGACTTTGGTCTCATGGTCAGGAAGTTCAGCAAATTTTTCAAAGGCAAAAAGAACTTCAGAAACCAAGCAAGAGATGCCAAGAACACTCACCACAAAGGTTCAAGTTCAAAAGACCGAGTTAGATGTCATGAATGTGGTGAAGCTGGTCACATCAGAGCATACTGTCCAAGAGTGCAAAAGCAAGGTGGTGAAGAAATAAAGAACAAAGACCACAAGAAGAAGAGAGCTTATATAGTATGGGATGCACCCAACAACGACAACAGCTCAAGCTCCAGCTCTTTCAATGAAGAAGAGAAAGCAATTTTGTGCTTAATAGGAAGGGAAACTGTGTTTAGAAGCCCAAGCCAAACTTGTTCTGAGCATGATCTTCCGGTATATGACTCGTGCTCGGAGTGTGAAGATGAAGAACCATGCTCGGTTCTCAGATTTGCCGATCAAGAAGTCTCATCGAGCTCGGCAGTAGATGCATCAGAACAAAGATCTAACATCAAATGTTTAATGGGCAAACACAGCGAGGAAACCTCAACAAGCCGAACAGTATCCAAACATACAAGCACTGAGGTAACCTCCACTTCTGATTCTGACTCTGAATTTAATGACACTGATGAATTGTATTCTGCGTATCTTGAAATGCAAACCGAATTCAAGAAACTTGCTAAAAATTTCATTAAGATGAAACAAAATCTTTCAAACTATAAAGAGCAAGTTCTTGAATTGGAAAAATCAGTTGACACTTTGAAAAGCATAAACAAGTCATTAGAAAACACTATCACTCAACTGAAAAATGAAAATCTTGACTGCTGCACTAGATATGAAAAAGAAATTTCTGAGCTAAAATTTAAAAGTGCAACTGTCAACAAGAGTGATGGCTTGTTTGATCGGCTTTTAGCCGAACAAAGAAACTATTCAAACAAAACTGGACTTGGATACATTAAGACCAAGAAAACAGTGAGGAACCTCGGCAAGGTCTCAAACTTTAATAATTTGAAAAAGCCGAGCTGCTCCTACTGTAGTTTTATGGTCATACACCCAATGAATGCAAAATCCGATGTTATGGTGTAGCCAAGGGCAATTTTGTTTGGGTAGTTAAAAGGAAAGATCCAACTGCTAACCCCGAGGGACCCAAGATAACTTGGGTACCCGAATCAAAGAAGTAATATTTTTGTGATGCAGGTGTGCTTCCGAGCAAAGGAGAGCAGATGGTACCTTGATAGTGGCTGCTCGAAGCACATGACGGGGGACAAAAATTTATTCACTGAACTTTCACATTCAGATAAGGGCTACGTCACTTATGGTGATAACAACCGAGGTAAAATATTGGGTGAAGGTAAAGTCAGTAATTCTGCCAACTTGGTTATCAATAATGTTTTACTTTTAAAAGGGCTAGAACATAATCTTTTAAGCATAAGTCAACTCTGTGATATTGGTAACCATGTTGTTTTTACCTCTACCCATTGCATTATTAAAAGTGACGAGGACAACTCTGTCAAATTTGTTGGAAAATGATATAACAACACTTACTTGGTTGATTTGAATGAAATCACCTCTTTGATAACCACTTGCATGGTTAGCAAAGAAAGTGATACATGGTTATGGCATAGAAGGACAGCTCATATACATGTAAATCAGTTAAAGAAACTAGAATCAAAAGACTTAGTGATTGGTTTACCAAAGCTGAATTTTAATATTGAGGGGGTTTGCTCGTCTTGCAAGAAGTGCAAACCAACCAAAAAGAAAAATGATTTTTCATCTAAGTTGATGGTCTCAACAACTCGACCCTTGGAAATGTTACACATGGATTTGTTTGGACCATCACAAGTAAAAAGCATTGGTGGCAATCTCTATGCTTTAGTAATTGTAGATGACTTTTCCAGATTTACATGGACTTTATTTTTAAAATCAAAAAGTGATACTTTTGAAAATTTTAAAGAGCTTGTCAAGCAACTCCAGAACCGAGCTAACCAAAAAGTAGTTGTAATCCGAACAGACCATGGTGGTGAGTTCGAGAACTACCAATTTGACAAGTTTTGTTCCAAGCTCGGCATAGAACATCAATTTTCTGCTCCTCGGACTCCTGAACAAAACGGAGTTGTGGAACGGAAAAACCGAGTTCTTGAAGAGCTAGCCCGAACCATGCTTAATGAATACAATTTGCCACATTATTCTGGGCCGATGCGGTAAACACAGCTTGCTATGTAATGAACCGCATCCTCATCAGACCAATTTTAAAGAAAACTCCATATGAACTTTACAAGGGTAGAAAACCAAAAATTTCTCATTTCCATGCATTTGGTTGCAAAGTCTTCATTTTAAATAATGGAAAAGAGCATCTCGGCAAATTTGATTCTAAAGCCGATGAAGGAATATTTTTGGGTTATTCTACTCATAGTAAATCATTTAGAGTTTTTAACAAAAGGACCTCCACTGTGGAAGAGTCCGTACATGTGGTATTTGATGAGTCTCCTCGGAGAGACATTGTTAGTTGTGCAGATAGAGAGGATCAAACTATGGCAGAACACGATCCTAGCACAACAACTGAAAGAGCTCAAAAGGATGAAACTGCTGAAGATAGAAATCAGAGGGACGAGCTTGTTCCGAGCAGAACAAACAAGGAACAAACTGAACTCAGTCCGAGCCAAACTCTCAATGATCAGTCCGAACTCATTCCAAGCCGAACAGAGCATCTCGAGCTGAATCCAGCCTAGAAGAGAGTCAAGGACCATCCGATAGAAAATGTGCTGGGCGACATGTCTAAGGGAGTTTTAACCCGTCGGTCTATTCAGAATTTTTGCAATTTCGCTTCCTTTGTTTCTAAATTTGAACCTAATTCTGTTGATCAAGCCATTGAAGATGAACATTGGGCAATTGCCATGCAAGAGGAACTGAATCAATTCATCAGAAATGATGTCTGGGAATTGGTTCCTCGGCCCAATGATCATACGATAATCGGCTTGAAATGGATTTTCAGAAATAAAACAGATGAATTAGGCCTAATTATAAGAAACAAAGAGAGATTAGTGGCTCAAGGCTACAACCAAGATGAAGGTATCGATTATGATGAAACCTTCGCTCCAGTTGCTAGGCTTGAAGCAATCCGAATTTTGCTTGCCTTTGCATCTATTATGAATTTCACCCTTTACCAAATGGATGTAAAGAGTGCATTCTTAAATGGCTTTATAAATGAAGAAGTTTATGTAAAACAACCTCCTGGTTTTGAAAATTTTGAATTCCCAAACCATGTGTATAAATTGAAAAAGGCTCATTACGGTCTGAAACAAGCTCCAAGAGCGTGGTATGATCGGTTGAGCTCATTTTTACTTGAAAAGGGGTTTGAAAGAGGAAAGGTTGACACAGCTCTATTCATTTATAAATCCAAAAAGGACCTATTGTTAGTACAAGTTTATGTTGACGATATAATTTTCGGTGCTACTAACATGTCTCTTTGCAAGAAATTCTCTGAATTAAAGCAAGGTGAATTCGAGATGTCGATGATGGGAGAACTCACTTTCTTCTTCGGGCTGCAAGTAAAGCAAGTTGAGGGAGGAACCTTTGTGCATCAAGGAAAATATTGCAAGGAACTCCTCAAGAAATTCGGCTTAGAAAATTGCAAAGAAGCTGCCACTCCCATGAGCACTTCGAGCTATCTTGGCAAAGATGAGTCAGGTAAAGCTGTGGATGTAAGCAAATATAGACGCATGATAGGAAGTGTTCTATATTTGACTGCATCTCGGCCAGATATTATGTTCAGTGTTTGTTTATGTGCTCCTTTTCAAGCTAATCCCAAAGAATCTCATCTTTCGGCGGTTAAAAGAATTTTTAAATATTTAAAAGGAACTGTGAACACTGGTCTATGGTATCCTAGGGATGCCAATCTTAGTTTGGTTGGGTATTCGGATTCCGATTTTGATGGGTGCAAGCTTGACCGAAAAAGCACAAGTGGAACTTGCCACTTGCTCGGCAGTGCCCTTGTGTCCTGGTTTTCTAAAAAGCAAGCTTGTGTTGCCTTATCAACAGCCGAAGCCGAATACATTGTCGCTGGTAATTGTTGTGCTCAAATTCTTTGGATGAAACAACAGTTATCAGATTTTGGCTTAATTTTAGATCACATTCCTATCAAATGTGACAATACAAGTGCAATCAACCTGACTAAGAATCCAGTGTATCACTCTCGAACAAAACACATTGAAATTAGGCATCACTTTCTACGAGATCATGTCCAAAAAGGTGACTGTGTCATTGAATTTGTTAGTAATGAAAATCAATTAGCCAACGTGTTTACAAAACCTTTGCCGAGGGAAGCTCTTTATAAAATTCGGCTTGAGCTCGGCATTCTGGATGAATCCAGTGTGTGCTCGACGTAAGCTCGACATCATGGATGAGTTCAGCATGTGCTCGGCATGAGCTTGGTTTTTCAGTATATCATAAAATTGATCACCTTCATAATCTCGATTGTTTCATTCAATTGTGTATTTGTTTAATTTCCTGAAATTTCACATCCTCCAACTCCTCTTCCTCTCCTTTAAATTATCTTCTCTTTTCGAGATGCATGCTTTCATTTTCCTTAAAAGGGGGAGAAAGGTGTTGGTTTATGCTTTTTTTTGAACTTTCATATTTTAATATTCGTCATTCTCTTCTTTTTCATTTATCTTCTCTGTTGAGAAGCATGCTTTCACTGTTAAAGGGGAAAAACGATGAAAATTTTCTTCCACGATATTTTTTTTAAATTCTTCAGGGGGAGAAAAATGGTATCAAGCAACTTATTTCTCTTTTGGCAATTGTGCTTAATCTTTGGCTCCTTTTTTATCATGCCAAAAGGGGGAGAAAGGTGTGCTGTTTTTTTTATTGTTGCAGATATTCAATGGAGAGAGATATGTGCGAGTGAGCATAAATTGGGAGAAAATGTGCGAGCGAGCATAAAATGGGAGAAAGGTGTACGAGCATAAACTAAGGGGGAGTACTTAACGAGCGGCTCCACAAATTCTCAAACGTTTATTCAACAAATGATTTCAACAAGTGGTAGCATTATTGAGCAACAAGTACTACAAGTGGATCATTTCGACATGTAGTACACATTCTGATCTGAGCATTTTCATAGCAACATCAAGTGATACATTTTCGAGCAAATTCCGATCAGTGTTGAGTCCAATCAGTTTATAAGCATACAGTCGAAGGAAGAACACAAAAAGCAACAAACCTTCAAGAGAATATTTGTCATCATCAAAAAGGGGGAGATTGTAGAATCAAAGAGATTTTGATGATGTCAAATATATACGCTCGGCAGAATCAATGATGTTGATAATGTCAAGTAAATTAGAGCTCGGCGTGGGGTCAATGTCAAAAGCGCCAGACTTAGTTCTGCGCATGCATTCCGCCAAAGGCAGAAGCTCGGATATCTGCTTCTGAAGTTTCAGCTCGAATTGAGCTTGGCTCTTGATCACAGCGAAAGTTCATCCAAGTTTGAAAGCTCGGCTCTTCACTTCAAGACAGTACGCTCAGATATTGATCAGCTCGGAACACGCTCAGAAGGCTCTGAATATTGAACTAAGCCACAACATAAGAAAGATCAAATTAGCTCGGATTGAACACGCACCCTGAGCAAAGAACAAAGCTTGGATCTGTTACTTCAAGTTTCAAGTATGGTTGCCGAGGAAAGCTCAAAGCTCGGCAACACAAATCTCAGACCAAGCTCGAACAAAGTTCAAGGCTCGGCAACACAAATCTCAGACCAAGCTCGAACAAAGTTCAAGGCTCGACAACACCAATCTCAGACCAGGCTCGAACGAAGTTCAGGCTTGACTGTCTCTGTTCACTCTTCAACAACACATCTTCTTTAACCTTCAGACTCTGCTTAGCTGTGCCGTACCTTTTATTACCGTTGAGTCTGGGTAGAAGTTCTAGGATTTTAACTCCAACATAGTAACAAGTTTGAAATTCAAAATGAGTTAAAATCAAAGGTTGGTGGAGGGTTACCATCACTGCTCTGCTGTCAAAATATAGTCGTTGAAATCCCCATTGCTTTTCCGTACAGCTCTCTCTTTTTCTGAAAAATCAGAAGAGCTTATAAAAGGGGTCTTCAACGGAAACAGTAAATGACAGCTTTTTCTTTGAACAATTTTCTGGAAATCATATTTTCATTCTCTTTCAAAAACAAAGCAGAATCAAACTCACAGAAAAGAAAAATATCATTTGAATTTACACAAGAACTTAGAGAGTTTAATCTTTCAAATCCAAACTCTAAGTTCAACATATTTTCTTCTCTGTGATACCCCTTCACAAAATCGACTCACTCTTGAACTTCATATCTTCATACTCATTTGAAGAGTGTTTCGAATGGGAGCCATTCTCTTTCATTATCTTCTTCACTGTATTTGCTGGAGTGAAAATCTGGTCTTTGATCGAGAAAGCTTTTCAGTTTGAAAAGGTTCCAAAGAGGTTCTTTGGTCATCGATTTGTTGTGGGTAGTTTGTCGCGAGTTTGGTACACTCGGCTGACGGGATAGGTTTAGAGTGGTAGTCTCTTGTAAATCCTTTTGTAACCCAAAAAATCGATTTTTAGTGAAAGCTCTCTAAAAGGTTTTTAAAGGGGACTGGACTAGCTCTCAGGGTGAGAGTGAACCAGGATAAATCTCGGGTGTTCATTTTATTACTTTATCGCTTTCTTGTTGCAGCATTTGCTTAAGTGTTTTCCGCTGTATTTCGAGCATCCAAGCTTTCAATCGTTAGTCTTGTAGCTCGGCCTTGAGTGTTGTTCTTAAAGCTCAGGTTCGAAGCAGCTCGGTTAACTGATTAACCAATCTGTTCATCTATTTGGTTAATCATTTAACCCTGTCTGCTCGGTTATCGCTCGGCAATTTTTTTTACCCGAACAACATTCAGTTAAGTTTTCAATAAATCGAAAAATTGTCATATTAGCTTCAATCTCCTATTCACCCCCCCCCCCCTCTACTCGATTGTTAGGCCTCTTGTTGGTTTCCAACAAGGCTGGTTCCCATCGAAGCTTGCAAACTCTCCCAAAACTTTGAAGTAAAACGCGGGTCTCTATCTGACACGATATTCGAGGGTACTCCATGTAGTCTCACCACTTCTCTGATGTACAAGTCAGCCAACTTCTCCGAGGGATACCTCATGTTGACTGGAATAAAGCGTATCGTCTTGGTAAGGCGATCCACTACTATCCAAATGGCATCATACCCTTTCTGAGTTCTTGGAAAACTAGACACAAAATCCATCGAAATACTGTCAAATTTCCAAATTGGTACCGCCAATGGTTGCAATTCTCCTTCAGGCTTCTTGTGTTCAATTTTGGCTTTCTGACACACCAGACATCTTGACACATACTCTGCTACTTCCCGTTTCATACCTGACCACCAGAAAATCTTCTTCAAATCCTGATACATTTTTGTCGCTCTGGGATGGAAACTTAACCTACTCTTATGCGCTTCTTCCAAGATCATCTCCTTGACTTTTCGGTCGTTCGGCACACAAACTCTTTCCTTGAATCGTAGAATTTCGTCTGCTCCTAACTGAAACTCCACTTCCTTTCCTTTATCCGACAGCTCCTTCTTTTCTTGTAACTCTGGATCTGTCGACTGTAATGCTTTTACTTGCTCCATGAATTTGTTGTTTACCTTCAAAGTTCCCAATATCATACTCCTTGGATTCAACTCCACTGCCATATTCAGATCCCTAAACTTCTCAATTAGCTCCAGCTCCTTTATCATCAAAGCAGATACATGAAGGGATTTCCTACTTAGCGCATCCGCTACAACGTTCGCCTTTCTAGGATGGTACTGTACTTCAAAGTCATAGTCCTTTAGAAATTCTATCAACCTTCTTTGTCTCATGTTCAGCTCCTTTTGCTCGAATAGGTACTTCAAGCTCTTGTGGTCGCTGAAAACTTCTATCTTTACTCCGTACAAATGGTGTCTCCAAATCTTCAACGCAAACACTACTGCGGCTAGCTCCAGTTCGTGAGTAGGATAATTCTGTTCGTGAACCTTCAATTGTCTTGAAGCATACGCCACCACTTGGCCATCTTGCATTAGCACACATCCTAATCCTTGCTTCGACGCATCGCAGTACACACAGAAAGTCTTTGTCGGGTCGGGTAAGACCAATACTGGTGCAGATGTCAATCTCCTTTTTAGCTCTTGAAAGCACTCTTCACACTTCTCCATCCAAACAAACACCTGTCATTTCCTCGTTAACTTATTCAATGGCAATGACAATCTAGAGAATCCTTCTATGAACCTTCGGTAATAACCAGCAAGTCCTAAAAAGCTCCGAATTTCCGTCACTGTCGTTGGTGCTTTCCATTCCAAAACTGCTTCTACCTTCGTAGGGTCCACTGCAAATCCATTTCTTGTTATCACATGCCCTAGAAAATTTACTGACTCTAGCCAAAAGTCACACTTTGATAACTTCGCGAACAACTTTTTCTCTTTCAACATACCCAACACCTTTGCTAAATGCTCCGCATGCTCCTCTTTATTCCGTGAATAGATTAAAATGTCGTCAATAAACACAACAACAAAAGAATCTAAAAACGGGTGAAAGATCCTATTCATGTAATCCATGAATATTGCGGGCGCATTAGTCACTCCAAAAGGCATAACTAAATACTCATAATACCCATATCTTGTTCTGAAGGCCGTCTTTGGAAAATCTTCTTCCTTCACTCTAACCTGATGGTAACCTGATCTCAAGTCGATCTTCGAAAACACAGTTGCTCCTCTCAGCTGGTCCATCAAATCGTCAATCCTTGGAAACGGGTACCTATTCTTGATTGTCACTTTGTTCAGCTGACGGTAGTCGGTGCACAATCTCATACTTCCATCCTTCTTCTTAACGAATAAAACAGGTGCTCCCCACGGTGAAACGCTCGATCTAATGAACTACTTCTCCAATAATTCTTCTAGTTGCTTCTTTAACTCCACCAACTCCATCGGGGCCATGCGATAAGGTGCCTTCGAAATCGGTGCCATTCCAGGAATCAAGTCGATCCCGAACTCCACTTCTCGCACAGGAGGCAATCCAGGGATTTCATCGGGAAAAACTTCAGGAAAATCCTTGACAATAGGTAGCTCCTCCAACTTCCTCTCCTCCTTGACGTCCAAAGAAGCGAGAAACATGTATATCATGGCTCCATCTTCCCATGAAGCTTTGATTTGATTGGCAGTTACGTGCTCGGGTTCTAAAGTTTGGGGCACACTAGGTCTTAAGTTATCGAAAATAAGAGTCTTTTCACCACAATTTAGGAGGCCATGATTAGCAGTTAACCAATCCATGCCTAAAATTATGTCGAGTTGGGTAAGGGGTAAAACAATTAAGTCTATAAAGTACTCTCTATTTTCTATTCCTATAGGGCATTTGGGAACAAGAGTTGATACCATGACTGTGTCACTGGTAGGGGTAGACACAATTAGATCAAAAGGCATAACTTTTACTAGCAAACTTAATCTGTCAACCACATTACGAGTGATAAACGAATGCGTAGCACCCGAATCATACAACACATTCAAAGGTATCTTACGAATGAAACACCTACTATACCTTGGATCAAATTAGCATTGTTAGCAGCTTCTGCTCCACTCATTGAGAAAACTCTTCCTTGTCCACGGGGTCTAGCTACATTCACCACATTGACTTCTCGCTTGGGTTCTGGGCAATTCCTTGCCAGGTGTCCAGGCTTGTTGCAATTGAAGCAGTTGGGATTGTTCCAAGGGCACACAGCTCCATAGTGATTCTGGTTACACTTGTTGCAGAGTGAAGGTACATTTCCTTGTACTCCACCATTGTTCCTGTTTCCTCCATGGTTATTGTTGTTGTTGTTCTCACGATTCCCACCATGATTGTTGTTGTTGTTCCCTCTGAACTGATTGTTGCGATTGTTGTGGTGGTTTCTGTTGTTGTTACAGTTCTGATTATTGTGATTGTTGTTCCGAGGATGATTCTTGTTATTACCGTTAAAACCACCATGAAACCTTGACCCACCAGACCTATTGTCTCTTTGTCCACCTCCCTGTCCATAAGGACCTTGATATCGGGCTCCACTGTTTTGGTTTCCATTTCTTGGGAAGTGCCTCATAGGACCACTATTTGAAACTTGTGCAGCTGACTTCCCTGTCAAATTCCTCGACTTCAAACCATTTTCCACAATACTCCCTTTATTCACCAAGGTTGTAAACACATTTATCTCCAAGGGAGCCAGAGCTTGCTTAATTTCCGGCCTCAAACCATCCAAGAATTTTTCACACTTAGACCTCTCATTTCCAGCTTCTCCATAGTAAGTCATAAACCTTGCCAAGTTCTCAAATTTTGCAGCATACTCCCCTACACTCATGTTACATTGTTCCAATCGCAGGAATTCCATTTCCTTGGCTGTTTTCAGATGCTCATGGAAATACTTCTCCAAAAGCCTATTCTTGAATTGGTTCCAAGTGACCGCACCAGCCTCTCCAGCCAAAGCTTGCCTCTCATTACGCCACCAATCAGCCGCTTCCCCCACCATCATATATCCAGCATAAGCAACCTTTTGTTCATCCGTGCATTGCACCATCCCTCCGAATATTCTCTCTAGACTTGCTATCCACGCTTCAGCCTCTTCTGATGTGTAACCTCCAGCAAACTCTTTCGGATTTCTGCGGCAAAACTCATCAAGACCTCTGATTCCTTGTCCACCAGCATTTGCATTCTGATTCTGTTGAAGTTGTTGGTGTATAAGGTTCATGTTGTCCCTCACTCCTGCCAAAATCGCAGCTGTTTGAGCCATGATAGCAGTTGGTTCCTCATTCGCTTGTCGACGTGCCATCGCGATCCTACGAACGAACTCTCAGACTAAGGGAAACATCTACCCACACAAAAGGACTAACTCATATCTACACACCAATTAAGGCATAGTCACACAATGAAAGCATATAAGGCTATGCTTAAGGCCACTAAGGACAACCATCGCTCTGATACCACTAAATGTAACACCCCAATTTGGAACTACAATTTTCACTAAAAGTTTGCGCCATTTTTTTTTATAAAAACATCCATTACAAGTTATTATTATTACTCGAAAAAAGTTTGCATGTTATTGAACAAATAACTTAGTCTCCAAAATATTTTCTTAACTCATTTTCCAAAAAGAAGTGTCACGTTACCACATCATCCATTAAAAATACAATAGTTGTAAATTGCGGAATAATAGATCCTTTCATTCATTATAAAATATCCAACATAATATAAAAGAGTTTCGGCTCATCAGGCCATTATCCTTAAAATAAAAGTACTGAACCAAAATGTGAAAAGATAAAATAAACTCCCCATTGGGGTTACATAAGTTTCATCAGAGAGAGCTGCCATCCTAGACTGAAAACAAAACTCAGACCACAATACAACTATCACTACTCATCCTCGCTAAGATCCTCCACTGAGTCCTCCTCAGGATCTTCTTCAGGATCCTCATCGGGGTCTTCTTCGGGATCTTCCTCCTCTCCAACATTATCATTAGCAGGTGGAACATCCTGAGCCTCATGAAAGTCCCTAGGCCCTCCGGGCATAAAGTCCCTCAAAAGAAAATGAACCTCCACGCGATCAGTAGCGACACCTCGAAGTACATGGTCTATATCCTCAAAACTTAGTCTAGTAGGCCCCTCCCATATCCAGCCGGTAGCAGTCCTACTCCAGTGTCCCCCCGCCAGAGGAGACATTAGCAAACTCAAAACTCGCTCCGCCATCTAACGTTCGACATACAAGAGAAACAATAAGGTAGAGAAGAAGAGAGAGAGAGTTAGCAATCAGAACGAACAAGTCATCGACGACATGGACTTATTCCATGGATCACACTAGGATCAAACACATACCACTTTAACAAGACATAAACTTATTATAACATTATCTTATCATCATATCAAAATTATCATGTGTTCATCATATCATATCGTTATCACTTTATCATTATAACCTTATCATTATATCTTAACTTGATATCATTATTCAAGGGTTCATTACTTGTAAACTTTCTACTAAGTCTTTTCATAAAATAACCATCAATGATTTAGGGAGGGAAATCATCGAGGTAAGGGTAGATTAGCAGACACGATACATATCCTCCTTCAATATCCAACCACAACCTAAGTCGGAAAGCAGATGGGATGCACAGGAATTCTAACCATGCCGACATCGAAGTCAAAGGATACGTACCGGCTGAAACCACCCTCTGTTGGCCAGCAAAACAAAACATAATATCATTTCACAATTTCACAAAAACAGTGACTTCTAGTCCCATTCGGATTCCCTCTACACCATCTAAGATTTGCTCAAGGGGGTGACAGCTCTATCCCTAGTTCGCGTTGCAGTCCTCGCTACGATCAACGCCCAGCAGGTGACCTTGACCATTGTAACATCGTCCCGCCTAGGGAAGCGCTCTTAGGCTTCTTGACGTTTCACTGTCTTTGCCCTCCCCTATCGCAATCACCACTCGAAGATACACCGGTCTCCAAGTATACGGTATCATTCCTCTCCACTACTTCTCTCTCAACGCGTAGTTAGAAAGGATTTAAGCTTAAAGTCTTTTAAGTCTTTTATTAGCCTAGTTTGGTCGACCCATTCTAAGCCTCGCTTCTAACGGGCCTCGACCTCTAAGGATAACAGCAAACACCTCCCTATGGTACAGTGGATTCCACAAGACTCGCAACCACGGCACAGTCATCCACGTGGCCAGTCACTTAAAGGGGATATACAACAAAAGTTATTGTGCCGCTTGCACCATCACTGTACACTAGTACTGCTTTCGAATTTCCACAAGATTAATCATTCTCATATTTTATTTTCATAGCAATTCTAAATATACCAAGTCCTTTTCATAGCAACAATCATTCGAATACATCAATACTCTTTCTCAGAATAAACCATGATTTCATAAATATATCCAAATACATTTGATACTTCATCACATGTTCTCTTGTCATTTCCAAAACCATTTAAGCATGAAAACATGCACAACTTTAGATTATACAATATGTCATATCAAAATAAAATCAGACAAACAATATAAAGTTACTGTCGCAACGTAGAACGACTAAGCACACCACAGTCAATTGTCGTCTCGTATCTTGACATATAACTTCGGATTCCAACTTTTGAGATGGTCGAAATCATCCTAATGTTACCATAGTGCCATTATGTCTTAAGATAGCTACTCTCTCACCTTGGTATGAAGCTAAAGAATTAGTGTCCTCTTGAATCAAATTCGAGTTACTTGATTCCGAACGAGAACCTTTTACCAAATATAACGTTATAAATAACTATACCAATTTAAAATGTGCAAACCCACTTAAGGTATATAACTTTTAACAAATACAAATTCTTCGAAAAATTTAGAAATAAAAAAGACTTATATATTAAAATATTCAATACTTGAAATAAATCATTTCTTTTCCAAGCATACAAAAATCAAAACCTTCTAAAACATTACTAAATAAAATCTTTAAAACTATTTATCAAATCATAAATCACTTTTAAAAGACATTCAACAATTATTATTCAAGTGCTCATACAAGTAAGACAACACTCTACTAGACAACTAGAACATTAAAACATACATTCACAAAATCACTTTCATAATTCCTTTTTAACTCTATACATTTATACTAAAGATCCTAACATAAAATTTACATACTAATTTATTCTAAAAAGTTTTCTATAGTTGATGCAACTAATTTAAAATTTTTGACAGCATACACTACAAGTGTGAAAAATCACTTTTCTCACAAATGGTTTATCAAAAACACATGCCACTTTTTCCTAAAATTTCCTTACAAGTTCCATTATAAAAATATGATTAAATATGAGTTTAATAAAATATTTTTGCTTGCTGGACAGCTACCAAAATTCAGTTGCATCACTTCTAAAAATTGAAACAAACATGTTCTAACATTCATATACTACCACATACATATCATAAGGTCTAGAAATACAATTTGACTTACTAAAATAACAATTTCTTATTAATATTAAATTCTGAACAGCAAACAAATATATTTATAAAAGTCATTCTATTTAATAAAAATACATACTCTTAATCCATACATTATACTATACTTATAAGTATACAAGTTAAGCAATGCAAACACATACAGAAATTATTATTTGGGATCTCATAGTTCAATAAAATATTATTTTTCAGAATTAAAATTTATTTTTCAGATATAAATTATTTTCTATAAAATACATAATTTATTTCATGTATACACATCAATAAACATACATATGCATCATATAACCATTTAGGCAATTAGAAAATTAACAAAAATATTCTTTTCTACCAAAATAATTTTCGGTCATAATAATAAAAATAAAAGAGTAATATAAATTTATAAACACATATATATCTTATTCATATAATTTCATACCATCCAAAAATTTACTTTAAACATCAATTTCAATAGAAAATAAGCACTTTTGAGTAAGATTACTTTTTGGACAGCACTTAACAGTATAGCTTATATACATTACCAATCCATATAATCACATAGACACAAGTCCAATTAATCACTTTTTAACCACATCAAATACCATCAAATACACATAATTACCAAACAAAAGAACATATATAATTTGCTATTATTATTTTAAAAAAAAACTATAGGCCTCACGGCCTACACACACCACAATCTTATATTTTTTTTGTTCATCACTTACTTATTATTCATGCTTTTATATTTATATTTAAAATCAAAACAAAATCAAAACAACAATACAACAAAGATTAAAACAACAATTCTTAAAACATATAAACTTTTATCAATTACAATTTCAGAATATTATTTCCTTATTTTATCATAAGAATTTCGGTCATCATAGGCTAAAAAGGGGAGATCATTTTCTCTTTAAACAATTTTGGTTTTGTCCCTTTTTAATCCTTATTTATTTGACCTTCAACCAAAAATCAATCCATAATCCATACTATATCAAAGAAGAGATTAGAGATTTTAGTTTCACCATTTCATAACCATAGAAAAGTATAAGAAGTTTATATGCATTTGCTTAATCAAAAGAATAAAGAATAAGAGCTTAAACGTAAAAGAAAAATTAAGTTTATAGGATTACCTCTTCTCCTTAGCAAAGAAGAGCTTCAAAGTGAGTATGAAAATTTTCCCTTCCTTCCAAACAAGAGTGCCACGCCTATACCCTCTCTCTCAAGCCTTTCTCAAATTTTTTTCTCTCAAAAGAATTGTTTGTTGTGTGTAAAAGAATGAGGGGTCTTAGGCTCTATTTATAGGTGAAGTAGAAAATAATTTTACCCTAAAATAAGATGAGGTACACGCCCCCCTCATCAGAAAATGAGTCAAAGAATTTAAATTTTTTCTTTAACCAAGTCTAGGAACATGCACATGTATTAATGTGATTTTTCCAACTCCTATAAGCTTTAAACTCAAAGATTCTTCTAGGTAAATTTTCAGAAAATATTTCCTCCCTCTTCTATGCATTTTGGACGGCACCCATAGTCAAAGTGGGAAGAACAAAATTTGCATTTAATCACTTTGAATCCACCTCCTTTTTATCCAATCAAATTAAAGCTTTTTACTTTAAAATTCAAAAATAAATAGGAAAATAAAATAATATGGATGGTGCAGCCAATAAGCTTTCAAATAAATATCTGAACATAAAAATAAAAATATTTTGAGATCCAATAATTAATTCTAAGCTTTAAAATAATTTTTCCAATAATAAAACTCTAAATTCGTTCTTAATTGGTACAGATAGAAAATTTTTGCAGCACACCGAATAAATTATAATTTTTATATTTTTGAAATTCACATTTCAATACGATCGTTTTCATATAAAATTTATAATTTTTGGACTTACGGTTTGAAAGTTATGAATTTTTGAAGTTCTAAAGTTATTTCCTCCAAAAATGCATTTCATAAGCTTTCAAACTAATTTTAAAATTAAAATAACAGAAATTAATTTTTATATGGATGGTGCAGCCAATGAGGGATTTTTAAAATATATTTTCCATGCACATAAATTTTTTTTTGGGTTAAAGAGCTATTAAATGCATTAAAATCATATTTTCAAACTTAAAGCTACAATAGCAGTGATAAAATTTCGAAGACTCTAAAATGAAAATAAAAACTTTACATTTTCATATTCTATATTTCAATACGATCGTGACATGTAATTTGTAATTTTTGGACTTACGGTTAAGAAGATATGAATTTACGAAGATAGAACACCGTAATCCTTCAAAATCATTTCACATTCTAATATCATTTAAATAAAATACTATAACTTAAAAATATTTTCATCCTAAGAATACAATTTAAATACATTAAAGAAAACATTGGTATGTATATATATATATATATATATCCCACGTGCATATATATATATATATATATATATATATATATATAACATATGATTTTAAATAAATCCAGGTATCATGATTTGTCAAAGATCAAATATACTATTTTAAGTTTACATATAATTTCACAAATAAATTGGGTAAAATTGTGGTTCTCACACGTGCTATTGGGATACGCATGTCCATTGCCTGTATATGTCTGGGTGAAAGGCGTTTACTCGCAGTTGCTTTCCTTGACTTAGTGATTTGATTTTTGGACGAAGGGTTGTGAAGATATATATTGATATTGGATCCAAGTGTGGAGATTGATATTATAACTCATGCATCATGCCACATAAAGATAAAATAATATGATTGTGAACAATGGATTGAACACGAGTTTTGCATTACGATGATTATGTGTGTATGTTTGTCCATGATTATTCAATTAATTATCCGTTTACGCGATATGACAAGTGATTTACTCTCATCTACCATGTCTTTGTGGTAGGTACAAGTAGCAATTAAAGTCCATTCACCTGTCAAGTCAGAGACACAAGCGGAATAGGAAGATATTCAATTATTTATTCACCGGATATGGTTCATTGTAACCTTGAAATTAAATGTATTTGAAAGGAAAAATTTTGTTCTCTATCTTTCAATAAAGGGAATCTTTATTTTCCCCCGCAATAGTTTTTAATAAATTATTTTATTCCCTTTATTTGATAAGGGTGTTACAAAACTACTATAGAAACATGTTTGTAACCCGTGGGTTATATCATCCACTTAATACTACCTATTTGATGTCATCTCACACTACATGGGTGGGTTGATGTAGTGTTCCGTTAACCACATTGAAAAATAACATATTTTTTCAAATGATGCGTACCAAAATCAAAATGTTTGAAAAATTAAGAATTAATCTCGCTTAAAAAAGAGTTAGGATCCATTGACATCAAGTGTAAAACTTGGTCAGTTTCATATAACTTTTTATATATTATGAAATTTGTCAATCTAACCGTTGAATTATATGTTATTATCACGACGATCATACATACCAAATTTCAGAACATTCGGAGATTCATAGGTATGTAATCTAATAATCCATATTTACTTATATTTTAAATAACTATTATCCGTTAAAATAGAATAGTCGGATGGAGTATCAAATAATTTTTACATTTAATGAAATTTTGTAACTTAATCTATTTGATAATAACATAATAACATATAATTCAACAGTTGGATTGACAAATTTCATAATACAGTTATATAAAAAGTTATGTGAAGGTGTAAAGTACTAAATTTTACATTAGTGCTAACATATCCTAACTTGTTAAAAAATTAATACGTTAAACGGAAAAACATAAATAAGCCAAAATTGATTTGAGGTATCTGCTGGGCTCCGCTTCCTTCCTTCTTTCCTAATTTCTTATTTCTCATCCATAACCATAACATGCCCTCTGCTCAGGATCCTTTCTACGTTGTCAAAGCTGAGATTCAAGAATCCGTAAGTTCTTCTCTTTTCTTTTTTTCTTTTTTTTTTCTGTCCGAATATGGAGGGTTTTCGTTTTCTGCCTAATTTTGATTTGGGATTTCAATTTTTCTGTTACCATTCGTACGCCATGAATAAAAAAAAGCTGAACTGTTTGGAAAATTTGGGATTTTGAATACAACCCAAATGCGAGCTATGACTGTTTTTGTTGTTTATGTTTGTTGTTTATGTAATTGAAACAGAAAACGCTGAGAAGAAAATAATACTATTTGTAAATTTGGGGTTTGGAATAAAAACCAAAATTGGATGATAACTGAAACAGGAGGCACTGAGGAGGAATCTGAACTGTTGAATTCTTATGGACTTAATGGTGTTGGGATGTGTTTGTTATAGCTGGACTTAATGGTGTTGAATTCTTATGGACTTGTGATCATTTACATAAGAATTGTGGATGATGTGCTCACAGTGTAAAAAACCTAAGTGCAAAACACATTTTCTCCTATTATTTTGCTATAGTTGTTGTTTGATTATTTGTCATTTTCTGCTAAGATTGATAAGTTGCAATCAACTTTTCGCCAATGGGAAAGCACTCCTGCTGCTGGGGAGCGGGTGCATCTGTCTAAGGAGGTTCTTGCTGGATGCGAAAGCATAGAGTGGCAGGTAGACTCATTATTGCATGGATATGTAGCTTATGTTCAATGATTATTTTTAATTCTTCCAAATTGTTCTTGCGATCATTCCCGTGAATAAAGAATTATTAGACACACTTGGGAATTCTTTGGTGCATTGACATCTGCGGTGTTTTTGAAGGGGATAGAAATGTTATTATTATTATGCCCAATAATGTGTTTCTTATTTTCTTCGAAGTATCATTGTTTAAATTAGTTGTTGTTGTTGTTGTTGTTGTTGTATCATTGTTTAAATATAATTATAAATTTATAATGTTACTGTAACTGATTGTTGAAAAAATGTTTCATAATTAATTGATTATTCTGATTTAACCACATTCTCTTCCCCAGTTCCCCTTATTTATTTATATGTTTATTTTAAACATCTAGCCTAGGGGAAGGAAAATAGTCATTTATTCTCCTAATTTCATGCCCTTACATTACCTCCCAACTCACCAACATACCATAGGTCTGCAAAATAAGGTGTAGAGTCGAAATAGAGTTGAATGGAAATATTTTCTTTTCGCTCTGCTTTGCTTGGTAAAGGGTGGAAAACAGATTTAAAGTCACTTTTAGCTCGCTTTTGTGCTATGAGTCCTAAAATTATGGGAGTGGAGGGAAAATGAGTTGTACTTTACTTTCAATCGTTATCTTTCTAATGTTTTTGTACCAAGCTAGTTTATTGCAATTTTCAATTCAAACATCCCACATGCTTTGTTCCAACTGCTTATAGTGTTGTTGTACTAAGCTAGTTTACGGTAATTTTAATTTTAAATTTTCCACCCGCGGGGGTAAGGCTGTATGCATTTACCCTCCCAAACCCCACCAGCAGCACTGATTTTATCCCCATTTCATCTGAACCAAGCATTGTCTATTAACTATTAAGAAACTTTGGCCTCTCTTAATTACTCAAAAAACAAGGCTAATGTTTTGAGTGAATCCTCTCTTTGTTGAAAATAGTATTCTCTTCTGCAACCTTACCTATATACCACTGCTGAAGCATGTTTTCTTGATAGAAAGGTAGATGAATTGGACAAAGCAGTTGCTGTAGCATCTAGAGATCCTTCTTGGTATGGCATTGATGAAGGGGAGCTTGAAAGCCGGAGGAGATGGACAAGTAGTGCTCGCACTCAGGTATCCATAACGTATGCCAAGTTTTAGTAAGGACAAATGGATGAAGCAATCAATTTTTTCTCAACTCAATGTACAATTGCTGTTTATCTATTATTATTTTCATATTAATACCATGCATAAAAAGATTATGTTGTTGCATTATTAGGTAGGCGCTGTGAAGAAAGCAGTGGATGCTGGAAAGGGCTCAAGTACAACAAGCCATGATAGTTTAAATGCAATGCACCGAGAGCTAATGAGGCTACCTAACTCCCATCCAACCAATACATCCAACCAATATGCTGCTCAAGATAATGATGATTTCATAGAATCAGAGTCAGATAGACAGATGCTTCTTATAAAGTACTTCTTTCCTCTCTCTCTCTCTCTCTCTTGCATTTGGAAGTGAATTAAATCAGACTGTTGCTCATCTTCATGAGATTAGGCTCTAATCATGGGCACTTTTTCTTCATACTAGGTGGACAAGTATAGAGGTGGCAAACGGATGGATTGGGTGGATTTGGATTAGGATCCTAATGGATGGATGAAAAAATATCCAACAATCTATTTAAATCCATTAGATCTTACTTACAATTGTCCAAAGCCATCCATATCCTAATTTAATGGATTGGATGGATGGATATCCGATCCATTTGTGTTTGTTAAAAAAAATATTAAAATTTAATCCAAAATTAAAAAAACATTATAAATATGCCATATTATAGTTAATCAGATCTCGCATCTAGTTACCTAGAGTCCTAGACCAACATCAAAGACCTCACATGCAGTTGATGAGTTTGTAAGTATAAAGGATCAAAGTGGTCATGTGACATAGTGCATATGTTTCAAAACCAAAGAGGTAGTGCATAAAACTTTTTTATTCAAGTTTGTAAGCATATTACGGAGAAAATGGGGATGCTGAGAGAGGGGAGGACTACAATGGAGAAATGGGGATGAGAGAGGGAGGTTTTTGTTTTTAAATTAATTTGAAAATTAATTTTGTAATTTTTTTAAAGATATTCATTTTGATGGAATGATTGGATATAGGGTAGATTCCAATCCATCTAATTTTAAACCACTCCAATGGATCACATCCATTTAAATCCATTATTTTAAATGGGTGGATTGGATGGGTTTGAGATGTGATGGATTAGGATAAATCATGGATTGTGGATAACTTTGACACCTCTAGACAAGTATGTCTTAGTTGTTTTTCTGAAGAGTAAAATGCTCCTCCAAAGATACAACGGTCGTCAAGTTAGTCCTCCAAAGAAAATGGTCACCAAATAAGTCCATGAAAGCTTAAATGGCCATCACATTGGTCTTTGTAGAGACTAATTTGGTGGCCATATGAATCTTTCGGGGACCAAACTTTATACTATGTGTTGGCCATTTAAACTTTCAGGGACTTAATTCTTTGGAGGACTAAATTGGTGGTCACTAAATCTTTGGAGGACCTATAAGATGATTTACTGTTTTTTTGAACTCTTAAGTGGACTGAATGATATTTGCCATTCCTACCTTGTGCTTTCTGAGCCATTTACGTGAGCTCTTTTCTATGTGCATGAACTTGTGGCCTGTGGCGGAGCTTGGCCAAAATTTCAGCGGGTGCAAGTTTGGGGAATCAATCTTTATATATTTATATTAACAATTTGCTAATTAAACAATTGGGAAGCTTTGGCATAATGGTATTTGATGCTATATTATAGCTAACAAGTCATGGGGTCGAGTCCTTGCATTTGCTTTTTACGCCAATTTTAACACTATGAAGGACAAATAAACTACAATATTACTTTAAAAAATGTAGCAGGTTGGAACAAGCCCTTAACCTCAAGATTACACGCCCAAATGTCAAACCACCACGCCAACAGATGCATTACTAATATTTGTTACCATAAATATATATAATGTTTACCAAATCTGAGGGGGAGCAGGTGAGCACCTGCTCCTTCCAAGCTTCTGCCATTGCTTGTGGCACATATGTTTCATGTGATGCTCTTTTTTGTGAGTGTCTACTCTGATGTTAAATTTAAATGCTTATAGCTCGTCTGCATGCAAAATTGTCTACTATCATCATTGTATTTATTATGTACTTGTAATTATTTGTGTGTGGAGAAAGTTTCGCCTTACCATTGTTAATAATTATTTGAGTGCTGTTTGAATCTTCTGTTATTATTTAACAAGACTCAACTGAAATGGTTGATTTCCTTTTTTGCGTCTGGAACAAAAAAGAAAAAGGAATAAATCCAAACACATAATATCATAAAATAAGTTTAGAAAACCTCCAGGGCATGCTTGTCCTTTATGGTAATATACAATCTAATCTGCCCTTGGTTGCGATTTTAGTTTTGATTTATCTTATATTTATTGGTGCTGATAGGAAACAGGATGAGGAGTTGGATGAGCTTAGCTTAAGTGTCCAAAGAATTGGAGGCGTTGGACTTACAATACATGAAGAGCTCCTTGGGCAGGTATGGTTTGAGATGTTTTACTTCCTATGATTCTTGCTATTTTGGTTCAATAAGTAGAAGACTAGGTAACACATATTTTGCAATGTGTTCCTTCAAATGTCTTGAATAAAATAGTAATCTCGTGCCTCTGTAAGTTAACAGCTATTTTATTTGTTTGCGAAATTAGTCATTCCAAATTCTCATAATCTTGATGCTTCAGGAAAGAATTATAGATGAACTGGGCTCTGAGATGGACAGTACATCAAATCGTCTAGATTTTGTCCAGGTGAATTTCTGTTTCATTTGCTTCATAAATTGTTTATGATTACTCTAACATACAGAAAATTATTTAGCTTCTCGCCAACAAAAAAGATAAAAGGCATATAAATTTTCACTATAACTTTGGTGTCATTACAACAACTAAGCCTTTGTTCCACTAGGTGGGGTCGGCTACATGGATCAAACGACGCCATAAAGGCCTATCATAAATCATGTCTTTTGATAAGGCATTGATTGTCATATCCTTCTCAATTGTTTCGCCTATAGTTTTTCTAGGTCTTCCTCTTCCTCTAGCCCTTGTAGTACCCTCCATTTGGTCTACCCTCCTAACCGGGGCTTCCACCGGTCTCCTCCACACATGCCCAAACCACCTAAGACGAGATTCAACCATTTTTTCAACAATGGGAGCAACCCCTACTTTTTCTCGAATATACTCATTTCTAATCCGATCTTGTCTGGTATGCCCACTCATCCACCGCAACATCCTCATCTCTGCAACATGAAGTTTATTCTCTTGTGTGCCCTTTGCCGCCCAACACTCTGTCCCATATAACATCGCCGGTCTTACAGCAGTGCGGTAGAACCTTTCTTTAAGTTTAAGTGGTACCTTCTTATCACATAACACGCCCGAGGCACTCCTCCATTTCATCCACCCTGCTTGAATCCTATGATTTACATCCCCTTCTATTTCTGCATCCTGCTGTAAGATAGAACCAAGATACTTAAACTTCGGGACTTGTGCTAAGACATGCTCTCCAACCTTCACCTCCCGACTTATCCGGAATCCAGACCCTTCTAAACCTTGTCTCCACATTTCAATCTTCCCATTTGTTTCCTCTCTAGTATCCCCAATAAGCACAATATCATCCGCAAAGAGCATGCATTTGGGCACTGGTTCTTGGACATGTTCCGTAAGCACATCCAAGACCAATGTAAAGAGGTAGGGGCTCAAACTTGACCCTTGGTGTAGACCTATCGAGATGGGAAAATCCTCCGAAATCCCACTTTGTGTCCTCACGCTCGTCTTGACCCCGTCATACATATCCTTAATGGCTCTAATATAGGCAACACGCACCTCTTTCTTCTCGAGAGCCCTCCATAGTACCTCTCTAGGCACTCTATCATAAGCTTTTTCCAGATCAATAAAAACCATATGCAGATCCTTTTGTTGCCTCCGGTATTCCTCCATCAACCGGCGCAGTAAGTATATTGCCTCCATAGTTGATCTCCCCGGCATGAAGCCAAATTGATTCTCAGTAACATGAGTCTCCTGTCTCAATCTTCGCTCTATCACCCTTTCCCAAAGTTTCATGGTATGACTCATAAGCTTAATCCCTCTATAATTCGCACAATCTTGTATGTCACCTTTGTTCTTGTAGATAGGGATTAAAGTGCTCCTCCTCCACTCGTCCGGCATCTTCTTGGATCTTAAGATCTCATTAAACAACTTGGTGAGCCAACTGATGCCCCTCTCTCCCAAGGTTTTCCATACCTCAATGGGGATACTATCCGGACCAACCGCTTTACCATTATCCATCCTTCTCAATGCCTCTTTTACCTCAGTCTCCCTAATTCTACGGTAAAAGGTATGATTTTGGTCCCCTTCTCTAGTGACTATCTGATCATGATGTGAACTTTCATGACCTTCATTGAAAAGGTTGTGAAAGTAACTCTTCCATCTTTCTTTTACATCCAAATCTGCGACCAAGACTTTGCCATCTCCATCCTTAATGCACCTCACTTGATCTAGGTCTCTCGTCCTCCTTTCCCTAAGTTTAGCAATCCTATAAATACTTCTTTCCCCTTCCTTAGTGCCTAGAGATTGGTATAGCCCATCAAACGCTCTACCTCTTGCTTCGCTCACCGCTTTCTTGGTCTCTTGCCTAGCTGCTTTATATTTATCCCAACTCTCTGCATTTCTATTCAAGGATCAAGTTTTGAAGCATTCCTTTTTCTCCTTTACCTTATCTTGCACCCTTGCATCCCACCACCATGATTCCTTGCCCTTTGGTCCATAACCTCTTGATTCACCGAGTGTCTCCTTTGCAATCTTCCTAATCCCTTTGGTCATAACCTCCCACATTTCATTTGCGCTTCCTTCTCCATTCCAACGTCCTTCCTCTAAGACCCTTTGTTGGAATCGTTTTTCCCCCTTCAATTTCCACCACCTGATTCTTGGAACCTTTTCTTGTATTTTTCTTTCCATCCTTCTCTTAACCCTTACATCCATAACCAAGACTCGGTGTTGGGTAGTCAAGCTCTCTCCAGGTATAACTTTGCAATCCATGCAAAGCTTTCTGTCTGGTTTCCTCATAAGGAAGAAATCAATTTGAGAGCGCGTTGACCCACTCCTATATGTGATAAGGTGTTCCTCCCGCTTTTTAAAACAAGTATTGGTTATTGTTAGATCGAAAGCTGAGGAGAAATCGAGAATGGTTTTACCTTCCCCATTTGCTATCCCTATGCCATGGCCTCCATGGAGTCCTTCAAATCCACAAGGGTCACTTCCCACATGGCCATTGAGATCTCCCCCTAAGAAGATCTTTTCTCCCATAGGTATTCCTTGGATTACCTCTTCCAGCTCCTCCCAAAATTGCACCTTAAGATGATCTGTCAACCCTGTCTGAGGTGGATAAGCACTAATCACGTTGAAAGTATCTCTTCCAGCTACCAACTTAAGAGCTATGATCCTATCCCCAACTCGCTTCACCTCCACCACATCCTTCTTCCACACCTTATCCACTATGATGCCCACCCCATTTCTCGCTCTAATCTTACCGATGTACCAAAGCTTGAAACCCGAAGAGTCTAACTCCTTTGCTTTTTCCCCAACCCACTTGGTTTCTTGTAGGCACATAAAATTGATCATTCTCCTAATCATGGTGTCCACTACTTCCATTGATTTACCGGTAAGTGTGCCTATATTCCATGTTCCAAACCGAATCCTAGTGTCGTGAACTAACTTCTTTACCCGCACCCGTTCACCAAAATGCGGGAACCCTTGCTTATTTTTCACTGCATCCAGGCGGCGATGCAGCGGCCCTTGCTCATTTGACAATGTACTCGAGCCATACATCGCGTTGCTTCCGGGCAACGACCTAGCATTAACCTTATAACATCGTTGATCCATATCATAGATTCGACAAAATTTTACGTTGGCTGTCGAGGCCTAACACAACCTTCACCTTTTATCCGGGCTTAGGACCGGCTATGCAGCATACACCGCATAGGCAGGATTCCACCTATGCAGCATACACCACATAGGTGTCATTAATTAATATAATTAATATAATAATAATGATGATGATGATGAAAATAGGTAATGTTTATAGTGATTTTAACATGTGAAGAGGTGAAACATTGCAGAAAAAAGTAGCAATGGTCATGAAGAAGGCTAGTGCGAAAGGCCAGATCATGATGATATTGGGTTTGTTGGCCCTGTTCATTTTCCTCTTTATCTTGGTATTCTTCACCTAGTCTTTGAGATAGGGCCAGTCTTTGTGTGCTTTGTGCATGTAAAGAGAATGTCTACAAAATTTTATGGAGAGGCAAGATTAATTGGAAATGGAAGCCTTCTTGGTTTCTGGAAGGCAGTAGAAAACTGTGATTGTGATCAAAAGGGAAGCATTGTACTTAAAGGTTCACAATAGGATTTTGATTCTGGACAAACATGGATTTACATATATGATGATTGATGATGTCTGTTGTAGTTTGATGTTGTGATTTGTTTGCTTTGTAAATGTTAGGGAATTCAGTGAAATTAGTAGGGAGGGCACGGATGGTCTAGCTGTCCTTTTTTTTTTGGGTAATTAAACAGAATATTTTTTAAATAGTAATTTTTTTAAAATAATAACTTGTTGGGAATTTTTTTGTTTTTCAATTCAATTCAAGTGTCTTCATTTGTTCTCTTCATGCTTTGGTTTGTTTCCACGGATAAAGTAAACTAGTTGAAGATTCCTTTGCAAATTATGCTTAGTGTGGCAGTAATTAGAGCCTCTTTATCCCTTAGCTAATAAAGGTGTGCTAAGGGGCGTAGCTTATTAGCTATCTAGCACATGAGCTTTGGAGGGAGATGTTGAAGTATGCTTCAAGAAGCATATAAGCTAACCAAGAGTAAAAAGTGAGAAGTGTGTGGGTCCATCTTAACTTATAGTAGAATATGCCAAGAGTTGGAGTATTGAGTTAACTAAGGAGTTTGTTAAAAAAATGGCAAAACTATTAGATTGATCCTTTTAAGTTATTTTTTGTTACGATTTTGTCCCTTAACTTTTTTTCGTTTCAAATAAATCCGGAAGTTTGTAACTTGTTTCAAATAAATCCTTTCATCTAATTTTGTCTTAACACCGTTAATGGGAGTCTCCTATGTGACAACAATTGGTCTTATATGGCTAAAACTCAACGTTACACCCCCAAAATGATGTCATATGAGGCCAAAAGAAAAAACCAAAATAGTTAGGGATAATCCAATAAGCTTCTATTTTAGTCTCATACGACATCGTTTTGGGGTGTAACGTTGAGTTTTAGCCTTGTAAAACCATTGCTTGTCACGTAGGAGGCTCCCATTAACGGTGTTAAGATAGAATTGGACAGAAGGATTTATTTGAAACAAGTTACAAACTTTCAAATTTATTTGAAACGAAAAAAAGTTAAGGGACGAAATCGCAATCAAAAAGTAACTTTCAGGACCAATCTAATAGTTTTGCCTAAAAAAAAATGATATCATGGCATCACTTAGCTTATATTATGTATGCTTTATCTCTTATATGCTCTATGTTGAGCTCTGATTTTTAGGCAATGATAGCACCAGGTACAAAACAAAAGTGACCCTGGAAAAAGCAGATTTATAAATGGGGAAATTATAAGATGCGCTGTGCAAATAACATGCACCGGGCATCTTTTATTTTTTAATTTTTTTAATACAGATTTATTTATAACATTTTTTAATATAGATTTTTAATGCAGATTTATTAAAATATGTTAATTTGTAATACAGATTTGTGCAATATAATTTTTTTTACTTGTATCAGAAAGTATATAATAAAAAAATTTCAAATTTAAATAACAAAAACATGCATATAAAATGAACACAGATAACTCAAAAGATATTTTTTTTTAAATATATAAGATTTTTTTTTTCTAAAAAGAAAATCTCGGTGCACCAAAAATCGGTACATACAAGCATCACCCTTGTAAATGAGGGAGGTTATGCGGGATTTTTAAGCCAAATGATATTAATGTGGAGGACAAGGGGTACTCAACCCTTTTACATCAAGGATCTACCAAAATAAATCTCTATACAAGTTTTTGTTCTCATGCCAGTTTACCTAACAAAACAAAATTATCACTCATCCCAATTTAAAAGAACTTGTTAGATCCTCTTCCAAACAGGACACCTCAAGACCATGTGCTTGCTGCAGGAAACCTTAAGATAACCATTCCCAATTAACCAAACCAAGTAACCAACTCGTCATCCCCTCCAGATCCATAAATGTCTCCAAGCAGACTCTTGAGCTCCTCAAGCGGCTCTTCTTCCTGCTGATAAAAAGACCCATTAGAAAAATTGGAGAAAATACACCCGAAAAACAGTTATAATATTATGATTTAAGCCGTGTCAGAAATTCCTTTTTTTTTTTTTTAATATAATGAATGTATTTCCACACAACGACGATTCCTCAAAATCCAAGAAACTTTTTTTGATAAATATAATGTAAAAAGTGTATTATATTGTATTGTATAATGATGTAACCCAAGATAAATAAAATGATAAAAAAAATAAAAAAGCACAAGATAAATTTTCAATGTGCCCTCTAGGGAGAAGATATGAATGTATTTCTATCTCCCAAAATTTGATAGTATGTATCAATCCTTGTGTTATATTTTTGAAACCAAACTCTACAATGAGATCTTTTCACAAAACGGAGTTCTCATTAAAAAAAAAAAAAGTTAAGAAAATGGAAGCTCATGAGCTTTGCCACGTGTCACCTAATATTTTATATTAAAAATTCGAAAGAAAAAAATATTATCTCTTAACACACCCTTTCATACTAATGCACTCATATATTAAAAAAAAATTGCAAACAAACAAAAAAATGTCTCTTAACACACCTTTTCGAACTCATGCACCCGTGTATTAAAGAAAGTATAGAATAAATAAAAATTAGTGAATAAAAAAACCTACCTCTTAACACTCTTTCGTACTATTTCAATCGTATAAAAAAATGATATGCCCTAAAAAATTCCTTACGCTTAATTCAAATATACATGTTGGAAACCAATAAGAGGCCTAACAATCGAGTAGAGGGGGGTGAATAGGAGATTGAACGTGATATGGGAATTTTTCGATTTCTTGAAAATAGTTTGAATGTTGTTCACGGTTTTAAATAAAATTCCAGCTATATCCGAGCCGACACGGTTAATTGATTAACCAAATAGATAAACAGAATGGTTAATTGATTAACCGAGCTGCCTCTCAATGAGAGTTGGTTTTCTTAAATAATAATGTTCAAGGCCGAGCCGCCGAGCAAACGATGTTAAGTTATTAACCAGATGAATAAACTGGTTAATCAGTTAACATAGATGCTTCAAAGCTAAGCTTTCCGAACAACACTCAAAACCGAGCTATCACAGAGTAAATTAAAAGCTTGATGCTTAAGCCAGCGGATATATCAGTTGAGCAAGCCAAGCAATAAGAAAGCAGTAAAGAAATAAAACTTAACACCACAAATTTATCCTGGTTCACTCTCATCCCGAGAGCTAGTCCAGTCCCCTCTAAAAACCTTTTAGAGAGCTTTCACTAAAAATCGATTTTCTGAGTTACAAAAGGATTTACAAGAGACTACCCCTCTAAACCTATCCAGTCAATCGAGTATCCCAAACTCGTGACAAACTACCCACGACAAATCGATGACCAAAGAACCTCTTTGGAACCTTTTCAACACCAAAAAGCTTTCTCGATCAGAGACCAGCTTTTCACATCAGCAAACACGATGAAGACGATATTGAAAGAGGATGGCTCCAATTCGAAACACTCTTCGAATGTGTTGAAAAATTGAGTATCAAGAGTGAGTCAATTCCAGAAGGATATCACAGAGAAGAACTGATTTGAACTTAGAGTTAAGATTTGAAAGATTTATCTCTCTAAGTTCGTATGAAAAATCGAATGTTCTTCTTCTCTGTGAGCTTTTGATTTCTGCTCTTTTTTCGAAAGTAAAATGAAAGTTCAAGTTCAGAGAAAAAAAATGGTTCAAAAATGTGTGTTCGAAAAATCTTATTTTTGTTACTGTTGAAGACCCCTCATTTATAGTCTCCTCTAATCTCCAGAAGACAGAGAGAGAGAGAGAGAAAGACGTACGGAAATGTCATGGGGTTTCCAACAGGTAACAATGACAGCAGAGCAGTGATGGTGACACTTCACCAACCTTTGATTTAACTCATTTTGAATTTCAAACTTGTCACAGCGTTGGAGTTAAAACCTAGAACTTCTACCCAGGCTCAACGGTAATAAAATGTACGGAGCAGTTGAGTAGAGTCTGAAGGTTGAAGATGATGCATTGTTGAAGACGATGAACAGAGATTGTCGAGCCTTGAGCTTTGTTCGAGCTTGGTGTTTCTGAGCTTAATCTGAGCGTAGTAATCAGACAAATTGAGTGCAATCAACCCGAGCTTATTTGCTCTTTTTGATGCTGTGGCTATTCCAAGCTTAACCCGAGCGAATACCGAGCAAATCATCATCTGAGCTTACTATCTTGAAAAGATGAAACGAGCTTGCAAACTTGAATGAACTTTTAGCCGTGATCAAGGGCCAAGCGCATACCGATCTTGAGCTTCAAATGCTGACTCGTTGCAGGTAGCTTAGAATCCTAATTTTTCGAGCCTCTGCCGAGCCTTTGCCTTTGTCAGAACACATACACAAAATTAAGTTTCCGAGCTTCTGCAGAGCTTTTGCCTTTAGCGAAATGCTTGCGCTGATAAGACTGACGGCTTAGCATAAGCCGAACTTATTTATTTGACATCATCAAAAGCTCTTTGTTCATCATATCCTTTAAAAAAAGGCAAGACAAGCAGCAACTGAGAAAGTAAGGCACCCCATTCAATTCAATTTCTTGGCTAAAACCTTGACCAATGACATTCTTAAGGCAATAGTGACAGGATTTTGTTGGTTTGAAGTTATAAGCTTCTCAACAATTTAAGTTCGGCCTTTAAATTGATTCACCTAAATAGAGTACATATTTTGCAGACCTCCACTCTTAACAAGGTAAAGCAGTGTGGTAAGTGACTAATCAAATATGAAGGAAAAAAGAGATACCTTGAATCCTTGAGAGAGAAAGACGATGACGGTGAGAGAGAGAGAGACACGAGTTTCACGGGGGTGAGAGGAGGTCGGGGAGACGACGGCTGAGGCAGCGGCTCTGAGAAGACTCGGTGGCAGCAGCGATTCCAGCAGCAGCAGCGAGCGAACCACGACGACGAGTGGTGGCGGGAGATGTGAATTCAATGCTCCTAATTATGTGGATTATGTTTTGATGATGACAAAATAATTAACAAATCATGCCTTGAAGATATTGCAACATCAACATCAACAAGAAGTCAAGAAAAGAAGACAAGTGCCCAATCATTCTCAATCAAATATTAATTGTAAATTTCTAATTTATGTTGAGAGTGGTTGAGAGTGGGTAGAAATAGCTAGTCTCTTCTAGGAATAAATTTTTATATGATTATTAAGTTGAGATTGACCAAAATTAATACTTGAGAAGAAAAATAAAATTGAAAAATAATTTTTCCCATATCTGATCAAAATACTCGAGTATTTTGATAAAGACTCGAGTATATACTCGAGTATTTATAGAAAAACTCGAGTATTTGTGCCAGGTCAGCAAATATGACCGTTAGTCTTGTTCGTGCACCAATTCACTCGTGACCGACCAAAAAGACTCGAGTATTTACCAAAAGACTCGAGTATTTTTGTCCAGTCAGCAAAAATGAACGTTGGAGAGACTCAAAAACTCAATTGAGGGCATTTGAGTCTCATCCAACCCCAAGAGAGTATTCTGAACCTTATTGTAAAATTGCTCTTTGAATTTGTGCAAGAACAAACAAGACAACAACACATTATTGATCACAAGCTTTCATAATTTCCTTTTCTCAAGTGTTAATTCCCAAAAAGCTCAACTTCTCACTCATATTGTTATTTTATTCCAAGTTGAGTTTTAGGCCTCAATTCTTACATTGAGCTGTGCTTATTTGTGCTAATCCATTGTGAGATTAGTAATACACATACAAAAAGCTTGATTATTCAAAGTCTTGGATTGTTCCCAAGCAAACCCTAAGTGGCTTAGGGTGTTGGAAGTCTTGAGAGGTTCTCAAGCACAAGACTAGGAGGTTCCTAGCCCGGTGGAGTTTCTTGAAGGGAGTTCAAGGAAGCTTTGTGAAGAGTTCTTCAATCACCGGAATCAAATTGGGGTAGAAATCAAGAGTTTGGTACACTCTTGAAAGGGTTAGGTTGAGTGAGGCCATTCTCAAGCAATCCTTTGTAATTTCTAACAATTTGATTATTAGTAGAAACTCCTAAGTGATTAGGAGGACTGGATGTAGCTCATTGTTGGAGTGAACCAGGATAAAATTGCTTGAGTGTTGGTTTATTGCTTTTAATCTACTTTCTAGCTCAATAGACTTAAGTCATTTCAATCAATTAGGATTTATACAATTAGGTAGCAAGTTCAAGGAATCTTTGTGTTTAAAAGTTATTTAGATTGCTTGCTATTCTGTTGGATAAGTTCCTGTTTATTATTGAATTGATTTGAGTTAAATTGCTGAATTTTCGTTTCTGGTTTTTCTGCTATCTGATAGGAAAAACTCGAGTATTTCAGAAAAGACTCGAGTTGTTCATCACTGAAAAACTCGAGTATTTCACAAAAGACTCGAGTCTTTTGTGTCTGATTCCAGAAAATTCAGTCTTAGCTCCATTCTTCAATTATCAATCGAAATATTTGGTATTAGTGCTTCAAAATACTATTCACCCCCCCTCTAGTATTTGCTTAGCCCGCTTGTTGGTTTCCAACAAGTGGTATCAGAGCTCGGTCGAAAGATCGAGTGTAACAACTTTTTCGAAAAAGATCCTTTTGGAAACTTAATGGGCTCTAGCAATAACTTTGGTGGAGAAGGAGCTTCAATAAACCGTCCTCCACTATTTAATGGTGAAGGATATGTTTATTGGAAAACTCGCATGAAAGTTTTTATTGAAGCAATTGATATGGATATTTGGGATGCAATTGAAAATGGTCCTTTCATTCCCAAAAAGAAAATAAATGATGAAATTGTTGAAATTCCAAGGAGTAGTTGGAATGATGATGAAAAGAGAAAAGTCTCATTTGATTTAAAAGCTAAAAACATCATCTTTTCGGCTCTATCCCATGATGAATTTTATAGAGTTTCCCAATGTAAATCGGCAAAAGAAATGTGGGATACTTTGCAAGTCACACATGAGGGAACAAGTGAGGTTAGAGATGCAAGATTGAATTCTCTAACTCACGAATATGAATTGTTCCACATGTTGCCAAATGAATCCATTAGTGACTTGCAAAAGCGATTCTCTCACATTGTTAATCATTTGATTTCCTTGGGAAAAGTATTTCGCAATGGTGAAACTACTAACAAAATTCTAAGATGTCTTGATAGGAGTTGGCAACCCAAGGTAACCGCCATCAAGGAATCAAGAGACATAAATAGCATGGACTTAGCCACTTTGTTTGGCAAACTCCAAGAGCATGAGATGGAACTTACAAGACTTGGGATGCATGAGGAATCAGACAAAAAGAAAAAGAGCATAGCACTCAAAGCTTCAACCAAAGCTACAAAAGAAGTTGAAGAATGCTCTACAAGTGGAGATTCCGATGGTGAACCAAATCAAGAAGAATTTGGGATGTTTGTGAAAAGATTCAAAAAATTCTTCAAAGGGAAGAAAGGTGGATCTTCATCCAATTTCAAGAGAACCAAAGACTCCAAACAAAGAGAAAAGAGTACCAATGATGGAGTTAAGTATCATGAATGTGGTGGGGTTGGTCACATAAGAATGGAATGTGCCACATTCTTGAAGAAGAATGACAAGAAGACCCAAGAGACCAAAGGGAAGCGTGCATACATTGTTTGGGATGCACCGGAGAAGAGCAATGAATCATCTTCAAGTAGCTCCGGTGATGAAAATGCAAACCTTTGTCTCATGGCCAAGAACAATCATGAGTCCTCATCAAGAGCTAATCATGGCATGAGTGAAAGTGATGATGAGGTAACCTCTAGCTCTTCTTGTTCATCTTCAAACTCCATTTCATATGATGATTTGCAAGAAGCTTACAATGAAATGTTAATTCAATTTAAAAGGCTTGCTAAAATTAATAAGGAAAAAGGAAAGAAAATTTTGGAGTTTCAACATGAAATTGATGAATTGCAAAAATCTATAAATGAGTTGAAACTTCAAAATGAATCCTTGGAACTTATTAATTCTAGTCATCAAAGTGATTGTGCAAATCATGAGGAAATTATCACTTCATGTGAGAGATGTGATGATCTTGAAAAAGAAGTGAAAGAGTTGAAAAACAAACTCACAATCTCACATAGTGATAGAAACCTCAACCGGTTGTTGAACTCTCAAAGACATAATCACAACAAAACCGGTTTAGGATATGTTCATAAAAAGGACAAAAAGTACAAGGTGGTTGGAACATTTTCTAAGAAAAATTCATCAAAGAGACCAACTTATACTTATTGTGGAAAAGTTGGACATATCAACATTGAGTGCCACATTAAGAAGTATGAAATGAAAAAGGGCACTTATATGTGGATTAAGAAGGGAGAAAGTCCCAACACTAACCCTAAGGGACCCAACATTGTTTGGGTACCCAAAGTGAACAAGTGATTTCATTTTGTAGGTGTGTCTTCGAACGGGAAAACAATTGTGGTATCTTGATAGTGGATGTTCGAAGCACATGACGGGAGATAAGCGGCACTTCATTGAGCTTACTCCAAAGGAAAAGGGTTATGTCACTTATGGGGACAACAACAAAGGCAAAATCCTTGGTATTGGTAAAATCGGAAACTCTTCAAACTTGATTATTGATAATGTGCTCTATGTTCAAGGATTAGAACATAATCTCTTGAGCATAAGCCAATTATGTGATGTTGGTAATCATGTAGTTTTTACCTCTACCCATTGCCTCATTAAAAGTGACAAAGATGAATCAATCAAATTTGTTGGTAGAAGGTCAAATAATACTTACTTAGTTGATTTGAACAAAGTCACTTCTTTGGTCTCTACTTGTTTAGTGAGCAAAGAAAATGACACTTGGTTATGGCATCGTAGGACCGCTCATATAAATGTAAACCAATTGAAGAAAATTCAATCTAAAGATCTAGTAGTTGGTTTACCAAAGCTAAATTTTTCTATTGAAGGTGTTTGTTCCCCTTGCAAGAAATGTAAACAAACTAAAAACACCTTTGGATAAAAAATGGTTATGTCCACATCAAGGCCATTAGAAATGCTTCATATGGACTTGTTTGTACCATCACAAATAAAAAGCTTTGGTGGCAACTATTATGCATTGGTGATTGTTGATGACTTCTCTAGGTTTACTTGGACTTTATTTTTAACTACTAAGAGTGAGACCTACAAATCTTTTAAACATCATGTCAAACTTTTGCAAAACCAAGTAAATCAAAAAGTAATTATTATTCGTACCGATCATGGTGGTGAATTCGAAAACCACAAATTTGATAGATTTTGTGCAAAAAATGGTATTGAGCATCAATTCTCCGCACCAAGGACTCCAGAACAAAACGGAGTGGTAGAGCGGAAAATAGGGTGCTAGAGGAACTTGCTAGAACCATGTTAAATGATTCTCAAGTACCTAAATATTTTTGGGCCGATGCCGTCAATACGGCTTGTTATGTTTTAAATCGTATTTTGATAAGGCCCTCTTTGGATAAAACCCCCTATGAACTTTACAAGGGAAGAAAGCCAAATATATCTCATTTTCATGTCTTCGGATGCCAAGTTTTTGTTTTAAATAATGGAAAAGAACACATTGGCAAGCTTGATTCCAAATCCGATGAAGGCATATTTTTAGGCTATTCTTCTCATAGTAAAGCTTATAGAATTTTCAATAAAAGAACTTTAACTATTGAGGAATCAATTCATGTGGTTTTTAATGAGTCTTCAAAAGAAGATAGTGTTTTATGTGATGCTAGTGAAGATGACATTGTCTTTTCAAAAGAAGAAAAAGAGAGAGAGAATTCAAAAGTTGATGAAGGAGAAGTAAGGGAAGAACTTCCTCCAACTTGGAAATCGGTCAAGGCTCATCCTATAGACAAAGTCATCAAAGGGAGTACTTACTCGTAGGTCTATTCAAAACATTTGCCACTATGTCTCATTTGTTTCTCAAATTGAACCCGATTCAATTAAAAAGGCCATTGAGGATGATCATTGGGTTCTTGCTATGCAAGAAGAATTAAACCAATTTGAAAGAAATGAAGTTTGGGATCTAGTCCCTAAACCCGATGATCATACCATAATTGGTACTAAATGGATTTATAGAAACAAACTTGATGAATCCGGGTTGATTATAAGAAACAAAGCTAGACTAGTAGCTCAAGGGTACAACCAAGAGGAAGGTATCGATTATGATGAGACCTTTGCTCCGGTTGCACGTCTTGAAGCAATCCGAATTTTACTTGCTTATGCTTCAATCATGAAATTCACTTTATATCAAATGGATGTTAAAAGTGCTTTCTTGAATGGGTTTATAAATGAAGAAGTGTATGTCAAACAACCCCCCGGTTTTGAAAATAGTGAATTTCCAAACCATGTTTATAAATTGAAAAAGGCACTCTGTGGATTGAAACAAGCTCCTAGAGCTTGGTATGATCGATTGAGTTCCTTTCTATTAGAAAACAAGTTTCAAAGAGGGAAGGTTGATAATACATTATTTATTTATAAAACCAAGGATGACATTTTGTTAGTACAAATCTATGTTGATGATATCATTTTCGGTGCTACTAACGTGTCTCTTTGTAGAAAGTTTTCAAATTTGATGAAAAAGGAATTTGAAATGTCAATGATGGGAGAACTCAAGTTCTTCCTAGGCTTACAAATAAAGCAAGTCAAGGAGGGGATATTTGTGCATCAAGGGAAATATTCCAAAGAGCTCCTTGAAAAATTCGGATTGGACAAGTGCAAGGAAGCCTACATTAAATATGTTTTTCACTTTTTAAATTTGGACCGTCAGATATAAACAACGATTGAGATTTTATGAAGGAATAATCATATGATTCTTGTCTAAATATGTTCACCGAAAATAACCAATGAGAATTAAGAGTATAAAGGATTCATGGGTTGTTTATGAAAAGACGGAGAGAAGATGGAGGAAGAAGAAAACAGAAAACAACATCAAAAGTAAAAAAAAAAATATTGGGTGTTTTAAGTAAAAGTGAAAAAAATAAAAGATAAAAGTTGGGTGTGTGAAGTAAAAATGAAAAGAGTAAAAAAAAGAGTAAATTGTCAGTTTGATCCCTGAATTTACACAACATTTTCACGTTAGTCCTATCGGCTGCATCAGTGTCATGTTCTGCTGCACCAGTCCCATGTTTTGAAGCTGAACACTTCCAAACATGGCACTAATGCAGCTGAACATGAAATTGGTGCAACTGAACATGACACTGATGCAACTGTGGGACTAACGTGATAGTTTACTCTGTTATAAGTGCACGAGGACGCAAAAACGACGTCGTTTAAGGGCCCCAATCAGTCGCGTTATCACTCTGTTAACGTCTGTTAATGGGGGTTAGGGGCAGGGACTAATGTAAATGACTTTTTACAAAGTCAGGGACCTAAAAGCATTTTTGTTACTTTCATGGACTAAAGTGAAAGTGCTATGTAAATTCAGGGACCAAAGTGACAGTTTACTCGTAAAAAAAAGTTAAAAGTTGAATTTGTGTAAAAAGGATATTTCAGGAAGCACATGGTAAAAATTATAAAACAATGCGTGTTGATAGCAAAACATGGGTGTATTTAGAAATTTCCCTACTTAATGGCAATTCATTCTTTGTCAATGGGGTTTAGTTATAAACTTTTTAATTATTTCATTTTTTTTGAAAAAATTTATTTAACCTTATTGGCAACGATAATGTCGTTGCAGAAAACATGTGTTTTGCAACGATTTAAAAAGTCGTTGCAAAACACCTGTTTTCTGCAAAACACCTGTTTAAAAAGTCGTTGCAAAACACCTGTTTTCTGCAACGACATTTTGAAGTCGTTGCTATACACCTGTTTTTAGCAACGACTTAAAAAGTCGTTGCAAAAGGTCGTTGCAATAAATACTTTTTAAATCGTTGCAGAAAACAGATGTTTTGCAACGATTTAAAAAGTCGTTGCAAAACACCTGTTTTCTGCAAAACACCTGTTTAAAAAGTCGTTGCAAAACACCTGTTTTCTGCAACGACATTTTGAAGTCGTTGCTATACACCTGTTTTTAGCAACGACTTTTTAAGTCGTTGCAAAAGGTCGTTGCAATAAATGGTTTTTTTTTGTAGTGTAACTTAAACTTGATGCAACCTTTTTAATCATTTGGACAGCCAAGAAACACATTTTTAAAATCAATACAAACACTTAACACATCAACAATCATTCTAAATTATGAACTGATTCACTTATCAAGTCAAAACAAGTTCTATTTTAAATATCATGCAACTATATAAAAATCTTCTCTGGACAGCAGCACGAATAAAGTTGCATTACTTCACAGTTACCCAAAAATTCATTCTTTTCAATTTCCTACTAAAAGATTCACATCCAAATTCTAAAAATGAAATTAAGCTTAAGAAAGTAATGTTTTTTCCACACTTATTCAATTATGGGCAGCACTTAAATCATTTCAATTCACCTTAAATCTTATACTACTAAGGTAAATATAAAACAAATCTGGACAGCCACTCAAACAAATTGCACTTACTCACAATTTTCATCAAATTAAAGTTCTAACCTCTATTTTCAAAGAACTAAGAATTATAACTCAAAAATACTCATAACTTATAAAAATAGTTACATATGGATTATTTAGAGAAGTATCGTATCACTTAGACAACAATATTTATAGCATACATTTACTTATCTAATAAAATACTATAATTTGCCTAATAATTCTTAACATTATATTTTTACATCAAAATACAACCCACTTCTTATTTACTAAATTCAAACAATATAATAACCATACCCAAACGTACACACATACATTAAAATCATTTTTATAATTACTTAAATCAATTTATCAAATTGGACAGTATACAATACAAACTCAAAATCACTTTTACAAGACATTCCACAATTATCATACAAGCACCAGTAAGACAGCAAGTTAGCAAACAGCTAGAACATTTAGGCATACATTTACAAAGTCATTTTTATATTTCCTTTTTAACTCTACATATAAAAAGTTTTAGCATAAAATTCACATATTGATTTAATCCAAAACAATTTCTATCATTGGTGCCACACACTTTAGATTTTTAGACAGCATGCATACTTAAACTTAAAAATTCAATTTCTCTCAAACAGAAAATCGAAAACACATGCCGTTTCTTCCTAAATTCTTATTACAACTTCTACTATAATAAAATGACAAAATTAAACAAAATAAAATAGTTGCATATGCTGTACAGTCACAGAAAAGTTGCATTACTTCAATAAGTTCAAGTAAAACAATCCAAAACAATTATATACAATTCTAACTTATGCCAAAGACTTATAACTACAATTATTTCTAATAAAATATTACTTTTTCATTAATTCTAAATTCTGGAAAGCAACTTAATATTTTTATTTAAATTACTTTAATCACTCAAAAATACTTATTTCTATTGGTTTTTATATTACATTTGCACATATAAACAAAGTATCATTAACACTCTTAAAAATAATCATTTGGGATCTTGAATAAATAAATTTTCCAAAATAAAACTTAAATTTCCAGAATAAAAATGAAACTTTCAAAATTAATCTTTTCCATATAAACATGTAATATATCCCCTAAACATACTAAAGAAATCATCAAATCAATTAGAAAAATTTAATTACTTTAATTCCTTTTTCTCTAAAATTCGACTAGCATATAGTAAAGTCAGAAAAATATTTTCAATTCCTAAAGCATCTATAAATATAATTACATCATTTGGTATACTAAAAATTTAGAGGTTTAATCATTAGCAAAATATAAAATAGATTTCTTTTAGAAAAATTTCACTTTTTCCAGCAACCAACATAGACAAATACATCAACCACATACTCATATAACTAATCACAAATACATGTTCTTATAAGTTTATAACAACTACCATTTGTTCCTATTTCTTTTAAACAATCAACTATAATTTAATTACAAACCATACAACAACAAATTACAAAAATAATTTTAAAAGAACACCATAGACCTCACGGTCTATCATTTTTATTATTTTTCCAGAAAATTTATTTTTAGTCCTTTACTCATTGTCCTTTATTTAATTTAAATCAGACGAGAAGAAATATCATAAAATCAAATAATAACAATTAAGCCAAATGCCTATAAACTATAATTTCATACACTTCAAGAACATTAAAAATTTCCAGAATTTATTTTATTTCTAAAAATCATTTTTAGTTCCATTAAATCATTTTTATTTCATTTCTACTTTAAGGAAAATACTTATTTGTTTTCATTCTTTTCAGAGACTTAATTATAACTCAAATACACATGAAATAACAACAATTATCATATAATATACATACATACATACACGGTCCAGAAAAGAAAAGAAAATGAAACCAAAAATAAAAATCCATTTTAATCTTTTTATTCATTTCCATTCTCTTTTATTTTATAATACAATACACATACTAAAATACACAAATCAATCTTCAATTCTTCCAATATATCACACGGCTTATATATATATTTACCAGAAATAAAATTTTCCATTATTATTTACTTGTTTCTTTTTCATTCCTTACACAAAGAACAAAACAATTAAAAAGACAATGAATAAAAAAAACATATTTGTTCACACAAAATTCTCTACAATTCTTATGTTCTAAGAATTGAAATAAACCCAGAAATTAAATTACTCAAACTCATCAAAAATTATTAGCCATCTTAAGAATTAAAGAAAAGGGGAGATAAATCCCTTTAAACACTCTTTTTGTGTCCCTTTTCTTATTCTTAATTCATATGACTTAAGAACAACTTCTCAAATTCAAAATAAACTTTTAAAAGTAAAAAGGAAAATTTAGAACTTAGCTATAGAAGAATTTAGAAGCTTTACTCAAAACTAAAAACAAAACAACTTAAAAATAGATTAAATAAATAAGTGATTTTGGGTTACCTCTACTCCTTAAGCCTTAAAGAAAACTTCAAGAGACAAAGCAAATCCTTCCTCCCTCCTAAGCCAATTCGTCCCTCTCTCCCTCTTCTTCTCTTAGAATTTTATTTTTTTTTCTCTTGTGAAACCATCAAGGTTTGTGTGTGAAAAATGTGGGAACTAACGCTATCTATTTATAGGTGTTGAAGTGATCCATTTCCCTCAATTTTCAGAGGCAAATTCGTCCCCCCTTCATCAAGTCTTAGTCAAAAATTTTCAAACACTACTTGGAACATGAACTAGCATTAAATGGGATTTTGTTGATTCCTAAAGCCTTTTAATTCATGGTTTATTCTCACAAACTTCAGAACTATTCTTCCCCTCTTTCCACCTTATTTTTGGACTGTACATGTATATTAAAATAGAAGAGAAAATTTTTCATTGGTTCATTGTGGAGGTGGCTACATAATTATCCAATCATATTAACTATCAAAATTTGATTTTCTACCTACTGTACAAAATTTTTCGTAAACTGATTAGACTCAGCACTGATCGGAATTTGCTCGAAAATATACCACATGTTGCTATGAAAATGTACTGATCAGACCGTGTACACTTGTTTCTCAATAAAGCTTCCACTTGTTGAAATTATATGTAAAAAAAATGTGGAGCAGCTCGTTAAACACTCCCCCTGAATTCATGCTCGCAAAAACTGAACACCTGTATTTTAATCAAAAACAACAACAAACACCAAAACAACAACAAACACCTTTCTCCCCCTTTTGGCATGATCAAAAAGGAGCCAAAGTTTAAGCATATGTGCCAAAAGAGAGTTAAAGAGAAAAAAATATCACTTGTTGAAATAAAAGGAATGAGGCTCTTGATGAAATCAAGGCTTGAAACTTAAAAACTTTTCTCCTCTTAGAGAATTGAAAAAGATAATGAAGGAAGAAAATTTTCATGACATGAACATCATCGTTCTCCCCCTTTAACAGTGAAAGCATGCTTCTCATCCGAGAAGTTAAAAGATAGAGGTGAGAATGACGAATAACACAATATGAAAGTTCAAATAAAAACATAAACCAACACCTTTCTCCCCCTTTTTAAGGAAAATGAAAGCATGCGTCTCGAAAAGAGAAGATAATTTAAAGGAGAGGAAGAGGAGTTGGAGGATGTGAAATTTCAGGAAATTAAACAAATACACAATTGAATGAAACAGTCGAGATTATGAAGGTGATCAATCTTAAGTTATACTGAAAACCAAGCTCATGCCGAGCACATGCTGAACTCATCCATGATGCCGAGCTTACGTTGAGAACACACGTGATTCATCCAGAATGCCGAGCTCACGCCGAATTTTATAAAGAGTTTCCCTCGGCAAAGGTTTTGTAAACACGTCGGCTAATTGATTTTCAGTACTAACAAATTCAATGACACAGTCACCTTTTTGAACATGATCTCGTAGAAAATGATGCCTAATTTCAATGTGTTTTGTTCGAGAGTGATACACTGGATTCTTAGTCAAGTTGATTGCACTTGTATTGTCACATTTGATAGGAATGTAATCTAAAATTAAGCCAAAATCTGATAACTGTTGTTTCATCCAAAGAATTTGAGCACAACAATTACCAGCGGCAATGTATTCGGCTTCGGTTGTTGACAAGGCGACACAAGCTTGCTTTTTAGAAAACCATGACACAAGGGCACTGCCGAGCAAGTGGCAAGTTCCACTTGTGCTTTTTCGGTCAACCTTGCACCCAGCAAAATCCGAATCCGAATACCCAACCAAACTAAGATTGGCATCCCTAGGATACCATAGACCAGTGTTCACAGTTCCTTTTAAATATTTAAAAATTCTTTTAACCGCCGAAAGATGAGATTCTTTGGGATTAGCTTGAAAGCGAGCACATAAACAAACACTGAACATGATATCAGGCCGAGATGCAGTCAAATATAGAAGACTTCCTATCATGCCTCTATATTTGCTTACATCCATAGCTTTACCTGACTCATCTTTGCCAAGATAGCTGGAAGTACTCATGGGAGTGGCAGCTTCTTTGCAATTTTCTAAGCCGAACTTCTTGAGGAGTTCCTTGCAATATTTTCCTTGATGCACAAATGTTCCTCCCTCAACTTGCTTTACTTGCAGCCCAAGGAAGAATGTGAGTTCTCCCATCATCGACATCTCGAATTCACCTTGCATTAATTCAGAGAACTTCTTGCAAAGAGACATGTTAGTAGCACCGAAAATTATATCATCAACATAAACTTGTACTAACAATATGTCCTTTTTGGATTTATAAATGAATAGAGTTGTGTCAACCTTCCCTCTTTCAAACCCTTGATCAAGTAGAAATGAGCTCAAACGATCATACCAAACTCTTGGAGCTTGTTTCAAACCGTAAAGGGCCTTTTTCAGTTTATAAACATGGTTTGGATATTCAAAATTTTCAAAGCCAGGAGGTTGTTTTACATAAACTTCTTCATTTATAAAACCATTCAAGAAGGCACTCTTTACATCCATTTGGTAAAGGGTGAAGTTCATAATAGATGCGAAAGCAAGCAAAATTTGGATTGCTTCAAGTCTAGCAACTAGAGCAAAGGTTTCATCATAATCGATACATTCCTCTTGGTTGTAGCCTTGAGCAACTAATCTAGCTTTGTTTCTTATAATTAAGCCTAATTCATCTGTTTTATTTATGAAAATCCATTTCAAGCCGATTATCGTATGATCATTAGGCCGAGGAACTAATTCCCAGACATCATTTCTGATGAATTGATTTAGTTCCTCTTGCATGGCAATTGCCCAATGTTCATCTTCAATGGCTTGTTCAACTGAATTAGGTTCAATTTGAGAAACAAAGGAAGCAAAATTGCAAAAATTATGAATAGACCGACGAGTTAAAACTCCCTTAGATATGTCGCCCAGCACATTCTCTATTGGATGGTCCTTGACTCTCTTCCAAGCTGGATTTAGCTCGAGATGCTCTGCTTGGCTTGGAATGAGTTCGGACTGATCATTGTGAGTTTGGCTCGGACTAAGTTCAGTTTGTTCCTTGTTTGTTCTGCTCGGAACAAGCTCGTCCCTCTGAATTCTATCTTCAGCTGTTTCATCCTTTTGAGCTCTTTCAGTTGTTGTGCTCGGATCGTGTTCTGCCATAGGTTGATCCTCTCTATCTACACAACTAACATTGTCTCTCCGAGGAGACTCATCAAATACCACATGTACGGACTCTTCCACAGTGGAGGTCCTTTTGTTAAAAACTCTAAATGCTTTACTATGAGTAGAATAACCCAAAAATATTCCTTCATCGGCTTTAGAATCAAATTTGCCTTGATGCTCTTTTCCATTATTTAAAATGAAGACTTTGCAACCAAATGCATGGAAATGAGAAATTTTTGGTTTTCTACCCTTGTAAAGTTCATATGGAGTTTTCTTTAAAATTGGTCTGATGAGGATGCGGTTCATTACATAGCAAGCTGTGTTTACCGCATCGGCCCAGAAATAATGTGGCAAATTGTATTCATTTAGCATGGTTCGGGCTAGCTCTTCAAGAACTCGGTTTTTCCGTTCCACAACTCCGTTTTGTTCGGGAGTCCGAGGAGCAAAAAACTGATGTTCTATGCCGAGCTTGGAACAAAACTTGTCAAATTTGTAGTTCTCGAACTCACCACCATGGTCTGTTCAGATTACAACTACTTTTTGGTTAGCTCGGTTCTGGAGTTGCTTGACAAGCTCTTTAAAATTTTCAAAAGTGTCACTTTTTGATTTTAAAAATAAAGTCCATGTAAATCTGGAAAAGTCATCTACAATTACTAAAGCATAGAGATTGCCACCAAAGCTTTTTACTTGTGATGGTCCAAACAAATCCATGTGTAACATTTCCAAGGGTCGAGTTGTTGAGACCATCAACTTAGATGAAAAATCATTTTTCTTTTTGGTTGGTTTGCACTTCTTGCAAGACGAGCAGACCCCCTCAATATTAAAATTCAGCTTTGGTAAACCAATCACTAAGTCTTTTGATTGAAGTTTCTTTAACTGATTTACATTTATATGAGCTGTCCTTCTATGCCATAACCATGTATCACTTTCTTTGCTAACCATGCAAGTGGTTACCAAAGAGGTGATTTCATTCAAATCAACCAAATAAGTGTTGTTATATCGTTTTCCAACAAATTTGACAGAGTTGTCCTCGTCACTTTTAATAATGCAATGGGTAGAGGTAAAAACAACATGGTTACCAATATCACAGAGTTGGCTAATGCTTAAAAGATTGTGTTCTAGCCCTTTTACAAGTAAAACATTATTGATAACCAAGTTGGCAAAATTACTGACTTTACCTTCACCCAATATTTTACCTCGGTTGTTATCACCATAGGTGACGTAGCCCTTATCTGAATGTGAAAGTTCAGTGAATAAATTTTTGTCCCCCGTCATGTGCTTCGAGCAGTCACTATCAAGGTACCATCTGCTCTCCTTTGCTCGGAAGCACACCTGCATCACAAAAATATTACTTCTTTGATTCGGGTACCCAAGTTATCTTGAGTCCCTGGGGGTTAGCAGTTGGATCTTTCCTTTTAACTACCCAAAAAAAATTTCCCTTGGCTACACCATAACGTCGGATTTTTCATTCATTTGGTGTATGACCATGAAGACTACAGTAGGAGCAGCTCGGCTTTTTCAATTTATTAAAGTTTGAGACCTTGCCGAGGTTCCTTACTGTTTTCTTGGTCTTAATGTATCCAAGTCCAGTTTTGTTTGAATAGTTTCTTTGTTCGGCTAAAAGCCGATCAAACAAGCCATCACTCTTGTTGACAGTTGCACTTTTAAATTTTAGCTCAAAAATTTCTTTTTTATATCTAGTGCAGCAGTCAAGATTTTCATTTTTCAGTTGAGTGATAGTGTTTTCCAATGACTTGTTTCTGCTTTTCAAAGTTTCAATTGATTTTTCCAATTCAAGAACTTGCTCTTTATAGTTTGAAAGATTTTGTTTCATCTTAATGAAATTTTTAGCAAGTTTCTTGAATTCGGTTTGCATTTCAAGATACGCAGAATACAATTCATCAGTGTCATTAAATTCAGATTCAGAGTCAGAATCAGAAGTAGAGGTTACCTCAGTGCTTATATGTTTGGATACTGTTCGGCTAGTTGAGGTTTCCTCGCTGTGTTTTCCCATTAAACATTTGATGTTAGATCTGTGTTCTGATGCATCTAGTGCCGAGCTCGATGAGACTTCTTGATCGGCAAATATGAGAACTGAGCATGGTTCTTCATCTTCACACTCCGAGCACGAGTCATATACAGGAAGATCTTGCTCAGAACAAGTTTGGCTTGGGCTTCTAAACACAGTCTCCCTCCCTATTAAGCACAAAATTGATTTCTCTTCTTCACCGGAAGAGCTGGAGCTTGAGCTGTTGTCGTTGTTGGGTGCATCCCATACTATGTAAGCTCTCTTCTTCTTGTGGTCTTTGTTCTTCTTTATTTCTTCACCACCTTGCTTTTGCACTCTTGGACAGTATGCTCTGATGTGACCAGCTTCACCACATTCATGACATCTAACTCGGTCTTTTGAACTTGAACCTTTGTGGTGAGTGTTCTTGGCATCTCTTGCTCAGTTTCTGAAGTTCTTTTTGCCTTTGAAAAATTTGCTGAACTTCCTGACCATGAGACCAAAGTCTTCCTCATCCATGTCCGAGCTGGACTCATCCTCAGAGGATTCTTTGGTTGCCTTAATAGAAGCTTTGAGGGAAATTCCCTTCTTCTTCTTCTTGTCTGACTCTTCATGCATGGTCAGTCGGCCGAGCTCCATCTCATGCTCTTGTAGCTTGCCGAACAAAGTGGCTATGCTCATTGTGTTCAAGTCCTTAGCTTCCATGATGGCAGTGACTTTTGGCTGCCATTCCCTGCTAAGACATCTAAGCACTTTGTTAGTTATCTCGGCATTTTGAAAAGTTTTGCCGAGAGCATTAAGATGGTTTATGATATGAGTAAACCGTTTCTGCAAATCATTTATATTTTCATTTGGCAGCATTCGGAATAACTCTTATTCATGCATCAGAGTATTTAATCTAGCTCGCCTGACTTCACTTGTCCCTTCATGAGTGAGTTGAAGAATGTCCCACATTTCTTTTGCAGATTTGCAACTTGACACTCTAAAAAATTCATCATAGGACAAAGCTGAGGTGATGATATTTTTGGCTTTTAAATCGAAGGATACTTTCCTTTTATCATCATCATCCCAGCTTTCCCATGGGATTTCTACAACTTCTTCATTAATTTTTCTTTTAGGGACAAATGGCCCGTTTTCAATAGATTTCCAAATTTCCATATCTATAGCTTCGATGAAAATTTTTATTCGAGCTTTCCAATAAGCATAACCCTCACCATTGAATTGTGGTGGTCTATTTATGGAAGAGCCTTCACCTCTGAAGGGATTGTTAGTAGCCATTCGGTTTCCTCAAGGATCTTTTCGAAAAAGTTTTTACACTCGATCTTTCGACCGAGCTCTGATACCACTTGTTGGAAACCAACAAGAGGCCTAACAATCGAGTAGAGGCGGGGGGGGGGGGGTGAATAGGAGATTGAACGTGATATGGGAATTTTTCGATTTCTTGAAAATAGTTTGAATGTTGTTCACGGTTTTAAATAAAATTCCAGCTATATCCGAGCAGACACGGTTAATTGATTAACCAAATAGATAAACAGAATGGTTAATTGATTAACCGAGCTGCCTCTCAATGAGAGTTGGTTTTCTTAAATAATAATGTTCAAGGCCGAGCCGCCGAGCAAATGATGTTAAGTTATTAACCAGATGAATAAACTGGTTAATCAGTTAACATAGATGCTTCAAAGCTAAGCTTTCCGAACAACACTCAAAACCGAGCTATCACAGAGTAAATTAAAAGCTTGATGCTTAAGCCAGCGGATATATCAGTCGATCAAGCCAAGCAATAAGAAAGCAGTAAAGAAATAAAACTTAACACCACAAATTTATCCTGGTTCACTCTCACCCTGAGAGCTAGTCCAGTCCCCTCTAAAAACCTTTTAGAGAGCTTTCACTAAAAATCGATTTTCTGGGTTACAAAAGGATTTACAAGAGACTACCCCTCTAAACCTATCCAGTCAATCGAGTATCCCAAACTCGTGACAAACTACCCACGACAAATCGATGACCAAAGAACCTCTTTGGAACCTTTTCAACACCAAAAAGCTTTCTCGATCAGAGACCAGCTTTTCACATCAGCAAACACGATGAAGACGATAATGAAAGAGGATGGCTCCAATTCGAAACACTCTTCGAATGCGTTGAAAAATTGAGTATCAAGAGTGAGTCAATTCCAGAAGGATATCACAGAGAAGAACTGATTCGAACTTAGAGTTAAGATTTGAAAGATTTATCTCTCTAAGTTCGTATGAAAAATCGAATGTTCTTCTTCTCTGTGAGCTTTTGATTTCTGCTCTGTTTTCGAAAGTAAAATGAAAGTTCAAGTTCAGAGAAAAAAAATGGTTCAAAAATGTGTGTTCGAAAAATCTTATTTTTGTTACTGTTGAAGACCCCTCATTTATAGTCTCCTCTAATCTACAGAAGACAGAGAGAGAGAGAGAAAGATGTACGGAAATGTCATGGGGTTTCCAACGGTAACAATGACAGCAGAGCAGTGATGGTGACACTTCACCAACCATTGATTTCACTCATTTTGAATTTCAAACTTGTCACAGCATTGGAGTTAAAACCTAGAACTTCTACCCAGACTCAACGGTAATAAAATGTACGGAGCAGCTGAGTAGAGTCTGAAGGTTGAAGATGATGCATTGTTGAAGACGATGAACAGAGATTGCCGAGCCTTGAGCTTTGTTCGAGCTTGGTGTTTCTGAGCTTAATCTGAGCGTAGTAATCAGACAAATTGAGTGCAATCAACCCGAGCTTATTTGCTCTTTTTCATGTTGTGGCTATTCCAAGCTTAATCCGTGCGAATACCGAGCAAATCATCATCCGAGCTTACTATCTTGAAAAGAGGAAACGAGCTTGCAAACTTGAATGAACTTTTAGCCGTGATCAAGGGCCAAGCGCATACCGAGCTTGAGCTTCAAATGCTGACTCGTTGCAGGTAGCTTAGAATCCTAATTTTCCGAGCCTCTGCCGAGCCTCTGCCTTTGTCGGAACGCATACACAAAATTAAGTTTCCGAGCTTCTGCAGAGCTTTTGCCTTTAGCGAAATGCTTGCGCTGATAAGACTGACGGCTTAGCATAAGCCGAACTTATTTATTTGACATCATCAAAAGCTCTTTGATTTTACAATATACACTCCCTCCGTCCCACAAAAATAGTAAAAAATGGCAAAATTATTTGTCTTAGACTAAAGTTAAAGTAATTAATGAAAAAATTTTAAAAAATGCAAACTTTGAATTGTGATTTGTTAATCAGTGCAAAGTGCATTAAATTAGTTTTTTTGATAACCGGTTGATGTGTTAGACAAACCATTAAATGTATATCTCCATAAATTTTTTACTTTTGCAATATTTTACCATTTTTGTGGAATGAAGGGTGTACTTTTTTTTTGTCAATCAAGGGTATCCTCCACCCGATAACCAAAGACTCATCCTCTCTGAGGCATAAAAATTACCGAAGAGAGTTTTGTCTCTCCCAACAAAGCATTTTCCATGCCATGGTAGGGATCAAACCCCTGGCATCATGTTCGAGTTACACGGTCATCTATCAACTATGTTGAGCCTTGTTGGTGAAGAAAGTACTTTTTAAATACATATCAACTTGATATTTTTACCCATTGTTATGATTTTGTTAGAGTAAAAGGATCTCACGATAACATACCCACACCCCTAAAACTATTTGGAATATACAAGATTGCATGAGTGCCGATAAATGTTCAATTCCTTCCCTTAGGAAAATTTGATTTGGGAAGTTCATCAACCAAACAGAAAAACAGAGTCATGAATGTCGTCTACAAGTACATAAAGGGAATATTTACTATTTAAATATTAAAATTCCAGGATTCTATGTTAGTTATAAGTAAAAAGGAATTGGCCTAGCTCACTTGTCAATTAAAAGCTACAACAGCTAAAAGAAAGACAAAACAATATCATGAAGTTGAAATAGACATTCGGACTCTAAAACGCTCTCCTTTGACTACGTATTAGTATTAGATAAGATTGCTTAAAGTAAATCATTCATATGGACTTGATTAAATTAAAAAGGGTCTTAAAAACATTGGATCGAGAAAATTCATTAAAGATTGAGTTAACATTTACTTTAATTAGAAGATACATATAAGTGAGGGTTAAGTTGTAAAATAAAAAAATAGATTCCTTTCGATCCAAATCAGAGTAAGCGGAAAATGAAAATTTATAGTGCTCTTGATCATTTTCACACATAATCTAAACTCGTATACATAATGAAAATAGGTCAAGAGTACATAATAACAGCATAATAAAAGTAGGGTCTATGTCATAGTCCCAAGTACAAGTCCATAGGACATAAAGTATACAATCAGTATAAAACTCTCTCTCACACTATATACAATATATCACAAGTCAAAATGTAGAGGTTCTCGAAGATGGTCCAGTGATCCTCCATAAGAGCCAAAAGTCCCCCTCCATCAGTCTGTCAGGTCATCATCCCAATAGTGGCAAAACATGTCCCTCATCTCTATCATCTACCTCATGCATCTCTCGGTGGGTCCCCAACTCCCCACTGGCTGCCAGTGGAATACTCGACAGGGTCATCCTCGACCTCATCCGACCCCTCCTTGGGATCCTCCTCTACCTTGTCTGATGGGGTCCGTGCCCTTCCACTGGGCGCTGGATCCACTAAAGGTGACCCATGCACTGGACTGGTCGGGCGTGGTACAGGAGAATCCTCTCTAACAACTTGAGAGGCAACAGGATGAGATCGAGTGGCAGCCCTAAAACGAAAACTATGAAAACGTCGAGCAGGTCTCTGTGGGGGTGGTCCGTGGTAAGTGTAAAATGGTGGAACATGCATGGTGTAGACAATCGGGACTCGGAACCTACGAGGACGGAAACGAACCAAGGGATGAGGGTGATAGACTGTCACCTCTACCTCTCTCTCATACGTGGCTCGGTGGTCCTCGTAGTACCACACTCCATTAGGGAATGGGCATAACTCGATGCAGGCTAGGAATCGCGCCATCACCTACAAGGGCATAAGGGTAAGCAAATACAGTTCACATAATCGAATAAGAGTAACAGGAATTTAATCATTCACAATCACTAGCCAACATGTAACATGCATAAACAAATGCTCAAACCATTTTCATAATTGATTTCTTTAGTTATGGTGGAATGATGCATGCTTTCTATCTCTCAAATTCCTATGATACTCCAACTATCACACTAGTAAACGTCCAACCAAACAACCCGTATACGTTTTATAACGTATAGCGAACCTGCTCGGAATATAATCCATACGCCACTATCAAAGTGTGTGTTGCGTCACCAAGACGTACTATTTGGATTAAGAGCATTCCACAATACTGCCCACATTACCTAAATGTGTCATCGAGCAAGCCGCACATCAGCAGCATCTCCACAATGCTGGCCGCGTTACCAAAATGTGACATCAAGCAAGCCGTAATCCAATTTGATACTCCCAAAGTATCCTCCTCATGTTTCTTGAACATGATAAACAATGCTTATCGCCTTTTCGCCATGCATGAATGCGCATAATTTTCCTTTAATTATGTTTTGGCCATTAATTTCATTGACTATGTTGTGCAATAAATAGGGTAGTTAAACACATTGCACTTCCATGTATTATATAAGTATCGTAAAACTCATAATACAAAGCATTACATATCAATATATTATTATTATTATTATTATTAAGCTTGGATTAAAAGAGATTAAGTGAAAATGGTGTTTTTCAGCATTTTTGGTCTTGATAATCGATTACTCAGGTTTGTTAATCGATTACCACATGAAATTCTAAATTCTGTATCAGACATGAGCATAATAATCGATTATCACAAAGTGGTAATCGATTACCACGACAGCAGTTGCAGCAAAATGTGGGTTTTAACACACCATTTCCAATTCTCATCCATTTTAACCCAAACCAAATATCAATAGAGTTCTATTGGCATAAAATAAACATGTTCCAACATTCATTTCAATCTAATTCACAGAGATTTCATGGAATTCATCAAATGTGCATAAAACCACATATAACACAACTCATGGTACCAAATTTAATTCTAAGCATATTTAGTATGAAGACAATGTTCATACAGCACACATGCAACATTTTTAACTTGCTCAAATCAAGATTTAAGCTCGGAAAGGCCTCAATGCCATTTTCCTATTTAAATCTATGCCCTTAGAGTCTCTTGATGACTCTCTAATTAAAACAAGGCATGTTAATCTTATTCTAGTGAACGTACAACTTCCTTCTTACCTCTAGGTCGTGATAGAACAGAAAATCCACAGAGAAAAGCATTTGAATTCCACTTTCCCCAAAATCCAGTTCAGACACAGACATGCAGAGCATTTCCAGCAGGGTCACAAGATCGAGTAATTTGACCCATGAATCATGCATTAAAATTGGGGAAAACGATTAGATTTTGTTCTATGCAACATTAACTAGAGATAGGAACAAGTTTGAGTTTAAGAGGGTGTGTGTGCTTACCAAAATTGAAGCTGAAAGTAAGCTTCCAGACTCAGATTTCCTTTTCTGCAGAATTCGAACTCAAGCTTTGCAGATTCACCACTTCACACACACTTAACCTCAACTCACAATTCTTGTGTCTTTGTAAAGCTCAAGACGTGAGCTTCACAATGGTGTATAACTCTCGAATTAACTCTCAAAAACCAAAGAGAATTTTGCAAACGAACTCAAGAACCCTAAGTTACTCTTCAGACCAACACTTAGCCAAAATGGGGTTGATTTCATCAACCATCTTCCTTATATAGACGAATTGAAGTCGCATGCAGGTTGACACGAGTCCAGGGGATGTGTTAAGGCTTGATTTCGTGCCAATCCGTGGATTATCGAGTGATTAGTCACTAAACGCACTCAACCATGGTTGTTTTGAACTATGGTAATCGATTACCAGATCATGGTAATCGATTACCACGACTGAAAATTTTGAAAAATTCTATTTTAATTGAACTTCCCTCCAACAAGCTTTCTAATATTGCATTTAGGTCCTTCCCAAGGACTTAATTGCAAAACTTAGTATTTCTATACAAAACACTACCTATATTTATTTATTATATATATATATATATATTTTTTAATTTTTTTTACTTATTATAAATGCATAATACACATCAATAATCAAACATTGAACTAATTACTTATTTCATAATAATTATAATAATTACAATATTATAACCATTCAAAAGACAAAATTAGGGGTGTTACACTACTCCCCCACTTAAAAGAAACTTCGTCCCCGAAATTTTATCTTACATAAACATCTCAGGGTAATCTCTACGCATCATGCTTTCTAATTCCCAAGTTGCTTGAAGTACATCTCCGCTCTGCCAAATAACTTTGACTAACGAAATCTCTTTCCCTCTAAGCTATTTTATCCTTCTATCCTCGATCCGGACTGGACTAACTTTAAAAGTTAAGTTTTCTCGCAAGATTAAATTGTCAGGACGAATTTGGAGAATTGCGGTTGGGTCATGCACATACTTTTTCAGTTGAGAAATGTGAAAAACATTATGCAGATGGGCCAAAGATGGTGGTAAGGCTATGTGGTAAGCTACAGGGCCAACTCGCTTGAGGATTTGGTAAGGACCAATGAACATGGGTGAAAGCTTTTGAGGTTTCATGGCTCTACTCACTCATTTCATTGGTACAATCCTAATAAACACATGGTCACCCTCTGCGAATTCTAAGGGTCTTCTTCTTTGATCTGCATAACTTTTCTAACGACTTTGAGCTATTCTAATCTTCTATTGAATCATCCGAATCTTTTCGGTGGTCTGTTTCACAATCTCAGGACCAATATGCAAATTCTCCCTTCACTAAGGAATTAGAATTATCAAATTACAAATAAAAGGCTCTCAAGATACCCCACTTGATAGCCTCCAAGAGATAAACCCACTCTTGTCTTGCAATCCTATTGAATCTCTAATCTAACCTTCTTCTCTTCCCAAAAGTGGATACCTCACCACTTGCTTGATGACACACCAAGGCTTCTTCTTCTTCTTCTTCAATTTGCCTGATGAACAACACACCAAGACTTCTTCTTTTTTGTATTTGAGCTTGCCTTCTTGCAATGATCACAACTCTAAGAAAAACAATAAAACCTATTGAATCTCCTTCAAGAACACTTTGATATTTTTAAAAGTGAGAGAGAATAGCGTGGCTTGAACTTTTATAAAATGATGTAACAATGAAGTAACTAAGTCACAGTGATTATGTGGAAATATGGATTTCCCCTATGCTTGTAGAATTGTGTTTCGATGATAATAAATTATATTGTTTTCTATACCTTTATCCTGCCTTACTTGATTATGTGTATTTACATCGTCCATTATATATTCTTTATGTGTTAACTAACTGACTTGGGTGTTGGAGATACCCTTTTGCAGGATATTGGAAACTATGTTTGATGCCTAGAGTTTAGTGTTTTATCATTTTGTTTAAGTGCATCAGTTCAGGGGGAGAATGAATGTCTGCATGACTGCTTGTTATTGCTATATATTATATTAGTCTGCATGATTGTATTGATTTTCCTATGGTGTGGGGGAGACATATATATGCATACTGCTTTAACCCTTGTCTTGCAGAGAATAGGTTTGACATCAACAAAAAGGGGGAGTGTTAGAAATCAACGTGGAAGTGCGTTGAAGAGTTTTGATGATGCCAAACAAGGACCTATCTAAAGTCAAAGTGCAAGTCAAGCTTCAAGCAAGAGCTTCAAGATGTTTCTCTCCGTTCTCATTAGGAAATCAATGTAAGGCTAGAGTAATTGTGTCACTTATGTTTAGGCCCATATTTAGAGTTATTGGAGAAGAACCTTTTAAATCTAAAAGTGTTTTAAGTAAAAATGTTTTAAGATTGTTTTATAGTTTTTAAGTGAAAATTATTTATGAAAACCTATGATTACATTCTCTGCTTTAGAAAATCAATTTTATGAAAATAAGCAGAAGTAATTGATTACCTCTCCTGGATAATCGATTACCATGCTCCTGAGTTGTGACCTGAAAATTTTAATTGAAAATAATCGATTACTTGTTTTCATAATAGATTACCTTCCTCACGGGAAGTTTATAATCGATTACTTTGGTTTAATAATCGATTACTTTCTTAAAAATGAATTTTACTGTTTTTCACAGAAAGAAGATAATCGATTACCTCTACAAAGTAATCGATTACCTTTGAGTTTTATTGAAATACGTGTTAGAATCAATCTTTAATGTTTCCAGATTTTTTTTACATAATTGATTCTGATTTTTTTTCAAAATTCGAATTATGATTTATTTTTTGAAAATATTCCTTTTTAGTTTGAAAATCAATCTTAATATTTTTCCGAATTTGATTATCATTTGATTCTTATTCTGAATTTGATTTATTTCCAAAATCGTTTTTGATTTGATTCTGATTTTATTTTCAAATTCAAAATTCAAATATTCTAATCAAATCTTTACAAATAGAATATTTGAAATATTTCAAGATTTGTTTTTTATTTGATTTCTATTCTTAAATTCAAATCTTTTTAAAAGGAATTTTTCTATCTTTCAAAATTACATTCTGATCACATTTTTGAAATCATGTTTTCACGTTCTTCTTCTTCTTCTCCATATTCTCTGAGTGCTTGGCCTATGCTATAGTGAAACTATTACTTTGTCATTAGAGCATATATTGTTGTATCCGTGTTATTTAGAACACACCTATGTGAGAAGCCTAATTGTTGTATCCGCACTATTTAGAGTGCAATATAGTTCTTGTACCAAACCTATCATATCTTAACCATTGTTGTAAAGGGGTGTGTGACCCTTAGTGATTAGGGAGTGGCTCCCTAGTTCAGACGTGTGGCGTTCGTGTTGTATAGGGTGAGGAACCCTTGTGTATCTGGGGTAGTGGCTAGACGAATGATGGAGCACCTAGTGTAACATCCCTAATTTATTTTCCAAGTCTAATTATTGGAATAATAGACTCAGGAGGCGATAGTGATAGAAAAAACCAAGTGGTAGATATTAGAACAAAAAATAGTTAGAAAATAGTTAAAGTTTCTCAATTAGAAGAAAAATTAGGATTTAAAGATTTATAGCCCAAAACCCAATTTCCACCGTTGGATATGAAGTTGGATTTATTAGGAAGCTCACTTTAAAATTTGAGAAAGATCCAACGGTTAACGAAAAAGTTATAGCAGTTTGAAGTCAGGGAAAATAAGCCAAAATGAGTCAGACCCCCACGCCCGAGCGCACGCCCAGGCGGGAAGGAGTCCAAAAAGTCGCATCAGCCACGCTCGACCTAGCATAAGCACCAAAATGTTGCATCGGTCAACGCTTGAGCGCACGCCCGCGCGCCAGAAAACCCCCTTAACGCACCAGAAACGAGCCATCAGCCACCATGGACCCACGCTCAAGCGCACGCCCGAGCGTGCGCGCAATTTTAAAAGCTGGTTTAGCAGCTTGGTGATTTGGGTCTAATATATGATGTTTTGAGTATGATTTAAACTCCCTTTTACTATGGATTTAGCTTGTTTCTCTTGTAAATATAGGTATTTTGTATTAGTTTTAGGAATTTATAGTTTATTAGAATCCTTTGAACGTTTTGATCCATTTTGGGTTTGTTTTAGGTATTTTTGGAGCTTAAATGAAGAAAATAATTGTGGAGATGAAAGGAGGACGAAAGGACCTTGAAAATGGCGCAAGAACGGAGCGAAACGGAGCCGGATCAGGACCCGCACGCCCAGACGCATAGATCCGCGCGCCCAGGCGCGCTCACCGCGGTAAAATGACAGTGTTCGGTATTTTGGCCATAACTTGAGCTAAGCTTATCCAAATGAGGCGATCTTGGTATCATTTTAAAGCTAAGGAAAATATCTATAACTTAGCCAGAAATAGCCTTACCCAAATTCGTCCATATTTGGGGTCAAAATCAGGACCTAAGTTGCGTGTCAGACATGAGAAGGCCCAATTGGGCCAATTTCTGATCAGTTTTGAAGGATTTTGATAAGATTAGGATTTTATCTACTTATTTATGTTTTTAGGATTAGTTTAGGAAGAGATTGGAGAGAGTCATAAGCAGTTATCATTAGAAATCAGAAATCATTGAGGGAGATTGCATTCTCTGGAGAGCATTCGGAGGAGGAATCCATTGAAGGATGGAGATTCAGATCAAGGATTAGTGGTAATTTAGGAATGAATTACTTCTATTCTTATTTGTTCTTCTTCTCTATGATGTGTAACTAAACCCTCTTGTGTTAGGAACATGTGGATTTGATTATGTAGTTTATTTATATGAATTAATGTTTTTCCAATTCTAAATCATGTGTTTGATTGTGTTTTATTTCCAATTCATAAATCTAGCTAATTTATGTCTTGTTTTGGATCTCTAATTCTTCAATTGAGAGATTAGGAATTAGAATAAGTCATGCCTTCAAACGATATTGTTATTCAACAAGTAGGGATACAATTGGGTAATTATATAACATGATTAATTCCTTGTTCCTAATTAAGATTATTCAATAGTTTAATCTCTTAAGGAATTAAGGATTATCTAATTGAATAAGAAACCGTAATTATACAAGAGGGATCTAATAGTTACCAATTTAGGAATTCGTTCATGATTTAGGGAAAAACATTGATTTATGATAAATAAACGAAATAATTAATGAAACTAGTTCATAACCACCATTCATCCATCAATTAATAGTTTTTATTTATTTTCCATCAGCAAAATAATCCCTTTTATTAATTTATTTAAATCTGAATTTTAATAGATTTTACTCTTAATTACTCTTAGGTAGAAATAAGTTAAATAATTCTTGGTCCCTGTGGGAACGATATCTGGTCTTAACTGACTATATTACTATCCGATCTAGTATACTTGCTAGAGAGTGATCAAGTTTTTGGCGCCGTTGCCGGGGACTAGAATTCATTTAATTTGTTTTGGCACTAAGAAATAATTTTGAGTGAAGTCTATTTTTGGGACTTCATTGAAATGTATAATAATGCCTTGTAAAGAGTTAAATTTTTTGATTTTGTTTTGGCTTCATCCCCTCTTACTTATGATGCAAATACCCCTATTAATGAGATTGAAAAATTATATAGGAAATCTTTCATAGAAAAGTTGGTACAAGAGTGGCCCTTTATGGAAGACTTAAGTTGGCACAAGAGTGGCCCTTTAGGAAATCTTTCATAGCCGTTGCCTGGGCGCGCACTGGGTGAAAATGTCCAGAAAATGGGGAATTATAATTTTTTGATATATTTTGTGTCTTTTTCCCATCACAGCCAGTCCCTGTACCTGTGCAACAAAAATATCTAATTGCTTTCTAGGATTTTTTTTTGTTTTATTGCTTGAATATTTTTTTGGATTATTTGTTATTTGCATCAAGCTATATATTTTTTTTAACAAATATAAGTTAATATTTTCCCCATTAGAGGTGCTATTTGTGGGCACTTGTTTTTCATGACTCATTAAGTTTGGGGGAATGTTTTCTCATTTTTGTTAGTGCTGATGATTATTTTTCAGATGCAAGTAATAAGTGTTCCAAATTTATTCCATGCAATTTTTTATTTTGTAGTTAGGTATGTTTAGTTTAGTTTGCTTGAGGACAAGCCAAACTTTAAATTTGGGGAGTGGAAAAATAAAAAAAATTTCAGATCTGAATTTTTCTCCCATTTTTGGTATTGGTTTGTGTCTGAGGTAGAGGTTTTGTATTATTCTAGACTTAGGATTATTTTTCTGATGATAGGTGTATATGTAATACCCCACATTTTTCCCGTATGTAACACCCCGATTTCGGCAACTTGAAAACACTTATCTCTTTAACAAAATATGGTAAAAATTTGGGAATTTTTTTTTAAAAGGTGACGTGGGCATGAGAACCTTTAAGTTCAAAAACATTTCATTAACTTGATTGTAATAATATTCTCATGTCACACATCACAAGTCAAGTTCCAAACCGAGATGTTACTTAACATCGCACTTTGTAACTTGGCTTCATAAATTCTGATTTAAGAAAACATTTTCAAATCTTATTTCATAAAACTTTATTCTTTCAAAAGCCATGCTCAATAAAATACCAAGTGGGGTACAGAATGATATGACAATGTAAACCAAGTAGTTGCAAGGAATACCATGCTTGAAGGGGATTACCTACTACTAGTCTAGACCACTAATCTGAAGTCCACTACAGCAGCCTCATCGAGATGACGTACCGATTTGCTGCAGGGTCGACCATCTATCCATTGCAATACCGGAATAACCCGATACGACAACATGATAGGAGAGATGGTCAGTATTCCAGAAGTACAACATGACAGGACAGAATACTAACAACTTCTTATAAAAAGAATACTCAGAATAAAAATATAGGAATCATGCATTAACAACTACTCATGCTATGCATATGACAATGTATTCACATAAGCATATAGGAAACACTTATAAACAGAACACATCGTAACCAACCAAATATAACAACATCATAACTCATCACAATATACATTATCACACTTGGCATCACAAGCCTTTGAACTTTTCATTCTCATCATCCTCTTTCTCATTCTTTCCAACAATCAATATACTTTCTTTCTTTGAATTTTTCTCAACTCTTTATAAATTCTTTATGCTTTCTTTCTTGTAATCTTTTATCATTATTAAGTTTTATCAAACGGTTCGCTCAATGATGAGGGGGAAAACATCATTGAACTCTCACACACGTCTACATCTCCTCGGTCATCCACCCAACCTAGTCGGAAGCAAACAGGAGTACAGGACCTTTACCACGCGGGCACGACAGCTGTCACACAACAAATGGTCCCAGACCAGGAGGCCCTGCCTCAAATCATATCAATTCAAATATCATATCAATGCACGCTCTCAGCGGCAATCACAAATGCCCCGTTCCAGTCCCTCTCACTGTTCTCGATTTGCAATCAAGGGGGCGACAGTATAATTTCTAGTTCGCGATGCGGAACTTACCACGGTATTAGACCCAGTCCCCACCACGTTAGTGAACCACATGTGGGATTCGTTCCGCCTAGAAATATACTCTAGACTTCTTGACGTTTCACCGTCATCGTCCTCCCTTCATGCAATCTCCTCCTAAGTATCCGCAGATACCTATGGTTCCTTCCTCTCCACTACTTCGATACGACACTCATGCCTCACCGCGTTTGTTAATGTCTTTTAGAGTCTTTTAAAGTTTTAGAGTTTTATTAAACGGCTTAATCCTAATAGTCGGCTCGTCCTTAGTGCATCCCTTCAACGAAGCCCGACCACTACTCGCAATCTGTTCCCCCTAAATCTCAATGGCCTCATGCCTCATATCACTTTCATCTCATCATCACAATTCACATAACTCATGCTCAACATAGTCTCATCGACATCATCAACATCTTTCCTCGTCTTTCTCAAAATCTCTTTTCGCAAAACTTTTCGAAAGCTTGAGTTGTAACACCCCGCATTTTTCCCGTACGTGCATGAACGAATTTGATTAAACAAAACCCTAAAATTCTGTTTTGTAAAAGATTTTTCAGAAAAGAGTTTTGAGGACAGGAAGTAAAGTATTGGTTTTCTGGATTTCTACAAACCAAATGTTTTTATAAATAAAAAGTGAATGATTTTGTTAATGCTTGGCTAAATGGCGGTTTTAATAAAGATGATTTTTGAAAACGATTTTTCTTTTGGGATTGAAAAATATGAATCTTGAGTTGTGTCTTGAAGAAAATAAATTTATTAATTTGGCTTGAAAATTTTATGAGTGCTTGATTTAATATGTGTGTATGTGTGTTTAACGTGTGATGCATGAAGATGGCAATGAAATGTGATTTCTTAGAGTTGATTTCATTGTGTATGAATTGGACATTATAGTAGAAAATAAAATGTGAATTATGTGCATGTGAGTGTTATATATGTAGGTGTATGAATATGTATGTATGAATGTGTGTAGTTGTATGTGCATATGTGTGTTTGACCGTATAAGGCATGGAAAATGAATAAGGAAATGTGATTGGAAAATAAAATAAAGGACATGTGTGTGAGTGAGAAGGTGCCACGGTTGTGCATGCAAGGTGAGTGTGAGTGTGCTATATGTGTGTGCTACGTGTGAGTATGCATGTGTGAGTGGGTGTCAACCCAAGATTCTAGGAGCTTAAGGAGTAAGGAAACCAAGCCAACTAAATGTAACCATGGACCAAACCAAATGACAAATCCTAACCAAAAGCCAAATACTAGTTAAACCTAAGATGACCCCTAGAAGCCTAGTTTACCCCATTTGGTCTCCTTGACTTTACAAACATCATCCATGCAAAATGAAGAAGACTAAATCGCCCTTCTTGGTTGCACTTGGCCGAACTACTCCCAAGGCCAAATTAGGAAATTGTGAGCTTGCCTTTATATAGGATAAGTCATAGTTCATTCACCCATTTCATTTCCCATTCCTTCACATCAACACAAACGTATCTCTAAGGGATTCACCAACCCCTTAGAGAAAGAAAAGAAAAGAAATAAAGAGAAAGAGAAAGAGAGAGGGCCATAGACATGAAGAGGAAGAAGGATGCATTCAAGTTCAAACCTAGGAGCTTTCCCTTGTAGATCCAAGTGTTAGAAGACTAGAGACCAACTTTGTCATGGTAGGAACCAAAGATCAAGGAGGAGATTGTAATAGTTTAGAATTTTCTTCTAGTTGTAGATCTTTCTTTTCTTCTTGCATGTTTTGTTTTATGGTTTGTAAGATGATTTCATTCGTTGATCTTTCTTGATCTTGGACTTCATGGACTAAGCATAATTTGTAATATGATTAACTAGTGCTTGATGTTCAGTTAAGGCCTTTCCTTGCTAGATCTAAACTTTTTCCAAATAGATCTTAAAGATCTAAAGAGAAACTAAGGTTTTTGTGAAAGCTAAAATAGAACACTTACATGTCTACCTTTTCTTTTTCTAAAACCGTGATGTGTGTTGTGAAATTAAGTGGCTTGCATGTTGTGTGTATGTATTGATCTAGAGTATTTGTGTTTGAAAACTTGATCTTTAAAGTGTACATTTTCTTCTTCACGGTTTTATGTAAGATTTGTGTTCAAGCTTGTGTATTTGCTTTGATTCCTTTTTGCATGTTTGATCTCTTGCAAAACCGTGACCAATGGATATTTATGTGTTTATTTAACATGAGAAACCATGATCTAAACTTAAATTGTGAAAGAACTTAAGCCTTTAGTTTTGCATGTAGGTTTAATGATGATCCTACATGATTTAAGTGGGTGCATGTAATGATCTTTGATTTATGAAGTGAAAAATGAAGATCCTTGACTTGCATGTAATTTTCAAGCAAAAAGATTGTGTTCTTCTTTCTCTATATCATACGGTTTTAAAGAAAAATTGGAGTAACAAAGTTTCAAAATGATTTTCAATAAACATGTCTAGATCTAGTGTTGGTTATGTGCATATTTGATTTAGTATTTAAACTTTGTGTGTGCCACATTTTGTGAGGCCACTCGGCCATGTCCAAAAATAATGGAATCTAAGCTTTTATTTTGTAGAAAGTTCTTGCATGACTTTTGTGGGTGTTGAAAAATGAGTAAGCAACCTTGTTTCCTTGCATCATTAGGTTCGGTCATCCTAGGGTAAGTAGGTAGCTAGATTTGTCTCTCAATTAGGATACATGCATCATGAAACTAATTGAATATAAGAACCTTAAAAAAAATGTTTGCATGTCATGATTAGGTTTTAACAAGAAAATGCATGAGAATCTTTAGAACGATTTATAATTTAAATTGTTGCTTTAATTTAAAGTCTTGAAATAAATTAAAATTGTTGAATTGTCCTTTTTGCTCACGGTTTCCAGGACATAAGAGAGGAAATGATTTCATGATTTCATGTTTTCATTTGTATATTAAATCTTTGCAAAACCATGATTCGGCCAAAGTATATATATGAAGTTAGAAAATTGTTTTCATGAAATGACTTTTGATTATAGCTATGTCCTAGGTACATGATGTTGTATGCTTAATGAGCATGATGTGTGTGTCTTTATTTTATCTTTTGGGTTTTAATTTCAATGTATATATGACTTAATTTGATTATAAGAAACGAATTTTTATGGTATTAAATCAATGACTTTTAGTTTTAAAATTTATTTGTAATTAGCAAATAAGGACCATGTGTGATTCGGTTTTGGCTGAGATAATTAAGAGACTAATTTAAATCATTTTCTTAAATCTAATCTAGCTAATCTATTTAGATTAGAATTTAATTGATTGGTTTTGAATGATTGAGGTGTGGTTTGCCTTATGTGAGTTGTGTGTGTTCAGAAAAATTGTGTATGCTACTGATGGTGTTGAACTGACTTTGTTTTACTATTTGTGAACTATATTTGTGAAAATTATATGTTTGAATTTTAAAGAAATTGAAACTGTTTTATTTAAAAATATGATTTAAAATAACTCCAATTAATTTGGACATTTTATCTTCTTCGATTTTGCGTCTTAAAAGATTTTCCAAGTATGGTTTTAAAATTGTATCTTCTTGGGTTTTCATATTCTGTTTTAAAACATAAAAACATTGACTTTATAACCAGAGTGTTTTCAAACTAAAAGAATGGATTTGTTTTAATAAAAGACTGTTTCAAAGAGTTTTCAAAACAAATTGAGATTTTATCGAAACGTTCTAACGCACGGGAAAATTGTCTAGTTCGGGTATCGGACGCGACGGGAAAGTCGCAAAGCTAGCAATGGGAAGCCTTGGAAAGCTTTCGGATGTGTCGTCATCCAGGTGAGAGAGAAGCTCCCCTTAAGACATCGTGGTATTAGGCAACATATTAAGGTGTCCAATTATCTCAAAGATTGGACCCGGTCTCCTTAGGCGATAAAGAGGGATGGCAAGTGTTTGTGTGTTTGTTGTGAGTGTTTGGCTATCCCTATGAGTCGCTGAGACCGAAGTGTTGTCTGTAGTTGATAGGTTTACTGGAATGATATGATGTTCTGTTTTGTTAATTATGCATGAGTATCTTGATTTGGCTTAGTACGTGGATGATTTAATTTATTTGCTAGAAGATGTTTGATTACACCCTGAAGTGTGGAATGAAAATAATGAAATGAGATTGAAAGAGAAAAGAGATGCGAATAAGAGATGTGAGAAAGGATTGAGAAGGAATAGATGGTGCAATGAGACTAAAGAGAAAGTTATAAGAAACAATTGAGAAAAGATAAAGGTGATGCGAGTAAAGGAAAAAGATAAAGAGTTGAAAGAGAACGTGATTATGGAAGTGAGAAGTGGTGGAGTAAAGATGTGATCCCTAATGCATATTTTTGGGAAGAAGCTTAGTGTTGAGTTGAGCTTGCTCCTCCACTAACACTCACCCAAAAATATGATTTTTGAAAACAGTTTTTGAAAAGAAACTTTTGAAAAGAATTTTATAAAGTCATATTTTTGAAAAGGTTTTGCGAAAAGAGTTTTGAGAAAGAAGAGGGAATGAGTTATGAGGAAGTTGGAAAGAATTATGCTGAGCATGAGCTGACGAGAATGTTGATATTGAGATGAGATTGATGTGTGGCTTGAGGCCATTGCGATTCTAGGGGGAACGGATTTACGTTTAGTGGTCGGGCTTCGTTGAAGGGATGCACCAAGGACGAGCCGACTGTTAGGATACAGCCGATAATTAAAACTCGCTAAAACCATAAAAAGACTCTAAAAGACATTTACAAACGCGGTGAGTTATGAGTGTCGTATTAAAGTAGTGGAGAGGAAGATACTATGGGTATCTGCGGATACTCAGGTGGAGATTGCAGGAGGGGAGGGCAAGGACGGTGAAACGTCAAGAAGCCTAGAGTATATTTCTAGGCGGAACGAATCCCACATGTGGTGCACTAACGTGGTGGGGACTGGGTCTAATACCGTGGTAAGTTCCGCATCGCGAACTAGAAATTATACTGTCGCCCCCTCGATGCAAGTCTAGAACAGTGAGAGGGACTGGAACGGGGCATTTGTGTTTGCCGCCGAGGGCGTGCATTGATTATGTGATTAAATGATATGATTTGAGGCAGAGCCTCCTGGTCTGGGACCATTTGTGTGTGACAACTGTCGTGCCCGCGTGGTAAAGGTCCTGTACTCCTGTTTTCTTCCGACTAGGTTGGGTGGATGACCGAGGAGATGTAGACGTGTGTGACTCCTTCAATGATGATGTTTCCCCCCATCATTGAAGTGAATCGATACGCTAAAACTTAAAGCACAAAAATGTTTCAAAGAAATGTATAATAAATATCAAGTATTGGAAATGATTTGTAAGACATGTATAAGAAAGGATTCTCGGAATGCGTGATGAGTTCGGGAAAGTATGATGAAAGAAAGAAGGGATATGAGTGGTGAAAGTGTATAAGAAAGATTGTAAGAAAGCGATTATGAAAGCTGAGTATACGTTTGTGCTTAACGTTATGATGTTGTTATTGTTTGTGTGTTGTTTATTGTTTTTCCTTAGTATTTGCCTATTGTAATTCCACACCGTCGACATAAATGTTTGGGTCGCTTACTCTCTCCTCTTCTCTTGTTTCCTCTTTTCCTCCTGTTCTTCTCTTCTTCTGTACTTCTGCTCTCTTCTCTGGAAAATTTGTACGGCTATTAGACGCAAAGGAGATTGAGGTTCCAGATCCAGCTTGCTCGGGAGGTAGCGATGCCTCCGATATAAGGAGACGACTCGGTGGAGAAGCTCCTGGGGCAGCAGAGGAGGACAGCGCTACTGGCGGACCGCGAGCGGTATCTATCAATAGTCGGAGCTAGATGAGGAGTCTTAGGTCGCATGACTAGAAGCTAGGCAATCCCCCTCAAAGCATTGCACTCCATTGTAAGTTCTTGGTTACCTAGCTATAGCATACTGTACCCCGGCAAGAGTTTAATTTATACTGATGTTTTGAACAATCAAACGGGCTACGCTTTGAACGATGTTTTAGAAAACAAGTTTCAAGGTGCGGTGTGTTGTGACATCTCGGTTTGGAACTTGAAATGTCCATGAATATGAGAACATGTGATTTTGATTGTAACCATTGTTTGAAAAGTTAAATGTTCTCGTATTCATACCTTACTTATTTTAAAAAAAAAATGGCCCTAATTTTCACTACATTTAACGGAAGTTTTCAAGTTGCCGAATCGGGGTGTTACATGAGTTCACAAAACTTTTGCTTCACAAAACATTTTCAGAAACCTCATTTCAAAAATCCTTTCACAAAACTTTTCAAAAATACTGTTTCCAAAAACTTTCACAAAAATATTGTTTTCACAAAAGTTTTTCAAAAATCTCTTTTCAAAACCTTTTTCAAAAATCACATTTTTGGGTGAGTATTAATGGAGGAGCAAGCTCAACTCAACACTAAGCTTCTTCCCAAAAACATGAACGAGGAATCACATCTCCATTCAAACCACATCTCACTTCCATACCACATCACTCTTCTCCAATCTCAACTCTTTGTATTTCATTACTTATACAACCTTTATTATCATTCCTCTTTCTTTCAATCACATTTTCTTGCTTTTACCATTCATTCATCTCATCAACTCATTTCTTTCACAATCTTATTCGCGTTACGTTTTATCTCTTCTCAATTCTTTCTTTTGTTTCATGTCTTATTTCTTTTTCATATATTCACATTCAGCTTTTCCCAACAGACCAGATATATTCCATAGGATAATTCACAGAAGAATCCAGTACATAATAAAATCAATCATGCAGCATATGTATATAAACAGATAAACATCTAGCACATATATGTCACATGTAATCATGCAGCACATAACCTATGACACTTAGACTCGATGTACTCAGTTTAGAACCGAGTCTACGCGTCACGATGACCTAGGCCTACTGCATCTCTCACCTCACATTCCAGCATCTGAAATCGTTGCGAGTCCTTCCCAACGAGTCAGCTGTTCCGCTTCTCGACTTATACGCACCTTGTACTAAATAGACGATACTACGTTACAAACTTATTTTAAATAATCGTCCTACTTAGATCAAAACGCGTTTTCGAAAACTCTTTTTATTTCTCGTCAGAAAATCGTAAAACGTTAAAACTTTTTCAAATCAATCTTTTCCCAAGTTAAATACCACTTAAAATTTAAACTTTAAACCAATCAAATAAATTTTTAGGATTGAAAAACGATTTAATAAAATCTGGACAGCAAGTATACAAGTCCATAAACCATTTTTTTTTAGAAAACCCGAAAACACCGAAAAATCACACTTTAGTTCATATAATACTTTGTTATAAAATAAACACTTAAACGATTTATTTTTAAAAATTTAACATTTTGAAATGAATTAAGGGCAGCAACCATTTAGTCCAAGGTTATCTAATTAAATCAAAGCTAAACTATTTCAAAACCAATTAATTTTCAAAACCAATTACAAAATCAAACACAACACTTTGATTAACTAAATAATTCATTTATACATAACCTAAACATATCATCAAACAATCACTCATTAAATCACTTCAAGGCATCATATTTATCATACAAGTCAAGCCAAGTCATAATATCAAGCATAAAAATTCATATTCATCAAAAACATTCAAATAGAAACTTAGTGTGATTAAAGGTGAAACACAAAAGATAAAATCCAAAACTAAATCAAATAAATTTATTTAATTCTCAAAATTTCCAGAACATACACATACATTCCAAAGTTCATCATATAAAAATTTCAAGTCATTTAAATAATCCTAAGCTAGGTTTCAAATCAAATTTCACATGAAAAGCAAGTCGGAGCTGTTGCTGGTCTGAGACCAAAATGGCATGATTAAAAATAGTTTTTCAACTCCGAATTGCATAAAAATTGGTATACGTCTTCCTTATACAGTCAAGACTACCTCATAAAATTTTTCAGATTATTTGAAGTTGTGCAAGTTATATTTTTCCAATTAAAATTGTCATTAAGTCCAGAAAATCTGAACCAAGTGGTTCACTGTTTTACCTTTTGAAAAATTATCAAATCAACTCCAAATCTCTTCAAATTTTACAGAGAACATTTAGAGATGTCCAGGAAGCTAACATAAAAATTTTAAACAATTTCAAGCAGCACAAGTTCGAAAATTATATTTCTCTTTAAACTGAAAAACTGATTTTCTTAAAATCATTTTCACAAAGTTGGTTCTCATAAAAATAGGAAATCACTTCCAAAAATCATTTAAAAATTCAGAGAAGCTTATTATAACATATTCAATCCATTGACAAAATTTCAGAATTATTGGACATACACAAACAGCATTCATCAAAGTTAAACTCACACATATTCAAAATTTCAGCATACACTATTTATTCAACCATTTGTGTATCCATTTTCATGGAGACCAAAAATAAACTCATACATACAAATCAACACAAAAATCAATCCATCACTTATTCTTCCTTTAAAAACCGAATTAATTTTTCATGAAAACAATTTATTTTAATTCAAATGAAACATGCATCAACATCTAGAAATAAGAATCAAGTTCCTTAAATTAAAAATCAAGAATCAAATTAAACTATCCTAGATCTTGACATGTTTACATTTAAATTTAGTAGATCTTAAGAAAAATCACACATGCATGTATTTAAAATCATGAGATCAAACCTTAAAACAAACATATATCAATTTTTACAAAATGAAGGCATGGATCTTAAATAACCAAACATGGCCGAATGGCCTTTTACAAAATAGCTCATGCACAACATCAAACACTTGATCAGTTCATGCAAAACAAAATGAAACTAACTTGACCCTTATAAAGGCAAAACCGTGAAGAAGAAAATGTACTAATTAAAGATCAAAGCTTTTCAAGCACAAATACTCAAGATCAATACATACACATAACATGCAAGCCATTTAATTTCACTTTATTAGTCAAATTTAGTTCATAGTTTTAAAACACATGCACATCACGGTTTTAAAAAAAAATAAAAGTAGACATGCAAGAGAATCCATGTTAGTTTTCACAAAAACCTTAGTTTTCTTTAGATATTTAAGATTTAATTAGAGAAATTTTAGATCTTAGCAAAGAAAGGCCTTAACCGAACATGAACATCAAGCACAAGTTTAACATATTGCAAATTATTCTTAGTCCATAAAAGTCCTTGATCAAGCAAGATCAACACATAAAAATAACATGCAAGAAGAAAAGAAAAATCTACAACTAGAAAGGAAATTGTAAACTATTACAATTTCCTCCTTGATCTTCGGTTAATTCCTACCATGAAAAGGGGTTGGTCTTCTAGTCTCCTAACTCCTTGATCTACAAAGAATAAGGCTTGAAACCTCCTTCTTCTTCCTCCTCAAGTCCACGGCCATGCTCCCTTTCTCTCTCCCTATTTCTTTTCTTTTTTTTTCCTAAGAGTTTAATGGGCTCTTAGGGTGGTGTTTAGTGTTTGGAGTGGAAGTAAAATGTAGAAGTGAAGGAGGAAATGAAAGAATGAAGGAAGTGAAATGGGAAGAGGAATTGGAAGGAGAGTGGAACGTATGGAATGAGTGAATGAATGAAAGGAAATATACTAAGAATAAGGCACAATTTCCCTTTCCTACTTAGTCAACATGCAAAGGCTTCCATAAACTTACACATACACACACATGTGTCAACCACACACACATCACACATACACCCTTCATGCACTCACACGCCACCCGTGGCACTCCCACATGCACACACATGTCCTTACACTTTTATTTTCTAATCATATTTTAATTACTAATGATGCAATCATCACTTAAGAAATCACAATTATGCAACCATTTACACACACACACACAAGGCAATCAGCTCTAAAAATTACATTCATCAATTCATCACACATTTGATCATACAAGCACATACACTTGATCACAAAATAATTAACTCAATCAAACATACATATTAATACTTTTTCCTTTAAATAATAAACTGTACTTATTGGTTGCACTTATAGCCCTTATTTCATTTTCTAAAAATCATAATTTAATATATTAAAGATAATCCCAAAAGGAAAAATTTATTAAAAATCAAAAATTATTTTCTATGATTAAAGCCTTGAAAATTCGTCCTTTACAGCTCTGAAAAAGAGTTTTCGCCAACCAACCCAGAAAATTATAAAACAAACATTTTTGAAAACTACATTTCGATACGATCGTTTTGATATAAAGATCATAAAAATCGGAGTTACGGTTAAAAAGTTATGGATTTTCAAAGTTGATACATTTAAGAAAGTCCATAAAGAAGTTCATTTTTTACAAATCACCATTCAATAAAATCATTTCTCAAAAAAGTCATTTTTACTAACTTCATAAAAATATTTGTTTATCAAAACTCCGTAAAATAAACACTTTACTTCGAAATCGAATAAAATATTCATTGAAAACTCTTTGTAAAATGATTTCTCAAAACTTTTTCTTTAATAAATTTTATTCGTCCTAGTCGGAAAAAACGTGGATGTTACATTCTCCCCAACTTGCAGATTTCTCGTCCTCGAGAAATGCTACGCAGAATTTCGCGATCAACGGATGTCGGATTCCTTGGAGTGCTTTTCTCAATCTATAACAGCAGTCGTCGTCTTCAAGTCGTCGCATATGCATCGTTCTTTCAAAGGTGATCTTCGTAGGTCATTTCAACATCGGACACAATGGGATACTAATGGTATAGCAAGAGTTCAAAGGGTTCCATGGTTTCGAAACAAAATTCAAAAAGAATAGCATGCTTATGCCAATCCTGACAAGGATACTACTTTCCCCATGGTCTTTCTACCTTAATTTGACTCTTCTCATCCTTTTAAGCAGAGGTGGGTTATTACAAACCTCAAAATCTCCGTTTACTCCCCAACTTTGACGGATCATATTCCTATACATCACATCTATCCAATAACATTTGACAGGGACTAAGGTCATAGAACTTCCCAACATCCACTAATTCTAGTTTGTCTTACAAAACTTCCCATCACTTTGTTCAAGCCTATCTTAAATTCTGCTAACTAAACCACTAAAAATTCTCCAACTTAGGGATTTATCCTTCAGATTAACGATCTTAGCACCTAAGGACACTCTTAATTCCACAGCCTATGGTCACCTATGTCCATTAAAATGTCAAATCTTGATCATTTAACCTAGTTTTGGTCGTCACTTAGAGGTTCTATCCGTTAATTTCACCACTCCATCCAGTTGATCTTATGGTCCTATCATAGGTTCGCACTTACCCCAATCATTCACCTACTCCAACTAAGCTTTTCTAACTCCAACTCTTTCAGACTCATCCCAGATATCCATCAACTTAACACCATCTATACCATTACTTGGGTTAGACTACTATCAAACTTTTCAGTTTTAATCCCTTTTATACACTCCACTATCTCACTCAAGGTTCTAGGGGTACATCCGTTCACACTTATTCTTTCCTCAACCATTATAACAACATCTCACCGTCCACCTTATAACTTAGGTATATCTAGTCGATTGGCATAAGGTGTCAGGGTCTAAAGTTTTCATGGAAGGCTTTTAGAGAACAAACGTATTGTCAAGGCAACTCAATCAATACATAGGGTTCACACAAGAAGGAGTATCCACAAAGAAAAGAGGGTTCTAGTCGCAAAACAAGGTCGCATCTCAACAGCTCAGAGGTCGTTACAAACAAAAAGAGAATTCTCAACAAAAGAGGTTTCAACAGTCAAGAAAGATTCAAGTCACAAAGAATAAAGTTTCCTTATGATTCTGATCACTGTTCCTCGTACCATCGTAGACAAATCCGCAACACGTTCCGAAGATAGAGAGATAGAACGACAGAGATAGAACGAACGATAGAGGTGGTATGATAGAGATGCTCACGTGACTTCGTACTCCTATTCTCACTCATCGTAGTTCTAACACTAACGCACAGACAGACACACAAACAAGCACGTAAGCCCATGCATCAGGCTACTTGGGACAACCATTGCTCTGATACCACTCTGTAACACCCCGATTTCGGCAACTTGAAAACACTTATCTCTTTAACAAAATATGGTAAAAATTTGGGAAATTTTTTTTTAAAAGGTGACGTGGGCATGAGAACCTTTAAGTTCAAAAACATTTCATTAACTTGATTGTAATGATATTCTCATGTCACACATCACAAGTCAAGTTCCAAACCGAGATGTTACTTAACATCGCACTTTGTAACTTGGCTTCATAAATTCTGATTTAAGAAAACATTTTCAAATCTTATTTCATAAAACTTTATTCTTTCAAAAGCCATGCTCAATAAAATACCAAGTGGGGTACAAAATGATATGACAATGTAAACCAAGTAGTTGCAAGGAATATCGTGATTGAAGGGGATTACCTACTACTAGTCTTGACCACTAATCTAAAGTCCACTGCAGCAGCCTCATCGAGATGACGTACCGATTTGCTGCAGGGTCGACCATCTATCCGTTGCAATACCGGAATAACCCGATATGACAACATGATAGGAGAGATGGTCAGTATTCCAGAAGTAAAACATGACAGGACAAAATACTAACGACTTCTTATAAAAAGAATACTCGGAATAAAAATATAGGAATCATGCATTAACAACTACTCATGCTATGCATATGATAATGTATTCACATAAGCATATAGGAAACACTTATAAACAGAACACATCGTAACCAACCAAATATAACAACATCATAACTCATCACAATATACATTATCACACTTGGCATCACAAGCCTTTGAACTTTTCATTCTCATCATCCTCTTTCTCATTCTTTCCAACAATCAATATACTTTCTTTCTTTGAATTTTTCTCAACTCTTTATAAATTCTTTATGCTTTCTTTCTTGTAATCTTTTATCATTATTAAGTTTTATCAAACGGTTCGCTCAATGATGAGGGGGAAAACATCATTGAACTCTCTCACACGTCTACATCTTCACAGTCATCCACCCAACCTAGTCGGAAGCAAACATGAGTATAGGACCTTTACCACGCGGACACGACAGCTGTCACACAAAAAATGGTCCCAGACCAGGAGGCCCTGCCTCAAATCATATCAATTCAAATATCATATCAATGCACGCTCTCAGCGGCAATCACAAATGCCCCGTTCCAGTCCCTCTCACTGTTCTCGATTTGCAATCAAGGGGGCGACAATATAATTTCTAGTTCGCGATGCGGAACTTACCACGGTATTAGACCCAGTCCCCACCACGTTAGTGCACCACATATGGGATTCGTTCCGCCTAGAAATATACTCTAGACTTCTTGACGTTTCACCGTCATCGTCCTCCCCTCATGCAATCTCCTCCTAAGTATCCGTAGATACCTATGGTTCCTTCCTCTCCACTACTTCGATACGACACTCATGCCTCACCGCGTTTTTAAATGTCTTTTAGAGTCTTTTAAAGTTTTAGAGTTTTATTAAACGGCTTAATCCTAACAGTCGGCTCGTCCTTAGTGCATCCCTTCAACGAAGCCCGACCACTACTCGCAATCCGTTCCCCCTAAATCTCAATGGCCTCATGCCTCATATCACTTTCATCTCATCAACACAATTCACATAACTCATGCTCAACATAGTCTCATCGACATCATCAACATCTTTCCTCGTCTTTCTCAAAATCTCTTTTCGCAAAACTTTTCGAAAGCTTGAGTTCACAAAACTTTTGCTTCACAAAACATTTTCAGAAACCTCATTTCAAAAATCCTTTCACAAAACTTTTCAAAAATACTGTTTACAAAAACTTTCACAAAAATATTGTTTTCACAAAAGTTTATCAAAAATCTCTTTTCAAAACCTTTTTCAAAAATCACATTTTTGGGTGAGTGTTAATGTAGGAGCAAGCTCAACTCAACACTAAGCTTCTTCCCAAAAACATGAACGAGGAATCACATCTCCATTCAAACCACATCTCACTTCCATACCACATCACTCTTCTCCAATCTCAACTCTTTGTATTTCATTACTTATACAACCTTTATTATTATTCCTCTTTCTTTCAATCACATTTTCTTGCTTTTACCATTCATTCATCTCATCAACTCATTTCTTTCACAATCTTATTCGCGTTACGTTTTATCTCTTCTCAATTCTTTCTTTTGTTTCATGTCTTATTTCTTTTTCATATATTCACATTCAGCTTTTCCCAACAGACCAGATATATTCCACAGGATAATTCACAGAAGAATCCAGTACATAATAAAATCAATCATGCAGCATATGTATATAAACAGATAAACATCTAGCACATATAGGTCACATGTAATCATGCAGCACATAACCTATGACACTTAGACTCGATGTACTCAGTTTAGAACCGAGTCTACGCGTCACGATGACCTAGGCCTATTGCATCTCTCACCTCACATTCCAGCATCTGAAATCGTTGCGAGTCCTTCCCAACGAGTCAGCTGTTCCGCTTCTCGACTTATACGCACCTTGTACTAAATAGACGATACTACGTTACAAACTTATGATAAATAATCGTCCTACTTAGATCAAAACGCTTTTTTGCCTCTGGATGTGAAAGTTGTGAGCATGTAAGATGTTAGGTAAGGGTGATGTGACATGCATTATTTTCCTTTTATGTCCTAAATGCATAACCATATGCATATGCTAGTTTGTTTGTCTACAAATGATGAACTCTATGCTTGGATATGTTTGAACACATGGCTGCACATTAGGAATCAACTTGTGATATGTGGTAAGATGGACTTGGTATGTTTAAGAATGTGATGCCCGATTATGCCTAAGTGTGTTATGCATTTCATAGGAGCAATTGTCATGCAATTTGCATAGACGACATACATATTAGGCCTTTCTCATTTGAAATTGAATGTGTGGATAAATATTTTATAAAGGTAACCAAATTCAAGGTCAAATGAGAATGGGTCACACTAGGTGTGAGGAAGATATAAGGGAGTCAAGGGAAAGACGTTAGAAACGAAATTAGAGCTTAGCATGGAAATCCTTAGAGTTGACATTGAAAGACGCAAGGTAAAGAAGTTAAGCATATCTATATACATATAAATATTCATTCCTTATCATCCCTATCTGTTTATCCAACCATCTAAGTTCAAATTCGCAAACTTTGATCTTCCCGTAGCAGGTTCTTGTACTGTTTTCTTCGATCTTAGATGAAACTTTAGATGAAAATTTGGCGCTGATGGGTCGGAAATAGTATTGAAAAACACCAATGAGTATCGCTCTAGGAGCGTCATAAGTGGGGAGTGAATCCGGAAAGAGTTAGATATCATAGTTAATGGTCCTATTTAAGTGATGGTTATCCATTCGCTTAAACAAATCGGAATTTCGGGGACGAAATTCTCCTAAGTGGGGGAGAATTGTAACATCCCTAATTTTTAATCCCTAGTATAATTATAAGTTTTAATGAATTAAATATTTTTTTCTTGAAATCAATCATTTAGTGTTGGGTATTTTCCGAAAATGCATTATATTAACTACGACAGGATATTTAGTTATATTTTAAAGTGAAATTTTTTTTAAAGAAAATTAATATATTAACATAATGCTAAATATTTTGAATAATTTACTTCACTTTTATATATATTCAATAAGGAATTATGTTTACTATTTTTAAATACTTGACTTTATAACTTTCGTAAAAATATATTTACTTATTTGATTTGATGACTAAATTCTATTTTTAGATGCTCTTAAAAATAATCACCCTCATTGAAAGATATACTTTTTATATTTTCATTAATATGGACATATCAATATTTAAGAACTTCAAGATCCTTAACTTTGTAATTTTATACATGTACTTATTTGGATGTTTATATTTTTATTATTAGTACTTCTTGGCATTTAAAATAAATGAACAAAAATGTTTATTAGTATTTTAAAATAATACTAACATTAATAATAATAATAATAATAATAATAATTAAATAGGTGTGTGTGTTAGAAAAAAAAAAGAAAAAAATAAAATAAAACCCTAGCCTAAGTGCCCAGCTGCCAGTACCCACCCCCAATACCCTTCTTCTTCGTTGGTCCTCCTCCATCCGCCAGAATCTCTCACCTCCCTATGAGCCGCCGCCAAGCTCCGCCGACCCGCAACCACCATCGCCTTCATGTTCTCCCTCTCTCTTTGCTTCTTCCGCCGCCGTTCTCTCTCCCTTGTCCTGCAACAATCACGCCCTTCTCTCTGCTCCGCCTCGCCACCGCCTTCTCCCAGCCACCCACCATGCCGCCGTCGCCACCGCGTCTCTCTCCTCTTTCCCAGTCGCGATCTCTCTCTCTCGGTGAGGCGCGAATTGCATCTCTCAAATTGCGAACTGAAGCCGCCACCATCAAGCACCGTTGTCGTCGCGAGTTCTTCCGCCTCAACCCAGTCGCAAATCGCGACTCTCTCTGGGCCAAGCACGAACCACCGCCGCCGCCATGGTCTTCGCCACCATCTCCTCTCTCCGGTTCGCATCTGATCCAAGAGGCCCCTGTTTGTGTTCCTCCGCTGTGAGTTGTTGCAGTTGCTGCCAAGGAGCTGCCGCCACCGCCATGCTTACCGCCTGTCCTTCCCTTGCCATGATCGCTGTGGTTGCAGGTCCAAACCAGACCAGAACCCACCCCTTGGTTGTGCTTCAAACTGGATGCTAGAGAATCAAACCGACGCCGTTGTCGTCACCGGGATCAAAGAGTGTGATTTGGTTCTTTGTTTGTTGCGACACCGTGAGCTGTACGGGTTGGAATTGATTGAATCGGTGTTGATCTCCCTGCTGTTTCACGAAGCACATTTGAGGGACTAGGAGAACGGAAGAATTTTGGAGCCGACCGCAACGCAAAAGCAAAAGTCACGAAAGCTAAGGGTTAAAGAGTCTAAAGGTAAGGGGTTCTTTACCTTGCTTTAGGGAGTATTTTCTAATTAGTATATAATACTTGCTAAGAATACGTGGGTATGCTTGTGACTGATTATTCGGTAATTAATTTAAATTAAATATAAAGTAAGAAAGTAAATAAAATGAACTATAAATTGATACTTGTGATTAAATATGCAGGTTAAGTGCTATATGTTATCATGTATGTTTATTTGAAGAACATGAACTCTGGTTGTTAATTGTGAATGATTATAAATGATTATTGTTTTGTATGTCTGGCTGAATTGTGATGTTTGTGTACTAAATGTGTATCACATAACGAATCAAATGATTTAATAATAAATAAAAGAAAGTAAGTATGTATGAGATATAAACTAGAATGAGAACTAAGGAATAGAAAGAGTAAAAAGTCATGGCCTAAACTTAGAGAATTGAACATGTAAAGTGTAAAAATTGTTGTGTATGTTTGTATGATAAATGTGTGTTGAATGACGAATGAGATAACAAGTTAATAATGAAAGTCAAGAGAGAAAAGAATAATTATAAAGAAATTAAAGAAGAGAAAATATCATAATAAAAAGAATAACTAAATAAGATAAGCGAAATGAGGATGAGAATAATAAAAGGATACCTGTCACAGGTTAGGTGGGAAGAGGACCTGGTCGTGAGACCCTATGGCCAATTGATAAAAGAATTAGTAAAGGAATGGGCCAACGCAGGTTAGATCGTGGAATCTGGTCGTAAGACCCTGTGGCCAACGTAGGTTAGATAGTATGATCTGGTCGTGAGACCCTATGGCGCAGGTTAGGTCAAAAGATCTGGTCGTGAGACCCTGTGACATAGGTTAGGTCATATGAATCTGGTTGTTAGACCCTGTGGATAGATAATAAAGAGTTGTCTGGTGCAGGTTAGGTCGTTGGGCCTGGTCGTTAGACCCTGTGACCAGCTAAATGAAAGGAATTGAATAAAGAATATTTTGGTGCAGGTTAGGTCGGTGGGCCTGGTCGTGAGACCCTGTAGCTAAACTAATAAAAAGAAAGAAGTAAAGAACGAATAAAAAGAAAGAAAGAGAAGAGAACAAGAAAAATATAAAAGAATGAAATAAAGAAAGAATACAAGAAAGAAAGAGAAGAAAACAATAAAAATATAAAAGAAGAAATAAAGAGAAAATTGAAAGATAATATGATGTGAGTGAGAGAAAAGAGAATCAACAGTGCATGTAAAAGATAAAAGAGTAAAGGATAGAGGTTTAAGAGAGGCTAAGGGAACTATTGTTTGTGTATGATGCATGCTTGGCTTGATGATTGAAAATATGTGTTACGTGTTAAATGTGTTTGACTTAGTAGGTCATTATGCCTAGTTAGAAACTACTTCTCTACTTCATGTGTAAAGCTCACCATTGCAACCATTTTTACAGGTTCAAAGTTTGAGCAGACACAGTTTCCGGCCGAGCAGGGGTAGGTGTGGAGTGTAATTTAGTTAAGAGGGAATTATATTCTTTTTATTATAATTAATTTAATTTGGTGTTGAAACAATTCGTTGTAAGCCCTGAGTTTTGTTTTACTTTGTTAGCAGGGCATGCAAATCAAATTAGTATATTTATAAATATTTTCTGAACTGTACTGGTTTGATAGGTGTATAAAATGTAATTTTTGGGAAATCCGAAAAACAGAGGAAACTCTGCCGGATTTTCATCAAGATTTAAAAAGAAATTTTCAAGTCCAAATTAAAAATCAACTTAATTAATTGTAATTAAGCTATGTAAATGTTAGGGTGTTACAGTAGTTTTCGAAAACTCTTTTTATTTCTCGTCGGAAAATCGTAAAACGTTAAAACTTTTTCAAATCAATCTTTTCCCAAGTTAAATACCACTTAAAATTTAAACTTTAAACCAATCAAATAAATTTTTAGGATTGAAAAACGATTTAATAAAATCTGGACAGCAAGTATATAAGTCCATAAACCATTTTTTTTAGAAAACCCGAAAACACCGAAAAATCACACTTTAGTTCATATAATACTTTGTTATAAAATAAACACTCAAACGATTTATTTTTAAAAATTAACATTGTGAAATGAATTAAGGGCAGCAACCATTTAGTCCAAGGTTATCTAATTAAATCAAAGCTAAACTATTTCAAAACCAATTAAATTTCAAAACCAATTACAAAATCAAACACAACACTTTGATTAACTAAATAATTCATTTATACATAACCTAAACATATCATCAAACAATCACTCATTAAATCATTTCAAGGCATCATATTTATCATACAAGTCAAGCCAAGTCATAATATCAAGCATAAAAATTCATATTCATCAAAAACATTCAAATAGAAACTTAGTGTGATTAAAGGTGAAACACAAAAGATAAAATCCAAAACTAAATCAAATAAATTTATTTAATTCTAAAAATTTCCAGAACATACACATACATGCCAAAGTTCATCATATAAAAATTTCAAGTCATTTAAATAATCCTAAGCTAGGTTTCAAATCAAATTTCACATGAAAAGCAAGTCGGAGCTGTTGCTGGTCTGAGACCAAAATGACATGATTAAAAATAGTTGTTCAACTCCGAATTGCATAAAAATTGGTATAAGTCTTCCATATACAGTCAAGACTATCTCATAAAATTTTTTCAGATTATTTGGAGTTGTGCAAGTTATATGTTTCCAATTAAAATTGCCATTAAGTCCAGAAAATCTGAACCAAGTGGTTCACTGTTTTACCTTTTGAAAAATTATCAAATCAACTCCAAATCTCTTCACATTTTACAGAGAACATCTAGAGATGTCCAGGAAGCTACCATAAAAATTTCAAACAATTTCAAGCAGCACAAGTTCGAAAATTATATTTCTCTTTAAACTGAAAAACTGATTTTCTTAAAATCATTTTCACAAAGTTGGTTCTCATAAAAATAGGAAATCACTTCCAAAAATCATTTAAAAATTCAGAGAAGCTTATTATAACATATTCAAGCCAGTGACAAAATTTCAGAATTATTGGACATACACAAACAACATTCATCAAAGTTAAACTCACACATATTCATAATTTCAGCATACACTATTTATTCAACCAATCGTGTATCCATTTTCATGGAGACCAAAAATAAACTCATACATACAAATCAACACAAAAATCAATCCATCACTTATTCTTCCTTTAAAAACCAAATTAATTTTTCATGAAAACAATTTATTTTAATTCAAATGAAACATGCATCAACATCTAGAAATAAGAATCAAGTTCCTTAAATTAAAAATCAAGAATCAAATTAAACTATCCTAGATCTTGACATGCTCACATTTAAATTTAGTAGATCTTAAGAAAAATCACACATGCATGTATTTAAAATCATGAGATCAAACCTTAAAACAAACATATATCAATTTTTACAAAATGAAGGCATGGATCTTAAATAACCAAACATGGCCGAATGGCCTTTTACAAAATAGCCCATGCACAAAATCAAGCACTTGATCAATTCATGCAAAACAAAATGAAACTAACTTGATCCTTATAAAGGCAAAACCGTGAAGAAGAAAATGTACTAATTAAAGATCAAAGCTTTTCAAGCACAAATACTCAAGATCAATACATACACATAACATGCAAGCCATTTAATTTCACTTTATTAGTCAAATTTAGATCATAGGTTTAAAACACATGCACATCACGGTTTTAAAAAAAAAAGAAAAGTAGACATGCAAGAGAATCCATGTTAGTTTTCACAAAAACCTTAATTTTCTTTAGATCTTTAAGATTTAATTAGAGAAATTTTAGATCTTAGCAAAGAAAGGCCTTAACCGAACATGAACATCAAGCACAAGTTTAACATATTACATATTATTCTTAGTCCATAAAAGTCCTTGATCAAGCAAGATCAACACATAAAAATAACATGCAAGAAGAAAAGAAAAATCTACAACTAGAAAGAAAATTCTAAACTATTACAATTTCCTCCTTGATCTTCGGTTCCTACCATGAAAAGGGGTTGGTCTTCTAGTCTCCTAACTCCTTGATCTACAAAGAATAAGGCTTGAAATCTCCTTCTTCTTCTTCCTCAAGGCCACGGCCATGCTCCCTTTCTCTCTCCCTATTTCTTTTTTTTTCTAAGAGTTTAATGGGCTCTTAGGGTGGTGTTTAGTGTTTGGAGTGGAAGTAAAATGTAGAAGTGAAGGAGGAAATGAAAGAATGAAGGAAGTGAAATGGAAGAGGAATTGGAAGAAGAGTGGAACGTATGGAATGAGTGAATGAATGAAAGGAAATATACTAAGAATAAGGCACAATTTCCCTTTCCTACTTAGTCAACATGCAAAGGCTTCCATAAACTTACACATACACACACATGTGTCAACCACACACACAGTACACATACACCCTTCATGCACTCACACACCAACCGTGGCACTCCCACATGCACACACATGTCCTTACACTTTTATTTTCTAATCATATTTTAATTACTAATGATGCAATCATCACTTAAGAAATCACAATTATGCAACCATTTACACACAGACACACAAGGCAATCAGCTCTAAAAATTACATTCATCAATTCATCACACATTTGATCATACAAGCACATACACTTGATCACAAAATAATTAACTCAATCAAACATACATATTAATACTTTTTCCTTTAAATAATAAACTGTACTTATTGGTTGCACTTATAGCCCTTATTTCATTTTCTAAAATCATAATTTAATATATTAAAGATAATCCCAAAACGAAAAATTTATTAAAAATCAAAAACTTTTTTCCATGATTAAAGCCTTGAAAGTTCGTCCTTTACAGCTCTGAAAAAGAATTTTCGCAAACCAACCCAGAAAATTATAAAAGATACATTTTTGAAAACTACATTTCGATACGATTGTTTTGATATAAAGATCATAAAAATCGGAGTTACGGTTAAAAAGTTATGGATTTTCAAAGTTGATACATTTAAGAAAGTCCATAAAGAAGTTCATTTTTTACAAATCACCATTCAATAAAATCATTTCTCAAAAACATCATTTTTACTAACTTCATAGAAATATTTGTTTATCAAAACTCCGTAAAATAAACACTTTACTTCGAAATCGAATAAAATATTCATTGAAAACTCTTTGTAAAATGATTTCTCAAAACTTTTTCTTTAATAAATTTTATTCGTACTAGTCGGAAAAAACGCAGGATGTTACACCGTACGTGGGTAAACGATTTTTGACAAAAGAAACCTTGAAACTATGATTTTCAGAAAAAGTATTTTTCATAAGAAAGAAATAGAGTGTTAATTTCCATGGATTTTTATAAAAAAAGTATTTTCTATAAGAAAAGTAAATGATTTTGTTGAGGTGGAAAATGATTTGCTAAATTGTGATTTTTATTAAAGAGATGATTTTGTGAGAAATGAAATTTTTGGATCTGTCATCTTTGAAAATTCGTAACTTTTAAATCGTAACTCGGAATTTTATGATCTTTATATGGAAACGATCGTTTTAAAACCTAGAATTTGAAAATGTAATTTTTAGAATTTTCTGGAGTGATTTATAAAAATTTATTTTCAGAATATAAGAAATCCGAATTTTGAGAAAATGGTTTTGTGAGGTTGTCTTGACATGAATTTTTGTGTGATGTATGTTTGATTTAATGTGTGTGTAATGTGTGACGCATAAAAATGGTTGTGTGCATGTGATTTCTTAGAATTAAATGCATTGTTGTGTGAATTAATAATTTTAAGTAAATGTGATTAGAAAATAACAAATTTTATAAGGCATGTATGTATGTGTATATGTATGCTACGGTTGTGTGTATGTATGTGTGTATTATACGTGTGTGTGTGTGAATGTGTGTGCATAAGCCTAAGATTCTAGAAACTTAAGGAGTAAGAAATCAAGGAACTAAGTTGTAACCATGAACCAAACTAGAACCATAAGTCAACTAAGTTAGTAAAGAACCCTAACTAGAAGCTAACTAACCATTAAACCTAAGTGACCCTAAAACCTAGCCTACTCCACCTTGTCTCCCCTTAACTTTGATAACATCCACCCATGCAAACATTTGTGAAGACCAAATCGCCCTCCCTAATTGTGCATGGACCGAATTTCTACAAGAGCAAAAGAGGGAAATTCATGGGTCTATATATGTGTGAAGCCTTAGTTCATTTCACTCCAACCCATTTCATTTCCACACTTCCAAACACGAAACACTCTAAGAGCCCATTCACCTCTTAGAGAGAAAACACTACTACATATTGGTCAAAAGAGACCGGTTCCGCACCCCATTTGAGACTGGTTTTTAACCAGTCTCAAAAGTGGCGGTCTTATTGCTATGCCTTTAAATGAGAGTGTTTCCGAACCGGTCTGGTTACCAACTAAACAGACTGGTTTCCAACCGGTCTGAAAATGAAAAATAACCGGTTTCTATATAATTATGAACCAGTCTCATTGAGCATTTTTAACCGGTCTGTATTAAAAGATGAACCAGTCTCATTGAGCATTTTGAACCGATCTAAAATTTTAAAACTAACCAGTCTGATTGAGCACTTTGAACCGGTCTGAAAATTTAAAAATAACCAGTCTGATTGAGCATTTTGAACCGATCTCAATTAAATTTTTAACCAGTCTCATTGAGTGTTTTGAACCAATCTCATTTAAATTTTGAACCGGTCTCATTTAGTGCTTTTAACTAGTCTCAATTAAAAAAACACATGAATATAATATATAATAAAACTAATAAATAATAACTTAATGCTAAAATTATATTATAAAAACCACGTAATATATATGTATGTATTTGTACTACAGTTTTGATCAACGCCAAGTACATTCCTATGACATAACACTAGGAAACTAACATAAGCTACACAAAACGAGAAAGCTGGCCTCTACACATTTCTATGCCCAATGAAACTAACATAAACTACACAAAATGAGAAAGTCGGCCTGTAACTGAAGAACATTAATTCTTGCAAAATTCCAAAATTCCAAAAGCTCCACTGTTCAGCCACCTTATATTTTGATCAAGGCCAACTATACATTCCTGCAACATTTGTAAGAAAATTAACACACAAATATAAAAGGATCCTAGCAAACTACTTATAATCAAGAATATAAAAGGAATCTATCCAGCAACCTACTAAATAACATAGCTAGTTAGGAAACACATTACATTGTGGCTTAATAAACCCTTAGCTTAGACCAGTCAAACAGAAAAATAAAAGCAACTAGTAGTAAGTAATAGCTGATATCAGAAGCCAAAATCACGAAAGCACAAATTGAAAAAAGTTAACATATTTTAAGAATTCTTCCCAATGATAGGCAGGATTTTGGTGAATCCTAGTACTGATACAAATACAAAAGCAAAAATGACAAAAGCTGCAGACTTGCAAGAGAAATTAGCTCAAGTAGGAATGATTTTCAGTCAGATGGACTAACTTTTTACCCAAATTAACACCATCTACTCTAAATATTCAAGTTTGAAATGGAAATCTACTACTAACAATAACAAGCTTATAAAATCTTAAAGGGCATTAACACAGCCATGGCTTAATTCAGTTACCTGCTGATTGGCTGCTTCGCTAGACTCAGCAAAATCTGGCCAGGTAGTCAATAGCAAATATGGACATGATGATATTAATACTACAAGTCCTGCAATCAACTCAAGATGCCACATCTCAAAACAAACTGCAAACAAAAGAAATGATCTTTCTTAATTTAATGGAAAAGCTCTGGACATTGTTGTAGAGCGCAAAATAGCATATAGGTACTTCAGAGATTATACTAAACTGTCTAGACAAATATTTTCAAAGCATTTACTAAAACACAAGCTCATTAATATTTTGTTGGGGCCCCTAGACTAAATATGTCACACTTTTTTTATTCATGATTAGATCCATTAGAAGTAGTCATATTAGCATTTCAAGTTAAGAATATGAGATATTAGGATTCCATGTCAGTATTCCAGGACGTATCTCAATAATTACATAGGGGCTAGGGCATGAATAGCCTGGCTCCAAGTACACGGGGAAGGTTGTACTTTCATGCCTTATGGTCAAAATTCTGAAATTGTCAGTGACAGGTTTAGTATATACCACTTGAAAATCCAACATTGCCCTGTGCATTTCATAAAATTAGTACTGGTTTATAGTAACTGCACATGTTTGTGGAGAACAAATATTTAAGCTATTGGAGTTCAGAATTAGATTTTAGATACACATAATTTTTTTGAATATAGGTCTCACTTTCGAATTTCGATCAAAGAGAATCACGGGAAGATTAAACCACAAACTATGAGAAGCAAATAGGAGTGTAATACATGATACTTGTGTAGAGCAGTTCAAGACTGGTAATCCTGTTAGTTCCATGATGAACATGATGAATATTTTGATAATGACAAAGTGTTTTTGAACAAGCTACAAGTGTTGATCAAGTTTCAAGCTCAACAAGCAACAACAAACATCAAATGAAGAAGAGAGAAAGCGACCTAAGTTTGAGTGTATTTGTATTTCTTTTATCTTTTGCCTCTCAAGCTTCATAGGTTTTTTATTTGGGTAGATTATTATAGAGGGTAGTGAATCTCATTCATAAGTCATGATTTAATCATAATTTGAGTTTTCACTTAACCTAGAATTAATAGGTGGCTTAAAGGTTTTAAAGGAAAGGTTGGATTTTGAGAAAACAAGTTTTTGAACATGTGCAGTACCAACTTAATCGATTAAGTGACTAACTTAATCGAGTACTACTCGAGTACACGACTTGCTTAATCGATTAAGTACTGCTGAACTGATTTTTAAAATACGATTTTCACTTCTCAAAATCAGTTTTCAAGTGCTACAACTTTTGGGTATTCTATATAAACCTTTTCCTATTATTTGTGATCATTTAGAATCATTTCATACAAGTTTTACAAAGAATCAAGCCACTCTATTCTCTCTCATTTTCTAAAGATCAAAGTTCTCATATTTTCATATTCTTTGATCAAGAATCTTTGAATCTCTTATGGTGAATTGTCATAACTCTTGATTGAGATTCATAGGATTGTTTTGTGTTTTCTATTGTGTTGTAATCTTTGCAAGAAGGCAAGCCACTACAACAAACAAGAAGTCTTGGTGTGTCGATTTTATCATCAAGCAAGTGCATTCTTATTGAAGAAAAAGAAGAAGTCTTGGTTGTGAATCAAGCAAGGAGAAGCCTTGATGTGTGGTTTATCATCAAGCAATTGAAGACTTGTTGTGTCGATTATCAACAAGGGGTAGAGGTTAGATTAGAGAGAAGATCAATAGGATTACAAGGCAAGGGTGTCGGTTATCTCTTGTAGGCTAGCAAGAAGGGAGTCTTGTGAGGCAATCACTTGTAATTTGAGAACTCTAATTCCTCATAGTGAAGAATCTCTCTTGGTTGAAGAGGGGACTGGATGTAGCTTTCAAGTGGATGAAAGTGAACCAGGATAAATCACTGTGTCGTATCTCTAAACCCTTACTCTTTATATTCAAGTCATTTGATTGCGTTCTTGGTTGAAAACCTAGAAAGATTGATTTTCATAATTGATTGAATTGAATCTTTAATTGTTCAAATTGATAAAGGGAAAATCATTTTCATAACTAGGTTAATCAATAAGAATATAGGTGTTAATCATTTCCGTTGTATCTCTGATCTTGCATGTGAATTGATTGATTTTCGTATTCGAATGAAAATTGATTTTTCTGTTTTCTGTCATATCTAATCGATTAAGTTCAAGTTTAATCGAGTACTACTCGAGTAAATTGCAGGTTAATCGATTAAGTACTGTAGAATTTGCAAAAATCATTTGTTTTGATTGTTTCGATTTGTTTCGTTCGAAAATCTTTCAAGGTAGCTTCAACACCTATTCAACCCCCCCTTCTAGGTGTTTTCCTAGGGTTCCTAAGTCTCTCCAACCACCAATTGCGGTTTCTTCAATTGGTATCAGAGCTCGGTCGAAAGACACGAGCATAAGAGCTTTTTCGTAAAGATCCTTTAAGAAAATCGCAATGGGTTCCATGAATCCCTTTGGTGGTGAAGGTGCTTCGATAAGTCGTCCTCCATTGTTTGCCGGAGAAGGCTATGCATATTGGAAAGTTAGAATGAAAATCTTTATCCAAGCCATAGATAGTGAAATTTGGAAAGTAGTTGAAAAAGGTCCTCATATCCCCTCTAGTTTAGTTGAAGGTGTAGAACAATTGATCCCCGAGGATAAGTGGAAGGATGATGATAGAAAGAAAGTACAATATGATTATAAGGCAAAGAATATCATCACATCCGCTTTATCCTATGACGAGTTCTTTAGAGTTTCTCAATGTTCTAGTGCTAAGGAAATGTGGGACACTTTACAAGTGACTCATGAAGGAACTAGTGAGGTTAGGAGAGCTAGATTGAATGCTTTGATGCGTGAATATGAATTGTTTCATATGCTTCCAAATGAATCTATAAATGATATGCAAAAGCGTTTTACTCACATTATAAATCATTTACTTGCTCTTGGTAAAACTTTTCTTCAAGGTGAACTTTCTAACAAAGTGTTGAGATGTTTAGACAGGAATTGGCAACCAAAAGTAACGGCTATTGTTGAATCTAAAAACTTGGATGCTTTGGATCTAGCAACACTTTTCGGAAAGCTTCAAGAACATGAAATGGAGCTTGGACGATTAAGTATCAATGAAGAGTCGGATAAGAACAAATCAAGGAAAGGACTTGCTCTTAGAGTCAAAAGTGCATATAAAAATAAAGATAGTTCTGATGATGATGATAGTGAAGATTTCGATTCCGATGTTGATGAAAAAGACATGAAACTTTTGTTAAAAGAGTTTGACAAGTTTCTAAGGAGAAAAGGAAGGTTGAACAAGGACAAAAGTAAAGAGAAGGATTCCCCACACTATAAGACCAAAACTTCAAAAGAAGGTGTAGTTTGCCATGAATGTGGAAAACCGGGACATCTCAAGTATTCATGCTCTAAGTATCTCAAGAAGAAGGAGAAAGAAAAGAAAAATTCTAAATCTAAAAGAGCATACATAGTTTGGGATAGTGATGAAGATAACAAGAAAAGCACATCGAGTAGTTCTTCGGATGATGAAGAAGCCGCTTGTCTCAACTTGATAACTCTAGTAGATGATGAAGAACAAAGTTCAAATGATGAATCAAGTTATCAAAGCGAGGATAGCAATGTAAGTGAATCTAAATCCGAAATTTCTTCTAAATATGAATTGTTACATAATGCTTATGAAGAAATGTATGAAAAACTTGAAAAACTAGCTTTGAAAAACATTGAAAGAAAGAAGCTCATTTTGAAACATCAAAAAGAGATTTTAGATCTTCAAAAACAAGTAGATGAGCTTAATCTTGAAAATGAAACTCTTGATCTTATCTATGCTAGTTCTTCTTGTGATTGTGCTAGTAGATTGAATGTTGTGGTTGATTGTGAGAGTTGCAAGTTGCTCAAGGATGAAAATGCTATTTTGAAAAATAAGTTTGCAAGTTTCACCATTTGTGATATTAGATTGCGCACATTGTTAAATTTTCAAAGAGAAAATTCAAACAAGTTTGGTTTGGGTTATACTAATGCTAAGAGTAAATCTCATAGAAATGTTGTTGATTTTTCTAAAGTTGATTTTTCAAATCCTCCAACATGTTTCTATTGTGGTACTCATGGACATACTTCAAATGTGTGTTATGTTAAAGTGCATGGTATACCTAAAGGAAATTTTGTTTGGATGAAAAAGGGTGAAAGTCCCTACACTAACAAAAATGGATCCAAAACCATTTGGATACCAAAAAGCAAAGCATGATTGTTTTGTAGGTTTGATTGAAGATGCAAATGAATGACACATGTTCTCAATTGGTCTCAACTATGAATGTCTATATTCACATCTTCAATTGGTATCACACTTGCATCTCAAGTGAATGTCCTACAAAGTGGTAATATTTGATATTGATATATTATCTCAATTGGTATCTTCTCAATTGATATTACTTTTCTAAATGTTTAGTTAATTCAATTTGTATCATTGAGAGATTATTAGTTGATTATCATGCTTTTGTGATTATTGATATTTCTTTACATTGATATCTTATTTGTTAAGTGATATTATGATCTTTTTAGTTCTCAATTGGTATTATATTTCATTGTTATATTTTCTTACCAATTGATATCACATTTCAAAGTATAGCTCTATTGTATTTGTCAATTGGTATCAATGTTGTGAAGAAATGATCATTGATTTCTTACCTTGGCTTAGATGTTATATTTCAATTGGTATATATTTCTTTTTGATAATGCCAAAGGGGGAGAAATATGATGTTTTGAATTGAATGAAATGTTTCTCAAAGGGGGAGAAATGGTATGTTTTCAAAACATGGGAGAAATATGATATTATATTTGGAGAAAGGTTGTTTTGTTGTTTTTATGTAGGTTGAGCTAAGGTGTTGAAGATAGGGGGAGAATCAAGCTTCTATCAATTGGATTCAAGTGTTAAAGCATTGATTGAGGGGGAGAAAGAGTCTTCTCAAGTAATCAAATGTTTCAAGCATCAACAACTTCAAGCGATTTCAAAACATGGGTTGTCATTTTCAAAAAGGGGGAGATTGTTAGTTCCATGATGAACATGATGAATATTTTGATAATGACAAAGTGTTTTTGAACAAGCTACAAGTGTTGATCAAGTTTCAAGCTCAACAAGCAACAACAAACATCAAATGAAGAAGAGAGAAAGCGACCTAAGTTTGAGTGTATTTGTATTTCTTTTATCTTTTGCCTCTCAAGCTTCATAGGTTTTTTATTTGGGTAGATTATTATAGAGGGTAGTGAATCTCATTCATAAGTCATGATTTAATCATAATTTGAGTTTTCACTTAACCTAGAATTAATAGGTGGCTTAAAGGTTTTAAAGGAAAGGTTGGATTTTGAGAAAACAAGTTTTTGAACATGTGCAGTACCAACTTAATCGATTAAGTGACTAACTTAATCGAGTACTACTCGAGTACACGACTTGCTTAATCGATTAAGTACTGCTGAACTGATTTTTAAAATACGATTTTCACTTCTCAAAATCAGTTTTCAAGTGCTACAACTTTTGGGTATTCTATATAAACCTTTTCCTATTATTTGTGATCATTTAGAATCATTTCATACAAGTTTTACAAAGAATCAAGCCACTCTATTCTCTCTCATTTTCTAAAGATCAAAGTTCTCATATTTTCATATTCTTTGATCAAGAATCTTTGAATCTCTTATGGTGAATTGTCATAACTCTTGATTGAGATTCATAGGATTGTTTTGTGTTTTCTATTGTGTTGTAATCTTTGCAAGAAGGCAAGCCACTACAACAAACAAGAAGTCTTGGTGTGTCGATTTTATCATCAAGCAAGTGCATTCTTATTGAAGAAAAAGAAGAAGTCTTGGTTGTGAATCAAGCAAGGAGAAGCCTTGATGTGTGGTTTATCATCAAGCAATTGAAGACTTGTTGTGTCGATTATCAACAAGGGGTAGAGGTTAGATTAGAGAGAAGATCAATAGGATTACAAGGCAAGGGTGTCGGTTATCTCTTGTAGGCTAGCAAGAAGGGAGTCTTGTGAGGCAATCACTTGTAATTTGAGAACTCTAATTCCTCATAGTGAAGAATCTCTCTTGGTTGAAGAGGGGACTGGATGTAGCTTTCAAGTGGATGAAAGTGAACCAGGATAAATCACTGTGTCGTATCTCTAAACCCTTACTCTTTATATTCAAGTCATTTGATTGCGTTCTTGGTTGAAAACCTAGAAAGATTGATTTTCATAATTGATTGAATTGAATCTTTAATTGTTCAAATTGATAAAGGGAAAATCATTTTCATAACTAGGTTAATCAATAAGAATATAGGTGTTAATCATTTCCGTTGTATCTCTGATCTTGCATGTGAATTGATTGATTTTCGTATTCGAATGAAAATTGATTTTTCTGTTTTCTGTCATATCTAATCGATTAAGTTCAAGTTTAATCGAGTACTACTCGAGTAAATTGCAGGTTAATCGATTAAGTACTGTAGAATTTGCAAAAATCATTTGTTTTGATTGTTTCGATTTGTTTCGTTCGAAAATCTTTCAAGGTAGCTTCAACACCTATTCAACCCCCCCTTCTAGGTGTTTTCCTAGGGTTCCTAAGTCTCTCCAACCACCAATTGCGGTTTCTTCAAATCCTTCTGCTGATACAATATGAGACACCTGCGAGTTGCAAAAACTAAATAATGATCTATATGAAGAAAATATCCTGTGTTACGTAAATTTCCATGGCTAGCATCAATCAAATTGTGATAAATTTGAGAATTCTTATTTCTAGAAGAAAATCAAGACTTTGTCTAGAATTAAGACCTCATGCTAAAAAATATAACTTGACTCTAAAGAATGGAACTTCAATCTTAATTAACATCTTCTGACTAATGTGGTGTAAAGAACAGATTAGACTCACTCAAATACTTCATAGGATGACTAAATGTCAATATGTAAAAATTACACTTGCAATCAAGTTTACGTCATTAAAATGTACAGTATCAATCAAATTGGACAAAAGCGACAAAGGGGGACAATGATCTAGGAAAGCATTAAAGGAAGAGCACCTGTCGAATCACTATTCCCGAAGAAGCTATTAGACCAGAAGTTATTGTGCAAGCTTGAAGTACAACACTTCTGGAAGGTGTAGGGTTAGAATTCCGGTCAGCCGAATTAAACGAAGTGTCTAATTTGTAAACTTGAACAAATTTGTCTTCTGAGAGATCTCCAAATACCTCTGGTCCACCTCTTCTGGATTTCTTAAATGACTTCTTGGCATAAGAACATGTGCTATTTCTATTCCCTAATAAAGATGATATTGTCTGTAAGACTAGAATCTGATGGAATTTATTCAGATAAAAATCTAATGAAATCTTACGATATTTTGGGCAGAAAGATCTGATTTGCATTACAAAGAGCAATGACAGAGATGGTTAAAGCCTTAAATCCGCATGCTTTTTTCAGATTAAGTACCTAAAAGAAAAGATCCACTACTATCCGATAATAATTAATAAAGCAAGGAAGAGAATCATCATGTTTAGAAGATTGGACAGAGTGTGCAATGCTATCCAAGTATAATAAGCATCTACCCCTAGCTAGAACAATGAACACATACTTCTCCATTGTCATCAGCTCTTAGAACAATGAACACATACTTGAGAAGTGGAATCAGTGTTAGTGTCCAGAACACAAATGACAAGACTCCATAGATTTCTTCATTTGTCTCTGAGTGTTGTATGTCCTCATCAAAAGTACTTTTTGTATACATAAAGTGGTGAAGTGCTTAAATCTCCATACACTACTCCCAAGCTTTGATATGCCAAAGTTAACACTGTCTTCCATGACTCTTCCTACAAAAAAAAAATGAGCATAAGATTTTTTTTGTGTAACATAAGCTAAGGTAGCAAAGATTTTGATACATATTTATAAGAGACAAGACTAAAGATAAGAGACAAGACAAAATGGCTACTCTTCTATGAAATGGAAACCAAATGCTAACTCTATACAAATCTTATTTGACATTAACTAAAGATAAGAGAAAAGACTAAATGGCTACTCTTATTGCTGCAAAAGACTCTTCTCCAATTGATGATGCTGAAACTATCAAGAGGGCATGTCAAGGTTATCTTTCTGCAATTTCATGTTGTTTCTTCGTATCTTTTATTGTGCATATAAAATTAAGAAAGTCCAGATACAAAAATGTTCCTAGTATTTAATAACTATCTTAATTAAACATAACCAAATCTTTGAGCATTATTCATACTCAAAGAAGCTTAAGCTTATAAGTTTGATAGTTCATAATACCTTCTGCAAAACTCACCAACCATAAAAGAAAAAATCACTCTTATTTTCATTTTTTTTATTTCTCTTCTCTGTTTTTCTAGAGCATGTGCTTTATTTTCCTTATTACATTTCTAATACAATTGTGTGATTTATAGGATTGGGGACAGATGAGAAAGCTCTTATATCCAATTTCCTATTTCTCAACTTCTAAAAATCAGAAATAGAAATAAAAAAATTAGCAACCCTAACACAATTGAAAGAGTACCAAATAAAATCAGAAAATAGGATTTGAGGTGAGGAATTAAAAACGAAAATGGAGAAAAAACCTGGAAGCACAGTGTGTGAGTGAGCAGCGAGTGTGTGAGTGAGCAGCAGAGTGAGGGAGTGAGCAGAGTGTGGCTGTCGCGAACCGGAGGGAGAAGAGGAGGCGAGTGAGCAGTGAATGAATGAATGAATGCTGCTGAAGAATTAAATCAATTCCTCTTTAGCAATGGCAGCAGCAGCAGCGAACACGAACAAAGAGGAGAGGCGCGGGACGAAGACGGTGGCGGAGAAGAGAGCAGAAGCGAAACCTAACTTCAACCCGAACGGAGAAGATGGCGGCGAGACGAAGAAGAACAAAGAAGTAGAACCAAGAGGGAAGACGACGGGCGGCAGTTTGTTAGGGTTTGTACTCTAGCAGTTGAAAATAATGGAGTTTTAGATTTAGGGAAGAAGAAGAAAAGCAGAGTGAGTAACAAGAGGAACCCCTTTAAAAAAAATAATAAGAGGAACTGGTTCAGCACGGAATGCCTATTCTAGATCGGTTCAGAACGGAACCGGTCTGAATAAAAAGTCTAAAGAGACTGGTTCCCTAAGAAACCAATCTGATTTGTACTAGTGTTTGTTTTAACAAAAGATCCAAAAAGAGACTGGTTCCTAAGGAACCAGTCTTATTTAATATATTTTCAGACTGGTTATACAAAGTAACCAGTCTAGTTTTAACAAATGTCCATTAAGAGACTGGTTCCGCACGGAACCGGTCTGTTTCAACTGGTCTAAAATGTGTTTTTTGTACTAGTGAAAAGAAAAGAAAAAGAGAAAGAGAAAGAGAAAGAGAGAGTGGTGGCCGAGAGGTAGATAAGAAAAGAAGAAGGAGATTTAGAGCTAGATCAAGAGTGTTCTTAGAAATCAAGAGTGTTAGGAGCTAGAAGAACCAAGCCTTCTTGGGGGTGATTCGAAGAACAAGAGCAAGAATGTAATAGTTTAGTTTTCCTTTTTTAGTTTGTAGAATCCTTTTATTTTCTTCTTGCATGTTTATTCCTATGATTTGTAAGGTGAATTTATGTGTTATTCTTTCTTGATCTTGGACTTTGAGGACTAAAAATAATTTGTAATATGTGTAACTCTATGTTTGTGGTTCGGTTGAGATTTCTTGATTAGATCTTCATGTTTTCCTAACAAAAACTTATAGATCTAAAGTGTTACTTAAAGATTTTGGTAAAGACTAAAATGAATATTTTTGCATGTTTATTTTTGTGATTGATCTATGATTGCATGTAATTTATAAGTCTAGATCTTGAGTTTTCAAGAACCAAATGAACTTGTAGAACCCTAAAATATGGACCTTTATGATTCGGTCACACCTAGAAAACTAGGTCATGATGCTTTTAACTTGATTCAAGTTCTTGCATGTTAGTTGTATGTTTATAAAGGATGATTTAAGTTGTTGGAATGTTTGGATCTTGAGTTGATTTTGATGAAGCTTGAATTTTTGGTTTTGATCTTTAAAAAGTCTTGATCTTTTCTAATGCATGTTGATTTGATGATGACTTGTTGATTTATGTGTATATATTTTATGATCCATGTTTAATAAGTAAAAAGCTAAGATCTTAAAGCATGCATGTTAATTTTAAGTAGAAAATCATGTTTTATTTAAATGCATGTCTCGGTTTTTAAAGAAGAAAATTTAAGAGACAAGTTTTAAATTGATTTTTGAATTATGAGTATGATTTAGCTTAAGTATTTGATTTTATGTATGCCATGTTTGTGAGAGGCCATTCGGCCATGCTTGATGTAAATGGATCTCATGCTTTTTAATATGTGAAAAGTTGATGCATTTAAGTGATAAGGCTAGATCTAGTGATTCTAAGTGCATGCATGTTAATTCTAGTAGTTTAAAATGTAATCTTGATTTTTATTTAAGACTAAGTGATGAACTTAAGTTTTATTGGAGTTCTTTAATAAAAATCTTGCTTTGATAAAGTTAATGTATGTTGATGTGAAGGAGTGATGTGGTATGATGTTTGATGCCTTGATTTGATTTTGGTGATTTTTGTATGTTGAAAATTGAACCAAAACCTTGCATGTTTGTATGATGGTATTCGGCCATGAGGGATAGAAATAGGAAGTTGTATTTGATCATTGTTTAAGTTGCATGTATGATGAAATTAATTTAATCTAAGAGCATAGAATGTACATGCATAAAATCATTAAGACTAAAGAAAATAAAAATGAAACTTTGGAGTAATTTGTAATTTAACTTGTTGTTTGATTTATGTCAAGAAAATAAATTAAGATTGTTAAATTTTCCTTTTTAATGTTCTCGGTTTTTAGTTCTAAGAAGAAAGAAAATGATTTCAATTGTTTTGTGCCTTTATGTGTGCATCAATCTTTGTGAAATTATGCCTATATGATTCGGCCTAGGTATGCTAGAGTAGCTAGGAAAATTATCTCCATGAAATGACCTTTGTGAATGACTATGTGTTGTATGCATGATGCTATGTGTGTGATAGAATTGATGTGTTGTTTGTTTTAACCCCTTTCGATTTTTAAAGAATGAAAATAAATAAATTGATTTGATGTGGCTTTGGAATTTTATTTTCTTAAGTTTTGAATTTTGTTTAATAATTAAGAATAATGATTTTTATAACATGAACATTTTAAGGTGAATTTACCATAAGAGGAATGAATTCTTTTTTGATAAGAAAATCATTTTCAAAGTTTTCTTGAAAACATTTTTATCTTTGATTTGGGTTTGAAAACTTTTGGAATGTGGACAACGTGTTTTCGAAAAGGAATGATTTCAAAGTGTTTTCCAAACAAATTAAAGAATTCGTTAAAATCGTTTCTAACGCACGGGAAAAATGCTATAGTTCGGACGACAGATGCAAAGGAAACAAGCGGAATTAGCGATCGACAAATCTTGGAAAGCTTTCGGAGACCTACGTCATTTGAGGTGAGAGAGGGGTTTCCCTTAAGACGCCGTGGTATTTAGGTAACTTATTAAGAGGTCCAATCATCTCAAAGGTTGGACTCCAATCTCATTTAGCGTAGTGGTGTATGTGATAACAATTGTTTGTTTGTTTGGCTATCCACCCGAACGGCTGAGATTGGTTTATTAATTATGTTATTATATTTTCTGGTTGATTATGCTTGAGCTATTTATTTATTCTACTTTGCAAATGATCTATTGAGTGGTTAAGTAATTATGATATTGGTATGTTTAAGAATGCGTTGATAAGAATTAAATTGTAAAAGCAAGAAAATATGATTAAAAGAAAGAAGAGTGATAATAAAGGTTGTATAAGAAATGGAATACAGAGGGAAAGAGGTTGAAAGGAGGTGTGATTTGAGTGGAGAGGTGATCTTTTGTTTTTGCTTTTGGAAAGAGACTAGTGTTGAGTTGAGCTTGCTCCTCCATTAGCACTCATCCAAAAATGTGATTTTTGAAAAGAGATTTTTGAAAAGCTTTTGTTAAAAGATATATTTTGAAAAAGTTTTGTGAACCAATCTTTTTGAAAAAGTTTTGTGAAAGGATACATTTTTGAGAAAAGTTTTTGGAACCACTCTTTTGATAAAGTTTTTGAAATGATATTCTGAGAAAGTCTTTTTGAAATGATATTTTTTAAGAAAGTCTTTTTGTAATGATATTTTTGAGAAAGTCTTTTGAAATAATAGTTTTGAGAAAGTTTTATGAAATGACCCTTTTGAGAAAAGTTTGTGAAAACAATATTTTTGTGAACGTTTGTGAAAATAGATTTGTGAAAGTTTTGGAAACATAATTTTTGAGAAAGTTTTGTGAAAAGATATTTTTGAGAAAGATGAGGAATGAGTTTTGAGAAAGTGAGAATTTATGTGATGAGATGAGAAAGATTGTGACATGAGATGTTGTGATGTATTGGGGAACAGATTGAGCGATTAGTGGTCGGGACTCGTTGAAGGGATGCACTAAGGATGAGCCGACCGTTAGGATTAAGCCGTTAAATAAACCTTAAAAGCTTTAAGACTTTAAAAGACTATTAAAAGACATGAATAACGCGGTGAGGTGTGAGTGTGTGTCGAAGTAGTGGAGAGGAAGGAACCATAAGTATCTGCGGATACTTAGGAGGAGATTGCATTAGGGGAGGACGATGACGATGAAACGTCAAGAAGTCTAGAGTGCCTTTCTAGGCAGAACGGACTCCACATGTGGTATACTAACGTGGTAGGGACTGGGTCCAATGCCGTGGCAAGTTCTGCACTCGAGACTAGAATTGTACTCTTGCCCCCTAGATTGCAAATCTAGAACAGTGAGAGGGACTGGAGTGGGGCATCTTGTTTGCCACTGTGAGTGAGACAGTGTGCCTTGATTATGTATATGAATTGAATTGAATTGAATTGATTTGAGGCTGAGTCCTCCTGGTCTGGGACCAATTGATTGTGAGACAGCTGTCGTGCCCGCACGGTAAAGGTCCTGTACTCCTGTTTGCTTCCGACTAGGTTTGGATGGATGACCGAGGAGATGTAGACGTGAGAGCCGTTTTTCCTCAATGATGTTTGTTCCCCTCATCATTGAGTGAACTGAGATGATAAGACTTAATGAACTTAAAAGATTAAAGAGAAAAGTGCAGTAATGGCATGAAGTATTGAGCGAGATTTGAGAAATGAGAATAAGATGGTATTTACATGATGATGATGAATATGTTTGTTTCTATGCTTTGTATGTTATTTATTGTTTTATCTTAATAATTGCCTATCGTAATTCCACACAGTCGACATTACATGTTTTGGGTAGCTCACTCTCTCCTATATTTCTGCTTGGTATCGAAAAATCCTGTATGGTCTTTAGATGGAAAACATAGCGAAGTTCCAGCTTATTCGGGATATAGGAGCATCTCCACTGAAGGGTGACAATATAACTATGACTGGTCGTGTCATAGTCTACCTCGAGATGAAACGGAGTAGAAAGGAAATCATGGAGAAACTGCTAGCTCGTGAGGAGGAGGAGAAGAAAGCACGACACGACGCCATGAAGGAGACTCTCGAGGAGACTAATGAGGATGACTCTACTTGCGACCAGAGGGCTTGATCTACCAGATTCAGAGTTCGATGACAAGCGTTAGTGTAGATGACTAGAAGTTAGGTAATTCCCTTTCAGAGTTTTGTAATCCATTGCAAGTTCTTAGTATCCTGGCTCTATCATGCTGTAACCCCAACTAAATTCATTTTCATTGTCGATGTTTTGGAATTAAGTTGAATGGGCTTTTAATTTGAAAAGAAGTTTTGGAAAAACAAGTTTCAAGGTGCGATGTCTTGTGACATCTCGGTTTGGAACTTGAAAGGTCTTATGCATTATGAGAACATGAGTTTTAAATTGTAACTTTGTTTTGAAAATCTAAGTGTTCTCATCTTGTGTAATACTTGTTTAAAAAAAAAAAATTTGCCCAATTTTCACTATATTTCATTTAAAGTACTTGTGGTTTCAAGTTGCCAAATCGGGGTGTTACAGTTGTGGTATCAGAGCAATGGTTAATCTAAATAACATTATGCATGGACTTACATACCCTGTGTGTGCGTTAGTATTAAGATAGCAATAGACGAGAATAGGAACGCTAAGAGTACGCGGATGCATTCCCGGAAAGAGCCACTCTTCGTCTGCAATGAAATAAAGGAGCAGTGCATAGAGCCGTCTGAAGCTGCTGGTGTGTGAGATTCGAATCTTCTTTGGTTGAATTCCTCTTTGATATGAACCTATTTTGTTTTTGATGACCCTTACACTCTTGCTGTGTGATCTTGTCTTGTGACTAGAACACTTCTTTTCTTGATTGAAACTTTCCTTGTATAAACCCTATGTGTTGCCCAATTGCTTTGGCGTAACATTTGAAAGAACCTTTTTCTAAAAAAATATTAGACCATGTTCTTGACAAAGCCTTAATTGTGAATGAACCCAAGGCTTTCTCTTTCTAATCTTTTGACAAGACAATTATCCCTTCCTAAAATTTTCGTGAAAATTTGAACCCTGACACCTTACCCAGTCGAGTAGATGGTTCTAGAATAGAGAGTGAGTTGTGAGGTGATGTTAGGTAAAAGTTGTAAGGATCGAGGAGAATAAGGATTAGATAGTACGGATGAAGGAAGTATGAGTTTTGGAGAAAATATGAGGATCCTTTTGAGTCTTAGATGAGTGACTAGTTAGGTACAGTGATTAGGACTAAAAGCTTTGGTGTCGGATTGGTCAAAGTAATGGTTTAGGTGGTGATAAGATGAGGAAGCAACTGAGGTGATAATTAGAATTTAGAATTATAAGTGTCTTGATTTGAGTTGGCAAATGGTTAGGTAGAGGTGAATAAGTGATAAGGTGGTAAAGTCTAGTTGATAAGATGGTGGAATTTGTGGATAGAATCCTTAGGTATTGACCCAAGGTTCGGTGAAAAATCTAAGATTTGATGTGGTAAGGGGTAATAGGTCTTTGAGTTGAGCAATTCTAATGGTTTAGAATATGAGGAAAATTGTGGAAAGCGGAAAAAGGTTTAGAATTGTCTAAGTCATGTGATCAAGTGTTTAAGATAGGAAGTGAAATAGTACATGTTTCTTGAGGAATTAGTGGTTGTTAGAACAATAGGAGGATGGAATAATGATCATGGGAGTCTGAAGAGGACAGGTGTTTAGTGAGACATAAGGCAATAAGAGGATAGATTGGAGCTAAGTGATGGGAAATCTTGTAAGAATTAACCAAAGAGTGGTGAAGGATAGGAGTATTTAGAGGTTAAGTTGGTGATAATGAATGTGGTGTTGAGAGATATGAGTCATTTAAGTTGGGGAGTAGTCGGAAATGTAAGGATTTTTGAGGAGTAGCTTGTTTAGGCTTGAACTGGTGCGAAGGATGCAACCCTAGGTGAGGTGGTGTCTTGATCTTAAATGAACGTAACCCTGTTAGCTTGATGCTGTTTTGATACCTTTGAAACCCTCAGTTCCTTATTGTCAACGGAACCGTGTTGTTTTTACCCCACCATGTTTGTTGTTGAAAGTACCCCAAGAGATTACTTTTGTAAGTAATCTATTTGATCTGCTCTTGAGAACGAGGAATCAATAGTATAAATCTCCAAATGCGACGACTGTTACCGTTGAAGAAGAAAAGACTTTCTTCAAGGAGCTACACGTTCGCGGATTAGCCAAACTCTACGCGGCATTTCTCGAGGACGAGAAATCTTCAAGTTGGGGAGAATGTAACACCCTGCATTTTTCCCGTATGTGCGTAAACGATTTTTGACAAAAGAAACCTTGAAACTATGATTTTCAGAAAAAGTATTTTTCATAAGAAAGAAATAAAGTGTTAATTTCCATGGATTTTTATAAACAAAGTATTTTCTATAAGAAAAGTAAATGATTTTGTTGAGGTGGAAAATGATTTGCTAAATTGTGATTTTTATTAAAGAGATGATTTTGTGAGAAATGAAATTTTTGGATCTGTCATCTTTGAAAATTCGTAACTTTTAAACCGTAACTCGGAATTTTATGATATTTATATGGAAACGATCGTTTTAAAACCTAGAATTTGAAAATGTAATTTTTAGAATTTTCTGGAGTGATTTATAAAAATTTATTTTCAGAATATAAGAAATCCGAATTTTGAGAAAATGGTTTTGTGAGGTTGTCTTGACATGAATTTTTGTGTGATATATGTTTGATTTAATGTGTGTGTAATGTGTGACGCATAAAAATGATTGTGTGCATGTGATTTCTTAGAATTAAATGCATTGTTGTGTGAATTAATAATTTTAAGTAAATGTGATTAGAAAATAAAAAATTTTATAAGGCATGTATGTATGTGTATATGTATGCTACGATTGTGTGTATCTATGTGTGTATTATACGTGTGTGTGCATGTGTGTGCATAAGCCTAAGATTCTAGAAACTTAAGGAGTAAGAAACCAAGGAACTAAGTTGTAACCATGAACCAAACTAGAACCATAAGCCAACTAAGTTAGTAAAGAACCCTAACTAGAAGCTAACTAACCATTAAACCTAAGTGACCCTAAAACCTAGCCTACTCCACCTTGTCTCCCCTTAACTTTGATAACATCCACCCATGCAAACATTTGTGAAGACCAAATCACCCTCCCTAGTTGTGCATGGACCGAATTTCTACAAGGGCAAAAGAGGGAAATTCGTGGGTCAATATATGTGTGAAGCCTTAGTTCATTTCACTCCAACCCATTTCATTTCCACACTTCCAAACACGAAACACTCTAAGAGCCCATTCACCTCTTAGAGAGAAAAAGAAAAGAAAGAGAGAAAGAGAAAGAGAGAGTGGTGGCCGAGAGGTAGAGAAGAAAAGAAGAAGGAGGTTTAGAGCTAGATCAAGAGTGTTCTTAGAAATCAAGAGTGTTAGGAGCTAGAAGAACCAACCCTTCTTGGGGGTGATTCGAAGAACAAGAGCAAGAATGTAATAGTTTAACCCTTTTTAGTTTGTAGATTCCTTTTATTTTCTTCATGCATGTTTATTCTTATGATTTGTAAGGTGAATTTATGTGTTATTCTTTCTTGATCTTGGACTTTGAGGACTAAAAATAATTTGTAATATGTGTAACTCTATGTTTGTGGTTCGGTTGAGATTTCTTGATTAGATCTTCATGTTTTCCTAACAAAAACTTATAGATCTAAAGTGTTACTTAAAGATTTTGGTAAAGACTAAAATGAATATTTTTGCATGTTTATTTTTGTGATTGATCTATGATTGCATGTAATTTATAAGTCTAGATCTTGATTTTTCAAGAACCAAATGAACTTGTATAACCCTAAAATATGGACCTTTATGATTCGGTCACACCTAGAAAACTAGGTCATGATGCTTTTAACTTGATTCAAGTTCTTGCATGTTAGTTGTATGTTTATAAAGGATGATTTAAGTTGTTGGAATGTTTGGATCTTGAGTTGATTTTGATGAAGCTTGAATTTTTGGTTTTGATCTTTAAAAAGTCTTGATCTTTTCTAATGCATGTTGATTTGATGATGACTTGTTGATTTATGTGTATATATTTTATGATCCATGTTTAATAAGTAAAAAGCTAAGATCTTAAAGCTGCATGTTAATTTTAAGTAGAAAATCATGTTTTACTTAAATGCATGTCTCGGTTTTTAAAGAAGAAAATTTAAGAGACAAGTTTTAAATTGATTTTTGAATTACAAGTATGATTTAGCTTAAGTATTTGATTTTATGTATGCCATGTTCGTGAGAGGCCATTCGGCCATGCTTGATGTAAATGGATCTCATGCTTTTTAATATGTAAAAAGTTGATGCATTTAAGTGATAAGGCTAGATCTAGTGATTCTAAGTGCATGCATGTTAATTCTAGTAGTTTAAAATGTAATCTTGATTTTTATTTAAGACTAAGTGATGAACTTAAGTTTTATTGGAGTTCTTTAATAAAAATCTTGCTTTGATAAAGTGAATGTATGTTGATGTGAAGGAGTGATGTGGTATGATGTTTGATGCCTTGATTTGATTTTGGTGATTTTTGTATGTTGAAAATTGAACCAAAACCTTGCATGTTTGTATGATGGTATTCGGCCATGAGGGATAGAAATAGGAAGTTGTATTTGATCATTGTTTAAGTTGCATGTATGATGACATTAATTTAATCTAAGAGCTTAGAATGTACATGCATAAAATCATTAAGACTAAAGAAAATAAAAATGAAACTTTGGAGTAATTTGTAATTTAACTTGTTGTTTGATTTATGTCAAGAAAATAAATTAAGATTGTTAAATTTTCCTTTTTAATGTTCTCGGTTTTTAGTTCTAAGAAGAAAGAAAATGATTTCAATTGTTTTGTGCCTTTATGTGTGCATCAATCTTTGTGAAATTATGCCTATATGATTCGGCCTAGGTATGCTAGAGTAGCTAGGAAAATTATCTCCATGAAATGACCTTTGCGAATGACTATGTGTTGTATGCATGATGCTATGTGTGTGATAGAATTGATGTGTTGTTTGTTTTAACCCCTTTCGGTTTTTAAAGAATGAAAATAAATAAATTGATTTGATGTGGTTTTGGAATTTTATTTTCTTAAGTTTTGAATTTTGTTTAATAATTAAGAATAATGATTTTTATAACATGAACATTTTAAGGTGAATTTACCATAAGAGGAATGAATTCTGTTTTGATAAGAAAATCATTTTCAAAGTTTTCTTAAAAACATTTTTATCTTTGATTTGGGTTTGAAAACTTTTGGAATGTGGACAACGTGTTTTCGAAAAGGAATGATTTCAAAGTGTTTTCCAAACAAATTAAAGAATTCGTTAAAATCGTTTCTAACGCACGGGAAAAATGCTATAGTTCGGACGACAGATGCAAAGGAAACAAGGCGGAATTAGCGATCGACAAATCTTGGAAAGCTTTCGGAGACCTACGTCATTTGAGGTGAGAGGGGTTTCCCTTAAGACGCCGTGGTATTTAGGTAACTTATTAAGAGGTCCAATCATCTCAAAGGTTGGACTCCAATCTCATTTAGCGTAGTGGTGTATGTGATAGCAATTGTTTGTTTGTTTGGCTATCCACCCGAACGGCTGAGATTGGTTTATTAATTATGTTATTATATTTTCTGGTTGATTATGCTTGAGCTATTTATTTATTCTACTTTGCAAATGATCTATTGAGTGGTTAAGTAATTATGATATTGGTATGTTTAAGAATGTGTTGATAAGAATTAAATTGTAAAAGCAAGAAAATATGATTAAAAGAAAGAATGTAACACCCTTCAATTTCCTCGTATGGTTTTAAATTCTAAAAAGAATTATTTTTGAGAAAAGTATTTTTTTTAAAAGAATAATTTCTTAAATTAATTTCTTAAATTATGTTTTCAAGGAGGTAAAATGATTTTAAAGAATGATTTTCATAAAGTGAAGTTATGAGTTTTGAAATTTATTTTGAAATGGTGATTGATGTTCCATGAATGTGTGTTTGATATTTTGGCGTTACTATAATTTCTATGCATGAATAATTTGTTTCCTATATGTATTTGCATGTATGTGTATGTATGTTTAAGAGTATGTGAAATTTAATTATTTAATGAAGGTGATTATATGTGCATATATGTGTGTGACGTGAATGAGTGTGTATGTGCATGAAGATGTGTGTATGTGTCGTATAAGTTGTGTGTGTGTGCATGTAAGTGAATATGTGTAAGTATGTGAGTGTGCCGCGTGTGTGAGTGAGTGAGTGGAAGCCTAGGATATTTTCCCTAAGTGTGGAGGGCAAGTAACTAAATCCCAACTAGTCCCTAACTAAACCCTAACCGAGAAGTAGAAACCCTAACTAGATCAAAGGAGAACCAAAAGTCAACAACCTAGGATGAACCCTAAACCCATATGTCTCCCACTTTGTCTCCTTGAGGAATACTAACCTCCACCCATGCAATAATATAGAAGGCCGAATTTACCCCTCCTTTCCAAAGCCTTGGCCGAATTACTTAAAGCGCAAAATAGGAAGCCATGACTTTTTATATAAGCATTGGCCTTTGCTTCATTTCACCCATTCTTCTCTTCATTTCTTCACTTCCTTCGCCCAAACACCACACCAAAACACATGTTCTAAGAGCTCCTCAAACTCTTAGACAAAGAATTAGAAAATAGAGAGGAAGGAGAAGGAGAAACCGTGAGGCTAGGAGGAAGGAGAAGGAGAACCCAAAGCAAAAACTTAAAAATCCTTGAAGATCAAGTGTTGAAAACCTTTTCTTCTTGGTATAAACCGAAGACCTAGAAGTCTTAGAATTAGTTCTTGATCTTGTAACTTTATTTTCTTTTCTTCTCTTGCATGTTCCTTTTGATGCACTTATGTGTAATATTTTTCTTAACTATGGACTTTTCAAGATTTAAATGGATTTGTAATATGTTATTGTTGCTTCGGTTTGTGCTCTTCATGTTAGATCTTGATGTTCCCATGCTAAATTTTATTATTTTCAAAGCTAAATCTCCTTGATCTAAAGTTTTGTTCATGATCTTTAGGAGTTGAAGTAGATCTTCTTGCATGTCTAATTTTCATGGTTAAAACCGTAGATCCTTGAGTGTTTGTGTGTTTATTTGTTTAATCAATGGTTGATCTAAATTTGTTTGATGATTTTTGGTTTTGCATGTTGTCTACAAAAGATTTTCATGGCTTTAAATCCTTGCATTTTTCGGTTTTGAGTTGATCTTGGTAAAAGCTTTGAATTGTGTTTTGATCCTTGATTTTTATGGATCTTGATTTTCGTTTGTAAATAATTTTTTGAATAAAAACCTTTATATTTCTTAAAATATGCCTCGGTTTTGACCTCTTTCCATTTAAAATGATTTTGTTTTCTATTTGTGTTCTTATGTTTAATTTTGTGATTGGATTTAAGTATATGCATAACTATCCTCCATGAAAAGAGTGTATTTTCTTCTTATGCATGTCTCGGTTTTGCCTTTCTCTTGTTTAAAATTATTTTTGTCTTGAGTTGTGCTAATGTGTTTGAATTCATGACTTGACCTACAAGAAAGATGTGCATGCATGTAGGTGTTTGACCTTTAAAAAGTTATTTTTATGATTCCATAAAAAATAAATTGAAAATGTTTATGTTGATCTATGATTTTTATCTATTTTGTTGGAAAAGCATTAGACTTGATCTTGCATGTTAAGTTTTCATGAAAAAGACCTTGTTTTCTTTTGTGTATGTCACGGTTTTAGAAGAAAATTAGGGAGAACAAAATGATTTTTCCTAAATTGAATTATGTTCTATGTTCTTATGTGATTCTTTATCTAAACTAGGTGTTTATTTTGTGCATGTTGTATTCGGGTTTGCTTAGACTAAATCCATGCTTTTATGAGAACTTGGTATGTGCTCTATGTCTTTGTATGATTTTGATTGATTATCTTTCAAGATGTAGCTTACGGTTTGCTAAGAAAAAAAAGGAATAATTACATGAATTTGTGTGTGTTGATGATGCATGAATCTTGTTTTGATTTGTGAGATTTTCGGTTTATGTATGTAAATTAGGTTAGCATTCTTTTTCATAACGCTAGGCTAAGTGGGTTTGAGAAATAGTTGCGTGTTTAAGTGAAATCATGAATGTGTGTATTCGGTTTTGTGATTTTATGCATGCTCAAATGATTATTGTTTTATAAAAATGAAATGTTTTTGAAGGTAGTTGAATTAAGTATTTGATTTGTGAAGTGTATAATTTAATAATTGATCAATTGTTTGTATGTCTTGAGTGATCCAAAAATGTGTTGTGGACCGTGTGTATGTTTAGTTTTGAATTTGATTTGATTTGGTTTATTTGAGTTGTGAGACTGTGTTTATGATTTTATACAACTGGAGTTTTCAAGAGAATTTGAAATAAAAAGAGTTTTTGAGTTGTTTTGGATTTTTATTTAATTGATTTCTTTGCTGCCCAAGTTTATTTAAAGTTGTTTTTAATTTCTAAAATTGAGTTCGTGCGACTCAAAGTTTGGTTTTCAAAAGGTACTTGATTTTAAGAAAACCCGGATTGAAACCGGTGAATTTTCGGTGTTTTTGGAACGAGGTTTAGGTGCTGTCCAAGACGGACCAGCCACCTAACCATTTGATTTAAATTGTTTTATTTGGTGTTTTCAAAATGATTTTGGAATGTTTACAGAACTAAGAAATGTTTAAGTTATTTTAAGAAAACGAATATGTTTTTCCAACGAGGAATGGAAAGAATTTTCTTAAGGAAAGTTTTTAATGAAAACATGTTTTAATTAATTCGAGGAATGTTACAGACGAGGGATTAAGGCAATGGCAGCAAACAAGATCAGAGGAGACCGTGTTCATCACATTGCTGGACTTTAGGTGAGAGAGTACCTTTCCTAAGACACCGTGGTAGTAGGTGTTATATTGAGACGTTCCGTATCAGCTCAAAGATCGGAACTAAGTGGTTCTGCGTCAGTAGTATAGTGGCAATTGTGTGCTTTGTGTGGCCACTCATACGAATAGGACAAAGACCACATTGTTGTGTGTGATGTTGTGTGTTGATGATGTGTTGTTTGTGTTTGTTTATTTATGCATGATTAATGTTATAGATTGTTATATGAGATAATTGATAATGAAGATTAAAGAGATTAAAGTAAAAGACACCAAGAGATGAGATAACCCTTATTTGGCATAAGTCCTTGTGGAGCAAGGCCGCCTTAGCATGATAAGACATTGAGAATATAAATAATGATGAGAGGATTGTGTTGATGGTTAAGATAAGAGATGAGAGTTGAAAGGAGATTATGTTTACGATTTGAATGGGCCAGAGCGAGGAAGGGATGTTGAGGTGATATTGCAATGTGAGGAGAAGTGAGATGTGAATCTTTTGGTTTTGTTTCTTGGATTGAGACTGGTCTGAGTTGAGCTTGCTCCTCCACTAGTTCTCAAAAAGAGAAAAGTCTTTGAGAAAACCTTTGAAAAGGATTTTTGAAATGGTTTTACAAAAAGGAGATTTTTGAAAAGGAGTTTTCAAAAAGAAATTTTGGAAAGGGATTCCCAGAAGTGAAAATTTTTGAAAAGAGTTTGAATTTTAGAAGGGGTTCCCAAAATGAGAAAAATTTTCCAAGATAGATTTTCTGAAGGAGATTTTGAAAAGAGACTTTTTAAAAAGGACTTCGAAAAGAGATTTTTGAAATAAGTGTCGAAAGGAGATTTTTGAAATGATTTATGAAATGAAATTTTTGGAAAAGGATTTGTGAACTGAATTTTTGGAAGAGATTTATGAAATGGAAATGATTGGGGAAGGAGTTTGTGAAGTGAGGTGTTTTCGTTGAAAGTTTCTGAAGAGAGATTGTTATGAAAAGGTTGTTTTGAGGAAAGTTGTGATGAGATTCGAGTTGTGGATGTGATTCCGCTCTGTGCCAAGTTTGATGAACTGAAAAGTGATGCAAAGTTAGCGGTCAGGACTCATTGAAGGGATGTACGAAGGGTGAGCTGACCATTAGGTTAATTAACAAGATAAAAGCTTTTAAAAGACATTAACAGCGAACGCGGTGAGGTATGAGAGTTAACCCGAAGTAGTGGAGAGGAAGGAACGATAGGTATCTGCGGATACTTAGGACGAGATTGCATTAGGGGAGGACGATGATGGTGAAACGTCAAGAAGTCTAGAGTACTTTTCTAGGTGGGACAATTCCACAAGTGGCGCACTAACGTGGTGGGGACTGGGTCTAATGTCGTGGCACGTCCTGCATGATCAACTAGAAATAGTACTGTCGCCCCCTAGATTGCAAATCGAGAACAGTGAGAGGAACTGGAGTGGGGCATTGTGTCTGCCGCTAAGAGCGTGCCATGTTATATATGATATTATTTGAGGCTGGGCCTCCTGGTCAGGGACCATTTGTGTGTGACAGCTGTCGTGCCCGCACGGTAAAGGTTCTGTACTCCTGTTTGCTTCTGACTAGGTGGATGGATACCGAGGAGATGTAGACTTGAGACGTGAGTGCTAACTACGAACGGACGTGTACCTCGATGATTCGTAAATTCCCCTTAATCATCGATGGTTATAATTCAATAAGAGTTGATAGAAAAAGAAGTGTAATTAAGAAAAACAAAGTTTATGAATGATTGATAATGGAGATGGAAAGTGTGAAAAGGAAAGAAAGGTTGAGACCCTCGAAAAGGGGAAGAAAGTGATGGTTTGAGAGCTGTTAATGAGAAAGAGATTGAGAAGTAAAAGATGAGTAATGAACAAAGAAATAATAACAATTGAGAATTTTGATGTTATGTGTGTTGTGTTGTGTGTGTTTGCTTGTTTTGTGTGTTCTGTCTTAATATTCCGCCTGCGGTAAATCCACAACGTCGACGACTTGTCGTTCGGTTCGCTAACTCTCTCCTGCCCGTTGGTATATCGGTGCTGCTGGTACTCCAACGCACAGACGGATTATCGCATGGAGATTACAACCTGGACGAAGCATGGATGCGGCTGGAGTCGTACCCCATCTGGTTGGGTATGGACTGGTGAGTCGCAGATCGTGATTCCGGGCCCTGAGCATCGACTATGTGGAGCTGACTTAGGACCATTGCTAGGACAAGTTTCTGTCCGAGGATATGGAGACTATGAGGAGAAGCTGCGCTGTGAAGCTCTGAGGAATCTTTCTGCACAGACAAGGATTGAGTGGGTGCCAAAGAATCGTGGTCAAGCAGTAGTTGGGACAACATCATCTTCTGGTGCCAAGCAAGGACATAAGAGGGAGGATCATGAGCTGCATCCTATAGTTTTCATTAGGCAAAGTCGTAGGTAGGGTAACTAGTTAAGTAGTGAAGGTTGATGTCAAGGATTATCTAAGCAATGTATCGCTCTTGTAACTATGCCCTACTTTTGTTTTGTGAACTGGCCGGACCTTTTGTTATCGTAAACGATGAAATCTTTTTGGATGAATGTGGGAGTAGGTTTCACGTAACGACCCGGTTTTCAGGTAAGAGCGTGAACGTGCACCCACATCGTAAAAAAAAAAATGGCCTCATTTTTGGCAACTTTTTAATTGAAAACAGATTATTTTCAGATGTCGAAAATCGGGGCGTTACAAAGAAGAGTGATAATAAAGGTTGTATAAGAAATGGAATACAGAGAGAAAGAGGTTGAAAGGAGGTGTGATTTGAGTGGAGAGGTGATCTTTTGTTTTTGCTTTTGGAAAGAGACTAGTGTTGAGTTAAGCTTGCTCCTCCATTAGCACTCATCCAAAAATGTGATTTTTGAAAAAGGTTTTTGAAAAGAGATTTTTGAAAAGCTTTTGTTAAAAGATATATTTTGAAAAATTTTTGTGAACCAATCTTTTTGAAAAAGTTTTGTGAAAGGATACATTTTTGAGAAAAGTTTTTGGAACCAATCTTTTGATAAAGTTTTTGAAATGATATTCTGAGAAAGTCTTTTTGAAATGATATTTTTTAAGAAAGTCATTTTGTAATGATATTTTTGAGAAAGTCTTTTGAAATAATATTTTTGAGAAAGTTTTATGAAATGACCCTTTTGAGAAAAGTTTGTGAAAACAATATTTTTGAGAACGTTTGTGAAAATAGATTTGTGAAAGTTTTGGAAACCTAATTTTTGAGAAAGTTTTGTGAAAAGATATTTTTGAGAAAGATGAGGAATGAGTTTTGAGAAAGTGAGAATTTATGTGATGAGATGAGAAAGATTGTGACATGAGATGTTGTGATGTATTGGGGAACAGATTGAGCGATTAGTGGTCGGGACTCGTTGAAGGGATGCACTAAGGATGAGCCGACCGTTAGGATTAAGCCGTTAAATAAACCTTAAAAGCTTTAAGACTTTAAAAGACTATTAAAAGACATGAACGCGGAGAGGTGTGAGTGTGTGTCGAAGTAGTGGAGAGGAAGGAACCATAATGCGGATACTTAGGAGGAGATTGCATTAGGGGAGGACGATGACGGTGAAACGTCAAAAAGTCTAGAGTACCTTTCTAGGCAGAACGGACTCCACATGTGGTATACTAACGTGGTAGGGACTGGGTCCAATGCCGTGGCAAGTTCTGCACTCGAGACTAGAATTGTACTGTTGCCCCCTAGATTGCAAATCTAGAACAGTGAGAGGGACTGGAGTGGGGCATCTTGTTTGCCACTATGAGTGAGACAGTGTGCCTTGATTATGTATATGAATTGAATTGAATTGAATTGATTTGAGGCTGAGTCCTCCTGGTCTGGGACAAATTGATTGTGAGACAGCTGTCGTGCCCGCACGGTAAAGGTCCTGTACTCCTGTTTGCTTCCGACTAGGTTTGGATGGATGACCGATGAGATGTAGACGTGAGAGCCGTTTTTCCTCAATGATGTTCGTTCCCCTCATCATTGAGTGAACTGAGATGATAAGACTTAATGAACTTAAAAGATTAAAGAGAAAAGTGCAGTAATGGCATGAAGTATTGAGCGAGATTTGAGAAATGAGAATAAGATGGTATTTACATGATGATGATGAATATGTTTGTTGCTATGCCTTGTATGTTATTTATTGTTTTATCTTAATAATTGCCTATCGTAATTCCACACAGTCGACATTACATGTTTTGGGTAGCTCACTCTCTCCTATATTTCTGCTTGGTATCGAAAAATCCTGCATGGTCTTTAGATGGAAAACATAGCGAAGTTCTAGCTTATTCGGGAGATAGGAGCATCTCCACTTAAGGGTGACAATATAACTATGAATGGCCGTGTCATAGTCTACCTCGAGATGAAACGGAGTAGAAAGGAAATCATGGAGAAACTGCTAGATCGTGAGGAGGAGGAGAAGAAAGCACGACACGACGCCATGAAGGAGACTCTCGAGGAGACTAATGAGGATGACTCTACTTGCGACCAGAGGGCTTGATCTACCAGATTCAGAGTTCGATGACAAGCGTTAGTGTAGATGACTAGAAGTTAGGTAATTCCTTTCAGAGTTTTGTAATCCATTGCAAGTTCTTAGTATCTTGGCTCTATCATGCTGTAACCCCAACTAAATTCATTTTCATTATCGATGTTTTGGAATTAAGTTGAATGGGCTTTTAATTTGAAAAGAAGTTTTGGAAAAACAAGTTTCAAGGTGCGGTGTCTTGTGACATCTCGGTTTGGAACTTGAAAGGTCTTATGCATTATGAGAACATGAGTTTTAAATTGTAACCTTGTTTTGAAAATCTAAGTGTTCTCATCTTGTGTAATACTTGTTTAAAAAATAATAATTTGCCCAATTTTTCACTATATTTCATTTAAAGTAATTGTGGTTTCAAGTTGCCAAATCGGGGTGTTACAGTATATACTTAGTTTAGGATTAGACTCATTGATTTATGTTATTTATTTGTTGAGCTGTAAATATTTTTGAAATTTGGTTATTTTGACAAAGTTTTTTAGAACTTGATATTAGTGAACTGACTTTAGCCTGTGAGATTTTGAGCCTATTTGATGGGCTATATGATTTATTGATTATTTATTTATTTTGAGACCCCTATTATTTCATGAGTGCGTTCACTTTAGTTTTGTGTTCTAGAACTTGACCGGTGACCATTTTGAGATTGATAATTGATTGCATGCATTAAGATGATTAAGCTAAGGCACCTAGGATTGTGTTTTTGTTGGCCTTCAACAGATTTTTGATAAACATTATCCCTTATTTGCCCATTTTGAGCCTTATGAGATATTATGATTTTTCTTTGGTACCTTGCATCTATTGAAATATTTTTGTGAGTACCTTGGAAATTTTTGAATGAGCCATTTGAGAGGAATAATAAGAAAAGGTGAAAGAAATTGGTGAAAAGTGTTGAGTTCTATTTCTCTTCCAAGTAAACAAAAAAGAAATTGAAAAAAATAAATGTGAAAGGAAGAGAATAGAAGGAAAAAAAATTGAAAAAGAAAACAAGTATGAAATTGATTGTGAGTTGAGTGGTGTTTATGTAGTATTCATTGCTCATTCATAATTTTTTGAGGGAAATTTGTTTTTGCATTTTAGCCCTTAGTTTTATCCATTCTTTCTTTTATCCCACCTAACACTTTTAGCCATGGTCTCGTTACAACCAAAATTAAGACCTTTTGATTTTTGCATGTATTCAATAATTTCAGTGGAGATATTGGTCTATGGTCAAGCATATGGTAACACATTGTCATTGGATGAACTTGAGTGAATTGTTATAACCTTTGATACACATGAGAGATACACACAGTGAGGTTGAGAGTGTTCACTAGTTCCTGGTTCTTTGATAGTTTGTGATTTTAACCAGTTGTTGATTTAATTTATTGCTTGTGAAGAAAAGTGTCTGAGAAGTGTCTGAGTCATGAGTCTGAAGTCTTAGATTAGGTATTTGCATATTAACTTATAAAATTGGTCTTGTGTTTTAGAACTTTTATTTTACTTTTGCCTGGGACATTCAAAATACTAAGTTTGGGGGAGTGATTTGAGTCTAATATATGATGTTTTGAGTATGATTTAAACTCCCTTTTACTATGGATTTAGCTTGTTTCTCTTGTAAATATAGGTATTTTGTATTAGTTTTAGGAATTTATAGTTTATTAGAATCTTTTGAACGTTTTGGGTTTGTTTTAGGTATTTTCGGAGTTTAAATGAAGAAAATAATTGTGGAGATGAAAAGAGGACGAAAGGATTGAAAATGACGCAAGAACGGAGCGAAACAGAGCCGGATCAGGTTCCGCATGCCTAGGGGCACAGATCCGCGACCCCAGGCGCGCTCACCGCGGTAAAATGACAGTGTTCGGTATTTTGGCCATAACTTGAGCTACGCTTATCCAAATGAGGCGATCTTGGTATCATTTTAAAGCTAAGGAAAATATCTATAACTTTGCAAGAAATAGCCTTGCTCAAATTCATCCATCTTTGGGGTCAAAATCAGGACCGAAGTTGCATGTCAGACATGAGAAGGCCCAATTGGGCCAATTTCTGATCAGTTTTGAAGGATTTTGATAAGATTAGGAATTTATCTACTTATTTATGTTTTTAGGATTAGTTTAGGAAGAGATTGGAGAGAGTCATAATCAGTTATCATTAGAAATCAGAAATCATTGAGGGAGATTGCATTCTCTGGAGAGCATTCGGAGGAGGAATCCATTGAAGGCTGGAGATTCAGATCAAGGAATAGTGGTAATTTAGGAATGAATTACTTCTATTCTTATTTGTTCTTCTTCTGTATGATGTGTAACTAAACCTTCTTGTGTTAGGAACATGTGGATTTGATTATGTAGTTTATTTATATGAATTAATGTTTTTCTAATTCTAAATCTTGTGTTTGATTGTGTTTTATTTCCAATTCATTAATCTAGCTAATTTATGTCTTGTTTTGGATCTCTAATTCTTCAATTGAGAGATTAGGAATTAGAATAAGCCATGCCTTCAAACAATATTGTTATTCAACAAGTAGGGATACAATTGGGTAATTATATAACATGATTAATTCCTTGTTCCTAATTAAGATTATTCAATAGTTTAATCTCTTAAGGAATTAAGAATTATCTAATTGAATAAGAAACGGTAATTATACAAGAGGGATCAAATAGTTACCAATTTAGGAATTCGTTCATGATTTAGGGAAAAACATTGATTAATGATAAATAAACAAAATAATTAATGAAACTAGTTCCTAACCACCATTCATCCATCAATTAATAGTTTTTATTTATTTTCCATCAGCAAAATAATCCCTTTTATTAATTTATTTAAATCTGAATTTTAATAGATTTTACTCTTAATTACTCTTAGGTAGAAATAAGTTAAATAATTCTTGGTCCCTGTGGGAACGATATCTGGTCTTAACCGACTATATTACTATCCGATCTAGTATACTTGTTAGAGAGTGATCACTTGGGAACCAGAAAATTAGGTTCCCTTCTCTCTCTAAAACACGATTTTCTCTCCTCTTCTCTCTAAAACTCTTCTTGAATTGTAACATCCTACTTTTTATACTTTTAGAAATTACTTTTAAATAACATTTATTAAAGAAAAAGTTTTGGGGTTTATAAAAATTTCGACAGAGCTTCCTCTAAAAATTGGACTTTCCCCCGAATGAATTTAAACCTGTCAGTCCAGAACAGTTTTCAATCCAATAAAAATAAAACTTTCAATTCAAAATAACTAATTCTATGACATACTTTAAAACTTATCAAAAGAAGGGTATACATATAACTCTTCCAATATACAAAAATTCTTAATCAAAATAAAATTCATTAATTACAATTATATTTACAAAAATCTATGTATTACAAAATAGGACCTATGAATGGTTGCTCGGACTCCGTGACCCTTGGGTCACTTATACCAATATACTCTCTACTATGAGTACACCGTTCTCGGCCTTGATCCTTTTTGTGCCTGAATCCTTGGTGTACCTAATATGTCCACTGTAAGGGTGAGTACTTTGAAATCTAGATAAGAGAAAACGTTTAAAAACAGTAATAAATCATAAGGAGGCATATTCATACACAAACAATAACAGTTATACAATTCATAATTCAATTAACAAATAAAACACCACAACACTATTCAGTTTAATAACTATTAGTATAGAGGGTATAATACTTTAATATAATGCTATAATGCACAAACACATGGTTATGCTCTGCTAACGTCACACTTAGGTGATTTAATCCTCGAATCCGATATTAAACATTTCATTTCATTTTAAACACTTTAACACTTTTGATCGGATTCAAGGAATTAAACCACCTATACAATGCATTCACACTTTCCCTTTCACTTTCACACTTTTAACTTTAACAATTGACACTATAACACTTTTAACTTTAACAATAACAATCATGTGCATTGTACTTCACCTCCACTGCGGAAGGTCCCTCATACAATGCACAAGTAATAACCTTTCCCTTTTTCCAATAACAATATACAACCCTCACATACACCCTCCACTCTGGGGAAAACCCGACCAGGAGTAAGTATTTCTCAACCTATAGTTGGGTGCTTCACCTCCACTTAGGAAGGTCCTTCGCTCACCCGCTTGCACAACACTCCACCTCCACGGCGGAAGGTCCCTCATGCGATTTGGGTTGATTTGTCCAAATCGAGCTTTAGCAGAAATCACCCTCGACTGGCCAAAACGAGCCAAAGTATTAGAATTACCATGGTTTGCGTAGAACCAACCCCCAACACGGGAAGCAAACCCGTGTCCTTTGCAGGATCAAAGTTCTCCATGATAATTCCAGTAATATACTCTTGCCCTCATCAATCGTAAAACGACGTAACGTCCACCTTTTCACCATGCATGATCCAATATCTCAAGTGTTTCTCAATTGAATTTAAGACCCTCTTTTTTCTTTATGAAAATGTCATTTAATTGGTTTAAACTCAATTGAGAAATACTTGGTCCTATTTGGTGCATAACTATATGAATGTCATTTACAATTTGCTTATATACACTTTACACTTTGATAATAATAATCATACAAACAATATCAATCAACAAATCAGAAATCAACCAGTCAATCAGTCAACATACTCAGGTATGTCTCAGGGACTGTAATTTAAGTCACCTCCCTAAGGTTCTTCACTTCTTATTTTAACAATTCACAGAATCAGTTAATATAAACATACATAAATAACATATCATTAGAACTTAGGGCTTTCTAACTAAACTCTACCCGTCCACCCATCAACCTAACCAATCAATCAATACACCCAATTATAACTCTATTACTATAATTAAACTCATTCTCTAATACTAAACCCAAAGTACACCCCTTACCTCTTGAAGAGAAGAGGAGAAGGATGATAAGTTGAGGGAGCACTAACACCAACACCAATCCAAGCTCCCACGTTCTTCCTCTCTTGATTCCTATGACTCCTCAAGCCCCTTGGACCAATTTGAGACCCCACATGACCAATTCCACACTTCAGGGTTTAGGGTTAATTTGGGGGTTTTAAGAGAAAGAGAAGAAATTGAGAATTGAAAGAGGGAAATGCATAAGGGAGTGATAGGGAGATGATTTGGGGGTTTAATTTGTTGATCTATTGGGTGGTTGCATAAGAGATAAAAAACCCTAGGGGAGGATAAGAGAGAATTCGTGTGGAAGAGAGAGGAAACTTTGTGAAAAATGGCTCAAAAACGAGTTTATAAGGCTGATTCAGCAGTGGTTAATCGATTAACTGGGTGGTTAATCGATTAACCAGTGTAATTTTGGCCAAAACCAACATTCAGGACTTAATCGATTAACCTCATGCTTAATCAATTAAGTCGTGTGCATCATTCAGGTCTTAATCGATTAACTCAAGGCTTAATCGATTAACTGGTTCAATCCACCATTCCTTTGCACTTCAAAGTGTCATAACTTTTTCGTTAACCGTCGGATCTTGCTCAAATTTTGAGGCAAGTTGCCTAAGACACTTATCTTCACATCCAACGGTGGAATTTGGGTTTAAAGCTATGGATCTTTTATTCTTAATTTCCTAAAGTCCTGAGATCTTAACTCTTAAATAACCTTTCTAAATCACAATCTTAACCTAACATATTCCTTTCTCTACACTCTAAACCTATTCTAACTTATTTCTACCTCAAACAAACCTACCCTTAGCTAACTACCACATCCTAAACACTTAAGCACACACTAATTCTAATACCAATTATCGTTTCTAAACGGAATCGACACTTAAGAATACTACGACACTCATCGAAATCCTACTCACTAATGCACCTAGCCACTAAGTAAATTTGGGGACGTTACAATTCTCCCCCACTTATATGAATTTCGTCCCCGAAATTTGGCTTACTTTAATGGAAAAGGAGGATATAGAGCTATATGCTCGACTGAACAAGAGGTCTTAACCTACTTCAGGATAGACACAATCTTGGGGATACACTCCCCCACTTAGGATGCAACTCCGATTGGATTTCTTTACTAGGCCTACTGGATTGCTATTGAGACTTTCACCAAAAAGTCCCACTTAGTTTCTTAAGGTTCCAAACGTAAAGTTCGAAGCCTAGGGGCAATACCTGTCAATACAGACCTACGTAGTCATATACCAACACTACCTAACATTATTCAATAAAGTCTTGGCATCCAAACCTTTATAACACATATCCATACACAATACATATAAGGACAATCATAACACAAACATTCATCACTTAAGAAGAGTCAATGTCACAAAATTATAATTCAAACATAAGTTATTTTAGGTAAAGATTTTCATTTTAAAAATTAAGTGTAAATTAAGTAAAAGAATATCATTTAAATTTTATCAAAGAGGGTATTTCTTAAAAGAAAAGCAAAACATCAATTCAACACGAATAAGTAAAAACAATCCATACACATCAAAAGGAGTATTATATTGAAGAGAAGAAAAAGGTTTGAAAAGTTTGCAAATGGCAAGACTCCCATAGAATCATAGAGGCTCTTGATTTGTGTACGGATGGAAATAAAGTTTGAAAAGGAATAGTTAAATACATCGGCTATCCAAAACAATTGTAAACACTCATTGAGAAAATTAAATAGTTGAATACTATATATACGTATCCATAGAATGATTGAAAGTATATTTAAGGGATGAGGTAGAAAATGCACTTAAATTCCCAACGGGACTAGTTTATATATATAAAAGAAAAGGAATTGGAATGTACAAACATTCCTAGTGTCGAATGTAAAAAGGACACCTTATGAAAGTTAAGATTGAAAAGTAACTTGGACATAAATAGGGTTGAAACATAAAGGTTATTAGGAAAAATAGACACAGGGGTTATCATTGAAAAATTAATCTAATGGAGGTTGATAAAATAAATTAAAGGTGTTACATAACTATGTACATTTCAATCATAGGTATAGAAAATAAGTTGTTGTTTTCCATTACAAGTTTATCACTTGTAAGGTTTTCCATAAAAAGGTTACTTTGAAAAATATAATTACACTAGGGAAAAATGGAGACTCAAAATTACCATGTGAGGAAACACAAGGCAATTAACTTTGAAAAATTTTGATTTAGTAATTAATTAATAAAAACTAATATAGTACTCTTTTAAAATTCACTCTCAATAGAAGGTAGAAAAATCTTAGTTGCAAATCGATTTAAAATAGCACGTATATAGTATTTGAAAGAATTTGAAATTTGGGGATTACCCAAAATCATAAGAAAAGGTTCAGGAAAAATAATTGGACTTAACATATAGTCCAAATGGTTTAAAAATCATAATTATATATATATAAAATTCCAGCGTTCGAAAACATTTGAAAATCGCTTCCTATATGCACCTCTATATGCCTACACACCTATGCTTAAAACTCTAGGACTCACTAAGATCGAACTTAGCTTCTACCGCCCAGTCTATGAATGAAAACTATTGGGGTTTCTACACTCAATCTAAGAGAAACTCTACAATGCAAGGCTTCAACTAATACTACGCTTACTATCTCTCCTAAGGTTTAAGGTTTCCTAATTGGTTCCTTAGGCTTAAAGATTGCACAACTAAGACTTGCACTTAAATCCTAGTTGAGACTTCCTTATTACTAACTAGACTTTGGTGCTACAACTTTTATAATGGATGTTAAAACCAGAACTTGGACATTCACAAACTACATTCCATGGAAGAATTATTAATAGTTTGAAAATAGTTTGCACTTCCGGAATACAGTTTGTTCAATAAGTCCAACAAATTCCTTGGAGTTCTATATGAACTTGAAGGAATAAAGGATAACATCCATCACCTTGGTTCAGGTTCTAAACTAGACTTTGGATCTAGGGTAGCTACATTACCTTTAACTCACCTCACTACCTTCGATTCACATTTTCCACTTCCACATTACAATAGAAACAATAAAGTACCAACTTCTGTGTAAAAGGTTTGGTACTTGGTGATAAAAGAGTTTTCAAAAATTTGCATTTTCTTTAAAACAAGGAAAAACACTTTATACCTTTGTAAATTCTTTTCATTTAAAACTTAAACAAAATTATTGTTTAGGAAAAGACATGTCAAGTACTTATAAACTCAAATTATTCATATAAGTTTTCAAAATCATTTCACATCCATTTGAAATTGATTCTGAAGCTTGAGGATTCCTTTGACAAAGAAAATAAGAATCCTCTATAGTCATCAAACTCAAATAAAAGGAACAGATTTATGGTTAAAAGTTTAATGTCATTCACTCTCTTTAAATTCTAGTGAATGCCTTTCCTCTCATTTTAGTTTGAAAGTTCAAATTGACTTATGTCGCCTTTATTGAATTCCTATCAATTGATAATTGGTGTAATTTAAAAGTAAATTACACTATCATTCAATTAGTTAGGAATTCTCATTGTGAATAAAATTTTCTTAAAAACAGTGTTACGACATTCAATCAATTATCAGAGTTTGAATCAATTCCACACTATGTAAATTATAAAAATATAAGTGTACTTGACATTCATTATAAATCATAGTACTAATACTTTTCAAAAATAATGTTTGGAAAAGGCCTGTTGCAAAAGCACTTTAATACTTTAGAAATCAGAGTACATTTTTCACCGGAATGTGATGTGGAAATATAGAAGGCAATTAGGTCGTGCTAAGGCGACACTTGGTTATGACCGCTAAAGGCAACTACCATGGGTTAACACCTATTCACTTCCGTTGCGCACTCTGATAAAGAATGCTCGAAGTGTAAACTAGACAACTTCTAGTACCGATCCTATTCTTAGACTTAGAAAAATAAATCCAACCATTATTTGATTAGATTCAAGGACTTAACGATGTCATCTGCCAATGAATGCAAAATGCGAGGGATCCTTCTCGATTCTATATTGCATTGGAGATAAAATTGCTTTCGTGCTACTTGAATTCCATTCAAATAAAGGATGACTCATCTTCGATTCAAAAGGAGGCTTGGAAATTTCGTCTTAAAGCGAAATCTCAATCACTTGTCATACTTGAAATAGAGGAGATTAAGTCAAAACTAAGAGTTAGCACTTCCCGTTGGGGTAGCGATTGCACGCTCTGACCCGTTGGGATTTTTCCTTTCCCTTACTCCCTACTCTCTGTCCATTTCTAAATACAACAAAGTTATACTTTGAAAAATTTAATTAGCCCACTTCAAATTGAAGATACACTTCTATGACTACTAAACTACGACTCACCCAACTAAACTATACTCATCTCAACTAATGATGCATGCATGAAACACTAAAGTGCATTTCCTAATCAGCTACCTATTAGTTACTCTCATGTGGAGTAACTCTTGGGAGTAGGAAAATCCATACTCCGGGTCGAGGATTGCAACCATTGCTCAGATACCATCTGTAACATCCTACTTTTTATACTTTTAGAAATTACTTTTAAATAACATTTACTAAAGAAAAAGTTTTGGGGTTTATAAAAATTTCGACAGAGTTTCCTCTAAAAATCGGACTTTCCCCCGAATGAATTTAAACCTGTCAGTCCAGAACAGTTTTCAATCCAATAAAAATAAAACTTTCAATTCAAAATAACTAATTCTATGACATACTTTAAAACTTATCAAAAGAAGGGTATACATATAACTCTTCCAATATACAAAAATGCTTAATCAAAATAAAATTCATTAATTACATTTATATTTACAAAAATCTATGTATTACAAAACATGTATAACACCCAACTTTTATTTAAAAATATCATTTAAAAGGTTTAATACTCTGAAATGGGGAACTTAAAAATTCCTTTTCATAAATTAAATTTACATTCTAAAATGGGTATTTCAAATACAATAAGAGTAGCGCAACATAAAATTTTCCTTCTTTCCGTAACTTCTACTGCGACACTCTCTGATCCTGAAGCTCCTCTTCATTCACCTAAAATGTTAACCACATAAGGGTGAGACCTTTTCACAACACAGTGAATTAGAAGATAATTAAAGAGCACATAATATAAACTTAAGCATCATAGTCAAATCAAGCCATGCATACCAAAATGCTTCACTTTCATTTTTCAAAAATCATTTTTTCCTTTCCTTTACTTTATCTTGGTCTCACATTGCCGTAGCTTAAGTGAGCACCAAGCCACAACCTTATACTTTGCCCGTGACCTCACATTGCCGTAGTTTAAGTGAGCACCGGGACCCTTGCTTATATTTTGCCCGTGACGTCACATTGCTGTAGCTTAAGTAAGCACCGAGACACTTACTTATACTTACAATAGACTCATATCATCATTGATCTCTATTCTTTTAGTTTGTACCACTAGGTAATTTGGTTGCTCCTGCTAGGGCGTTTGTACACCCATTAGGGACTTTATTCACCCATCAGGACTTTCACCCACTAGGCCTCACCCGTTAGGACTGATACATATAATCTTTGCTCATACTCATTAAATTCCTTAGCATATTCAATTTACATACTTTAGTCCTTTTTCACATTTTCCAGTCTTTTAGTTTTCATTGAATTGATCATTCCGGGACATTGACTCCTAACGGGGCATTTACACCTAGTGGGGCGTTTTTAGCCTGATGAGTACCTAGGCCCTAATGGGGCGTTTGTACACCTAGCAGGAACACCTAGTGTCCCAATGTCCCAATGATCAATTCAACCATCCTTTTCAATCCACACACATTCACCACAATGAACACATTTCAAATAGCCATTTACATCAAGCAGCAAGGATTTACATTCAAACACTTACAGCATTCCAATTTTCATACATTACATAACAATAATTAATTCAACGTCATTCCTTTAGTCTTTTACATCAATTAACAGATATTCACATTCAAAAACATATGCCATTCAGATTTACAAACATCACACAATCACAATTATTCATCATCAACCTTGAATAAACGATTATATTACAATTCTTATCTAAACATTCAAGTATTATCCCTATGTCCATTAGTTATTACTCCACCTCATAGCCAACATTTATTAAAGTATCACATTATTTAACCCTTAGCCATTGATATAACCATTTAACACACATATACTAACCTACCAATTCTCAACAAACAACATATTTTCACAGAACAATCGACATAGTCAGGTATGTCTCAGCATGCTTAAATATAAGTCAACTCCCTAGGGTTCTTCACTTCTTACATTTACAACATTCATAAAGGGGGTCTTTTTTAGCAATTTGCAACAATTAAATTAAATTATTAAATTAACTCAAAATATAATCATTCTTCTTAAACCAACTTATAACTGGTGCTATTTTGCTACCCACAACCCAATTCAACTACTTAGCCCAAATCCTATTATATACCCCAACTATCCCTAACTCAAAGTGTGGAAAAGAGACTCCCCTTACCTTAGAGAGGGAGAGAGCCCACACAAAGCTCCAAAGACACCAAATCTACTCCGGATCTACCTTGACTCCAAATCTCTAGACCGATCTCCACTCCGTTCTTCAAGATTGGAGGAGAGAGAAAGGGAACCCTAGATGATAGAGAAAGGGGCCACGAATGAGAGAGCTTGGGGGAGAAAGTGGGTCTCATGATTATGGGCCATGAAGGAAGGGTTTGGATGGTGTATGGTGGTTTTGTGTTGGTTGTTGATGGAGATGGGAGTGAAGGAGAGAGAAAGAGCCATGGATGTGGTGGAGAGAGAAAACACCATGGAAAGGAAGAGAAGAAGAAAAAGAAGAAGGAGAAGGTGATGTACCATGGATGAAGGTTGGAGGTGAGCCATGGGTGATTGGAAGTGGTGGAAGGTGGTTTGGAATGGAGGAAAGGGAGAGAGAAGCGTGGGAGAAGGAAGAAGAGAGGGTGAGGGTCGAATGAGAGGAGAAAAGGGAAATGGGTGGTTGAAATAGAGGATAAGGGGGGTGGAAATTACGTTTCTGCCCCCAAACTTTATTTTTATTTTCTGCATCAGACTTGAAATAATCGATTACTTAACCCCAGTAATCGATTACTCTTCAATGCAACATTTCTTGGTGTTTCTGCCAGAGGGCAAATAATCGATTAAACCATTTGAAGTAATCGATTACTTCTAAAAATAATCGATTATTTCCATGAGTTAATCTATTATCAATGCTGCAACATTTAAGTGTTTTCACCAGAGGCTATGTAATCGATTAACCCTTACAAAATAATCGATTATTCTGGTAAAAACTCCTATTTTGGCCAATTTTAACTCTAGGACACTACACTTAACTTCTACCCATGATTTTCATATGGTTTTTATCATAAATTCTAGCTTAGGTTTTCCTAATTAACTTGGAATTAAATTTTTGGGATGTTACAACAGGACCTATGAATGGTTGCTCGGACTCCGTGACCCTTGGGTCACTTATACCAATATACTCTCTACTATGAGTATACCGTTCTCGGCCTTGATCCTTTTTGTGCCTGAATCCTTGGTGTACCTAATATGTCCACTGTAAGGGTGAGTACTTTGAAATCTAGATCAGAGAAAACGTTTAAAAACAGTAATAAATCATAAGGAGGCATATTCATAAACAAACAATAACAGTTATACAATTCATAATTCAATTAACAAATAAAACACCACAACACTATTCAGTTTAATAACTATTAGTATAGAGGGTATAATACTTTAATATAATGCTATAATGCACAAACACATGGTTATGCTCTGCTAACGTCACACTTAGGTGATTTAATCCTCGAATCCGATATTAAACATTTCATTTTGTAACAGCCCGATTTTTGTACTCAAAACAATTAACTGAAAGTTGCCAAAAATGAGGCCAGATTTTTTTTTGTAACACATTGTTGAATAGTGCTGGTGTATTTAAAAGTTCTTTTATTGAAAATCGAGTTGTTACTAAAACAGTCCCTTTTTATAAAACTTTTCTCTTCATAAAAAAATGATTTAGTTTCAAGGACATTAATACTCATAATGGATTTCAAAAGTTTACATTGACCTCTCTTCCCAAATAAAGTACTTTACAAAGCAAGATTTAAATTTTACTGTATTACATGAGTGGCACATTGCTTGGTAATCCTTTGACTCTCAAACACAATCCATAAACTTAACCTAAACACTTCTACGTTCGCTTCCTTCTGGTGAAGACATCCGGATGGAACTCTCCTTTCTTCTTGCGCCCTTTCTTCACTCCCCGAAAAATGCAATCGTCTCCCTCGCTGCTCTGCGGTTGTCATTCAGCTCCATCTAGAGGAATGATCCCCAAGCGGTACTCCGTCTACCCGTTGAGACATCAGCAGCACCGATATGCCAACGAACAAGAGAGAGTAAGCAATTCGAACGACGCATCGTCGACAGTGTGGGATTACGATAGGCAAAATAATAGGACCAAACAAACACACAATACAATACACAAGCACACAACAACCAAACAGATTATTGATATCATCATCATTATCCTCTTACATTATTAGCATTATTGTTATACTTTCTCATTCTCCTTTACTTTCACATCTTATAAACATTCTTTTCTTTTCTCATTCATTTCCATTTCATCACGGTACTCTCTTTTCCTCCATTCTTATCATTTCATCACCTTTGGTGATTGGGGAATATTAAAATACCATCAAAGTATTCAGTTCAACCTCGACGATCACTCACGTTTACATCTCCTCGGTCATCCACCCAACCTAGTCGGAAGCAAACAGGAGTACAGGACCTTTACCGTGCGGGCACAACAGCTGTCACACACACAAATGGTCCCAGACCAGGAGGACTCAGCCTCAATAATATCAATTCATAATAATCATGGCACACTGCCTCGCAGTGGCAAACAAAATGCCCCACTCCAGTCCCTCTCACTGTTCTCGATTTGCAATCTAGGGGGCGACAGTATGTTTCTAGTGGGCCCGCAGAACTTACCATGGCATTAGACCCAGTCCCCACCACGTTAGTGCGCCACATGTGGAGTTCGTTCTGCCTAGAAAACATACTCTAGACTTCTTGACGTTTCACCGTCATCGTCCTCCCCTAATGCAATCCCGTCCTAAGTATCCGCAGATACTTATCGTTTCTTCATCTCCACTACTTCGCACTCTCATACCTCACCGCACATGTCTTTTAAAGTCTTTTAATCTTTTCAATTATCCTAAGGTCGGCCCGTCCTTCGTGCAACCCTTCAACGAGTCCCGACCACTAACTTTGCACAAACTTTCTCTCATCATTTCTCACATAGCACAGAGCTGGGATCACATCAACAAGTTCTCATCTCATTTATCAGTCCTTCTATAATTGCACATCTCATTCTCATTTCACCATACCTTCCCAAAATGCGTTTTCGAAAACTTCCACAAAATCTCTTTTCATAAGCTTTCACAACAAGACACAGTTCCCACAAATTTTCTCAAAAATGTTTTCTCAAAGGGACTTCTCCCAACTATCATTTCCAAAAACACTTTCTTTAGATATCATTTCAAAACTCTTTATCAAAGAATTGTTTCCCCAAGACTCCCCTCAAAATACATCTTTTCACAAAACTCTTTCAAAAGATGGTTTCATAAAACTTCTCTCAAAAACATATCTTTTCACAAAACTTTTAAAGGAAAATCTCTTTTCATAAAAATCTCCGTTCACAAATCTTTTCAAAAATATTTTCGAAAATCTCTTTTCAAAAATCTTTTTCAAAAACCGCTTTTCAAAAACCTTTTTCAAACTTCACACCATTGTTGGGCGCTAATGGAGGAGCAAGCTCAACTCAACACCAGTCCCAGACTAAAACCGAAAACAAAGGAGTCCAGCTCCACTCAATTCGCATCTCCTTCACATAATCCACATCACTTTCCCCAGCTCTGGCTCGTTCTCAACATTATCATTCCATTCCTTCCCCAATCTCAACTCTTTCTCTTTTCCATTACATACTTTATTCTCACTCATTATTCTTTTCTCACTGTATCTTTACTTTTTATATTATTACTTTCACATTCATTCACTTCATTTTTATTTCCTTATTCAGGACGTAGCAGACGTCCATCAACATATTACTCATTCAATTTAACAGCAATATTAAGCATAATTAAATTAATAAACATAAACATACTATCAATCACACAAACATTACACAACAATAGTGTGGTCATTGTCACCGTCGTATAAGTGGCAACACAATACAAACAATTGCCACTTATACTACTGACTCCGAACCACGTAGTTCCGATCTTTGAGATGATACGGAACGTCCTAATAAATCACCTAACTACCACGGTGTCTTAGGATAGCTTCTCTCTCACCTGAGGTCCAGCTATTTAATGCGTACCGTCTTCTTGGATCCTTTGGCTGCCAGCTGCCCCAATCCCTCGTCTTTAAGATTTCCTCGTACTAAATAAAATACGCTTTCGTTATTAACTGATATTAGGAAAATCTTCTTCGTAACTTAAACACCTCTCATTCCTCGTATAAAACACTCTTGTTTTATCAATACACTTTCCATGTTTTCTAGCACTTTAATTATTTTAAAATCATTTGAAAACATTTAGTAAGAGAATTTAGATTATTTGGTTGGGTTGCTGGTCTGTTTTGGAAAGCACCTCTCTTATATTCGCAAACACCGAAAAGTTCACCGTTTTACATCCGGGTTTTCCTTAAATCAATTATCACTTGAAAATTTTACTTTAAATCACTTGAACACATTTTCAAAGTCAAGAAACAAGTTTAAATAATTCCGGACAGCCATAAACACAATTTAAATTTCTCAATTAAATCAAATGGAAATTTCTTAAAATCAATTTATTTTAAAGCCATTTACACACTCAATTATTTTGCAAACATAACTAGCACACAATCACAACAACACTTAAATAAATGAAGTCATACAAGTGTTTGATTAATCATTTAATTTATTTATAATCCAAACAAACACTTAGACATTCACACACTCACAAGGTATGAATCAAACACAACAACTCAATTCTTTTCAAAAAAATCGTTACATGAGTTCATTTTAGTGCAATTAAATTTCCCAAACTTATTTATACTACATGGCCGAATATACATACACACATGTACGCATATATGTGTATATATATATATATATTCATTTAAACACCATACTTTCTTCCAACCCAATTAGTTCTTTTATTCCCTTTATCTTTCCTTAAAACACAATCTTTTCTTAAACTTGAAATCCTTCAAAAAATCATTTGAAAATTCACATTATAATAAATAAAATAATTAGTTTATGTGGCTGTATGAAATGAGTCCAGCCACCTTTTTACTTGTAGAGCATTGAAAAATCCATAATCCTCATTCTAATTTTTGGACATATTGGATAGCACTTGAAACCCACACTTTTCGTGTATCAAGAACACTTTTATAAATTGAAAACCTTGAAATAAAATCTTGGACAGCAAAGAACTAAAATCAAAACCATGAAAATACTTTTGGAAATAATCAAATATATTCATTTATTTTCTTTTATTAACACCGAATTGAGCAAAAACAACCATAATACGAATTAAATAGTTTTTCTCAAAATAAAATCACAAGCATAATCATTTCAACAAGTCAATCACATACAAAAGGAATCTAGCCTATTACAACTAGTCTAGGCCGAATCATTATCATAGGAAAAACAAGGTCTTTGATGCAAATTTTCTACATGCAAAACCTTAAAATTAACAAATCAAAACATGCACTTTCAACACATGGTTTTAGAAAAATACCACTCCCTTTTTCTTCATAAAACCGTGACCTCTTTGTCACTTCAAACACATTTTCATTTTTTATTTTTCTTTGCATGTGCTCCTAAAAATAACTTAAGGTAAAAGAGAATCACATGCAAGTTCCTTTTTATGAAAAATAATCATGATCTTTTGATTTTCAAGGCTTGACCGAAAAGAAACTTAACCTTTGGCTTTGATACACACATAGATTTAGATCAAAGCAAAACCATTTTGAAAAAAGTTGTTTTCCTTTGCTTTCTCATCAAAACCGTGACATGCACACCAAGTAACAAGACCTTTTGAGTCCAAGAATCACATGCAAAACTTCAAGATCCAAGTTATGGAAAATCAAGTCAAGAATCAAATCTTCTTTTTTTTTACAAGATCAAAACAATAGATCAAAGCTCTTTTTTTGAAAAGAAAATCAAAGATCAAAGCTTAGAAAATCCAAAGTTAAAATCAAAGCATTTAAATCACTTAGATCATCTCCAACAAGCATCAAATCAACATGCATGAACTCAAAATAAAAATAAAAATCATCACACCTAAACTTCTAGACATGGCCGAATGATAATGTCCATGGTTTAGGGTTCTACAAGTTTGTTTAGCTCTTGAAATCTCAAGGTCAAAGCTTAGAAGTTACATGCAATTATAGATCAAACATAAAAAGAGACATGCAATAAAATAGGTGAGAATTACAAGGCTTTAGATATTAAAACTACTCTATCAACTCTAGGATCTTCGAATCACCAAAGAAAAGAGATGGTTTTCAACCTTCTAGACTTGATCTTCAAGAGGGAAGCCTAGGTTTTTGGACTTGGACTCTTTCTTCTTCTTCTTCTTCTAAAGTTTGCTTCGGTCATCTTCCTTTTTTTGGGGTTGATGGTGATTTTCTTCTTAGGATTTTTGAAGGAAAGTGTGGGTGAAAGAAGGAACCAAAGATATTTGGGGTTGAGAGGTTTGGGATTCTCACTCTTCTTCTCCTCTCTTCACGGTCTCACTCTTTCTCTAAGGATTCCAAGAGCTTTGTGTTGCTCTTGGACCAAGTGTGTTTAGGGGATGTGAAAATCAATGAATCAAGTAACCCACTCCTCCCACACACACACGGCTCATATGGACAAAGGCAAGGGTTGGAACTTCCCTCTTGTGCCCTCGGTTCCATGTGCAATACTAAGGGGTAATTTGGTCTAGTCCATTTGTTGCATGGAAAGAATCTTATCAAGGGGAGACAATGTTGAAGAAAGTCTTCCCTAGGCCTCATGACTTATTCAACCTAGGTCTCCACTTGTTTCCCTTTCAAATTTTCTATTTAATTTCAACTTTCTTAATGAGTAAGAAAATGCTCTCCTACTTGGTTCTCTTATCCTCTCATGGCCGAACCATATGCACACACACATATACACATAATTTTCCTTTCATGTTATCATAGCAACACATAACATTAGGTCATGGAATGATGCATACATTTTACACATATTTAAGCATGCATGTAGCACTTTGGTATATCATGTTTCACACTCCATAATACACGGCACACATATCACACATGCACATACTCATGCACACACACACAATCACACGTATTACACATACATATATCATAACCATGTTTATTTATTAGTTAAATTTTAAGCATATATACATACTTGTAACAACCGTACATGCAAGTTTATGCACACATAGTTATTTTCAAAATTCAACTTTAAAACTTATAACATTAGTCCACGAAAATCATTCTTTAAAATCATTTACCACTTTGAAAACATGAATTAAGAAATTTGTTTAAGAAATACTCTCTCAAAAACTTTTTTCTCAAAATAAATCTCTTTAGTATCTTAATTCAGTACGAGGAATTTGTGGGGTGTTACACATTTCATTTTAAACACTTTAACACTTTTGATCGGATTCAAGGAATTAAACCACCTATACAATGCATTCACACTTTCCCTTTCACTTTCACACTTTTAACTTTAACAATTGACACTATAACACTTTTAACTTTAACAATAACAATCATGTGCATTGTACTTCACCTCCACTGCGGAAGGTCCCTCATACAATGCACAAGTAATAACCTTTCCCTTTTTCCAATAACAATATACAACCCTCACATACACCCTCCACTCTGGGGAAAACCCGACCAGGAGTAAGTATTTCTCAACCTATAGTTGGGTGCTTCACCTCCACTTAGGAAGGTCCTTCGCTCACCCGCTTGCACAACACTTCACCTCCACGACGGAAGGTCCCTCATGCGATTTGGGTTGATTTGTCCAAATCGGGCTTTAGCAGAAATCACCCTCGACTGGCCAAAACGAGCCAAAGTATTAGAATTACCATGGTTTGCGTAGAACCAACCCCCAACACGGGAAGCAAACCCGTGTCCTTTGCAGGATCAAAGTTCTCCATGATAATTCCAGTAATATACTCTTGCCCTCATCAATCGTAAAACGACGTGTGTTTTTCCCCTACTCCTAACGTCCACCTTTTCACCATGCATGATTCAATATCTCAAGTGTTTCTCAATTGAATTTAAGACCCTCTGTAACATCCTTAGTTTAAATCTTAGTTTAATTGATGATATTAAGTTTAAAATAGTGAAATGAAAGCTTGCTTTAGGATTAAGAACATAGGATATTAGGAAGTTTAAAATAAAAGATTCACAACTCAAAACATAAATTCCACCGTTGGATAGGAAGTTTAGTAGGTAGAGAAGCTTGCTTCAAAATTTGAGCAAGATCCGACGGGTAACGAAGAAGTTATGGCATTTTGAAATGCCAAGGAAAAAGAGAACTGGCCAGACTACTCGAGTAGTACCAGAAGTAATCGAGTAATTCACCAATTACTCGAGTAGTTCACTGAGTAATCAAGTAGTTGGGGGAAACAGAAAGTCCAAGAAATTTGGACTACTCGAGTAGTCCACTGACTACTCGAGTAGTTCGACCAGTTGGTGAAAAAAATAAAGGTAAGGCCAAGAAGAGGAGAACGAATTTGGACCACTCATTGGGAATCTTCTTATGGCCACATTCCTTCTTAGCCATACATTCATTCCATCCAAAATAAAAACAAAGCACTCACCCTCATTCTCACTTCATCAACTCATCTCTCTCTCCCTCTCCTTCTCACACGGTTTTCTCTTCCTCCCACCAAGACCAAGTTGTGTTCTCCATCCTCTTCAAGATCAGTAATCATTTTCAAGCTTAATAGGTAAATCATATTCTCCTCTCTCTTATTGTTGCTTCATACGAATTCTTCTTCCTTTCCCTCTCTTGATGAAGAATTCGAATCCCATGTCATGTTGTGCCACAATCTCATCATTATTTCCTTTCTATGGCTTAGGGAAGGTCACCATCACTCACCTCCATCTCTTACCTTTGAAGCTCTTGATTTTGGATGCTAGAAGCTAGGGCTTGAGGGTTTTTCTCTCTCTCTCTCCTTGGTCAAGGTAAGGGAGTGGTTATAGTGAGCATTGGTTTGTTCTAGGAAATAGGTTCTAATTAGTTCATAAGAGCTTGCTAGGATTTATATGTTATTTTGGTGTTATTAAATCCCTAGGATTATGAAGGAATAGAATAGTTTGATTTAATTAAAGAAATAAAAAGTAAACTTTGAGAATGCATAGAAATTAGTATATTAATGCTAAATGCTCTTTATATTAAATATTGATTGAATTGGTGAATATCTGTTAATGTGAGCAATTGATATAATTTGTGAGTTATTTGGAATATATGTGGATGTTTCTTTTATGTGATAATGCAAGTAATGTTGCCAATGATTCTAAGTGTGATAAATGTCTTGAATATAAGTAAATAGAATTATAAGAATAATTAAAGTTGCAGTTATGATTGATCCTTGGGATACACCGACCCATTAGGTGCCCTGTTAGGTGACAAGTTACCCATTAGGCACAAGTTACCCAATCCAGGTGCAAGTTACCTATTAGGTCCCGTAAATGCCCGTTAGGCGGGGGTATCCAATGGATCAATCATGCTGCACAATAATTAAAAGTTTTGAAAATAGAAAATGTGAAGGTAATGGTAAAAGAGTTAAGATGTTGCTTTTAGTCCTAATGGGTGTCAACCGTGGCCTAATAGGTGGAAAGAAAAGATAAAATGATTTGAAAAATGATGAGATGTGTGTATGTTGTCCTCTGACCGTGAGGAGACATACGATGTTATTTGGGTATGTTAACCTCTGATTGTGAGGTGACATACGGTGTATGATTTCGAAAAAGTGTATGACTTATGGTTATGAGTGGAAAACTGATAATATGAGTAAGTGAATGTAATGAAAATGGAAATAAAAAGATGAAAGGTGAAACAAAATGATAAGTAATGAGAAATGCAAATGAAATCTGAAATGGATTGCCAAATCGTGAATGCATGCTATTTGCCTGGGAATAAATTGTGCTATATGATCTAATTGATAAGTGTGCGTGGTTTAGTGGGTAATTATGTCTAATGAGAAACTGCTTTCCTATTTCATGTGCAATGCTCACTCCCTTACTATTCTTTACAGGTACAGAGATTGAGGTTGCACAGCCCCCGGCAGAGCAGGTTCACTCTCCCTCTCAGGGAGAGTAGGGTTATGGGGATTAGATACTTTTATTTTTGACCTAAGCCTCCGTATTATTGGATGTATATGAGTTGTATATGCTTTTTGAGTGAGGCTTAGGAAAGTTTCTTTTGTGCATGATTTATGATTCATTTTTGGGCATAGTTGTCGTTATGGCCTCTTGATTTACATACTTAGCATTTTTACTGGCACTCTGACGAACTGATGCTGATGTTTTACACTTGAGCCCATGGGACAACTATGTGATGCATATATATTTATATTTGGGCCCTGCTGGCTCCTGTTGATATTATATAAATGTGTTTATCAGGTTGAAGATTTAGAAAAGTCCGAAAAACAAACGAAACTCCGTCCGTTTGACGGTTGATTTTCATGATTTAAAAAGAAAGTTTTAAGCTCACATTTTAATATACGGGGAATTAAGGGTAACTAATTATAGGGTGTTACATTTATGGTATCAGAGCAGTTTCCCTCGGCCTTTTGGAGTGTGGACTCACATCTCCAATGGTTACTCACCATGCGAGTAACTAATGTGTTAGTTAAGAGTCTAGGTCCCAGGAATAAGGATTTTATTTAATTGTTAGTATTGACAACTTAACGGGATATTTGCTCCATGACTTAGCAGTATGGCGGGATGTCGTGGAGATAATGATCGTCTGTGGGGATCGAATAATCAGTATCCCCACCACTCACCGCACTAATGGCGAATGATAATGACAGCAACCAAGGAGACCTTCGCCATCGCCTTAGGGGAAGGCCACCAAAGAACGCTGGACCAAGGAATGTTGTTGGAAGGAATGTAAGGGAAAGACTTGCCCCTGGAGGTCCCCCTGGGGGCAACCAGGTTGAAAATCCCCAGGATCCTCCAGTTGTCCAGCCTACTGATCCAGTTGTTCCGGAGGTCCAAGCGCCAGCCACCGTCCCTCCGGTTGTTGAAGGCCACGAACGACGACCTCAGCCGCGTCGCGCTTCAGGTGGCCATGTGTCGGAATGGCGTGACACAGCGGATTCTGGGCCACATCAATCTAGGAGGGCCCCTGCTGGATCACGAACTGGGGAGGACCGACGTGTCGAACGTCACGCTCGCGATAACTCCCGAGCCGAGCGATCTGATAGGGGAGTACCACAGTTTGCTAGAGGCCGCTTTGGAACGCTTCAGGGTGGCGAACGTTCTGGATCTCAAGGAAGATCCTATATGACAACCTCTTCGGCCAGGAGGAGAGAGGAGTCAATTATGGAAATACTGAGAACCCAAACTCCATTGATTGAAAAGCAAAACCAGGCTATTGCTACTCTACAGCAGCAAAACATGGCTAGACTTGCCGAGCAAGGCCCTCGCGCGGCTCTCGGCAACCCAATTAACCTTCCCCCACCACCACCCCTCAATTTGAATGTGACTCCCGAACCAGCAGTTACAGAGCCCCATCCTGGACACCCCTTTACAGCAGCAATTATGGCATTTCGGACTCCACAAACCTACATGGGCCATCAGAATGTCTCTCGGTACAATGGGACGACCGATCTGATGGATCACGTTGCATCTTACGAGTCTTCCATGATGTTTTATGGAGGAGAGGATGAAATGAAATGCCGAGCTTTCTCAATGACGTTAGGCTCGGCACCGTTGAGATGGTTCAACTCCCTACCAGCTAACTCCATTAGTTCTTGGGCTGAGCTTAGAAGAGTTTTCCTGAATCGATATACAGCCAGCATGTCACAGCCCAAATCTGACCATTCATTAGCTGGAGTTGCACAAAGACCTGGAGAGTCTTTACGCGACTATCTGGCTCGGTATCAGCAAGAGGTCAGTGGCATATCTGGTTTGCAGTCGGGGGTATCCGTTCTTTTGCTTACCCAAGGATTGCAAGATGGAGATTTCAAGGATTGTCTGATCGGGGAACCACCTAGTAACATGGCGGAACTGAGAGAAAGATCCAGGAAATATGTTAATCTAGAGGAGTTCCGAAGGATTAGCACTGCAGCAAGGAGTGCCGAAGGACGACATGAGCAACGTCCTCGCCAAAACGAGGCTCGTCAGAATGATCGTTTCCGAGATAAAGGAAGGAAAGATAAGAGAGAACAAGAGAGAGGAGAAAAACTGCCTCCCAAAGGCAAATATGATGAATATACCCAGTTAACAGTCCCGAGGAGTCAAATCCTTCGTGAGACTATGCATACAGAGATGCGTAACATCACTCGGCCACCAGCCTTGAGAAAGGCGGCCCAAAAGGATAGGACGAAGTATTGCGATCATCATGGTGGATGGGGGCATACCACCGACCAATGTATCCAGCTGAAGGATTTAATCGAAGAGATGGTAAGGGATGGTAAGCTTCAACACTATATTGGAGAAGCGTTGCGCAAGCGTTCCAGAAGGAAAAGCCCCTCGCCTGCCAGAACTGAACAGAAGAGGAATAAAAGCCCTTCACCACCAGCGGGCGGAGCCCCTATCCAGCAATCCGAGAAAGGCAACGATTTTCTCATTGGCACCATTGCTGGAGGATTTGTTGGTGGTGGGGAAAAGAAGTGCGATCGCAAGAAGTATGTGGGACAAGTTCTCTCAGTGGCAAGCCGACCGATACAAAAACCCAGAAAAAAAGTGTGGTCATCAGTTTTAGCGATGAGGATTTTGAAGACATCCTACATGACCACAATGACCCAATGGTCGTCACGGCAAGGATTGGCAACTACGAAGTAAGAAGGATTCTCGTCGATCAAGGGAGTTCGACAGACATCATGTTTTTGGATTTATTCGAAAAATTGAAGTTGAGAAGGTCCGATCTCACCCCGTTCGAAGGAAGCTTGATCGGCTTCACGGGACATTCAATTGTTCCTTTAGGCCATATCCACCTCCCAATGACCATGGGGGAACCACCTTATGCTCGGACTGAAATGGTGAAATGGTTAGTTGTCCAGGCTCCCTCGGCGTACAACGCTATCTTTGGCCGAACGGCACTCCAGTCTTTCGGCGCCGTTGTTTCGACAGTCCACTTGGCCCTGAAATTCCCAGGGTCGGATGACAAGGTAGTAACAGTACGGTCCGAACAGGAGTTGGCTCGGAAGTGCTACAACATCAGTTTGGGGAAGCTAAAGCTGGATGATGAGAAAATTATGCAGGAACCATCGAACAAAGGAAGTGTCAACCTGGCTGATCTCGACGTAAGAGAGGAGGATGAAACTAGATCGACCCCTCAAGGGGACTTCAAAAAGGTAATCCTAGGCCCCGAGCCATCTCGTTGCGTCAAGATCGGAGTTGGCCTATCTGAGGAACTAAAAAAGGAGCTTGCTGAATTACTAATGGAGAATAAGGACTTGTTTGCCTGGACTTCGGCAGACATGCCAGGAATCGATCCTAACTTCATCTCCCACAAGCTAAGTGTGTATCCTGGCGCTAAGCTAGTATGTCAAAAAAAGAGAAGGGTCAGAATCGAGAAAGCACAGTCAACGGATGAGAAAGTAGCCGAGCTATTGGAAGCAGGATTTATCAGAGAGGTAGTGTATACTGATTGGTTGGCCAATCCCGTGTTAGTCAAGAAATCCAATGGGAAATGGAGGATGTGCGTGGACTACACAGATTTGAACAAGGTTTGCCCCAAGGACCAGTACCCACTTCCTTGCATTGATAAACTGGTGGATAGCTCGGTAGGTTATCAAAGGCTATCCTTCATGGATGCTTACTCAGGGAACAATCAGATCCCAATGTACCCCTCGGATCAGGTAAAAACCTCGTTTATCACAGAAAACGCCACATATTGTTACAATGTGATGCCGTTCGGGTTGAAGAACGCTGGGGCAACTTACCAGCGGATGATGAACAAGGTGTTTGGTCCTCTGATTGGGCCGAGGATGGAGGTTTATATAGACGATATGATTGCAAAAAGCTTAAAGGAGGAAGATCATGCTAAAGATTTAAAGGAAATCCTAGGAAGGATCCGGCAATTTAATATGAGATTGAACCCGGAAAAATTCACATTCGGAGTTCCGGCGGGGTCCTTCCTCGGATTCATGCTTACTGAGCGCGGAATCGAGGCAAATCCAGAAAAGTGTCGAGCTATTCTGGAAATGAAGAGTCCGTCGGATATCAAGGGTGTACAACAACTGACGGGTCGGGTTGCAGCTCTCTCAAGATTTCTATCTCAATCAGCTAGGAAGGCCCTTCCCTGGTACAAACTGTTGAGGAAGGAGAAGGAAAAGGCGTTTGAATGGGATGAAGCATGCGAAAAGGCCTTTACAGATCTTAAGCATTATTTGGCATCACCTCCAATTTTGTCTAGTCCGAACAATGGTGAAACTCTTTTCTTGTACTTATCAGTGGGAGACTCGGTGATCAGTTCGGTTTTGGTTCGGGAGGAATCTGGTAAAGAGCTGCCCATCTATTTTGTTAGCCGAGCTCTCCAGGGACCAGAGTTGAGATATCAAAAAGTGGAGAAATTAGCTTTCTGCTTGATTGTTACTGCCAGACGACTGCGCCAATATTTCCAAAGCCACCATATCACGGTTAGAACGACCCAGCCGATCCGTCAAATATTGCAGAAACCTGATTTGGCTGGAAGGATGGTAACCTGGGCAATTGATCTTTCCGAGTTTGAAATCACTTTCGAACCAAGAAAGGCGGTGAAGTCTCAGGCTTTGGCTGATTTCCTCACCGAATTTACTGAGCCATTGACGAGCTCAACTTCGGATTGGAACATTTATGTGGATGGATCAAGTAACAAACTTGGAGCGGGGGCAGGAATAATTTTAGAAAACTCCGAGGGGGTCACCCTCGAGTACTCTTTGAAGTTCGGATTTTCAACGTCGAACAATCAAGCGGAGTATGAAGCCGTTTTGGCAGGATTGAGGATGGCAAAAGACGTGGGGGCCCGAGAGGTAAAAATTTTTAGTGATTCTCAGTTGGTGGTTTCATAGGTCAAGGGCGAGTTTCAGGCTAAGGAACCTATCCTTCAAAAATACTTGGAAAAGGTAAAGTTCCTATCCTCCGAATTTATGAAGGTCGAAATCTACCACATTCCGAGGGAAAGTAATAGCCGAGCGGATATTCTTTCCAAACTCGCATCAACAAAAAAGTCTGAAAACAACAAAACTCTGATTCAAGAAATGGTGCATGGACCTAGCGTTGTCCTCTCCATTTCAGTGGATCCGAGCTGGATCACTCCAATCGTAGGTTACTTGGAACAAGGGATTGTGCCAACTGATCCAGTCGAGGCCAAGAAACTCGTCAGAAAAGCATCGCAATTTCCCTTGTAAGTGGAGTCCTGTTTCGCCGAGGGGTTAGCGGCCCAATGCTCAGATGTTTGGACCCTGCCGAAGCAAAACAAACGGTGGAGGAAGTTCACGGGGGGGTTGGAAGTCATCATGTTGGGGGGAAATCACTGGCTAAAAAGATCCTAAGGGCAGGATACTACTGGCCGACCCTTCAACAAGATGCAATCCACCATGTCAAGAAATGTGAGAAATGTCAGTTCCACAGTGATGTATATCAGAAACCCCCTGAGGAACTCCATTCACTTTCATCTCCATATCCCTTCTATCAGTGGGGAATGGATTTAATCGGACCGTTCCCTTCCGCACCAGGACAGATCAAGTGGGTGATAGTGGCCATTGATTATTTCACAAAGTGGGTTGAAGCTGAGCCGCTTGCCACCATTTCATCAGCAAAGGTTCAGAAGTTCTTCGAGAGACAGGTCATAGCTCGGTTCGGAGTTCCGCAAGTGGTAGTAACAGACAATGGAACCCAATTTGCGGCAAAGGCATTCAAGGATTTGGTCAACGCTCTGAGCATTAAGCACTATTTTTCCTCAGTCGAGCATCCCCAGACTAACGGACAAGTAGAACCCGTTAACCGATCCATCATTCAGGGAATCAAAAGAAGACTCGAAGGTGCGAAGGGGAATTGGCTAGAAAACTTGTATGAGGTACTTTGGTCGTATCGCACAACCATACAAACCTCAACAGGAGAAACACCTTATCGGCTCACTTATGGGTCGGACGCAGTCATCCCCATTGAAACAATCATCCCTTCGTTCCGAGTTATGCAATAGCCGAATCCCCTCAACAGCACTATATTGTGTGAGGATCTGATTTTGTCGGAGGAAGTCAGGGATTTAGCCGCCGAACGGGAGAAGCATGCCAAGACGATGCAAGCGAAAGGATATAATCGTACGGTTGTGCCCAGAGAGTTAGAGCTTGGCGACCTTGTCTTAAGAAGAGCTGATATTGGTCTCAAAAATGCAAAGGACGGAAAATTGGCCCAAAGCTGGGAAGGACCATACCGAGTAGCCTCTAAGACCGGAACAGGCGCCTACAAGCTCGAGACTCTCTCGGGAGCCCTCGTCAACAACACTTGGAACGCGGCAAAGCTCAGAGCATACTATAGTTAGAATTTTTCTTTCATTTCAATTTTAGTGACAATTGTTTTTATTATATTGTTTATTTCTTTTTAATAATGGTGTACGCTCGGTGGAATTCCGAGCCCATTGTACTTTCTGCTTCTGGTTAATAAAAAGACTTGTTATTGAATTCATTGTATTACGTACTTTTCCTCATATTCGATTAGCCACCGTTTATGACGCGAACGATTATAAACAGCTCTAACAAGAGCTTATTACTCGTCAAGTACTTTTAATAAGATTCCCGATTAAATCATGATTTTTTTTCGAATCGTTTTATATCGCGGATAGAGGAACCCACCTCGGCTAAAGTGTCGGAGTTCCGAGGTCTTAACACTTGAATTCTTAACAAAAAGCGTAAAAAGAAGCATAACATGATTACGGATATTATAAAATATTCCAAATGAAACAGTACAAGTTTAAACCCATCTACTGCGGCAATTACAAAAAAGAGAAGAATAATCAAACTATTCTAAATCGGACAATACAATGCTGTCAGCATTGAATGTGTCCTCTTCTTCTTCTTCACCTTCAGCATCCTCGGTTCCTTCCCCTTCGGAATCTTCGGCCAAGTGGTCAGGAAGGTTGGCGTTGTTCAGATCTATGGGAACTCCACTCGGGCCGACAATTCGACCTTCTTTCACAGCAAAATTAGGGTCAGCGCCCTTGGTCACGAGCCCAGGATTCAGAACACGGTGTTGCTCGGCAGTATTTTAGAAAGAATCCTCAATTGCATGGTCCCAATTGAACAGATTCTCCTTAGCTGCTTTCTTATGCTTGAGAGCTTTCGCACTCATCTTCTCCAAGGAAGCTCGGAGCCTGAGTATCTCGTCCTTAGCATACTCATGTTGCTCCTGAGCCACTGCAGCAGCTTGCTCGGCCGAACGAGCTTTCTCCGTAGCCACCAGAAGAGCAGCAGCATCCTCCTCAGCCTTTTTCTGGATTTCTTCCGACCTCTTTATCTGTGCCTCGGCAGCCTGAAGTGTTTTCTCAGCCCGAACTTTGGCCCCCTCAGAATCTTGAGCAGTCTTTTGAAGCCGCTCGTTTTCAGCTGCCATTTCTTGTATCCTTTTATTCAGACCTTGGACCTGAATTTCCATGTAGTCTTCCCGCTCGTTGGCTTCATATCTTTTCTTCTTTTCCTCGGGGGCCAATCCAGCATAGGCGTCATCACCATGATGACCAAGGTGATGGAAAATGCTCGCACCCCGTAAAAAGCTCCTCACCAACGATTTACAGTTATTTTCCCAAGTCCCAGGGGTCCAAGACTCGATTACTTCAGCATTTTCAGGAGGGAAGACGGTGGCAATGAATGAGTCGGACATTTTCCTACCCCACACCGTCTTGGCAGCTGCATCTTCCTTACCCTCGAGAATTTCAATCCCTTTGTTAGACCTGCTCAAGTTGAACCAATCTCCAGCGAGATCTTTTCCTTTGTCCTGCCGAGTCCTCTTGAGGGGGCGCTCGGGAATGTCTTGGGGAGATGAACGAGCTTCCACTTCAATATTCACCGCGTCGACAACACGACCCTTTTTGATCACCTGTTCGACACCCGTAACCCTCACAGTGGGGGTGGTATTGGGGATAACGATCGGGCCTTCAGAATGGGTCGGCTCAGAAGACTGACCCTTGATTGGGGATCCGGATGCAGTCTCTTTGAGGACACTCTAGTTGCCCGAGCTTCGCTTTTTTTGGCCTTGGTCGCTTTCTTTCCCATGGCTTCTGCAAGAAAAGTAGGTTAGCACCAAAAAAAAAAATAATAAATAAATAAAAAAAAATAAATAAATACCCAGCTCGGCTTTCACTTCATCCCGTGTTCCTTTTAACAAGATTCGCTTAGTATCTATTTGCCCATGGGTTTGAAGATAAGTCCAAGCATCATCACACAGCCCACGTTCGGATCTTGTAAGCTCTGTTTTAAAGTTAAGTTGGTATAGAGAAGGTCCTCGGCTATAAATATCGGTGGTCCAGCTCAAAGGGAACCGAGGTACAGACTTAATTACTCCGTCTTCAACGACTTGCTCCATAAACCAACATTCTCCAGTTCCCGTATGTTCATATTTGAAAAAGAGGGGTTTAAAAGATTTCCACGAGTCGGTTACCTTGGCAAATAGGGTGTGCTCCTTCCGAGCCTTTAGCGATACCCAAAGCCCCTTCGAATCTCCGAATTTGTTGACTTGTGGGGCATACAACCAAAATAAAGATCGTAAAGTCGCCATCAACCCCTGGGCGTCACAAAATTGCTGAAAGGCTCGGACGAAAGCCCATCCGCTCGGATGAAGTTGGCTCGGAGCAATGCCCAAGTGTTTCAGGACTTCAATTTCAAGAGTGGAAAAAGGCATGCGAATACCAATTTTGGTGGCTACTTCTTCGTAAAAGTAAAAAAATCGAGAATTCTCTGGAATTTGAAAGCATATCCGATCGTCAATGCCCAGAGGTCTCAATACGTATTCCGAGGCGTTACCGTCAGCGCTTGAAGAAGTTAAAACTGGTCGAAGGTGGGTAAGACTATCTTCTGTCAGCAAGGAAGGTCTTGTCCCCAATACCTCCCGATCAAAAATAGCACTGTACTGCGCGTGATTCGGCGGCAACGGGTACTCTTCAGGATTTGTCACACACCTGCGTTCCACCATATCTGGGGAAAAAGTAAAAGGCTCAGTGTTAGGATTTTTTACAGCACGCGTTTTCGTTTTAAATTTAAGACCGAGCCCTGGACTTTTCCCCCCCTCTCTAGTTGAGCTTCCAAAAATTTCTCCCTCGGTATCACGGTCAGGACTGATTCTAATTTGAGCTCGGCGCTCGGCAAACCTATAAGCTACCAACCACTTATTCTCGTCGGCGATATTCAAGGGGTATTCTACAGCTAACGGTTTTAACTCAGTGAATCCCTGGTTTAAAGGGGGAGTAGAAGTGGGTATAGAATCATCAATTTCATCTCCATCATTCCCAGAAAACTCGGAAGAACTTAAAGTCCCGAAATCACTATCGCTGGAGGGTTCTTCTCCTAATCTTCTGCAAAGTTCACGGTAAATCCTTCTTAAACCTCTCCATCCCCTCATGATTTAAATGAAAAGAAGCCTAAACACTACTCACTTAGAACAAAACCCAGAGACAACCCAGAACCTCTAAAAACAAAGCTCATTGGGAAACCCAAAACAAAAAACCCCATTCACGAAAATTGAAAAACCGCAGAAGTTATAAGAAAAGTTGGAAAAAATACCTGCTTTTTGGTTGCTGAAAGAGATGAGAAAATTGGGTTTGAAGTTGTTTTGAGAAAGTTAAGATAGCAGGAGAAGAGTGCGGGATCAAATGCGGAGAAATTGGGAAGAAGATTAGAGGAGAGGGAAATGGGGGATTCTGGTTGAGAAGATTCTGGAGGAGGCAAAGAAATGAGAAATGTTAGTAAAGATATGAAGGAGTGATTTGGAGTAATGACGGAAACTTCTCAGTTTCCCCCCGTATCGCATATACGGGCCGAAAGCCCATAAACGCATGCAACCACTCGTTGGAAGAGACGTGGCAGTTTCAGGAGGCGCTTTTTCAAAATTCAAAATTTGTAATGATTTGGCACAACTTACAAGAGAGCGCGCCGTACCTAGAGAAACCAAAACGTCAACTCGGACAGCTGTCACACATTCGAACTGAGACATCCAGGGGGTCTAACCCTAAGCACATGCTACCTCCCTCGGTATACTCAGCATAAACGTTCCTCGCTCGGACTCGCTGGTTCCGAGTACAATAAAAGACCAGGCTCGGACTTGATGGGGCCGAGCCTCGCCAATGGTCTTCAGCCCATCGGCTCGGGACTCTAGGGCTGAGATATAACGTCGGCTGGTAGATAGACTTAGTTACCACAGCTTCCTATCCCTTCCGCAAATCTCTCCTGGAATCTCGCAACCGCCTAGACATGGGATTGTAAGTTGACCCTATCCAGATTCTAAGAGCATAAACCTCCGATATTATCTCACAGAATCCAGGTTCAGCTTAACTCTGGTACAAGGCCCATACGGCCCATATCAACCTCCTCTAAACCCTATAAATGGCTCATAACAGCGAGGGTTTCAGGTACGTACTCTCATCCCTAAGTTGACACTCTGCACACACTTGTTGACTAGGGAAACCCTGCTTTTCCCAACTGGAACTGCAGAAAAACTATAAGGTCACACAGAAACACTTGATCCTCTCTTGAACTCCTGATTACCATAATCTTGAGGGCTTAGAGGGTTAAGAACATAGTGTTCTAGGACACTACAGATTCTATATTTTCATTAAAGTGTAAAAATGGTTTATATAGATACCCATAAAGAATGAAAACATAAAACTAAATTTTTAACAAACTTAACAGACACTAACCGGTTACTGGGTATTACTAACCGGTTAGTTACTGTAACTTTTGTTTTCTAATTTAGCAAAAAATATTTTCAAAACTTTAACTATTAAAACCAATTCTTTCCAACCTTAATTAAAATATTTAGCCACTTATTGATGCATCCTAAAGTATTTAAAAAACATTTTGAAAAATATGCATCAACATATTTTAATTAATTGGTTTTATGAAACACAAAATTAATTTGATCAAAATTAATTAATTGAGATTCACTACCCAAAACTAACTCTACCCAACAACCTAAGGACTCAAAGCAAAATATAAAATAACTCTATGAAACTTTGATTCCTTGCTTGCTTGTCTAGAGATTAGTTGATTCTCTCTTTTTGTTATATTTGCCTTCTTCTTCTCTTTATCTTTTCTTTGTAACGTTTATAGCTCTTGAACTTTGTTGCTTTTTGTTCTTTGGGAGACTTGCGTCGACTTGCTTTCACTTGACTTCATCACAATGTGTTCCTCATCAAAACATAGCTTGATACACATTGATTCTTCAATCTCCCCCTTTTTGATGATGACAAACATTGTTTTGAATTGTTGTTGATTGCCGACCATTTGCTTTCCTTTTGCTTTAAACTTCATAGAATGCACAACAATGCTCCTCCTCAATATAAGCTTCGAAAATATCAACAACTCTTCTCCCCCTGCATAAAAGAACAAAACGACACCTTTCTCCCCCTTTTGGCATGATCAAAAAGCATAAAAGAAGTATAAAATATAGCCAAAGGTGAAACAAAAGTAATTAAAAGAGAAATCTGTTAACTGTCAGTTACTAACCGGTTACAAAGGCTACTAACCGGTTAGTCTCTGCAGTTCAGAACACTGCATAAATCAGACTCAAAATCCTGACTTTGAGACTTCAAAACTAGTATCCAATGCACTTAAAAATAAGTTTTCAGAGAGTAAATATAAATTAGACATGGAATACTTCAAAGTCATACAAAATTTACAGTCAATTACACAATATATGAATTATTAAGTCTTGTTAAAAATCAGTTGTGTAAAGCTGAAAATTATAGTGATTATGTGCATGTATATCAATGTAACATAGTTAAAACTCATGACAGAGCATACCACACATGTCCAAAATATTTATCAAGTAGTAATTCATCATGTGCAGATTCAATAAACAACATTTTAGCCAAAAAGTACACTGAAAAACACACTATTTATCTGTCAGACTGTCACACTAACTGGTTACAAAGGCTACTAATCGGTTAGTACCTGTCAGATATCAGAAAATCACAGCAGAACTGATATGGCCACTTTGCAACATCTAAATCATATTAAATCAAGGCCAATACCAATTATGCAGAAACCATACATACAGATGGACCATAATAAAGTATAAAATCATGAATTTTAAGATCCAAATCATTATGGACGAATCACAAATGTGCATCAAAGAACCATATATCAAATCTGAGATTTTAAACAAAGCATTATGGTAGTAATTTATCATCACAGTTCAGCAAAAAAAATGGATATATACTTGACCAAAATAAGAATGAACCATAAATGAGACATAATTGAAATTAACATTAACATAGATTCATTCATGAAAGGTTCATTACAAAACCATAAAGTAACTAGCCAAAGTACATAACCTTAAATCCAAAACAAGCTGAAAAGTCATAAAAAAACAAATTACATCCAAAAACCACCAAAATACATATGTAAAGCCAGACTGAAAATATGATACTAATGCAATCCTAAAGGCCACTAGTCTTCACTTGGAGGAGGTGCTTGAGGTGCGGAAGATGATCCAAAAGTCCTCATCAAAAACATGAGACGTTCGATGTCTCTCTCATAGGTTGCTTGGAATCCATCCATCCGACTATTGATTCGATCAAAACCGGCATCAATCCGGGCATTCATACGCTCCTCCATGGCTGCAAAATCAAACGAACCAGGTGCATAACCTGAACCACCAACATCAGGGGTAGTTCTAGGCTCAGAACTCGCAACCGGAACAGAACCAGCATTTTCTTCATCCATCTCAGCAGCATTATCATCACCTCCATCCTGATCCTCATAATCATCTTCATCCTCATCTTCATCACTATGTTAACTATCAGTTACTGCCAAAAGTGAAAGAAAAGTAATTAAAAGAGAAATATGTTAACTATCAGTTACTACCGGTTACAAAGGCTACTAACCGGTTAGTGTAACACCCCTCAAAATCCTCGTACTGTTTTAATCCCTAAAAAAAAATTATTTTGAGAAAAGAATTTCGAAAAGGGTATTTTCTTAAATAAATTTCTTTATTCACGATTTCAAGGTGGTAAATGATTTTAAAGAATGATTTTCTTCATGAAATAATGTTATAAGTCTTGAAATTTATTTTCAAAAGGCGACTTATTTTCTAAGAATGTGTGTTTGATTTCCTAAGATTCATGCATATGATTCTAAGATGGAAAATTATTTTCTCTAAGTTTCGAGAATCAAAGTCTAAATCACCTTGATTAAGAATCAATTCCAGAAACCCTTATTAGTATCCTAATCTTTGATTAAACCCTAATCAAGTCCTTGATTCTTGATTAAGAACTTAATCACTCTCTTAAATCATAAACCCTCAAGGTTAGTGAGCTAACCTAGAATTAGTTTTCCATAAACCTTTGTTAGAAAAGATTAAGCTTTTGATTAGTACCTTGACCCTTGATTAAGCCCTAATCTCTTAGGATTAGTGGACAAAACCTAGATTAATTTTCCTAATCCTACCCTAATCACGATTAGAGCCTAATTAGTGCCCTAAACCTAATTAAGCTAATCTAATCCTACTCTAACCACCTATGGCCGAATGCCTAGGTGCATTCCTTGGTCACCAAGTTTTTCACTAGGTCTCCAAGTAGCTTTGCTTAGTCACCAAGTTGCATGCCAAAAAGTCAAACCCATGACATCACCAAGATGACCAAAGCATGACATAAGAGAGGAAAGAAGAAGGGAAAGGAAGGAAGGAGCCGTGAGGGACTTGGAAACAAGACTTGGTCTCCAAGTTTTGAAACTTAGTCCCCAAGTAGTTGCAAAGAAGCCACCCATGCAAACCCTTGATGGCAAATAAGAAAAGTGAAGGAGAATAAAGAAGGGACTCAAAACCGTGTGAGGTAGAGAGGGAGTTGTTTCATTCCTTCATTCTTCATTCTTCCATCTTCATCCTTTCTCTCAACAACAACACCAACACACACACACTATAAACCGTGAGGGAGTGATCAACACACCCACATCTCTTGCTTCTATTTCTTCACCTCTTTTCCAAACCAAACACAACACTAAAGAGCTACATCAAGCTCTTGGTGAGAGAGAAAGAAGAGAGTGGTCGAATTAGAAAAGAGAAGAAGGAGAACCAAACCTCAACACTAAAATCTTCATAACCTAAGCAAGATCAACCAAGATAATGAAGGAGAAAAGGAGAAACCATGGACTTAGGAAAAGGAGGGAGAAAACCGTGAGGATTAGGAGAGAAAACCAAAGAATTGGACTTGATTTTGAGAGCTTTTAATTAAGTAAGCATTTTGTTTCATGATCTTAAAAGTTTTAAACCTCTTTCTTGATTTATTTTTGTTTTCACACTTTCTTTTTAAGATTTTGATTTTGTTTGAAAAAGTGATTGATGCATGTTTGTTTTTATGTTAGATCCAAAGATTTTACTACCATGCATGTTGATCTTTGAACTTGATCTCGAAGTTTTTGTTAAGAAAGTATTTCTCTCATGATCTTGAGTTTTCCTCTTGATTCCTTGAACTTTTCGTCTCTTCTTTGACTTTCTTAAAGTATTCTTTAAAAAAATAATAATAAATAAATTTGATTTTGGTTTTGCATGACTTGTTTTTCAAAGGATCAAGACTTTATCTTAACATGCATGAAGTTTGTTTTGTTAAAAATCAAATTTTCCTTAATGAACTTGTTAAGAAAGGCCACGGTTTTGTTGAAAACCAAAGGCTACAAGTTTGTTAATTTGTGCATGTAACGATCAATGAGTTTGTGAGTTGTTTTGGTGAATAGAAATTTTGTTTGAGTCTTGATCTTGGATGCATGTCACGGATCTATAATGTTTTTGTTAAAAATCAAGTTTTTATTAAGATCAAGGTGCATGCATGTGATAATCTAAGGCCTAAATGAATTTTAATGAATGAAACTATGTTAAAGTTATGATCTTAATTCATGCATGATTCGGTTTTGTGATGATCTTCATGAAAGTTTGATTTTTGTAAATCAAACGCTATGATCTTGAATTTGATGATGCCTTAGATGAATAAAATTTATGTGATGTTGTGGTCCTTATGTAGTTAGCCACGGTTTTGCATACTTGATTGAAAAGATTAGGACTTTCTTAGGTCTAATTGATGAGTATGTGATTTCCATGAACTTTGTGTTGATCTTAAGTTTTTAAGGTGAAACAAAAATTATTTAGAGGCTTGTGCATGCTCTCGGTTTTATGTAGAAAGTGCATGCTAAGATTATGTTTTTACTCACTTGATGCATTATGTGAACTTGTTATGGGATTTAAAATTGTTTTTGAAGTCTTGAATCTTTGAAAGTGTTTTGAGAAAACTTAGTTAAGGTCACGGTTTGGACCGTGACTTTGGGGTTAAATTTCCTTGAATGAGTATATGTATTCATGCCATGAAACTATATGTGATTTGTGAGGTTATGATGTATTCGGTTTCAACATGATTAGGCATTTTAAGATGAAGTTTTGCTACGATGGGAAATTGATTAAGTGGAAGATTAATGAAATTATGTTTAAGTATGTATGAGATGCATGATTCAGTTGTGTATGTGTCCACAAGTGCGATTACCTTATTGGATTGAGATTTATACATGAACAAGTACGTGAGCATGTTTATGTTTAACTTGATGGCTTGTGATTATGGAATGGTTGAAACGAATAGATGTTTGTTTAAAGTCCTTAAGTAATATAGGAATGATTCTTAGAATGCATGAGAGTGCTTAAATGACTTAATTTGTTTGAGTAGCATGCTGTCCACATTCGGTCTTAAGTGTTTGAACTTGGGAAAGTGTTGGTTTAAGTGTTTATTTGACTGTTCTTAAGATGCTTGATTTGGTTATGGATTTGAGTTGATTGTGAATAATGGAAAATGCATTTAAACTTGGAACATGATGATGTCCAGAATTTTCTAAGTTATATTTCTTGTTTTAAAGTGTTTTCAAAGTGTTTGAAAGTTTAGTTCTCATGGGTATTTGATCTAAGACAAAGTTGTTTGAAAAGTACGATTTTTCGGTGTTTTCGAACGTAATTGAGGTGCTGTCCAAAATAGACTAGCAACCAACTGAATCGATTTAAAATCATTTTATGAAACGTTTTCAAATGGTTTTAAAAGATTTACAGTACTAGAGAGAATGAGAGTTGTTCCAATAAAACGATAATGTTTCAAGTTTTGTAATAAGGAACAGAAAGTTACGAGCTAAGAAAAGATTTTTAATGCAAGAAAATAACATAAGTATATTTTATTTAGTACGAGGAATCTTAAAGACAAGGGATTGGGACAGCCGGCAGCACAAAGGATATGAGGCGACTGTACGCACTAAATTGCTGGACCTCAGGTGAGAGAGAAGCTTTCCTAAGACACCGTGGTAGTTAGGTGATGTATTAGGACGTTCTGTATCATCTCAAAGATCGGAACTCAGTGGTTGGAGTCGGTAGTATAAGCAGCAATTGTTTGCTTTGTGTGGCTGCTTATATGAAGGTGACAAAGACCACAATGATCTTGTGTGATGTTGTGTGTTGATAGTATGCTTTTATTTAGTTATGTTTAGTAATATTTATCACTGATGATTATGATAAGTAAACGGTTGATGGACCTCTGTTACGTCCTGAATGAGAAAATGAAAATGAAAGAAACAATGATGAAAGATATGAGAGAGAATAAAAGGAAATAAAAGATTTGAGATTGGGGAAAGAACAAGTGTTGATGTTGAGAAAGAGCCAGAGCTGGGAAGAGTGTTGTTGATTGTTGGAATGAAGTGTGAATTGAGCGGAGCTAGGCTCCTGTGTTTTTGGTTTAGTCTGAGACTAATGTTGAGTTGAGCTTGCTCCTCCATTAGCGCTCAGCAAAGATGTAATTTTAAAAAGGTTTTCAAAAAAGCAGTTTTTGAAAAGAAATATTCGAAGAGATTTTAAAAGGGAACTTTTAGAAAGGGTTGTGAAAAGAAATACTTTTGAAAATGATTTGAACAGAGGTTTTGAGAAATATTATGAAAAGTATTTTCAAAGAAGTTTTTGCAAAAAAGTTTTTGAGAAATAAAAGTATTTTCAGGAAAGTTTGTGAAAGGAAATTTTGTGAAGGGGTGTGAAAAGAGATTTTGAGTAGTAGTGAAACTAGGTTTTTGAGAAACTTTACGAAAGGGAATTTCATGAAAATGCTTATGAAATGAAGTTTTGGAAAAAGCTTATAAATGGGTAATTTGAGAAAGTTTGTGAAAATATTGTTTTGAGAAAAGAGTGCGAAATGAGATTGTCAAGAGAGATGGTGAAATGTATTTCGTGAAATGAGATGTCAGTTGAGAGTTCGTTGATGTGATCCCAGCTCTGTGCTATGTGAGAAATGATGAGAGAAAGTTTGTGCAAAATTAGTGGTCGGGACTCATTGAAGGGATGCACGAAGGATGGGCCGACCTTAGGGTAATTAAAAGATAAAAGACACTAAAAGACATTAACGCGGTGAGGTATTAGAGTGCGAAGTAGTGGAGAGGAAGGTACCCCGGATATCAGGGATATTCGGGTTGTGAATGCAATAGGGTAGGCTCGGGCGGTAAAACGTCACGTTGCCTTGAGTACTATTCTGGGCAGAACGAACTCCACATGTGGTGCACTAACGTGGTGGGGACTGGGTCTAATACTGTGGTAAGTTCTGCACCCGGGACCAGAATAGTGCTGTCACCCCTATGGCATTTCGAGAACAGTGGAGAGGGACTAGAACGGGGCAATGTGTTTTGCCACTGCGAGGCAGTGAGCCTTGATTATATGATTTGAGGACGAGATCCTCCTGGTCTGGGACCATCTGTGTTAAGACAGCTGTCGTGCCCGCGTGGTAAAGGTCCTGTACTCCTGTTCGCTTCCGACTAGGCTGGGTGGATGACCGAGGAGATGTAGACGTGTGTGACGATGGCAACGAAACGAGTACCTCGATGATCTTCTAAGTTTCCCCAATCATCGAAGGTTGTGATTCGATAAGACTTGAAAATAAAAGTTTAAAAGTAATAAAATGATTGATGATATTATGAAGTGAAGTCCCCTGAAAAGTTGAGTTGAGATGTTATGATTGAGAGAAGATAATAAGGTTGGAAAGACAAAGAACTAATGATAAGAATAATGATAATAATAAAGTTATGTTTGATTGTTACTTTGTATGTTGGTTGTGTGTTGTATGCTGGTATGGTCTTGATATCTCGCCTACTATAATCCCACCCCGTCGACGATGCGTCGTTCGGATCGCTTACTCTCTCCTGTTCGTTGGCATATCGGTGCTGCTGATATTTCAACGGGCAGACGGAGCATCATATGAAGATGATCATTTTAGACGAATTGAAGCTGGAGTCAAAGACAGCAAGAGGGCAGCGACAGAGATGGCTTCATCTTCAAGAATGAAGAAAGGGCGTAAGAAGAAAGGGAAGCTCCATGCGATGGTCTTCATCAGAGTAGCGCAACGGAAGCGAAAGTAGCGAATTTAGTTTGAGTTATGATGTGTGAGTTAAGGATTACCGAGCAAAGAACCATTCATGTAATCGAGCCAAATTTTAAAATTTTATGTTGTGAAAGTATTCTCATTTTAGAAAGATTAAGTAACGTAATCTTTTGTAAACTGTTATGAATACTTGTAATCTACTGCAATGAATCACTTTGCTTTTCGAAAACAAGTTCTTTTGTAAACTTGAAGGTTTTATGAAAGTAAATGTTTTAGTAACAACTCGATTCTCAGTAAAGGGTGGTACGCCTAACGTTGATACTCCAAAATGTTTTATAAAAAAAATATTTGGCCTCATTTTTGGGTAACTTTAATACATAAAAGTTAATTATTTTAAGTTACGAAAATCGGGCTGTTACAGTTAGTCTCTGCAGTTCAGAACACTGCATAAATCAGACTCAAAATCCTGACTTTGAGACTTCAAAACTAGTATCCAATGCACTTAAAAATATGTTTTCAGAGAGTAAATATAAAGTAGACATGGAATACTTCAAAGTCATACAACATTTACAGTCAATTACACAATATATGAATTATTAAGTCTTGTTAAAAATCAGTTGTGTAAAGCTGAAAATTGTAGTGATTATGTGCATGTATATCAATGTAACATAGCTAAAACTCATGACAGAGCATACCACACATGTCCAAAATATTTATCAAGTAAAAATTCATCATGTGCAGATTCAATAAGCAACATTTTAGCCAAAAAGTACACTAAAAAACACACTATTTATCTGTCAGACTGTCACACTAACCGGTTACAAAGGCTACTAATCGGTTAGTACCTGTCAGATATCAGAAAATCACAGCAGAACTGATATGGCCACTTTGCAACATCTAAATCATATTAAATCAAGGCCAATACCAATTATGCAGAAACCATACATACAGATGGACCATAATAAAGTATAAAATCATAAATTTTAAGATCCAAATCATTATGGACGAATCACAAATGTGCATCAAAGAACCATATATCAAATCTGAGATTTTAAACAAAGCATTATGGTAGTAATTTATCATCACAGTTCAGCAAAAAAAAATGGATATATACTTGACCAAAATAAGAATGAACCATAAATGAGACATAATTGAAATTAACATTAACATAGATTCATTCATGAAAGGTTCATTACAAAACCATAAAGTAACTAGCCAAAGTACATAACCTTAAATCCAAAACAAGCTGAAAAGTCATAAAAAAACAAATTACATCCAAAAACCACCAAAATACATATGTAAAGCCAGACTGAAAATATGATACTAATGCAATCCTAAAGGCCACTAGTCTTCACTTGGAGGAGGTGCTTGAGGTGCGGAAGATGATCCAAAAGTCCTCATCAAAAACATGAGACGTTCCATGTCTCTTTCATAGGTTGCTTGGAATCCATCCATCCGACTATTGATTCGACCAAAACCGACATCAATCCGAGCATTCATACGCTCCACCATGGCTGCAAAATCAAACGAACCAGGTGCATAACCTGAACCACCAACATCAGGGGTAGTTCTAGGCTCAGAACTCGCAATCGGAACAGAACAAGCAATTTCTTCATCCATCTCAGCAGCATTATCATCACCTCCATCCTGATCCTGATCCTCATCTTCATCACTATCATCGCCGCTCACCATATGAACGTCTTGTGTAGCATTCTCATTCTCATTTTGTTGCCTTTCTTCTTCATCCAATTCAGCATCCAACAATGCAATGTCATCACTCCACTTCCAACGGTTATCCAACCTCTTGTGTTGCTGAATACCAGCGGACTGAAGAATTCTAGGCCCAATACAATGAAGAGAAGGAGAATGCTCAAGAATCTCCTCAGCGGCTGAAATAGTGATATTTTTCCTTTCGATGAGCTTGCTAACAAACATAGCATAGGAAAGACTACCACTAGTTGACTTGGCTGTCTCTTGCATAAAGGAAGACATAATTCTTACCCAGTTCACTTGAATCCTATTCTTAATAGCATACAGATACCTCAAATCAGTCTCAAAAACTTGGGAATGGTTGGTAGAGGTCCTAGGGGTAAGAATGTATGTAATAACATACACAATCATCCTATCATCTACGGTCAAGATTCCTACACCCTTTCTATCCCGTGCAATGTACATGTCAGCTCTCCTAAAGCTATTGAGGTACACATGTTCCGGGTTACACTGTGCTATTCTATTATCATTATCATCTCCCCAGAAGGTACCTACAACCCTAACTCCAGCAACACTAAGGAAATCCTCATCAGTCACAGTAAATACAACTCCATTAACCTTGGTATGTAAAACATCATCCCTAAGAATAAGGTTAGAATAGAACTCTCTTACTAACCTAGGGTAAATGTTGCATTTCAGTTCTAGAAACCTCCTAAGACCCTGAAAATTAAGGAGCCTATGGAATTCAAAAAGGTTGGCACTACACCAGTCAAAATCCATCCACCTAATTAACCCAAACTTTCTAGAGGAGAAACCATCAAACCTCTGTTCACAGTTGGATTCTTCAAAGAAGTCATCTCTGTTCCTCCTTGAAGGCCTGTTTGCTGTGCTCTTTACCCTTGATCTCTTTGAGGAAGACATGGTTGAAGATAGAAGGCAATTCGGTTTAGGGTTTGAGAAAGGGGGAAAACGGATTTTGGGCACAAATAAGATGATGGGTGAAGAAAACGTGTATGATGATGAAATATGATGAAACAATGAAGAAATTAGATTGATTTGATGAAGGATAGAGGAAATCGTGTGCTAGGGTTTTAGAAAGGGGAAAAACGAGTTTGAGGAAGAGAGAAGAATGAGTGAAAAATGATTTGAAAAAGCTTTTTATTTTTCTGAACTGTTACGTGCTAACCTGTTAGTAAGTTCACTAACCGGTTAGTCATTGTAACCAGTCAGTGAAAATTGCAAAAATTTAATAAAAACAACTTTCACACAAAAATCACATATTTAAGCATTGAAAAGGCTTTATCAAAATTAATAAAAGTTTTCCATACCTCATAAACTCAATATTCACATAAACTTACACAAGGTCATATAAGTTTGCATACATATACAATAAAAAGAGCAAAACTCATACTAACACATATATTTTCCCTTAAACAATACAAATCCCATATTCATCAACTAGCACATCAAATCAAATATATTTCAATCCATCTATTCAATCTCACCAACATTTGTAAATTGAACAAGTGCACAAAAGTTGATAAAAAAGCATTCACCATGAAAGAGATAAATTCTATGATAATATCATGGTTGAAGAACTTACTTGAGATATTTGAAAATATGAAATCATACCAACTTATCTGCATTGAAGGTACTGAAATATTTCCAAGTCATAGCACATTCCCTTCAATCATACCTAGAAAATAGCTCAAGCCTTGGTTTTTGGTACCCAAATGGTTTTGGGTCCACTATTGTTAGATAAAGGACTTTGAACTTTCTTAACCCACTCATACAATCCATTAGGTACTCCAAACCTTTTGATTTCACAAATATTATTTGTATGTCCATGTTTTCCACAATAAAAACAAGTTGGCTTAAATGAAAAATCAATTTTAGAAAATGAGCCAACAATATTGATCTTTCTTTTCTTTCCATGGACATAGCCTAATCCGGATCTATTCGAATAATTCCTTTGACTAGAAAGTAAATTGTTTAAATGCTTATCTCCTCTTGTGAATGATGCAAGTCTATTTTTCAAAATGTCATTTTCATTTTCAAGCATTTTGCATTTTTCACAAGTTGGGACAGTATTACTACAATTTTCACAATCATGAATAATAGGGAATTTTTTAAGATTCAAAGATTCATTTTGAAGCTTCAACTCATTTATATAATTTTCCATTTCAACAATATTTTTTTGATACTTCAAAATAACCTTTTTCTATTTTTCATGAACTTTGGCAAGTTTTTCAAATTCAATACACACTTCTTCATATGTATTGTACAAAGTATTATAGGATGGTGAATTTGAATTATAGGAAGAACAAGAGGATACCTCATTATCACTATCACTATCAAGTATGATGGTATTGTCACTTTGAGAAGCCTCTTCATCAAGGATTGCCATCAAGCATAAGCTTGAGAATCCATCTTCTTCCGAAATTGCATGTTAATATTACTTGAAATTGTTCATATTAATCATTCATAATTTGTTGAATCATCATAGCATTGTTATTCTTGAAGAATTCCATTGAAAACTGAGTTTTAATTGAATTTTACCCAGTTTACTCGAGTAAAGTTCTTGTCACTCGAGTAATCTGCTTTCAGTTTATGAACATTACTCGAGTAGGTTTTCTGTTACTCGAGTGATTTAAAAATAGCTTTCGTAATACTCGAGTGATTTGCTGAATACTCGAGTGAAATTATTTTTGCTTGCGTATTACTCGAGTGAAGTCCTGAGTTACTCGAGTAATCTGACTTGAATTTTTAAGAAAATTTATTTTCATAAAACCATTCTCTTAGGTGGACGAAAAATCTGTAATAAGGCTTCAATATTCTATTCACCCCCCCTCTAGACTATATTGAGCCGCTTGTTGGTTTCCAACAAGTGGTATCAGAGCACGGACGAAAAATCCGAGCCTTAAAAAGCTTTTTCGAAAAGATCCTTTTACTTGGAAACAATGGGCTCAATTTCAAATCCTTTTGGTGGTGAAGGAACTTCCATTAATCGTCCTCCACTATTCAATGGTGAGGGTTATGCTTATTGGAAGGTCCGCATGAAAATTTTTATTCAAGCCATAGATATGGAAATTTGGAACGCCATAGAGAATGGACCTTTTGTTCCTCAAACGAAAGTAAATGATGTTGTTTCGGTCAAACCTCAATCGAGTTGGGACAATGATGATAAGAAGAAAGTTGCATTTGATTTAAAAGCTAAAAATATCATCACGTCCGCTCTTTCTTATGATGAGTTCTTTCGAGTATCTCAATGTGTTGATGCTAAACAAATGTGGGACACATTACAAGTCACACATGAGGGCACTTTGGAGGTTAGAAGGGCTAGGCTAAATACACTCATGCATGAATATGAACTCTTTCGTATGTTACCTAATGAAAATATAGGTGACATGCAAAAGCGGTTCACTCATATCATAAATCATCTTTCTGCACTTGGAAAAGTTATTACTAATGGTGAAGTTGTTAATAAGATTTTGAGATGTCTTAGCAGGGAATGGCAACCTAAGGTGACGGCCATTATGGAAGCTAGAGACGTGGATCAAATTGACTTAGCAACTCTATTCGGAAAACTTCAAGAGCATGAAATGGAGCTTGGACGGTTATCCATGAATGAAGATGCCGATAGAAAGAAAAAGGGGATTGCTCTTAAATCAACTTCAAAATCTCTTAAGGCACAAGAGGAAAACTCTCAAGTGGATGACTCGGACTCCGATATAGATGATGAGACCCTTGGCTTGCTAGTTAAAAAGCTTGGTAGATTCTTTAAGAGTAAGGGAAACTTTAATAAGAATAGACAAAGAGATTCTAAGGACTCACAACCAAGAAATAAGACTAACAAGGATCACATCAAGTGTCATGGGTGTGGAAAGCTTGGTCACTATCGATCAAAATGCCCAAATCATTCTAAGAAGTCGGAAGGTGACAACTCTAAGTTCAACTCATCTAAAGGAAAAAGGGCTTACATAGTATGGGATGAAGAGGAGAGTCAATCAACATCTAGCTCATCGGATGATGAAGAACTTGCAAATCTATGTTTGATGACGAAGCTTGATGAAGAGGAATCTTCGAGCATTAAATCAAGTGACAACGTCAATGAGGTAGATTATCTTTCCGATGCTAGCTCTAGTTCTAATTCTCCTTCATTCAATGAGTTGTACAATGTGTATGTAGAGATGCATAAAGAGTTGAAGAAACTTGCTAAAATAAATGTTGAAAGAAAGAATTTCATAATGAAGCAACATGAAAAGATAATTGAACTTCAAAAAGATTTAGAAGAACTTAAGCTTCAAAATGAAACTCTTGAACTCATTTATGCAAACTCTACATGCAATTGTGAATTGAAATCAAATGAGACTCCATCTTGTGAAAATTGCAAGTCTTTGGAAAAAAAAGTTTTTAATTTGAATGATCGACTTGCAAGGCTCATGAAAGGAGATACTTCATTAGATCATTTGCTTTCAACTCAAAGGAACAATAGCAATAGATCCGGTCTTGGCTATACCAAACCTAAGAAACGCAATTATCGCAAAGTTGGTGGATTTTCAAAGAATAAGATTTCTAAAAACCCAACTTGCCATTATTGTGGGATCTTTGGGCATATCACGAATAAATGTAATATAAAGAAAGTTGGTATACCAAGCGGTGAATATATTTGGATTGTTAAGGGGACTTCTCCCCATGCTAACAACAAAGGACCCAAGATCACTTGGGTACCTAAGACAACCAAATGATATCTTTCTTGTAGGTGTGTCTTCGAACCAAAGAGCACAAATGGTACTTGGATAGTGGTTGTTCGAGACACATGACAGGAGACAAAACGCACTTCATGGAACTTACTCCGAAAAGTGATGGATTTGTGACATACGGCGACAACAACAAGGGCAAAATTCTAGGAGTCGGGAAGATCGGTAACTTATCTAACCTTGTCATAGAAAATGTCTTATATGTAGAAGGCTTAGAACACAACTTGCTTAGTATAAGCCAACTATGCGATATGAGCAATTATGTGACTTTTACTCCGGAATTATGCTTCATTAAGTCTTCTATAGATGATAGTGTTAAGTTTGTTGGTCGTCGCTCTAATAACACTTACTTAATTGATTTGGATGAGATAACTTCACTATTTTCAAAATGTTTCAAATCTTTTGATGATGAAATTCGTCTTTGGCATAGACGAATTGCTCATGTGAATGTGAATCAATTAAACAAACTTTTGCGAAAAGATTTAGTGATTGGTTTGCCTAAACTAAATTTTAAGCTTGATGGCATTTGTGACTCTTGTCAAAAGTGCAAGCAAGTTAAAAGTTCTTTTAAACCTAAAAATGTGATAAGCACAACAAAGCCTTTGGAGCTAATCCATATGGATTTGTTTGGCCCTTCACAAATTAAAAGTTTAGGTGGCAATTACTATGGATTTGTGTTAGTAGACGATTTTACTAGATTCACATGGACTTTATTTTTATCCGCAAAAAGTGAAGTTTATAAATGTTTTAAAAAGTTTGCCAAACTCATCCAAAATCAACTAAGTTTGAAAATTGTGTCTATTAGAAGTGATCACGGAGGTGAGTTTGAAAACACTAGGGTTGATGCGTTTTGTGATAAGTTTGGTATTGATCATCAATTTTCAGCCCCTAGGACTCCGGAGCAAAACGGAGTTGTAGAAAGGAAAAATAGAATATTAGTGGAACTTGCTCGTACTATGTTGATAGAATCAAATGTTCCTAAATATTATTGGGCTGTTGCAGTAAACACTGCTTGTTATGTGCTTAATAGGGTTCTTATTCATCCGCATTTAAATAAAACACCTTATGAACTTTTAAAAGGGCGAAAGCCAAATATTTCACATTTTCATGTTTTTGGGTGTAAGGTGTTTGTTTTAAATAACGGAAAGGAACCGGTCGGCAAGTTTGACTCCAAAGCCGACGAAGGCATATTCATAGGTTATTCAACCCATAGCAAAGCATATAGAGTCTACAATAAAAGAACATTAACCGTTGAGGAATCCGTGCATGTTGTATTTGATGAATCTTCGAAAGAAGATTGTGTTGTTTCTTGTGATGATGATAATATAGGTACATTTTTTTATCATGAGAAGTCAACACCACAACAAATGGAAGAGAATCAAATTGAAGATGGAGAGGTGCAAGCACAAGATAAAGACTTAGCACAAGAGATTCAATCTCAATTACCAATAGCTTGGAAATCAAACAAAAATCATCCGATTTCTAACATCTTAGGTGACATTGCGAAGGGAGTGGTAACCCGACGCACTTTAAATAATTTTTGTTATTATGTTGCCTTTGTATCTCAAATAGAACCTAAGAGTATCAAAGAGGCTGTTCAAGATGATCATTGGATTATGGCCATGCAAGAAGAATTAAATCAATTTGAAAGAAACCAAGTTTGGGAGCTTGTGCCAAAACCCGATGATCGTCCTGTAATTGGTACTCGGTGGATCTATAGGAATAAGTTAGATGAATCGGGTATTATTGTTAGGAATAAAGCTAGGTTGGTAGCACAAGGTTATAGTCAAGAAGAAGGAATCGATTACGATGAGACATATGCTCCTGTTGCTAGACTAGAAGCTATTCGTATTCTTCTCGCTTTTGCTTCGATAATGAATTTTAAATTGTATCAAATGGATGTTAAGAGCGCCTTTCTTAACGGATACATTCAAGAGGAAGTTTACGTGTCACAACCTCCTGGATTCGAGAGTTTTGAGCATCCAGACTACGTTTTCAAACTGAAAAAGGCTTTGTACAGTTTGAAACAAGCTCCTAGAGCTTGGTACGACCGACTAAGCAATTTTTTATTACAAAAAGGTTTTAAACGAGGCACTGTTGACACTACACTTTTTATTGAACGTTCCGGTAAGGATATTTTATTGGTTCAAATATATGTTGACGATATTATATTTGGTGCTACTAACGAGAACTTGTGTAAGAAGTTTTCAGACTTGATGCAAAGCGAATTCGAGATGTCGATGATGGGAGAGCTTACATTCTTTCTTGGCCTTCAAATAAAGCAGCTTAATGATGGCATTTATATTCATCAGAGTAAATATTATAGAGAGCTTCTCAAATGTTTTGGGATGGATTCGTGCAAATCCGCTTCTACACCAATGAGCGTTGCATGCTACCTAGATCAAGATGAGGCTGGAAAAGCGGTAGAGGTAACGAAGTATCGTGGTATTATTGGTAGTTTGTTATACTTAACTGCATCTAGGCCTGACATCATGTTTAGTGTATGTATGTGTGCACGTTTTCAAGCAAAACCGAAAGAGTCGCATCTAACTGCTGTCAAAAGAATAATGAAATACTTAAAGGGTACAATGAATACTGGACTTTATTATCCTAGGGATGCTTTTCTAAAACTTATAGGTTATTCGGACTCTGACTTTGCCGGTTGTAAAGTTGAGCGAAAAAGTACAAGCGGAACATGCCATTTAATTGGTAATTCACTTGTATCGTGGTTTTCTAAAAAGCAAAATTGTGTAGCTTTATCAACCGCGGAGGCCGAATACATAGCTGCAGGTAGTTGTTGTGCACAACTTTTATGGATGAAACAACAATTATCTGACTTTGGTTTAAATTTGACAAAAATCCCTATAAAGTGTGATAACACTTCAGCAATTAATTTGACTAAAAATCCAGTATTACACTCAAGGACAAAGCATATTGAAATTAGGCATCACTTTTTGAGAGATCATGTTCAAAAAGGTGATTGTGTTATTGAGTTTGTTCAAACTTCGGATCAATTAGCTGATATCTTTACAAAACCATTACCAAGGGACACATTTTATAAGATTCGAAGAGAACTTGGTATTTTTGATGAATCAACTATTAGCTAATTGTATTTGATGCTTTTCGAAATCACCTTCAAGCCTATTTCAATGTGATTTGTATTTTGAGTTGTTGTATCTTATTAAAGTGTTTCTTATTTTTTTTGATATGTAGTTATGTGTGTATGTTTTCTATAATATGTTAATTGCTTTATTTGTATGTGTGTTACTTGCTAAATGCTAAGTGTTTCTATGTGTTTGTGTATGAAAAATGTTTTTGCATGAAAAATTGAAATTTTTAAAATTCTGGACAGTTCACTCGAGTAACAGATATTTCACTCGAGTAATTTTAAAATCTCTTTCGTATTACTCGAGTAATTCTGTTTGTCACTCGATTAATTTTAAAATGACTTTCGTATCACTCGATTAGTTCATCCATCACTCGAGTAAAAAATTTTTAATCTTCGGCACACTCGAGTAACATTTCTTTTCACTCGATTACTGCTCAAATCACTCGAGTAATGCATGAACATCACTCGAGTAACTTACGTGATTTTAAAAACTGAACTGTTGAAAACTGCATCATTTTTCACGTTTCTTTCTCTCTCTTGTTCGTATTTCTCTCTTCTCTCTCATATGGTTCTTCATCAAATCATCATTTTCAGCCACAAAACTTAACAAATCATACAAATTTCTTCCATATTTCATCATTATATCATCATTTCTACTCATTTCATTCATCATTTTCACCAATTTTACCCAAAATCCGAAAATTCCCAAATCAAAACCCTAACCCCAAAACCGAATCTGCACTTTCTGAATCAATGTCTTCTTCCTCACAATCTCAACCTCCTCGAAAGAAAGCAAAGCAAGGAGCAGGCCGTAATGACCCCTGGTTTTCTGGAATCAACCGAGACTTGCGGGAACCGAATTTTATCAATCGCTCTTTTGGTCTTACACGGTATGTTAAGTTTGCTTGGTTGCATAAGGAGCAATTTTCATTTGTAGAGGATTTGGAATTTCAGAATTTGAAGAGGTTTTTAGAATTTGAGACTCATTATTACCCTAGGCTTGTCAGACAATTTTATCAGAATTTTACTAAGCTAGATGGTGAGTATCAAACAATGGTTAGAGGACATCATTTTGTTATAAAGCCTGAAGATTTGACAATGTTGTTTGGTTTAGAAAACAAGGGAACTTTTATTGGTGATGATGACTGTCTGGATTTGGATGTGGATACTAATAAGATTTATACTGATTTGTTGCGTACTGGTGAATCTTGGAGTGATAGGACTACTAGAACTGTATCACCTTTGCATGATGTGGATAGAGTGCTTATGTACATTGTTTCTTTTTGTTTGATTCCAAAATGCAATCAAAATTATGCACAATTGGGAGATGATGATCTTATTTTGTTTCATGGGATCAAAAAGAGATATGAGATGAATTGGAATAAAATGTTTTTAGCTCGTATGGAAGCTGCTGCTCAATCTCCTCCTACCCAATTCTTGCCATATCCTATGCATGTTACCAAAATAATGAGGTATTACCGTGTTCCAATCCCTGATGATGAGCCAGCTGTGACGGAAAAGAAAAATAACTGGTGTCTTAATGATTCACACATTAGTTATATGAAAATTGCTTGGCATAGGGAAAGTCGCACATGGTTATGGAAATCACAGATTAAGGAAATGGTTGAAGCTGCAAAGGCTGCAAGAGCTTCAGGTTCTAGGAAAAGGACTTTACTTGGTGATAGGGCTGGTGCATCTTCTTCTGCTCCTCCTTCTTCTACTGATCCGATGGATACCGATCGCATTGAGGACTATATCAATTTGGACAATCTTGGTACTCCATTTGATGCACAGGCTGCTCATGAGTCATTGGTTGAGCACATCAATGCTCAATTTGCTCAGTTGGAGATGAGACAGGATGTGAAGAATATTGCCATGGAGCATCCTTTAATGAATTATATGTCTGGCCTATTTTCTCACCATTTTCCTCCTCCTCCACCTGATTCCTAGACCTGTGGATGCTGATGATGTTTTGCTGATTGATTTCTGTTTCATGTTTCATATGCATATTTCTGACTATGTTATGTTTATGTTTCTGTTTCATGTTTCTGACTCTGTTGCTACTATGTTTTCGGACCTTGTGTATGGTCTAGTTTGGTTAGTTTCGTTTGCTTATTTGCTATGGTTGATGTCTGTTTGCTTTACACTATGATTTGCTGCTTAGTGTGATACTCTGCTATTATGGATTGTGGTGCTATATTCGTTGTGCGTTTATATTCGTTGTGGCACTATTGTGGTTTATTTTGGTATTGTCTTTATTGTTATATTTTTTTTACCATTGTGAACTACTTACCTTCAACTTTTGGCAAAGGCCTTTTCTCAACTTTCTTATCTTTTTAATGATGCCAAAAGGGGAGAATATTTTGTTGATGTTGTTCTTGTAGGTTAAGTTTTATTATATTTTTCCTAGGTGTTTTACATTTAGGGGGAGTATGTTAAAACTTAGTGCTTAATTGAAAAGGAGGTTTGTCATCATCAAAAAGGGGGAGTTTGTAGGATTCTCATGTTTTGATGCTAACAATCTCTCTCCAAGCAACAACATTGGCAACAAGCAAGCTACACCACATGAAGATTAGAATTAGGATTTTTATTAATTCTATTTCAATGTAATCTTTATTTTTATGCAATGCATCTCATTGGTGTGGGTAGCTTAGGTGATTTTAAGAATATTTAAATAATGTTTGATTAAGAGTGAAGATACTTTAAATCTTGATTAAATAGCTCTATTAAAAGTTTTGTGAAAATCCTTTTAGAAAAACCTTGTTTTTATTCAGATTCTGATCAGTTCACTCGAGTAATGAGTATTGGTTCACTCGAGTAATTTATGTCATGACAGGTTAATCGAGTAATGGTTTACACATCACTCGAGTAACTTAATCTGACATGTTTTAATCGAGTAATGTTATATGGTTTACTCGAGTAATTCAATCAGTATTTGGAAAATCATAAAAGGACTTAATTTTCTCTTTCACAAAGATACACATTCATTCTTACAATTTTCTATACATCTTTCAAGAGCTATCAAGATTCAACAAAGAACTTTTCATTCTTCACTCTATTTCTTTCATTGTTCAAATATTCTTGAGATCATAATTTTTGTTCTTAGTGGTTGTTGAAGATTTGCAATTTGTGATTGCATCATTGAAGTTTCAACACAAGTGAAGAATCTCACAAGGAAGACTTTGAGGATCAAATCAAAGCAAGAAAAGAGGATTGGTTGGAAGCATCTTCAATCAATTAGCAAGGAAATCTAGAACTCTCAAAAGGGGTAGATTAGATCAAAGTGTTTGGTACACACTTTGTGTTGGGTTTTAAGATAGGAGAACTAAGAATCTAGTTGCATCTTAAAACATTGTAAAATCTACATTTGAAGATTTCTAGTGAAGAATCTCTCTTGAACCAGGATAAATCCTTGTGTCTCTTTTATTTTTCATTCCTTGTATTGTATTAATTCATTAACAATTGCATTTTTAGGTTAGAATTGGGGTTTTCTTAATTCAACTCAATTGATCTAAAATTGCATGTTAATATTACTTGAAATTGTTCATATTAATCATTCATAATTTGTTGAATCATCATAGCATTGTTATTCTTGAAGAATTCCATTGAAAACTGAGTTTTAATTGAATTTTACCCAGTTTACTCGAGTAAAGTTCTTGTCACTCGAGTAATCTGCTTTCAGTTTATGAACATTACTCGAGTAGGTTTTCTGTTACTCGAGTGATTTAAAAATAGCTTTCGTAATACTCGAGTGATTTGCTGAATACTCGAGTGAAATTATTTTTGCTTGCGTATTACTCGAGTGAAGTCTTGAGTTACTCGAGTAATCTGACTTGAATTTTCAAGAAAATTTATTTTCATAAAACCATTCTCTTAGGTGGACGAAAAATCTGTAATAAGGCTTCAATATTCTATTCACCCCCCCCTCTAGACTATATTGAGCCGCTTGTTGGTTTCCAACAGAGGATACCTCATTATCACTATCACTATCAAGTATGATGGTATTGTCACTTTGAGAAGCCTCTTCATCAAGGATTGCCATCAAGCATAAGCTTGAGAATCCATCTTCTTCCGAAATATCTTGCACAGCATCATCCATTTTTGAATTGAACTCTTTGTTGTTCTTCTTGTTATCTTCAAGTCTCTTCAAGTATTAAGGACAATCAAATTTGATGTGTCCCTCTTTTCTACACTCATGACACTTGAATTTTTCCTTTGAAACCTTCTTAGTCTTATTGTCTTGGTTGAAACTTATAGCATCTTGCTTGCTGAAATTTCTTCTTTTTGACTTGTGTTGATGTGAGAAACTTGATTTTTCTCTTCTTTCTTGAATAAGTCAAATTCCTTCACTTTTCAAAAACTCCAAGAATTTACTTATTAGCAATTTCATAGTCTTATCATCAACATTTAAAATATTCAGATTATTAAACATGTTCATGCTATCCATTGTAAACCAAAAAGGATCTTTTCCGGTAAAAGCTATTAAGCTTTGATCTCAACCGACCAAAGCTCTGATACCACTTGTTGGAATACAAGTGGTATAGTATGAACACGTGAGAACACCTAGAAGGAGGGGTTGAATAGGTGTTCAAACAACCTTGAACAATTTTCGCAAAGTACAAATAAAACGTGGTTAAAACAGAATTTCTTTAACCAATGTATCAGTAACTAACCGGTTACTCAATCTACTAACCGGTTAGTATCTGAACCAGTTTTGAATAAAATTGCTAATCAATCAAGAACTCAGAGTTAAACGCAAAAATACTTCAACCTAAGATTTAAATCAATTAAACAGATGTTTCAAAATGATTTTCCCAAATTAATTTGTACAATTACTAACTAATTGATTCAATTAATTTGAAAAACCCTTTTCTAGGTTTTTATGCAAGAACAATGAATAATGAAAAAATTAAAGAGATTAGGGAAGAGATACTGCACAAGAGATTTATCCTGGTTCACTCTCACCCACTTGAGAGCTACATCCAGTCCCCTCTTTAACAAAGAGAGATTTCTTCACTAGAATTAAAGATCCTTGATTACAAGCTAAGCCTCTCAAGATTCCTCACTTGATAGCCACCAAGAGATACCTCACTCTTGTTATGCAACCTCCCTTGATCTTCTAATTCTACCCTCTTGCTATGTGAATCTCTATCCACTTAGACTTCTTCAATCTCTTGATTATTCCTCAAGCAAGAAACCTTCACTTTGCTTGATTACACCTTAATCAAGACTTCCTTTGCTTTCAATTTGTTGTAGACTATTTTGCCTTGAATTCAATGATTACAACACCATAGAAATACAGAAAATAAGAACCTAATGAATCTCAATCAAATAACAATGAACAATTTGATTATGAGATTCTTGTGTTTGTAGAAAAGATGATAACAAGATGTAAAGAAGGCTTTTGATCTTTTCAATCTAAGAGAGAGTGCGTGGCTTGTTTTTCTGGATATAAAACGTATTTGAATGATTCTATATTTTCATTAAAGTCTAAGAATGGTTTATATAGATACCCATAAAGAATGAAAACATAAAACTGAATTTTTAACAAACGTAACAGACACTAACCGGTTACTGGGTATTACTAACCGGTTAGTTACCGTAACTTTTATTTTCTAATTTAGCAAAAAATATTTTCAAAACTTTAACTATTAAAACCAATTCTTTCCAACCTTAATTAAAATATTTAGCGACTTATTGATGCAACCTAAAGTATTTTAAAAACATTTTGAAAAATATGCATCAACATATTTTAATTAATTGGTTTTATGAAACTCAAAATTAATTTGATCAAAATTAATTAATTGAGATTCACTACCCAAAACTAACTCTACCCAACAACCTAAGGACTCAAAGCAAAATATAAAATAACTCTATGAAACTTTGATTCCTTGCTTGCTTGTCTAGAGATTAGTTGATTCTTTCTTTTTGTTATATTTGCCATCTTCTTCTCTTTATCTTTTCTTTGTAACGAGCTCTTGAACTTTGTTGCTTTTTGTTCTATGGGAGACTTGCTTCGACTTGCTTTCACCTGACTTCATCACAATGTTTTCCTCATCAAAGCATAGCTTCATACACATTGATTCTTCAACTCCCTTTTACTATGTGTTTAGCTTGTTTCTCAAGTATTTTGTAGGACTTTTTGTTAATTCTTAGAAATAGTTCTTTGTTTTGAACCTTTTGAACGTTTTGATCCTTTTTGGGTATATTTTAGGTACTTATGGAGCTTAAATGCAAAATATGTTATGGACTTGGATAGAGGATGAAAAGAGCTTTGAAACGGTCCAAGAACGGAGTAAAACGGAGTCCGGATGAGTCCGGGGCGGCAAAACGGTCCGAGACGCGCGTGCTGAAATTTTGCAGTACAGCGTGCGCGCCCCAGGCGCTAGGACGGGTGCGCCCCAGGCGCGCGGAAGCTGTACAGGGCCGAAACAGGCCCGTTTTGATGCATTTTGATGGGGATTCAATTGGGACTCAATGAGGGTTTGTTTTAGGCATTAAATACTAGGTTTTTCAATAGTTTTTGTAAGCTTTTAGAGAGGGAGATTACATAGTTTAGAGAGAGGTTTAGAAGAGGAGGAGATCCAAGGATTGAGAGATCAAGGCTTCTCCATGGTAATCATGTATTATCCTTCAATTTCTTCTCTTGTTCTTCAATATTTATCATGTAACTAAAACCCTTTGTTAGGAATTGGTGAATTTGTATGGATTAATTTATGTAGTTATTGAATTAATGTTTTTCCGTTTCTAAATCATGTGTTTGATTGTGATTTAATTGTTATGCATGAATCTGACCAATTTATGTTTTGGATTTCTAATCCCCAAATTGAGAGATTTAGGGGTTAGATAGACCTTTCCAATCAAACAATATAATTAATCCAGGGGTAGAGATACAATTGGGTAATTATATAACTTTTATGAAATCCATTGTTCTTAACTATTATTCAATGAATTAATCACTTGAGAGATTAGGGGTTATGAATTGAATAAGAAACGGTAACTAAACATGAGAGATTTGATAGTTACTAATTTAGGGATTTGTTCATGATTTAGGGGAAGACAATAATTTATAATTAGATAAACGAAACATACAATGAAACCACGTTCCTAACAATCCTTCTCTACCTGCTCACAACTTCTTTTAATTTTCAGCATTTAATTAGTTTTAGTTTTTAATCTCAAATCTATTTTAATCAAATCTGAATTTTAATTATAGGATTTACTTTTAGTTGCATTAAGGTAAAAGTAGATTGAACATTCTCACAAACTCCCTGTGGGACAATATCTGGTCTTCCTAGACTATATTACACGTTGACCCAGTACACTTGCTGGCATCTCAACAAGTTTTTGGCGCCGTTGCCGGGGATTAGAGATCATGATTATATCAACAAGTTTTTTTTTTTTTGGAAAAAAAAACCGAAGCTACAGGTCTAAGGGGTGCAAAAGTTTAGTTTTGGGGTCAAATTCTGATTCTACCATCTTATCTCTTAGGATTCTTTATCTCTAGGAAGTTTTTTTTTATCTTATTTTTTTCAGCAATAGATATTTTTTATTCTTATCTTTTAGGATTAGATTAGTTTTATATCTTTTTAGGATTAGATTTATCTTCTTAGGATCATTTTTAGAATAGATTTTTTTATTTTATTTTTTATTTTTGTTTTTTTTTATTTTCTATTTTTTTAGGGATAGCTTTTTTTAGGATTAGATTTGTATTTTTAGGATTTGGACCCCATTAGCCCAATTTTTTTCAATATTGCGCCCCAGACTTAGTTTTTATTTTCTATTTTTTTAGTTAGTTTTTAGTTTTATTTTTCTTTTTATTTTAGTAGTTTCTTGTCTCAACAGGTTTTGCGTAATCTTTTTGTTGTTTTTGTGCTCGCAGGTATTTTATCTATTTGAGTGCAACAAAAGAGAAGTAGCACAGGAGAAGAGAACACTTAGAAGATGGCTGAAGGGGGAGGATCCGACGGGTCCATTCCGCCTCCTCCTTCCAATATGACGTTAGGCGATTATGCAACCGTGAGCATGGACATGTTTGCCTCAAGCATGGTCCATCCACCAATCTCAGCAACCGCCTTCAAAATTGATCCCAATTACATTCAACTCATCAAACAAGATCAATTTGAGGGTGCGGCACATCAAGACCCACGGGAGCATATCGCCAACTTCTTGAGCCTCCTCGACTTATTCAAAATCGAGGGTGCTTCGGATGAGGCCATTCGGATGAGACTGTTTCCCTTCTCACTAAGGGGCGAGGCAAGGACATGGTTGCACAATCAGGCACCTAAGAGTCTTTCCAGTTGGAAAGTGCTTGTCTCCAAAATGATGGACAAGTTCCTTCCAGCTGGAGAGCAAGCAAAGCTGAGGCAGGATGTATACTCTTTCATGCAAGAAGAAGAAGAGCCGTTGCATGAGGCCTGGGAACGCTACAACCAACTGTTGAGGAAAAACCCATACCGTATGCCAGAACACCAGGAGATTACTCTATTTTATAATGGGCTCAATGGGCATGACCAGATCGTGATTGATGCAGCAACTGGTGGAGCATTGAGGAAGAAAACTATTGAAGAGGCCAGATAAATCATCACCAATTTGGTATTCAGCAGTAGTCAGTCTGTCAGAGAGAAAAACATTCAGAATAATAAAGGTTCAGACTCTCCTTTAATCCAGGCCCTCATCCAGCAAAACAAGGAGATGCAACAACAGCTAAAAGCATTGGTGAAGCAAGTTGCATCCCAGGCTCTGAAATGTGATTTTTGTGGAGGAAGTCACCGGAATAGTGACTGTGCTTATGAAGTCAGAAAGGGACCAACCATCATTGAGGAGCAAGTAAATCAACTTAATGCAACATGGTATCAGCTGGCACCCAACCCACCTCAACCACAAAAGAAGGATTGGGAGAAGGCGATTGAAGCATTAACTCTCAAAACCCATTCCTTCATAGCTGAGTCTCGGGCGAATTTCAATAATCAGCAAGCTAGCATCAAGAACATGGAGATGCAGGTAGATCAAATAGCAAATCAAATATCAGAGATAGTAACCCACACCAAGGAAAGATGCATGACAGTCACCCTTCGAAGTGGCAAGTCATATGAGGAGCCACTGAAAAAGGGTGATGCAACTGAGAGGGAGTATGAAAAGAGGGAAGAGTCCAAGCCATCAGCTGAGCAAGAGGAGCCTGAAGCACCGAAAGCGCAGGGTCCACCTGCGGATCTCAATCAAGGCACACCCAAACCAGCACCACTACCTTTGAGGGTACCTTTTCCTCAGAGGTTGAAGAAGGATGAAGATCAGAAGCAATTTTCCATGTTCCTGGAGATGCTACGGAAGCTGCACATCAACATCCCGTTTGCTGAGGCACTTGCACAAATGCCTCAGTACGCGAGATTCATGAAGGAGTTGCTAATAAAGAAGAAGCGGATGCTCTTGATTGAGGAGACATTCCCAATAGCAGAGAAGTGCAACAACATCATCAAGCGAAACCTTCCACCAAAGCTAAAGGACCTAGGTAGCTTTAACATTTCAGTTAGCATAGGCAAGGAGTATTCAGCTAAGGCTCTCTGTGACTTAGGAGCTAGTGTTAATGTTATGCCCTTGTCGATGTTTGAAAAATTGAAAATAGAAAAGATTGAGCCTACCTGGGCGACACTTGAATTAGTTGATAAATCCATCCTCCGCCCTTATGGAGTGGTGGAGGACCTTTTGGTAAAGGTGAATGATTTTATCCTGCCCCTTGATTTTATGGTACTTGATATAGAAGAGGATAAAAATATTCCTCTAATTTTTGGAAGGCCATTCTTAGCCACAGCAGGGGCAGTGATTGATGTGCCTAGGGGAGAAGTGATTCTCCGAGTGAATGGTGAGCAATCCACTATAAATTTTTTTCCAAAACCACCAGTCACCGCGGCGACCTTTGCCCCTCTCAAATTTATTCAGCACTCTAATGGAGGGAGTGTTGGAAAAAGGTGGAGTGACCACGCAAAAGTTTTCCCATTAAAAGGGTCATGGCAACCACCTTGACCTCTAAAAAGAGGTGACCCGTCAGGCTCGTGACGTTAAATAAGCGCTTGTTAGGAAGCAACCCAATGTTAGGTAATTCCCTCTTAGGATAGTTTAGTTGTAGGTAGTTAAAAAAAAATATATATTGTCCTGCTTTCTTATGTAGTTTTTAATTTTTATTTTGTAGTGTAGGCTAGATTAGTTTGCTTGAGGACAAGCCAACATCTAAGTTTGAGGGAGTATATACAAAATAAAAATTTTTCAGATCTGAATTTTTTCTCCCATATTGGTATTGGTTTGTGTCCCTAGCAAGAGTAATTAATTTTTCTAACGTTAGGACTTTTTCTCTGATGATGCATGTACATACTTAGTTTAGGACTTAAACTCATTGGCTTTTGAGTCTATTTGATTGAGCTGTAAATATGGTTGTGAACTGGTTATTTTGACAAATGCTTTCAGAACATGTGATTAGTGAACTGACTTTAGCCCTGTGAGCTTTTGAGCCTATTGATGGGGTATGTGATTATTGATTTATTCTAATTTTGAGACCCTTATTCTTTCATGAGTGTGTTCACTTTGGTATTGTTGTTCTAGAACTTGACCTGCGACCATTTCAAGATTGATTTTTGTTTGCATGCATGAATATGACTAAGGCACTTAGGATGTGTTTTTGAGGCCTTCAGAATGTTGCATTGAAAATTGTTCCCTTAGTTGCCCACTTTGAGCCTTATAATGATATATGATTTTTCTTTGGTACCTTGCAATTGTTGCATTAATTCTATTGTGAGTACCTTAGGAATTTTGGATGAGCAATTAAGTGGAATGTAATGCAATTAAGTGGAGTGTAATGCAAAAGAAAAAAAAGTGAAAAGTGTTATGTGTCTACTCCTCTTCCAATGAAAAAAAAGTGATGTAAAAATCAAATAAAAGTGAAAAGGAAGAGAGTAGAGGAATAAAAAAGTGAAAAGTGAAGAAGAATAAAAGTTGTGATTGAGTTGAGTTTCATTGTGATATACTTAGTGCTCATTCATGATTTTGGGGAATTTTGCTTTGCATTCGGCCCTTAGTTTTATCCCTTCTTTCTTTTATCCCACCTAACACTTTAGCCAGGCCCCATTACAACCAATATTAAGACCTTTTGATTTTTGTGTGCAATCGATAATTTCAGTGGAGATGTTGGTCTATGGTCAAGTATATGGTAGCACTTTATCATTGATGAACTTGTGTGCTTAAATGAAATATTACACTTATACACTTTTGAGAGAAACATTTGAGAGGTTGAGTGTTCACTAGTCCTTAGTTCTGATTGGGTTTGTTACTCTAACTAGTTTGTGATAGTGTAAATAGCTTGTGATAATATGTGTTGGAGTCTTGAGTCGAAGTCTTAGATGAGTTGTATATATGTTGATTTAGGGAGTTTGTCTTTTGTTTAGAATTTTATTTTACTTTTTCCTGGGACATGCAAAATGCTAAGTTTGGGGAAGTGATTTGGGTCTAAAATATAGTGTTTTGAGCATTGATTTGACTCCCTTTTACTATGTGTTTAGCTTGTTTCTCAAGTATTTTGTAGGACTTTTTGTAAATTCTTAGAAATAGTTCTTAGTTTTGAACCCTTTGAACGTTTTGATCTTTTTGGGTATGTTTCAGGTACTTATGGAGCTTAAATGAAAAATATGTTGATGGACTTGGATAGAGGATGAAAAGAGCTTCGAAACGGTCCAAGAACGGAGTAAAACGGAGTCCGGATGAGTCCGGGGTGGCCAAAACGGTTCGGGACGCGCGTGCTGAAATTTTGCAGTACAGCGTGCGCGCCCCAGGCGCGAGGACGGGTGCGCCCCAGGCGCGCGGAAGCTGTACAGGGCCGAAACAGGCCCGTTTTGATGCATTTTGATGGGGATTCAATTGGGACTCAACGAGGGTTTGTTTTAGGCATTAAATACTAGGTTTTTCAGCAGTTTTTGTAAGCTTTTAGAGAGGGAGATTACATAGTTTAGAGAGAGGTTTAGAAGAGGAGGAGATCCAAGGATTGAGAGATCAAGGCTTCTCCATGGTAATCATGTATTATCCTTCTATTTCTTCTCTTGTTCTTCAATATTTATCATGTAACTAAAACCCTTTGTTAGGAATTGGTGAATTTGTATGGATTAATTTATGTAGTTATTGAATTAATGTTTTTCCGTTTCTAAATCATGTGTTTGATTGTGATTTAATTGTTATGCATGAATTTGACCAATTTATGTTTTGGATTTCTAATCCCCAAATTGAGAGATTTAGGGGTTAGATAGGCCTTTCCAATCAAACAATATAATTAATCCAGGGGTAGAGATACAATTGGGTAATTATATAAATTTTATGAAATCCATTGTTCTTAACTATTATTCAATGAATTAATCACTTGAGAGATTGGGGGTTATGAATTGAATAAGAAACGGTAACTAAACATGAGAGATCTGATAGTTACTAATTTAGGGATTTGTTCATGATTTAGGGGATGACAATAATTTATAATTAGATAAACGAAACATACAATGAAACCACGTTCCTAACAATCCTTCTCTACCTGCTCACAACTTCTTTTAATTTTCAGCATTTAATTAGTTTTAGTTTTTAATCTCAAATCTATTTTAATCAAATCTGAATTTTAATTATAGGATTTACTTTTAGTTGCATTAAGGTAAAAGTAGATTGAACATTCTCACAAACTCCCTGTAGGACGATATCTGGTCTTCCTAGACTATATTACACGTTGACCCAGTACACTTGCTGGCATCTCAACAAGGTTCCATATCTCCATCATCGAGGTGCAAGAAACATGGAGATTAAGCACTAGTATCATCAACCATCACCTTTCTAATCTTCAAAGTAAGTAAATTAGTTTGAGATATCAACTTCTCTCTCTCTCTCTTATTCCATGGGATTCGAACTCCCTCTCTATTTTCTCTCATAGTCGTGGTTCCACCATTTTAATCATGGGAAACTTGTGCTTCTTTATGAAAACCCCGCAAAGATTAAGTAAAGAGCACCAACCAATCTTCCTTTCCACTTTTATGTAGGTTCTTTTCTTAACTTGGGTGGTAACCTCAAAAAGGTGGCAAGCTTTGGGCTAGGACAACTAAAAGCTAGCTTACCTCTAAATATTTGAGGTAAGGAGTTTTGTGTTACCATATTCTAGGGGGTAGATTGTATTATGTATATATTGGGTTACTAAGAGATATGTGTTAGTTAGGATTAAGAACCCTAGGATAGCTAATGTTGTATAAGAGTATTTAAATGTATTACTTTGTGCCGAAATATGTTGATTAATATTTGATTCGTGTGGTTTGATATTTCGCTAATTATGTTGAACCCTAAAATTATATAAGGATAATGATTATGTTAATTGAAAATGGAAATGGTTGGCTTGTGGAAGTGCATGTATAATTTGAATTCATAAGTATAACAAGATGGTGAATTTGATAAGCAAATGAAAATGATTACAAAATGTAATAAGGAAAATTATTTTGACAAAAGAAATTGATGATTTAATAAAAAGGTATACAAAGAGAAAAGAATTCAGAAATGACCATAAAATACTTAAGATGTACTTGGATTGTGTGACCCAGATCTTGTAAGACGTTGTCCTTAGGAGACTGTACGCAATAATGGGCACACATTCTGGTTGCGTGTGATTCCAGATCTTGTAAGACGTTGTCCTTAGGAGACTGTACGCTTGGATCGCGTAAGTCGCACATAGTGCGCTGCTGTAAGTCGTTGTCCTTAGGAGACTGTACGCATTTATGGACACACACACCACATATTATAAAAGGTATAACTGGATTGTGCGATTCCAGGTCTTGTAAGACGTTGTCCTTACGAGACTATACGCTTAGATCGCGTAAGTCGCACATAGTGCGCTGCTGTAAGTCGTTGTCCTTAGGAGACTGTACGCAATGATGGACGCACCTTCTGATTGTGGTAATCCAGATCTTGTAAGACGTTGTCCTTAGTAGACTGTACGCATAGACCGCGTAAGACACACTCTGTGTGCAGCTGTAAGTCGTTGTCCTTAGGAGACTGTACGCAGTTATGGATCCACATTATATCTTTAATAACTATAATTATATATATTGGAAGAGAACTTAATGAATGTAAAAAGAGGAAAGAAAGCATGAAAATGCAATGAAGAGAGATTATAAGTAATAAAAATTGTATAACCTAAAATTTGCATGAAGAAAATGAGTTAAAGTTTGTGAATAGGAGATAGTTGGCTTTGTTGTGAAAATAATTGAATTGAATGGGAGTGTTTGATTGATTTTGTGCATTATTTGACTAGATGTGTTTGGCTTGGTAGTTCACTATAGCATGATAGAAACTGCTTCCCTATTTTATTGTGTAATGCTCGCCTCTTTACCATTTTTCAGGTACTGAGCTGGAGCATACACCAGGATTGGCCGAGCAGGATTACTCTCCCTCACAGGGAGAGTAGGGTTATGTGGGATTAGTGTATATTTTTGGGACCTAAGCCTCCTCTATTTTTGATGTATATGGGTTGTGTATACCTTTTTGAATGAGGCTAAGGATGCTTTTCTTTTGTTAAGCTTTAAGCTTGGATTTATGTTATACAAGCTTTTTATTTCCGCTGTTACTCTGAATACTTGATGCACTTATATATGTGGAGCCCATTGGGCCTTGACATGATTGATATACCTGGAATGACGCCCTGCTGGCTACTGGTTGTTCATTTGATAATGTTTTTCACAGGTCAAATTTTGGATTAGTCCGAAAAACAAACAAAACTCCGTCCGTTTGACTGGTGATTTTATTATATTAAAAAGGAATTTTTAAGTTCACATTTTAATTATGGGGTATTAAGGGTAATAAATCCTAGGTGTTACATTTATGGTATCAGAGCAGTTTCTCCTCGGCCTCGGAGTTATGCAAACTCCAATGATTAGTCACCAAGCGAGTAATTGAAGTGTATGGTTAAATGTATAAGACAGATTCATAAGATCTTTCCTCCAGGATTAGAATTATGGCAGATAGGCACAGTGACAATAATAGGATCGCTGCAATCTTAGAGAGCTTAGTTCAAACTAATCGACGACAAGCTGAGTTGGTGACTGCAACTGTAGCAGCTATATCAGCACTCCATCAGTCATCTTGGACAACTCAGAATCCCTCCCCAGCTGAAATCGATTGGTTGACAGAGTTCAAGTGGCATGGTCCCCCTAACTTTGAGGGTAGCTATGATTTGGATAGGACCCGTAAGTGGTTTCAGAAGGTAGAAGAAATTCTCAGTGAGGTGGCACCACCGGAGGAGCACAAAGTTCTGCTGGCACAATATACCCTTAGGGGGGGAAGCACAACATACCCATTTGGTTGATTATTTTCCCATGTCCCATTGGAAGTCTTTATTCACTTGGTTGATATTTTGGGAGTCCTAAATGGGGTCGTTGCAGTAATTAATAATAAAATTATTAACTCCTACTGTATAAAACCATCACAAAGTGGCTGGGCTGCTGATGGAATTTTCAGTAAGCACTAGCACCAGTTAATGCTAAAAGAAAAGATGAAATTGTGATTAAGAAGGATTATGAACTTTGGGTCTCTATATTGGAGACATGATGTTCAAGGATGTGATTTAAAAGAAAGAAAGAAGATGAAAAGTTTGTGTGGCATTATCATGCATGGAGAAGAAGTTGCTCCGATCTAGATTTGGAACATCGGTGTATGTTAAATCAGAATATCACTAGCACAAGGATGCTAGGAAGACCGATTTCCCAAATCGATCATGGAGTTGCTCCGATCTAGATTCGGAACTTCGGTGTATGTTAAATCAGAATATCCCTAGCACAAGGATGCTAGGAAGACCGAGTTCCCAATCGATCGTGATGCTTGAATGTGAATCGCTCCGGTTTGATGAACCATAGGATTGAGAATATCCCGAGCCTGAGATACTCGGATGCCAAACCGTGTAGTATGAATGAGGAGTAGGCATGCATCATAACAATAATCAAGATATTATGAAAGACAGTTTGAGCATATACATATGCATCTATTATTGCTACATGATAACTTGTGTTTGTTATTTCTAGCCACTGTTATACTCATTTGTTATTGCTTTTAGCTATGACTCACTCCCAGTCCCTTGTGTAGGTGATGGCGAGAAACATGTTCTGCAAGGAGATGAGGCCGCTCCCTAATGGGGAGTGGAATTTCGAGAACCATAGGGCTACATATGAGGAGGGATGTGGAAGTTATCTTCCGCCATCCTAACCCATATCCTCGTATGCGATCGCTTAGATCGAGAATCCCAATGGTTTCTCTTATCTATACTATTTTATATTTTGAGTCATGAACCATATGCTCTAGGTTATTATGAATTTTGTTGTAATATATGTAATATAAGGTAATGACCTAGAGTGTTAAATCAAGTAATTATGTATTTTGTTTAAATGAAGAACGTGGTATGTAACCTTTTTAATATGAATGAAATATGATGTTACATCACTTGTCTTCATGACTCGATGTCTGTATAATTCCGCAAGATTTGATAATGGATGATGACTGACTTTTAGTTTCAAAGAGAAAAAAAATGGTCGTATTTTCTAAATATAAATATTTTACTTTGGAATAAAAGTTGGGTCGTCACATTTAGTGGTATCAGAGCAATGGTTCGACTCTCGGCCTTGGAGTGTGGCCTTACACACTAACCATTGAATATCATGACATGTTGTTTTGATGTTTGTAGTATAAGACTAGAATTCGCAGAATCTAATTAAGTTTCCCCTTTGGATTCTGTAGGGCTAGATGGCCGGAAGAAATAACGCTAACATTGAGGAGGCTTTGACCCGGATGGCTACAGTTCTGGAGAATATGCAGCACAACCATCCTCCAAGCAATGGAACCCCAGCGGAGTTTCAAGGCTTAGATTCCTTTAGAAAATGCAAACCTCCTAGCTTCTCGGGTGGTCGTCGTCCCGAGCAAGCTCAGTTCTGGCTTGATGAGATGAATAAAATATTTAGAACGTTGACTCTGTCGGAATCGCAAAAGGTCACGGTTGCGGCCTACGTGCTCACTGGTGAAGCTGCGACCGGGTGGAACCAGACTCGTCAATTCCTGGAGTTTGATCAAGTAGAGTTTACTTGGGGAATCTTCACAGAAAAGTTTCTCGAGAAGTATTTCCCGGATAACATCAGGCTGCAGAAGGAAAATGGAGTTCCTCGATTTAAAGCAAGGAAATCTGTCAGTGGACCAGTATGCTGAGAAATTTGAAGAACTGATGAAGTACTCGCCATACTTCCAGTATCACCCCGATGAACATTCCAAGTGCACACGATTCGAGAATGGACTGAGATCCGACATCAAATTAGCTGTGAGTGTGCAAAGGATCCGACACTATCCAACGCTGGTTAGTACTTGTTGCATTTTCGAAAGGAATAGTGTCAAGAAGGACATTGGACAAGGAAGTTTTGGGCCGCATCGCAATCAGCATAGGCATGGCAACAAGAACCGGAGAGGTCCTTATCCACAACAAGGAAAAGGAAATGCATCATCTTCTGGAGTACCCAGTCTCCCAGCCCCTGGTGCAATGTGCAACAAATGTCAAAGATTTCATCCTGGAAGGGAATGCTAGAGAGACAAACCACCAACTTGGTACAACTGTGGAAAGGCTGGCCACATCGCTCACCTTTGTCATCAGCCCCAGCGTCAGAACAACCAAGGTTCGGGAAGCAAGCCATGGGTGAACGGGAAAGTTTTTACCATGTCCGGATCAGAAGCGGAGCAGGCAGACAATCTCGTGCAAGGTAACCATCTTCTCAATGGCATGCCTTGTCGCTTTTTATTCGATACTGGTGCTACGCATTCTTTCATCTCTGAGGAATGCGTTAAGCGTTTGTGTTTACCCGTTTCGGAGACACCGTTTAGAGTTAAGGTGTGTACTCCTTCGAATGTGCCGGTGACTACGTCAAGAGCATGTTTTGGATGTTCCGTTAAAATAGGAAGTTTGTCCTCTAGGGTAGATTTAATCTGTCTACCTTTATCCCAACTCGACGTTATTTTGGGGATGGATTGGTTAGCAACTAACCAAGTGGTGATCGATTGCAAGACTCGAACGGTTGTTTTTCCTGGTGAAAAGTCGCCTGAGGTGCAACCTGAAGGGTACGTTTGTGTGTTTTCTGCGGTTGTAGCAAAAAAGAAGGATGAACCAAAGTTAGAAGAAATCCCGATTATTCGAGATTTTCCCGAAGTGTTTCCTGATGAAGTTCCCGGTTTGCCACCGCATCGAGAAATAGAATTCAGTATCGATCTAGTTCCTGGTACTGGTCCTATTTCTATTGCTCCTTATCATATGGACCCAACCGAATTAGTTGAACTAAAAAGGCAAGTGGAAGATTTGTTAGAAAAGCAGTTCATCAGACCAAGCGTGTCGCCTTGGGGAGCGCCAGTTTTGTTCGTAAAGAAGAAGGATGGAGCCATGAGGATGTGCATTGATTACAGACAACTCAATAAGGTTACAATCAAGAATAAATACCCGTTGCCAAGGATCGACGATCTGATGGACCAAGTTAGAGGAGCGTCCGTGTTTTCGAAGATTGATTTGAGATCAGGATATCACCAAATCAGAGTAAGAGAGGAAGATATTCCGAAGACTACTTTTCGGTCACGATATGGACACTACGAGTATGTGGTGATGCCATTTGGTTTAACCAATGCTCCCGCCATATTCATGGATTACATGAATAGAGTGGTCCGACCTTATTTGGACTCCTTTGTTTTGGTGTTTATAGATGATATACTCATCTATTCAAAGACGCCAGAAGAGCATGCCAATCATTTGAAGATTGTCTTGGAGACTTTGAAGGAAAAGAAATTATATGCCAAGTTAGCCAAGTGTGAATTTTGGCTTGAAAAAGTCAATTTCTTGGGGCATGTGATTTCGAGAGTTGGTGTTGCTGTAGACCCAGCTAAAGTAGAAGCGGTGCTGAAATGGGAGAAGCCTAAGTCTGTTACTGAAGTTAGAAGTTTTCTTGGTCTAGCTGGTTACTATCGGAAGTTCATCGAAGGATTTTCTAAGTTGGCTCTTCCTTTAACCCGCCTAACTAGGAAGGAGCAACCTTTTGTTTGGAATGAGAAGTGTGAAGTTAGTTTCCAAACTTTAAAGGACAAGTTAACATTGTCTCCAGTGTTAACTCTGCCCGATCCCCAGAAAAATTTTGATGTTTACTGTGATGCATCAAAACAGGGTCTAGGTTGTGTTCTGATGCAAGAAGGAAGAGTTATTGCTTATGCGTCACGACAGTTGAAGGTGCATGAGGAGAACTATCCTACCCATGATTTGGAATTGGCTGCCATTGTCTTTGCTTTGAAGATTTGGAGACATTACCTGTATGGTGTTCCAAGTATTCAGCGACCATAAAAGTTTGAAGTATCTCTTCGACCAAAAAGAGCTGAATATGAGGCAACGTAGGTGGATGGAATTCTTGAAGGATTATGAATTCGAATTGCATTACCACCCCGGCAAAGCTAATGTTGTAGCCGATGCTCTCAGTAGGAAGATGCTGCACGTGAGTACGATGATGGTAAAAGAAGCTCAGCTAATTGAAGAATTCCGCAATTTGAATTTGGCAATTCAGTTCAAGCCGAGTTGCGTCAAATTAGGAATATTACAAATCACAAATGAGTTTGTGGGTCAAGTCCGAAACCTGCAACAAGTGGATGAAGAGCTCCTAGAGAAGAAAAGACTAGGGATAGAAGGAGTAGAACCAGATTTCCAATTAGGATCGGATGGCATTTTGAGATTTAAGGATCGAATCTGCATTCCGTCAAATCAAGAACTAAGGAGAGCTATACTAGAAGAAGCCCACAAAAGCAAGCTAAGTATGCATCCTGGATCAACTAAGATGTATCAAGACCTGAAGAAGATGTTTTGGTGGTCCGGATTGAAGAAAGACGTTGCGTCTTATGTTGCGTCTTGCCTTGTTTGCCAAAAGGCGAAGATTGAACATAAGAAGCCCGGAGGAGAATTGCAACCTTTGAGCATACCAGAATGGAAATGGGATGGAATAGCCATGGATTTTGTAAGTGGTTTTCCGAGAACGAGAGAGGGTTTCGATGCAATTTGGGTAGTAGTTGATCGTTTAACATAGTCAGCTCATTTCATTCCCATCAGCATGCAATATCCGTTGGAGAAACTTGCAAGATTATACATCAAGGAGATAGTAAGATTGCATGGAATCCCATCGAGTATCGTATCGGATCGTGATCCTCGTTTCATATCTCGCTTTTGGCAGAGTTTACAACAGGCATTGGGAACACAGTTGAGGATGAGTTCGGCTTATCACCCGCAAACGGATGGTCAATCGGAGAGAACGATTCAATCTCTGGAAGATTTACTCCATGCTTGCGTTTTAGAGTACCAAGAAAGTTGGGATCGTTTTTTGCCGCTTGTGGAGTTCACCTACAATAATAGTTACCACTCAAGCATTGATATGGCTCCGTACGAAGCCCTCTATGGAAGAAAGTGTAGAACCCCACTATGTTGGTTCCAAGTGGGGGAAAACGCTATCATTGGACCTGAGTTAGTTCAGGAAACGACCGAGAAGATCAAGGTTATCCAAGAAAAGATGAAGATTGCACAGAGTCGTCAAAAGAGCTATGCCGATCAGCGTAGAACCAAGCTCGAATTTCAAGAAGGAGATCATGTATTTCTGCGAATAGTGCCAACAACTGGTTTTGGGAGAGTGATGAAGCCGAGGAAACTGACGCCGAAGTTTATTGGCCTTTATCAGATTCTAAAGCGAGTCGGTCCCGTCGCTTATCGGATCGCGTTACCACCTTCTTTAGCTAATCTCCATGACGTATTCCACGTCTCTCAGCTTCGCAAATTTATTCAAAACCCGTCTTCAATTATCCAGTTGCAGCCAGACGAAATACCTTTAAAGGAGAATCTGACATTTGAAGTCGGACCAGTACGAATTGAAGATCGTCAAATCAGAAGGTTGCGAGGGAAAGAAATTCCTTTAGTGCGAGTCCTTTGGAATCAAAAAGGAGTGTCAGAATCAACATGGGAATTAGAATCTAAGATGAGAGAAGAGTACCCACGTTTGTTTATTTAATCGGAATTTCGGGGACGAAATTCTATTTAAGTGGGGGAGGATGTAATATCCTATATTTTAAATATATGAAATAAAAGTATTTTATCAATATTAGTATCATTAAAATAGTCAATTTTTTTCATTTTAGCAAAAACACTCGAGTATTTTAGGAAGCACTCGAGTATTTTAAGTAACTGTTTGGAAATTTGAATTTTTAAATGAAACACTCGAGTATTTTTGAAAACACTCGAGTATTTCGTACAGACCTGAAAGTGTATAAGTCGGTTTTCATTTAATTTTCGCACCAAAACGCGGTTTCTTGAAATGACAAGCATAGAGCTAGACTTTGCTTCGATCTGAAGTATTCTTAAGCTATAAATTGGTGCTTGGTTGAAGCATTCAACACCTCTAATCACCCAAAACCCGAATTTCAGTTTTTGACTCTCAGTTTTTCAGAGCATACTTTGATCTCTGATTTCTCCTTCGTTTCTCAATCAAATCATTCGTAACCAAAACACAACTTAAGGTTCTAGTTCCATCTTTGAATTAGAATCAAGAATCACATCAAATAAGCCCCTGTAGTTCGAGTTCTAGCTCATCAAAGTTTGAGGTTCAAAGCTGTAAAAACAGAGTAGTTTTCAGCATCAAGTATTCATCTTCATTGAATTCGTTTGGTAATCTCAGGGATCCTTTTGTGTCAAACTTGTTTCTAATTGTAGTTAGTATATCCTAGTTTGTTAAACTAACTTGTTTCGTTCTTTTTCATGCCAAATCCGTGGTGAAATCTGTGGCCAAAGTCAGCCTGTTCAACCCCCTTTTTCACAAGTCCAGAATTTGGATTTTTGATCCAGCCAAGTTTCTCGTTGTTTAATCTGTTGTTTAGCTTCTCTAAGGTAAGGGAGGAGTTATCTAATTGCTAGAATGAGTAATCTCAAGCTAGAAATGTAGGAACCTCACAAGGTTCATCAAGGGATGAAGTTGGAATTGGGAATATGACATGGAGGTCATAAACTCAAGGTTTTCTAAGTCAAACAAGTTTAAATGGACCTAATAATGCTCACTGGATTGATTTTCGAAGTTAAAACCAAGTGGAAATGAATTTCATATCTTGAAATGGTTATTTTCCAAAGTTTATGTTGATTCTGTGATTTGACGTTGATTTATGTTGTTATGTACTTGTTTATCTGTTCTAACTTGTTTCTTATGTGTTTAGGCCTCTGTTTTGCATAAGAATGGAAAAACAATGAATGGAATTCGAATTGGTGCTTAAAATGCAGAAACTGGTGCTGTTGCAGTAAAAACACTCGAGTCTTTTGAGAAATACTCGAGTATTCTGGAAAAATGAAGAACAACTCGAGTCTTTCTTCAAGGACTTTAAGTATTCTGGGAAAAAAATGAAGAACACTCGAGTCTTTTATAAAACACTCGAGTATTTTGACCAAAACTGAAGAAAATACTTATTTTCTTAAGAATATTAAATACCTAATTCTTATATGTTTTTCCATTGGTCGATTATTATCCTGAAAGAGTCCTACTGGAATTTTATTCAGTGGTTGATATGTTCGGACAGGAGTCCCAATGGATAAATGTATAAGTATATTTGATTCCCATTGGTCGATTATTATCCTGGATGAGTCCTACTGGAATTTTATTCAGTGGTTGATATATTCGGACAGGAGTCCCAATGGATAAATGTATAAGTATATTTGATTCCCATTGGTCGATTATTATCCTGGATGAGTCCTACTGGAATTTTATTTAGTGGTTGACATATTCGGACAGGATGTCCCAATGGAAGTGCGTACACCTATTTGGTTGATTATTTTCCCATGTCCCAGTGGAAATCTTTATTCACTTGGTTGATATTTTGGGAGTCCTAAATGGGGTCGTTGCAGTAATTAATAATAAAATTATTAACTCCTATTGTATAAAACCATCACAAAGTGGCTGGGCCGCTGATGGAATTTTCAGTAAGCACTAGCACCAGTTAATGCTAAAAGAAAAGATGAAATTGTTATTAAGAAGGATTATGAACTTTGGGTCTCTATATTGGAGACATGATGTTCAAGGATGTGATTTAAAAGAAAGAAAGAAGATGAAAAGTTTGTGTGGCATTATCATGTATGGAGAAGAAGTTGCTCCGATCTAGATTTGGAACATCGGTGTATGTTAAATCAGAATATCCCTAGCACAAGGATGCTAGGAAGACCGATTTCCCAAATCGATCATGGAGTTGCTCCGATCTAGATTCGGAACTTCGGTGTATGTTAAATCAGAATATCCCTAGCACAAGGATGCTAGGAAGACCGAGTTCCCAATCGATCGTGATGCTTGAATGTGAATCGCTCCGGTTTGATGAACCATAGGATTGAGAATATCCCGAGCCTGAGATACTCGGATGCCAAACCGTGTAGTATGAATGAGGAGTAGGCATGCATCATAACACTAATCAAGATATTATGAAAGACAGTTTGAGCATATACATATGCATTTATTATTGCTACATGATAACTTGTGTTGTTTATTTCTAGCCACTGTTATACTCATTTGTTATTGCTTTTAGCTATGACTCACTCCCAGTCCCTTGTGTAGGTGATGGCGAGAAACATGTTCTGCAAGGAGATGAGGCCGTTGTTAGTTCCATGGTGAATGTTTTGATAATGACAAAAGGTTACAAAGTGTTTTGAACAAGCTACAAAGATGTTGATCAAGTTTCAAGTTCAACAAGCAACAACAAACATCAAGTGAAGAGAGAAAACAAGCTCATGAAGACTTACTTTGAGTGTAATTGTAATTGTTTTATCTTTTGCCTCTCAAGCTTCATAGGTTTTTTATTTGATGAGTTTGGGTAGAGTTAATAGAGGGTAGTGAATCTCTATCATAAGTCATGATTTAATCATAATTTGAGTTTTCACTTAACCTAAAATCAATAGGTGGCTTAAAGGTTTGAAAGGAAAGGTTTAGTTTTGAGAAAACAAGTTTTAAACAAGTGCAGTATCAGTTTAATCGATTAAGTATGTATTTACTCGAGTATTACTCGATTAAACTGAAATCTACTCGAGTAAACACTGCTGAACTGGTTTTTTAAAATACGATTTTCACTTCTCAAAATCAGTTTTCAAGTGTTACAACTTTTGGGTATTCTATATAAACCTATTCCTAACCTTTGTGATTAATGAGAACACTTTCATAATCAATTTTACAAGAATCAAGCCACTCTATTCTCTCTCAATTTCAAAGATCAAAGCTTTCATATTTTCATATTCTTTGATCAAGAACCTTTGAATCTCTTATTGTGAAATGTCATAGCTATTGATTGAGATTCATAGGATTGTTATTGTGTTTTCTATTGTGTTGTAATCTTTGCAAGAAGGCAAGCCAACTACAACAAACAAGAAGCCTTGGTGTGTCGATTATCATCAAGCAAATCTCATTGGAGAAGAAGAAAGTCTTGGTTGTGAATCAAGCAAAGTGAAGACTTGGTGTGTGGATTATCATCAAGGGGTAGAGGTTAGATTAGAGAGAAGATCAATAGGATTACAAGGCAAGGGTGTGGTATCTCTTGTAGGCTAGCAAGAAGGGAGTCTTGTGAGGCATTTACTTGTAATTTGAGAACTCTAATTCCTCATAGTGAAGAATCTCTCTTGGTTGAAGAGGGGACTGGATGTAGCTTTCAAGCGGATGAAAGTGAACCAGGATAAATCACTGTGTCGTATCTCTAAACCTATAACTCTTTACATTCAAGTCTTTAATTGTGTTCTTGGTTGAAAACCTAGAAAAGAGTGATTTTCATAATTGATTGAATTGAATCTTTATTGTTCAAATTGATAAAGGGAAAATCATTTTCATAACTAGGATAATCAATAAGAATATAGGTGTTAATTGTTTTCGCTGTATCTCTGATCTTACATGTTGATTGATTGATTTTCGTATGCGATTGAAAAGTGATTTTTCAGTTTTTGATAGATTTAATCGATTAAGTGTTCTTTTAATCGATTAAGAACTTATTTAATCGATTAGTACTCGATTAAATTGCAGGTTAATCGATTAAATTTCAGTTTAATCGATTAAGTGCTGTAGAATTTGCAAAAATCATTTGTTTTGATTGTTTCGATTCATTTCCTTCGAAAATCTTTCAAGGTTTCTTTTACACCTATTCAACCCCCCCCCCTTCTAGGTGTGTTCCTAGTGTTCCTTAGTTGTTTCAACCACCAATTGCGGTTTCCTCAATTGGTATCAGAGCTCGGTCGAAAGACACGAGCATAAGAGCTTTTTCGTAAAGATCCTTTAAGAAAATTGCAATGGGATTGGTACCCTTTGGTGGTGAAGGTTATTCAATAAATCGTCCTCCATTGTTTTCCGGAGAAGGCTATGCATATTGGAAAGTTAGAATGAAAATCTTTATCCAAGCCATAGATAGTGAAATTTGGAAAGTAGTTGAAAAAGGTCCTCATATCCCCTCTAGTTTAGTTGAAGGTGTAGAACAATTGATCCCCGAGGACAAGTGGAAAGATGATGATAGAAAGAAAGTTCAATATGATTATAAAGCAAAGAATATCATTACCTCCGCTTTATCCTATGACGAGTTCTTTAGTGTTTCTCAATGTTCTAGTGCTAAGGAAATGTGGGACACTTTACAAGTGACTCATGAAGGAACTAGTGAGGTTAGGAGAGCTAGATTGAATGCTTTAATGCGTGATTATGAATTGTTTCAAATGCTTCCAAATGAATCTATTAATGATATGCAAAAGCGTTTTACTCATATTATTAATCATTTACTTGCTTTTGGTAAGACTTTCTTACAAGGTGAACTTTCTAACAAAGTGTTGAGATGTTTAGACAGGAATTGGCAACCAAAAGTAACGGCTATTGTTGAATCTAAAAACTTGGACGCTATGGATCTAGCAACACTTTTTGGAAAGCTTCAAGAACATGAAATGGAGCTTGGACGATTAAGTATCAATGAAGAGTCGGATAAGAACAAAGAAAGAAAGGGACTTGCTCTTAATGTCAATAGATCATACAATAAGAAAGAGAGTTCCGATGATGATGATAGTGAAGATTCCGATTCGGATGTTGATGAAAAAGACATGAAACTTTTGCTAAGGAAGTTTGACAAATTTCTAAGGAGAAAAGGAAGGTTGAACAAAGACAAAGGTAAAGAGAAGGATTCCCCACACTACAAGACCAAGACATCAAAAGAAGGTGTAGTTTGCCATGAATGCGGAAAACCCGGACATCTCAAGTATTCGTGCTCTACGTATCTCAAGAAGAAGGAGAAAGACAAGAAAAATTCTAAATCTAAAAGAGCATACATAGTTTGGGATAGTGATGAAGATAACAAGAAAAGCACATCGAGTAGTTCTTTGGATGTTGAAGAAGTCGCTTGTCTCAACTTGATAACTCTAGTAGATGATGAAGAACAAAGTTCAAATGATGAATCAAGTGAACAAACCGAGGAAAGCGATGTAAGTCATACTAAATCCGAAATTTCTTCTAAATATGAATTGTTATATAATGCTTATGAAGAAATGCATGAACAACTTGAAAAACTAGCTTTGAAAAACATTGAAAGAAAGAAGCTCATTTTGAAACATCAAAAAGACATTTTAGAACTTCAAAAACAAGTTGATGAGCTTAATCTTGAAAATGAAACTCTTGATCTTATATATGCTAGTTCTTCTTGTGATTGTACTAGTAGAGTGAATATTGTGGTTGATTGTGAGAATTGCAAGTTGCTCAAAGATGAAAATGCTATTTTGAAAAATAAGCTTGCAAGTTTCACCATTTGTGATATTAGATTGCGCACATTGTTAAATTTTCAAAGAGAAAATTCAAACAAGTTTGGTTTGGGTTATACTAATGCTAAGAGTAATTCTCATAGAAATGTTGTTGATTTTTCTAAAGTTGATTTCTCAAATGCACCAACATGTTTCTATTGTGGTACTCATGGACATACGTCAAATGTGTGTTATATTAAAGTGCATGGTATACCTAAAGGAGATTTTGTTTGGATGAAAAAGGGTGAGAGTCCCTACACTAACAAAAATGGATCCAAAACCATTTGGATACCAAAAAGCAAAGCACGATTGTTTTGTAGGTATGATTGAAGAGCAAAGGGCTTACAAGTGTTATTCATACATTTGCATCTTCAATTGGTATTACATTTGCATCTCAAAAGAAGTCCTACAAATTTGGTACAAGTGATATTGGTAAAAATTGATGATTATAGTATCTTCTCAATTGGTATCTCCTCAATTTCTTTTCTAAAGTTCAATTGGTATCATTTAGTGATGATTAGATGATTATCATGCTTTTGTTGTTATTGAAGAAATATATCAATATATCTTATTTCTTTACATTGATGATATCTCAATTGGTTCATAATTCATTGTTATATTTTCTTGCCAATTGGTATGACATTTCAAAGTATAGTACTTGTTATATTTCAATTGATATCAATGTTGTGAAGAAATAGATGTGAATTTCTCTATTTTGGCTTAGTATTTTATATTTCAATTGGTATATATATTACTTTTTGATAATGCCAAAGGGGGAGAAATAGTATGTTTTGAAGAAATGATATTTTTGGAGAAAATGGTATGTTTTGAAAAATGGGAGAATGGTTGTTTTGTTGTTTTTATGTAGGTTGAGCTAAGTTGTTAAAGATAGGGGGAGAATCAAACTTCTATCAATTGGATTTCAAATCTCAAATGCATTGAATGAGGGGGAGCAAGTTTCTCACCATGTAATCAAATTGTTAAAGCATCAACAACTTCAATCAAATTCAAAACATGGTTTGTCATTTTCAAAAAGGGGGAGATTGTTAGTTCCATGGTGAATGTTTTGATAATGACAAAAGGTTACAAAGTGTTTTGAACAAGCTACAAAGATGTTGATCAAGTTTCAAGTTCAACAAGCAACAACAAACATCAAGTGAAGAGAGAAAACAAGCTCATGAAGACTTAGTTTGAGTGTAATTGTAATTGTTTTATCTTTTGCCTCTCAAGCTTCATAGGTTTTTTATTTGATGAGTTTGGGTAGAGTTAATAGAGGGTAGTGAATCTCTATCATAAGTCATGATTTAATCATAATTTGAGTTTTCACTTAACCTAAAATCAATAGGTGGCTTAAAGGTTTGAAAGGAAAGGTTTAGTTTTGAGAAAACAAGTTTTAAACAAGTGCAGTATCAGTTTACTCGATTAAGTATGGATTTACTCGAGTATTACTCGATTAAACTGAAATCTACTCGAGTAAACACTGCTGAACTGGTTTTTTAAAATACGATTTTCACTTCTCAAAATCAGTTTTCAAGTGCTACAACTTTTGGGTATTCTATATAAACCTATTCCTAACCTTTGTGATTAATGAGAACACTTTCATAATCAATTTTACAAGAATCAAGCCACTCTATTCTCTCTCAATTTCAAAGATCAAAGCTTTCATATTTTCATATTCTTTGATCAAGAACCTTTGAATCTCTTATTGTGAAATGTCATAGCTATTGATTGAGATTCATAGGATTGTTATTGTGTTTTCTATTGTGTTGTAATCTTTGCAAGAAGGCAAGCCAACTACAACAAACAAGAAGCCTTGGTGTGTCGATTATCATCAAGCAAATCTCATTGGAGAAGAAGAAAGTCTTGGTTGTGAATCAAGCAAAGTGAAGACTTGGTGTGTGGATTATCATCAAGCAATTGAAGACTTGTTGTGTCGATTATCAACAAGGGGTAGAGGTTAGATTAGAGAGAAGATCAATAGGATTACAAGGCAAGGGTGTGGTATCTCTTGTAGGCTAGCAAGAAGGGAGTCTTGTGAGGCATTTACTTGTAATTTGAGAACTCTAATTCCTCATAGTGAAGAATCTCTCTTGGTTGAAGAGGGGACTGGATGTAGCTTTCAAGCGGATGAAAGTGAACCAGGATAAATCACTGTGTCGTATCTCTAAACCTTTAACTCTTTACATTCAAGTCTTTAATTGTGTTCTTGGTTGAAAACCTAGAAAAGAGTGATTTTCATAATTGATTGAATTGAATCTTTATTGTTCAAATTGATAAAGTGAAAATCATTTTCATAACTAGGATAATCAATAAGAATATAGGTGTTAATTGTTTTCGCTGTATCTCTGATCTTACATGTTGATTGATTGATTTTCGTATGCGATTGAAAAGTGATTTTTCAGTTTCTGATAGATTTAATCGATTAAGTGTTCGTTTAATAGATTAAGAACTTATTTAATCGATTAGTACTCGATTAAATTGCAGGTTAATCGATTAAATTTCAGTTTAATCGATTAAGTGCTGTAGAATTTGCAAAAATCATTTGTTTTGATTGTTTCGATTCATTTCCTTCGAAAATCTTTCAAGGTTTCTTTTACACCTATTCAACCCCCCCTTCTAGGTGTGTTCCTAGTGTTCCTTAGTTGTTTCAACCACCAATTGCGGTTTCCTCAGCCGCTCCCTAATGGGGAGTGGAATTTCGAGAACCATAGGGCTACATATGAGGAGGGATGTGGAAGTTATCTTCCGCCATCCTAACCCATATTCCCGTATGCGATCGCTTAGATCGAGAATCCCAATGGTTTCTCTTATCTATACTATTTTATATTTTGAGTCATGAACCATATGCTCTAGGTTATTATGAATTTTGTTGTAATATATGTAATATAAGGTAATGACCTAGAGTGTTAAATCAAGTAATTATGTATTTTGTTTAAATGAAGAACGTGGTATGTAACCTTTTTAATATGAATGAAATATGATGTTACATCACTTGTCTTCATGACTCGATGTCTGTATAATTCCGCAAGATTTGATAATGGATGATGACTGACTTTTAGTTTCAAAGAGAAAAAAAAAATGGTCGTATTTTCTAAATATAAATATTTTACTTTGGAATAAAAGTTGGGTCATCACACCATGCATTAACTTTATTAAAGCAAGATTTTTATTAAAGAATTTCAACAAAACTTAAGTTCATCACTTAATCTTAAAAATCAAGGTTACATTTTAAACTTCTAAAAATAACATGCATGCACTTCGAGTCATTAGATCTAGCCTTATTATACACATGCATCAACTAAAAAGCATAGGATCCATTTTCATCACACATGGCCGAATGGCCTCTCATAAAATATAACATATATAAAATCAAATACTTAAGCTAAATCATGTTCATACTTCAAAAATCATTTTAAAACTTGTCTCTTAAATTTTCTCTTCCAAAACCGTGACAAGCATTAAATGAAAACATAATCTTTTCACTTAAAATCAACATGCATGCTTCACTTTTTGCTTATTAAACATAGGTCATAAAATATATGCATACAAATCAACAAAGTCATCATCAAATCAACATGCCAAAACCAAAGTTCTCAACTTTATTTTCAAGTAAACTTAGATCATATATTTATTTATTAAGAAATCACACAAACACATCATAGATCATCATTTAAACAAGGAAAATTTAACATGCAAGACTAAAGATCTCAAATCAAGTTCAAATCACAAATTCATTTATCAAATCATTTCTTAAAAACAATCTTCATAGATCACGGTTTTAGCAAGGAATTTCAACATGCAAAGAGGTTCCTTTTTAGTTTTCATAAAAATCTTAGGAAACACTTTAGATCTTTAAGTTTGAGTTAGAAAAAGATTAAGATCTACCAAGGAAATCTCAACCGAACCACAAACATAAAGTTACACACATTACAAATTATGTTAAGTCCTTAAAAGTCCAAGATCAAGAAAGAATAACACATAAATTCACCTTACAAATCATAAGAATAAACATGCAAGAAGAAAATAGAAGGGATCTACAAACTAAAAGGGAAAACTAAACTATTACATTCTTGCTCTTGTTCTTCGAATCTTCTACCAAGAAGGGTTGGTTCTTCTAGTCTTAACTCTTAGATCTTCAAAAGGACTCCTAATTCAAGCTCCTAAGTTTCCTCTTCTTCCTCCCCTACCTCTCGGCCTCCTCTCTCGTTCTCTCTCTCTCTTTCTTTTCTTTTTCTCTCTAAGAGTTTGAATGGGCTCTTAGAGTGTTTTGATGTTGGAAGGGTGGAAATGAAAATGGGTGAATGAAATGAACTAAGGCTTAAACTATTTATAGGCAAATGCATGATTTCCCACTTAGCCCTTGTAGAAATTCGGTCCATGCACAACTAGGGAGGGCGGTTTGGTCTTCACAAATATTTGCATGGGTGGATGTTATCAAAGTTAAGGGGAGACAAGGTGGAGTAGGCTAGGTGTTAGGGGTCACTTAGGTCTAATGGATAGTTGGTTTCTAGTTAGGGTTTCTCCTAACTTAGTTTAGTTTATGGTTACAACCTAGTTCCTTAGTTTCTTACTCTTTAAGTTCCTAAAATCTTAAGATTATGCACACACATGCACACACCCACGTATAGCACACACCCACATACATATACATAACCGTAGCATACATACACACACATACATACATGCCTTACATTTTTATTTCTAATCACATTCACTAAAAATCATCATTTCATATAATAATGCAATTAATTTTAAGAAATCATAATTTCACAACCAATTTCATACATTACACATTGTACACATATTAAATCAAGCACACATCACACAAAATTCCTGCCAAAACAATATCACAAAACACAATTTCTTAAAATTCGTATTTCTTAAATTCTGAAAATAAATTTTTATAAATCAACTCAGAAAATTCTAAAAATTACATTTTCAAATTCTAGATTTCAAGACGGTCGTTTTTATATAAAGATCATGAAAATCCGAGTTACGGTTAAAAAGATGCAATTTTTCAAAGATAATAGACCCAAAAATTACATTTCTAACAAAATCATCTTTTAATAAAAATCACAATTTAACAAATCATTTTCCACCTCAACAAAATCAGTCACTTTTCTTATAGAAAATATTTTGTTTACAAAAATCCATGGAAATCAGCACTTTATTTCTTTCTTATGAAAAATACTTTTTCTAAAAATCACAATTTCAAGGTTTTCTTTTGTCAAAAATCGTTTACGCACGTACGGGAAAAATGCGGGGTGTTACATGATCCACCCTTGCATGATGAATTTCTTGCAATTAAAAATTTTGTCAAATCTATTGAATGCTTGGATGATTCAAATTTTTTTCCACTATATTCAACCTCTGTGCTTTCATGAAAAATCTAAAAATCAATCTAAATCATTGTTGAATAATAGGGAGCCTGAAAAGGTAGTTTTCCTCATTCATGGAATTAACACTTTCATGAATGGGAAAAGAAATAACTTATCTGAGATGATGCATGGAGTAAGGAATGCACCTTTTGACCCTGGTGGGATTGAGCTTATTTTTGAAACATCCTTACTCCACCATCATCCAAGGGTTGCCCCATGGGATGTGAGAATAACTTGTTGCATCACATGGGAATTAACCTATAGAATTTGGGATCCTGGTGGGTTCTTTGTAATTATGTAGTAGTGTAGGTTTTTATTTTTTTTAGTTAGTTAGTGAATAAAGAGTTTAGAGCTTTCTTTATGTAACTGCTAATGAGGTGGTTCTATCACTATTTTTAGTTGTTCATGTGACACAAGTGAATAAGTTTGGGGGAGTCTCCTCCATTGTGCATAAGGAGAGAATGTTGTGCTACAAAGGGAAGTCTCTAACTCCTTGTCTTTTGTTTTTAAATTTTTATTTTGTAGTTAGGTATGTTTAGTTTAGTTTGCTTGAGGACAAGCCAACCTCTAAGTTTGAGGGAGTGGACAAAATAAAAAAAAAATTCAGATTTTTTCAGATCTAAATTATTTTCTGTGTTGGTTTGTGTCTTAGGTAGAGGTTTTATAATTATTCTAGACTTAGGATTTTTTTTCTGATGATAGGTGTATATACTTAGTTTAGGATTAGACTCATTGATTCATGTTATTTATTTGTTGAGCTGTAAATATTCTTGAAATATGGTTATTTTGACAAAATTTTTCAGAACTTGAGATTAGTGAACTGACTTTAGCCTGTGAGATTTTGAGCCTATTTTTTGGGGTATGATTTTATTGAAATATGTTGATTTGAGACCCCTATTTCTTTCATGAGTGTGTTCACTTTAGTTTTGTGTTCTAGAACTTGACCGGCGACTATTTTGAGATTGATAATTGATTGCATGCATTAAGATGATTAAGGCACTTAGGATGTGTTTTTGTGGCCTTCAACTGTTTTGTATTGATAATGTTCCCTTAGTTGCCCATTTTGAGCCTAATGATATTATGATTTTTCTTTGGTACCCTGCATTTATTGAAATATTCTTTGTTAGTACCTTGGGAATTTTGAATGAGCAATTGAGATGAATATAGAAAGAAAAGGTGAAAGTAATTGGTGAAAAGTGTATGAGTTCTATTTCTCTTCCACGAAAAAAATTTTTGAAAAAGAAATAAATGTGAAAGGAAGAGAATAGAAAAAAATGAAAGGAACAGAAGGATGATAATGATTTTGGAGTTGAGTGTGAGTTTTAATTTTATTCATTGCTCATTCATAATTTTTAATGGATGTTGTTTGATTTCATATATTTAGCCCTTAGTTTTGTCCCTTCTTTCTTTTATCCCACCTTAACACTTTTAGCCATGGCCACGTTACAACCAAATTAAAGACCTTTTGATTTGTGCATGTTTTTAATAATTTCAGTGGAGATTTTGGTCTATGGTCAAGCATATGGTAACACTTTACTATAGAATGAACTTGAGTGAATTGATTTATACCCTTGATACACATGAGAGATATACACTGAGAGGTTGAGAGTGTTCACTAGTTCTGAGTTCTGATTTATTTTGTTTATTTAACCAGGTTTTGATATGTGAGTAGCTTGAGTAAATATGTGGCTGTGTTGATGAGTCGAAGTCTTAGATTAAGTATTGTACATTTTGATTTAGAAGGTAGTCTTGAGTTTATGAATTTTTTATTTTACTTTTGCCTGTGACATGCAAAATGCTAAGTTTGGGGGTGTGATGAAGGTCTAATTATGATGTTTTAAGGCTTAATTTCACTTCCTTTTACTTGGGTTTTAGCTTGTTTCTCTTGTAAATATAGGTATTTTATATTAGTTTTAGGAATTTTTAGTTTATTAGAATCCTTTGAATGTTTTGATCCGTTTTGGGTATGTTTCAGGTATTTCGGAGCTTTATTTGGAGAAAATATTATTGGAGTTGAAAAGAGCATAAGAAGACCTTGAAAATGACACAAGAACGGAGAGAAACGGAGTCGAAAATTCCTCAACATGACCAGGAGCGGGATCTGCCCGCCCAGGCGCACTTGCAGCGGTAATTTATGGGGCATCGGACATAGCGCGCCCAGGCGTGCTGGTCTGCACGCCCAGGCGCGCAAAGTGCGTGAAAGTGACATTGTTTGGTATTTTGATCATAACTTGAGTTACGCTTATCCAAATGAAGCGAGCTAGGTATCATTTTAAAGCTAAGGAAAAGATCTACAACTTTGCCTGAAATAGCCTTGCTCAAATTCGTCCATCTTTGGGGTCAAAATCAGGTCCGAAGTTTCTGTCAGACACAAATACGGGATTTAGAAGGATTTTAATAATAAATTCTATTTGTAGATAAGATTATTAAAGATTAGATTATTCTAATAGGATATTATCATATCAATTCAATTAGGATTAGTTTTAGACTTTAAATATAGGTTTTTCCTTTAGGTTTTGTAGACTTTTCAGAGCCAAATAAGATATTAGAATAAAATTAGGATTAGAGAAGAGAGGTTGTTCTGCAATTGAGAGCAAGGAGGCAAGGCACAAGGATTGAAGATCAACATTGCTGGAGGGATCCACTTGATGATTGAAGATCTCTTGGGGGTAATTGATTATTGTCTATATTTATTAGTTTTTTCCATTCCTTCTTTTTCTTCTTCCAATATGTATAATTGAACCTCTTGTTAGGAATAAGGTGGATTTGTATGGATCTTAATTTGGCTATTTATTCATGAATTAATGTTTTTCCTTTCAAATCAATTGCTTGGTTGTGTTTTAATTACAATTCATAGAATTGATCACTTTATGTTTTGCTTTGGTAATCTGAACCTTAATTGGAAAATTAGGATTAAGATTAGGCCTTTCAACCAAACAATATAATTATTCAACTCGTAGGAATACTTTTGGGTAATTGTATAACTCTTATAAATTAGAACTCACTTAAGGGATTAAGGGGTAAAGTTTAGTAAGAAACATAATTGCCATGAGGGATCTAGCTTTTATTGTTTCTGGATTTTTTTATTTATTGGAAAACATATTTTCATAATTAATTACCTGATCCTACAATGACACCAAATTCCTAACCTTTTCCATATTTGCTTCTAATTCCTTTTTTGTTTCTGAATTGTTTCATACGTTAATTCTACATTCCTCTCTCTAAACTCATAATCCATACAAGTTACATATAGTAATCGCAATTAGGTGAAAGAAATTAGAAACAATTTGCAATCCCCAAGTGGAACGATAATTTTACTTACTCTTTATTACTTGTGCGATCGGTACACTTGCCGAATTGCCAACAGGTACCACAAAAATGTATCAGGATTTAAAGAAACTTTATTTGTGGCCAAAGTTGAAAACGGATGTGGCAGATCATGTATCTCATTGCTTGACCTGTCAGAAAGTGAAGATCGAGCATCAAAAGCCAGGTGGTCCATTGCGATCACTTGATATTCATGAATGGAAATGGGATAGCATTGCCATGGACTTTATGACGGGTCTACCCAAAACTGCTGCAGGATGTGATGCCGTTTGGGTTGTTGTATACCGTTTAACGAAGTGTGCTCACTTTATCCCGATTCATAAGAAGTACACTTTGGAGAAATTGACTCAATTGTACATTCGGGACATAGTGAAGCTTCATGGTGTGCCCACCAGCATAGTATCTAATCGTGATCCTAGATTTTTATCTAGATTTTGGCAGAGTCTCCAGCAGGCTTTGGGTACTAAGTTAAAGTTTAGTACAACTTATCATCCACAAACTGATGGGCAATCTGAATGTACTATTCAGACATTGGAGGATCTGTTGAGAGCATGTGTGCTAGAGCAGGCTGGCAGCTGGGAGCAGCTTTTACTGCTGATGGAGTTCACTTACAATAATAGCTTCCACTCCAGTATAGGAATGGCACCATTTGAGGCACTCTACGACAGGAAGTGTAGAACGCCTCTTTGTTGGTTCCAAATAGGTGAGAATTTGTTGACGGGCCTAGATATAGTGAAAGAAACTACTGAGAAGATCACTATGATTAAGAACAAAATGAAAACTTCTCAGGATCGCTAGAAGAGTTATGCGGATAGGCGTAGGAGACCTCTAGAATTCGATGTTGGGGATCATGTCTTTCTAAGAGTGTCTCCTACCATAGAAATTGGTCGGGCGATCAAGTCCAAGAAGTTGACTCCACGATTCGTTGGACCTTATGAAATTCTGGAGAAGGTTGGCCCAGTAGCTTACAGGATTGCTTTACCCCCTCATTTAGCCAAGCTTCATGATGTATTCCATGTCTCACAATTAAGGAAATACATTCATGATCCTTCGCATGTGGTCACTTTGGATGATTTGCCTTTGAAGGAAAATCTTACCTTCGAAGTATTGCTAGTAAGGATTGAAGACAAGCAGGTGAGACGGTTGAGAGGCAAGGAGATCATCTTAGTGAAGGTTATATGGAGCAGAAACAATATAGAGGAGGCTACCTGGGAGTTAGAAAGCAAGATCAGGCAGTCTCATCCGTAGTTGTTTGAAGAAAGCTGAATTTCGAGGACGAAATTCGGGTAAGTGGGAGAGGATTGTAACATCCTCAATTTAAATATAAATATAATGTGAATTATGCAAGTTATTATGTGAATTGTCAAGTTTAGGAAGAGGTTATGTGTAGTAGATCAAGTTTGGAATGAGAAATGAGCCTAAGGAAATGAATTGGAGATAGAAAACCATCAAAATGAGATTTTTCAAAGAGTAATCGATTACCCTGTAGGGGATTAATCGATTACAAGGCCTATGGTGAAAACACTTAAATGTTGCAACATTTGTAATCGATTACCTCAATTGAAATAATTGATTACCTTGTGTTTTTGTGAAGTAATCGATTACTTTTCAGTTAAGTAATCGATTACTTGTCCTCTGCTGAATGTACTAGAAATGTTGCATCAAAGGAGTAATCGATTACTGTGGGCAAGTAATCGATTACCCCTATAAAATCTGGAAAAAAAATATAGTGTGGGGGCCACCTTATCCGTGACATAGCAAAGAAGAATGTAACCACAACCACACAAACCATTTTATGGCATGTTGAAAGAAAATAAAAGAAAAGAAACACAACAATCAAACAACAACAACAAAACAACTCTTTCTTTCTCCTTCTTCTCACCTTCGAGTTCTCCCTCCTCCTCCATTAGGGTTCCATTTTTTCTTCTCCAATCAACCAAGATCAAGTGGCTTACATCATCTCTATCAACAACTCTCTTCCCTCTTAACTCCAAGTAAGTGTTTAAGCCAAGGATTCCTTCTCTTTCTCTCCATAAAATTCGAACTCCCTTTCTCCCTCTTCCTTCCATGGTGGATTTCAACTCTAGGCCATGGAAGCTTCACTCTTCCTTGAATCTTAGCAAGAAACCATGGCATAAATGATAACTCTTCTTTTTATGACTCTTATATTAGGTTCCTCCCTCTTCCTTGGATTATAACTTTTATGGTGGCAAACTCTCAAGCTTAGAGCAAGTGAAATCTCCTTATCTTTAAGTGTTTAAGGTAAGGGGGTGTGTGTTACCATATTCTAGGGGGTAGTTTATATTATGTTTATAGTGGGTACTAAGAGTTTCCTTTTTATGTTAGGTTAAGCAAAACCCTAGGATAGTTAATATGTTAGAAAAATATAATGATGTATTATTATTATTTTGTGCATGACTTTGATGATTGAAACTTGTATGTGTGTTTTGGGTATTGTTGCAAAATTATGCTGGAATTTAGAAATATGAAAGAATAATGAATTGATAATTTTAATGAGAGTGGTTACAAAATAATTGAATTATCGTCTAAAAGATTAAAGGCAAAAATAGTGTGTGATCCAGATCTTGTAAGACGTTGTCCGAAGGAGACTGTACGCATAGATTGCGTAAGACGCAATTGATGCGCAGCTGTAAGACGTTGTCCGAAGGAGACTGTATGCAATGATGGACACACACACCATATAATAGTTAAAGGTATAATCGGATTGTGCGAATCCAGATCTTGTAAGACGTTGTCCGTAGGAGACTGTACGCCTAGATCGCGTAAGAAGCACATGATGCGCTGCTGTAAGACGTTGTCCGTAGGAGACTGTACGCAATGATGGACACACCTTCTGATTGTGGAATCCAGGTCTTGTAAGACGTTGTCCGTAGGAGACTGTACGCCTAGACCGCGTAAGACACACATTGTGTGCAGCGGTAAGACGTTGTCCGTAGGAGACTGTACGCAGTGATGGATCCAAGTAATAAATTCTAAAAATCTGTGAAAAACTCAAAAAGTATGAAGAGAGAAAAGAAATTATGAAATCAAGCAAGAGATGAGAAAAGTATAAGTTTGAATAAGTTGGAAATGTATGAAATAATGGATTAAAGAATTGTAAAAGAAATCTTTTGTTATGGTGTGAAAATAATTGAATTGAATGGGAATGCTTGATTGATTTTTGTGCATCATATGGCTAAATGTGTTTGGCTTGGTAGTTCATTATAGCATAGTAGAAACTGCTTCCCTATTTTATTGTGTAATGCTCACCTCCTTACCATTTTTCAGGTACTGAGCTGGAGCATACACCAGTTTCGGCCGAGCATGATTACTCTCCCTCACAGGGAGAGTAGGGTTATAATGGGTTGGCATGTGATAGTGGACCTAAGCCTCCTATATTCTTTTGATGTATATGAGTTTGTATATACCTTTTGGAGAGAGGCTTAGGATGATTTTCTTTTGACAAAGTTATATGTTGTAAATCATGACATCTATACTTAGTATTTCCGCTGCTACTCTTGATACTGATGCATGTTACCGTATTTGGATCCCATTGGGCCTTGATATGATATATATGAAATGAAGCCCTGCTGGCTGCTGATTGCATAATTGATAATGTTTTCAACGGGTTATATTTTGGAAAAGTTCGAAGAACAAAGGAAACTCCGTCCGTTTGACGGGTGATTTTTATTAAATTAAGAAGAAATTTTAAATTCACATTTTTAATAAAGGGGTATTAAAGGTAAAATAATATTAGGTGTTACATTAGGAATTTAGGAAAGATGACGTGAAAATTTCTATGAATTGATGGACGTTTTCGTGAAGATTCATAGAATTGATGGACGAGAGTATTATAGTGATTTGATTGTGCTAACGAAACAATCACGAGAACTGTTATAGGGGACTTTGATCTACACCAGAAAAACACCAGTATGATGGACGTGTTCGTGAAGTACTGGTTAATTGGTGATTGGTCCTGTGCACACTATAATAGTTCTATCGGTCACTTAAATACTTCGTGACTAGTAGAGGATGGTTCCTGACACTGTATGATGGACATTCTCGTGAAGTACAGTGTAAGCATTGGTAGAGGGACATTTACTCCTAGTTGGTCTTTCCTAATGTGTGGAGGGCGATGTGAGAAAAAAGTAAAAGTAAAGGTAAAAGAAAGTGTAGTAAAAACTACGATGTTATGAAAAGCAAAAGAAAACATAGCAATGACTACGATGTTATGAAAAGTGAAAGAAAGCAAATGATGTATGGAGAAGTGCGTTGCATTACTTATGTTTATGTATTATCAACAATAGTTGATAATTATGATTAAGATTGTATAAGTACAACATTATGGAAGAAAATAAAGTATAAAGCTGAATATTAATAATGTTAAAGAAGTACTAAACTGCAGAGGTACATGTATGTTATATTAGTATTATTGAGTGCTTTTCTTAATTTATGATAAAATAGCTCACCTCTTAAGTTGCCATTTTTAGGTACACTATTGGAGAGTTATCAGGTTCCTCATGCCAAGAGAAGGTATATTCTCAATGAAGAATAATATACTAACCATTGTGACCGTAAAGTCATAATGGAATTGCAACCATTTCTAGGGTGCTATGCTGTAAATAGTTTATAATAGCAAATTTATAAATTAATAGAGTTTTAATTATTTTCAAGTCAAGACTTTAATCCTAAAGTGTTTAAAGAATTGACGTATAATATGCATATGGACAGTATATTGTAAATGGAACTGATGATAGAATGATAAAAGATGAAAAAGGATATCCATATATCCTCCCTTTTATGATACATATTCATTTAAACTTGTTCTGATTCTGACAGGTATAAAATTTAAATTGGGGAAAAGTCCATATTTTAAAGTAAACTTTGTCAAATTTTTTTTCAAAAATTTTCATCTATTTAAATTTAATAAAGGAAATAAAAAGTAGGATGTTACATTAACTGACTTGGGCGTTGGAGATACCCTTTTGCACGATATTGGAAACTCTGTTTGATGCCTAGAGTTTAGTGTTTTATCATTTTGTTTATGTGCATCAGTTCAGGGGGAGAATGAATGTCTGCATGACTGCTTTTTATTGCTATATATTATATTAGTCTGCATAACTGTATTGATTTTCCTATGGTGTGGGGGAGACATATATATGCATACTGCTTTAACCCTTGTCTTGCAGAGAATAGGTTTGACATCAACAAAAAGGGGAGTGTTAGAAGTCAACGTGGAAGTGCGTTGAAGAATTATGATGATGCCAAACAAGGACCTATCTAAAGTCAAAGTGCACGTCAAGCTTCAAGCAAGAGCTTCAAGATGTTTCTCTCCGTTCTCATTAGGAAATCAATGTAAGGCTAGAGTAATTGTGTCACTTAGGTTTAGGCCCATATTTAGAATTATTGAGAAGAACCTTTTAAATCTAAAAGTGTTTTCAGTAAAAATGTTTTAAGATTGTTTTATAGTTTTTAAGTGAAAATTATTTATGAAAACCTATGATTACATACTCTGCTTTAGAAAATCAATTTTATGAAAATAAGCATAAGTAATCGATTACCTCTCCTAAATAATCGATTATCATGCTCCTGAGTTGTGACCTGGGAATTTTAATTGAAAATAATCGATTACTTGTTTTTATAATCGATTACCTTCCTCACAGGAAGTTTATAATCGATTACTTTGGTTTAATAATCGATTACTTTCTTAAAAATGAATTTCACCGTTTTTCACTGAAAGATGTAACACTCCTTGTATATCATCTTACTCTATAAGAAAAGTAAGAAGTTTATGAAAACTTGGAATTGTTATCGTTGGAAAAAGATCTGAAAATAATAATTTTCCCTTCCCTTGAAAATTCCTTTTCACAAACACTTGATTAGTAATGAGGTTGACTAACAAAATCAGAGTTTGCGGAAACATAGTAAAATCATCATGTTATACCCCCAAAATATATCAAGTGCAACAAGTCCATTAATACCAAATAGGTGTAATTATGAAACTGAGTTCCTCTTATGATATCTTTTTCCAAAATATGTATCATATAAATTCTATTATAATAGAAAGGTTATAGAGTTGGTCACTGGTCCTTTGTCCAAACATCCTTCTGGTCGGATCCTCGATATATGCACAACGGGTTCCCAACCCACACTTTCTATACTCTGCATGCATCTAAGGGACATCTCCCTTTACTGATTCTTGTGCAAGCTAGATGCACGATCGACACTTAATAAGGGCATGGGGGTTAGCTATACATATTCGCATAATCAAATGAGAATAAAACTAACATCCACAAGTTAACATGTAGCAAATCATGATGCATAATCATATGAGCACACCCGGTTAATCCTAATAATTCTTTCAATGCAGGTGGCATGATGCATGATTTCCTTCCACAACTGAGGCCTCTAAAAGTCCATCTTGGACGTCCATCCAATACACCGTTGTGTTCCCGGAACACCGACATTTGTTCCCAGAACGTAATGTCGAACCATACTTGGATAATACGCATCACTCCCAGAGTGTGCACCACGTTCCCAGAACGTGTAGCAAACCATACTTGGAATAATAAGCACCACTCCCAGAGTGTGCACCACATTCCCAGAACGCATAAAAACCAGGTCCCGGACACTGGCCACATATCTATAATGTGTCATCAAGTAGGTTGCATATCAATGTGTTCCCATAACACTAACATACGTTCCCAGAACGTATAAAACCAGGTCCCAGACACTAGCCACATATCTATAATGTGTCATCAAGTAGGTTATAATTTGGTACTCCCGGAGTACCCTCCTCATATTCCCAGAATATGATAAACGTTCCTACCAACCAAACTTCCATTCTATATGAATGAACAATCATCAAGGTTGGTTTTATCTTTAATTCCATTATTATACCAATGTGTTCCCAAAACACTAACATACGTTCCCAGAACGTATCGCAAACCATACTTGGAATATAATCAAGCACCACTCCCGGAGTGTGCATCACGTTCCCAGAACGTATCCAAGAAACCATATCCCAGACAATGGCCACATTCCCAGAATGTGTCATCAAGTTGGTTGCATCAGTTTAGTACTCCTAGAGTACAAGGTCAAGTACCCAACATCACAAACCATCCCTGCGAACCTATTTCATTACCTTTCCCTATGCATGCATTGCATACAAAATTTCTAAGGTTGGTCTTTCCATTAATTACTGTGATTTAGAAATATTCTAATTTCTCTTTTGAATGATTTATTTGAGGTATAGTCTTTGACACAAAATTCTCCTTTGAATTATCTCAAAACATGCCCTTAAACTTAGATTGGGTAAAACAAAGTCAATGGTATTCAAAAACTTAACTTTTTATTTTTCAGATTCAGGTACTAACCGGTTACAGTTCCAGGCTAACCGGTTAGAATTACAGACCTGAACTGTTTACCATTGTAATTCAGAAAACCCTTTTTCTTGAATTCCCTACCCAATCCATAAACCAGTTTAACAATGTTTATACCTCAAAACCATTGTTTATATCATTCAAAAGTCTAAATCACATTTCATTGTCCAATGAGCATAATTTCCTCTTGAAACTATCTCATTACCTTAATGTATTAACTCTTTAACTGCAATCTGAACTATAACAGTGAAATCAACTTATTTTCAGATTGTTTTCCATGAAATTAAGGCCTAGATTTGAGTAGGATTGGTAAGACCACAATGCTGATTTTGTAAACTTATTTTCTTTTGCATTTTAACAGGGTCTAACCGGTTACGAATATCGAGTAACCGGTTAGTTTATGCAGTCTGACACTAAAACATGAGTTTTAACAAACCATTCTCTTCACTACTCAAATCTAACCAAATTTCAACCTTTAACAGAGTTCATATACCTTAAATAAATATGTTTAAACACAGAAACATATCTATCTTGCACGCATTCAATTTGGATACACAAATTGCACATAATTGCACATATTTCACAACTTAATGCATCAATTCACATAATATCCAAGTAAGTCATGAAATCAACATCAACATAGCTTGAATGAATTCAATTAACATTGCTCAAAACATCAATTGAGCTCAAATTGGCCTCCAAGCCATTTAACCATTTCAATTAATGCCCTTTGAGTCTCTTGGTGACTCATCCTATATTCTACCACAATTTATTCTCATTCTAGCAAATAGTAAGGTTCCCCCTTACCTCTAAGTTGTGCTTGATCCAAAACATTGCAGAGAGAAAGGCTTCTACACAGATTTCCATTAAATCTACAATTCTGCTCTCAGACACGATTTTTATCAACAGGGTCCAAAGACCAAAAGATTTGACATAGCAATTGGCCAAAGAAATTGGGGAAACCAATTAGGACCCAATATAGGTAACATGCACTAGAGAATCAAAGAGATTTGAGACCAAAAGGGTTCGTGTGCTTACCAAAATCGAATCTGGAATTCAGCTTCCAGAACCAGAACAACAGAGAACTCAGACTCAAACTCTTAGCTTCCAAGCTTGATTCCTCCACCCACACGAACACTCAACTTACAAGGTGTATATCACTGGAAAGCTCTTGATTTAAGCTTTCCAAAAATGTGTGTTTCACTCTCTAAATCTCAAAGAAGAAGACGAATTGCTCAGAACGAATTTGGAACCCTAATTACCCTTATTCAACAAGAATTGCAGCAATCAACCCTTGATTCTTCAGCAATTCCACTATTTATAGACAAATTAGATGAACATGCAGATGGACGCGTGTATTTCCACTCATCCCATGCAGTAATCGTGGAGAATTTTGGATTAATCAAGTGATTACTCATCAAAATCCACTAACCCAGTTCATGAGTTCATCGTGTAACCGGTTACAAAGCCCTTCTAACCGGTTACATACAGATAAAATTCAAAAATTAATAATTTAATTACTCTTTCTTCAAAAACCTTTTTAATATTGCAATTAGGTCCCAACCCAAGGACTAAATTACAATGTTCACATTTTTGTACAAAATAACCATATAAAAATATATCTCATATTTTTATATAATAAAAACACATAATGTACAAAAACTAAAACCTTCAAAATCAATTATAAAATAATTGTTATAATTAATTTCTTGGTTATTTGGGAGACGAAAATTAGGGGTGTTACAAAAGAAGATAATCGATTCCTCTGCAAAGTAATCAATTACCTTTAAGTTTTATTGAAATCCGTGTCAAAATCTTAAATGTTTCCAGATTTGTTTTTGATTCTGATTTATTTAAAAAATTTGAATTATGATTTATTTTTTGAAAATATTCCTTTTTAGTTTGAAAATCAATCTTAATATTTTTTCGGATTTGATTTTGATTTTTATTCTTATTCTGAATTTGATTTTTTTCCAAAATCGTTTTTGATTTGATTCTGATTTTATTTTTAAATTCAAAATTCAAATATTTTAATTAAATTTTCAAATAGAATATTTGAAATATTTCAAGATTTGTTTTTGATTTTGATATTTATTCTTAAGAATATTTTCAAAGGAAGTTTTCTATGCATCAAAATTACATTTGCTTATTTAAGTTTTTGGTCCATGAACTTAGGTGCTCTTTTGGAATTGATCCTTAAACTTTTTTTCAATGTTTTGAGTCCTTAAACTTTACTCAAATTTTGGAAATGGTAATTTCATCACTTAAGTGGTGATATGACCGAGGAAATGTCACGTCACTTTTGCCACCTCGATAGGTAACGTGTCAGATGATGCCACGTGAATTTTTTAAATTTAAAAATATTCAAATTTATTATAAATAATTAAAAATTGTATTTTTAAAAAAATCGAATCTTTTATTAAATTTTAAAAGAAATTATTTTTTTAATAAAAATAATCATGTAGTGTCCCGTGACTCTACATAACACGTCACTCGTCGATATTGTGAAAATGACGTGGCATGTTGTCGGCTATATTGTAACACCCCGCAAATTCCTCGTACTGTTTTAAATAACTAAACGATCTATTCGAGAAAATGTTTTGAAAGAATGTTTTATTGAAGTGAATTTCTTATTTTAAATGGTGAATAATTTTGAAGAAATGATTATATGTTGGACATTTTTGTGTTTTAAGGAAATTGTGATTTTATCAAAGAAAGATTTTTATTTGAAATGAAATTTTGGGTTTGTTAACTTTGAAAATCCATATCTTTTCAACCATAACTCCGAATTTTATGATCTTTATATGAAAACGATCGTATTAAAATATAGATTTCAAAAATGTAACTTTTATAATTTTATGGGTTGGTTTGAGGTATTTGAATGACGAATTTTGAGATAATAAATTAGTAAAAATAGTTAAGGACTTCAAATGAATTTTTCCTTTTGAGAATGTCTTTAATATATTAAAATATGGTTTTAGAAAATGAAATGAGAGCCATAATTATAGCTGAATAGTACAGTTTATTATTTGAAAAGGGAATTTATTTTTATGTGTGTATGTATATGTATGTATGGCCTAACTATGTATGTGTGTGCTTAGGAATTAAATTAGTGGAAGGATGTGATGATGCATGTGTGTGTATATATGTATGTACGTATATTTGTGTATGTATTATACGTGTGTATGGTATGTATAAGCCTAGGATTTTTATTTCTTAGGCAAGTAACCAAGTGAACTAACTAGAACCATAACCAAACTAAATTAGAAGAAAAACTCTAACTAGAAACCAACTACCCATTAGACCTAAGTGACCCCTATAGACCTAACCTACTCCACCTTGTCCCCTTAACTTTGCTAAAATCCACCCATGCAAATATTGGTGAGGACCAAACCGCCCCTCCCATTTGTGCATAACCAAAACCAAACTAAGGGCAAAAGAGGGACTTCACGATTTGCCTATAAATACCTTTGGCCTTAGTACATTGGCACACAACTCATTCCATTCCCTTCATTTCATTTTTCCATTCCCAAACACACTTGTTGTAGAGCAAAAATCAAAGCTCTCAACACACATAGAGAGAGAGAGAAGCCGTGAGGAAGAAGGAGGAAGAAGGGGGAAGTTCAAGCCAAAAACCTAAGTCTCTCCTTGAAGATCCAAGAACTTAGAACTAGAAGACTTTGATTTGGTGGGTGACTCGAAGAACACAAGAAGTTTAGAGTAGCTTTTATTTTTCTAAGCCTTTTTGATTTTCATTTCTTCTTTGCATGTCTAGTTTTATGGTTGATCTATGGTTGTATGTAATGTTTAAGCTTTAATCTTCAATTTCAAGAATCAAATGAACTTGTAATAAACTAAACTAAGGACTTTATGTTTCAGTTATGGCTTTTCTTAATTGATCTTAAAGTTTTTCAAACTAAATCTTCTAGATCTAAAGGTTTGATGAGATTTTTGTAAAGCTTGGAGTGAATTTCTTGCATGTTGAATTTTCTTTCTTAGAATTGTCAACCATGATGTTTTAGGGAATGATTTGATAAATAAATCCATGATCTAAACTTGTTTGATGATGATCTTGATGTTTGATGAACATACATGTGTTGTTTGTGCCTTGATCTTGAATTTTTAAAAGTAAATGAACTTGAAAATCACTAAATCAAGAACTAGGTAATTCGGCCATGAGTAGAAAAATTAGGTCTTGATGCTTTTAATTTGATTTAGGTAATTGCATGTTAACTTCATGTTTAGAAACCTTGATTTGAATTGTTGAAATGTTTGATTTTTGATTTGATCTTGGTGAAGCTTTGATTTTTGGTTTTAATCTCTAAAAAGCTTTGATTTTCTTATTGCATGTCACGGTTTTAATGAAGGAAACCAAAGAAATTAACTCTTGAAAGTGGTTTTGTTTTGATCTATGTCTAGTAATCTTTTTTTGGTAAATAAAAAATTGCATTACCAACGAACAAATGAATACACATGAAAGGAAATAATCCAATTCTAGCCACCTTCTATGAAGGGTTCTAGTCTTAGATTATCCCAAAAAAATTAGAATAAAAAAAATCAACTAAAGGCCATTAAAAAAACAGGGCAAAAAACCTATACTAGGGCTCTTATTCTATCAAAAATTACTGGCCCAATGTTATTGGCCCAATTCCTGTGTCCATGAACAAACTTAACAGCTAGCTCATTCTGGATTATCACGAATGCTTGTTGTGGTTGCAATCTCACATGTCTGAAGACCCTTCTGTTCCTCTCCATCCACACACCATAGATACAAGCTACCACAATCGCTGTCACCATCCTCCTTCTGTGCTTGTTCTTGAACCCATTCTTCAACCACCGCAGCCAATTAGGCAGCCTGAAATGCTTCATATCCACCCCAATCCAATTCCCTGCACATTGAAGGAGAGTTCTACTCCACATACACTCAAAGAAAAGATGAGTGCATGTCTCCTCCGCATTCTCACAAAGGTCACACAGAGATGAAGTTTGCAAGAACGGGAGGTTATCCTTTGTCCTCAAGCTCCTGTGAGCTAGCATCTAGAAAATGAAAGTGTGCTTGGCGATGCTCATTTGGTTCCAGATCTGACGATGATATGGGAAGATTTGTTGAGCTCCAATCAGGTAATCATACCCCTCCTTAATAGTGTAGTGTTGATGCCTTTCTATCAGCTCTGCGAATTTGATGCTCAGCTTATCTCTGGCTTTGATAATTTGTTTCCAATGCCAATTGCTTGTATATGTTACCTGTATATTTGAGAACACCTCCCCCTTTAAATACACTGCTTGGATCCACCTTAGCCATAGAGATATTTTGTTTGTAGTTATTTTCCAAGCTTGGGACCCTATAGCCGCTAAATTCCAGACTCTGATGTTCTGGAATCCCAAACCCCCAAACTTCTTATCTTTACACACCTTGTGCCATGCCACCTGCGCTTTGGCTCTTCCTCTATGATCCTTTCCCCATAAGAACCCTCTACATGCTTTTTCAACTTCTTTGATCACTGTTTTTGGAATGATAAAAGTAGATGCCCAATACACATGCATTGTCAAGAGAACTGACTGGATTAGTTGAGCACGCCCTTGAAAAGATAGATTGCGAGAAGTCCACATGTTCATTCTTTTTGTTATTTTTTCAACCAAAGTTCTGCAGGTAGTCACACCCCACTTCTTAGCAGTTATAGGCAGCCCTAGGTAAGTGAAGGGGAAAGCTCCCTTATTGAACCTAGTTATGTCAATCAGCCTCTGAGTCAACTCTTCATTAATTCCAGTAGTGTACAGCTGGGATTTACTTTTATTAGCACTTAAACCTGAACTCTTAGCAAAATCTGTGAAAGCTCTTACCAAGAGGCTAACACTCTTTTCATTAGCTTTACAAAATATCATCAAGTCATCTGCAAAAGCTAGGTTTATTAGTCCTATTCTTTTGCACATAGGGTGGTAGCTAAACTCCTTCTCCTTAGCAGCCTGCATTAGCTTTCTGGTTAACATTTCCATCACAATAACAAACAACAATGGTGACATTGGGTCACCTTGTCTTAATCCTCTGCTGCTATAAAATCTGCCTTGCACACTGCCATTTATCACAAGTCTAAAGGAGACTGACTTAACACATACCATTACCCACTTAATGAATTTCTCTGGAAATTTCAATGCCTCCATGCTTTTCTGAATAAAGTCCCAGCTGACACTATCATAAGCCTTCCTTAAATATACCTTCATCAAACACCTTGGTGACACCCTTTTCCTTCTATATAGTCTGAGGAGATCCTGAGTAATCAACACATTATGCAAAATAGACCTGTCTCTTATGAAAGCTGCTTGATTATCTTGAATCACAGTAGGCAGACATTCTTGCAATCTCTTACAAATCAGCTTAGAAATGGCTTTGTATATAACATTACAACAAGCAATAGGGCGAAAATCACTTACTGAATTAGGGCACTCTTTTTTAGGTATCAGCACTAGCAAAGTTTGATTTGTCTCCTTTAGCAGCTTCCCATTGTAGAAAAACTCTTTCACAGCTTCAATGACACTTGCTCCAATTACTGGCCAAGCTGCCTTGTAAAAAGCAGCTCCATACCCATCAGGTCCAGGGGCCTTATCATTCCCCATTTGAAAGAAACATTGTTTAATCTCATCATCTTCAAATGGTTTTAGGAGTTTTAGTTACTGTTCAGGATTCAAGGATTTCTCTTGCTGAATTTCATTATCATTCATGCACCATTCTCTTCCACCATCAGATAACAATTTTTTTATAATACTCTTCAAATGCCTGGGCAATCTGATCCTGACTAGTATGGACCCCTCCATTTGTATCTTCAATCCTCAGAATTCTATTCCTGTACCTTCTGATTCTGATAGTCTGGTGAAAGAACTTAGTATTCATATCCCCCTCACATAACCATTCCTGCTTTGCTTTTTGCTTCAGAAAAACAACAGCTGTTTGATACACCTCATAGTTATCTTTTCTAGCTTCTCTCTCTAGCTTCTGTAAATGAATATTCATGGGGTCATCTTGTAACATCCCTTGAATAACATCAAGCTTGTCTCTAGCCTGCCTTTTGTAACACCCCTAATTTCGTCTTCCGAATAAATATGTTAGTATAATGGTTTTATAAATAAATAATAATTCCATGTTTGATTTTTGGTTTGCATTATATGTATATCGATATATATTATGTGAAAATATATTATGTTGAGGTTTTTGCATAAAATATTAGATTTTTGAAATTAAGTCTTTTGGGAGGACCTAAAAGCAATAATTGAAAGTCTTTTGGAGTTAAAATTAATTAAACAAAGTTTTTAGTGAAAACTGGCCAAAATACTCGAGTATTAGGCTGAATATCGAGTATTCTGGGTCTGATAGCTCAAGTTGGTGCACGATTAAAAAATTCAGCCATGGAAACTCAGATTTCGACACGTTTGTAACCCCAGTCACGTCCTAAGGCTCGTGGCGCCTTGCATGAGCCTCTCTCAGTCCTTATTCATCCTTAGGGGAGAAGTATTGACCATCCTCCAACCCAGATATAAACCTAAATACAAGCTTGAAACTCGGTTTTAGGGTTCTGAACTTCCAAGACAAAATTCGGCTTCATCCTTGAGTCTCCTCGAACAAATCATACACCGTTTCGAAACTCATATCCAGAGATTTGAAAAGCACCAAAAATCGTGAGCTAAGGTTGAGTGTGTGAGGAGTAATGAGCTCTGCAAAAGAGAGCTCGAAATCTGCCAAGAACCAGAACTATATTCAGACCCGTAAACTTCATGGCTTCGATTCTCTCTCATCTTTGAGAGTTAGGTCATGAGTGAGATACCATTGGAAAGATCTTTCAACGAGCTTCGATTTGATACCAAGTTTGTTAGATTTGAGTCCCTGGTTTAAAAGTTATGCTCCTGCAAAGTTAGGTGTTGAAATCTGCCAAACCAAATGTTCAGATTCAAGGAGCTGACTTTGAGCTTCAATTGTGGTAAGCTCAAGCTTCCTTTTGGCCTGAAACTTATTGGTTTTCAAATTTCATGTTATAGAGAACATAGTCTAACCAATTTCCCCAATTTTTATGCATGATTCGAATGTCAATTATTGAGGTTTTGAACCCCTGCTGAAACTGTCATGCAAGTTTGGGTTGGAAGTGGTTAGAGCTTTTGGTTGCTGTTCTCTATGGAGCTTTTGTTCAAGAACGACCCTTGTAACATCCCAGATTTTTAACCCTGATTATTAATATGTTAATTTTAAAACTTATTTATAATTAATTATTTTTATTCTTGATTTCAAAGTGATTTATTATGAATGGTAATATTAGATAGTTTTATTATGAGAAAATAAATATTTTCACATTAGTCCCTGTTTGGGGACCTTGAAGTAATTTTAGAAAGGTTTTGGAGGGAAAGAAAATGAAATTATATTTTTCAAAAACTGGTCAAAATACTCGAGTAGTTTTGGAAATACTCGAGTATTCTGGTCAGTGAGGAACGAGTTAGTGCGTTTTGGTGAGTCACCATTAACGATTCTTGTAACACCCTATAATTAGTTACCCTTAATTCCCCGTATATTAAAATGTGAGCTTAAAAATTTCTTTTTAAATCATGAAAATCAACCGTCAAATGGACGGAGTTTCGTTTGTTTTTCGGACTTTTCTAAATCTTCAACCTGATAAACACATTTATATAATATCAACAGGAGCCAGCAGGGCCCAAATATAAATATATATGCATCACATAGTTGCCCCATGGGCTCAAGTGTAAAACATCAGCCTCAGTTCGTCAGAGTGCCAGTAAAAATGCTAAGTATGTAAATCAAGAGGCCATAACGACAACTATGCCCAAAAATGAATCATAAATCATGCACAAAAGAAACTATCCTAAGCCTCACTCAAAAAGCATATACAGCTCATATACATCCAATAATATGGAGGCTTAGGTCAAAAATAAAAGTATCTAATCCCCATAACCCTACTCTCCCTGGGAGGGAGAGTGAACCTGCTCGGCCGGGGGCTGTGCAACCTCAATCTCTGTACCTGTAAAGAATAGTAAGGGAGTGAGCATTGCACATGAAATAAGAAAGCAGTTTCTCATTAGACATAATTACCCACTAAACCACGCACACTTATCAATTAGATCATATAGCACAATTTATTCCCAGGCAAATAGCATGCATTCACGATTTGGCAATCCATTTCAGATTTCATTTGCATTTCTCATTACTTATCATTTTGTTTCACCTTTCATCTTTTTATTTCCATTTTCATTACATTCACTTACTCATATTATCAGTTTTCCACTCATAACCATAAGTCATACACTTTTTCGAAATCATACACCGTATGTCACCTCACAATCAGAGGTTAACATACCCAAATAACATCGTATGTCTCCTCACGGTCAGAGGACAACATACACACATCTCATCATTTTTCAAATCATTTTATCTTTTCTTTACCATTAGGGATTAGCGCACCTGTTAGGGCATTTCACACCCACTAGGACTTTCACCCAATCCAGGTAACTTTCCACCTATTAGGCCACGGTTGACACCCATTAGGACTAAAAGGAACATCTCAACTCTTTTACCATTACCTTCACATTTTCTATTTTCAAAACTTTTAATTATTGTGCAGCATGATTGATCCATTGGATACCCCCGCCTAACGGGCATTTACGGGACCTAATAGGTAACTTGCACCTGGATTGGGTAACTTGTGCCTAATGGGTAACTTGTCACCTAACAGGGCACCTAATGGGTCGGTGTATCCCAAGGATCAATCATAACTGCAACTTTAATTATTCTTATAATTCTATTTACTTATATTCAAGACATTTATCACACTTAGAATCATTGGCAACATTACTTGCATTATCACATAAAAGAAACATCCACATATATTCCAAATAACTCACAAATTATACCAATTGCTCACATTAACAGATATTCACCAATTCAATCAATATTTAATATAAAGAGCATTTAGCATTAATACATACTAATTTCTATGCATTCTCAAAGTTTAATTTTTATTTCTTTAATTAAATCAAACTATTCTATTCCTTCATAATCCTAGGGATTTAATAACACCAAAATAACATATAAATTCTAGCAAGCTCTTATGAACTAATTAGAACCTATTTCCTAGAACAAACCAATGCTCACTATAACCACTCCCTTACCTTAACCAAGGAGAGAGAGAGAGAGAAAAAAAAAACCTCAAGCCCTAGCTTCTAGCATCCAAAATCAAGAGCTTCAAAGGTAAGAGATGGAGGTGAGTGATGGTGACCTTCCCTAAGCCATAGAAAGGAAATAATGATGAGATTGTGGCACAACATGACATGGGATTCGAATTCTTCATCAAGAGAGGGAAAGGAAGAAGAATTCGTATGAAGCAACAATAAGAGAGGAGAATATGATTTTACCTATTAAGCTTGAAAATGATTGCTGATCTTGAAGAGGATGGAGAACACAACTTGGTCTTGGTGGGAGGAAGAGAAAACCGTGTGAGAAGGAAAGGGAGAGAGAGATGAGTTGATGAAGTGAGAATGAGGGTGAGTGCTTTTTTTTTATTTTGGTTGGAATGAATGTATGGCTAAGAAGGAATGTGGCCATAAGAAGATTCCCAATGAGTGGTCCAAATTCGTTCTCCTCTTCTTGGCCTTACCTTTATTTTTTCACCAACTGGTCGAACTACTCGAGTAGTCAGTAGACTACTCGAGTAGTCCAAATTTCCTGGACTTTCTGTTTCCCCCAACTACTCGATTACTCAGTGAACTACTCGAGTAATTGGTGAATTACTCGATTACTTCTGGTACTACTCGAGTAGTCTGGCCAGTTCTCTTTTTCCTTGGCATTTCAAAATGCCATAACTTCTTCGTTACCCGTCGGATCTTGCTCAAATTTTGAAGCAAGATTCTCTACCTACTAACCTTCCTATCCAACGGTGGAATTTATGTTTTGAGTTGTGAATCTTTTATTTTAAACTTCCTAATATTCTATGTTCTTAATCCTAAAGCAATCTTTCATTTCACTATTTTAAACTTAATATCATCAATTAAACTAAGATTTAAACTAATGATGTTACAATTCTCGTGTGTTGACGCGCGATCGTCTTCCTCAACACGTCCTTGTCTTCGTGTCGACACGCATGGATCCCTGAGATTGCTAAAAAAGCCTCTTGGTTGGAGACTTCAGCTCCATTTGGTCGAATTTGTTGGCTGTGCATGTATTAGGGTTTGCAATTCCTTTTGATCGATTCTTCCTCTCTAGGTTAATTCGAACCACAAATCATACACCATTGTGAAGCTCACATTCAGGGCTTCACAAATATACCAAGATTGTGAGCTGAGAGTTCGTAGATTGGAAGAATCGAAGCTTAGAAGTTGGAGTTTGTTGGCTGTCTCAAGTTTCTGGAGCTTACTTTGGAGCTTGATTCTGGTAAGCTCAGATAACCTCCTCATGTGAATCTTGTTTCTTTAGCTAGTATGAATTGTAGAGAGTATATAGAGACTAATTTCCCCTATTTTTATGGCTGTTTCATGCATCAACCAATTCAATCTTGGTGCTCTGCTGAAACTGCTCTGTTTCAGTGTGGATTTTGGGGAATTCAGCTTGGAATCTAAGTTTGGGGTAAAGTCTCTATTGATTCACGTCTAAGAGGTAAGGGGAAGCTCTCTATTCACTAGATAGAGTTTAAATTGCATGCATTTGATTAGAGAGCCACCAAGAGGCTCTAAGGGCTTAGTTTGAATAGGGAAATTGGTTTGGAGACCAACCTGTATTCTAATGATGTTCTGAGCAAGTTCTATATGTTGCATGTGAGCTATATGCAAGTTGTTTTCATGCCAAAAGTGTTTGGAACTGAATTTGGTAGGTTAAGTTGTTGAAAATGTGTTTTTATGCATAATGGTTGCTCAGATTCGAGTCAGTGTAATAATTTGTTGTTTTTGTGTTGGAACATGCTTAATATGTATAAAGTAAGTTCTGTTGATCATTGGATTGGATTAGAATTGGCTAGAATTGGAAATGGTATGTTAAAATGCAAATTATAGTGTTATCTGTCTGAAAACACTCGAGTATTGGGGATTGATACTCGAGTATTCGACCTAAACTGAAACTTGAATTTCTGGGAAAATGAAGAACACTCGAGTATCATGACAAACACTCGAGTAATTTGAAAAAAAATGAAGAACACTCGAGTATCATGAAGAACACTCGAGTAATTTTGTAAAATCTGAAGAACACTCGAGTAACTATGTAGAACACTCGAGTAACTATGTAGAACACTCGGGTATTTTGGTGAAAACTGAAACATGAATTTCTGGAAAATGAAGAACACTCGGGTAGTTTTACCTAGAATACTAGATAAAAAAATCATTTCCAATCCTGGACCATTTGGTTAATATTTAAATGACAGTAATCCAAGTGATCTAGGACTCAAAAGAGATTGATTGATTATATGGTTATTCATTTTGGACGATGGGACGTTGCTCGGGTGGCACGTCATAACGTTGCTTGGATGGTATGTTACATATTGAAATATACCAATCAATTTCTTTAAGCGAAGATATTGTATCCATTTTTGAGTTTGGATAGTAGATCGTTTACTCATGTTCGGGTGACATGAGGAGGACCTCTGGAATTACAAAAAGTTGCTGCTAGCTCGATGACACATTAAGGTGGACAATGTGGACAGTATGTGGTATACTGTTGATTTGATGGTTCAACGGTGTGTTGCACACAAGTGGTAAGGTTTACGTTTTGGCGACGTGACGTTCATCAGACATGGTGACGTTGTTTACCACCTCTGTCGTGTTACACAAGTGATAAGGTTTACGTCCTTAGGCGACGTGACGTTCATCAGATGTGGTGACGTTTTTTATCACACCCGTTGTTTGTTGAGATAGGTGTGGTGCACACAAGTGATAAGGTTTACGTCCTTAGGCGACGTGACGTTCATCAGACATGGTGACGTTGTTTATCACCTCTATTGTGTATCACAAGTGATAAGGTTTACGTCCTTAGGCAACGTGACGATCATCAGATGTGGTGACATTTTTTATTACACCCTTGGTATGTTGAGAAGTGATAGGTTTACGTCCTTGGGCGACGTGACGTTCACCAGGTAGTGTGACGTTTTTATCACTTCCGAGCTAGTACGCTATACGTTTTGGTAACGTATTCGTGATTTGGAAATACATTGTTGAATTTGGATTGGCGTCCGTGAAGACATTAGAGGGAGAATCTCAGAAAAATAAGGATGTCAGGCATCATGCCACTTACCCTTAATTTAGTTAAGGCTGGATATCAAGAATGAGTGTGTGAACATCTTATTTGCATTAAGTGTCTGCTAAGTGTTAACTATGGCTGTTAACTGATTTGGGGTTATCTATGCATAATCATGTTACTTCAATATTTAAGCTCTATTGATTATGTGTATAGATTTGCTTACCCCTATGCCCTTGTAGGTGATGTCACGTTACATCGCTTGACTCGAGGTCCGCCCACTTCTTAGTGGCATATGGATCTGCGAGGATTGTCGAGTAGTGTATGAGGGTGAGATAGTGGTTACCTTCGATCACCCTAATCCCCTGGTTCGGTCACATACTCGTAGGTTTAGGATTCCCATCATATACGCTATGCATGTATCTACTTTTTATACTTACCATGGATCATCTCCCACTCGACCAGCTCGCTTGTATAACAGTTTTCAATTCGAACCTACCCGCTCATACCCTTTTTCTCTTAGAGTCATTCGAGAGGAGACTTCCCCCTCTATTTCAAGGAGTCCTATTAAGGTCACGTTTTCATCAGACCTTGTACCTAGTGGTAGGGTAATTACTCCATCAAATAAGATCAAGGAGGATCCTGTCGAATACGAGAGCGGAAGCGAGCTTGTCGTTTAATCTATCGGGAGTCAATGGAGAGGCGATGATCCCTAGGTATGTGCATAAGGTAAATGATGAGGATCAGGGTTCCGGTGTGATGGATGCTGTGGAGGAGATTAGCTGCTGATGATGATGTTGGATGATGATTGCTGCTACTTCTTGGAGACTTCTACTACTACTGCCGCGACCAGCGCTATGAGACCAGCTTTGGGAGTTTTATATATTGTGGGAATTTCTTTTGAAAACTCTGGAGCCATGGTCTATTTTGATGTACATATAAATACATAGCCTTATGGACTTGTTCTGGGATTTTGGAGATCCTTACCGCCGGACTATGTATTACGTACCTTTTGATATATATAAAATCCATGCTTATACTAAAGTTTATTACATAGTCCTGATATTTCCGCTTACTCTGATATTGATTTAAAACAATTCGGCTATGACATTTTGGAAATGGTATCACTTGGCTAGACGAAAACTGGATGGCAATACTTGAGTTCCTTTATATGAAATAGAGTACATTTATCTTCAAAGAGAATGCTATCCAAGATTTGCGAAATTATCTTTTGAGCAAAGTAAATGCCGAATTCGATTTTAAAAGTAATACGTAAACTATTCTCCAAACATACTATGTTTTGGTTTGTGCACCCGACTATTTGGAAAATATAAAAGAAAATTTTGAATCCAGTATTTTCTAACATTTTACAAGTCCATATATTCTCAAGTAATAGTATTCATTTTGTATTAATTACTTGGGTTATTTTGAGGGTGTTACAACCCTAAGGTATGGGGGAAGCTTACCATTTGCTAGAATGAGAATAAAATGTATTAGAAAGTAGGATGAGCCACCATGAGGCTTAAGGGCATAGCTTTGAATTAGAGAAATGGCATGGAGGCCAATCTAAGACATGCTATATGTTTGAGCAAGTTTGTTATGCTGCATGTGTGTTGTATGCAAGTTATTTTCATGCCAAAAATGATTAGAATGAAATTTGGTATGGCAAGTTTCTCAAAATGTGGTTTTTATGCATAATTGATGCTATTATGTGATTCAGTGTAATATGTTGTTAATTCTATATTGGAACATGATTAATATGTGTAATAGAAGCTTTGTTGATCATTGGTTTGGTTTGGAATTGACTATAGTTGGAAATGGTATGTTAAAACTCAATTTGCAGTATTGTCTGTCTGCAAATACTCGAGTATTAAGGATGATACTCGAGCATTTCGATTATTTTGGAAAAGTTGAATTTCTGGAAACTGAAGAATGTAACATCCTACATTTTTATACTTTAAGAAAATACTTTAGTTTAATATTTATTTATGAAAATATTCGGGGTTTATAAAAATTTTGACAGAGTCTCCTTTGAAAATCGGACTTTTCCCCGAATGAAATTAAACCTGTCAGTCCAGAACAGTTTTCAATCCAGAAAAATAGAACTTTCAGTTCAAAATAAATAATACTACATCATACTTCGAAACTTAACAAAATAAAAGAATATACATATAAATTTATAATTTAAAAATGCTTAAACAAAATAAAACCATTAATTACATTTACAAAAATCTACTTATTACAAAATTAACCTATGAATGGTTGCCCTACTATTGGGACCTTGATCTTCACATGTGCTTGTCTCCTTGGTGTACCTAATATGTCCACTGAAAGGGTGAGTACTTTGAAATCTAGATCAAAGAAAACGTTTAAAAACAGTAATAAATCATAAGAAGGTATATTCAAACACAAACAATAACAATTATACAAATTCACCATTCAATTAACAAATAAGGCACAATAACACTATTCGGTCTAAGAACTATAAATATACGGATATAACACTTTAATATCATACTATAATTCACAATCACATGGTTATGCCCTGCTAACGTCACACTTAGGTGATTTAATCCTTGAATCCGATATTAAACATTTCATTTCACTTTAAACACTTTAACACTTTGATCGGATTCGAAGAATTAAAACATCTATACAATGCATTCACACTTTCCCTTTACTTTCACACTTTTCACTTTACTTTTAACACTTTTACACTTTTAACGATTGGGTACATTGTGCTTCACATTCTCCCCGCAGGAGGGTTCCTCACACAATGTACCTATACACTTTTAACACTTTACTTTTAACACTTTTAACAATAGGGTACATTGTGCTTCACATTCTCCCCGAAGGAGGGTTCCTCACACAATGTACCTATAACACTTTCCCTTTTCAATAACAATAACAACACAATCACCTCACAACCCCCCTCCACTCTGGGGAAAAACCGATCAGGAGTAAGCATTTCTCAACCTCTACTTGGGTGCTTCACCTCCACTTAGGAAGGTCCCTCGCTCACCCGCTTGCACAACACTTCACCTCCACTTAGGAAGGTCCCTCATGCGATTTGGGTTGATTTGTCCAAATCGGTCTTTAGCAGAAATCACCCTCGACTGGCCCAAAGAAACCAGAGTAAATAGAATTATTATGGTTTGCATAGAACCAACCCCCAATATGGGAAGCAAACCCGTATCCTTTGCAGGATCAAAGTTCTCCATAATAATTCCTAACATTTACTCTTGTCCTCATCAATCGCAAAGCGACGTATGTTTTTCCCCGACTCCTAACGTCCACCTTTTCACCATGCATGATCCAATATCCTAAGTGTTTCTCAATTGAATTTAAGACTCTCTTTGTTCTTTAGAAAATGTCATTTAATTGGTTTAAACTCAATTGAGAAATACTTGGCCCTATTTAATGCATAACTATATGAATGTCATTTACAATTTACTTATATACACATTAATAATATTAATACAAACAATATCAATCAACAATCAGTCGACATACTCATGTATGTCTCAGGGACTGTAATTTAAATCACCTTCCTAGGGTTCTTCACTTCCTACTTAACAATTTATAAAATCAATTAATATAAACATACATTAATAACACATCACTAAAACTTAGGGTTCCAAACTATACTCTACCCTCCTACCCATCAACCTAACCAATCAATAATATACCCAATTATAACTCTATTACTATAAATAAACCCTTCCTCTAATACTAGCCCAAAGTACACCCCTTACCTCTTGAAGGGAAGAGGAGAAAGTGAGAGATTGAGGGAGCACCGACACCGACTTTAATCCACGCTCCTATGCTCTTCCTCTCTTGATTCCTACGGTTCCTCAAGCTCCTAGGATGGATTTGAACCTCCAATGACCAATTGCACACTTTAGGGTTTAGGGTTCAATTTGGGGGTTTTGTGAGAAAGAGAGGGAATTGAAAATTGAGAGAGGGGAATGTATGAGGGAGTGATAGGGAAGTGATTTGGGGTGTTTAATTTGATTTTATATGGTGGGAACTTGACGAAATCAAAAGCCCTAGGGGAGGAGAAGAGAGAATTCGTGGAGAGGAGAGAGAAAATTATGTGAAAAATGGCTCAAAAACGCATTTATAAGGCTGTTTCAGCGCCTGTTATTCGTGAGTATCTTTCGGCCTTAATCGATTAACCTCAAGATTAATCGATCAATTCATGTGCACCCTTCGGCCTTAATCGATTAACTCAAGTGTTAATCGATTAACCTGTTCAGCCCACTATTCCTTTGAACTTCAAAGTGCCGTAACTTTTTCGTTAACCGTCGAATCTTGCTCAAATTTTGGGGCAAGCTTCCTAAGACAATTATCTTAACATCCAACAGTGGAATTTGGGTTTAGAGCTATGGATCTTTTATTCTTAATTTCCTAAAGTTCTATGTTCTTAATCCTTAAATAACATTTCTAAACCACAATCTTAACCTAACACATTCCTTTCTCTTCACTCTAAACCTATTCGAACTTACTTCTATTTCATATAAACCCACTCTAAGCTAACTACTACACTCTAAACACTTAAACACACACTAATCCTAATACCAATTAATGTTTTCAACTGAAATCGAAACCTAAGAATGCTAAGAATGCTACGACACTTAGGGCAATTCTATTCACTAAGGCACCTAAACACTTAGCAAATTTGGGGACGTTACAAAGAACACTCGAGTACTCATGAAGAACACTCGAGTATTTTGATGAATTTAAAAATATATTTCTGGAAAATAAATAACACTCGAGTCTCATGAAGAACACTCGAGTATTTTGATGAATCTGTGAAACACTCGAGTCTTGGAAAAATCACTCGAGTCTTTTGGACCAAGGACAGAGAAGTAATGTTCTTTTAACATACCTAAAGTAATGTCAATTTAGATCAACTATGTGTATGGGAAGGAATCATGTTCCAATAAAAGAAGGGAAAGATTATTAACAACATTGTATTCACTGATGGAATAATACTGGTTGCACATAATAAGATTAATGGATAATCTTAAACGTAAAATTTGTGTGCATTCATGCATGATGATAAGACGATAAGGTACCACTTGTCATGAAGAGGGTACTCTGGAAGTACCAAATGTACACGATAAGTTTGATGACACATTCTAGGAATGTGGGCAATATTCAAGGAATGTTGTTGATTTCGTTCTGGGAACGTGGACGTACATTCGGATTGGGACGTATGATACTAAGCTTGATTATTAATGTTATTCGTTCGGGGAACGTGAAAATGTACTTTAAAAGTACCAAAGGTGGTATGACAAGCTTGATAACACATTTTGAGAACATGGGCGACATTCAAAGAATGTTTTTGAGGTTGAGGAGAATGCGTTTTGAAAACGTGCACGTACAATCCGAATGGGACGTATTGGTTATGAGCCATACTTGTCGTTACATTGGTACATTTATTGCATGCTGCACATATGGAGATTAAGGAATAACCTTAAATGGAATGTTGGTATGTATTTATGCATGGTGATGTGTAACATATTATTTGTTCATGTTCGAGGAACATGAGGAGGATAATCTAGAAATACCAATTTGGTTACGACTTGCCTGTAGTCATATTTTGGTAATGTGACCAGCATTGGTTGCTGTGAACGTTGGATATTCGTCTTGGTGGCGAATGGACTATTATATTCACATTTTGGTAATGTGACCAGCATTGGTTGCTGCGAACGTTGGATATTCGTCTTGGTGACGAAAGGATTATTGTAGTCACATTTTGGTAATGTGGCCAGCATTGGTTGCTGCCAACGTTGGATATTCGTCTTGGTGACGAGATGTGCACATCAATATTGGTATTATGGACCACGTTCCAGGCAAAGTCGTGTGGCTTGCTCGATGACACATTTTGGTAATGTGGGCAGCATAGGAGATGTTGTTACGTCTTGGTGACACGACGTACACTTTGGTAGTGTCGTTATGGATTATGATCCGAGCAAGTTCACTATACGTCCAAGGCACGTATACGGGTTGTTTGGATGGTCATGCATGAGAGCATTGATTAGAGAATCTCGTTACTTGAGAAATAGTAAGCAAGCATCTGGACATATCATTGATGGGTTTGATTATCAACTAAATTGGCTTGCTCATAAGTTGTGCATATAACTTGAATTTTTGGTACACGTGTATATGCATTGGGATCATGATGAATTGCTTACTTGTGCATGTTAGTACTTTATTCTAATTTGATTATGCGAATGAGTGTAGCTTACCTCCCTGCCCTTAATAGGTGTTGACCAGGTACTTAGATCTTCTAAAGATCAGTGATCATGGGATAGAGTCTCCTTGTACAACTCTTGAAGATCCGGCCAAAAAGGATGATTGGATGAAGGACCATTGACTAGCTCTGAACGTCTCCAACTTTTGATAGAAATCGTAACTTTATGATTTGAGAGATGTATCAGAGTAAAACTTAGATTTGACCATTTGATTATATTGGTGGTACTAAAAAAGTTTTTACACCTGATTTTATGAATCAACGACCTTCTTCATGATTTATGAACTCTAAGGAGACATAAATAAACCATTTTAACATATTCCGCTGACTCTGATTTTATCATTTAAGTTCGGTGATGAAGGAAGTATTGTTAAAGTCAATTTCCTGGGATAACCTTATAAATAAGTTATTTTCGAAAGCTATTTCGTGCCATAAGGGTTATCCAAAAATGATTTTTAAGATGTTCAGAAATTAATTACTCCTTCCACCGAATTCCCTCCAAATGCATGGTTTAAACTTGAGTACCACATTCAAGGAAAAATTTTCATACTCCGATTTTTCCAACATAGTCAATATAAGAATAAAATTCTTTTGAATAAACGAGGGACGTTACATTTTATGGTATCAGAGCAATGGTCCTGACTCTTGGTCCTTGGGTGTGTGGTCCAATACGCTGGTCATCAAGATTTGTGGAGTTCTCCTGTGAAGTATGCTCCTACATATTTCTAACTGGAGTAAAGATTCTATCATTTGGCCCTTGGTTTGTGGCCTAGTGTTTATCTGGTAGTGTTTGATGTAGCTTAAGTCAAAGTATGATAGTAATATACTTCTTTTAGGTCTGATCCAACCTTAAGTTCACAATGCTGATCCATTATGACACCAAGGAATCAATAAGGGGTGATTCCAAAGGATCTAAAAGATAGTTAATATCTTCTAGGGAGGGTAATTTCTTTAGTAGAATGAAAGATTATCAAATCCTTAGACTTGGTGCTAGGTGGTTACCTCCCTAGTAAATGGCTTTGCAGAGTCTGTAACTCTGAAGCTGATTAATTCTTTGTGAGGACGTAAAATGATTGCGTTTTCTTGTGTTTGATCCACTCTGTTACTTCAAGATCGAACTCCTACAAGTTTTCTTGTAGATGTCCTCCTCATATGTTTGACCTGTTTTAGTGAGCTATCTCTTCGGAGTAGACATGGTATCCCCATCCTTTTAACAATTAAGTGTAATCTTGGACTTGGAGTGGACGCCCAAGAACCAAGTAATACTTAATTGTGACAGCGAGGCAAGAATCCGAAATCCATAAGGTATGTGTGTGTTGTTTCATAGTGGATTTAAGGAAGAGGGAAATTGAGGAGATCTTGGTTTCGAAGAATTTTCCGGATATTCTCTATTGAAGTAGCGGGTTTCGTCATCAAAGCGTGGAGATCAAGTTTGGCTATCTGTAACACCCCGCATTTTTCTCGTACGTGCGTAAACGATTTCGTCGAAATAAATATTGAAGTATGGGATATAAAGGATTTTAAGAAAAACATTTTGTGTGAAAAATAATTAAAGTGAATGATTTTGTTGGTTTGATTTAAGAGAAATTAGTTGTGATTTTATTGAAAAGTGATTTTTATTTAAAATGAACTTTTTGGGTCCGTTAACTTTAAAAATTCGTAACTTTTTAACCGTAACTCGAATTTTTACAAACTTTATATCAAAACGACCGTATCGAAACGTAGATTTTAAAAATATAAATTTCAGATTTTTATGGGTGGTTTTACGAAAATTTATTTTCAGAACAGTGAAATACGAGTTTTTGAAATTTTGTTTTAAAGAAAATGAATTGGTTGATTGGGCATGAATTTTTATGTGAAATATGCTTGATTTAATGTGTGTGTATTGTGTGATGTGTGGAAATAATTATGTGAAGGTAAATTGTAGAATTAAATTGCCTTGTGTGTGTGATTGTAATTGAATAAGATTAAGAAAATAAAATGTGAAATGTGTGTATGTGTGAATGGGTGTACTACGTTATGTATATAGATGTATGTATGTGTATTTTGTGTATGCCATACATGTATATGTGTGTGTATGTATGCTGTACGTGTGTGTGTATAGCTAGGATTAAAATTTTAGAAACATGGAGGTTAAGGAACTAGGAACCAAGTAAAGCCTAACTAAACAAACTTAGTTGGAATCAAACTAAAACCTAACCAAACCCTAACTAGTTTTAAACCTAGAATGACCCCTAAACAAATCCATGATCTAAGCTTATTTAATGAAATTTTTAGCCTTGCATGTTGAATCCTCTTACTGGATCTTGATCTATGTGTATTTCTATGGTTATTTGTTGAATAAAAATATAGTCTAAACTTGATTTGTGAAAAGTTCAAAGTTTCTAGTCTTGCATGTGGTATGTTGATGATCCTTATTTGTTTTAAGTGGTGCATGTAGTTATTTTGTTTGATAAGTGAAAAGATGTTTAGATCCTTGAGTTACATGTTATTTTTTAAGAAAAGACCATGACTTCATTTTCTGTGTAATTCGGTTTTAAGGAAGAATTAAGGAAATAAGTTTTAAAAATAATTTTTCAAGTGTAAACATGATTTGAGTAAGTGATTATTTTGTGCATGTTCTTTTTTTTAGGAGGCCATTCGGCCAAGCTTGGAATTAACATGATCTATGCTTTTTATTTTGTAAAATGAGGATGTATGTTTGTTCTAAGATTGGACCTAATGATTTTAATCACATGCATGTTATTTTCATGAAGATAAAATAAAATCTCTATTCTTGATTTAAGAAAAGTTATAATCTTGAGATTTTTATGCATGCTTGAAAAAGATTTTGTTTTAATGAAAATGATGCATGTGGATGTGAATGAGTTGTGTGGTATGATTCTTTGAAAAGTTGCTTTGAAAACCTACATGTCTAGGTGTGAATGCATGACTTTTGTATCACTAAAAAGAAAACCAAAAGCCTTGTTTCCTGCATGTTGATTTTCGGTAAACTAGGAGGAGTAGGAAACTAGAATTGTCTCTCCAATAGGTTGCATATATGATGACTTCCTTTGAATTTAAAGACTCAAAAAAAAAATATATACATGCATAAAAGAAATAAATTCAAAAGAAAATGTGTGTAAATTATTGTGTTGAGTTTGTTTTGAAAATGAAATTAAAAAAAATTGCAAATTTTTCCATGGCATGCTCACGGTTTTAGCATTTAATTTAATGAAAAGATTTCATGATTGTATGTTTGCAATTGTGCAGTAAATTATTGTGAGATGGTATGTGTATTATCCGGTTCTTACATACTGAATATGGTTGTATGGTTGTTTTCATGAAATGAAGTGTGACTATATTTCTAAATGCTTATATGTTTTGTAATTGAATGAAAGCGATATGTATTTACTTTATCTTTTGATTTTAGAAAACAAATAAAGGGATTTGATTATGTGAAAAGATTTTTATAATGTTAATCTAATGATTTTTAGTTTTAAAGCTATGTCTGATTATAAAATCATTAACTGTGTGATTCGGTTTTGTGAGTTAACTAAATGATTAAGTCTAAATTAATTCCTAAAAGAGTAATTTAATTAATTTAGTTAAGACTATAATTTAATTGATGATTCTAAATGTGACTTCATTGTGTATGTGATTGTGAATGCTTTGAAACTGTTACGTGTGTGTGTTCTGGATGCTAGTCGAATGCGTTTTAGAAAATTTAGTTGGATTTGGAAAATTGTTCTGAAGTCGTTTTAAATTCTGGTTGTGGGTTTTTAAGTGTGAAAATACATGTTTGAATTTTAAAGTAATTGAAAAATGTTTTGCATGAAAAGAGTGATTTAAATAACGTAAATTAATTTGAGATTTTTAATTGATGATTCTTTGATCAGTGTTTGAGGATGTTGTAAAGTTTAGAAATTAAATAAGTTAATTTGATTGGTTTTGAAATTCTGTTTTTGAACTCTGTTTTAAAGCTTAAGAACAATGATTTTAACTGGAATGTTTTTAAGTTAAGAAAAATGAATTTGATTTGTAATAAAGAGATTGTTTTGGAAGTTGTTTTAAAAAGTTTTCTTGAAAACCTTTTTATTAGAGATTTGATTTGGGTTTAAAATCCTTTGGATATTGGCAATGTGCTTTTAAAAAGGGACTATTTTAAAGTGTTTTTTTAAAACGAAATTAAGAATTCACGTAAATCGTTTCTAACGCACGGGGAAAAATGTCTAGTTCGGGTGTCGGACGCGAAGGAAGCATGGCAAGGATAACGACTGGAAATCTCGGAAAGTTTTTGGATGTGTCGTCATCCAGGTGAGTGAGAGTGCGGTGATCCCCTAATGTGGTTGCTCACAATCCAAATAGGAGGATTGTGAGAATACTACGAATTAGGTGATACGGAATTGTGTGTTTTATTTGCATACTAAATGTTTACATGCAATGCATTATTAGATGTTTACTTGTTGTGTTTATTTTATTTTGTTAAGATATTGTTTAGTTTTGTCTAATAACGAAATGATGATGATAGAACCGTGAGAATAATAAGATAAACCGAAAAGAGAAAAGAGAAGCGAATAAGAGATATGAGAAAGGATTGAGAAAGAGTGAGTAATGAGTTAAGACTAATGAGAGAGTATGAGAAATGAGAAAGGGATGAATCACGTTTGTGAATAAAAGTTTGAGAAAGAGATGAAGGTGATGTGAGTAAAGGAAAGAGATAAAGAGTAGAGATGTGATTCCTCGTTCACGTTTTTGGGAAGAAGCTTAGTGTTGAGTCGAGCTTGCTCCTCCATTAACACTCACCCAAAAATGTGATTTTTGAAAAAGATTTTGAAAAGAGATTTTTGAAAGTGCCTTTGTGAAAATGATACTTTTGTGGAAGTTTTTGGAAAGATTATTTTTGAAAGAATGTTTTGAGAAATCTTGTTTTCGAAAAGTTTTGCGAAAGATGTTTTGGAAAGACGAGGAAATTTGTTGATGATGTGACTGAGAATGTGATTGAGGATGAGTTTTGAGAATGTGGATGATAAGAGGAGAAAGTGATTTGTGGCCTGGGGCCAATGAGATTTAGGGGGAATAGTTTACGATTAGTGGTCGGGCTTCGTTGAAGGGTTGCACCAAGGACGAGCCGACTTTTAGGATTAAGCCGATAATTAAAACATTATAACTTTAAAATAATTAAAAGACATTTATATACGCGGTAAGGTATGAGTGTCGTATTGAAGTAGTGGAGAGGAAGATACCCCAGAGTATCTGCAGATATTCGAGTTGTGATTGCAATAGGGGAGGGTAAAGACGGTGATACGTCAAGAAGCCTTGAGTTCTATTCTAGGCGGAATGAATTCCATATGTGGTACGGGCAGATCGGTCCTATGCCGTGGTAAGTTCTGCACGATCAACTAGAATTAGTACTGTCGCCCCCATGGCAATTCGAGAACAGTGAGAGGGACTGGAACGGGGCATTTATGATTGCCGCTGAGAGCGTGCCTTTGATTATGTGAATTGAATTGAATTGAGGCTGAGTCCTCCTGGTCTGGGACCATTTGTGTGTGTGACAGCTGTCGTGCCCGCATGGTAAAGGTCCTGTACTCCTGTTTGCTTCCGAATAGGCTGGGTGGTAGACCGAGGAGACGTAGACGTGTGCGAGCTCAATGATGTGTCCCCCTCATCATTGACGCTACTCGAAATGATAAAACTTAAAAAGACAAAGATGTTCCAAAAGAAAAGTACAATAAGATATGAAGTGTTGAATAAGAGTTATAAGTTGAGCACGAGAATTGATTCGTGTCATGTGGAATCATGAGGTGACGATGTGAATGGAAAAGGAATTGTGAGGCAAGTGGGATGAAGGTTTTGGCTTTAAGTGATGATATTGGTGTTAAGAATATTTCTATATGCATTGTTTTATATGATTCATATATGCTAAGTGCATGACATGTTGCATATGTTGATGATGATGTGATGGCATTAGGATAAGTGTTTACGTCCCACTGTTCTAGTTTATTATATTTATTTTTATATTAAGTCTACCCGAGACCGCATGGTCAACCAGTTAGTGTTCGGAACACTGACTCTCTCCTACCATGTTGTCGTATCGGCACTTGCTGATATTGCAACTGGTAGATGGCGCAGCGGAAATGTGGTGGGCTTCATCGACCAAGGTCCGGAGTCAGACGACAAGTCTTAAGGAGTATGACTAGAAGCTAGGAATCCCCCTGGCGGAATGTATTCCATTGTAAGTACTTAGTGACCTCAGCTCTATCATACTGTAACCCGGCAATAGTTTTATGCAACACTGATGTTTTGAAATAATTAAATGGGCTGTGTTTTGAACTGGGTTTTTGTGAACAAGTTTCAAAGTGCGGTGTCTTGTGACACCTCGGTTTGGAACTTGAAGGATGTTATGCAATGTGAGACACGAGTTTTCAAAAGTAACTATGTTTTAAAAATTTAAGTGTTCTCACGTTTACATAACACTTGTTTAAAAAAAAATGGCCCTAATTTTTACAGTATTTAAGTTAAGTTTTCAAGTTGCCGAATCGGGGTGTTACACTATCGATTTGGTTCTAGAGGATAGTTTTATCTTTATTGTTTCTCCTATGATAGTACCATCAAAAATAGCCGGATCGAAGAAACAAGCAAAGGTATTACTGAATTGGCAGTCGGTCGGATCAAGTGTGTTTCAATGCAGAACTTCACTAGTGTTCAATAAGAACAAGAGTGGAAGTATTGTGCATATGCGATGCTTATTTGGAAATGGAATAAGAGCACCATCAGGGATGAGTATTCCTTACCAAGAAAAGAGAATCGAATAAATGGTGAAGCCTCGATAGTTTATAAGAATGACTTCAGGCCGAGGCATCATCAAATTGGAAACTGGAAGGAAGACATTCCCAAAGCAATATTTCAATTCCGATACGGGCACTATGTGAGAATAGTAATGCCGTTTGAATTGGCTTATGCTTTGTTATCTTCATGGGCTACATAAGCGGAATTTTCAGATTTTATCTGAAATCGTTTGTACTGATGCCCGTTGTTAATATCCTAAATTATTAAGGGAATCTCAAAGAGCACATGGATTATCCTGAGAACGTGTTATGAGTCCTGAGCGAGGGGTAGCTGTAACCCTTTTCAATGCAAGTTTGGCTGATGAAGTTAAGCTTTGAAAGCTCGTAATCTTTGAGGAAGGGAGGACAACGGACTGAACAGCGAAGAATGCAGTTCTACAAAGGGGAACAACCAAAGACAGTCGCTGAAGTTGAAATCTTTTGTGACTCTTTGGGTGCTACGGTAAGTTCACAAGAGGACCTTCTTAAATCAAGATACCTCTAACCAAGATAAATTGGAAGGATTGGTCTTTCATATGGAATGTGAAGTGCAAAGGAAATTGTCAGTAACAGAATGGAAGACTAACATCCTATCCTGTGTAACTCTTGCTCGATTCGTGCATTGAAGTTTATTGTCGTGGGTCGAGGCAAGGACCGGGAAGAGTAAAAGAAAGTTGGGTGTGTGTGCATCAAGTGATGGAAGACACACAAGGTGAATCGTTCGACGCAGAACTTGAGCCTTGCAACAATCGTGGATGCTTTGAGGGCTTAAAAGTCAATCATTATGGCACTACGCTTAAAGTGTTAGTGACCATGGAGAGTTGAAGTGATTTATTAATTTAGAGGGAGTTGAACAAGAGACAATGTCGACGAACAAAGTTGTGAAGGCTAATGATCGGAGACCCCGTCGTCATCAGGATAAAGCAAATATGGAAGCCCTTGCAATGGGCCGAAAGACAATTCATGCAAGCTCTATAAGAATTAAAGAAGTTGTTTGAATTGAGTAAGGATTCTAGTGGAATAGAGCTTGGCGATGCAAGTAGACCGACGAAAAGTAAGAAGGGAAGGTTGCAAACCACAAGAAAATTCCTGATTCGAACTCGTGGGTTTTAACCAAAGCGATGAAGGGTTGAAAGGAAATAAGAGATCGGCTTTTGAAGGGAGGAAACCCAACTTCCATGAGAAAATGGATGAAAATTCTTGTTTTAAACAGGAGTTTGAGTTCCGAATGAATTGGAAATTTGGAAGTTGATTCTGGAATTAAGAGAACAAAGGAGGGTTAAACAAAGTTTTAGTGCTAAGGGTAAAGCTAAGATATGGAGGAACCATGTAAGACAGATGTTGGAAATTGAGGACTGACACATCATCGGGGAAATACTCAAGGAGAAGTTTTAAAAAAAAAATTGGAGAAAGGAGAAGATTGAATTGTTGGAAACAAGACATGTAAAAATGGATCTTGGAGAATGTGATATCAAGATCGAAAGTTTGAAGGAGGATTCTCTCCAATGATCCAGATGAGAGATTCAATTATGAGAAGCTCAAGGACGGCTTGAGCCGAATCTCAAGCTAGCTATCAGTTATCAGGAAATGAGGAAGTTCTTGACATTGGGAAGCATATGTGAAATTTATGAGGATAAAGGGAAAAGGAGAAAAGAATCACTTGTCCACATCAATGTGGGAAGTGTGGGATACTTAACTCAGATTCAAGATACGGTGTACCCAAGGGGATAGTTGTTTCAAGGGTAAAGGCAGGTAAAATGATCTGTAAGCGAATCAAGCTTGAAAGAAAGTTCAGTCGATTCGGCGTGAGTTAGATCTGGATAAGGGCAACCCGAGTGATCTTCTTCCGATCTGAATTAACGTAGTTAAATATCTTTTGATTGCGTTAATTAGATCGTTTGATAATCTGGGAACCTAATCAAGTCTTGGCTTAAAAATTTCTGTGATCAAAACCCTTATCACAGTTGGATGTGATAAACTCCTTGGACACTACAGAATGGGAAGTTCAGTTAAGGCTAGAGAGATTAACAACCACCGGGATAGGACAAGCATTTGTCTCCCCAACGGAAATCTCTCTCAAACTTGACTATCTGACTAAGTCTGATAGTGACGATAATGTTCCCTATCTTTGAGTTCATCTAACTTAAAGATAAATCGTATAGTCTTTCTGAGAAAGATTATATCTGAGAGGGATGATTTTCTTGCTAAAAGTTTAAATATTAGGACTGATCACCCTAATGTTTACAACTGTTAAGGAATAAAGTCATACAAATATCTCCTTACTCGTGCTCGAGTGATCAGAGTGAGCAGCAGAGAAAGTTTTCCTTGAAAAGTTTATTTGTAAAATGTTTTAATTTGTGGAAAGTGTGTATTTGAAATGTGTTATTCAAAAAGCTCCTTTTGAAATAATATTTTGCTAAATATTTTGAGACGGAAAATTTGGTGGATGTATAAGGAAAATCATTTTAAGTGGGGGAGGAATTTCCAAAAATTATAAGGAAAAATTATAAAAGAACCATCTTTTATATATAGCTCTCGCGAAGGTTTTAAGAATGAATTTCGGGGACGAAATTCCTTTTAAGTGGGGGAGTAGTGTAAGACCCCTAATTTCGTCTTCCGAATAAATATGTTAGTATAATGGTTTTATAAATAAATAATAATTCCATGTTTGATTTTTGGTTTGCATTATATGTATATCGATATATATTATGTGAAAATATATTATGTTGAGGTTTTTGCATAAAATATTAGATTTCTGCAATTAAGTCTTTTGGGAGGACCTAAAAGCAATAATTGAAAGTCTTTTGGAGTTAAAATTAATTAAACAAAGTTTTTAGTGAAAACTGGCCAAAATACTCGAGTATTTGGCTGAATACTCGAGTATTCTGGGTCTGATAGCTCAAGTTGGTGCGCGATTAAAAAATTCAGCCATGGAAACTCAGATTTCGACACGTTTGTAACCCCAGCCACGTCCTAAGGCTCGTGGCGCCTTCATGAGCCTCTCTCATTCCTTATTGATCCTTAGGGGAGAAGGATTGACCATCCTCCAACCCAAATATAAACCCAAATACAAGCTTGAAACTCGGTTTTAGGGTTCCTAACTTCCAAGACAAAATTCGGCTTCATCCTTGAGTCTCCTCGAACAAATCATACACCATTTCGAAGCTCTCATATCCAGAGCTTTGAAAAGCACCAAAAATCGTGAGCTAAGGTTGAGTGTGTGAGGAGTAATGAGCTCTGCAAAAGAGAGCTCGAAATCTGCCAAGAACCAGAACTATATTCAGACCCGTCAACTTCATGGCTTCGATTCTCTCTCATCTTTGAGAGTTAGGTCATGAGTGAGATACCATTGGAAAGCTCTTTCAACGAGCTTCGATTTGATACCAAGTTTGTTAGATTTGAGTCTCTGGTTGAAAAGTTATGCTCCTGCGAAGTTAGGTGTTGAAATCTGCCAAACCAAATGTTCAGATTCAAGGAGCTGACTTTGAGCTTCAATTGTGGTAAGCTCAAGCTTCCTTTTGGTCTGAAACTTATTGGTTTTCAAAGTTCATGTTATAGAGAACATAGTCTAACCAATTTCCCCAATTTTTATGCATGATTCGAATGTCAATTAATGAGGTTTTGAACCCCTGCTGAAACTGTCATGCAAGTTCAGGTTGGAAGTGGTTAGAGCTTTTGGTTGCTGTTCTCTATGGAGCTTTTGTTCAAGGACGACCCTAAGGTATGGGGGAAGCTTACCATTTGCTAGAATGAGAATAAAATGTATTAGAAAGTAGGATGAGCCACCATGAGGCTTAAGGGCATAGCTTTGAATTAGAGGAATGGCATGGAGGCCAATCTAAGACATGCTATATGTTTGAGAAAGTTTGTTATGGTGCATGTGTGTTGTATGCAAGTTATTTTCATGCCAAAAATGATTAGAATGAAATTTGGTATGGCAAGTTGCTCAAAATGTGGTTTTTATGCATAATTGATGCTATTATGCGATTCAGTGTAATTTGTTGTTAATTCTATATTGGAACATGATTAATATGTGTAATAGAAGCTTTGTTGATCATTGGTTTGGTTTGGAATTGACTATAGTTGGAAATGGTATGTTAAAACTCAATTTGCAGTATTGTCTGTTTGCAAATACTCGAGTATTAAGGATGATACTCGAGTATTTCGATTATTTTGGAAAAGTTGAATTTCTGGAAACTCAAGAACACTCGAGTACTCATGAAGAACACTCGAGTATTTTGATGAATTTAAAAATATATTTCTGGGAAAATAAATAACACTCGAGTCTCATGAAGAACACTCGAGTATTTTGATGAATCTGTGAAACACTCGAGTCATGGAAAATTCACTCGAGTCTTTTGGACCAAGGACAGAGAAGTAATTTTCTTTTAACATACCTAAAGTAATGTCAATTTAGATCAACTATGTGTATGGGAAGGAATCATGTTCCAATAAAAGAAGGGAAAGATTATTAACAACATTGTATTCACTGATGGAATAATACTGGTTGCACATAATAAGATTAATGGATAATCTTAAACGTAAAATTTGTGTGCATTCATGCATGATGATAAGACAATAAGGTACCACTTGTCATGAAGAGGGTACTCTGGAAGTACCAAATGTACACGATAAGTTTGATGACACATTCTAGGAATGTGGGCAATATTCAAGGAATGTTGTTGATTTCGTTCTGGGAACGTGGACGTACATTCGGATTTGGACGTATGATACTAAGCTTGATTATTAATGTTATTCGTTCGGGGAACGTGAAAATGTACTTTAAAAGTACCAAAGGTGGTATGACAAGCTTGATAACACATTTTGAGAACATGGGCGACATTCAAAGAATGTTTTTGAGATTGAGGAGAATGCGTTTTGAAAACGTGCACGTACAATCCGAATGGGACGTATTGGTTATGAGCCAAACTTGTCGTTACATTGGTACATTTATTGCATGCTGCACATATGGAGATTAAGGAATAACCTTAAATGGAATGTTGGTATGTATTTATGCATGGTGATGTGTATCATATTATTTGTTCATGTTCGAGGAACATGAGGAGGATAATCTGGAAATACCAATTTGGTTACGACTTGCCTGTAGTCACATTTTGGTAATGTGACCAGCATTGGTTGCTGTGAACGTTGGATATTCGTCTTGGTGGCGAATGGACTATTATAGTCACATTTTGGTAATGTGACCAGCATTGGTTGCTGCGAACGTTGGATATTCGTCTTGGTGATGAAAGGATTATTGTAGTCACATTTTGGTAATGTGGCCAGCATTGGTTGCTGCCAACGTTGGATATTCGTCATGGTGACGAGATGTGCACATCAATATTGGTATTATGGACCACGTTCCAGGCAAAGTCGTGTGACTTGCTCGATGACACATTTTGGTAATGTGGGCAGCATAGGAGATGCTGTTACGTCTTGGTGACGCGACGTACACTTTGGTAGTGTCGTTATGGATTATGATCCGAGCAAGTTCACTATACGTCCAAGGCACGTATACGGGTTGTTTGGATGGTCATGCATGAGAGCATTGATTAGAGAATCTCGTTACTTGAGAAATAGTAAGCAAGCATCTGGACATATCATTGATGGGTTTGATTATCAACTAAATTGGCTTGCTCATAAGTTGTGCATATAACTTGAATTTTTGGTACACGTGTATATGCATTGGGATCATGATGAATTGCTTACTTGTGCATGTTAGTACTTTATTCTCATTTGATTATGCGAATGAGTGTAGCTTACCTCCCTGCCCTTATTAGGTGTTGACCAGGTACTTAGATCTTCTAAAGATCAGTGATCATGGAATAGAGACTCCTTGTACAACTCTTGAAGATCCGGCCAAAAAGGATGATTGGACGAAGGACCATTGACTAGCTCTGAACGTCTCCAACTTTTGATAGAAATCGTAACTTTATGATTTGAGAGATGTATCAGAGTAAAACTTAGATTTGACCATTTGATTATATTGGGTGTACTCAAAAAGTTTTTACACCTGATTTTATGAATCAACGACCTTCTTCATGATTTATGAACTCTAAGGAGACATAAATAAACCATTTTAACATATTCCGCTGACTCTGATTTTATCATTTAAGTTCGGTGATGAAGGAAGTATTGTTAAAGTCCATTTCTTGGGATAACCTTATAAATAAGTTATTTTCGAAAGCTATTTCGTGCCATAAGGGTTATCCAAAAATGATTTTTAAGATGTTTAGAAATTAATTACTCCTTCCACCGAATTCCCTCCAAATGCATGGTTTAAACTTGAGTACCACATTCAAGGAAAAATTTTCATACTCCGATTTTTCCAACATAGTCAATATAAGAATAAAATTCTTTTGAATAAACAAGGGATGTTACACCTTTCCTTTAGATCTATGTCTCTGTATTTTCTCTGATTCAACTCAATCAGTCCAAGCTTAGTTTGTTCAAGGCTTCTCATAAGCCTGAACATAGCACAACCCTCTCCATCATACCTCCATAGCAGCTGAACAATGCTTAGAAATTCACTATCCAATGTGAGGTGGTTCATGAACTTGAACGAATGACCCCTTCTGTTCTCAAACGTTGCCCATTTGATAATCATAGGACTGTGGTCAAATACACCACAATTGAGGAATTCTGTTTGAGCATCCGGCCAGCTTCTGCACCAATCCATATTTATCAAAGCCCTATCAAGCTTGCATAGAATCCTGTCCTCTCCTTCTTGTTTATTATTCCATGTATAGTAGCAACCACTGTATTTCATATCCTGTAATTGACAATGAATAACCAGTTCTCTGAAATCTTCAGTCTACTGAACATCTAGAGGAATTCCACCAGCTTTTTCTTGAACACTCAAGCAGCAATTAAAATCTCCCATAATGACCCATTTCTCTTGCATACTATCACCAATCTCCTGCAAATCCTTCCACAAATCCACTCTTCTTTCAGCTTCATTATGAGCATACACATATGTAACATAGAATAATATATTCCCTGGAATGTGGTTCACTTTACAGTGCACATATTGGCTAGTATGGCTTACCACATCCACCTGGAACATATCTTTCTTCCAAACCACCCATATTCTACCAATGCAGTGATCCTCTAAATTAATAAAGGACCCCCAATCTAAAAACAATTTATTCTTTATCACATCGTACGAGTTAGCTCTAAGTTTATTCTCCAGAATAGCCATGATACCTACATTATAATTATTTATCATCCTTTTAACCTCTTTTTGTTTCAGGGGTTGGTTAATCCCCCTGGTATTCCATGCTCCTATATTATCCATTAGTAATTGGGGCAGAAGAGTCCCCCTTTTTGAACTTTACCTGTGCTTTCCTTCTAGTTAGAACTGGAGTCCAATTGCCTTTTTTCTGTTCCTTTATATTTTGATCCACCTCTAAACCTTTCTCTTTCTCATTGTCCACCTGTGTCTCTTTGACAATAGTGTCTGCATCACCCTCTTCACACTGTGACTGAATGATCTCATTCACTGCTTGAGTAGCATTTTCAACATTCTCAACAGGGATCAAACCCTCTTGAATCTGCCTATTCAATTTCAAAGCTTCATCCACCTTTTCAATATCTTCCCTTGAGGGTTTCTTCATTTCTACCCATATATTCTTTGTTTGCTTCCTACATGTCTTGCTATCATGGCCATACATGGAGCAGGCTGCACATAGAACAGGTTTCCATTCATACTCAACTCTCTGGGTTATGACATTTTCCTTTTTGTGACATCCCCTATTTTCCTAACAACGATAAATAAGTTTTCATTAAATAAGAATTTTGAGATATTGTTTTACAAATGATTTTCGATGAATATTTTCGATTACGTAATCAATTTTCGATTTTATGGAATTTTGGTAAACAAAGGTTTTATGGAATTCAAGCAAATGATTTTGTTGAAGTTTGGAGTAATTGTATTATTTGTGATTTTATTTGAAAAACGAATTTCTTTGTGCATTTTTATGGGTTTAACCTAATCGATTTAAGAATCGATTTAAAAGAGATTTGCCTTCAAGATGGATTTTTACACTTTGAAGTTTAATTCCCTTGTGATATGGTTTTATGTGTTGGATTTTCTAAGGTCTTCAATGATTTGTATTTCTTGAGGTTTTAATTAAGATTTTGTTTTCTCAAATTGATTCATATGGTTTTATGGTTTTAAGATGGAAAATTATTTCCTCTAAGTTTCAAAGAAATCAAAGTCCAAATCGTCTTGATCTAGAGTTATCCCTAGAAACCCTAATTAGTATCCTAACCTTTGATTAAAACCCTAATCGAGTTCTTAATCCTTGATTAAGGACTTAATCACTCTCTTAAGACCTAAATCCTCAAGGTTGGTGAACTAACCTAGAATTACTTTTCCTTAAACCTATGACTAAGTTTTCATTAGTGCCTAAATCCCTGATTAAGCCCTAATCACCGAGGATTAGTGGACTAAACCTAGATTAATTTGTCCTAATCCTACCCTAATCACGATTAACCCCTAATTAGTGCCTTAAACCTAATTAAGCTAATCTAACCTACCCTAATCACCCATGGCCGAATGCCTAGGTGAATGACTTGGTCACCAAGTTGTTTCATTTAGTCTTCATGTAGCCTTGCTTAGTCACCAAGCTAGGATACTCAAAAGTCAAGCTCATGACATCATTTGCATGACCTAAGCATGACTTAAAGAAAGAAAAAGTGAGGAAAAGGAAGGAAAGAGGAAGGAGTCGTGGGGGAAGGAACCAAGACCAAGGAAATTGCAATCAAGCCCCCCATGCAAGCCCTTGATGGCAATTAAGTGAAAGTAGAGAAAGATAAGAGAAAGAGAGGGCCAAAACCGTGAGAGACCAAGAGGAAGTTCATTTCCATTTCTCATTCTTGTTCCTTCATCATTTTTCTTTCTCTCATCAACACCAACACACACCAACAACAGCCTAAAACCGTGAGTGAGTGAGTGAATCCTTCTTCATTCATTCATCAACACAAACTTTCTTCCACTTCTTTTCCTTAACCAAACACATAACACCAAGAGAATCATCAAACTCTTGGTGAGAAAGAGAAAGAGAGAGTGACCGAATCTTGAGAGGAAGGAAACCAAACTTTGAACTCTCCATGACCTAAACAAGACCAAGCTAAGATAGTGAAGGAAAGAAGGAGAAAGACCATGGACTAGGAAAATGAGTGATGGACCGTGAGGAGAGAGGAGAGAAACCAAGGAATTGGACTTGAATTCTTTAAAGTTTTGACTAAGTAAGAATTTGTTTAATGATTTTAAAAGTTTTAAACCTTCTTCTTTGATTCTTTTTCGTTTTCATTCTTTCTTTCTAAAACTTTGATTTTGTTTGAAAAAGTGTTGATGCATGTTCGTTTTCAAGTTAGATATAGTGATTTTCTTTACATGCATGTTGATCTTTGAACTTGATCTTGAGGTTGTTGTTAAGAAAGTGTTTTTCTCATGATCTTGAGTTTTCTTCTTGATCTCTTAAAAGTGTTTTTGAAAAGGACTTGATTTTAAGCTTTCATGAAAGATTTTTCAAAGATCTAGGGTTCTTGTTGCATGCATGCCAAGATCTATGCTTGAAACTAAGATTTGTTGATGTTTGAGTTTATAATGCAAAGATCTTTGGAAATGATTGATTTTCTTGGTGATTTTCCTTGTGGTTAGCCACGGTTTGTGCTTGACTTTTAGGTTAGAAGCTTGATGTTGGATTTTGATTGTATTCATGTGATTATCTTGTGATTCTAAGTATGATTTGGAAGTTTGAATCTTTGAGAAAACTCTTTTTAAGAAAACCATGGACAAGTCATAGTTTTGATGATGTTGTGAGTGAAAGCTTGATTTTCTTTTTCTTGATCTTTTGCATGTCATGATCTTGAAGTTTAAGGATGAATATAAAATTTTGTGATGTTGTGATTTCTTGGGATAGTCACGGTTTGTAGGTTTGAATGAAAGGGTTAAGATTTTCTTATGTTTACTTGATGAATAAGTGATTTCCATAAACTATTGGGTTGATTATATGTGTTAAATGTTAAATAAAAATTGTTTAGAGATGTAATGATGCTCACGGTTTCATATAGGAAATGCATGCTAGGATTATGTTTTTACTTGCTTAATGAATTATATGAGATTGTTGTTGGATTTGGAGTTTGAACAATTTGACTAAGTGCTGAAATCTTAATTTATAAGTGATTTTCTTATAAGAGACTTTGAGAAATGATAGTTATACTAGTCAGATTGCCTTGGAATTTTAATATGTGGTCCTTGATGCTATTTAAATGAGTTCTGGAAAATTTGAAGGGATTTGGAATTGTTTTGGTAATTTAAATAAATTTTGGTTGTTCGGTGTTAATTATGGAAGTCTAAGGTTTTTAGTGAAAAAGATTTGAATAAATAGTACTTGTACATGTTTGATGATTCTGAAACTTTGACACTGTTTTAAGTAGGTTAAATTGATTATCCCTGAATTTTTATATGATTTTTAGAGTTGGTTTGTTAATTGTAATGGAGTCATTTTGGTGAAAACGATTTCGGAAAAATAAGTTTTCGAGGAAAAACCTAAACCGAGTTTCCTGACCTAAACTACTCTAAATTGCTTGAAATCTTTATGGTAGCTCCTTAAAAATGTCTTGTGACTCTCTGTAAAATTTGAGGTGATTTGGAGTTGGTTTGATATTTTTAACAATTGAGAAACAGTGAACCATTTGGTTCAGATTTTCCAGACTTAGTGACGAATTTAATTGAAAAAGTATGACTTGCAAAACTCCAAATAATCTGAAATTTTTATGAGATGTTCTTGATTGTATAAGGAAGGTTTATACCAATTTTCATGCAATTCAGAATTGAAACACTATTTTTAATAATGGCATTTTGTCCTGAGGTCAACAACAGTTCTATCTTGCTTTTCATGCGAAATCTGATCTGAAACCTAGCCTAAGGTTGTTCATGTGACACCCTTCCGAATTACCCAAATTTAATATATTATTTAAGCTATTATATTGGATAATATATGGACTTGTGAGTGTTAAGAAAATAACTGAAATAAAATTTTCTTTTAAAGCGGGTGCACAAATCGTCATTTGGAATTCTTGGAGAATAAGCTCTAAACCATTTCAAAACATTTGTATCGAGTTCGGCGATCTCTAAAACCTTTTCACAAATAGGCTAACATTATCTCTTTGGAAACATCTTTGTATCATACAAATAAGTAAAGTTACCCATGCTTTGTTCGATAAGACTGATACCATCAAATAATATTTATAGCCGAGCTCTTAAATAGATTAAATCAGAGTAAGCGGAAATTATGGGACTATGCAACTGATAGTAGTATAAACATAGGTTTTATACATATAATAAGAGTCATAATACATAGCCCATAACAGAGTCTCCAAGTTCCAAAATATACAAGTCCATGAAACAGATCTACATCACAGTGTAACCACAACCCTAGAGTACTCCAAAAGTATATCTACAATATATACATAACCAAAACATAAACTCCAGGAGTAGTCACGTAGATCTGGCAGCATCAGATGTAGTAGTAGCAGTAGCAGTCTCCCAAAAGTAAAAGTAGTAGCATCATCATCATCACAGCAGTAGCAAAGTATCCTCCACAGCCTCCACAACATCGGATCCTCGGATCCTCATCATATACCCTATACACATACCTAGGGATCATCGCCCCTCCAATCACTCCCAGTAGAATGCACGACAGCCTCGCTCCCACTCTCGTCCTCCACCGGATCCTCCTCGATCTCATCCGAGGGAGAGTGTTCCCTACCACTGGGAACCGGGTCAGGTGATGGTGAAACCCTGACTGGGCTCCTCGGATCAGAAGGGGGAGTCTCCTCGCGGACGACTCTCGAGGTAAAAGGGTGAGAGCGGGTAGGTCGAAAACGAAAACTATGATAAGAGCGAGCTGGTCGCGTGGGAGGTGGTCCGTGGTAAGTGTAAAACGGGGGTACATGCATAGTGTATATGATGGGAATCCTAAATCTACGAGGATGGAATCGGATCAACGGGTTCCGGTGGTAGAAGGTAACCTCTACCTCTCCCTCGAACACCGCACGATGGTCCTCATAGATCCATGTGCCACTAGGAAGTGGCCGGATCTCGATGCAAGCAATGTAACGAGACATCACCTACAAGGGCATAGGGGTAAGCAATTCTATACACATAATCAACAGAGAATAAATTTTGCAATATGAGTATGTAAATATGCATCAATTAACAACAATCACATATATCACTTAGCAGTTAATTAATGCACATAGGATGCTCACACTTATTCCATTTATCACAATTAATTTAGATGAGTGGCATGATGCATGACTTTAGCTCTCAAGCCTATCTCCATCATACTATGTCACTCTCTGACGTCCATCCCTGACAACCCAGCACTCAACAGTGTGTTGTATTCCTAGGTATACAACAATTCGTACATTCACCTAGAATGTACACGACAAGCTTGGAATCCATGCCACCCGAGCATATCCCGTCATCCAAACGGACCGTCATCCAAACGGTATAACCATATCGGCATCCACTCAGCCGACCACGCCAACGACGTGTCATCAAGCAAGCGTATTGGCACTCCCAGAGGCCCTCCACATGTTTACCAAAAACATGATATACGTCCTACCATCCAAACTCCAGAATGAATGCATTTTATCTTTTGGACTTAAGGGAAATTGGTTAATACTTTACAGGCCACCTAGGCTTATTTCTATATCAAAAAGGACCGTCACCAAACGATCTATTTGTATTAATCAATTTCTGTAAGTCTTGATCCCTTGAACTGTTATTAATAATTCCTTAATTAATTAAGTCAGAATTGAAAATGGTGTTTTCAGGTTCTGGGTAATTTACTCGAGTAAAATTCAGTACACTCGAGTGTTCTCCAACTTTTCCAGATTACTCGAGTGTTCTTAAGATTACTCGAGTGTTCATGACTTTCTGAGGATTTGGGTTTCAAAATCAATAATTTACTCGAGTAGTCCATAGGTTACTCGAGTGACCTTGAATGACTCGAGTGGTTGGCCTTAACTTGTCCTCAGGTCATGCTCGATACTCGAGTAGTAGACACGATACTCGAGTGTTCTAACTTCATTTACATTGTTTTTGAAATGTTTTACTCTAGTACCCTGCATATTACTCGAGTGTTTCGCAGCAGTTTACACTAAAAACTTAGTTTTATCATACCAATTTCATTTCTACTCATTTCCAGTTCATTCCAAGGATCAACAGAGCACACATAACATAATTTGAACATGTTACAACATTCATTTCATATCAAAACACAGATTTGACAGAGAATCCAACAATTATGCATAAAATACACATTTTAACAACTCAACACCTCAAATTGCATAATAAGCACAATACTCATGAAGTAAAGTTCATTTAAGCTTGCATGCATGATTTAGAACTTGCTCAACACAGTTTTAGAGCATGGATTGGTCTCCAAACCAAAGTTCCTATTCAATCTAAGCCCTTAGAGCCTCTTGGTGGCTCTCTAACACAATTCATGGAATTTAATCTCTATCTAGTGAATATAATTACTTCCCCTTACCTCTCAGACGTGAATCAACCAAGAATTGACAAGAACAAAGCTCCAAACTTCTCAGACCAACTTCAAGCATCACATGCAGACCATTTTGAGTGCAACACCAAAGTGGAATTGGTTTATACATGAAACAGAGAATAGAGTTGGGGAAATTAGATTTTCTAGACTCTATACAACATGAACTCACTAAAGAAACTGAATTTGAGACTCAAGGATTCGTGAGCTTACCAGAATCAATGATCAAAGTAAGCTCCCAGACCAAGGCTTGACAGAAACAGCTTCACTTCAACTCCTTGAATCTTCCACCACACTCACTCAATCCTCACGATTTTGGTGTTTATACAAAGCTCGTGATGTGAGCTTTGTATTCGTGTATAGTTTATGACTCGAATCGAAACAGAGAGGGAGAATCGATCGTTTGAACTCAGGAACCCTAACTAAAGCAACACACTCCAATTTGACCAAGAACCTCAACAATCTGGTGTTGCTGAGCTTAAATAGAGTGGGGAAACACTCATGCAGGTCGACATGACTACTATGGTGGTGGCAAGGGGATGATTTCGTGTCAACAACACGGAATCGTTGATGGTGACTCACCAAACGCACTAACTCGTGCAGATTGACCCAGAATACTCGAGTATTCAGAATAATACTCGAGTGTTTTGCCCAGATTTTGAAAAATAATTATTTTATTTACTTTCCCTCCAAAACCTTTCCTATAATTTCTTCTAGGTCCCTACCCAGGGACTAATATGCAAAACTCCTATTTTATACATTACTATATTTATTAAATAATTTCACACACCTAAGCTAGTCACATGAACACATATTTTAATCAAGGATTAATATAGAAACCATTAATTATAATTAAATTATAATTAACATTTCATTAATCGGGGATTAAAATTTTGGGGTGTTACACTACTCCCCCACTTACAAGGAATTTCGTCCCTGAAATTCACTCATACAAACAAGTCAGGATAATCCTGACGCATCTTATCCTCTAATTCCCAAGATGATTCTATCACATCTCCACAAACCCAGACGACTTTGACCAGACGAATATCTTTCCTTCTAAGCTGTTTGATCCTTCGACCTTCAATGCGGACTGGCACAGCTTTGAAGGTTAGATTCTCATGAACTTCTAAGTCATCAGGTTGGATTCTAAGGACAATGGTGAGGTCATGGACATATCTCTTTAATTGAGACGCATGAAATACATTATGGAGGTTAGCTAATGACGGAGGCAGGGCTAACTGATAAGCTACTGGGCCGACTCTTTTGAGGATTTGATAGGGACCAATAAACTTAGGTAATAGTTTCTGGGTTTTTAAGGCTCTACTAACACCCTTGGTTGGTACTATTCTAATAAATACATGGTCTCCTTCGGCGAATTCTAAAGGTTTCCTTCTTCTATCAGCATAGCTTTTCTGCCTACTTTGAGCTGCCCTCATCTTTTCTTGTATCATCTTGATCTGTTCCGTGGTCTCTTGCACAAAATCTGGTCCAACCAGAGCACTCTCCCCCACTTGAAACCAGCATAACGGCGTCTGACACTTTCTCCCATACAAAGCTTCAAATGGTGCCATTCCAATGCTCGTATGGTAACTGTTGTTGTAAGTAAACTCCACGAGCGGCAACATCTGCTTCCAATTCCCTTGACCTTCCAAGACACATGCTCGTAGAATGTCCTCCAATGACTGAATAGTCCTCTCCGTTTGGCCATCAGTCTGAGGATGGTATGCAGAACTCAGCTTCAATCTTGAACCCAAGGCTCTATGCAGATCTTCCCAAAACTTCAATGTAAATCTCGGATCACGATCTGACACAATGCTTGATGGTACACCGTGTAGACGAACAACTTCTTTGATGTACAACTGAGTGAGCTTTTCCAACGAGTAGCGCATATTCACGGGAATGAAATGCGCTGACTTAGTTAAACGATCCACGATCACCTAGATGACATCATGACCAGTAGATGTCTTTGGCAATCCTGAAACAAAGTCCATCGAGATACTATCCCATTTCCACACAGGAACTTCCAAGGAAAGTAACTCTCCTCCTGGCCTTTGATGTTCCACTTTCGCCTTTTGACACACCAAACAACAGGCCACATACTCAGCTACATCTTTCTTCAAACCAGGCCACCAAAATAGCTTCTTTAAGTCCTGGTACATTTTTCTAGCTCCCGGATGCATACTCATCTTACTTTTATGCGCTTCATCCAGAATCATTCTTCTTACTTCCAAGTCAGCAGGGACACATATCCTTGTCTTAAAACGCAAAATTCCATCCTTCCCTTCTTGGTATTCCAATTCCTTGCCTTCTTCCATCCATTTCTTCTTTTCCATAAGCTTTTCATCCTTGTGTTGCAATTCCCGAATCCTTTGCAGAAACTCACTAGCAATCTGCAGCATCCCCATCTTGATACTTGTCGGCTCCACTTGCATCGTCAGACTCAAATCCCGGAACTCCTCTATCAGTGCAGCTTCTCTGGCCATCATTGCACTGATGTGCATTGCCTTTCTACTCAATACATCTGCCACAACATTGGCCTTCCTCGGATGGTAATGGAGCTCGAACTCATAATCTTTCAAAAACTCCATCCATCGGCACTGCCTCATATTCAACTCCTTTTGATCAAAGAGGTACTTTAAACTCTTATGGTCACTGAACACTCGGAACGTAGTGCCATAGAGATAGTGCCTCCAAATCTTTAATGCAAACACCACAGCTGCCAGCTCCAAATCCTGAGTTGGATAGTTCATTTCATGAACTTTTAGCTGTCTCGAGGCATAGGCGATGACTTGCCCTTCTTGCATCAAAACTCACCCAAGGCCTTGTTTCGACGCGTCACAGTACACATCAAATCTCTTCTGTGTATCGGGCAGAATCAATACCGGAGACGATGTCAACTTTTCCTTCAGTTCCCGAAAACTCCTTTCACACTTCTCATCCCAAAGGAATGGTTGATCTTTCCGAGTCAATTTCATCAAAGGCAGTGCGATCTTCGAGAAACCTTCTATAAACCTTCTATAGTACCCAGGCAAACCAAGAAAGCTTCTCACCTCCGTGACCGACTTTGGTTGCTCCCATTGCAAAACCGAACTCACTTTCGTCGGATCAACGACTATTCCTTTGTCTGAAATCACATGCCCCAAGAACCTAACCTCCTTCAGCCAGAACTCACATTTTGTAAGTTTGGCGTACAATTGCTTCTCTTTTAGGATGCTCAACACCATCCTCAAGTGTTCAGCATGCTCCTCCGGGCTCTTGGAATAAATAAGGATATCATCTATGAACACAACCACGAATGAATCTAAATAAGGTCTAAAGATTCGATTCATGTAGTCCATAAAGATAGCTAGTGCATTAGTCAATCCGAACGGCATCGCAACATACTCATAATGTCCGTATCGGAATCGAAATGCAATCTTAGAGATATTCTCTTCTCTAATCCTGATTTGATGGTATCCTGACCTCAAATCGATCTTGGAAAATACTGAAGCTCCACGAACTTGATCCATAAGATCATCTATCCTCGGCAACGGATACTTGTTCTTGATGGTGACCTTATTCAGCTGCCGGTAGTCAATGCACATGCTCATACTACCATCTTTCTTCTTCCTTCTCAAGTCCTCAGGGAAATACTTTTGGAGAAACTTCTCCATGAATACTCCCCAACTTACATCCCTTCCTTCATATTGCAGAAGCTGCATCGTGTGATTCCACCAATTCTCAGCTTCATCCTCTAACATATAAGTTGCGTATGCCACCTTTTGAGCATCCGAACACTCCAACGTCCTCAGAATCTTGTCCATATTGTGAATCCACTTATTTGCTTCTTCCGGCTTAAATCCTCCTTCAAACTTTGGCAGATTGCAACTCCTAAAATCAGCCAAAGTCTTCGCCTCAGCGTTACCCACATTACACTGATGAGGCGGGTTAACTGGTTGAGATGGTTGCTGAGACTGCCGTTGCATCGCTTCCAACACCGTGGTGATTCGTTCTAGCATCGCGTTGGTGTGATTTTGGTTTCTAGTTGCCATATTAGACCTGCGCTATGGGATTATGGTCAAATATGTTGAACTAAAGAAACTTCCATTACACTACCCATACTACGGCTCTATCTTAAACTTCTAAATTTATAATCAATTGCGTCTTGTACTCAAAAGAGACAAGATACAAACAAATCAAGGGTATTTAAACCTCAACAAGCAAAAATAATAACATTCAAAGTAATATAAATGCTTTGGAAATACCTGCTTGATGTTGATGACTACCTTTCTGAACTACTTCCACTACTATAGGATCTGACTTTTGCTCTGATACCGCTCAGTGTGACACCCTTCCGAATTACCCAAATTTAATATAGTATTTAAGCTATTATATTGGATAATATATGGACTTGTGAGTGTTAAGAAAATAACTGAAATAAAATTTTCTTTTAAAGCGGGTGCACAAATCGTCATTTGGAATTCTTGGAGAATAAGCTCTAAACCATTTCAAAACATTTGTATCGAGTTCGGCGATCTCTAAAACCTTTTCACAAATAGGCTAACATTAGCTCTTTGGAAACATCTTTGTATCATACAAATAAGTAAAGTTACCCATGCTTTGTTCGATAAGACTGATACCATCAAGTAATATTTATAGCCGAGCTCTTAAATAGATTAAATCAGAGTAAGCGGAAATTATGGGACTATGCAACTGATAGTAGTATAAACATAGGTTTTATATATATAATAAGAGTCATAATACATAGCCAATAACAGAGTCTCCAAGTTCCAAAATATACAAGTCCATGAAACAGATCTACATCACAGTGTAACCACAACCCTAGAGTACTCCAAAAGTATATCTACAATATATACATAACCAAAACATAAACTCCAGGAGTAGTCACGTAGATCTGGCAGCATCAGATATATTAGTAGCAGTAGCAGTCTCCCAAAAGTAAAAGTAGTAGCATCATCATCATCACAGCAGCAGCAAAGTATCCTCCACAGCCTCCACAACATCGGATCCTCGGATCCTCATCATATACCCTATACACATACCTAGGGATCATCGTCCCTCCAATCACTCCCAGTAGAATGCACGACAGGCTCGCTCCCACTCTCGTCCTCCACCGGATCCTCCTCGATCTCATCCGAGGGAGAGTGTTCCCTACCACTGGGAACCGGGTCAGGTGATGGTGAAACCCTGACTGGGCTCCTCGGATCAGAAGGAGGAGTCTCCTCGCGGACGACTCTCGAGGTAAAAGGGTGAGAGCGGGTAGGTCGAAAACGAAAACTATGATAAGAGCGAGCTGGTCGCGTGGGAGGTGGTGCATGGTAAGTGTAAAACGGGGGTACATGCATAGTGTATATGATGGGAATCCTAAATCTACGAGGACGGAATCGGATCAACGGGTTGGGGTGGTAGAAGGTAACCTCTACCTCTCCCTCGAACACCGCAGGATGGTCCTCATAGATCCATGTGCCACTAGGAAGTGGCCGGATCTCGATGCAAGCAATGTAACGAGACATCACCTACAAGGGCATAGGGGTAAGCAATTCTAAACACATAATCAACAGAGAATAAATTGTGCAATATGAGTATGTAAATATGCATCAATTAACAACAATCACATATATCACTTAGCAGTTAATTAATGCACATAGGATGCTCACACTTATTCCATTTATCACAATTAATTTAGATGAGTGGCATGATGCATGACTTTAGCTCTCAAGCCTATCTCCATCATACTATGTCACTCTCTGACGTCCATCCCTGACAACCCAGCACTCAACAGTGCGTTGTATTCCTAGGTATACAACAATTCGTACATTCACCTAGAATGTACACGACAAGCTTGGAATCCATGCCACCCGAGCATATCCCGTCATCCAAACGGACCGTCATCCAAACGGTATAACCATATCGGCATCCACTCAGCCGACCACGCCAACGACGTGTCATCAAGCAAGCGTATTGGCACTCCCAGAGGCCCTCCACATGTTTACCAAAAACATGATATACGTCCTACCATCCAAACTCCAGAATGAATGCATTTTATCTTTTGGACTTAAGGGAAATTGGTTAATACTTTACAGGCCACCTAGGCTTATTTCTATATCAAAAAGAACCGTCACCAAACGATCTATTTGTATTAATTAATTTCTCTAAGTCTTGATCCCTTGAACTATTATTAATAATTCCTTAATTAATTAAGTCAGAATTGAAAATGGTGTTTTCAGGTTCTGGGTAATTTACTCGAGTAAAATTCAGTACACTCGAGTGTTCTCCAACTTTTCCAGATTACTCGAGTGTTCTTAAGATTACTCGAGTGTTCATGACTTTCTGAGGATTTGGGTTTCAAAATCAATAATTTACTCGAGTAGTCCATAGGTTACTCGAGTGTTCATCCTGATTTCCAGAATACTCGAGTGACCTTGAATGACTCGAGTGGTTGGCCTTAACTTGTCCTCAGGTTATGCTCGATACTCGAGTAGTAGACACGATACTCGAGTGTTCTAACATCATTTACATTGTTTTTCAAACGTTTTACTCGAGTACCCTGCATATTACTCGAGTGTTTCGTAGCAGTTTACACTGAAAACTTAGTTTTATCATACCAATTTCATTTCTACTCATTTCCAGTTCATTCCAAGGATCAACAGAGCACACATAACATAATTTGAACATGTTACAACATTCATTTCATATCAAAACACAGATTTGACAGAGAATCCAACAATTATGCATAAAATACACATTTTAACAACTCAACACCTCAAATTGCATAGTAAGCACAATACTCATGAAGTAAAGTTCATTTAAGCTTGCATGCATGATTTAGAACTTGCTCAACACAGTTTTAGAGCATGGATTGGTCTCCAAACCAAAGTTCCTATTCAATCTAAGCCCTTAGAGCCTCTTGGTGGCTCTCTAACACAATTCATGGAATTTAATCTCTATCTAGTGAATATAATTACTTCCCCTTACCTCTCAGATGTGAATCAACCAAGAATTGACAAGAAAAAAGCTGCAAACTTCTCAGACCAACTTCAAGCATCACATGCAGAGCATTTTGAGTGCTACACCAAAGTGGAATTGGTTTATACATGAAACAGAGAATAGAGTTGGGGAAATTAGATTTTCTAGACTCTATACAACATGAACTCACTAAAGAAACTGAACTTGAGACTCAAGGATTCGTGAGCTTACCAGAATCAATGATCAAAGTAATCTCCCAGACCAAGGCTTGACAGAAACAGCTTCACTTCAACTCCTTGAATCTTCCACCACACTCACTCAATCCTCACGATTTTGGTGTTTATACAAAGCTCCTGATGTGAGCTTTGTATTCGTGTATAGTTTATGACTCGAATCGAAACAGAGAGGGAGAATCGATCGTTTGAACTCAGGAACCGTAACTAAAGCAACACACTCCAATATGACCAAGAACCTCAACAATCTGGTGTTACTGAGCTTAAATAGAGTGGGGAAACACTCATGCAGGTCGACACGACTACTATGGTGGTGGCAAGGTGATGATTTTGTGTCAACAACACGGAATCGTTGATGGTGACTCACCAAACGCACTAACTCGTGCAGATTGACCCAGAATACTCGAGTATTCAGAATAATACTCGAGTGTTTTGCCCAGATTTTGAAAAATAATTATTTTATTTACTTTCCCTCCAAAACCTTTCCTATAATTGCTTCTAGGTCCCTACCCAGGGACTAATATGCAAACTCCTATTTTATACATTACTATATTTATTAAATAATTTCACACACCTAAGCTAGTCACATGAACACATATTTTAATCAAGGATTAACATAGAAACCGTTAATTATAATTAAATTATAATTAACATTTCATTAATCGGGGATTAAAATTTTGGGGTGTTACAGTTCATATGACTTAGAAATTTTATATGATGAACTTTGGCATATATGTGTATGTTCTGGAAATTTTGGGAATTAAACAAGTTGATTTGGTATGGTTTTGAATTTTATCTTTTGTGCTTTTCCGTAATTGAACAAAAGATTTATTTAAATGTTTTTGACAAACATGAATTTTGTACTTCATTTCATGACTTGACTGGATCTGTATGGTGATTATAATGTCTTGAAATAATTGAATAAGTGATTGCTTGATGGTATGTTTAGACTAGGCATGAGTGAATTTACAAAGTTAATTGTTTACGGTGTTTCGGTCTAGGCTATTAGTTTGAAATTATGATTTGAAAAATGTGCTATGTGCTATGTGCTAAATGGTTTGTTTTAGGTGATGCATGCTAATTGAATTTATTTGTTTGAGTGTCTGGGAATTGTTATTTGACAAAAGAAGTAAAGGAAAATGAGTTATTCGATAAATTACGATGATGTAATTAACCTTCTGAAGTTGATTAATCTTGAAAAGAATTTGATTATTTGAAAAGTATTGGGTTTACTAGTTTCTGCCCTATTTGATTTCATTGTGTATGTTTGAAAATAAATCATTTCAAATGTTCATTTTAACATGGAGTATTAAAGAGATTAAATAACGATTTTTCGGTGTTTTCGAATCTTGGCTGTGGTTGTCCGGAATGGACCAGCAACCAATCCGTTTATTTAAAGTGTTTATATGAGTATGATTCAGTTTATATATGCCTATATGTTTCACTACTTTATTTGATTGAAAAATTGTTAATCAAGGTGTTTATTTAATTGTTTTCAAGATACTTGGTTTGTCTATGGATTTAAATTGGTTTTGGATAATGAAAAATGAACTAGGGACTTAGCATATGATGCTGTCCAGATTTATTTAAATTGTTTTTCAATCTTGAAGATGTGTTTTGTTGGTTTTAAGTTTGAGTTTTAAATGGTACGTGATTTAAGAAAAGTTGGATTTCAAAGGTGACGATATTCGGTGTTTTCGTGATCGAGCAAGCTGTTGTCCAAGAAGGACCAGCAACCGATCCATTTATTTAAAACGATTTCATTGCTTTTCTATAATGATTTCGAAGTATTTAGAGTATAGTGAAAGTTGGATTAAAGGTCTATTGTAGCTAGTAGTATAGCCGATAAATTGTGTGCTTGTTTGTATCATGGTATACGAAGACTCAGACCAATACCATTTCATGGTACTGATTGATTGATATAATTGTTTATGTTGAGATATATTGTTGTTATATTGTCATTGCATGAGCATAATGCATCATCCCGCGATATAAGATAAGAATAGAAAAGACATAGAAAATTATAAGAAGTTCCCCAATGATTAGAGCGAGACTCTAAGGGATGGATCACGCAATGGAAATGGATGATGCTGATGCGCCGAGTACGTGGATCTAGCTGATGATGTGAATGTGACGATGATGTTTTGAACATGGACGCAATGATTGTGGAACATTGTTGAGAGTGTATCTACATGGTTGTAGCCATGTGTTGAATTGATTTCCATATGGTCGTAGCCATATGATGAGAGTGTTTCCACATGGTCGTAGCAATGTGTTGAGATTGTTTCCATATGGTCGTAGCCATATGATGAGAGTGTTTCCACATGGTCGTAGCCATGTGTTGAGATTGTTTCCATATGGTCGTAGCCATATGATGAGAGTGTTTCCACATGGTCGTAGTCATGTGTTGAGATTGTTTCCATATGGTCGTAGCCATATGTTGAGTGTGAGTTGAGATAGGTCGAAGCCTATCTATCAATGATTGATGGATATCCCGCATATGGTCGGAGCCATATGCCGATGGTGATTCTGAGTGGGTCGTAGCCCGTCAGAATGATGATTGATATTCCGACTATAGTTGTAGTTATATGTCGATGGTAATCCTGAATGGGTTGTAGCCCGTCAGAGAGATTGTGGATATCCTGCATATGGTCGGAGCCATGTGCCGAGAATGATTCTGAGTGGGTCGGAGCCCTTCAGAATAGTTGTTGATGTTCTGCATATGGTCAGAGCCATATGCCGAGAATGATTCTGGATGGATCGGAGCCCGTCAAATATAGTAGTCGAGTCCCACAAGAAGTAACCCGCATATAGTTGGTGCTATATGGCGGAGGTGACTTAGGATGGGTCGACATTAGGATAATCGAGTATAACCTTTACGACTCAAGATCTATGCTTGAAACTATGATTTGTTGATGTTTGAGTTTTTAATGCAAAGATCTTTGGAAATGATTGATTTTCTTGGTGATTTTCCTTGTGGTTAGCCACGGTTTGTGCTTGACTTTTAGGTTAGAAGCTTGATGTTGGATTTTGATTGTATGCATGTGATTATCTTGTAATTCTAAGTATGATTTGGAAGTTTGAATCTTTGAGAAAACTCTTTTTAATAAAACCATGGACAAGTCATAGTTTTGATGATGTTGTGAGTGAAAGCTTGATTTTCTTTTGCTTGACCTTTTGCATGTCATGATCTTGAAGTTTAAGGATGAATATAAAATTTTGTGATGTTGTGATTTCTTGGGATAGTCACGGTTTGTAGGTGTGAATGAAAGGGTTAAGATTTTCTTAAGTTTACTTGATGAATAAGTGATTTCCATAAACTATTGGGTTGATTATATGTGTTAAATGCTAAATAAAAATTGTTTAGAGATGTAATGATGCTCACGGTTTCATATGGATTATGTTTTTACTTGCTTAATGAATTATATGAGATTGTTTTTTGGTAAAATAAATAATTTTATTAAACCACAAGCAAAAAAATGAATCAAACAAATCACTCCATGGTCCAAGTGCCACCTTCTAGGAAGGGTTCACTAGACCAAGAGGATTAAACCAACAAAAAGAAAAAAGACCGGCCCACAGAACCCAGCCAGCCCAAATACAATTCAACCCAAATGACTAAGAAAAAAAGCAACTATAGTTCAGACACAATTCTATCAACAAGAACTCTGTCTTTCCATGTTCGGAATTGGGGAAAGCAAAACGACAACCTCCACGCCGTCTCCTTCCTCAATGCATGCAACACCACAGCCATCGATCTGCTTACACCCATGAAGATTCGCTTATTCCTCTCAGTCCAGACTGCATAAAGAACAGCTGAATACACGGTAAACATACACTTCCTCCTTGATTTATCCTTGAATGCATGAGTAATCCATTTACTCCAATTCGTAAACTTATAAGGCCAATTGTTGATCCCTATCCACAGACAAGCTGATTCCAGGAGAGCTTGAGACCATGGACATTCGAAGAAGAGGTGATTTCGAGTCTCATCGTTTCCATTACAGAGCACACAGGTACGGTCTTGCATATACAATCTGTCTTTTGTTTTTAATTTATTTTGCACAGCTAGCCATGAAATAAACATATGTTTAGGAATCGAAGTAGAATTCCAAACAAAACGGTGCAAATAGAAGTTAGGAACAGATCCTAATAAGAATAGATAGCCACTCTTGATAGTATAGATCCCTGTAGCATTAGCATTCCAACAATCACCAGAAAATCCAGAAGCTAGCTTATTCTTCGCCTTAACAATTTGTTTCCAGTGCCAACTGTCCCCTTGCCTTGAGTCAATCTGCCAAAAATCTCTGTCCCTTAAGTAAATGGAGCTTATCCATTTAACCCAAAGGTACTCCTTTTTAGCACCAATATGCCAAACTTGTTTCCCAACAGCAGCCAAATTCCACAAAATAGCATTTTTAAAACCCAATCCTCCATTCTTCTTAGGCCTACACACTGATTCCCAAGCCACTGAGGCATGATACTGCCCTTCAGAGTCCACACCCCATAAGAATTCCCTACACTTCTTCTCCACTCCCTTAAGCACTGCTTTAGGAATAATAAATATAGAGGCCCAATAAGTATGCAAAGACATAAGCACATAATTAATTAAGGTGCACCTTGCCTGATAAGAGAGGTTTTTAGACCTCCAAGAGTTGATCCTGATACTGATTTTTTCAATTAGGATAGAGCATGTAGCATTAGACCACTTCTTAGCTGAGATAGGGATACCTAGATATCTGAATGGAAAACTCCCTTTCTGGAATCCAGTGATATTAAGAATCTCACTCTCCCTAGCTTGATGAACCCCTGCCATGAAAATTTGGGATTTGTCACTACTAGGCTGCAATCCTGAGCTATCAGCAAAATCCTTAATTGCTGACCATAAAATGTTCACACTGGCTGGATGACCTTTGCAAAATACCATCAGATCATCAGCAAAAGCAAGGCTGATTAATCAATGGGTTTTGCACAAAGGGTGGAATCTAAAATTCCTATGGAAAGAAGCCTTCTGTAAACCTCTAGTTAGCACCTTCATTGCTAAAACAAATAGAAGAGGAGACAATGGATCACCTTGTCTTATCCCTCTAGACCCCTTAAAAACCTCTGAACTCTGCCCATTTAAGCAAATTGAATAGGAAGCAGTAGTAATGCAAACCATCACCCATCTCCTAAATTGCATAGGGAACTTGAAAGCTATTAGCATATCTTCAATAAAGTTCCAATCAAGCGTGTCATAAGCTTTCCTGATGTCTATTTTCATTAGGCATCTAGGAGAGCTATTTTTCCTACCATACAACCTTAATAGCTCCTGTGTAATCAAAATATTATGAATAATACTTCTTTCCTTAATAAAAGCAGTCTGATTTTCCTGGATAATGCTAGGTAAAACCACACTCAACCTCAAGCATAAAAGCTTAGAGATACATTTATAAAGGACGTTACAGCAGGCAATAGGTCTGAAGTCCTTAACCTGAGTAGGGCTATCCACCTTTGGAACCATCACCAAGTTTGTAGCATTAAGGCTTTTAGGCATTATAGAAGTTCTGAAAAACTCAATAATAGCCTTGATGCAATCCTCACCCACAATATCCCAAGCATTTCTATAGAAACCAGCACCATAGCCATCAGGTCCTGGTGCTTTATCCTTATGAACAGAGAAAACCACCTCCTTAATTTCCTCATGAGAGAAAGGCTTCAGAAGATATAACTGTTGCTCAGTAGATAGAATGGGTCCACAATCAACAATCCCATCATTCCACTGATAAATCTGCTTCCTTGTGAATAGGTTAGAATAATAGTTAGTGAATTGCTCCAAGATTTCTTTCTGCCCAGAAAATAGATTGCCTCTCTCATCAGAAATTGAAATGATTCGATTCCTATAAGTCCTCTGTCTGATAGCCTGATGAAATAAGGCAGTATTCTGATCCCCTTCTTGAATCCAACTAATTTTAGCCTTCTGCTTTAGGAAGGAAAAGGCTGCTAAGTTGGCTCTTCTGTGCAAATTAATAACTTCCTTTTCTTCATGCTGTAAGTTAACATTTGTTGGATCTGCACTCAATAGGGACTGAACAACCTCTAATCTTTCTCTAAGCTCCTTTTCTTTATTGACAATGTCAGCATAGTTTGTTTTATTGAGATTAAGAAAATCCTTCCTTAATAAGGATAACTTCTTCATGATTTGCACCATAGGATAGCCTGTGACATGCTTATTCCACCCAGCCTGGACAATAGCTAAGAAGTTTACATCCTCAGCCCACATATTAAAGAACTTGAACCTTGATCTTGTAACATCAACATTCTGGTTCCACTCAAGTACAATAGGACAATGATCAGATAGACCTGGATTCAGAAAGTTAGCTTCTGATCCTGGCCAAGCATCAATCCATCTTCGATTTACCACCATCCTGTCTAGCTTACAATAAATTCTGTTAGTACCATCCTGTTTATTACACCAGGTAAAATAATGCCCTTTAGACTTCAGATCAACCAAGTTGCACTCATTTAAACAGTCCCTAAGATCTTCATACTGGCTCACATCCAAAGGGACTCCCCCAAACTTTTCCTCAGGCTGAAGCATTGTATTCAAATCACCAAGAATAATCCATGGTAAATCCACAAATCTTTCAACTCCTTTTAGAACCTCCCATAGCTCCTTCCTTTCTAATTGTTCATTTGAAGCATAAATGAATGTTGCAAAAAAAGATCTGTTAGCAATTCTCTCAGTTATCAAACAATGAGTATATTGCCCAGATCTAGCCATCACCAAGACATTAAACATGTCTTTCCTCCACATCACCAGAATCCTCCCTATAGCACAAATATCAGAGTCTGCAAAGAAACCCCAACCTGGTGCAATATTCCCCATCACATAATCAATAGCATCACTCCTTAGTTTATTTTCCAAAATTCCTAGTAGTCCTACCTTATGCATCTTAAGGAAGTTCCTCACTTCCTTCTGTTTAGAGGGCCCATTAAGCCCTCTAATATTCCAACTAGCAATTTTATCCATGGTGCTGTAGGTGAGAACCCTCACCCCTCAGCTGTGTCCTGCTTCTTGTTTTTACTGGAGTCCAAGGACCTCCCTGATCACTCTCTGAATTAGATTTAGAATTGTTACCTCCACTATTCATGCTAGTCTTTGAATTACTGGCATTAGTGACCATCTGCAATTGACACCCTTCAGCTTCACCCATGCTTCCTGGTCCTGACTTGCCAGCATCCCCTGATTCTTCAGCAATGTTCTTACCTTTAGAGTTAGCAAGTACTGCACCCACTGCCTCCTCTGGTTGGACAATATTTCCTCCCATATTCTCCTCAGTGTCCACTTCAGTCATTTGAGCTTGGAGCTTAAGCCTATCATCCACTTCCTCAATTTCTTCTCTTGATGGCTTCTTTTTCTCCACCCATTGCTTCTTCATATTCCTTCTACACATCTTACCATCATGTCCATACATAGAACACTTAGAACATAATACAGGTTTCCATTCATAAGTTACCCCTTGAGTAATAATATTACCTTTATCATCTTCAAAGAAGATTTCTTCAGGTAAAACTGCAGGGTCAACCTCCACTAGCACTCTGGCAAAATTTATTCTATTTCTTTCCTGAGTAATTTTGTCAACCATAATAGGGCTTCCCACCAAACTTGCTATCTTCCTAAGAGCCCCAACACCCCAGAACCTAGGGCTTAGATTAGGGAATTGAATCCAAATAGGCACACGGTCAATAAAGCTCTTTGACATAGTCCTACCAGTCCACGGGGCCAGAATTATGGGTTTTTTTATCAAAGTGATAGACCCCTATTTCTAGAACAGTATTCCTTGCCTCAAGAGAATTAAATCTAACAACAATTGTCCCATCACCATTCATAAGAATTTTATCAATGCCATATTGACCCCATGCCTTTTTAATAAAACCACTAATTACTGAGTAGGGGGGCCTAGCACCCAACACATAACACGTTAGGGCAGACTCCCAGTATTTTAGTTCCGGTTCAACATCAACTGACTCAATTTTCCCAATGGACACACCCTCCTTTAATTCTGGCTGAATAAAAGAGAGTTTTTCACCTGAGTTCCATAGCTTTGTGATATCAAAGAAATCCCATACTGATGCTCTCCTTTCATGATTAGACATAGAGGGATTGGCTGCAGTAGTACCATTATTCTCAACATCTTTATCAATCGCACTATCTTTCTCTATTGTTTTTCCTTTGATTTTTGATCTGATCAAATCAAGGCTTTTCAACAGGTCCTCAGATTGCTTGGCGCTCAAGTTTTCCAACTTTGCAAGGTCTTCTTCATCTACATTCGAGAAGTCCAGAAAAGGATCAAGATCAGATTTTTGTTTCCCAGCAGAAGAAGGGGAGGCAGGGGGCCTTCCTTTTTTCTTTGCCATAACGGCGCAGGCAGCGGCTTGTGAGCCACCACGAGGGGAAGAGAAAAGGGTTGCTCTGCTAGGGTTTTTGTTGTGGTTTTTGGAGAAATTGCTAGAATTATGAGATTGTTGTTGGATTTGGAGTTTGAACAATTTGACTAAGTGTTGAAATCTTAATTTATAAGTGATTTTCTTATAAGAGACTTTGAGAAATGATAGTTATACTAGTCAGATTGCCTTGGAATTTTAATATGTGGTCCTTGATGCTATTTAAATGAGTTCTGGAAAATTTGAAGGGATTTGGAATTGTTTTGGTAATTTAAATAAATTTTGGTTGTTCGGTGTTAATTATGGAAGTCTAAGGTTTTTAGTGAAAAAGATTTGAATAAATAGTACTTGTACATGTTTCATGATTCTGAAACTTGGACACTGTTTTAAGTAGGTTAAATTGATTATCCCTGAAATTTTATAAGATTTTTAGAGTTGGTTTGTTAATTGTAATGGAGTCATTTTGGTGAAAACGATTTCGGAAAAATAAGTTTTCGAGGAAAAACCTAAACCGTGTTTCCTGACCTAAACTACTGTAAATTGCTTGAAATATTTATGGTAGATCCTTAAAAATGTCTTGTGACTCTCAGTAAAATTTGAGGTGATTTGGAGTTGGTTTGATATTTTTACCAATTGAGAAACTGTGAACCATTTGGTTCAGATTTTCCAGACTTAGTGACGAATTTAATTGAAAAAGTATGACTTGCACAACTCCAAATAATCTGAAATTTTTATGAGATGTTCTTGATTGTGTAAGGAAGGTTTATACATATTTTCATGCAATTCAGAGTTGAAAAAATATTTTTAATAATGGCATTTTGGCCTGAGGTCAGCAACAGTTCTATCTTGCTTTTCATGCGAAATCTGATCTGAAACCTAGCCTAAGGTTGTTCAAATGACTTACAAATTTTATATGATGAACTTTGGCATATATGTGTATGTTCTGGAAATTTTGGGAATTAAACAAGTTGATTTGGTATGGTTTTGAATTTTATCTTTTGTGCTTTTCCGTAATTGAACAAAAGCTTTATTTAAATGTTTTTGACAAACATGAATTTTGTACTTCATTTCATGGCTTGACTGGATCTGTATGGTGATTATAATGTCTTGAAATAATTGAATAAGTGATTGCTTGATGGTATGTTTAGACTAGGCATGAGTGAGTTTACAAAGTTAATTGTTTACGGTGTTTCGGTCTAGGCTATTAGTTTGAAATTATGATTTGAAAAATGTGCTATGTGCTATGTGCTAAATGGTTTGTTTTAGGTGATGCATGCTAATTGAATTTATTTGTTTGATTGTCTGGGAATTGTTATTTGACATAAGAAGTAAAGGAAAATGAGTTATTCGACAAATTACGATGATGTAATTAACCTTCTGAAGTTGATTAATCTTGAAAAGAATTTGATTATTTGAAAAAGTATTGGGTTTACTATTTGCTGCCCTATTTGATTTCATTGTGTATGTTTGAAAATAAATCATTTCAAATGTTCATTTTAACATGGAGTATTAAAGAGATTAAATAACGATTTTTCGGTGTTTTCGAATCTTGGTTGTGGTTGTCCGGAATGGACCAGCAACCAATCCGTTTATTTAAAGTGTTTATATGAGTATGATTCAGTTTATATGTGCCTATATGTTTCATTACTTTATTTGATTGAAAAATTGTTAATCAAGGTGTTTATTTAATTGTTGTCAAGATACTTGGTTTGTCTATGGATTTAAATTGGTTTTGGATAATGAAAAATGAACTAGGGACTTAGCATATGATGCTGTCCAGATTTATTTAAATTGTTTTTCAATCTTGAAGATGTTTTTTGTTGGTTTTATGTTTGAGTTTTAAATGGTACGTGATTTAAGAAAAGTTGGATTTCAAAGGTGACGATATTCGGTGTTTTCGGGATCGAGCAAGCTGTTGTCCAAGAAGGACCAGCAACCGATCCATTTATTTAAAACGATTTCATTGCTTTTCTATAATGATTTCGAAGTATTTAGAGTATAGTGAAAGTTGGATTTTGTTTTGAGAAAATCTCGACGTTTTACGATTTTTCCGGCAAGAAGTGAAAGGAGCTTTCGAAAACGCGCTTTGATTTTAAGTATGACGATCATTTAGATAGACTAGTAACGTTAGTGCCTTCTATCTAGTATAAGGTGCGTATGAGTCAAGAAGCCGGAGCAGCTAACAGTTGGGAGGACCCGCAGCGATCTCGGACGAGGTATTTGCTAGAGTTGAGGTGAGAGAGAAGCTTCCCTAAGACATCGTGATATTTAGGTGATCTATTAAGACACTCCGTACTCTCTCAAAGTCGGAGTAAAGGTCTATTGTAGCTAGTAGTATACCCGATAAATTGTGTGCTTGTTTGTATCGTGGTATACGAAGACTCGGACCTATACCATTTCATGGTACTGATTGATTGATATAATTGTTTATGTTGAGATATATTGTTGTTATATTGTCATTGCATGAGCATAATGCATCATCCCGCGATATAAGATAAGAATAGAAAAGACATAGAAAATTATAAGAAGTTCCCCAATGATTAGAGCGAGACTCTAAGGGATGGAGCACACAATGGAACTGGATGATGCTGATGCGCCGAGTACGTGGATCTAGCTGATGATGTGAATGTGACGATGATGTTTTGAACATGGACGCAATGACTGTGGAACATTGTTGAGAGTGTATCTACATGGTTGTAGCCATGTGTTGAATTGATTTCTGTAACACCTAAACTTAAGTACCATAATTCTAATGCAATTAGAGGAAAATAGTAAGAAAAATTTTTGCATGGTTCCATTTATAAATCGGACTTCCCATATATAAAATATACCCTGTCAGAATTCCTGAATAATTTGTATATGCAAATATAAACATTCAAGTAGGAACATTATTATACATGCATTTATTTTACAAAGTCCATAAAGTCCCAAGAGTTTTGGTACACTCCAAAAGATAGGTTGTGTTTTAGTGAGTGAAATTTACATCAAAAATATGGATGAGTATACATCCCCACAACCATTATAGAAACTATACATTTTTATATTAAAAGTAAAGTGTAAAGTGTGCAGCAAAATATAAAACATAGAGTATGCAGCTGGCATGACTAGGTAATGCAACTACACTCCATCAGTCGGAGTGTAAGGTTCCTCGGCGGAGGGAATAGAAACTGGATCCTCATCAGGGGTACCTAAAATTGTCAACATGTAAGGGTGAGTAAACTTGAATTTAGATTAAGGAAAACATGTGAAAATAACAATAAGTAATGACTAGGCATTCACATAATCATTAAACAATCAAAAAGACAATTACAAAGGCACTTAACAATATATAAATGATACATACATATAATGTAATGCGTAGATGTACAAACACATGGTTATGCTATGCACGTCACACTGTAGGGATCTAATTCATGAATCCGACATTAAACAATTTATTTCCACTTTCTTAACTTTAACAATTCAATTGGATTCAATGAATTAGTCCTTATGCATTTCTTTCACACCTTCACTTTAACATTTCCAATTTAACTTTAACTTTAACTTTACTTTTAACTTTTCCCTTTTCAATAACATTTCAACAACCTCACGTACACCCTCCACTCTGGGGAAAACCGACCAGGAGTAAGCATTTCTCAACCTCTGATTGGGTGCTTCACATCCTCTAGGAATGTCGCTCACCCGCTTGCACAATACGTCACACTCCTCAAGGGTAGTGTTCAACGTACAATTTGGCTTGATTGACCAAATTGGCTCTAGCAGAAATCACTCTCACTGGACAAGAAGAACTCTAAAGTAATGGAATTACTATAGTTTGCATGGAACCAATCCCCAACATAGGAATCAAACCCATGTCCTTTGCAGGATCAAAGTTCCCTATAATAACCCCAGTGATTTACTTCAGTCCTCACGAATAGAAACGTATGTTTTTCCCCTACTCCTAACGTCCCCTGTACTCCATGAATGATGCAATTTGCAAGTGCTTTCCAATTTAATTGTAAACCCATTTATACTTTAGAAAACTACATTAGTTTGGTTCAAACTAAATTGGAAAGTATTTTGCCCTAATTGATGCATAACTATTACTACTTTACCTTATTATTTATAAATATATCAATACACACAATATCATATCAATTAACAATATTGGACAAATTATAACAAATTCAAAGCATAAACAACAAAATAGCAAATATAACCTAACCCTAACTTGGGATTTTCTAGCTAATCCATACCCTCCTAACTCTAATCTTAATAGAACACCTAAATATACCTAATTAAGTCCTTATTACTAGTTTCAAATATTTCCCCCAATCTAAACCCAATTTAAACCCCTTACCTCTTGGAGGGTAGAGGAGACTTGAGACTTTGAGAAATAGACACCAACCACTTTGAAACCAAGCTTTCTAGGACTCTTTTTCTTGATTCCCAACAATTTCCAAGCTCCTATGGTGATGATGAGACTCTAAGCACTTGGTGGCTCAACTTGGGTCTTGGTGAGAAATTTGGGTTTTGAGGGAAAGAGAATGAAATAGGAAGATTAATGGAGGGAAAATTATTGGGATTTGATGAAGATTCAATTTATAAACTTGGTTTGAAGTGGTTTTGGTTGATTTGGTCGATTGAAGGCTTCTAGGGTTGGAAAGGGGAAGAACTCGTGGAAGAGGGGTGGAAAAACTATGAAAAATGAGTGCCAAAATCGTGTTTTAATGTTGCAGAACTAAGGATTTTCGCTTGGGAGAAAATTCCCTCGCTGGAGCGAAAATCAGGAGCAATCATACCTGATTTTCTGTGACAAATTCGCTTGGGCGAGTAGGAGCTCGCTTGAGCGAAAAAAATTCAGCTTCAACATGCTAACTTCAAAACGTCATAACTTTTTCGTTAACCGTCGGATCTTGCTCAAATTTTGAGACAAGCTTCCTAAGACACTTATCTTCACATCCAACGGTGGGATTTCGATTTAGAGATATGGATCTTTTATTCCTAATTTCCTAAGATCCTATGTTTTTAATCCTCAAATAACCCTTCTAAAACTCATTTCTAACCTAATTCTACCTTATATAATTAAACCCTTACCTAAATCTATCCTCTAAACATATCCTACACACATAATAACCCTTCTAATTGGAATCTAAACTTGGGATGTTACAATTTCCATATGGTCATAGCCATATGATGAGTGTTTCCACATGGTCGTAGCCATGTGTTGAGATTGTTTCCATATGGTCGTAGCCATATGATGAGAGTGTTTCCACATGGTCGTAGCCATGTGTTGAGATTGTTTCCATATGGTCATAGCCATATGATGAGAGTGTTTCCACATGGTCGTAGTCATGTGTTGAGATTGTTTCCATATGGTCGTAGCCATATGTTGAGAGTGAGTTGAGATAGGTCGAAGCCTATCTATCAATGATTGATGGATATCCCGCATATGGTCGGAGCCATATGCCGATGGTGATTCTGAGTGGGTCGTAGCCCGTCAGAATGATGATTGATATTCCGACTATAGTTGTAGCTATATGTCGATGGTAATCCTGAATGGGTTGTAGCCCGTCAGAGAGATTGTGGATATCCTGCATATGGTCGGAGCCATGTGCCGAGAATGATTCTGAGTGGGTCGGAGCCCTTCAGAATAGTTGTTGATGTTCTGCATATGGTCGGAGCCATATGCCGAGAATGATTCTGGATGGGTCGGAGCCCGTCAAATATAGTAGTCGAGTCCCACCAGAAGTAACCCGCATATAGTTGGTGCTATATGGAGGAGGTGACTTAGGATGGGTCGACATTAGGATAATCGAGTATAACCTTTACGACTCAAAACCTCTACCCGAAGTAGTGGAGAGGAAGACAGGGTGCTTACCTGCGTGTTAATCACTTGATGATTAGGATAGGGGAAGGCAATGCCGGTGATTCGTCAAGAAGCCTAACAGGAGTCTGTCTAGGCGGGAAAAAGCTACAGTTACCTGGGTTGACCATCCGAGGTTGGGTAGGTAGTCTGGTGTCGTAGCTGAAGTATTGCGTGTACACTAGACGGATGACTGACACCCCCTTGACTAAATCAGGATCAGAAGAGGGATGCTTGAACACGGCGGAGGTCGACACCCTTGTCATGACATTTTATCTTCCCGGGCATTTTATATTATATTTTTTTTGGTGTGGTCTCCCGGAGCTGGTGTGGGTAGAGATCCTGTACTTCTGATTGCTTCCGACTAGGTGGATGGAATACGAGGAGATGTAGACCTGAACCCAAAACCCTAAAGCTTGAATTTCGATACGACGAACTCGAGAATATGTGAACCAAGAGACTTCGACTTTGAGAAACGAATTGCTGAGAGATTCAACCTTGCGAGATAACTAAATAAGAGGATTCCCTTAAGTGAAAGATAAAGAGTTAGTTAATGTGACGATTGCATCGCATCCTCATGCATCATGCATAATTATCTATTGTATTGTTGTGTTGTGAAAGTGTATCGTTGTGTGCTTGTATTGTCTTAATATTTTGCCTATCGTAAACCCACACCATCGACGATGCGTCATTCGGAATGCTTACTCTCTCTGTCTTTTCCCGTCCCTGTGGACTTCTGTGATGATGTCCACAGGCGACAGAGTAAGTAGATTATATTGGGAGTCGGCGCTTCACGTGATGGCCTACGGAGACACGACCGAGATGGAGTCTCGAAGGAGAAGATGGTCAAGCTCGGCTCGAGGACTCGATAATCGAAGGTTCAAATCTTCGAAGGAGCATACGTTGGACGGAGATCTACTGTCATAGTATCTATGATCAAGTATTGTACTCCCTTACCAGGTACTTAGACATCATTAGCTGCATCCACATGTGCACCCGAAAGATGTTTTATAAAGCTGGATAATCAATGTTAAGTTTTCCGGTTAAATATAAAAGATATGGGCTATTAAATGTGATTTGTGAAAGCGAGTTTAAAGTGCGATGTTCCGTAACATATCGGTTTGGAACTTGAAGTATGACGAGTGATATGAGAATCAAATTTATGTTGCAAATTATTTTGATTGAAGATTTTGGAACTTGGAGATTCTCATGTCCATGTTATAAAAAAAAATAATAATTGGCCCAAATTTTCTCTACATTAATTGAAGAAATTATATTTTTCAAGTTGTCAAATCGGGGTCTTACATTTGTGGTATCAGAGCAATGGTTGTCCTAAGTAGCCTGTTATATGGGCTTACATGCTTTGTTTGTGTGCATTTGTTTGTGTGTTAGTGTTGGGATTACGATGAGTGAGAGTAGAGGTACACAGTTGTGTGAACACTCGTTCTGTTTCTATCATTCTATCCCTCTATCTCTGGAGTGCGTCAGGAATTTGTCTACGGTGCGTGCAAAGAACCGAAGCTAGTGTCATCGTGAGACCTTGTTCTGTGTGACCTGAAGCTTCTCTTGTTTGTTGAAGCCCTCTTTGTTAAGAATCCTTTTTGTCTGCAATAACCTCTGAACCCCTGACATAAGACCTTGTTTGTTGAAGCCGTTTTTGACGTGAACCCTTTTCTTGTGATCATGGCGAACGTCCTTGGCGGCCTGGCATGTCTTTCGAAAAATGACCATGTTTTTTCAAGCAATTTGACAAGACCATGATTACTGACGAACCCAAAAATTCATCTCCTGAACCTTGACAAAGCAATTTTCTTCTTCAGAAATTTTGTGACAATCTTCGACCTTGACATCTTATGCCAATCAAGTAGATATTTCCCAATTATGAGGTGGACAGTGAGGTGTTGCTAAGGAAGAGTTATGATGGTTGAGGGATAAGTAAGTGTGAACAAAGGTGATGTATTAGGAACAAAGTAGGGTAAGAGTACCCCTTGGAGCCATAAGTGTAATAGAGGAATGTCCGGAGGAATTAAAACCAAGAAGTTTGATACCAGCTTACCCTGAGTAATAGTGTGGGTAGTGTTAAGATGGTGGATCTCTAAGATATGTCGGAAGGATTCAGGGTTAGAAAAGCCCGAGTTGGAGTAGGTGAATGATGGGAGTGGATATGGATCTATAATAGGACCATGAGATTGAATGGATCATGTGGTGAAATTAACGGATAGAACCCTTAAGAGACGATCAGAATTAGGTTAAGTGACTAAGATTCAACCTTTAATGGACATGGGTGACCGTAAACTGTGGAATTAAGGGCGTCATTAGGTGTTAAGATTGTTAATCTAAAGGACGAATCCCGACGTCGGAGAGTTTTTGATGGTTTAGAACCCGAGGATGAGCCATAAGGGGGTGAGAAAAGGCTTAGAATGCATAAGTTATTTAAGTAAGTGCTTAAGATGAGGAGTAATAGTTACCATAGTAATTCGATGAGGGAGAAAAATTTAGTCTAGTCAGCAGAATTTAAGGTGATACACCGATAGGCTTGAACAAAGTGATGGGAAGTTTTGTAAGATAAGCTAGAAATGGTGAGTGTTGGAATTTTTATGGTTTTAGTCCCTGTAAAATGCTATTGGATAGATATGATGTATAGGAATATGGTTCATCAAAGTTGGGGAGTAAGCAGAGATTTTGAGGTTGTAGTAGCCCGCCTATGTTTAAATGGATGAGAAGAGTCGAGTTAAGAGAGAAAGGCCATGAGAATAATAGTATCCTTGTTAGGATTGGCATAAGCATGTTATTCTTCCTAAATGTGTTTCAAAAGCCCTTGAACCCTTAAACTTTTGTTGACAAAACTAAACCGTTAATATTCCATTATATTCGATAATGGAATGGCCCAAAGGATTACTTTGGAAAGTAATCAATTTGGCTTACACCCAAGGACCTTCAGAGAATGGCACGTAGTTGGCGACTCGAAGACTACGACTACTAAAGACCGAAGAAATCACTCCAAGGAGCTCGGCATTCTTCAATAGTATGATCCTGCGTAGCATTTCTCGAGGACGAGAAATTTCTAAGTTGGGGAGAGTGTGACATCCCCTATTTTCCTAACAATGATAAATAAGTTTTCATTAAATAAGAATTTTGAGATATTGTTTTACAAATAATTTTCGATGAATATTTTCGATTACGTAATCAATTTTAGATTTTATGGAATTTTGGTAAACAAAGGTTTTATGGAATTCAAGCAAATGATTTTGTTGAAGTTTGGAGTAATTGTATTATTTGTGATTTTATTTGAAAAACGAATTTCTTTGTGCATTTTTATGGGTTTAACCTAATCGATTTAAGAATTGATTTAAAAGAGATTTGCCTTCAAGATGGATTTTTACACTTTGAAGTTTAATTCCCTTGTGATATGGTTTTATGTGTTGGATTTTCTAAGGTCTTCAATGAATTGTATTGCTTGAGGTTTTAATTAAGATTTTGTTTTCTCAAATTGATTCATATGGTTTTATGGTTTTAAGATGGAAAATTATTTCCTCTAAGTTTCAAAGAAATCAAAGTCCAAATCGTCTTCATCTAGAGTTATCCCTAGAAACCCTAATTAGTATCCTAATCTTTTATTAAAACCCTAATCGAGTTCTTAATCCTTGATTAAGGACTTAATCACTCTTTTAAGACCTAAATCCTCAAGGTTGGTGAACTAACCTAGAATTAGTTTTCCTTAAACCTATGACTAAGTTTTGATTAGTGCCTAAATCCCTGATTAATCCCTAATCACCGAGGATTAGTTGACTAAACCTAGATTAATTTGTCCTAATCCTACCCTAATCACGATTAAACCCTAATTAGTGCCTTAAACCCAATTAAGCTAATCTAACCTTCCCTAATCACCCATGGCCGAATGCCTAGGTGAATGACTTGGTCACCAAGTTGTTTCATTTAGTCTTCATGTAGCCTTGCTTAGTCACCAAGCTAGGATACTCAAAAGTCAAGCTCATGACATCATTTGCATGACCTAAGCATGACTTAAAGAAAGAAAAAGTGAGGAAAAGGAAGGAAAGAGGAAGGAGCAAATTGCAATCAAGCCCCCCATGCAAGCCCTTGATGGCAATTAAGTGAAAGTAGAGAAAGATAAGAGAAAGAGAGGGCCAAAACCGTGAGAGACCAAGAGGAAGTTCATTTCCATTTCTCATTCTTGTTCCTTCATCATTTTTATTTCTCTCATCAACACCAACACAAACCACAACAACACACACCAACAACACCCTAAAACCGTGAGTGAGTGAGTGAATCCTTCTTCATTCATTCATCAACAGAAACTTTCTTCCACTTCTTTTCCTTAACCCAACACATAACACCAAGAGAATCATCAAACTCTTGGTGAGAAAGAGAAAGAGAGAGTGACCGAATCTTGAGAGGAAGGAAACCAAACTTTGAACTCTCCATGACCTAAACAAGACCAAGCTAAGATAGTGAAGGAAAGAAGGAGAAAGACCATGGACTAGGAAAATGAGTGATGGACCGTGAGGAAAGAGGAGAGAAACCAAGGAATTGGACTTGAATTCTTTAAAGTTTTGACTAAGTAAGAATTTGTTTCATGATTTTAAAAGTTTTAAACCTTTTTCTTTGATTCTTTTTCGTTTTCATTCTTTCTTTCTAAAACTTTGATTTTGTTTGAAAAAGTGTTGATGCATGTTCGTTTTCAAGTTAGATCTAGTGATTTTCTTTACATGCTTGTTGATCTTTGAACTTGATCTTGAGGTTGTTGTTAAGAAAGTGTTTTTCTCATGATCTTGAGTTTTCTTCTTGATCTCTTAAAAGTGTTTTTGAAAAGGACTTGATTTTAAGATTTCATGAAAGATTTTTCAAAGATCTAGGGTTCTTGTTGCATGCATGCCAAGATCTATGCTTGAAACTCTGATTTGTTGGTGTTTCAGTTTTTAATGCAAAGATCTTTGGAAATGATTGATTTTCTTTGTGGTTAGCCACGGTTTGTGCTTGACTTTTAGGTTAGAATCTTGATGTTGGATTTTGATTGTATGCATGTGATTATCTTGTGATTCTAAGTATGATTTGGAAGTTTGAATCTTTGAGAAAACTCTTTTTAATAAAACCATGGACAAGTCATAGTTTTGATGATGTTGTGAGTGAAAGCTTGATTTTCTTTTGCTTGATCTTTTGCATGTCATGATCTTGAAGTTTAAGGATGAATATAAAATTTTTTGATGTTGTGATTTCTTGGGATAGTCACGGTTTGTAGGTGTGAATGAAAGGGTTAAGATTTTCTTAAGTTTACTTGATGAATAAGTGATTTCCATAAACTATTGGGTTGATTATATGTGTTAAATGTGAAATAAAAATTGTTTAGAGATGTAATGATGCTCACGGTTTCATATAGGAAATGCATGCTAGGATTATGTTTTTACTTGCTTAATGAATTATATGAGATTGTTGTTGGATTTGGAGTTTGAACAATTTGACTAAGTGCTGAAATCTTAATTTATAAGTGATTTTCTTATAAGAGACTTTGAGAAATGATAGTTATACTAGTCAGATTGCCTTGGAATTTTAATATGTGGTCCTTGATGCTATTTAAATGAGTTCTGGAAAATTTGAAGGGATTTGGAATTGTTTTGGTAATTTAAATAAATTTTGGTTGTTCGGTGTTAATTATGGAAGTCTAAGGTTTTTAGTGAAAAAGATTTGAATAAATAGTACTTGTACATGTTTGATGATTCTGAAACTTTGACACTGTTTTAAGTAGGTTAAATTGATTATCCCTGAATTTTTATATGATTTTTAGAGTTGGTTTGTTAATTGTAATGGAGTCATTTTGGTGAAAACGATTTCGGAAAAATAAGTTTTTGAGGAAAAATCTAAACCGAGTTTCCTGACCTAAGCTACTATAAATTGCTTGAAATATTTATGGTAGCTCCTTAAACATGTCTTCTGACTCTCTGTAAAATTTGAGGTGATTTTGAGTTGGTTTGATGTTTTTACCAATTGAGAAACAGTGAACCATTTGGTTCAGATTTTCCAGACTTAGTGACGAATTTAATTGAAAAAGTATGACTTTCATAACTCCAAATAATCTGAAATTTTTATGAGATGTTCTTGATTGTGTAAGGAAGGTTTATACCAATTTTCATGCAATTCTGAGTTGAAACACTATTTTTAATAATGGCATTTTGGCCTGAGGTCAGCTACAGTTCTATCTTGCTTTTCATGCGAAATCTGATCTGAAACCTAGCCTAAGGTTGTTCAAATGACTTAGAAATTTTATATGATGAACTTTGGAATATATGTGTATGTTCTGGAAATTTTGGGAATTAAACAAGTTGATTTGGTATGGTTTTGAATTTTATCTCTTGTGCTTTTCCGTAATTGAACAAAAGCTTTATTTAAATGTTTTTGACAAACATGAATTTTGTACTTCATTTCATGACTTGACTGGATCTGTATGGTGATTATAATGTCTTGAAATAATTGAATAAGTGATTTCTTGATGGTATGTTTAGACTAGGCATGAGTGAGTTTACAAAGTTAATTTTTTACGGTGTTTCGGTCTAGGCTATTAGTTTGAAATTATGATTTGAAAAATGTGCTATGTGCTATGTGCTAAATGGTTTGTTTTAGGTGATGCATGCTAATTGAATTTATTTGTTTGAGTGTCTGGGAATTGTTATTTGACAAAAGAAGTAAAGGAAAATGAGTTATTCGACAAATTACGATGATGTAATTAACCTTCTGAAGTTGATTAATCTTGAAAAGAATTTGATTATTTGAAAAAGTATTGGGTTTACTTGTTGCTGCCCTATTTGATTTCATTGTGTATGTTTGAAAATAAATCATTTCAAATGTTCATTTTAACATGGAGTATTAAAGAGATTAAATAACAATTTTTCAGTGTTTTCGAATCTTGGTTGTGGTTGTCCGGAATGGACCAGCAACCAATCCGTTTATTTAAAGTGTTTATATGAGTATGATTCAGTTTATATGTTCCTATATGTTTCATTACTTTATTTGATTGAAAAATTGTTAATCAAGGTGTTTATTTAATTGTTGTCAAGATACTTGGTTTGTCTATGGATTTAAATTGGTTTTGGATAATGAAAAACGAACTAGGGACTTAGCATATGATGCTGTCCAGATTTATTTAAATTGTTTTTCAATCCTGAAGATGTGTTTTGTTGGTTTTAAGTTTGAGTTTTAAATAGTACGTGATTTAAGAAAAGTTGGATTTCAAAGGTGACGATATTCGGTGTTTTCGGGATCGAGCAAGCTGTTGTCCAAGAAGGACCAGCAACCGATCCATTTATTTAAAACGATTTCATTGCTTTTCTATAATGATTTCGAAGTATTTAGAGTATAGTGAAAGTTGGATTTTTTTTTGAGTAAATCTCGACGTTTTACGATTTTTCCGACAAGAAGTGAAAGGAGCTTTCGAAAACGCGCTTTGATTTTAAGTATGACGATCATTTAGATAGACTATTAACGTTAGTTCCTTCTATCTAGTATAAGGTGCGTATGAGTCAAGAAGCTGGAGCAGCTGACAGTTGGGAGGACTCGCAGCGATCTCGGACGAGGTATTTGCTGGAGTTGAGGTGAGAGAGAAGCTTCCCTAAGACACCGTGGTATTTAGGTGATCTATTAGGACACTCCGTACTCTCTCAAAGTCGGAGTAAAGGTCTATTGTAGCTAGTAGTATACCCGATAAATTGTGTGCTTGTTTGTATCGTGGTATACGAAGACTCAGACCTATACCATTTCATGGTACTGATTGATTGATATAATTGTTTATGTTGAGATATATTGTTGTTATATTGTCATTGCATGAGCATAATGCATCATCCCGCGATATAAGATAAGAATAGAAAAGACATAGAAAATTATAAGAAGTTCCCCAATGATTAGAGCGAGACTCTAAGGGATGGAGCACGCAATGGAACTGGATGATGCTGATGCGCCGAGTACGTGGATCTAGTTGATGATGTGAATGTGACGATGATGTTTTGAACATGGACGCAATGACTGTGGAACATTGTTGAGAGTGTATCTACATGGTTGTAGCCATGTGTTGAATTGATTTCCATATGGTCGTAGCCATATGATGAGAGTGTTTCCACATGGTTGTAGCCATGTGTTGAGATTGTTTCCATATGGTCGTAGCCATATGATGAGAGTGTTTCCACCTGGTCATAGCCATGTGTTGAGATTGTTTCCATATGGTCGTAGCCATATGATGAGAGTGTTTCCACATGGTCGTAGTCATGTGTTGAGATTGTTTCCATATGGTCGTAGCCATATGTTGAGAGTGAGTTGAGATAGGTCGAAGCCTATCTATCAATGATGATGGATATCCCGCATATGGTCGGAGCCATATGCCGATGGTGATTCTGAGTGGGTCGTAGCTCGTCAGAATGATGATTGATATTCCGACTATAGTTGTAGCTATATGTCGATGGTAATCCTGAATGGGTTGTAGCCCGTCAGAGAGATTGTGGATATCCTGCATATGGTCGAAGCCATGTGCCGAGAATGATTCTGAGTGGGTCGGAGCCCTTCAGAATAGTTGTTGATGTTCTGCATATGGTCGGAGCCATATGCCAAGAATGATTCTGGATGGGTCGGAGCCCGTCAAATATAGTAGTCGAGTCCCACAAGAAGTAACCCGCATATAGTTGGTGCTATATGGCGGAGGTGACTTAGGATGGGTCGACATTAGGATAATCGAGTATAACCTTTACGACTCAAAACCTCTACCTGAAGTAGTGAAGAGGAAGACACGGTGCTTACCTGCGTGGTAATCACTTGATGATTAGGATAGGGGAAGTCAATGACGGTGATTCGTCAAGAAGCCTAAGAGGAGTCTGTCTAGGCGGGAAAAAGCTACAGTGACCTGGGTTGACCATCCGAGGTTGGGTAGGTAGTCTGGTGTCGTAGCTGAAGTACTGCGTGTACACTAGATAGATGACGGACACCCCCTTGACTAAATCAGGATCAGAAGAGGGATGCTTGAACACGGCGGAGGTCGACACCCTTGTCATGACATTTTATCTTCCCGGGCATTTTATATTAATTTTTTTTGGTGTGCTCTCCCGGAGCCGGTATGGGTAGAGATCCTGTACTTCTGATTGCTTCCGACTAGGTGGATGGAATACGAGGAGATGTAGACCTGAACTCGAAACCCTAAAGCTTGAATTCCGATACGACAAACTCGAGAATATGTGAACCAAGAGACTTCGACTTTGAGAAACGAATTGCTGAGAGATTCAACCTTGCGAGATAACTAAATAAGAGGGTTCCCTTAAGTGAAAGATAAAGAGTTAGTTAATGTGACGATTGCATCGCATCCTCATGCATCATGCATAATTATCTGTTGTATTGTTGTGTTGTGAAAGTGTATCGTTGTGTGCTTGTATTGTCTTAATATTTTGCCTATCGTAAACCCACACCGTCGACGATGCGTCGTTCGGAATGCTTACTCTCTCTGTCTTTTCCCGTCCCTATGGACTTCTGTGATGATGTCCACAGGCGACAGAGTAAGTAGATTATATTGGGAGTCGGCGCTTCACGTGATGGCCTACGGAGACACGACCGAGATGGAGTCTCGAAGGAGAAGATGGTCAAGCTCGGCTCGAGGACTCGATAACCGAAGGTTCAAATCTTCGGAGGAGCATACGTTGGACGGAGATCTGCTGTCATAGTATCTATGATCAAGTATTGTACTCCCTTACCAGGTACTTAGACATCATTAGCTGCATCCACATGTGCACCCGAAAGATGTTTTATAAAGCTGGATAATCAATGTTAAGTTTTTCGGTTAAATATAAAAGATATGGGCTATTAAATGTGATTTGTGAAAGCGAGTTTCAAAGTGCGATGTTCTGTAACATCTCGGTTTGGAACTTGAAGTATGACGTGTGATATGAGAATCAAATTTATGTTGCAAATTATTTTGATAGAAGATTTTGGAACTTGGAGATTCTCATGTCCATGTTATAAAAAAAAAAAATTGGCCCAAATTTTCTCTACATTAATTGAAGAAATTATATTTTTCAAGTTGTCAAATCGGGGTGTTACACTTTTCATCTTCAAAAAACACCTCTTCTGGTAAAACACTTGGATTAACTTCCACCAGAACCCTAGCATAGTTTATGCGGTTTCTCTCTTTTGCAACGTTGTCCACCATAATAGGTGTACCCGCCAGACTAGCAATCTTGCTGAGTGCATTTGAGCCCTAGAACATTAGGTTTAGATTTGGCAATTGGATCCAAACTGGAACAGTCTCTAGAAAACTTTTGGTTACAAGTTTCCCTGTCCATGGAGCTATGATAATTGGCTTCCTATCAAAGTGATATATTCCAGTATCAAGTAAAGCATTCCTACCCTCTATACTGTTAAACCTTACTACCATGGTGCCATCACCATTCATAAGCACCTTATCAATACCATGTTGCCCCCATATTTTCCTTAGGTATCCATTTAAGACTGAATATGGTGGTCTAGCCCCCAGTACATAGCACACTAGTGCCTGCTGCCAGTATTTTTCTTCGCTTTCTATATCTGATGCATTAATTTTCCCAACTGCCATGCCTTCTTTGATTTCAGGTTTGATGAAATTTAGTTTCTCACTAGCATTACGTAACATGGAGATATCAAAAGAGTCCCAGACCGAAACTCTTTTTGGTTGATCATCACTGCCAGTGCTCTCAATCAATCTGGTACTATTTTTGTTTGTCAAACCTTCATTAATGTTGCCTTCATCATCGTCAGCAATAGCTTTTCCTTTTATCTTTGCCCGTAATGCATCCAGTTTTTGCAGGATGGAAGCAGCTTTCGTAGGCTCAAGGCATCAATGTCCTCAAAATCGTCCTCATCAAGATGGTCTAATTCGAGGTTTTTTGGAATAGCGTTAGAAGGTGAAGGGGAAGAGGTGTGGGAAGAGGGGGACTTGGGAGGTCTTCCCTTCTTTCTTGCCATGGTGGCAAGCGGCGGTGATCAAGGACCACCGCGAGGCAAGAAGGGACACGAAAAGAAAACCCTAGCATGTTAAAGATTTAAGTTTTATTCTTGATTTATGATGACAATAATTCGGTTTGAGTTAAAAACCAAGAGATCATGTTTTGTTTCCATGAAAAAGACATATACGTGTGATTTCTCTTTGATTTAAGGATTTTCTTAAAGTGCATGATTTGATTCATGAACCTTGATGTGTGCATGTTGAAAAGTGAATCAAAAACCTTATTTTAGTCATAATGAAGTTTGGCCTATATATATATAGGAATTAGACTAGGCCTCTTTTTCATGAAGTGACCTAAAGGAAATGAGTATGTTTTGTGGGATTATGTTAAGCCAAATTATTTAAGATAATGTTGTGATTAATATTTTTATATTCGGTTTTAATTAAAGATAAAGGGAGTGAATTGATTTTATTGTACATGTTGATTTGAGAAATAAGATTCTTGGTGTGATGCTTGATTCAATGGATTGATTTAAATTAAGGAAATAAATTAAAGTGTGATAATTTTTCCATGAAAGCTCACGGTTTCTAAATATAAAAGGAAGAAATAATTTCCTTATCTTGTGTTTTGATGATGAACCTGCTTTATGTGAAGAATGTTGTGTTTGATTGGAAATGTTAAATCATTTTCTTAAATCCTATTCGGTTTAGAATAATAAGAGTATCTAAGATGGTTTAATCAATTGAAAATGAAATTGTGTCTGAATACTTGAAATAAAATTAAGCTGGTGGTGTGATTTGGATTTGTAATTTCTAACTTGTTTCTTGGATGTCATTCGGCCATGGAGTATCAATAAGCCTAGGAGACTTAATTGCGTTAAATAAATGTGCTTGGTGTATATCTTTAGTTCCATTTGGTTTTGAGTAAATGTGTGACTAAGTGTTTTGCTTTATGAAAATGAAATGTTTTGAAAATAATCATGTGTGCCTAAGTGATTAAGTGTTGTGTATCATTGTGTGTGTTTTGGAAATTGTTTAAGTACGTAATTGGTTTTCAAAATTAATCAATTTTGAGATAATTTGATTTGACTTGTTTGGGATCATTGGATTGTGTTTACGGCTGTCTAAAGTTTGTTTTAAGACAAAAAGTATGTGTTTTAAAATGTTAAATGTAAACTAAAGAAGTATTTGAGACAAAAGAGCCTTTATGATGTTTTCGGGTTTTACTAAAGCGGATTTTCAAAAAAATATTTCCTTGCTGTCCAGATTTGTTTGAAGTTGTTCCTTAACTTTAAAAATGTGTTCATATAATTTAAAGTATAATTTTCAAGTGGTATTTGAATTAAGAAAAGCCAGATTAAAAACGGTGCATTTTTCGGTGTTTTCAAATGTGGTTAAGATGCTGTCCAAGACGGACCAGCAACTAACCCAAATGATTTAAATTATTTTCTATGATGTTTTCAAATGGTTTTAAAGTACATAAAATATTAGAAAAATGTTAAAGTTGTTTTGAGAAAACGGTTATATTTTTAAGTCTTCCGATGAGGAACAAAAATGTGGAGTGAGTTAGGAAAATATTTTCTTAATACAAGTTAATGATGTAAACATATTTTATTTAGTACGAGGAATCTTAAAGACGAGGGATTGGGGCAGCCGGCAGGGACAAGGATCTGAGGAGAGCGTACGCATTTAATTGCTGGACCTCAGGTGAGAGAGAAGGTTTCCTAAGACACCGTGGTGTTTAGGTGATTTATTAGGACGTTCCGTATCATCTCAAAGATCGGAACTTAGTGGTTCGGAGTTAGTAGTATAAGTGGCAATTGGTTGTGTTGTGTGGCCACTTATAAGAAGGTGACAAGGACCACATTGTTATGGTGTGATGATTGTGTGAAATAGCATGCTTGTGTGTTTATTTATTTATTTATGCATGATGATATTTATATTGTAGATCAACATGGATAATATGCTACGCCCTGATAACGGAAATGAAATAGATAAGATTGTGAAGTAAAGACACAATGAGAAAGAATTAAGGACAAAGAATATGAGAATTTTGGAAAAAGAGGTAAAGTGTTGAGTTTGGGGACAGATTTGATAATAAGAGTGAGGTTAAGCCAAAGCTGGGGAAAGTGATGCGGAAATTGATTACTGGACTGAGATGCGATGTGAGTGGAGCTGGGCTCCTTTGTGATATTGTTGAAATGGGACTGGTGTTGAGTTGAGCTTGCTCCTCCACTAGCACTCATTGAAACAATAAGTTTTCGAAAAGTTTTTGAAATGAAGTTTTTATTTTAGAAAGGTTTTTGAAAATGAAAATTTCTGAAAAGAGTTTTTTTTGAAACGAGATTTTGAAGCAGAATACGATATGTGAGTTTGAGAATGTTTTCGAAAGGAGATTTTTGTGAAAATGTATTTTTGAAAAGATTTATGAAAAGAGATTTTCTTTTTATGAAAGGAGATTCTTGAGAAAGATTATAACATGTATTTTCAAAAAAGTTGGTTAAATGAGATTTTTTATTAAATTTATGAAACGAGATTTTGTAAGAGTCTAAGAAGTAAGTTTTTAAGAAAGGTTTGTAAACAGAGATTTTAATGGTTTTATGAAAGGAAATTTTTAGAAAGTAAATGAAGTAAGATTTTTGAGAAAGTTATACAACAAGATTTTGAGAAAATTTGTAAAAGTCTGTGATTTGAGATTTTAAGAAAAAGTTTTGTGAGTTGAGATTTTGAGAAAGAGGATGATATGAGATTGTTGAGACAAGTTGTGTAATAAGATGCAAGTGTGATGATGTGAACCCAGCTCTGTGCTCTGATAAGAAAAGATTGTGCAAAGTTAGTGGTCGGGACTCATTGAAGGGATGCACGAAGGATGGGTCGACCTTAGGTTAATGAAAAAGATAAATGACATTAAAAGACATTAACGCGGTGAGGTATGAGAGTGCGAAGTAGTGGAGAGGAAGGTACCCCGGATATCAGGGATATTCGGGTTGTGAATGCAATAGGGTAGGCTCGGGCGGTAAAACGTCACGTTGCCTTGAGTACTATTCTGGGCGGAACGAATTCCATGTGTGGTAGCCAGACGTGGTGGGGACTGGGTCCCAATGCCGTGGTAAGTTCTGCACCCGGAATCGGAATAGTGCTGTCACCCCTATGGCATTTCAAGAACAGTGGAGAGGGACTGGAGTGGGGCATCTTTATTGCCACTGTGAGACAGTGTGCCTTGATATATATATGAATTGAATTGATTTGAGGCTGAGTCCTCCTGGTCTGGGACCAATTGTTGTGAGACAGCTGTCGTGCCCGCACGGTAAAGGTCCTGTACTCCTGTTCGCTTCCGACTAGGCTGGGTGGGTGACCGAGGAGATGTAGACGTGTGAGACGATGGTGATGAAGGATGTACTTCGATGATATTATGATTTCTCCCCCAATCATCGAAGGTTATGATTTGATAAGACGTGATAAGGAAAATTGTAAAGAGCTTGAGAAAGTAGTTGAGAAAGAAGGAATGTTAATAAGTTTGGTAAAACAAGAAGAATAATGATAATAACAATAAAGATAATAATGATATGTGTGATTATTGTGTTGTATGTATGTTGTGTGTTGTACGTTTGTGTGGTCTTGATATCTCGCCTACTGTAATCCCACACCGTCGACGATGCGTCGTTCGGATCGCTTACTCTCTCCTGTTCGTTGGCATATCGGGGCTGCTGATATTTCAACGGGCAGACGGAGCATCGCATGAAGATCATCACTTTAGAGGAGTTGGAGTTGGAGTCTGATGACAACAGGATGGCAACGACAGAGGTGGCTTCATTTGGGAGCGAAGAAAGGGTGTAAAAAGAAAGAAGAAGCTTCATCCGGATATCTTCATCAAAAGGAAGCGAAAGTAGTGTGTTTAGGTTAAGTCTGTGAGTTGGATTTTGAGTCAAGGATTACCAAGCAATGTGCCACTCATGTAATCAAGCTAAGCTTTGACATTTTGTATTGAAGTCTACTTTATTTTTGGAAAAATCGAACAATGTAATCTTTTGGAAAATATCATGATTTGGAGATAAGTCTTTTCATGAAAAGGAAAGTTTTATGAAAACAAATGTCTTAATAACAACTCGGTTTTCGAAAGAGGGTGTTGAAGAACATCAATAACTTTTCAATGACCTGTACCATGTTTTAAAAAAAAAAAATTTGGCCTCATTTTTTTGCAACTTTAATAAGTAAAAGTGAATTATTTTGGTGTACGATAATCGGGCTGTTACAGAATGGTATCAGAGCAATGGTAATCCTTAGCGCCCTTAAGCATGGGCTTACATTCTTTGTTTGTGTGACTCTATGTGTTGTGTGTTTGCTAGTATAAGGGTAGTAATATGAGATTGAGTTCTCGTCTTTCTAGGCTAAGAGCTTCTGTTTGTGGCTTAGTGCCTACTGCGCTAGTCTAAGGAATCTGTTGGTTCTGTAGTTGGAAGGAAGTAGATGGTGAATAGATTCTAAGATTTAGGACTCATACCTTCTGATGTTTCATTAATGACTGATAGGCTTAAGTTTGTTGACCTTAACGTACCTTTGGTACAAGGATAGTTATTACCTTTAATGATGTGGAACGTTACCCTTAGATCCCAGTGTTTGTTGAATTGCTTCAACAAAGACAGTCCTTGTTATCGAAATTCGAGACCTTTCTTCATCAGCCTTACTACCAAACCGTAGCTTTACCCATCTTTTCCCAGATTTATTAGCTTGAATTGCAGAATTGAAAATGTCATAGTCACCCAGGAAGTTTAGGCTTGAATTATTAATGAGTGATTAGTGGTTGAAGTTGATTAAGAATAGAACGAAATAGTGAATTTAGTGATAAGTTGGATCAAAGTTGGGGAGCTACAAGGAGGAAAAGGGGTGTATGTTACTGATTGTTTGAGGAAAATTTGAGGACTAGGATTTCCTTATACCATAACCATAGGTCTAGACAGAGAAAGTAATGGGCACGATTGATATTTAGGAAGAACCTAATGAGAAAAGTGAGGTTGTTATGAGAAAGTAGAACCAAAATTGCAACAGAATTCCCCTTAAGCTGGAAAAATAATGGACGAAAGCCTTAGAGTTAGAAGGAGAGTTAGAGGAAGGAGTAATTGTGGTGAGTTAGTGAGAACCCAAAGTTATAGAAAGTAGTGTATATTCCAGGGTTTTAAACTAAACCCGGTACCTTTGGAGATGCTTGAATTTATGATTGTTTAATATTCCCTGGGTCTGCACCCAAGTTTGTGCTTCTTATAACAACAACTAGTCAAAAGACGATACCCTTCCGATTAGTCCGATGGACTTGGCCTGATTCCGCACGCAAGTGATGGTACGAGTGAAACTTCTTCATCCGAAGGCGACAAACAAGGAGCACTGCAAGGTAAATTATGCCAGCAAAGGAATACGACCCTGAAGCGAGAATGAGAATGTTCTCATGGACTTCACCGTAATACGAGAATTCTTGTGCTCTGCTTCCCAATCCATAACGTATTTCTCGGGGACGAGAAATCTTTAAGTTGGGGAGAATGTAACACCCCGCAAATTCCTCGTACTGTTTTAAATAACTAAACGATCTATTTGAGAAAATGTTTTGCAAAGAATGTTTTATTGAAGTGAATTTCTTATTTTAAATGGTGAATAATTTTGAAGAAATGATTATATGTTGGACATTTTTGTGTTTTAAGGAAATTGTTATTTTATCAAAGAAAGATTTTTATTTGAAATGAAATTTTGGGTTTGTTAACTTTGAAAATCCATATCTTTTCAACCGTAACTCCGAATTTTAGGATCTTCATATGAAAATGATCGTATTAAAATGTAGATTTCAAAAATGTAACTTTTATAATTTTCTGGGTTGGTTTGCAAAAAATTTATTTTTGAGGTATTTGAAGGACGAATTTTGAGAGAATAAATTAGTAAAAATAGTTAAGGACTTCAAATGAATTTTTCCTTTTGAGAATGTCTTTAATATATTAAAATATGGTTTTAGAAAATGAAATGAGAGCCATAATTATAGCTGAATAGTACAGTTTATTATTTGAAAAGGGAATTTATTTTTATGTGTGTATGTATATGTATGTATGGCCTAACTATGTATGTGTGTGCTTAGGAATTAAATTAGTGGAAGGATGTGATGATGCATGTGTGTGTGTGTATATATGTATGTACGTATATTTGTGTATGTATTATACGTGTGTATGGTATGTATTAGCCTAGGATTTTTATTTCTTAGGCAAGTAACCAAGTGAACTAACTAGAACCATAACCAAACTAAATTAGAAGAAAAACTCTAACTAGAAACCAACTACCCATTAGACCTAAGTGACCCCTAAAGACCTAACCTACTCCACCTTGTCCCCTTAACTTTGCTAAAATCCACCCATGCAAATATTGGTGAGGACCAAACTGCCCCTCCCATTTGTGCATAACCAAAACCAAACCAAGGGCAAAAGAGGGACTTCACGATTTGCCTATAAATACCTTTGGCCTTAGTACATTGGCACACAACTCATTCCATTCCCTTCATTTCATTTTTCCATTCCCAAACACACTTGTTGTAGAGCAAAAATCAAAGCTCTCAACACACATAGAGAGAGAGAGAAGCCGTGAGGAAGAAGGAGGAAGAAGGGGGAAGTTCAAGCCAAAAACCTAAGTCTCTCCTTGAAGATCCAAGAACTTAGAACTAGAAGACTTTGATTTGGTGGGTGACTCGAAGAACACAAGAATTTTAGAGTAGCTTTTATTTTTCTAGGCCTTTTTGATTTTCATTTCTTCTTTGCATGTCTAGTTTTATGGTTGATCTATGGTTGTATGTAATGTTTAAGCTTTAATCTTGAATTTCAAGAATCAAATGAACTTGTAATAAACTAAACTAAGGACTTTATGTTTCGGTTAAGGCTTTTCTTAATAGATCTTAAAGTTTTTCAAACTAAATCTTCTAGATCTAAAGGTTTGATGAGATTTTTCTAAAGCTTGGAGTGAATTTCTTGCATGTTGAATTTTCTTTCTTAGAATTGTGAACCATGATGTTTTAGGGAATGATTTGATAAATAAATCCATGATCTAAACTTGTTTGATGATGATCTTGATGTTTGATGAACATGCATGTGTTGTTTGTGCCTTGATCTTGAATTTTTAAAAGTAAATGAACTTGAAAATCACTAAATCAAGAACTAGGTAATTCGGCCATGAGTAGAAAAATTAGGTCTTGATGCTTTTAATTTGATTTAGGTAATTGCATGTTAACTTCATGTTTAGAAACCTTGATTTGAATTGTTGAAATGTTTGATTTTTGATTTGATCTTGGTGAAGCTTTGATTTTTGGTTTTAATCTCTAAAAAGCTTTGATTTTCTTATTGCATGTCACGGTTTTTATGAAGGAAACCAAAGAAATTAACTCTTGAAAGTGGTTTTGTTTTGATCTATGTCTAGTAATCTTGCATGTTGAAGATTTAAGTTTTATTCTTGATTTATGATGACAATAATTCGGTTTGAGTTTAAAACCAAGAGATCATGTTTTGTTTCCATGAAAAAGACATATACGTGTGATTTCTCTTTGATTTAAGGATTTTCTTAAAGTGCATGATTTGATTCATGAACCTTGATGTGTGCATGTTGAAAAGTGAATCAAAAACCTTATTTTAGTCATAATGAAATTCGGCCTATATATATATATATATATATATATATATATAGGAATTAGACTAGGCCTCTTTTTCATGAAGTGACCTAAAGGAAATGAGTATGTTTTGTGGGATTATATTAAGCCAAATTATTTAAGATAATGTTGTGATTAATATTTTTATATTCGGTTTTAATTAAAGATAAAGGGAGTGAATTGATTTTATTGTACATGTTGATTTGAGAAATAAGATTCTTGGTGTGATGCTTGATTCAATGGATTGATTTAAATTAAGGAAATAAATTAAAGTGTGATAATTTTTCCATGAAAGCTCACGGTTTCTAAATATAAAAGGAAGAAATAATTTCCTTATCTTGTGTTTTGATGATGAACCTGCTTTATGTGAAGAATGTTGTGTTTGATTGGAAATGTTAAATCATTTTCTTAAATCCTATTCGGTTTAGAATAATAAGAGTATCTAAGATGGTTTAATCAATTGAAAATGAAATTGTGTCTGAATACTTGAAATAAAATTAAGCTGGTGGTGTGATTTGGATTTGTAATTTCTAACTTGTTTCTTGGATGTCATTCGGCCATGGAGTATCAATAAGCCTAGGAGACTTAATTGCGTGAAATAAATGTGCTTGGTTTATATCTTTAGTTCCATTTGGTTTTGAGTAAATGTGTGACTAAGTGTTTTGCTTTATGAAAATGAAATTTTTTGAAAATAATCATGTGTGCCTAAGTGATTAAGTGTTGTGTATCATTGTGTGTGTTTTGGAAATTGTTTAAGTACGTAATTGGTTTTCAAAATTAATCAATTTTAAGATAATTTGATTTGACTTGTTTGGGATCATTGGATTGTGTTTACGGCTGTCTAAAGTTTGTTTTAAGACAAAAGGTATGTGTTTTAAAATGTTAAATGTAAACTAAAGAAGTATTTGAGACAAAAGAGCCTTTATGATGTTTTCGGGTTTTACTAAAGCGGATTTTCAAAAAAAATATTTCCTTGCTGTCCAGATTTGTTTGAAGTTGTTCCTTAACTTTAAAAATGTGTTCATATGATTTAAAGTATAATTTTCAAGTGGTATTTGAATTAAGAAAAGCCGGATTAAAAACGGTGCATTTTTCGGTGTTTTCAAATGTGGTTAAGATGCTGTCCAAGACGGACCAGCAACTAACCCAAATGATTTAAATTATTTTCTATGATGTTTTCAAATGGTTTTAAAGTACATAAAATATTAGAAAAATGTTAAAGTTGTTTTGAGAAAACGGTTATATTTTTAAGTCTTCCGATAAGGAACAAAAATGTGGAGTGAGTTAGGAAAATGTTTTCTTAATACAAGTTAATGACGTAAACATATTTTATTTAGTACGAGGAATCTTAAAGACGAGGGATTGGGGCTGTAACATCTGCCCATTTGACTCACTTCTACAAGTCCCAAATCATGAAAATTATTTTAACCTTATTGATTTAAGAATTGATTTCATAATGGATTTATATGCTTGATTTATTTGTTGTGATTTTGTGTTTGATAGCTTAAAGTTTTAATTGAGACTTTGTTGCATATGATTCTAAGATGGAAAGTTATTTTATTTCAAGTTTCAAAGAATCAAAGTCCAATCACCTCTGGAAACCCTAATTGATGCCCTAATCGTTGATTAAACCCTAATCGGGCTCTTAATCCTTGATGGAATGCTTAATCCCTCTCTTAAACCCTAAACCCTTTTTGGTTAGTGAGCTAATCTGGAATTAGTTTTCCTTAAACCTATGATTAAGTTTTTGATTAGCACCTTAATCCTTGATTAAGCCCTAATCACTAAGGATTAGTGGACTAAACCTAGATTAATTAACCTAATCCTACCCTAATCACGATTAGAACCCTAATTAGTTCCCTAAACCTAATTAAGCTAATCTAACCTACCCTAACCACCCATGGCCGAATGATAGATGAATGACTTGGTCACCAAGTTGTTTCATTTAGCCTTCATGTAGCCTTGCTTAGTCACCAAGCTAGGATGCCCAAAAGTCAAGCTAGTGACATCATCAAGATGACCTAAGCATGACTTAAAGGAAGAAAAAGTGAGGAAAGAGGAAGGAAAGAGGAAGGAGCCGTGGGGGAAGGAACCAAGACCAAAGAAATTGCAACCAAGCCCCCCATGCAAGCCCTTGATGGCAATTAAGTGAAAGTAGAGAAAGATAAGAGAAAGAGAGGGCCAAAACCGTGAGAGACCAAGAGGAAGTTCATTCCCCTTTCTCATTCTTGTTCCTTCATCATTTCTTTCTTCTCTCGAGCAACATCAACACACACCCACAAACACCACTAAAACCGTGTGGAAGGAGTGAGTTTCTCTTCATCTCCTTCATTCTTTCATCAACACACACACACCATCTTCATTTCTTTTCCAAAACCAAACACATAACACCAAGAGAATCATCAAACTCTTGGTGAGAAAGAGAAAGAGAGAGTGACCGAACCTTGAGAGGAAGGAAAACAAACTTTGAACTCTTCATAACCTAAGCAAGATCAAGCTAAGATAGTGAAAAGAGAAGTAGAAAGACCATGGACTAGGAAGAGGAGTGGTGAACCGTGAGGAGAGAGGAGAGAAACCAAGGAATTGGACTTGAATTCTTTAAAGTTTTGATTAAGTAAGAAATTTGTTTCATGATCTAAAAGTTTTAAACCTTTTTCTTGGATTCTTCTTCGTTTTTCATGATCTTCTTCTAAACTTTGATCTTGTTTGAAAAAGTGTTGATGCATGTTATTTCTCTAAGCTTGATTCTAAAATTTTTATTAAGAAAATGTTTTTCTTCATGATCTTGAGTTTTCTCTTTGATTTCTTGAAAATGTTTTGGAAGGGAACTTGATTTTAAGTTTCATGAAAGATTTTCAAAGATCTAGTGTTCTTGTTGCATGTATGCCAAGATCTATGCTTGAAACTATGATTTGTTGGTGCTTGAGTCTTAATGTAAAGATCTTTGAGAATGATTGATTTCCTTGGTGATTTTCCTTGTGGTTAGCCACGGTTTGTGCTTGACTTTTAGGTTAGAAGCTTGATGTTGGATTTAGATTGTGTGCATGTGATTATCTTGTGATTTTAAGTATGATTTGGAAGTTTGAATCTTTAAGAAAACTCTTTTTAAGAAAATCATGGACAAGTCACGGTTTTGATGATGCTGTGATTAAAGACTTGATTTTATTTTGATTAATCTTTTGCATGTTACAATCTTGAGTTTAATGATGTTTTAAATGAGTATGAATTGTGTGATTTTCCATGTTAGCCACGGGTTATAAGTATAAATGAAAGAGGACCAAGATTTTCTTAAGTTTAAGTGATGAATATGTGATTTCCATGAATTATGAGTTGATTTTATGTGTTGTCTAAAAAAAACCTATGTGTTCTCACAGTTTCATAAAGAAAATATGCTAGGATTGTGTTTTTACTTGCTTGAGGAATTATGTGAAAATTGTTGATTGAATTTGGAGTTGTTTTTGGGTCTTGAAACTTTGAAAACATTTTTAAGAAAATGTAGTTAAGGTCACGGTTTGGACCTTAACTTTTGAGTTAAATTCTCTTGAATGTATATGTGTTCATGACATGAAAATATGTGTTGATTGTGAAGTTGATCCTTGAAGAAAATAATTTTTGAACAACCCTTGATACATACAGTTTTGACATGTTTAAGATGAAGTTTTGCCAAGATGGAATTAATTAAGTGAAAGATCAACGAAAATGTGACTAAGTGTATATGTGATGCATGATTCGGTTGTGTATGCTAAAGTGTTTGATTTCCTCATTTAATTGGGCTATATGTATGAGTAAGTTTGTGAACATGTTTATGTGTAACTTGATGGCTTGTGATTGTGAAATGTTTGGAATAAATGAATGATTGTTTGATTTATTCTATTTGAATACTATGCTTTCCACAATTGGTTTTAAGTGCTTGAACTTGATGAATTATCGATCAAAGTGTCTATTTGATTGTTTTCATGATTCTTGGTTGTTTGTGCTTTTGAATTTGGTTTTAAACAATGGGAAATGAATTTAAAACTTAGGACATGATGCTGTCCATAATTTTGTAAGTCACATTTCCTATTTAAAAGTATTTTCAAAGTGTTTTAAAGTTGAGTTTTTGAGGATATTTGGTCTAGGTCAAAGTTGATTTGAAAAGTGCGATTTTTCGGTGTTTTTGGATTTGAACTCATTGCTGTCCAAAGGGGACCAGCAAAGAAACTTTTGTTTAAAATGAATTTAATTGATTGTTTTCTCATGATTTTTAAGTGTAAAAGTTAGTGTTGACTTGGGACAAGTTTGAGTCAAAGAGAATTGATGTTTTGGTTTTAAATGAAGACAATGTTTGAATTTTCGTAAGTTGTCCTGTGAATAATTTTAAGGATGATAATTAAATAAAGTTTAATACTCATATATTTACTTTCTGGGACTTGAAAGAAGTTGGAGTCGGGCGGACGAGGAAGGAAGCGAATCACTCGGAACATGTAGATTCGGTAACTGCGAATCCAGGTGAGCGAGAAGTTATCCTAAGACGCTTTGGTGTCTAGTGAGTATGCTAGGACACTCCGTACTCTCTCAAAGTCGGAGTAAAGGTCTAACGTAGCTAGTAGTATACCCGATAAAATTGTGTGATTGTCTGTATCGAGGTATACGAAGACTCAGACCTATACCATTACATGGTATTGATTGATTGATATATTTATTTATGTTGAGATATATTGTGTTATATTATCATTGCATGTGCATAATGCATCATCCCGCGAAAATAGATAAGACATAGAAAGACATAGAAAATTATAAGAAATTCCCCAACGATTAGAGCGAGACTCTAAGGGATGAAACACGCGGCGGAACCGGATGATGCTGATGCGCCAAGCACGTGGATCGAGCTGATGATATAATGACGACGATGATGTCTTTGGGCCAGACGCAACGATTGCTGAATTTTACGAGAGTGTATCTATGTGATGAAAGTGTATCCATATGGTTGTAGCCATATGTTGAAAGTGCATCTATGTGATGAAAGTGTATCCATATGGTTGTATCCATATAATTGAGAGTGTATCTATGTGGTCGTAGCCACCTGATGAGAGTGTATCTAAGTGGTTGTAACCACTTGCTGAAAGTGTATCTATATGGCTGTTGCCATATGTTGAAAGTGTATCAATATGGTGGTGGCTACGTGTTGAGAATGACTCAGGATGGGTCGAAGCCGTCGAATATAGTAGTCGAGTCCCACAAGAAGTAACCCGCATATGGTTCGTGCTATATGGCGGAGGTGACTTAGGATGGGTCGACATTAGGATAATCGAGTATAACCTTTACGACTCAAAGCCTTTACCCGAAGTAGTGGAGAGGAAGACACGGTGCTTACCTGCGTGGTAATCACTTGATGATTAGGATAGGGGAAGGCAATGACGGTGACTCGTCAAGAAGCCTAAGAGGAGTCTGTCTAGGCGGGGAAAAGCTAGAGTGACCTGGGTTGACCATCCGAGGTTGGGTAGGTAGTCTGGTGTCGTAGCTGAAGTACTGCATGATCACTAGACAGATGACTGACGCCCCCTTGACTAAATCAGGATCAGAAGAGGGATGCTTGAACACGGTGGAGGTTGACACCCTTTGTCATGACATTTTTATTCCCGGGCATTTTATAGTGTATCTTGGTGTAGACTCCAGGAGCCAGTGTGGTAGAGATCCCGTACTTCTGATTGCTTCCGACTAGGTGGATGGAATACGAGGAGATGTAGACCTGAACCCGAAACCCTAAAGCTTGAATTCCAATACGATGGACTCGAGATATGTGAACTAAGAGACTTCGATTTTGAGAAACGAATTGCGAGATGACTAATTAAAAGGGATTCCCTTAAGTGAAAGATAAAGAGTTAGTTAATGCGACGATTGCATTGCATCCTCATGCATTTTGCATAATTATCTGTTTATGCTGTTGGTATTGTTTGTTATGTTCTGGTATGTGTCACTAGTGTAATTCCAAGAAGTCGATGGGAGTAATTCCATTCGGATAACTTACTCTCTCAACTTCTTGTACACATGTGACTATGAATCTTCGATTCTAAAAGACGGTGGAGCTGGTGATGCTACTCCCGGAGGGACGACCTACTGATCGTGATGCGCCGACAAGAGGGCTACTGATGGACGACAAAGATTGCTTTTGAAGACTTACGTTGTGGATCGAGGAAGAGCTTCTGCTAGTAGTTATAACTAGGTTCCCGATGGACCCTTGCTGTTATGCTTATCAAGTGTACCCCTTTTCTTTTGAAATGTTTCGGTAAGAACAATGTTATGTAAGAATGGCACCGCTGAACTATGGTGGCCACTTTTGTAAGAACCTTTATGATCTGTTTTCAAACTGTTTACTTGAAGGACTGTCATAGTCAGACAGGTAAACCCTTCTTAAGCAAGTCGAACATATTTTCTAAATGGTCTAAACGTTTTCCTCACTTGTTGAAAGTGAGTTTCCAAATATCAAACTGCTTTCAGAAATTTCAGCAAACGTCTTTGAGAAAAAGGATATTAAAAAAAAAGTAATACCTTGTTTTGGAAAGCTTGGCAGTCGAGTTTTATTCTTGTTTGCTTTCAAAAAAATAAAATTCACCCTATTTTTCCAAAAAGAATTAATTAATATTTGATCAGTGTTTATTTCGAGTTTTCCAAATCGGGGTGTTACACTTGGTGGTATCAGAGCAATGGTTGTCCATGCGGCCTGAACATGGCCTTACATGTTCTCTGTTGTGTGATCTCTAGATATATTAGGATTGTGTGATTAGATGCGTTAGTAGATATATTGAATTGTTAGTGCGTTAATGAATATAGCTCGCGATGTCTAGAAGAGGAAGAGGTAGACATGCTCCTGAAGCAGCTCGGAACACCGAGGACATGCTAAACGAGCTGAATGCTGCTGTTCTGGGCATGAATGAGAATTTCAATGCGATGCACCAGCAGGCTCAGCAGAACAACCAGAACAAAAACTTAGGACCTCAGGAATATAGGGGATTAGATGAGTTTTGTAAGAGGAACCCTAAGGAATTCGCCGGTGGATACGCTTCGAAGAACGCTAATGAGTGGATTAGGGAGTTAGAGAAGATCTTCACTGCTATGCAGTGCACCGATGTTCAGAAGGTAACCTACGCGGTCTACATGTTAACCAAAGAGGCATCTGATTGGTGGGAGAATACTAGGCAAGTTATGGAGGTTCAGCAAGAGGCTATCACTTGGGACTCCTTCAAGCAAAGGTTCTTGGAAAAGTATTTTCCTATCGATATGAAGTTGAAGAAGGAGATAGAATTCATGCACCTAACTCAAGGGGATATGTCGGTCGGCGAGTATGCTGCGAAGTTTGAGGAGCTAGTGAAGTACGTGCCGCACTACAATCAACCCGGAAACGATCAGTCGAAGTGCACGAAGTTTCTCGATGGACTTAAGACTGAGATTAAGATGGCTTTTATACATATGGGAATCGATAGCTTCCCGCTCTTAGTGAGAAGATGCATAATCTATGAGGATGGACTCAAGGCGAAGAACATGGGAAATAAGACTACTGTACCCTCAAGTTCCCATGGACCAATAAGGAATACCCCTAATTACCAGAATGTAAGGCAAGGAACCCAGCATGGGCGAGGACCCTACGATCGATTTGGAGGAATAAGGGTCAATCGCTATGGAGGATCGAGATTCCAAAGGAACAACAATCGCAACAATGGAAACTGGGGTAATAGGAGCGTCAACACTTGGAGCAACAATGGAAGTAGGAATCGTCCCAATAATGTTGATAGGAACTCTGGAACTTCAGCTCCGTACTGTGCTCAATGTTGTCGACACCACTTCGGTCAATGTCGTTCCAAGATAGTTTGTTTCAACTGCTAAGGGACCGGTCACTATGCAAACCAGTGCACCAAGCCAAGGCAAGAAAGGAATGTTTCGACTGCTACTAAGCCTCAGGAGAAAGGAAGAGTTTTCACGATGAGTGGTGTAGAGGCTTCAAACCACGACGGTCTTATCCAAGGTACATGTCTTATACGCGAGAATTCCTTGAATGTGTTGTATGATTCGGGTGCCACACACTCTTTTATATCGAATGATGTTGTGAGTAGGTTGCACTTAATGGTAGCTTCTCTACCATATGATTTGCTTGTGTTTACCCCTACTAGTGACCCAGTCACAGTTTCGACTTTTTGCCCTAAGTGCCCTATAATGATAAATGATAGGACTTTTCCCACTGACCTGATAACGTTACCCTTATCCCAAATCGATGTTATCTTAGGAATGGACTGGTTATCCGCTAACCATGTTCAGTTGAATTGTTTCACTAAGACCCTATCTTTTGAAAACCCTGACGAATCCTTACCCAAGCACGTATCTGCCAATCAAGTCATGGCTTCTCTGAAAGAGGGAGCCCATGTATACATGATCTCAACTTCTTTGGACGTCGATGTGGACAATCACATTCAAGAACTGCCTGTAGTTCGAGACTTCCCTGAAGTTTTCCTTGACGACATTCCTGGATTACCACCTGTTCGAGAGGTCGATTTTTCAATCGACGTGATACCGGGGACTGGACCAATCTCTAGAGCGCCCTACCGAATGGCACCAGTGGAGCTAGCTGAGCTGAAAAAGCAAATCGAGGAGTTGGCGGAAAAGCAACTCATTAGACCCAGCGTGTCGCCATGGGGAGCTCCAGTTTTGCTAGTGAAGAAGAAGGACGGTAGTATGAGGTTGTGTGTCGACTATCACCAGTTGAATAAGGTAACAATCAAGAATAAGTATCCTCTGCCTAGGATAGATGACCTGATGGATCAGTTGAGAGGAGCTGCGGTGTTTTCGAAAATCGATCTTCGATCGGGCTATCACCAGATTCGAGTAAAGGAAGATGACATTCCGAAGACTGCTTTTAGGACCCGATATGGACATTTCAAGTACTTAGTCTTGCCTTTCGGAGTGACTAACGCTCCTGCAGTGTTTATGGATTACATGAACAGAATCTTTCAGCCGTACTTAGATTCGTTCGTGGTAGTATTCATAGACGATATCCTCATTTATTCCAAGAACAAGGAGGAACATGGGGAACATTTGAGGATAGTCCTGCAGATCTTGAAGGAGAAGCAATTGTATGCGAAGCTCTCGAAGTGTGAATTTTGGATGGAAGAAGTAAATTTCTTGGGTCATGTGATCTCGAAGGAAGGAATAGCGGTAGACCCAGCCAAAGTAAAGGCGGTTTTGGACTGGAAAGTGCCAACGACGGTTACGAAAATTCGAAGTTTTCTCGGTTTGGCAGGATATTATAGGCGTTTTATCGAAGGATTTTCAAGGTTATCCTTGCCAATGACGAAGTTAACTAGGAAAGGACAACCGTTCGTGTGGACAACGAAGTGCGAAGAGAGTTTTCAGGAGTTAAAGAGGAGGTTAACTACAGCCCCAGTGCTTGTTTTGCCTGACCCGGATAAGAGTTTCAGTGTTTACTGCGACGCGTCGAAGCAAGGTTTAGGTTGCGTCCTGATGCAAGAGCGAAAGGTCGTAGCTTATGCATCTAGACAACTGAAGGTTCACGAGCAAAATTACCCAACTCACGACTTGGAGTTAGCTACGGTAGTTTTTGCTCTGAAGATATGGCGACATTACCTCTATGGCGCAAGGATCGAGGTATTCAGTGATCATAAGAGTCTTAAGTACCTCTTTGATCAGAAGGAGTTGAACATGAGACAAAGGCGATGGATGGAGTTTCTGAAGGATTACGACTTCGAGCTACAGTACCACCCAAGGAAAGCAAATGTAGTAGCAGACGCTCTGAGTAGAAAATCTCTTCATGTGTCCGCAATGATGGTGAAAGAGATGGAGTTAATCGAGCAATTCAGAGATATGAACCTGGAAGTTAGGATGAATCCGAGAAGTATGACTTTGGGAATGTTGGTCGTATCGAATGAGTTTACGGAACAAGTCAAGAAAGGACAGCTGGACGATCTGGAGTTGCTAATGAAGAAGCAGATGGTTTCAGAAGGAAAAGAGACTGAATTCCAAGTAGGAGCTGACGGAATGCTGAAGCGTAAAGGACGGATTTGTGTACCACAAGACAAGGAAATAAGGAAAATGATTTTGGAGGAGGCTCACAAGAGTAAGCTGAGTATCCATCCCGGAGCAACCAAGATGTACCAAGATTTGAAGAAGATGTTTTGGTGGCCTGGTATGAAAAGAGAAGTAACGGAGTATGTTTCAAAGTGTCTGGTGTGTCAGAAGGCTAAGATCGAACACAAGAAACCCAGTGGTGTGTTACAACCATTGGAAATTCCAAGTTGGAAATGGGACAGTATTTCCATGGATTTTGTAACTGCTTTGCCAAAGACCCGAAGAGGATTTGACGCTATTTGGGTAATTGTCGATCAATTAACCTAAAGCGCTCATTTCCTACCTATCAATGTGAAGTATCCGTTGGAGAAGCTGGCAACCACATATGTTAATGAGATAGTGAGACTTCATGGAGTACCAACAAACGTCATATCAGACAGAGATCCGAGATTCGTTTCGAAGTTTTGGAATAGTTTACATGCTGCACTCGGAACAAGACTTCAGTTGAGTTCGGCTTATCATCCTCAGACGGACGGACAATCAGAAAGGACCATTCAATCGCTAGAAGATCTTCTTAGAGCTTGTGTTTCGGAACAAGCAGGAGAATGGGATGCCCTATTGCCACTGATTGAGTTCACGTACAACAACAGCTATCACTCAAGTATAGGGATGGCTCCTTATGAAGCTTTTGTATGGAAGGAAATGCAGAACGCCATTATGTTGGTTTGAAACTGGAGAGAATCTTATTTTGGGTCCGGAAATGGTTCAGCAGACAACAGAAAAGATTAAGATGATTCAGGAAAAGATGAGAAGTGCGCAAAGCCAGCAGAAGAGTTACTATGATCAGAGAAGGACTCCTATCGAGTTTAATGAAGGCGATCATGTGTTCATGCGAGTAGTTCCCACTACTGGGATTGGCAGAGTGCTTAAAACCCGAAAACTCACCCCAAAATTCATAGGACCTTACCAAATCCTGAAACGTGTAGGACCAGTAGCTTATGAAATTGCCTTACCCCCAATGTTTTCTAACCTACACAACGTCTTTCATGTGTCACAACTTAGAAAATACATTGGTGATTCTTCTCACATCATCGAACCCGATTCTATTCAACTCAAGGAAAATCTTACGTACGAAGTGTAAAGTGTAACACCCCGATTTGGCCACTTGAAAACCATAGTCATTTTAAGTGAAAATTAGGGGCCATTTTTTTTTACAAGAGTTTCATGCTCAAGAGAACATTTTCAATTTGAAACCGAGATATAAAACATTACGTTCTCAAGGCATGCCACCCTTCAAGTTCCAAATCGAGATGTCACGGGACATCGCACTTTGAAACTCGTTTTCCAAAACGTAGTTCAAACAAATTACCCCATTTGATTTGATTTCAAAATATTAGTACTTAACATGATCTGGTTTGGGATTACAGCATAGTAGAGCCAGGTGTCTAATAACTTGAAGTGGAGTACAATACTCAAAAGGGAATTACCTAATCTACAGTCGTCAGGTTCTACTCGCTCTTGTCATTCGTCCTCCTCCTCTGCCTCCTTAGTGAGTTCTGCTGTGGAATCATTCGGCGCTCTATTAGTCTCTGTTTCCCCGGGAGTGACGCTTTCGGCTATCTCTACTCTTCTGCGCTGAATCCTCAGAAAGAATACCACGTAGGCCGACAGAGCGTTGTTATCTCTACTCATTGGTAGGGCTCCGGTCTCACGGAACCGCGGATATCTTGCAATGTTGTCCATCTAAGATCCGCACCGTTTCATACATAGTAGAATTGTAGAGGAAAGAGGGAGAGTGAGCTACCCAAAACGGCAATGTCGACTATGTGGGATTACATTAGGTAAATACTAAGACCAAATAAATATAAGCAATTAAATCCAAGCATAACATAGAGTAAATCAAAACGACAATTATTCAGGAATAAAATATAAGCGCATTTAATCATTCAAGACAATGTTTCAAGATTCTTTTGACCTTACTTTCTCCACCATGAGATTTCCCGTTTCTTTCTCATCCTCAATACTCATTATATACTTCAATGGTACTCATATCATCTGCCACTCATAAATCATATCCACCACTTGAGGTTAACATCCTTATGAACATTATTATATCTTTATTATTATCACACTTATCTTTGGAACATCTTAGTTCTTTAAGTCTTATCAATTCGATTAGCATCAATGATGAGGGGGAGCATCATTGTGCTCACACACGTCTACATCTCCTCGGTCAACCTCCCAACCTAGTCGGAAGCAAACAGGAGTACAGGACCTTTACCACACGTTTACGACAGCTGTCACAATACATAATGGTCCCAGACCAGGAGGATCTCGTCTTCAAATCATATCAAATATAACAAGGCTCATTGTCCATGCAGTGGCAAAACACAATGCCCCGTTCCAGTCCCTCTCACTGTTCTCGATTTGCAATCTAGGGGGCGACAGTATGTTTCTAGTGGGTCCGCAGAACTTGCCACGGCATTAGACCCAGTCCCCACCACGTTAGTGCGCCACATGTGGAGTTCGTTCTGCCTAGAAACATACTCTAGACTTATTGACGTTTCACCGTCATCGTCCTCCCCTAATGGAATCTCGTCCTAAGTATCCGCAGATACCTATCATTCCTTCCTCTCCACTACTTCGATTCGACACTCATGCCTCACCGCATTTATAGATGTCTTTTAATAGTCTTTTAAAGATTTTAAGTTACGGCTTAGTCCTAATGATCGGTCCATCCTTGGTGCATCCCTTCAATGAGACCCGATCGCTAATCGTACGCATCTAATCCCCCTAATACTCACATAACATCACTTGAGTCCTTACAACATCATCGCATCATGTTTCGCTTTCTCAATCACAGCACATTGTTCTCATCAATGTCAGCATCACTATTCCAAACCAATTGAAACTCAACAAGCCATCATTGTTCTCCTTGCCAAGGGTGATGCAGCAGCATCACTAGGGTCCTTCTCGCCACCGCGAGCTCAACAGCATCAGCAACTCCTCACATCCTTTCCGAATTTCCAAATTTCCAATTACCATTCAAATCTCTCGCCATTCATTCTCGTCATTTATTCTCATTATTGGAATCCATTGTTCTTTTCCTTTCACATTTAGCTTATTACTTTCATAACTTCTTTACTAACGCACAATTGAATTATTCCCAATAATATCACATAACTATAACAAGTAAGCGAATCATAAAATAGGTAAATAGCACAACATGAACAATCAGAAAACATATCATCATTCTTATAAACCAATCTCAGTCGTTCGGGTGGATAGCTAGACCAAACAAACAACCGCTATCACATACACCACTACGCTAAATGAGATTGGAGTCCAATCTTTGAGATGATTGGACGTCTTAATATGTACCTAATTACCACGACGTCTTAAGGGAAAGCCCTCTCTCACCTCAATGACGAGCATCCTAAAGCTCTCCAGGACTCTTCAATCGCAATCCTCGGCTCATTTCCTTTGCGTCTGTCGCTCAAGCTAAGACATTTTTCCCGTGTGTTAGAAACGATTTCGATACATTCTTTTTGTTTTCTTTTGAAAACAATTTCTTGTTATTATTTGAAAATTCGTCGTTAACATTCAAAGCTTTCAAATTCACCTCCAGCCCAAAATTAAAACGGTTTTCGAGAAAACTTGAAAACAATTCAAAAATACTCTTTCATTCAAATAAACTTCCTCTCATTATTAAAAATTTAATTTAAAATATTCATGTTATGAAAACATAATTCTTAAAACACTCTTAGGCTAAAGAAAATAACTAATTAAATTATAACACCAACATACAAATTCGCTCATGCACAAGAAGATAATTTCAAACTTAGTTTCTTTAATCCACTATGGCAAAACCAAATTGCCCATAATGAACATTTCCTAATTACTAATAACTTCTAAACCTTAAACTCATAGAATTAACATCATAAAGATTACTTTAATCAATTTTATTTATTTCCAGTCCCTAAACCGAAAAGAATTAACACATTATTGCATCAAACATATAATAGTATAAACACAAAATATAATCAATCTCATTGGTCATTTCGAAAGGAGAATCATTCTATGCACTAACCGAATCATTTAAGTAAAACCTTGCAAAAACACAGCATATAACCAAAGACATCAAACAATGGAATTATTTTATTTCTTTCAAGACTGGAACCGTGAGCATCATAGGGAAATTTGGCAACTTCAATTTCATTTTCTTAATTCTAATCAAAACAACAGTTAAAGCTACAAATTACTTCAAAGATTTATTTTATTTTCCGTTAAATTGGTTATCTCATACATGCACCTTTTTGCTCCTAAATTAAGCTAATCTTAGTCTATATACAACCTAATATGATGAGGAAACACACTTCCCTATTCTCCTACTTCCAGGCCGAATATCATCACATAGGAGACAAGAATTTTAGTTTACTTTTTGATACACTAAAGATAATTAATCAAAGCAAGTCATGTAGACCACCCATCATCATTTAATCACACTAACATGCATGGACCATTATGAGGTTTTCTTTAGACCTTTTTATTAGGACTCAAACTCATAATTTTTCTTAAATAGAAATTTGAATTGTAGCTTGTACATCTAGAAAGATAACATGCATGAACTCTCAAAACATACTCATGCCTCAAGAATTAAGCATCAAAACATTTTTCATCACACATGGCCGAATGGCCTTCTCATCAACACAACATGCATAAAACAAATCCTTAAATCAAATCATGTTTATAAAAGGAAAAAAAAATCATTTTAAAGACCTTTACCCTAATTATTTCCTCTAGGCCGTAACATACATATAGGAAAACTTAATTTCTTTACTTGAAAATTGACATGCAAACCTCAAGGTTTTAACTTGTAAGTTAATAAACATAGATTAAAATATGCACATATAAAGATCAACCAAAATCTTACAAGGTTAACATGCAAAGCTAAAAATCCCTATTTTCTTCTCAAATAATTTTAGATCATGAAATTGTTAATTAAATATTCACATAGGTACACATAGGTCACGGATTGAGTGCAAGAAATCAACATGCAAGACTTGAAATCCTTACTTTAACACAAATTGCACTTAGATTATGAAATTGTTTATCAAACCTTCACATATAAGCACATAGATCACGGTGGGAGTAAAAGAGATTAACATACAAAACTCAAGGTCTTCACTTAGTTGCCAATCAAACTTAGATCATGATTTAAGGAAAGAGATCCAACATGCATGAAGTTTCAATTTTAGTTTTTATAAAAATCTTCAAGGAATACTTTAGATCCATTAGAAATTTGTTTAGAAAAGCATAAAGATCCAACTAGAAAGAGTCATAACCGTGGCATAGAGTTCATGAATTCACATATTACAAACCAAATTTAAAAAGTCTATAGTTAAGGCTAAGACACACTTGCACTCATGAAGATAAACATACAATGAAAAAGAAAAGAAAAGAAAAGTTATAAATCCAAAAGAAAATCTAATTATCATGGTTTTCTTCTTGATCTTCATATAACCTACCAAGGAAGTTGGTCTTCTAACTCCTAAGGGTCTTGATCTCCAAGGAAACTCAAAGTCTTGGTCTAATTCTCCTTCTTCCTCCTTCTTGTTTCCTAAGGCCACACCCTCTTTCTCTTGCTCTCTTTTCTTTTCTAAGGGTGTGATGATCCCTTAGAAAGTGTTTGGATATGTGAGTGAAGGAAATGGGAATGAAATGTAAGAAAGGAACTAAGGCAATGTAGATTTAAGGGCCAACGAGTTTGCCTCCTTTGCCCTTAAGTTGAGGTTCGGCCAAAGCACTACAAGGAAGGGCAAAATTGGGTTTCTAAAATTTTGCATGGCAAGGTACCTAGGCTAGGGTTAGACTTCATCATGCATGGCCACTTCCACTCTTTTCTCTTCTACCCTAAAGTCAAGGTTCTATCCCACTCACACCCACTCACCATCGTGGCACTCTCTCAAGCCCACACCGTAGCACACACATGTCCACACTTCATGCATTTTCATTTTCATTTCCTAATCCTATTTAGTCAAGATGCTATGGCCATTGCTTCATGTGATCATGCAACATTTTTAGGAATCATATACTCCCATATGCTCAAAACCGTAACACATTAACACACACATGCACACATGTTTATTTTCAAGCAATATTTGCATATAAGCCAAACACAATATCACAATAAGCACACATCACAAATTAATTCTAAGTCATGGCAATTGATTTAATCTCTTACAAGAACACATCATTATCCTAGGAAAATCTAAATAATTTCAAAGTGAAACAATCATCTTTATAAAACACATAATTAGAAATCCTAAAAAATCAAGCTCTTCGTACAATTAAAACATTCCCATAAGACAATTTATTTAAGGCCATTAGCTTTTCAGAAAAGAAATCATAATTTCGTAAAAATTCATCTTCCAAAATTTCTAGAAATACCGTTTGTAAATTATTCAGAAAGTTCTAAAGAATTACATTTTCAAGGTTTATCCATAAAAATACAAATTCTATTCATAAAGAAATTATTCTTGAGTAAAATCATAAACAATCCTTTTAGAAAAATCCTTTGGAAAACAAAACTCAAGGTTTATTTTGAACGAATTCGTTTATGCACGTACGGGAAAAATACGGGGTGTTACATAAAGACTCTCCGAGGAAAGGATATTCCTTTAGTTAAGGTAGTTTGGAATTCTGTGAATGGTGAGAACGCTACGTGGGAACGTGAGAGTAGCATGAGGGATTCGTATCCTCATTTGTTTGAAACAGGTACGTGATTTCTCGAGGACGAGAAATTTCTAAGTTGGGGAGGATGTAACATCTGCCCATTTGACTCACTTCTACAAGTCCCAAATCATGAAAATTATTTTAACCTAATTGATTTAAGAATTGATTTCATAATGGATTTATATGCTTGATTTATTTGTTGTGATTTTGTGTTTGATAGCTTAAAGTTTTAATTGAGACTTTGTTGCATATGATTCTAAGATGGAAAGTTATTTTATTTCAAGTTTCAAAGAATCAAAGTCCAATCACCTCTGGAAACCCTAATTGATGCCCTAATCGTTGATTAAACCCTAATCGGGCTCTTAATCCTTGATGGAGTGCTTAATCCCTCTCTTAAACCCTAAACCCTTTTTGGTTAGTGAGCTAATCTGGAATTAGTTTTCCTTAAACCTATGATTAAGTTTTTGATTAGCACCTTAATCCTTGATTAAGCCCTAATCACTAAGGATTAGTGGACTAAACCTAGATTAATTAACCTAATCCTACCCTAATCATGATTAGAACCCTAATTAGTGCCCTAAACCTAATTAAGCTAATCTAACCTACCCTAACCACCCATGGCCGAATGATAGATGAATGACTTGGTCACCAAGTTGTTTCATTTAGCCTTCATGTAGCCTTGCTTAGTCACCAAGCTAGGATGCCCAAAATTCAAGCTAGTGACATCATCAAGATGACCTAAGCATGACTTAAAGGAAGAAAAAGTGAGGAAAAGGAAGGAAAGAGGAAGGAGCCGTGGGGGAAGGAACCAAGACCAAATAAATTGCAACCAAGCCCCCCATGCAAGCCCTTGATGGCAATTAAGTGAAAGTAGAGAAAGATAAGAGAAAGAGAGGGCCAAAACCGTGAGAGACCAAGAGGAAGTTCATTCCCCTTTCTCATTCTTATTCCTTCATCATTTCTTTCTTCTCTCAAGCAACATCAACACACACCCACAAACACCAATAAAACCGTGTGGAAGGAGTGAGTTTCTCTTCGTCTCCTTCATTCTTTCATCAACACACACACACCTTCTTCATTTCTTTTCCAAAACCAAACACATAACACCAAGAGAATCATCAAACTCTTGGTGAGAAAGAGAAAGAGAGAGTGACCGAACCTTGAGAGGAAGGAAAACAAACTTTGAACTCTTCATAACCTAAGCAAGATCAAGCTAAGATAGTGAAAAGAGAAGTAGAAAGACCATGGACTAGGAAGAGGAATGGTGAACCGTGAGGAGAGAGGAGAGAAACCAAGGAATTGGACTTGAATTCTTTAAAGTTTTGATTAAGTAAGAAATTTGTTTCATGATCTTAAAGTTTTAAACCTTTTTCTTTGATTCTTCTTCGTTTTTCATGATCTTCTTCTAAACTTTGATCTTGTTTGAAAAAGTGTTGATGCATGTTATTTCTCTAAGCTTGATTCTAAAAGTTTTATTAAGAAAATGTTTTTCTTCATGATCTTGAGTTTTCTCTTTGATTTCTTGAAAATGTTTTGGCAGGGAACTTGATTTTAAGTTTCATGAAATATTTTTCAAATATCTAGTGTTCTTGTTGCATGTATGCCAAGATCTATGCTTGAAACTATGATTTGTTGGTGCTTGAGTCTTAATGTAAAGATCTTTGAGAATGATTGATTTCCTTGGTGAGTTTCCTCGTGGTTAGCCACGGTTTGTGCTTGACTTTTAGGTTAGAAGCTTGATGTTGGATTTAGATTGTGTGCATGTGATTATCTTGTGATTCTAAGTATGATTTGGAAGTTTGAATCTTTAAGAAAACTCTTTTTAAGAAAATCATGGACAAGTCACGGTTTTGATGATGGTGTGATTAAAGACTTGATTTTCTTTTGATTAATCTTTTTCATGTTACAATCTTGAGTTTAATGATGTTTTAAATGAGTATGAATTGTGTGATTTTCCATGTTAGCCACGGGTTGTAAGTATAAATGAAAGAGCACCAAGATTTTCTTAAGTTTAAGTGATGAATATGTGATTTCCATGAATTATGAGTTGATTTTATGTGTTGTCTAAAAAAAACCTATGTGTGCTCACGGTTTCATAAAGAAAATATGCTAGGATTGTGTTTTTACTTGCTTGAGGAATTATTTGAATATTGTTGATTGAATTTGGAGTTGTTTTTGGGTTTTGAAAGTTTGAAAACATTTTTAAGAAAATCTAGTTAAGGTCACGGTTTGGACCTTAACTTTTGAGTTAAATTCTCTTGAATGTATATGTGTTCATGACATGAAAATATGTGTTGATTGTGAAGTTGATCCTTGAAGAAAATAATTTTTGAACAACCCTTGATGCATACGGTTTTGACATGTTTAAGATGAAGTTTTGCCAAGATGGAATTAATTAAGTGAAAGATCAATGAAAATGTGACTAAGTGTATATGTGTTGCATGATTCGGTTGTGTATGCTAAAGTGTTTGATTTCCTCATTTAATTGGGCTATATGTATGAGTAAGTTTGTGAACATGTTTATGTGTAACTTGATGGCTTGTGATTGTGAAATGTTTGGAATAAATGAATGATTGTTTGATTTATTCTCTTTGAATACTATGCTGTCCACAATTGGTTTTAAGTGCTTGAACTTGATGAATTATCGATCAAAGTGTCTATTTGATTGTTTTCATGATTCTTGGTTGTTTGTGCTTTTGAATTTGGTTTTAAACAATGGGAAATGAATTTAAAACTTAGGACATGCTGCTGTCCAGAATTTTCTAAGTCACATTTCCTATTTAAAAGTATTTTCAAAGTGTTTTAAATTTGAGTTTTTGAGGATATTTGATCTAGGTCAAAGTTGATTTGAAAAGTGCGATTTTTCGGTGTTTTTGGATTTGAACTCATTGCTGTCCAAAGGGGACCAGCAAAGAAAATTTTGTTTTAAATGAATTTAATTGATTGTTTTCTCATGATTTTAAAGGGTAAAAGTTAGTGTTGACTTGGGACAAGTTTGAGTCAAAGAGAATTGATGTTTTGGTTTTAAATGAAGACAATGTTTGAATTTTCTTAAGTTGTCCTGTGAATAATTTTAAGGATGATAATTAAATAAAGTTTAATACTCATATATTTACTTTCTGGGACTTGAAAGAAGTTGGAGTCCGGCGGACGAGGAAGGAAGCGAATCACTCGGAACTTGTAGATTCGGTAGGTAGTCTGGTGTCGTAGCTGAAGTACTGCATGATCACTAGACAGATGACTAACGCCCCCTTGACTAGATCAGGATCAGAAGTGGGATGCTTGAACACGGTGGAGGTTGACACCCTTTGTCATGACATTTTTATTCCCGGGCATTTTATAGTGTATCTTGGTGTAGTCTCCAGGAGCCAGTGTGGTAGAGATCCCGTACTTCTGATTGCTTCCGACTAGGTGGATGGAATACGAGGAGATGTAGACCTAAACCGGAAACCCTAAAGCTTGAATTCCAATACGATGGACTCGAGATATGTGAACTAAGAGACTTCGATTTTGAGAAACGAATTGCGAGATGACTAATTAAAAGGGATTCCCTTAAGTGAAAGATAAAGAGTTAGTTAATGCGACGATTGCATTGCATCCTCATGCATTTTGCATAATTATCTGTTTGTGCTGTTGGTATTGTTTGTTATGTTCTGGTATGTGTCACTAGTGTAATTCCAAGAAGTCGATGGGAGTAATTCCATTCGGATAACTTACTCTCTCAACTTCTTGTACACATGTGACTATGAATCTTCGATTCTAAAAGACGGTGGAGCTGGTGATGCTACTCCCGGAGGGAGGACCTACTAATCGTGATGCGCCGACAAGAGGGCTACTGATGGACGACAAAGATTGATTTTGAAGACTTACGTTGTGGATCGAGGAAGAGCTTCTGCTAGTAGTTATAACTAGGTTCCCGATGGACCCTTGCTGTTATGCTTATCAAGTGTACCCCTTTTCTTTTGAAATGTTTCGGTAAGAACAATGTTATGTAAGAATGACACCGCTGAACTATGGTGGCCACTTTTGTAAGAACCTTTATGATCTGTTTTCAAACTGTTTACTTGAAGGACTGTCATAGTCAGACAGGTAAACCCTTCTTAAGCAAGTCGAACATATTTTCTAAATGGTCTAAACGTTTTCCTCACTTGTTGAAAGTGAGTTTCCAAATATCAAACTGCTTTCAGAAATTTCAGCAAACATCTTTGAGAAAAAGGATTTAAAAAAAAAAAGTAATACCTTGTTTTGGAAAGCTTGGCAGTCGAGTTTTATTCTTGTTTGCTTTCAAAAAAATAAAATTCACCCTATTTTTCCAAAAAGAATTAATTAATATTTGATGAGTGTTTATTTCGAGTTTTCCAAATCGGGGTGTTACACTTGGTGGTATCAGAGCAATGGTTGTCCATGCGGCCTGAACATGGCCTTACATGTTCTCTGTTGTGTGATCTCTAGATATATTAGGATTGTGTGATTAGATGTGTTAGTAGATATATTGAATTGTTAGTGCGTTAATGAATATAGCTCGCGATGTCTAGAAGAGGAAGAGGTAGACATGCTCCTGAAGCAGCTCGGAACACCGAGGACATGCTAAACGAGCTGAATGCTGCTGTTCTGGGCATGAATGAGAATTTCAATGCGATGCACCAGCAGGCTCAGCAGAACAACCAGAACAAAAACTTAGGACCTCAGGAATATAGGGGATTAGATGAGTTTTGTAAGAGGAACCCTAAGGAATTCGCCGGTGGATACGCTTCGGAGAACGCTAATGAGTGGATTAGGGAGTTAGAGAAGATCTTCACTTCTATGCAGTGCACCGATGTTCAGAAGGTAACCTACGCGGTCTACATGTTAACCAAAGAGGCATCTGATTGGTGGGAGAATACTAGGCAAGTTATGGAGGTTCAGCAAGAGGCTATCACTTGGGACTCCTTCAAGCAAAGGTTCTTGGAAAAGTATTTTCCTATCGATATGAAGTTGAAGAAGGAGATAGAATTCATGCACCTGACTCAAGGGGATATGTCGGTCGGCGAGTATGCTGCGAAGTTTGAGGAGCTAGTGAAGTACGTGTCGCACTACAATCAACCCGGAAACGATCAGTCGAAGTGCGCGAAGTTTCTCGATGGACTTAAGACTGAGATTAAGATGGCTTTTATACATATGGGAATCGATAGCTTCCCGCTCTTAGTGAGAAGATGCAGAATCTATGAGGATGGACTCAAGGCGAAGAACATGGGCAATAAGACTTCTGTACCCTCAAGTTCCCATGGACCAATAGGGAATACCCCTAATTACCAGAATGTAAGGCAAGGAACCCAGCATGGGCGAGGACCCTACGATCGATTTGGAGGAAGAAGGGACAATCGCTATGGAGGATCGAGATTCCAAAGGAACAACAATCGCAACAATGGAAACCGGGGTAATAGAAGCGTCAACACTTGGAGCAACAATGGAAGTAGGAATCGTCCCAATAATGTTGATAGGAACTCTGGAACTTCAGCTCCGTACTGTGCTCAGTGTCGTCGACACCACTTCGGTCAATGTCGCTCCAAGATAGTTTGTTTCAACTGCCAAGGGACCGGTCACTATGAAAACCAGTGCACCAAGCCAAGGCAAGAAAGGAATGTTTCGACTGCTGCTAAGCCTCAGGAGAAAGGAAGAGTTTTCACGATGAGTGGTGTAGAGGCTTCAAACCACGACGGTCTTATCCAAGGTACATGTCTTATACGCGAGAATTCCTTGAATGTGTTGTATGATTCGGGTGCCACACACTCTTTTATATCGAATGATGTTGTGAGTAGGTTGCACTTAATGGTAGCTTCTCTACCATATGATTTGCTTGTGGATCGAGGAAGAGCTTCTGTTAGTAGTTATAACTAGGTTCCCGATGGACCCTTGTTGTTATGCTTATCAAGTGTACCCCTTTTCTTTTGAAATGTTTCGGTAAGAACAATGTTATGTAAGAATGGCACCACTGCACTATGGTGGCCACATTTGTAAGAACCTTTATGATCTGTTTTCAAACTGTTTACTTGAAGGACTGTCATAGTCAGGCAGGTAAACCCTTCTTAAGAAAGTCGAACATATTTTCTAAATGGTCTAAACGTTTTCCTCACTTGTTGAAAGTGAGTTTCCAAATATCAAACTGCTTTCAGAAATTTCCGCAAACGTCTTTGAGAAAAAGGATTTTAAAAAAAAAGTAATACCTTGTTTTGGAAAGCTTGACAGTCGAGTTTTATTCTTGTTTGCTTTCAAAAAAAATTCACCCTATTTTTCCAAAAAGAATTAATTAATATTTGATGAGTGTTTATTTCGAGTTTTCCAAATCGGGGTGTTACAGGGGCAGCCGGCAGGGACAAGGATCCGAGGAGAGCGTACGCATTTAATTGCTGGACCTCAGGTGAGAGAGAAGCTTTCCTAAGACACCGTGGTGTTTAGGTGATTTATTAGGACGTTCTGTATCATCTCAAAGATCGGAACTTAGTGGTTCGGAGTCAGTAGTATAAGTGGCAATTGGTTGTGTTGTGTGGCCACTTATACGAAGGTGACAAGGACCACATTGTTATGGTGTGATGATTGTGTGAAATAGCATGCTTGTGTGTTTATTTATTTATTTATGCATGATGATATTTATATTGTAGATCAACATGGATAGTATGCTATGCCCTGATAACGGAAATGAAATAGATAAGATTGTGAAGTAAAGACACAATGAGAAAGAATTAAGGTCAAAGAATATGAGAATTTTGGAAAAAGAGGTAAAGTGTTGAGTTTGGGGACAGATTTGATAATAAGAGTGAGGTTAAGCCAGAGCTGGGGAAAGTTATGCGGAAATTGATTACTGGACTGAGATGCGATGTGAGTGGAGCTGGGCTCCTTTGTGATATTGTTGAAATGGGACTGGTGTTGAGTTGAGCTTGCTCCTCCACTAGCACTCATTGAAACAATAAGTTTTCGAAAAGTTTTTGAAATGAAGTTTTTGTTTTAGAATGGTTTTTGAAAATGAAAATTTCTGAAAAGAGTTTTTTTTTAAACGAGATTTTGAAGCAGAATACGATATGTGAGTTTGAGAATGTTTTCGAAAGGAGATTTTTGTGGAAAGGTTTGTGAAAAGGTATTTTTGAAAAGATTTATGAAAAGAGATTTTCTTTTTATGAAAGGAGATTCTTGAGAAAGATTATAACATGTATTTTCAGAAAAGTTGGTTAAATGAGATTTTTTATTAAATTTATGAAACGAGATTTTGTAAGAGTCTAAGAAGTAAGTTTTTAAGAAAGGTTTGTGAACGGAGATTTTAATGGTTTTATGAAAGGAAATTTTTAGAAAGTAAGTGAAGTAAGATTTTTGAGAAAGTTATACAACAAGATTTTGAGAAAATTTGTAAAAGTCTGTGATTTGAGATTTTAAGAAAAAGTTTTGTGAGTTGAGATTTTGAGAAAGAGGATGATATGAGATTGTTGAGACAAGTTGTGTAATAAGATGCAAGTGTGATGATGTGAACCCAGCTCTGTGCTCTGATAAGAAAAGATTGTGCAAAGTTAGTGGTCGGGACTCATTGAAGGGATGCACGAAGGATGGGCCGACCTTAGGTTAATGAAAAAGATAAAAGACATTAAAAGACATTAACGTGGTGAGGTATGAGAGTGCGAAGTAGTGGAGAGGAAGGTACCCCGGATATCAGGGATATTCGGGTTGTGAATGCAATAGGGTAGGCTCGGGCGGTAAAACGTCACGTTGCCTTGAGTACTATTCTGGGCGGAACGAATTCCATATGTGGTAGCCAGACGTGGTGGGGACTGGGTCCCAATGTCGTGGTAAGTTCTGCACCCGAAACCGGAATAGTGTTGTCACCCCTATGGCATTTCGAGAACAGTGGAGAGGGACTGGAGTGGGGCATCTTGATTGCCACTATGAGACAGTGTGCCTTGATATATATATGAATTGAATTGATTTGAGGCTGAGTCCTCCTGGTCTGGGACCAATTGTTGTGAGACAGCTGTCGTGCCCGCACGGTAAAGGTCCTGTACTCCTGTTCGCTTCCGACTAGGCTGGGCGGGTGACCGAGGAGATGTAGACGTGTGAGACGATGGTGATGAAGGATGTACTTCGATGATATTATGATTTCTCCCCCAATCATCGAAGGTTATGATTTGATAAGACGTGATAAGGAAAATTGTAAAGAGCTTGAGAAAGTAGTTGAGAAAGAAGGAATGTTAATAAGTTTGGTAAAACAAGAAGAATAATGATAATAACAATAAAGATAATAATGATACGTGTGATTATTGTGTTGTATGTATGTTGTGTGTTGTACGTTTGTGTGGTCTTGATATCTCACCTACTGTAATCCCACACCGTCGACGATGCGTCGTTCGGATCGCTTACTCTCTCCTGTTCGTTGGCATATCGGGGCTGCTGATATTTCAACGGGCAGACGGAGCATCGCATGGAGATCATCACTTTAGAGGAGTTGGAGTTGGAGTCTGATGACAACAGGATGGCAACGACAGAGGTGGCTTCATTTGGGAGCGAAGAAAGGGTGTAAAAAGAAAGAAGAAGCTTCATCCGGATATCTTCATCAGAAGGAAGCAAAAGTAGTGTGTTTAGGTTAAGTCTGTGAGTTGGGTTTTGAGTCAAGGATTACCAAGAAATGTGCCACTCATGTAATGAAGCTAAGCTTTGACATTTTGTATTGAAGTCTACTTTATTTTTGGAAAAATCGAACAATGTAATCTTTTGGAAAATATCATGATTTGGAGATAAGTCTTTTCATGAAAAGGAAAGTTTTATGAAAACAAATGTATTAATAACAACTCGGTTTTCAAAAGAGGGTGTTGAAGAACATCAATAACTTTTCAATGACCTGTACCATGTTTAAAAAAAAAAAAAATTGGCCTCATTTTTTTGCAACTTTAATAAGTAAAAGTGAATTATTTTGGTGTACGAAAATCGGGCTGTTACATATATCATTACTTAAGTGACGAAAGGACCATTTCCAAAACTTAAACAAAGTTCAGGGACCCAAAGCATCGAAAAAAAAGTTTAAAGACCAATTCCAAAAGAGCACCTATGTTCAGGGACTAAAATGTTTAATAAGCCAATTACATTCTGATCACATTTTTGAAATCACATTTTCACGTTCTTCTTCTTCTCCATATTCTCTGGGTGCTTGACCTATGCTATAGTGAAACTATTACTTTTCCATTAGAGCATATATTGTTGTATCCGTATTATTTAGAACACACCTTTCTTAGAAGCCTAATTGTTGTATCTGCACTATTTAGAGTGCAATATAGTTCTTGTACCAAACCTATCATATCTTAACCAATATTGTAAAGGGGCTGTGTGACCATTAGTGATTAGGGAGTGGCTCCCTAGTTCGGATGTGTGGCGTTCGTGTTGTATAGGGTAAGGAACCCTTGTTGTGTATCTGGGGTAGTGGCTAGACGAACAGTGCGGCACCTGTAACAGCCCGATTTTCGAAAACCAAAATACCCGACTTTTACTTATTAATGTTGCAAAAATGAGGCCAATTTTTTTTTCATTGTTGAAGGACTTGAAAACATGTTTGGAAAGTTATTACTCTCCTTCAACCTTCTCCTTCGAAAACCGAGTTGTTACTTGAAGCCACAACTCACTTACCTTGTTTTCCGAAAACGTTTGATTAAGAAAACAGTTTGATTTCAACTTATGTAACTTCATTCGTTTCATCAGAAGAACTTGAGCATATTTCATAAAAAGCGTCCTCTCATTCAATAAAAGTCGGGCATGCTTCAAAACAACTGAAGTACAACATTGGTTCATCACTTAGGTAATCCTGATTACACCACACAAACAACAACTTAATCTAATTCTACTACTGGCTCCCTCTTCCTATCAAAGTTGATTGGTTCCAGCTTCTTCTTCTTCTTTGCGGGTGCCTTTGTTCCAGAGGATGATGCAACCGCGTTCTTTGGCTCTCCGTCGGAAATCGGTTTAAGTTCCACTCCGAATAGCTTCACTGAGTTCTCCTTCCCTTGAATCCGAGGCGGCTGTTCGGAGCCGTGACACGTGTAGGATATGCTTCCCAAGCACATACTAGGTGAAGATCCAACTAACTTATGTTCCGGGTCTTCGATCACCAACTGAGCACATCCCGACCATGCCCATCCTCGACGTATAGCTTTCCATCCGCGTCCCTTATGAGGCCAAGTAACGATCTCCAAACGACGATCCATCTGCCCGTTGGGATTCCAGCGACACCGATGTACCAACGAACAGGAGAGAGCAAGCGATCCGGACGCGTAGCGTCGACAGTGTGGAATTACGGTAGGCAAGATAATAGGACACACACACACAACACACAACATACAACAAGCAAACATACTATCCTCATTAATCACGATCCATATTTATTTCATCTCATCATCATTTCCTTCATACTTCTCCTCTCTTGTTCCTCCTCCCTTTCACAAATCTCAATCTCTTATTCATGCTTTGCACTTATTGAACTCTTACTCTCATAAATATAATTAGTGTCTTATCGAGTTATAACCATCGATGATCGGGGGGTTAAAGGACCATCGAGGTACGCGTTTTGTAACACTCCTTGTATATCATCTTACTTTATAAGAAAAGTAATAAGTTTATGATTACTTGGACTTGTATTTGTTGGAAAAAGATCTGAAAATAAGAATCCTCCCTTCCCTTGAAAATTTATTTTCACAAACACTTGATCAATGATAAAGGTGACTAGTAAAATCAGAGTTTGCAGAAACATAGTAAAATCATCATATTACATTCCCAAAATATATCAAGTGTAACAAGTCCATTGATACCAAATAAGTATTATTATGAAACCAAATTCATCTTATGATACCTCTTTTAAAATGGGTCTCATATAAATACTGTTAGAAACATAGATGTTATAGAGCTGGTCACTGGTCCTCTGTCCAAACATTTATCTGGTCGGATCCTCGATATCTGCACAACGGGTTCCCAACCCACACTTTCTACACTCTGCATGCACCTAAGGGACATCTCCCCTTACTGATTCTTGTGCAAGCTAGATGCACGATCAACACCTAATAAGGGCATGGGGGTTAGCTATACATATTCGCATAATCAAATGGGAATAAAACTAACATCCACAAGTCAACATGTAGCAAATCATGATGCATAATCATATGAGCACACCCGGTTAATCTTAATAATTCTTTCAATGCAGGTGGAATGATGCATGATTTTCTTCCACAATTGAGGCCTCTAAAAGTCCATCTTGGACGTCCATCCAATACACCGTTGTGTTCCCGGAACACTGACATTTGTAACATCCCAAATTTTAAACCTAAGTGCAAGTTAATTAATAATAGTTAGAGATAATTGAGATAATAATAATAAAACCATAAAAATGTATTAAAATAAGTGTTCAAGCATTAGAAAAGATAAATAATAGTAATATTGGGTTAGGAAAAGAAAGGAGCATTAAATTGAAGTTAGAAACAGGCCAGAAAAATAGATAATTCGGTATTAAAACATAACGTAGGTTAGAAAATCAAAATAAAAGATTTAGGACTCAAAACAAACTTTCCACCGTTGGATATGAAAATAAGGATTTCAGGAAGCTTGCTTCCAAATTTGAGCAAGATCCAACGGGTAACGAAGAAGTTATCTCGAATTGAAGCAGGAAGAAAATAGGAGGAAAATAGGAAAATGAATAAATGGGGTACTGGGCAAAATACTCGAGTCTTTTGGAAAAGACTCGAGTGTTCTGGCTAGTTGGAAAATGACGCTCTCAGGAACTACTCGAGTCTTTGTGAAAAGACTCGAGTGTTTTACAGATTCAGAATCGGGGAAATTTGAACTCTCAGGTATACTCGAGTATTTTGGAAAAGACTCGAGTATTTTTAAAGGAAACACTCGAGTCTTTTGGAAAACACTCGAGTGTTTTGTGCAGATAGTCTTAAAAACGTGTTTCAGCCAACAATCTCATTCATAACTCAACTTTACTCTCTCTCCTAGGTCACGAACAGCTCCCCATTCTCTCTCTAGATTTCACCTCAAATCACCATTTCAATCCACAAATAAGCATTGAGAATCAATCCCCAACACATTTAAACACTTAATCTCCCTTCAATATCTCAAGTTCTTCCTCTCTCAATTCATGGGTATGAGGTAGGGCCAACACCCAATCTTGGTTCTCATCTCTCAAGCTCAAGGTAAGTGGAATACAAGATCTATTCCTCATTTCCTTCATAGATTTCGAATTTCTCTCCCCAATCTCTAACTAATTTTCCTTTCTATGGTTTCTAGCTCATTCTCTCTCTCTCCCATAGTTTTGGAACTCTTTCTCTCTCTCTACAAGGGTGAGGTAAGGGAGTGGTTATAGTGAGCATTGGTTTGTTCTAGGGAATAGGTTCAAATTAGTTCATAAGAGCTTGCTAGGATTTATATGTTATTTTGGTGTTATTAAATCCCTAGGATTATGAAGGAATAGAGTAGTTTAATTTAATTAAAGACATAAAAAGTAAACTTTGAGAATGCATAGAAATTGGTATGTATTAATGCTAAATGCTCTTTATATTAAATGTTGATTGAATTGGTGAATATCTATTGATGTGAGTAATTGATCTAATTTGTGAGTTATTTGGAATATATGTGGATTTTACTTTTATGTGATAATGCAAGTAATGTTGCCAATGATTCTAAGTGTGATAATTGTTTTGAATTTAAATAAATGAAATTATAAAAATGATATAAGTTGCAGCTATGATTGATCCTTGGGATACACCGACCCATTAGGTGCCCTGTTAGGTGACAAGTTACCCATTAGGCACAAGTTACCCAATCCAGGTGAAAGTTACCTATTAGGTCCCATAAATGCCCCGTTAGGCGGGTGTATCCAATGGATCAATCATGCTGCACAATAATAATAGTTTTGAAAAGAGAAAATGTGAATGTGATGGTAAAAGAGTTGAGATGTTGCTTTTAGCCCTAATGGGTGTCAACCGTGGCCTAATAGGTGGCAAGTTACCTGGATTGGGTGAAAGTCCTAGTGGGTGTGAAATGCCCTAACAGGTGCGCTAATCCCTAATGGTAAAGAAAAGATAAAATGATTTAAAAGATGATAAGATGTGTGTATGTTGTCCTCTGACCGTGAGGAGACATACAACGTTATTTGGGTATGTTAGCCTCTGATTGTGAGGTGACATACGGTGTGTGATTTCAAAAAAAGGGTATGACGTATGGTTATGAGTTGAAAACGGATTATATGAGTAAGTGAAGGTAATGGACATGGAAATAAAAAGATGAAAAGTGAAACAAAATGATAAGTAATGAGAAATATAAATGAAATCTGAAATGGATTGCCAAATTGTAAATGCATGATATTTGCCTGTGAATAAATTGTGCTATATGATCTAATTGGTAATTGTGTCTGACTTAGTGGGTAATTATGTCTAATGAGAAACTGCTTTCCTATTTCATGTGCAATGCTCACTCCCTTACTATCCTTTACAGGTACAGAGATTGAGATTGCACTATTACTGGCCGAGCAGGAGTGCACTCCACACCGTGGAGTGTAATTTAGTTTAGAGTGTATTATGGTCATTATATTATAATTAATCTATTTTGGGTTTTTGAAATAATCTAATCACTGTAAGCCCGAGTTTGTTATATGTCGTTGTTAGGGCTTGTAAAGTCAATTATTATATTTAGAAGTTGAAATGTTTTTCTGGATTGTACTGGTTTGACAGGTGAAAATTCTAAATTTTTAGGAAGTCCGATAAACAGAGGAGACTCTGTCGGATTTTCATTAAGATTTAAAACAAAATTTTCAAGTCCTAAGTAAAAATCAACTTAATTATTAGTAATTAAACTATATAATTGTGAGGGTGTTACATTATGGTATCAGAGCAGTTTTTCCTCGGCCTTTGAAGTTTGAACTCATAACTCCTGTGGTTTACTCAATAAGCGAGTAACCAATAGATAGTGTCAAGTTCTATATTAGTTACTTAGGTTTATAATTATAAAACCCTATGTAGTTATGTACTAAATTATGTACATGTATGCACCAACAGAATCCTTTGTTGCCACATTGTAGCAACATGGAGAATCAGCTCTCCCATTCTTCGGCTAGCAGCTCGGCTACTGATCGTAAGATCAATTCCCCAGCTGATTCTTTGAAATCCAAGCCGTATGACATCTGTTTTCAAGAAGGGCAAACTTCTACAATGGGTATGCTTAGATCGACTATTGAAGAAAAGGAGCAACACGCGGGGGTACAAGTTGGTGAGAAGAAGAGTAAAATTTTAGACCGGGAATGGTTCTTCTGAAGCAATACTTGGCTCATGAAGAACAGGTGGGCGTAGTCAAGAACTATCGTGAGATGGGCTTAGGCCCTGGAGGTTTTTATCAACCAGGCTTTACAAGTGGAGCCAGACTCCGACTGAAAATGATGTGCCTTGGCTCAGACTGGAATCCTCAAACACGAGTATATGGACCCAAAAGGGTAATTGATGGAAGCGAACCACCCAATATTTCTGATCATTTCATTCAGCTGGTTATGGGAGCAATGCAAGAAGCACAATCTTTAATTGAGAAGGAATGCGGTGTAAGTGAAGTGGAGGACATACTCCCTTCCATGTCCCCTAATGTCTGCATTGTCAATTTCTATGAAGAAAATGGAAAGCTTGGTCTTCATCAGGACCGTGACGAAAGTGTTGGTAGCCTGCAAAGACGGATACCGGTAGTATCATTCGGCATTGGTGACTCAGTTGAGTTTCTCTATGGAGACCAGAGAGATCCAAAGAGAGCAGAAAGAATTATTTTGGGATCGGGTGATGTATTAATATTCGGTGGCGAGTCTCGTCACATCTTTCATGGTGTGTCGGCAATCATACCAGACACAGCCCCAGAGGGATTACTCAATGACACAGGACTTCGTCCTGGACGCCTCAACCTTACCTTCCGACAATATCAATTTCCTGGTCCACACACTTGAGGTCTGCGGTACAGCTACTTAAGGAGATCAGGGTCAAACCAACAAAAGGTACGAAACGATTTAAGAACATAGATAAACACTTTAGGTACTTTCAATCTGCATCACTATTAAGTTTCAGCGTATAATATCCTAAATCAATTCACGTGGAATTTTAAATTCCTAATCCTGTATTTCTAGAAAATTGTGAAACCTAAGAAAGACCCATCTTCAATCTGATCATGAGTACCATTTAAAGGAACACGTAGGAAAAACTTTACTGAGTTATAAGACCGTAACAAGAAGACCTAACCAAAAACCAAGTGATAGTGTCGTCCTCTAATAGAGTGTAAGGTCCGGATTAGTCATCCTTTCTCTTGCATCTGTTAAAAGATAATGCTATCATTTCATGACGCAGTGATGTACAGTTGATAAAGGTGAGATTGGGACTGACTACCTCGGTCTTCGCGTTTATTAACTGACGACAGCATTGCAAATCTTGAAGAACGTGATGATGTACTGTTGCTAGATGAAGGATTGAGATTAGCTACCCCAGTCCTTGCATTTATTGGCGGATATATCATTACAAATATCTCAAATCTGATTAGATCCATTGACATAGGAAATTCCAACCTGAAGAAGGTCAAATCGAGTTCAAGCTCACTAGAAATCTTGTGGAAATTCGTTACAAGTGGTCGTGCGACAAATCTATCCATGACAATCCTCTCTATTATAGGAGCATAGAGAGATGTATGTATGTGAAACCGCCACATCTTAGAAAACCCAAACAATAGTTCATCCAATCTTGTTGTTCGAATCCGTCTCCTAGTCGAAAAGTAGAACCACTAATTCTTAACATCTGCTCAGTTACCCCTTGGTATCGATCTACGTAGGTATGTTGATACTAAGTAGGGGAGAACCTTATAGTCCTACCCGAAACCCATCCGAGCGATGGTAAAGAATGAGAACGACAGCCGAGCAGAACTAGAACGCAAACTACCTTAGTGTATCCATAGAAACATCAAGACCGAAAATGGATGAGATGTCGGACATCCGCTGTTATCTCTTCCCACACTTTGGAAAGGTATAATAAACTTGCACAGGCCACCAATATCTCTCAAGTTGATGATGATATTATGTCGGGCATCAACCCAACCTTTAACAATGTTACCCTCACCAATGGTTGCCCAAGACCGTTATTCTTAAAAACCATACGAAAGCCGCTAAGAAGATCATTAGGAACTGGTGGAGAACTAACCTCAAACGAGTTAGGATAAATCCGAACAAACACGGAACTGAGAAGTAGAATTAGATCTTGACCCCTATTCCCAAGTAGAAACCAATCTTAGCTTCTTTCGAAACGAAGCGGAGCTAGGAAGCGAGTAAGCTATAACGACAATGAAATAGGAATTGGATGAGTCAAGTTGAACGTCGGACCGACTCTTGCTAAATTCAAGCAAGGAAATGAAGTGCTAGGAGTTCTTCAAGTGTTGTGATTAGGAGAACTGCAACATGACAAGAATGCCATTCTTAAAGTCTCAGGACTCTATATTGTGGCCCGAATGACCAAAAACCTTGGGTTGCCCACACAGAAGAATAAACGAGAGTCTAAATCAAAGAGAGTGAACATTTTAGGGAACGAGCAGGAGTTGTGACAATTAAGTCTCTTGGACCAAGACCGAGTAGGGAAGTAAATGACGAAGAGATGCAAGGTTGTGATACATTAATTTCCAAGGGTTTGTTATCTCCCTAGATTACTCGATGGAATTTCGGGGACGAAATTCAAATAAGTAGGGGAGAAATGTAACATCCCAAATTTTAAACCTAAGTGCAAGTTAATTAATAATAGTTAGAGATAATTGAGATAATAATAATAAAACCATAAATATGTATTAAAATAAGTGTTCAAGCATTAGAAAATATAAATAATAGTAATATTGGGTTAGGAAAAGAAAGGAGCATTAAATTGAAGTTAGAAACAGGCCAGAAAAATAGATAATTCAGCATTAAAACATAACGTAGGTTAGAAAATCAAAATAAAAGATTTAGGACTCAAAACAAACTTTCCACCGTTGGATATGAAAATAAGGATTTCAGGAAGCTTGCTTCCAAATTTGAGCAAGATCCAACGGGTAACGAAGAAGTTATCTAGAATTGAAGCAGGAAGAAAATAGGAGGAAAATAGGAAAATGAATAAATGGGGTACTGGGCAAAATACTCGAGTCTTTTGGAAAAGACTCGAGTGTTCTGGCTAGTTGGAAAATGACGCTCTCAGGCACTACTCGAGTCTTTGTGAAAAGACTCGAGTGTTTTACAGATTCAGAATCGGGGAAATTTGAACTCTCAGGTATACTCGAGTCTTTTGGTCCCTGACAAGGAGGCCCAGCCTCAATAATATCAATTCATAATAATCATGGCACACAGCCTCGCAGTGGCAAAACACAATGCCCCGTTCCAGTCCCTCTCACTGTTCTCGATTTGCAATCTAGGGGGCGACAGTATTGTTGTAGTGCGCGCACAGAACTTACCATGGTATTAGACCCAGTCCCCACCACGTTAGTGCACCACTTATGGAGTTCGTTCTGTCTACAACAATACTCTAGACTTCTTGACGTTTCACCGTCATCGTCCTCCCCTAATGCAATCTCGTCCTAAGTATCCGCAGATACTTATCGTTCCTTCCTCTCCACTACTTCGGGATAATTCTCATAACTCACCGCATTCGCTGTTAATGTCTTTTAAAAGTCTTTTATTTAATTAACCTATTGGTCGGCTCACCCTTCATGCATCCCTTCAGCGAGTCCCGACCGCTATCTTTGCACTTTCAGAATCACGCATGGCTCAGAGCTGGGAGTCACTCACTTGAATCACATCTCATTCCTCACTTAACCATACTCTCATTATTTCCTTTAAATCTTCCTTTTCACCATCCTTTACCACAATCTCAATTTCACAACATTCCAAATCGCCAATTTCCAAAAACTTTCACCAAAGATACTATTTTAAATAACCCTTCATCACGTCTCGTTTCAGAGAGGCTTTCTCAAAAACATCGTCTTCACAAAATATCCTTTTCATAAAACCTTTTTCAAAAGTTCGTATCATAAAACTTCTTGGAAAATGTTGTTTCACAAACTTCTTCAAAATCCCGTTTCAAAACCTTTTCCAAAACATTCTTTTCACAAACCCTTTTCAAAAGTTATTTTCGCAACCCAAAATTTTCTTTTCATAATTCCTCTTTCAAAAACCATTTTTCAAAACACATTTACTTTGCTGAGCTCTAGTGGAGGAGCAAGCCCAGCTCAACACTAGTTCCCAGACTAAAACCAAGAACAGAGGAGCTCAGCTCAACTCAGTTCGCTTCTCATCCCAACAATCAACATCACACTCCCCAGCTCTGGCTCGTTCATATTCTCGCTTTCAATTTCCTTTCCAGTTAACTCTTGTTTCTCTTTTCCCACTCAACCTCTTATCTTTCCTTATCATTCCTTTCTCATTATTCCATTACTTTCAAATTTTCACTTCCATTTTCTTATTAAGGACATAACCATGCCCAACAGCCATTCATCATACATTAATGATCATAATAAATAAATAAATAACAAAGCACGTTATCACACACCACATCACACAATAATATTGTGGTCTTTGTCACCTTCATATAAGTGGCCACACAAGGCAAACAATTTCCACTTATACTACTGACTCCAACCACTTCGTTCCGATCTTTGAGATGATACGGAACGTCCTAATAAATCACCTAGCTACCACGGTGTCTTAGGGAAAGCTTCTCTCTCACCTGAGGTCCAGCTATTGAAGGTGTGCTCTCCTTGGAACCTTGTGCTGCCATCTGCCCCAACCTCTTTCCTTTATCATTCCTCATATTAAATAAAACATTTTACGTTATTAACTTACTTGAGAAAATCTTTTCTTAATTTAATACTTGTCCTTTCCTTGTGGGGAAAACTTTGAAAATATAATCAACTATCACATGAAAACTTGGTCTTAGATCACACGAAAACATTTCCAATCATGAAAAGCACGTCCAAGTAATGATGGACAGCAAACGCAGTTTTATAAAATCATTTTAATAAATTCTGAAAATATTGTAAAAACACTTTGTACTTTAAATAACTTTTTTTTAGTTTAAAATTTAACACTTTGAAAATTCATGTTTTCACCATAAAACAATTTTGGACACTCATGAACAAATCATGACAATCACACAAATCATACCACACACGGCTACAAACAACATTTAGGCATGCAGGCACACATATAAACCAATCGTAGTCAAATCTCAAATCAACACACCAATATTTATTTTCATGTACCCTTTTATTTAAATAGTTAGACTCCCTAAACCTATTTAAATTACTTGACCGAATAAAAGAAAACACTCAAACATCACACTTACATGAACCAATTTATTTCATTTGAGGCATTCAAATTCTATTTTCTTTTAATCCTGACCGAAACACATAAGCACGCACACCCACATGTATTCATTCAAAACACAATACTCAATTAATTTAATTCATTCACAAAGAACCGATTAGAAAGTGCATGTCCACAACACAAATTTATTTTAGCCCTATTTCTTAAGAACATACTTATTCCTTTTAAATCATTTCATTGAAAAAGAGGTTCTAGGCTAGCCAGCATATATAAACCGAATATCATTAGGATAGAGAAAGGTCAAATATTCATCATGCATATGCATAGATCATGGATCAAGGCAAAGATTATTTTTCAAAAACTTATTTTCTTATTTCCTTTATGAAACCGTGAGTTGCACAACAAATTTTAGCAACCAAAAGTTTAATTATTAACACAATAAAATCAAGGGTCATGTCAAAGTTTTCAACCTCTAAGAGAACACATGCATGCACCTACAACTCTCTAGGTGAGACACTTTTCAACATTCATGTAAGAAAATGATGATTTAGCATGGTTTCCTATTTCTCCCTAGCTCTTGACCGAATGATGTCATGCAAGGAAACAAAGTCTTATAATTTTATTTCTACATGCAAACTTCTAGATTCATGGATCATATCATGAAAAGCTTAGAAGTGCCATTCTTTTTTTTTAGCTATGAACCGAATCATCATCCTCACATTCACAAACCTTGACTCACACTGAAATTATTTTTAAATCTTGTTAGGTTAATTTCCCTTTTAGAAACCGTGACATGCATATAATAAAATCAATGTTTTATACTCAAATTAGACATACAAATTTCAAGCTTTAAGTTTTCTTAAAAACCAATCATAGATCAAAACATGCAAAAGAAAACAAAGGCAAAAGCAGGAACTTAAACACAAATCCTCAAGCAACCGTGAAGAATGAATTTTTTTCTAGACATGGAATTTGCATGAAATCACTCAGATCAAATCAAGATCTAAATTTCCTATCTATGGCCGAATCATTTTAGCTCTTGATTTGGTGATTTATGAGTTCATTTAGTCCTAAAAATCCAAGATCACAACATAAAGAAAACATGCAAAGGAAGGCAAGGATCATAAGGCCACAAAATCAACATGCATAAGGAAATCCATACGATTTATGAGCTTAAACACAACTTCAAACAAAAGCCGTGGTAAAGAAAATTACAAGCAAGAGATCAACATTCAAGATCAAGGCATAAAAATAACATGCATGACCTTCAAATTCCAAGATCATTCGAAAATAAATACATGCATCAAGAAATTAAATCAAAGTCCAAAATAAAGTTCTTTACAACACAAAATCATTAAATCAAAACTCTTTCTACCTTAATCCTAACTTAAATCTTCAAATCTCCTCCTCTCTTCCTCTTGGGTTTTGCCTCGGTCGCTCTCGTCTAGGGTTAAGGGGTGGTTTCCTCTTTGATATTTGATGAAGAAGGTGGTTGAGAAAGGAATTAAGGGTGTTTTGAGCTAAGGCTTTGAGATTTTTTTCACTCTTCTTTCCTCTCTTCTCCTCACGGTACACTCTTCTTCTCTATGAGTCTCAAGAGTTTGATGTTACTCTTGGACTTGATGTGTTTGTGTTGGAAGGATGTGGAATGAAGAAGGAAATGAATTAGCCTAACACCCACTCCTTCACACGGGTTTGAGGGCAAGGGAAAGGGGTGAACAATTCCCTTTCTAGCCTTGGTTCAAGGTGGAAGCCTAAGGGTAATTTGGACTAACCCAATTGTTGCATGGAGTGGGTCATTTCGGTGGAGACAAGGAGGGAGGGAATGTCTTACTAGGTTTCATGACTCATGCAACCTAGTCTCCTCCTATTTCCTATTTGATTTTCATTTTCTTAATGTTTAAGAAATTCAAACTCATTTGATTCTATATCCCTCTCATGGCCGAATCCCATACACTAACACACACATGCAATTCATTTTCACATAACATGGCATCATGGGTGATGCACATACTTAACACCCATATATGCATCACACAAGTAGCATCCACACGGCAAACACACATATATCCATCATACATATTCATACATCACATATCACTCATACATATGCACATAAATTCACACATTCATGTTTCTTCATTTAATTAATTCTTGTGCTAATCATACTCATACATGCCAAAACCGTATGCACACACACAATTACAAAATAAATCACAAACTTTTTATAAAAATCTCGAGCATACAAACCTTCCAAAAACCAGATTTCTAAATGTTGGATATTATTTTGGAGAATCATCACTTTAAAATCATTCATTAGCTTTGAAAACGTGAAGTTTAGAAAATCATTTAATGAACTACTCTTTCAAGATGTTTTACTAAGAAAATAGTTTCTTTAGTGTTTTAGTTTAATATGAAGAATTTTACGTGGTGTTACATTCTCCCCAACTTAAGGATTTCTCGTCCCCGAGAAATACATTGTAGATTGGGCAGCAGGGCAACAGCATTCTCATGTTATTCGGAGGTTCCTCGTTATCTGCTTCCAGGTGAAGAGATTCCACTCGTACCGTCGCTCGTGTGTCGAGTCGAGTTAAGTCCGATGGACTAACCGAAGAAGATGTCACCCTCTTATTGGGTCGTCGTCTCAAAAGTCCAACCAGAGGTACGGACTTGGGGAAAAAATCAAGCAATCAAAAACACACACACATCTCCAAAAACAAGGATTTTGCCTAAAAATCCTTATATACTTACTACTTCTTACAACTCGGATTCCCACTTCCTTACCATGATCCGCTCTTCCTACAATTCTCGTTCTAATTCTAAGGTTCTTGTCTATCATTCTTAGCTTAGAGGGGGTGCTACCATCGTTTAGGCTTTCTTGCAACCTCATCTTCCTTCGATTATCTCATTCTCTAATTGGGGGCAGGTAACCCTAATCTCCAAACTTTCCTCTAATATTTGGCAACAGACGCCTTGTTTCTCCTTGTAACTCCCCAACTTTGATTCAACTTATAACTATTCCACGGTGATCTTATACTATTTCTCCTTCCTCAATCATTCAAGCCTAATTTATTTGGGGTAGCTATGGTACTTGCAACTCCCTGATTCGGTCTAAAGGGTTTTAAATGGAATCGGTATGGCTACAATGTAATAGAGGTTTATGAAGATAAGGGTTCGAATCTGAACAACAAGAACGTTTTGTTAAGGCAATTCAACAAACACGGGGATTAAGAAGCGACAACCTACATCGTGATAACTATCCCTGTATGAAGGTAGGCTAAGGCAAATTAGACCTAAATCTAAGAATCATTAATGGATCATCAGGGATATAGGGGCTTGATTGCGGGATCTATTCATGGTCTACCCGTATATAGCCAAAAGTTTCCTTAAACTAATACGGTCGGTACGAAACTACAAACTAGTCCATGTCCTAAGAGACAAAAGCTCATCCTCCTATTCCTACTCAAATACTAGCAAACACACAAAGTCACACAAACAAAGCATGTAAGCCCATGCTTAAGGCCACTAAGGATTACCATAAGCTCTGATACCATTCTGTAACAGCCCGATTTTCGAAAACCAAAATAACTGACTTTTACTTATTAATGTTGCAAAAATGAGGCCAATTTTTTTTTCATTGTTGAAGGACTTGAAAACATGTTTGGAAAGTTATTACTCTCCTTCAACCTTCTCCTTCGAAAACCGAGTTGTTACTTGAAGCCACAACTCACTTACCTTGTTTTCCGAAAACGTTTGATTAAGAAAACAGTTTGATTTCAACTTATGTAACTTCATTCGTTTCATCAGAAGAACTTGAGCATATTTCATAAAAAGAGTCCTCTCATTCAATAAAAGTCGGGCATGCTTCAAAACAACTGAAGTATAGCATTGGTTCATCACTTAGGTAATCCTGATTACACCACACAAACAACAACTTAATCTAATTCTACTACTGGCTCCCTCTTCCTGTCAAAGTTGATTGGTTCCAGCTTCTTCTTCTTCTTTGCGGGTGCCTTTGTTCCAGAGGATGATGCAACCGTGTTCTTTGGCTCTCCGTCGGAAATCGGTTTAAGTTCCACTCCGAATAGCTTCACTGAGTTCTCCTTCCCTTGAATCCGAGGCGGCGGTTCGGAGCCGTGACACGTGTAGGATATGCTTCCCAAGCACATACTAGGTGAAGATCCACCTAACTTATGTTCCGGGTCTTCGATCACCAACGGAGCACATCCCGACCATGCCCATCCTCGACGTATAGCTTTCCATCCGCGTCCCTTATGAGGCCAAGTAACAATCTCCAAACGACGATCCATCTGCCCGTTGGGATTCCAGCGACACCGAAGAACCAAGGAACAGGAGAGAGTAAGCGATCCGGACGCGTAGCGTCGACAGTGTGGAATTACGGTAGGCAAGATAATAGGACACACACACATAACACACAACATACAACAAGCAAACATACTATCCTCAATAATCACGATCCATATTTATTTCATCTCATCATCGTTTCCTTCATACTTCTCCTCTCTTGTTCCTCCTCCCTTTCACAAATCTCAATCTCTTATTCATGTTTTGCACTTATTGAACTCTTACTCTCATAAATATAACTAGTGTCTTATCAAGTTATAACCATCGATGATTGGGGGGTTAAAGGACCATCGAGGTACGCGTTTTTTTCGTAGTTAGCACTCACATCTCAAGTCTACATCTCCTCGGCCAACCATCCACCTAGTCGGAAGCAAACAGGAGTACAGGACCTTTAACACGCGGGCACGACAGCTGTCTCACACATAAATGGTCCCTGACCAGGAGGCCCAGCCTCAATAATATCAATTCATAATAATCATGGCACACTGCCTCGCAGTGGCAAAACACAATGCCCCGTTCCAGTCCCTCTCACTGTTCTCGATTTGCAATCTAGGGGGCGACAGTATTGTTGTAGTGCGCGCACAGAACTTACCACGGTATTAGACCCAGTCCCCACCACGTTAGTGCACCACTTATGGTGTTCGTTCTGTCTACAACAATACTCTAGACTTCTTGACGTTTCACCGTCATCGTCCTCCCCTAATGCAATCTCGTCCTAAGTATCCGCAGATACTTATCGTTCCTTCCTCTCCACTACTTCGGGATAATTCTCATAACTCACCGCATTCGCTGTTAATGTCTTTTAAAAGTCTTTTATTTAATTAACCTATTGGTCGGCTCACCCTTCATGCATCCCTTCAGCGAGTCCCGACCGCTATCTTTGCACTTTCAGAATCACGCATGGCTCAGAGCTGGGAGTCACTCACTTGAATCACATCTCATTCCTCACTCAACCATACTCTCATTATTTCCTTTAAATCTTCCTTTTCACCATCCTTTACCACAATCTCAATTTCACAACTTTCCAAATCGCCAATTTCCAAAAACTTTCACCAAAGATACTATTTTAAATAACCCTTCATCACGTCTCGTTTCAGAGAGGCTTTCTCAAAAACATCGTCTTCAAAAAATATCCTTTTCATAAAACCTTTTTCAAAAGTTCGTATCATAAAACTTCTTGGAAAATGTTGTTTCACAAACTTCTTCAAAATCCCGTTTCAAAACCTTTTCCAAAACATTCTTTTCACAAACCCTTTTCAAAAGTTATTTTCGCAACCCAAAATTTTCTTTTCATAATTCCTCTTTCAAAAACCATTTTTCAAAACACATTTACTTTGCTGAGCTCTAGTGGAGGAGCAAGCCCAACTCAACACTAGTTCCCAGACTAAAACCAAGAACAGAGGAGCTCAGCTCAACTCAGTTCGCTTCTCATCCCAACAATCAACATCACACTCCCCAGCTCTGGCTCGTTCTCATTCTCGCTTTCAATTTCCTTTCCAGTTAACTCTTGTTTCTCTTTTCCCACTCAACCTCTTATCTTTCCTTATCATTCCTTTCTCATTATTCCATTACTTTCAAATTTTCACTTCCATTTTCTTATTAAGGACATAACCATGCCCAACAGCCATTCATCATACATTAAGCATCATAATAAATAAATAAATAACAAAGCACGTTATCACACACCACATCACACAATAATATTGTGGTCTTTGTAACCTTCATATAAGTGGCCACACAAGGCAAACAATTGCCACTTATACTACTGACTCCAACCACTTCGTTCCGATCTTTGAGATGATACGGAACGTCCTAATAAATCACCTAGCTACCACGGTGTCTTAGGGAAAGCTTCTCTCTCACCTGAGGTCCAGCTATTGAAGGTGTGCTCTCCTTTGAACCTTGTGCTGCCATCTGCCCCAACCTCTTTCCTTTATCATTCCTCATATTAAATAAAACATTTTACGTTATTAACTTACTTGAGAAAATCTTTTCTTAATTTAATACTTGTCCTTTCCTTGTGGGGAAAACTTTGAAAATATAATCAATTATCACTTGAAAACTTGGTCTTAGATCACACGAAAACATTTCCAATCATGAAAAGCACGTCCAAGTAATGATGGACAACAAACGTAGTTTTATAAAATCATTTTAATAAATTCTGAAAATATTGTAAAAACACTTTGTACTTTAAATAACTTTTTTTTAGTTTAAAATTTAACACTTTGAAAATTCATGTTTTCACCATAAAACAATTTTGGACACTCATGAACAAATCATGACAATCACCCAAATCATACCACACACGGCTACAAACAACATTTAGGCATGCAGGCACACATATAAACCAATCGTAGTCAAATCTCAAATCAACACACCAATATTTATTTTCATGTACCCTTTTATTTAAATAGTTAGACTCCCTAAACCTATTTAAATTACTTGACCGAATAAAAGAAAACACTCAAACATCACACTTACATGAACCAATTTATTTCATTTGAGGCATTCAAATTCTATTTTCTTTTAATCCTAACCGAAACACATAAGCACGCACACCCACATGTATTCATTCAAAACACAATACTCAATTAATTTAATTCATTCACAAAGAACCGATTAGAAAGTGCATGTCCACAACACAAATTTATTTTAGCCCTATTTCTTAAGAACATACTTATTCCTTTTAAATCATTTCATTGAAAAAGAGGTTCTAGGCTAGCCAGCATATATAAACCGAATATCATTAGGATAGAGAAAGGTCAAATATTCATCATGCATATGCATAGATCATGGATCAAGGCAAAGATTATTTTTCAAAAACTTATTTTCTTATTTCCTTTATGAAACCGTGAGTTGCACAACAAATTTTAGCAACCAAAAGTTTAATTATTAACACAATAAAATCAAGGGTCATGTCAAAGTTTTCAACCTCTAAGAGAACACATGCATGCACCTAAAACTCTCTAGGTGAGACACTTTTCAACATTCATGTAAGAAAATGATGATTTAGCATGGTTTCCTATTTCTCCCTAGCTCTTGACCGAATGATGTCATGCAAGGAAACAAAGTCTTATAATTTTATTTCTACATGCAAACATCTAGATTCATGGATCATATCATGAAAAGCTTAGAAGTGCCATTCATTTTTTTTTAGCTATGAACCTAATCATCATCCTCACATTCACAAACCTTGACTCACACTGAAATTATTTTTAAAGCTTGTTAGGTTAATTTCCCTTTTAGAAACCGTGACATGCATATAAGAAAATCAAGGTTTTATACTCAAATTAGACATACAAATTTCAAGCTTTAAGTTTTCTTAAAAACATGGAATTTGCATGAATTCACTCAGATCAAATCAAGATCTAAATTTCCTATCTATGGCCGAATCATTTTAGCTCTTGATTTGGTGATTTATGAGTTCATTTAGTCCTAAAAATCCAAGATCACAACATAAAGAAAACATGCAAAGGAAGGCAAGGATCATAAGGCCACAAAATCAACATGCATAAGGAAATCCATATGATTTATGAGCTTAAACACAACTTCAAACAAAAAACGTGGTAAAGAAAATTACAAGCAACAGATCAACATTCAAGATCAAGGCATAAAAATAACATGCATGACCTTCAAATCCCAAGATCATTCGAAAATGAATACATGCATCAAGAAATTAAATCAAAGTCCAAAATAAAGTTCTTTACAACACAAAATCATTAAATCAAAACTCTCTCTACCTTGATCCTAACTTAAATCTTCAAATCTCCTCCTCTCTTCCTCTTGGGTTTTGCCTCGGTCGCTCTCGTCTAGGGTTAAGGGGTGGTTTCCTCTTTGATCTTTGATGAAGAAGGTGGTTGAGAAAGGAATTAAGGGTGTTTTGAGCTAAGGCTTTGAGATTTTTTTCACTCTTCTTTCCTCTCTTCTCCTCACGATTCACTCTTCTTCTCTATGAGTCTCAAGAGTTTGATGTTACTCTTGGACTTGATGTGTTTGTGTTGGAAGGATGTGGAATGAAGAAGGAAATGAATTAGCCTAACACCCACTCCTTCACACGGGTTTAAGGGAAAGGGAAAGGGGTGAACAATTCCCTTTCTAGCCTTGGTTCAAGGTGGAAGCCTAAGGGTAATTTGGACTAACCCAATTGTTGCATGGAGTGGGTCATTTCGGTGGAGACAAGGAGGGAGGGAAAGTCTTACTAGGTTTCATGACTCATGCAACCTAGTCTCCTCCTATTTCCTATTTGATTTTCATTTTCTTAATGTTTAAGAAATTCAAACTCATTTGATTCTCTATCCCTCTCATGGCCGAATCCCATACACTAACACACACATGCAATTCATTTTCACATAACATGGCATCATGGGTGATGCACATACTTAACACCCATATATGCATCACACAAGTAGCATCCACACGGCAAACACACATATATCCATCATACATATTCATGCATCACATATCACTCATACATATGCACATAAATTCACACATTCATGTTTCTTCATTTAATTAATTCTTGTGCTAATCATACTCATAATGCCAAAACCGTATGCACACACACAATTACAAAATAAATCACAAACTTTTTATAAAAATCTCGAGCATAGAAACCTTCCAAAAACCAGATTTCTAAATGTTGGACATTATTTTGGAGAATCATCACTTTAAAATCATTCATTAGCTTTGAAAACGTGAAGTTTAGAAAATCATTTAATGAACTACTCTTTCAAGATGTTTTTCTAAGAAAATAGTTTCTTTAGTGTTTTAGTTTAATATGAAGAATTTTACGGGGTGTTACAGCACCTAGTAGAAAGGCTACCTTAGTGTGAGGGTGTGACATCCTCTGGTTGTAATTGGATTCTTGATTATAATTGATAAAAGCTCAAGTCGCTTGGGGACTGGACGTAGGTCTTTTGCTGGAAACACTGAACCAATATAAAATATCTGGTGCAATCTCTCTATTCCTTATCTCTTTTATTTACTATTGCGCATATTGTTATTGTGTTATTTATATTTTCTAAGCAACGTATGTGACATCCTGTATTTTCCTAACTAAGATAAATAAGTTTTCATTAAAAAAAAAGAATTTTGAGATGTTGTTTTACAAATGATTTTCGATGAGTATTTTATTCGATTACGTAACCAATTGTCGATTTTATGGAATTTTAGTAAACAAAGATTTTTTTTATAGAGTTCAAGCAAATGATTTTATTGAGTTTGGAGTAATTTTATTATTTGAGATTTCATTTGAGAAATGAATTTCTTAGTGCATCTTTATAGATTTAACCTAATTGATTTAAGAATTGATTAAAGGAGTTTTGGTTTCATGATGGATTTCTACACTATGGAATTTAATCCACTTGTGTTATGATTTCATGTGCCTGTTTTTCTAAGGTTTTCAATGAATTATATTACTTAAGGTTTTAAATTAAGATTTTATCTTCTTAAATTAATTCATATGGTTTTATGGTTTTAAAATGGAAAATTATTTCTACCCTAAGTTTCAAAAATCAAAGTTCAAGTATCTTATCATACCCTTAATCTAGAATCATCTGTAACACCCGATTTGGCAACTTGAAAACCACAACTGTTTATAGTGAAATTTTGGGCCAATTTTTTTTTTTAAAAGCAAGTGTTATGCAAGATGAGAACATTTAGATTTTTCAAACCATGTTACAAATTAAAACTCATGTTCTCATAATGCATAAGACCTTTCAAGTTCCAAACTGAGATGTCACAAGACACCGCACTTTGAAACTTGTTTTCAAAACATCAATTCAAATTAATAGCCCATTCATCTTAATTTCAAAACATAATTGCTGAAAATGATTTCAGTTGGGGTTACAGCGTGTTAGCACCAGGACTCTAAGTAACTTGCAATGGAATTACAAAACTCTGAAAAGGGAATTACCTAACCATTAGTCATCTGCTCTAACGGTTCCGCTGCGCTACTCTAATTCTTGGTAAGTCAAATCCTCGGGTCGCCAGCAGCATCATCCTCATCAGCCTCCTTAGCAATACTTTCCATAGCCGCTTCTCGTGCTTTCTTCTCCTCCTCATAACGAGCTAGCAGTCTCTCCATGATTTCCTTTCGGTTCCGTTTCATCTCAATACAAACTATGACACGACCTGTCATAGTTATATTGTCTCCCTTCAAAGGAGATGCTCCTATCTCCCGAATGCGCTGGAACTTCGCTATGTTTTCCATCTAAAGACCATACAGAATTTTCCCAATACAAAACAGCAGTGCGAGAGAGTGAGCTACCCAAAACATGTAATGTCGACTATGTGGATTTACGATAGGCAATTATTAAGATAAAACAATGAACAACATACAAACCAAATAAACAAACATCAACATCAATATCATATAAACAACATCTTATTATCATTTCCCAAATCTTACTCCATACTGAATACCATTACTTTACTTTTCTTTTGAATCTTTAAACTTATTAAGTCTTATCATCTCAACTCACTCAATGATTAGGGGAACAAACATCATTGAGGCAAACGACTCACACGTCTACATCTCCTCGGTCATCCATCCACACCTAGCCGGAAGCAAACAGGAGTACAGGACCTTTACCGTGCGGGCACGACAGCTGTCACAACAATCAAATGGTCCCAGACCAGGAGGACTCAGCCTCAAATCAATTCAATTCAATTCATATACATAATCAAGGCACACTGTCTCACTACAGTGGCAATCACAAATGCCCCACTCCAGTCCCTCTCACTGTTCTCGATTTGCAATCAAGGGGGCGACAGTACAGTTCTAGTCTCGAGTGCAAAACTTACCACGGTATTAGACCCAGTCCCCACCACGTTAGTGCACCACATGTGGAGTTCGTTCTGCCTAGAACAGTACTCTAGACTTCTTGACGTTTCACCGTCATCGTCCTCCCCTCATGCAATCTCCTCCTAAGTATCCGCAGATACTTATGGTTCCTTCCTCTCCACTACTTCGACACACACTCTCATACCTCACCGCGTTGTTCATGTCTTTTAATAGTCTTTTAAAGTTTTAAGATTTATTAATGACTTAATCCTAACGGTCGGCTCATCCTTAGTGCATCCCTTCAACGAGTCCCAACCACTAATCTTTCAAACTGTTCCCCAATTCATCACATTACATTTTCCACAACTCATAACACACTCTTTCTCATCTCATCTCATCAACTTTTCTTATCACATTTCATCATCTTTCTCACCTCATCTCATTACACAAAATTCCTCTCTTTCTCAAGGCTCATTTCCTCATCTTTCTCAAACTCACTTCCTTATCTTTCTCCAAAATACTTTTCACAAAACTTTTTCAAAAACATAATTTCAGAAAACTTTCACTTCACAAATCTTTTTCAAAAATATCATTTCATAAACTTTCTCAAAACATCCTTTCATAAAACTTTCTCCAAATCTGTTTTCACAATCGTTCACAAAAATATTGTTTTCGCAAACTTTTTCTCAAAGGGTCATTTCATAAAACTTTCTCAAAAATATCCTTTCAAAAAGACCTTCGCAAAAATATTGTTATAAAAAGATTTTCCCAAAATAGCATTTCAAAGGACATTATCAAAAAGATTGTTTTCCCAAAACTTTTCTCAAAAATAGATCTTTGCACAAAAACTTTTTCGAAAATATTGGTTCACAGAACTTTTTCAAAAAAATATATCTTTTAACAAAAAGCTTTTCAAAAATCATTTTTCAAAAACCTTTTTCAAAAATCACATTGTTGCTGAGCACTAATGGAGGAGCAAGCTCAACTCAACACTAGTTCCCAGTCTAAAACAAAAACACAGGAGCCAAGCCACATCTCACTTCCCTAACTCATCTTACTTTCATAACTCATCTTACTTCCATAACTCACCTTACTTCCAGAACCACGTTCTCTTTTTCAATCTCAACTCTTTATCTCTTCTCTTACTTGCTTTATCTTGGTTATTACTTATCATATTCCCAATCACATTTCCTTACTTTCATAATTTATTCTTACCACATAATGAAACGTACCAATGTTTCTTAACAACATCATAACTACTTATCCAATAAACAGATCATAAAATAATTCAAACATAATCGACCAGGAAACATGACCTCATACTTAATAAACCAATCTCAGCCGTTCGGGTGGATAGCCAAACAAACAATCAAACAATTGCTATCACATACACCACTACGCTAAATGAGATTGGAGTCCAACCTTTGAGATGATTGGACCTCTTAATAAGTTACCTAAATACCACGGCGTCTTAAGGGAAGCCCCTCTCTCACCTCAAATAACGTAAGCCTCCGAAAGCTTTTCCGAGATTTCCCGATCGCTAGTTCCGCCTCGTTTCCTTTGCGTCCGCCGTCCGAACTATAGCATTTTTCCCCGTGCGTTAGGAACGTTTTTAACAATTTCTTTACTTTATTTTAGAAAACACCTTGAAATCATTCTTGTTTGAAAACTTATTGTTTACATTCCAAAAGTTCTTAGATCCGGAAAATGTTTTCAAGAAAACTTACTTTAAAATGTTCATGTTATAAAAATCATTTTTCTCAATCATTAAACAAAATTCAGCACTAAAGAAAATAAAGTTCCAAAACCACATCAAATCAATTTATTTATTTTTCATTCTTTAAAAACCGAATTGGGATTAAAACAAACAACACATCAATTCCATCACACACATAACATCATACACACAACATATGGTCATTTACAAAGGTCATTCCATAGAAACAATTTTCTTAGCTACTCTAGCATACCTTGACCGAATCATATGGGTGCAATTTAACAAAGATTAATGCACACATACAAGCACAAGCAATGAAATTATTTTCTTTTCTTTTTGGACTAAAACCGAGAGTATAAAAAGAAAAGTTCATCAAAGTTAAAATCATAAATCACTTCAAAGTTTCATTTTTATTTTCCTTTAATCTTAATGATTTCCTGCATGCACACACTAAGCCTTTGGATTAAATTAATCTCACCCTATATGCAACTTACACAATAATCAAATATGATTCCCTATTCCTATCTCTCATGGCCGAATACTAACATGCAAGAATGCAAGGCCTTATTCATTTTTCAACACACCAAAATCACAAAATAAAATCAAGACATCAAACACATCATATCCACATCAACATGCATCACTTTATCAAAGCAAGATCTTTATTAAAAAGTTATTTCAACAAAACTTAAGTTCATTACTTAATTTCATATATAAATCAAGATTACACTTTAAACTTCAAGGAATGACATGTATGCACTTAAAATTACTAGATCTAGTCCTATCATGCACATGCATCAACTAAAAAGCATGAGATCCATTTTTATTCAATATGGCCGAATGGCCTCTTACAAAACATAGCATGCATAAAATCAATTTCCAAAGCTAAATCATGTTCACACTTCAAAAATCATTTTAAAACTTGTTTATTTAAATTTTCTCTTTGAAAACCGAGACATGCATTTAGATAAAACATGAATTTTCTACTTAAAATTAACATGCATGCTTTAAAAACTTGGATCATTAAATACATGCACATAGATCAACAAGGTCATCATCAAATCATCATGAAAAATCAAAGATCTCAACTTTATTTTCAAGTAAACTTAGATCATTTATTTATTTATTAAGAAATCATACAAACACGTCATAGATCATCATTTAAGCAAACAAAATTCAACATGCAAGATTAAAGATCATTGTAGCTCACGGTTTTAACAAGAAATTTCAACATGCAAGGCCAAAGAAATTTATTTTACCATTCATTAAACTTAGATCATAAATGGACTTGTCACATAAGCACATAAACACATATAGATCATAGTTTAGAACAAGAAAAATACACATGAAAGAAATATCTAGGTTAAGCTACACAAAATCTTACACAAAACTTTAGATCGTTAAGTTTAGGTTAGAAAAATATTTAGATCTAACAAGAAAATATGAATCGAAACACAAGCATAGAGTTAAAATTATTACAAATTACTTTTAGTCCATGAAATTTCAAGATCAAGAAAGAATAACATACAAATTCATCTTACAAGTCATAAAAGTAAACATGCAAGAAGAAAATAAAAGAAATTTACAAACTAAGAAAGAAAAACTAGACTATTACATTCTTCCTCTTGTTCTTCGGTTCTTCTACCAAGATGGGTTGGTTCTTCAAGCTCCTAGTGCTTAGATCTTCAAAGAGAAAGGTTTGATCTAAGGTGGATTTCCTTCTTCTTCCTCTTAGGGTTCACGGCCTCCTCTCCCTCTCTCTTTCTCTATTTCTTTTCTATTTCTCTAAGAGTTTGAATGGTTCTTAGAGTGTTGTGTTTGAAGGGTGAAAATGAGAATGGGAGAATGAAGTGAACCAAGGCCACACACATTTATAGACCCACGAATTTTCCCTCTTTTGCCCTTGTAAAATTCGGTCCAAGCATGAATGGGAGGGGTGGTTTTGTCTTCACAAAAGTTTGCATGGCTAAGGGTCTCTAAAGTCAAGGGGACAAAGTGGAGTGGTCTAGGTTTTAGGGGTCATCTAGGTTCAAGTATTAGTTAACTATTTGTTAGGGTTTTTGGCTAACTAGTTTGGTTTGGTTACAACCTAGTTGGTTTGGTTTCTTACTCCCTAAGCACACACACACACACACGGATATACACATAGCACACACACACCTATATGCAAAAACACAACCGTGGCACTCTCAAACACACACACATGTCTTACAAATTTTTATTTTTCTAAATCATTAATTTATTTCTAATCATTTTTACTTAGAAATTATTAATTCATTCAATCCATGCAATCAATTCCAAGAAATCATATTTTCACAACCATTTTCATGCATCACATATCACACACACATTAAATCAAATACACATCACATAAAAATTCATGCCAAGACATCATCACAAAAAAACATTTATTAAAAATTCGTTTTTTTTTCTTATATTCTGAAAATATATTTTTGTAAACCACTCCAGAAAATTCTAAAAATTACAATTTCAAACCATTTTTCACCTCAACAAAATCATTCACTTTTCTTACAGAAAATATTTTGTTTAGAGAAATTCATGGAAATCAGCACTTCATTTCTTTCTTAGGAAAAATACTTTTTCTAAAAATCATGATTTCAAGGTTTCTTTCGTTAAAAATCGTTTACGCACGTACGGGAAAAATGCGGGGTGTTACATCATCTCTAGACACCCTAATTTGCATCTCTAATCTTTGATTAAACCCTAATCTTTGATTAAACCTTAATCAAGTTCCTAATCCTTGATTAAGTACTTAATCACTCTCTTAAACTCTAAACCCTCAAGGTTAGTGAACTAACCTAGAATTAGTTTTCCCTAAACCTATACTAGAATGGATTAAGTCTTTGATTAGTACCTTAACCCTTGATTAAGCCCTAAACTCCAAAGACTAGTGAGCTAAACCTAATTTTGTTTTCCTAATCCTACCTTAACTATGATTAGATCCTAATTAGCACCTTAAACCTAGATTAACTAACCTAACCTACCCTTAAACCCCCTTAACCGAATTCCCCTTCCTAATGCACTTTCCCATGTGCATTACTTGGTCTCCAAGTTCCTTAACTTGGTAGCCAAGCACATGATGTCACCAAAGTGACCTAAGCATGACATAAGAGAAGAAAAAGAGAAGGAAGAGAAAAGGTGAGCCGTGGGGGAGAGGAAAGAAAACCAAGCCCAAGCCCAAATCATGTGTAAACATAAGCAACCATGCACACCCTTCACTTAGTCTTCATTTCACTCATTCTAAACACTTCACACTAAGAGCAAAATCAAGCTCTTAGTGAGAGAAAGAGAAGAGAACCGTGAGGGAGGAAGAGGAGAAGAACTAAACCCCAAACACAACACCAATCTCAAACACAACCTAAGTAAAGGAGATCAAACCAAGAGAGTGAAGAAGAGAAGGAGAAATCGTGGACTTAAGGGAAAGAGGGAGTGAAACCGTGAGGAGTAAGGAGAGAAACCAAAGAGCAAACTCAAAGACTTGGACTTGATTTTGAAGCTTTTGTTGATGTAAGCATTTTTATTTCATGATCTTGAGTTTCTAACCTCTTTTCTTTAATTCACTCTCGGTTTTCATGTTTTCTTTTTAAAATCTTGATTTTTGTTTGAAAATGTCAATGCATGTTTGTTTTCAAGGGAGATCTAGTGTCTTTATTTACAAACATGTTGATTTCTAAACTTGATTTTGAAGCTTTTGCTAAGAAAGTGTTTTCTTTCATGATTTTGAGTTATCTCATGAACTCATCCATTTTCTTCTTGATTTCTTAAAGTGTTTTAAGAAAAAGTTTGATTTTGAGTTTTGCATGAAGGATCTTTCAAGAGATCTAGTGTTTTTGTTTGCATGCATGTCAAAATCAATGCTTAAACTATGATGTGTTTGATACTTTTGTTTTGATGTAAAGATTTTTGAAAAAGATGGAATTTTCTTAGTGATTTCCTTATGATGGTCACGGTTTTGGCTCATTCTTGGTTCAAATGATTTTGATCTTGGATTTTCAATTTCATGATTGATTATGAGTTGATCTATGGAGTTCCTAAACTATGAGTTGTTGATTTACACAAATCTTTTCTATTTTTCTTTGCATGTCACGGTTAAAGTTTGATTTAAAGGAAAATTATTTTTATGTTCATGCATGTAGGATTTTTGTTTTGATCTACTATTTTTAAATGCATGCATGTAAAGATCTAGTGAAAAGAAGTATGCTTTGATGTTAGTTTTGATTTTACTCTTAAAGCCTTGATTTTGATTCTTGAGTGTTGATGCATGTTTGGTTTTCTTTGAGATTTATTAATTCTCAGTATGTGCATGTCAAGATCTAGGTTAGTTTAAATTCGATCCTTGATTTTTAGTTTAAAAGGCTTGATTTTTTTATTTATGAATGTCGATGCATGATTGTTTCAAGACTAGATCAAGTGCTTTCAAGTACATGCATGTTGAAATTGGACTTGAAATAAATTGATTTGATGCATGTTGTATTTGAGTTAAGGCAAATTGTTTTCATGATATGTCGATTCGGTTTTTGAATGGAAAATAATTGATGGATTAATTTTGTGATTGATTTGTGTGTATAAATGCTATTTGGTTTTGTATGAGAAAGTACTTAAGTGAATAAATGATATTTGTACATGTTCAATAATTTTGAAATTTTGTCACTGATCTAAGTATGTTAAAAATGAGCTTCTCTGAATTTTTGAATGATTTTTGAAATTGATTTCCTATTTCTATGAGAGCTAACTTTGTGAAGACAATTTTGAGAAAACAAGTTTTTCGGTTTAAAGATGGACAGAATTTTCAAACTTGCGCTACTCTAAATTGCTTGAAATTTTTATGGTAGCTCCTGAAACATGTCGTGTGACTCTCTGTAAAATTTGTGGTGATTTGGAGTTGGTTTGATATTTTTAACAATTAAGAAACAGTGAACCTTTTGGTTCAGATTTTCCAGACTTAGTGACAAGTTTAAATGAAAAAGTATGACTTGCACAACTCCAAATAATCTGAAATTTTTATGAGATGATCTTGATTGTGGAAGGAATATTTATACCAATTTTCATGCAATTCAAAGTTGAAACACTATTTTTAGTTATGGAATTTTTGCCATAGGCCAGCAACAGTTCTATCTTGCTTTTCATACGAAATCTGATTTGAAACCCAGCTTAAGATTGTTCAAATGACTTGAAAATTTTATGTGATGAACTGTGGCATATATGTGTATGTTCTGGAAACTTTTAGGATTAAACAAATTGATTTGGTATAGTTTTAGATTTTATCTTTTGTGCTTTCCCGTAATCGAACAAAAGCTTTATTTAAATGTTTTCGACAAATATGAATTTTGTACTTTGTTTTGTGACTTGGCTGGACCTGTATTATGATTGTAATGTCTTGAAATAATTGAATGAGTGATTGCTTGATGGTATGTTTAGGCTATACTTGAATGAGTTTGCAAGGTAGTTGTTTACGGTGTTTCGGTCTAGGCTACTAATTTGAAATTATGATTTGAGAGTGTGCTATGTGCTATGTGTCAAATGGTTTGTTTTAGGTGGTTAATGTTAATCGAACTTCTTTGTTTAAGTGTCTTGGAATTGTTTATTTAATAAAAGAAGTGAACGAAAATGAGTTATTTGATAAGTTACGATGTTATAATTGGTCTTTTGAAATTGATCGGGTTTTGAAAAGAATTTGGTTATTTGAAAAAGTGTTGGACTTACTGGTTGCTGCCCTATTTAATTTCATGGTGTTATGTTTGAAAATAAATCATTTCAAATGTTCATTTTAACATAGAGTGTTAAAGAGATTAAAGAACGATTTTTCGGTGTTTTCGAATCTTGGTTGTGGCTGTCCGGAATGGACCAGCACCCAATTCATTTATTTAACATAGACTTATACGAAGGAGACAAAGACCACATGTTGTTGTGTGATGAATTTATATGATGATGATTGAAATTGTATGTTTATGATTGTCTGTTTAAATGTTTAATTATGCATGATGACATTTGAATTCTTGATTAATAAGAATAGTAAAGACATTAGAAAACTATAAGAAATCCCCCAAAGAATAGAACGGAACTCTAACGGATAAGACACGCTACGGAACTGGATGATGCTGATGCGCCCGAGTACGTGGATCGAGCTGATGACATGGCTAAGGGACTAGCATATGGGCGGCGCCGATGCCTTTGGACGCGGACGCAACGATTGCAGAGTTCTACAGAGACAATCCCCATATTGTCGTAGCCATATGTTGGAGAGATTTAAGATAGGTCGGAGCCTATCTATCAAAGATTGATGGATATCCCGCATATAGTCGGAGCTATATGCCGAAGTTGGTTCTGAATGGGTCGGAGCCCGTCAGAATGATTATTGATATCCCGCATATAGTCGGAGCTATATGCCGAAGTTGGTTCTGAATGGGTCAGAGCCCGTCAGAATAATTATTGATATCCCGCATATGGTCGGAGCTGTGTGCCGGAAGTGATTCAAAATGGGTCGGTGCCCATCAAATGTATTGGTCGAGTCCCACAGAAGCATTCCGCATATGTTCGGAGCTGTATGACGGAGATGACTTAGGATGGGTCGACGTTAGGACAATCGAGTATAACCGCACGACATAGAACCCTAACTCGAAGTAGTGGAGAGGAAGATACACCTGAATTACCCTTGTGGTGTTCAGCTGGATGATTAAGATAGGGGATGGCAATGACGGTGATTCGTCAGAAGCCTTGAGAAGTCTGTCTAGGTGTGAAAAACCATTGGGGCCCTGGCTGAACCGGTCGGAGCTGGTCACTCAGTGGTGTGGACGAAGTACCACATGATCACTAGACAGATGACTGACACCCCCTTGACTAAATCTTGATCAGTGAGAGGGATGCTCGAACACGGTTGGATGTGCCTTTTTCTCGAGACATTATTTATTTTGCCATCCGTAAAAAGCCGGTGTGGTTAGAGATCCTGTACTCCAGATTGCTTCCGAACTAGGTGGATGGATTCCGAGGAGATGTAGACCCAAACCACAAAGCCTGAATTTCCGACACTAGGGACTCGATAAATACGGACAAAGAGACTTTGATCCCATGAGATAAATTGATTTAGAGATCCCCTTCAGTGAAGGATTCGAAAGAGGCGATTGAGGAAAGCACGTGAGGAAGAAAGAACTATACGTCGCGTAAAGATTAATGATATTGATAAACGAAAGTAAGCTTATGTTAATGAATGATTAATTTATGATGAACGTGATTATTGTGTCGTGGACCGGACTCCGGTCCGACCTACACTCATAACTTCATCACCCTCATCTCAGAGCATCCCCAAATCCATTCTGGAACTCCCCCCGCGGGAACTCGGTTCGAGATGTTCCTCACCGAGCTGGTGGCCGATTCCCCCCGCGGGACCTCGGTTAGAGATGTACCTCACCAAGCTTTTACTCGGTTGGAGATGTTCCTCACCGAGCTTGTACTCGGTTCGAGATGAGCCTCACCGAGCTTGTACTCGGTTCGAGATGTTCCTCACCGAGCTTGTACTCGGTTCGAGATGAGCCTCACCGAGCTTGTACTTGGTTCGAGATGTTCCTCACCCATCTTTTACTCAGTTCGAGATGAGCCTCACCGAGCTTGTACTCGGTTCGAGATGTTCCTCACCGAACTTGTACTCGGTTCGAGATGAGCCTCACCGAGCTTGTACTTGGTTTGAGATGTTCCTCACCCAGCTTTTACTCGGTTCGAGATGAGCCTCACCAAGCTTGTACTCGGTTCGAGATGAGCCTCACCGAGCTTGTACTTGGTTCGAGATGTTCCTCACCCAGCTTTTACTCGGTTCGAGATGAGCCTCACCGAGCTTGTACTCGGTTCGAGATGTTCCTCACCGAACTTGTACTCGGTTCGAGATGAGCCTCACCGAGCTTGTACTTGGTTCGAGATGTTCCTCACCCAGCTTTTACTCGGTTCGAGATGAGCCTCACCGAGCTTGTACTTGGTTCGAGATGTTCCTCACCAAGCTTGTACTCGGTTCGAGATGAGCCTCACCGAGCTTGTGGTGGATCCCCCCGCGGGAGCTCGGTTCGAGATCGGGGTACTCTTTCAGTTTCATCATCCGAGCACAAAAGAGCACTATCAACCATCCGCAACACTCTTCCGAGCGGAAGATCACGCCTGCAAACAATGTTTTATGTCACCACTAACTCTTAAAAGCTCAGCACAGGCTCTTCAAGCCTATACGAGCTTGGGGGGCTTGTAGGGTTAACCAATAATAAATCCTATCGCTACAGGATAAGCACGAGCTCTCTAGTACATGATAAGGGTGAATAACTCATCCTTCTTATCTTCTAAGAGCCATGTCAGCCCTACTGGGCCGAACAGGCCCATAAGGCACCACAACACAACTTCCCCTATAAGTATCGCCATGCTATAGGGGCTAAGGTATGTTCTCTCATCCCTACTCTCAAGAACTACGTGTGGCTTGATCCCCTTATCACTGGGGGTACGTAGGACCGGGGTCATCCTCGTCAGCTGCAACAACCCCAAACACACACCGTGGTGTTCCATCAATACCGGGACACTACAATTATGAATATGACGATGAAAATATGTTATTTTGTTGTGTTGCATTTATATTGCATTGTTGTGATGTAAATATGTAATGTCGTATGCTTGTATTGTCTTAATATTTTGCCTATCGTAAACCCACATCGTCGACGATGCGTCGTTCGGAATGCTTACTCTCTCTGTCTTCCCCCTTCCCTGTGGACTTCTGTGATGATGTCCACAGGTGACAGAGTAAGTAGATTATATTGGGAGTTGGCGCTTCAAGTATTGGCCTACGAAGACAAGACCGAGATGGAGTCTCGAAAGAGAAGAAGGTCAAGCTCGGCTCGAGGACTCGATGGTTGATGATTCGACCCTTCTGAGGAGTATTGCGTTGGACGGAGGTCTACTGTCATAGTATCTATGTTCAAGTGTTGTACTCCCTTACCAGGTACTTAGACATCATTAGTTGCATCCACATGTGCACCCGAAAGATGTTTTATAAAGCTGGATAATCAATATTAAGTTTTCTGGTTAAACATAAAAGAGATGGGCTTTTAAATGTGATTTGTGAAAGCAAGTTTCAAAGTGCGATGTTTCGTAACATCTCGGTTTGGAACGTGAAGTATAACGTGTGATATGAGAATCAAATTTATGTTGCAAATTATTTTGATAAAAGATTTTGGAACTTGGAGATTCTCATGTCCATGTTATGTTATAAAAAAAAATTGGCCCTAATTTTCACTACATTGAATTAAAGAAATTATATTTTCAAGTTGTCAAATCGAGGTGTTACAACGTAAATATTTTTTATATTAATTTAATTATTTTAAATTAATCAACGCGCGTTAGACTTTTCATTGTTATTTTCTCTCTTCACCATTGTTGCTTTTGTTCTTTGTCATTGGTTGAGCTTCTTCAAAACATTGTCTTCATAAAACTACTTGAATCATGCATACTCGTCACATGCTTTACAATCTCCCTATTTTTCATGATGACAAACATGTTTTGACATTGTTAATTGTTGAACCATTTGATCACTTGACTCTTGCTCCCCCTCAATAAATGCTTTTGATATTTGAAAATCCAATTGAGTTAAGCTAGATTCTCCCCCTATCTTCAACAACTTTGCTCCCTTACATAGAAAGAACAAATTAAACAACCCTTTATCCCCCTTTTGGCATTATCAAAAAGTAATATAACAATGAAATCATAAGTCAAAACGTGAGAAAATAATAACCCTTTCTCCTCATGATATGCATATAAAATATAACTTGAAATATGAAATCATAATACCACTTGAAAGAGTATGATACCATTTGGAAAAACATTTAAATCACAATAGCACAATAATCACATAATGAACACATAATGCATCTTTGAAACACTTGTAGATTCCACTTGAAAATATTTGACATGATAACGCCTGTGAATTTTTTACACTAATTTGTAAATACCAATTGTAAGCATTTGTTACCACTTGTGCCAATCCACTTGTAAATTTTGTAGAAACTAGTAAGTTTTCCCGTGCGATGCATGGGTTTTAGTTGTTTTTTCTTTTGAAAATGTGTTATTTAGATAATAAGTTAATATAGACCCCCTTTTTTAAAAAAAAAGATGAATGACATATAATTCTATTTGAGTAGTAATATCATTGGAAGCAAAATTATAATTAAAATTTAGCATGTTAATAAAAGAATCTTTACATAAATAATTCTACAAAGAAAAATTAGCAAGTTGCTAATGTCTTAAAGTCCATCTAACCAAGATCTTCAGTTCTTTAAAGTCCATACAAAGCAGAACTTTCTGTTTTATCTCTTTTTACCTTAATAAAATCAACCATCTTAGACAACATTCAGGCCTGCAATGCCTTATTTAATCCACCATCTAAATAACAACACTTGAATTCTTCACAAAGCCTTATTTAAATATCTTAAGACATAGCTGCATAGCTATAGCGAAAATTCTTGTCACTTACCATGGACCTACAACCAAACATGTAATTGATTTGTTCTAATTATAATTAGGTTTCCTTATTTTATCACCTTCTCAAAAATCAGTTGAACCGAATGGCACATTCTCAAGAGTCTCTTCATTTCAACCCTCAATAGCTTCTAACAAAATAACGACCCCTTGTTGGGCTAATAATATTGGGCCAACAATATATGATAGAATAAGAGCCCTTGTTTAATTTTTGCTTGGCCTTGTTCGGCCTATTCTGTTTGGTTTCAATTCATTTTTTTTGGGATAATCTAAGCCTAGAACCCTTCATAGAAGGTGGCTAGAATTGGATTATTGCCTTTGATGTGTATTCATTTGTTCGTTGGTAATGCATTTTTCTTTACCAAAAAAAATAACGACCCCAAAAATGTTAGAGAATGAATAGCTGTCAATCAAAACCAAAGCAGTAGATAAAATCAATCGACTCAAAACTAAAGTTTATTCCCATTCAAAATAGAATTGAAAAAAATACATGATAATAACAATGTCAATAACAATTTTTTTTTAAATCTGAATTTTGAACAATTGAACTCAATATTTTTAAATGATTCAAATTTATCTCTATTTAAACATTAGAAGTGAAGATTGAACTCAAGAAATTGGGGTATGCATCCATTTAGATACTTTCAGTGCCTTAAAAAATGGTGGACAAAAAGCATAGTCCTTAAGAACATGAGAGAAAGTGAGATTTAAAACTTGTTAGTCCTTAAGAAATAGAACTCTAATTTGCCTTTAGTGGGGATAAACCTTGATCAATAACAAACACTAACAAAAGTGATCCAAATGACCCATATCAACACCCATGTTCCCATACCAAACTTATATAAAATATTCTTTTAAAGACAATATTTGCATTTTTCTTCTCTGCCTGCAACATAAATGCATAATTTATGATGAGGCTTTCAATAATCAAAGCTAAAATGGTATGTGAATAAAGATAAGAGTGCAGCATAGCAGCCCAAGCACGTAAAAAAATACACATGATGGATTGCATAGCAGTCAAGCATAAGCAAGGGGCATCGAGATAAAAACGCACTTTGCTGCTAAATTCCTAAACAGACCAGCTCTTAAAGTTAAAGAGAATGTTCGTTAGAAAGAGTAATTGAAAAGCTAAAGCTAACATTATGAAGCACACCTAAGACATTAGATCTGTGAAATGAGATGTGGAGTTGGGTGAAGATGCTATCATGAGTCATGCTTATAAAATATATATATTATCAATGTCATAACTTATAAAATACATCAATGTATCAAGCATATGCATCTAAATTAGTGCACAAATGCTTATTAGAATTTTGAACCAACAAAAAACCAAAGATTAAAGTTCAAAGGATACATTCTTCATAAATATAGAAAAAAGTGTTGTGGAATACTTATATACAAAGCTCTAGGTCCATAGTTAGAAATTGAAACAGAAAAAAGTGAAACGTTAATCAAAGGGAACAAAAATTTGAGCATTCCAATTTAGAAACCAATCCAATAAAAATTAAAAGAGATAATTTCATAACTAATAGCATAATGTGCAAACCTTGGATCAGCCCAAAAAGAGGTTTTATCTAGCGCTGGAACAATGAGTTAAATCTCTTTGATTTCATCCCTTTTACAGTTTTGCCCAAACTGAAATGTTCCACTGTTCAATTCTGCTTTGCCTAATTTTTTAGATGCATAAAATAGTGTTCTACTTCTTAATTACATGTTTAGTTATGCTCTATTTCTAATATGGAATATATCAAACATAGAAAAGAACACATACATTTTGTTTTGGACCTACTATTACACTTCTACCAAACATACATAAGTTTCTCTAATTTTTAATAAATACAGAAATATCTTACTCGGTTAAGGTTGTGCAAAAGTGATATGATCATAGCATATCCTTTCAAGATAATACGTGTCTAGAATTCTAAAAAGAAACAAACTTTTTGTTAAAAAAGTGCAGTACATGACCATGTAAAAAGGACATAGTGATAGGTGTTGAATGATTAAGTAAGTAATAAAGTGAGGAAAAGAAAAAGTAACAACATACCGATGATGGTATCAATATTGGTGTGGATCTGAGTTGATTGGTTAACTATCCTGCAAGTGGAAACTTCAAAACAGAAACCAAAAGTATCTTAGCAACTTGATTTTAAATGAAACAAAATTTTACACATCTAGAAAGTTATATAGAACCTGGATAATATATAACATTTGCAATTGACAATGAGCCAACAAGCACTGGCCGGCTAACAATGAATAAGGGGAAGAGAAACCAAAATTTTAGTATAAGGCTTATCCAAATTTTTATGAGTACATTCAATCTAACAACTCCTATAATTGCTACTATATCAATGCGTAACCAAGACTACTAATCAAGTAAGGGATGCCTTTTCTAGAAAGAAGAGTAGAAGAAGAAAACTAATGATATTGTTGATCATAGGATGGAAACTTATTAACATTAAACATAGAAGCATGAAATTAACATCAATTATAGTAGTAAGTAATTTATGAAAACCATAGAGTAAAGATTTCTTAACCAGGGGTAGGGGTGAGGGGATGAGCTGTGACGCTCTCATTTGATTTCCGAAAAGGTTTGCTTGATTTGGACTTGTAAGTTTTCCAAAAATTAGGGTGGAAAATTTTTCTTTTTAAAATACTTGATCGGAGAGTAAAATCAGAGAGTTGAAATCCGGAAAGTTAAAAGAAGTTGAAAAGCAGTCGAGGGGTTTTCGCAATAATTATTATTTTCATAAACCAAACCTTTAGTCCCTCGATTGCGAGTTCTTTAAAAAGTGATTCATACCGGATTCCCAAAACGTATTAAAAGCAAGCGGAATATTTAGATGCGTGAAGTGAACCTTAGTTGTAGATAATAAGTAATAAAAGGTCTGATACAAAATAGTTACAAGTCCATTGGAAATAGAACACTCTGACAATACCTCACCAAAAGCAAAGTTTATGTAACATCCCTCGTTTCTTAAAAAGAATTTCACTTATTATTGAAACGTGTTGGAAAAGTCTGAGTATGAAAATTTTTCCTTGAATGTGGTACTCAAATTTAAACCATGTATTGGAACTAAATTCGGTAGAAGGAGTAATTATTTGCTGAACATTTTAGAATCCTTTTAAGATAACCTTTGTAGTACAAAATAGCTTTCGAAAATAACTTAGTCATTAGGTCATCCCAGGAAATCAACTTTAACAATACTTCCTTCGTGCCGAACGATAAAATCAGAGTGAGCGGAATATATTAAAATAGTTCATTGACTCATAAAATCAGGTATATAAATTTGATGTGTACCACAATTATATTAAAGTATGAAAACTAGGTTTTCTCTTGGATACATCTCTCAAAATATATACATTGTTTCCATTATCAAAAATAGAGACGTTCCAAAGCTGGTCACTGGTTCTTCATCCATTCGTTCATCTGGTTGAGTCCTCAGAGTTGTACAAAAGAGTCTCTATCCCATGATGACTTGGCACTTTATGAACTTAAGAGTCATCCCATTTCATTTAATCTCTAGGTAGTCTAGGTACCTGGTCAAAACCTATTAAGGGCAGGGGGTAAGCTTATACATTCGCATTATCAAATAAGAATAAAGTCCTAGCATCCACAAGTAAGCACCCATTATGATAGAAATGCATAAACATGAGCACCCGCCATTTCATTTATTTCTCTTTCCAAATAGGTGGAATGATGCATGCTTCCCATCTCTCACATCCTGAGATTCTTCAATTAATCACTCAGATGAACGTCCTTCCATAACACCATTGTATTCCCAGAATACAAATAATATGTTATCAAACGTATGGCGTACTTGCTCGGAAGTGTTAAAAACATCACACTATCTGGTGAACGTCACGTCGCCCAAGGACGTAAACCTATCACTTATCAACATACAACGGGTGTGATAAAAAACGTCACCACATCTGATGAACGTCACGTTGCCTAAGGACGTAAACCTTATCACTTGTGATACACAACAGAGGTGATAAACAACGTCACCATGTCTGATGAACGTCACGTCGCCAAAACGTAAACCTTACCACTTGTGTGCAACACACCGTTGAACCATTAAACCAACAGTATACCACATACTGCCCACATTGTCCATCTTAATGTGTCATCTGAGGAAACCGCAATTGGTGGTTGAAACAACTAAGGAACACTAGGAACACACCTAGAAGGGGGGGTTGAATAGGTGTAAAAGAAACCTTGAAAGATTTTCGAAAGAAATGAATCGAAACAATCAAAACAAATGATTTTTGCAAATTATACAGCATTTAATCGATTAATCTGAAATTTAATCGATTAAACCTGAAAGTTCAAAAGTCCTTAATCGATTATGAATATGCTTAATCGATTAAATCTATCAGAAACTGAAAAATCACTTTTCAATCGCATACGAAAATCAATCAATCAACATGTAAGATCAGAGATTCAGAGGAAACAATTAACACCTATATTATTATTGATTATCCTAGTTATGAAAATGATTTTCCCTTTATCAATTTGAACAATAAAGATTCAATTCAATCAATTATGAAAATCACTCTTTTCTAGGTTTTCAACCAAGAACACAATCAATGACTTGAATGTAAAGAGTTAAGGGTTTAGAGATACGACACAGTGATTTATCCTGGTTCACTTTCATCTGCTTGAAAGCTACATCCAGTCCCCTCTTCAACCAAGAGAGATTCTTCACTATGAGGAATTAGAGTTCTCAAATTACAAGTAAATGCCTCACAAGACTCCCTTCTTGCTAGCCTACAAGAGATACCACACCCTTGCCTTGTAATCCTATTGATCTTCTCTCTAATCTAACCTCTACCCCTTGTTGATAATCGACACAACAAGTCTTCTTTGCTTGATGATAATCCACACACCAAGGCTTCACTTTGCTTGATTCACAACCAAGACTTTCTTCTTCTACAATGAGATTTGCTTGATGATAATCGACACACCAAGGCTTCTTGTTTGTTGTAGATGGCTTGCCTTCTTGCAAAGATTACAACACAATAGAAAACACAATAACAATCCTATGAATCTCAATCAATAGCTATGAAAATTCACACAAGAGATTCAAAGGTTCTTGATCAAAGAATATGAAAATATGAAAGCTTTGATCTTTGAAATTGAGAGAGAATAGAATGGCTTGATTCTTGTCAAATTGATTATGAAAGTGTTCTAATTAATCACAAAGATTAGGAAAAGGTTTATATAGAATACCCAAAAGTTGTAGCACTTGAAAACTGATTTTGAGAAGTAAAAATCGTATTTTAAAAAACCAGTTCAGCAGTACTTAATCGATTAGAATTTGCCTTAATCGATTAGTAATCGATTAAACTGAATCATAATCGATTAAACCCTGTTGAAACTTGTTAAAAACTTGTTTTCTCAAAACTAAACCTTTCCTTTCAAACCTTTAAGCCACCTATTGATTCTAGGTTAAGTGAAAACTCAAATTATGATTTAATCATGACTATGATAGAGATTCACTACCCTCTAAATAAACTACCCAAATAAAAGACCTAAGAAGCTTGAGAGGCAAAAGATAAAACAATTACAATTACACTCAAACTAAGTCTTCATGAGCTTGTTTTCTCTCTTCACTTGATGTTTGTTGTTGCTTGTTGAACTTGAAACTTGATCAACATCTTTGTAGCTTGTTCAAAACACTTTGTCATTATCAAAACATTCATCATGGAACTAACAATCTCCCCCTTTTTGAAAATGACAAACCATGTTTTGAATTTGATTGAAGTTGTTGATGCTTTAACAATTTGATCACTTGGTGAGAAACTTGCTCCCCCTCAATCAATGCATTTGATATTTGAAATCCAATTGATAGAAGCTTGATTCTCCCCCTATCTTCAACAACTTAGCTCAACCTACATAAAAACAACAAAACAACCTTTCTCCCAAAAACATATCATTTCTCCCATTTTTTCAAAACATACCATTTCTCCAAATTTGATCGAGGCCGTACCCGATACAAATAAAAACAGTTTAAGTATAGTACTAGGAAGTGACTCCTAGGTCGTCTCCCAAGGAATATCTTATCAAGCAAAAGGTCGAACACATAGTATGCATAGAAAACATGGGGGGTTTTTTTTGTATTGAATATTGAATAATTGAAATCAAAACAGAATTAAATCAAAACGAAGAAACAGATAAGGAAAAGCGGATAAACCCCTTTGGCTCGCGTTCACAACTCTATCATCGGTCACAAAAGATCAATTTCTTTCCTCTTCACTGTCCAACTCGTGAGAATTAAATACTAAGCGAAAATTCAATTCTCACCCCAAAACCCAAACCTCTAATTAAGCATTAAAAGCCAAAGCATGGAGTTTTTACGAGTTTGCATAAATTAAGCATTCATACACATGGATTATCTCTATAGAATGGAACTAAGCGAACCATAACATATCAATAAGCATGAAAACAGTGAATAAAAACGAAATAGCATTAAGAATAAAACCTCAAGAGTATGTGATACATTACCAAAGGGATTTAACCTAAGAGTTTAGCCTTCCATGAAGAAAAATACCAAAAACGTGTAGAAAAGGGAAGAGAGAGAAACCCTAGCAGCCTCCACAAGCTTGGAGAGCAAAACTAAGCCTTCTGTATGAGAGAGAATGTAAAAAACGTGAATGGAAGGTCTCTCAAGGGTTTACACGAATTTGGCTTTTTAAATCACAAAACGGGCCTAAATCATGGGCCCAAATCCTAAGGAAAGCTTATCTCTAAATTAAATCTAAAAATATCTTATAGATAAAATCTAAATCTTAAAAGATATAACTAAATCTCAACTAATCCTAAAGATAGATTACAATCTTCACTTCATCATATATCTTCGCTTCCAAAATTAAATCTTCATTCCCAAAATGTCCAAAAAACCCTTGTGCCAAATATGACCTGAAAATAGAAATAGAATTAATTAGGCTAAATAATCCCAAATTAAACAATATTCAGAATATTAGTCCAATAAACTCTAAATCACTAAATAAAGCTAAACAATGTCAAATAGGCAACAAGTATCAATAATAGGAGTAAAATAATGCAAGGAAAAATGGGAAATAAAATGCTCATCAAATACCCCCACACTTATCCTTTTGCACTCCTGGGCAAAACTAAGAATTAGGACTGAGAAAATCAATATGCACCAAAGTGAATCATGTAACAAGATTACTAAAACTAATGAATGCAAACCTAAGAGATTACATACTTCACAATGAATTCTAGGAAATGCAAAGAAATGGGCAAAATCGAGCACACGAAGAAAATAAGGACCAAAGAATCAAGGCATCCATGAACATCATCCAATTATTTCAAATATGCAAAGAAAACCAATGACATCAAGAGGGTAGTCACAAAGATGATAGAAACTCACAAGGATCACTCAATAGTGTTTACACTCAAGTGTTTAAGGTTAATCAGTGTTTACACTCAAGGCACATCATGAAAAACAAACACAATCATAGGCTTGACAAGCCTCTAACATCAACAATCAACACACATGCACATTAAGATCAAAAGGTCTTTTCAGGGTTGTAATGGGGCCAAGGACAAGGTAGGATAAAAATATGGGAAATGTAGCTAAAACCCAGGGAATAGAGGAGCAATGGGGAACAAGTAAAAAAAATAAGCACAATCCACCCCAGAATGAAATGATAAACATAACAACAACCTCTAATTCCAATCCTCTATGCCTCAATCAACCTTTTATTCCATTTTTTTTTCTTTTTTTTCTTCTTCTTCTTCTTCTTCTTCTTCTTCTTCTTCTTCTTTTTTTTTTTGAATTGCATTACATTGCAGAACTTCATGAACGAAAGAAAAGAAGAAACAACAAAAATGGCATAATGAGATAAAGCCATAATTACATCACCGACCATAGAGGCAAAACCCAGAACTCACAAGAGATGAAGAACAAAGCACCCTCGCTTACTTAATACCCATTCCCAAAACAATTCCAAAGCTCCAACATTCCCTAAGGTTAGGACAATCATGGTTTTTCAGTCATAGGCTTGTAATGAGCTAAAGAACAAAGAAAAGGGATATAAAGGCTCAAAGGGGCTATCAAAGGATAAATTCATTCAAGGTAGGCTCATATGGCTAGTGGCTTATTCAAGAAAAATCAATGCCTAAATCATTTCAAAATGTGCATGGGAATATCAAGTATCAACAAGAGTCAAGTCAAGTTCTAGAGTGCAAGTAATCCAGAGTGCAATCACACATGAAAGAAAAATTAGGTGGCATATATAGCAATCCACCCACAATTAAGGCTCAAATCCTCACAAAAGGGACAATTCTATCACAGTGTTACCACCTCTTAATTATCAAAAGCAACTTTACACACAGAAATGCATGAATTCAGACACAAGATACCAAGACTCTACTAAAATGAAGCAAAAACATGCAAGAAAATGCCCAAAACTTAGCAAAACCTAAAAAATCAAAGCAAAAATATGCAACCTAAACTACTCTCCCCCCTACACTTAAATCACACATTGTCCTCAATGTAAAACAAATAGCAGAATCAGACAGATATAGACAAGTGGAATAAAAGTAGTAAAGAAGGAGAAAAGAAGACTCCCGAAATCATGGTGGGTCAAAAATGGGGTCGACCAATGAGGCCTCCTCCACAGGTGCATCATCCAAAGTAGGAGAGGTTAGGAAAGGCTTGAGTCGGTGGCCATTGACTTTGAAGCTCTTGTCTGTGGACTCACTCTTGATCTCCACAGTGCCATAAGGAAACACCTGGGTGACTACAAACGGTCCAATCCATTTAGAGCGGAGCTTTCCACTCATGAGTCCAAGCCTAGAGTTGTAGAGCAACACTTTTTGACCAACCAAGAACTCCTTTCTGCAAATTGAGCTATCATGGAGCTTCTTGGTCTTCTCTTTGTAGAACTTGGAATTCTCATAGGCCTCCAAACGGATCTCATCTAGCTCACTCAACTGCAGCTTCCTCTCCTCACCCGCTTGATCAAGAGCTAAGTTACATTGCTTCACAGCCTAATATGCACGGTGCTCTATCTCCACAGGCAGGTGGCATGCCTTACCAAAAACAACCCGATAAGGTGACATCCCTATGGGTGCCTTGTAAGCAGTCCGATGGGCCCATAGAGCATCCTCCAATCGTGTGCTCCAATCCTTTCTATTAGGCTTCACCATCTTCTCCAAAATCCGCTTGATCTCTCTGTTTGAAATCTCTGCTTGCCCATTGGTTTGGGGGTGATATGGTGTAGAAACTTTGTGCACAACCCCATACTTCTTGAGCAAAGCTTGCATGGATCTATTGCAGAAGTGTGTGCCTTGATCACTGACTATGGCTCTAGGTATGCCAAACCTGCAAAGGATATTAGTCCTGACAAAATCTACAACAACCTGAGCATCATTAGTCCTGGTGGCCTTAGCTTCCACCCATTTGGATACATAATCCACAGCAAGTAAGATATAATAAAAACCAAAAGAAACAGGAAAGGGGCCCATGAAATCTATACCCCAGACATCAAACACCTCACAGAACAACATAGGTTGTTGCGGCATCTGTTGCCTCCAAGATAGGGTGCCTCCTGCCCTTTGACATTGCTCACATGAGCTGCAGATTTTGCTGAAGATGGTAGGCCAATAAAATCCAGAATCCAGCACCTTTCGTGCTGTCCTTTGAGTGCCAAGGTGGCCTCCAACTGGTGAAGCATGGCAAAATTGGAGAACCGATTGGATCTCCTGGTCTGGAATGCACCTGCGAATGACCTGATCACTGCAAAAACGCCACAAATAGGGGTCATCCCATACATAATACTTGGCATTGCTCTTCAATTTGTCTCTTTGAGCTTTGGATGCCAAGGGTGGAAAAACAGATGCAACTATATAATTTACAATATCAGCAAACCAAGGAGTAAGGGGAGGGGGATGTGAAACATGCAAAACTAAAAGCTGCTCATCTGGGAAGTCATCCCGGATAAGAAATGCATCCTTCTCTCTCTCTATTCTGCTCAAGTGGTCTGCGACCAGGTTATGTACACCACTCCGATCCTGAATCTCAAGATCAAACTCCTGGAGGAGCAACATCCATCTAATCAACCTAGGTTTGGAATCTGTCTTTTTCAAAAGATACTTCAGAGCAACATGATTAGTATACACCACAACCTTAGAACCTAACAGATATGATCTAAACTTATCAAGTGCAAAGACAATGGCTAACAGCTCTTTTTCAGTTGTGGTGTAATTAACTTGTGCTGAATCTAAAGTCCTAGATGCATAATAAATCACATGAGACATCTTACCAACCCTTTGGGAGAGAACTGCTCCGAAAGCATAATTCGAGACATCGGTCATGAGCTCAAATGGGAGAGTCCAGTCAGGTGGTTGGATGATGGGAGTGGTGGTGAGTGCTCTCTTTAGCTCATCAAATTCCTTCTTGCATTGGTCTCCAAACTCAAATGCGGTATCCTTTTGAAGCAAGTTGGATAGTGGAAGGGCTATCTTGCTAAAGTTCTGAATAAACCTGCGATAGAAACCTGCATGGCCAAGAAAAGAACGCACCTGTCGCACGCAAGAGGGGTAAGGCAAATGTGATATTACATGCAGCTTAGCAGGGTCAACCTCTATGCCCTTATGCGAAATAATGTGCCCTAAGACTATGCCTTGTTCTACCATAAAATGACATTTTTCAAAATTCAAGACAAGGTTAGTCTCAATGCACCTATTAAGCACCTTAGACAAACTATCAAGACATGCATCAAAAGAGGAACCATATACACTAAAATCATCCATGAAGACCTCTATGCAATGCTCAAGTAAGTCATTAAAAATACTCATCATACATCTTTGAAAAGTGCCAGGAGCATTGCATAGGCCAAAAGGCATCTTCCTATAAGCAAATGTACCAAAAGGACAGGTAAATGTAGTCTTATGTTGGTCTTCTGGTGCAATACAGATTTGGAAATAACCAGAGAAACCATCTAAGAAGCAATAGTGAGATTTACCTGCCAGGCGCTCCAACATCTGATCAATGAAGGGAAGAGGAAAGTGATCCTTGCGGGTCGCCTGGTTGAGCTTCCTATAATCAATGCAGACTCTCCAACTGTTCTGCACTCTAGTGGGAATCAGCTCATCCTTCTCATTTTTGACAACTGTCACCCCAGACTTCTTGGGAACTACTTGAACCGGGCTTACCCAAGTGCTGTCTGAAATGGGGTAGATAATGCCAGCTTGCAGCAGCTTGGTGACCTCTTTCTTCACCACATCAAGAATCTGGGGGTTCAACCATCTCTGGGGTTGTCTCACTGGTTTAGCCCCATCCTCCAATAAAATCCGATGCATGCACATGGAGGGGCTAATACCAGGTATGTCTGCCAAAGTCCATCCTATTGCCCTTTTGTTTGCTCTAATCACATCCAGCAACTTCTTCTCTTGATCAACAGAAAGGGAGGTAGATATGATCACTGGAAGTTTCTGCTCAGCCTCCAAGTAAGCATATTTGAGATGAGGAGGAAGGGGCTTCAGGTCCAATAAAGGTGCCTGCATCACAGATGGAACTAAAGGAGCAGCAGAATTGGATTCTGTCGCCTGCACCTGAACAAGTGAATTAGACTCATGCAAAACAGAAATGGGGTTAACATGATCTGAATCTATATCATATGAATCAACAGATGCAGTAGCAGAATTTAAAAACTGGTCAATTTCAATGCATGCAGTGCACATTTCGGAATCAGAACATGCAGAACAAGCAAATGAGCTAGTGAAAGATGGCAAATCATAATCATGCAAAAAGTCTAGAACATGCTCATCAATCAGATCGTCAATCAAGTCAACATGAAAAACAGAGTGGTCATCAAAAAAATGTTTCATAGCATCAAAAATATTGAATCGAACCACACTGTCATCAAATTCCATGGAAAGTGTACCTGCATGCACATCTATCTTGGTTCGGGCTGTTTTCAAAAATGGTCTCCCTAATATGATAGGGACAGCACTACGAGAGGTGTCCTCTTCCATATCAAGAATATAAAAATCAGCAGGAAAGATAAGCTCTTCAACCCGAACCAAGACATCCTCTATCAAACCTGCGGGGTAGGCAGTAGATCTATTTGCCAAATGAATAACCACACCCGTAGGTTGAAGGGGTCCAAGTGAAAGAGATTTGAAAACAGACATAGGCATAACATTAATAGATGCTCCTAAATCTAGCAAAGCATTCTCAAATTTAGTATTACCTATGATACAAAGCACAGAGAAAGTTCCAGGATCCTTACACTTTTCAGGAATATGAGGGACGAGTTTACCTATAAGAGCAGAGACATTTCTTCCCATGCTGATCCTCTCATTGCCCTTGAGCTTCCGTTTGTGTGTGCATAGATCCTTCAAGAACTTTGCATACCTTGGAATCTGCTTGATTGCATCAAGAAGGGGTATGTTGACTTCCACCTTCCTGAATGTGTCAAGTATCTCTTTGTCAATCTCTTCCATTTTCTTGCTTTGAGTCACCCCCCTTGGTGGGAAAGGAAGAGGAATGGGGGGTGGTTGTTGGGCAGCAGCAGGTGTTGTGCTTGTGGAAGGCTGAGTTGGATGGGATTTTCTGGTACTTGTGTGCTCACTCTCCTCGACCATTTGGCTCTTCGTGTTGGTTGAAACTAGATCATCTTTGTTGAGGTCAGATTCTGGTGTGGGTGTGACAATCTGCTTCCCTGACCTTAGACTAATGGCATTCACATTCTGGTTTGGATTGATCACTGTTTGGGATGGCAACTTGTTAGAATTCTGAGATTGCATAGTGTTGATTGCTGTTGCCATCTGTCCCATCTGATTGGTCAAAGATTGAATGGAGGCCTCTTGTCTTCGAATGGATGCTCTAGTTTCCTGTTGGAATTGGAGATTTTGCATGGTCATCTGTTTCATCAGCTCTTCCAATGAAGGCTATTGCTCAGTACTAGGAGCTGGTGGTGCAGAATTAGCCTGTTGTTGTCTCTGTTGCTGGACTGGAGGAGGTACATATGGTGGTCTAGAATTGTTCTGAAATTGAACCTGTGAAGGTTGCTGCTGATCAGACCATCTCAGGTTGGGATGGTTCCTCCAACCAGGGTTGTATCTATTGGTAGAGAGATCAAAGTTCTGTGGCTGCTGGTTTCTACTGTTGAAGATGTTGGTGGCATATGCCTCAGGTTGGTCAGCACCAGTCGTGGACTGCTGCTGCACAGAAGGGCATGCATCTGTGGGGTGCTCAGCGGATGTGCATATGCCACATAATCTAGCAGGCAGAGACAACTTCTTCTGGTTGATAGCCAATTGAGTGACCAAAGTTGTAAGTGAATCTATCTTCTGTTCAAGCTTCTCAACCTTACCAGAACTTGTGCCAACATCATTCACTCCTCTCACTATGATTGCATCGCTGTTGCCCCTTGCATGGAATTGTTGACAATTGGAAGCCATCTTCTCAATCTTGACTCTGGCTTCTAAAGGTGTCATGTCTCCTAGGGCACCACCACTTGCAGCATTAAGCATGTTTCTCTCCATGAGGTTGAGACCTTCATAGAAATATTGAATAAGCAGCTGCTCTGAGATCTGATGGTGGGGGCAGCTCGCACACAATCTCTTGAATCTCTCCCAATACTCATAGAGACTTTCTCCACTTTGTTGCCTGATGCCTGATATATCCTTTCGGATTGCTGTTGTTCTGCATGCAGGGAAGAATTTCTCCAAAAATGCCCTCTTCAGGTCATCCCAGACTGTGATAGAACCAGGGGCCAGATCGTACAACCAATCCTTGGCTAGCCCTTCTAGGGAGTGTGGGAATGCCTTAAGACAAACATGATCCTCTTGCACATCATGTGGTTTCATAGTAGCACAGACAATATGGAACTGCTTGAGATGTTTATGAGGATCCTCACCTGCAAGACCATTAAACTTGGGCAACAAATGAATTAGTCCAGACCTTAGCTCATATGGGTCATCGGGATACTGGATGCACAAATCTTCAATAGTGAAATCAGGTGCAGCCAGCTCCCTCAATGTCCTCTCACGTGGTGGAGGTTGAGCCATATTTTCAGAATAATCAGAATAAGAATCAGAATTTATAGGAATAGAAGAAAAAGAAGCAGACTCACTATGTAAAGACTCAATAGACTCACTACCTATGGACTGATTCCTATTTTGTCTAACTAGTCTGTGATAAGTTCTATCAATTTCAGGGTTATATGGATGCAAGTAGCTTGGGTTGCCCCTAGTCATGTACTGAACAGAACACCATGTAGCATAACAAACTGTCACTAATATACATGACCAAAATAGGCAACAAAATTTTTTATTTTTTTAAAATTTTTCTTTATTTTTTTCATCACCCTAAAATCATGAAAACATACCACAAAAAGTTTGAGGACAAAATTCAAAAGGGAACCAAGTCAAACAATTAAATCAGAGACCAAAAACTAAGAAAATAAAACTTGTAAAATAAAAAAGAAATAGTAAAACGGCTTTTTTCAGGATCCAGACGAAGGAGTTTTCTAACAAAGTGAGAAAAATCAGATTATTCAGAAAATTCCCTTCGATTTGATATAAAATTCGTCAAATTCCGAGTTACGGGTCAAAAGTTGCGACGATTTGAAGAAAGTGCTGCTAAAACTTGGAAAATTTTTCTGGAACTCACAACCAGTGATGATCTGAGTGATCGTGGTGCCTCGAAACCTTTTTATATGATAAAAGTAGTGTGGATATAAATTTTCGTGCAAAAATTCCACCCACAACTATGTGAACTAGCAACCACAGAATCAATCAAATACACTAATTGCAACAAAATAGCAAAACAGCAAACAGTGCAACTTCAACCGGTTATCAGAATTGACTACTAGACCCTAAATCAGACACACTATAATAACTATACTAACTACGACACTAACTAACTACTAATGACCTTTGGCAAGAACCGATATTACCCGGCAACGGCGCCAAATTTGATCGAGGCCGTACCCGATACAAATAAAAACAGTTTAAGTATAGTACTAGGAAGTGACTCCTAGGTCGTCTCCCAAGGAATATCTTATCAAGCAAAAGGTCGAACACATAGTATGCATAGAAAACATGGGGGGTTTTTTTTGTATTGAATATTGAATAATTGAAATCAAAACAGAATTAAATCAAAACGAAGAAACAGATAAGGAAAAGCGGATAAACCCCTTTGGCTCGCGTTCACAACTCTATCATCGGTCACAAAAGATCAATTTCTTTCCTCTTCACTGTCCAACTCGTGAGAATTAAATACTAAGCGAAAATTCAATTCTCACCCCAAAACCCAAACCTCTAATTAAGCATTAAAAGCCAAAGCATGGAGTTTTTACGAGTTTGCATAAATTAAGCATTCATACACATGGATTATCTCTATAGAATGGAACTAAGCGAACCATAACATATCAATAAGCATGAAAACAGTGAATAAAAACGAAATAGCATTAAGAATAAAACCTCAAGAGTATGTGATACATTACCAAAGGGATTTAACCTAAGAGTTTAGCCTTCCATGAAGAAAAATACCAAAAACGTGTAGAAAAGGGAAGAGAGAGAAACCCTAGCAGCCTCCACAAGCTTGGAGAGCAAAACTAAGCCTTCTGTATGAGAGAGAATGTAAAAAACGTGAATGGAAGGTCTCTCAAGGGTTTACACGAATTTGGCTTTTTAAATCACAAAACGGGCCTAAATCATGGGCCCAAATCCTAAGGAAAGCTTATCTCTAAATTAAATCTAAAAATATCTTATACATAAAATCTAAATCTTAAAAGATATAACTAAATCTCAACTAATCCTAAAGATAGATTACAATCTTCACTTCATCATATATCTTCTCTTCCAAAATTAAATCTTCATTCCCAAAATGTCCAAAAAACCCTTGTGCCAAATATGACCTGAAAATAGAAATAGAATTAATTAGGCTAAATAATCCCAAATTAAACAATATTCAGAATATTAGTCCAATAAACTCTAAATCACTAAATCAAGCTAAACAATGTCAAATAGGCAACAAGTATCAATAATAGGAGTAAAATAATGCAAGGAAAAATGGGAAATAAAATGCTCATCGTATATATACCAATTGAAATATAAAATACTAAGCCAAAATAGAAGAAACAAAGAAATGATCATGATTTCTCTAAAACAAACATTTCTTCAAAACAATGATACCAATTGAAATATAACAAGTACTATACTTTGAAATGTGATACCAATTGGCAAGAAAATATAACAATGAATTATGAACCAATAGAAATACTAAGAAGTCATAATACCAATTGAGATATCATCAATGTAAAGAAATATCACAACAATAATAGCATGATAATCATCTAATCATCAAAATTAGTAGCATTGAGTGATCAATATCAATTATACCAATTGAACTTTAGAAAAGTAATACTATTTGAGAACAATTCAATTATACCAATTAAGAAGACTAAACAATTTGTAAATATTCAACAATATCATTTTACCAATTTGTAGGACATTCACTTGAGATGCAAATGTATGAATAACACTTGTAAGTCCTTTGCTCTTCAATCATACCTACAAAACAATCATGCTTTGCTTTTTGGTATCCAAATGGTTTTGGATCCATTTTTGTTAGTGTAGGGAATTTCACCCTTTTTCACCCAAACAAACTTTCCTTTAGGTATACCATGCACTTTAATATAACACACATTTGAAGTATGTCCATGAGTACCACAATAGAAACATGTTGGTGCATTTGAGAAATCAACTTTTGAAAAATCAACAACATTTCTATGAGAATTACTCTTAGCATTAGTATAACCCAAACCAAACTTGTTTGAATTTTCTCTTTGAAAATTTAACAATGTGCGCAATCTAATATCAACATTTGTGAAACTTGCAAGCTTATTTTTCAAAATAGCATTTTCATCTTTGAGAAACTTGCAATTCTCACAATCAACCACAATATTCACTCTACTAGCACAATCACAAGAAGAACTAGCATATATAAGATCAAGAGTTTCATTTTCAAGATTAAGCTCATCAACTTGTTTTTGAAGTTCTACAATCTCTTTTTGATGTTTCAAAATGAGCTTCTTTCTCTCAATGTTTTTCAAAGCTAGTTTTTCAAGTTGTTCATGCATTTCTTCATAAGCATTATATAACAATTCATATTTAGAAGAAATTTCGGATTTAGTATGACTTACATCGCTATCCTCGCTTTGATAACTTGATTCATCATTTGAACTTTGTTCTTCATCATCTACTAGAGTTATCAAGTTGAGACAAGCGGCTTCTTCATTATCCGATGAACTACTCGATGTGCTTTTCTTGTTATCTTCATCACTATCCCAAACTATGTATGCTCTTTTAGATTTAGAATTTTTCTTGTCTTTCTCCTTCTTAGTGAGATACTTAGAGCATGAGTACTTGAGATGACCGGGTTTTCCACATTCATGGCAAACTACACCTTCTTTTGATGTCTTGGTCTTGTAGTGTAGAGAATCCTTCTCTTTACCTTTGTCCTTGTTCAACCTTCCTTTTCTCCTTAGAAATTTGTCAAACTTCCTTAGTAAAAGTTTCATGTCTTTTTCATCACCATCCGAATCGGAATCTTCACTATCATCATCATCCGAACTCTCTTTCTTTTTGTATGATCTATTGACTTTAAGAGCAAGTCCCTTTCTTCCTTTGTTCTTATCCGACTCTTCATTGATACTTAATCGTCCAAGCTCCATTTCATGTTCTTGAAGCTTTCCAAAGAGTGTTTCTAGATCCATAGCATCCAAGTTTTTAGATTCATCAACAATAGCCGTCACTTTTGGTTGCCAATTTCTGTCTAAACATCTCAACACTTTGTTAGAAATTTCACCTTGTAAGAAAGTCTTACCAAGAGCAAGTAAATGGTTAATAATATGAGTAAAACGCTTTTGCATATCATTAATAGATTCATTTGGAAGCATTTGAAACAATTCATAATCACGCATTAAAGCATTCAATCTAGCTCTCCTAACCTCACTAGTTCCTTCATGAGTCACTTGTAAAGTGTCCCACATTTCCTTAGCACTAGCACATTGAGAAACTCTAAAGAACTCATCATAAGATAAAGCGGAGGTAATGATATTCTTTGCTTTATAATCATATTGAACTTTCTTTCTATCATCATCCTTCCACTTATCCTCGGGGATTAAATGTACTACGCCTTCAACTAAACTAGAGGGGATATGAGGACCTTTTTCAACTACTTTCCAAATTTCACTATCTATGGCTTGGATAAAGATTTTCATTCTAACTTTCCAATATGCATAGCCTTCTCCGGCAAACAATGGGGGACGATTTATTGAATAACCTTCACCACCAAAGGGTACGAATCCCATTGCGATTTTTTTAAAGGATCTTTACGAAAAAGCTCTTATGCTCGTGTCTTTCGACCGAGCTCTGATACCAATTGAGGAAACCGCAATTGGTGGTTGAAACAACTAAGGAACACTAGGAACACACCTAGAACGGGGGGTTGAATAGGTGTAAAAGAAACCTTGAAAGATTTTCGAAAGAAATGAATCGAAACAATCAAAACAAATGATTTTTGCAAATTATACAGCATTTAATCGATTAATCTGAAATTTAATCGATTAAACCTGAAAGTTCAAAAGTCCTTAATCGATTATGAATATGCTTAATCGATTAAATCTATCAGAAACTGAAAAATCACTTTTCAATCGCATACGAAAATCAATCAATCAACATGTAAGATCAGAGATTCAGCGGAAACAATTAACACCTATATTATTATTGATTATCCTAGTTATGAAAATGATTTTCCCTTTATCAATTTGAACAATAAAGATTCAATTCAATCAATTATGAAAATCGCTCTTTTCTAGGTTTTCAACCAAGAACACAATCAATGACTTGAATGTAAAGAGTAAAGGGTTTGGAGATACGACACAGTGATTTATCCTGGTTCACTTTCATCCGCTTGAAAGCTACATCCAGTCCCCTCTTCAACCAAAAGAGATTCTTCACTATGAGGAATTAGAGTTCTCAAATTACAAGTAAATGCCTCACAAGACTCCCTTCTTGCTAGCCTACAAGAGATACCACACCCTTGCCTTGTAATCCTATTGATCTTCTCTCTAATCTAACCTCTACCCCTTGTTGATAATCGACACAACAAGTCTTCTTTGCTTGATGATAATCCACACACCAAGGCTTCACTTTGCTTGATTCACAACCAAGACTTTCTTCTTCTCCAATGAGATTTGCTTGATGATAATTGACACACCAAGGCTTCTTGTTTGTTGTAGATGGCTTGCCTTCTTGCAAAGATTACAACACAATAGAAAACACAATAACAATCCTATGAATCTCAATCAATAGCTATGACAATTCACACAAGAGATTCAAAGGTTCTTGATCAAAGAATATGAAAATATGAAAGCTTTGATCTTTGAAATTGAGAGAGAATAGAATGGCTTGATTCTTGTAAAATTGATTATGAAAGTGTTCTAATTAATCACAAAGATTAGGAAAAGGTTTATATAGAATACCCAAAAGTTGTAGCACTTGAAAACTGATTTTGAGAAGTAAAAATCGTATTTTAAAAAACCAGTTCAGCAGTACTTAATCGATTAGAATTTGCCTTAATCGATTAGTAATCGATTAAACTGAATCATAATCGATTAAACCCTGTTGAAACTTGTTAAAAACTTGTTTTCTCAAAACTAAACCTTTCCTTTCAAACCTTTAAGCCACCTATTGATTCTAGGTTAAGTGAAAACTCAAATTATGATTTAATCATGACTATGATAGAGATTCACTACCCTCTAAATAAACTACCCAAATAAAAGACCTAAGAAGCTTGAGAGGCAAAAGATAAAACAATTACAATTACACTCAAACTAAGTCTTCATGAGCTTGTTTTCTCTCTTCACTTGATGTCTGTTGTTTGTTGTTGAACTTGAAACATGATCAACATCTTTGTAGCTTGTTCAAAACACTTTGTCATTATCAAAACATTCATCATGGAACTAACAATCTCCCCCTTTTTGAAAATGACAAACCATGTTTTGAATTTGATTGAAGTTGTTGATGCTTTAACAATTTGATCACTTGGTGAGAAACTTGCTCCCCCTCAATCAATGCATTTGATATTTGAAATCCAATTGATAGAAGCTTGATTCTCCCCCTATCTTCAACAACTTAGCTCAACCTACATAAAAACAACAAAACAACCTTTCTCCCAAAAACATATCATTTCTCCCATTTTTTCAAAACATACCATTTCTCCAAAACATACCATTTCTCCCCCTTTGGCATTATCAAAAAGTAATATATATACCAATTGAAATATAAAATACTAAGCCAAAATAGAAGAAACAAAGAAATGATCATGATTTCTCTAAAACAAACATTTCTTCAAAACAATGATACCAATTGAAATATAACAAGTACTATACTTTGAAATGTGATACCAATTGGCAAGAAAATATAACAATGAATTATGAACCAATAGAAATACTAAGAAGTCATAATACCAATTGAGATATCATCAATGTAAAGAAATATCACAACAATAATAGCATGATAATCATCTAATCATCAAAATTAGTAGCATTGAGTGATCAATATCAATTATACCAATTGAACTTTAGAAAAGTAATACTATTTGAGAACAATTCAATTATACCAATTAAGAAGACTAAACAATTTGTAAATATTCAACAATATCATTTTACCAATTTGTAGGACATTCACTTGAGATGCAAATGTAATACCAATTGAAGATGCAAATGTATGAATAACACTTGTAAGCCCTTTGCTCTTCAATCATACCTACAAAACAATCATGCTTTGCTTTTTGGTATCCAAATGGTTTTGGATCCATTTTTGTTAGTGTAGGGAATTTCACCCTTTTTCACCCAAACAAACTTTCCTTTAGGTATACCATGCACTTTAATATAACACACATTTGAAGTATGTCCATGAGTACCACAATAGAAACATGTTGGTGCATTTGAGAAATCAACTTTTGAAAAATCAACAACATTTCTATGAGAATTACTCTTAGCATTAGTATAACCCAAACCAAACTTGTTTGAATTTTCTCTTTGAAAATTTAACAATGTGCGCAATCTAATATCAACATTTGTGAAACTTGCAAGCTTATTTTTCAAAATAGCATTTTCATCTTTGAGCAACTTGCAATTCTCACAATCAACCACAATATTCACTCTACTAGCACAATCACAAGAAGAACTAGCATATATAAGATCAAGAGTTTCATTTTCAAGATTAAGCTCATCAACTTGTTTTTGAAGTTCTACAATCTCTTTTTGATGTTTCAAAATGAGCTTCTTTCTCTCAATGTTTTTCAAAGCTAGTTTTTCAAGTTGTTCATGCATTTCTTCATAAGCATTATATAACAATTCATATTTAGAAGAAATTTCGGATTTAGTATGACTTACATCGCTATCCTCGCTTTGATAACTTGATTCATCATTTGAACTTTGTTCTTCATCATCTACTAGAGTTATCAAGTTGAGACAAGCGGCTTCTTCATTATCCGATGAACTACTCGATGTGCTTTTCTTGTTATCTTCATCACTATCCCAAACTATGTATGCTCTTTTAGATTTAGAATTTTTCTTGTCTTTCTCCTTCTTAGTGAGATACTTAGAGCATGAGTACTTGAGATGACCGGGTTTTCCACATTCATGGAAAACTACACCTTCTTTTGATGTCTTGGTCTTGTAGTGTAGAGAATCCTTCTCTTTACCTTTGTCCTTGTTCAACCTTTCTTTTCTCCTTAGAAATTTGTCAAACTTCCTTAGTAAAAGTTTCATGTCTTTTTCATCACCATCCGAATCGGAATCTTCACTATCATCATCATCCGAACTCTCTTTCTTTTTGTATGATCTATTGACTTTAAGAGCAAGTCCCTTTCTTCCTTTGTTCTTATCCGACTCTTCATTGATACTTAATCGTCCAAGCTCCATTTCATGTTCTTGAAGCTTTCCAAAGAGTGTTGCTAGATCCATAGCATCCAAGTTTTTAGATTCAACAATAGCCGTCACTTTTGGTTGCCAATTTCTGTCTAAACATCTCAACACTTTGTTAGAAATTTCACCTTGTAAGAAAGTCTTACCAAGAGGAAGTAAATGGTTAATAATATGAGTAAAACGCTTTTGCATATCATTAATAGATTCATTTGGAAGCATTTGAAACAATTCATAATCACGCATTAAAGCATTCAATCTAGCTCTCCTAACCTCACTAGTTCCTTCATGAGTCACTTGTAAAGTGTCCCACATTTCCTTAGCACTAGCACATTGAGAAACTCTAAAGAACTCATCATAAGATAAAGCGGAGGTAATGATATTCTTTGCTTTATAATCATATTGAACTTTCTTTCTATCATCATCCTTCCACTTATCCTCGGGGATTAAATGTACTACGCCTTCAACTAAACTAGAGGGGATATGAGGACCTTTTTCAACTACTTTCCAAATTTCACTATCTATGGCTTGGATAAAGATTTTCATTCTAACTTTCCAATATGCATAGCCTTCTCCGGCAAACAATGGAGGACGATTTATTGAATAACCTTCACCACCAAAGGGTACGAATCCCATTGCGATTTTTTTAAAGGATCTTTACGAAAAAGCTCTTATGCTCGTGTCTTTCGACCGAGCTCTGATACCAATTGAGGAAACCGCAATTGGTGGTTGAAACAACTAAGGAACACTAGGAACACACCTAGAAGGGGGGGTTGAATAGGTGTAAAAGAAACCTTGAAAGATTTTCGAAAGAAATGAATCGAAACAATCAAAACAAATGATTTTTGCAAATTATACAGCATTTAATCGATTAATCTGAAATTTAATCGATTAAACCTGAAAGTTCAAAAGTCCTTAATCGATTATGAATATGCTTAATCGATTAAATCTATCAGAAACTGAAAAATCACTTTTCAATCGCATACGAAAATCAATCAATCAACATGTAAGATCAGAGATTCAGCGGAAACAATTAACACCTATATTATTATTGATTATCCTAGTTATGAAAATGATTTTCCCTTTATCAATTTGAACAATAAAGATTCAATTCAATCAATTATGAAAATCGCTCTTTTCTAGGTTTTCAACCAAGAACACAATCAATGACTTGAATGTAAAGAGTAAAGGGTTTAGAGATACGACACAGTGATTTATCCTGGTTCACTTTCATCCGCTTGAAAGCTACATCCAGTCCCCTCTTCAACCAAGAGAGATTCTTCACTATGAGGAATTAGAGTTCTCAAATTACAAGTAAATGCCTCACAAGACTCCCTTCTTGCTAGCCTACAAGAGATACCACACCCTTGCCTTGTAATCCTATTGATCTTCTCTCTAATCTAACCTCTACCCCTTGTTGATAATCGACACAACAAGTCTTCTTTGCTTGATGATAATCCACACACCAAGGCTTCACTTTGCTTGATTCACAACCAAGACTTTCTTCTTCTCCAATGAGATTTGCTTGATGATAATTGACACACCAAGGCTTCTTGTTTGTTGTAGATGGCTTGCCTTCTTGCAAAGATTACAACACAATAGAAAACACAATAACAATCCTATGAATCTCAATCAATAGCTATGACAATTCACACAAGAGATTCAAAGGTTCTTGATCAAAGAATATGAAAATATGAAAGCTTTGATCTTTGAAATTGAGAGAGAATAGAATGGCTTGATTCTTGTAAAATTGATTATGAAAGTGTTCTAATTAATCACAAAGATTAGGAAAAGGTTTATATAGAATACCCAAAAGTTGTAGCACTTGAAAACTGATTTTGAGAAGTAAAAATCGTATTTTAAAAAACCAGTTCAGCAGTACTTAATCGATTAGAATTTGCCTTAATCGATTAGTAATCGATTAAACTGAATCATAATCGATTAAACCCTGTTGAAACTTGTTAAAAACTTGTTTTCTCAAAACTAAACCTTTCCTTTCAAACCTTTAAGCCACCTATTGATTCTAGGTTAAGTGAAAACTCAAATTATGATTTAATCATGACTATGATAGAGATTCACTACCCTCTAAATAAACTACCCAAATAAAAGACCTAAGAAGCTTGAGAGGCAAAAGATAAAACAATTACAATTACACTCAAACTAAGTCTTCATGAGCTTGTTTTCTCTCATCACTTGATTTTTGTTGTTGCTTGTTGAACTTGAAACTTGATCAACATCTTTGTAGCTTGTTCAAAACACTTTGTCATTATCAAAACATTCATCATGGAACTAACAATCTCCCCCTTTTTGAAAATGACAAACCATGTTTTGAATTTGATTGAAGTTGTTGATGCTTTAACAATTTGATCACTTGGTGAGAAACTTGCTCCCCCTCAATCAATGCATTTGATATTTGAAATCCAATTGATAGAAGCTTGATTCTCCCCCTATCTTCAACAACTTAGCTCAACCTACATAAAAACAACAAAACAACCTTTCTCCCAAAAACATATCATTTCTCCCATTTTTTCAAAACATACCATTTCTCCAAAACATACCATTTCTCCCCCTTTGGCATTATCAAAAAGTAATATATATACCAATTGAAATATAAAATACTAAGCCAAAATAGAAGAAACAAAGAAATGATCATGATTTCTCTAAAACAAACATTTCTTCAAAACAATGATACCAATTGAAATATAACAAGTACTATACTTTGAAATGTGATACCAATTGGCAAGAAAATATAACAATGAATTATGAACCAATAGAAATACTAAGAAGTCATAATACCAATTGAGATATCATCAATGTAAAGAAATATCACAACAATAATAGCATGATAATCATCTAATCATCAAAATTAGTAGCATTGAGTGATCAATATCAATTATACCAATTGAACTTTAGAAAAGTAATACTATTTGAGAACAATTCAATTATACCAATTAAGAAGACTAAACAATTTGTAAATATTCAACAATATCATTTTACCAATTTGTAGGACATTCACTTGAGATGCAAATGTAATACCAATTGAAGATGCAAATGTATGAATAACACTTGTAAGCCCTTTGCTCTTCAATCATACCTACAAAACAATCATGCTTTGCTTTTTGGTATCCAAATGGTTTTGGATCCATTTTTGTTAGTGTAGGGAATTTCACCCTTTTTCACCCAAACAAACTTTCCTTTAGGTATACCATGCACTTTAATATAACACACATTTGAAGTATGTCCATGAGTACCACAATAGAAACATGTTGGTGCATTTGAGAAATCAACTTTTGAAAAATCAACAACATTTCTATGAGAATTACTCTTAGCATTAGTATAACCCAAACCAAACTTGTTTGAATTTTCTCTTTGAAAATTTAACAATGTGCGCAATCTAATATCAACATTTGTGAAACTTGCAAGCTTATTTTTCAAAATAGCATTTTCATCTTTGAGAAACTTGCAATTCTCACAATCAACCACAATATTCACTCTACTAGCACAATCACAAGAAGAACTAGCATATATAAGATCAAGAGTTTCATTTTCAAGATTAAGCTCATCAACTTGTTTTTGAAGTTCTACAATCTCTTTTTGATGTTTCAAAATGAGCTTCTTTCTCTCAATGTTTTTCAAAGCTAGTTTTTCAAGTTGTTCATGCATTTCTTCATAAGCATTATATAACAATTCATATTTAGAAGAAATTTCGGATTTAGTATGACTTACATCGCTATCCTCGCTTTGATAACTTGATTCATCATTTGAACTTTGTTCTTCATCATCTACTAGAGTTATCAAGTTGAGACAAGCGGCTTCTTCATTATCCGATGAACTACTCGATGTGCTTTTCTTGTTATCTTCATCACTATCCCAAACTATGTATGCTCTTTTAGATTTAGAATTTTTCTTGTCTTTCTCCTTCTTAGTGAGATACTTAGAGCATGAGTACTTGAGATGACCGGGTTTTCCACATTCATGGCAAACTACACCTTCTTTTGATGTCTTGGTCTTGTAGTGTAGAGAATCCTTTTCTCCTTAGAAATTTGTCAAACTTCCTTAGTAAAAGTTTCATGTCTTTTTCATCACCATCCGAATCGGAATCTTCACTATCATCATCATCCGAACTCTCTTTCTTTTTGTATGATCTATTGACTTTAAGAGCAAGTCCCTTTCTTCCTTTGTTCTTATCCGACTCTTCATTGATACTTAATCATCCAAGCTCCATTTCATGTTCTTGAAGCTTTCCAAAGAGTGTTTCTAGATCCATAGCATCCAAGTTTTTAGATTCATCAACAATAGCCGTCACTTTTGGTTGCCAATTTCTGTCTAAACATCTCAACACTTTGTTAGAAATTTCACCTTGTAAGAAAGTCTTACCAAGAGCAAGTAAATGGTTAATAATATGAGTAAAACGCTTTTGCATATCATTAATAGATTCATTTGGAAGCATTTGAAACAATTCATAATCACGCATTAAAGCATTCAATCTAGCTCTCCTAACCTCACTAGTTCCTTCATGAGTCACTTGTAAAGTGTCCCACATTTCCTTAGCACTAGCACATTGAGAAACTCTAAAGAACTCATCATAAGATAAAGCGGAGGTAATGATATTCTTTGCTTTATAATCATATTGAACTTTCTTTCTATCATCATCCTTCCACTTATCCTCGGGGATTAAATGTACTACGCCTTCAACTAAACTAGAGGGGATATGAGGACCTTTTTCAACTACTTTCCAAATTTCACTATCTATGGCTTGGATAAAGATTTTCATTCTAACTTTCCAATATGCATAGCCTTCTCCGGCAAACAATGGAGGACGATTTATTGAATAACCTTCACCACCAAAGGGTACGAATCCCATTGCGATTTTTTTAAAGGATCTTTACGAAAAAGCTCTTATGCTCGTGTCTTTCGACTGAGCTCTGATACCAATTCAGGAAACCGCAATTGGTGGTTGAAACAACTAAGGAACACTAGGAACACACCTAGAAGGGGGGGTTGAATAGGTGTAAAAGAAACCTTGAAAGATTTTCGAAAGAAATGAATCGAAACAATCAAAACAAATGATTTTTGCAAATTATACAGCATTTAATCGATTAATCTGAAATTTAATCGATTAAACCTGAAAGTTCAAAAGTCCTTAATCGATTATGAATATGCTTAATCGATTAAATCTATCAGAAACTGAAAAATCACTTTTCAATCGCATACGAAAATCAATCAATCAACATGTAAGATCAGAGATTCAGCGGAAACAATTAACACCTATATTATTATTGATTATCCTAGTTATGAAAATGATTTTCCTTTTATCAATTTGAACAATAAAGATTCAATTCAATCAATTATGAAAATCGCTCTTTTCTAGGTTTTCAACCAAGAACACAATCAATGACTTGAATGTAAAGAGTAAAGGGTTTGGAGATACGACACAGTGATTTATCCTGGTTCACTTTCATCCGCTTGAAAGCTACATCCAGTCCCCTCTTCAACCAAGAGAGATTCTTCACTATGAGGAATTAGAGTTCTCAAATTACAAGTAAATGCCTCACAAGACTCCCTTCTTGCTAGCCTACAAGAGATACCACACCCTTGCCTTGTAATCCTATTGATCTTCTCTCTAATCTAACCTCTACCCCTTGTTGATAATCGACACAACAAGTCTTCTTTGCTTGATGATAATCCACACACCAAGGCTTCACTTTGCTTGATTCACAACCAAGACTTTCTTCTTCTCCAATGAGATTTGCTTGATGATAATTGACACACCAAGGCTTCTTGTTTGTTGTAGATGGCTTGCCTTCTTGCAAAGATTACAACACAATAGAAAACACAATAACAATCCTATGAATCTCAATCAATAGCTATGACAATTCACACAAGAGATTCAAAGGTTCTTGATCAAAGAATATGAAGATATGAAAGCTTTGATCTTTGAAATTGAGAGAGAATAGAATGGCTTGATTCTTGTAAAATTGATTATGAAAGTGTTCTAATTAATCACAAAGATTAGGAAAAGGTTTATATAGAATACCCAAAAGTTGTAGCACTTGAAAACTAATTTTGAGAAGTAAAAATCGTATTTTAAAAAACCAGTTCAGCAGTACTTAATCGATTAGAATTTGCCTTAATCGATTAGTAATCGATTAAACTGAATCATAATCGATTAAACCCTGTTGAAACTTGTTAAAAACTTGTTTTCTCAAAACTAAACCTTTCCTTTCAAACCTTTAAGCCACCTATTGATTCTAGGTTAAGTGAAAACTCAAATTATGATTTAATCATGACTATGATAGAGATTCACTACCCTCTAAATAAACTACCCAAATAAAAGACCTAAGAAGCTTGAGAGGCAAAAGATAAAACAGTTACAATTACACTCAAACTAAGTCTTCATGAGCTTGTTTTCTCTCTTCACTTGATGTTTGTTGTTGCTTGTTGAACTTGAAACTTGATCAACATATTTGTAGCTTGTTCAAAACACTTTGTCATTATCAAAACATTCATCATGGAACTAACATCATCGAGCAAGCAGCAACATTTGGCACTCCCAGAGGCCCTCCTCACGTTCCATGAACATGACACAACGATAACTCATCACCGTTCATTGTGCATGAATGCATGCAAGAATTCCCTTAAGATTATTCATTAATCTCATTATATACAATATGTAATGAATTCATCTATGAGATATATCAATTTCCATGCTTATGATGATGAGACTTATCAAAGGAAGTATCACATTATTCCCTTTGAGTGTCATTAGGTTTAAATGGAAGTGGTTAGATTAAAAATGGTTTTTTCTCCACATTTTAGTAAAAAGACTCGAGTAGTAGCTTCAATACTCGAGTAGTTCTTCAATTTCATGAAACTGTGTATCAGACTGCCCAGAATACTCGAGTATTTCACAAAATACCAGAGTATTTTTCAGCCCAGAATACTCGAGTGTTTTACCAAATACTCGAGTATTTTTGACAACAGATGCACTACAACTTGGTTTTAACATACCATTTTCAATTCTAACCAACTCTAACTTAAACCAATGATCAACAAAACTTTGTTTACACATTTAAAACTTGTCTCAACACAGAGATCGCATCAATTCACAGAAAATCATAATCATTCATCAATTATGCATGAAAATCACATATTATGCAACTTAAAGTACCAATTTCAATTCTACTCATTTTTGGCATAATTTCAGCATTGATTAAGCTCACATGCAACCAAATGAACTTGCCTTAGCATGTAGCATGCCTCAGATTGGCCTCCAAGCCATATTCCTATTTCAATCTATGCCCTTAGAGTCTCATGGTGACTCATCCTACTTTCTAATGCAATTTAATCTTATTCTAGCAAATGGTAAGCTTCCCCCATACCTTAGGGTCGTTCTTGAACAAAAACTCCACAGAGAACAGCAACCAAATGCTCTAACCACTTCCCACTCGAACTTGCATAACAGATTCAGCAGGGGTTCAAAACCACATCAATCGACATTCGAATCATGCATAAAAATTGGGGAAATTGGTTAGACTATGTTCTCTATAACATGTACTTTGAAAACCAATAAGTTTCAGACCAAAAGAGAGCTTGAGCTTACCACAATTGAAGCTCAAAGTCGGCTCTCTGAATCTGAAATTCTAGTTTGGCAGATTTCAACACCTAACTTCACAGGCCCATAACTTTTCATCCAGGAACTCAAATCTCACAAACTTGGTATCAAAGCGAAGCTCGTTGAAAGAGCTTTCCAATAGTATCTCACTCACGATCTAACTCTCAAGCACGAGAGAGAATCTAAGGAAAGAAGGTGACGGGTCTGCACAACATTCTGGTTCTTGGCAGATTTGAATCTCTATCTTGCAACACTCACTACTCCTCACACACTCAGCCTTATCTCACGATTTATGACTCTTTTCGAAGCTCTGGATGTGAGCTTCGAAACGGTGTATGGTTTATGTGTTAAGACTCAGAGACGAAAACGAATTTTGCTCTGGAAGTTTAGAACCCTAAAACTTGCGATTTCTCCTTGAGAACTTATGTCTTTGGCTTATAAATCGATTCACCATCCTTAAGGAAGAAGATTGGAGGGTCATAAAAGGAGGACACGCATCCATGGACGTGTTGCTGAGTTGCTATCGTGTCAACTCGTGAGGTATTCGAGTGGCTGACTCACCAAACGCACCAACTCGTGCAATGCTGTCCAAAATACTCGAGTATTCTCAAAAATACTCGAGTATTTTGACCAGTTTTCACTAAAAACTTTGTTTAATTAATTTTAACCCCAAAAGACCTTCCATTATTGTTTTTAGGTCCTTCCCAAGGACTTAATTGCAAAATTTAATATTTTATGGAAAAACCACATCATAAAATATTTTCACATAATATATTTAGATATACATATAATGCAAACCAAAAATCAAACACGGAATTATTATTTATTTAAAAAACATTTTACTAACATATTTATTCGGAAGACGAAATTAGGGGTGTTATAGTTTACAATAGGTAAAACTCAAAAAGAAAGGGTATCATCAGAGCTGGTCGTCGGTCCACTGCAGCTACTCCATAGACAGAGATCGCCGGTTTCGTCCCACGAAACCTACGGGGACGAAAGCGAAATACGGGATTGGGATGGCAGAGAGAGATCTCTATTTCACCCTCAAAAGTAACCCGGTGATCCCAATACTCCCGAACATCGTCAAGGAGCGGGCGAATCTCGATGCAAGGCAGGCATTCGGCCGTCACCTACAAGGGCAGGAGAGTAAGCCTAACACAGTCGCATTATCGAATAAGCCTAAGCCCTAACATTCACAGCCAGATAAACAGCAGCAATCACCAGTGCAGTAATGCATGTACATATGAGCAAACACCAATTTAATTATTATCTTCGAGATAAGTGGCATGATGCATGTACATGTTCTCCAACTCTGACTCTGAGGCCTCTATGTCCACCGGGTCCATATCTGAGGAACGGTGCATCCTAGACGCGGCACGGCTTACGGCACGTCTGCCAGCGTAAACGGCACGACTTACAGTGTTTCCACCAGCGTAAAAGACACGACTTACAGTGTTTCCACCAGCGTAAACCGCACGACTTACAGTGTTTCCACCAGCGTAAATGGCACGACTTACAGTTTTCCACCAGCGTAAACGGCACGACTTACAGTGTTTCCACCAGCGTAAAAGACACGACTTACAGTGTTTCCACCAGCGTAAACGGCACGACTTACAGTATTTCTACCAGCGTAAAAGGCACGACTTACAGTGCGTCCACCAGCGTAAACGGCACAACTTACAGTGTTTCCACCAGCGTAAAAGGCACGACTTACAGTGTTTCCACAAGCGTAAATGGCACGTCTTACGGTGAACCCTGTGCAGGCTTTCATAAAATATCAAGTTCAGTTACAAAACAGTTCACAGGTTCACCGGCGTAGGAAAGGCACGCCTTACGGTGTTTCCACCTGCGTAGGTGTTCCTCAGATTGGGACTGGTCTGATAACCTAGCTCATGTCATGTATGTGTCAATGCAACTCTTGCAGTCCTAGGTTATCATGCACATGTTCAAGTTCCAGGTTTGTTATTAGTCCAACTATGTCATAATCATTCGACATCAGTTCAGCATGGATACATCCATAGCCATAGGCATCCAACATGTATCCATAAGTATCTAAGCATACAGATGACATAGCAGAGTCGTACTAGTTCTAGATTACGTCTATGTCTGAGTGTTCGGTCAAGGTCCCATCATTTCTTGACCTAAGTCACCTCAAGTGACTAAAACTTGGGATAAGCAAGTCTTAACTACTTAAGACTTCGGTTAAGTGAGTCCTAATCACTTAAGACTAGGTTTAACTGACTTCGGTTGACTAATCATGGACTAAGTCCACTAATCTTGGACTAAATCTCACTAATCATGAATTAAGTCACACTAATCATGGATTGAGTCTAGCTTAATTGACTAATCTCGAATTAAATCCGGCTAATCATGGATTAGGTCCAACTAATCGTGGATTAGTTTACTAATCAGGGGATTAGGGTTACTAATCGAGGATTAAGTCCAACTAATCTTGGGTTAGTTGACTAATCATGGATTAAGGTTACAAATCTGGGATTAAGTCCAACTAATCTTGGATTAGTTGACTAATCAGGGATTAAAGCCACTAATCGAGGATTAGGTCCAACTAATCTTAAATTAGTTGACTAATCAAGGTTAAGGTCACTGATCGAGGATTAGGTCTAACTAATCATGGATTAGTTGACTAATCATGGTTAAGGTCACTAATCAAGGATTAAGTCCAACTAATCATGGATTAGTTGACTAATCAGGGATTAAGGTTACTAATCTTGGATTAAGTCCAACTAATCTTGGATTAGTTGACTAATCACGGTTAAGGGAGACTTAATTTGGTCTAAGTGCTACTTAGTTGTCTAAAACTAGGTTTGATTAACACTTAGTTGACTAAACCATTCTTAGTTATTGGGTCATCTTCCTAATCAAGGCTTAGAAACCTAAAACCGAATTGACCAACACCCTAATTACCTTATCTAATTGTCAATTAAGGCCTAATTGGCTCAATTCCTTTAGTTAACGCTTAAGCCTAGTTCCTTCAAGGATCTAGCATTCCCTTAACAACATAATCTATGGAATTAATCACCAACACAAAGCATAATCACAAAATTCAGCATAGAGCATTTCATTAACAACATAATACAAGTAAGATAATCATCAACACAAAACATAATCATAAAATTCAGCATTGCACATTCAAAAATAACAAGTCATTATTCATCAAATTCGGCCTCCAAGCCCAAAATCAAAGTCTAACTAGTGCCCTTGAGTCTCATGGTGACTCAACCTAGTTCTAAGCTTCAAGACCTATTCTAGCAAAAGTGTAAACTTCTCTCCATACCTCTTGAAGACACAAAAAGAAAACTTAGAACCTTTGGCCTTTTTCTTCTCCAAAACCGTGAGCAACACTCCCTCCTTGGACACTTGAAATTTGACTTCCAAGCCTCCAAACTTCTAAGACTCCACTTGATCTACCAAGCTAAAGACCTTAAGGCTTTGATGAGGGTGTGGCCATGAGGTCTATTTGGGTTTGGAGTGATCTTCCTTCAACAAAATCTTAAATAAGTGGCATATTCATGATCTAGGGTATGAATATGCCAAGGTTTCTTGTGTTTGGTGGGTGTTTAGGTTGATTAAGGTGGTGATGGGGGTTTGGCCGTGAGCTTCTAAAAGAAGGGGAAGGAGTTGGATTTGAATTTTCTAGCCTTGATCACACATGCATGTTGCATATTCATGATCTAGGCTTTGGACATGTGAAGATTTCTTGGTTTTTAATGGAAGAAAGAGTTTGGATGGTGGTGTTTAGGGAGGTGGCCGTGAGCCTCATGGAAGAAGAAGAAGAAAAGTGGTGAAGATGGCATGAAGAAAAGGAAATCAAAAGTGATGACCATTATCACATGGTCTCTTTTATAAAAGTTATGGTCAAATGGTGAGTCATTAGGATGGCTAAGTGGTGTGTTAAGGTGTGGACACCTCACACTTCATGCAAAGAAAGGGAATGTGGTGTTGACACCTATTACTTTGACTACATGCATGAAATGTGAGCATGACACCTCACTTCCTTCATGTATTCACAATTTCACTCCATGGTTGCACACACACACCACACCACATGGCCTACACATGCACACACAAGGCCCATCACACAATCTTGGCCCAACATCACTCACAAGGCCCATTAGGTCATCTTAGGCTTAATCTAACCCACTTAACCCTTAAGCTCTACATAACTAAGCTAATCTAACTCAAAACCAACAATTAGCTAACTAAACCAAATCAACTTAAGACCACACAAGTCTAAACCTAATAAATTAGGTTTAATCTAACCCTAATCACGATTTGCTATCTAAACACGATTAAACTCTAACACATCAAGCTAAAGCAAAACATTTAAATCACCAAGCACGAATTATTTGGGAACTAAAATTCAGGGATGTTACACTCTCCCCCACTTACAGGAATTTCGTCCCCGAAATTCGGTTTTACTGGAACAACTCAGGATATTCTCTACGCATCGTAGCTTCGGGTTCCCAAGTTGACTCTTGAACACCATTGTGTTCCCAGACAACTCTAACCAAGGGTATTTCTTTTCCCCTAAGTTGCTTGATTCGGCGGTCGGCTATAAAAATAGGGCCAGCTTCTAGAGTTAGGTTTTCTCGCACAGACAGGTCATCGGGTCGGATATCTAGGATAGAGTTAGGGTCATGCACAAACTTTCGAAGTTGTGAAACATGAAAGACATTGTGCAGACTAGACAAGGATGGTGGTAAGGCTATCTGGTACGCGACTGGGCCAATCTTCCTAAGGATTTGGTACGGACCGATGAACCTGGGTGAAAGTTTCTTGGTTCTCAACGCTCTGCCTACACCTTTCATCGGGGATATTTTAATAAACACATGCTCTCCTTCTGCAAACTCAAGAGGCCTTCTCCTCTTATCCGCATAACTCTTCTGCCTTCCTTGAGCGGTCCTCATCTTCTCTTGTACCATCTTGATCTTTTCAGTTGTTTCTTGTACCAGTTCTGGACCGATCAAAGCATTCTCCCCCACTTGCAACCAACATAGTGGGGTCTGACACTTTCTACCATACAATGCATCAAACGGTGCCATCCCAATACTCGCATGATAACTGTTATTATAGGTAAACTCCACCAACGGTAACACCTTATCCCAACTTCTTTTTTCCTCCAAGGCACACGCTCTTAACATATCTTCCAACGTCTGAATGGTTCGCTCCGTTTGTCCGTCAGTTTGAGGATGATAAGCAGATCCCATCTTTAACTTGGTTCCCAGGGCTTGATGCAGACTGTTCTAAAACCGAGACGTAAACCTTGGATCGCGGTCAGACAATATACTGGAAGGTATACCATGCAGTCGTACCACCTCATCAACGTAGGGTTGAGCAAGCCTTTCCAATGAATAATGCATATTTACGGGGATAAAATGCGCTGATTTAGTTAATCGATCTACTACAACCCATATGGCATCAAAATTCCGGTCCGTCCTTGGTAAATGTAACACCCTATGATTAATTACCCTTAATTCCCCTTACATTAAAATGAGAGCTTAAAAATTCCTTTTTTAAATTATGAAAATCAACCGTCAAACGGACGGAGTTTCGTTTGTTTTTCGGACTTTTCCAAATCTTCAACCTGATAAACAGATTTAAATAATATCAACAGGAGCCAGCAGGGCTCAAATATAAATATATATGTATCACATAGTTTCCCCATGGGCTCAAGTGTAAAACATCAGCATCAGTTTGTCAGAGTGCCAGCAAAAATGCTAAGTATGTAAATCAAGAGGCCATATCAACAACTATGCCCAAAAATGAATCATAAACCGTGCCCAAAAGAAACTATCCTAAGCCTCACTCACTCTCAAAAAAAACGTATACAGCTCATACACCTCCAAAAACACGGAGGCTTAGGTCAAAAATAAAAGTATCTAATCCCCATAACCCTACTCTCCCTGGGAGGGAGAGTGCACCTGCTCAGCCGGGGGCTGTGCAATCTCAATCTCTGTACCTGTAAGGAATAGTAAGGGAGTGAGCATTGCACATGAAATAGGAAAGCAGTTTCTCATTAGACATAACTACCCACTAAGCCAAACACAACTATCATTTAAATCATATAGCACAATTTATCCACAGGCAAATATCATGCGTTCACGATTTGGCAATCCTTTTCAGATTTCATTTATATTTCTCATTACTTATCATTCTGTTTCACCTTTCTTCTTTGTATTTCCATTTTCATTACCTTCAATTTCTCATATTATCAGTTTTCAACTCATAACCATAAGTCGTACCCTTTTTCGAAAATCATACACTGTATGTCACCTCACAATCAGAGGCTAACATTCCCAAATACCATCGTATGTCTCCTCACAGTCAGAGGACAACACACACACATCTCATCATCTTTTAAATCATTTTATCTTTTCTTTACCATTAGGGATTAGCGCACCTGTTAGGCATTTCACACCCACTAGGACTTTCACCCAATCCAGGTAACTTTCCACCTATTAGGCCACGATTGACACCCATTAGGACTAAAAACAACATCTCAATTCTTTTACCATCACATTCACATTTTCTATTTTCAAAACTTTTATTATTGTGCAGCATGATTGATCCATTGGATACCCCCGCCTAACGGGCATTTACGGGACCTAATAGGTAACTTGCACCTGGATTGGGTAACTTGTGCCTAATGGGTAACTTGTCACCTAACAGGGCACCTAATGGGTCGGTGTATCACAAGGATCAATCATAGCTGCAACTTTAATCATTTTTATAATTCTATTTATTTATATTCAAAACAATTATCACCCTTAGAATCATTGGCAACACTACTTGCATTATCACATAAAAGTAACATCCACATATATTCCAAGTAACTCACAAATTAGATCAATTGCTCACATTAACAGATATTCACCAATTCAATCAACATTTAATATATAGAGCATTTAGCATTAATACATACCAATTTCTATGCATTCTCAAAGTTTACTTTTTATTTCTTTAATTAAATCAAACTGCTCTATTCCTTCATAATCCTAGGGATTTAATAACACCAAAATAACATGTAAATCCTAGCAAGCTCTTATGAACTAATTTGAACCTATTCCCTAGAACAAACCAATGCTCACTATATCCACTCCCTTACCTTAAGTCAAAGGGAGAGTGGGATGAACCTTAACCCAAAAGCTAGCCTTAACCCAAGATCCTTTATGCCCCACAAAGAGCTCCCAAGAGAGGTGATTGGAGGAAAATGAGAACTTGATCTCCCTTAAGCCATGAAACAAAGAAAGAACATAAGAACATGGAAACCCAAAGGAGTGGGGTTCGAATTTATGAGAGGAAAAAGGGAGAGAAAATTCGTATGAAACACATAGAGAGAGAGAAAGAAGAAGTAAGCTTTACCTATGAAGCTTGCTTATGGCTTGAGGAGCTTGCAAAGGAAGAAGAAATAAACTTGGACCTTGGAGGAAGGAAGTGGAACTCGTGGGGGAGGGAGTGAATGAAGAGAGAGAGAATGAGAGTGAAGAATGAAAATGAATGGGAGTGGAATGAGTTTTGTTTTATGAAGGAGGAAGATATGTGGTCCCAAATTAAAGAGAAAAGGGAAGATTCCCTTTGTGTGGTTGGGGAACCACACGTACACCCTTTTATTCTTTTTTTTTTGTACAACTCCACAAAGTAATCGATTACCCTGGCCAGGTAATCGATTAACGCTTCAATGCAACATTTTTGTGACTTCCAACCTGAGGCCCTGTAATCGATTAATGGCCATAAAATAATCGATTACAACTTGATGCAACAAATTTGGTATTTTCAGCAGAGGCTCAGTAATTGATTACTTGTCCAGGAGTAATCGATTACCCTTCAATGCAACATTTTTGTGCATTGTTGGCTGAGAGCTTGTAATCGATTAACTCGCACCAGTAATCGATTATTTTGTTGCTTTTTCATCTTTTCAGAGTTTGTAACTCTCAAACCTCTTTCTTACATCCTATACCCATTTGGCCATGATTTCTATGCTAAATCGTAGATATTAGTTGTCTAATTTCTCATAAGTTCTTCACAAGCTAATACAACATCTTGCATAATTCATACTATATGAAGTATTTTAAATTGAGGATGTTACAATCCTCTCCCACTTACCAGAATTTCGTCCTCGAAATTCAGCTGTCCTGAAACAACTGAGGATAAGACTCCTTCATCTTGCTCTCCAGCTCCCAAGTAGCTTCCTCTACGTTTCTACTCCAAATCACCATCACCAATGGGATTCCCTTGCCCCGAAGTTGCTTAATCTGCCTATCTTCAATTCTGATTGGAAGAACCTCAAAAGTAAGATTCTCCTTCAAGGGAAAATCGTCAGCTGCTACCACATGAGAGGGATCATGAATGTACTTCCTCAGCTGAGAAACATGAAATACACCATGAAGCCTAGACAAATGTGGAGGCAAAGCAATCCTGTACGCCAAAGGTCCAACTCTCTCCAGAATCTCATAAGGTCCAACAAACCTCGGAGTCAGCTTCTTTGACTTGATTGCCCGACCAATGCCAGTGGTAGGGGATACCCTCAGGAATACATGATCACCCACCTCAAACTTTAGGGGCCGCCTACGCTTATCTGCATAGCTTTTCTGCCTATCTTGAGAAGTCTTCATCTTATTCTTTATCATAGTGATCTTCTCAGTGGTTTCTTGCACCAATTCCGGTCCCGTCAATAAGTTCTCTCCAATCTGGAACCAACAAAGAGGCGTTCTACACTTCCTATCGTAGAGTGCCTCAAAAGGTGCCATGCCAATGCTAGAATGGAAACTGTTATTATACGTGAACTCCATCAATGGCAACAACTACTCCCAGCTATCAGCCTGCTCTAGAACACAAGCCCTCAACAGATCCTCCAAAGTCTGAATAGTACTCTCGGACTGCCCATCAGTTTGAGGATGATAGGCTGTACTGAACTTCAACTTAGTACCCAAGGCCTGCTGAAGACTCTGCCAAAATCTGGATAGAAACCGTGGATCACGATCAGACACAATGCTAGAAGGCACACCATGAAGCCTCACTATGTCCCGAATATACAACTGTGTCAACTTCTCTAGTGTGTACTTCTTATGGGTCGGGATAAAGTGAGCACACTTTGTTAAACGGTCTACAACAACCCATACACCATCACAACCTGCAGCAGTTCTAGGTAGACCCGTCACAAAGTCCATGGCTATGCTATCCCATTTCCATTCAAGGATGTCAAGTGATCGCAATGGACCTCCTGGCTTCTGATGCTCAATCTTCACCTTCTGACAAGTCAAACAGTGAGAAACATGGTCGGCCACATCAGACTTCAACCCTGGCCACCAATAGATCCTCTTCAAATCCTGATACATCTTTGTTGTACCGGGATGGAAACTCATTTTTGTTTGGTGAGCTTCCCACAATATGTCTCTTCAAATCTGGAAATCCATCGGAACACATATTCTGCCTCTAAATCTGATGATTCCATCTGCTCCCTTGATGAAATCAGGTTCCTCTTTACTTGTTGCTCCTTCCAGCAACTTATAGAGCTCTTCATCATCTGCTTACCTTTCCTTAATCAAATCCATCAACTCACTAGTGACCTGCAACTTTTCCAGAACAATACTTTTCTCTTTCACCAGCATGTTCAAGTTGAGATCACTGAACTCCTGAATCAGCTGCACCTCTTTCACCATCATATTGCTAACATGCAAAGTCTTGCGACTTAGCGCATCAGCTACCACATTAGCTTTGCCCAGATGGTATTGAAGATGGAAATCATAATCTTTCAGAAACTCCATCCATCTCCTCTGTCGCATATTCAAATCTTTCTGATCAAAGAGATAGCAGAGACTTTTGTGATCACTGAAGACTTCAAACTTCGTGCCATACAAATAATGTCTCCAAATTTTCAATGCAAAGACAACAGCTGCTAACTCCAGATCGTGTGTTGGGTAATTCTATTCATGTTGTCTCAATTGTCTAGATGCATATGCTATGACTTTGCCCTGCTGCATGAGCACACAACCCAAACCTTGCCTTGAGGCATCACAATAAACATCAAAAGGTTGGGTCGGATCCGGTAAAACTAAAACAGGTGAGCTAGTCAGTCTCCTCTTCAACTCTTGGAAACTGTCTTCGCATTGCTGGGACCACTGATAGGGAACATCTTTTCTAGTCAGGATAGTCAGTGGAAGAGCCAGTTTGGAGAATCCTTCAATGAATCTCCGATAATACCCTGCCATACCAAGAAAACTCCTGATTTCTGTCACTGTGGTGGGTCTCTCCCACTTCAACACTGCTTCCACCTTGGAGCGATCGACTGCAACTCCATGAGCAGAAATAACATGGCCAAGGAAATGAACCTCATTCAATCAAAAGCTACACTTGGAAAGCTTTGCATACAATTGTTTTTCCTTGAGAACCTGTAGCACGATCCTCAAATGCTCCTCATGCTCACCTGGACTCTTAGAATAGATGAGAATATTGTAACATCCTCTATTTTATACTTTAAAAATATATTACTTCTATATGAGTTATTATTAAAATGCTTGGGGTTTTATTAAAAATTTTGGCAGAGTTTACTCTAAAAATATGGACTTTCCCCCAAGTAGGTTATTCACCTGTCAGTCCAGAACAGTTTATCTAAAACAAAACTATAATTAAATTGTAAGAGGTTGTGACTTATTTTGAAACAATGTAGAAGAGGATATTTGTATATCCTTCACAACCTTTGATACACTTGGTAAAAGAAAGGTTCTCACAAAGTCCTTTTACAAATAAAAACATTCTTAACTTACAATAAATGAACACTTATAATAAGTTTAATTAATAAAACATTTTACAGTTAAATATCTTAGAATGGTTGCAGCTACATAAAGTGACCAAGGAGATCACTGTACTGATATACTCTCCTTAAGTGAGAGTATACCTTCTCGGTTCGTGAGCCATGAATGTCTTTCTCCGATGGTACCTAAAAATGGTCAACTTAAGGGATGATTAATTTGAATAATAATCGAGGAAAACACTCAACAACAGTAATAAAGCATAACTAGACATACCGACACACATAAATACATATTCATTTATCCTAATCAATTCTACCATTTATATACCTTAACATTTACTGTTTCTTTACCCCAAGAATTCACCTTTCATTCACCCCAAGAACAATGTATATAACAATGCGTTTATGCTCAATCATATGAATGACATACACTGCATTCCCTTATGGTTTAATTCTTGAATCCGATGTACACTGCACTATTTACACTTTATTCACTTTAACACTTTGATACTATCATCGGATTCAGTGAATTAAATCCATCACAATAATGAATGCACTTCTCTGTTTCCATTAGCCATAACACTGACAACATAACCACCTCACATACCCTCCCTCCACTCTGGGGAAAAACCAGCCAGGAGTAAGCATTTCTCAACCTATAATTGGGTGCTTCACCTCCACTTAGGAAGGTCCCTCGCTCACCCGCTTACACAACACTTCACCTCCACTTAGGAAGGTCCCTCATGCGATTCGGATTGATTTGCCCGAATCGGGCTTTAGCAGAAATCACCCTCACTGGCCAAAACGAGCCAAAGTGATGGAATTACCCCGGTTAGCGTGGAACCAACCCCCAACATGGGAAGCGATCCCGTGTCCTTTGCAGGATCAAAGTTCCCCAAGATAATCCCATAATTCACTCTTTCCCTCATCAATCGTAAACGACGTGTGTTTTTCCCCGTACACCTAAGGTCCACCTTACTCCGAAATGCACGTGTTTCTAATTCATTTTATGTGGCTTTTGATTAGTCGAACCTTTAGTACTTTATATTCATTTGGTTGGGTTCTCTAACTTAAGAGTTTCGGCCATACTATATATACATATACCATCCAACAATCCAACAATAATTTCCATAACCAAATCATTCATTCGATCATTAAATTCCATAACAATAACATTAATTCATTTCTAGCCTAATCCCTAAGTTCACAGCATATATACTCACAGTTAACATATAGGACATAACAATTACATCACCACAATAATCATAATTCTATCCTTCATTTTATCATTTAATGCTATAACAATCTAATAATCAATTACTAAACACCCTAAGTCCATTATACACATTCTTACTTTCAAACACAATATCATCATACAAATCCAACAAACACATATACAATATATCTAATTATACTTTTATGACTATCACTGAGTCCCTTCCCCAATTAGAACCAAAGTACTCCCCCTTACCTCTTGGAGAGAAGAGGAGACAATGGGGTTGAGTTGGTGCTCCACCACCAAGCTCCAAGCTAGCTTCTAGACTCTCATTCCATGCTCCTTAACACTTCCTTAAGCTCCCTTGAAGATTGCTTCACCCAAAGAGAAGGATTGGAGAAGTTAGGGTTTGAGTGGGGATTTGGGGATTTTATGAAAGGAAGAGGAAATTAAGAATTGAAAGAGGGAAATTGATTGGGAGAAGATATATGGATGATTTGGGGAATTAATTTGATGTTATTTAGTGTGGATTTGGGGAAAATTGAAGAACCCTAGGAGAGAAGGAAGAGAGAGTCGTGAGAAGAAGAGAGAGGAAACAATGAAACAAATGACTCAACTCACGTGATTTTTTGCTGATATAACAGGGGTTAATCGATTAATTCGACCCCTTAATCGATTAACAAGACCATTAATCGATTAAGGCCGAAAGAGAAATGAAATTTAATCGATTAATCTGCTCTCTACTCGAGTAGATCCGAAAGGTGCTTAAATTCTAATCGATTAAGGCCCTTATTAATCGATTAACTCAGTGCAAAATGGCTTTCTTTCACACTTCTAAGACTCTTAGGCTTTCACAACTCTTTCTAGCTTAACTTAACACCAAAACCTACACTCTAAACACAATCTAGCCTATTCTTAACTCAATCCAACTTACACTTAGTTAAATTTCTAATTCTAAACAATCCTAATAATTCTAAACACTTACAATTACTAATACCAATACTAATTAACACTTCTAACCGAATTCGACACTTAAGGACGCTCTAACACTTATGGAAATCCTACTAACTATTACTCCTAAAGCCTTAAAAAAATTGGGGATGTTACAATCTCCCCTACTTAAAGGAATTTCGTCCCCGACATTCGGCTAGGTTCAAGAACTAAAAGAGACATAGAGCTACATGCTCTAATTATAAGGTGAATCTGATCTTAGACAGGGAAGAGGGGCTATGACTTTCGGGGATACGCTCCCCCACTTAGAACGCAACTCGATGGATCTCGATGATAGAACTACCCCCTTACTACTGAGACTTCTTCTTACACTAAGTCTTACTATCCCATCGAGGTTCATCCTGGGAAAACTAATCTATTCCCACAACTCAGGAAAACAAAATTCTCAAACTTCCCTATAGCACACCATCCATAACAAAACATAAACATTAACATCATAAAACATTTTAAACAACAAGTACAGATAATATACACAAAAAGAAACAGAACAGAAAGCATTTAACCATAAAAAGAAGTAACACAACAAAACCCAGTTCAAACACAATCAATAGAAATAACAGCATATATCAACAATTTAAAATATTATTTGTTTAACTAAATCAAATACAAAGAATATCATTTTTTTGGAAATATCATTAAAGAGTATACCTTTGAAAGAAAAGTAAAACATTAATTCAACACAAGTAAGTAAAATAACCAATACATATCAAAATAGTTTTTGCATTGAAATGAATGAAATAAAAGTTTTGAAAAAGATGCTAGGCATTCATTAGATATAGGGGCATGCATCTAGAAATTTAAAAGTAATAATACCTACATATATAAAGCCACCCTCCCCCAAAATAAAATTGGGTACTCATGAAGAGAGTAGTTTTCAAATCCTCATCCAAAGTTACACAATGTAAAAGAAAGTAAGATCAAGTCAAAGATTGCATTATTCCAGAATGCAGTTGAAAATAGGAATTAACAATGCAGGGTAAATACAATGATGGTCTTATGAAAATCTAGATTGAAAACATTACATAAAAAAAACATATTTAAATTCTATGTACATATATGAATACAAAAGAGTTGTCCTTAATATAAGGACTCAATTTATCAAATGATAGATTTGATCATCGGCAAAGTGTTTTCTTTAAAGAGAAGTTTCATTGAAAAATATAAACATCTTAAGAAAAGTTGAAGGTTGAACTTTAAGAAAATATAAATATCTTTAAAGTGTAATCTAGTACCTTTACAACATCACATTCACTGGAAAAGGGAAATTAACTTCTTTACTTAAAACCATCACCAGATAGTACACAAGGTATATGAAAATAATTAGAGTTGGAACTTGTGAGGAAAATGCAAAACGAATAGCTCCAACAATAGTTTTGATTTAATATATTATCTTAGAAAATTTTAAATTACAAATATACTTATAAACAATTCAATCACACAAGATAAAAGACTCTTAGCATAACTAAAACCTACTTCCTATATGAATCTATATATACTTATACCTATGGCTTAGGCTCGAACACTCAACTAAGACGGATTTAACTCCTATCACTTAATCTATTCCTCAGACTATTGAGATTCTACTACTTAATTCTAAACGAAAATCCTACAAGCTTAAGGCTTCCACTAAGTCTATGCTCGTCTATCGCTCACATGAGGTTCAGGGTTTCCTATTTGGTTCCTTAGGTTAGGATTTCATCTAATTGCTTCCTATCTTAGAATCCTAGTTGAAACTTTCTTATTGCTATCTAGGCTTTGGGGCTAAGACCATTACAATGGATGTTAGGGTTGAGACTTTATTGCCCAACAACTACATTCCATAAAATAGTTAACATTGGTTTGAAAATTGTTTGCAATTATGGAATATAGTTTATTCATTAAGTAACTCCACATTTCCCTCGAGTTCTATGTGAACTTGAAGGAAAGGTACATTACCTTAATTGAGATTCTAGACTTGAATCTCACTCTATGAGAAGTACATTGCCTTTGACCCACTTTGTTATCGTCACTAGCAGTTCTCAATTCCACATCGTATTAGAAACAAAGAGTCCTAACTTAGAAGAAAAGATTTGCTCTTTGGTGATAAAGAATTCCCAAAAATTATCTCTTTCTGAAAATAAGGAAAAACTCTTCGTAATTCGTAAATCAATTTCATTTCGAACTTTAACAAAATTAGTTGATAATAGAAAAACATGTCAAGCATTCTAATGTTTAAAACGTTCTTAAAGATTTCCAAAAATTATTTCACATAATCTTTCGAATTGATTCAAAAGTTTGAGGACTCCTTTAACAAAGAAAATAAGGATCCTCTATGATCATCAAACTTAAATAAAAGGAATTGCATGTATCGGTTGAAATTGAATTTCGTCCGCATTTTCAAATTTTAATATATGCCTTCCCTTTTATTTTAACTTTGAAGTTCAACTCTTGTTTCCAATGGACGTATGTCACATTCGGTGAATTCCTATTTAATCGGTGATTGGTGGAATTTCATAGCAAACTACACCATTCTACCATTACATAGGAACTCATTGTGTTAACAATCCATGTTTAAAATCGATGATGTGACATTCGGCCAATTGCCCAAAGTTAGAATCAATTCCGTACATTGGAAAGTCTCAGAATACCTGTAAGCTTGACATTCATTAGAATTCATTCTATTAATATTTTTCAAAACTAAGTCTTAAAATAGTTTGGTGCCAAAAACACATTTACACTTTATAAATTTAGTAATGTACTTATCACCAAGCATAATGTGAAATTGTAGAAAGGACTTGAATTTTATTAGAGACGACACTCGGTTATCATAGTTAAAGGCAAGTACACTAAGTTCACACCTATTCACTTCCGCTGCGCACTCTGATAAAGAATGCTCGGAGTGTCTATGATGTAATGATTCCTAATTCTTATCCTATTCCCATGCATAGAAAAGAAATTCGACAATTATTTCATTGGATTTCAAGGACTCAATGGTATTATCTTCTAATAAAATGTATGCATCGAGGGGCCCTTCTCGATTCTACATTGCATTAGAAATAAAACCATTTTCGTACAACCCGAATTCCAATCAAATAATAAGAAATGATTCATCTTCCGTTCAAAGAAGACTTTGAAAATTTATTTTATGTAAAAATTTCAATTCTTCGTCATATCCAAAGTTGACTTACTTTATTCAAGATTAAGGTTTAGTCCATCCCGTTGGGGTAGCACTTTCATGCTCTATCCCGTTGGGAGTTTTACTTCCCTTAGTCTCTACTTTCAATCCACTTCAGAATATAACCAAGTTATAATTGAAAATTCTACTTAGTCCACTTTGAACTGAAGGTTACTAACTATCACTAGTACTATCCTATTAACACTACTAAACTATACTAACTTCAACTAAATATGCATGCTTAAACTATAAAATTAAACTACTAAACTAACTACAGGTTAGTTACTCTCATGTGGAGTAACTCTTTGGGAGTAGGAAATCCATACTCCGCGGCCGAGAATTGCAACCATTGCTCTGATACCATCTGTAACATCCTCAATTTTATACTTTAAAAATATATTACTTCTATATGAGTTATTATTAAAATGCTTGGGGTTTTATTAAAAATTTTGGCAGAGTTTACTCTAAAAATATGGACTTTCCCCCATGTAGGTTATTCACCTGTCAGTCCAGAACAGTTTATCTAAAACAAAACTATAATTAAATTGTAAGAGGTTGTGACTTATTTTGAAACAATGTAGAAGAGGATATTTGTATATCCTTCGCAACCTTTGATACACTTGGTAAAAGAAAGGTTCTCACAAAGTCCTTTTACAAATAAAAACATTCTTAACTTACAATAAATGAACACTTATAATAAGTTTAATTAATAAAACATTTTACAGTTAAATATCTTAGAATGGTTGCAGCTACATAAAGTGACCAAGGAGGTCACTGTATTGATATACTCTCCTTAAGTGAGAGTATACCTTCTCGGTTCGTGAGCCATGAATGTCTCTCTCCGATGGTACCTAAAAATGGTCAACTTAAGGGGTGAGTAATTTGAATAATAATCGAGGAAAACACTCAACAACAGTAACAAAGCATAACTAGACATACCCACACACATAAATACATATTCATTTATCCTAATCAATTCTACCATTTATATACCTTAACATTTACTGTTTCTTTACCCCAAGAATTCACCTTTCATTCACCCCAAGAACAATGTATATAACAATGCGTTTATGCTCAATCATATGAATGACATACACTGTATTCCTTATGGTTTAATTCCTGAATCCGATGTACACTGCACTATTTACACTTTATTCACATTAACACTTTGATACTATCATCGGATTCAGTGAATTAAACCCATCACAATAATGAATGCACTTCTCCGTTTCCATTAGCCATAACACTGACAACATAACCACCTCACATACCCTCCCTCCACTCTGGGGAAAAACCGGCCAGGAGTAAGCATTTCTCAACCTATAATTGGGTGCTTCACCTCCACTTAGGAAGGTCCCTCGCTCACCCGCTTGCATAACACTTCACCTCCACTTAGGAAGGTCCCTCATGCGATTCGGATTGATTTGCCCGAATCGGGCTTTAGCAGAAATCACCCTCACTGGCCAAAACGAGCCAAAGTGATGGAATTACCCCGGTTTGCGTGGAACCAACCCCCAACACGGGAAGCGATCCCGTGTCCTTTGCAGGATCAAAGTTCCCCAAGATAATTCCATAATTCACTCTTGCCCTCATCAATCGTAAACGACGTGTGTTTTTTCCCGTACACCTAAGGTCCACCTTACTCCGAAATGCACGTGTTTCTAATTCATTTTATGTGGCTTTTGATTAGTCGAACCTTTAGTACTTTATATTCATTTGGTTGGGTTCTCTAACTTAAGAGTTTCGGCCATACTATATATACATACCATCCAACAATCCAACAATAATTTCCATAACCAAATCATTCATTCGATCATTAAATTCCATAACAATAACATTAATTCATTTCTAGCCTAATCCCTAAGTTCACAGCATATATACTCACAGTTAACATATAGGACATAACAATTACATCACCACAATAATCATAATTCTATCCTTCATTTTATCATTTAATGCTATAACAATCTAATAATCAATTACTAAACACCTTAAGTCCATTATACACATTCTTACTTTCAAACACACAATATCATCATACAAATCCAACAAACACATATACAATATATCTAATTATACTTTTATGACTATCACTGAGTCCCTTCCCCAATTAGAACCAAAGTACTCCCCCTTACCTCTTGGAGAGAAGAGGAGACAATGGGGTTGAGTTGGTGCTCCACCACCAAGCTCCAAGCTAGCTTCTAGACTCTCATTCCATGCTCCTTAACACTTCCTTAAGCTCCCTTGAAGATTGCTTCACCCAAAGAGAAGGATTGGAGAAGTTAGGGTTTGAGTGGGGATTTGGGGATTTTATGAAAGGAAGAGGAAATTAAGAATTGAAAGAGGGAAATTGATTGGGAGAAGATATATGGATGATTTGGGGAATTAATTTGATGTTATTTAGTGTGGATTTGGGGAAAATTGAAGAACCCTAGGAGAGAAGGAAGAGAGAGTCGTGAGAAGAAGAGAGAGGAAACAATGAAACAAATGACTCAACTCACGTGATTTTTTGCTGATATAACAGGGGTTAATCGATTAATTCGACCCCTTAATCGATTAACAAGACCATTAATCGATTAAGGCCGAAAGAGAAATGAAATTTAATCGATTAATCTGCTCTCTACTCGAGTAGATCCGAAAGGTGCTTAAATTCTAATCGATTAAGGCCCTTATTAATCGATTAACTCAGTGCAAAATGGCTTTCTTTCACACTTCTAAGACTCTTAGGCTTTCACAACTCTTTCTAGCTTAACTTAACACCAAAACCTACACTCTAAACACAATCTAGCCTATTCTTAACTCAATCCAACTTACACTTAGTTAAATTTCTAATTCTAAACAATCCTAATAATTCTAAACACTTACAATTACTAATACCAATACTAATTAACACTTCTAACCGAATTCGACACTTAAGGACGCTCTAACACTTATGGAAATCCTACTAACTATTACTCCTAAAGCCTTAAAAAAATTGGGGATGTTACAATCTCCCCTACTTAAAGGAATTTCGTCCCCGACATTCGGCTAGGTTCAAGAACTAAAAGAGACATAGAGCTACATGCTCTAATTATAAGGTGAATCTGATCTTAGACAGGGAAGAGGGGCTATGACTTTCGGGGATACGCTCCCCCACTTAGAACGCAACTCGATGGATCTCAATGATAGAACTACCCCCTTACTACTGAGACTTCTTCTTACACTAAGTCTTACTATCCCATCGAGGTTCATCCTGGGAAAACTAATCTATTCCCACAACTCAGGAAAACAAAATTCTCAAACTTCCCTATAGCACACCATCCATAACAAAACATAAACATTAACATCATAAAACATTTTAAACAACAAGTACAGATAATATACACAAAAAGAAACAGAACAGAAAGCATTTAACCATAAAAAGAAGTAACACAACAAAACCCAGTTCAAACACAATCAATAGAAATAACAGCATATATCAACAATTTAAAATATTATTTGTTTAACTAAATCAAATACAAAGAATATCATTTTTTTGGAAATATCATTAAAGAGTATACCTTTGAAAGAAAAGTAAAACATTAATTCAACACAAGTAAGTAAAATAACCAATACATATCAAAATAGATTTTGCATTGAAATGAATGAAATAAAAGTTTTGAAAAAGATGATGGGCATTCATTAGATATAGGGGCATGCATCTAGAAATTTAAAAGTAATAATACCTACATATATAAAGCCACCCTCCCCTTATTAATCGATTAACTCAGTGCAAAATGGCTTTCTTTCACACTTCTAAGACTCTTAGGCTTTCACAACTCTTTCTAGCTTAACTTAACACCAAAACCTACACTCTAAACACAATCTAGCCTATTCTTAACTCAATCCAACTTACACTTAGTTAAATTTCTAATTCTAAACAATCCTAATAATTCTAAACACTTACAATTACTAATACCAATACTAATTAATACTTCTAACCGAATTCGACACTTAAGGACGCTCTAACACTTATGGAAATCCTACTAACTATTACTCCTAATGCCTTAAAAAAATTGGGGATGTTACAATCTCCCCTACTTAAAGGAATTTCGTCCCCGACATTCGGCTAGGTTCAAGAACTAAAAGAGACATAGAGCTACATGCTCTAATTATAAGGTGAATCTGATCTTAGACAGGGAAGAGGGGCTATGACTTTCGGGGATACGCTCCCCCACTTAGAACGCAACTCGATGGATCTCGATGATAGAACTACCCCCTTACTACTGAGACTTCTTCTTACACTAAGTCTTACTATCCCATCGAGGCTCATCCTGGGAAAACTAATCTATTCCCACAACTCAGGAAAACAAAATTCTCAAACTTCCCTATAGCACACCATCCATAACAAAACATAAACATTAACATCATAAAACATTTTAAACAACAAGTACAGATAATATACACAAAAAGAAACAGAACAGAAAGCATTTAACCATAAAAAGAAGTAACACAACAAAACCCAGTTCAAACACAATCAATAGAAATAACAGCATATATCAACAATTTAAAATATTATTTGTTTAACTAAATCAAATACAAAGAATATCATTTTTTTGGAAATATCATTAAAGAGTATACCTTTGAAAGAAAAGTAAAACATTAATTCAACACAAGTAAGTAAAATAACCAATACATATCAAAATAGTTTTTGCATTGAAATGAATGAAATAAAAGTTTTGAAAAAGATGTTGGGCATTCATTAGATATAGGGGCATGCATCTAGAAATTTAAAAGTAATAATACCTACATATATAAAGCCACCCTCCCCTTATTAATCGATTAACTCAGTGCAAAATGGCTTTCTTTCACACTTCTAAGACTCTTAGGCTTTCACAACTCTTTCTAGCTTAACTTAACACCAAAACCTACACTCTAAACACAATCTAGCCTATTCTTAACTCAATCCAACTTACACTTAGTTAAATTTCTAATTCTAAACAATCCTAATAATTCTAAACACTTACAATTACTAATACCAATACTAATTAACACTTCTAACCGAATTCGACACTTAAGGACGCTCTAACACTTATGGAAATCCTACTAGCTAATACTCCTAATGCCTTAAAAAAATTGGGGATGTTACAAATATCATCAATGAATACTATCACAAAAGAATCCAAATAAGGCATGAAGATTTTGTTCATATAATCCATAAACACTGCAGGAGTGGTAGTCAGACCAAATGGCATCACAACATATTCAAAATTCCCATACCGCGTCCTAAATGCAGTTTTAGGAATATCCTCCTCACGGATACGAATTTGGTGGTATCCCGATCGGAGATCAATTTTAGAAAATACTGCTGCACCTCGTAACTGGTCAAGCAAATCATCAATGCGAGGAAGCGGATACTTATTCTTCACCGTCACTGCATTCAGCTGCCTGTAATCAGTGCACATCCGGAGGCTACCGTCCTTTTTCTTAACAAAAAGAATCGGAGCGCCCCAAGGTGATACACTTGGCCTAACCAACTTCTTGGCCAACATTTCCTCTAGCTGCTTCTTCAACTCCTCTAATTCAGGAGGTGCCATTCTGTATGGTGCTATAGAAATTGGGCCGGCACCGGGCTTTATATCAATACCAAACTCTACTTCTCTTTTAGGGGGCAATCCAGGAATCTCTGCAGGAAAGACTTCCGGGAATTTGCAGACAATTTGAATTTGACTAACATCAGAAAGTTCCTCAACATCCATGGAAGATAAAGAAGGATCACCAAAAACAACGGCCTTCTGACGACAATTAATCAACACATGATGTTGAGTCATCCAATCCATCCCCAAGATGATATCTAACTTTTTCAGAGGCAAACAAATCAGGTTCACCTTGAAATCCCGCTCTAAGACTCGGAGTGGACATGCTAAACACATCTGGTTAGTCTCAACAGACGAGTTAGTAGGCGTAGAGACTGACAACTTAAAAGGCATTTCTACTGTTGACATCCCTAGCCTCTTCATGCAGCTAATAGAAATAAAAGAATGCGATGTTCCGCAATCAAATAATACTCCACATGTGTTACCATGAATAAAACAAGTACCTCTGATCAGCTCGTCCTCCTCTGTCACTTCTTCACCATCCAGAGTGTAAACCTTGCCCTTTTGCATGGGCAGACTTGCACCAGCTTGCAGTGCCTTAGCAACATTAACTTCTTTCTTCAGAGTGCTCTTGGGACAGCGATAAGCAAAATGACCCGGCTGTCCACAATGGAAACAAAGCCCCTCACCTCGACCTGAGCCAGTGTTCCAGCATACTCCTTTGTGATACCTCCCACAATGCTGACAAAGAGGGGGAGGACCAATAGTAACTGCTGGCTGCCCAATACCTCTTGGTGCTGCAGTAGTAGGGTTGGGATAAGGACTAGATCTCTGAATAGGGCCCTTGCCTCTGATGGGACCTGCCCGCTGAGCTGCCTTACTCTTCTTCTCTGCCCTTTTTTGTTTCAATGCCTTTTCATATGCACTGGTCATATTCACTAACTGGGCCAAGTTTGCAATGCCCCAGTAAGTGAATATGGCCCTGATATAGGCATCCAAACCTGCTTCAAACTTGATACACTTGGTCCGCTCATCGGCATCTCTATAGCTTCCTGAGTATCTGATCAATTCTTCAAACTGTGCAGCGTATTCCCCAACACTCATATTCCCCTGTTCTAGCTTCAGAAACGCCAATTCTTTCTCCCTCCGAACATCCTCCGGAAAATACTTATCCAAGAACCGGACCTTGAAAAGATCCCAAGTTACCACCTCATTCTCAGCCTCCAAACTCCTCCTCTAGTGCTCCCACCAGTGTTCCGCCTCACTCATCAGAACATACTCCACCAATCTGACTTGCTGATCTGCCGGTGCCTGCAATGAACGAAGGATCTTCTCCATTTCTTGGATCCATTTTTGAGCCCCATCTGGATTGAATCCTCCTTCAAAGCGAAGGGGATCATTCTTCCGGAATCTAGACATCCAATCTATATCCATAGGAGCTGGTGGAGGGTTCAGTGTCGCCGCTGCTACTGCTGCAATGTTGTTAGCTTGGTTCTGTTGCAACTGCGCCATAGCTGCTGCATGATCTTGTTGCATCTGTGCCTGCGTTTGTTGCATTTGCACCTGATTCTGCTGCATTTGGGCCATGGAGGTGGCCTGATCCTAATTCATCTTCATGAGATTCTCCAAAATAGCAGCCATGCGATCATTACCTCCACGACGTCCCACCATACTGCTAAGTCATGGAGCAAATATCCCGTTAAATTGCTAATACTAACAATTAAATAAACTCTTTATTCCTGGGACCTAGACTCTTAACTAACACATTAGTTACTCGCTTGGTGAGTAACCATTGGAGATGTGAGTCCACACTCCAAAAGGCCGAGGGAAACTGCTCTGATACCATAAATGTAACACCCTATGATTAATTACCCTTAATTCCCCTTACTTTAAAATGAGAGCTTAAAAATTCCTTTTTTAAATTATGAAAATCAACCGTCAAACGAACGGAGTTTCGTTTGTTTTTCGGACTTTTCCAAATCTTCAACCTGATAAACACATTTAAATAATATCAACAGGAGCCAGCAGGGCTCAAATATAAATATATATGTATCACATAGTTGCCCCATGGGCTCAAGTGTAAAACATCAGCATCAGTTTGTCAGAGTGCCAGCAAAAATGCTAAGTATGTAAATCAAGAGGCCATATCAACAACTATGCCCAAAAATGAATCATAAACTGTGCCCAAAAGAACTATCCTAAGCCTCACTCACTCTCAAAAAAAACGTATACAGCTCATACACCTCCAAAAACACGGAGGCTTAGGTCAAAAATAAAAGTATCTAATCCCCATAACCCTACTCTCCCTTGGAGGGAGAGTGCACCTACTCAGCCGGGGGCTGTGCAATCTCAATCTCTGTACCTGTAAGGAATAGTAAGGGAGTGAGCATTGCACATGAAATAGGAAAGAAGTTTCTCATTAGACATAACTACCCACTAAGCCAAACACAACTATCATTTAAATCATATAGCACAATTTATCCACAGGCAAATATCATGCGTTCACGATTTGGCAATCCTTTTCAGATTTCATTTATATTTCTCATTACTTATCATTCTGTTTCACCTTTCTTCTTTGTATTTCCATTTTCATTACCTTCAATTTCTCATATTATCAGTTTTCAACTCATAACCATAAGTCGTACCCTTTTTCGAAAATCATACACTGTATGTCACCTCACAATCAGAGGCTAACATTCCCAAATACAATCGTATGTCTCCTCACGGTCAGAGGACAACACACACACATCTCATCATCTTTTAAATCATTTTATCTTTTCTTTACCATTAGGGATTAGCTCACATGTTAGGCATTTCACACCCACTAGGACTTTCACCCAATCCAGGTAACTTTCCACCTATTAGGCCACGGTTGACACCCATTAGGACTAAAAACAACCTCTCAATTCTTTTACCATCACATTCACATTTTCTATTTTCAAAACTTTTATTATTGTGCAGCATGATTGATCCATTGGATACCCCCGCCTAACGGGCATTTACGGGACCTAATAGGTAACTTGCACCTGGATTGGGTAACTTATGCCTAATGGGTAACTTGTCACCTAACAGGGCACCTAATGGGTCGGTGTATCACAAGGATCAATCATAGCTGCAACTTCAATCATTTTTATAATTCTATTTATTTATATTCAAAACAATTATCACCCTTAGAATCATTGGCAACACTACTTGCATTATCACATAAAAGTAACATCCACATATATTCCAAGTAACTCACAAATTAGATCAATTGCTCACATTAACAGATATTCACCAATTCAATCAACATTTAATATATAGAGCATTTAGCATTAATACATACCATTTTCTATGCATTCTCAAAGTTTACTTTTTATTTCTTTAATTAAATCAAACTGCTCTATTCCTTCATAATCCTAGGGATTTAATAACACCAAAATAACATGTAAATCCTAGCAAGCTCTTATGAACTAATTTGAACCTATTCCCTAGAACAAACCAATGCTCACTATATCCACTCCCTTACCTTAAGTCAAAGGGAGAGTGGGATGAACCTTAACCCAAAAGCTAGCCTTAACCCATGATCCTTTATGCCCCACAAAGAGCTCCCAAGAGAGGTGATTGGAGGAAAATGAGAACTTGATCCCCCTTAAGCCATGAAACAAAGAAAGAACATAAGAACATGGAAACCCAAAGGAGTGGGGTTCGAATTTATGAGAGGAAAAAGGGAGAGAAAATTTGTATGAAACACATAGAGAGAGAAAGAAGAAGTAAGCTTTACCTATGAAGCTTGCTTATGGCTTGAGGAGCTTGCAAAGGAAGAAGAAATAAACTTGGACCTTGGAGGAAGGAAGTGGAACTCGTGGGGGAGGAAGTGAATGAAGAGAGAGAGAGAATGAGAGTGAAGAATGAAAATGAATGGGAGTGGAATGAGTTTTGTTTTATGAAGGAGGAAGATATGTGGTCCCAAATTAAAGAGAAAAGGGAAGATTCCCTTTGTGTGGTTGGGTAACCACACGTACCCCCTTTTATTCTTTTTTTTGTACAGATCCACAAAGTAATCGATTACCCTGGCCAGGTAATCGATTAACGCTTCAATGCAACATTTTTGTGACTTCCAACCTGAGGCCCTGTAATCGATTAATGGCCATAAAATAATCGATTACAACTTGATGCAACAAATTTGGTATTTTCAGCAGAGGCTCAGTAATCGATTACTTGTCCAGGAGTAATCGATTACCCTTCAATGCAACATTTTTGTGCATTGTTGGCTGAGAGCTTGTAATCGATTAACTCGCACCAGTAATCAATTATTTTGCTGCTTTTTCATCTTTTCAGAGTTTCTAACTCTCAAACCTCTTTCTTACATCCTATACCCATTTGGCCATGATTTCTATGCTAAATCCTAGATATTAGTTGTCTAATTTCTCATAAATTCTTCACAAGCTAATACAACATCTTGCATAATTCATACTATATGAAGTATTTTAAATTGAGGATGTTACAGTAAACTTGTCACAAAATCCATCGATATGCTGTCCCATTTCCACTGAGGGATCTCCAAACATTGTAATTCTCCTCCTGGCTTCTTATGCTCGGCCTTCGTCTTCTGACAAACCAAACATGATGCTACATACTCAGCCACATCTTTCTTTAATCCAGACCACCAGAACAACTTTTTCAAATCCTGATACATCTTAGTTGTTCTCGGATGCATACTCATCCGACTCTTGTGCGCTTCCTCCAATATCATTCTTCTAAGTTCTGCGTCCTTTGGAATGCATATCCTCGTTTTGAAACGAAGAAGTCCATCCTTTCCCTCTTGAAAGTTCAGTTCTTTCCCTTCAGATGCCAATCTTTTCTTTTCCTTAAGCTCACCATCTTCTTGTTGTCGCTCACGGATCAGAGTCATAAACTCATTCGTGATCTGCAGCATTCCTAACTTTAAGTTTGTTGGCTGGACTTCCATTACCAAACTCATATCCCGAAACTTCTCTAGTAACGCAGCCTCCTTAATCATCATAGCACTCGCATGCAATGTCTTTCTGCTTAGGGCATCGGCAACCTTATTTGCCTTTCCAGGATGATAGTGGAGTTCGAAGTCATAATCCTTGAGAAACTCCGTCCACCGACATTGTCTCATGTTTAGTTCCTTCTGGTCAAAGAGATACTTTAAACTCTTATGGTCACTGAATACTCGGAACACAGTGCCATAGAGATAGAGCCTCCAGATCTTAAGAGCAAAAACTGTTGCGGCCAACTCCAAGTCGTGCGTCGGATAATTCACCTCATGCACTTTCAACTGCCTTGATGCGTATGCCACAACCTTGCCTTCTTGCATCAGCACACATCCGAGGCCTTGCCTTGATGCATCGCAGTACACATCAAAACTCTTCTGCGGATCAGGTAGGATTAACACCGGTGAAGTGGTCAGCTTTTCCTTCAGCTTTTGGAAACTCTCTTCGCACTTCGAGTTCCAGACAAAAGGTTGATCCTTCTTGGTCAACTTAGTCAAGGGTTGGGAGATCTTCGAAAATCCTTCTATAAACCTTCGATAGTACCCGGCAAGTCCTAAGAAACTCCGGACCTCCGTCACCGTCTTAGGTGGTTCCCATCGAAGAACTGATTCCACCTTTGTTGGATCGACAGCTATTCCTCCTTTCGAGATCACGTGTCCCAAAAACTTAACTTCCTTCAGCCAAAACTCGCACTTCGAGAGTTTGGCGTATAACTGCTTCTCCTTTATAACTTCCAACACAATCCTTAAGTGTTCTGCATGTTCCTCCGGACTCCTTGAGTAGATCAGAATATCATCTATAAAGACCACTACAAACGTGTCCAGGTACGGTCTGAAGACCCTATTCATGTAGTCCATAAAGACAGCAGGAGCATTCGTCAAACCGAACGGCATTACCACATACTCATAGTGCCCGTAACGAGATCGAAACGCCGTCTTGGGAATATCCTGCTCCCGAATCCTTATCTGATGGTACCCAGATCTTAGATCTATCTTCGAGAAAACAGAAGCTCCACGAACTTGATCCATAAGATCGTCTATCCTCGGCAGAGGGTATTTATTCTTGATGGTCACCTTGTTCAACTGTCGGTAGTCCACACACATACGCAGACTTCCGTCCTTCTTTCTCACAAACAACACTGGTGCACCCCAGGGAGACACACTTGGTCTGATCAATTGTTTCTGTAGCAACTCCTCTACTTGCTTCTTCAACTCAGCCATTTCCGGCGGCGCCATCCGATATGGTGCTATAGAGATTGGGCCAGCTCCTGGGATTAGATCGATACCAAACTCGATTTCTTGATTCGGCGGCAACCCCGGTACATCATCCGTGAACACCTCCGGAAACTCCTCTACCACTGGTATTCCTTCTATCTCTTTCTCCTCTTCTTCCCTCGTTACAGAGAACAAACACATGAAGCCTTCGGGTTCGGGGTTCGAGGGTTGAAGGTCTTTGTACAAGGCTATTCTCCTATCACAGTCGATGATCACTCGGTTCCTCATCATCCAATCCATACCTAGAATGACATCTAACTGTGACAGAGGTAAACAGACTAGGTCTACACTCGAGACGCAGCCTAGTACCTCGACCAAACAGTTTAGACAGACTTTGGAAGTAAGGACAGGGGAATTAGTTGGGGTTTCTACTCTAAAGCAATATGGTGAATCGGATAGGGGCAAGTTCAAACGATTCACGCATTCGTATGAAACAAAAGAATGAGTAGCTCCAGAATCAAACAAAACTTTACAAGGTTGACTATTGAGAAGAAGGGTACCTGGCACGAGATCAGGGGCTTGATTGGCTTCAGCACCACTGAGAGTAAACACCTTCCCTCTCACCATAGGTCTATTCACCGATCCCTTCGAGTCACCCTTCTCGGGTTCTCTGCAGTCTCTTGACCAATGACCCGGCTTACCACACTTGTAGCAACCAGAAAACGGCTTCCGACAAACCTCTCCGAAGTGATGACGTTTTCACTTATCACACAAAGGAGCACTTCCCTAATAACTTGCTACTTGTCCCGATGACTTGCTTTTACCCTTGTGCTTGAAGTGCGGGCTTTGGCCTCTAATGTTCGACTCCTTGCGCTTCTGCGACCCGAAACTCTGCTGATTCCTCTTACTTCGCAGGTATAGCTCCTCAGCCCTCTTATCATCTTCATAAACCCGGCACATGTCGACCAAAGTTGAGAAGTTCTGAATCTTCTGATAACTGAAAGCGGCTTTTAAATCCGGCCTTAGCCCATTCTCAAACTTGATGCACTTGCTTCGTTCGTCAGGGTGTTGCTGAAAGTAAGGAGAATACTTAAGCAACTCCTCGAACTTAGCCGTGTATTCGCCCACACTCATGTCGCCTTGCTGAAGTTGCAGAAACTCTACCTCCTTCTTCCGCCTCAGATCCTCGGGGAAATACTTATCCAGAAACATTTCCGTGAACACTTGCCATGTGACTTCCCAACCTTCGTGAGCCAAGAGTTGAACAGCGTGCTTCCACCAGTTTTCAGCTTCCCCAAACAACATGTACGTGGCGTAGGTCACCCGCTGAGCATCCGTAAATCCTATGGTTTGGAAGATTTTGTCCAGTTCGCTTATCCACTTGTTAGCCTCATCGGGTTTGAAACCTCCTTCAAACCTAAGAGGGTTACAGTTTCGGAATTCGGACAGACTACGGAACTCGACTTGTCCCGCTTGGTCTGGGGGTGGTTGGTTAGCTTGTTGTTGCATGTTCTCGATCACCGTAGTGATCCTATCTAAAACGTCAGCTAAGTTACGTTGATTCCTAGCTGCCATTGTGAACCTGCACTAAAGGCTAAGTATCACAATAGACCTAAGGGAACTGAAGTCCTACGACTATCCTAATCCTACATCTATCTTAATCTAGATAGAACCAACTATGGACCAGGTGCAGGACCTTCAGCTCTGATACCACAAAAAGGGGTGTGACGCTCTCATTTGATTTCCGAAAAGGTTTGCTTGATTTGGACTTGTAAGTTTTCCAAAAATTAGGGTGGAAAATTTTTCTTTTTAAAACACTTGATCGGAGAGTAAAATCAGAGAGTTGAAATCCGGAAAGTTAAAAGAAGTTGAAAAGCAGTCGAGGGGTTTTCGCAATAATTATTATTTTCATAAACCAAACCTTTAGTCCCTCGATTGCGGGTTCTTTAAAAAGTGATTCATACTGGATTCCCAAAACGTATTAAAAGCAAGCGGAATATTTAGATGCGTGAAGTGAACCTTAGTTGTAGATAATAAGTAATAAAAGGTCTGATACAAAATAGTTACAAGTCCATTGGAAATAGAACACTCTGACAATACCTCACCAAAAGCAAAGTTTACAATAGGTAAAACTCAAAAAGAAAGGGTATCATCAGAGCTGGTCGTCGGTCCACTGCAGCTACTCCATAGACAGAGATCGCCGGTTTCGTCCCACGAAACCTACGGGGACGAAAGCGAAATACGGGATTGGGATGGCAGAGAGAGATCTCTATTTCACCCTCAAAAGTAACCCGGTGATCCCAATACTCCCAAACATCGTCAAGGAGCGGGCGAATCTCGATGCAAGGCAGGCATTCGGCCGTCACCTACAAGGGCAGGAGAGTAAGCCTAACACAGTCGCATTATCGAATAAGCCTAAGCCCTAACATTCACAGCCAGATAAACAGCAGCAATCACCAGTGCAGTAATGCATGTACATATGAGCAAACACCAATTTAATTATTATCTTCGAGATAAGTGGCATGATGCATGTACATGTTCTCCAACTCTGACTCTGAGGCCTCTATGTCCACCGGGTCCAGATCTGAGGAACGGTGCGTCCCAGACGAGGCACGGCTTACGGCACGTCTGCAAGCGTAAACGGCACGACTTACAGTGTTTCCACCAGCGTAAAAGACAAGACTTACAGTGTTTCCACCAGCGTAAATGGCACGACTTACAGTGTTTCCACCAGCGTAAACGGCACGACTTACAGTGTTTCCACCAGCGTAAAAGACACGACTTACAGTGTTTCCACCAGCATAAACGGCACGACTTACAGTATTTCTACCAGCGTAAAAGGCACGACTTATAGTGCGTCCACCAGTGTAAACGGCACGACTTACAGTGTTTCCACCAGCGTAAAAGGCACGACTTAAAGTGTTTCCACAAGCGTAAACGGCACGTCTTACAGTGAACCCTGTGCAGGCTTTCATAAAATATCAAGTTCAGTTACAAAACAGTTCACAGGTTCACCGGCGTAGGAAAGGCACGCCTTACGGTGTTTCCACCTGCGTAGGTGTTCCTCAGATTGGGACTGGTCTGATAACCTAGCTCATGTCATGTATGTGTCAATGCAACTCTTGCAGTCCTAGGTTATCATGCACATGTTCAAGTTCCAGGTTTGTTATTAGTCCAACTATGTCATAATCATTCGACATCAGTTCAGCATGGATACATCCATAGCCATAGGCATCCAACATGTATCCATAAGTATCTAAGCATACAGATGACATAGCAGAGTCGTACTAGTTCTAGATCACGTCTATGTCTGAGTGTTCGATCAAGGTCCCATCATTTCTTGACCTAAGCCACCTCAAGTGACTAAAACTTGGGATAAGCAAGTCTTAACTACTTAAGACTTCGGTTAAGTGAGTCCTAATCACTTAAGACTAGGTTTAACTGACTTCGGTTGACTAATCATGGACTGAGTCCACTAGTCTTGGACTAAATCTTACTAATCATGAATTAAGTCACACTAATCATGGATTGAGTCTAGCTTAATTGACTAATCTCGGATTAAATCCGGCTAATCATGGATTAGGTCCAACTAATCGTGGATTAGTTGACTAATCAGGGGATTAGGGTTACTAATCGAGGATTAAGTCCAACTAATCTTGGGTTAGTTGACTAATCATGGATTAAGGTTACAAATCTGGGATTAAGTCCAACTAATCTTGGATTAGTTGACTAGTCAGGGATTAAAGCCACTAATCGAGGATTAGGTCCAACTAATCTTAAATTAGTTGACTAATCAAGGTTAAGGTCACTAATCGAGGATTAGGTCTAACTAATCATGGATTAGTTGACTAATCATGGTTAAGGTCACTAATCAAGGATTAAGTCCAACTAATCATGGATTAGTTGACTAATCGGGGATTAAGGTTACTAATCTTGGATTAAGTCCAACTAATCCTGGATTAGTTGACTAATCACCGTTAAGGGAGACTTAATTTGGTCTAAGTGCTACTTAGTTGTCTAAAACTAGGTTTGATTAACACTTAGTTGACTAAACCATTCTTAGTTATTGGGTCATCTTCCTAATCAAGGCTTAGAAACCTAAAACCGAATTGACCAACACCCTAATTACCTTATCTAATTGTCAATTAAGGCCTAATTGGCTCAATTCCTTTAGTTAACGCTTAAGCCTAGTTCCTTCAAGGATCTAGCATTCCCTTAACAACATAATCTATGGAATTAATCACCAACACAAAGCATAATCACAAAATTCAGCATAGAGCATTTCATTAACAACATAATACAAGTAAGATAATCATCAACACAAAACATAATCATAAAATTCAGCATTGCACATTCAAAAATAACAAGTCATTATTCATCAAATTCGGCCTCCAAGCCCAAAATCAAAGTCTAACTAGTTCCCTTAAGTCTCATGGTGACTCAACCTAGTTCTAAGCTTCAAGACCTATTCTAGCAAAAGTGTAAACTTCTCTCCATACCTCTTGAAGACACAAAAAGAAAACTTAGAACCTTTGGCCTTTTTCTTATCCAAAACCGTGAGCAACACTCCCTCCTTGGACACTTGAAATTTGACTTCCAAGCCTCCAAACTTCTAAGACTCCACTTGATCTACCAAGCTAAAGACCTTAAGGCTTCGATGAGGGTGTGGCCGTGAGGTCTATTTGGGTTTGGAGTGATCTTCCTTCAACAAAATCTTAAATAAGTGGCATATTCATGATCTAGGGTATGAATATGCCAAGGTTTCTTGTGTTTGGTGAGTGTTTAGGTTGATTAAGGTGGTGATGGGGGTTTGGCCGTGAGCTTCTAAAAGAAGGGGAAGGAGTTGGATATGAATTTTCTAGCCTTGATCACACATGCATGTTGCATATTCATGATCTAGGCTTTGGACATGTGAAGATTTCTTGGTTTTTAATGGAAGAAAGAGTTTGGATGGTGGTGTTTAGGGAGGTGGTCGTGAGCCTCATGGAAGAAGAAGAAGAAAAGTGGTGAAGATGGCATGAAGAAAAGGAAAGCAAAAGTGATGACCATTATCACATGGTCTCTTTTATAAAAGTTATGGTCAAATGGTGAGTCATTAGGATGGCTAAGTGGTGTGTTAAGGTGTGGACACCTCACACTTCATGCAAAGAAAGGGAATGTGGTGTTGACACCTATTACTTTGACTACATGCATGAAATGTGAGCATGACACCTCACTTCCTTCATGCATTCACAATTTCACTCCATGGTTGCACACACACACCACACCACACGGCCTACACATGCACACACAAGGCCCATCACACAATCTTGGCCCAACATCACTCACAAGGCCCATTAGGTCATCTTAGGCTTAATCTAACCCACTTAACCCTTAAGCTCTACATAACTAAGCTAATCTAACTCAAAACCAACAATTAGCTAACTAAACCAAATCAACTTAAGACCACACAAGTCTAAATCTAATAAATTAGGTTTAATCTAACCCTAATCACGATTTGCTATCTAAACACGATTAAACTCTAACACATCAAGCTAAAGCAAAACATTTAAATCACCAAGCACGAATTATTTGGGAACTAAAATTCAGGGATGTTACACTCTCCCCCACTTACAGGAATTTCGTCCCCGAAATTCGGTTTTACTGGAACAACTCAGGATATTCTCTACGCATCGTAGCTTCGGGTTCCCAAGTTGACTCTTGAACACCATTGTGTTCCCAGACAACTCTAACCAAGGGTATTTCTTTTCCCCTAAGTTGCTTGATTCGGCGGTCGGCTATAAAAATAGGGCCAGCTTCTAGAGTTAGGTTTTCTCGCACAGACAGGTCATCGGGTCGGATATCTAGGATAGAGTTAGGGTCATGCACAAACTTTCGAAGTTGTGAAACATGAAAGACATTGTGCAGACTAGACAAGGATGGTGGTAAGGCTATCTGGTATGCGACTGGGCCAATCTTTCTAAGGATTTGGTACGGACCGATGAACCTGGGTGAAAGTTTCTTGGTTCTCAACGCTCTGCCTACACCTTTCATCGGGGATATTTTAATAAACACATGCTCTCCTTCTGCAAACTCAAGAGGCCTTCTCCTCTTATCCGCATAACTCTTCTGCCTTCCTTGAGCGGTCCTCATCTTCTCTTGTACCATCTTGATCTTTTCAGTTGTTTCTTGTACCAGTTCTGGACCGATCAAAGCATTCTCCCCCACTTGCAACCAACATAGTGGGGTTTGACACTTTCTACCATACAATGCTTCAAACGGTGCCATCCCAATACTCGCATGATAACTGTTATTATAGGTAAACTCCACCAACGGTAACACCTTATCCCAACTTCTTTGTTCCTCCAAGGCACACGCTCTTAACATATCTTCCAATGTCTGAATGGTTCGCTCCGTTTGTCCGTCAGTTTGAGGATGATAAGCAGATCCCATCTTTAACTTGGTTCCCAGGGCTTGATGCAGACTGTTCCAAAACCGAGACGAAAACCTTGGGTCGCGGTCAGACAATATACTGGAACGTATACCATGCAGTCGTACCACCTCATCAACGTAGAGTTGAGCTAGCCTTTCCAATGAATAATGCATATTTACGGGGATAAAATGCGCTGATTTAGTTAATCGATCTACTACAACCCATATGGCATCAAAATTCCGGTCCGTCCTTGGTAAACTTGTCACAAAATCCATCGATATGCTATCCCATTTCCACTGAGGGACCTCCAAACATTGTAATTCTCCTCCTGGCTTCTTATGCTCGACCTTCGTCTTCTGACAAACCAAACATGATGCTACATACTCAGCCACATCTTTCTTTAATCCAGACCACCAGAACAACTTATTCAAATCCTGATACATCTTAGTTGTTCCCGGATGCATACTCATCCGACTCTTGTGCGCTTTCTCCAATATCATTCTTCTAAGTTTTGCGTCCTTTGGAATGCATATCCTCGTTTTGAAACGAAGAAGTCCATCCTTTCCCTCTTGAAAGTTCAGTTCTTTCCCTTCAGATGCCAATCTTTTCTTTTCCTTAAGCTCACCATCTTCTTGTTGTCGCTCGCGGATCAGAGTCATAAACTCATTCGTGATCGCAGCATTCCTAACTTTAAGCTTGCTGGCTCGACTTCCATTACCAAACTCATATCCCGAAACTTCTCTAGTAACGCAGCCTCCTTAATCATCATAGCACTCGCATGCAATGTCTTTCTGCTTAGGGCATCGGCAACCTTATTTGCCTTTCCAGGATGATAGTGGAGTTCGAAGTCATAATCCTTGAGAAACTCCGTCCACCGACGTTGTCTCATGTTTAGTTCCTTCTGGTCAAAGAGATACTTTAAACTCTTATGGTCACTGAATACTCGGAACGCAGTGCCATAGAGATAGAGCCTCCAGATCTTAAGAGCAAAAACTATTGCGGCCAACTCCAAGTCGTGCGTCGGATAATTCACCTCATGCACTTTCAACTGCCTTGATGCGTATGCCACAACCTTTCCTTCTTGCATCAGCACACATCCGAGGCCTTGCCCTGATGCATCGCAGTACACATCAAAACTCTTCTGCGGATCAGGTAGGATTAACACCGGTGAAGTGGTCAGCTTTTCCTTCAGCTTTTGGAAACTCTCTTCGCACTTCGAGTTCCAGACAAAAGGTTGATCCTTCTTGGTCAACTTAGTCAAGGGTTGGGAGATCTTCGAAAATCCTTCTATAAACCTTCGATAGTACCCGGCAAGTCCTAAGAAACTCCGGACCTCCGTCACCGTCTTAGGTGGTTCCCATCGAAGAACTTATTCCACCTTTGTTGGATCGACAGCTATTCCTCCTTTCGAGATCACGTGTCCCAAAAACTTAACTTCCTTCAGCCAAAACTCGCACTTCGAGAGTTTGGCGTATAACTGCTTCTCCTTTATAACTTCCAACACAATCCTTAAGTGTTCTGCATGTTCCTCCGGACTCCTTGAGTAGATCAGAATATCATCTATAAAGACCACTACAAACGTGTCCAGGTACGGTCTGAAGACCCTATTCATGTAGTCCATAAAGACAGCAGGAGCATTCGTCAAACCGAACGGCATTACCACATACTCATAGTGCCCGTAACGAGATCGAAACGCCGTCTTGGGAATATCCTGTTCCCGAATCCTTATCTGATGGTACCCAGATCTTAGATCTATCTTCGAGAAAACAGAAGCTCCACGAACTTGATCCATAAGATCGTCTATCCTCGGCAGAGGGTATTTGTTCTTGATGGTCACCTTGTTCAACTACCGGTAGTCCACACACATACGCAGACTTCCGTCCTTCTTTCTCACAAACAACACTGGCGCACCCCAGGGAGACACACTTGGTCTGATCAATTGTTTCTGTAGCAACTCCTCTACTTGCTTCTTCAACTCAGCCATTTCCAGCGGCGCCATCCGATATGGTGCTATAGAGATTGGGCCAGCTCCTGGGATTAGATCGATACCAAACTCGATTTCTCGATTCGGCGGCAACCCCGGTACATCATCCGTGAACACCTCCGGAAACTCCTCTACCACTGGTATTCCTTCTATCTCTTTCTCCTCTTCTTCCCTCGTTACAGAGAACAAACACATGAAGCCTTCGGGTTCGGGGTTCGAGGGTTGAAGGTCTTTGTACAAGGCTATTCTCCTATCACAGTCGATGATCACTCGGTTCCTCATCCAATCCATACCTAGAATGACATCTAACTGTGACAGAGGTAAACAGACTAGGTCTACACTTGAGACGCGGCCTAGTACCTCGACCAAACAGTTTAGACAGACTTTGGAAGTAAGGACAGGGGAATTAGTTGGGGTTTCTACTCTAAAGCAATATGGTGAATCGGATAGGGGCAAGTTCAAACGATTCACGCATTCGTATGAAACAAAAGAATGAGTAGCTCCAGAATCAAACAAAACTTTACAAGGTTGACTATTGAGAAGAAGGGTACCTTGCACGAAATCAGGGGCTTGATTGGCTTCAACACCACTGAGAGTAAACACATTCCCTCTCACCATAGGTCTATTCACCGATCCCTTCGAGTCAGCCTTCTCGGGTTCTCTGCAGTCTCTTGACCAATGACCCGGCTTACCACACATGTAGCAACCAGAAAACGGCTTCCGACAAACCTCTCCGAAGTGATGACGTTTGCACTTATCACACAAAGGATCACTTCCCTTATAACTTGCTACTTGTACCGATGACTTGCTTTTACCCTTGTGCTTGAAGTGCGGCCTTCGGCCTCTAAAGTTCAACTCCTTGCGCTTCTGCGACCCGAAACTCTGCTGATTCCTCTTACTTCGCAGGTATAGCTCCTCAGCCCTCTTATCATCTTCATAAACCCGGCACATGTCGACCAAAGTTGAGAAGTTCTGAATCTTCTGATAACTGAAAGCGGCTTTTAAATCCGGCCTTAGCCCATTCTCAAACTTGATGCACTTGCTTCGTTCGTCAGGGTGTTGGTGAAAGTAAGGAGAATACTTAAGCAACTCCTCGAACTTAGCCGTGTATTCACCCACACTCATGTCGCCTTGCTGCAGTTGCAGAAACTCTACCTCCTTCTTCCGCCTCAGATCCTGGGGAAATACTTATCCAGAAACTTTTCCGTGAACACTTGCCATGTGACTTCCGGACCTTCGTGAGCCAAGAGTTGAACAGCATGCTTCCACCAGTTTTCAGCTTCCCCAAACAACATGTACGTGGCGTACGTCACCCGCTGAGCGTCCGTACATCCTAAGGTTTGGAAGATTTTGTCCAGTTCGCTTATCCACTTGTTAGCCTCATCGGGTTTGAAACCTCCTTCAAACCTAAGAGGGTTACAGTTTCGGAATTCGGACAGACTACGAAACTCGACTTGTCCCGCTTGGTCTGGGGGTGATTGGTTAGCTTGTTGTTGCATGTTCTCGATCACCGTAGTGATCCTATCTAAAACGTCAGCTAAGTTACGTTGATTCCTAGCTGCCATTGTGAACCTGCACTAAAGGCTAAGTATCACAATAGACCTAAGGGAACTGAAGTCCTACGACTATCCTAATCCTACATCTATCTTAATCTAGATAGAACCAACTATGGACCAGGTGCAGGACCTTCAGCTCTGATACCACAAAAAGGGGTGTGACGCTCTCATTTGATTTCCGAAAAGGTTTGCTTGATTTGGACTTGTAAGTTTTCCAAAAATTAGGGTGGAAAATTTTTCTTTTTAAAACACTTGATCGGAGAGTAAAATCAGAGAGTTGAAATCCGGAAAGTTAAAAGAAGTTGAAAAGCAGTCGAGGGGTTTTCGCAATAATTATTATTTTCATAAACCAAACCTTTAGTCCCTCGATTGCGAGTTCTTTAAAAAATGATTCATACCGGATTCCTAAAACGTATTAAAAGCAAGCGGAATATTTAGATGCGTGAAGTGAACCTTAGTTGTAGATAATAAGTAATAAAAGCTCTGATACAAAATTGTTACAAGTCCATTGGAAATAGAACACTCTGACAATACCTCACCAAAAGCAAAGTTTACTATAGGTAAAACTCAAAAAGAAAGGGTGTCATCAGAGCTAGTCGTCGGTCCACTGCAGCTACTCCATAGACAGAGATCGCCGGTTTCGTCCCACGAAATCTACAGGGACGAAAGCGAAATACGGGATTGGGATGGCAGAGAGAGATCTCTATTTCACCCTCAAAAGTAACCCGGTGATCCCAATACTCCCAAACATCGTCAAGGAGCGGGCGAATCTCGATGCAAGGCAGGCATTCGGCCGTCACCTACAAGGGCAGGAGAGTAAGCCTAACATAGTCGCATTATCGAATAAGCCTAAGCCCTAACATTCACAGCCAGATAAACAGCAGCAATCACCAGTGCAGTAATGCATGTACATATGAGCAAACACCAATTTAATTATTATCTTCGAGATAAGTGGCATGATGCATGTACATGTTCTCCAACTCTGACTCTGAGGCCTCTATGTCCACCGGGTCCAGATCTGAGGAATGGTGCGTCCCAGACGAGGCACGGCTTACGGCACGTCTGCCAGCGTAAACGGCACGACTTACAGTGTTTCCACCAGCGTAAAAGACAAGACTTACAGTGTTTCCACCAGCGTAAATGGCACGACTTACAGTGTTTCCACCAGCGTAAATGGCACGACTTACAGTGTTTCCACCAGCGTAAACGGCACGACTTACAGTGTTTCCACCAGCGTAAAAGACACGACTTACAGTGTTTCCACTAGCGTAAACGGCACGACTTACAGTATTTCTACCAGCGTAAAAGGCACGACTTACAGTGCGTCCACCAGTGTAAACGGCACGACTTACAGTGTTTCCACCAGCGTAAAAGGCACGACTTAAAGTGTTTCCACAAGCGTAAACGGCACGTCTTACAGTGAACCCTGTGCAGGCTTTCATAAAATATCAAGTTCAGTTACAAAACAGTTCACAAGTTCACCGGCGTAGGAAAGGCACGCCTTACGGTGTTTCCACCTGCGTAGGTGTTCCTCAGATTGGGACTGGTCTGATAACCTAGCTCATGTCATGTATGTGTCAATGCAACTCTTGCAGTCCTAGGTTATCATGCACATGTTCAAGTTCCAGGTTTGTTATTAGTCCAACTATGTCATAATCATTCGACATCAGTTCAGCATGGATACATCCATAGCCATAGGCATCCAACATGTATCCATAAGTATCTAAGCATACAGATGACATAGCAGAGTCGTACTAGTTCTAGATCACGTCTATGTCTGAGTGTTCGGTCAAGGTCCCATCATTTCTTGACCTAAGCCACCTCAAGTGACTAAAACTTGGGATAAGCAAGTCTTAACTACTTAAGACTTCGGTTAAGTGAGTCCTAATCACTTAAGACTAGGTTTAACTGACTTCGGTTGACTAATCATGGACTAAGTCCACTAATCTTGGACTAAATCTTACTAATCATGAATTAAGTCACACTAATCATGGATTGAGTCTAGCTTAATTGACTAATCTCGGATTAAATCCGGCTAATCATGGATTAGGTCCAACTAATCGTGGATTAGTTGACTAATCAGGGGATTAGGGTTACTAATCGAGGATTAAGTCCAACTAATCTTGGGTTAGTTGACTAATCATGGATTAAGGTTACAAATCTGGGATTAAGTCCAACTAATCTTGGATTAGTTGACTAATCAGGGATTAAAGCCAATAATCGAGGATTAGGTCCAACTAATCTTAAATTAGTTGACTAATCAAGGTTAAGGTCACTAATCGAGGATTAGGTCTAACTAATCATGGATTAGTTGACTAATCATGGTTAAGGTCACTAATCAAGGATTAAGTCCAACTAATCATGGATTAGTTGACTAATCAGGGATTAAGGTTACTAATCTTGGATTAAGTCCAACTAATCTTGGATTAGTTGACTAATCACCGTTAAGGGAGACTTAATTTGGTCTAAGTGCTACTTAGTTGTCTAAAACTAAGTTTGATTAACACTTAGTTGACTAAAGCATTCTTAGTTATTGGGTCATCTTCCTAATTAAGGCTTAGAAACCTAAAACCGAATTGACCAACACCCTAATTACCTTATCTAATTGTCAATTAAGGCCTAATTGGCTCAATTCCTTTAGTTAACGCTTAAGCCTAGTTCCTTCAAGGATCTAGCATTCCCTTAACAACATAATCTATGGAATTAATCACCAACACAAAGCATAATCACAAAATTCAGCATAGAGCATTTCATTAACAACATAATACAAGTAAGATAATCATCAACACAAAACATAATCATAAAATTCAGCATTGCACATTCAAAAATAACAAGTCATTATTCATCAAATTCGGCCTCCAAGCCCAAAATCAAAGTCTAACTAGTGCCCTTGAGTCTCATGGTGACTCAACCTAGTTCTAAGCTTCAAGACCTATTCTAGCAAAAGTGTAAACTTCTCTCCATACCTCTTGAAGACACAAAAAGAAAACTTAGAACCTTTGGCCTTTTTCTTCTCCAAAACCGTGAGCAACACTCCCTCCTTGGACACTTGAAATTTGACTTCCAAGCCTCCAAACTTCTAAGACTCCACTTGATCTACCAAGCTAAAGACCTTAAGGCTTTGATGAGGGTGTGGCCGTGAGGTCTATTTGGGTTTGGAGTGATCTTACTTCAACAAAACCTTAAATAAGTGGCATATTCATGATCTAGGGTATGAATATGCCAAGGTTTCTTGTGTTTGGTGAGTGTTTAGGTTGATTAAGGTGGTGATGGGGGTTTGGCCGTGAGCTTCTAAAAGAAGGGGAAGGAGTTGGATTTGAATTTTCTAGCCTTGATCACACATGCATGTTGCATATTCATGATCTAGGCTTTGGACATGTGAAGATTTCTTGGTTTTTAATGGAAGAAAGAGTTTGGATGGTGGTGTTTAGGGAGGTGGTCGTGAGCCTCATGGAAGAAGAAGAAGAAAAGTGGTGAAGATGGCATGAAGAAAAGGAAAGCAAAAGTGATGACCATTATCACTTTGACTACATGCATGCAAAGAAAGGGAATGTGGTGTTGACACCTATTACTTTGACTACATGCATGAAATGTGAGCATGACACCTCACTTCCTTCATGCATTCACAATTTCACTCCATGGTTGCACACACACACCACACCACACGGCCTACACATGCACACACAAGGCCCATCACACAATCTTGGCCCAACATCACTCACAAGGCCCATTAGGTCATCTTAGGCTTAATCTAACCCACTTAACCCTTAAGCTCTACATAACTAAGCTAATCTAACTCAAAACCAACAATTAGCTAACTAAACCAAATCAACTTAAGACCACACAAGTCTAAACCAAATAAATTAGGTTTAATCTAACCCTAATCACGATTTGCTATCTAAACACGATTAAACTCTAACACATCAAGCTAAAGCAAAACATTTAAATCACCAAGCACGAATTATTTGGGAACTAAAATTCAGGGATGTTACATGAGCCATACAAAATAATAGAAGTAAGGAGGTTCATACAAAATAATAGAAATTATGTTAGTTTTCTAAGAAGCTTTTGGTCTAGTGTTTGATGTTACTCACCAAAGACAAAGCCTTTAATTCATCATAGAATCTTTGAGGACACTAACAAAAACTAACTTCCTTTTCTCCTTTTGGATCCAACAAAATGCATAGGGTGTGTAGTACAACCTTAGGATTGCTTACATACATGTCACAATATATCTTCTGGATAAAGAGAGCATTTGTCATCAATCTAGAGACTCTTGACTGACAGATCATGAGAAACTTTGTGATCATGTGAGATTTGGTCTCTATAATGTTATAACAAAAGAATAAGAACTCTCAAGGAATTTAAAAGAAAATGAACTTACCAACACATTCATGGCATCGACTTTGTAATGATGCGGATATTCTGGTATTTTCTCTCGAGATATATAGATTAAGTAGGTCAAGGAAATAGTAGGTCCGAAAACAACACACAATGATTCAAACATCAGCAGAATAATGATGCAAATAGCAGTAGTAGCAATGATGGTTATATATAAGTAATGATATATAGCAAAACAATGATGCAAATACCGGTAGTAGCAAATAGTAGTATAAGTAATAACAACAACAAACAATAGTTTACAACAATTATCTATATATGTTAGTTCTAGAAGTACCAAACTTAATTTTTTTTAATTAAACAAAATTGATGGCATCACCTAGATGCATATATGTTAAACACTCAAACTTGACTTGCTGTGAGATGGAAGGAAATCAATCCATACCAAGCATTGAAATAGTGATCAAGCACATACTACATACTTGAAAGATATAAAACATTGTATTGATGAATATAAAATTCCACACCTGACATCAGGTTCTTCTTTAATTTGCAAGTTATGTAACCAACTAACCATTAAAAACCAAAAACCAAAATGATAGATAACATCTTGCAAGTGAACACATCAAAAACCAAGACAAAAGGATTTTAGTATTTGATAGTCAATATCAAATCGTTGCAATTTTAGCAAGTTAGCATTTCTAATTTCACGTATGCTTACATAAATTTTCAATAGGAACCAAACTTGGAAGCTTTTTAAAAAGAAAAATACCTAAAATAGGCATATAAATGAGTATCCTCTAAAATGAGAATTTTCTGTAAAACCTGCATAATGGTAGCATATAAATTAATCTTATCCCAGTCTTTGGGCTACAAAAACAATTAGTCTTATTAGTAAATCACAACTTTTAAGAGAAATTAAAATCCTATACTTGGTTTGTTAAATTAGCTAAAGGGGAAACCAAGCAGAGAAATAATTTCAATTTCAAGTTTTACACAAAGACACTATAAAGAACAAACATCCACACAAAAAAGCAGAAAATCAAGCACCAAGATTCAACTTTTTTTTTCCAATTGGGGTCAAATAATCATTAACCAATTATAAGGTAGGAGTTGATGGTTTTCTTCATTGCTACAATTATGCCATTGGCAACTGCATGGAAGGACCCTATGGAAATACCATTTCTTAAAAATATCTTACCCTAATGAGCTTCCTATTATGGAAAAGACCAAATAAGAACAACAAATAATTAATTAAAGGGAAAGTATATTTGAACAAAAAATAAGCATGAAAATAGTTAACGTTAGCAAGAGTGAAAAGAATAGTTAAAGTTAGCAAAAGTGAAAATAATGAACTTATTCCAATCCACTTGTAAATTTTGTAGAAATGATAAGCATGCTGAAATTTTCCTTGATACTTGAAGGTGCAAATAATGAATGATACTCGTAAAGCTTTTGTTCTGTCGTAAAATTACAGGACTTGGACTATCCGGCCAAGTATCCAACAACTCTACCTGTTGATGTCAGACGTAAGATGGACACCTTGAATACCAAAATACCCACATTCTGGTCGTTTTCTGGGGTGTTGTGTGTCTATGTGTGAGCCAGTCAGATACATATCTGCTTGTCTTACCAGGCTTATATAAGCATACCGGCTTTATTGGTGTTGATTGCTGCCATCATGAGGCAGGTGATGTTTCTGTAAATGGTAGAGCATAATGGCGGGTATCATAACGTGCAGGATCCAATGCTCAATGGGATGACAGATTTCTTTGGATTCCTTGACACGTGCAGCTGATATGACAGCGTCTTACCGGTATAATGGTCTAAGGGTAGACATAAGATCGTTGAGGAATCCTACCGGTATACCGGTATGAAGGAAGGTGGACCCATAGGACTTCTTGCCGGTATGCCGATATCAACACGATTGGGCCACTAAGGCCTCTTCCCGGTATGCCGGTATCAGCATGATTGGCCACTAAGGCCTATTGCCGGTATGCCAGTATCAGCACGATTGGGCCACTAAGACCTCTTGCCGGTATTGCCGGTATCAGCATGATTGGGCCACTAAGGCCTCTTGCCTGTATGTCGGTATCAGCAAGATTGGGCCGCTAAGGCCTCTTGCTGGTATGCCGGTATCAGGATGATTGGGCTACTAAGGCCTCTTGCCGGTATCAAGATATCGGTATTCCGGTGTAATAGATATGGTCCATAACAGTAGCCCCCCAAGTCATGGTTCATGAATGTGAGCCATGAGTTCAAAGTAGCTTCATTAAGTCTTCCATTTTCCCATGAGTGATATGTCAGATTAGTCCCTGACTTTGTAAGCGTCGGTCAAGTTAGTCCCTGACTTTATCGAAATAGCAATTTAGTCCCTGAGATTTCATTTTAATTCACATACGTCCCTATCTTTATCCCATTTTAAAGCAAATACATCCCTGCGATAGTGACGACAGGGACTAACTTGATCAACGTTCTCCTATCTGAGGGACTAAATTGTTATTTCGATAAAATTAGGGACTAACTTGACCGACACTTACAAAGTCAGGGACTAATCTGACATATTACTCATTTTCCCATTCCTATCTAGAGCTTCTTTTTTCAATGTGCATTGGTTATAGTGGTGTCATGGTTTCAAGGTGCATTGATCCGAGCAAAAACACGGCTTCTTTTGTCTTTATGTATCCATACAATTGTTGATCCATGGAAATCCTATTCTAGTCAGCGAATGGTTTTCCATTTAACTTATTAGCCTTTTACATTCAAGACTAACAAGGACCATACTAGATACATGGGTGGTGTTCATTTTTATACAAGAACATCTTCTACCCATTTCTCTCCTTATCTAATGGCTACTCAAATAAGTGGTGTATTTATAGCTTTGGATACTGAATTCTTATATTCGGATTTGGATTTTTTGACCGTCTTGCCGGATTCATGTTTTAAACCGAGGTGCCGAATTCCTGATGCTGATACGAGGCACTCTTTGACTCTGAAAAAGATTAGACTCACTCATGGGGTCTTTGATTGAAGGAAACTGGTTTGAAATGACCAGCTCATGGGGGTATAACACTTAATTTGGCTTTTCTGTAAACCCTGCAACTCATTCTTGTTAATAAAATGGAAACACAAGTTTGAAATAGTGTATAACTACCATAACTTGGACGAGACAATGGTCCACATGACCTTCTTTCAAAACAGAAGCAAACTAAAAATATGACAGTGGTCTATAAGACCTTCTTGGCAAAACTATCATGAGCTTTCTGGTATTCCTCTAAATTGATGTATTTTTCAGCCTTTTCCATCACCTCGTCCATAGTTTTGATCTTGTGCATCACCAAATAGTCTGTAAAATTTCCTGGTCTCAAAGCGCGCATCAAGAGATGAAGGGCCACTGAAACCTCTATGTCACTGATAGACAAATACTCTGTATTAAAGAGAGTGAGGAAGTCTCTCAATGGCTCTCCCTTTTCCTGTTTAATTTGGGACAAGTGATGCTCGGATTTTGGCTGTGCTTTGCTTGTCGTGAAATGCCCTAAGAACTTGGCTGCCAAATCCTTCAATCCTATGATTGAGTCAGGCTCCAACTTTGAATACCAACGTAAAGCCGCTTTTTTCAGAGTCAAGGGAAAGGTACGACATTTTATACGCATCCTTAGCCCCTTGACATGACATTGCGACCAAGAAAGCTATCTATATGTTCTTGTGGGTCTGAATTCCCAAAATACGGATCTACACTGGCAGGAGCCTTGAGATTTTCGGGCATGGGGAAGACCATTATGCTTTCTGAAAACAGGTGGTCTTTTTCTTTAGGCTCTTCAGCTAGTTTGACCTCGTTCACCTTACCTATGTCAGATTGTGGTATTCCTCTTCTCAGTTCTCTCATCAGTTTATCTTCCGCATTCAATCGTCTACGCAAGCGGGCCAATTCTGTCTCGAGACTTGTTTTCTTCTGTGAACATTCGCCAGATGATCCTTTACTCTCATGACGGGAATGCGAAGGGCTCCCTCCTCTAGTGGGGGGTCTCTGTCGCGATTTCTCTCGTTCATGATGAGAGGGTCCCTCTTGTCTTGAACGCTCAGCTTCAGCCGCCTTCTTCCTTCACTCAATCATTCCCTTAGGTCCTTCTGACGTGAAGACGCTTGTCCTCCACTTAGATGGTTTCTCAGTTCTATCACACGATGGTGACTGGGTTCCGCACGTTCTTCTTGTAACTGATTTGCCATGGACTTTTTCAAAGGGTCGTACTTTTTGGCCCCTATTGTTACTCAACAAACCCCATTTTATTCCGCCTTATACAAGGCGGACGTGCAAATTTTCACTTTCCGCCTCTTGTCAGTCGGTATGTTTCCGCCTTTCACTAGTTGGATGAGTGAAAATTTGCACCTCCGCCTAGTATAAGGCGGAATAAAATGGGGGTTGGTAAGTAAAATGGTGGGGGTCAAAAAGTAAATATCTTTTCAAAAGGTGATGGGAATAGATTTCTTGCTCCCACTGTGGTCGCCAATGTTTTGTCGTAGAATTATTGGACTTGGACTATCCGGGCAAGTATCCAGCAACTCTACCTGTTGATGTCAGACGTAAGATGGGCACCTTGAATACAAAGATACCCACACTCTGGTCGTTTTCTGGGGTGTTGTGTGTGTATGTGTGAGCCAGTCAGATGCATATTTGCTTGTCTTACCAGGCTTATATAAGCATACCCGCTTTATTGGTGTTGATTGCTGCCATCATGAGGCAGGTGATGTTTCTGTAAATGGTAGAGCATAATGGCGGGTATCATAACGTGCAGGATCCAATGCTCAACGGGATAACGGATTTCTTTGGATTCCTTGACACGAGCAGCTGATATGACAGCGCCTTACCGGTATAACGGTCTAAGGGTAGACATAAGATCGTTGGGGAATCCTACCGGTATACCGGTATGAAGGAAGGTGGACCCATAGGACTTCTTGCCGGTATGCCGGTATCAGCACGATTGGGCCACTAAGGCCTCTTCCCGGTATGTCGGTATCAACATGATGGGGCCACTAAGTCCTATTGCCAGTATGTTGGTATCAGCATGATTGGGCCACTAAGGCCTATTGCCGGTATGCCGATATCAGCACGATTGGGCCGCTAAGGCCTCTTGCCGGTATCAGCATGATTGGGCCGCTAAGGCCTCTTCCCGGTATCAGGATATCGGTATTCCGATGTAATAGATATGGTCCATAACAGCTTTTACCCTTCATTTGTACCTACAAAACAAAACACGTTTTGCTTTTTGGTACCCAAATGGTCTTGGGTTCATTTTTTTTAGTTAAGGGATTTCCACATTTCTTAACCCAAACAAAATTTCCTTTAGGTATACCATGCACTTTAATATAGCACACATTTGAAGTATGTCCATGAGTGCCACAATAGAAACATGTTGGTGCATTTGAAAAATCAATCATTGCAAAATCAACAACATTTCTATGAGACTTACTCTTAGCATTAGTATAACCCAAACCAAACTTGTTTGCATTATCTCTTTGAAAATTTAACAATGTGCGCAATTTGATATCATCACTTGTGAAACTTGCAAGCTTATTTTTCAAATTTTCATTTTCATCCTTAAGCAACTTGCAATTCTCACAATCAACCACAACATTCAATCTACTAGCACAATCACAAGAAGAACTAACATGTATGAGATCAAGAGTTTCATTTTGAAGATTAAGCTCATCAATTAGTTTTTGAAGTTCTAAAATCTCTTGTTGATGTTTCAAAATGATCTTTTTCCTTTCTAAATTTTTCAAAGCTAGTTTTATAATTTCTTCATGCATTTCTTCATAAGCATTATATAACATTTCATACTTAGAAGAAATTTCGGATTTAGTTTCACTTACATCGCTTTCTGTAACATCCCAAAATTTAATTCCAAGTTAATTAGGAAAAACCTAAGCTAGAATTTATGATAAGAACCATAGGAAAACCATGGGTAGGAGTTAAGTGTAGTGTCATAGAGTTAGAATTGGCCAAATAGGAGTTTTCACTAGAGTAATCGATTACTCTATAGGGGTTAATCGATTACTAGCCCCCTGGTGAAAACACTTAAATGTTGCAGCATTGATAATCGATTAACTCATGGAAGTAATCGATTATCTAGTAAAGTAATCGATTACTTTAGGTGGATTAATCGATTACTCCCTCTCTGCTGAATGTACTAGAAAGTGTTGCATCAGGTTGTAATCGATTATTTTTGGTCAAGTAATCGATTACCAGGCCTCAGGTTGGAACCCATAAAATGTTGCACTGAAGCAGTAATCGATTATCTGGCTAGGATAATCGATTACCAGTGGGTCTGATAAAAAAAAAGAGAAAGAGGGTATGCGTGGGAGGCTTCATAGCCACACAAAAGGAATCTTTCCCTCCCTCTTTAATTCATGACCACACATCTCCTTCCAACCTAAAAATAAAAACAAAACTCATCTCCCCCTCCTCATCCAAAACATGCGATCCTCCCTCTCTCATTCTTTCTCTCCCTCGCTTTTCTTCTTCTCTTCCTCATGGAAGAGGATCTCCCATGGAAGCTTGGAGCTTCAAAATCATCTCCCCACCAATATCTCTCCCATACCCATCTTCTCCTTCATGTTTTCTTCTTCTCTTCCTTGTCCATGGTGATTATCCTTCTCTCTCCCCCCCATGGCTTTTTCTCTCTCCTTCACATAAAACCACCATCAACCACCATAAACCACCCAAATCCACCATTCCAAACCTTCACCCATAAGGATCATCACCTTCCTCGTGATTTTACCATCATCTCCTCCTTGGTGGCCCTTCCTCAATTCGTGGCCCTCTCTCTCTCTCTCCAAGGGTTTGCTTTCTCTCTCCTCCAATCTTGAAGAACGGAGTGGAGATCGGTCAAGAGGATAGGAATCAAGGTAGATCTGGTGTAAATTTGGTGTCTTTGGAGCTTTGTATGGGCTCTCTCCCTCTCTAAGGTAAGGGGAGTCTCTTTTCCACACTTTGAGTTAGGGATAGTTGGGGTATATAATAGAATTTGGGCTAAGTAGTTAAATTGGGTTGTGGGTAGCAAAATAGCACCAGTTATAAGTTGGTTTAAGAAGAATGAATGTAATTTGAATTAATTTAATAATTTAATTTAATTGTCATAAAATTGCTAAAATCCCTTATGAATGTTGGTAATGTAGGAAGTGAAGAACCCTAGGGAGTTGACTTATATTATAGTACTCTGAGGCATACCTGAGCATGTCGAATCGATTGATGTTAATTGATGTCTGATAAAAGTTACTATGTCCACTACATGAGTGATGATGTGTTATAAATGAATTTTTATGATATAGTTATGGAATGATCTGGCAAAGGTATAAATGGGAATAAAATGATTATGTGTAACTAAAAGTATAATGTGATGCTAAATGTATGACAAGGGTGGATAATTGTTATAAATGCTAATTTTCAGAGGTGAATTGATATGTGAATACTCGGTAAATGGTTATGATTGTTGGGGCTATAATGATATGTGATGATTAGGAAGGGATGATAAGTATGTAAATTTGTGAATATTGGTGGAATTGTGATTATGGATGAAGAATGAATGGGCAAGGTGTGTAAGTGTAATTGTGAGTATATGTGCTAAGTTGTTTGAGTAAGATGATGAAAGTATGATTTGGCCTCTGATGTGAGGAAATGTGTAATGGATGGTTGATAATGAAAATGATGTGTTAGTATAACCTATGTGGTGGTATGAGGTACCTTCCTATGTGGAGGTGAAGTACCACCAGGCCAAATTGTATGAGGTACCTTCCGGTGTGGAGGTGAAGTACAATGGTATGAGGTACCTTCCGGTGTGGAGGTGAAGTATCCATAGGCCAAGTGCATGAGGTACCTTCCTGCGTGGAGGTGAAGTACGATAGTGTGTTGACCTCTGACCTGAGGGACACAAAATGAAATGAAGTAATAAGGGTGCTGACCTCTGACCTGAGGGGCACATAACTTAATTAAGGAAAATATTTTAGGCCAAATTGTATGAGGTACCTTCCGGTGTGGAGGTGAAGTACGATGGTATGAGGTACCTTCCGGTGTGGAGGTAAAGTACCCATAGGCCAAATTGTATGAGGTACCTTCCGGTGTGGAGGTGAAGTACAATGAAGTGAGATTCATCTTAAGAATGAAATGAAGAAAGGAAAGAAATAAAAAAAATGAATTATGATGATTAAGTTTGTTTCATTGGCCTCTGATTTGAGGTGATGTTCAGAATAAATGGAAAATGTGTTGTTACTGAATAATTTGTTAAAAGTGAAGCATTTTGTTATTCATGGCTTGATTTGATTATGATGCTTAAATTGCTATTATGTGCTTTTTACTATCTTATAATTCACTGTGTTGCGAAAAGGTCTCACCCTTATGTTGTAACATCCCCAAATTTTAAACCCGAATATAAATAAATAAATAATAATTAGAATAATTAAAATGGAAATAACAAACCACAAATAGGTATTCCAAATGAGAATCTTAGCATTATAAGAGAATAATAATAACACTAAGCGAATTAGGGAAGAAAGGAGCGTTAAATCGAAGTTAGGATCGGGCCAGAAAAATAGATAATTCGATAATAAACATAATAACAAGGGGAAAATTAAAATAAAATATTTGGGACTCAAAATGGAATTTTCACCGTTGGATATGAAGATATGATTTTTAGAAGGTTGCTCGTCAAATTTGAGCAAGATCCAACGGTGCACGAAGAAGTTATGGCTATTTGAAGTTGGGGAGAAAATAGCTGAAAAATAGAAAAGTGAAGTAGCAGTACCTGAAGGTTTCGCTTAAGCGAAAATCCGTTGCTTAAGCGAAAAGGTGAAACTTCACCACTGAAGCCATTTCGCTTAAGCGAAACTGGTCGCTTAAGCGAAAAGAGTTCGTGTCCACTACTGAAGCTATTTCGCTTAAGCGAAACTGGTCGCTTAAGCGAAAACCGGTCATGTCAAGTACTGAAGCCAATTCGCTTAAGCGAATAAATTTCGCTTAAGCGAAAATGGTCAGAGTGGCTTTAAATCGCGTGAGGGACCTTCTTCCTCACTCACTCTCCTCCTTTGTTTCTCTCTCCCTCCGATCTCCCTCCCTCCTCCGACTTCGGCCACCACTACCGCCGCCCTTGGTCGCCCCACCTTGGCCTCTCTTTCCCCTCTCTCAACCCGTCTCTCTCTCTCTCTTGGCCTTGCTCTCTCTCTCCTTCCCTCACAATCTCCTTCCTCACACTCTCTCTCTCTCCACCGCCACACCCACCTCCGGCCGCCACCTCCACACGAACCACCACCACTATCCACCACCACCACCATCATATTTCTCTCTCCCTCTTCCCCTTTGACTTTGGTCCCCCTCCTCTCTCTTCGGTCTCTCTCTTCTCTCTCTTCCCGATCGGAACCGCCACCGTGGCCGCCGATCGAACCACCACGGGTCACCACCACCATAGCCTCTCCCTCATCCCTTCCCCTCTCACATCCACGAGCCTTCTCTCTCTCTCCACGGACGTCACCGGCGCCGTTACCGACCTGTGATCGTGTCGGGCTCGTGTCGGGAACCTCGAAGCTCGAAGCTCTTGCCTTGGTCCAGCCGCGATCGTTCCCGCTAACGAGGAGCAACACCGACGCCGTCATCGTCGCCGAGCTAAAATCCAGGTTCTATTTAAAAAGCCCGAGGTAAGAGGGTTCGCGTTACCTTTACTTAAGAAGTAAATTCTAGGATGCTATAGTGGTAGCTGAGAATAGGGCAATTAAAAAGTATGTTAATGAACCTTAGGGTACCCCCGTTGATATAGATAAAATAAATAAAATTGTGACGAGAAACCACACCCTAGGGAATAGAATGTATGTGCGTAGAATAAAGTTTGGAATGAGTGAGTGTATTTAGAATACTAAAAGAGTTAATATAGAATGAAAATGTAGAAAAGTATAAAATAAAACCAATGAGAATTGTTAGGGAGAACCAACGAAACGTGAGAGAAGAAGAATAAAGAATAATTGTGTAGGTAAGGAGAGCTATTAAACTAAAAATAAGGAAAAGGAGGAATTTAAAATGCGAATATGATAAGTAGGGGCGAAGTGGACATAATTAGAAGTTGTTGGAAAATTAGCGAAATAGGAACGAAGCAACAAACTAAATTTCAATTATAAAGAGGACACAGGTAAAAAGGAACTAGGGAAAAGATAATAATTCGAGATGAGAGGACGTCATGATGAAAGTTAGTTTAGAACGGTGTAATAGAATAGGGAAACCAAGTGGAGTTAATAGGGCAGTTAAATAAAATGAAATTAATGAAATAGGGATAATAAGTTAAGTAAGAGTGAAGGATAAATGAAATAAAGAAATAACTAAGAATTAGTAACGAGAACTAGAATATGCTATACTCTACTGTACTAATTAGAGTTGGATAAAATTGAGGGAAACTAATAAAAAGAAAAAGAGTAAAGTAGAGAATGTAGAAATGTGATAAGTCATAAAAGAAAATAAAGATTAAAAGAATTACTTAAATTATAAGAAAAAGAAAAAGGAAGAAAAGAAGAAAAAGGGAAAGAAAGAAGGATATTGAAATTAGTGAAAGATAAACAATGTGATAACAAGTCCCTAAGTAAGGAAATGAAATAAAAGAGAAAATACAATAAACCAGAAAAAGAGAAAAGATATATGACTAAGAAAAAGGATAAAGTGAAAGAGAAAGAAAAGAAAGAGAAAGAAAAGAAAGAGAAAGAAAGAAAGTAAAAGTCCGATGCGAGCCTGTGAAGGCGTATCGGCATCGATGCGAGCCTGGTAAGGCGTGTCGATTAAAAAGGAAAATGGAAGTCCGATGCAAGCCTGGTAAGGCGTATCGGCATCGATGCGAGCCTGGTAAGGCGTGTCGATTAAAAAGGAAAGTAAAAGAAAGTAAAGAAAATGGAAGTCCGATGCGAGCCTGTGAAGGCGTATCGGCATCGATGCGAGCCTGGTAAGGCGTGTCGATTAAAAAGAAAATAAAGGAAAGGAAAGAAAATGGAAGTCCGATGCGAGCCTGGTAAGGCGTATCGGCATCGATACGAGCCTGGTAAGGCGTGTCGATTAAAAAGGTAAAAGGAAAAATGGAAGTCCGGTGCGAGCCTGGTAAGGCGTATCGGCATCGATGCGAGCCTGGTAAGGCGTATCGATTAAAAAGGAAAAAGAAAGGAAAATGAATAATGAATAAAGGAACTCCTAGCGCTCAGTACCGTACGGCTGGCTGGGGCTGGACTACCTAATGAAAATGGAAAAAGAATAAAAGAATAGGAAAGGAAGAAAGAAAAGAGAATCAATAATTAAAGGGATGTGAGAATAAGTGAAGAATTAAAAGAGATCAATTATACGAATAATTATGAATAAAGTATATTAATAATTATATAGGCTTAGTTATTTGCTATGTCTTCTTTTAGGATTTATCTTTTTAAGTTCTGTGTAATGCTACCCTTCTTGATATAATTTTACAGGTACGGAAGCGGAGCTTACACTGTTGCGGGCCGAACTGGAAACTCTCCACTACGTGGAGTGAATTTGTGATACCCTGAGTGAATTTTATTATATTAAAAACTGCTATTTTTGTAATTTATAATGTGTAGTATTATGCCCTGAGACTGGTACTAATCGGGCGTTAGGATCTGAACCGGGTTTTAATCTGTAGTGTTTATGTTTTTAAATAATTCTGGACTGACAGGTTTTAAGAAGAGAATTTTTGGGAAGTCCGAAAAACAGAGGAAACTCTGCCGGATTTTCGAAAAAACCTTTCATAAGAAATCAAATTCAAAAATGAATTTTCAAACTCTGATTTTATTAAAATTTAAAATTAACTAATAAAAGTGAGGATGTTACATATGTGGTTAACATTTTAGGTGAAAGTCAAGGAGCTTGAGGATCAGAGTGTCGCAGTGGAAGAATTGGAAAGAAGGAAAACTTTATTTGTTTGTGCTACTCATATTGTAATTGCAATACCCAATTTCATATGTAAATTTGATTTATGAAAAGGAAATTTTAAGTTCTTCATTTTAATTATCAAACCTTAAAAGTGATATTTTATATAAAAAAAAGCTGGGTGTTACACTTTCCATGCTTTGTTCACTTGACTCATCATTTGAGCTTTCTTCTTCATCTACTTGAAACATTAAGCTAATTGCAGCGATTTCTTCATCATCATCCAAAGAACTACTTGATGTGCTTTCCTTTTCTTTTTCATCTCATACAATGTATGCCTTTTTGTGCTTTGGATGATTTTTCTCTTTCTCCATCTTTTTGAGATACTTTGAACACGTATACTTGATGTGATCGGGTTTTCCGCATTTGTGGCAAACTATTCCTTCTTTTGTTGACTTGGCCTTGTAGTGTGAAGACTTTGACTCTTTGCACTTATCTTTGCTCAACTTTCCTTTTCTCCTTAGGTGCTTGCTGAATTTTCTTAATAGAAGTTGCATGGACTCTTCATCAATATCCGAATCGGATTCCTCACTATCGGAACTCTCATCTCTATTATATGAGCTTTTAGCCGTAAGAGAAATTTATTTGCTTCCTTTGTTCTTATCTGACTCCTCAAGCATAAACAAATGTCCAAGCTCAATTTCATGCTCTTACCACTTACCAAACAATGTAGCAAGATCCATGTTATCCAAATCCTTAGACTTCATGATAGCCGTGACCTTAGATTGCCAATTCCTATCAAGACATCTCAAGATTTTGTTAACAATCTCACCATTAATAAAAACTTTACCAAGAGCAATTAAATGATTAATAATATGAGTAAAGCGTTTTTGCATAGCACATATAGATTCATTAGGCAAAATACGAAACAATTCATATTCATGCATTAAAGCATTCAATCTAGCACGCCTAACTTCACTAGTGCCTTCAATGACTTGCAAGGTGTCCTAAATTTCTTTGGCATTTTGACATTGGGATACCCTAGAGAACTCATCATAAGATAGAGCCGAAGTGATGATGTTTTTAGCTTTTAAATCATATTAAATTTTTTTTTATCATCATCGGTCCACTTATCTTTGGGAATGAGTTGGGATGCACCTTCTACTTGTTTTGAGGGAATGTGAGGACCATTCTCAATGACTTCCCAAATGTTCACATCTATTGCTTCAATAAAGATTCTAATTCTAACCTTCCAATAAGCATAACGATCTCCACTAAACATAGGAGGGTGGTTTATTGAAGCTCCTTCACCACCAAAGGGATACATAGAACCCATTGTAGTTTCCTCAAGGATCTTTACGAAAAAGCTCTATGCTCGTGTCTTTCGACCGAGCTCTGATACCAATTGTAAGAACTACAATCGGTGGATGTATGATATAAAGAACACTAGGAGAAAACCTAGAAGGGGGGTTGAATAGGTGTTAAAGAAACCTTGAAAGATTTTCGTACAAAATAAATCGAAACGATTAAAACAAATGATTTTCACAAAACCTGCAGCTCTTAATCGATTAAGGCAAGGGTTAATTGATTAACACCTGACAGCACAACACGAGTTAATCGATTAAGCAACGGGTTAATCGATTAATCACTGTACAAAACAGAAAAATCACTTTTCAACCGAAACCGAAAATCAATCAAATATCATGTATGATCAGAGATAGTGCGGAATTGATTAACATAAAGATTGTTAATGATTACCTAGATTATGAAAAAAGGTTTTCCCCAAATCAATTTGAACTATTAAAATCTAATTCATTCAATTATATGAAAATAAATCTTTTCTAGGTTTTCAATCAAGAACAATATGAAAGTGCATAAATTAAAGAGATTAAGGGAAAGAGATACTGCACAGAGATTTTATACTGGTTTACTCTCCTTCACTGAGAGCTACATCCAGTCCCCTCTTCCACAAGAGAGATTTTCTTCACTAAGGAATTAGAATTCTCAAATTACAAATAAAAGCCTCTCAAGATACCTCACTTGATAGCCTCCAAGAGATAACCCCACTCTTGTCTTGCAATTCTATTGAATCTCTAATCTAACCTTCTTCTCTTCCCAAAAGTGGATACCTCACCACTTGCTTGATGACACACCAAGGCTTCTTCTTCTTCTTCAATTTGCTTGATGAACAACACACCAAGACTTCTTCTTTGTTGTATTTGAGCTTGCCTTCTTGCAATGATTACAACTCTAAGAAAAACAATAAAACCTATTGAATATCCTTCAAGAACACTTTGATATTTGTAAAAGTGAGAGAGAATAGTGTGGCTTGAACTTTTCTAAAATGATGTAACAATGAAGTAACTAACTCACAATGATTAGAGAAAGGTTTATATAGACTACCCAAAAGATTTTTAAAAAACATTAGAAACGATTTTGCCTTGAAAAGTTGTTTTATAAAAATCTGATCTGCATAACTTAATCGATTAAGCTGCAGGTTAATCGATTAAGACCTGTAGCAGAAATTCAGTTAATCAATTAAGCAAAGCCTTAATCGATTAAGACCTGTAAAAATTCTTTTAAAAACTTGTTTTCTCAAATGTAAATCTTTTCTAAAATACCTTTAAGCCACCTATTAATTTTGGTTAAGTAAAATACTAAAGATATAATATGATCATGCACTTGATAGAGATTCACTACCCAACTCTCAAAACTACCCAAACTCTAAGACTCAAACAAAACTATAAAAACAATATACACATTGAATCTATGAGCTTTTTCTCTCTTCATCATTGTTGCTTTTGTTCTTTGTCATTGGTTGAGCTTCTTCATGGTTAACTTCTTCAAAACATTGTATTCATCAAAACTACTTGAATCATGCATACTCGTCATATGCTTTACATCGCTATGAGAAGAGAAGAGAGAAGCATCGCGTTATGAAAAGAAAAGAGCGATGAGAAGAGAAGGGTGGCGCAGAAGCACTATGCATAATGAATTAGGGTTTGAAAGAAAATGCCAATAATTCAACAATGCCATTAATGAAAACAGGGTGTTCTCCGCGTTTTTTTATTGTTTCCAGAATTCATTGGGCTAAAACAAAACAAAAACACTTTGGACTTGTTTTGTGTTTTTTGTTTTTAGAACAAAAATTTAAAAAGGGATTAAAAATTGTTTTGGGAACAACTTCCACCCAAGCTTACCAAACAAGTTTTATTGTTTTTGTATTCTTAAGAAAAAAAAACTTGTTTTCAAAAAGTAATCAAAGAGCCTGAAAATACTCCCAACTTCTGTAGACTAAAACACACAAATGAGATTTTTTTTTTTTTAAAAAAAAAAACACAAATGAGTTTTTTTATTTCTTTATTTCTTTTTTAAAATTTTCGGGGACTTTCATCTTGAACTTCCCTCTTCTTCAAGTTGAATCGTTGAAGCCCCCAACCAAGAGTGACTGAGAGTCGTTAGTTAACTTTCAGAATCCCACTCAAAACGACACCGTTTTCTCTGAACGATGGTGAAGGGGCTCCACGGCCAAAACCTCCCCGCCGATGTGGCGCAGGTCGTTGATCAGCTGGAGCGCTACTGCATGGCTCCCGACGGATCTCTCATCTCCAAGCCTCTCTTCAACGATCTCCAACTCGTATCTCTCTTTCTCTCTCTCTGCACTCTAAGTGTTTGTCAAAATTCCTAGCAGAATTCGAAACCGGGTGCTTCCTTTTATATCCACAAAAATTCAAAATTTTGGTAACCCATTTTTGTAAAATATCCAAAATAAATAAATTGATAATTTGGGTATTGATTTGTTGAGTTAATTTGCAGGTCAGAGAGGAAATGTGTAGGGAAAGACTGCGATACTTGGAAGCCATGGTAAAATGTTATCTTTATAATGATGGGGTCTTTCTATTGTTCTCAATTCTTTATTCTTTATATTTTTATTTCTAATTAGCAATTTGTTTTTAAAAAAAAGTGGTACATTTTCATTCTTTTTCGTGCTTTTGACGTTATGTGACAATGTGAAATTAAAACATGAACTGGAATTGGAATGAATATAAGGTGATATTTTTTTGATTGTAATAATGAAAACAAAACAAACCAAATACCACCGAGTGCTTATAAAATTAGGGTTTAATTATATAATAGTCAAGGTTTAATTATATGTTCTTTGATATTTGGATTACATGCTTTTTCTCCTTAAAAAAAATCACTTATGCTTATGCTTGTTTGCTTGGGTTTTACTAAAAATGTTAATCTAAAAACGAAAATGCTGAAATTCAGCTTTTAGGACAAGACAAAAACATTTTTACTAAAAACATATTTGGAGCATCCCTTGGAAACCCATGATTTGTGTCTAGATAGTGGTTTTAGGACTGCTGGGATGGGAGTTTGTTGAGTGCAGTGTGAATGTCAGTTTACTGATATGTATTTATATTTTGTGGTTGGTTTTCAGGCTGTATATTCTGAGGCCGTTGCGATGGTGGAAGAGTATCAACAAGCAATTTCCGTGTCTAATCTAGGGGCAATTAGAGACACTGGTGGTCTTTATCCACAGCTCGGATTGAGGAACTCTCCACAGGTGTTGAATTATTACACTGGACACTTGGTTTGAATTAGGAACAAATATGGAAAATATATAGGAGATAGGGGAGGAACTAGAACATAGTTTGAGGGAGTCAAAGAGGCCAACACTTAGTTTAAGTCAACCAAGCATAACTATTTGTATTTTTTTTTTTTTAATACTTCTGTAAAAATGTTGTTTTTGAATTTTATTTGGAGGGGCCACAACACCTCTCAAAATACATACCTTCTGTCCTTGTTGAAAAGATTGTTATTTTGCTTTGCGAAAATTTTTGTTATGTGCATAGGAAGAACAATGATACTCCTTGCAATATGCTCTTTATGGCAATTTTTGTTATGTAAATCATGTATCCTTTCACTGAAGAGTCATAACTTAAATGATAAGTTACAGGGAGGGCAGTGATATTTGATCAACAGGATAATTTAGATGGTATGAATTTTTATTTATGTTAGAATCTTAGATTCAGAGAGAAAGAGAGAGAAAGAGAGAGAGAGAATCTGAAAATTCAGTTGTATTGAAATGAATTAGTTAGTTACAATAATGAAGCCATCTTACTATTTATATAAGAGGCTAACACTTAAGTTATATAAGCTGTATAAGTTGACAGCTTGGCTAAGCTAAGCTAGACTACACTATTACACTTTAGTATCTAATAATTTAGGTGTTACATTATCGAGAAGGTGAAAGATTGATTGAAGAATGTAGAAATGAAAATATTCTTCAGAGGGTAGTTGAAAAATGTTGACCCCTTCAAGTAACACTACCCTTTACCCAGGAAAAAAACTAATGGCGTTATGTGCTTACACACATTTTGGGCACTCTAGTCTAATCGATTTAAACAAAATTTACCTGTCTATATCTATTGCCAGGTTTATGAGACTTTAGAGCATCAAATGGTTGTGGCTGAAGCTGCCCAAAGATTGAGACTGCCTTTGATCTCCAAAGATGGTGAAGTTCACACTGAAGATATTGAACAATTGAGTTTAGGGTCTCGAAGCTCCCTTGACAGTACTAGCACCAGTGGCATGATCAACTCAAGCATGAATTCTACTAATTATACCTCACCAAACAGCTCAGTTAGTGGGGCTAAGTCTTCCCTTGCTTCTATGGATCCAGTGGAACCTGGAGTTGGTGGTGTTCCTAATCGCTTTCTTGGAATTACACCTGCCTATTTGTGGCAATCTCAACATCAACAAACACCATTATCTGTGGTATATATGAAACAGAATATGAAATTCAGATTCTATATTGGGTTTTATTTTGAAGCAATTAATTTGATTATGTCTTGTTACTGACTCATTAAACAATATCTGTAGGATACGACAGAATATCGCATGTCTCTCTCACGCGAGGTAGAGTCTCGCTTAAAAGTGAAATGCGATAAGTTATCTGATGCCTTTATAATGGATGACAATGGTAAGCGTGAACTGCATATTTCTGATATAATATGGGGATCGGGTTGTGAATTGGTGTTTGCTGTGGTTTATCATCTATTTTTTTTCCTACCTGACACCTTGTTTCTTGATTCAGATTCTTCATCTGGAATTCAAAGTTCAAGTTCTCGGCTTCCTGAAAGGTTTGAGCTTATTCTATCAGCCTAAATTTTTAATTTTTAGGCAACACTTATTCATTTGTGACAAAAAATCTTACCAAATTTTTTCATTGGATAAAGGTATAACTGTAAGCATATATTGTTGAAGCATGCCACCCGGGACTTCTTGTCTTCTACCTGAGAAGAGCATATATTTAAGGCCTAATTAGCTACTATCCCAATTCAGTCTTTTGCCTCAAGAGTTGAGACATGTTATTTTCTATATGGGCAATCAATCAAATTTAATGGCCCACAATAATGTTTCAAATCTTTATTCATACATTTTTGACAAGTATATTGCTAAAAATAACCAATGCAACTTATTTGACTGATAGGCTCAAAATGTGCTTTAATTCTGGTTAATGAGTTACAAGGATCAAATTCTAGTAACAAGGATCAAATCCAGAGTGCTAGGTTGTTGCCATAGCTATCAGATTTGGGATGAACTTCATTGTTTCTTCCACTCGTTGCTCAGGGCTTGTAGTTCCATGCTCTTGTTGGAATTGTGCACTGCGAAGAAAGGTTTGCACTCTGTTTCTGAGTTTTTTGCAAGAATCAAGGCATTGATTTTCTCCCTAGCTTTGGTTCGTGAAATGTCTCATCAAGAGACCAAGTTGGTTTATTCTTGATGGCTTGGCCTCTGAGTTTGAAGCCATTGTCACCACTGTTAATGCACGTATTGATCCTGTCACTGTTGGTGAGCTTGAGGCTTTGCTAATTGCTCATGAAGCCTATTTGGAAAGGGCAGAAATGGTAGGAAGATGCCAACTGCGGCAAACCTGGCCATGAAGCTCTCCAATGCTGTCAAGGTTTGATCTAATCATGGATTCTCAACAAGCAGGTGGGCTTCTGTCATGCAAACTATGCAGCAGCATACGCAGCCAATGATGTAGCATATATTGCAGCTTATGTAGAATTTTGTTTTACAGCCTATATTTTTGCAACTATTTTGCTTCCGCTTTAAACTCTTTTCAGATTTAAGAATGTTTTCAAGTTTATAAAGTCAGGGTTTTACATTTTTGGTTGAGCATGCTGCCATTGTCCATGTGCATGACCAAGTGTTTTGCCTGCGGGTGCTGATAGGGAGAGAGGAGTTTGGCCTTCAAGCTACTACTAAATTACCAAGGCATGATTCAGGGAAGTGTGTGTCGTCATGGTTTTACTATGGGAAAGTGGACTTTTGGTCATTCGCAAAATCTCAGCCCCATTTGGCCTCTACTCTTATTAGCCACACTCGTCACTGCAAAGTATGGGTCCAACGATATGGAATGTAGTTGGAAGAAAGTTCATGATCATGGAATTAAAGAACAAGGTGTTATGAGGTGGCTAACTGTTGCTTTAATGAAAGAAGACAATCCATCTTTTGTTGCTTCTAGTGGCTCTATGATCCATTATTTGGTGTCTACATGCAATGTGAAAATGAGAAACATCTCAATCAAGCTCTCGAAATTTGTTCCTATCAATGGAAGTACTTATGCTTCATGCATAGCTTGGCCATTAGACTTTAGGAAATGGAACCCTGAAGGGAGTTTGTTTCCATCCATCGCAAGTTTCACCGGGTCCATAGTGATGCTACAACTACCAATCCATCTCATGAATTTTTAACCTGCAGAATTTTCAATTCTCAGCCTTGAGGACAAGGCTGAAGTTAAGCGAGCAAGTCGCGACATTGATAGGACCTTTGCTTTTGGGAAAATAGGCTAAATGCTGTGTCATGCCATATAGGTATATTTTAGGATTACACTTTGATGAACTGGCAAGTTATTAGAGTGAATTCACTTTATATGTATCAATACAGGGGGAGAGGTAGTGAGCGTAAGGAGTCAGTTAGGAACTTTGGTTTATTTAAGCCTTGTGCTGGGCAGAGGTGGTTTTCACCTGTAGTGGATCTGAGAAGTAGATCCACCACGATGTGTGTTTGTGGTTGTTGCAGCTGACAAGGGTGACCCCGGTCCTACGTACCCCCAGTGATAAGGGGATCAAGCCACACGTAGTTCTTGAGAGTAGGGATGAGAGTACATACCTTAGCCCCTATAGCATGGCAATACTTATAGGGGAAGTTGTGTTGTGATGCCTTATGGGGCTGTTCGGCCCAGTAGGGCTGACATGGCTCTTAGAGGATAAGAAGGATGAGTTATTCACCCTTATCCTGTACTAGAGAGTTCATGCTTATCCTGTAGCGGTAGGATTTATTATTGGTTAACCCTACAAGGCCCCCAAGCTCGTATAGGCTCGAAGAGCCTGTGCTGAGCTTTTGAGAGAGTTGGTGGTGACATAAAACATTGTTTGCTAGTTGATGCCTTTTATTCGGAAGAGTATCACTGATGGTTGATAGCGTTCTTTGTGCTCGGATAATGACAGGGAAACCCGATATGAGATTCTTCATAATTAGCAAACGATTCCGAGCAGGGGAAATCAACAAAATATTCTTCATACCCGGAACGAGAGACTCTAGTGAGGAACACAGTGCGAGGTTTCCACAATCGTCTTACGAATCCGAGAAGAGAAGGGTAGTGCGTGATTCCTGACATTCTGAATGTATGAGATACCAAAAAGGGGGACACTGTCGAGGGTCCGCGCGCAGTTGGCACATGTATTCGAAGCAAGGAACCGTACACAGGCTTCTCTATGCTCGGAACACAAGCGCAAAGAGGGAAACTCGGCACGGGGGTCCTCGCCATCATCAATACATTTCGAATAGAGTAACATGTTATTGTGTTCACTATGCTCGGAAAACGATTTGCCCATTGATGAGAATCTTGAAATGGGTCACTCAGCTGCTCGGGCCATCATACGTGTACCTTGCATGTGTGTACGAAAATAATAATTAATTAGTTATTGTTGTTCAAAGTTAACAATTTATCAAAACAATAATAATAATTATTGGTAATTAAATAAATGACATGTAATCAAATTAATCATGCGCTAATAAGTGATATTGACAATTGAATAAAAAAGTTACTTCCCTGTTTTGTTGTTGTCGTTCACTTTTCCTTTTTTTTTTTTTGTGTGTTAGGGCCTGTTGAGGCCCTTTTCTTTTCTTTTCTCTTTTTTTTTTTTGGCGTTAGGGCCTGTTGAGGCCTTTTTTTTTTTTGGGCCTTGTAGCCCGTTCCCTTTGGAACCCTAGGGAGCAGCAGCTTGCACTTGCTGCAGATCCCATGTCAACCAGATGCGTGGCGGCGGCAAGCACGGGGCGGCGAGGGGCACGCACCGGAGGGAGGCAAGCTTCATGGTGGGCGCAAAGGCTGCTGCGGAGCTCGCAGCGGTGGTCGCAGATCTTCACCATGACCGACGGCGGCGAGAGACCGGACATTATCGAACACGGCGATGGGCACAAAGGGGATATGCGATGGTGAGATCGTCGGTGACGATCGCTACTTCTTCTTCCTCGCGAGATCATCGTGGCGGCGGCGGCGGATTGAAGGAGACGGTGGCCTCGCTGTACCTGTTGGAAACAGAGGCGTCGCCAAGTGCTTCCTTCGATCTTGGCGGCGACGAAGCGGAGCGAGTCTTGTTCGTCAGAAGTAGGCGCTTCCGCGAGTTTGGGTTGCGAAGCCGCTGTTCCCCTTTCCCTCTTCGGTTTGCACGGGTCTTTGTGACCGAAACCGTTCGTGGCTTCCAGGAGAAGGAGAAGAAGAAGGAACCTTCAAAAGCGGTGTTCCCCATGGAACAAGAACGACACCCGTGAACTGGTTTTGTGCGCCGGTGCCGGTGCCGGCGTTCTTCTTTCTACCATCGCAGCGCTACCTTACTATCGTTTTTTTTTTTTTTTGGATGGGAATTGAAATTTATCGATCCCCACAGACGGCGCCAATGTAGTGGATCTGAGAAGTAGATCCACCACGATGTGTGTTTGTGGTTGTTGCAGCTGACGAGGGTGACCCCGGTCCTACGTACCCCCAGTGATAAGGGGATCAAGCCACACGTAGTTCTTGAGAGTAGGGATGAGAGTACATACCTTAGCCCCTATAGCATGGCAATACTTATAGGGGAAGTTGTGTTGTGATGCCTTATGGGGCTGTTCGGCCCAGTAGGGCTGACATGGCTCTTAGAGGATAAGAAGGATGAGTTATTCACCCTTATCCTGTACTAGAGAGTTCATGCTTATCCTGTAGCGGTAGGATTTATTATTGGTTAACCCTACATCACCTTTGAAGGAGCTTTGCTCCGGGGGTTACAGGGGGTTTTCTCCTTGTAATCATTTTATATCAGTTAATAATACATAAGTAATTTCTATTATTTATGTTTTTGTGCTCCGGTGTTCCTAACAAAAGGTCTTCCTATTATGAAATAAACAGCAAAGCAGTTATGCGTTCATTGCATGCTTTGATATTTTGTAATTTACATGCTGGACGGATGTCTATTAGCTGCAGTTTCTCGCTATTCATGTATGTTCTTTTACCAGGGTGAAGTTGTTGATTGAGGATATGGAAAGAGAAGAAACAGCACTTCGGGATGAACTTTATTCTACAGATAGAAAATTTGCTGAATATTATAATGTATGTGCATAGGCATTAAATAAAAATTTCTTTTGAATTCCTTTTTTTTTGGTGAATATTCACGCAGGATGTGTGTGTGAGAGAGAGAGAATTTTGTGCGTGGGTGTGTGGTGTGTTGAGAATTACATGTGGCATGTAGAATATGCAGATACAGAAACTGAAAGCAATTTTTCTCAATTAGGTCTTGGAGCAGATACTTGGAGTTCTTATTAAACTTGTTAAAGATTTGAAGTTGGAGCATCAACATAAATATGTGAGCATTTATTATTCAGTAAATTTCATTATTTTGGTATCTAAGGGTTTATCTTGACTTACCCCATTATATTTGAAGGACGAGCTGCAGAAGACATGGCTCTGTAAAAGGTGTGAGACCATGAGTGCAAAATTGAGGTTTGTTTGTTATCTGCTTCTTTATTATTTCTTTATTATTCAATATTGATATGCTTTCAGGAGTTTTGAAATCCGAAATAGTATGATATTTTAATAGGAAATTAAAATTACTTAAGTGATTCTTTTGGTTAAAAGCTGGTAGTCAATTGCGGATAGCAAAGCGTAGCAGTCAAACCCAAAAATGCTATAGCGGGATATCGGGTAGCAAGATGACCACTACAACCAAGGGAAAAATTATACAATTATTTACACACTACACATATAAATACTGAAAAATACCAAGATACTCCAAATGAAACTCACATTCATAACTAATAATAAAAAAATTCATCATAGTAAACTTTCATAACATATAAACAAAATACATATTAGCCTCTAAAGCTTCAGCAATACAACAATGGCAGGATGGTTGGGTGTGGATGTGGTGTAGGAGGTTGAGATGAGGCCATGACTATGCAAGGTGAGTTCTTGAAGTGGCTGCATGGGTATGGCAGTGAAGTGGGCATGTGGAAGGTTGAAAACTTGAGATTAATAGAGTGTGAAGAAGCAGTAGAGTGAAGTGGGTAAGTGGCTAGAAGATGCTGATAACCACCGTCAGTTGTTGAAAATCGCCATAGCTATGTGCGTCGATAGATGTTATAGATAGTTGGAGGCTTGGAGCATATGAGGAAGGAATGGGGCTCCCTTAGGTAGAAAGGGGTAAAATGAAATTACTGAACAAAATAAAAAAGAACTTTGCCATGTATACAAAATAAGGGCAAAATGGAATTTTCGCCTTTAAAAATTAGGGTTCCTAGTTTCAGAAACTTGGAGCGGCGTTTTGACCCACAATTTTGCCAAATTGAAGATGTGAACTCGCCGCGAGTAGGTGCAATGGCCAACTGTGTTGTGATTCACTATCCTGTCGCGCTGGTGAGCCATAGGCTAGCAGTCTACCACTATCCCAGCGTGGTAGCGCGTGATTGACTACCTAGGTAAAAAGACAGTTATTTCTTTCTATTTCCATATGTTGTCTTTTGATAGCCTGCAAGTGTACGGGTTATGTCAAGTAGTATAAAAAATATTGTATCCACAAGGACTTTGTAGTCGAGTACCAACAAATTACAAGTTTAATTATCTAAACCAATATTAGTGAATAATAAAATAAAACAAAATAAAAGATTGGTTGATTGAATATTGAAATAAAATATAAATTGAATCTTCTAAGAATTAGTTTCACCACAAAAAAAAAATAAAAAATTTCACCACATATCAATATTGACAATTTAATGATGATACCTCTTATTAATTTATCCTATTCTAGAATATTAGTTCTTTTCAGAATCATGTAATGCATTTGACATGCATAATTTCTACTTTCGTGATAATTATAACATGACAAACCCATTAAGATCTATAATATTTAGTGAATCCTCTCAAGGATCAAACTTACTTTCGTGTTTTAAAAGCTCAAGTTCAATTATGCATGTGACTATATTTGCCTGAAATGGTGGTCAGTGTATATGTCAAGAAACCACACATTGGCTGGTTTATCTCATACATACTGCTTACTTTCTACTGTATTAGAGAAATTTGTTAGTTTTTGCTAGGTTCTGTTGTATAATGAATGTGATATTTGGCATGGCATGTCAGGGTTCTGGAACATGTTCTCCTGCTTGAAACTTACACTAAAGACTCCATACCTGCCCTTCATAAGATAAGGTACAAATGATGAAACTTCTTTATGTTCGTAAGCAGTTCCTTATGTGGTATTAATAAACTTCTTTGCCTTTTTAATCTAGGAAGTATCTTGTTGAGGCTACTGAAGAAGCTTCTATTGCATATAATAAAGCGGTATGTTCCTTATGTTTCCCCATACATGTTTGGGAACTTAGTAATATAGTGGTCATTGATTTTAGTTCCGTATAGTTTGTTTCTATAGATTGGGCTCTTCGCAACAACAAAATGTGAGTGTAATGTGATCATTATTGTTGGAAGTTCCATATCGCCTACCTCATTATATGTATTGGTTTTGAGATAAAACCTTAACAATTGTGCATTCAAGAAACTTTGTGAAATTAGCTCAGAATATGTCATCCATGTTGTGGATAGCTTGCCTTTTATTATGAATTCAAGAAAATGGATTGATATCTGTTCAGTGAGATCATTTTCTTTTGTGGAGTGTGGACGTTCCACCTCAATATATATGGATGGGCACTTGGGTTATTAGACCATAGTTAGTTATTTGTGTGGTTAGTTGGTGAAGTGAGGTAGTTAAACAGATGAAGCTGTAGAGTAAATCTTTAAGTGATTTTGTTAATTTGGAGAAACAGAGTTTCGGCTCAGTTGGCAAAGGGTTAGGCCTTGGAGGAGTGTTTCTCTCCTATTCTTGTTCATTTTCAATCAATTCTTCTATGAAATTTTTTGTTCTGTTCTTGGCTTCATATCAAATATGATGGAGAATAGAGAGAGAGAGAGAGAGAGAGAGAGAGTAATTGGTCTATGTATTTGATTAGTTAATCTAGTCCAGAAAAAAGAGAGGGACGGCAGATGTCGCCTTTGTAATTAGGGATCTAAGTAACTAAAGGTAGTCCAAAAGCTAGTAAACAGTCCAAGGTAAAGCCACTTATGAGTATAGTCGGTTCTAGATACATATCAGGTACATAAATAGTGATTCTCAATGTAGTTTTCAATGGAATCAAGAATTCAGAATGGAGAATTAATTGGCGTATTTCCAGAATATATCTACTGATATTTTCTTACAACTTAGGATTAGAACTCTGATTATATCATATTGCTATCCCATGTGGTTGACTCCACCATCACATACCTACCCAACCTATTTGCATAGGTTGCCGTTTCAATCGAACCCTAAATTTAAGGGAAATTCTATTTGCACCCGCATTTTGCTAACCGCACCCAGTTTTTTTAATTTTTTTTTACAGAAGTTTCCAAATTTGACCTTACACCCATATATGTTTTTTGTACATTCGGAAAGAGCTTTCGATTGAAAAGACCTTTCGATTGGAAGGCCTTTCCGAATGTACAAAAAACAGGTGCTAATGTAACACAATGATATTGGTTTGAAATAAATCATACATTTGGAATGACCCTCCGAATTTATAACGAAAACGGGAAAAAAAAAAACGACATTTTTGAAATTTCACATAAAAAAATGGGTGCAGTTAGCATAAAGAGGGTGCAGATAGAATTTCCCAAATTTAAACTAATTCCATGGCTGTATCAGCATCCAACTCTCATATGCCATGTTAGTTGAATGATTTAAATGTTATGTTATTTTTTAGAAATGTATATTCTCTGGTGTTGACGAGTAAGAAACTTCTAGTGGGTGTTGTTGAGTTGAATTTTGAATTATGGAGTCCATACCAAGGGTTCACAGTAAATATCCAATTCAATTCTTACGGTAGAATTTTTGTTCTAGGTTTAAAATTACTTCAGAATGTTTCTTTGGATGTGTCTTTGGTAACATAAGCTTATAAGTTAATGACTGGTATCGTTATGATTGCTTTTCCTCCATTGTTGAGATCATTCATCTTGTTTTCAAGTTATACTTTGGACTTTCTATCAGGTAACTCGCCTGCGTGAGTACCAGGGTGTTGATCCTCACTTTGACAACATTGCAAGGCAGTACCATGACATTGTAAAGGTAATATTAGTTTCGCTAACATATATACTTTTTTCATTCCAAGTGTGTGTAAGACTACGGAAAGGTTGCTGCCATGTGACATGGTGGTCACAGGTTCAAATCCTTGATGGCCTCTCCGTTTGCAGGGTTAAAGAATTTACTATCCTCTCCAAGCCATTCTAGATGAGAGCCTTTTAGGCTTTTACACACTATATATATATCACCCAATAACGTACAATATACAATTTTCATCTATCCAACCAATGAATTATAGCACTCTTACAGCTAAATCATTTCTCTCAAAACTTAGAAAAATTGTACATAAATAAAACTGTTATCAAATAACTTGTATTTTCAATTTTCATATACAAACAGTATCAACGTTCTCTCACCAATATTTATAGTATATACATAAAAACTCCTACAGTATTTTTATCCTTTTGAATATCTCGGGTTGTTGATATTATGCAGAAATTCGAGAATATGCAATGGACAATCCACCAAGTTGAAATGGATCTGAAACGTTTGCCAGATAACCCAAGCACATAAGAGTTTTTTGTTGTCTCCTTAACATAAATGATAATGCAAGGCATCTTTTGGTTTTTTTTTCCTAATCCTGCATTCGTTATTCGTTGTCACTAAATGGGTTGGCCTAAAATCTTTCACACTGTGTGCATGTTTGTTTGGTGTCAAAAATTCTTTAATGATTTGTTAATCTTATGTGTTGAAAGTTTGATATGATGTATGAAAAGTGTGATTGTCGTACAAGTTATCTGGTAGTCTTGTACTTTTATACAATTGTGAAAGAGTTGAAGGTTTCATATGAAGTATAAAAAGAGTGGTTGTTGTATAAGTTATGTGGAAATGTTGTACTTTTATATGCTTGTGAAAGAATTGGTTAAGGTCAAAGAAGTCTCAGAATTAGTTTTATTGTTCCAAGAGAACGTTAGAACACAAACTTCTTGAATAAAACTTAAAAAAAGCAAAACGTTGCAAAGTTGCAAAGAAAATGAAAGGTAAGTGGATGCCTAAAACAAAGAGAAAATGAAAGCGAAAATAAATAAATTGATAAATGTTGTCGCATTAAAAAAAGTGGAAGGAAGTACTCCCTTCGTCCTTTAATATAAGTTGCTTTTATCTAATTCACGCATATTAAGAAAAGTAATTACTACTCTCAAATTTATCAAAAAATATGTTGTCATTCCAAAATTATCCGAATTTATCAAAAAATATGTTGTCATTCCAAAATTATCCGTATTTAAAACTTTACAATTCTATTCATTTATTTCTCTATTGTATTTATTACCCTATCACCTCTATGTAATTATGAAGGGTGTATTTGGAATAAACTCTTTAATGCTACTTAGATATTCCAAAACGACTTATAAAAAGGGACAAGAAATCAACCAAAATGATGCCCTATGTTAAAGGACTGAGGGAGTATTTGATTTAAATCCTATGAACATGATGTGTTTGAGATTATGCGTATTTGTGCAAGTGTTTTATATCCCCTAGTATAGTAGAAAGAGCCATTATTTATAGGCAAATAAACTACTCCCTTCGTTCCTATTTATAAGATCCTTTTGGAGTTTTTATTTTGGTAAATAGGACTCCTTTTCAAATTTCAATAGCATTTAATTACTTCTTTTCACTGACACCCCTATAAAATCAACACTTTTTAGAGTTCCAATAATAATTATATGGGTGATTTTGAAAAAGTATCAAATTTTCACATTTCAATGCCACTCACAAATTTATCCACTCTCCTTGGTGGGAGTGAAAAACCCTAAAAGGGTCTTATAAATAGGACCGGAGGGAGTAGTAATTAACCTATGCACCATGTACAAAATAACTACTCACTATGCATGTCTCAAGACTTTCCCCAACACTAGGGTTATTAAATCTTATCGCTAGTTTATTGTCGATGCTACTTCTATTGTAGCTTAATAGCTTGTCGTAGTTTTGAGAATTGTTCCAACTCTTGAACCTTGTTGCACCTTTAGTTTTTTTCGGTGTTTCCTAGCTCACCATCCCTTTACTTATGTTGTACACTTTCCCCTGCATTTCTTGATCACGTACTGTAAGGAAGAAATAATTATTCTTATTTTAAGGAAATATTCGGGGATATGTTTGCCTCTGCTTCTTAATTTCATGATGCCCTAAAAATAGGGCACTTTGTTTATGCCTCAAGAATGAGCTCATTTTCTTCTTTTTTGAAGCAAATGAAACGTCATAAAGACTGAGTGCAAAGACTTCCCATGGCATTTGAGGGATAATGTTCGTTATGAAAGTCATTGCTAACATCACTGATGATGGAAACTATTGTGGACCAGAAAAATACTACACGAAACCGGGTTGAGAGGCCTCTTTAGGGTCACAGTCTTCACGAAACCGGTTTACCGGTAATAGAAGCCCTTTAAGGGCCCAATACCTCTCAAAACCGGTTTACTGGTATAGGAGGCCCATTAAGGGCCCAAATCCTCTACTCAACCGAATTGACAAAGAGGAAGCCTTCTGATTGACAAGCATAGAGAGGGAAGATTCCCTTACCTCGTGATACCGGTATAACGGTTACAATGCGCGTAAGGAAGTTAAGCCACCTTCCTAGGATTCCCTTTGGCTATGATATCAGCAATAAAACTCATGTACCCGTTTATCCTAGGATTCTCACTTTACTTCTACCATTAACCACCTATCGTTAGTGGGAATCCGGTGAAACCCATTGATGAGGAGGAAACACAACGGTAAGGATGGAGGCCTATATAAGTGAACTGAAGGTAACCAGGTATGTACCTTACCCACTCACACAAACACACACCACACCCAAGTAAACGACAATAGAGCTGGTATCCTGGTAATAAGGGTGCCATTCTTCAGTCTGAAAGCAAACAGTAGGAGACTTGGACACTTGACTGTATAGTTCAAGTACCAAAGATTCTACGACAGAACATTGGCGACTACAGTGGGAGCGAGAAATTTATTCCCACCACTTTTGCGACAAGATGGATCACTGTTTACATGGGGAGCGTATGGAAACTAGCCACCATAGTGTGGAAGACCTGAGGAACCACTTAAGTGGGGGACGAGCTCCCTCACACCAAAAAGACTTAAGGGAACACTTGAGTGAAAGAAAGAGACGTATGGAGGCTGAACAATCTAGGCATGAAAGTCCCCCTCATGCTGATCAGGAGAAATCGCAGCAGAGGCACTCCATTAAAGGTGAAAGCCCCCCGCGTTCTGATGATGAGAGTAGAGGATCGTCAATGGACGTTCGCAAAGGAGGATGAACTTGGAAATGGAATTAGCTTGTCTTCGAAAACGTTTGGATGCGCAAGATAAGCTGATGAAAGAGTTAAAGAAGGGGGCAACATTTTCCTCACAAGGGGTTGAGGTTGATCCTACGGTGGAGGAAGAGCAAGAGGAGAGGGATCATCTCTTCTCTGAGCAAATAATGAAATTTCCGATGCCAGAGAATCTTAAAGCCTCGACTAATGTGGATTCTTACTTTGGAAATTCGGATACTCAAGAACACATAGACAGTTTTCTGGTGGCAATGTTCTGTCAAGGGGCTAAGGATGCGTATAAGTGTCGCACTTTCCCTCTAACTCTGAAAAAAGCAGCATTACGCTGGTACTCAAAGCTGGAACCCAATTCAATCAGATGTTGGAAGGACTTGACGGCAAAATTCCTAGGTCATTTCACCACAAGCAAGGCACAACCAAAATCTGAACACCACTTGTCCCAGATTAAGCAAGGAAAAGACTAAACACTAAGGGACTTCCTCACTCGGTTCAGTTCAGAATATCTGTCTATTAGTGACATTGAAGCCTCTATGGCACTTCACTTGCTGATGAGGGCTTTGAAACGTGCTGAATTCACTGATCATTTACTAATGCACAGGACTAGGACCATGGATGAAGTCATGGAAAGGGTAGAGAAGAATATCAATATGGAGGAATACCAAAAGGCCCAAGATAACTACGCCACTGGAGGATTTGGTAAGAAGAAGGATGCTTTCTTTTAAGAGGGATCAGGAAAAGGGCATCGAGATGGAGAAAGAGCTGGGAGGGGAGATTTAGGGGGTAGGAAACCAGAAGGTAAATATGACAAGTACACACCCTTGAATGCTTCAAGATCTCAGATTCTCCGAGAAGTTATGAATGCAGAGCTAATGGAGGCAGACAGACCACCCCCGCTGAGAAGGCCACCAACGAAAGAAAACCAAGGTAAGAGATGTAGCTGGCACGGTGGATGATCACTCTCTAGCAAGTATACTAGATCGAATAGTAATATAGTCGGTTAAGACCAGATATCGTCCCACAGGGATTGTAAATTGTATTCAATAATTTCTACCTTATTTCTAACTATTAATGAAATCTGAAAAATATACTTAAATGGATAATGCAATTTGATTGAGAACAACTAAAAACTGATTTAAAAATAAAACTAAATCTGAATTAATTAAGTGAAATTAAGATGGGAAAGGCGTTAGGAATATGATTTCATTGCAGGACCTAATTTATTAATTATGAATTTCTGTTTTCCTAATTTATTCAACAACATCTCAGCAGTAACAATTACCAAATTCCTTTAATAATTGTGTTTCCTATTCAATTAGAACCCCTTAATTCCTTAATAAATTACCAACCAATTAGTCATTCATTAAGATCTCTGGAATTAACTAGTTATATAATCCTCAAAAGTATCCCTACAAATTGGATGATTATAATGTTTGATTGCAAGGTCTATTCTAATCCTAATTTTTCAATTGAAGAACTAGAAAACCAGAACAAAACATAAAGTGGCCAATTCTATGATTTGTAATTAAAGCTCAATCAAACAATTGAATAAAATGGAAAACATCAATTCATAATTTCATAAACTATTCATGATCCATGCAAATTCATCAAATTCCTAACAAAGGGTTTAGTTACACATATTAAAAACTGAAAAACAAGGAATAGAAGAAGAACCCATGATCATAGACAATCTGAATTTCTTCAACCTTCAACCGGATTCCTCCATTGTTGATCTCCAATACTCTTCTCAATGCAATTTCTCTCTCTAAATTCGTGTGTCATCTCCCATTCTAATCTAAAACCTAATTAATAGCCTAAAAACTAAGCAAATCCCCTCAGAAATCAGGAAAATAAGTCAACTTGGGCCTGGACCGGGTACCGTGCGCCTGGGCGCGCCAGGTCTGATGCGTTATAAATTAACGATGTGAGCGCGCCTGGGCGTGACAGGCTCCGCGCCTGGGCGCGCAACCTCTGATGGTCCATTTTTCCTCGCTGCATGCGCGCCTGGGCGTGCCATTTGCATGCCTGGGCGTGTGACATCTGATGTGGCTCCGTTTTTCTCCGTTCTTGTGTTATTTTCAAGGTTCTCTTATGCTCTTTCCAGCTCCAATACTATTTTATCCAATTTAGCTCCAAAAGTACCTGAAACATACCCAAAACGGATCAAAACATTCAAGGGAATAAAATTTCCTAAACTAATTAAAAACTAAACAAAATCTACCTAAAATACTTAAGAAACAAACCAAAACTAAGCAAAAGGGAGTCAAATTAAGCTCTAAAACATCATATGTTAGACCTAAATCACACCCCCAAACTTAGCATTTTGCATGTCCCAGGCAAAAGTAAAATAAAAATTCTAAAACAAAAGACTACCAACCAAATCAAAATGTACAACACATAATCTAAGACTTCGACTCATCAACACAGTCACATATTTATACAAGTTATTCACATATCAAAACTTGGTTAAAGAAACAAAACCAATCAGAACTCAGAACTAGTGAACACTCTCAACCTCTCAGTGTATATCTCTCATGTGTATCAAGGGTATTAACAATTCACTCAAGTTCATACAATAGTAAAGTGTTACCATATGCTTGACCATAGACCCAAATCTCCACTGAAATTATTGAAAACATGCAAAAATCAAAAGGTCTTTATTTTGGTTGTAATGAGGCCATGGCTAAAAGTGTCAAGGTGGGATAAAAGAAGGAAGGGATGAAACTAAGGGCTAAAATGCAACAACAAATTTCCCTCAAAAATTATGAATGAGCAATGAATACTATGAGGACTCACACTCAAATCACAACTATTTCAAACTTCTTCTCTTTCAATTTTTACTCTACTACTTCTTCCAACAGATTTCTTTTTTCTTATCATTCATCAATTTTCACTTTTTCTCAATTTTTTCTTTTCTTTTGGAAGAAGAGTAACTCAATCAACACTTTCACAATTTTCATACTTTTTGAAATGTTCCTCTCTCAATTGCTCATTCAAAATTCCTAAGGTACTCACAAAAATATACAATTAATGCAGGGTACCAAAGAAAAATCATATTTATATCAGGCTCAAAATGGGCAACTAAGGGAAAACAATTCCAACAAAAATCTCTGAAGGTTACAAAAACACCATCCTAAATGCCTTAATCATTTTCATGCATGTAATCAATTATCAATCTCAAAATAGTCACCGGTCAAGTTCTAGAACACAAAACTAAAGAGAACACACTCATGAAAGAATAGGAGTCTCAAATCAAAATTATTCAATAAATCATACCCCATCAAATAGGCTCAAAATCTCACTAAGCTAAAGTCAGTTCACTAATCTCAAGTTCTGAAAAACTTTGTCAAAATAACCAAATTTCAAAAATATTTACAGCTCAACAAATAAATAACATGAATCAATGAGTCTAATCTTAAACTAAGTATATACACCTATCATCAGAAAAATAATCCTAAGTCTAGAATAATTACTAAACCTCTACCTAAGACACAAACCAACATCAAAAATGGGGGAAATAATTCAAGTCTGAAAAACTAATTTTTATTTTATCCACTTCCCCAAACTTAGAGTAGGTTAGCTTGTCCTCAAGCTAACTAAACTAACCTACACTACAAAATAAAAATTAAAAGAAAATTTACCAAAACATTGCGTTGCCTCCCAACAAGCGCTTTTTTAACGTCACGAGCCTGACGGGTCACCTCCTTTCGGAGGCTCAGGGAAATCACAGAGAAACTAGGGGTTAAGGAGCTTAGCAGTGGTTTTGCATCTATCCAGGTCTCTGGCCATTAACTTTGAAAGTAAGGCCATCCTTGGGATCTTTCACCTCCACTGCCCTATAAGGGAATACCTGTTCAACAACAAAGGGACCAGACCATCTAGACTTAAGCTTTCCAGGGAAAAGCCTTAGCCTAGAGTTATACAACAAAACCTGCTGACCTTTTTCAAAAATTTTAGGGATTATCTTCTTATCATGGTAGTATTTAATTTTTGCTTTTAAAGCTTTAGACCAATTGTATGCTTGTTCCCTAAACTCATCTAATTTAATCATTTGTAAAATTCTTTTCTCACCAGCTTGTTGCATATCCATGTTAAGAAATCTGGTTGCCCAATAAGCCTTATGAACTAGCTCAACAGGCAAATGACAATTCTTCCCATACACCACCTGGTAAGGTGACATACCCAAAGGGCTCTTAAAAGCTGTTCTGTATGCCCATAGAGCGTCATCTAGTTTTCTAGACCAATCCTTTCGTGAGCTATTTACAATTTTCTCTAGAATCCTCTTAAGCTCTCGATTGGAAACCTCTACTTGGCCACTAGTTTGAGGGTGATAAGGTGTAGATATTTTATGATGCACCTCATACTTGGCCAAAACTTTCTCTAACACTCTATTGCAGAAGTGGGTGCCATTATCACTAATAAGCACCCTGGGCACACCAAACCAATTAAAAATGTTTTTCTTAACAAAGTTAACAACCACTGTAGCATCATTGGTGGGGCTTGCAATCGCCTCCACCCATTTGGACACATATTCCACTGCAACCAAGATGTACCTGTTACCAAATGAGGGTGGGAATGGACCCACAAAATCTATCCCCCAAACATAAAAAATTTCCACCTCCAAAATACTTTGAAGAGGCATTTCATCTCTTCGGGAGATATTACCTCTTCTCTGGCATCTATCACATTGCATTACAAAATTCCTAGCATCTTTAATTATGGTAGGCCAATAATAGCCACATTGCAAAATCTTAGATGCCGTTTTATCAAAACTATAATGTCTAGCATAATGTGAAGCATGACAATGCCACAAAATATCAGGGATTTCCTCATTAGGAACACACCTCCTAAGAACTCCATCTACCCCTCTTCTAAACAGGAAAGGTTCATCCCAAACATAGAACTTGACATCATGTAAAATTTTTTCTTTTGTTGCCATGTCAAGTCTTTTGGGATTAACTTAGCTGCATGGAAGTTAGCTATATCCGCAAACCATGGTTGCGCAACAAATACAGCCAAAAGTTTCTCATCAGGGAATTCATCGTTAATGGGAACTTCTACATTCCCATCACTACCCTCTAAAGGAAGTCTAGACAAATGATCTACAATAACATTCTGAACCCCCTTTTATCCCTGATCTCTATGTCGAACTCTTGTAGTAACAAGATCCACCTTATCAGTCTTGGCTTAGCATCTTGCTTAGGCAAAAGGTGCCTTAAAGCTGCATGATCAGTATAAACTATAACCTTCGACCCTATCAAATAGGAACGAAACTTATCCATGGCAAATATCACAGCTAACAATTCTTTTTCTGTAGTCGTATAATTAATTTGAGCATCATTTAGCACACGACTAGCATAATAAATTAAATGAAAGACTTTCTCTTTTCTTTGTCCTAGCACTGCACCTATGGCAAAATCACTTGCATCACACATAAGTTCAAAAGGTTTATTCCATTCAGGTGGAATTACCACAAGATCAGATACTAGTCTCTTTCTCAAATCATGGAAAGCTCTCATGCAATCATTATCAAAATTAAACTCCACATCTTTCTCCAACAAATTACAAAGGGGTTTGGCTATTTTTGAAAAATCTTTTATGAACCGCCGGTAAAAACCAGCATGTTCGAGAAAACTCCTAATCCCTTTGACATTTGTAGGAGGAGGTAAATTTGCAATTACATCAATTTTAGCTCTATCTACCTCAATACCCCTCTCTGAAATTAGGTGCCCCAAAACTATCCATTCCTTAACCATAAATTGACATTTCTCCCAGTTAAGTACAAGGTTAGTTTCCTGACACCTTTTTAGGACCTGTTCCAAATTATTTAAACATGATTCAAATGAGGATCCAAAGACTGAGAAGTCATCCATAAAAACCTCAATGAACTTTTCAACCATATCGGAGAAGATAGATAACATGCACCTTTGAAAAGTTGCAGGTGCATTACATAAACCAAAAGGCATTCTCCGATATGCGAAAACTCCAAAGGGACAAGTAAAAGTAGTTTTTTCTTGGTCTCTTGGATCCACAGGAATCTGGTTATAGCCGGATTAACCATCTAGAAAACAATAATATTCATGTCCGGCTTGTAGGATTCTCATGTTTTGATGCTAACAATCTCTCTCCAAGCAACAACATTGGCAACAAGCAAGCTACACCACATGAAGATTAGAATTAGGATTTTTATTAATTCTATTTCAATGTAATCTTTATTTTTATGCAATGCATCTCATTGGTGTGGGTAGCTTAGGTGATTTTAAGAATATTTAAATAATGTTTGATTAAGAGTGAAGATACTTTAAATCTTGATTAGATAGCTCTATTAAAAGTTTTGTGAAAATCCTTTTAGAAAAACCTTGTTTTTATTCAGATTCTGATCAGTTTACTCGAGTAATGAGTATTGGGTCACTCGAGTAATTTATGTCATGACAGGTTAATCGAGTAATGGTTTACACATCACTCGAGTAACTTAATCTGACATGTTTTAATCGAGTGATGTTATATGGTTTACTCGAGTAATTCAATCAGTGTTTGGAAAATTTTAAAAGGACTTAATTTTCTCTTTCACAAGTGATACACATTCATTCTTACAATTTTCTATACACTTTCAAAAGCAATTCAAGAGCTATTTTACATCTTTCAAGAGCTATCAAGATTCAACAAAGAACTTTTCATTCTTCACTCTATTTCTCTCATTGTTCAAATATTGTTGAGATCATAATTTTTGTTCTTAGTGGTTGTTGAAGATTTGCAATTTGTGATTGCATCATTGAAGTTTCAACACAAGTGAAGAATCTCACAAGGAAGACTTTGAGGATCAAATCAAAGCAAGAAAAGAGGATTGGTTGGAAGCATCTTCAATCAATTAGCAAGGAAATCTAGAATTCTCAAAAGGGGTAGATTAGATCAAAGTGTTTGGTACACACTTTGAGTTGGGTTTTAAGATAGGAGAACTAAGAATCTAGTTGCATCTTAAAACATTGTAAAATCTACATTTGAAGATTTCTAGTGAAGAATCTCTCTTGATTCAAGAGGGGACTGGAGTAGCTTTCAAGTGGGTGAAAGTGAACCAGGATAAATCCTTGTGTCTCTTTTATTTTCATTCCTTGTATTGCATTAATTCATTAACAATTGCATTTTTAGGTTAGAATTGGGGTTTTATTAATTCTACTCAATTGATCTAAAATTGCATGTTAATATTACTTGAAATTGTTCATATTAATCATTCATAATTTGTTGAATCATCATAGCATTGTTATTCTTGAAGAACTCCATTGAAAACTGAGTTTTAATTGAATTTTACCCAGTTTACTCGAGTAAAGTTCTTGTCACTCGAGTAATCTGCTTTCAGTTTATGAACAATACTCAAGTAGGTTTTCTGTTACTCGAGTGATTTAAAAATAGCTTTCGTAATACTCGAGTGATTTGCTGAATACTCGAGTGAAATTATTTTTGCTTGCGTATTACTCGAGTGAAGTCTTGAGTTACTCGAGTAATCTGACTTGAATTTTTAAGAAAACTTATTTTCATAAAACCATTCTCTTAGGTGGACGAAAAATCTGTAATAAGGCTTCAATATTCTATTCACCCCCCCTCTAGACTATATTGAGCCGCTTGTTGGTTTCCAACAAGTGGTATCAGAGCTCGGACGAAAAATCCGAGCCTTAAAAAGCTTTTTCGAAAAGATCCTTTTACTTGGAAACAATGGGCTCAATTTCAAATCCTTTTGGTGGTGAAGGAACTTCCATTAATCGTCCTCCACTATTCAATGGTGAGGGTTACGCTTATTGGAAGGTCCGCATGAAAATTTTTATTCAAGCCATAGATATGGAAATTTGGAACGCCATAGAGAATGGACCTTTTGTTCCTCAAACGAAAGTAAATGTTGTTGTTTCGATCAAACCACAATCGAGTTGGGACAATGATGATAAGAAGAAAGTTGCATTTGATTTAAAAGCTAAAAATATCATCACGTCCGCTCTTTCTTATGATGAGTTCTTTCGAGTATCTCAATGTGTTGATGCTAAACAAATGTGGGACACATTACAAGTCACACATGAGGGCACTTCGGAGGTTAGAAGGGCTAGGCTAAATACACTCATGCATGAATATGAACTCTTTCGTATGCTACCTAATGAAAACATAGGTGACATGCAAAAGCGGTTCACTCATATCATAAATCATCTTTCTGCACTTGGAAAAGTTATTACTAATGGTGAAGTTGTTAATAAGATTTTGAGATGTCTTAGTAGGGAATGGCAACCTAAGGTGACGGCCATTATGGAAGCTAGAGACGTGGATCAAATTGACTTAGCAACTCTATTCGGAAAGCTTCAAGAGCATGAAATGGAGCTTGGACGGTTATCCATGAATGAAGATGCCGATAGAAAGAAAAAGGGGATTGCTCTTAAATCAACTTCAAAATCTCTTAAGGCACAAGAGGAAAACTCTCAAGTGGATGAATCGGACTCCGATATAGATGATGAGACCCTTGGCTTGCTAGTTAAAAAGCTTGGTAGGTTCTTTAAGAGAAAGGGAAACTTTAATAAGAATAGACAAAGAGATTCTAAGGACTCTCAACCAAGAAATAAGACTAACAAGGATCACATCAAGTGTCATGGGTGTGGAAATCTTGGTCACTATCGATCAAAATGCCCAACTCATTCTAAGAAGTCGGAAGGTGACAACTCTAAGTTCAACTCATCTAAAGGAAAAAGGGCTTACATAGTATGGGATGAAGAGGAGAGTCAATCAACATCTAGCTCATCGGATGATGAAGAACTTGCAAATCTATGTTTGATGACGAAGCTTGATGAAGAGGAATCTTCGAGCATTAAATCAAGTGAGAACATCAATGAGGTAGATTATCTTTCCGATGCTAGCTCTAGTTCTAATTCTCCTTCATTCAATGAATTGTACAATGTGTATGTAGAGATGCATAAAGAGTTGAAGAAACTTGCTAAAATAAATGTTGAAAGAAAGAATTTCATAATGAAGCAACATGAAAAGATAATTGAACTTCAAAAAGATTTAGAAGAACTTAAGCTTCAAAATGAAACTCTTGAACTCGTTTATGCAAACTCTACATGCAATTGTGAATTGAAATCAAATGAGACTCCATCTTGTGAAAATTGCAAGTCTTTGGAAAAAGAAGTTTTTAATTTGAATGATCGACTTGCAAGGCTCATGAAAGGAGATACTTCATTAGATCATTTGCTTTCAACTCAAAGGAACAATAGCAATAGATCCGGTCTTGGCTATACCAAACCTAAGAAACGCAATTATCGCAAAGTTGGTGGATTTTCAAAGAATAAGATTTCTAAAAACCCAACTTGCCATTATTGTGGGATCTTTGGGCATACCACGAATAAATGTAATATAAAGAAATTTGGTATACCAAGCGGAGAATATATTTGGATTGTTAAGGGGACTTCTCCCCATGCTAACAACAAAGGACCCAAGACCACTTGGGTACCTAAGTCAACCAAATGATATCTTTCTTGTAGGTGTGTCTTCGAACCAAAGAGCGCAAATGGTACTTGGATAGTGGTTGTTCGAGACACATGACGGGAGACAAAACGCACTTCATGGAACTTACTCCGAAAAGTGGTGGATTTGTGACATACGGCGACAACAACAAGGGCAAAATTCTAGGAGTCGGGAAGATCGGTAACGTATCTAACCTTGTCATAGAAAATGTCATATACGTAGAAGGCTTAGAACACAACTTTCTTAGTATAAGCCAACTATGCGATATGGGCAATTATGTGACTTTTACTCCGGAATTATGCTTCATTAAGTCTTCTATAGATGATAGTGTTAAGTTTGTTGGTCGTCGCTCTAATAACACTTACTTAATTGATTTGGATGAGATAACTTCACTATTTTCAAAATGTTTCAAATCTTTTGATGATGAAATTCGTCTTTGGCATAGACGAATTGCTCATGTGAATGTTAATCAATTAAACAAACTTTTACGAAAAGATTTAGTGATTGGTTTGCCTAAACTAAATTTTAAGCTTGATGGCATTTGTGACTCTTGTCAAAAGTGCAAGCAAGTTAAAAGTTCTTTTAAACCTAAAAATGTGATAAGCGCAACAAAGTCTTTGGAGCTCATCCATATGGATTTGTTTGGCCCTTCACAAATTAAAAGTTTAGGTGGCAATTACTATGGATTTGTTTTAGTAGACGATTTTACTAGATTCACATGGACTTTATTTTTATCCGCAAAAAGTGAAGTTTATAAATGTTTTAAAAAGTTTGCCAAACTCATCCAAAATCAACTAAGTTTGAAAATTGTGTCTATTAGAAGTGACCACGGAGGTGAGTTTGAAAACACTAGGATTGATGCGTTTTGTGATAAGTTTGGTATTGATCATCAATTTTCGGCCCCTAGGACTCCAGAGCAAAACGGAGTTGTAGAAAGGAAAAATAGAATATTAGTGGAACTTGCTCGTACTATGTTGAAAGAATCAAATGTTCCTAAATATTTTTGGGCCGATGCGGTAAACACCGCTTGTTATGTGCTTAATAGGGTTCTTATTCGTCCGCATTTAAATAAAACACCTTATGAACTTTTAAAAGGGCGAAAGCCAAATATTTCACATTTTCATGTTTTTGGGTGTAAGGTGTTTGTTTTAAATAACGGAAAGGAACCGGTCGGCAAGTTTGACTCCAAAGCCGACGAAGGCATTTTCATAGGTTATTCAACCCATAGCAAAGCATATAGAGTCTACAATAAAAGAACATTAACCGTTGAGGAATCCGTGCATGTTGTATTTGATGAATCTTCGAAAGGAGATTGTGTTGTTTCTTGTGATGATGATAATATAGGTACATATTTGGATCATGAGAAGTCAACTTCACAACAAATGGAAGAGAATCAAATTGAAGATGGAGAGGTGCAAGCACAAGATAAGGACTTAGCACAAGAGATTCAACCTCAATTACCAATAGCTTGGAAGTCCAACAAAAATCATCCGATTTCTAACATCTTAGGTGACATTGCGAAGGGAGTGGTAACCCGACGCACTTTAAATAATTTTTGTTATTATGTTGCCTTTGTATCTCAAATAGAACCTAAGAGTATCAAAGAGGCTCTTCAAGATGATCATTGGATTATGGCCATGCAAGAAGAATTAAATCAATTTGAAAGAAACCATGTTTGGGAGCTTGTGCCAAAACCCGATGATCGTCCTGTAATTGGTACTCGGTGGATCTATAGGAATAAGTTAGATGAATCGGGTATTATTGTTAGGAATAAAGCTAGGTTGGTAGCACAAGGTTATAGTCAAGAAGAAGGAATCGATTACGATGAGACATATGCTCCCGTTCCTAGACTAGAAGCTATTCGTATTCTTCTCGCTTTTGCTTCGATAATGAATTTTAAATTGTATCAAATGGATGTTAAGAGCGCCTTTCTTAACGGATACATTCAAGAGGAAGTTTACGTGTCACAACCTCCCGGATTCGAGAGTTTTGAGCATCCGGACTACGTTTTCAAACTGAAAAAGGCTTTGTACGGTTTGAAACAAGCTCCTAGAGCTTGGTACGACCGACTAAGCAATTTTTTATTACAAAAAGGTTTTAAACGAGGCACTGTTGACACTACACTTTTTATTGAACGTTCCGGTAAGGATATTTTATTGGTTCAAATATATGTTGACGATATTATATTTGGTGCTACTAACGATAACATGTGTAAGAAGTTTTCAGACTTGATGCAAAGCGAATTCGAGATGTCGATGATGGGAGAGCTTACATTCTTTCTTGGCCTTCAAATAAAGCAGCTTAATGATGGCATTTATATTCATCAGAGTAAATATTGTAGAGAGCTTCTCAAACGTTTTGGGATGGATTCGTGCAAATCCGCTTCTACACCAATGAGCGTTGCATGCTACCTAGATCAAGATGAGGCTGGAAAAGCGGTAGAGGTAACGAAGTATCGTGGTATTATTGGTAGTTTGTTATACTTAACTGCATCTAGGCCTGACATCATGTTTAGTGTATGTATGTGTGCACGTTTTCAAGCAAAACGGAAAGAGTCGCATCTAACTGCTGTCAAAAGAATAATGAAATACTTAAAGGGTACAACGAATACTGGACTTTATTATCCTAGGGATGCTTTTCTAAAACTTATAGGTTATTCGGACTCTGACTTTGCCGGTTGTAAAGTTGAGCGAAAAAGTACAAACGGAACATGCCATTTAATTGGTAATTCACTTGTATCGTGGTTTTCCAAAAAGCAAAACTGTGTTGCTTTATCAACCGCGGAGGCCGAATACATAGCTGCAGGTAGTTGTTGTGCACAAATTTTATGGATGAAACAACAATTATCTGACTTTGGATTAAATTTGACAAAAATCCCTATAAAGTGTGATAACACTTCGGCAATTAATTTGACTAAAAATCCAGTATTACACTCAAGGACAAAGCATATTGAAATTAGGCATCACTTTTTGAGAGATCATGTTCAAAAAGGTGATTGTGTTATTGAGTTTGTTCAAACTTCGGATCAATTAGCTGATATCTTTACAAAACCATTACCAAGGGACACATTTTATAAGATTCGAAGAGAACTTGGTATTTTTGATGAATCAACTATTAGCTAATTGTATTTGATGCTTTTCGAAATCACCTTCAAGCCTATTTCAATGTGATTTGTATTTTGAGTTGTTGTATCTTATTAAACTGTTTCTTATTTTTTTTGTGATATGTAGTTATGTGTGTATGTTTTCTATAATATGTTAATTGCTTTATTTGTATGTGTGTTACTTGCTAAATGCTAAGTGTTACTATGTGTTTGTGCATGAAAAATGTTTTTGCATGAAAAATTGAAATTTTTAAAATTCTGGACAGTTCACTCGAGTAACAGATATTTCACTCGAGTAATTTTAAAATCTCTTTCGTATTACTCGAGTAATTCTGTCTGTCACTCGATTAATTTTAAAATGACTTTCGTATTACTCGATTAGTTCATCCATCACTCGAGTGAAAACTTTTTTACTTTCGGCATACTCGAGTAACATTTTTTTTTCACTCGATTACTGCTCGAATCACTCGAGTAATGCATGAACATTACTCGAGTAACTTACGTGATTTTAAAAACTGAACTGTTGCAAACTGCATCATTTTCTCGTCACTTTCTCTCTCTTGTTCATATTTCTCTCTTCTCTCTCATATGGTTCTTCATCAAATCATCATTTTCATTTGATGTTGATTTCTGTTTCATGTTTCATATGCATATTTCTAACTATGTTATGTTTATGTTTTTGTTTCATGTTTATGACTCTGTTGCTACTATGTTTTCGGACCTTGTGTATGGTCTAGTTTGGTTAGTTTCGTTTGATTATTTGCTATGGTTGATGTCTTTTTGCTTTACACTATGATTTGCTGCATAGTATGATACTCTGATATTATGGATTATGGTGCTATATTCGTTGTGCGTTTATATTCGTTGTGGCACTATTGTGGTTGATTTTGGTATTGTCTTTATTGTTATATTTTTTTTATACCATTGTGAACTACTTACCTTCCACTTTTGGCAAAGGACTTTTCTCACAATTCTTATCTTTTTAATGATGCCAAAAGGGGGAGAATATTTTGTTGATGTTGTTCTTGTAGGTTAAGTTTTATTATATTTTTCCTAGGTGTTTTACATTTAGGGGGAGTATGTTAAAACTTAAGGTTAAGTTTTATTATATTTTTCCTAGGTGTTTTACATTTAGGGGGAGTATGTTAAAACTTAGTGCTTAATTGAAAAGGAGGTTTGTCATCATCAAAAAGGGGGAGTTTGTAGGATTCTCATGTTTTGATGCTAACAATCTCTCTCCAAGCAACAACATTGGCAACAAGCAAGCTACACCACATGAAGATTAGAATTAGGATTTTTATTAATTCTATTTCAATGTAATCTTTATTTTTATGCAATGCATCTCATTGGTGTGGGTAGCTTAGGTGATTTTAAGAATATTTAAATAATGTTTGATTAAGAGTGAAGATACTTTAAATCTTGATTAAATAGCTCTATTAAAAGTTTTGTGAAAATCCTTTTAGAAAAACCTTGTTTTTATTCAGATTCTGATCAGTTTACTCGAGTAATGAGTATTGGGTCACTCGAGTAATTTATGTCATGACAGGTTAATCGAGTAATGGTTTACACATCACTCGAGCAACTTAATCTGACATGTTTTAATCGAGTGATGTTATATGGTTTACTCGAGTAATTCAATCAGTGTTTGGAAAATTTTAAAAGGACTTAATTTTCTCTTTCACAAGTGATACACATTCATTCTTACAATTTTCTATACACTTTCAAAAGCAATTCAAGAGCTATTTTACATCTTTCAAGAGCTATCAAGATTCAACAAAGAACTTTTCATTCTTCACTCTATTTCTCTCATTGTTCAAATATTCTTGAGATCATAATTTTTGTTCTTAGTGGTTGTTGAAGATTTGCAATTTGTGATTGCATCATTGAAGTTTCAACACAAGTGAAGAATCTCACAAGGAAGACTTTGAGGATCAAATCAAAGCAAGAAAAGAGGATTGGTTGGAAGCATCTTCAATCAATTAGCAAGGAAATCTAGAATTCTCAAAAGGGGTAGATTAGATCAAAGTGTTTGGTACACACTTTGAGTTGGGTTTTAAGATAGGAGAACTAAGAATCTAGTTGCATCTTAAAACATTGTAAAATCTACATTTGAAGATTTCTAGTGAAGAATCTCTCTTGATTCAAGAGGGGACTGGAGTAGCTTTCAAGTGGGTGAAAGTGAACCAGGATAAATCCTTGTGTCTCTTTTATTTTCATTCCTTGTATTGCATTAATTCATTAACAATTGCATTTTTAGGTTAGAATTGGGGTTTTATTAATTCTACTCAATTGATCTAAAATTGCATGTTAATATTACTTGAAATTGTTCATATTAATCATTCATAATTTGTTGAATCATCATAGCATTGTTATTCTTGAAGAACTCCATTGAAAACTGAGTTTTAATTGAATTTTACCCAGTTTACTCGAGTAAAGTTCTTGTCACTCGAGTAATCTGCTTTCAGTTTATGAACAATACTCGAGTAGGTTTTCTGTTACTCGAGTGATTTAAAAATAGCTTTCGTAATACTCGAGTGATTTGCTGAATACTCGAGTGAAATTATTTTTGCTTGCGTATTACTCGAGTGAAGTCTTGAGTTACTCGAGTAATCTGACTTGAATTTTTAAGAAAACTTATTTTCATAAAACCATTCTCTTAGGTGGACGAAAAATCTGTAATAAGGCTTCAATATTCTATTCACCCCCCCTCTAGACTATATTGAGCCGCTTGTTGGTTTCCAACACGGCTAACCTCTCTAACATTTGGTCCATAAAAGGTAGTGGAAAGTGGTCCTTACGGTGGCACTATTTAGTCTCCTATAATCTATGCAAACTCTCCACCCAGAAACAATACGGGTTGGTATCAATTCATTATTTTCATTTTTAATCACTGTGACACCACCCTTCTTAGGAACCACTTGCACTAGGCTGACCCAAGTGCTATTTGAGATGGGGTAAATGATCCCAGCATCCAACAATTTTACTATTTCTTTCCTCACAACCTCTTGCAGAGTGGGGTTTAATCTCCGCCGAGGTTGTATCATAGGTTTATAATTCTCCTCCAGGAGAATCTTGTGCATACAAAAGGAGGGACTAATTCCCTTCAGATCTGATACATTCCATCCTATAGCAGACTTATAATGCCTTAAAACTCTTAATAGTTTTCCAGTTTCCAATTCATTTAAAGCACTATTTATGATAATAGGAAAGTATTCAATGCATCTAGGAACACATACCTTAGGCCTGGCGGTAGCACTTTCAGCTCATGTTTGGGTCTGGCCTCCTTTTTCTCCAGCCTCAGATCCTCTGGCTTCCTATCATTTTTGACCTCTGCAGCTCCATCCAGCAAGGATTTGATCTGATGAGACTCAGTTCCTTCCTCTCCCTCTGTCACCAAAGCTGCTTCCACAGCATCATCATCATAGCACATATCTTCAAAGACTAAGTCTACTATAGACTCAATCACATCCAGCCTCAGACACTGGTTATCCCCCATAGAATGCTTCATAGAGTCATAAACATTGAACGTGACCTTCTCATTATGCACCCGGAGCATGAGTTCACCGTTTTGAAAATCAATCAAGGCTCTGCCAGTTGCTAAGAAAGGTCTGCGCAGGAGTAATGGAATATCCTAGTCGTCGTCCATGTCCAGAATCACGAAGTCTGCTGGGAAAATGAACTTGTCTACCTTGACAAGAACATCTTCCACTTTTCCATATGGTCTCTTGATGGAGCGGTCCGCAAGCTGAAGAGAGATCATTGTAGGCTTGATCTCTCCAATGCCCAGTCTCTTGAAAATGGAAAGTGGCATCAAGTTAATGCTAGCTCCGAAATCACATAGTGCCTTCCCAACATCCATCCCACCAATGTTGCATTGAATGGTGAAGCTGCCCGGATCTTTCAGTTTTTGTGGGAGCTTCTTTTGAAGGATGGCACTACACTCCTCAGTCAACATCACTGTCTCATTATCTCTCAGCCTCCTCTTGTTAGTGAGCAACTCCTTCATGAACTTCGCATATGTAGGCATCTGCTCAAGAGCTGCAGCAAACGAGATATTTATCTGAAGTTTCTTGAACACTTCCATGAATCTTGCAAACTGCCTCTGATTCTCCTCCTTTTTCAACCTCTGAGGATACGGAACCCGTGAGATATCTGGTTGATTCTGTGGCTTCTCTGAAGTAGTTTTTGGACTCTTTTCTATAAGCTCAGGCTGTTGCACAACTGGGGTCTCTTCCTCTGAATTCTGAACTTGCTGCTGATTCTTACCAACTACCTTGTCATCACTCCTCTTCAGTGGCTCATCATAAGCTTTGCCACTTCGAAGAGTAATGGCCTGGCAATTAGTGCTTGTGTCAGGAAAGTGGCCCGGATGCAACTATGACAAACTCTTAGTGATTTGCTCTACTCTCTTCTCCAAGTTGCGAATGCTCTCTCCTTGAGAGCTGAAATTAGCTCGAACTTCATCCACAAATAGAGTTGTAGTTTGTGCCATCTTTTCTAATGCTAACTCCCAAGATCATTTCACTGGTTGAGGACTTTGTGGGGGACTTGGTGAAGGACTGCGTGAATGCTCAAAACATGAATGATATGTCTCAGTTGTTGTTACTGAAAGTGCAGTATCACCTCTGAAGAGCTTAGGAGTAGGCTGCACCATTTGAACTTGACCAATATGCTGAGTTAACACAGCTATCTGTTGCTGCATTTCATGATTTTGCTCAATGATAGTCTGGAATTGTGAAGAATCCACATCATCTGGCGGGGTCATTATCTCTGGGGCCTCCTAACTACTGTTGCTGGCCATTGCTGCTAGAATCCCTCTAGCTTCCTCAACTGTTTTCTTGGTGAGAGCTCCACTAGCCGCTACATCTACTAAATCTTTGTCAGGCTTCATCAACCCATCATAGAATACTCTGATTTGTAACCACTCTGGCATTGAATGAGTCAGGCACTTCTTCAGCATCTTATTGAACCTCCCCCAAGCCTTATGTAACACCCCGATTTGGCAACATGAAAAGATAATTTCTTTAATTCAATATAGTGAAAACTTGGGCCAATTTTTTTTTTTAACATAACATGGACATGAGAATCTCCAAGTTCCAAAATCTTTATCAAAATAGTTTGCAATAGAAATTTGATTCTCATATCTCACATTATATTTCAAGTTCCAAACCGAGATGTTACGGAACATCGCAGTTTGAAACTTACTTTCACCAATTTGATTTTAAAGACCCAGTTCTTTCGTTCTTAACCAGAAAGCTTAGCATTGATTAATCCAGCTTTAGAAAACATGATTCGGGTGTACATGTGGATACAGCAAATGATGTCTAAGTACCTGCTAAGGGAGTACAATACTCTTAAAAGGGAGACCTTAACATTAGGCCTACACATTAATCTTTGTCTCCATCCTTGACGGGTGCTCCTTCTATCTCAAGGTATCCCTCGGCATCATCGAATCTCTCATCGTCATCGGGTAGTACCAAACCTTCCACATTCTTTGATCCTCTAGCACAAATCTGCTCGCTGTGGCATCAGCATCCACCAACAAAACAACGGGGCAGGAGAGAGTAAGCATTCCGAACGACGCATCGTTGACGGTGTGGGTTTACGATAGGAAAAATATCAAGACCACACAAACATACAAATAACATATATGCAACACCACATTCATAATCATAATCATCATCAATTAATCATTCATCAACGCAAGCTTACTTTCGCTTATCAATATCATTAATCTCTTTGCGACATGTAATTTTTTCTTTCTCACATACTTTTCTCAATCACATCTTGCGAATTTTTCACTTTCATTCATTTCCATCTTCAAAGGGTTTCATTCATCTTTCCATACTTTTAAATATCGAGGTCATTTCTTATTACTTCAATATCCATCTTCTCTTATTACGTCTTATGAGTTCGCGTCCATCGATGATTGGGGAATTCATAATATCATCGAGGTAAAGGTTTAGTTCGTAGTTAGCACACACGTCTACATTTCCTCGGTCATCCACCCAACCTAGTCGGAAGCAAACAGGAGTACAAGACCTTTACCAAGCAGGCATTGCTACCCCGTAGCAAAAGTAAATGGAATGCTGGCTCATTGCATAAACATAGTGCCTCGTTCCAGTCCCTCTCACTGTTCTCGAATTGCCATAGGGGGCGACAGTACTGTTCTAGTCTCGAGTGCAAAACTTACCACGACATAGAACCGATCTTCCTGTACCACGTATGGAATTCGTTCTGCCTAGAATAGCACTCAAGGCTTCTTGACGTATCACCGTCCTTACCCTTCCCTATTGCAATTACAACCCGAATATCCCTGATACTCCGGGGTATCTTCCTCTCCACTACTTCGCACTCATTGCTCACCGCATTCGTCAATGTCTTTTTAAGAGTTTTAGAGTTTATTTATTACCCTAAGGTCGGCTCATCCTTGGTGCATCCCTTCAACGAGTCCCGACCACTAATAAAGTTATTATCTTTCCCCAAAGAGCACAAAGTTCCACATTCCTCAAGATATCATTGCGAGCCAGCTTAAATCATTGAGCCTCGAGTCACAAGCATTGCACAATCACATTTCTTTGCCATCGGCACTTCGTCAAGTTGATTCACGTCTCTATCCATCACTTGAGCTTTTTGCAAAACAGCATCACAATTCTTCTCATATTTCTTACTCGTAATTCTCATTAACATTATTCTCATCAGCATTACAATACTTTTCGTTCACATCATAACTTATCTCTTATCACATCCTTACGGTGCTCATAATATTTCATATCTTTTCACAATCTTAACTCTTATCTCTTTTCTCAATGTCTTATCAAAGTTGCCTTACTCAATAAGGTCTTAAACTCAACCGGGTATCACGTCTTTCTCTTTGTATCTTTTACTTTCACAATCTTACCCACATTATCTCATTCGTCTTTCTTTTCAATCATATTTCATTACTTTCGCAAACTTATTCATATCATTTCATGATCAAGACGTAGCAGACGTCCATCAGCATACTATTCATACTCAACAACAATACTTGTCATCATCATGCATAATTCAAAACTCTTAGACAATTATACAGAAGCATGCCATTTCAAATCATCATCATATAAATTCATCACATAATAACATGTGGTCTTTGTCTCCTTCGTATACGTGGCCACACAACACAAACAATTGCCACTATACTACTGACTCAGAAACCACCAAGTTCCGATCTTTGAGATGATCCGGAACGTCCTAATAAATCACCTAAATACCACGGTGTCTTAGGAAAGCTTCTCTCTCACCAAATCCGGTAAATACTTTATCCGAAATCGTTACGGGTCCTCCCAACTGTCAGCTGCTCCAACTTCCTGGCTTATAAGCACCTTGTACTAAAATAGAAGACACTAACGTCACATGTCTATTTAAGTAATCGTCATACTCAAAATCAAAACGTGTTTTCGAAAACTCCTTTCACTTCTTGTCGGGGAATCGTAAAATGTCAGGACTTCTTTAAATCAAATCCAACTTTTTACTCTACTTTAAATACTTTGAAATCATTATAAACAATTAACGAAATCATTTTAAATAAATGAATTGGTTGCTGGTCCATTCCGGACAGCCACGAACCAAGACTCGAAAACACCAAAAAACGCCACTTTTTCAATTCAACTTTCCTCTATATCCATTATTTTTTGAAACTCAAACTTTAACTCAATTGAAAACATTTTTCGAAGTGTTACACAAGTTAAATCAACGCTGGACAGTGGAGAAATAAACTTCAAATCACCTTTTTGCAAAATCCGAAAACACCGTAAACAATTACCTTGCAAACTCATTCATGCATAGCCTAAACATATCATCAAGCAATTACTCATTCAATTATTTCAAGGAATCATGATTATCATACAAGTCCAGCCAAGTCACAAAATAAAGTACAAAAATTCATATTTGTCGAAAACATTTAAATAGAGCTTTTGTTCGATTATGGGAAAGCACGAAAGACAAAATCTAAAACTATACCAAATCAATTTGTTTAATCCTCAAAATTTCTAGAACATACACATATATGCCAAAGTTCATCATATAAAATTTTCAAGTCATTCGAACAACCCTAAGTTAGGTTTCAGATCAGATTTTGCCTAAAAATCACAACAACACTGTTGCTGACCTGAGGCTAAAATGCCACAATTAAAAATAGTAGTTATACTCCGAATTGCATAATAATTGGTATAAATCTTCCTTACACAATCAAGACCATCTCATAAAAATTTCAGATTATCTGGAGTTGTGTAAGTCACACTTTTTCAATTAAACTTGTCACTTAGTCTAGAAAATCTGAACCAAACAGTTCACTGTTTTGCCATTAGAAAATTATCAAATCAACTCCAAATCTCTTCAAATTTTACAGAGAACCTCGATATATGATAAGGAAACCACCATAAAAATTTCAAGTCATTTAGAGTAGTTTATGGTTAAAAACTCTGTTTAGGTTTAATCCGAAAAGCTTCTTTTTCCGAAATCGTTTTCACACAAATGACTCCATTTCGATTAACAAGCCAACCTTAAAAATCATATAAAAATTAAGAGGCAATCCATTTAACCTACTTAAAACAGTGTCCAAGTTTCAGAATCATCGAACATATGCAAATACTACTTATCCAAATCTTTTTCACTGAAAACCTTAAACTTCCATAATCAACACCGAACAACCAAAATTCATTTAAAATGTCAAAAAAATTCCAAATCCCTTCAAATTTTCCAGAACTCATTTAAATAGCATCAAGGACCAAATATTAAAATTTCAAGGCAATCCAATTAGTATAACTATCGTTTCTCAAGGTTTCTTACAAGGAAATCACTTATAGATCAACATTTCAGCACTTAATCAAATTGTTCCAACCAAAACATTTTCATGATCTAAACTTTGATTTATACTTGCATGTCATTAAAATCATAGATCTAGTTAATGCACCAACATGGATCAACAATCCCTTTAGAGGAGTTTTAGTCATTTGGCTCATAAGAGCAAAATAAAGTGAAATAAAATATGAAACCTTTTTGCATGTAAGTAAAAAATTAAATCTTTTTCCAAAGTTCAACACTTTACTAAATAAAAATCACATACATAAATAAAAGTCATTCTTCTTCACTTTTTAATGACATGCATGAACTATTTAACTTAAAAAAAATAACCTTTTTAGGAAAAGTCTTAACTTTTCTAAAGATCATTACTTTAAACATAAAAGAATCATTTTTGCATCATAAACACTTCAACAAGTCTAGATCTATTTACAAAAGTGACATGCAATAAGAAATAAATAGTATCCATCATTTATTCTTTCATAAAGGTTATGGGTCTTTACATGCATGTAGAGAAAAAGTTAAGATCAACTAAAAAAAATCACATGCATGCAAATAAAAATACTAGATCTAGCTTGAAATAAGCATGCATCAACATTTACAAACAAGAATCAAGAATCATTCTACATAAATGGGGTTCAAAACCGTGATAAGAAGAGCACAAGTTAAAGATCCAAACTTTCTAGCACTAGTATTCATGATCAACACTTAAAAACAACATGCATGTATCTTAAACTTCAAGATCACATCAAAACAAACACATGCAACCATAGATCTTAAAGTTTAAATATAGTTAATCACAAAGTCCTTTACAAACATGATTAAATAGTCATTAAACAACTTGAAAGGCTCAACAACTACCTTAAACAAAATCACAAATCTTAAGCTTCAAGATCTCTCTTCTTCTTCTTCTTCTAGGTTTTAGCTTCGGTCTCTTCTCTCCTTTGGGTTGATGGGTGATTTTATTCTTGGTATTTGAATAAAGAAAGTGATTGGAGAAAGAAATCAAGGATGAAAGGTTGAGAAACTTAGACCTTCACACTCTCCTTCTCTTCTTCTTCCTCTCGGCCTCACTCTCTCTTTCTATGTCTCAAGAGCTTGGTGTTGCTCTTGGGACCAAGTGTGTAGATGGAAATGAAATGAGAAGAATGAACATATGGACCAACTAACTCACACTTCACACGCATATATATAGGCAAAGGCAAGGGCATGGGGTTTCCTTCCCAATTTCGGGTTTAGGGTTCCAATTCAAGGGTAATTTAGGAACTTCAATTTCAAAGCCATGGGTAGTTTTGGTAATCCGAATTGTTGCATGCAAGAGTATTTGGGTGATAGACAAGTTAGAGCAATTTAGGGAAATAAATCAAATCATGCATCATATCACTTTCTTAAAGATATGTTATTTTATTCCTATTTATTTTATCATTCCATGCATCACACAACACATACATATGCACATACACATACATTGCATTTTCATTTTCTAAAATCACCTTTTCATATATAAAAGAGATTCTCAAAAGGAAAGGTTCATTAGAGATCAAAAACTATTTTTCATGATCAATATCTTCAAAATTCGTACTTCACAGATCTGGGAAATAATTTTCGTAAATCAACCCATAAAATTATAAAAGTTACATTTTTGAAATCTACATTTCAATACGATCGTTTTCATATAAAGATCATCAAATTCGGAGTTACGGTTAAAAAATTATGAATTTCTGAAGTTTGTTAAATGTATTAAAGTTCACAAGGAAATTCATTCCTATAAGAAATCACCAACAATAAAATCACAACTCAGGTCTCATTAATTAAATCAGTCCAAACTCAATAAAATCATTTGTTTGAGCTCCATAAAAATATTTGTTTACCAAAACTCCATAAAATCGACAACTTCTTACGTAACCGAATAAAATACTCACTAAAAATCCTTTGTAAAACAATATCTCAAAACTCCGCTTTAATGAAAATTTATTTATCTTAGTTAGGAAAATACAGGATGTCACACCTTGCCTATTGTCTCGTCATCTTGTTGCACAAATGGAGTAATGTTCTTCCGCAGCTTAGCTTGTGTAGCTGATGGAATATACTTGTCCAAAAATTTGTGGGCAAGTATATCCCACGAAGTCAAACTCCCCGGTGGCTGGTCTTGGAGCCAGCGCTTTGCTTTATCCTTCAGAATGTGTCATCGAAATTTGGGAACATACTATCCACATTACCAAAATGTGTCATCGAGCTAGCCACACGACTATGCCTGGAACGTGGTCCATAATACCAACATCGATGTGCACAATTCGTCACCAAGACGAACATCCCAGGTTCGCAGCAACCAATGCTGGTCACATTACCAAAATGTGACTACAGGCAAGTCCTAACCAAATTGGTATTCCCAAAGGTCCTTCACATGTTATCATAACATGGTAAACGATCTAGCATTCAAACTCTTCACTTAAAGAATTGATTGGGATATCTCAATTGTATAACGTGCCACCCGAGCAACGTTATGACGTGCCACCCGAGCAACGTCCCATCGTCCAAAATGAATAACCATATAATCAATCAATCTCTTTTAAGTCCTAGATCACATGGATTATTGTAGTTAAATTCTTAACCAACTAAGTCAAAATTGAAAATGGTGTTTCTCAGGTTCAGGTAAATTACTCGAATATAATCGAGCATACTCGAGTGTTTTTCAACTTTTCCAGATTACTCGAGTGTTCTTTAGGGTTACTCGAGTGTTCATGACTTTCTGGGGATTTGAGTTTCAAATTCATAAAATTACTCGAGTAGTTCATGGGTTACTCGAGTGTTCATCATAATTTCCAGAATACTCGAGTCATCCCTGCATTACTCGAGTGGTTTGCCTTAACATGTCCCCAGGTCTTACTCGATACTCGAGTACTAGACACAATACTCGAGTGGTCTTGCTCAAATTACATTGTTTTACAAACATTTTACTCGAGTACCCTGCCCAATACTCGAGTGTATCACAGCAGAACAGACTGAAATCTTAGTTTTAACACACGATTTTCAATTCTACTCAATTCTAGTCCAATCCAGGGATCCACAAAGTTCATATATCATAACTAGAACATGTTACAACACAAAAACAACAACTTATTACACTGAATCGAATCTGAGCAACCATTATGCATAAAAACACATTTTCAACAACTTAACATACCAATTTCAGTTCCAAACACTTTTGGCATGAAAACAACTTGCACATAGCTCACATGCAACATATTGAACTTGCTCAGAACATCCTTAGAACACAGGTTGGTCTCCAAACCAATTTCCCTATTCAAACTAAGCCCTTAGAGCCTCTTGGTGGCTCTCTAATCAAATGCATGCAATTTAAACTCTATCTAGTGAATAGAGAGCTTCCCCTTACCTCTTAGATGTGAATCAACAGAGACTTCACCCCAAACTTAGCTTCCAAGTCGAATTCCCCAAAATCCACACTGAAACAGAACAGTTTCAGCAGAGCACCAAGATTGAATTGGTTGATGCATGAAACAGCCATAAAAATTGGGGAAATTAGTCTCTATATAATCTCTACATTTCACACTAACTAAAGAAACAAGATTCACATGAGGAGGTTACCTGAGCTTACCAAAATCAAGCTCCAAAGTAAGCTCCAGGATCCTGATACAGCAAACAAACCCCAACTTCTAAGCCTCGATTCTTCCAATCTACTCACTCTCAGCTCACAATCTTGGTGTCTATACAAAGCTCGAGATGTGAGCTTTGTATTGGTGTATGATTTGTGGTTCGAATCAACCCAGAGAGGGATAATCGATCGCTCGAACACAGGACCCTAACTTAACCAACACACCCAAACTTTGCCAAAATCCCTCACGAATTCGGTGTTGATTGGCCTTTATAGACCTCAATGGAATACATGCACAACGACACGACCTCCATGGACGTGGAAGAGTACTGATTTCGTGTCAACGAGGCGAACTCGTTGATGGTGACTCACCAAACGCACTCACGATTGCAACTCTGATCAAAATACTCGAGTATTCCCAGAAACAATCGAGTGTTTTGACCAGTTTTTCAAAAAAATAACTTTTATTTTCCTTCCCTCCAAAATCTTTCTAAAATCACTTCAAGGTCCCCCAAACAGGGACTAATGTGAAAATATTTATTTTTCTCATATTAAAATTCTCTAATATCTTCTAAAAATAATCAATTATAAATAAACTTTATAATTAATATTTTATTAATCAGGGGTTAAAAATCAGGGATGTTACACTCTTCCCCCCTTAAAAGGAATTTCGTCCCCGAAATTCTTCTTTAAAAGTTCTATAATTTCCAAAGTTACACAAAAGTTGTTCTAAGGTTATATATTCAAAATATAGTTAGGAAGAACCCTTCCCCACTTAAAATGAATTTTCTTATACTTTTTCAAACTCTCTGTCCCAAAATGTTTCACAAAATATTTCACTGGACTTTTCTCAAATAAAATTTTTGCATTCTAAAGCATATACAAGTCCTTGTTCACATAAAAGGGTTTTTCTTAAACTTCCTCGAAAATTATCTTGTAATTCTTTCAAATGAAATCTTTTGACTAAAAACTTTTCGAATAACACCTTTAAAATATATATATATATACTCCTCAATTAAAACATTTTCCAAAGATCCTTTTTGAGGAAAACCCCGTTCCGTTGGGCACTCTGATCACTTGGCACGAGTAGGGAAATATTCGTATGACTTCATTTCTTAATAGTTGTAAACATCAGGGTGATCAGTCCTAATATTTAAACTATCAGTAAGGAAATCATCCCTTTCAGATATAATCTTTCTCAAGAAAGACTATACGATTTACCTTTAAGTTAGATGAACTTAAAGATTAAGGGTATTATTGTCACTATCAGACTTATTCAGATAGCCAAGTTCTAGAGAAACTTCCGTTGGGGAGACAAATACTTGTCCTATCCCGGTGGTTCTTAATCTCTCTAGTCTTAACTGATCTTCCTCTTTCTGTAGTGCCCAAAGACATTTATCACATCCAACTATGATAAGGGTTTTGATCACAGAAATTCAAGTTAAAGACTTGTTTAGATATACCAATTACAAAACGATTTAATTAACGCAGTCGAAAGCATTTGACCACGTTAATTCGAGTCGACAAAGGAATAACTCAGACTACCTATATCCGAATCTAATCACGCATCCTAACAGGATGGAAAACTCTCCCATTCTTGATTTGTTGGCTGACCATTCCCTTTTCGTATTTCTTCTTTAAGCAATCCGGCGAATAAGACTTCATTTTTTTGTGACCGAAATCAAATATTCCTTTCCGTTCATCACTATTCAATCCATGATGATGCACCTTACCTTCTCAAATAATTTCTTTCCATCGGCTTTTCAGTTACTTTCATGCGATTGAGGTTTCCTTAACTCCTTATGAAATTCTAGTCCCCATAAGGGATTCACTCATATGCTTCTTGTGCTTATAAGTTTCATGTGCTTTCCTCATTATCCATACCAATTCTATACATGCTTGCTAGTGTCAGGAATCCCTTGTTCCTCAATGATTGACAACTAGTTTGAAATTCAAACATCATTCTTTTCCCGACTCCGCATGTTTGAATCTTCTATCAAAATTGCAACGAAACGTACTTCTCCGATCCTTTGAACTTGGCAATGTCTTCCCCGAGATTCGTAGTGCCCTACCTTATTTCCAACAATTTAATCTCCTTGATCTTTCAAAACTTCATCCTTGAGTGATTCCCAAGTGACATGCCAATCTTATGCTTCCAATATCAAATTCACATAGTTGCACTCCTTACTTCTCGTCGGTCTACTTGTATCCTCAAGCTCGAATCTATTAGACTCCTTAAATCCACTTCCTTAAACTCCATAGAGCTCCCATGAATTTCCTTTCAGTCCATTGTGATTGCTTCCTCATTTGATTTGTCATAACGACGACAGAGTCTCCGATCATGAGCCTTTAAGATTCTGTCTGTCGACATTGTCCCTTGTTCAACTCCTCCTCTCGGTTGGACAATTACTTCGACTCTCCAGGGTCATTAACGTTTAAAGCGTAGTGACGCGAGGAAAGGCCTCGAGCCCTCACAACAATCATGATCGTTGCAAAGCTCAGGTCATGCGCTAAGTGTATCACCTTGTATATTCAATCCCTTTGATGCATACACACATCTACCTTTCTTTCATAAAACTACTTCCTTCTAAGTCCCGTTCTCGACACATGAAAGTATGCTCCATTACTTTGGCATGAATCAAGTAGGAGTAACACAGGAGGAAATGTTTTCCTTCCCCAGAATCACGTCCAAATGTGATAAAGGATGATAGATTGAATTTAACTTAGTGCCGCGATCAAATATCTTGACACTATAATCTAACAGCTTTAGAAACACGTTTGGGTAGTTTCATAGGGTCTCTAATTTTTAAAACAATTAGGGAAATCCGACTTCAATCTACTCACACATATATGTTGAACAAAAGAATAAGTAACTCCCAAATCGAACACAATCATGCAAAGTTGGTTTTGAAATAAACGGTTACCTTGCACGAGATCGGGAGATTGGTTCTTTTCTACTCTATTCAGGGCAAACGCTTTGCCTTGAGTCTTTGGTTTGCTAGCAAGTCTGGTGTGGCTACTTTTCACAGACTCTCTGCAGTAACATGCAATATGACCCTGCTTTCCACAATTGAAGCAATAACTTGTTGCCCAGCAGATCCTTCCAGAATGATGATGCTGACACTTCTCACAGTAAGGAGCATTACTACGAGACTTAACCCCATCCTTAACTTCAACTCTTCCTTTGCCTCGATTTGGATCCAAATATGGACCCTTATTCCGAAGATCAAATCTTTTCTTTCTTTGTGGTCCATAACTCGGCTGGTTACCCTTTGCTTGATCAGCTAATACTTCCGCCTTCTTATCATCCTCATACATTCGACACATATCTACCAACGTAGGAAAACTTTGAATCTTCTGATAACTGAAAACAAATTTCAGTTCAGGTTTCAAACCACTTTCAAACTTTATTCATTTGCTCCTTTCATCAGGATTGTTTTGATAATATGGAGAGTACTTCATCAGTTCCTCGAACTTAGCTGCGTACTCACCTACACTCATGTCTCCTTGCTTTAATTGCAGAAACTCAATTTCCTTTTTCCTTCTTAAGTCTTCCGGGAAATATTTATTGAGAAACTTTTCCATAAACACACCCCAATTAATATCCCTTCCTTCATAGTGCAGGAGCTGAACTGTGTGATTCCACCAGTTCTCAGCCTCGTCTTCTAACATATAAACTGCATATGTCACCTTCTGGGCCTCAGTGCAGTCTAATGTTCTAAAGATATTATCCATCGTACGAATCCACTTATTAGCCTCCTCAGGCTTAAATCCTCATTCGAACTTAGGTGGATTACAACTTCTAAAATCCGCTAAACTCTTAGCTTCAGAATTACCAAAACTATATTGGTAAGGTGGTTGTTGAGATTGCTGTTGCTGCCATTGATGCATAGATTCCATCACAGCGGTGATTCTTTCTAATATCGCGTCGGTGCGAGTTTGATTTCTAGTCGTCATAATAGACCTGCGCTATTGCTCATGGTCACATACGATGGACTAAGAAACATTCTCCACACAACCTATCCTAAGGTCATAACAATAGTTTTCAACAATGCATACAGTTTCCACAATGTATCAATTGCTCCATTTGAGCAAGATAATAGTATTCTAAACAATAAATATGTCCTGTGGATACCTGCTTGATGTTGATGACTACCTTTCTGGAGCTACTTCCACTACAACAGGATCTGACTTTTGCTCTGATACCACTAAGTATAACACCCTCAAAATATCCCAAGTAATTAATAAAATAAAATGATACTATTACTTGAGAATATATGGACTTGTTTAATTGTTAGAAAATATTGGATTCAAAATTTTTCTTTTTATTTCTAAAAAGTCGGGTGCACAAACCAAAGCATAGGATATTTGGAGAATAGTTTACGTATTACTTTTAAAATCGAATTCGGCGTTTACTTTGCTCAAAAGATAATTTCGCAAATCTTGGATAGCATTCTCTTTGAAGATAAATGTACTCTATTTCATATAAAGAAACTCAAGTGTTGCCATCCAGTTTTCGTCTAGCCAAGTGATACCATTTCCAACATGTCATAGCCGAATTCTTTTAAATCAGTATCAGAGTAAGCGGAAATATCAGGACTATGTAATAGACTTTAGAAAGCATGGGTTTTATTTATATCAAAAGGTACGTAATACATAGTCTGGCGGTAAGGATCTCCAAAATCCCAGAACAAGTCCATAAAGCTATGTATTTATATGTACATCAAAATAGACCATGGCTCCAGAGTTTTCAAAAGAGATTCCCACAATATATAAAACTCCCAAAGCTGGTCTCACAGCACTGGTCGCGGCAGTAGTAGTAGAAGTCCCCAAGAAGTAGCAGCAACCATCAACCAACATCAGCATCAGCAGCTAATCTTCTCCACAGCATCCATCACACCGGATCCTTGATCCTCATCATTTACCTTATGCACATACCTAGGGATCATCGCCTCTCCATTGACTCCCGATAGATTAAACGACAAGCTCGCTTCCGCTCTCGTATTCGACAGGATCCTCCTTGATCTTATTTGAAGGAGTAATTACCCTACCACTGGGTACAAGGTCTGATGAAAACGTGACCTTAATAGGACTCCTTGAAATAGACGAGGAAGTCTCCTCTCGAATGAGTCTAAGAGAAAAAGGGTATGAGCGGGTAGGTTCGAATTGAAAACTGTTAGACAAGCGAGCTGGTCGAGTGGGAGATGATCCATGGTAAGTATAAAAAGTAGATACAAGCATAGCGTATATGATGGGAATTCTAAACCTACGAGGATGTGACCGAACCAGTGGATTAGGGTGATCGAAGGTAACCACTATCTCACCCTCATACACTACTCGACAATCCTCGCAGATCCATATGCCACTAAGAAGTGGGCGGACCTCGATGCAAGCGATGTAATGCGACATCACCTACAAGGGCATAGGGGTAAGCAAATCTATACACATAATCAATAGAGCTTAAATGTAGAAGTGATCATGATTATGCACATATAACCCCAAATCAGTTAACAGCTATGGTTAACACTTAGCAGCACTTAATGCAGATACAATATTCATACTCATTCTTAATATCAAACCTTAGCTCAAATAAGGTTAAGTGGCATGATTGCCTGACATTCTTCTCTTTCTGAGATTCTCCATCTAATGTCCTCACGGACGCCAATCCAATACCACAATGCATTTCCAAATCACGAATACGTTACCAAAACGTATTGCGTACTAGCTCGGAAGTGATAAAAACGTCACACTACCTGGTGAACGTCACGTCGCCCAAGGACGTAAACCTATCACTTCTCAACATACAAAGGGTGTGATAAAAAACGTCACCACATCTGATGAACGTCACGTCGCCTAAGGACGTAAACCTTATCACTTGTGATACACGACAGAGGTGATAAAAAACGTCACCATGTCTGATGAATGTCACGTCGCCTAAGGACGTAAACCTTATCACTTGTGTGCACCACACCCTTCTCAACAAACAACAGGTGTGATAAAAAACGTCACCACATCTGATGAACGTCACGTCGCCTAAGGACGTAAACCTTATCACTTGTGATACACGACAGAGGTGATAAAAAACGTCACCATGTCTGATGAACGTCACGTCGCCTAAGGACGTAAACCTTATCACCTGTGTGCAACACACCGTTGAACCATCAAATCAACAGTATACCACATACTGTCCACATTACCAAAATGTGTCATCGAGCTAGCCACATGACTATGCCTGGAACGTGGTCCATAATACCAACATCGATGTGCACAATTCGTCACCAAGACGAACATCCCAAGTTCGCAGCAACCAATGCTGGTCACATTACCAAAATGTGACTACAGGCAAGTCCTAACCAAATTGGTATTCCCAAAGGTCCTTCACATGTTATCATAACATGGTAAATGATCTAGCATTCAAACTCTTCACTTAAAGAATTGATTGGGATATCTCAATTGTATAACGTGCCACCCGAGCAACGTTATGACGTGCCACCCGAGAAACGTCCCATCGTCCAAAATGAATAACCATATAATCAATCAATCTCTTTTAAGTCCTAGATCACATGGATTATTATAGTTAAATTCTTAACCAACTAAGTCAGAATTGAAAATGGTGTTTCTCAGGTTCAGGTAAATTACTCGAATATAATCGAGCATACTTGAGTGTTTTTCAACTTTTCCAGATTACTCGAGTGTTCTTTAGGGTTATTCGAGTGTTCATGACTTTCTGGGGATTTGAGTTTCAAATTCATAAAATTACTCGAGTAGTTCATGGGTTACTCGAGTGTTCATCATAATTTCCAGAATACTCGAGTCATCCCTGCATTACTCGAGTGGTTTGCCTTAACATGTCCCCAGGTCTTACTCGATACTCGAGTACTAGACACAATACTCGAGTGGTCTTGCTCAAATTACATTGTTTTACAAACATTTTACTCGAGTACCCTGTCCAATACTCGAGTGTTTCAGAGCAGAACAGACTGAAATCTTAGTTTTAACACACCATTTTCAGTTCTACTCAATTCTAGTCCAATCCAGGGATCCACAAAGTTCATATATCATAACTAGAACATGTTACAACACAAAAACAACAACTTATTACACTGAATCGAATCTGAGCAACCATTATGCATAAAAACACATTTTCAACAACTTAACATACCAAATTCAGTTCCAAACACTTTTGGCATGAAAACAACTTGCACATAGCTCACATGCAACATATAGAACTTGCTCAGAACATCCTTAGAACACAGGTTGGTCTCCAAACCAATTTCCCTATTCAAACTAAGCCCTTAGAGCCTCTTGGTGGCTCTCTAATCAAATGCATGCAATTTAAACTCTATCTAGTGAATAGAGAGCTTCCCCTTACCTCTTAGATGTGAATCAACAGAGACTTCACCCCAAACTTAGCTTCCAAGTCGAATTCCCCAAAATCCACACTGAAACAGAACAGTTTCAGCAGAGCACCAAGATTGAATTGGTTGATGCATGAAACAGCCATAAAAATTGGGGAAATTAGTCTCTATATAATCTCTACATTTCACACTAACTAAAGAAACAAGATTCACATGAGGAGGTTACCTGAGCTTACCAAAATCAAGCTCCAAAGTAAGCTCCAAGATCCTGATACAGAAAACAGACCCCAACTTCTAAGCCTCGATTCTTCCAATCTACTCACTCTCAGCTCACAATCTTGGTGTCTATACAAAGCTCGAGATGTGAGCTTTGTATTGGTGTATGATTTGTGGTTCGAATCAACCCAGAGAGGGAGAATCAATCGCTCGAACACAGGAACCCTAACTTAACCAACACACCCAAACTTTGCCAAAATCCCTCACGAATTCGGTGTTGATTGGCCTTTATAGACCTCAATGGAATACATGCACAACGACACGACCTCCATGGACGTGGAAGAGTACTGATTTCGTGTCAACGAGGCGAACTCGTTGATGGTGACTCACCAAACGCACTCACGATTGCAACTCTGATCAAAATACTCGAGTATTCCCAGAAACACTCGAGTGTTTTGACCAGTTTTTCAAAAAAATAACTTTTATTTTCCTTCCCTCCAAAATATTTCTAAAATCACTTCAAGGTCCCCCAAACAGGGACTAATGTGAAAATATTTATTTTTCTCATATTAAAATTCTCTAATATCTTCTAAAAATAATCAATTATAAATAAACTTTATAATTAATATTTTATTAATCAGGGGTTAAAATCAGGGATGTTACAACACCCAGCCAAGTCACAAACATTTATACCAATCACAAACAGTTCTTTTATAATTCTTTAAACTCTTTTATTTCATACATTTACAACTTATAAAACCTGATATCTTTCTCAACTCTTTACTTAATTTCACATTTTCTTTTCTCATACTCTTTGGAGTTTTACATAGCTTTTTAGAATTTATCACAGGGATCCATCATTGCGTACAGTCTGCTAAGGATAATGTCTTACAGCTGCACACAATGTGTGTCTTACGCGGTCTATGCGTACAGTCTCCTAAGGACAACGTCTTACAAGACCTGGATTCTCAAAATCAGAAGGTGCATCCATCATTGCGTACAGTCTCCTAAGGACAACGTCTTACAGCTGTACACAATGTGTGTCTTACGCGATCTATGCGTACAGTCTCCTAAGAACAACGTCTTACAAGATCTGGAATCGCACAATCCCATTATACCGTTATTAATATATAGTGTGTGTGTCCATAATTGCGTACAGTCTCCTAAGGACAATGTCTTACAGCTGCGCATCATGTGCGTCTTACGCGATCTATGCGTACAGTCTCCTAAGGACAACGTCTTACAAGATCTGGATCACACACTCTTTGCCTTTAATCTTTTACATCTTCAATGATTTATTCTCATTTTTGCATCACTTTTATTAAACCATTATTTTCTTTTAACCTTATAATATTTTTCTGATTTCACCATCATGTTAACATTTAATAAATACAAGCATACATTTTCAAATCATCACAACAACTCACATACTCACGTAGCCACAAATATGCATATATTTCACTTTCTCATATAGACATTCATAATAAAATTACACAACAACATCTAATCACAATTATTAGCATGATTTCCACACAATCATTTACACATTCAACATTTACTTATTAATTTCCATCTAATAATAAATCACACACTAACACATATTCTTAGCAATCACTATATACTAACTGTAAATTCAATGCTCCTAATTATGTGGATTAGATTTTGATGATGACAAAGTAATTAACAATCTAGCCTTGGAGTTATTGCAACATCAACAACAACAAGAATTCAAGAAAGAAGACAAGTGCTCACTCATTCTCAATCGATTTGTAATTGTAATTTTTCATTTATGTTGAGAGAATTGCAATTTTTCATTTATGTTGAGAGTGGGTAGATATAGTTAATCTCTTCTAGGAATAAAATAATTAATATGTTTATTAGGTTGAGATTAACCAAAATTAATACTTGATAAGAAAAATAAAAAGGAAAATTAATTTTTGTCATGTCTGATCAAAATACTAGAGTATTTTGAGAAAGACTCGAGTATGTACTCGAGTATTCTGAAAAACACTCGACTATTTATGCCAGATCAGCAAATATGACCGTTAGTCTTGTTCGTGCAACGAATCCTTCCTTGGTGGCCAAAAAGACTCGAGTATTGGCCAAAAGACTCGAGTCTTTAAGCCCAGTCAGCAAAAATGAATGTTGGAACAGACTCAACTCAATTGAGGGCAATTGAGTCTCATCCAACCCAAGAGAGCATTTTCAGAACTTGATTGTAAAATTTCTCTTTGATTTTGCACAAGAACAAACAAGACTACAAGAGCATATTGATTACAAGCTTTCATTAATTCTTCTTCTCAAGTGTTGATTAACAAAAACTCAACTATACTCTCATATTGTTATTCTCTTCCCAAGTTGAGTTTAGGTCTCAATTTCTACATTGAGCTGTGCTTATTTGTGCTAATCCATTGTGAGATTAGTAATACACATACAAAAAGCTTGATCATTCAAAGTCTTGGATTGTTCCCAAGCAAACCCTAAGTGGCTTAGGGTGTTGGAGTCTTGAGAGGTTCTCAAGCACAAGACTAGGAGGTTCCTAGCCCGGTGGAGTTTCTTGAAGTGAGTTCAAGGAAGCTTTAGAAGAGTTCTTCATCACCGGAATCAAATTGGGGTAGAAATCAAGAGTTTGGTACACTCTTGAAGGGTTAGGTTGAGTGAGGCTATCTCAAGTAATCCTTGTAATTTCTAACAATTTGATTTATAGTAGAAACTCCTAAGTTGATTAGGAGGACTGGATGTAGCTCATTGTTGGAGTGAACCAGGATAAAATTGCTTGAGTGTTGGTTTATAGCTTTCAATTTACTTTCTAGCTCAAACAACTTAAAGCATTTCAAAGAAATAGGATTTGTTCAATTAGGTAGCAAGTTCAAGGAATCTTTGTGTTACTCAAGTGTTAAAAATTATTTAGATTGCTTGCTATTCTGTTGGATAAGTTTCTGTTTTGTATTGGTTTGATTTGAGGTGAATTGCTGAATTTTCGTTTCTGGTTTACCTGTCATTTGATACGAAAAACTCGAGTATATTTTGAAAGACTCGAGTTGTTCTTCCTGAAACACTCGAGTATTTCACAAAAGACTCGAGTATTTCGAGTCTGTCTTCAGAAAATTCAGTTTCAGCTCTATTCTTTAATTATCATTTGAAATATTTGGTATTAGTGCTTCAAATTACTATTCACCCCCTCTAGTAATTGCTTATCCCGCTTGTTGGTTTCCAACAAGTGGTATCAGAGCTCGGTCGAAAGATCGAGTGTAACAACTTTTTCGAAAAAGATCCTAATTGGAAACTATGGGCTCAAGCAATCCCTTTGGAGGAGAAGGCTCTTCAATAAACCGCGCTCCACTATTCAATGGTGAATGGTATGCTTATTGGAAAGTCAAAATGAAAATCTTCATAGAAGCTATTGATATGGATATTTGGGATGCTATTGAGAATGGACCTCACATTCCCAAGAGATTGATAAATGATGAAACCGTAATCATTCCAAGAGCTAGTTGGAGTGATGATGATAAGAAAAAAGTTTCATATGATTTAAAAGGCAAAAACATCATCACTTCCGCTTTGTCTCATGATGAATTTTTCCGGGTTTCTCAATGTAAATCTTCTAAGGAAATGTGGGATATTTTGCAAGTTACTCATGAGGGAACAAGCGAAGTAAGGCGTGCAAGATTAAATACTTTAACTCATGAATATGAATTATTTCGCATGCTTCCAAATGAGTCCATCAATGACTTGCAAAAGAGATTCACTCACATAATTAATCATTTGATTGCTTTAGGAAAAACATTTCATGATGGTGAAACTGCTAACAAAGTGTTGAGATGTCTTGATAGGATATGGCAACCCAAAGTAACGGCCATCGTAGAATCCAAGGACTTAGACAAGATGGAGTTGGCTACTTTGTTTGGCAAACTCCAAGACTCATGAGGAATCCGACAAGAAGAAAAAGGGCATTTCTCTCAAAGCTTCAACCAAAGTCACAAAAGAAGTTGAAGAATGTTCTACAAGTGAGGATTCCGATAGTGAACCCAATCAAGAAGAATTTGGGATGTTTGTCAAAAGATTCAACAAATTCTTCAAGGGTAAGAAAGGTAGCTTCCCATCAAAGATGAAGAGAACAAAAGACTCCAAACAAAGAGAAAAGAGTTCCAATGATGGAGTTAAATGTCATGAATGTGGTGGGGTTGGTCACATTAGAATGGAATGTGCCACATTCTTGAAGAAGAATGACAAGAAGACCCAAGAGACCAAAGGGAAGAGTGCATACATTGTTTGGGATGCACCGGAGAAGAGCAATGAATCATCTTCAAGTAGTTCCGGTGATGAAAATGCAAACCTTTGTCTCATGGGCAAGAACAACAATGAGTCCTCATCAAGAGCTAAACATGACATGAGTGAAAGTGATGATGAGGTAACCTCTAGCTCTTCTTGTTCCTCTTCAAACTCCATTTCTTAAGATGATTTGCAAGAAGCCTACAATGAAATGTTAATTCAATTTAGAAGGCTTGCTAAAATTAATAAGGAAAAAGGAAAGAAAATCTTGGAGTTTCAACAAGAAATTGATGAATTGCAAAAATCTATAAATGAGTTGAAACTTCAAAATGAATCCTTAGAACTTATTAATTCTAGTCATCAAAGTGATTGTGCAAATCATGAGGAGACTATCACTCCATGTGAGAGATGTGGTGAACTTGAAAAAGAAGTGAAAGAGTTGAAAAACAAACTCACAATCTCACATAGTGATAGAAACCTCAACCGGTTGTTGAACTCTGAAAGACATAATCATAACAAAATCGGTTTTGGATATGATCATAAAAAGGACAAAAAGTACAAGGTGGTTGGGTCATTTTCTAAGAAAAATTCATCAACGATACCAACTTGTACTTATTGTGGAAACGTTGGACATATCAACATTGAGTGCCATATTAAGAAGTTTGAAATGAAAAAGGGCACTTATATGTGGATTAAGAAGGGAGAAAGTCCCAACACTAACCCTAAGGGACCCAACATTGTTTGGGTACCCAAAATGAACAAGTGATTTTCTCTTGTAGGTGTGCCTTCGAATGGGAAAAGAATTGTGGTATCTAGATAGTGGATGTTCAAGGCACATGACAGGAGATAAGCGGCATTTCATTGAGCTTACTCCAAAGGAAAAGGGTTATGTCACTTATGGGGACAACAACAAAGGCAAAATCCTTGGTATTGGTAAAATCGGAAACTCTTCAAACTTGATTATTGATAATGTGCTTTATGTTCAAGGATTAGAACATAATCTCTTGAGCATAAGCCAATTATGTGATATTGGTAATCATGTATTATTTACCTCTACCCATTGCCTCATTAAACGTGACAAAGATGAATCAATCAAATTTGTTGGTAGAAGGTCAAATAATACTTACTTAGTTGATTTGAACAAAGTCACTTCTTTGGTCTCTACTTGTTTAGTGAGAAAAGAAAGTGACACTTGGTTATGGCATCGTAGGACCGCTCATATAAATGTAAACCAATTGAAGAAAATACAATCTAAAGATCTAGTAGTTGGTTTACCAAAGCTAAATTTTTCTATTGAAGGTATTTGTTCTCCTTGCAAGAAATGTAAACAAACTAAAAACACCTTTGGATCAAAAATGGTGATGTCCACATCAAGGCCATTAGAAATGCTTCATATGGACTTGTTTGTACCATCACAAGTAAAAAGCTTTGGTGGAAACTATTATGCATTGGTGATTGTTGATGACTTCTCTAGGTTTACTTGGACTCTATTTTTAACTACTAAGAGTGAGACCTACAAATCTTTTAAACATCATGTCAAAATTTTGCAAAACCAAGTAAATCAAAAAGTAATTATTATTCGTACCGATCATGGTGGTGAATTTGAAAACCACAAATTTGATAGATTTTGTGCTAAAAATGGTATTGAGCACCAATTCTCCGCACCAAGAACTCCGGAACAAAATGGAGTGGTAGAGCGGAAAAATAGGGTGCTAGAGGAACTTGCTAGAACCATGCTAAATGATTCTCAAGTACCTCAACATTTTTGGGCCGATGCCGTCAATACGGCTTGTTATGTTTTAAATCGTATTTTGATAAGGCCCTCTTTGGATAAAACCCCCTATGAACTTTACAGGGGAAGAAAGCCAAATATATCTCATTTTCATGTCTTCGGATGCAAAGTTTTTGTTTTAAATAATGGAAAAGAAAACCTTGGCAAGTTTGATTCCAAATCCGATGAAGGCATATTTTTAGGCTATTCTTCTCATAGTAAAACTTATAGAATTTTCAACAAAAGAACTTTAACAATTGAGGAATCAATTCATGTTGTTTTTATGAGTCTTCGAAAGAAGATAGTGTTTTATGTGATGCTAGTGAAGATGGCATTGATTTTTCAAATGAAGAAAAAGAGAGAGAGAAATCAAAGAGTGATGAAGGTGAAGTCAAACAAGAACTTCCTCCGGCTTGGAAATTGGTCAAGGCTCATCCTATAGACAATGTCATAGGAGATATGTCAAAGGGAGTACTAACTCGTAGGTCTATTCAAAACATTTGCAACTATGTCTCCTTTGTTTCTCAAATTGAACCCGATTCAATTAAAAAGGCCATTGAGGATGAACATTGGGTTCTTGCTATGCAAGAAGAATTGAACCAATTTACAAGAAATGAAGTTTGGGATTTAGTCCCTAAACCCAATGATCATACAATAATTGGCACTAAATGGATTTATAGAAACAAACTTGATGAATCCGGGTTGATTATAAGAAACAAAGCTAGACTAGTAGCTCAAGGGTACAACCAAGAGGAAGGTATCGATTATGATGAGACCTTTGCTCCGGTTGCACGTCTTGAAGCTATCCGAATTTTACTTGCTTTTGCATCAATCATGAAATTCACTTTATATCAAATGGATGTTAAAAGTGCTTTCTTGAATGGGTTTATAAATGAAGAAGTGTATGTCAAACAACCCCCCGATTTTGAAAATAGTGAATTTCCAAACCATGTTTATAAATTGAAAAAGGCACTCTATGGATTGAAACAAGCTCCTAGAGCTTGGTATGATCGATTGAGTTACTTTCTATTAGAAAACAAGTTTCAAAGGGGGAAGGTTGATAATACACTATTTATTTATAAAACCAAAGATGACATATTGTTAGTACAAATCTATGTTGATGATATCATATTCGGTGCTACTAACGTGTCTCTTTGTAGAAAGTTTTCAAATTTGATGTAAAAGGAATTTGAAATGTCAATGATGGGAGAGCTCAAGTTCTTCCTAGGCTTACAAATAAATCAAGTCAAGGAGGGGATATTTGTACATCAAGGGAAATATTGCAAAGAGCTCCTTGAAAAGTTCGGATTGGACAAGTGCAAAGAAGCCTACACTCCAATGAGCACATCATTCTACCTAGACAAGGATGAACAAGGTACCCCAGTTGATGTTAGTAAGTATAGGGGAATGATAGGTAGTCTCCTATATCTCACTGCATCTAGACCGGATATTAAGTTTAGTGTATGAATTTGTGCTCGATTTCAAGCTAATCCTAAAGATCTCACCTATTCGCAGTTAAACATATATTTAAGTATCTAAAAGGAACAATTAACACTGGTTTATGGTATCCTGCTATGCCAATCTTAGTTTAGTTGGTTACTCGGATTCCGACTTCGCGGGATGCAAGCTTGATCACAAAAGCTCCAGTGGAACTTGCCATTTCTTGGGAAGTTCATTGGTGTCTTGGTTTTCTAAAAAGCAAGCTTGTGTTGCTCTTTCTACCGCCGAAGCGGAATATATCGCAACCTGTAGTTGTTGTGCTCAACTATTATGGATGAAACAATTATTATCGGATTTTGGTTTGAAACTTGAAAATATTCCTATTAGATGCAATAACACGAGTGCAATCAATTTGATTAAGAATCCGGTGTATCACTCAAGAACCAAACACATTGAAATAAGACACCACTTTTTGAGAGATCATGTACAAAAAGGTGATTGTACAATTGAATTTGTTAGTACCACAAATCAATTAGTCGACATTTTTACTAAACCTCTACCAAGGGACACTTTTTATCATATAAGGAGAGAACTTGGTATTTTAGATGAAGCTAATATAGGCTAATTGCATTGTATGTCACATTGGAAAATCACCATATTGGTCTTACTATAATGTGTTCTTGATTCTTAGTTAAAATTGTCCTTGATGATGCTTGAAATATTGTGTATTAATTTTGTATGATTCTTATTGAATTCCAAGTTGGCAGTGAAGCTCATTGTGTTTGATTTGTGTTTGTTCATTTAAAAATGTGTTCAAAATTCTGTTTTGTCAAAAATACTCGAGTTCTTTTCAAAAGACTCGAGTGTATTAATTCAAAATTAATTCGGTTTTAAATTGAAAAAGTTTTTATTCAGGGTCTGACAAAAACACTCGAGTGTTTCCAAAAACACTCGAGTCTTTCGAAAATCCCAAATTTTGGACTTTCCGACCAAACTCGAGTATTTCCCAAAAACTCGAGTCTTTCACACTTTCCTGAAATTGGCTTTTCTGACCAAACTCGAGTCTTTGCGTTTTTACTCGAGTATCTGGGCAGACCTGGGGCTGAGTCTCAAAAGATTCGAGTATATTGTTCAAGACTTGAGTCGTTCGTCAAGAACAACTCGAGTATTTTGGAATATACTCGAGTTTTTCGCAGCTTTTATATATATCAGCAGCCCCCTTCACTGGAGTTTTACGAACTGTTTCTTCTTCTCTCTCAGTCCTCACTTGATTTTCTCATCAAAACTCAGTTTTCTCTCAAATTTTTGCCAAAACTCATTAGTTTAACATCCCCTAAACACTTTTCCTCATCTATTTCAACAAATTTCAACCAATTTCATCTTCAAATTCGCTGCCCCCTTTTCAAACCCTAACTTCCAAACTCTTCAAATTTCTCAAAAATTTCTTCAATGGCTTCATCTTCTGGGAAAGGAAAACGAGTAAGGATCGCCGAATCATCATACGATGAAGACATCCCTGAATATTATCAAGAGGATGAGTGCATGGACAGGTTTGGGGGCTTTGCTACAAGAGGGTTTGGTGTTGTCTCCTGGGTAAATTGTGAATTTCTTAAGAGTAAGGGTTTCTCTTTTGTCTCTAATCTTAAGCATCAAAAACTCATTCGTTTTCTGGAATTTAATGGTCCAATTTACCCTAGACTAGTTAGAACTTTTTATGCAAACCTTAGGCTACACAATGATGTTATGGAATCCATGGTTGAAGGTGTAAGATTCAGTATTGGAATTAAGGATATATACCATGCTTTCGGGCCTTCACGACATGGGGACAACTCTTTAAGGGCAAATGCCGATGGAATTTTTCAAAGTCTTTTGCGCCCCGGTCGTGTCTGGACCGGAGGGATTAAGCATGCATCCATGATGATTGTCCAATCTAGGGTCCTGCACTATATTCTTAGCCATCAGCTAGTTCCCCAAACTTCACCAAACTATGCAAAACCATCCAACAATGAACTTAGGCTTGTAAGTGCCATTCTGAATAATGAACGGTTGAATTGGTGTCACATAATTTTGGATAGGATGCTAGTTGCTGCCCGATCTAAGCACCCTAAGTCTCTACCTTATCCTATGCATGTATCTAAACTCTTGCTCAACTTACGAGTGCCTATACCACCAAATGAAGAGTCCATGACTCTTCATGTTAACCAACATTGCCTAAACAATGGTACTCTGACACATCAAGGCATGGAATTTCATGAACCATCTGGAGAGTACCTGTACCAATCAGATATAGCCAATTTGGTAAGGGCTAAAAATGTTGCATCTCAACAAGGGGTGGATGCCCAACAATTGGAAGAAGAAGCTGCAGCATTTGCGCAAGCTGAAGGTGGAAACCCAGTTGAGGATGAGATTAATTTTGATGATTTCACTGGATCTCATTTTGGGTTTGATAGCTCGGGGTGGAGGGATAATGTCATCACGCGGCTGGACACTCTCGATGGGAGGGTGGATTCTCTTGCGACTGCTATTGATCCCAGTGCGATGACTTTGCGAGTCTGGATACTAGGATGGCTACACAGTATGCTATGCTCTATTCCCGCCTGGATCAGCACTCAGATCAGATGAACCAACGGTTTGATGAGATGATGGCAGCCTTTTCTGTGACATCCCGTATTTTCCTAACTAAGATAAATAAGTTTTCATTAAAAAAAAGAATTTTGAGATGTGTTTTACAAATGATTTTCGATGAGTATTTTATTCGATTACGTAACCAATTGTCGATTTTATGGAATTTTAGTAAACAAAGATTTTTATAGAGTTCGAGCAAATGATTTTGTTGAGTTTGGAGTAATTTTATTATTTGTGATTTCATTTGAGAAATGAATTTCTTTGTGCATCTTTATAGATTTAACCTAATTGATTTAAGAATCGATTAAAGAAATTGTTTTCAAGATGGATTTCTATACTTGGGAATTTAATCCACTTGTAATATGATTTCATGTGTTTGTTTTTCTAAGCTTTTCAATGAATGATATTACTTAAGGTTTTAATTAAGGTTTTACCTTCTTAAATTAATTCATATGGTTTTATGGTTTTAAGATGGAAAATTATTTCTACCCTAAGTTTCAAAAATCAAAGTCCAAGTATCTTATCATACCCTTAATCTAGAATCATCTCTAGAAACCTTAATTTGCATCTCTAATCTTTGATTAAACCTTAATCAAGTTCCTAATCCTTGATTAAGTACTTAAACACTCTCTTAAACTCTAAACCCTCATGGTTAGTGAACTAACCTAGAATTAGTTTTCCTTAAACATATACTAGCATGGATTAAGTCTTTGATTAGTACCTTAACCCTTGATTAAGCCCTAAACTCCAAAGACTAGTGAGCTAAACCTAATTTAGTTTTCCTAATACTACCTTAACCATGATTAGACCCTAATTAGCACCTTAAACTTAGATTAACTAACCTAATCTACCCTTAAACCCCCTTAACTGAATTCCACTTCCTAATGCACACTTACAAGTGCATTACTTGGTCTCCAATACTTGGTCTCCAAGTTGGTTTGCTTAATGGCCAAGTAGATGACATCATCATAGTGACCTAAGCATGACCTAAAGGAGTAAGAAAAAGGGGAAATAGAAAAAGAAAAAGAAGGAGCCGTGGGAGAAGTAAAAGGAACCAAACCTAAGCCAACATTTTACTCATCACACAATCCACTTCATTTCTCATTCCAAACCAAACACAACACTAAGAGCAAAATCAAGCTCTTAGTGAGAAGAAGAGAGAGAACCCGTGAGGGGAGAAGAAGAAGAGAAGAACCAAACCCCAAACACAACACCAATCTCAAACACATCCTAAGCAAAGAAAATCAAACCAAGATGGTGAAGAAGAGAAGGAGAGAACCGTGGATTTAGGGAAAAGAGGGAGTGAATCGTGAGGAGCAAGAAGAGGAACCGAATAGAAACCCTAAAGATTTGGATTTGATTTTGAAGCTTTGATTGAGTAAGCGTTTTTATTTCATGATCTTAAAGTTCTTAATCTCTTTTCTTTAATTCATTTTCGGTTTTCATGTTTTCTTTCTAAAGTCTTGATTTTTGTTTGAAAAAGTTAATGCATGTTGGTTTTCAAGTTAGATCTAGTGTTTTCACACACATGCATGTTGATTTCTAAACTTGATTTTGAAGTTTTGCTAAGAAAGTATTTTCTTTCATGATCTTGAATTATTTCATGAACTTATCCATCTTATTTTTGATTTCTTAAAGTGTTTTAAGAAAAAGTTTGATTTTGAGTTTTACATGAAAGATTTTTCAAGAGATCTAGTGTTTTTGATTGCATGCATGTCAAGATCAATGTTTGAACTGTGATATGTTTGATACTTGAGTTTTGATGTAAAGATCTTTGAAAGAGATTGAATTTTTCTTAGTGATTTCCTTATGATGGTCACGGTTTTGGCCTATTCTTGGTTTAAAATGATTTTGATCTTTGATTTGCAATTTTATGATTGATTATGAGTTGTTGATTTGCACAAATCTCTTCTATTTTTCTTTTGCATGTCACGGTTGAAGTTTGATTTGAGGAAAAATGATTTTTGTTTTCACTTGCATGTAAAGATCTTGGCTTGAAAATGAGAGATTGATTATGTTTGAAAACTTGGTGTTCAATTCGGTTTTTTTTAAAGGATTTTGTGCTAAGGATTTGTTTTCTTGTTTGATTCATTTTTGTAACCATTTTAGGTGAAGGATTTTTATTTCCTTGATGCACTTCGCTTTTTATACATGTATTTGGGAAATTTGTTTGTGCTCTTTGATTTTTGATTAAGTGCACCAAAGTGGATTTGAATGAAAATGGCTAATTGAATTAAAACGGGTTTGATTGTTGGTAAGGAAAGTGAATTAGATAAAGCATGAAAGTGATATTTGTGCATATTCAATAACTTTGAAATTTAGTCATTGATTTAAGTATGTTAGAATGAGCTTCTCTGAATTTTTGAATGATTTTTGAAATTGATTTCCTATTTCTATGAAACCTAACTTTGTGAGGACAATTTTGAGAAAACAAGATTTTCGGTTTAAAGATGGACAGAATTTTCAAACTTGTGCTACTCTAAATTGCTTGAAATTTTTATGGTATCTCCTTAAACATGTCGTGTGACTCTCTGAAAAATTTGAGGTTATTTGGAGTTGGTTTGTTATTTTTACCAATTAAGAAACAGTGAACCGTTTGGTTCAGATTTTCCGGACTTAGTGACGGATTTAATTGAAAAAGTATGACTTTCACAACTTCAAATAATCTGAAATTTTTATGAGATGATCTTGATTGTGTAAGGAAGATTTATACCAATTTTCCTGCAATTTGGAGTTGAAACACTATTTTTAATCATGGCATTTTGGCCTCAGGCCAGCAACAGTTCTATCTTGCTTTTCATATGAAATCTGATTTGAAACCTAGCTTAGGATTGTTCAAATGACTTGGAAATTTTATATGATGAACTTTGGCATATATGTGTATGTTATGGAAATTTTGGGAATTAAAAAAATTGATTTGGTATAGCTTTAAATTTTATCTTTTATGCTTTTCCGTAATCGAACAAAAGCTCTATTTAAATGTTTTCGACAAATATGAAATTTTGTACTTTATTCTGTGACCTGGCTGGATCTGTATGATGATTATAATGTCTTGAAATAATTGAATGAGTGACTGCTTGATGATATGTTTAGACTATGCATGAATGAGTTTGCAAGTTAATTGTTTACGGTGTTTCGGTCTAGGCTATTGGTTTGAAATTATGATTTGAGAATGTGCTATGTTCTATGTGCCAAATGATTTGTTTTAGGTGATTCATGCTAATTGAACTTCTTTGTTTAAGTGTCTTGGAATTGTTTATTTGATAAAAGAAGTGAAGGAAAATGAGTTATTTGATAAGTTACGATGTTTTGAAGTTGATTGATTTTTGAAAAGAATTTGGTTATTTGGAAAAGTATTGGACTTACTGGTTACTGCATTATTTGATTTCATGGTGTTATGTTTGAAAATAAATCATTTCAAATGTTCATTTTAACATGGAGTATTAAAGAGATTAAAGAACGATTTTTCGGTGTTTTCGAATCTTGTTTGTGGCTGTCCGGAATGGACCAGCAACAAATTCATTTATTTAAAGTGTTTATATGTGTATGATTCGGTTTGTATGTGCCTATAATTTTAGCTACTTTATTTGGTTGAGAAATTGTTGATCAAAGTGTTTATTTAATTGTTTTCAAGATATTTAGCTTGTCTATGGATTTAAATTGGTTTTGAACATTAGAATATGATGCTGTCCAGAGTTTTTCTAAGTTGTATTTCGTATTTAAAAATGTTTTCAAAGTGATTTGAAGTTGAGTTTTGATGAGTATTTAATATAAGATAAAGTTGGTTTGAAAAATGCGATTTTACAATGTCTTCGGATTTTCTAAAGAGTGTTTTATGGGCTTGTATCTTTGCTGTCCAGATTTTATTTAAAATGTTTTCAATCCAGAAAATGTGTTTGGTAGGTCTTAAAGTTTAAGTTTTAAATGGGACGTGATTTAAGAAAAGCTGGATTTCAAAAGTGACGTTATCTGATGTTTTCGGGATCGAGCGAGCTGCTGTCCTAGACGGACCAGCAACCGATCCATTTATTTAAAATGATTTCATTGATTTCTTATAATGATTTCAAAGTATTAAAAGTACAGTGAAAGTTAGATTTTGATTTTGAGAAAGTCTTGACGTTTTACGATTTTCCGACAAGAAGTAAAAGGAGTTTTCGAAAACGCGCTTTGGTTTTAAGTGTGACGATTATTTAGATAGACTAGTAACATTAGTGTCTCCTATCTAGTATAAGGTCTGTATAAGTCATGAACCTGGAGCAGCTGGCAGTTGGAAGGACCCGCAACGATTTTGGACAAAGTATTTGCTGGAGTTGAGGTGAGAGAGAAGCTTCCCTAAGACACTATGGTATTTAGGTAACATATTAGGACGTTCCGGATCATCTCAAAGATCGGAACTTAGTGGTTCGGAGTCAGTAGAATAGTGGCAATTTTTTGTGTTGTGTGGCCACTTATACGAAGGTGACAAAGACCACATTGTTGTTGTGTGATGATTGTATGCTGATGGTTTGAAATAGCATGTTTATGTTTATCTGCTTAAATGTTTAATTATGCATGATGATACTTGAATTGTTGATTAATAAGAATAGTAAAGACATTAGTAACTATAAGAAATCCCCCAAAGAATAGAACGGTACTCTAATGGATTAGACACGCTACGGAACCGGATGATGCTGATGCGCCAGATGATGAGCATTTTATTTCCCATTATTCCTTGCATTATTTTACTCCTATTATTGATACTTGTTGCCCATTTGACATTGATTAGCTTGATTTAGTGATTTAGAGTTTATTGGACTAATATTCCGAATATTGTTTAATTTGGAATTATTTAGCCTAATTAATTCTATTTCTATTTTCAGGTAATATTTGGCACAAGGACACTTTGGGAAGTTTGGAAATGAAGATTGAAGTATTGAAGTGAAGATTGTAATTTGCATTTAGGTCCCTTTTTAATAGTAATTTTCAGAATAGTGTTTCTTAGGACTTGGACCCATGTTTTAGGCCCATTTTCATGACTAAAGAGGGGAAATTCGTGTAACCCCTACTCCATACTCCCATTTCAGATTTCTCACTCTCTCTCTAGGTTAGAACTTTTCTCTTGGCTCTCCATAGCATTTGGTGGCTGCTAGGGTTTTGTTCTTCCCCCTTTCTACACGTTTTTCTTGATTTATGACCATGGAAGGCTAACTTCAAGGGTTAATCCCTTTGGTATTGTATCACTCACTCATGAGCTCTTGTTCTTAATGCTATTTTAATTTCTCTCTACTGTTTTTGTGGTTCATCTCTATTTATGGTTCGCTTAGTTCTATTTATTAGCGATAATCCATGAGTGTGAATGCTTAATTTATGCTAACTCGTAAAAATCCCATGCTTTGGTTTCTGATGCTTAATTAGAAGCTAGGGTTTTGGGGTGAGAACTGAATTTTCGCTTAGTATTTAGGTCTCACGAGTTGGACAGAGGAGAGGAGAGGAGAGGAATCGATCTTTAGTGAGCTAGGATTGAGTAGTGTACGTAGCCAAAGGGGTTTGCCCGCTTTTGTTTCTGATTTTGTTAGTTTTAATATTCTGTTTATGTTGTGTTCTTCACATTTGTTACACACAAAAATCCCCCCATTCTACTGCACACTACGTGTTTGATACTTTGCTTAGATCGATATTCGCTGGGAAACGACCTAGGATCACCTTCCTAGAACTACAGATTTAAACCCCTTTTATTTTGATCGGGTACGGCCTCGATCACCCGAGTACGTGGATCGAGCTGACGACGATGCTTTTGGACCAGATGCAACGATCGCAGAGTTCTACATAGACAACCCCATATGGTCGTAGCCATATGTTGGGAATGACTTGGGTATAGGTCGGAGCCTATCTACCAAAGGTTGATGGATATCCAGCATATAGTCGGAGCTATATGCCGAAGTTGGTTCTGAATGGGTCGGAGCCCGTCAGAATAATTATTGATATCCCGCATATAGTCGAAGCTATATTCCGAAGTTGGTTCTGAATGGGTCTGAGTGTAACACCCCGATTCGGCAACTTGAAAACTTCCGTTACTTAAACTCAAAGTAGTGAAAATTAGGGCCATTTTTTTTAAAACATGTAATACGTAATCATGAGAACACTTAGGTTTTCAAAACATGGTTACATTTAAAACTCATGTTCTCATGTTGCGTAACACCTTTCAAGTTCCAAACCGAGATGTCACAAGACACCGCACTTTGAAACTTGTTTTCAAAACATCATATAAAACATCGCCCGTTTACTTGTTCCAAAATATCCATGCTTAATAAAACTTTAGCCGGGGTACAGTATGATAGATCTAGGCAACTAAGAACTTACAATGGAGTACAATGCTCTGAGGGGATTACCTATCATCTAGTCAGACACACTAATACTCGTCGTCTAATCCCGGATCTTGGCAGCCCAAGCTCTCCAATTGCAAGTAGAGTCGCCCTCGTCCGCTGCCTCAGTGATCTCCTCCAGGTACCATCCTCAAGGACAAACATCTATGCTCCTCCTTGCAGGGTACAGATGAATCGCTACACGCTACTCCATCTACCAGTTGCAATATCAGCAATTGCCGATACGACAACATGGTAGGAGAGAGTTAGTGTTCCGAACACTAACGGGTTGACCATGCGGTCTCAAGGTAGGTTCGATATAAAGATAAACAAATAACATTACAGAACAATATAAATAAAACAGCATAACATAGACATTTATCAAATCATGTCATCATCCACATATAGAACATGTTATACACCTAGCATATAAAAATCACATATATCAAAACGTATCATAATATTCTAAACACATCAATGTCAATACTCATAACTCAATCAGTCATTACGTTCACAAAACTTTTCCGTTCTTTCTTCAATTATGATTTTCCAAACTTAGCACGCTTTCCAAAAATCCTTCATTATATATATATATATATATTCGTCTTATAAATCTTATTCGATGCTTAATGTTTTGATATACTTTCTTTTGAAACATCTTTGTCTTTTAAGTTTTAGCGTTCCGGTTCACTCAATGATGGGGGGAACATCATCATTGAGGAAGTCACACACATCTACATCTCCTCGGTCATCCACCCAACCTAGTTGGAAGCAAACAGGAGTACAGGACCTTTACCACGCGGGCACGATAGCTGGAGTTGAGGTGAGAGAGAAGCTTCCCTAAGACACCGTGGTATTTAGGTAACATATTAGGATGTTCCGGATCATCTCAAAGATCGGAACTTAGTGGTTCGGAGTCAGTAGTATAGTGGCAATTGTTTGTGTTGTGTGGCCACTTATACGAAGGTGACAAAGACCACATTGTTGTTGTGTGATGATTGTATGCTGATGGTTTGAAATAGCATAATTATGTTTATCTGCTTAAATGTTTAATTATGCATGATGATACTTGAATTGTTGATTAATAAGAATAGTAAACACATTAGTAACTATATGAAATCCCCCAAAGAATAGAACGGTACTCTAATGGATTAGACACGTTACGGAACCAGATGATGCTGATGCGCCCGAGTACGTGGATCGAGCTGACGACGATGCTTTTGGACCGGATGCAATGATCGCAGAGTTCTACATAGACAACCCCATATGGTCGTAGCCATATGTTGGGAATGACTTGGGGATAGGTCGGAGCCTATCTACCAAAGGTTGATGGATATCTCGCATATAGTCGGAGCTATATGCCGAAGTTGGTTCTGAATGGGTCGGAGCCCGTTAGAATAATTATTGATATCCCGCATATAGTCGGAGCTATATGCCGATGTTGGTTCTGAATGGGTCTGAGCCCGTCAGAATGATTATTGATATCCCGCATATAGTCGAAGCTATATGCCGAAGTTGGTTCTGAATGGGTCGGAGCCCGTCAGAATAATTGTGATATCTCGCATATGGTCGGAGCCGTATGCCGAAAGTGATTCAGGATGGGTCAGTGCCCATCAAACGTATTGGTCGAGTCCCACAGAAGCATTCCGCATATGGTCGGAGCTGTATGACGGAGATGACTTAGGATGGGTCGATGTTAGGACAGACGAGTATAACCTCACGACTTAAAACCCTAACCCGAAGTAGTGGAGAGGAAGATACACCTGAATTACCCTTGTGGTGTTCAGCTGGATGATTAAGATAGGGGACAGCAATGACGGTGATTCGTCAAGAAGCCTTGAGAAGTCTGTCTAGGTGGGAAAAACCATAAGGGCCCTGGCTGAACCGGTCGGAGCTGGTCACCCAAAGGTGTGGACGAAGTACCACATGATCACTAGACGGATGACTGACACCCCCCTTGACTAAATCTTGATCAGTGAGAGGAATGCTCGAACACGGTTGGATGTGCCTTTTTCTCGAGACATTATTTATTTTGCCATCCGTAAAAAGCCGGTGTGGTTAGAGATCCTGTACTCCTGATTGCTTCCGACTAGGTGGATGGATTCCGAGGAGATGTAGACCCGAAACCATAGAGCCTGAATTCCCGATATTATGGACTCGAGAAATATGAACTAAGAGATTTTGATTCCATGAGATAAATTTATTTAGAAATCCCCTTCAGTGAAGGATTCGAAAGAGGCGATTGAGGAAAGCACATGAGAAAGAAAGGACTATACGTCACGTAAAGATTAATGATATTGATAAACAAAAGTAAGCTTATGTTAATGAATGATTAAATTATGATGAACTTAATTATGAATGTGATGATGCAAATATGTTATCTTGTTGTGTTGTATTTATATTGTATTGTTGTGCTGTGAATATGTAATGTTGTATGCTTGTATTGTCTTAATATTTTGCCTATCGCAAACCCACACCGTCGACGATGCGTCGTTCAGAATGCTTACTCTCTCTGTCCTCCCCCTTCCCTGTGGACTTCTGTGATGATGTCCACAGGTGACAGAGTAAGTGGATTATCTTGGTAGTCGGCACTTCAAGTGATGGCTTACGAAGACACGACCGAGATGGAGTCTCGAAAGAGAAGAAGGTCAAGCTCGGCTCGAGGACTCGATGGTTGATGATTCGACCCATCTGAGGAGTATGTTGGCGGAGGTCTACTGTCATAGTATCTAAGTTCAAGTATTGTACTCCCTTACCAGGTACTTAGACATCATTAGCTGCATCCACATGTGCACCCGAAAGATGTTTTATAAAGCTGGATAATTAATGTTAAGTTTTCTGGTTAAACAAAAAAAAATATATGGGATTTTAAATGTAATTTGTGAAAGCAAGTTTCAAAGTGAGATGTTTCGTAACATCTCGGTTTGGAACTTGAAGTATAACATGTGATATGAGAATCAAATTTCTATTTTAAAATATTTTGATAAAAGATTTTGGAACTTGGTGATTCTCATGTCCATGCTATGTTGTCATTGTGTTTTTTTTTTTAAAAAAATTGGCCCAAATTTTCACTACATTGACTTAAAGAAATTATATTTTCAAGTTGTCAAATCGGGGTGTTGCATTTGTGGTATCATAGCAATGGTTGTCCTAAGTAGCCTGATATATGGGCTTACATGCTTTGTTTGTGTGCATTTGTTTGTGTGTTAGTGTTAGGATTACGATGAGTGAGAATAAAATTATGAAGTTGTGTGAACGCTCGTTCTGTCTCTATCGTTCTATCTCTCTATCTCTGGAGTGCGTCGGGAATTTGTCTACGATGCGTACCAAGAACCGAGACTAGCGTCCTCGTGCGACCTTGTTTTGTGTGACCTAAACCTTCTCTTGTTTGTTGAAGCCCTCTTTGTTGAGAACCCCTTCTGTTGCAATAACTTTTGAAATCCTGACCTGAAACCTTGTTGTTAAAGATTCTTTCGATACGAACCCATTTCTTGTGATCATGGCCAACGTCCTTGGCGGCCTGGCATGTCTTTCGAAAATGACTCTGTTCTGTCAAGCAACTTGACAAGACTGTGATTGCTGATGTCCCAAAGTTTCATCTCCTGAACTTTGACAAAACGATTTTCTTCTTCAGAACCTTTGTGACAATCTTCGACCTTGACATCTTATGCCAATCAAGTAGATATTTCCCAATTATGAGGTGGACAATGAGATGTTGCTAAGGAAGAGTTATGATGGTTGAAGGATAAGTAAGTATGAACAAAGTAAGGTAAGAGTACCCCTTAGAGACATACGTTTAGTAGTGGGACGTACAAAAGAATTCAAACTAAGAAGCTTGATAGTAGCCTACCCTGAGTAATGGTATGGATAGTGTTAAGATAGTGGATATCTAAAATAAGTCTGAAAGATTTAGGGTTAGAAAAGCTCTAATTGGAGTAGGTGAACGATTGGAGTGGATGTGAACTTATAATAGGACCATAAGATTGGATAGAGGAAGCCATACAATTTATGGATGAAACCCTTAAGTGACGTCCAAACTTAGGTTAAATGACTAAGATTTGATGTTCTAATGGACATAGATGACTGTAAGTTTTGGATTCAAGGATATTTCTAGGATTCAAGTTGTTAAAATAGGAGGATGAATCCCTGAGTTGGAGAGTTTTTGATGGTTTAGAGCCCGAAGGTGAGCTATAAAGGGTGGAAAAAGGTTTAGAATGCATAAGTTATTTAGCATGAGGAGTAAGATGATGTATATTTCCTTAAAAATTTAGTGGTTGTTAGGGAAAAGGAAGGAATAATAGTTACCCTAGTAATTCGATAAGGGAGAAAATTTAGTCTAGTCAGCAGAATTTAAGGTGATACTCCGATAGGCTTGAACAAAGTGTTGGGAAGTTTTGTAAGATAAACTAGAATTGGTGAATGTTGGGAATTTTTATGGTTTTAGTCCCTGTCAAACGCCATTGGATAGTTATGGTGTGTAGGAATATGATTCATCAAAGTTGGGGAGTAAACGGAGAATTTTGAGGTTTGTAATAACCCGTCTATGTTTAAGTAGATGAGAAGAGTCAAGTTAAGGGAGAAAGACCATGAGAATAGTAGTACCCTTGTAGGGATTGGCATAAGCATGCTATTCTTCCTAAATGTTGTTTCAAAACCCTTGAACCCTTGAAACTTTTGTTGGCAAAACTAAACCGTTAATATTCCATTGTATCTGATGATGGAATAGCCCGAAAGATTACTTTTGAAAGTAATCAATTTGACTTACTCCCAAGAACCTCCAGAGAAGGATACATAATTGGCGACTCGAGGACTATGACTATTATTAAAGGCTAAAAGAATCGCTTACAGAGATCCGACATCCGTTGATCGTAAAATTCCGCGTAGCATTTCTCGAGGACGAGAAATCTTTAAGTTGGGGAGAGTGTGACATCCCGTATTTTCCTAACTAAGATAAATAAGTTTTCATTAAAAAAAAGAATTTTGAGATGTGTTTTACAAATGATTTTCGATGAGTATTTTATTCGATTACGTAACCAATTGTCGATTTTATGGAATTTTAGTAAACAAAGATTTTTATAGAGTTCGAGCAAATGATTTTGTTGAGTTTGGAGTAATTTTATTATTTGTGATTTCATTTGAGAAATGAATTTCTTTGTGCATCTTTATAGATTTAACCTAACTGATTTAAGAATCGATTAAAGAAATTGTTTTCATGATGGATTTCTACACTTGGGAATTTAATCCACTTGTAATATGATTTCATGTGTTTGTTTTTCTAAGCTTTTCAATGAATGATATTACTTAAGGTTTTAATTAAGGTTTTACCTTCTTAAATTAATTCATATGGTTTTATGGTTTTAAGATGGAAAATTATTTCTACCCTAAGTTTCAAAAATCAAAGTCCAAGTATCTTATCATACCCTTAATCTAGAATCATCTCTAGAAACCCTAATTTGCATCTCTAATCTTTGACTAAACCTTAATCAAGTTCCTAATCCTTGATTAAGTACTTAATCACTCTCTTAAACTCTAAACCCTCAAGGTTAGTGAACTAACCTAGAATTAGTTTTCCTTAAACCTATACTAGCATGGATTAAGTCTTTTATTAGTACCTTAACCCTTGATTAAGCCCTAAACTCCAAATGTTAGAATTATTGATAGGATTGGCAGCCGACACCCAAGAGGGGGGGTGAATTGGGTGTTTATGAAAACATTGGAAAATATTCGATTTAAAACGTTTTCATTAAAACACAAGAGATTTTGCAGCGGAAAACAATATATTGATGAAAGAGATTGCGCAGAAGCGAATAATATTAATACTATTATAAAAAACTAATATGCGCGGATACAAATTAAATAAGAACAACAAAAACCGTTACCGCGCTTATTATTTTAAATTCGCTTAAAATAGATTATTACGAAAATAGTTGTTATGACGCGCAACAATTAAATATAACAGAGAAAATAAAGAGATGAGGGATAGAAGAGATTGCACCGGAGATTTTTATCCTGGTTCGGCAAACCCGGCCTACTCCAGTCCCCAAGCGACCCGCTTGATCTTATCACTAAACCAAGACGCCACGCATCCCCAAGTACAACCAGAGCGTCCCGCAAGCTACTAGGAACCTCCTTTCGTCAGGGACCTCAAAAACAACCGGATAGCCTAACTACTAGGTGCCCCACCGTTCGTCTAGCACTACCCAATACAGAAGGGTTCCTCACCGTACAACCACGAACGCAGCACATTCGCACTAGGAGATTCACTCCCTAGTCACTAAGGGTCACACACCCCTTACACAAATAGTTATGGATATGGAGATTGAGTACAACCACTATAATGCACTCTTCTTAGTGCTGATACAACAATTTGGCTCTCTAACAAAAGTGTGTTCTAATCAACACGAATACAACAATATAAGCTCTAGTAGTGGTGCTGAATTTAAATCACAAGTATTATGGCCAAAATAATTCTTTCTCTTCAAGAAATAATATCAAAGTTTAAGAACTGGTTGAAGGAGAAGAGAAGAAGAGAAGAACGTGAAGAGGTTTTTCAAAAATGTTATCAGAAGAGTTATTAGAATGAAAAATTGATTCAAATCTATTTTAAAACAACAAATAGCACATGTTTAAAATCAAAAACAAATCTTAAAGATTTAAGACATAAAACTAAAGATTTGAAAATATTTGAAATTCAAATTTTGAATTTGAAAATAGAATCAGAATCAAATCAAAAATGATTTTGGAAATAAATCAAATTTAAAATAAGAATGAAATCAAATCCGGAAATATTCAAAATTGATTTTATGAAATCAAATAAGTAAAATAATATTTTTGAAATCAAAATCAAATCAAATAGATTTAAAGAATAAAATAAAATAGAATAAAATCAATTTTGAAATCAGAAACAAATAAAATAGATTTAGGAAATAAATCAAAGATTTGATTCTTAAAAACAAATAAGGAAATATTTTCAAAAACAAAATCTAATTCGAATTTTGAAAATAAATCAGAATCAATTATGTAAAAACAAATCAGGAAATAAATTAAAATGATTCTGACACGTTTTTCAATAAAACTTGAGGTAATGGATTACTTCAAGAAGATAATCGATTATCCCTTTAAAAATAGAAACTTTTAAATTCTTTTGAAAAACCAGTAATCGATTACAACATAGAATTTAATCGATTACTTCACTTCTGTTTAATATATGATGCAACTGATATAATCGATTATCACAGGTCAAATAATCGATTACACAGCCTCTGAAAAATATATGATGCAACTCCAGTAATCGATTATCTGTGCCAAGTAATCGATTACTTTCATACAAAAAGTAATGGATGAGCCAGGTTCAAATACTCGATTACACACTCTCTAGATTTTCTATGATGCAACATAAATAATCGATTATCTTGAAAGAGTAATCGATTATCTCTGTCAAAACTTGTCTTAACAGATTTTCACAATTTAGAGAAATCCAGCTAGAGGTTGTCAAGATATATTTTCACAGTGAATCAGTTAAGTCTTTAAAAAAATATGTTTTTAGAAAAACTATTTTCGCAATTAAAAACATTTTTCATAAACTAAGTTAAAAACAGATTTTCATGAAAACATATTTTGCAATTAAAACATTTTTCATAAAAAGTTCTTTTCTTCTCCTTAACATGAAAAATTAATTTTGGCCATTAGACACTTGTAATAAAAATTCATTACCTTACAAATTTCCTATGGGCCAGGCTATACTAAACTTGAACATGAAGCTTGAGCCTTGACTTTAGCCTTGAAGCTTGATGCTTGAACTTGATGCAGCTTGATGCTTGAAACTTTTAATCTTATTTGTAATCATCAAAACATTATCTTCTAGAATCCTTCTAGCATTACTCTTTACGTCCTTTGGGGAAAGCTTGACTTCCAACACTCCCCCTTATTGATGATGACAAACCCTTTTCTGAGTTTCTGCATCACAAGCGTTAAGCAGCAAGTATAGCACAATATAGTCCAATAATATCATAGGAAATTTAAATACAAATAGAGAATATAGAGAATAATTGATTAAGCCATGAAATAGTTTCTCTTCATTCTCATAACCTCCCCCTGCATATATGGTTAGTATGCACATATGAAGCTCAGAATTCTTCTCCCCCTTTTGTCAACATCAAAAAGGTGGTGAGAAGACTTTAGCAGGATTAGGGTTCTTCTCCCCCTTTGTACTATACTCCCCCTGAAACATTGAATAGATACATTAATAATAACAAGGGATTAAATACACATAGACACATAGTCAATTTCTCCCCCTATTTGACATCAGTATGGGATACAAAAGAATTTCTTCCCAATACACAATAAAAAGCAGCATGATGTCAAAATGGGATGAAGAAGAAAAAACATGTTCTCAATGCAAATATTCCAATAATATTTTTCTCCCCCTTTCTAAAAGATTTTTCCAAAAATAAACATAACTTGAAGGGAGATGAAAAGTGAATCATAAAAACATGTAAATGCTCACTATCATCAAAACTATAAAATCCTATATGCCATGACAATAATAACATATGATTCATGATAGCACATATTGTCATATAAGGCATATATCGCATAAACAAGTATTACATAATAAAAAATAAGAGTAGTGATACTTATCGAGATGACGCTTTCCATGTATGTAGTCATTCCATTTGTGGAGTTTCTTCCTTTGATAGAGTATCATTACGTATCTTGTAGAAAGCTCTACTTGTTCAGTATGTTGCACTTCTTCCACTCCAAGAGATCATTCTCATATCGCAGAGACACTATCAAGTGCTACAAAATTATCGTAGGTGTTGATTTTCCACATGAAGTAGGGATTGTTTTGGAGTTCCTTCCATTTGAAGATTCATCGATTAGCATTTTGATGGAGGTCTCCTCTTGTTCAATGTATTCTCCTTCTCCAGAATTTTCCATTTGACACCATGAAGGAAAGAAACGTAATTTTTCATTTGGAATTCTTTAATTTGATTCCTTCGTACATAGCTCCTTTTATATTTGATGTATTACCTGTAAGACTACATAGGAGAATTTTCTTGGTATCCAAAGACATGGATCCTTAAGGATTAGTAGCAATGTTTTTCACAAATCTCAAAGATATTGTGAAAATAGCATATAAGCAATTTTTATTCATGCACTAATCACAAAAACAATGTCATGCTCATGCACACAAATGCATGTCCATAATATCAATATATATCTCTAGTATGTCATGACATGACATCAACACATAAAGAGTGTATTCATGTGATAAAAGGAATTTTTAAAAATATTTTAACACACATGATACAACTCAATATATGGTGAAAAAATAATGTAATGCACACACAAAAAAAATATAATCATGTGCTTAAAAAGGTTTTCAAATAAAGCAAGACACACATGATTTATTTTATCCAAGGAGTGATCATGATAAATAAAAGATTTTAAAAAAAATATTTCAGCACTCATGATACACCTTGGTATGTGCAAAAGATAGAGTAGTCCAGGTATACCTTTGTGTAGTCGTTGTTATAGTAGGAATGATAACTTGATACCTTGGACTTGTTGATCAAGGAGACGTTTTTCCTTACCCATTGCTTCTTGCTTGAGGTCCTAGACCATTTGATTTCACTTTTAGATACGTGAGAAGCTTTGGTTGTAGGTACTTTTCTCCTTTGACCAATCCATCTATTTCTTGGCCTCTTGGACATCACCCTTGACACTTTCCCCTTTTCTTCTCCACTTGGTTCATCCTTTTGAATAAGATTCTGCACATTTGAAATACTAGGAGAACACTTTGGTACCCATTTCAACTTGGGTCCTAGGGGGTTAGACTTAGGTTGTAACACCCTCACAATTATTTAGTTAAATTAGGATTTTATAAAAAAATAGTACTTGAAAATTTCTTTTTAAATTAAAATACTTAAGAAATATTTTTCCAGAAAATCGGACAGAGTTTCCTCTGTTTTTCGAACTTCCCAAAAATTTTCTTCTTAAAACCTGTCAGTCCAGAATTATTTAAAAACATACGATATTTAATCAAAGCACACAATTAAGTCCTAATGCCCAACATAAACCAAGCAAGGGCGTACAACTAATACATTCTTTTAAATTACAAAATATCAATCTTTAACTTAATTATTACTTTAAATCACTCATAAAACAAGACCACTCCACGTGGTGGAGGGTAATCCTGCTCGGCCAAAAACTGTGAAAGCTCCAAGCTCAGTACCTGAAAAATGGTTGTAAGGGTGAGCTTTACACATGAAGTAGAAAGTAGTTCCTAACAAAACATAATGACCTACTAAGTCAAACACATTTAGCACGTAACACATATTTTCAATCATCAAACCAAGCATGCATCACACACAAACAATAATTCCCTTAGCCACTCATAAACCCATATCCTTTGCTCTTTTATCTTTTTCATGCACGGTTGATTCTCTTTTCTCTCACTCACATCATATTATCTTTCAATTTTCTCTTTATTTCTTTCTTTTATATTTTTATTGTTTTCTTCTCTTTCTTCCTTAAATTCTTTCTTTATTTCATTCTTTCTTTCTTTTTAATCTTTCTTTACTTCTTTCTTTTTATTAATTTGGCTACAGGGTCTCACGACCAGGCCCACCGACCTAACCTGCACCAAATATTTCCTTTATCATCTATCCACAGGGTCTAACAACCAGATTCATATGACCTAACCTATGTCACAGGGTCTCACGACCAGATCTTTCGACCTAACCTACGCCATAGGGTCTCACGACCAAATCATACTATCTAACCTGCGTTGGCCACAGGGTCTTACGACCAGATCCCACGATCTAACCTGCGTTGGCCCATTCTTTTATTAATTCTTTTATCAATTGGCCACAGGGTCTTACGACCAGGTCCTCCCGACCTAACCTGTGACAAGTATCCTTTTACTATTTTCATTCTCATTCTGTTTATTTTATTTAGTTATTCTTTTCATTTATTATCGTTTGACTTCTTTAATTTTCTTTATAATTATCCTTTTCTCTCTTGACTTTCATTATTAACTTGTTATTTCATTCGTCATTCAACACACATTTATCATACAAACATACACAACAATTTTCACACTTTATTTTCTCAATTCCCTAAGTTTATGCCATGACGTTTTAACTCTTTCTATTCCTTAGTTCACATTCTAGTTTACATCCATACATACTTACTTTCTTTTATTTATTATTCAATTATTTGAATTCGTTATGTGATATACATTTAGCACACAAACATCACAATTCAGCCAGACATACAGAACAATAATCAACAATAATCATTTATAGTCATTCACAATTAACAGCCAGAGTTCCTGTTCTTCAAATAAACATACATGATAACATATAACACTTAGCCAGCCTGCATAGTCAATTACCAGCATCAATTTATAGTTCATTTCATTTACTTTCTTACTTTATATTTAATTTAAATTAATTACCGAATGATCAGTTATAAGCACACCCACATATTCTTAGCAAGTATTATATACTAATTAGAAAATACCTCCTAAAGCAAGGTAAAGAACCCTTTACCTCAGGGTCCCTTTTAGAATCTGGTTTGCGGCTCGGCGAGACGATCCTGCTTCGGCTCACGTCGAACAAGTCCCAATCTACTAGCAGCAACTACGGCTTCCACAGTCAGTGTCGGTTTAACTCCTCCACACAGGTGGTGATATGGCGACTCGGTTCACGGTTCAAATCCACAACCGTGGCAGAGGACGATAACGGCGCCAGTTTGACTCTAAAGCGCCATTAGTTCCCGGTTCCGTGCACAATGAAGTGGTCCAACCCCGGTTCGGTCTTAACTCCTTCACGGTCACAGTTTTTGCAGTACCGGCATCGGTGGCTTCTTGTCACGGTGGGGAAAAGGTGGATGGCGGCGGCGGTTCAGTTAGGTAAGAGAGAGAGTGTGAGATTAAGAGAGGTCAAGGACGGGGAAGAAGAGAACGCGACTGGGAAGGGAGGAAGGAGAAGAGGGCGCTGGTGATGGTGGTTATGGCTGAGGGCGGCGGTTGGGGCTGGTTGCGGCTGGGAGGAGAGGAGGAACACGAGCGGCTGCTGCTAGTTGGTGGCGACGCGAAAAACCAAGGCAGAGAGAAAGAGGGACGTCGGAGAAGGCAAGGGACGGAGGGAGGCAGCGCTGGAACGGCGGCGGTTGGCCCAACAGTGGAGGCGCGGCTTCGCGATCTGCAGAGGGAGGGAGGAACGATGGCGATTGGACCAGCAGTGGAGGCGGTGGCTGTGATTGGCGCTGCGGTTGGTTCGGCGGCGGTGAGTGGGTGCACGGTGCTGGCTCGCCGGAACTGGAAGGAAGGAGGGAGATGGTGGTTGCCCAAATTAGGGCCGGCTGGGCTGAGAAGGAGATGGGGAGGGGGGTATTCGAACCCCTTCCTCTTTTATTTTTATTTTTTTTTCTTTTTTTTTTATTTTTATTTATTAGTATTATTATTATTATTATTACTATTATTATTTTTTTTCTTTTTATTTATTAGTATTATTGCTATTATTATTATTGTTATTCTTTTTATTTTTATTTTTATTTATTATTATTATTATTATTATTATTATTATTTTCTTCTTTTTATTTATTTATTTATTATTATTATTATTAGTATTATTACTATTATTATATATATATATATATTTTTTTTAACAGAGTAATTACTTCAAATGAATCTACTTTTAAGAAAATATAAGTAAATATACTTTCACAATTAACATAATATATTTTTATGAGAATACCCAACACCCAAATAATTTGATTTCAAGAATTAATTATTTGATTTGATAAAATATATGATTATATTAGGGAATAAAATTAAGGATGTTACATAGGTTCCTTAGAAGTCTTTGGAACCCATTGCAAATTATATCTCATGTTATAATTTTTACGATAAAAGAATAAATAAGAAATATGTCCTAAATTACCACAATAATTGCAAATAATGGGTTTGGATGATGATATGACTTTTTCAAAATTATTTTCATGAAACTTGGAATTTTTTATTTCACATTGAAAAATATTATTGTCATCGACTTTACTTGATTTTTGGATATCCACATTATTTTCAATTTCATCAAGTAAAGAATTTGAACAATTTGATTTTTTAATGTTAATTTCAAAAAGTGCTTCCTCAACTTGTTTTTCAATATCAATGAAATTTTCAAAACTAGTTGAGGAGCTAATTTCTAAAAATATCTCTTTATCAAAAATATCTCCATTTTTCAAAATATCAATTTCATTTTCAATTTGAGATAATTTTTGTAAAGAGTTCAAGTTTCTATTTTCTAAAGATGTCAAATCATCATGCAAATCATTATATGCAAATTGTAGAGATTTAGAACAAGGACTAATTGAAATTACCTCATGGTCCTCATGATCCAAGTAGTCGGATGTTTTAATTTCATCTGTCATTGATTCCGCATCCGAGTCACGTGATTCCTCCAGTGAGTCCATAAAGGTTTCAAATATCCTCTCTAAGTCATCGCAGTTGCTTGTTGAGTTACTCCCCACGCTTTCACTCTCATCATCAAAATCTTTTTTCAGGGAGTTTATCATTCCACGCTCAACATCTGTACTATCATGCTCAAAGATACCATTAGTAGCATAGTATGTGTTTAGACAATCCCAAATATCTTTTGCACAATCAAAATCCTTAATTCTAGCATATGCATCATGGTTTAAAGCATTTTTCAAAACATGCATAGCTTGAAAATTCAAGGAAAAAGATTTTTCATTAAAACCATAAACAACAACATTCCATAAACGAATACTGATAGATTGTAAAAATATTTTCATTCTAGCACTCCAATAATGAAAATTATTTCCATCAAAAAATGGTGCATCATCGACTGAAAATTCCTCCATATTAAAACAAAAAAAAATATCCCAATACTGCCAATCTACAAGGATCTTTAACTCAGGCTGTTAGGCCTTTACCAGAGCACGAAGCTCTGATACCAATTGTTAGAATTATTGATAGGATTGGCAGCCGACACCCAAGAGGGGGGGTGAATTGGGTGTTTATGAAAACATTGGAAAATATTCGATTTAAAACGTTTTCATTAAAACACAAGAGATTTTGCAGCGGAAAACAATATATTGATGAAAGAGATTGCGCAGAAGCGAATAATATTAATACTATTATAAAAAACTAATATGCGCGGATACAAATTAAATAGGAACAACAAAAACCGTTACCGCGCTTATTATTTTAAATTCGCTTAAAATAGATTATTACGAAAATAGTTGTAATGACGCGCAACAATTAAATATAACAGAGAAAATAAAGAGATGAGGGATAGAAGAGATTGCACCGGAGATTTTTATCCTGGTTCGGCAAACCCGGCCTACTCCAGTCCCCAAGCGACCCGCTTGAGCTTTTTACTAAACCAAGACGCCACGCGTCCCCAAGTACAACCAGAGCGTCCCGCAAGCTACTAGGAACCTCCTTTCGCCAGGGACCTCAAAAACAACCAGATAGCCTAACTACTAGGTGCCCCACCGTTCGTCTAGAACTACCCAATACAGAAGGGTTCCTCACCGTACAACCACGAACGCAGCACGTTCGCACTAGGAGATTCACTCCCTAGTCACTAAGGGTCACACACCCCTTACACAAATGGTTATGGATATGGAGATTGAGTACAACCACTACAATGCACTCTTCTTAGTGCTGATACACCAATTTGGCTCTCTAACAAAAGTGTGTTCTAATCAACACAAATACAACAATATAAGCTCTAGTAGTGGTGCTGAATTTAAATCACAAGTATTATGGCCAAAATAATTCTTTCTCTTCAAGAAATAATATCAAAGTTTAAGAACTGGTTGAAGGAGAAGAGAAGAAGAGAAGAACGTGAAGAGGTTTTTCAAAAATGTTATCAGAAGAGTTATTAGAATGAAAACTTGATTCAAATCCATTTTAAAACAACAAATAGCACATGTTTAAAATCAAAAACAAATCCTAAAGATTTAAGACATAAAACTAAAGATTTGAAAATATTTGAAATTCAAATTTTGAATTTGAAAATAGAATCAGAATCAAATCAAAAATGATTTTGGAAATAAATCAAATTTAAAATAAGAATGAAATCAAATCCGGAAATATTCAAAATTGATTTTATGAAATCAAATAAGTAAAATAATATTTTTGAAATCAAAATCAAATCAAATAGATTTAAAGAATAAAATAAAATAGAATAAAATCAATTTTGAAATCAGAAACAAATAAAATAGATTTAGGAAATAAATCAAAGATTTCATTCTTAAAAACAAATAAGGAAATATTTTCAAAAACAAAATCTAATTCGAATTTTGAAAATAAATCAGAATCAATTATGTAAAAACAAATCAGGAAATAAATCAAAATGATTCTGACACGTTTTTCAATAAAACTTGAGGTAATCGATTACTTCAAGAAGATAATCGATTATCCCTTTAAAAATAGAAACTTTTAAATTTTTTTGAAAAACCAGTAATCGATTACAACATAGAATTTAATCGATTACTTCACTTCTGTTTAATATATGATGCAACTGATATAATCGATTATCACGGGTCAAATAATCGATTACACAGCCTCTGAAAAATATATGATGCAACTCCAGTAATCGATTATCTGTGCCAAGTAATCGATTACTTTCATACAAAAAGTAATGGATTAGCCAGGTTCAAATACTCGATTACACACTCTCTAGATTTTCTATGATGCAACATAAATAATCGATTATCTTGAAAGAGTAATCGATTATCTCTGTCAAAACTTGTCTTAACAGATTTTCACAATTTAGAGAAATCCAGCTAGAGGTTGTCAAGATATATTTTCACAGTGAATCAGTTAAGTCTTTAAAAAAATATGTTTTTAGAAAAACTATTTTCGCAATTAAAAACATTTTTCATAAACTAAGTTAAAAACAGATTTTCATGAAAACATATTTTGCAATTAAAACATTTTTCATAAAAAGTTCTTTTCTTCTCCTTAACATGAAAAACTAATTTTGGCCATTAGACACTTGTAATAAAAATTCATTACCTTACAAATTTCCTATGGGCCAGGCTATACTAAACTTGAACATGAAGCTTGAGCCTTGACTTTAGCCTTGAAGCTTGATGCTTGAACTTGATGCAGCTTGATGCTTGAAACTTTTAATCTTGTTTGTAATCATCAAAACATTATCTTCTAGAATCCTTCTAGCATTACTCTTTACGTCCTTTGGGGCAAGCTTGACTTCCAACACCAAAGACTAGTGAGCTAAACCTAATTTAGTTTTCCTAATCCTACCTTAACCATGATTAGACCCTAATTAGCACCTTAAACTTAGATTAACTAACCTAATCTACCCTTAAACCCCCTTAATCGAATTCCCCTTCCTAATGCACACTTACTGTAACACCCTAGTTACTTTTACTCTTAATTAATTGAGAATTTTAAAAAAAATTTCTTTTGATACAATTAGGTGATCATAAAAACTCTTAGTTAGATTTGCTTATTATAAAAATCTCCGTAAAATCGGACGGAGTTTCCTTTGTTTTTGGGACATTCCCAAAATATTGATTTCCTGATCACCCTGCGTAAAGCTTCGATTTCAACAACAATGGGCCAGCAGGGCCAAAATACAATTCAGTTTATTACATTCGAGTACATCATCTCCAAAATAATAATAATCAAGTTATAAAATAGTTTAGTTTCCCCAAAAGATAATACATAATATATATATATATACATCAAAAGCTAAGGTTTAATTCTCGAATCATCATACTATCACCCCCTAATATTCACACTCCACGTTGTGGAGTGTGCCCCTGCTCGGCCACGGCTAGTGCATGCTCCGCTTCTGTACCTGTAAAAATATAGCAAGAAGGGTAGCATTACACAGAACTTAGAAATATAGCTTTTGCAAAAGCATAGTAATAAACCAAGGACCTACCCTACACCGTACTATCCAAATCATATACTACTTCACTTCCCTTTTATACAACCCAACATTCCATTATGATTTCAGTTACATACTTTCCCTATGCCTTTCTAGTCCTTCCATTCTTTCGCACACCTTTCGGTGGGTCTTATTACCATTTATTCACACACCACAAGAACGGGTCCTAATTATATTTACCCACACCATATTGGCGGGTCCTAATTATATTTACACACACCATATTGGCGGGTCCTAATTATATTTACACACACCATATTGGCGGGTCCTAATTATATTCAGTCACACTCCCTACGGGAGGGTCTATAGTTCACACTCCATTGTGGAGGGTCCTATTCAATACACGCTCCGTTATGGAGGGTCCATTTATATAAACACGCTCCGTTATGGAGGGTCCATTTATATACACGCTCCGTTATGGAGGGTCCATTATCCAACTCCACTTAGGGAGGGTCATTATATCCATACTCCTTTCGGAGGGTCATTATCCAACTCCACTTAGGGAGGGTCCTATGAAATTACGCCTATTCGCACTTCCATTTGGAAGGGTCCTTCCTATTCATTCATATAGTCACGCTCCCTTTGGGAGGGTCGTTCATACATACGCCATCATCCATATCCTAAATTCACCATTTCACAGTCCTATATCCACACCTAAATAGGTGGGTCTTTCTCACATTAGCAATATAATTTCCCATTGTCCAATTATTACACTCATTACTAATCCATTTATTATCTAATTTCCTTTCAATTCCATTATTCAACTCAAGTCGTTATCTACAACAAACATCCTTTTCACTTAGCACACTTATCTCTATATTTTCCATATTCATTGCCCCTCATCCTCCTAAATTAAAACAAGTCTATCACTAACACTTTCCCTTTTCTTTACCTATCTCTTAATTATCCCTATATTGTGACATTCCATTTCTACCATAAATTTCCATATCTTTTCAAGCATACAACGAGTTCCTATTTATTTTCACTCTATTAACCACTCTTAATTCCTTTATATTTTCCTTATGATTAGTCAACTTAATTATTCTCATTACTCTCCAATTACATATCTACTTAGTCCATCATTCCCTTTCTAACCATCATCATTTATGTATTTGTTCTCACACATTACACTAGTTACTCTTTCTATTCTCCACTAATTATTTCCTTTATTTCCATTATCAAATACCCTAAGGTTTTTATGCTATACTCCCTCTCTACCCCTAGCCATCACTATAACTAAAGAGAATCTATTTCCTAAGCTAAGGTAATACGAACCCTCTTACTTTCTTAAGAGGTGGTGAGGAATCTCAAGTCCTAGCCCCTTGATCCTTGGTGTGTGAGTTCCTTGTCCTTGACTTGGTTTTGGTTGGAAGGCATGAAATAGAACTCCTACATATACATGAGTGCAGTAAACCCTAAGGTTTTAGAACAAAAATTCGTGAACTAAGGAAAGTTGGAATGAAAAGGAAACCAATTCATGGCATGAAGCTAACTTACCCCAAATCTATGGTGGAAATTGAAAAACCCAGGGAGAAGGAAGGAGGGAGCAAATCGTGTGGTGTAGGAAGGAGAGGGGAGAAGTTTTCAACCCATTTCCATGAAGCTTGCTTGATGGGGTTTGATGATTTTGAGTGATATGTGTTGATTGATGATGATTTACTCTTGGATTCTTGAAGAGAAAATGGAAGGGATGGGTGTTTTGTTGATGTTGTTGTGTATGTGGTGTTGTGTGTGTAGGCTTTATTTTTTCCCAACACCAGCAGCAGCCATCGTGTGGCTGAGAAAGGCCAACTTGGCCCCCAAGCTAAAATCGGACGCACCAGATCAGATCTGGTCTGCGCCACTCGCTTGGGCGAGCTATTTACTCGCTTGGGCGAGTCCTGGCACCAGCTGGTGCTGCTGGTGCGCACGCTGGTGCGCCAGGAAGGAAAATGGTGCGGTCAGAGGGAGCTTTGGCGCGCCACACGCAGAAATGGTGCGGCTGGTGCGTGGTGCGGCTCGCCTAGGCGAAATGGTGCCTCGCCTGGGCGGGTTTTTCACTGGTTGATGCACCAATGAATAGTGCACCCGCCTGGGCGCATGGCTGGTGCGCCTGGGCGAGAATCAGGTTTTTCAACCTTCGATTCGCCGTAACTTTTTCATTAACCGTCGGATCGGGTCCAAATTTTTAGACAAGCTTCTTAACCCCTTGAACTTCATATCCAACGGTGGAATTTAATTCCTTAGAATCCTATAATAAATTCCTAATTTTCTCTTTTCGGTTGATTTCTAACATCTAAAACGCCGATTTAAACCCCGATTTCGCTTATATAATTCTGCTCGAAGCCACAATTGCCTTCTATACCACCCCTAGGACTTATATTTACCACTCACCTATCCACCAAAATTCGTTAAGCTATTATTCCAATTTTTCTTAGGTTAATAATAAGAATTTCATTTAAAATAAAGTTTAGGATGTTACAATTCTCCCCCACTTATTAGAATTTCGTCCCCGAAATTCCGTTCAATTCCTTCAATTGGAGAACCATCCCATTGGAAACTTTTTACAATTATATTCCTTAATTCTGTCGCTCCCGCTTGTCCACACTTCACTCTGTGGTTATCCCGACAAGGATCTTTAAAGTTTCGTAATTAAGCTCTCCCCCACTTATTATAGGCATACCCCTTCGTACCCGTATGCCCTTAAGTTCTTGTACTCGATTAGGCGTAAGGAGTTTTGGGAAGAATACCATTCACGATAGTGTCTATCCCACTAATGGATCTTTGTATTTGCAGAATTCCTATCGCAATTAACTTCTCACTTTATTAAGAAGATTGCCATGACATCGTCCGTTAATAGATGCAAAGATCGAGGCGACCGACCCCAATCTTACGTCCGTTAACAGCACATCATCGGCGGTTTTGCTGACAACATCATCATTTAACAGATGTAGGATCAGAGTGGTCAGTTCTAATCTTACATTCTATTAAACAACGACATTATCACGGAGTTTGGTTACTTTCTATTTGGCATTCAAAAACTTAGCACTTTATTCTTTCTGATTTCTTCCTAATAAGTGTAATTGCATCTATGCGTTTTTTATTAAATTACATAACTCTTTATTCAAAGATTAGGGATCAAGGCTCTAAGTAGCACATGCTTTTCTATGCTTTCACTAAAGAGGTTTCTGATCATCAAAGATCAACACCTAAGACTCATAGGGGATCCTAATTTGGAGCAACTTCGTTTCCGTTCAAGTAATTAAGGGAAACATACAAGCATATGACTCAGTAATTAAACATCGTCTCCCAGAGAGTATCAAAGACTCAGCGTTTACCTCAGTTCGGCTCGCCTGCATTTCCCACTCCCTTCCTTTCCGAAGTGAGTACCTTTCCTCTCTGGATAAATCGTCTTGCACCTACTGGATGGGCTCTAGCTGTATTCACCTCTTTCTTCATAGCATTCTCGGGACAATTAGCAGCATAGTGTCCGGTTTGTCCGCACACAAAACAACTAAAACTTCTTCTAGTTTGGTTCCTGAACCAACACTCTCCACCATGCTGCTTTCCACAATGTGAGCAAGATGGAGGAGTGTCCACAACAGTCCCACTCTTGCCCATAATTCTTGGGACAGCTGCCTTGTTGTAGGGAACGACATAAGGGTTTACCTTTGTGTCGGTCCATCATTTCTGATTGGACCACCTGCCTTCTGCCCACTCTTAACTTTCTCTTTCGCCCTGTGCTTCCTACTCTTTTCATAAGTACTGGTCATATTAACAAATTGGGATAGATTTGCAATGTTCTGATACTCAAAGGCCATCTTAATCTCCGAACGAAGTCCTGTCTCGAATTTGATGCATTTAGTCCTTTCATCAGCGTTTCTGTAACTTTCGGCATATCGGATCAGATCTTCAAACTAGCAGCATACTCCCCGACGCTCAGATCCCCTTGCACTAGCTGCAGAAAGGCGATCTCCTTTTCTCTGCGGACATCCTCAGGAAAATACTTTTCCAGAAATCGGATCTTAAAAAGATCCCAAGTAATTTCCTGATGCCCTGCTTCTAAACCCCTTCGCGTTTGACCCCACCAGTGTTCTGCTTCACTAGTCAACATATATTGTGCTAGCAGAACCTTCTGTTCCTCCGGTGGTGCCATAGTGTTCAGGATCTTTTCAATCTCCTGCAACCAAAGTTGTGCCCCATCGGGATTGAACCCACCTTCGAACTTTTGCGGATCGTTCTTTCTGAACCGCGCAAGCCAATCAATTGCAACTGGAGCTGGGTGTTGAGGATTCATTGCTGCCGCTGCGGCCGTTGCTGCTGCTGCTGCTATGTTCTCCCCCTGGTTATGATGCACTTGCGCTATGTTAGCAGCCTGATCCTGTTGCATCTGTACCAGATGCTCCAGAATAGCGCGGATCCCATCATTTTCAACTCGTCTACCAGCCATTCTGTTTAGTCATGCATAAGGTCGACAGTTAATGCTTATTAGCATAATTAATAGTATAAACATCCTATCAATAGACTCTAGACTCTAAACTATAATTATCGATTACTCGCTCGGTGAGTAATCACTGGAGTAGCTCATAACTCCAAAGGCCGAGGGAAACTACTCTGATACCAAAATGTAACACCCTAGTTACTTTTACTCTTAATTAATTGAGAATTTTAAAAAAAATTTATTTTGATACAATTAGGTGATCATAAAAACTCTTAGTTAGATTTGCTTATTATAAAAATCTCCGTAAAATCGGACGGAGTTTCCTTTGTTTTAGGGACATTCCCAAAATATTGATTTGCTGATCACCTTGCGTAAAGCTTCGATTTCAACAACAATGGGCCAGCAGGGCAAAAATACAATTCAGTTCATTACATTCGAGTACATCATCTCCAGAATAATAATAATCAAGTTATAAAATAGTTTAGTTTCCCCAAAAGATAATACATAATATATATATATATACATCAAAAGCCAAGGTTTAATTCTCGAATCATCATACTATCACCCCCTAATATTCACACTCCACGTTGTGGAGTGTGCCCCTGCTCGGCCACGGCTAGTGCATGCTCCGCTTCTGTACCTGTAAAAATATAGCAAGAAGGGTAGCATTACACAGAACTTAGAAATATAGCTTCTACAAAAGCATAGTAATAAACCAAGGACCTACCCTACACCGTACTATCCAAATCATATACTACTTCACTTCCCTTTTATACAACCCAACATTCCATTATGATTTCAGTTACATACTTTCCCTATGCCTTTCTAGTCCTTCCATGCTTTCGCACACCTTTCGGTGGGTCTTATTACCATTTATTCACACACCACAAGAACGGGTCCTAATTACATTTACGCACACCATATTGGCGGGTCCTAATTATATTTACAGACACCATATTGGCGGGTCCTAATTATATTTACACACACCATATTGGCGGGTCCTAATTATATTTAGTCACACTCCCTACGGGAGGGTCTATAGTTCACACTCCATTGTGAAGGGTCCTATTCTATACACGCTCCGTTATGGAGGGTCCATTTATATATACATGCTCCGTTATGGAGGGTCCATTTATATACACGCTCCGTTATGGAGGGTCCATTATCCAACTCCACTTAGGGAGGGTCATTATATCCATACTCCTTTCGGAAGGTCATTATCCAACTCCACTTAGGGAGGGTCATTATATCCATACTCCTTTCGGATGGTCATTATCCAACTCCACTTAGGGAGGGTCCTATGAAATTACGCCTATTCGCACTTCCATTTGGAAGGGTCCTTCCTATTCATTCATATAGCCACGCTCCCTTTGGGAGGGTCGTTCATACATACGCTATCATCCATATCCTAAATTCACCATTTTACAGTCCTATATCCACACCTAAATAGGTGGGTCTTTCTCACATTAGCAATATAATTTCCCATTGTCCAATTATTACACTCATTACTAATCCATTTATTGTCTAATTTCCTTTCAATTCCATTATTCAACTCAAGTCGTTATCTACAACAAACATCCTTTTCACTTAGCACACTTATCTCTATATTTTCCATATTCATTGCCCCTCATCCTCCTAAATTAAAACAAGTCTATCACTAACACTTTCCCTTTTCTTTACCTATCTCTTAATTATCTCTATATTGTCACATTCCATTTCTACCATAAATTTCCATATCTTTTCAAGCATACAACGAGTTCCTATTTATTTTCACTCTATTAACCACTCTTAATTCCTTTATATTTTACTTATGATTAGTCAACTTAATTATTCTCATTACTCTCCAATTACATATCTACTTAGTCCATCATTCCCTTTCTAACCATCATCATTTATGTATTTGTTCTCACACATTACACTAGTTACTCTTTCTATTCTCCACTAATTATTTCCTTTATTTCCATTATCAAATACCCTAAGGTTTTTATGCTATACTCCCTCTCTACCCCTAGCCATCACTATAACTAAAGAGAATCTATTTCCTAAGCTAAGGTAATACGAACCCTTTTACCTTCTTAAGAGGTGGTGAGGAATCTCAAGTCCTAGCCCCTTGATCCTTGGTGTGTGAGTTCCTTGTCCTTGACTTGGTTTTGGTTGGAAGGCATGAAATAGAACTCCTACATATACATGAGTGCAGTAAACCCTAAGGTTTTAGAACAAAAATTCGTGAACTAAGGAAAGTTGGAATGAAAAGGAAACCAATTCATGGCATGAAGCTAACTTACCCCAAATCTATGGTGGAAATTGAAAAACCCAGGGAGAAGGAAGGAGGGAGCAAATCGTGTGGTGTAGGAAGGAGAGGGGAGAAGTTTTCAACCCATTTCCATGAAGCTTGCTTGATGGGGTTTGATGATTTTGAGTGATATGTGTTGATTGATGATGATTTACTCTTGGATTCTTGAAGAGAAAATGGAAGGGATGGGTGTTTTGTTGATGTTGTTGTGTATGTGGTGTTGTGTGTGTAGGCTTTATTTTTGCCCAACACCAGCAGCAGCCATCGTGTGGCTGAGAAAGGCCAACTTGGCCCCCAAGCTAAAATCGGACGCACCAGATCAGATCTGGTCTGCGCCACTCGCTTGGGCGAGCTATTTACTCGCTTGGGCGAGTCCTGGCACCAGCTGGTGCTGCTGGTGCGCACACTGGTGCGCCAGGAAGGAAAATGGTGCGGTCAGGAGGGAGCTTTGGCGCGCCACACGCAGAAATGGTGCGGCTGGTGCGTGGTGCGGCTCGCCTGGGCGAAATGGTGCCTTGCCTGGGCGGCTTTTTCACTGGTTGATGCACCAATGAATAGTGCACTCGCCTGGGCGCATGGCGGGTGCGCCTGGGCGAGAATCAGGGTTTTCAACCTTCGATTCGCCGTAACTTTTTCATTAACCGTTGGATCGGGTCCAAATTTTTAGACAAGCTTCTTAACCCCTTAAACTTCATATCCAACGGTGGAATTTAATTACTTAGCATCCTATAATAAATTCCTAATTTTCTCTTTTCGGTTGATTTCTAACATCTAAAACGCCGATTTAACCCCCGATTTCGCTTATATAATTCTGCTCGAAGCCACAATTGCCTTCTATACCACCCCTAGGACTTATATTTACCACTCACCTATCCACCAAAATTCGTTAAGCTATTATTCCAATTTTTCTTAGGTTAATAATAAGAATTTCATTTAAAATAAAGTTTAGGATGTTACACTTACAAGTGCATTACTTGGTCTCCAAGTTGGTTTGCTTAATGGACAAGTAGATGACATCATCATAGTGACCTAAGCATGAAATAAAGGAGTAAGAAAAAGGGGAAATAGAAAAAGAAAAAGAAGGGGCCGTGGGAGAAGTAAAAGGAACCAAACCTAAGCCAACATTTTACTCATCACACAATCCACTTCATTTCTCATTCCAAACCAAGCACAACACTAAGAGCAAAATCAAGCTCTTAGTGAGAAGAAGAGAGAGAACCCGTGAGGGGAGAAGAAGAAGAGAAGAACCAAACCCCAAACACAACACCAATCTCAAACACATCCTAAGCAAAGAAAACCAAACCAAGATGGTGAATAAGAGAAGGAGAGAACCGTGGATTTAGGGAAAAGAGGGAGTGAACCGTGAAGAGCAAGAAGAGGAACCGAATAGAAACCCTAAAGATTTGGACTTGATTTTGAAGCTTTGATTGAGTAAGCGTTTTTATTTCATGATCTTAAAGTTCTTAATCTCTTTTCTTTAATTCATTTTCGGTTTTCATGTTTTCTTTCTAAAGTCTTGATTTTTGTTTGAAAAAGTTAATGCATGTTGGTTTTCAAGTTAGATCTAGTGTTTTCACACACATGCATGTTGATTTCTAAACTTGATTTTGAAGTTTTGCTAAGAAAGTATTTTCTTTCATGATCTTGAATTATTTCATGAACTTATCCATCTTATTTTTGATTTCTTAAAGTGTTTTAAGAAAAAGTTTGATTTTGAGTTTTACATCAAAGATTTTTCAAGAGATCTAGTGTTTTTGATTGCATGCATGTCAAGATCAATGTTTGAACTGTGATATGTTTGATACTTGAGTTTTGATGTAAAGATCTTTGAAAGAGATTGAATTTTTCTTAGTGATTTCCTTATGATGGTCATGGTTTTGGCCTATTCTTGGTTTAAAATGATTTTGATCTTTGATTTGCAATTTTATGATTGATTATGAGTTGTTGATTTGCACAAATCTCTTCTATTTTTCTTTTGCATGTCACGGTTGAAGTTTGATTTGAGGAAAAATGATATTTGTTTTCACTTGCATGTACAGATCTTGGCTTGAAAATGAGAGATTGATTATGTTTGAAAACTTGGTGTTCAATTCGGTTTTTTTTAAAGGATTTTGTGCTAAGGATTTGTTTTCTTGTTTGATTCGTTTTTGTAACCATTTTAGGTGAAGGATTTTTATTTCCTTGATGCACTTCGCTTTTTATACATGTATTTGGGAAATTTGTTTGTGCTCTTTGATTTTTGATTAAGTGCACCAAAGTGGATTTGAATGAAAATGGCTAATTGAATTAAAACGGGTTTGATTGTTGGTAAGGAAAGTGAATTAGATAAAGCATGAAAGTGATATTTGTGCATATTCAATAACTTTGAAATTTTGTCATTGATTTAAGTATGTTAGAATGAGCTTCTATGAATTTTTGAATGATTTTTGAAATTGATTTCCTATTTCTATGAAAGCTAACTTTGTGAGGACAATTTTAAGAAAACAAGATTTTCGGTTTAAAGATGGAGAGAACTTTCAAACTTGTGCTACTCTAAATTGCTTGAAATTTTTATGGTAGCTCCTTAAACATGTCGTGTGACTCTCTGAAAAATTTGAGGTGATTTGGAGTTGGTTTGATATTTTTACCAATTAAGAAACAGTGAACCGTTTGGTTCAGATTTTCCGGACTTAGTGACGGATTTAATTGAAAAAGTATGACTTTCACAACTTCAAATAATCTGAAATTTTTATGAGATGATCTTGATTGTGTAAGGAATATTTATACCAATTTTCCTGAAATTCGGAGTTGAAACACTATTTTTAATCATGGCATTTTGGCCTCAAGCCAGCAACAGTTCTATCTTGCTTTTCATACGAAATCTGATTTGAAACCTAGCTTAGGATTGTTCAAATGACTTGGAAATTTTATATGATGAACTTTGGCATATATGTGTATGTTATGGAAATTTTGGGAATTAAACAAATTGATTTGGTATAGCTTTAAATTTTATCTTTTATGCTTTTCCGTAATCGAACAAAAGCTCTATTTAAATGTTTTCGACAAATATGAAATTTTCTACTTTATTCTGTGACCTGGCTGGATCTGTATGATAATTATAATGTCTTGAAATAATTGAATGAGTGATTGCTTGATGATATGTTTAGACTATGCATGAATGAGTTTGCAAGTTAATTGTTTTCGGTGTTTCAGTCTAGGCTATTGGTTTGAAATTATGATTTGAGAATGTGCTATGTGCTATGTGCCAAATGATTTGTTTTAGGTGATTCATTCTAATTGAACTTCTTTGTTTAAGTGTCTTGTGTGACACCCTTCCGGATTACCCAAATATAATCTAGTATTTATGCTTTATATTGGATAATATATGGACTTGTGAGCTAAGAAAATATGGTAAATAAAATTTTCTTTAAAGCGGGTGCACAATTCATCAAATGGAACTCTTGGAGAATAAATTCTAAAATCCTTTAAAACACTTGTATCGAGTTCGGCGATTTCTAAAACCTTTTCTCAAGCAGGATAACATTCGTTCTTTAGAAATTCCTTTACATTTTACAATCAATTGAAGCTATCCATACTTTGTTCAATAAAACTGATACCGTCAATTAATACTTATAGCCGAGCTCATTTATAAGTTGAATCAGAGTAAGCGGAAATTACTGGACTATGCAACTGATATGATATAAACATAGATTTTCATATATACGAAAGAGTCATACATACATAGTCCATGAGATAAGTCACCAAGTTCCAAAAATATAACAAGTCCATGTAAACAGATCTACATCACTATGATACTATAACCCTAGAGTAAAACATATGTACAATATATACATAATCAAAATACAACCCCAGGGATAGTCACGTAGATCCACCAGCATCAGATGCAGTAGTAGTAGCAGTAGTAGTCTCCCAAAAACATAGGTAATAAGGTAGTAGCATCATCATCACAGCAGCAGCAACACATCTCCTCCACAGCACGGATCCAAGGGTCCACATCATACACCATATGCACGTACCTAGGGATCATCGTCCCTCCAGTCACTCCCAGTAGAATGCACGATAGGCTCGCTCCCACTCTCGTCCTCCACCGGATCCTCCTCGATCTCATCCGAGGGAGAGTGTACCCTACCACTGGGTACCGGGTCAGGTGATGGTGAAACCCTGACGGGGCTCCTCGGATAAGAAGGGGGAGTCTCCTCGCGGACAACTCTCGAAGTAAAAGGGTGAGAGCGGGTAGGTCGAAAATGAAAACTATGGTAAGAGCGAGCTGGTCGCGTGGGAGGTGGTCCATGATAAGTATAAAACGGGGTTACATGCATAGTGTATATAATGGGAATCCTAAACCTACGAGGACGGAATCGCATCAGCGGATTAGGGTGGTAGAATGTGAACTCTACCTCCCCCTCATACACCGCGCGATGGTCCTCATAGATCCATACGCCACTAGGAAGTGGCCGGATCTCGATGCAAGCAATGTAACGAGACATCACCTACAAGGGCATAGGGGTAAGCAATTCTACTCACATAATCAATAGAGAATAAATCATGCAACATATGAAAGATAATAATGCATCAATGAATAACAATCACAATTAACATCTAGCAAGTATCAGATGCACATAGGATGCTCACACTTAATTCAGGTATATCAATTGCATTAAGTGAATGACATGATGCATGATTTTAACTCTCAACTTATCTCCACATTTTCTAAGTCACTCTCTGACGTCCATCCCTGACAACCCAGCACTCCACAGTGCGTTGTATTCCTAGGTATACAACAATTCGTACATTCATCTAGAATGTACACGTCAAGCTTGGTATCCATGCCACCCGAGCATATCCCGTCATCCAAACGGATCGTCATCCAAACGATATATCCATATCGGCACCCACAAAGCCGACCACGTCATCGACGTGTCATCAAGCAAGCGTATTGGCACTCCCAGAGGCCCTCCACATGTTTATCGAAACATGAATACGTCCTACCATCCAAACTCCAGAATGAATGCATTTTAGACTTAGGGGAAATTGATTAATACTTTACTTGCCACCTAGGCTTAATTTTCAAAATGGATCGTCACCGAACGATCTATTTGTATTTATCAATTTCTCTAAGTCTTTGATCCCTTGAATTATCCTTAATAATTCCTTAATTAATTAAGTTAGAATTGAAAATGATGTTTTCAGATTCTGGGCATTTTACTCGAGTAAAGTTCAGAATACTCGAGTGTTCTGGAGATTTTCCAGATTACTCGAGTGTTCTTAAGCTTACTCGAGTGTTCATGTCTTTCTGAGGATTTGGGTTTGAATTTCAACAATTTACTCGAGTAGTTCATGAGTTACTCGAGTGTTCTTGGACTTTTCCAGAATACTCGAGTGACTTTGAATGACTCGAGTGTTTGACCTATAACAATTCTCAGTTCATGCCCGATACTCGAGTACCATACAAAATACTCGAGTGTTCTTATGACATTTACTTTATTTTGAACACGATTTACTCGAGTACTTTGCCATTTACTCGAGTGTTTCGCAGCTGACAGTATTGAAAACTGGTTTTAACATGCCATTTTCATTTCTACTCAATTTAAGTCCATTTCAGGGATCCACAGAGTTAACATATCATTAATCAAACATGTTACAACACTTATTTCAATTCAAAACACAGAATTGACAGAGAAATCATTGATTATGCATAAAAAGGCATTTTAACAACTCAATACCTCAAATCACACAATAAGCATAATATTCATGAAACAAAGCTCATTTAAGTTCACATGCATGATAACAAACTTGCTCAATACGGATTTAGAGCATGGATTGGTCTCCAAACCAAAGTTCCTATAGAATCTAAGCCCTTAGAGCCTCTTGGTGGCTCTCTAACACATTTAATGGATTTCAAACTCTATCTAGTGAATATAATTACTTCCCCTTACCTCTCAGATGTGAATCAACAGAAAGAAATCCAAAGAAAGCTCTCCAAACCCAGAAATCCACTTGAACTTCTCATGCATGACAGTTTTGAGTACCATACCAAAATGGAATTGGTTCGTACATGAAACAGAGAATTAGATTGGGGAAAATTAGATTTCTAAGCTCTATGCAACATCATCTAACTAAAGGAATTGAGTTTGAGACTCAAGAACTCAAGAGCTTACCAGAATCGATGATCACAGTGAGCTCCAGACACCAACTCAAGCAAGAACAGCTCCACTTCAAGACTTCGATTCTCTCAATCCACACACTCAAACCTCACAATTTTGGTGTCTATACAAAGCTCGTGATGTGAGCTTTGTATTGGTGTATAGATTATCACTCAACTCAGCTCACAGAGGAAGAATCGAAGAACACAATTCGAAAACCCTAACTCTTCTAATCTTCAACAAGTTAATCAAAATTCTCGACCAAGGGACAATGATGCGTTTAAATAGGCCACTGGAAAGCTCATGCGGGGCGACACGACGCCTATGGCATTGGCATGGTGGTGATTTCGTGTCACCATCACGAAATCGTTGGCTGTGACTCACCAAACGCACTAACTCGTGCAGTTTGACCCAGAATACTCGAGTATTCCAGAAAATACTCGAGTGTTTTACCCAGATTTTGAAAAATAATTACTTTATTTACTTTCCCTCCAAAACCTTTCCTATAATTGCTTCTAGGTCCCAACCCAGGGACTAATATGCAAAATACTCATTTTAGAGGAGATGTAATTATAGGAAAGATTTTGGAGGGAAAGTAAATAAAATAATTATTTTTCAAAAATTGGGAAAAATACTCGAGTATTTTCTGAAAAACTCGAGTATTCTGGGTCAAATTGCACGAGTTAGTGCGTTTGGTGAGTCAGCACCAACGATTCTCGTGTGTTGACACGAAATCGTCTTCTTCAACACGTCCTATGCTTCGTGTCGCTCTGCATGAGCCTTCTCTTGGTCTATTTAAACTCATCAACGATCCTTGGCTGAGAATTTTGGATCAAAAGTGCTTTGTTGATGAGGTTAGGGTTCTGAAATTGTTTCCTTCAATTCAGCTTCAATTTTGAGTGTTTGATTTCGAGTGATACACGATTACGAAGCTCACATCCAGGGCTTTGTAAAGATACTAAGATTATTAGCTGAGATCGAGTGTAGAGGGAGAATCGAATCTGAGAAGGGAGGGAGTTGAAGCTGTTTGCAGTTTCTAGAGCTTACTAGAGCAATCGATTTTGGTAAGCTCTTGAATCCTTGATACTTCAATTTCATTCCATTCTCTAGTATGTGTTGCAGAGAACGATTTCTAATTACTTTCCCCAATTATTTTGCATGAATTCACCACCAAAATCTCTGGTTTCATGACCTCATTCAAAACTGTGCTGCTGTCATATGGTTCTTGGGGGAAGCTAGCTTGAAGTATGTTTTTTTCTCAAAAACCAATTCTCACACGTCTTAGAGGTAAGGGGAAGTAATTATATTCACTAGATAGAGTTTAAATTTCATTAATTGTGTTAGAGAGCCACCAAGAGGCTCTAAGGGCTTAGTTTGAATAGGAACTTTGGTTTGGAGACCAATCCATGCTCTATGACTGTGATGAGCAAGTTCTGTATCATGCATGCAAGCTTAAATGAACTTTGTTTCATGAATATTGTGCTTATTTTGCAATTTGAAGTGTTGAGTTGCTAAATTGTATATTTCATGCATAATGGATTGATTCTCTGTCAAATTTGTTATTTGATATGAAATGAGTATGTTAACATGTTCAATATGTGGTATATGAACTATTGTGATCACTGTTTTGGGTTAAAAATGTTTAGAAATTGAAATGGTATGTAAAAACCAAGTTTCACTCTGTTCTGTCTGCAGATACTCGAGTATTTGGCTTAATACTCGAGTATTTCGTGGTGCACCAGAGTGAAAATTGGCGCACCAACTTGAGAATCAGATTGGACACTCGAGCAATGTATGAACTACTCGAGTATTCTGGGTAATGGAATACTCGAGTATCTCATGAATTACTCGAGTATATTTATGAAGACCTGAAAACCTAAATCTCTGAAAAGATATGAACGACTCGAGTATAATCATGAACCACTCGAGTAGAATCTGGGAAATGATAAACTACTCGAGTATTTTGGAAAACACTCGAGTATTTTTAGTCAGATACTTAAAAATACCATTTTCAATTCTAAGTCATTTTGTAACTCTTAGAGGACAATAAACCAAGTGATCCTGGACTTAAAGGAAATTGATTGACGTTATGATGTTTTCATTTGAATAATGATACGTTGCTCGGGAGCCACGTAATGTATTAATAAAAGGATAAAACATCAATCAATCCCTTTTAAGTAAAGTAATGCATTCATACTGGAGTTTGGATGGTAGGACGTATATCATGTTTTTGGTAAACATGTGGAGGGCCTCTGGGAGTGCCAATACGCTTGCTTGATGACACGTCGTTGACGTGGTCGGCTGGGTGAATGCCGATATGGTTATACCATTTGGATGACGGTCCGTTTGGATGACGGGATATGCTCGGGTGGCATGGATACCAAGCTTGTCGTGTACATTCTAGGTGAATGTACGAATTGTTGTATACCTAGGAATACAACGCACTGTTGAGTGCTGGGTTGTCAGGGATGGACGTCAGAGAGTGACATAGTATGATGGAGATAGGCTTGAGAGCTAAAGTCATGCATCATGCCACTCATTTAAATTAATTGTGATAAATGAAATAAGTGTGAGCATCCTATGTGCATTCATTAACTGCTAAGTGTTATATGTGATTGTTGTTAATTGATGCATATTTACATATTCTTATTGCACAATTTATTCTCTATTGGTTATGTGTATAGAATTGCTTACCCCTATGCCCTTATAGGTGATGTCTCATTACGTTGCTTGCATCGAGATCCGACCACTTCCTAGTGGCACATGGATCTATGAGGACCATCGCGCGGTGTTCGAGGGTGAGGTAGAGATTACCTTCTACCACCCGAACCCGTTGATCCGATTCCGTCCTCGTAGATTTAGGATTCCCATCATATACACTATGCATGTACCCCCGTTTTACACTTACCATGGACCACCTCCCACGCGACCAGCTCGCTCTTACCATAGTTTTCGTTTTCGACCTACCCGCTCTCACCCTTTTACTTCGAGAGTCGTCCGCGAGGAGACTCCCCCTTCTGATCCGAGGAGCCCAGTCAGGGTTTCACCATCACCTGACCCGGTACCCAGTGGTAGGGTACACTCTCCCTCGGATGAGATCGAGGAGGATCTGGTGGAGGACGAGAGTGGGAGCGAGCCTGTCGTGCATTCTACTGGGAGTGATTGGAGGGACGATGATCCCTAGGTATATGCATATGGTATGTGATGAGGATCAGTGGGTCCGATGTGTGGATGTTGTGGAGGAGACTTGCTGCTTCTACTGTGTTGATGATGATGCTACTACCTTACTACTTTTACTTTTGGGAGACTGCTGCTATCACTACTACTACATCTGATGATGCCAGATCTACATGACCACCCTTGGAGTTTCTATTTTGATTATGTACACATATTGTAGATATACTTTTGGAGTACTTTAGGGTTTTGGTCATATTACCATGTAGATCAGATTATGGACTTGTATTTTGAGATCTTGGAGACATGATGATGAGACTATGTATTTATGATTTTTACTATATATAAAACCTATGTTTATATTACTAGTGACTGCATAGTCTGATGATTTCCGCTTACTCTGATTCGATCTATTTAAGAGCTCGGCTAAAAATATTATTTAATGGTATCAGTTTTATCAAATAATGCATGAGTAACTTTAATTACTTGTATGATAATACGAGGTTTCCAAAAAACGAATGTTACCCTATTTGAGAAAAGGTTTTCGAGATCGCCGAACTCGATATAAACATTTTCATAAAGGTTTAGAACTTATTCTCCAAGAATTCCAAAATAACGATTTGTGAACCCGCTTTAAAAAGAAAATTTTATCTTCCCTCTTAACACTCACAAGTCCATATATTATCCAATATGAAAGCTTAAGTACTGTATTATATTTGGGTAATCTGGAAGGGTGTCACAAATTCTATTTCTATTTTCAGGTAATATTTGGCACAAGGACACTTTGGGAAGTTTGGAAATGAAGATTGAAGTATTGAAGTGAAGATTGTAATTTGCATTTAGGTCCCTTTTTAATAGTAATTTTCAGAATAGTGTTTCTTAGGACTTGGGCCCATGTTTTAGGCCCATTTTCATGACTAAAGAGGGGAAATTCGTGTAACCCCTACTCCACACTCCCATTTCAGATTTCTCACTCTCTCTAGGTTAGAACTTCTCTCTTGGCTCTCCATAGCATTTGGTGGCTGCTAGGGTTTTGTTCTTCCCACTTTCTACACGTTTTTCTTGATTTATGACCATGGAAGGCTAACTTCAAGGGTTAATCCCTTTGGTATTGTATCACTCACTCATGAGCTCTTGTTCTTAATGCTATTTCAATTTCTCTCTACTGTTTTTGTGGTTTATCTCTATTTATGGTTCGCTTAGTTCTATTTATTAGCGATAATCCATGAGTGTGAATGCTTAATTTATGCTAACTCGTAAAAATCCCATGCTTTGGTTTCTGATGCTTAATTAGAAGCTAGGGTTTTGGGGTGAGAACTGAATTTTCGCTTAGTATTTAGGTGTCACGAGTTGGACAGAGGAGAGGAGAGGAATCGATCTTTAGTGAGCTAGGATTGAGTAGTGTACGTAGCCAAAGGGGTTTGCCCGCTTTTGTTTCTAATTTTGTTAGTTTTAATATTCTGTTTATGTTGTGTTCTTCACATTTGTTACACACAAAAATCCCCCCATTTTACTGCACACTACGTGTTTGATACTTTGCTTAGACCGATATTCGCTGGGAAACGACCTAGGATCACCTTCCTAGAACTACAGATTTAAACCCCTTTTATTTTGATCGGGTACGGCCTCGATCACCCGAGTACGTGGATCGAGCTGACGACGATGCTTTTGGTCCGGATGCAACGATCGCAAAGTTCTACATAGACAACCCCAAAGTTCTACTTATTCTCCAAGAATTCCAAAATGACGATTTGTGCACCCGCTTTAAAAAGAAAATTTTATCTTCCCTATTTTCTTAACACTCACAAGTCCATATATTATCCAATATGAAAGCTTAAGTACTATATTATATTTGGGTAATCTGGAAGGGTGTCACACTGAGTGGTATCAGAGCAAAAGTCAGATCCTGTAGTATAGGAAGTAGTTCAGAAAGGTAGCCATCAACATCAAGCAGGTATCTCCAAGGCAATTACATTACTTTGAATGTTTTTATTTTGTTTGTTGAGGTTTAAATACCCTTGATTTGTTTGTATCTTGTCTCTTTGAGTACAAGACGCAATTGATTGTAGATTTAATAAGTATAAGATAGAGCCTTAGAATAGGTAGTGTAATGGAAGTTTCTTTGGTTCAACATATGTGACCATAAGCCCATAGCGCAGGTCTAATATGGCAACTAGAAACCAAAATCACACTAATACGATGTTAGAAAGGATCACCACGGTGCTGGAAGCCATGCAGCGACAATCTCAACAACCATCTCAACCGGTCAACCCGTTTCATCAGTGTAATGTGGGTAACGCCGAGGCGAAGACTTTGGCTGATTATAGAAGGTGTAATCCGCCAAAGTTTGAAGGAGGATTTAAACCGGAAGAGGCGAACAAGTGGATTCACACCATGGACAAGATCTTGAGAACGTTGGAGTGTTCTGATGTTCAAAAGGTGGCGTATGCAACCTACATGTTAGAGGAGGAAGCTGAGAATTGGTGGAATCACACGATGCAGCTTCTGCAATATGAAGGAAGAGAGGTAAGTTGGGGAGTATTCATGGAGAAGTTTCTCCAAAAGTATTTCCCTGAGGACTTGAGAGGAAGAAGGAGGTAGAGTTCTTGTAGCTAAAGCAAGGAAACATGAGTGTGGGTGACTACGCAGCTAAGTTTGAGGAACTGATGAAGTACTCTCCATACTATCAGAACAATCCAGATGAGAGGAGTAAATGCATTAAGTTTGAAGGAGGCTTGAGGCCAAAGTTGAAGTCGATCTTCAGTTATCAGCGGATTCAAAGCTTTCCTGCACTGGTGGACATGTGTAGGATGTATGAAGATGACACAAAGGCTGAGGAGGTGCAAGCCTCGGAGAAGAAGGACAATCAGAACTATGGACCTCAAAGACGGAAAGGTTTCAACAACCGAGGCAAAGGTCCGTATGATCGCCGAGGGAAAGGTAAAGGAAAAGCTGGTGGGTCTGATGGAAGGAATTATCGGAGCGAGGCTCCATTCTGCGACAAGTGCAAGCGCAATCACTATGGCCGTGTGTGTTGGGGGACAAGTGGTTGTTTTAACTGTCGAAAGCCGGAACATTTTGCAAGAGACTGCAAGGAACTGGCCAAAGCCAACTCAAGAGGAGCTGCTGATAGGCCTATGGCTCAAGGAAGAGTTTTCACCCTTAGTGGTGTGGAAGCAAGTCGGTCTTCTGATCTGGTGCAAGGTAAATACTTGCTTAATGGTCAGTTTTGTCATGTTTTGTTTGATTCTGGTGCAACGCATTCATTCGTTTCGTATGAATGTGTAAACCAGTTAGGCTTGATGATGTCTGAAATGCCTTATGCTCTCAAAGTAGAAACCCCTGTCAATGCTCCTGTTGTAGTTTCTAGAGCATGTCTTAACTGTTGTATAGAAGTGTTAGGACAAACCTCTAAAGTAGATTTGATCTGCTTACCCTTAGTACAATTAGATGTGATCTTGGGGATGGACTGGTTAAGTCAAAACCAAGTAATCATTGATTGTGATAGAAAAGTAGTGACCTATGGAAACCCAAAACCCTCTGGCTACGTGTGTCTGTTCAACTCTGAGGTGGAGGAGAATGGTCCAAGGATGGAAGAAATCCCTATTGTCAGAGACTTTCCGGAAGTTTTTGCTAATGAGATTCCTGGTTTGCCACCAAGAAGGGAAATTGAATTTGGTATCGATCTAGTTCCGGGAGCTGGTCCCATTTCAATCGCTCCTTATAGAATGGCATCACCGGAAATGGCGGAAATGAAGAAGCAGATTGAGGAACTGTTACGGAAGCAGATGATTCGACCAAGTGTGTCACCTTGGGGTGCTCCGGTTTTGTTTGTCAAGAAGAAGGATGGCAGCATGAGGATGTGCATCGACTACAGACAGTTGAATAAGGTCACGATCAAGAACAAGTATCCATTGCCGAGGATAGATGACCTTATGGATCAAGTTCGTGGAGCTTCAGTATTTTCTAAGATCGATTTGAGGTTAGGGTACCATCAGATCAGGATAAGAGAAGAGGATATCTCTAAGACTGCATTTCGATCTCGATACGGACATTATGAGTATGTCGTGATGCCGTTCAGATTGACTAATACACCATCCATTTTCATGGACTACATGAATCGAATCTTTAGACCTTATTTAGATTCGTTCGTGGTTGTGTTCATTGATGATATTCTCATTTACTCTAAGAGCCCGGAGGACCATGCCGAACACTTGAGGATAGTGTTGGGCATCCTAAAGGAGAAGCAATTGTACGCCAAACTTACAAAGTGTGAGTTCTGGCTGAAGGAGGTTAAGTTCTTGGGGCATGTGATTTCGGACAAGGGAATAGCCGTTGATCCGACGAAAGTGAGTTCGGTTTTGCAATGGGAGCAACCAAAGTCGGTCACGGAGGTGAGAAGCTTTCTTGGTTTGGCTGGGTATTATAGAAGGTTTATTGAAGGTTTCTCGAAGATTGCACTGCCTCTGACAAAGTTGACTCGGAAAGATCAACCATTCCTATGGGATGAGAAGTGTGAAAGAAGTTTTCAAGAGTTGAAGGAAAGGTTGACATCATCTCCTGTATTGGTTCTGCCCGATACACAGAAGAGTTTTGATGTGTACTGTGACGCGTCGAAACAAGGTCTTGGGAGTGTTTTGATGCAAGAAGGGCAAGTCGTCGCCTATGCCTCGAGACAGCTAAAAGTTCATGAAATGAACTATCCAACCCATGATCTGGAGCTGGCAGCTGTGGTGTTTGCATTAAAGATTTGGAGGCACTATCTCTATGGCACTACGTTCCGAGTGTTCAGTGACCATAAGAGTTTAAAGTACCTCTTCGATCAGAAAGAGTTGAATATGAGGCAGCGCCGATGGATGGAGTTTTTGAAGGATTATGAGTTTGAACTCCATTATCATCCTGGGAAGGCCAATGTTGTGGCAGATGCATTGAGTAGAAAGGCAATGCACATCAGTGCAATGATGGTCAGAGAAGCTGCACTGATGGAGGAATTCCGGGATTTGAGTTTGACGATGCAAGTGGAGCCGACAAGTATCAAGATGGGGATGCTGCAGATTGCTAATGAGTTTCTGCAAAGGATTCGGGAATTGCAACGCAAGGATGAGAAGCTCATAGAAAAGAGGAAGTTGATGGAAGAAGTCAAGGAATTGGAGTTTCAAGAAGGGAAGGATGGAATCCTTCGCTTTAAAACAAGGATTTGTGTGCCTGATGATTTAGAAGTAAGAAGGATGATTCTGGATGAAGCGCATAAGAGTAAGATGAGTATGCATCCGGGAGCTACCAAAATGAACCAGGACTTAAAGAAACTGTTTTGGTGGTCTGGCTTGAAGAGAGACGTAGCTGAGTATGTGGCATGTTGTTTGGTATGTCAGAAGGCCAAGGTGGAACATCAAAGGCCAGGAGGAGAGTTACTTCCTTTGGAGATTCCGTTGTGGAAATGGGATAGCATCTCGATGGATTTCGTGTCGGGATTGCCAAGGACATCTACTGGTCATGATGCAATCTGGGTGATCGTGGATCGTTTGACCAAGTCGGCGCATTTCATTCCCGTGAATATGCGCTATTCGTTGGAAAAGCTCACTCAGTTGTACATCAAAGAAGTTGTTCGTTTGCACGGTGTACCATCAAGCATTGTGTCAGATCGCGACCCGAGATTTACATCGAAGTTTTGGGAAGATCTGCACAAAGCCTTGGGTTCAAGATTGAAACTGAGTTCTGCATACCATCCTCAGACTGATGGCCAAACGGAGAGGACTATTCAGTCATTGGAGGACATTCTACGAGCCTGTGCTTTGGAAGGGCAAGGGAATTGGGAGCAGATGTTGCCACTCGTGGAGTTCACTTACAACAATAGTTACCACACGAGTATTGGAATGGCACCATTTGAAGCCCTGTATGGGAGAAAGTGTCAGACGCCGTTATGCTGGTTTCAAGTGGGGGAGAATTCTCTGGTTGGACCAGATTTTGTGCAAGAGACCACGGAACAGATCAAGATGATACAAGAAAAGATGAGGGCAGCTTAGAGTAGGCAGAAAAGCTATGCTGATAAAAGAAGAAAACCCTTAGAGTTCGCCGAAGGAGACCATGTATTTATTAGAATAGTACCAACCAAAGGTGTTAGTAGAGCCTTGAAAACTCAGAAACTATCACCTAAGTTTATTGGTCCCTACCAAATTCTCAAAAGAGTCAGCCCAGTAGCTTATCAGTTAGCCCTACCCCCGTCATTAGCTAACCTTCATAATGTATTCCATGTGTCTCAACTAAAAAGATATGTCCATGACCCCATCATTGTCCTTAGAATCCAACCTGATGACTTAGAAGTTCATGAGAACCTAACCTTCAAAGCTGTGCCAGTTCGTATTGAAGATTGAAGAATCAAGCAGCTTAGAGGGAAAGACATTCGTCTGGGTGTGTGGCGATGTAATGGAAGCATCGTGGGAACTACAGGATAAGATGCGTCAGGATTATCCTGATTTGTTTGTATGAGTTGAATTTCGGGGACGAAATTCCTTGTAAGTGGGGGAGTAGTGTAACACCCCAAAATTTTAATCCCCGATTAATGAAATGTTAATTATAAATTAATTATAATTAATTATTTCCATATTAATCCTTGATTAAAATATGTGTTCATATAGTTGGTATATGTGTGTGAATTGATTTAATAAATATAATAAATGCCTAAAATGAGTATTTTGCATATTAGTCCCTGGGTTGGGACCTAGAGGTAATTATAGGAAAGATTTTGGAGGGAAAGTAAATAAAATAATTATTTTTCAAAAATTGGGAGAAATACTCGAGTATTTTCTGAAAAACTCGAGTATTCTGGGTTAAATTGCACGAGTTAGTGCGTTTGGTGAGTCAGCACCAACGATTCTCGTGTGTTGACACGAAATCGTCTTCTTCAACACGTCCTATGCTTTGTGTCGCTCTGCATGAGCCTTCTCTTGGTCTATTTAAACTCATCAACGATCCTTGACTGAGAATTTTGGATCAAAAGTGCTTTGTTGATGAGGTTAGGGTTCTGAAATCGTTTCCTTCAATTCAGTTTCAATTTTGAGTGTTTGATTTCGAGTGATACACGATTACGAAGCTCACATCCAGGGCTTCGTAAAGATACTAAGATTATTAGCTGAGATCGAGTGTAGAGGGAGAATCGAATCTGAGAAGGGAGGGAGTTGAAGCTGTTTGCAGTTTCTAGAGCTTACTAGAGCAATCGATTTTGGTAAGCTCTTGAATCCTTGATACTTCAATTTCATTCCATTCTCTAGTATGTGTTGCAGAGAACGATTTCTAATTACTTTCCCCAATTATTTTGCATGAATTCACCACCAAAATCTCTGGTTTCATGACCTCATTCAAAACTGTGCTGCTGTCATATGGTTCTTGGGGGAAGCTAGCTTGAAGTCTGTTTTTTTGTCAAAAACCAATTCTCACACGTCTTAGAGGTAAGGGGAAGTAATTATATTCACTAGATAGAGTTTAAATTTCATTAATTGTGTTAGAGAGCCACCAAGAGGCTCTGAGGGCTTAGTTTGAATAGGAACTTTGGTTTGGAGACCAATCCATGCTCTATGACTGTGATGAGCAAGTTCTATATCATGCATGCAAGCTTAAATGAACTTTGTTTCATGAATATTGTGCTTATTTTGCAATTTGAAGTGTTGAGTTGCTAAATTGTATATTTCATGCATAATGGATTGATTCTCTGACAAATTTGTTATTTGATATGAAATGAGTATGTTAACATGTTCAATATGTGGTATATGAACTATTGTGATCACTGTTTTGGGTTAAAAATGTTTAGAAATTGAAATGGTATGTAAAAACCAAGTTTCACTCTGTTCTGTCTGCAGATACTCGAGTATTTGGCTTAATACTCGAGTATTTCGTGGTGCACCAGAGTGAAAATTGGTGCACCAACTTGAGAATCAGATTGGACACTCGAGCAATGTATGAACTACTCGAGTATTCTGGGTAATGGAATACTCGAGTATCTCATGAATTACTCGAGTATATTTATGAAGACCTGAAAACCTAAATCTCTGAAAAGATATGAACGACTCGAGTATAATCATGAACCACTCGAGTAGAATCTGGGAAATGATAAACTACTCGAGTATTTTGGAAAACACTCGAGTATTTTTAGTCAGATACTTTAAAATACCATTTTCAATTCTAAGACATTTTGTAACTCTTAGAGGACAATAAACCAAGTGATCCTGGACTTAAAGGAAATTGATTGACATTATGATGTTTTCATTTGAATAATGATACGTTGCTCGGGAGGCACGTAATGTATTAATAAAAGGATAAAACATCAATCAATCCCTTTTAAGTAAAGTAATGCATTCATACTGGAGTTTGGATGGTAGGACATATATCATGTTTTTGGTAAACATGTGGAGGGCCTCTGGGAGTGCCAATACGCTTGCTTGATGACACGTCGTTGACGTGGTCGGCTGGGTGAATGTCGATATGGTTATACCGTTTGGATGACGGTCCGTTTGGATGACGGGATATGCTCGGGTGGCATGGATACCAAGCTTGTCGTGTACATTCTAGGTGAATGTACGAAATGTTGTATACCTAGGAATACAACGCACTGTTGAGTGCTGGGTTGTCAGGGATGGACGTCAGAGAGTGACATAGTATGATGGAGATAGGCTTGAGAGCTAAAGTCATGCATCATGCCACTCATTTAAATTAATTGTGATAAATGAAATAAGTGTGAGCATCCTATGTGCATTCATTAACTGCTAAGTGTTATACGTGATTGTTGTTAATTGATGCATATTTACATATTCTTATTGCACAATTTATTCTCTATTGGTTATGTGTATAGAATTGCTTACCCCTATGCCCTTGTAGGTGATGTCTCATTACATTGCTTGCATCGAGATCCGGCCACTTCCTAGTGGCACATGGATCTATGATGACCATCGCGCGGTGTTCGAGGGTGAGGTAGAGATTACCTTCTACCACCCGAACCCGTTGATCCGATTCCGTCCTCGTAGATTTAGGATTCCCATCATATACACTATGCATGTACCCCCGTTTTACACTTACCATGGACCACCTCCCACGCGACCAGCTCGCTCTTACCATAGTTTTCGTTTTCGACCTACCCGCTCTCACCCTTTTACTTCGAGAGTCGTCCGCGAGGAGACTCCCCCTTCTGATCCGAGGAGCCCAGTCAGGGTTTCACCATCACCTGACCCGGTACCCAGTGGTAGGGTACACTCTCCCTCGGATGAGATCGAGGAGGATCTGGTGGAGGACGAGAGTGGGAGCGAGCCTGTCGTGCATTCTACTGGGAGTGATTGGAGGGACGATGATCCCTAGGTATATGCATATGGTATGTGATGAGGATCAGTAGGTCCGATGTGTGGATGTTGTGGAGGAGACTTGCTGCTTCTGCTGTGTTGATGATGATGCTACTACCTTACTACTTTTACTTTTGGGAGACTGCTGCTATCACTACTACTACATCTGATGATGCCAGATCTACATGACCACCCTTGGAGTTTCTATTTTGATTATGTACACATATTGTAGATATACTTTTGGAGTACTTTAGGGTTTTGGTCATATTACCATGTAGATCAGATTATGGACTTGTATTTTGAGATCTTCGAGACATGATGATGAGACTATGTATTTATGATTTTTACTATATATAAAACCTATGTTTATATTACTAGTGACTGCATAGTCTGATGATTTCCGCTTACTCTGATTCGATCTATTTAAGAGCTCGGCTAAAAATATTATTTAATGGTATCAGTTTTATCAAATAATGCATGAGTAACTTTAATTACTTGTATGATAATACGAGGTTTCCAAAAAACGAATGTTACCCTATTTGAGAAAAGGTTTTCGAGATCGCCGAACTCGATATAAACATTTTCGTAAAGGTTTAGAACTTATTCTCCAAGAATTCCAAAATAACGATTTGTGAACCCGCTTTAAAAAGAAAATTTTATCTTCCCTCTTAACACTCACAAGTCCATATATTATCCAATATGAAAGCTTAAGTACTATATTATATTTGGGTAATCTGGAAGGGTGTCACAAATTCTATTTCTATTTTCAGGTAATATTTGGCACAAGGACACTTTTTGGGAAGTTTGGAAATGAAGATTGAAGTATTGAAGTGAAGATTGTAATTTGCATTTAGGTCCCTTTTTAATAGTAATTTTCAGAATAGTGTTTCTTAGGACTTGGGCCCATGTTTTAGGCCCATTTTCATGACTAAAGAGGGGAAATTCGTGTAACCCCTACTCCACACTCCCATTTCAGATTTCTCACTCTCTCTAGGTTAGAACTTCTCTCTTGGCTCTCCATAGCATTTGGTGGCTGCTAGGGTTTTGTTCTTCCCACTTTCTACACGTTTTTCTTGATTTATGACCATGGAAGGCTAACTTCAAGGGTTAATCCCTTTGGTATTGTATCACTCACTCATGAGCTCTTGTTCTTAATGCTATTTCAATTTCTCTCTACTGTTTTTGTGGTTTATCTCTATTTATGGTTCGCTTAGTTCTATTTATTAGCGATAATACATGAGTGTGAATGCTTAATTTATGCTAACTCGTAAAAATCCCATGCTTTGGTTTCTGATGCTTAATTAGAAGCTAGGGTTTTGGGGTGAGAACTGAATTTTCGCTTAGTATTTAGGTCTCACGAGTTGGACAGAGGAGAGGAGAGGAATCGATCTTTAGTGAGCTAGGATTGAGTAGTGTACGTAGCCAAAGGGGTTTGCCCGCTTTTGTTTCTAATTTTGTTAGTTTTAATATTCTGTTTATGTTGTGTTCTTCACATTTGTTACACACAAAAATCCCCCCATTTTACTGCACACTACGTGTTTGATACTTTGCTTAGACCGATATTCGCTGGGAAACGACCTAGGATCACCTTCCTAGAACTACAGATTTAAACCCCTTTTATTTTGATCGGGTACGGCCTCGATCACCCGAGTACGTGGTTCGAGCTGACGACGATGCTTTTGGACCGGATGCAACGATCGCAAAGTTCTACATAGACAACCCCATATGGTCGTAGCCATATGTTGGGAATGAATTGGGGATAGGTCGGAGCCTATCTACCAAAGGTTGATGGATATCCCGCATATAGTCGGAGCTATATGCCGAAGTTGGTTCTGAATGGGTCGGAGCCCGTCAGAATAATTATTGATATCCCGCATATAGTCGGAGCTATACGCCGAAGTTGGTTCTGAATGGGTCTGAGTGTAACACCCCGATTCGGCAACTTGAAAACTTCCGTTACTTAAACTCAAAGTAGTGAAAATTAGGGCCATTTTTTTTAAAACATGTAATACGTAATCATGAGAACACTTAGGTTTTCAAAACATGGTTACATTTAAAACTCATGTTCTCATGTTGCGTAACACCTTTCAAGTTCCAAACCGAGATGTCACAAGACACCGCACTTTGAAACTTGTTTTCAAAACATCATATAAAACATCGCCCGTTTACTTGTTCCAAAACATCCATGCTTAATAAAACTTTAGCCGGGGTACAGTATGATAGAGCTAGGCAACTAAGAACTTACAATGGAGTACAATGCTCTGAGGGGATTACCTATCATCTAGTCAGACACACTAATACTCGTCGTCTAATCCCGGATCTTGGCAGCCCAAGCTCTTCAATTGCAAGTAGAGTCGCCCTCGTCCGCTGCCTCAGTGATCTCCTCCAGGTACCATCCTCAGGGACAAACATCTATGCTCCTCCTTGCAGGGTACAGATGAATCGCTACACGCTACTCCATCTACCAGTTGCAATATCAGCAATAGCCGATACGACAACATGGTAGGAGAGAGTTAGTGTTCCGAACACCAACGGGTTGACCATGCGGTCTCAGGGTAGGTTCGATATAAAGATAAACAAATAACATAACAGAACAATATAAATAAAACAACATAACATAGACATTTATAAAATCATGTCATCATCCACATATAGAACATGTTATAAACCTAGCATATAAAAATCACATATATCGAAACGTATCATAATATTCTAAACACATCAATGTCAATACTCATAACTCAATCAGTCATTACGTTCACAAAACTTTTCCGTTCTTTCTTCAATTATGATTTTCCAAACTTAGCACGCTTTCCAAAAATCCTTCATTATATATATATATATATATATATTCGTCTTATAAATCTTATTCGATGCTTAATGTTTTGATATACTTTCTTTTGAAACATCTTTGTCTTTTAAGTTTTAGCGTTCCGGTTCACTCAATGATGGGGGGAACATCATCATTGAGGAAGTCACACACGTCTACATCTCCTCGGTCATCCACCCAACCTAGTCGGAAGCAAACAGGAGTACAGGACCTTTACCACGCGGGCACGACAGCTGTCTCACAATCAAATGGTCCCAGACCAGGAGGACTAAAGCCTCAAATCAATTCAATCAAATCATTCATTCATATCATATAATCAGGCACGCTCTCAGCGGCAATCACAAATGCCCCGTTCCAGTCCCTCTCACTGTTCTAGACTTGCATTCAAGGGGGCGACAGTACAATTCTAGTTCCGGTGCAGAACTTGCCACGACATTGGACCCAGTCCCTACCACGTTAGTACGCCACATGTAGAGTTCGTTCTGCCTAGAAAGTACTCTAGACTTCTTGACATTTCACCGTCATCGTCCTCCCCTCATGCAATCTCCACCTGAGCATCCGCAGATACCCATAGTATCTTCCTCTCCACTACTTCGATACGACACTCATACCTCACCGCGTTTGTAAATGTCTTTTAAAGTCTTTTAAGGTTTTACGTTTTAATTAGCGGCTGAATCCTAACGGTCGGTTCATCCTTAGTACATCCCTTCAATGAAACCCGACCACTAATCGCAATCCGTTCTCCCTAAGAATCTCAATGGCATCATGCCTCAAATCACTTTCTCATGCGTCTTAGCATTATTCTCATCAGCTCATCAGCATCATCAGCATCTTTTCCAGCATCCTGGCTCAGCAGCATCATCATCAACATCTTGCTCCTCAGTTGTGGCTCCATGGCACCATCAGCATCGCTCATCATCACCACGCTTCCGCTCGCCTCGTCGGGTGTTGCTTATCATCGTCTTACAATTATCTTTTCGTTTTTATTCTTTATCAGCTCAGCTATTAATTCTCTTTCTTTCAATATTCATCTCTTTTACATTCTCATTCACATCGTATCTTATCTCTTTCTCAATCATTTCATAATTCTTATTCGCATTTCATATCGCTTTAGTCTTAATCTATTAATTTCACAGCTTCATTATTATTATTTCACTATTCAGACATAATCAAACATTTTCTAAACAGATAAAGTATGCACAACAGATATACATTTAATAATGCACAATGTAACAGCCCGATTTTCGTAACCAAAAATAATTAACTTTGACTTATTTAAAGTTGCAAAAATGAGGCCAAATTTTTTTTATAAAACATTGACGGAGTGTTTGGAAACATATCTGAAAAATTCTTAAGGTTCTTCAACACTCTTTTTCAAAAATCGAGTTGTTACGAAGATCGTCCCTTTCCTAAAACGTTCGTTTTCATAAAGGAACTTAATTCAAAATTATCTTAACAAATTTCAAAAACTTTACATGAATTTATCTTTGCATAAAGATGTGCTCCACATGTTAGATTAAAAACATAGCTCAATTACATAATGGCTCATGGCTTCGGTAATCCTTGATTCAATGATCATCACCACCTAACCTAACCACACTACCTTAAACTATCTTATTGAAAACAATTTGGGTGAGGTTCCTTCTTCTTCTTGCGTCCTCTCTTTGCTTTCAGAGATGATGCATTCCTTGTTGAGATTCCCTCCTTGCTAGTAAATTCCGACTCTGCTCCATTGAGAGTGGTGGAGTTCCCTCCATCCTCATGCCGAATCTTTTTCTTTGTAGTTCCTCGTACGGTGACTTCCATCCGATACTTCGTCTGCCCGTTGAGATACCAGCAGCACCGATATGCCAACGAAAAGGAGAGAGTAAGCATTCCGAACGACGGATCGTCGACGGTGTGGGATTACGCTAGGCAAAATAATAGGACCATACAAGCATACTATATAACACATAGGCACATAGCAATCAAACATATCATTATCATTATTATCCTCTTTTATACATTTCTCATGAGTATTCTTTCTTTCTTTATTTCATCCCTTTACTCCCCTTAATTTCTCATTTTCTTTTCATCCAGTCTTATCAATTTACCCTCTTTAACGCTTTGGGGGAAATACCATACAACATTAGGATATTCACTTCTTTCTCGTCTATCACTCACGTCTACATCTCCTCGGTCATCCACCCAACCTAGTCGGAAGCAAACAGGAGTACAAGACCTTTACCACGCGGGCACGACAGCTGTCACAACACATAATGGTCCCAGACCAGGAGGACCTCGTCCTCAAATCATATCAATAATATCAAGGCTCACTGTCCACGCAGTGGCAAACACAATGCCCCGTTCCAGTCCCTCTCACTGTTCTCGATTTGCAATCTAGGGGGCGACAGTATGTTTCTAGTGGGCCCGCAGAACTTACCACGACATTAGACCCAGTCCCCACCACGTTAGTGCGCCACATGTGGAGTTCATTCTGCCCAGAAACACACTCTAGACTTCTTGACGTTTCACCGTCATCGTCCTCCCCTAATGCAATCTCCTCCTAAGTATCTGAAGATACCTATGGTTCCTTCCTCTCCACTACTTCGCACTCTCGTGCCTCACCGCGTATGTCTCTTAAGTCTTTTATCTTTTTAATTAATCCTAAGGTCGGCCCATCCTTCGTGCAACCCTTCAACGAGTCCCGACCACTAACTTTGCACAGCCTTTCGCTCATCATTTCTCACATAGCACAGAGTTGGGATCATATCACAATCTCAAATCTCATTTCTCAACTTTCTCAACATCCCTTCATTTCTCGTAAATCATTTCATTTCAAATCCTTCTCTCATAGCAATCTTTTCAAAAACTATCTCAAAACTCCATTTTATAAATTTTCACAAAACATTATTTCATAAACTTTTTCATCAAGTTCCCTCTCGTAAATTTCTCAAATCTGGTTCCACATATTTTGAAAATCTCTTTGTAAAACTTCCCTTGAAAATCTCTTTTCTCAAGTTTCTAAAAATCTCCTTTTTAAAACCTTTCACAAAAATTTACTTCAAAAGCTTTTCCAAAAATAGTTTCTATAATATTTTTCTCAAAAACCTCTTTTCAAAACATTTTCAAAAGAATTTCTTTTCAAAAACCTTTTTCAAAAACCGCTTTTCAAAAACCTTTTCAAGAATCACATCTTTACTGAGCGCTAATGGAGGAGCAAGCTCAACTCGACACTAGTCTCAGACTAAAATCAAAAACACAGGAGCCCAGCTCCACTTAATTCACACCTTGTTCCAACAACAACAATACTTTCCCAGCTCTGGCTCGTTCTCAACATTATCATCAATTCATTCCCCAATCTCAACTCTTTATCTCCTTTCAAATCCATCTTATCATTATTCTTTTCTCTTTACATCTTTATTTTCTTCCACTTACTTATCTCATTTTCATTTTCCTCTTCAGGACGTGACAGACGTCCATCAGCATGTTACTCATTTAATTTAACAGCAATAAATAATCATCAGGCATAATTAAATAAATATATAAAATCATGCTATTATTCACACAAACCTCACACAACACAATGTGGTCATTGTCACCTTCGTATAAGTGGCCATGCAATCAAATAATTGCCACTATACTACTGACTCCAAACCACTTAGTTCCGATCTTTGAGATGATACGGAACGTCCTAATAAATCACCTAACTACCACGGTGTCTTTGGAAAGCTTCTCTCTCACCTGAGGTCCAGCTATTAAATGCGTACCGTCGCCTTGGATCCTTTGTGCTGCTGGCTGCCCCAATCTCTCGTCTTTAAGATTATTCCTCGTACTAAATAAAATAAGCTTATGTTATTAACTTGTATTAGGGAAAATATTTTCCATAATCTAAACACTTATCATTCCTCGTATTAAGTAAAACACCCTTACGTTATTAACGTGTATTAAGAAAATCTTTTCTTAATTCGTGACACTTTCCGTTCTTAATCAAAAGACTTAAAACACTATTGTTTTATCAAAAAAATTCTCATATTTACTAGCACTTTAATTGTTTTAAAACCATTTGAAAACATTAAATAAAAGGGTTTACATCATTTGGTTTGGTTGCTGGTCCGCCTGGGACAGCACCAAAAACATGTTTAAAAACACCGAAAAATGCCCCGTTTTCCATCCGGGTTTTTTTTTAAAAAAATTAATTATTACTTGAAGCTTTGCTTTAAACCACATGAAAACATTTTCGAAGTTAAGAAACAATTTAAAATAATTCGGGGCAGCGAAGGGTTACTTCATAAAAAGAATTATTTTAATCAAAATCTGAATTCAATTACTCACAAACCAATCGTTCAAACATTCATTTTCAAACAAATACTCACAAACAAACATTTCGAATCAATCAAAACAACTTAATATGTCATGGTGCTATTTCATTTCTAAATAATTTCTTTAACTTAAAATTAACACTTTATTAATTAATTATAAACATATAACCAATTTAGTCAATCATCATGCGACTCACAAATAGTTTTAGTTTCACAAAACAAAGCACTAGGTCATACATGTATTCACATATCTAATTGCATCAAGATTTAAAAAAATCATATTTATATTTACTTATTTATTTCCCTTTATCCTTAATTACAAACAGGATAATGTAACACTCCTTGTATATCAACTTACTTTATAAGAAAAGTAAGAAGTTTATGAAAACTTGGACTTGTTATCGTTGGAAAAAGGTCTGAAAATAATAATTTTCCCTTCCCTTGAAAATTCTTTTTCACTAACACTTGATTAGTAATGAGGTTGACTAACAAAATCAGAGTTTGCGGAAACATAGTAAAATCATCATGTTATACCCCCAAAATATATCAAGTGTAACAAGTCCATTAATACCAAATAGGTGTAATTATGAAACTAAAATCCTCTCATGATACCTTTTTCCAAAATATGTATCATAAAAGTTCTATTAAAAATAGAAATGTCATAGAGCTGGTGTAACACCCCAATTTGGAAATAGAATTTTCACTAAAAATTTGCGCCATTTTTTTTATAAAATATATACGTGATACCATTTAAAAGTGAGTTTACATATCAACTTAGTTTCCAAAATATTTTTCAACTTAGTTTTCGAAAAGGTTTACTTAACTTGACTTATTTTTGGAAAGGTTACATAATTAACTTAGTTTCTAACTCCTATTAATAACTTGGTTCATAAAAAGGTTTTCCTCAGTCTTTCAAACTTTATTCTATTTACCAAAGTGAAGTGCCACTTATCCATTCCATTCCAAAACTCAATATTTAAAAATGCGGAATAAAATTATCCTTAGATTAATTCCAAAATCAACGTTATAAAAATTGTTTAGGCTTAACAGCCAATTATCCGAAATACCAAATAACAAAATAGATAAAACATCCACTGGGGTAACATAGTGATAAACAAAGGGTCCGTTATCCAAGACTACCAACAAACAGAGATCAATACTACTAAGGAATAAACTAATCGTCATCATGCACATCCTCGTCTGGGTTTCCTCTGGGTCTTCTTCCTCCTCTGGATCCTCTTCCTCATCGATGTTCTGATCAACAGGCGGGGCATTATGGAAAGCTCGAGGTCCATCTACCATAAGATCCCTAAGACGATATCGCACTTCCTCACGATCGGTGGCTACTCCTCGCAATGTATGATCTCGGTCAGTAATGGTGACTCTTGTCGGTCCCTCCCAGATCCATCCATGTGCGGTTCTAAGCCAATGTCCCCCCACCAAAGGAGACATTTCCACTTGAATTACTCGGTCCGCCATCTAATAGATTTATCATGAACAGAAACAAGAAACATGCAGAAGAATATAGAGAGTTAGCTACCAGACGGGCAAAGCGTCGACGGCATGGGCTTAATCCAGGGGTCACATTAGAACTAACACAAACATAATATCCTTATCACATCATTATTATCATTGAGTCTTAATTCTTTATCAAACTTATCATTCCTCAAGAATTCCATCTACAACTTCCATAAGTCTATCATCATTGAATCATTAGGGATGGAAACTATCGGTTAAAGGTAAATTAGCACACACGCTACATCTCCTCCTTCAATATCCAACCTCGTCCTAGTTCGGAAAGCAGATGGGATGCACAGGAGTCCTAACCATGCTGACATCGAAGCCAAAGGGTACGTACCAGCTGAAACCACGCCAGTTGGCCAGCAAAAATAAAATCAATTATCAATTCATAAGTTCATCAAAAATAATCGATGGCTTCTAGTCCCATTCGGATTCCCTCTACACCATCCATGATTTGCTCAAGGGGGCGACAGCTCTATCCCTAGTTCGCGTTGTAGCCCTCGCTACGACCAACGACCAGCAGGTGCCCTTGATCACTGTAGCATCGTTCCACCTAGGGTAGTGCTCTTAGGCTTCTTGACGAATCACCATCATTGCCCTCCCTTATCGCAATCACCACTTGGCGGAATGCCCGACCTCCAAGTATACGGTATCTTTCCTCTCCACTACTTCACTCTCAACCTAGTTAGAAAGGATTGGGTCCTAAAGTCATTTAAGTCATCTTAATCTTTTAAAGTCTTTTATTAATCCTAAGTTTGGTCGACCCATTCTAAGCCGCGCTTCTAACGGGCCTCGACCTCTAAGGGACCACAGCAAAACTTCATTATCGTACAGTGGGATCCACAAGACGTAATCACGGCGTACTCATTCACGTGATTAGTCACTCAAAGAGAAATAATTTCAATGTCATTGTGCCACGATGCACCATCACTGTACAAAACATCATTATCGCATATTATCAAACTTAATCATTTCGTATTTCTTTCAAACGCATTACAACTTGCTCCAAGGGTTCATTCACATTCCCATAACTATCATTTCTCATCAATTCCAACATTTCTAAATCATACATTTCTTTCAGAATATTTACAACATAACCATCAACATTCTCCAAATCATTTAACAACATTTCTTATATACTCATGCAAGCATAATATAACATAATCACAATATATCAAATAATAAAATAGAGTCACTGTCTCAACGAAGGACGACTAAACACATTCTACACTCAATCGTCGTCTCGTATATTGACTTGTAACCCGGATTCCGACTTTTGAGATGGTCGAAATCGTTCTAATGATTACCATAGTGCCATTGTGTCTAAAAGGTGCTACTCTCTCACCTTGATGTGAAGAACTAATGTGAGCTTGATTTCCGGCCTCGCTATTCGTTCCCAATTGCAAACCTTTTAAACCGATTATTTTCACAAAATAACCTTTATAAATATTCGCACTATCTTGAAAGAAATAAATCAATATAACATTGGAAAACTTTACTTTCTCAAAGCCTTTGATGTTTTGAAAACATGTAAATACTTAGAAAATAAATCATTTTTAAAACAAAAACTAACTAAGCTTTAAAATTAAATATCAAATCAATATCTCTTTTTCAAGAACAACCTTCAATCATTTTATACAAGTACAAATAATATTTCATTCAAACACACATTCCATCTTACTTACAAATATTCTAAAATTACATAAAATTCATTTTCTAATCCTTAGCACTTATACTTTAAAATCAACATAAAATCTACATATCTAATCATTAAAGAACAAATCATAACATAAATGCTACACGTTCCTCATTTTTGGACAGCATACATATACAAACTTAAAAATTCAATTTCTCTTAAACAGAACATCGAAAACATATGCCGATTTTTCCTAAATTCTTATTAAAACATCTACTACAATAAAATGACTAAATTCAAACAAAATAAAATAGTTGCATCTGCTGTACAGCCACAGAAAAAGTTGCATCAACTCAAGAAGTTCAAGTAAACAATCCAAAACACTTATACACAATTATACACAATTCCTACTTATGCTACAAACTTTAAAAATACCAATATTTCAAATAAAATATTACTTTTCACTATTTAAAAATTCTGGACAGCAACTTAATTTTTTTATGAAATCAAAGTAATTAATCAAAACACTTATTTCTATTTGTTTCTACATTACATTTGCACATATAAACAAGGTATCACTAACATTCTCAAAAATAATCACTTGGGGTCTTAAATAAATAAATTTTTTCAGAATAAAGATCAAATTTCCAGAATGAAAATAAAACTTTCAAGATTAATCTTTTCCATATAAACATACATTATATTCCATAAACATACTAAAGCAATCATCAAATCAATTAGAAAAATTCAATAAATTTAATTTCTTTTTCTCTAAAATTCGACTAGCATATAGACAACTTAGAAAAATAATTTTTAATTTCTAAGGCATCCATATTATATAATTACATCATTTGGTATACAAAAAAGAAAACAATATCATAGATTTAATCATTAACAAAATATAAAATAGCTCTTCTTTTAGAAAAATAATCACTTTTTCCAGCAAATAACATTTACACACATATCAACCACATACTCATAAAATAAATCAAAAACACATGTTCTTATAGGTTTATAACAACTACCATTTGTTCCTATTTCTTTTAAACAATCAACTATAATTTAACTACACATCAAACCACAAACAAATTACAAAAAAATAATTTCAAAATAATGCAATAGACCTCACGGTCTATTCTTTTTATATTTTTCCAGAAATTTATTTATTTATTTTATTTACTCATTGTTCTTTATTTAACTTAAATCAAACAAAAGGAAATCAAATACAAACAAACAATAACAATTACATAAAAATTCCATAACATATAATTCCATACACTTCATTTGCATCTAAAATATTCCAGAAAATTATTTTATTTTCCAAAATCATTTTCAGTTCCTTTAAATCATTTTCATTTCATTTTTACTTTAAAGAAAATACCTATTTGTTTTCATTCTTAACTATAACTCAAATACACATGAAATAACAACAATTATCATACAATATAATTATATATTTATATATATATATTACACGTCCAGAACAGTAAAGAAAATAAAATAAAAATCCTTTTTAATTCTTTTATTTATTTCCATTCTCTTTTATTATATTAAACAACAATACAATCCATATATCAAAATTACACAAATCAACCATCAATTCCTTATTATGTGCCACGGTTCATATATACATACATATACCAGAAATTAAAATTTTTCCATTATTATTTACTTATTGATTCTTATTCCTTATTATAAAGAAACAAAAACAATTAAAAGATAAAGAATAAAAACTTATTTAACCATACAAAATTTTCTATACTTCATATGATCTTAGAAATAAAATAAACCCAGAAAATAAATTGATCAAACTCATCAAAAACATTTAGCCATCTTAAGAATTAAAGAAAAGGGGAGATAAATCCCTTTAAACACCCTTTTTGTGTCCTTTTTCTCATTCTTAATTCATATGACTTAAGAACAATATCTCTTATTCAAAAAATAACTTTAAAATGAAATAAAAATTTAGAATTTGACTATAGAAGAAATTGAGAAGGTTTAAACAAAAATATAAACAAAACAACTTAAAAATAGCTTAAATAAATAAATGATTTTGGGTTACCTCTACTCCTTAAGCTTTCTAAAAAAACTTCAAGCAACAAAGAAACTCTTCCCTCCTTTCTTAGCTTACTCGTCCCTCTCTCTCTCTTTTTCTCTTAGAATTTTATTTTTTTTTCTCTTGCAAAACTATCAAGTGTTTGTGTGTGAAAAATGTGGGAACTAAGGCTATCTATTTATAGGTGTTGAGGATGCATTCCCCTCCATTTTTCAGAGCAATATTCGGCCCCCCTTTCATCAAGTCCTAGTCAAAATTTTTCAAACACTACTTGGAACATCAACTAGCATTAAATGGGATTTTGTTGATTCCTAAAGAATTTTTAATTCATGGTTTATTCTCACAAACTTCAGAACTATTCCTCCCCTCTTTCCACCTTATTTTGGACGGTGCATATATATTAAAATAGGAGAGAAAATTTTTCATTGGTTCATTGTGGAGGTGCCTACATAATTATCCAATCATATTAACTATCAAAATTTGATTTTTTACCTACTGTACAAAAATTTTCGTAAATATTAAAATAAAAATTTTATTTTTACATATTAAGATACTACATTTTAATACGGTCATTTTCATATAAAGTTTGTAATTTTTGAACTTACGGTTTGAAAGTTATGAATTTTTGAAGTCCTAAGATCATTTCCTTCAAACATACACTTTCTAAGTTTTCAAATAATTTAAAAATAATAAAAATACGAAAATACACTTTAATTTGAATAATAGTACATTATACAACTTCATAAATGTATTTTCATTTTCAAAATAAAATATTCTTTAGTCAAAAGGTTATTTAATGCATTAAAACCATAAATTGATTCTTAAAACTCAAAAATTCGTTCACTACTGTAGCAGTGATAAAATTTCGAAAACTCAAAAATAAAAATCAAAGCTTTACATTTTCATAATCTAGGTTTCGATACGATCGTTTTGACATATCATTTGTAATTTTTCGACGCACGGTTGAAAAGATATGAATTTCTAAAGATAGGGTACTCCAATCCATCAAAAATCATTTCATCTTTTAAAATCATTTAAATCAAATACTTTACCTTAAAATATTTCATTTAAATAGGCTAGGGAAAACATTGGTACATAATATATATATATATATATATGTAACGTACATATATATATATAGGTATATATATTTATTCATATATATATTAAATCCAGACATCAAAATCAAGCATAATTTCCTAATTTCAATTATAAAGTCACAAATAATTTGGGTAAAATTGTGGGTCACTGGTCCTTTGTCCAAACATCCTTCTGGTTGGATCCTCGATATCTGCATAACGGGTTCCCAATCCACACTTTCTATACTCTGCATGCACCTAAGGGACATATCCCTTTACTGATTCTTGTGCAAGCTAGATGCACGATCAACACCTAATAAGGGCATGGGGGTTAGCTACACATATTCGCATAATCAAATGAGAATAAAACTAACATCCACAAGTTAACATGTATCAAATCATGATGCATAATCATATGAGCACACCCGGTTAATCATAACAATTCTTTCAATGCAGGTGGCATGATGCATGATTTCCTTCCACAACTGAGGCCTCTAAAAGTCCATCTTGTACGTCCATCCAATACACCCTTGTGTTCCCGGAACACCGACATTCGTTCCCAGAACGTAATGCCGAACCATACTTGGATAATACGCATCACTCCCAGAGTGTGCACCACGTTCCCAGAACGTGTAGCAAACCATACTTGGAATAATAAGCACCACTCCCAGAGTGTGCACCACGTTCCCAGAACACATACGTTCCCAAAACGCATAAAAACCAGGTCCCGGACACTGGCCACATATCTATAATGTGTCATCAAGTAGGTTGCATATCAATGTGTTCCCAGAACACTAACATACGTTCCCAGAACGTATAAAACCAGGTCCCAGACACTGGCCACATATCTATAATGTGTCATCAAGTAGGTTATAATTTGGTACTCCCGGAGTACCCTCCTCATATTCCTAGAATATGATAATCGTTCCTACCAACCAAACTTCCATTCTATATGAATGCACAATCATCAAGGTTGGTTTTATCTTTAATTCTATTATTATACCAACGTGTTCCCAGAACACTCACATACGTTCCCAGAACGTATCGCAAACCATACTTGGAATAAAATCAAGCACCACTCCTAGAGTGTGCACCACGTTCCCAGAACGTGTCCAAGAAACCATGTCCCAGACAATGGCCACATTCCCAGAATGTGTCATCAAGTTGGTTGCATTAGTTTAGTACTCCTAGAGTACGGGGTCAAGTACCCGAACATCACAAACTATCCTTGCCAACCTATTTCATTACCTTTCTATATGCATGCCTTGCATACATAATTACTAAGGTTGGTCTTTCCATTAATTACTGTGATTTAGAAATATTCCAATTTCTCTTTGGAATGATTTCTTTGAGGTATAGTCTTTGACACAAAATTTTCCTTTGAATTATCCCAAAACATGCCCTTAAACTTAGATTGAGTAAAACATCAAAAACTTAACTTTTTATTTTTCAGATTCAGGTACTAACCGGTTACAGTTCCAGGCTAACCGGTTAGAATTACAGACCTGAACTGTTTACCATTGTAATTCAGAAAACCCTTTTTCTTAAATTCCCTACCCAATCCATAAACCAGTTTAACAATGTTTATACCTCAAACCCACTGTTTATATCATTCAAAAGTCTAAATCACCTTTCATTGTCCAATGAGCATAATTTCCTCTTGAAACTATCTCATTACCTTACGGTATTAACTTTTTAACTGCAATCTGAACTATAACAGTGAAATCAACTTATTTTCAGATTGTTTTCCATGAAATTAAGGCCTAGATTTGAGTAGGATTTATAAGACCACAATGCTGATTTTGTAAACTTATTTTCTTTTGCATTTTAACAGTGTCTAACCGGTTACGAATATCGAGTAACCGGTTAGATTATGCAGTCTGACACTAAAACATGAGTTTTAACAAACCATTCTCTTCACTACTCAAATCTAACCAAATTTCAACCTTTAACAGAGTACATATACCTTAAATAAGTGTGTTTAAACACAGAAACATATCTATCTTGCATGCATTCAATTTGGATACACCAATTGCACATAATTGCACATATTTCACAACTTAATGCATCAATTCACATAATATTCAATTAAGTCATGACATCAACATCAACATAGCTTGCATGCATCCAGATAACATTGCTCAAAACAACAATTGAGCTCAAATTGGCCTCCAAGCCATTTAACCATTTCAACTTATGCCCTTTGAGTCTCTTGGTGACTCATCCTATATTCTACCACAATTTATTCTCATTCTAGCAAATAGTAAGCTTCCCCCTTACCTCTAGGTTGTGATTGATGAATTTACTCACTGAAATTGAAAGATCTCCCTAGAGTCCACAATCTCCCTTTTTAGCTAACAACAGATTCGACCGGGTCCAAAATCTATAAGATTTGATACATGAAATGGACAAACAAATTGGGGAAAACCATCAATACTCACTCTATGCAACATGCACTAGAGATTTGAACAGATTTGAGACTCCAAAAGTGTGTATACTTACTCAAATCGAAGCTTGAAGTAAACTCCAGAAATCCAGAATCAGTGTTGACAGCTTCAACACCCTTACTTTGCAAGCTTGGTTCTCTTGATTCAGGGACTCTCAACTCACAAACTTTATATCAATACAAAGCCCTTGATGTGAGCTTTGTAACCGTGTATCACTCATGTTCTAACTCTCAGAAACGAAGGAGAATCGAGGAGACGAACTTGAAAACCCTAAACAGAGCATTTCTTCAACACTAAGGCAAAATCAACCTTGATTCAATCGTGATTGAGCTTTATATAGAACAAATTGGTGTTCATGCAAGCTGACGCGTGTTTCCCACTTGGTTTGGACTGGATTCGTGGCGAATTTTGGATTAATCCATGGGATTACTCATCAAACGCACTAATCCCAATTTCTGAGTTCATCGTGTAACCGGTTACACAGCCCTTCTAACCGGTTACATACTGATAAAATTCAAAAATTAATAATTTAATTACTCTTTCTTCAACAACCTTTTTAATATTGCAATTAGGTCCCAACCCAAGGACTAAATTACAATATTCACATTTTTGTACAAAATAACCATATAAAAATATATCTCATATTTTTATAATAAAAACACATAATGTACAAAAACTAAAACCTTCAAAATTCAATTATAAAATAATTGTTATAATTAATTTCTTGGTTATTTGGGAAACGAAAATTAGGGGTGTTACAGATAAGAATCAAACGTCTATAACACAATTTCGACTCATAAGGTTAACCAAATTTTTCATGAATTAAGAGCACCTTTTGAAATTGAGACACCTTGTGGTTACATTTTGGACGGTAAAGCCAAAAACCAAAGTCATGAAAATACTTTTAAAAAAATAATCAAATGCAACTAATCTTTTCTTCTATCAAAACCGAATGGAATAAGAACCACAACATAATTTAGATAAATTTTCTTAGAATAAAATTGCAAGACATAATCATTTCAACAAGTAACTCACATGCAAAAAGGGATCTAGCCTATTGAACCTAGTAGACCTACACTAGGCCGAGTCATGATTATGAAAGAAACAATGTCTTTGGTGCAAAATTTCAACATGCATAACCTTAAAATACCAATTCAAAGACATGCACTTCAATTACATGGTTTAGAGAAATACCACTCCTTTATCTTCATAAAACCGTGACCTCTTGGTCACTTCAAACACAATTTTATTTTTGTTTTTCTTTGGCATGTGCCTTAAAAATCATGTAAAGCAAAAAAAAGAAGACACATGCAAGAAGCTTTTCATGAAAAACAATCATAGTCTTTTGTTTTCTATGCTTGACCGAAAAACCAATCAACAAGATTGGGAGAAAGAACTTAAATCTTTAGCTTTGAAACGCGCATAGATTTAGATCAAAGCAAAAACCACTTGAAAAAGTTGTTTTCCTTTATTTTCTTTTCAAAACCGTGACATGTAAACCATGATCAAGACTTTTTGAGTAAGAAGAATCACATGCAAGACTTAAAAATCAAAGCTATTGAAAATCTTGACAAGAATCAAATCTTTTTTTTTCAAGATCAAAACAAAGATCAAAGCCTTTTTGAAAAGGAAACCAAAGATCAAAGCTTAGAAAATTTCAAAGTTTCAATCAAAGCATTCAAACCACTTAGATCATCTTTAACTAACATCACATTAACATGCATGAACTCAAGGCAAAATAAAAATGATCACGCCCTAATTTTCTAGACATAGCCGAATGGTAGAGTCCATGGTTTAAGGTTCTACAAATTTGTGTGACTCTTGAAACTCAAGATCAAAACTAAACAATTACTTATAGACATAGATCTACAAGAAAAATGGACATGCAACAACATAGAAACTTTACAAGGCTTGGGAAAATTAAGAGCTACTTCTACACTCTATGATCTTCCAGTAAATCAAAGAAAAAGAGAAGATCTTCAACCTTCTTCACTTAATCTTTCAAGAAATCCTAAGGCTTCTTGGCTTGATCTCCTTCTTCTCCTCCTCTTGAAGCTCACGGCCTCTTCTCTATTTCTTTAAGTGTTGAGAGCTTGATTTTGCTCTCAACAAACGTGTATGGGAAAGGAAGGGAAATGGAGGAATGAAAGTGAATGAATGGAAATAAACTAAGGTGTTTGTCTTATATATGGAATTCGTACATTGCCTCTTTTGCCCTTGTAGATTCGGTCATGGGTGTAAATGGGAGGGGCAATTTTGGCTCTTCATGATTTTGCATGGGTGGATATTATCATTTCTAAGGAGACAACAAGGAGTGATTTAAGGGACTAGGTTCCTTTAGATTTGGTTACTTTTTGGGTTAATAGTTGGAATTTGGTCTCTAACTTAGTTACTTATAACCCCACCCTAGTCCATGACTCCCTAACTTAAAAAAAAATCCTAGCCCTCTTTCATGCATGCATACACGTAGCACACACACTCTCACACATATCACACACACATATCAACACTTATGCATGCATTATTTTATTTTACTAATTTAATTCTAAGCATCCTCATGTGCATTCATATACACATATAGCACATATATACTTATGCATATACACATATACACATATCATACATATACACACATGGAAAATAGATCTTTTCTCATAAAATAATTCATACATAAAAGTCACAATTTTCCTTTAAAACATAAAAATATCAAGTACATAAATCTTTTCTAAAAACTCAATTTCTCCACTCTTAACATTTTATTTCTGAAAATCCTCTCTTTAGAATCAATCATTACTTTAAAACGTAAATTAGAAAAATCAATTAAGATAATACCTTTTAAAAACACTTCTTTCACACATAATTATCTTTAGTATTTTAAATTAATACGAGGAATTTGTGGGGTGTTACACACAACAGATAAACATTTAGTATGCAAATAAAACAAGTAGACATTTAACACAAATAGCTATATTGCCTAATTCGTAGTACTTTCACAATCCATCTATCTGGATTGTGAGCAACCACGTTACGGAACCACAACACTCTCACTCACCTCGATGGCGAAACATCCGAGAGTTTCCCAAGATTTCCCAATCGCTAGTCTTGCCACACTTTCTTCGCGTCCGACACCCGAACTAGACATTTTTCCCCGTGCGTTAGAAACGATTTACGTGAATTCTTTAATTTCGTTTTGAAAACACATTGCCAATATCCAAAAGGGTTTTAAATCCAAATCAAATCTCAAAAAGAGTTTTCAAGAAAACTTTGAAATAATCTCTTTGTCAAAATAAAATCCATTCCTCTTAATTTAAAACACTTTGGTTGAAAAATCATTTTCTTTAAACATTGAATGGAATCTTAAGAAAACAATTCTTTGAAAATATTTCTTAGATCAGATACAAAAACTCAAGAAGGTAAAACTTCAAAACCAATCAGATTAATTTATTAAATTTCCAAATTTCACAGCATCATCAAACACTGATCAAAGAATGTCATATAAAAAGTTTCAAATCAATTTAAGTTGTTTAAATCATTCTTTTTCAATAAAACATTTTTCACAAATAAATCTCACAAACAGAATTCAAAACAATTTCAATTCAATAAATTCAATCATAAAGAATAATCACATACACATTTCAAAGCATTCAAAGCAATCACAAACATATACACAGGAAGTCACATGTCACATCATTTAGAATCATTAATTACATTCTAATCTTAATAGATTAACTTAATTTAAGAAAATATTTTAAATTTAATCTTTTGATTAATCCAACAAAACCGAACCACACATGTTTAATAATTTTCTAATCAGACATAAACTTTAAAACTAAAAATCATTGAATCAACATTACAAAAATTCCTTTTTTACAAAATTAAACCAACTTATTTATTTTCTAAAATCAAAAAGGTAAAAGTAAGCACATATCACTTTCATTCAAACACATAGCACCTTACACCTAGGAACATAGCCATAATCCTAAGTCATTTCATGAAGACAATTTTTCAACTACATGCACATGTTTGGACCGAATTATTCATGTAGAATTTTGCAATTATTTAATGCACAAATAAAAACATAGAATCATGAAATTATTTTCTTTATCTTATGATTAAAACCGTGAGCATCACAAAAAGAAAATTAACAAATTTCAATTCATTTTCAAATACAAAATCAAAGCAACAATTTAAATCACAAACCATCATACCTATTTTCTTTTAAATTTAATTAATTCATGCATGCACTTTTTAAAGCCCTTATATTCAATTAATCTTATCATGCATGTAACCTATATGAGGGACAAGCCTAGCTTCCTATTTCTACCTAGGGTGGCCGAATGTCAACATAGAAAAGAAATGGTTTTCATTCAATTTTCAACTTAAAAATCACATGATTAAAACCAAGGCATGCATACACTTTTAAAACTCTTATATTTAATTAGTCTCATTATGCATGTACTAGAAATCATTAGATCTAATTCTAAAACAAACATGCATTAACCTTTTCCAAAATAAAAAGCATAGTTTCTAATTTTTATTAGACATGGCCGAATGACCTTAAAAAAATAAGACATGCACATAATCACACATTAGATCAAATCATGCTTATACTCAAAAATCATTTTAAGTTTTACTTCCTTCATTTCCTTAAAACCGTGACACACACATACATAAGGAAAACATAACTTTTCATTAAAATCAAACATGCACAAGATTAAACACTAGATTAAAACATGTTCTTTCTCAAAAATAAATTTAAAACTTGTTACTTTAATTTTCTCCTTAAAACCGAATAATACAAAGAAGGAAACGTACTCTTTTCTCTTGAAAAAGATAACATGCAACTAAAGATCTAAACATTTTTTTTTATTCATCAAGCAAAAATAATTACATGCACCCACTTTAAACAAATAAGGACATCATTGAACCAACATGCAAGACTAGAAACATGGACTTTTTTCACAAATCAAGTTTAGATCATGAACAAATAAGCATAGAAATACACATAGATCATGGCTTTAACAAAAGATCTAACATGCAAAGCTAAAGAATTTCACCTTATTAATAAATAAGCTTAGATCATGGATTTATTTATCAAATGATCACAAGCACACACTTAGATCACAGTTTGAAACAAGAAAATTAAACATGCAAGAGGATTCATTTTAGGTTTTCACAAAATTTTAGTTTTCCTTTAGATCTTTAAAGTTTTAGCTTAGAAAAATATTAGATCCATAAAAAAGGAATCTTAACCGAAAATCAACATAAACTTAACTTATTACAATTTGTTCTTAGTCCATAAAAGTCCTTGATCAAGTAAGATCAACATATAACAACAACATGCAAGAAGAAAAGAAAGATCTACAACTAGAAAAGAAAAATCTATACTATTACAAAATCTTATTTTGGATCTTCAAGTCCTACCATGGAATGGGTTGGTTCTTCTAATTCTAGCATTCTTGATCTACAAGGAAAGGCTTGGTCTAAGTTGAATCTCCTTCTTCCTCCTCTCCTATGGCTCTCGGCCATACTCCCTCCTTTCTCTCTATTTCTTTTATCTTTTTCTCTCTAAGAGTCTTAATGGTCTCTTAGAGTGTGTTTAGTGTTTGGAAGTGGAAGAATGAGAAATGAATGGGGTGAAAGGAAGATGCACTAAGGCCACAACAATTTATAGGCAAATTCATTCTCCCTCTTATGCCCTTGTGTGGGTGTTTCGGCCATGGGCAATGAAAAGGGCAATTTTGGGCTTTCAAAATTTTGCATGGGTGCATTTCATCAAATGCAAGGAGACAAAGTCTTGTGGTCTAGGTTTTAGGGGTCATTCTAGGGCTAAATATTAGTTAGGAAATAGTTAGGGTTTTGGTCATTTGGTTTGGTTTGGTTCTAACTAAATTTTCTCATGGTTATGGCTTTTACTTACTCACTAAGCTTCTTAAAAATTATACTCCTAACATACATACACACACATACACGTATAATGTAACACTCTCACATTTATTGGATAATTTAAGGTTTTATTAAAATCGGAGTTTGAAAATTCCTTTGTAACACTTAAATTTCTTTATAAGGTTTTACGAAAATCCTGCAGAGTTTGCTCTGTTTTCCGGACTTCCCAAAAATTTTCTTCTAAAAACCTGTCAGTCCAGAATTGTTTTAAAAACATAAACAACAACAGTTTAAAAATCGTAACAGATCCTAACACCCGATTAATGCAACTTCAGGGCAAACTACTAATTCATATATAATTTACAAAAAGTAATTATCCACTCAAAATATGTAAAATACATTCCACGTAGTGGAACTTGAAATCCTGCTCGGCCAACATTGGTGTATGCTCCACTTGTGTACCTGAAAAATATTAACCACACAGGGGAAGCATCACACAGAACTTAAAAGAGAGATTTCTAAGCAGATATATACGACACACCACGACCATTCAAGCGTATGCTATACTACTTAATTCATGTTCTTTTTTTTTCCCTTTTTCCTTCCTAACTGTTTCCCAATTCCTTTTTCTATCTAATTGTTTTCTTTTAAATAATCCCTAACCTCTAATTATTTTTATTCCTCATTACTTTCGCTCTTTCATTTTTATTCCTTTTTCCTAATCACCCTAATTTCTCTACTCACTCTCTTTCCAATTAACCTATTTCTTCTTCTTCCTATCCCATCTTCTTATTCTTATTCTTTATCCGTTTTCCATTAGTCGTTTATGTTTAGCATTTCCATAATTATTCTCCGTATTTATTTCCTTTAATTCCTATATCAATTTCATTGTTCACCTTCTTATTTCATTTTTCAATGTCCACTCTATTATCCATTTTTCCTTTTCATTACCATTTTCCATTTCCTTTTCCATTTTTCCTTTTTAATTATTTTCCCCGTTTCCAAATAAATCCCGTTATATCCCCTTACCTTTTTCCTTATTCTTTTCCCCTTTTATTTACGGTGTATGTATGTCTCCACCAAATCGAAGGCCTATACACATACACCAATCACGATGTATGTCTCCACCAAATCGAAGGCCTACATACATCGCTTTTCCATTACCATTATCTTATCCAATTGTATTCCCTGTTTCCCTTATTCATTTCCTTTTATTTACGGTGTATGTATGTCTCCACCAAATCGAAGGCCTACATACATACACCAATCACGATGTATGTCTCCACCAAATCGAAGGCCTACATACATCGATTTTCCTTTACCGTTTACCTTATTTTATCCATTATCCTTTCCTTTTCCCTTTTTATTTAGGGTGTATGTATGTCTCCACCAAATCGAAGGCCTACATACATACACCAATCACGATGTATGTCTCCACCAAATCGAAGGCCTACATACATCGCTTTTCCATTACCGTTTTACCTCTTTATTATTTGGCCACAGGGTCAATACAACCACATGTGACGTGCCACAGGGTCAATACAACCACCTGTGACATGTACCATTTTATTTAGGCCACAAGGTCAATACAACCACCTGTGACATTTACCATTTATCAGGCCACAGGGTCAATACAACCACCTGCGCCGTGCCACAGGGTCAATACAACCACCTGTGACATTTACCATTTTATTTCCTTTTCCTTTTTATTTACGGTGTATGTATGTCTCCACCAAATCGAAGGCCTACATACATACACCATCGACGATGTATGTCTCCACCAAATCGAAGGCCTACATACATCGCCCCAGTTTCGTTGTATTGTCTCCCCCAAATCGAAGGCCTACAATACAACCCCAATTTTACGATGTATCGTCTCCCCCAAATCGAAGGCCTACGATACATCACCATATTTATCCAATATTAATTGTCCATATTATTTGTCGTTATTTTGCCAACCAATTCCGTTTAACTTTTACCTGATTTTGCCATATACAATTATACTTTAATTCTCTTTACTCTCATTTGTTCATTTCTAAGTTTATTTCCCTATTCACCATTTTTATTCTTTTGCCACACCCTACAAATCTAATTAATTAATTATTCTGTTACTTATCTTTTTGTTCATCACTATTTGATTCCCCTATTTACTCCATCTACCTTTCTTCATTATTAGCGGGTTACCCTAAGGTTCGTTAACAATTAACATTTCCCCCGGTCCTAGCGATAGATATAACTACCCAGAAATACACCCCTTAAGGACTGGTAATGAAACCCCTTACCTCAATCGATGACAGTGAGAGGGGTAACCTTAATCTGACGCTTTACTCCCCGACCCACGCTTTAGCTCGGCTCCAACTTGATCCTAAGTTTCCCCAATCTTCGATTCCAAGCACGGTGGGGACAATCGATCTCGATCACGGTGACGGTGCTGCTCTTCGACACCGGGAGGAGAGAGAGAAAGCTCGGCTAAAAGGGGAAGGAGAGAGGGAACCAAGAGGGAAGAGAGAGAAAGGGCCAAAGGGAGAGAGAAAAAGAGAGAAAGGAGTTGGTGAGGGTAGTCGCTGGCCGGCGTGGTGGCTGGCCGTGGTGGCTGGCCGTGGTGGCTGGCCGTTTCCGGTGGAGAGACAAGGAGGAGAGGGAGAATCAAGTGAGAGGAGGAGAGAGAGAAAGAGGGCGGATCTATGGGGAAGGAGGAAGAGCCAAGGAGGTGGCGGCGGTTTTGGGTGGTGAAGGAAGGAGGAGGCCGGAGTTGAAAGAGGAGGGGCGGAAATGGGGTTTTGAGCCCTAGAGAGAGAAAGCAAAAGGGGAATGAATGGAGAAGAAGACTCAACGCGTTTTATGCTGTTTCTGCACGAAGTATCCGGATACTTTGGCTGGTATCCGGATACTTTTAGCAGATGCCCGATTTATTTTTTTTCTATTTTTCAGCTATTTTCTCCCCAACTTCAAATAGCCATAACTTCTTCGTTCACCGTCGGATCTTGCTCAAATTTGAGGAGCAACTTCCTAAAAATCATATCTTCATATCCAACGGTGGAAATTTTGTTTTGAGTCCTAAATCTTTTATTTTGATTTTCTAACCTACGTTATGTTTTAACACCGAATTATCTATTTTTCTGGCCTGTTCCTAATTCCAATTTAATGCTCCTTTCTTTTCTAAATCATCATTATTATTATTAATCTTTTCTAATGCTTGTGCACTTATTTTAATACCTATTTATGGCTTTATTTATATTATCCCTATTATCCCAGATTATTATTAATTCATTTGTATCTGGGTTTAAAATTTGGGATGTTACATTTCTCCCCAACTTATTAGAATTTCGTCCCCGAAATTCTGTTCAATTCCTTCAAATGGAGAACCATCCCATTGGTAAGCTTCGGACCACGGTTTTCACTTTCCTTCGGTTTTTACTTTCCGCTCCATATATGGTTAGGGTCATGCCCATTTCGACGTCTGTCTTCTAGCACTACGTACTATCTCTATCGGTGTAGCATCGTCAGTTTTCTTATTATTAAAGTTCCATCTCTCATTCCTTGGATTGAAATCCTCCCCCACTTAGCATTGTCATACTTGATTATATTCATGCTAAGGGGTATGCTCATTCGCAGCTCAGAATTGGGTACACAAGTTCCTGACCGGTATCCAAGGCTGAGAAGAGGACGCGTGGGTGACTATCTATCGGTAGGCATAGAACTACGTCGGGCTTCTACGATTTGGCCAATTCTCACCTTTGCATCTGAGATGCTTGAAGCTTGAAGGGAGTGAAGATGAAAAGAAGAAACAGGAAGTACTCAAGAATGAGTCTCATGGTCTTTGCAAGATGACCCAGGATGGACTGGATACATGTCAAGCAAAAGACAATGGAGATTATTCCCCAAAGTATGCATTTTCAGCAAAGATTCGTCGAAGGATGCGTTTCTATGGATCTGCGGCTAACTGGTTGGTCTTGGTCCATCAGGGTCCTATCAAATGCACAGGGTCCCAAAAGACTGAGATTATCACTTGCGGTGTTCCGACGTAACGTCTTGATTGAGATTCCACTTCGCGACTTCACTTTTATCCCGTTCACCTTTTACTACTTCAAGTGAGTCTAGCAAAGTCACTCTTAAAATCAATCTTCACCGCGTTTGCATTCTACTTCGATGCTACTTTCTTCCCGTTCGTTTAGTAATTTCAATTCGATATAGGAATTCCTAAAGATGGATTACACTTGAGGGTCAAGGTCAAGGCCTAGTTGTTATTTCTCAATTCGGTGTTATTTTGGGGAACCTTGTTTTAGCCCAAGTTTAACTCTCGTTCGATTCTCCGCGAAGTGTTTGGAATTATCTGTTTAGTAGTCCTATGGCTTACGGTATGATTACGAGTTATTGTCGCTCGGATAGGATCCGAATTGAGTCGTCACGTCTCCCCCACTTGGTATCAACATACCTGAGTAAGTCGAAGGCAGGGAGGAAACTAGGCGAATTCCAAGAATTGATTAGCTAGGCTTTCCGTACTTACGCATACGGCTAAGTTCTCATGCAAGTTAGAGGGGTGGTTCGATCATTTAGTTGGGTGTTCTCGGTGGAAATATAGAATAAGAGTGTCTTGAATGGGGTTGGTTTGTGAATCACTGTTCACGAGTCTTGGTAAGGATCCTATAGGATTAGAGTTCAATCGGGCTTTCGACAGAGATAGAATTCCTAAATGGTTTGTTCGGATCTCAACTAGATGATTGCAATAATATAACATGTCAATAAATGCGAAGACCGAGATGGTCAGTCCCAATCTCACATTTATCAACTGTACATCACTGCGTTATTGAATGATAGCATTATCTTTTAACAGGTGCAAGAGAAAGGATGACCAATCCTGACCTTACACTCTATTAGAGGACGACACTATCACAATTGAGCTTGGTGAAATTTCTAGCTAAGGTTTTAACACTTATCGACTCCTTCTAGATTACACTACTCACACTTACTCTAGGCAAAGACGCTAAAGCAATCTGTTGGTGCAACATTACACGAAAAGTACCTTGGATAAGTTTATTCCTCGTTCTATGTGCCCATAGGACAGTTTGCAGCATGGTGTCCGGGTTCGCCGCATTGGAAGCAGAGACCTTCCTTTCTACGCTGCTCCAGCATCCAACACATACGAGTATGGGATCCTCCACAATGTGGACATGGTGGCCTGGTCCTTGAAGCGGTCGCACTCTGACCCGCATTCACTAGCACCACTGCTCTGGTGCGGTTAACGGCGTGCGGACCTGATCCTTGAGCCAGTCCCTTACCCTTGTTGAGACCTACTTCACTCGGTATATTCTTGCTCCTTTCCTCTGCTTCCTGCTGATTCAAAATCTTCTCATAAGCGCTAGTCATATTCACCAGCTGAGAGAGGTTAGCTATACCCTGGTGCACAAAGATAGTCCGAATCCTGGCATTGAGACCTGCTTCAAATTTAATACACTTGGTGCGTTCGTCTGCATCCCGATAACTGCCAGAATAGCGAATCAGATCTTCAAATTGTGCCGCATACTCACCGACAGTCATACTTCCTTGCTCCAGATGCAGAAAAGCGATCTCTTTTTCCCTACGAACATCCTCAGGAAAATACTTTCCCAGGATGTGAGCCTTAAACAGATCAAAAGTGATATCCTGATTAGCTGCCTCCAATTCTCTTCACATTCGTTCCCACCAATACTCTGCTTCATCAGTCAACATATACTGCGCTAGCAACACAGTTTGTTCAGCAGGTGGCGCCATGGTGCGAAGGATCTTCTCAATTTCCTTGAGCCATCGCTGAGCTCCATCAGGATTATACCCTCCTTCGAACCTAGGCAGTTCGCATTTCCTAAATCGAGCCATCCAGTCAATTTCGACAGGAATGGGTGGTGGATTCAATGCTGCTGCTGCTGCGGCTGCGGCTACTGCGATGTTTTCCGCTTGGTTCTGCTGCATTCGGGCCTGATTCTGATTCATTTGAATCAGGTTCTCCAATATAGCAGCCATCCGATCATTTTCGGTACGTCGCCCAGCCATACTGTTAGGTCACGAAGGGAACAGCCAGTTAAAGACTGAATACTGAATCAATAACCTAAATATCCTATTCCTAGACTTAAACTCTTACTAAACGAATCAGTTACTCTCTTGGTGAGTAACCATCGGAGATGTGAGTCCACACTCCAAAGGCCGAGGAAAAACTGCTCTGATACCAAAATGTAACACTCTCACATTTATTGGATAATTTTAGGTTTTATTAAAATCGGAGTTTGAAAATTCCTTTTTAACAGTTAAATTTCTTTATAAGGTTTTACGAAAATCCGGCAGAGTTTCCTCTGTTTTCCGGACTTCCCAAAAATTTTCTTCTAAAAACCTGTCAGTCCAGAATTGTTTTAAAAACATAAACAACAACAGTTTAAAAATCGTAACAGATCCTAACGCCCGATTAATGCAACTTCAGGGCAAACTACTAATTCATATATAATTTACAAAAAGTAATTATCCACTCAAAATATGTAAAATACATTCCACGTAGTGGAACTTGAAATCCTGCTCGGCCAACACTGGTGTATGCTCCACTTGTGTACCTGAAAAATATTAACCACACAGGGGAAGCATCACACAGAACTTAAAAGAGTGATTTCTAAGCAGATATATACGACACACCACGACCATTCAAGCGTATGCTATACTACTTAATTCATGTTCTTTTTTTTCCTTTTTCCTTCCTAACTGTTTCCCAATTCCTTTTTCTATCTAATTGTTTTCTTTTAAATAATCCCTAACCTCTAATTATTTTTATTCCTCATTACTTTCGCTCTTTCATTTTTATTCCTTTTTCCTAATCACCCTAATTTCTCTACTCACTCTCTTTCCAATTAACCTATTTCTTCTTCTTCCTATCCCATCTTCTTATTCTCATTCTTTATCCGTTTTCCATTAGTCGTTTATGTTTAGCATTTCCATAATTATTCTCCGTATTTATTTCCTTTAATTCCTATATCAATTTCATTGTTCACCTTCTTATTTCATTTTTCAATGTCCACTCTATTATCCATTTTTCCTTTTCATTACCATTTTCCATTTCCTTTTCCATTTTTCCTTTTTAATTATTTTCCCCGTTTCCAAATAAATCCCGTTATATCCCCTTACCTTTTTCCTTATTCTTTTCCCCTTTTATTTACGGTGTATGTATGTCTCCACCAAATCGAAGGCCTACACACATACACCAATCACGATGTATGTCTCCACCAAATCGAAGGCCTACATACATCGCTTTTCCATTACCATTATCTTATCCAATTTTATTCCCTGTTTCCCTTATTCATTTCCTTTTATTTACGGTGTATGTATGTCTCCACCAAATCGAAGGCCTACATACATACACCAATCACGATGTATGTCTCCACCAAATCGAAGGCCTACATACATCGCTTTTCCTTTACCGTTTACCTTATTTTATCCATTATCCTTTCCTTTTTCCTTTTTATTTAGGGTGTATGTATGTCTCCACCAAATCGAAGGCCTACATACATACACCAATCACGATGTATGTCTCCACCAAATCGAACGCCTACATACATCGCTTTTCCATTACCGTTTTACCTCTTTATTATTTGGCCACAGGGTCAATATAACCACATGTGCCGTGCCACAGAGTCAATACAACCACCTGTGACATGTACCATTTTATTTAGGCCACAGGGTCAATACAACCACCTGTGACATTTACCATTTATCAGGCCACAGGTTCAATACAACCACCTGCGCCGTGCCACAGGGTCAATACAACCACCTGTGACATTTACCATTTTATTTCCTTTTCCTTTTTATTTACGGTGTATGTATGTTTCCACCAAATCGAAGGCCTACATACATACACCATCGACGATGTATGTCTCCACCAAATCGAAGGCCTACATACATCGCCCCAGTTTCGTTGTATTGTCTCCCCCAAATCGAAGGCCTACAATACAACCCCAATTTTACGATGTATCGTCTCCCTCAAATCGAAGGCCTACGATACATCACCATATTTATCCAATATTAATTGTCCATATTATTTGTCGTTATTTTGCCAACCAATTCCGTTTAACTTTTACCTGATTTTGCCATATACAATTATAATTTAATTCTCTTTACTCTCATTTGTTCATTTCTAAGTTTATTTCCCTATTCACCATTTTTATTCTTTTGCCACACCCTACCAATATAATTAATTAATTATTCTGTTACTTACCTTTTTGTTCATCACTATTTGATTCCCCTATTTACTCCATCTACCTTTCTTCATTATTAGTGGGTTACCCTAAGGTTCGTTAACAATTAACATTTCCCCCGGTCCCAGCGATAGATATAACTACCCAGAAATACACCCCTTAAGGACTGGTAATGAAACCCCTTACCTCAATCGATGACAGTGAGAGGGGTATCCTTAATCTGACACTTTACTCCCCGACCCACGCTTTAGCTCGGCTCCAACTTGATCCTAAGTTTCCCCAATCTTCGATTCCAAGCACGGTGGGGACAATCGATCTCGATCACGGTGACGGTGTTGCTCTTCGACACCGGGAGGAGAGAGAGAAAGCTCGGCTAAAAGGCGAAGGAGAGAGGGAACCAAGAGGGAAGAGAGAGAAAGGGCCAAAGGGAGAGAGAAAAAGAGAGAAAGGAGTTGGTGAGGGTAGTGGGTGGCCGGCGTGGTGGCTGGCCGTGGTGGCTGGCCGTTTCCGGTGGAGAGACAAGGAGGAGAGGGAGAATCAAGTGAGAGGAGGAGAGAGAGAAAGAGGGCGGATCTATGGGGAAGGAGGAAGAGCCAAGGAGGTGGCGGCGGTTTTGGGTGGTGAAGGAAGGAGGAGGCCGGAGTTGAAAGAGGAGGGGCGGAAATGGGGTTTTGAGCCCTAGAGAGAGAAAGCAAAAGGGGAATGAATGGAGAAGAAGACTCAACGCGTTTTATGCTGTTTCTGCACGAAGTATCCGGATACTTTGGCTGGTATCCGGATACTTTTAGCAGATGCCTGATTTATTTTTTTTCTATTTTTCAGCTATTTTCTCCCCAACTTCAAATAGCCATAACTTCTTCGTTCACCGTCGGATCTTGCTCAAATTTGAGGAGCAACTTCCTAAAAATCATATCTTCATATCCAACGGTGGAAATTTTTTTTTGAGTCCTAAATCTTTTATTTTGATTTTCTAACCTACGTTATGTTTTAACACCGAATTATCTATTTTTCTGGCCTGTTCCTAATTCCAATTTAATGCTCCTTTCTTTTCTAAATCATCATTATTATTATTAATCTTTTCTAATGCTTGTGCACTTATTTTAATACCTATTTATGGCTTTATTTATATTATCCCTATTATCCCAGATTATTATTAATTCATTTGTATCTGGGTTTAAAATTTGGGATGTTACATTTCTCCCCAACTTATTAGAATTTCGTCCCCGAAATTCTGTTCAATTCCTTCAAATGGAGAACCATCCCATTGGTAAGCTTCGGACCACGGTTTTCACTTTCCTTCGGTTTTTACTTTCCGCTCCATATATGGTTAGGGTCATGCCCATTTCGACGTCTGTCTTCTAGCACTACGTACTATCTCTATCGGTGTAGCATCGTCAGTTTTCTTATTATTAAAGTTCCATCTCTCATTCCTTGGATTGAAATCCTCCCCCACTTAGCATTGTCATACTTGATTATATTCATGCTAAGGGGTATGCTCATTCGCAGCTCAGAATTGGGTACACAAGTTCCTGACCGGTATCCAAGGCTGAGAAGGGGACGCGTGGGTGACTATCTATCGGTAGGCATAGAACTACGTCGGGCTTCTACGACTTGGCCAATTCTCACCTTTGCATCTGAGATGCTTGAAGCTTGAAGGGAGTGAAGATGAAAAGAAGAAACAGGAAGTACTCAAGAATGAGTCTCATGGTCTTTGCAAGATGACCCAGGATGGACTGGATACATGTCAAGCAAAAGACAATGGAGATTATTCCCCAAAGTATGCATTTTCAGCAAAGATTCGTCGAAGGATGCGTTTCTATGGATCTGCGGCTAACTGGTTGGTCTTGGTCCATCAGGGTCCTATCAAATGCACAGGGTCCCAAAAGACTGAGATTATCACTTGCGGTGTTCCGACGTAACGTCTTGATTGAGATTCCACTTCGCGACTTCACTTTTATCCCGTTCACCTTTTACTACTTCAAGTGAGTCTAGCAAAGTCACTCTTAAAATCAATCTTCACCGCGTTTGCATTCTACTTCGATGCTACTTTCTTCCCGTTCGTTTAGTAATTTCAATTCGATATAGGAATTCCTAAAGATGGATTACACTTGAGGGTCAAGGTCAAGGCCTAGTTGTTATTTCTCAATTCGGTGTTATTTTGGGGAACCTTGTTTTACCCCAAGTTTAACTCTCGTTCGATTCTCCGCGAAGTGTTTGGAATTATCTGTTTAGTAGTCTTATGGCTTACGGTATTATTACGAGTTATTGTCGCTCGGATAGGATCCGAATTGAGTCGTCACGTCTCCCCCACTTGGTATCAACATACCTGAGTAAGTCGAAGGCAGGGAGGAAACTAGGCGAATTCCAAGAATTGATTAGCTAGGCTTTCCGTACTTACGCATACGGCTAAGTTCTCATGCAAGTTAGAGGGCTGGTTCGATCATTTAGTTGGGTGTTCTCGGTGGAAATATAGAATAAGAGTGTCTCGAATGGGGTTGGTTTGTGAATCACTGTTCACGAGTCTTGGTAAGGATCCTATAGGATTATAGTTCAATCGGGCTTTCGACAGAGATAGAATTCCTAAATGGTTTGTTCGGATCTCAACTAGATGATTGCAATAATATAACATGTCAATAAATGCGAAGACCGAGGTGGTCAGTCCCAATCTCACATTTATCAACTGTACATCACTGCGTTATTGAATGATATGCATAATCATATGAGCACACCCGGTTAATCATAACAATTCTTTCAATGCAGGTGGCATGATGCATGATTTCCTTCCACAACTGAGGCCTCTAAAAGTCCATCTTGGACGTCCATCCAATACACCCTTGTGTTCCCGGAACACCGACATTCGTTCCCAGAACGTAATGCCGAACCATACTTGGATAATACGCATCACTCCCAGAGTTTGCACCACGTTCCCAGAACGTGTAGCAAACCATACATGGAATAATAAGCACCACTCCCAGAGTGTGCACCACGTTCCCAGAACGCATACGTTCCCAGAACGCATAAAAACCAGGTCCCGGACACTGGCCACATATCTATAATGTGTCATCAAGTAGGTTATAATTTGGTACTCCCGGAGTACCCTCCTCATATTCCCAGAATATGATAATCGTTCCTACCAACCAAACTTCCATTCTATATGAATGCACAATCATCAAGGTTGGTTTTATCTTTAATTCTATTATTATACCAACGTGTTCCCAGAACACTCACATACGTTCCCAGAACGTATCGCAAACCATACTTGGAATAAAATCAAGCTCCACTCCCAGAGTGTGCACCACGTTCCCAGAACGTGTCCAAGAAACCATGTCCCAGACAATGGCCACATTCCCAGAATGTGTCATCAAGTTGGTTGCATTAGTTTAGTACTCCTAGAGTACGGGGTCAAGTACCCGAACATCACAAACTATCCTTGCCAACCTATTTCATTACCTTTCTCTATGCATGCCTTGCATACATAATTACTAAGGTTGGTCTTTCCATTAATTACTGTGATTTAGAAATATTCCAATTTCTCTTTTGAATGATTTCTTTGAGGTATAGTCTTTGACACAAAATTTTCCTTTGAATTATCCCAAAACATGCCCTTAAACTTAGATTGAGTAAAACAAAGTCAATGGTATTCAAAAACTTAACTTTTTATTTTTCAGATTCAGGTACTAACCGGTTACAGTTCCAGGCTAACCGGTTAGAATTACAGACCTGAACTATTTACCATTGTAATTCAGAAAACCCTTTTTCTTAAATTCCCTACCCAATCCATAAACCAGTTTAACAAAGTTTATACCTCAAACCCACTGTTTATATCATTCAAAAGTCTAAATCACCTTTCATTGTCCAATGAGCATAATTTCCTCTTGAAACTATCTCATTACCTTAAGGTATTAAATCTTTAACTGCAATCTGAACTATAACAGTGAAATCAACTTATTTTCAGATTGTTTTCCATGAAATTAAGGCCTAGATTTGAGTAGGATTTATAAGACCACAATGCTGATTTTGTAAACTTATTTTCTTTTGCATTTTAACAGTGTCTAATCGGTTACGAATATCGAGTAACCGGTTAGATTATGCAGTCTGACACTAAAACATGAGTTTTAACAAACCATTCTCTTCACTACTCAAATCTAACCAAATTTCAACCTTTAACAGAATACATATACCTTAAATAAGTGTGTTTAAACACAGAAACATATCTATCTTGCATGCATTCAATTTGGATACACCAATTGCACATAATTGCACATATTTCACAACTTAATGCATCAATTCACATAATATTCAATTAAGTCATGAAATCAACATCAACGTAGCTTGCATGCATCCAGATAACATTGCTCAAAACAACAATTGAGCTCAAATTGGCCTCCAAGCCATTTAACCATTTCAACTTATGCCCTTTGAGTCTCTTGGTGACTCATCCTATAGTCTACCACAATTTATTCTCATTCTAGCAAATAGTAAGCTTCCCCCTTACCTCTAGGTTGTGATTGATGAATTTACTCACTGAAATTGCAAGATCTCCCCAGAGTCCACAATCTCCCTTTTTAGCTAACAACAGATTCGACCGGGTCCAAAATCTATAAGATTTGATACATGAAATGGACAAAAAAATTGGGGAAAACCATCAATACTCACTCTATGCAACATGCACTAGAGATTTGAACAGATTTGAGACTCCAAAAGTGTGTATACTTACTCAAATCGAAGCTTGAAGTAAGCTCCAGAAATCCAGAATCAGTGTTGACAGCTTCAACACCCTTACTTTGCAAGCTTCGTTCTCTTGATTCAGGGACTCTCAACTCACAAACTTTATATCAATACAAAGCCCTTGATGTGAGCTTTGTAACCGTGTATCACTCATGTTCTAACTCTCAGAAACGAAGGAGAATCGAGGAGACGAACTTGAAAACCCTAAACAGAGCATTTCTTCAACACTAAGGCAAAATCAACCTTGATTCAATCGTGATTGAGCTTTATATAGAACAAATTGGTGTTCATGCAAGCTGACGCGTGTTTCCCACTTGGTTTGGACTGGATTCGTGGCGAATTTTGGATTAATCCATGGGATTACTCATCAAACGCACTAATCCCAAATTCTGAGTTCATCGTGTAACCGGTTACACAGCCCTTCTAACCGGTTACATACTGATAAAATTCAAAAATTAATAATTTAATTACTCTTTCTTCAACAACCTTTTTAATATTGCAATTAGGTCCCAACCCAAGGACTAAATTACAATATTCACATTTTTGTACAAAATAACCATATAAAAATATATCTCATATTTTTATAATAAAAACACATAATGTACAAAAACTAAAACCTTCAAAATTCAATTATAAAATAATTGTTATAATTAATTTCTTGGTTATTTGGGAAACGAAAATTAGGGGTGTTACAGATAAGAATCAAACGTCTATAACACAATTTCGACTCATAAGGTTAACCAAATTTTTCATGAATTAAGAGCACCTTTTGAAATTGAGACACCTTGTGGTTACATTTTGGACGGTAAAGCCAAAAACCAAAGTCATGAAAATACTTTTAAAAAAATAATCAAATGCAACTAATCTTTTCTTCTATCAAAACCGAATGGAATAAGAACCACAACATAATTAAGATAAATTTTCATAGAATAAAATTGCAAGACATAATCATTTCAACAAGTAACTCACATGCAAAAAGGGATCTAGCCTATTGAACCTAGTAGACCTACACTAGGCCGAGTCATGATTATGAAAGAAACAATGTCTTTGGTGCAAAATTTCAACATGCATAACCTTAAAATACCAATTCAAAGACATGCACTTCAATTACATGGTTTAGAGAAATACCACTCCTTTATCTTCATAAAACCGTGACCTCTTGGTCACTTCAAACACAATTTTATTTTTGTTTTTCTTTGGCATGTGCCTTAAAAATCATGTAAAGCAAAAAAAAGAAGACACATGCAAGAAGCTTTTCATGAAAAACAATCATAGTCTTTTGTTTTCTATGCTTGACCGAAAAACCAATCAACAAGATTGGGAGAAAGAACTTAAATCTTTAGCTTTGAAACGCACATAGATTTAGATCAAAGCAAAAACCACATGAAAAAGTTGTTTTCCTTTATTTTCTTTTCAAAACCGTGACATGTAAAGCATGATCAAGACTTTTTGAGTAAGAAGAATCACATGCAAGACTTAAAAATCAAAGCTATTGAAAATCTTGACAAGAATCAAATCTTTTTTTTTTCAAGATCAAAACAAAGATCAAAGCCTTTTTGAAAAGGAAACCAAAGATCAAAGCTTAGAAAATTTCAAAGTTTCACTCAAAGCATTCAAACCACTTAGATCATCTTTAACTAACATCAAATTAACATGCATGAACTCAAGGCAAAATAAAAATGATCACGCCCTAATTTTCTAGACATGGCCGAATGGTAGAGTCCATGGTTTAAGGTTCTACAAATTTGTGTGACTCTTGAAACTCAAGATCAAAGCTAAACAATTACTTATAGACATAGATCTACAAGAAAAATGGACATGCAACAACATAGAAACTTTACAAGGCTTGGGAAAATTAAGAGCTACTTCTACACTCTATGATCTTCGAGTAAATCAAAGAAAAAGAGAAGATCTTCAACCTTCTTCACTTAATCTTTCAAGAAATCCTAAGGCTTCTTGGCTTGATCTCCTTCTTCTCCTCCTCTTGAAGCTCACGGCCTCTTCTCTATTTCTTTAAGTGTTGAGAGCTTGATTTTGCTCTTAACAAACGTGTATGGGAAAGGAAGGGAAATGGAGGAATGAAAGTGAATGAATGGAAATAAACTAAGGTGTAAGTCTTATATATGGAATTCGTACATTGCCTCTTTTGCCCTTGTAGATTCGGTCATGGGTGTAAATGGGAGGGGCAATTTTGGCTCTTCATGATTTTGCATGGGTGGATATTATCATTTCTAAGGAGACAACAAGGAGTGATTTAAGGGACTAGGTTCCTTTAGATTTGGTTACTTTTTGGGTTAATAGTTGGAATTTGGTCTCTAACTTAGTTACTTATAACCCCACCCTAGTCCATGACTCCCTAACTTAAAAAAAAATCCTAGCCCTCTTTCATGCATGCATACACGTAGCACACACACACTCTCACACATATCACACACACACATCAACACTTATGCATGCATTATTTTATTTTACTAATTTAATTCTAACCATCCTCATGTGCATTCATATACACATATAGCACATATATACTTATGCATATACACATATACACATATCATACATATACACACATGGAAAATAGATCTTTTCTCATAAAATAATTCATACATAAAAGTCACAATTTTCCTTTAAAACATAAAAATATCAAGTACATAAATCTTTTCTAAAAACTCAATTTCTCCACTCTTAACATTTTATTTCTGAAAATCCTCTCTTTAGAATCAATCATTACTTTAAAACGTAAATTAGAAAAATCAATTAAGATAATACCTTTTAAAAACACTTCTTTCACAAATAATTATCTTTAGTATTTTAAATTAATACGAGGAATTTGTGGGGTGTTACACACAACAGATAAACATTTAGTATGCAAATAAAACAAGTAGACATTTAACACAAATAGCTATATTTCCTAATTCGTAGTACTTTCACAATCCATCTATCCGGATTGTGAGCAACCACGTTATGGGACCACAACACTCTCACTCACCTCGATGACGAAACATCCGAGAGTTTCCCAAGATTTCCCAGTCACTAGTCTTGCCACGCTTTCTTCGCGTTCGACACCCGAACTAGACATTTTTCCCCGTGCGTTAGAAACGATTTACGTGAATTCTTTAATTTCGTTTTGAAAACACATTGCCAATATCCAAAAGGGTTTTAAATCCAAATCAAATCTCAAAAAGAGTTTTCAAGAAAACTTTGAAATAATCTCTTTGTCAAAATAAAATCCATTCCTCTTAATTTAAAACACTTTGGTTGAAAAATCATTTTCTTTAAACATTGAATGGAATCTTAAGAAAACAATTCTTTGAAAATCTTTCTTAGATCAGATACAAAAACTCAAGAAGGTAAAACTTCAAAACCAATCTGATTAATTTATTAAATTTCCAAATTTCACAGCATCATCAAACACTGATCAAAGAATGTCATATAAAAAGTTTCAAATCAATTTAAGTTGTTTAAATCATTCTTTTTCAATAAAACATTTTTCACAAATAAATCTCACAAACAGAATTCAAAACAATTTCAATTCAATAAATTCAATCATAAAGAATAATCACATACACATTTCAAAGCATTCAAAGCAATCACAAACATATACACAGGAAGTCACATGTCACATCATTTAGAATCATTAATTACATTCTAATCTTAATAGATTAACTTAGTTTAAGAAAATATTTTAAATTTAATCTTTTGATTAATCCAAAAAAACCGAACCACACATGTTTAATAATTTTCCAATCAGACATAAACTTTAAAACTAAAAATCATTGAATCAACATTACAAAAATTCCTTTTTTACAAAATTAAACCAACTTATTTATTTTCTAAAATCAAAAAGGTAAAAGTAAGCACATATCACTTTAATTCAAACACATAGCACCTTACACCTAGGAACATAGCCATAATCCTAAGTCATTTCATGAAGACAATTTTTCAACTACATGCACATGTTTGGACCGAATTATTCATGTAGAATTTTGCAATTATTTAATGCACAAATAAAAACATAGAATCATGAAATTATTTTCTTTATCTTATGATTAAAACCGTGAGCATCACAGAAAGAAAATTAACAAATTTCAATTCATTTTCAAATACAAAATCAAAGCAACAATTTAAATCACAAACCATCACACCTATTTTCTTTTAAATTTAATTAATTCATGCATGCACTTTTTAAAGCCCTTATATTCAATTAATCTTATCATGCATGTAACCTATATGAGGGACAAGCCTAGCTTCCTATTTCTACCTAGGGTGGCCGAATGTCAACATAGAAAAAAAATGGTTTTCATTCATTTTTCAACTTAAAAATCACATGATTAAAACCAAGGCATGCATACACTTTTAAAACTCTTATATTTAATTAATCTCATTATGCATGTACTAGAAATCATTAGATCTAATTCTAAAACAAACATGCATTAACCTTTTCCAAAATAAAAAGCATAGTTTCTAATTTTTATTAGACATGGCCGAATGGCCTTAAAAAAATAAGACATGCACATAATCACACATTAGATCAAATCATGCTTATACTCAAAAATCATTTTAAGTTTTACTTCCTTCATTTCCTTAAAACCGTGACACACACATACATAAGGAAAACATATCTTTTCATTAAAATCAAACATGCATAAGATTAAACACTAGATTAAAACATGTTCTTTCTCAAAAATAAATTTAAAACTTGTTACTTTAATTTTCTCCTTAAAACCGAATAATACAAAGAAGGAAACGTACTCTTTTCTCTTGAAAAAGATAACATGCAACTAAAGATCTAAACATTTTTTTTATTCATCAAGCAAAAATAATTACATGCACCCACTTTAAACAAATAAGGACATCATTGAACCAACATGCAAGACTAGAAACTTGGACTTTTTTCACAAATCAAGTTTAGATCATGAACAAATAAGCATAGAAATACACATAGATCATGGCTTTAACAAAAGATCTAACATGCAAAGCTAAAGAATTTCACCTTATTAATAAATAAGGTTAGATCATGGATTTATTTATCAAATGATCACAAGCACACACTTAGATCACAGTTTGAAACAAGAAAATTAAACATGCAAGAGGATTCATTTTAGGTTTTCACAAAATTTTAGTTTTCCTTTAGATCTTTAAAGTTTTAGCTTAGAAAAATATTAGATCCATAAAAAAGGAATCTTAACCGAAAATCAACATAAACTTAACTTATTACAATTTGTTCTTAGTCCATAAAAGTCCTTGATCAAGTAAGATCAACATATAACAACAACATGCAAGAAGAAAAGAAAGATCTACAACTAGAAAAGAAAAATCTATACTATTACAAAATCTTATTTTGGATCTTCAAGTCCTACCATGGAATGGGTTGGTTCTTCTAATTCTAGCACTCTTGATCTACAAGGAAAGGCTTGGTCTAAGTTGAATCTCCTTCTTCCTCCTCTCCTATGGCTCTCGGCCATACTCCCTCCTTTCTCTCTATTTCTTTTATCTTTTTCTCTCTAAGAGTCTTAATGGTCTCTTAGAGTGTGTTTAGTGTTTGGAAGTGGAAGAATGAGAAATGAATGGGGTGAAAGGAAAATGTACTAAGGCCACAACAGTTTATAGGCAAATTCATTCTCCCTCTTATGCCCTTGTGTGGGTGTTTCGGCCATGGGCAATGGGAAGGGCAATTTTGGGCTTTCAAAATTTTGCATGGGTGCATTTCATCAAATGCAAGGAGACAAAGTCTTGTGGTCTAGGTTTTAGGGGTCATTCTAGGGCTAAATATTAGTTAGGAAATAGTTAGGGTTTTGGTCATTTGGTTTGGTTTGGTTCTAACTAAATTTTCTCATGGTTATGGCTTTTACTTACTCACTAAGCTTCTTAAAAATTATACTCCTAACATACATACACACACATACACGTATAACATATACACACACATATACCTACATATATACATACCGTAGCACACACACAAATATATACACATTTCACATTTTATTTTCTTAATCTTATTTATTCAAATTCATCAATTCACATAACCAAGCAATTAATTCAAAAATCACATTCATACAATCATTTCATATATCACACAGTACACACACACATTAAATCAAGCACTCATCACACAAAATTTCCAAGCCAAATCAATAAATTCTTTTTCTTCAAAACACAATTTCCAAAAATTCGTATTTCTTATTTCTGAAAATAAATTTTTGTAAAACCACCCAGAAAAATCTGAAATTTACATTTTTAAAATCTACGTTTCAAGACGATCGTTTTGATATAAAGATCATAAAAATCCGAGTTACGGTTAAAAAGTTACGAATTTTTAAAGTTAACAGATCCAAGAATTCCATTTCTAACAAAAATCACTTTTTAATAAAATCACCACTAATTTCTTATAAATCAAATCTCAGGGTTTGTTTTGTCGAAAATCGTTTACGCACGTATGGGAAAAATGCGGGGTGTTACACTGAGTCTGTCAGAATGATTATTGATATCCCGCATATAGTGGGAGCTATATGCCGAAGTTGGTTCTGAATGGGTCGGAGCCCGTCAGAATATTTGTGATATCTCGCATATGGTCGGAGCCGTATGCCGAAAGTGATTCAGGATGGGTCGGTGCCCATCAAACGTATTGGTCGAGTCCCACAGAAGCATTCCGCATATGGTCGGAGCTGTATGACGGAGATGACTTAGGATGGGTCGATGTTAGGACAGACGAGTATAACCTCACGACTTAAAACCCTAACCCGAAGTAGTGGAGAGGAAGATACACCTGAATTACCCTTGTGGTGTTCAGCTGGATGATTAAGATAGGGGACGACAATGACGGTGATTCGTCAAGAAGCCTTGAGAAGTCTGTCTAGGTGGGAAAAACCATAGGGGCCCTGGCTGAACCGGTCAGAGCTGGTCACCCAAGGGTGTGGACGAAGTACCACATGATCACTAGACGGATGACTGACACCCCCCTTGACTAAATCTTGATCAGTGAGAGGGATGCTCGAACACGGTTGGATGTGCCTTTTTCTCGAGACATTATTTATTTTGCCATCCGTAAAAAGTCGGTGTGGTTAGAGATCCTGTACTCCTGATTGCTTCCGACTAGGTGGATGGATTCCGAGGAGATGTAGACCCGAAACCATAGAGCCTGAATTCCCGATATTATGGACTCGAGAAATATGAACTAAGAGATTTTGATTCCATGAGATAAATTGATTTAGAGATCCCCTTCAATGAAGGATTCGAAAGAGGCGATTGAGGAAAGCACGTGAGAAAGAAAGGACTATACGTCGCGTAAAGATTAATGATATTGATAAACGAAAGTAAGTTTATGTTAATGAATGATTAAATTATGATGAACTTAATTATGAATGTGATGATGCAAATATGTTATCTTGTTGTGTTGTATTTATATTGTATTGTTGTGCTGTGAGTATGTAATGTTGTATGCTTGTATTGTCTTAATATTTTGCCTATTGTAAACCCACACCGTCGACGATGCGTCGTTCAGAATGCTTACTCTCTCTGTCCTTCCCCTTCCTTGTGGACTTCTGTGATGATGTCCACAGTTGACAGAGTAAGTGGATTATCTTGGTAGTCTGCACTTCAAGTGATGGCTTACGAAGACACGACCGAGATGGAGTCTCGAAAGAGAAGAAGGTCAAGCTCGGCTCGAGGACTCGATGGTTGATGATTCGACCCGTCTGAGGAGTATGTTGGCGGAGGTCTACTGTCATAGTATCTAAGTTCAAGTATTGTACTCCCTTACCAGGTACTTAGACATCATTAGCTACATCCACATGTGCACCCGAAAGATGTTTTATAAAGCTGGATAATCAATGTTAAGTTTTCTGGTTAAACAAAAAAAAATATGGGCTTTTAAATGTAATTTGTGAAAGCAAGTTTCAAAGTGCGATGTTTCGTAACATCTCGGTTTGGAACTTGAAGTATAACATGTGATATGAGAATCAAATTTCTATTGTAAAATATTTTGATAAAAGATTTTGGAACTTGGAGATTCTCATGTCCATGTTATGTTGTCATTGTGTTTTAAAAAAAAAAAAAATTGGCCCAAATTTTCACTACATTGACTTAAAGAAATTATATTTTCAAGTTGTCAAATCGGGGTGTTGCATTTTCCCGATTTTATCCTCCTCCGGATGATCCTGCTCCATCCATGTTTTGATGTTGTTGCTTTTGGATTTTTATATTAGTTTTTAAGTCTGTTGGTTTTTGTTGAACTTTATGTATTTTGGGAGTTTGGTGTTTGAAACTGTATGTCTTTATTGCATTTTGTGTTAGAACTGTTAAATCTTCTATGTTGTTATTGCAAAGCTTCAGGGGGAGCTCTCTATTTTTATGTTATCCTTGTTTTCTTAACTATTTGGTTATGGGGTTTCTAAATATGTGCCTCTCCTCCCTTTATCTTTTTCTCAAATATGTTACATCTTTTTGGCTCATGACAAAAAGGGGGAGAGATATATCACTTGTCTTAAGACTTGCTGCATCTAAATTTTCTAATTATGGTATCTACTCTGATATTTGTTGGTTACTCTAATACCATAGGCTTGCTGCTATAATTAAAATATCATAACTTCTTGCACAAGCTGAATTTTAGATAGGTGAAAAGGATCCTATAAGTGAGGGGGATTTGCCTCACAAGTATCCTCATGGATAAGCATCTTCAAGTGGTATCAAGCTCAACAACAAGTGTTAATTATTTTGTCATCACCAAAAAGAGGGAGATTGTAAATTCAATGCTCCTAATTATGTGGATTAGATTTTGATGATGACAAAGTAATTAACAATCTAACCTTGGAGTTATTGCAACATCAACAACAACAAGAATTCAAGAAAGAAGACAAGTGCTCACTCATTCTCAATCGATTTGTAATTGTAATTTTTCATTTATGTTGAGAGAATTGTAATTTTTCATTTATGTTGAGAGTGGGTAGATATAGTTAATCTCTTCTAGGAATAAGATAATTAATATGTTTATTAGGTTGAGATTAACCAAAATTAATACTTGAGAAGAAAAATAAAAAGGAAAATTAATTTTTGTCATGTCTGATCAAAATACTCGAGTATTTTGAGAAAGACTCGAGTATGTACTCGAGTATTCTGAAAAACACTCGAGTATTTATGCCAGATCAGCAAATATGACCGTTAGTCTTGTTCGTGCAACGAATCCTTCCTTGGTGGCCAAAAAGACTCGAGTATTGGCCAAAAGACTCGAGTCTTTAAGCCCAGTCAGCAAAAATGAACGTTGGAAGAAACTCAAAACTCAATTGATGGCAATTGAGTCTCATCCAACCCAAGAGAGCATTTTCAAAACTTGATTGTAAAATTTCTCTTTGATTTTGCACAAGAACAAACAAGACTACAAGAGCATATTGATTACAAGCTTTCATTAATTCTTCTTCTCAAGTGTTGATTCACAAAAACTCAACTCTACTCTCATATTGTTATTCTCTTCCCAAGTTGAGTTTAGGTCTCAATTTCTACATTGAGCTATGCTTATTTGTGCTAATCCATTGTGAGATTAGTAATACACATAGAAAAAGCTTGATCATTCAAAGTCTTGGATTGTTCCCAAGCAAACCCTAAGTGGCTTAGGGTGTTGGAGTCTTGAGAGGTTCTCAAGCACAAGACTAGGAGGTTCCTAGCCCGGTGGAGTTTCTTGAAGTGAATTCAAGGAAGCTTTAGAAGAGTCCTTCATCACCGGAATCAAATTGGGGTAGAAATCAAGAGTTTGGTACACTCTTGAAGGGTTAGGTTGAGTGAGGCTATCTCAAGTAATCCTTGTAATTTCTAACAATTTGATTTATAGTAGAAACTCCTAAGTTGATTAGGAGGACTGGATGTAGCTCATTGTTGGAGTGAACCAGGATAGAATTGCTTGAGTGTTGGTTTATAGCTTTCAATTTACTTTCTAGCTCAAACAACTTAAAGCATTTCAAAGAAATAGGATTTGTTCAATTAGGTAGCAAGTTCAAGGAATCTTTGTGTTACTCAAGTGTTAAAAATTATTTAGATTGCTTGCTATTCTGTTGGATAAGTTTCTGTTTTGTATTGGTTTGATTTGAGGTGAATTGCTGAATTTTCGTTTCTGGTTTACCTGTAATCTGATACGAAAAACTCAAGTATATTTTGAAAGACTCGAGTTGTTCTTCCTGAAACACTCAAGTATTTCACAAAAGACTCGAGTATTTCGAGTCTGTTTTTAGAAAATTCAGTTTCAGCTCTATTCTTTAATTATCATTCGAAATATTTGGTATTAGTGCTTCAAATTACTATTCACCCCCCTCTAGTAATTGCTTAGCCCGCTTGTTGGTTTCCAACACTAACTAGAAGCTATTTCCTACAATCAAGGTAATACGCACTCCTTACCTTGCCTTTCCAAAAACATGCTCCTTTTCGTACGATAAGGACCAAAAGTATCCGAGTCCATTACTTACGCGCGTCGACAGGTTCTAAAGCTCCTTCATCGTCTACTCGGGTCATACAATTAAATAATAATCAATATAATGCGTTTTACGAAAAAGGAACTTTAACTTGAAAGTCGAAACAAATAAATTTCAAAAGCATTTAATTCAAATCCATAAGTCAAGGTCAAATAGAAATTTAAGCTTAGAACCACTGCTCCCTCAATAAAATAATGCTACGTTATGTTAAAATATGCTAATTTTCAAAAGTAACATGCTCATCAAAAATACATTAAAGTTAATTATTTTTAATTTCAAATCACCAAATCATATACTAATGATACTTGATGCTATAAATTCAAAACTGAAAGAAAGCATTCCTTGTTCATGAATAAGTTAAAATTCGTTTTCTAAGTTCAATAACTACACTCCCTTTCAATTTTCAATTTGAATTTAAAGTCCAAGGTTTCAATCCAAATTAACGTTATGCCAAATCTATTGGGTTCCTAATTAATTGAGGTATTGTTTAGTTCAGGGACAATTCAACCTAGCTAAACAACAGCTCATTTACTTAGGAACTTAACACATTTAACGAAAATACTCTTTGAAACTCATCATTCGACATAACAGTCAACTCAGCATTATACAATTCAAAGTAACCAATTAAAATCATTACCAATAATAGTATACTTAAAAATCAATACTAAATCACAATATCACTTATTTCTCCAAAATAATATAACACTTGATAATAATTAACAATAACATTAAAATTAGTATTAGTATTGTTGGAAACCAACAAGCGGCTCAAAATGTACTAGAGGGGGGGGGGTGAATAGTATTTTGAAGCCTCAATACAAACTTTTCGATTGCTAAAGAGAATGGATTTCATAAAACAAGTTTTCTAACAAAATTTGTACTGTTTAATCGATTAATCTCAGGCTTAATCGATTAATGCCAGAAGACCACTTAAGAACTAATCGATTAACTGGGTGTTACTCGATTAAGACCTGAATGGTACTCTAAAACTAATCGATTAATCAATCACTTAATTGATTAACTCGTGTAAAATTTGACAGAAATTCAGCCTTATTCAGAATTCAATGAAGATTACAATTCAATGATGCAATAACAAATGGTAAATGAATCAATGAACAAAACTACGTAAATTTACCAAATCAATTTAGGTTGATTATCTAGGAATTGTAAAAGCCCCAAAATTAACCTAATTAATTGGTTTGTTCTTGGTTAATGAAAGCCTGAAGAAAGAAAACAAAGAAGACAAGATTTTATCCTGGTTCACTCTCTACCACTTGAGAGCTACATCCAGTCCCCTCTACCAAAGATAGAGAGTTTCTACTAGATACACAATTGTTAGATTACAATGGTTAAAGATGCAGCTCACTCTAGCTCTCCTATCTTAACCCCTTCAGGAGAGTACCAATCTCTTGAAATCTACCCAATTGTTTCTTGTATCTTGTCCTCTTGAATTGTAGAAGGATGCTCTTCACACAATTCCTTTCCTCTTTCTTTGACTTCTTCAAAGACTTCCAAGGTGTGAATTCTTCACTTGTTATTGTTGAATGCTTGAAGTTACAACCTCTTGTTGTAGAATGCTTCAACACAAAATACTAAGCTCTAAAAATTGTATCTCAATGATTCTAAGAATATTGAATGAATAAAAGTGAAGAAGATTGAAAGATTGTAAAATCTTGATAGAACACTTTGAAAATTGTAATAGCTCTTTGAATGATTGTGAAAGAATGATTCTCTATAGAAAAATATGGAAGTGTAAGTAACCTTGTAAAAGTAGTAATGAAAAGCTTTTAAACAAAATATTATTTTTCTGATACAACAGTAATTAATCGATTAATGAACAAGCCACTAATCGATTAACCTTTGTTAAACAATCAGTGTTGTACAATTATAACGTGTTAATCGATTAAGCCTATCGTGCTAATCGATTAACCACTGTAAAAAGTGATTAAAAAGTTTGCTTTTCAAAATTACTTTGATCTAAACTTTAATTAGAGCTATTTCTATCAAGATAACCTTTCTTCACTAATTAATCAAACAATATTAAATCCCAAATTGAGATTCCTAAGCTACCAACCACTCTCATGAAATAGAAAATAAAATATTACATTTGATTAAGAATAAAACAAAAACTTAATCTAATTCTCCATGAGTGGTGCTAGACTTGTTGTTGAATGTTGTTGCTTGACTTTGGTTTGTTAGCATCAAAACATCATCAAACCTACAAACTCCCCCTTTTTGATGATGACAAACCCTCTTCACGATGAATCACCAAGTTTTTAAATACTCCCCCTAAATGTAACACACTTAGGAAAAATATATAAAAACTTAACCTACAAAGCACAACATCTGTAACACCCAAAAATTTTAATCCCTGATTAAGGAAATGTTAATTATAAAATTAATTATAATTAATGATTTCTATTTTTAATCCTTGATTAAAATCTGTGTTTATGTAGTTAGGAAATGTGTGTGGATTTGTTTAATAAATATAATTATGCATGGAATAAGTATTTTTGCATATTAGTCCCTGGGTTGGGACCTAGAGGTAATTATAGGAAAGATTTTTGAGGGAAAGTAAATAAAATAATTATTTTTCAAAAATGGGGCAAAATACTCGAGTATTTCTCAGAAAACTCGAGTATTCTGGTCAGAGTTGCTCAACGTTAGTGCGTTTGGTGAGTCATCACCAACGATTTCGTGTCGTTGACACGAAATCATCATCACTCCACGTCCATGGAGGTCGTGTCGCCATGCATGAGTCCTCTCTTTGTCTATTTAAACCAATCAACACCAAATTGTTGAGATTCTTTGTCAAATTCGAAGTTGAGTGCTGAGTTAGGGTTCCTGAGTTCAAGCGATCGATTCTCCTTCTCTGAGTCAAATTGAACTACAAATCAGACACTAATACAAAGCTCACATCACGAGCTTTGTATAAACAATAGAATCGTGAGGATTGAGTGAATGTGGTGGAAGAATTGGAGCTTGGAAGTGGAGCTGTTCTTTGTCAAACCCTTCTCTGGAGCTTACTTGGAGCCTTGATTTTGGTAAGCTCCCGTGTTCATTGAGTCCCAAATTCGATTTCTCTAGTTAGGATATGTTGCATAGAGTATAGAAAAACTAAATTCCCCAATTCTTATCTCTGTTTCATGTGTGGACCAATTCAATCTTGGTGCTGCACTCAAAACTGTCTTGCATGTGGTGCTCAAAGTCATTTTTGGTGTTGGAGAGCTTTTTCTTTGGAATTCTCTGTTGGTGCACGTCTAAGAGGTAACGGGAAGTTGATTTATGCACTAGATAGAGTTTAAATTCCATGATTTTCATTAGAGAGCCACCAAGAGGCTCTAAGGGCTTAGATTGAATAGGAACTTTGGTTTGGAGACCAATTCATGCTCTATGGTTGTTGTGAGCAAGTTTTATATGATACATGCAAGCTGTAAGAAACACTATTTCATGAATTTGTTGATTAATTTGCAATTTGAGGTATTGAGTTGTTAAATTGTATGTTTTATGCATTAACAATCGATTCTCTGACAAATCTGTAATTTGATATGTGATAAGCGTTATAACATGTTCAATATATGGTATATGAACTGTTTTGATCATTGGTTTAGGTTAAAAATGTTTAGAAATGAAAATGGTATGTAAAAACCAAGTTTTCAGTCTGTTCTGTCTGATAAAACTCGAGTATATGGCTCGATACTCGAGTATTCCGTGATGCACCAGTGTGGATTTTGGCGCACAACTCGAGTATCTGGCTTGAGACTCGAGTACTAACAGATGCAACAAGAGTCAAGTGTGATGAACGACTCGAGTAATGCATGAACTACTCGAGTATTCTGGATTGGTGAATGACTCGAGTATCTCATGAACTACTCGAGTATTTTCTTAAAAATCTGAAACCTAACTTTCTGAAAATATATGAACAACTCGAGTATAATGATGAATTACTCGAGTAAAACTGGAAACTGATGAACTACTCGAGTGTTATGAAGAATACTCGAGTATTTTAGTCAGAAACTTAAAAATACCATTTTCAATTCTAAGTCATTTTGTTAACACTTAAAGGACAATAAACCAAGTGATCCGGGACTTGAAAAGAAATTGATTGGCATTATGAATGTTTTCATTTGAGTAATGATACGTTGCTTGGGAGGCACGTAAGATATTAATAAAAGAATAAAACGTCAATCAATTCCTTTTAAACTAAGTAATGCATCCATTTTGGAGTTGGATGGTAGGTCGTTTAACATGTTTTGGTAACATGTGGAGGGCCTATGGAGTGCCAATACGCTTGCTTGATGACACGTTGAAGACGTGGTCGGCTTAGTGGATGCCGATGTGGTTACACCGTTTGGATGACGGTCCGTTTGGATGACGGGATGTGCTCGGGTGGCACGGATTCCAAGCTTGTCGTGTACATTCTTGGTGAATGTACGAAATGTTGTATACCTAGGAATACAACGCACTGATGAGTGCTGGGTTGTCAGGGATGGACGTCAGAGAGTGACATAGATTGGCGGAGATAGGTTGAGAGTTAAAATTCATGCATCATGCCATTCATTTAAATTAACTGTGATAACCGAAATAAGTGTCAGCATCCTACTTGCATTCAATAACTGCTAAGTGCTAAATGTGATTGTTGTTCATTGTTGCATATTTACATCTTGTACATTTCTGCTCTATTGATTATGTGTATAGAATTGCTTACCCCTATGCCCTTGTAGGTGATGTCTCGATACATCGCTTGCATCGAGATCCGGCCACTTCCTAGTGGCACATGGATCTATGAGGACCATCGCGCGGTGTTCGAGGGAGAGGTAGAGATTACCTTCTACCACCCGAACCCGTTGATTCGATTTCGTCCTCGTAGATTTAGGATTCCCATCATATACACTATGCACGTACCCCCGTTTTACACATATCATGGACCACCTCCCACACGGCCAGCTCGCTCTTATCACAGCTTTCGTTTCAGACCTACCCGCTCACACCCTTTTTCCTCGAGAGTCATCCGCGAGGGTACTCCCCCTTCTGATCCGAGGAGTCCAGTCAGGGTCACACCATCTCCTGATCCCGTACCCAGTGGTAGGGTACACTCTCCATCGGATGAGATCAAGGAGGATCCCGTGGAGGATGAGAGCGGGGGCGAGCCTGTCGTTCATTCCACAAGGAGTCAGTGGAGGGATGATGATCCCTAGGTACGTGTATAAGGTGTATGATGAGGATCAGAGGATCCGGTGTGGGGATGTTGTGGAGGAGATTCTGCTGCTGCTGTTGATGTGGATGTTTCTTTTGCTACCTGGAGACTGCTACTGCCATTATCACTACTACTACTGATGCTGCCAGATCTATGTGACCACCTCTAGAGTCTATATTTTGAGATGTACATATCGTAGATATACTATGAGTACTCTAGGGCTATGGTTTTATTTTGAGCATAGATCTGTTATGGACTTGTGTTATGGATCTTGGAGACATGACTTCTGCTTGGACTATGTATCACCTGGCTTTTTATTTATATATGTATATAAAGTCTATGTTATATTTCTACTAGTTGCATAGTCCTATAATTCCCGCTTACTCTGATTTAATCTTTTAAAAGAGCTCGGCTACGAAAAGGATAGCTTCATTTACTTTCTATCATATAAAGACGATTTCAAATACGAATGCTATTCCGCTTATGAAAAGGTTTTAGAGATCGCCGAACTCAATACAACTGATTTAAAATGGTTTAGAATTTCTTCTCCAAGAATTCCAAGTTTTGGTTTGTGCACCCGCTTGAAAAGAGAAATTTTAATTTTCGTCATCTCTATACAATAACAAGTCCATATATTTTACAAGTAATACTTATTTATTGTAATAATTACTTGTATGGAAAAAGTGTGTCACATTGAGTGGTATCAGAGCAAAAGTCTTATCTTGTAGTAGTGGAAGTAGCTCTAGAAAGGTAGCCATCAACATCAAGCAGGTATCCACAGAGCATATTTATTGCTTTGAATTCTAGTATTTGGCTTTTTGGGCATTAGATACAATTGAATGTGTTGTTTGAGATTTTAGTTAAGACCTTAGTATAGGTGGTGTAATGAAAGTTTCTTTAGTTCAACATATGTGACCATAAGCCCATAGCGCAGGTCTATTATGGCAACTAGAAACCAAAATCACACCAATGCGATGTTGGAAAGGATAACCATGGTATTGGAAACCATGCAGCAACAAGCTCAGCAACCATCTCAACCGGTTAACCCGCCTCACCAGTGTAATGTGGGTAACATCGAGGCGAAAAGTCTGGCTGATTTCAGAAGTTGTAACCCACCTAAGTTTGAAGGAGGATTTAAACCGGAAGAGGCCAATAAGTGGATTCATACCATGGACAAGATTCTGAGAACCCTGGATTGCACAGAAGCTCAGAAGGTGGCATATGCTGTCTACATGCTAGAAGACGAAGCTGAGAATTGGTGGAATCACACGGTTCAGCTTCTACGTTATGAAGGAAGGGATGTGAATTGGGGTGTATTTATGGAGAAGTTTCTCAATAAATACTTCCCTGAAGATTTGAGGAGGAAGAAAGAGGTGGAATTCTTACAGCTGAAACAAGGGAGTATGAGTGTGGGTGAGTATGCGGCCAAGTTCGAGGAATTGATGAAATACTCTCCCTACTATCAGAACAACCCCGACAAAAGGAGCAAGTGTATCAAGTTTGAGGGAGGTTTGAGGCCCAAGTTGAAGTCGATTTTCAGCTATCAACGGATTCAAAGCTTTCCTGCACTTGTGGACATGTGCAGGATGTATGAAAATGACAAGAAAGCTGAAGAGTTGCAAGTCTCAGAAAGAAAGGACAATCAGAATTATGGACCTCAGAAGCGGAAAGGTTTCAACAACCGAGGCAAGGGTCCGTACGATCGCTGAGGGAAAGGCAAGGGAAAGGTTGCTTAATGGTCAGCTCTTTAATGTTTTGTTTGATTCGGGTGCTACGCATTCATTTGTTTCATATGAATGTGTAGATCGGTTAAGTTTACCTACGTCTGAACTACCTTATACTCTAAAAGTAGAAACCCCTACTAATGCTCCTGTAGTTGTTTCTAGAGCATGTCTTAACTGTTGTATAGAAGTTTTAGGACAAACCTCTAAGGTAGATTTGATCTGTTTGCCCTTAGCACAGTTGGATGTGATCTTAAGGATGGACTGGTTAAGTCAAAACCAAGTGATCATCGATTGTGATAAGAAGATAGTGATCTATAGAAACCCAATACCCTCTGGCTACATGTGTCTGTTCAACACTGAAGTAGAAGAGAATGGTCCAAGGATTGAGGAGATACCCGTAGTCAGAGATTTTCCCGAGATATTCGCTGATGAGATCCCTGGTCTACCACCAAGAAGAGAGATTGAATTTGGCATCGACTTAGTTCCGGGAGCTGGTCCCATTTCTATCGCTCCTTATAGAATGGCACCACCGGAGATGGCTGAAATGAAGAAGCAGATTGAGGAGTTGTTGCAGAAACAGATGATTCGACCAAGTGTATCACCTTGGGGTGCTCCAGTTTTGTTTGTCAAGAAGAAAGATGGTAGTATGAGGATGTGCATTGACTACCGGCAGTTGAATAAGGTCACAATCAAGAACAAGTATCCATTGCCAAGGATCGATGACCTTATGGATCAAGTTCATGGGGCTTCGGTATTTTCCAAGATTGATTTGAGGTCGGGGTACCATCAGATCAGGATTAGAGAAGAGGATATCTCTAAGACTGGATTTCGATCCCGATACGGGCATTATGAGTATGTTGTGATGCCATTCGGATTGACTAACGCACCAGCTATCTTCATGGACTACATGAATCGAATCTTTAGACCCTATTTAGATTCATTCGTGGTTGTGTTCATTGACGATATCCTTCTCTATTCCAAGAGCTCGGAGGAGCATGCTGAACACTTGAGGATAGTGTTGAGTATTCTAAAGGAGAAGCAACTGTATGCCAAACTTACAAAGTGTGAGTTCTAGCTGGAGGAGGTTAAGTTTTTGGGGCATGTGATTTCAAGCAAAGGAATAGCGGTTGACCCGGATAAAGTAAGTTCAGTGTCGCAATGTGTGACACCCCAAAATTTTAATCCCCGATCAATGAAATGTTAATTATAAATTAATTATAATTAATTATTTCCATATTAATCCTTTATTAAAATATGTGTTCATATAGTTGGTATATGAGTGTGAAATTATTTAATAAATATAATAAATGCCTAAAATGAGTATTTTGCATATTAGTCCCTGGGTTGGGACCTAGAAGCAATTATAGGAAAGGTTTTGGAGGGGAATTAAATAAAATAATTATTTTTCAAAAATTGGGAAAAATACTCGAGTATTTTCTGAAAAACACGAGTATTCTGGGTTAAACTGCACGAGTTAGTGCGTTTGATGAGTCACCATGAACGATTCCCTTCTCCTGCCACGAAATCGTCTCCTTGCCAACGCCATGGGTGGCGTGTCGACATGCATGAGCTCCCTCTATCTCTATTTAAACCCATCAACACCGTGAAGTTAGGAATTTTGCTCAATCTTGCTCTTGTTGACAAAGCTAGGGTTTCAAATTTGCCCTCTTCGATTCTCTTTCAATTCTGAGTGTTAAGGCTTGAGTGATACACGAATACAAAGCTCACATCACGAGCTTTGTATAGACATAAAAATTGTGAGCTGAGAGTGAGTGTGTTGTTAGAATCGAAGCTGAGAAGTTGAGGCTGAGTTGCAGTCATCAGTTCTGGGAGCTTACTTTGGGTTTGATTTCTGGTAAGCTCACGAATCCTTGAATCTCAAATTCGGTTTCCTTAGTTAGATTATGTTGCATAGAGTCTAGAAAATCTAATTTCCCCAATTTTATTCTCTGTTTCATGGGTAAACCAATTCCACTTTGGTGTTGCACTCAAAATGCTCTGCATGTGGTGCTTGAAGTTGGTCTGAGAGTTGTGGAGCTTTTCTTTGGGGATTTCTTGTTTGATTCACGTCTGAGAGGTAAGGGGAAGTAATTATATTCACTAGATAGAGATTAAATTCCATGATTTGTGTTAGAGAGCCACCAAGAGGCTCTAAGGGCTTAGATTGAATAGGGTCTTTGGTTTGGAGACCAAGCTTTGCTCTAAAACTGTGTTGAGCAAGTTCTATATCATGCATGCAAGCTTAAATGAACTTTGTTTCATGAGTATTGTGCTTATTGTGTAAATTGAAGTATTGAGTTGTTAAAATGTGTTTTTATGCATGATTTATTGATTCTCTGTCAAATTGGTTATTTGATATGAAATGAGTATGGTAACATGTTCAATATATGGTATATGAACTATTGTGATCACTGGTTTGGGTTAAAAATGTTTAGAAATTGAAATGATATGTAAAAACCAAGTTTCAGTCTGTTCTGTCTGCAAACACTCGAGTATATGGCTTAACACTCGAGTATTTCGTGATGCACCAATGTGAAAATTGGCGCACCAACTTGAGAACTAGGCTAAGCACTCGAGTATTTCAGAGGCAACAAGAGTAAAAATTAATGAACAACTCGAGTAATATGTGAACTACTCGAGTATTCTGGGTAATGGACTACTCGAGTATCTCATGAATTACTCGAGTATATTTTTGAAGATCTGAAAACTTGAATCTCTAAACAGACATGAATGACTCGAGTACAATCATGAACTACTCGAGTAAAATCTGGAAAATGATAAACTACTCGAGTATTATGGAAAACACTCGAGTATTTTTAGTCAGATACTTAAAAATACCATTTTCAATTCTAAGTCATTTTGTAACACTTAAAGGACGATAAACCAAGTGATCCTGGACTTAAAGGAAATTGATTGACGTTATGATATTTTCATTTGAATAACGATACGTTGCTTGGGAGGCACGTAATGTATTAATAAAAGGATAAAACATCAATCAATTCCCTTTAAGTAAAGTAATGCATTCATTCTGGAGTTGGGATGGTAGGACGTATATCATGTTTTTGGTAAACATGTGGAGGGCCTCTGGGAGTGCCAATACGCTTTCTTGATGACACGTCGTTGACGTGGTCGGCTTAGTGTATGCCGATATGGTTATACCGTTTGGATGACGGTCCGTTTGGATGACGGGATATGCTCGGGTGGCATGGATACCAAGCTTGACGTGTACATTCTAGGTGAATGTACGAATTGTTGTATACCTAGGAATACAATGCACTGTTGAGTGCTGGGTTATCAGGGATGGACGTCAGAGAGTGACATAGTATGATGGAGATAGGCTTGAGAGCTAAAGTCATGCATCATGACACTCATTTAAATCAATTGTGATAAATGAAATAAGTGTGAGCATCCTAAGTGCATTAATTAACTGCTAAGTGTTATATGTGATTGTTGTTAATTGATACATATTTACATACTCATATTGCACAATTTATTCTCTCTTGATTATGTGTATAGAATTGGTTACCCCTATGCCCTTGTAGGTGATGTCTCGTTACATAGCTTGCATCGAGATCCGGCCACTTCCTAGTGGCACATGGATCTATGAGGACCATCGCGCGGTGTTCGAGGGAGAGGTAGAGGTTACCTTCTATCACCCGAACCCGTTGATCCGATTCCGTCCTCGTAGATTTAGGATTCCCATCATATACACTATGCATGTACCCCCGTTTTACACTTACCATGGACCACCTCCCACGCGACCAGCTCGCTCCTATCACAGTTCCGTTTTCGACCTACCCGCTCTCACCCTTTTACCTCGAGAGTCGTCCGCGAGGAGACTCCCCCCTTCTGATCCGAGGAGCCCAGTCAGGGTTTCACCATCACCTGACCCGGTACCCAGTGGTAGGGTACACTCTCCCTCGGATGAGATCGAGGAGGACCCGGTGGAGGACGAGAGTGGGAGCGAGCCTGTCGTGCATTCTACTGGGAGTGATTGGAGGGACGATGATCCCTAGGTTTGTGCATAGGGTATGTGATGAGGATCAGGGGATTCGATGTGTGGAGGCTGTGGAGGAGATCTTGCTGCTGCTGCTGTGTTGATGATGATGCTACTACCTTACTACTTATGTTTCTTGGAGACTGCTATTATCACTACTACTACATCTGATGCTGCCGGATCTACGTGACCACCCTTAGAGTTTTATTTTGATTATGTATATATGTTGTAGATATACTTTTGGGGTTCTCTAGGGATTTGGTCATGTTATTATGTAGATCTGTTTATGGACTTGTATTTTGGGATCTTGGAAGCTTTGATATGGGGCTATGTACTTATGACTCTTATTATATATATATACCTATGTTCATCTTACTAGTAATTGCATAGTCCGATAATTCCGCTTACTCTGATTTAATCTATTTGAGGGCTCGGCTGTGAAAACTATTCGATGGTATCAGTTTTATCAAATAAAGCAAGGGTAGCTTCAGTTATTTTCTATAATATAAAATACTGTTCCAAAAGATGAATGCTACCCAACTTTCGAAAAGGTTTCAGAAATCGCCGAATTCAATATAACTGTTTTGGTAATACCTTAGGGTTTATTCTCCAAGAATTCCAAGTGTTGATTTGTGCACCCGCTTTTAAAAGAAAATTTTATTTCCATATTTTCTTAATCCTCACAAGTCCATATATTATCCAATATAAAAGCTTAATTACTTTATTATATTTGGGTAATCCGGAAGGGTGTCACACAATGGGAACAGCCGAAGTCGGTCACAAAGGTGAGAAGCTTTCTTGGTGTGGCTGGTTACTATAGAAGATTTATCGAAGGTTTCTCGAAGATTGCGTTACCCTTAACGAAGTTGACTCGGAAAGATCAACCATTTATATGGGACGAGAAGTGTGAAAGGAGTTTCCGAGAATTGAAGGAAAGGTTGACGTCATCTCCTGTGTTGGTTTTGCCTGACCCACAGAAGAATTCTGAGGTGTATTGTGACGTATCGAAACAAGGTCTTGGAAGCATTTTGATGCAAGAAGGGAAAGTCGTCGCTTACGCCTCGAGACAGCTAAAAGTTCACGAAATGAACTATCCAACTCATGACCTAGAACTTGCAGCTGTTGTCTTTGCATTGAAGATTTGGAGGCACTATCTCTATGGCACTACGTTCCGGGTGTTTAGTGTCCATAAGAGTTTAAAGTATCTCTTTGATCATAAGGAGTTGAATATGAGGCAGCGTCGATGGATGGAGTTCTTGAAAGATTATGAGTTTGAGCTCCATTACCACCCTAGGAAGGCAAATGTTGTGGCAGATGCATTGAGTCGAAAGGCAATGCTTATCAGTACGATGATGGTTAGAGAAGCTGCACTGATAGAGGAATTTAGAGACATGAGTCTGACGATGCAAGTGGAGCCAACCAATATCAAGATGGGGATGTTGCAGATTACTAATGAATTTCTGAAAAGAATTCGGGAATTGCAACATATAGATGAGGGACTTAAAGAAAAGAAGAAGCTTATGGAAGAAGGCAAGGAGTTGGAGTTTCAAGAGGGGAAGGATGGAACCCTTCGTTTTCGAACAAGGATTTGTGTTCCTAATGATCTGGATGTAAAAAGGATGATTTTGGACGAAGCACATAAGAGCAAAATGAGTATGCATCCGGGAGCTACCAAAATGTATCAGGATTTGAAGAAGGTATTTTGGTGGCCTGGTTTAAAGAAGGACGTGGCTAGGTACGTGGCATGTTGTTTGGTGTGTCAGAAGGCGAAAGTGGAACATCAAAGGCCAGGAGGAGAGTTACTTTCCTTGGAAATTCCGCAGTGGAAATGGGATAGTATATCGATGGATTTTGTGTCGGGATTGCCAAGGACAGCTACTGGTCATGAAGCAATCTGGGTGATCGTGGATCGTTTAACCAAGTCGGCGCATTTCATTCCCGTTAATATGCGCTATTCTTTGGAAAAGCTCACTCAGTTGTATGTCAAGGAAGTTGTTCGTCTGCATGGGGTACCATCAAGCATCGTGTCAGATCGCGATCCAAGGTTTACATCAAAGCTTTGGCAAGATCTACATAGAGCCTTGGGTTCAAGATTGAAGTTGAGTTCTGCATACCACCCTCAGACTGATGGTCAAACGGAGAGGACTATTCAGTCATTGGAGGACATCTGGAGGGCTTGTGCTTTGGAAGACCAAGGGAGTTGGGAGGGAATGTTGCCGCTCGTGGAATTCACGTACAACAACAGTTATCATACGAGCATTGGCATGGCACCATTTGAAGCTTTGTATGGAAGAAAGTGTCAGACACCGTTGTGTTGGTTTCAAGTGGGGGAGAATTCGCTGGTTGGACCAGATTTTGTGCAAGAAACCACTGAGAAGATCAAGATGATACAAGAAAGGATGAAGACGGCTCAAAGTAGGCAGAAAAGCTATGCTGATAGAAGGAGGAAACCCTTAGAGTTTGCCGAAGGTGACCATGTGTTCATTAGAATAGTCCCAACCAAAGGTGTTAGTAGAGCCTTGAAAACCCAGAAACTATCACCTAAGTTTATTGGTCCCTATCAAATTATCAAAAGAGTCGGCCCCGTAGCCTATCAATTAGCCCTGCCCCCGTCACTAGCTAACCTACACAATGTATTTCATGTGTCTCAGTTGAAAAGATATGTCCATGACCCCACCATTGTTCTTAGAATCCAACCTGATGACCTAGAAATTCATGAGAACTTAACCTTCGAAGCTAAGCCTGTGCGCATTGAAGACCGAAGGGTCAAGCAGCTTAGAGGAAAGGATATTCGTCTGGTCAAAGTCGTCTGGGTTTGTGGTGATGTGATAGAAGCATCTTGGGAATTAGAGGATAAGATGCGTCAGGACTATCCTGACTTGTTTGTATAAGTTGAATTTCGGGGACGAAATTCCTTGTAAGTGGGGGAGTAGTGTAACACCCCAAAATTTTAATCCCCGATTAAGAAAATGTTAATTATAAAATTAATTATAATTAATGATTTCTATTTTTAATCCTTGATTAAAATCTGTGTTTATGTAGTTAGGAAATGTGTGTGGATTTGTTTAATAAATATAATTATGCATGGAATAAGTATTTTTGCATATTAGTCCCTGGGTTGGGACCTAGAGGTAATTATAGGAAAGATTTTGGAGGGAAAGTAAATAAAATAATTATTTTTCAAAAATGGGGCAAAATACTAGAGTATTTCTCGGAAAACTCGAGTATTCTGGTCAGAGTTGCTAAACGTTAGTGCGTTTGGTGAGTCATCACCAACGATTTCGTGTCGTTGACACGAAATCATCATCACTCCACGTCCATAGAGGTCGTGTCGCCATGCATGAGTCCTCTCTTTGTCTATTTAAGCCAATGAACACCAAATTGTTGAGATTCTTTGTCAAATTCGAAGTTGAGTGTTGAGTTAGGGTTCCTGAGTTCAAGCGATCGATTCTCCTTCTCTGAGTCAAATTGAACTACAAATCAGACACTAATACAAAGCTCACATCACGAGCTTTGTATAAACACTAGAATCGTGAGGATTGAGTGAGTGTGGTGGAAGAATTGGAGCTTGGAAGTGGAGTTGTTCTTTGTCAAACCCTTCTCTAGAGCTTACTTGGAGCCTTGATTTTTGTAAGCTCCCGTGTTCATTGAGTCCCAAATTCGATTTCTCTAGTTAGGATATGTTGCATAGAGTATAGAAAAACTAAATTCCCCAATTCTTATCTCTGTTTCATGTGTGGACCAATTCAATCTTGGTGCTGCACTCAAAACTGTCTTGCATGTGGTGCTCAAAGTCATTTTTGGTGTTGGAGAGCTTTTTCTTTGGAATTCTCTGTTGGTGCACGTCTGAGAGGTAAGGGGAAGTTGTTTTATGCACTAGATAGAGTTTAAATTCCATGATTTTCATTAGAGAGCCACCAAGAGGCTCTAAGGGCTTAGATTGAATAGGAACTTTGGTTTGGAGACCAATTCATGCTCTATGGTTGTTTTGAGCAAGTTTTATATGATACATGCAAGCTGTAAGAAACACTATTTCATGAATTTGTTGATTAATTTGCAATTTGAGGTATTGAGTTGTTAAATTGTATGTTTTATGCATTAACAATCGATTCTCTGACAAATCTGTAATTTGATATGTGATAAGCGTTATAACATGTTCAATATATGGTATATGAACTGTTTTGATTATTGGTTTAGGTTAAAAATGTTTAGAAATGAAAATGGTATGTAAAAACCAAGTTTTCAGTCTGTTCTGTCTGATAAAACTCGAGTATATGGCTCGATACTCGAGTATTCCGTGATGCACCAGTGTGGATTTTGGCGCACAACTCGAGTATCTGGCTTGAGACTCGAGTATTAACAGATGCAACAAGAGTCAAGTGTGATGAACGACTCGAGTAATGCATGAACTACTCGAGTATTCTGGATTGGTGAATGACTCGAGTATCTCATGAACTACTCGAGTATTTTCTTAAAAATCTGAAACCTAACTTTCTGAAAATATATGAACAACTCGAGTATAATGATGAATTACTCGAGTAAAACTGGAAACTGATGAACTACTCGAGTGTTATGAAGAATACTCGAGTATTTTAGTCAGAAACTTAAAAATACCATTTTCAATTCTAAGTCATTTTGTTAACACTTAAAGGACAATAAACCAAGTGATCCGGGACTTGAAAAGAAATTGATTGGCATTATGAATGTTTTTATTTGAGTAATGATACGTTGCTCGGGAGGCACGTAAGATATTAATAAAAGAATAAAACGTCAATCAATTCCTTTTAAACTAAGTAATGCATCCATTTTGGAGTTGGATGGTAGGTCGTTTAACATGTTTTGGTAACATGTGGAGGGCCTATGGAGTGCCAATACGCTTGCTTGATGACACGTTGAAGACGTGGTCGGCTTAGTGGATGCCGATGTGGTTACATCGTTTGGATGACGGTCCGTTTGGATGACAGGATGTGCTCGGGTGGCACGGATTCCAAGCTTGTCGTGTACATTCTTGGTGAATGTACGAAATGTTGTATAACTAGGAATACAACGCACTGATGAGTGCTGGGTTGTCAGGGATGGACGTCAGAGAGTGACATAGATTGATGGAGATAGGTTGAGAGTTAAAATTCATGCATCATGCCATTCATTTAAATTAACTGTGATAACCGAAATAAGTGTGAGCATCCTACTTGCATTCAATAACTGCTAAGTGCTAAATGTGATTGTTGTTCATTGTTGCATATTTACATCTTGTACATTTCTGCTCTATTGATTATGTGTATAGAATTGCTTACCCCTATTCCCTTGTAGGTGATGTCTTGATACATCGCTTGCATCGAGATCCGGCCACTTCCTAGTGGCACATGGATCTATGAGGACCATCGCGCGGTGTTCGAGGGTGAGGTAGAGATTACCTTCTACCACCCGAACCCGTTGATTCGATTTCGTCCTCGTAGATTTAGGATTCCCATCATATACACTATGCACGTACCCCCGTTTTACACATATCATGGACCACCTCCCACACGGCCAGCTCGCTCTTATCACAGCTTTCGTTTCAGACCTACCCGCTCACACCCTTTTTCCTCGAGAGTCGTCCACGAGGGTACTCCCCCTTCTGATCCGAGGAGTCCAGTCAGGGTCACACCATCTCCTGACCCCGTACCCAGTGGTAGGGTACACTCTCCATCGGATGAGATCGAGGAGGATCCCGTGGAGGATGAGAGCGGGGGCGAGCCTGTCGTTCATTCCACAGGGAGTCAGTGGAGGGATGATGATCCCTAGGTACGTGTATAAGGTGTATGATGAGGATCAGAGGATCCGGTGTGGGGATGTTGTGGAGGAGATTCTGCTGCTGCTGTTGATGTGGATGTTTCTTTTGCTACCTGGAGACTGCTACTGCCATTATCACTACTACTACTGATGCTGCCAGATCTATGTGACCACCTCTAGAGTCTATATTTTGAGATGTACATATTGTAGATATACTATGAGTACTCTAGGGCTATGGTTTTATTTTGAGCATAGATCTGTTATGGACTTGTGTTATGGATCTTGGAGACATGACTTCTGCTTGGACTATGTATCACCTGGCTTTTTATTTATATATGTATATAAAGTCTATGTTATATTTCTACTAGTTGCATAGTCCTATAATTCCCGCTTACTCTGATTTAATCTTTTAAAAGAGCTCGACTACGAAAAGGATAGCTTCATTTACTTTCTATCATATAAAGACTATTTCAAATACGAATGCTATTCCGCTTATGAAAAGGTTTTAGAGATCGCCGAACTCAATACAACTGATTTAAAATGGTTTAGAATTTCTTCTCCAAGAATTCCAAGTTTTGGTTTGTGCACCCGCTTGAAAAGAGAAATTTTAATTTTCATCATCTCTATACAATAACAAGTCCATATATTTTACAAGTAATACTTATTTATTGTAATAATTACTTGTATGGAAAAAGTGTGTCACAACATCAACAAACCTTTTCTCCCCCTTTTGGCATCATTAAAAAGTAGTGAATTTGTAAAAGAGCTTTTGCCAAAAGTGAGAGGTAAATACTAGACAATGGGATATATATATGAATAAACACAATGTAAAGACATAAGATGCAGTAAAACATACATAAGTTGGCCATAACCAAGACCATATCACATACTACATAATATGTCCTTAATATCATTGCAAAACACAAAGTTCATACACCAAAAGTCATAGCATAAACCATTTTCCAGCAGCATAAGATAAAGCATAAAGATTCTAAAGGCCATACACAGACCCTAGCAAATATCAACCATAGAAAAAACCATAAACAGTCCAGCAAGTAAAAGAAGTACCAAAAACCAGAAAACAGAAATAGTTCAGCATCAGAGTATGATAAAATTGCAGCAAAATAGTGAAAAACATAATGAGATCATAGTGGGCTAAGGGTTAGGTGGAAGGTGGGAAAAGAGACTGGAGATGTGATCCATAATCCTCTGCTCCATAGCACGATTCTGAATGTCATGTCTTTGCTCAAGTGTGTCAAACCTATTATCCATATGTTGAATGAGTGCAGCATGAGCAGCTTGAGCATCAAATGGTGCTTCCAAATTGTCAAAATCAATAAAATCCTCAACATTTACCCCTTGCGCATCATGGTGAACCCCTTGATCAGTTTCCATTGCATCAACAATCGGAGGAGCAGCTTGTGGAGCTTGAGGAGCTGGTTGTGCAGGTTGTTCTAAAGCCTTAATTTGTGAATTCCACATCCACGACCTTGTTGGCTTATGAAAGCCAATCTGCATTAGATTGATGTGGTGAATGTTCAGACACAACTTACCCTCAGGATCCTTCTCACAAGGTTCATTTTCCGGGATTGGCACACCATAACGACGAAGTAATTTGGTCACGTTCATAGGATAGGGTAAATACTGAGTGGGAGCAGACTGAGCAGCAGTATACATTCTAGCCAAAATTATCTTATTCCAATTTATCTTAACATTGTTCTTAATTCCATAAAACAATTTCAAGTCATCCTCTTGGACTTGAGCATAATTTTGAGAACTTTTCAGAATCAGACAATATGCAATAATGTATAAAAGGACCCTATCTTCAGCATGTAACAAAGAAACCCGCTTTGTACCCTTATCTCAAGTCAAATCTGGTCTAACAACATCAAAATAAATAGTAGCAGCATCTACATCTAGTTCAACAGATTCATCATCACCCAAGAATGTACCCTCATTTTTTAAACCAAACAGAATTTTCAGATCATCAGGTTTAACTACAAAGTGGTGACCCCTTACTTGGCTTTAATAAACACCATCAATCTTAGTGAAATTAGCATAAAATTGCTTAACAAGCCTAGGGTAATAATGAGTATTAAATTCCAAAAACCTCTGTAAGTGCTGAGAAACTAACAAGTCATGAAAAACAAACCTTTCTTTCTTCAACCATGGAAAGTAAAGGTACCGAATAACTCCAAAAGATCTGTCATTAAACTTCGGAGCACGTTCTTCGCGTTCTTCTTGAGAGAACCATGAATTGTTGCGATTAGGATGTGCTGGACGCTTCTTTCGTGGCTGAGGATTCAGATTTGAGGAGGAGGAGGCCATAATCCGTGGAGAGAGAAAGTTAGGGTTAGGGTTTGAGAAATTTGGGGTTTTTCGGATTTGGGGGAATTAGGGTGAAATTGATGGAATTTATGGTAGATATGATGTTAGTAAGAAGATTTGATGGAAGAAATTGGGTTTAAAAAACATGTTCAATAGCCCTTATGATCATATTATGAATTTCGAGTAGTGAGAAGACAAGAGAGATTCGGAGAAGAGAGAGAAGAAAAAGAGAAAAAATGAGCTAATGTGCAGAAAAAGCGTTTTTATATTTCAGTGTTCAATACCCTTAATCGATTAGCGAAGCCCTTAATCGATTAAGGCCAGAATGTTGTTTAAAAATTAATCGAGTTAAAGCTGCATTAATCGATTAAGGCCTGAAAGTGGTTTAAAATTTAATCGAGTTGAAGCTGCATTACTCGATTAATGCCTGAATGAGGTTTAAAACTTAATCGATTAATGACTGACTGCTAATCGATTAATGACTGACTGTTAATCGATTAATGTGCACAAAAACTCAAATTTTTGAAATTTTTGAAAAATTTTCATACTTACAAACACATATAGACATTTAGCATTTAGCACACACATTTATACAAGCAAACATATCATAGAAAAACACACACACATAACTACAAATTTAGAGAATTATGAAAGGATTTTCATATTATAAAAAAAAACTCAAACAACAATACATAATGAAATAGGCTTAAGGTGATGAAATGAAATGATTTCAAATACAATTAGCTAATAGTTGATTCATCAAAAATGCCAAGTTCCCTTCTAATACGATAGAAAGTATCTCTTGGTAAAGGTTTTGTAAAAATGTCAGCTAATTGATCTGAAGTTTGAACAAATTCTATAACACAATCACCTTTTTGGACATGGTCCCTTAGAAAATGATGCCTAATCTCAATATGTTTTGTTCTAGAGTGCAATACCGGGTTTTTAGTTAAATTTATTGCGGATGTATTGTCACATTTAATGGGAATTTTTGACAAGTTTAAACCAAAATCCGAAAGTTGTTGCTTCATCCAAAGGATTTGAGCACAACAACTCCCGGCCGCAATATATTCGGCTTTCGCGGTTGATAAAGCTACACAATTTTGCTTATTTGAAAACCATGATACAAGAGAACTTCCAATTAAATGGCATGTTCCACTTGTACTTTTTCTTTCAACTTTACAACCCGCAAAATCAGAATCCGAATATCCAATTAAATTTAAAAGAGTATCTCTAGGATACCATAATCCGGTATTGGTAGTTCCTTTCAAATATTTCATAATCCTCTTAACAACAATTAAATGTGATTCTTTTGGATTGGCTTGAAAACGAGCACACATGCACACGCTAAACATAATATCAGGACGAGATGCAGTTAAGTACAATAAACTACCTATCATACCAGGATATTTTGTTACCTCAACAGGTTTTCCGATTTCATCCTTGTCCAAGTAACATGTGACGCTCATAGGAGTTGAAGCTACCTTGCACGACTCCATGCCAAACCTTTTAAGTAGTTCTCTACAATACTTCCCTTGATGAATGTAGATCCCATCATCAAGTTGCTTGATTTGTAGTCCAAGGAAGAAGGTAAGCTCTCCCATCATAGACATCTCAAACTCACTTTGCATAATTTCTGAAAATTTCTTGCACAATTTTTCATTAGTTGCACCAAATATAATATCATCAACATATATTTGGACTAAGAGTATGTTCTTACCGGATCTTTCAATAAAAAGCGTATTGTCCACGGCACCTCGTTTAAAACCCTTTTCAAGTAAAAATTTGCTTAAACGATCATACCAAGCTCTAGGAGCTTGTTTAAGACCATACAAAGCCTTTTTCAATTTAAAAACGTAGTCCGGATGTTCAAAATCTTCAAATCCAGGAGGTTGTGAAACATACACTTCTTCTTGAATGTATCCATTAAGAAACGCACTCTTAACATCCATTTGATACAATCTAAAATTCATAATAGATGCAAAAGCAAGTAAGATTCTAATGGCTTCTAATCTAGCTACGGGAGCATACGTTTCATCATAGTCTATTCCTTCCTTTTGACTATAACCCTTAGCTACCAACCTAGCTTTATTCCTAACAATAATACCCGACTCATCTAGTTTATTCCTATAAACCCAACGAGTACCAATTTCAGGACGATCATCGGGTTTTGGCACAAGCTCCCAAACTTTGTTTCTTTCAAATTGATTTAATTCTTCTTGCATGGCCATAACCCAATGTTCGTCTTGAAGTGCCTATTAATATTCTTAGGTTCTAATTGTGAAACAAAAGCAAAATAATAACAAAAATTATTCAAAGTGTTTCGGGTTACCACTCCCTTAGCAATGTCACCTAGAATATTAGAGACCGGGTGATTTTTGTTCGTTTTCCATGCAATTGGTAGTTCGGTATGCGGCACTTGTGCTAAGTCCTTCTCTTGTGCTTGCATTTCTCCATTCTCAACTTGATTCTCTACTCCTTGTTGTTGCATTGGCTTGTCATGATCCATGAATGTACCTACATCTCATTATCACAAGAAACAACACACTCTCCTTTCGGAGATTCATCAAACACGACATGAACTGATTCTTCTACGGTTAAGGTTCTTTTATTAAAAATATGATAAGCCTTGCTATGAGTTGAATATCCAATGAAAATACCTTCGTCGACTTTTGAGTCAAACTTGCCAACCGGATTCTTACCGTTATTTAAAACAAACACCTTACAACCAAAAACATGAAAATAAGAGATATTTGGCTTTCGCCCTTTTAACAACTCATAAGGTGTTTTATTCAAATGCGGACGGATAAGAACCCTATTAATGACATAACACGTGGTATTAACCGCATCAGCCCAAAAGTAAGAGGGAACTCTAGATTCCTTAAGCATAGTCCGTGCAAGTTCCTATAAAACTTTATTTTTCCTTTCTACAACTCCGTTTTGTTCCGGAGTCATAGGGGCTAAAAATTGATGACTTATTCCATAGTTTTCACAAAATGCATCAAACTTTGAGTTTTCAAACTCACCACCATGATCACTTCTAATAGACACTATTTTCAAATTTAATTGATTTTGGATGAGTTTGGCAAACTTTTTAAAACTTTTATAAGTGTCGCTTTTGGCGGATAAATACAATGTCCATGTGAATCGAGTAAAGTCATCTACCATAACAAATCCATAGTAATTACCACCTAAACTCCGAATTGTGATGGGCCAAACAAATCCATGTGGATTAACTCCATTGGCTTTGTTGTGCTTACCACATTTTTGGGTTTAAAAGAGTTTTTAACTTGTTTGCATTTTTGACATGAGTCACAAACACTATCAAGTTTAAAATTAAGTTTAGGTAAACCAATCACTAAGTCCTTGCGAAGTAGTTTATTTAATTGATTCACATTTACATGAGCAATGATACGATGCCAAAGTCAAACCTCATCATCAAAAGATTTTAAACATGTTAAAAACAATGAGGTTATCTCATCTAAATCAATTAAATAGGTGTTATTAGAGCGTCGACCTACGAACTTAACACTATCATCAATACAACTCTTAATAAAACAAAATTCCGAAGTAAAGGTCACATTGTTGCCCATATCACATAGTTGACTTATACTAAGCAAGTTGTGTTCTAAGCATTCTACTTATAGGACATTTTCAATGATAAGGTTAGATACGTTACCAATCTTACCTACTCCTAGAATTTTGCCTTTGTTGTTGTCGCCATAGGTGACATGACCACCTCCTTTTGTAGTAAGTTCGATGAAATGCAATTTGTCTCCCGTCATATGCCTCGAACATCCACTATCCAAGTACCATCTACGCTCCTTTGTTCGAAGGCACATCTACAAAGCAATGTCATTTACTTGTCTTAGGTACCCAAGTTATCTTGGGTCCTTTGATGTTAGTTTGGGGTAAAGTCCCCTTCACAATCCATCCATATTTTCCACTTGGTATACCAAATTTCTTAATATTTCATTTATTTGAAGTATGCCCAAAAATACCACAATAATGACAAGTTGGAGTTTTTGAAAAATCCATTTTAGAGAATGTACCAACTTTGTGAAAATTTCGATTTTTGGGTTTGGTATAACCAAGTCCGGTTCTATTACTATTGTTCCTTTGATTAGAAAGCAAATGATCCAAGCAAGTGTCTCCTCTTGTGAGCCTTGCAATTCTATCTTTCAAATTAAAAAATTCATTTTCAAGATATTTGCAATTATCACAAGATGAAATATCATTTGTTTTCAAATCACAATCGGATGTGGAATTTGCATAAATGAGTTCAAGGGTTTCATTTTGAAGCTTTAGCTCCTCAAGAGAGTTTTGTAATTCCAAAATTTTTTCTTGTTGTTTCAAAATGAAATTCTTTCTTTCAATATTTATTTTTGCTAATTTCTTCAACTCTTTATGCATTTCCACGTACACACTATAAAGTTCATTAAAGAAGGGAGAGTCGAAATTAGAACTAGCATCGGAAAAATAATCTACCTCATTTGTTTTATCACTTGATTTCATGCTAGAAGATGCTTCTTCATCAAACTTGGTCATCAAGCAAAGGTTTGCTAGTTCTTCATCTTCTGATGAGCTAGTTGAGGATGCATTTTTCGGTTCATCCCAAACTATATACGCCCTTTTTCCTTTAGATTGATTGGACTTCCACTTGTCACTTTCGGCCTTCTTTGAGTTGGTTGGACAATTTGATCTATAATGGCCCGGCTTCCCACACCCATGACATATGATGTTGTCTTTATTGGTCTTGTGTCTTGGTTGAGCATCCTTAGTGTCTTTTGATCTATTTCTATTGAAATTATTCTTATTCTTAAGGAAACATCCAAGCTTTTTGACCAATAACCCGAGTGTCTCATCATCGATGTCGGAGTCGGAATCATCCACTAGAGAGGGTTCTTCATGTGCCTTTAGGGATTTTGAATTAGTTTTAAGAGCTATCCCCTTCTTTTTTCTATCGGCATCCTCATTCATGGATAATCTTCCTAGCTCCATTTCATGCTCTTGAAGCTTCCCAAATAGAGTTGCTAAATCCATCTCGTCTAGATCCTTAGACTCCATGATGGCAGTTACTTTAGGTTGCCATTCCCTGCTAAGACGTCTCAACACTTCATTAACAACTTCACCATTAGTTAGAATTTTGCTAAGAGCAGAAAGATGATTAATGATATGAGTAAAGAGCTTTTGCATGTCGCCTATGGTTTCATTTGGCAACATACGAAAGAGCTTGTACTCATGCATGAGAGTGCTCAACCTAGCCCTTCTTACCTCATTAGTGCCCTCATGTGTGACTTGTAGTGTGTCCCACATTTGTTTAGCATCAGTGCATTGTGATACTCTAAAGAATTCGTCATAAGAAAGCGCCGAAGTGATGATGTTTTTGGCTTTTAAATCATATTGAACTTTATTTTTATCATCATCATTCCATCTAGATTTTGGTTTCAAAGCAATAGTATCATTTACTTTTGTTTGCGGAATAAAAGGCCCATTCTCAATGGCATTCCAAATTTCTATATCAATAGCTTCTATAAAAAATTTCATTCGGACCATCCAATAAGCGTAGCCCTCACCATTGAATAGTGGAGGACGATTAATGGAAGCTCCTTCACCTCCAAAAAGATTAAAATTTGAGCCCATGATTTCCAAAATCGGATCTTTGCGAAAAAGCGTTTTAATGCTCGGATCTTTCGACCGAGCTCTAATACCACTTGTTGGAAACCAACAAGCGGCTCAAAATGTACTAGTGGGGGGGTGAATAGTATTTTGAAGCCTCAATACAAACTTTTCGATTGCTAAAGAGAATGGATTTTAGAAAACAAGTTTTCTAACAAAATTTGTACTGTTTAATCGATTAATCTCAGGCTTAATCGATTAATGCCAGAAGACCACTTAAGAACTAATCGATTAACTGGGTGTTACTCGATTAAGACTTGAATGGTACTCTAAAACTAATCGATTAATCAATCACTTAATCGATTAACTCGTGTAAAATTTGACAAAAATTCAGCCTTATTCAGAATTCAATGAAGATTACAATTCAATGATGCAATAACAAATGGTAAATGAATCAATGAACAAAACTACGTAAATTTACCAAATCAATTTAGGTTGATTATCTAGGAATTGTAAAAGCCCCAAAATTAACCTAATTAATTGGTTTGTTCTTGGTTAATGAAAGCTTGAAGAAAGAAAACAAAGAAGACAAAATTTTATCCTGGTTCACTCTCTACCACTTGAGAGCTACATCCAGTCCCATCTACCAAAGATAGAGAGTTTCTACTAGATACACAATTGTTAGATTACAATGGTTAAAGATGCAGCTCACTCTAGCTCTCCTATCTTAACCCCTTCAAGAGAGTACCAATCTCTTGAAATCTACCAAATTGTTTCTTGTATCTTGTCCTCTTGAATTGTAGAAGGATGCTCTTCACACAATTCCTTTCCTCTTGCTTTGACTTCTTCAAAGACTTCCAAGGTGTGAATTCTTCACTTGTTGTTGTTGAATGCTTGAAGTTACAACCTCTTGTTGTAGAATGCTTCAACACAAAATACTAAGCTCTAAAAATTGTATCTCAATGATTCTAAGAATATCGAATGAGGAAAAGTGAAGAAGATTGGAAGATTGTAAGATCTTGATAGAACACTGTAATAGCTCTTTGAATGATTGTGAAAGAATGATTCTCTATAGAAAAATATGAAAGTGTAAGTAACCTTGTCAAAGTAGTAATGAAAAGCTTTTAAACAAAATATTATTTTTCTTATACAACAGTAATTAATCGATTAATGAACAAGCCACTAATCGATTAACCTTTGTTAAACAATCAGTGTTGTGCAGTTATAACGTGTTAATCAATTAAGCCTATCGTGCTATTTCTATCAAGATAACCTTTCTTCACTAATTAATCAAACAATATTAAATCCTAAATTGAGATTCCTAAGCTACCACCCACTCTCATGAAATAGAAAATAAAATATTACATTTGATTAAGAATAAAACAAAAACTTAATCTAATTCTCCATGAGTGGTGCTTGACTTGTTGTTGAATGTTGTTGCTTGACTTTGGTTTGTTAGCATCAAAACATCATCAAACCTACAAAATTAAAATTAAAACACAACATAGAGTACTTAAAAGGGTAATAGGAGTTTACCCACAAATCTGATTTTGGATCGTGGTAACGGTGACAGTGATGGCGATTCCGGCGTCGGTTTGGTTTGAAACCGTGACAAGAGCCAACGACCAAGGCGGAGACGGCTTCTTTCCATGGCTGTGGCTATCACCGGTACAAGGAGGAGGCGGCGATGGCTGGATCCACCATGACAGCAGCGATAACATCAAAGGCCACAACACCCATGCGGTGGCTCGCGAGTTGTGGCGGCTTCGTGGCCCAACAGCGGCGGCGACGACCTCCATGGGCGAGCAGCGGATTCGCGAGTCTCCCGGTGGTGGTTCACGACTCCACGACGGCGGCAGCACGTTCTTGGCTAGAGGGGAGTCGCGATTCGTGACTCAGAGGAGGGAGAACACACGCTCGGTCCATGAAAGAGGAGGTGTGGCTCGCGACTGGTGAAGGAGAAGAAGAAGACGACGGTGGCGAGGACTGTGGCGGCAGCTGAGACGACGTCGAGCACCGGTTCCGAGAGGAGTGGGAGAGAGAACGTGGTGTGAGGGATGAGAGAGAACTGAACTTAGGGAGAGGAAGAGATAGCCACGGATAGAGAGAGAATAAGCCATTGAAGAAGTTGAAGAAGGAGAGCCATGAAAGGGAGAATTCATGGTACTTGAAGAAGGAGGAATTTTTGTGAAGATGGCCATGAAAGATTAGGGCCGGCGGTTAGAAGAAAGGAGGAGGAAGAATGGGGTTTTTCCTTCACAACACACACCTTGCACGTTTTCTTCTTCTTTTTTTTAATATACTTTTGTTTATTTATTTAGTAATTATAATAAATAGAAATCAATTTTATTTTTAACAATGTCTAAAAATAGAATTCAGTCATCAAATCAATTAAGTAAATATATTTTTAAGAATGTCCTAGAGTCAAATATTTAAAAACGCCAAACATAACTCATTGTTGAATATATAAAAGTTAAGTAGAGTATTTAAAACGTTTAACATTATTTTAATATGATATTTTTTCTTTAAAAGAATTAACTTTAAATATAATTAGACACTCTTTCGTAATTAACATAATATATTTTTATGAAATACCCAACAGCTAAATGATTGATTTCAAGAAACAATTATTTAATTCGATAAAACTTATAATTATACTTTCGATTAAAATCAGGGATGTTACAATTCTCCCCCACTTAGGAGAATTTCGTCCCCCAAATTCCGGTTGGTTCAAGCGAATGGATAACCATCACTTAAACAGGACCTTTAACTATTATATAAAACTCTTCCCGGGTTCACTCCCCCACTTATGATGCTCCTAGATCAATAGTGTTTCTCAAATCTATTTCCGACCCATCAGCCCCAAATTTTCATCTAAGATCGAACTGATAGAAAACAATACAGGAACCTACTACGGGAAGATCGAGGTTTGCTAATTCATGAACTTAGATAGTTGGATAGACAGATAGGCATGGGCAAGGAATGAAACTTTAGGTGTATATAAATATGCTTAACTCCTTTACTTTGGGTCTTTCTATGTCAACTCTAAGGATTTCCATGCTAATCTCTAATTCGTTTCTAACGTCTTTCCCTTGACTTCCTTATATCTTCCTCACACCTAGGGTGACCCATTCTCATTTTACCTTGAGTTTGGTTACCTTTATAAAATATTTCTCCACACATTCAACTTCAAGCGAGAAAGGCCTAATATGCATGTCTATGCAAATTGCATGACAATTGCTCCTATGAAATGCATAACACACTTGGTCATAATCGGGCATCACATTCTCAAACATACCAAGTCCATATTATCACATATCACAAGTTAATTCATAATGTGCAGCCAGGTGTTCGAACATATCCAAGCATAGAGTTTATCATTACTAGACAAACAAACTAGCATACACATATGTTTATGCATTTAGGACATAAAAGAAAAATAAAGCATATCACATCACATTTACATAACACCTTGCATGATCACAACTTTCACATCTAAAAGCAACATAATAATGTCATAAGTCCATTCAAGTCATTGATCAAACACTAGCATGAAATTCACAATAAACAAATCCAAAAAGTCATTGAAAGCTTCCATATAACGCATTTAAGACGTATAAAGAACTCATCTCATATCAACTTATTTTTATTTGAAATTTGGCATACTTTATATGCAGGTATTCAAAGGCAATATATCCGAAAATTAGTTCAAGAGGAGTTCGGGAGGTATGATTTTCATTATTTGCCCCAAAAGTCTAAAAACCGGAAAAACTACATAGCTGTAACAAAGATGCATTTTTGAAAAATACCAATTCAATTCCAAATACTATGAAAATTTATAGGTAGTGTCCCTACATATAAAAGAACATCGTGATATATTTTCCGGTCGATCAGAGTCCGTTAGGTTCAGTTTTAACCCTGCGACCACTTTGTCAAAAACATCATAAATATCGGGGGCTGAACCTAAATCAGATCTATTTAAAATAGTAAACATACTCCAAATGACCTCAAAATTTACAAGGACATCAGACATACTTAGCCAAAGGTTTGTATAAATTTTTAAAACTGATCGGAACATGTTAGACTCAATTTTTCCCCTGCGTTCGCAGTGTCAGAGACACCGGAACTGTCGGGTCTGATTTGTGAAAACGCATTTATTTAAAATGCTAACTTGCTCCAAAAAGCTTGAATTTTTACACACAACTTGAATTCAACCTTAGGAAGCTCACATAAAAATTACATGTCAGTTTGAGCATCCTAAGCCCAAAAACTCAGTTTTTACTTATATTAAAAACCCGATTTCCGACAAACACTTTACGACCCAAAAATTCAAATAAATAACAAATCATTTTCAAATCATGTGCAACCTTCCAGAATCAGATACTATTACGTAATTACACCCAAGAATAACACATCAAATTTATAGAGCACAAAAAGTTGGGAGACTAACACTCCCTATAACTTCACGTACGCACCACAATCCTAAAAATCACCAACTCAACATTATGTCATTTTCTTATTATGTCACATGCTTAACCATCCTAAACAGCCCCTAAATCTTCTCCAACATGCATAAGGTTCAACATAAAGCACCAATAACTATTCTAGGCATGAATAAATCAGAAACCCCCCAAACACCCACTATCATAAGCCCTTCATATCTAGTAAAACCACTACCTATACTAATAAAACTACTCCCTATAAGTAAGAATTTTAAAAATTCTAAAACGCTTACCGAAACTCAAGGACTAGATTATTATATCTCCCAATAGATATATATTTGAGGTGATCAGTCTCAAGTATACATCCCATCAGTGATAAGACCATTCTCATGTCACCTAAGTTTTGGTTAGGTGACTCTTAAAAAAAATTTCCGGATTTATTTTCAAGTTGAAAAATACCGAAGTCTTGATTTGTGTTGTCATGTTTAGAATTGGCTCACTTGGTCCGAGACTAAAGAGTACTTTCTCCCGGTGGGGTAGCAACTTTGTGCTCTCGCCCGTTGGGGTATTTCATTTCCTTAGCCTCGTCATTCATCCATTTCTAAATATGAAACATCAATTATCACAAGATTTCGGCTTTTGCTTAGTAAATCTCAAACACCTTTAACAAAACTAGAAGAAATCGCAAATATTCACTATGCTATAACTCGCAACCATTCTTATTACGATGCTAGCAAGATTCAACTAAGTCCGAAACTAATCTATTACTAACTACAAGTTACTCGCTTGGTGACTAAACTTCAGGAGTAATGAGTTACTCCAAGGCCGAGGAGAAACTGCTCTGATACCATAATGTAACACCCTTATATTAAAATAGATTAATTACTAATAATTGAGTTGATTTTGAAATTAGAACTTGAAAATTTTGTTTTGAATCTTAATAAAAATCCGACAGTGTCTCCTCTGTTTATCGGACTTTCCCGAAAATAACATTTATAAACCTGTCAACCAGCACGGTCCAGAAAATATTTATAAACAATTTAATTTGATCTTCGTGCCCTGGTAACCAAATAAAACATCCACAAGACTCGCACGGATGAAAAATAATAAAACTAAACAAGACTTCTTTATAACAAAATAAAAACAAAGTAAAATAACTCTCTCTTCTAAGCTAGTTTACATTCCACTGGGTGGAGTGTACTCCTGCTCGGCCAAATATAGTGCAGCTCAAACTCTGAACCTGGAAAAATGTTAAGGAGGTGAGCACTACACGAGAAGTAGAAAAGTAGCCTCTAACTAGACATAATAATCAACTAAGTCAAACACACTTAGTCATATAATTCATATAATATCAACAAATCACACCCAGCCAAGTCACAAACATTTATACCAACCACAAACAGTTCTTTTATAATTCTTTAAACTCTTTTATTTCATACATTTAAAACTTATACAACCTGATATCTTTCTTGACTCTTTACTTAATTTCACATTTTCTTTTCTCATACTCTTTGGAGTTTTACATAGCTTTTTAGAATTTATCATGGGGATCCATCATTGCGTATAGTCTCCTAAGGACAACGTCTTACAGCTGCACACAATGTGTGTCTTACGCGGTCTATGTGTACAGTCTCCTAAGGACAACGTCTTACAAGACCTGGATTCCAAAAATCAGAAGGTGCATCCATCATTGCGTACAGTCTCCTAAGGACAACGTCTTACAGTTGCACACAATGTGTGTCTTACGTGATCTATGCATACAGTCTCCTACGAACAACGTCTTACAAGATCTGGAATCGCACAATCCAATTATACCGTTATTAATATATAGTGTGTGTGTCCATAATTGCGTACAGTCTCCTAAGGACAACGTCTTACAGCTGCGCATCATGTGCGTCTTACGCGATCTATGCGTACAGTCTCCTAAGGACAACGTCTTACAAGATCTGGATCACACACTCTTTGCCTTTAATCTTTTACATCTTCAATGATTTATTCTCATTTTTGCATCACTTTTATTAAACCATTATTTTCTTTTAACCTTATAATATTTTTCTGATTTCACCATCATGTTAACATTTAATAAATACAAGCATACATTTTCAAATCATCACAACAACTCACATACTCACGTAGCCACAAATATGCATATATTTACTTTCTCATATAGACATTCATAATAAAATTACACAACAACATCTAATCACAATTATTAGCATGATTTCCACACAATCATTTACACATTCAACATTTACTTATTAATTTCCATCTAATAATAAATCACACACTAACACATATTCTTAGCAATCACTATATACTAACTAGAAGCTATTTCCTACAATCAAGGTAATACTCACTCCTTACCTTGCCTTTCCAGAAACATGCTCCTTTTCGTACGATAAGGACCAAAAGCATCCGAGTCGTTTACTTACGCGCGACGACAGGTTCTAAAGCTCCTTCATCGTCTACTCGGGTCATACAATTAAATAATAATCAATATAATGCGTTTTACGAAAAAGGAACTTTAACTTGAAAGTCGAAACAAATAAATTTGGAAAGCATTTAATTCAAATCCATAAGTCAAAGTCAAATAGAAATTTAAGCTTAGAACCACTGCTCCCTCAATAAAATAGTGCTACTTTATGTTAAAATATGCTAATTTTCAAAAGTAACATGCTCGTCAAAAATGCATTAAAGTTAATTAGTTTTAATTTCAAATCACCAAATCAAATACTAATGATACTTGACGCTATAAATTCAAAACTGAAAGAAAGCATTCCTTGTTCATGAATAAGTTAAAATTACGTTTTCTAAGTTCAATAACTACACTCCCTTTCAATTTTCAATTTGAATTTAAAGTCCAAGGTTTCAATCCGAATTAACGTTATGCCGAATCTATTGGGTTCCTATTTAATTGAGGTATTGTTTAGTTCAGGGACAACTTAACCTAGCTAAACAACAGCTCACTTACTTAGGAACTTAACACATTTAACGAAAATACTCTTTGAAACTCATCATTCGACATAACAGTCAACTCAGCATTATACAATTCAAAGTAACCAATTCAAATCATTACCAATAACAGTATACTTAAAAATCAATACGAAATCACAATATCACTTATTTTTCCAAAATAATATAACACTTGATAATAATTACCAATAACATCAAAATTTGAATTAGTATTAAAATTAAAACACAACATAGAGTACTTAAAAGGGTATTAGGAGTTTACCCACAAATATGATTTTGGATCGTGGTAACGATGACGGTGATGGCGATTCCGGCGTCGGTTTGGTTTGAAACCGTGACAAGAGCCAACGACCAAGGCGGAGATGGCTTCTTTCCATGGCTGTGGCTATCCTTGGTGTTGTTTCGAATTTTCCAGGATATGATGGCTCTTCATACTTACGTATACAACTAAGTTCTCATACAAGTTAGAGGGGTGGTTCGATCATTTAGTTGGATGTTCTTGGTGGAAATATAGAATATGAGTGTCTTGAATGGGGTTGGTTTGCGAATTACTGTTTACGAGTCTTAGTAAAGATCCTCTAGGATTAACGTTCAATCGGGCTTTCGACCTCGGTAGAATTCCTAGGTGGTTTATTCGGATCTCAACTGGATGATTGCAATAATATAGCATGTCAATAAACGCGAAGACCGAGGTGGTCAATCCCAATATCACATTTATCAACTGTACATCGCTGCGTTGTTGAATTATAGCATTATCTTTTAACAGATGCAAGAGAAAGGATGACCAATCCTGACCTTACACTCTATTAAAGGACGACACTGTCACAAGGTTTGACTAGCATCGGTAAGATTTAGAACCTTTCAAAAACATACACAAGCGTTCATGAACAAGAAGCACCCCAATGCTTAGTTGATTAGAGCGGCACAATTCCTATTAAATGCTCCACATTCAACTTCTTCCATGAATCAATTAAAAAGAATAGGAAGGAAGAAGTCCACATTAGTTCCAAGATTTACCCAACTACCAAAGGTGAAGGGTATGACAACTTGCCGTTGGCTGGGTCACTTGTCAAGATTGTTTGGTCTTAACACAAGGATTTACAAATTTGGCACAACCGGCTATTCTTACGAATGGTTATCTAAGAACCGGGAGAAGATTCGACGTAAGTGTCAAATTGCTCAAGATCAGTTTGGTGGATATAATGGTTAAGAATAACTTCTGTAACTCATCCTTGGGTTTAGCATTTGGCTACACTACTTTGGAACAAGTAGCATACACAAAGACTTCATTTCTTTAGTACTATTTTCTATCTACTCTCTAGCTCTATAAGAAGCTTTTGAACGAATGCTTCTAGGTTAGGTTGACTTCACTAAGAATTCTTTCCTTGGATGTCACTACTTTGGTTGTCTACTTTCACTTTAAAGGTTACAATGATAGCATTTATTGATTGATGCAAGAATTGAGGTGCTCAATCCCATCCTCACGTCTACCAACAACACATCACTATCGGGTTCTATCAGTAATGTCATCATTTAACAAATGCAAGAATTAGAGTGATTAATTCTAACCTTACATTACATCAAATAAGAACATCACATCATAATATTGGTCACTTGATACTAGAATTCTCAAACTGAAGAATTCCTTATAAGGTCTTTCATACGTTCTCTATAAGAATAGGATTGTATTTGGAAAGGCAAATCCAAAGTGTTTTAAACACTTCTATCCTGAAACATTACTAGTTTAATATTTAGCTAACAGAAGAGCAAACTAACTTCACAACTTCGAATTTAAAAGCACTTCGTATGGACTTGCCAAACGTTAGTTACCTGCAACCATATCAGCTGCTTAGCCAGAGTGAACAGACCAATAAGACTCTAATACTAAGTAAATACATAGTATTTATAATTATCTTATTATAATCCTAAACTATTACTATGAGCATCAATTACTCGCTAGGTGAGTAATCATTTGGAGTTTGTACAATTCCATGGCCGAGGAGAAACTGCTCTGATACCATAAATGTAACACCTATGATTTTTACCCTTAATTCCCCTTATAATAAGATACGGACTTAAAATTCATTTTTTTATTACATTAAAATCAACCGTCAAACGGACGGAGTTTTGTTTGTTTTTCGGACTAATCCAAAATTTAACCTGAGATAAAACAATTTCAAATGAACAACTAATAGCCAGCAGGGCTTCAGATTACATAAATAAGTCTTATCAAGGCCCCATGGGCTCCAAACATATCAGAGTACATTAATTAATCAGAGTAATAGCGGAAAATACTAAGTTTGAGTATTGAAACCAAGAGTTATGACTTTAGCAAAGCAAAATCATCCTAAGCCTCATTCGAAATATGCATATTAAATTTACACCAAAATAACATAGGAGGCTTAGGCCCAAATTATATTCTAAATCCCATAATAACCCTACTTTCCCTGTAAGGGAAAGTACTCCTGCTCGGCCGGGGGCTGTGCCAGCTCAATCTCCGTACCTGAAAATGTAAGGGAGTGAGCATTGCACCTGAAATAGAAAGCAGTTTCTAACTAAACATAACAACCCGCTAGGTCAAACACAACTAGCAAATAGAGCATATATTCACATATAGCACACCATGCACATTTCATAATTTCCATATTCATTATTCATTCCAAATTTCCATTTTCATTATTCATTTCAACATTCATTCCCTTTACTTTATAATCATTTCACCTACACATTTTATTTCAGTACATCACCTCAAAACAGAGGCCCTTAGACTTTTCCATATTTAAATTATGTGTCCCTCAGGTCAGAGGTCAACACTTAAACATTTTATTCATTTGATTTCATACACATGCCCTTTTCATAATTTCTCTTAACTTTCATAATTTCTTTTTTCTGTACATATACCTTGAGTTCCTCTTAATATAGGGAAATTTATTCACGTGGATCCATCATTGCGTACAGTCCCACAATCCGGACAACGTCTTACAGCTGCGCACCATGGCGTCTTACGCGATCTATGCGTGCAGTCTCACAACCCGGACAACGCCTTACAAGATCTGGATCGCACAAGTCTATGCGTGCAGTCCCACAACCCGGACAACGTCTTACAAGACATTAAATCAAACCAGTCGATGCGTACAGGCCCACAACCCGGACAACGTCTTACACGACATCAAATCAAATCGGTCGATGCGTACAGTCCCACAACCCGGACAACGTCTTACACGACATCAAATCAAATCGGTCGATGCGTACAGTCCCACAACCCGGACAACATCTTACACGACCTCATACCGAACCAGTCGACGCGTACAGTCCCACAACCCGGACAACGTCTTACACGACTTGATTCACACCAGTCTAAGCGTACAGTCCCACAACCCGGACAACGTCTTACAAGACTGGCTCCTTTAACCAATTTACCTTTAGCCTTTTGGAAGTGCTCCACCATATTTTTAAAGTCTTGCATTCAATGCCATAAAATCCTTATTTACTTTATCCAATTATACTACTAAATTTTCATCTTCTTGTTCAATAAATCATAACACATTTAATCATAACTACACACTCAACATTTTTACTCATTTAACAATTAGATACAAATGTGCACATTCATGACATTTAATCGTTTCCATTCCCTTTCTTCCTATATCAATTTATTTCACAACACATGCATATAATTGCTACAGTAATTAATTATCATTTAATTCACAACTTTACAAATAAAATCAATAATCAAAGAAATCATATATGTCAAATTTATTATCACATTACCCAAATCCTCTTGTACATCAGTAAAATCATTATCCAAGTTTCATTTATCAAATAATTCATTCTCATATTATTGGGTTTCCTTTTCCTGGTCTTAACATCCAATCATCATGCATATTTAATTAATTAGAATTTTATATTCGATAACCTAGGGTTTTATAATCTAATTTTCTCCCCTAACACATAACCCTAACAAATCATTATATACTAATTAGAACCAACTCCCTAGAACAAGGCAATGCTCACAATATCCACCCCCTTACCTTAACCAAAGAGAGGGAAAGTGGAAAAACCAAGCTTTAGCTCCGAACGCCCCCAAAACAAAGAGCTCCCAAGCCAATAAGATAGAGAGAGTGATAATAATCTTCCCTAAGCCAAAGGAATGGAATAATGATGAGATTATTGCCCAATTTCAAGAGGGAATTCGAATTTCCCAAAGAGGGGAAAGAGAGAGAGAGAGAGAAAATCCAAATTAGAGAGAGAGAAGAACTTCAAGAACACAAATACTTACTTGGAGAAACAAGAAGGGACTTGATGATGGACTTGGGGGTGATTCCCTTGAAGCTTGATGGATTTGGGATGAGAGATTGTGTGCCCTAGAGAGAGGAAATTCGAGTTTATGGCAAGAATCACGCGTGAATTGCTTTTATTTTTTTCACATTCAGCAGCCCTTAATCGATTAGTAATCGATTAGGCATTTCAAATTTTCTGGACTTAATCGATTAAGCTGCAGCTTAATCGATTAAGTTGCAGGATTTTCAGCACCCATACTTTGAACGGCCATAACTTCTTCGTTAACCGTTGGATCTTCCTCAAATTTTGACACAGGCTTCCTCACATATCCTACTTCACATCCAACGGTGGAATTTGTCTTTAGAGTTGTAAATATTTTATTTTGAATTTCCTAATATAGGGTGTTTACAACACCGAAAACATCGCTTCTAACGCTCTTTTGTTCATCGTTCGACCTCCTTTCTGATGCAAATGCTTATTGACTCCTTTATGGCATTCAAAGAACTCCTAATCCATCTTTTTAAATCCTTTTTATAATAATCCTTACTTCCAAATCTTATCATTATTCTAATTACTCTTAGGATTAAAATTCGGGATGTTACACAATAGCTATGAAAATATCAACATAAGAGATTCAAAGATTCTTGATCAAAGAATGTAAAAGTTAAAAGCTTTGATCTATGAAAGTGAGAGAGAATAGTGTGGCTTGATCTTAGTAAAAATGAATATCAAAATGATGTATATTGATCACAAAGGTTAGGAAAAGGTTTATATAGAATACCCAAAAGTTATAAAACAATAGAATTTGATTTTGCCTTGAAAAGCTTATTTTAAAAACTGATTCTGCACGTGTTAATCGATTAACACATGGCTTAATCGATTAACCACTCTAACATGTGTGTTAATCGATTAACCCTAACACATTAATCGATTAGTCACTGCTAAATTCAATTAAAAACTTGTTTTCTCAACACTAAACCTTTTCTTTCAAACCTTTAAGCCACCTATTGATTTTAGGTTAAGTGAATACTCAAATTATAATATAATCATGCACTTGATAGAGATTCACTACCCTCTAATGACTCTACCCAAACTCATTAAAATAAAAAACATGAGAGGCTAAAGATATTACAATAAAACACAAACTAAGTCTTCATGAGCTTGCTCTCTCTTCATCATTTGTTGAGTGTTGATTGTTTGTTGAACTTCTTCAAACTTTAAGCTTGATCAAACCATTTGTAGCTCGTTCAAAAACTTTGTCAACCTTTGTCATTATCAAAACCTTCTCACTGGATCTAATAATCTCCCCCTTTTTGAAAATGACAAACACGTTTTGAATTTGTTTGAAGTTCTTTGAAACTTGAACCATTTTAGCACTTGGTGAGATTCTTGCTCCCCCTCAATAAATGCTTTTGACATTTGAAATCAAATTGAGTAAGCTTGAATCAAATTGAGTAAGCTTGATTCTCCCCCTATCTTCAACAACTTTGCTCAACCTATATAGAAACAAACAAAACAACCTCTTCTCCCCCTTTTGGCATTATCAAAAAGTAATATATACCAATTGAAATATAAAATTCTAAGCCAAAATAAGAGATAGTCAATGATCATTTCTTCACAACATTGATACCAAATGTATTTAATTAATCAAGTAATCAATGATATCAAATGAAAAACAAAAGATCTATACATTGAAATGTGATACCAATTGGAGAGAAATATAACAATGAAACATAATACCAATTGTAACTAGAAATTCATCATATCACTTAACAAAGTAAGATATCAATTGTAAAGAAATATTACAATAATCACAATAGCATGATAAACATCTAATGATCACATAATCATACCAATTGAGATTATAAAGAAGTAATACCAATTGTAAAAAAACAGTACCAATCGTGAAAAACCAACAATATCAATTGTACCAATTTGTAGGACTTCGTTTGAGAATTGAAGAAGCAAATCAAAGAATAACACTTTCAAGCCTTTTTCTCTTCAATCACACCTACAAAACAATCATGCTTTGCCTTTTGGTATCCAAATGGTTTTGGATCCATTTTTGTTAGTTAAGGGATTTTCACCCTTCTTAACCCAAACAAAATTTCCTTTAGGTATACCATGCACTTTAATATAACACACATTTGAAGTATGTCCATGAGTGCCACAATAGAAACATGTTGGTGCATTTGAAAAATCAACTTTAGAAAAATCAACAACATTTTTATGAGACTTACTCTTAGCATTAGTATAACCCAAACCAAACTTGTTTAAATTTTCTCTTTGAAAATTTAACAATGTGCTCAATCTAATATCACCATTTGTGAAACTTGCAAGCTTATTTTTCAAAATAGCATTTTCATCTTTAAGTAACTTGCAATTCTCACAATCAACCACAATATTCAATCTACTAGCACAATCACAAGAAGAACTAGCATATATGAGATCAAGAGTTTCATTTTGAAGATTAAGCTCATCAACTTGTTTTTGAAGTTCTAAAATCTCTTGTTGATGTTTCAAAATGAGCTTCTTCCTTTCAATGTTTTTCAAAGCTAGTTTCTTAAGATGTTCATGCATTTCTTCATAAGCATTATATAAAATTTCATATTTGGAAGAAATTTCGGATTTAGTTTCACTTACATCACTTTCGTCGCTTTGCTCACTTGATTCATCATTTGAACTTTCCTCTTCATTTACTAGAGCTTTCAAGTTGAGACAAGCGGCTTCTTCATCATCCGAAGAACTATTTGATGTGCTTTTCTTGTCTTCTTCATCATCACTATTCCAAACTATGTATGCCCTTTTGTGTTTTGCATTTTTCTTCTCTTTCTCCTTCTTCTTGAGATACTTAGAGCATGAGTACTTGAGATGACCGGGCTTTCCACATTCATGGCAAACTACTCCTTCTTTTGTTGTCTTGGTCTTGTAGTGTGGGGAATTCTTCTCTTTACTTTTGTCTTTGTTCAACCTTCCTTTTTTCCTTAGAAGCTTATTAAATTTTCTTAGTAGAAGTTTCATCTCTTCTTCATCAATGTCCGAATCGGAATCTTCATTATCATTACTATCGGAACTCTCTTCCTTTTTATATGAACTTTTGGCTTTAAGAGCAATTCCTTTTCTTTCTTTGTTCTTGTCCGATTCTTCATGCAAATGCAAATGTTCAAGCTCTATTTCATGTTCTTGAAGCTTTCCGAAAAGTGTTGCTAAGTCCATGTTGTCCAAGTCCTTTGATTCAACAATTGCGGTAACCTTAGGTTGCCATTTCCTACTTAGACATCTTAAAACTTTGTTAACAAGTTCACAATTCAAGAAAGTTTTTCCAAGAGCAATTAGATGATTAACAATATGTGTAAAACGTTTTTGCATAATACATATAGATTCATTAGGCAACATACGAAACAATTCATATTCATGCATCAAAGAATTTAATCTAGCACGCCTAACTTCACTAGTGCCTTCATGTGTGACTTGCAAGGTGTCCCACATTTCTTTGGCATTAAGACATTGGGAGACTCTAAAGAACTCATCATAAGATAGAGCAGAGGTGATGATATTCTTAGCTTTTAAATCATATTGAATTTTCTTTTTATCATCATCGGTCCACTTATCTTTGGGGGTTAGTTTAGATACACCTTCTACTAGAGATGAGGGAATATGAGGACCATTCTCAATGGCTTCCCAAATGTTCATGTCTATGGCTTCTATAAAAATTCTCATCCTAACTTTCCAATAAGCATAACCCTCTCCACCAAACATAGGAGGGAGGCTAATTGAAGCACCTTCACCACCAAAGGGATTCGTAGAACCCATTGTAGTTTCCTCAAGGATCTTAACGAAAAAGCTCTATGCTCGTGTCTTTCGACCGAGCTCTGATACCAATTGTAAGAACTACAATCGGTGGGTGAAATAACTAGGAGACACTAGGAGAACACCTAGAAGGAGGGGTTGAATAGGTGTTAGAGAAACCTTGAAATATTTTCGAAAGAAACAAATCGAAACAATTAAAACAAAATGATTTTTACAAAAATGTATTGATTAATCGATTAACTTCAGTATTAATCGATTAATGTCGAAGCTTACTTTCAAACTAATCGATTAACTAAGGTACTAATCGATTAATGCCGAAAGCAACTTAAAAATTAATCGATTAACAATCAACTTAATCGATTAATCTGAACAGTATCTGAAAAAATCACTTTTCAATCAAATACGAAAATCAATCAATTAACACAAAAGATCAGAGATAAAGCGGAATTGATTAACACCAATATTCTTAATGATTACCTAGGTTATGAAAATGATTTTTCCCAAATCAATTTGCACAATTAAGATTCAATTCAATCAATTATGAAAATCAATCTTTTCTAGGTTTTCAACCAAGAACAATATTGAAATGACTTGAATGTAAAGAGTTAAGAGTTTAGAGATACGACACAGTGATTTATCCTGGTTCACTTTCATCCACTTGAAAGCTACATCCAGTCCCCTCTTCAACCAAGAGAGATTCTTCATTATTAGGAATTAGAGTTCTCAAATTACAAGTAAATGCCTCTCAAGACTCCCTTCTTGATAACCTACAAGAGATACCACACCCTTGCCTTGCAATCCTATTGAATCTAATCTAACCTCTTCTCTTGCTTGTTGATATCCCCACAACAAGTCTTCCACTTGCTTGATGATGCCTCACACCAAGACTTCCACTTGCTTGTTATCACAACAAGACTTCCAAATGCTTGTTTGCTTGATTCACAACCAAGACTTCCTTTGTTGTAGATAGCTTGCCTTTTTTTGCAATGATTACAACTCAAATGAAAAACAAAATAACAAACCTATTAATCTCTTTCAATAGCTATGAAAATATCAACATAAGAGATTCAAAGATTCTTGATCAAAGAATGTAAAAGTTAAAAGCTTTGATCTATGAAAGTGAGAGAGAATAGTGTGGCTTGATCTTAGTAAAAATGAATATCAAAATGATGTATATTGATCACAAATGTTAGGAAAAGGTTTATATAGAATACCCAAAAGTTAGAAAACAATAGAATTTGATTTTGCCTTGAAAAGCTTATTTTAAAAATTGATTCTGCACGTGTTAATCGATTAACACATGGCTTAATCGATTAACCACTGTAACATGTGTGTTAATCGATTAACCCTAACACATTAATCGATTAGTCACTGCTAAATTCAATTAAAAACTTGTTTTCTCAAAACTAAACCTTTTCTTTCAAACCTTTAAGCCACCTATTGATTTTAGGTTAAGTGAATACTCAAATTATAATATAATCATGCACTTGATAGAGATTCACTACCCTCTAATGACTCTACCCAAACTCATTAAAATAAAAGACTTGAGAGGCTAAAGATATTACAATAAAACACAAACTAAGTCTTCATGAGCTTGATCTCTCTTCATCATTTGTTGAGTGTTGATTGTTTGTTGAACTTCTTCAAACTTTAAGCTTGATCAAACCATTTGTAGCTCGTTCAAAACCTTTGTCAACCTTTGTCATTATTAAAACCTTCTCACTGGATCTAACAAAAGTAATACTTGTGGGGCACTACTGAGGTAAATAAAAACAAAATATATATATATATATAAGTATCATAACATAAAACATCCCCACATGTATCAGTAGCAAGTAACCAAAGTCGAGATAGCAAGTTTTGATAAAACATATACAAGCCAGCTGCTTAAAATAAACCTCACTCTACGACCTCTCAAAATATATACAATATCAAAAATAGAAGTCCCAGAGCAGGTCATCCATGTCCTCAGCAGCTCCTCTGATCCTCCGCAGCTCTATCCCTAGGACCTAGGATCCAAAACATCTATGCTATGCAGGCTCCTATGAACCGGCAGGTCCACCTCTAGCAGAAACAGTAGGCTCGACATGCACCTCCTCGTCGTCCTCATCCTCCACGGGATCCTCCTCGACCTCGCCCGACTATGCAGAGACCCCTCCACTGGGTCTAGGATCAGTAGAAGCAGTCCTATCGAAGTCAATCAGACCAGGAGAAAGAGTCTCCTCAGTAACAACTCTGTGGGAGGAAGGATGAGTACGAGTGGCAGCTCTAAAACGAAAACTATGGAATCGACGCACAGGTCGAGCCGGTGGTGGTCCTCTATATGTATAAAAGGGTGGAACATGCATAGTATAGACTAAAGGAATCCTAAATCTACGAGGTCGCACCCGAACCAGAGGGTTAGGGTGGTAGAGAGTGATCTCCACCTCCCCCTCAAAGGTGGCACGGTGCTCCTCGTACGTCCATATACCACTAGGGATAGGGCGTATCTCGATGCAGGCTAGGTATCTGGCCATCACCTAAACAAGGCATAGAGAGTAAGTATACACATATACATAATCAATAAAGACTAAAATGACAAACACAAGTAGGTCATGGACAGACAATAATGCAAGTACATATGAGCATACCAAATTTCAAAAATGCAAGTGGCATGGTGCATTATTTCTATCCACATCTGAGGCCTCTAACAAAAGTCCATCTTGGACGTCCATCCAATACACCGTTGTGTTCCCGGAACACTAACATTCGTTCCCAGAACGTAATGCCAAACCATACTTGGATAATAAGCCTCACTCCCAAAGTGTGCATCACGTTCCCAGACCGCATACGTTCCCAGAACGCATAAAAAAAACCATGTCCCAGACACTGGCCACATTCCCAGAATGTGTCATCAAGTAGGTTACAATTTGGTACTCCCGGAGTACCCTCCTCATATTCCCAGAATATGATAAACGTTCCTACCAACCAATCTTCAATTCTCTATGCATGAATGCACAATTATTAAGGTTGGTTTTATCTTTGCTTTAATTACTGTGATTTAGAAATATTTCAATTTCTCTTTTGAATGATTAATTTGAGGTATGACCCTTGGCACAAAAATTGACTCTTGAATTAATTCAAAAACATGCCATAAGGCTTAGATTGGGGAAACCTTAACCAATGGTATTCACTTTTCACTTAAAAGACTTAACTTTTATATTTCAGTTTCAGGTACTAACCGGTTACGGTCTCAGGCTAACTGGTTAGAATTATAGACCTGAACTTATTAACCATTGTAATTCAGAAAACCCTTTTCTTGAATCCTCTACCCAATTCATAAACAAAGTTTCAGCATTGTTTTATACCTCAAATTTCACTGAATTAATCATTCAAAGTCTAAATCACAATTCATTCTCAATGGAGCATAATTTCCTCTTGAAATTATCTCAAAGTATTAAGGTATCAACTCCTCAAATGCAATCTGAACAAACAGTATTCGTTCACCTGTTTTCCAGATTAATTCCAAGTGAAATTAAAGTATAGATTGGAGCAAAAATGGTATGAGTACAAGAATAGTTTCAGAAGTTCATTTTCTTTGAAAAATTACAGTATCTAACCGGATACAAATATCGAATAACCGGTTAGGTTATGCAGTCTGTACACTGAAAAATGAGGTTTTGCATACCATTCTTTTCATTACTCAAATCTAACCAATTTCAACACTCAACAAAGTTCATATACCTTAATATGTACAGGTTTAACCACAGCAACAAATTCCATTTGCATGCATTAAGTTTATAGCATCAAATTGTATAAAAACCTACATAAACACAATTTAATACCACAAAACTCATAATAAACATTTAGATTATGATTCAAGAATCAAAATCACTTGCATGCATCAAGACAAAATTGCTCAAAACAGAATTGAGCTAAAGATTGGCCTCCAAGCCTTTTAACCTTAAACACATAATGCCCTTTTGAGTCTTTGTTGACTCAAATCCTAAATCACTTGATTTTAGTCTCAAAGTCGTGTTTGATGAGTATTAGCACTGAAACTTGAAGAAAATCCACAAACTCCCCAAAAATCCTATGTTCTGCTCTCAGCTACGTTTTCCAGCAACAGGGTTCAAAAACCAAAGAATTTGACATAGAAATTGACCAAAGAAATTGGGGAAAACAATTAGAACTCGATCTAGGTAACATGCACTAAGAAATAAAAGTGGTTTGAAGCTTAAATGTTATCTATGCTTACCAGAATCAAAGCTCAAACTCAGCTTCCAGAACCAAGAGAAAACAGTGTTCAACTTTCCAACTCCAACTTCTAAGGCCGATTTCTCTCCACACAAGAACTCTCAGCTCACAAGCTTTATATCAATGAAAAGCCCTTGATTCAAGCTTTTCAGAAGTGTATCACTCGCTCTCTATTACTCAGAGAAGAAGAGGAATTACTCTGCACGATTTTGGAACCCTAATAACACCTTTTCAACACCAAATGCAGAAAATCAACCCCGCATCTTCAGAAACCCAGCATTTTATAGAGGAATTGGAGTAACATGCATGATGACGCGTGTTATCCACTAGATTAGAGCTGTTTTCGTGGCGATTCCATGGATTAATCAAGTGATTACTCATCAAAACGCACTAACCCAGTTTCTGGGTTCATCGTCTAACCGGTTACAGGGCATTACTAACCGGTTAGGTCAGTACAAAATTTAAAAATTAATACTTTTTAAATCTTTCCCTCCAAGAACCTTTTCAATATTACATTTAGGTCCTAATCCAAGGACTAAAATGCAATATCCATAATTTTGCATTTATTTGCCATATAAAAATATTTTCACTTATTTTTATATTTCAAGGCTAATTAAATACAAAATATAAACTTGGAAAATTTATATAAATTAATAATAAAACTTTATTATTAATTTCCTTATTACCCGAGAGACGAAAATTAGGGGTGTTACACTTCTCCCCCACTTAAAAGGAATTTCGTCCCCGAAATTCTAGCTTACATAAACAACTCCGGATACTCTTGACACATCTTCTCCTCTAATTCCCATGTAGCTTCAGACACGTCAGCATTTTCCCATATAACCTTAACTAAAGGTATCTCCTTTCCCCTGAGCTGCTTAACTTCACGATCTTCTATCCGGACTGGTCTGGCTTCAAAGGTAAGGTTCTCCTTCAAAGCTAGATCATCGGGTTGAATTTTCAAAACAACCGATGGGTCATGCACATATTTCTTCAACTGAGAAAAGTGAAAGACATTGTGCAAATTTGACAGAGAGGGTTGTAAATCTATTTGATAAGCAACAGGACCAACTCTTTTAAGGATTTGGTATGGACCTATACACTTAGGTGAAAGCTTTCGGGTTCTCAAGGCTCTACTGATCCTTTTCATCGGAACTATCCGAAGAAACACATGGTCGCCCTCCAAAAACTCTATTGGTTTTCTCCGTCTATCAGCATAACTCTTCTGCCGACTCTGAGCCGCTTTCATCTTTGACTGAACCATCTTGATCTTCTCAGTTATCTGCTGCACCATTTCCGGTCCAACCACTAAGTTCTCCCCCACTTGAAACCAGCATAGCGGGGTTTGACACTTCGTTCCATACAAAGCCTCAAACGGTGCCATTCCGATGCTTGCATGGTAACTGTTGTTGTATGTGAATTCTGCAAGGGGTAACACTTGATCCCAACTTCCTTGCTCTTCAAGTGCACAAGCCCTTAACACATCTTCCAAAGACTGAATAGTTCTCTCCGTCTGACCATCCATCTGTGGATGATACGCCGAACTCAACTTTAATCTTGTTCCCATAGCATTATGCAGACTCTTCCAGAACTGCGAAGAAAATCTGGGATCTCTATCCGACACAATACTCGAAGGCACTCCGTGAAGACGAACTACCTCCTTAATGTAGATCTAGGTAAGCTTATTCAAAGAATAGCGCATATTTATCGGAATAAAATGCGCCGACTTAGTCAACCTATCCACAACCACCCAGATTGCATCATGATTTGCTGTGGTCCTTGGCAAACCAGACACAAAATCCATCGAGATACTGTCCCACTTCCATTGAGGGATACTTAAAGGTTGTAACTGTCCTCTTGGTTTCTGGTGTTCTACCTTAGCTTTTTGGCAAATTAAACATGAAGCCACATACTCCGCAACATCCTTTTTCAAACCAGACCACCAAAACATTTTCTTCAGATCCTGATACATTTTGGTTGATCTAGGATGCATACTCATCCGACTCTTATGTGCTTCATCAAGAATCAGTCTCCTAACTTCCTGATCTCTTGGTATGCAAATCCTTGTTCTGAAATGAATGATTCCATCCAACCCCATCTTGAAATCAGGTTCCTTCCCCTCCGAACCCAATCTCATCTTTTCAATCAACTCCTCATCTACTTGTTGCAAATCCCAAATTCTTTCCAAGAACTCATTTGTAATCTGCAACATTCCTAACTTGATACTTGATGGCTCCACTTGCGTCAACAAGCTCAAGTCTCTGAATTCCTCGATCAACGCTGCTTCCTTCACCATCATCGCACTCATGTGGATTGCTTTCCGACTCAAAGCATCTGCAACCACATTTGCTTTACCCGGATGATAATGGAGTTTAAAGTCATAATCCTTCAAAAACTCCATCCATCTTCTTTGCCTCATGTTCAACTCTTTTTGGTCAAACAGATATTTTAAACTCCTATGGTCACTAAATACTTGGAAAGTAGTGCCATAGAGATGATGTCTCCATATCTTTAAGGCAAACACGATTGTAGCCAATTCCAAATCGTGTGTCGGGTAATTCACCTCATGATTCTTCAACTGTCGTGATGCATACGCCACTACTCTTCCTTCTTGCATCAACACACACCCAAGTCCTTGCTTAGATGCATCACAGTATACTTCAAAGCTCTCGTGAGGATCAGGTAAGATTAACACGGGAGACGATGTTAACCTTTCCTTTAACTCTCAGAAACTACTTTCACCCCTGTCGTCCCACACGAACAGTTGATCTTTCCGAGTCAACTTGGTCAAAGGCAACGCAATCTTGGAAAATCCTTCTATGAACCGACGATAGTATCCAGCCAGCCCTAAGAAACTTCTCCCCTCAGTCACAGTCTTAGGCTGTTCCCAGCTTAGCACTGAACTTACTTTTGCTGGATCCACCGCAATTCCTTCCTTAGAGGTTACATGCCCAAGGAATTTTACTTCATTCAACCAAAACTCACATTTCGTAAGTTTGGCATACAGCTGCTTCTCCTCCAGGACTTTCAGCACAATTCTGAGATGTTCTTCATGCTCCTCCGGACTCTTAGAATAGACCAACATATCATCTATAAACACCACGACAAACAAATCCAAATATGGTCTAAAGATCCGGTTCATATAATCCATGAAAATAGCAGGTGCATTAGTCAACCGAACGACATCACCACATACTAATAATGACCGTATCGAGATCGAAATGTAGTCTTGGGTATATCTTCCTCCTTTATCCTGATCTGATGATAGCCCGATCTCAGATATTCTTGGAAAATACTGCAGCTCCCCTAACTTGATCCATAAGGTCATCAATCCTTGGCAAAGGGTACTTATTCTTAATGGTGACCTTATTCAACTGTCTGTAGTCCACACACATCCTCATACTTCCATCCTTCTTCTTTACAAACAACAATGGAGCTCCCCCAATGTGAAACACTTGGCCTGATCATCTGCTTCTGTAGCAATTCCTCTATCTGCTTTTTCATTTCTGCCATTTCTGGTGGTGCCATTCTATAAGGAGCAATAGAGATGGGACCCGCTCCAGGAACAAAATCAATCCCGAACTCTATTTCTCGCTTCGGAGGTAATCGTGGTATCTCCTCAGGAAATACTTCCAGAAATTCCCTCACCACATGAATCTCTTCTATCGGCATCGACTCTTCTTCTCCAGTAGTAGAGAATAAGCACAGATAATCTTCAGGTTCAAGGGTTCTATATTGGATTGTCTTTTTCTCACAATTGATTATCACTTGTTTCTTCATCAACCAATCCATTCCCAAGATCACATCTAATTGTAACTTAGGGAGACAAACCAAATCTACTTTAGAGACACGACCCAAGATTTCAACATTACACCCTAAGCAAACCTTAGAGGTGAAGATGGGTATCCCAGTAGGGGTATCTATACTAAGATAGCAAGGCGAATCAGAAACAACAAGATTCAACCTACTCACACATTTAGGAGAAACAAAAGAATGTGTAGCTCCAGAATCAAACATAATCTTGAAAGGTTGATCATTAAGCAAAAAGTTACCTTGCATGAGATTCGGGGTTTGGGTTGCTTCATTACCACTCAGGGTAAATACTCTTCCTTGCACCACAGACTTTCCGGTAGATCCTTTAGCATCACCTTTTGCAGGCTCTCTGCAATCACGAGCAAAATGACCTTGCTTTCCACATTTGAAACATCCTCCTATGGACCAGCAGAATTGACCATGATGATAACGCCTACACTTCTCACAGTAAGAAGCATTATCGCGAGACTTGCTCTTGTTATCCATCACAGCTTTGCCCTTGCCCTTGTTTTTCTGAGCATATGGACCATTATTTCGGTGATCAAATCTCTTCTTCCTCTGTGGTCCATAGTTATGTCCGCTCCCCTTTCCTTGGCTTCCTACTAGCTCAGCCTTCTTGTCATCCTCATACATTCTGCACATATCCACAAGTGCAGGAAAACTCTGAATCCGCTGGTAACTGAAAATAGATTTCAGCTCCGGTCTCAGTCCACCTTCAAACTTAACACACTTACTCCTTTCATCAGGGTTATTCAATTAATAGGGAGAACATTTCATCAGCTCCTCAAATCTGGCAGCATATTCTCCTACACTCATATCCCCCTGCTTCAATTGCATGAACTCTACCTCCTTCTTTCTCCTTAAATCTTCTGGAAAGTATTTATTAAGGAATTTCTCCATAAACACTCCCCAGTTGATTGCTCTTCTCTCAAAATTTAGCAATTGAACAGTATGATCCCACCAGTTCTCAGCTTCCCCATGAAGCATGTAAACTGCATAGGTTACCTTCTGCTCATCCGAACAGTCTAATGTTCTGAAAATCTTGTTGATCTCTTACAACCACTTATTTGCCTCATCAGGTTTGTATCCTCCTTCAAACCTTGGTGGATTGCACTTTCTGAACTCTGACAAAGTCTTAGCATCATGATTCACCACATTACCAACATGTGGATTACCAGCTCGTCCTTGAGGTGGCTGCTGTTGCTGCTGCTGTTGCATGCCCTCCAGCACAGTCGTAATACGTTCTAACATTTCATTCGTATAATTTCTATTTCTGGTTGCCATAGAAAGACCTGCACTATGGGCTTTGGGTCACTAAAAGGTCTTTAAAACATAAGCGCTACTAGCTTGCTCAACAATCTTACTCAAATATATTCAAATAACATTGAATACCATACTTAGCTGCATCATCAGGGCCATGAGGGACAGGACCAATGCTCTGATACCACCACCGATGTGACACCCTCGTTTTATATCTTGAAAATAATTAATATTTCCAAATATAGAATACTTGTTATCAAAAGTTGGGACTAGAAAATTTTTCCCTTTTTAATGTTTACTTTCTCAATTATAAATGCCTTTTTCATTGACGAATAATTTGAATTCGGCTTAATATTATCTTAATTACGAAAAGGCTCTCGAGACAATATCTTTTAAACATAATAAAACATATTCGTAACTTTTCTTAAAAACATATTATTTGTCTCTTGAGTTTAATCGAATGTAGGGAATAGAAACTTATTGCCGAATCCTTTTGAATCAAAATCAGAGTATGCGGAAGTAAAAGTAATACTTGTGGGGCACTGCTGAGGTAAATAAAAACAACATATATATATAAGTATCATAACATAAAACATCCCCACATGTATCAGTAGCAAGTAACCAAAGTCGAGATAGCAAGTTTTGATAAAACATATACAAGCCAGCTGCTTAAAATAAACCTCACTCTAAGACCTCTCAAAATATATACAATATCAAAAATAGAAGTCCCAGAGCAGGTCATCCATGTCCTCAGCAGCTCCTCTGATCCTCCGCAGCTCTATCCCTAGGACCTAGGATCCAAAACATCTATGCTATGCAGGCTCCTATGAACCAACAAGTCCACCTCTAGCAGAAACAGTAGGCTCGACATTCACCTCCTCCTCGTCCTCATCCTCCACGGGATCCTCCTCGACCTCGCCCGACTGTGCAGAGACCCCTCCACTGGGACTAGGATCTGTAGAAGCAGTCCTATCGAAGTCAGTCAAACCAGGAGAAAGAGTCTTCTCAGTAACAACTTTGTGGGAGGAAGGATGAGTACGAGTGGCAGCTCTAAAACGAAAACTATGGAATCGACGCACAGGTCGAGCCGGGGGTGGTCCTCTATATGTATAAAAGGGTGGAACATGCATAGTATAGACTAAAGGAATCCTAAATCTACGAGGTCGCGCCCGAACCAGAGGGTTAGGGTGGTAGAGAGTGATCTCCACCTCCCCCTCAAAGGTGTCACGATGCTCCTCGTACGTCCATATACCACTAGGGATAGGGCGTATCTCGATGCAGGCTAGGTATCTGGCCATCACCTAAACAGGGCAGAGGGAGTAAGTATACACATATACATAATCAATAAAGACTAAAATGACAAACACAAGTAGGTCATGGACAGACAATAATGCAAGTACATATGAGCATACCAAATTTCAACATTATATTTCTTATAATGCAAGTGGCATGGTGCATTATTTCTATCCACATCTGAGGCCTCTAACAAAAGTCCATCTTGGACGTCCATCCAATACACCGTTGTTTTCCCGTAACACTGACATTCGTTCGTAGAATGTAATGCCAAACCATACTTGGATAATAAGCCTCACTCCCAGAGTGTGCATCACGTTCCCAGAACGCATACGTTCCCAGAACGCATTAAAAAAACCATGTCCCAGACACTGGCCACATTCCCAGAATGTGTCATCAAGTTGGTTACAATTTAGTACTCCCGGAGTACCCTCCTCATATTCCCAGAATATGATAAACGTTCCTACCAACCAATCTTCAATTCTCTATGCATGAATGCACAATTATTAAGGTTGGTTTTATCTTTACTTCAATTACGGTGATTTAGAAATATTTTAATTTCTCTTTTGAATGATTAATTTGAGGTATGACCCTTGGCACAAAAATTCACTCTTGAATTAATTCAAAAACATGCCATAAGGCTTAGGTTGGGGAAAACTTAACCAATGGTATTCACTTTTCACTTAAAAGACTTAACTTTTATTTTTCAGTTTCAGGTACTAACCGGTTACGGTCTCAGGCTAACCGGTTAGAATTATAGACCTGAACTTATTAACCATTGTAATTCAGAAAACCCTTTTCTTGAATCCTCTACCCAATCCATAAACAAATTTTCAGCATTGTTTTATACCTCAAATTTCACTGAATTAATCATTCAAAGTCTAAATCACAATTCATTCTCAATGGAGCATAATTTCCTCTTGAAATTATCTCAAAGTATTAAGGTATCAACTCCTCAAATGCAATCTGAACAAACAGTATTCGTTCACCTGTTTTCCAGATTAATTCCAAGTGAAATTAAAGTATAGATTGGAGCAAAAATGGTATGAGTACAAGAATAGTTTCAGAAGTTCATTTTCTTTGAAAAATTACAGTATCTAACCGGATACAAATATCGAATAACCGGTTAGGTTATGCAGTCTGTACACTGAAAAATGAGGTTTTGTATACCATTCTTTTCATTACTCAAATCTAACCAATTTCAACACTCAACAAAGTTCATATACCTTAATATGTACAGGTTTAACCACAGCAACAAATTCCATTTGCATGCATTAAGTTTATAGCATCAAATTGTATAAAAACCCACATAAACACAATTTAATACCACAAAACTCATAATAAACATTTAGATTATGATTCAAGCATCAAAATCACTTGCATGCATCAAGACAAAATTGCTCAAAATAGAATTGAGCTAAAGATTGGCCTCCAAGCCTTTTAACCTTAAACACAATGCCCTTTTGAGTCTTTGTTGACTCAAATCCTAAATCACTTGATTTTAGTCTCAATCTAGTATAAGGTAAACTTCTCCCATACCTCAAAGTCGTGTTTGATGAGTATTAGCACTAAAACTTGAAGAAAATCCACAAACTCCCCAAATATCCTATGTTCTGCTCTTAGCCACGTTTTCCAGCAACAGGGTTCAAAAACCAAAGAATTTGACCAAAGAAATTGGGGAAAACAATTAGAACTCGATCTAGGAGCAGCCTGTCTGGCTGCAATGAGGGAATTTCGAGGGGACCAGAAGAGAGGGAAATATGTGTTCTCTGCTCCTATTATCTTAAAATACTTATCCTTAAAATCCTTCCATGTTTCAGAATAGGATTCGAATACTTTTCTTCTATTACGGGATTTGAGAGTCACCCAAGCCCATTTCCCCTTTACTTTGCTGGACTGAAAAGGGCCAAAGAAGGAAAAGAGCACAGGGATGGTGCATTGGAGATTGAAGTGGGAACAGATAAGTTGAAAAGCTTTCAGGTAACACCAAGCATTTGGATGGAGTAAAGAGGGAGCAAGCTCTAAATGGGTGAGCACCTGATTTTCAAAGTCGGTAAAAGGGATTCATGGACCACAAACATAAAAAAGAACGATGTACATAAAAAAGAAGTTTTCATGAGGAGTTTCAACCGTGCAAATTCGGTCTTGGTCACTAGGAGTCTCTACTGAATAAAAATTGGGAGCAACACCGGGTCTCACCAAGTTTGCTTTAAGGTGATAATGTCGAAGTTTAGCCGAATCCACAAAAACAGAAGGTCTACCTAAAGCATCTAAGTCTACCCTTTCATATCCAGCAATATTGTCAGGTGTAATAAACTCCTCAGGATTAGTCTCTGATATTTTCTTCCCCATGGATGATTCCTGAGAAAGGTAGGAAAGGTTAGGTGAAGGAGATGGTTTACTAACTACTTCAACCTCAAAATAATCTTTTATTACCCAACTCTTAGCAAGTTCGTTTAAAAAAAGTTTTTCGGAAGTAGAAATTGAAGAACTTCCTAAGCCAGGGACTTGGTTGAAGGATGTTTCGGTATCAGTGGTAAAGCCTTTTGAAGGAGTAGAAAAGGAGGATAAAAAGAGGAAGAAGAAGTTTGATAAGGGTATATAATAGAAAGAGGAAGATTATCCATTGAAAAGGAACAAGAAGTTACCTGAAAGTGTATGAAGGAGGACTTGAACTGAAAAAAAAGAAGGCAAGAAAAGCTGAAGAAGAGCACGTTTTTCTCAAGAAGAAGAGAAGGAGACGTTTTTCTAAAAGTATTTGAATTTTCAAAGTGAAGAATGGAGTAGGAGTGAGTTTGGAGTAAAACAAACCCCCTATTTATAAGTCAAGGCAAGCCCAGAATTCAGATTCCAAGAAGAAGATAAAGTAACTTCTACATTTATGAGGGAATATGAAAAGATTGGCTAAAACTAGTCAAGATAAGGTCATGCCTAATCAGAGGAGTCCTTTTGATTCCCTGTCATAAATTCAATAAATGCAGTGATAAGTTTTTTCATTTATGACAAAAGTAGATTTATGTCAGTTGGAAGATGAAGCATGAGTTCAGATTGAATGATCAAAATTCAGTATTATGCATACGGAACGAAACCGGATAACCGGTTAGTGGATACCAAGTTTCAAAAGCAAGTGGTCAAAGGTGGCTTTTCCAAGGTACGTTTGAATTTCAAATTCAAATCATGCCTAGGGAACAACAAATGGCACGACAGACTAGGAGAAGATGCTCTTGGAAAAAGTCATGATGGCTTCTCGATGACCGTGGGCATGGGAACTTGATCTTACAAAAGTTATTATGAGAAAGAAGAATCATACGAAGTGAAGCTGGCAATTCGGCCAGTACAACCGTTAAACCAAGTTCAAGTGGTAGATATACAAGACTTCCTTAAACCGGTAAAACAGTTTCCATGAAGGAACAACATGGTTAACTCATTGGTTAACCGGTATTTTTAGCAAGAAAATTCAGTTCCAGGAGCTATGATAACCGGTAAACCGGTTTCATCATGTCATATCGAAATGAGCTAACCAGGGATCAACAAATTTTGGAGCCAAAGGCATAGCATTTCAAGATTAAAAATTCAAAATTCCATCTTGGAAACAGGTGCTAGTGTGGCAATCGAGGAAAAAGATTCCTCTAGGAATGACAATTCAAACTTGGAAGAATAATTTTTTAAATACTGTGTTGGCTGACATTGAGATGACTAGGGAAGACATGAAAAAAGCATTCCTTGGAAAGATGCTTTCCTTGAGAAATGATGCTTGCATAAATCCAGAAAGTTTGAATGACTTGTACGTAGAGAAACCGGTATACCGGAAATACTGCGAATTATCCAAATAAGGACACGCCTACCGGTTTAACGGCATGGTTTTTCAAGAACCCAAGTCCTTTCCGGTTTTACCGGTATACAAGCTTTATGAGGCTTCAAAGAAAGTCCAAACCAATGTAAACCGGTTTACCGGTTTTACCTGCATTTCTTGATCACGTACTGTAAGGAAGAAATAATTATTCTTATTTAAAGGAAATATTCGGGGATATGTTTGTCGCTGCTTCTTATTTTCATGATGCCCTAAAAATAGGGCACTTTGTTTATGCCTCAAGAATGAGCTCATTTTCTTATTTTTTGAAGCAAATGATGTTGGAACTACAATCGGTGGGTGAAAAAACTAGGAGACACTAGGAGAACACCTAGAAGGGGGGGTTGAATAGGTGTTAGAGAAACCTTGAAAGATTTTTGAAAGAAACAAATCGAAACGATTAAAAACAAATGATTTTTACAAAATTTAAGCTTCTTAATCGATTAACTTCAATACTAATTGATTAATGCCGAAGCTAACTTTTGAACTAATCGATTAACTATCAACTTAATCGATTAATGCCGAAAGCTGCTTAAAAACTAATCGATTAATTATCAGCTTAATCGATTAATCACTGTTAAGACTGAAAAATCACTTTTCAATCAAATACGAAAATCAATCAATTAACACATAAGATCAGAGATAAAGCGGAATTGATTAACACAAATATTCTTAATGATTACCTAGGTTATGAAAATGATTTTCCCCAAATCAATTTGCACAATTAAGATTCAATTCAATCAATTATGAAAATCAATCTTTTCTAGGTTTTCAACCAAGAACAATATTGAAATGACTTGAATGTAAAGAGTTAAGAGTTTAGAGATACAACACAGTGATTTATCCTGGTTCACTTTCATCCACTTGAAAGCTACATCCAGTCCCCTCTTCAACCAAGAGAGATTCTTCACTATGAGAAATTAGAGTTCTCAAATTACAAGTAAATGCCTCTCAAGACTCCCTTCTTGATAGCCTACAAGAGATACCACACCCTTGCCTTGCAATCCTATTGAATCTAATCTAACCTCTTCTCTTGCTTGTTGATATCCCCACAACAAGTCTTCCACTTGCTTGATGATGCCTCACACCAAGACTTCCACTGGCTTGTTATCACAACAAGACTTCCACTTGCTTGTTATCACAACAAGACTTCCACTTGCTTGGTATCACAACAAGACTTCCAAATGCTTGTTTGCTTGATTCACAACCAAGACTTCCTTTGTTGTAGATAGCTTGCCTTCTTTGCAATGATTACAACTCAAATGAAAAACAAAATAACAATCCTATGAATCTCTTTCAATAGCTATGAAAATATCAACATTAGAGATTCAAAGATTCTTGATCAAAGAATGTAAAAGTTAAAGCTTTGATCTATGAAAATGAGAGAGAATAGTGTGGCTTGATTCTTTGTAAAATGAATATCAAAAATGATGTATGAAAATGATTCTTGATTATAATAATGATTAGGAAAAGGTTTATATAGAATACCCAAAAGTTAGAAAACAATAGAAATTGATTTTGCCTTGAAAAGCTTATTTTAAAAACTGATTATGCACGTGTTAATCGATTAACACATGGCTTAATTGATTAACCATTGTAACATGTGTGTTAATCGATTAACCCTAACACATTAATCGATTAGTCACTGCTAAATTCAATTAAAACTTGTTTTCTCAAAAACTAAACCTTTTCTTTCAAACCTTTAAGCCACCTATTGATTTTAGGTTAAGTGAATACTCAAAATATGATATAATCATGACCTTGATAGAGATTCACTACCCTCTAATGACTCTACCCAAACTCATTAAAATAAAAGACTTGAGAGACGAAAGATATTACAATAAAACACAAACTAAGTCTTCATGAGTTTGCTCTCTCTTCATCATTTGTTGAGTGTTGATTGTTTGTTGAACTTCTTCAAACTTTAAGCTTGATCAAACCATTTGTAGCTTGTTCAAAACCTTTGTCAACCTTTGTCATTATCAAAACCTTCTCACTGGATCTAACAATCTCCCTCTTTTTGAAAATGACAAACCATATTGTGAAATTGTTTGAAGTTCTTTGAAGTTGTTGATACTTGAACCATTTTAGCACTTGGTGAGATTCTTGCTCCCCCTCAATAAATGCTTTTGACATTTGAAATCAAATTAAGTAAGCTTGATTCTCCCCCTATCTTCAACAACTTTGCTCAACCTATATAAAAACAAACAAACAACCTCTTCTCCCCCTTTTGGCATTATCAAAAAGTAATATATACCAATTAAAATATAAAATTCTAAGCCAAAATAAGAGATAGTCCATGATCATTTCTTCACAACATTGATACCAAATGTATTTAATTAATCAAGTAATCAATGATATCAAATGTAAAACTAAAGATAACATTTCTTCAAAGTATAGATCTTAAATGTACTTTGAAATGTGATACCAATTGGAGAGAAATATAACAATGAAACATAATACCAATTGTAACTAGAAAGTCATCATATCACTTAACAAAGTAAGATATCAATTATAAAGAAATATCACAATAATCACAATAGCATGATAAACATCTAATGATCACATAATGATACCAATTGAAATTATAAAGAAGTAATACCAATTGTAAAAACAGTACCAATTGTGAAAATCCAACAATATCAATTGTACCAATTTGTAGGACTTCGTTTGAGAATTGAAGAAGCAAATCAAAGAATAACACTTTCAAGCCTTTTGCTCTTCAATCACACCTACAAAACAATCATGCTTTGCCTTTTGGTATCCAAATGGTTTTGGATCCATTTTTGTTAGTTAAGGGACTCTCACCCTTCTTAACCCAAACAAAATCTCCTTTAGGTATACCATGAACTTTAATATAACACACATTTGAATTATGTCCATGAGTGCCACAATAGAAACATGTTGGTGCATTTGAAAAATCAACTTTAGAAAAATCAACAACATTTCTGTGAGACTTACTCTTAGCATTAGTATAACCCAAACCAAACTTGTTTGTTTTTATATAGGTTGAGCAAAGTTGTTGAAGATAGGGGGAGAATCAAGCTTACTCAATTTGATTTCAAATGTCAAAAGCATTTATTGAGGGGGAGCAATAATCTCACCAAGTGCTAAAATGGTTCAAGTATCAACAACTTCAAAGAACTTCAAACAATTTCAAAACATGGTTTGTCATTTTCAAAAAGGGGGAGATTGTTAGATCCAGTGAGAAGGTTTTGATAATGACAAAGGTTGACAAAGGTTTTGAACAAGCTACAAATGGTTTGATCAAGCTTAAAGTTTGAAGAAGTTCAACAAACAATCAACACTCAACAAATGATGAAGAGAGAGCAAGCTCATGAAGACTTAGTTTGTGTTTTATTGTAATATCTTTAGTCTCTCAAGTCTTTTATTTTAATGAGTTTGGGTAGAGTCATTAGAGGGTAGTGAATCTCTATCAAGGTCATGATTATATCATATTTTGAGTATTCACTTAACCTAAAATCAATAGGTGGCTTAAAGGTTTGAAAGAAAAGGTTTAGTTTTTGAGAAAACAAGTTTTAATTGAATTTAGCAGTGACTAATCGATTAATGTGTTAGGGTTAATCGATTAACACACATGTTACAGTGGTTAATCGATTAAGCCATGTGTTAATCGATTAACACGTGCAGAATCAGTTTTTAAAATAAGCTTTTCAAGGCAAAATCAATTTCTATTGTTTTCTAACTTTTGGGTATTCTATATAAACCTTTTCCTAATCATTATGATAATCAAGAATCATTTTCATACATCATTTTTTATATTCATTTTACAAAGAATCAAGCCACACTATTCTCTCTCATTTTCATAGATCAAAGCTTTAACTTTTACATTCTTTGATCAAGAATCTTTGAATCTCTTATGTTGATATTTTCATAGCTATTGAAAGAGATTCATAGGATTGTTATTTTGTTTTTCATTTGAGTTGTAGTCATTGCAAAGAAGGCAAGCTATCTACAACAAAGGAAGTCTTGGTTGTGAATCAAGCAAACAAGCATTTGGAAGTCTTGTTGTGATAACAAGCAAGTGGAAGTCTTGTTGTGATAACAAGCAAGTGGAAGTCTTGGTGTGAGGCATCATCAAGCAAGTGGAAGACTTGTTGTGGGGATATCAACAAGCAAGAGAAGAGGTTAGATCAGATTCAATAGGATTGCAAGGCAAGGGTGTGGTATCTCTTGTAGGCTATCAAGAAGGGAGTCTTGAGAGGCATTTACTTGTAATTTGAGAACTCTAATTCCTCATAGTGAAGAATCTCTCTTGGTTGAAGAGGGGACTGGATGTAGCTTTCAAGTGGATGAAAGTGAACCAGGATAAATCACTGTGTCGTATCTCTAAACTCTTAACTCTTTACATTCAAGTCATTTCAATATTGTTCTTGGTTGAAAACCTAGAAAAGATTGATTTTCATAATTAATTGAATTGAATCTTAATTGTGCAAATTGATTTGGGGAAAATCATTTTCATAACCTAGGTAATCATTAAGAATATTTGTGTTAATCAATTCCACTTTATCTCTGATCTTATGTGTTAATTGATTGATTTTCGTATTTGATTGAAAAGTGATTTTTCAGTTTTAACAGTGATTAATCGATTAAGCTGATAATTAATCGATTAGTTTTAAAGCAGCTTTCGGCATTAATCGATTAAGTTGATAGTTAATCGATTAGTTCAAAAGTTAGCTTCGGCATTAATCGATTAGTATTGAAGTTAATAGATTAAGAAGCTTAAATTTTGTAAAAATCATTTGTTTTTAATCGTTTCGATTTGTTTCTTTCGAAAATCTTTCAAGGTTTCTCTAACACCTATTCAACCCCCCCCCCTTCTAGGTGTTCTCCTAGTGTCTCCTAGTTATTTCACCCACCGATTGTAGTTCCAACAAATGAAATGTCATAAAGATTGAGTGCAAAGGCTTCCCATGGCATTTGAGGGATGAATGTTCGTTATGAAAGTCATTGCTAACATCACTGATGATGGAAACCATTTGTAACCGGACGTTACATGACTCTTTGAAGAATTTATCTTACAATAGGCATGAAGCCAAATCCTTCATGTTACGTGCTTTATTACACCCTAAGAAGTGTGTTACGAGATGACTTAACAATTTCAAGTGTTTCAGTCATACCATTTGATCCTTAAAATTCAAGGGTTTTTCCTTCATCATATTTTTCTTTCTCTTTCTATGGTTACTAAGGATTCAAACTCATGTACCATGCTTGTAATTGTAAGACCCTATATTTTGAAGAAATAAAAGAAATTAAATATGTCAGAATAGTCCCTGACTTTGTAAGCATCGGTCAAGTTAGTCCCTGACTTTATTCAAATAGCAATTTAGTCCCTGAGATTTCATTTTAATTCACATACGTCCCTATCTTTATCCCATTTTAAAGCAAATACATCCCTGCGATAATGACAGCAGGGACTAACTTGATCGACGTTCTCCTGTCTCAGGGACTAAATTGCTATTTCGATAAAGTCAGGGACTAACTTGACCTACGCTTACAAAGTCAGGGACTAATCTGACATATTACTCGAAATTAAATATTTAAAAGAATAATATTATTATATTGAATAAAATAATGAATTTTTTGAAATTTGGTTAAAATACTCGAGTATTTGGGGAAGACTCGAGTATTGTAACTAGCAGTTAGAGAATTTGAATTTTTGGTTGGAATACTCGAGTATTTCGTGCAGTGGCTGTGTGTGTATAAGTCGGTTTTGATTCAAACTTCGAACCAAAACGCAATTCCCTTGGTTCCAAGCACAAAGCTGAACATTTCTTCGAAAGAGGATAATCCTAGGCTATAAATAGGTAAGCAATGAAGCCCAAACAGACTCAAATCTCTCTGAACCCGAATTGTTGTCAAAATTTCCTCTGTTCTGAAGTGCTTACTTTAATCACTTCATTCTCTCTCATTTCTCACTCATTCCCTTCGAAACCAAAACACAAATCAGAGTTCTAATTCCAATCTTGAATTAGAACCAAGAATCACTTAAAACCACCCTCTGTAGATCGAGTTCTAGACAATCAAAGTTGAGCTTTCAAAGCTGCAAAAACATAGCCCAAAATAGCATCAAGTACCCCACTTTCTTGAATCCGTTTGGTAAATCCAGGAACTCTTTTGATTTCAAACTTGTTTCTATTTAAAGTTGGCATTTCCTAGTTTCTAAAGCTAACTTGTTTCATTCTTTTTCATGTCTTATTCATTGTGAAATTGATGGCCAAAGTCAGCCAAGTGCAACAGTTTTGCACCGGTCCAGAAATCAAGTTTTGATTCAACCCCTTTTCTTTGCAACCAATCTTTTCTTTAGCTTCTCTGAGGTAAGGGAGGAGTTACCTAAATACTAGAATGAGTAATTTCAAGCTAGAAATGTAGGAACCATTAAAGGTTCAAAGAGGGATGCAACTTGAATTGGGATTCTGACTTGGAGGTTAGAAGCCCATGATTTTATAATTCAAACAAGTTTAAATGAACCTAATAAAGCTCACTATAATGTGTTTCGAATTTAAAATCAAGTGGAAATGAATTTCACAATTTAAAATGGATATTTTCAAGTTTGAATGCAATCTGTGATTTGATGCTATTTGATGTTGTTTCAGTTGTGTTTAAGTGTTGTAACATGTTTGTTTTATGTGCCTAAGTTGCTGTTTTGCATAGGAATGGAGAAATAAAGCAAGGAACTCGAATTGGTATTGAAAGTGCAGAAAACTGGTGCTGTTGCAGCAAAAAGACTCGAGTATTTTAAGGAAGACTCGAGTATTCTGGAAACTGGAAGAACGACTCGAGTAGATCTTTAAAGACTCGAGTATTTTTGCATGAACTACTCGAGTAGTTCATGAACTACTCGAGTATTCTGAACAATTTTTCAGAAAACAATTACTTTCTAAAATTTTCTTATAATTAACTCGTTTAATATTATAATATCTTAAGCCTGTTGGTTGATAGCTATCCTGGAGGTGTCCTACTGGAATTTTATTCAGTGGTTGATTATTTCCCTACAGGAGTCCCAACGGAAGTGCGTACACCCATTCGGTTGATATTATCCCTAGATGTCCCAGTGAAAGTTTTACTCACTTGGTTGATATTTTTCTATGGGAGTCCCAATGGGGTCGTTGCAATAAAAATCCACCAATAGGAGGCTATGCCCCGATGGATTACTAAATAAATGATTATAAGCTATTTGTAAAACCATCACAAAGTGGCTGGGCCGCTGATGGATTTTTCTGAAAGGGGAATTGAAAATAAGTACACTCATCACAAAGTGGCTATGCTGTTGATGGTCTTTTTCGGAAAGCACCAGCACCAGCTAAATGAAAGCTAATGAAATGAAATGCTGATGAGAATAATGAAAGAAAAGAAATGAAATTCTTATGTGACATTATTATGCATGGGGTTGCTCCGATTTTGATTGTGGAAATCTAGCATAGGGTAGAATGTGGATACCATGGCCTAGAGTGCTATGATGACTTGGATACCATGGCATAGAATGCTATGAAGGCTAGTTCCCAATCAATCGTGATGCATGAGAGATGGATACGCTCCAGTTCGAAGAAAACATAGGTTTGAAATGGATACCCGAAAGGATGCCGAACTGTGAAGCATGAACGAGGAGTAGGCATGCATCATGTCACTAATGAAATTAAGTATGAGTTAAATAAGTTTGAGAAAATATATATATATATACTTGCATTCTGGATGCTATCTGGATATATGTGATTGTTATTTTTAGCCCCTGTTATGCTCATTTGTTATTGTATTTAGCTATGACTCACTCCTAATCCCTTGTTGTAGGACTTGGCACGGAATCTGATGTGCATGGAGATGAGGCCGCTCCCTAGTAGGGAATGGAAATTTCGAGGAGCATCGGGCCACGTACGAAGGGGACGTGGAAGTCACTTTCCGTCATCCAAACCCATGGCCCTGGATGCGTCCGCGTCATACGAGGATCCCAATGGTGTACATTATGCATATTCCACCTCATTTTGTGTTTCGCCATGGAACACCACCACCACCAAGACGTTTTGCAAGGAGCACCCTTCCACCCAGTCCATCACCCTCCGAAGAAAGAATTATTTTGGAGCTTCATGCTCACCCTCGCCCTTCCACTAGAGCACGATCTCGGACTCCAGTTTATGTGCCATCTGATCTGGCACTGGAGGAGGAGGAGGAGGAAGAAGATCCGATTGAGGATGAGGACCCGGTGGGGGATGTTGATCAGGTGGCGGAGGACGATCCTATGGAAAACTCGACTGGAAGTCAGTGGGAAACTGACGACTGAGTTGATTTCTGACTAGTGGAATGTGGATTATGCGACCCATCAGGTTTCTCTTACTTATGCTATGTTATATTTTGAGTTTTGAACCAGTTGCTCTAGGTTGTTATATGTTTTGTTGTAATATATGTAATATAATGTAATAACCTAGAGTATCTAAGTTGAGTTTAGTGTGTTTAACTTTTATGTTTGATGTAATGAAGAATGTACATCTTGACTTTGAAATGAAATATGAAGTATTAATGTTTTCCGTCATGATGTCTGTGAATATTTTTCCGCAAGAATTGAAAATGATGATGACTTGACTTATGAAAAAAAATGGTCTATTTTTCAAGTATAAGTATTTTATTAAGAATAGAAAGTCGGGTCGTCACATTTAGTGGTATCAGAGCAATGGTTCAACTCTCGGCCTTGGAGTGTGGCCTTACACACTAACCATTGCGTATTATAGAATGATGATTGTATTTTGAGAGATAGAATAGCAGAATCTAATTAAGTTTTCCCCCTTGGATTATGTAGGATAAGATGGCTGGACGAAATAACGCTAACATTGCTGAGGCCCTAACCCGTATGGCTGCGGTTCTGGAAAACTTGCAGCAAACCCGTCCTCCCAGCAATGGAACCCCGGCGGAATTTCAAGGCCTAGATTCGTTTCGTAGATGTAAACCCCCTGGCTTCTCAGGTGGCCGTTGTCCCGAGCAAGCTCAGTTTCGGCTAGCTGAAATGAATAAGATCTTTCGGACGCTAACCCTTTCTGAAGCTCAGAAGGTCACGTTTGCTGCATGCATGCTGAATGGAGAGGCTGCGACTTGGTGGGAGCAGACCCGCCAGTTCTTGGAATATGACCATAGAGAGCTCACTTGGGAAGTCTTCACGGAGAAGTTTCTCGAGAGGTATTTTCCGGATGATGTCAGAATTCAGAAAGAAATGGAGTTCCTTGATCTGAGGCAAGGCAGAATGACCGTCGATCAATACGCCGAGAAGTTTGAGGAGCTGATGAAGTACTCCCCGTACTTCCAATATCATCCTGATGAATACTCAAAGTGCACGAGATTCGAAAATGGACTGAGGTCGGACATCAAGCTGGCTGTGAGTGTGCAGAGGATTCGCCACTACCCAACATTGATTAGTGCATGCTGCATCTTCGAAAAGAATAGTTTCAAGAGGGACACCGGTCAAGGAGGCCATGGACCACATCGACATCAGTACAAGAATAATCGTGGGAATCGTGGAGGCCCTTATTCGCATAAGGGGAAAGGAAGAGCAACACCCTCTGGAGCTGTCGGTCTTTTGGCACCGACATTGATATGTAGCAAGTGCCAACGTTCCCATCCTGGTCAAGAGTGCTGGAGAGACAAGCCACCAACCTGCTTCATTTGTGGAAAGCCAGGACACTTCGCTCGTGCATGCCGCCAACCTCAGCGCCAAGTCAATCAAAGTCAAGGGAGCAAGCCCTGGATTAATGGAAAGGTGTTCACTATGTCCGGAGCAGAAGCAGAACAAGCCGACAATCTTGTACAAGGTAACCATTTCCTCAATGGCATGCCTTGTCTCTTTTTATTTGATTCCGGAGGAACACATTCTTTCATCTCCGAAGAATGTGCCAAGCGTTTATGTTTGCCTGTTTCGGAGACATCGTTTAATCTTAGTGTATCTACCCCCACGAATGCTCCTGTTGTTGCATCAAGAGCATGTGTCGGATGCGTTGTTAGCATAGGAAGTCAGATTTCTCGTGTAAATCTGATTTGTTTGCCGTTATCCAATCTCAATGTTATCTTGGGCATGGATTGGATGGCGTCCAATCATGTGGTAATCGACTGCAAGGCTCGAATGATCGTGTTCCCTAGTATGGAGTCTCCTGTCATTCAACCTGAAGGTTATGTGTGCCTATTTTCAGCCATCGCTGAATAAAAGAAGGATGAAGTGAAGATCGAAGACATCCTGATTATTCGAGATTTCCCCGAAGTTTTTCCCGATGAAGTGCCCAGTTTGCCGCCGCATCGAGAGATAGAATTCAGTATTGACCTAGTTCCCGGTACTGGTCCTATCTCTATTGCCCCGTATCGTATGGCTCTAGCGGAATTAGCTGAGTTGAAGAAGCAAGTGGAAGAGTTGCTACAGAAGCAGTTCATCAGACCAAGTGTGTCGCCTTGGGGAGCGCCAGTCTTGTTTGTAAAGAAGAGGATGGATCTATGAGGATGTGCATTGATTATAGGCAGCTCAATAAGGTTACGATCAAGAATAAGTACCCGTTGCCAAGGATTGATGATGTAATGGATCAAGTGAAAGGAGCATCTGTGTTTTCAAAGATTGATCTGAGATCGGGTTATCATCAGATCCGTGTGAAGGAGGAAGATATTCCAAAGACTGCTTTTCGGTCACGCTATGGACACTACGAGTACGTAGTGATGCCATTTGTTTTGACCAATGCCCCAGCAATATTTATGGATTATATGAATAGAGTGTTCCGACCCTATCTGGATTCCTTCGTTTTAGTATTTATCGATGATGTTCTCATCTATTCGAAGAATCCGGAGGAGCACGCTAATCATTTAAAGATTGTTTTGGAGACTTTGAAGGAGAAGAAGTTATATGCCAAGCTGACCAAGTGTGAATTTTGGCTTGAAAAAGTCAATTTCTTGGGGCATATAATTTCAAAGGATGGTGTTGTTGTGGATCCAGCTAAAGTGGAAACAATGCTGCAATGGGAAAGACCAAAGTCAGTTACTGAGATTAGAAGTTTTCTTGGGTTAGCCGGATATTATCGGAAGTTCATCGAAGGTTTTTCCAAGTTGGCTCTTCCATTAACTCGATTAACCCGGAAGGAGCAACCTTTTGTCTGGGACGAAAAGTAAGAAGTTAGTTTCCAAACGTTAAAGGACAAGTTAACATCGTCTCCAGTGTTAACTTTGCCCGATCCTCGGAAAGGCTTCGATGTTTATTGTGATGCATCACGACAAGGTTTGGGTTGTGTCTTGATGCAAGAAGGGAAAGTGGTTGCTAATGCATCGCGTCAGCTAAAGGTGCATGAGGAAAATTATCCTACTCATGATTTAGAATTGGCTGCTATCGTCTTTGCCCTAAAGATTTGGAGACATTACCTTTATGGTAATACGTTTCAAGTATTCAGTGATCATAAAAGTCTGAAGTATCTCTTCGACCAAAAATAACTGAATATTAGACAACGAAGGTGGATGGAATTCTTGAAGGACTATGACTTCGAATTACATTACCACCCTGGTAAAGCCAATGTTGTAGCAGATGCTTTGAGTAGAAAGATGTTGCACGTGAGTACGATGATGGTGAAGGAAGCTCAGTTAATTGAAGAATTCCGAAACTTGAATCTGGAAATTCAGTGTAAACCTGAATGCATTAAGCTAGGAATGCTTCAAGTAACCAATGAATTCCTTGTTCAAATAAAGGATTTGCAGAAATCAGACGGAGAGTTGTTGGAAAAGAGAAGATTGGGTTTGGATGGTGTAGAGCCCGACTTTCAAGTTGGAGCTGATGATATTCTAAGATTTCGGAATAGGGTTTGTATCCCAGCTAATCCAGAATTGAGAAGAGCAATTTTAGATGAAGCCCACAAGAGTAAGTTGAGTATGCACCCTGGAACCACGAAAATGTACCAAGACCAGAAAGAGATGTTTTGGTGGCCGGGATTAAAGAAGGATGTTGCGTCTTATGTTGCGTCTTGCCTTGTTTGCCAAAAGGCGAAGATTGAACATAAGAAACCTGGAGGAGAATTGCAATCTTTGAGTATCCCGGAGTGGAAGTGGGATGGAATAGCTATGGACTTTGTGTATGGTTTTCCAAGAACAAGAGAAGGATTCGAATCGATTTGGGTTGTGATTGATCGGTTAACCAAATCGGCTCATTTTATTCCCATCAATATGCAGTATCCGTTGGAGAAGCTTGCAAAATTATACATCAAGGAAATTGTCCGATTGCATGGAATTCCCTCAAGCATTGTATCGGATCGTGATCCTCGTTTTGTGTCTCGTTTCTGGCAAAGTTTGCATCAAGCTCTGGGAACGCAGCTAAGGATGAGTTCAGCTTATCACCCGCAAACGGATGGTCAGTCTGAAAGGACAATTCAATCCCTAGAAGATCTGCTTCGAGCCTGTGTTTTGGAGTATCAAGAGAGTTGGGATCGATTGTTGCCGCTTGTGGAGTTCACCTACAACAATAGTTATAATGAAAGCATCGATATGGCCCCGTACGAAGCTCTTTATGGAAGAAAGTGTAGGACCCCACTATGTTGGTTCCAAGTGGGGGAGAATGCTCTCATCGGACCAGAGTTACATATATTCCACTGTAACATCTTGATGCTCCTATACCCTCCACCTCAACAAGAAAAATCTCCGAAGAACTGGAATCTCATGCTCATATGAAGGCTATACTCTTTGAAGTTGGATATATTGACACAATACTCTTGAGATGAAAGTGGTGATTCTCAATTGTCAAAGTTGTTGTCATTTCTTTGTGGTCTTATCAAGACCCAATTTGATGCACTATTCGATGATGTCTTCCTTTATAATGAAGTCAAGACCATCACATCTAACTTGATGAAGTTGGGACTTCCAAAGGCTCTGCAAATACAGGTTGCTCGTGTGCCTACTTTTTTTGAAGCTCTTCTTACAAGGCAAGAGACCATCCAAATTGTTGTATTGGAACATGAAAATAAAAAACCAGAAACAACACAATCAATGAAGCCAACGAGTTGTGGCCATCAAGAAAGAGATCACTTCCTTATATATATCATTGTTGTTGAGAAGGAGAAGGTCAAGATTGTTCCCAAACACATTGACGAACTAAAGGCTGAGCTCTAGGCTTAAAAGAGAGAGTAGGCTACCTTCGTTCAATAACCACAGAGGCCATAATATCGTACAACAGCAGCCTCACTTCCATGCATCCATAATCCTCCACTAACAAAATTGTTTGAATCTTTCACTATTTGTTCTTCAGGGATACTAGGTAACCCACTAACTCGGGGCCTTAACTCGCTACTGAGGTTGTGGGGAGGGATAAATTGCTGCAATAGACATTTCAATTTAATAAAAAAGAGTCTATAACACTGACTCAACTTGTGTACATTGAGCAACCCGATCCGATAAGGAAGCTTATGCTTTTCAAAAGTATGCTTCCTTCGCAAAGGAATGAAACAATTGCATGTAACTAGTACCAAGAAGAAAAGAAGATTTCATGCAAATGTAAAAGTGAGTAATAAAATTGCTAAAAAAGGCCATGAGCTAAAATTGTATGAAGGAAATTACTAAAAAAAGGCCGAAGTGCAAAAACAAGATTCAAACTTAAGTTTCTCTAAAACGAAACTAAGACTCTTCATCATAGGAGGAGCTCAAACCGGTGATTTTTGGCAGGAGATAATGCCAAGTCAAGAGCAAAAAATGCGAAGAGATCAATGAGGACCCTAGTTACATTTGTATAGGTACACATCGTCCCGTCTCGAACTAGTTGGATGAGGAGATCCTTTGAGTTTAGAGCGTTAATTTCGGGTTTAGCAAACAACTCTGACAAATGCAGTTCTTGAAGCAACGTTGGCAAGGTGCATCAAGCCATTCTCATGCTTGTCAAAGCTGGATTGAAACCCGATGTTAGTCTTCAGATCTTCGTTCTCTGCTAATGCAAGAAGGAGCAACTTGGAAACAAAAGATCTTGAAAGGCAAAAGGAAATTATGCAACCACAAAAAAAAATAGAAAGCATCACAAATTTCCCAAGATCACCACCAAGTGCTCCCAAAAGTTGCCTAGCCCTGTTCTCATGAAGGGCGAGCATGTACTAAAAGAATCACGAAACCAACAAACTGAAGTTGCCATATCAAAGGTCACTCTCATTTATAAGAGTTGATCCGACCTTCATCAATGTTAGATAAGAATGACTGACAAAGATCTTATGCTTAACTATACAACTTTGACAAAGAACATTCCTCACATTCACAAACACTCTCTTTTATCGTCATTTATGATAATTCATTTTATTATCCAAGATTACCCACTAGCTCTAAGTCATTCCTAAGCATTCAATTACCATTTGCACTTCAACACACATAATAAATCTTCAAGCATAATCACCCAAACAGTTACGCATTTAATCTCAAACATCATCACAACACATATATTCATGAACATACAAAATGGGTTCTCTTTCTTTAATTACTACTTACCTTAATTTTTAACATCAACTACCCTATTGTTTATTCTTACGTATAATCTTTTCTACTCTTAGCCACCACTATAAACAACCTAGAAATCATGCCCTAATTCAAAGTAAGGCTACCTTCTTACCTAAATGAAGATGGAGCTAAGGAAATTCAAAACCTTAGATTCCCTTTTTGTGCCCTCGACTCCTTTAGAGTTTGAATCCCTTGAAACCCTTGCCTTTCCTCCTTGTCCTTACTCCTTAAAGCTTGAACCTTTTGAACCTCCTTTATTTGATCTTGAAGATGTGGAGGCAATACAGAGAGATATGGTTTTCATGGTATGTTTTAAGTGCTAGAGAGAGAAAGCTCCAATGAAAGGGTATGGTGAAGATGATGCGTGCGATGATGATGATGAGTGGGTGATGAGGCTTGGTCTTGATGCTCTTGAGTTTGATAATGATGGGTGATGGTGTGGGTGTGATGATGGAGGTGATTTTGTGCTTGTTCTTGGTTGGGGTTTGAGGATGATGATAGTTGATGATGGTGGGTGCTCTTGATTTTTGGTCTTATGAGATGATGATGATGATGATGATGATGATGATGATGATGATGATGTGCTTCTTGAGAGAGAGAGAGAGAGAGAGAGAGAGAGGGAGGGAGGGAAGAATGAAGAAAAGAAAATGAGAGGGGTTTGTTGTTGTTGCATGAGGAACTGGATGCGTGGTTGGTAGGGAAAGCTTCTCCAAGAAGCTTGCCATTTGTGTCGTGGGAAAGTGGCTCTCATGCCGTATATTTTTTTTCTGATTTTGATCGAACAAATCGATTAGTGGACTCACTAATCGATTAGTCTGTGCAATTTTCCAATTTGAACTTGCCATTTTTAACATTTTTGGACCAACTAATCGATTATTCTGTCAACTAATCGATTAGCCACTGCTAATTAGCTTTTCTATTTTTCTTCTATTTTCTCCCTATTTTCTTCTGGGAATCAAAACACCATAACTTCTCCGTTAACCATCGGATCTTGCTCAAATTTGAAAGCAAGCTTCTCTACCTATTCACCTTCACATCCAACGGTTAAATTCTTGTTTAGAGTTGTAAATCTTCTATTTTTAATTTTCTCTTATAACGTATTTAAAACACCTAAAACGCCGGCTCTAACCCTCGTTTCTCCCCATCTTTCACCCCCTTATCCTTTGCTAAGGCTTCCTAACTACTTCATTACATTAAAAGTGGTCCCATTCCATCACCTCGTTTATTCTTCAACATTATTTTATTCTTCCTAAACAGTTTATTTTTCTAATTTTACGCTTGGAATAAAAATTGAGGATGTTACAATCCTCCCCCACTTATTGAAATTTCATCCCCAAAATTTACTTGGGATAATAACTGTTGCATAGGGGCTGGCTATCAGTAACTAATCGAGTAGTTCCTTTAATATTGAAATATCTTATTTTGTTTTTGAGAAAACTAATCGATTAGTCGATACACTAATCGATTAGTTCGTGAATTCTACAGTAAATAAGGAAGCATTTCACTTCAACTTCTTCATTTCTTCCTTTCCTCCTCCCACCCTAACCATAGCCCCAAACCTTCAAATCTTCCAACTTTTATCACTTTTCCACTCTCATTTCTTCTCTATTTCACCTACCTTCATCAATCTTTCCTCAAATCCGCTTCTTTTTCCCCCATTTTCATTTTCCCCTCTTTCCACCCTAACCATTCAAATGGCATATTCTGTAACACCCCGATTTCGTCAACTTGAACACATCATCTTTTTAACAAAATGTAGTAAAAATTTGGGAAATTTTTTTTTTCAAGGAGACATGGACATGAGAAGCTTAAGGTTCAAAAACATTTCAGTAACTTAATTGAAATAAAATAACGTTCTCACGTCACACATCACAAGTCAAGTTCCAAACCGAGATGTTACTTAACATCACGCTTTGTAACTTAGCTTCATAAACCTCTTTTGAGAAAACATTTTTATTTCTTGTTTTATAAAACTTTATTCTTTCAAAAGTCATACTCAATAAGTTCTCAAGTGGGGTACAGAATGGTTCGACAAGGTAACCAAGTAGTTGCAAGGGATACAGTGCTCAAGGGAATTACCTATTACTATTCTTGACCTCTAATCTTCTTTGCTGAAGCCCACTGCCGAAACCGCGTCGAGAAGAAAGTACAGATCCTACTACAGGGTCGACCATCTACCCGTTGCAATATCGGAGTAACCCGACACGACAACATGGTCGGAGAGATGGTCAGTATTTCCGAAGTACAACATGACCAGACAGTAGGACAATAACTAGAGGCATATAATAAAGACATAGGAACTAACAATTCTCATGCAATGCATATGACAAGTATATTCATGTAAGCACATAGGAAACATTTATAAATAAAACCAAACATATATAAGAACCATAACTCAACCCAATTCACATCACTGTACTCGGCATCACCAGCCTTCGAACATTCGAATCTCATCATCATCTTTCTCAAGCACTTATACTCTCTTCTTCGAATCCTTCTCCACAAATTCTTTATACATTCTCTCTTAGGATCTTTTATCATTATTAAATTTTATCAATTCGGTTAGCACTAATGATGAGGGGGAAACATCATTGAGCTCGCACACGTCTACATCTCCTCAGTCATCCACCCAACCTAGTCGGAAGCAAACAGGAGTACAGGACCTTTACCACGCGGGCACGACAGCTGTCACACAAACAAATGGTCCCAGACCAGGAGGCCCTGCCTCAAATCATATCATATCAATGCGCGCTCTTAGCGGCAATCACAAATGCCCCGTTCCAGTCCCTCTCACTGTACCTGAAATGCCATAGGGGTGACAGCACTATTCCGGTCCCGGGTGCAGAACTTACCACGGCATTAGACCCAGTCCCTACCACGTTAGTACGCCACATGTGGGATTCATTCCGCCCAGAATAGTACTCAAAGCCTCATGGCGTTTTACCGCCCTAGCTTACCCTATTGCATTCACAACCCGAATATCCTTGATATCCGGGGTACCTTCCTCTCCACTACTTCGATACGACACTCATGCCTCACCGCGTTTGTAAATGTCTTTTAAAGTCTTTTAATGTTTTGAGTTTTAATTAAGCGGCTTAATCCTAACAGTCGGCTCGTCCTTGGTGCATCCCTTCAACGAAGCCCGACCACTAATCGAATTCCGTTCCCCCTAAATCTCAATGGCCTCATGCCTCAATTGTTGGAAACCAACAAGCGGCTCAATATAGTCTAGAGGGGGGTGAATAGAATATTGAAGCCTTATTACAGATTTTTCGTCCACCTAAGAGAATGGTTTTATGAAAATAAGTTTTCTTAAAAAATTCAAGTCAGATTACTCGAGTAACTCAAGTCTTCACTCGAGTAATACGCAAGCAAAAATAATTTCACTCGAGTATTCAGCAAATCACTCGAGTATTACGAAAGCTATTTTTAAATCACTCGAGTAACAGAAAACCTACTCGAGTATTGTTCATAAACTGAAAGCAGATTACTCGAGTGACAAGAACTTTACTCGAGTAAACTGGGTAAAATTCAATTAAAACTCAGTTTTCAATGGAGTTCTTCAAGAATTACAATGCTATGATGATTCAACAAATTATGAATGATTAATATGAACAATTTCAAGTAATATTAACATGCAATTTTAGATCAATTGAGTAGAATTAAGAAAACCCCAATTCTAACCTAAAAATGCAATTGTTAATGAATTAATGCAATACAAGGAATGAAAATAAAAGAGACACAAGGATTTATCCTGGTTCACTTTCACCCACTTGAAAGCTACTCCAGTCCCCTCTTGAATCAAGAGAGATTCTTCACTAGAAATCTTCAAATGTAGATTTTACAATGTTTTAAGATGCAACTAGATTCTTAGTTCTCCTATCTTAAAACCCAACTCAAAGTGTGTACCAAACACTTTGATCTAATCTACCCCTTTTTGATAATTCTAGATTTCCTTGCTAATTGATTGAAGATGCTTCCAACCAATCCTCTTTTCTTGCTTTGATTTGATCCTCAAAGTCTTCCTTGTGAGATTCTTCACTTGAGTTGAAACTTCAATGATGCAATCACAAATTGCAAATCTTCAACAACCACTAAGAACAAAATTATGATCTCAAGAATATTTGAACAATGAGAGAAATAGAGTGAAGAATGAAAAGTTCTTTGTTGAATCTTGATAGCTCTTGAAAGATGTAAAAATAGCTCTTGAATTGCTTTTGAAAGTGTATATAAAATTGTAAGAATGAATGTGTATGTCTTGTGAAAGAGAAAATTAAGTCCTTTTAAAATTTTCAAAACACTGATTGAATTACTCGAGTAAACCATATAACTTCACTCGATTAAAACATGTCAGATTAAGTTACTCGAGTGATGTGTAAACCATTACTCGATTAACCTGTCATGACATAAATTACTCGAGTGACCCAATACTCATTACTCGAGTAAACTGATCAGAATCTGAATAAAAACAAGGTTTTTCTAAAAGGATTTTCACAAAACTTTTAATAGAGCTATTTAATCAAGATTTAAAGTATCTTCACTCTTAATCAAACATTATTTAAATATTCTTAAAATCACCTAAGCTACCCACACCAATGAGATGCATTGCATAAAAATAAAGATTACATTGAAATAGAATTAATAAAAATCCTAATTCTAAGCTTCATGTGGTGTAGCTTGCTTGTTGCCAATGTTGTTGCTTGGAGAGAGATTGTTAGCATCAAAACATGAGAATCCTACAAACTCCCCCTTTTTGATGATGACAAACCTCCTTTTCAATTAAGCACTAAGTTTTAACATACTCCCCCTAAATGTAAAACACCTAGGAAAAAATATAATAAAACTTAACCTACAAGAACAACATCAACAAAATATTCTCCCCCTTTTGGCATCATTAAAAAGAGAAGAATTGTGAGAAAAGTCCTTTGCCAAAAGTGGAAGGTAAGTAGTTCACAATGATATATATAAAAAAATATAACAATAAAGAGAATACCAAAATAAACCACAAGAGTGCCACAACGAATAAAAACGTACAACGAATATAGCACCATAAACCAAAATATCAGAGTATCACACTAAGTAGCAAATCATAGTGTAAAGCAAAAAAAACAGCAACCATAGCAGATAACAAACAAAACTAACCAAACTAGACCATACACAAGTCCCTAAAACATAGTAGCAACAGAGTCATAAACATGAAACAGAAACATAAACATAACAGAGTTAGAAATATGCATATGAAACATGAAACAGAAATCAACATCAAACATCATCAGCATCCACAGGTCTAGGAATCAGGTGAAGAAGGAGGGAAATGGTGAGAAAAGAGGCCAGACATATAATCCATTAAACGATGCTCCATGGCAATATTCTTCACATCCTGTCTCATCTCCAACTGAGTGAATTGAGCATTGATGTGCTCAACCAATGACTCATGAGCAGCCTGTGCATCAAATGGAGTACCAAGATTGTCCAAATTGATATAGTCCTCAACACGATCGGTATCCATCGGATCAGTAGAAGAAGGAGGAGCAGAAGAAGATGCACCAGCCCTATCACAAAGTAAAGTCCTTTTCCTAGAACCCGAAGCTCTTGCAGCCTTTGCAGCTTCAGCCATTTCCTTAATCTGTGATTTCCATAACCAAGTGCGACTTTCCCTATGCCAAGCAATTTTCATATAACTAATGTGTGAATCATTAAGACACCAGTTATTTTTCTTTTCCTTTTCAGCTGGCTCATCATCAGGGATTGGAACACGATAATACCTCATGATCTTGGTAACATGCATAGGATATGGCAAGAATTGGGTAGAAAGAGATTGAGCAGCATCTTCCATACGAGCTAAAAACATTTTATTCCAATTCATCTCATATCTCTTTTTGATCCCATGAAACAAAATAAGATCATCATCTCCCAATTGTGCATAATTTTGATTACATTTCGGAATCAAACAATAAGAAACAATGTACATGAGCATTCTATCCACAGCATGCAAAGGTGATACAGTTCTAGTAGTCCTATCACTCCAAGATTCACCAGTACGCATCAAATCAGTATAAATCTTATTAGTATCCACATTCAAATCCAGACATTCAGCATCACCAATAAAAGTTCCCTTGTTTTCTAAACCAAACATCATTGTCAAATCTTCAGGCTTTATAACAAAATGATGTCCTCTAACCATTGTTTGATACTCACCATCTAGCTTAGTAAAATTCTTATAAAATTGTCTGACAAGCCTAGGGTAATAATGAGTCTCAAATTCTAAAAACCTCTTCAAATTCTGAAATTCTAAATCCTCTACAAATGGAAATTGCTCCTTATGCAACCAAGCAAACTTAACATACCGTGTAAGACCAAAAGAGCGATTGATAAATGTCGGTTCCCGCAAGTCTCGGTTGATTCCAGAAAACCAGGGGTCGTTACGGCCTGCTCCTTGCTTTGCTTTCTTTCGAGGAGGTTGAGATTGTGAGGAAGAAGCCATTGATTCAGAAAGTTCAGATTCGGTTTTGGGGTTAGGGTTTTGGTTTGGGAATTTTCGGATTTTGGGAATAAGTGGGGAAAATGATGAGTGAAATGAGTAGAAATGATGATATAATGATGAAATATGGAAGAAATTTGTATGATTTGTGAAGTTTTGTGGCTGAAAATGATGATTTGATGAAGAACCATATGAGAGAGAAGAGAGAAATACGAACAAGAGAGAGAAAGTGACGAGAAAATGATGCAGTTTGCAACAGTTCAGTTTTTAAAATCACGTAAGTTACTCGAGTAATGTTCATGCGTCACTCGAGTGATTCGAGCAGTAATCGAGTGAAAAGAAAATGTTACTCGAGTATGCCGAAAGTAAAAAAAAGTTTTCACTTGAGTGATGGATGAACTAATCGAGTGATACGAAAGTCATTTTAAAATTACTCGAGTAATACGAAAGAGTTTTTAAAATTACTCGAGTGAAATATCTGTTACTCGAGTGAACTGTCCAGAATTTTAAAAATTTCAAATTTTTCATGCAAAAACATTTTTCATGCACAACCACATAGAAACACTTAGCATTTAGCAAGTAACACCCATACAAATAAAGCAATTAACATATTATAGAAAACATACACACATAACTACATATCACAAAAAATAAGAAACACTTTAATAAGATACAACAACTCAAAATACAAATCACATTGAAATAGGCTTGAAGGTGATTTCGAAAAGCATCAAATACAATTAGCTAATAGTTGATTCATCAAAAATACCAAGTTCTCTTCGAATCTTATAAAATGTGTCCCTTGGTAATGGTTTTGTAAAGATATCAGCTAATTGATCCGAAGTTTGTACAAACTCAATAACACAATCACCTTTTTGAACATGATCTCTCAAAAAGTGATGCCTAATTTCAATATGCTTTGTCCTTGAGTGTATTAGTCAAATTAATTGCCGAAGTGTTATCACACTTTATAGGGATTTTTGTCAAATTTAATCCAAAATCAGATAATTGTTGTTTCATCCATAAAATTTGAGCACAACAACTACCGGCTGCTATGTATTCGGCCTCCGCGGTTGATAAAGCTACACAATTTTGCTTTTTAGAAAACCACGATACAAGTGAACTACCAATCAAGTGGCAAGTTCCGCTTGTACTTTTTCTCTCAACTTTACAACCGGCAAAATCAGAGTCCGAATAACCTATAAGTTTTAGAAAAGCATCCCTAGGATAATAAAGTCCAGTATTCGTTGTACCCTTTAAGTATTTCATTATTCTTTTGACAGCAGTTAGATGCGACTCTTTCGGTTTTGCTTGAAAACGTGCACACATACATACACTAAACATGATGTCAGGCCTAGATGCAGTTAAGTATTACAAACTACCAATAATACCACGATACTTCGTTACCTCTACCGCTTTTCCAGCCTCATCTTGATCTAGGTAGCATGCAACGCTCATTGGTGTAGAAGCGGATTTGCACGAATCCATCCCAAAACGTTTGAGAAGCTCTCTACAATATTTACTTTGATGAATATAAATGTCATCATTAAGCTGCTTTATTTGAAGGCCAAGAAAGAATGTAAGCTCTCCCATCATCGACATCTCGAATTCGCTTTGCATCAAGTCTGAAAACTACTTACACAAGTTATCTTAGTAGCACCAAATATAATATCGTCAACATATATTTGAACCAATAAAATATCCTTACCGGAACGTTCAATAAAAAGAGTAGTGTCAACAGTGCCTCGTTTAAAAACTTTTTGTAATAAAAAATTGCTTAGTCGGTCGTACCAAGCTCTAGGAGCTTGTTTCAAACCGTACAAAGCCTTTTTCAGTTTGAAAACGTAGTCCGGATGCTCAAAACTCTCGAATCCGGGAGGTTGTGACACGTAAACTTCCTCTTGAATGTATCCGTTAAGAAAGGCGCTCTTAACATCCATTTGAAACAATTTAAAATTCATTATTGAAGCAAAAGCGAGAAGAATACAAATAGCTTCTAGTCTAGCAACAGGAGCATATGTCTCATCATAATCGATTCCTTCTTCTTGACTATAACCTTGTGCTACCAACCTAGCTTTATTCCTAACAATAATACCCGATTCATCTAACTTATTCCTATAGATCCACCGAGTACCAATTACAGGACGATCATCAGGTTTTGGCACAAGCTCCCAAACTTGGTTTCTTTCAAATTGATTTAATTCTTCTTGCATGGCCATAATCCAATGATCATCTTGAAGAGCCTCTTTGATACTCTTAGGTTCTATTTGAGATACAAAGGCAACATAATAACAAAAATTATTTAAAGTGCGTCGGGTTACCACTCCCTTCGCAATGTCACCTAAGATGTTAGAAATCGGATGATTTTTGTTGGACTTCCAAGCTATTGGTAATTGAGGTTGAATCTCTTGTGCTAAGTCCTTATCCTGTGCTTGCACCTCTCCATCTTCAATTTGATTCTCTTCCATTTGTTGTGGTGTTGACTTCTCATGATCCAAATATGTACCTATATTATCATCATCACAAGAAACAACACAATCTCCTTTCGAAGATTCATCAAATACAACATGCACGGATTCCTCAACGGTTAATGTTCTTTTATTGTAGACTCTCTATGCTTTGCTATGGGTTGAATAACCTATGAATATGCCTTCGTCGGCTTTGGAGTCAAACTTGCCGACCGGTTCCTTTCCGTTATTTAAAACAAACACCTTACACCCAAAAACATGAAAATGTGAAATGTTTGGCTTTCGCCCTTTTAAAAGTTCATAAGGTGTTTTATTTAAATGCGGACGAATAAGAACCCTATTAAGAACATAACAAGCGGTGTTTACCGCATCGGCCCAAAAATATTTAGGAACATTTGATTCTTTCAACATAGTACGAGCAAGTTCCACTAATATTCTATTTTTCCTTTCTACAACTCCGTTTTGCTCCGGAGTCCTAGGGGCCGAAAATTTATGATCAATACCAAACTTATCACAAAACGCATCAATCCTAGTGTTTTCAAACTCACCTCCGTGGTCACTTCTAATAGACACAATTTTCAAACTTAGTTGATTTTGGATGAGTTTGGCAAACTTTTTAAAACATTTATAAACTTCACTTTTTGCGGATAAAAATAAAGTCCATGTGAATCTAGTAAAATCGTCTACTAAAACAAATCCATAGTAATTGCCACCTAAACTTTTAATTTGTGAAGGGCCAAACAAATCCATATGGATGAGCTCCAAAGGCTTTGTTGTGCTTATCACATTTTTAGGTTTAAAAGAAATTTTAACTTGCTTGCACTTTTGACAAGAGTCACAAATGCCATCAAGCTTAAAATTTAGTTTAGGCAAACCAATCACTAAATCTTTTCGTAAAAGTTTGTTTAATTGATTCACATTCACATGATCAATTCGTCTATGCCAAAGACGAATTTTATCATCAAAAGATTTGAAACATTTTGAAAATAGTGAAGTTATCTCATCCAAATCAATTAAGTAAGTGTTATTAGAGCGACGACCAACAAACTTAACACTATCATCTATAGAAGACTTAATGAAGCATAATTCCGGAGTAAAAGTCACATAATTGCCCATATCGCATAGTTGGCTTATACTAAGCAAGTTGTGTTCTAAGCCTTCTACGTATAGGACATTTTCTATGACAAGGTTAGATACGTTACCGATCTTCCCGACTCCTAGAATTTTGCCCTTGTTGTTGTCGCCGTATGTCACAAATCCACCACTTTTCGGAGTAAGTTCCATGAAGTGCGTTTTGTCTCCCGTCATGTGTCTCGAACAACCACTATCCAAGTACCATTTGCGCTCTTTGGTTCGAAGACACACCTACAAGAAAGATATCATTTGGTTGACTTAGGTACCCAAGTGGTCTTGGGTCCTTTGTTGTTAGCATGGGGAGAAGTCCCCTTAACAATCCAAATATATTCTCCGCTTGGTATACCAAATTTCATTATATAACATTTATTCGTGGTATGCCCAAAGATCCCACAATAATGGCAAGTTGGGTTTTTAGAAATCTTATTCTTTGAAAATCCACCAACTTTGCGATAATTGCGTTTCTTAGGTTTGGTATAGCCAAGACCGGATCTATTGCTATTTTTCCTTTGAGTTGAAAGCAAATGATCTAATGAAGTATCTCCTTTCATGAGCCTTGCAAGTCGATCATTCAAATTAAAAACTTCTTTTTCCAAAGACTTGCAATTTTCACAAGATGGAGTCTCATTTGATTTCAATTCACAATTGCATGTAGAGTTTGCATAAATGAGTTCAAGAGTTTCATTTTGAAGCTTAAGTTCTTCTAAATCTTTTTGAAGTTCAATTATCTTTTCATGTTGCTTCATTATGAAATTCTTTCTTTCAACATTTATTTTAGCAAGTTTCTTCAACTCTTTATGCATCTCTACATACACATTGTACAATTCATTGAATGAAGGAGAATTAGAACTAGAGCTAGCATTGGAAAGATAATCTACCTCATTGACGTTCTCACTTGATTTAATGCCCGAAGATTCCTCTTCATCAAGCTTCGTCATCAAACATAGATTTGCAAGTTCTTCATCATCCGATGAGCTAGATGTTGATTGACTCTCCACTTCATCCCATACTATGTAAGCCCTTTTTCCTTTAGATGAGTTGAACTTTGAGTTGTCACCTTCCGACTTCTTAGAATGAGTTGGGCAATTCGATCGATAGTGACCAAGCTTTCCACACCCATGACACTTGATGTGATCCTTGTTAGTCTTACTTCTTGGTTGTGAGTCCTTAGAATCTCTTTGTCTATTTCTATTAAAGTTCCCCTTTTTCTTAAGGAACCTACCAAGTTTTTAACTAGCAAGCCAAGGGTCTCATCATCAATATCGGAGTCTGAGTCATCCACTTGAGAGTTTTCCTCTTGTGCCTTAAGGGATTTTGAAGTTGATTTAAGAGCTATCCCTTTTTTTTTCTATCGGCATCTTCATTCATGGATAACCGTCCAAGCTCCATTTCATGCTCTTGAAGTTTTCCGAATAGAGTTGCTAAGTCAATTTGATCCACGTCTCTAGCTTCCATAATGGCCGTCACCTTAGGTTGCCATTCCCTGCTAAGACATCTCAAAATCTTATTAACAACTTCACCATTAGTTATAACTTTTCCAAGTGCAGAAAGATGATTTATGATATGAGTGAACCGCTTTTGCATGTCACCTATATTTTCATTAGGTAACATACGAAAGAGTTCATATTCATACATGAGTGTATTTAGCCTAGCCCTTCTAACCTCCGAAGTGCCCTCATGTGTGACTTGTAATGTGTCCCACATTTGTTTAGCATCAACACATTGAGATACTCGAAAGAACTCATCATAAGAAAGAGCGGACGTGACGATATTTTTAGCTTTTAAATCAAATGCAACTTTTTTCTTATCATCATTGTCCCAACTCGATTGTGGTTTGACTGAAACAACATCATTTACTTTCGTTTGAGGAACAAAAGGTCCATTCTCTATGGCGTTCCAAATTTCCATATCTATGGCTTGAATAAAAATTTTCATGCGGACCTTCCAATAAGCGTAACCCTCACCATTGAATAGTGGAGGACGATTAATGGAAGTTCCTTCACCACCAAAAGGATTTGAAATTGAGCCCATTGTTTCCAAGTAAAAGGATCTTTTCGAAAAAGCTTTTTAAGGCTCGGATTTTTCGTCCGAGCTCTGATACCACTTGTTGGAAACCAACAAGCGGCTCAATATAGTCTAGAGGGGGGGTGAATAGAATATTGAAGCCTTATTACAGATTTTTCGTCCACCTAAGAGAATGGTTTTATGAAAATAAGTTTTCTTAAAAAATTCAAGTCAGATTACTCGAGTAACTCAAGTCTTCACTCGAGTAACACGCAAGCAAAAATAATTTCACTCGAGTATTCAGCAAATCACTCGAGTATTACGAAAGCTATTTTTAAATCACTCGAGTAACAGAAAACCTACTCGAGTATTGTTCATAAACTGAAAGCAGATTACTCGAGTGACAAGAACTTTACTCGAGTAAACTGGGTAAAATTCAATTAAAACTCAGTTTTCAATGAAGTTCTTCAAGAATTACAATGCTATGATGATTCAACAAATTATGAATGATTAATATGAACAATTTCAAGTAATATTAACATGCAATTTTAGATCAATTGAGTAGAATTAAGAAAACCCCAATTCTAACCTAAAAATGCAATTGTTAATGAATTAATGCAATACAAGGAATGAAAATAAAAGAGACACAAGGATTTATCCTGGTTCACTTTCACCCACTTGAAAGCTACTCCAGTCCCCTCTTGAATCAAGAGAGATTCTTCACTAGAAATCTTCAAATGTAGATTTTACAATGTTTTAAGATGCAACTAGATTCTTAGTTCTCCTATCTTAAAACCCAACTCAAAGTGTGTACCAAACACTTTGATCTAATCTACCCCTTTTTGAGAATTCTAGATTTCCTTGCTAATTGATTGAAGATGCTTCCAACCAATCCTCTTTTCTTGCTTTGATTTGATCCTCAAAGTCTTCCTTGTGAGATTCTTCACTTGAGTTGAAACTTCAATGATGCAATCACAAATTGCAAATCTTCAACAACCACTAAGAACAAAATTATGATCTCAAGAATATTTGAACAATGAGAGAAATACAGTGAAGAATGAAAAGTTCTTTGTTGAATCTTGATAGCTCTTGAAAGATGTAAAAATAGCTCTTGAATTGCTTTTGAAAGTGTATATAAAATTGTAAGAATGAATGTGTATGTCTTGTGAAAGAGAAAATTAAGTCCTTTTAAAATTTTCAAAACATTGATTGAATTACTCGAGTAAACCATATAACTTCACTCGATTAAAACATGTCATATTAAGTTACTCGAGTGATGTGTAAACCATTACTCGATTAACCTGTCATGACATAAATTACTCGAGTGACCCAATACTCATTACTCGAGTAAACTGATCAGAATCTGAATAAAAACAAGGTTTTTCTAAAAGGATTTTCACAAAACTTTTAATAGAGCTATTTAATCAAGATTTAAAGTATCTTCACTCTTAATCAAACATTATTTAAATATTCTTAAAATCACCTAAGCTACCCACACCAATGAGATGCATTGCATAAAAATAAAGATTACATTGAAATAGAATTAATAAAAATCCTAATTCTAAGCTTCATGTGGTGTAGCTTGCTTGTTGCCAATGTTGTTGCTTGGAGAGAGATTGTTAGCATCAAAACACGAGAATCCTACATCAATCACTTTCATCTCATCATCATGATTCTCAAAAGCTCACTCTTTCTCATCTCATCTCATCAACTTTCACGTAACTCATGCTCAACATATTCTCATCGACATCATCAACATCTTTTCCTCGTCTTTCTCAAAAATCTCTTTTCGCAAAACTTTTTCGAAAGCTTGATTTCACAAAACTTTTGCTTCACAAAACATTTTCAGAAACCTCATTTCAAAAATCCTTTCACCAAAAATTTTTCAAAAATACTATTTCCAAAAACTTGCACAAAATATTATTTTCACAAAAGCTCTTTCAAAATCTCTTTTCAAAAACCTTTTTCAAAAATCACATTTTTGGGTGAGTGTTAATGAAGGAGCAAGCTCAACTCAACATTAAGCTTCTTCCCAAAAACATGAACGAGGAATCACATCTCACTCCCACATCCACGTCCTCTTCCAAATCTCAACTCTTTGTATTCCATTTCTCATACAACCTTCATTATCATTCCTCTTTCTTTCAATCACATATTCTTACTTTTACAATTCATTCATCTCATGACTTGTCTCTTTTTATGATTCTCATTATTACGCACAACTTTTCCAAACAGGACAAGATATACTCCACAGGATAATTCACAGAGAAATTCAATACGTAATAAAACCAATCATGCATCATATTTAACAAATAGGTAAACATCTAACACGTATATGCATCACGTATGATAATGCAGCATATAACACATGACATTGACTCTAATTACGCTTGATGGACTCAGTTTAGAACTGAGTCTAAACGTCACGCTGACTTAGGCCTACTGCATCTCTCACCCCACACTCCAGCATCTGAAATCATTGCGGGTCCTTCCCAACAAGTCGGCCGTTCCGCTTCTCGACTTATACACACCTTGTACTAAGGGAGATGACACTAAAGTTATAATTCTATCTTAAACAATCGTCCTACTTAATATCAAACGCGTTTTCGAAAACTCTTTTTATTTCTCGTCGGAAAATCGTAAATCGTTAAGACTTTTTCAAATCAGATTCAACTTTTGAAAATACTTTAAACATCTCAAAATCTTTTTAAAACAATTGACAAAACACTTTAAAATCATTAGTTTTGGTTGCTGGTCCGTTCCGGACAGCCATTAACCAAAACACAAAAACATCAAAAAACTTAACTTTAGTTCATGTAAGACTTTGTTATAAAGTAAACACTTAAACGATTTATTTTTCAAACTTAACATTGTGAAATGAATTAATGGAAGCAACCACTAAATCCAAGGTTATTCAATTAAATAAATATTAAACCATTTCCAAAACCAATTGACTTTCAAAATTAATTACCCAATCAAACACAACACTTAGGTTAATTAAATAATTCATTCATGCATAACCTAAACATGTCATCAACCAACCATTCATTCAATCATTTTAAGACATCATAATCATCATACAAGGCAGCCAAGTCATAGTATCAAGCAGAAAAGTTCATATTCATCAAAAACATTTAAATGAAATCCTAGTGTGATTAAAGGTGAAACACAAAAGATAAAATCCAAAAATAAATCAAATAAATTTATTTAATCTTAAAAATTTCCAAAACATACTCATACATGATAAAGTTCAACATATAAAATTTTCAAGCCATTTAAACAATCCTATGCTAGGTTTCAAATTAGGTTTCACATGAAAAGCAACATGGTACTGTTTCTGGTCAGAGACAAAGATGTCATGATTAAAAATATTTGTTCAATTCAGAATTGCACGAAAATTGGTATAAGTCTTCCTTATACAGTCAAGACTATCTCATAAAATTTTCAGAATATTTGGATCTGTGAAAGTCATACTTTTATAATTAAAATTGTCACTAAGTCCATAAAATCTGAACCAAGTGATTCACTGTTTTGCCTTTAGTAAAAATACCAAATCAACTCCAAATCTCTTCAAATTTTACAGAGAACATCTAGAGATGTCTAGGAAGCTACCATAAAATTTCAACCCATTTGGAGCAGTACAAGTTCGAAAATTATTTTCATCTTTGAACTGAAAAACTTATTTTCTGAAAATTGTTTTCACAAAGTTGGTTCTCTTAAAAATAGGAAAGCACTTCCAAAAATCATCTAAAAATTTAGAGAGGTTCAATTTAATAAACTTAGGTCAGTGACAAAATTTCAGAATTTTTGAACATACATAGATATCATTTTTCAAGGTTAAACACACACAAATTACAATTTTCAGCATAACATTTTGTCCAACAATTTTATTCCACCATTTCTTTTCATGAAAATTAAAAATACACTCATACATACAATCAACACCAAAAATAAATCCATCAATTATATTTCCTTTGAAAACCAAATTAATTTTTCATGAAAACAATTTATTTTAATTTAAATGAAACATGCATCATCATCTAGAAATAAAAACCAAGCCTTTTAGAAATCAAGAATCAACTAAACTAACCTAAATCCTAACATGCTCATACTTAAAATTTATAGATGTAAAAGGGAAACATACATGCATCCACATTTAAGAGTCAAAATCAAGATTTCAAGAGAAAAATCAAAACAAACCTTAAAACTCATTCTTTTTTGCTAGATCAACACATGCATGTACTTAAAAATACTAGATCTAGCTTATAAACAAACATGCATCAAGGAACCACTTTGAAAATCAATTTCATTTTCCAAAATCATGCACAAAACCGAAATTCATCAAAGAAAACAAAGATCTTTTAAACAAAATAGTTATAAGGATCAATTCACCTTTAATTCTTCTTGCATGTTCATTTTTCATTTTAAAACATTAATCTTTGTTCATTAGCCTTGGAAAAACATAGATCAACAATAAAAATCAACATGCATGAACCAACTTTATACAAATCAACATATTTACAACAAAAACACATAGAACCGAAAATAAAAATGATGAAGATGAAAGAACATCAAACATAAAGATTAACATATTACAATTTATTTTAAGTCCTTAAAATCCATGATCAAGCAAAATCAACACATAACATCAACATGCAAGGAGAAATAAGAAATGGATTTACAAACTAAAAGAGAAAAACTAAGCTATTACAAGTCTTCTTCTTGGTCTTTGGTTCCTACCATGAAAAGGGTTGATCAAGCTCCTAATTTCTTTCTTCTCCCCTCCAAGTCCTACGGTCTCTTCTCCCTCTCTCTTTCTCTATTTCTTTTCTTTTCTTTCTCTAAGAGTTTTATGAGTCTCATAGAGATGTGTTAGTGTTGGTGTGGAGGAATGAAAAGGAATGAAATGAAGGAATGGAATGGAAGAAGGAAGAAACGAAGGAAATGAAAGTGTGAATGGAAGAATGAGAGGAAATGGACTAAGAGTGAATTTTTATTTCCTCCCTTGGGTCCTAGTTGGTTCGGCCAACACATGAAGTAAAGGGGGTATTTTGGCATTCTAATACACCTACTTGGTCCTCAAGTTTCTTATTTCTTTTCTTTTTTTATTTTATTTCCCTTTCCTACTTAGTCAACATGCACACACATACACCACTCATGCATACACTTGTCATCTATACACCTAACACACACACACCTCCTATAACACCCTGACAATTATTTAGTTAAATTAGGATTTTATAAAAAAAAATATTACTTGAAAATTTCTTTTTAAATTAAAATACTTAAGAAATATTTTTCCAGAAAATCGGACAGAGTTTCCTCTGTTTTTCGAACTTCCCAAAAATTTTCTTCTTAAAACCTGTCAGTCCAGAATTATTTAAAAACATACGATATTTAATCAAAACACACAATTAAGTCCTAATGCCAAACATAAACCAAGCAAGGGCGTACAACTAATACATTCTTTTAAATTACAAAATATCAATCTTTAACTTAATTATTACTTTAGATCACTCATAAAACAAGACCACTCCATGTGGTGGAGGGTAATCCTGCTCGGCCAAAAACTGTGAAAGTTCCAAGCTCAGTACCTGAAAAATGGTTGTAAGGGTGAGCTTTACACATGAAGTAGAAGGTAGTTCCTAACTAAACATAATGACCTACTAAGTCAAACACATTTAGCACGTAACACATATTTTCAATCATCAAACCAAGCATGCATCACACACAAACAATAATTCCCTTAGCCACTCATAAACCCATATCCTTTGCTCTTTTATCTTTTTCATGCATGGTTGATTCTCTTTTCTCTCACTCACATCATATTATCTTTCAATTTTCTCTTTATTTCTTTCTTTTATATTTTTATTGTTTTCTTCTCTTTCTTCCTTAAATTCTTTCTTTATTTCATTCTTTCTTTCTTTTTAATCTTTCTTTACTTCTTTCTTTTTATTAATTTGGCTACAGGGTCTCACGACCAGGCCCACCGACCTAACCTGCACCAAATATTTCCTTTATCATCTATCCACAGGGTCTAACAACCAGATTCATATGACCTAACCTATGTCACAGGGTCTCACGACCAGATCTTTCGACCTAACCTGCGCCATAGGGTCTCACGACCAGATCATACTATCTAACCTGCGTTGGCCACAGGGTCATACGACCAGATCCCACGATCTAACCTGCGTTGGCCCATTCTTTTATTAATTCTTTTATCAATTGGCCACAGGGTCTTACGACCAGGTCCTCCCGACCTAACCTGTGACAAGTATCCTTTTACTATTTTCATTCTCATTCTGCTTATTTTATTTAGTTAATCTTTTCATTTATTATCGTTTCACTTCTTTAATTTTCTTTATAATTATCCTTTTCTCTCTTGACTTTCATTATTAACTTGTTATTTCATTCGTCATTCAACATACATTTATCATGCAAACATACACACCAATTCTCACACTTTACATTCTCAATTCCCTAAGTTTATGCCATGACGTTTTTAACTTTTTCTATTCCTTAATTCTCATTCTAAATTACATCTCATACATACTTACTTTCTTTTATTTATTATCCAATTACTCAGTTCATTATACGATACACATTTAGCACACAAACATCACAATTCAGCCAGACATACAGAACAATAATCATTTATAATCATTCACAATTAATAACATAACCAGAGTTCCTGTTCTTCAAATAAACATACATGATAACATATAACACTTAGCCTGCATATTCAATTACCAGCATCAATTTATAGTTCATTTCATTTACTTTCTTACTTTATATTTAATTTAAATTAATTACCGAATGATCAGTTATAAGCACACCCACATATTCTTAGCAAGTATTATATACTAATTAGAAAATACTCCCTAAAGCAAGGTAAAGAACCCCTTACCTCGATTGACGAAAATAGAGGGATAACCTTAACTTCGGAGAGGGAGCGGCGATCCGTGAAGCTTTAGTGTCCCGAGGTGAAGAACGGGTCGACGGCGGTCAACGTCGGTGAGTCGTGGCTGGTCTGTGGCTCTTGTTTTGCGAGCTCCAAGCGACTGCAACACACGAGCACAAGCAAAGCTCCGTGGTTCCGGGTTCGGTTCAGCGGCGGCGGAGATCAGTGGTTCGCGAGCCCTCTTCCACAAAGCAGTGATGGCAGTGGGAAAGGAGGAGACCCAAGAGAGCCTGCGACAAGGAGGAGGAAGAAGAGAGCACCGCGACGACGATTTGGACCCTGGAGACGTGATTCCTTTGACGGTGATGGTGATGCGCGACCCAAATGAGAGAGAGAAATCGCGAGGCAGGAGAGGAAGAGACGTCGGAGAAGGCAAGGCTACTGGGCGGCGCGAAGACAGGGAACGGCGACGTCAGCTAATCGCAACAGGAGGGAGGACGCGTGATGATGGTGCCGCCGGTGGTTGTTATCACGGCCGAGAGAGAGAGCAAGGGACGGAGGGAGACAGCGCGAGGAAGGGACAAGGGAGAGAAGGACAAGTGGTGGTGGCTTGCTTCAGGGCGGCGTCGGCGGGATTGAAGGCGGTGGAGGCCGTGGAAGAGGGGCCAGACGCAGAAGAAGGAGAAGTATGGAAGGGGGGTGGTGCTGCCCAAGGCTAGGGCCGGCGCTTCAACAAGGAAGAAGGAGTTGGGGGGGTATTCGAACCCCCTTCCTTCCTTTATTTTTTTTTTCTTTTTTTTTTCCTTCTTATTTATTATTATTATTATTATTAAGGATTATTACTATTATTATTATTATTATTATTATTTTTCTTTATTTATTTATTGTAAATCTCAAAAAATACTAGTAATAAAATGTAAGCATTTAGTAAGTACTTATACGAAATTATAAAGTTAAAAATCTTAAAATCCTTAAAACAAGTTCAACATTTAAAATGTCAAAATATATTAAAGTATAGAAAGTATGCTTTTCAAATAGTATAATTATTTTTAACATTTTAATTGAACTAATTACTTAGCCATATCAATAATCAATTAGTTAGTGCTATTTTTCTTTTTATTACTCTTATTATGTTTGGAATTAAAAATGGGGATGTTACAATTCTCCCCCACTTACAAGAATTTCGTCCCCGAAATTCGGATTACTTCGTAACGCGGAGAACCATCCAGCTAATGGGGTTCCTGTCGGTCCTATTTTCTCGCTTCCGATGTGTTTAGGTCCATTCTTCTTAGTATTATCATGTTTGTCCTCGGACACTACGTATCTCCTCTATCGCGACAGGATTCACCATTCCCTTATTATTAAAGTTTCATCTTCCATTTCTTGGGTTGGAATCCTCCCCCACTTAGCATCAACTTACCTGCTTACTCCGATGCCAGGAAGCAGGAAATCGAACATGTCGGCTCCTGATTGCCTTTCATACGATTCTTAACATAGAGTGCAAGAATCTAACAACAACAGGAAGTAGAATCTTTGGAATTCACGAGGAATTTGTGACTTCGCTTAAAGAAAATGGCATAAGACTATGCGATCTAAAGACTTTTCGCAGAATGTAGCAGCTTTTGGCTAGAAATTTCTCGAAACCGGATCGAATAAATAAGGCTGGAACTCCAGGAACGATGGATATTCTAAGATAAGAAACAAGGAGAAGATCATAAATTCTCAATGTTTAGTAGATTGGAGCGAGAAATCTTTGATTCGTGATCAAAAATCGCTACTTCGAGGTCATGTCAAACCAAGAAGAATGAGGAGAAAGGGATCTACTTGCACGAATTGGGGCACAAATTAAGGCTTTCAGATTTACTATTAAATTCTTAAACGATTTTCGATGGTCAAAGGTTGGAGGTTGGCAGGTATTTTTTTGACGTTTGAACATTCTATTAAACACCATTTTAGACCAACGACACTCAAGACATACCTTGGGTGTATGTCAGCAATCCCTTACAACCCTCTTCACATTAGACCTTAAGGGAAGCTTGAATGAATTTGATACAGAACAAGAAAGCTAATGAAATTTGACATTTCTATCACCTTAAGACTTGCACTTCTTTCGAAGTCGTGATGGGTTGACGAGTTTGAGAAGGTTGTGGTGTTTGGCCACATATGGTTTTCTCCATACTGTATGGTGATTGGCGGGTCCAAGAGGGTCGCCAACATGACAAGAATCGGGTAGATACAGGCATTGAAGACTATAACATGATTAGATACATGTCAAGCAAGAAGATGAAGATCATCCTAAAGAATGCATTTTTTTACTAGATATTCATAGAAAAAGGCATTTCCTCCGGACTAATGGTTGATTTCGTCCATACTCCGGCACTTGTGAGTACCAACTTCGATTATTAGGGAAAGGTTCTTCGGCTAAGCGTCCAGATTTAATCAGCTAGGAGTAATGGATTCCGACTATGGTTCCTTACTCCCTCACTTGGCATTGACATACCTGGCTGTGTCAATGTCAAATAATAGGCTTGGTCAGTTCTAAGGATCGTCTATCTAACTTTTTGATGGTTCTTCGAGATTGAAGATGGCACCTGTTGAGGAGCATTGGGTCATATTGAATTTCTACGATTTGGCGAATTCTCGCGTCTACTTCTAATTTCTCCCACTTGATGCTTGAGGCTCGAAAAGAGTGAAGATGTGAAGAAAAAACACGAAGCACTCAAGGAGAAGATTAATGATATTTGCAAGGTGATCAAGGATGTGCTGGGTGACAAGGTCGAGAAAGGTTCATGCCCGTACAGACATCGAGGTTAGCAACATGACTGGGTACATGTCATGCAAGAAGACAATGGAGATTATCCCAGAGTATGCACTTTCATTAAGTAATCATTAATAGATGTACTTTCTACAGAGCGATGATTGACTTGATCGATCTCGGTGAGGGTACCTCGTGCAATGGTCCAGCTTTATTCATACGAGGTAACCGAATCGAGTAGACAAAACTAGAACTCCATGAACGTCTGATATTCACCAAAGACAAACATAGGGAAAATCAAGAGTTCACCAACCTTAGTTGGTTGAAACACGAATGCACTTGGTTAGGATTGAAATCGTTGCATCAAATTTGGTTCAGAACCACGAATATCAAAATAAGAAGATGGAGGTTTGCTCGCATGAATAGAATCATTACTTACGGTTCAACGAAACACGAATAAAGCTTGGATGACACTTAGTGCCCATGGATCGAGGTAGGCCAACACTCTTAGGGGTTTACATCATTTCCAAGACTAAGGGTCAGGTTAAGCTTACTACCTGTTGGTGCTCAATTGCTAAGATCGTCTAGTCTCGGCGTGGAGACTTTATGGAATTGTCAATTTTTTTTTTCTTTTTCTTTTTTTTTTTTTTGGGTGGCTGTCCAGGAATTGTGGAAAGATTTCCGATGAGTTTATGGCTAGCAACATCTGATTTGGTTCTTCATGCAATTTAGAAGGGGTTCCTAAGGCCAGCTTGGTTTTCTCCAGGATGCTGCATGAAGGGTTCGAAAGGCACTGTCTGGTTGGCTCCCTTTCTCCTAAAGGTGGTACTTCTTGGGGAAATTCTATTTCGGATCGGTTTTTGTTTTAGTTAGGAGCTTCCAATGGCATCGACCATGAATAGGTGCGAAGATCGAGGTGATCAGTCCTAATCTCCCATCTATCAATAGCAACATCATTGGAGCGGTTATTGATGATATTATCACTTAACAGATGCAAGGATCAGAGTGATCGGTTCTGACCTCACATTCCATCAAACGACAACACCATCGCCGAATTCAATTAAAGTTAAACCTGTGTTCCATGGCTTAACGCTATCACTACGCTTCCAAATCTTATCACTTAGTTCCTATAATTATATGTGTTTCCCTATAAATATATAAATATATATATATATATATATAGGAATGAGTGCTTACTCAACTAAGCATACTAACCTATATACATCTATATTTATCCATCTAATTAGTTAACATAAGACTTGACACTATCTATTGGTTACTCGCTTGTTGAGTAAACCACAGGAGTTATGAGTTCAAACTCCAAAGGCCGAGGAAAAACTGCTCTGATACCATAATGTAACACCCTCACAATTATTTAGTTAAATTAGGATTTTATAAAAAAAATAGTACTTGAAAATTTCTTTTTAAATTAAAATACTTAAGAAATATTTTTCCAGAAAATCGGACAGAGTTTCCTCTGTTTTTCGAACTTCCCAAAAATTTTCTTCTTAAAACCTGTCAGTCCAGAATTATTTAAAAACATACGATATTTAATCAAAACACACAATTAAGTCCTAATGCCCAACATAAACCAAGCAAGGGCGTACAACTATACATTCTTTTAAATTAAAAAATATCAATCTTTAACTTAATTATTACTTTAGATCACTCATAAAACAAGACCACTCCACGTGGTGGAGGGTAATCCTGCTCGGCCAAAAACTGTGAAAGTTCCAAGCTCAGTACCTGAAAAATGGTTGTAAGGGTGAGCTTTACACATGAAGTAGAAAGTAGTTCCTAACTAAACATAATGACCTACTAAGTCAAACACATTTAGCACGTAACACATATTTTCAATCATCAAACCAAGCATGCATCACACACAAACAATAATTCCCTTAGCCACTCATAAACCCATATCCTTTGCTCTTTTATCTTTTTCATGCACGGTTGATTCTCTTTTCTCTCACTCACATCATATTATCTTTCAATTTTCTCTTTATTTCTTTCTTTTATATTTTTATTGTTTTCTTCTCTTTCTTCCTTAAATTCTTTCTTTATTTCATTCTTTCTTTCTTTTTAATCTTTCTTTACTTCTTTCTTTTTATTAATTTGGCTACAGGGTCTCACGACCAGGCCCACCGACCTAACCTGCACCAAATATTTCCTTTATCATCTATCCACAGGGTCTAACAACCAGATTCATATGACCTAACCTATGTCACAGGGTCTCACGACCAGATCTTTCGACCTAACCTGCGCCATAGGGTCTCACGACCAGATCATACTATCTAACCTGCGTTGGCCACAGGGTCTTACGACCAGATCCCACGATCTAACCTGCGTTGGCCCATTCTTTTATTAATTCTTTTATCAATTGGCCACAGGGTCTTACGACCAGGTCCTCCCGACCTAACCTGTGACAAGTATCCTTTTACTATTTTCATTCTCATTCTGCTTATTTTATTTAGTTAATCTTTTCATTTATTATCGTTTCACTTCTTTAATTTTCTTTATAATTATCCTTTTCTCTCTTGACTTTCATTATTAACTTGTTATTTCATTCGTCATTCAACATACATTTATCATGCAAACATACACACCAATTCTCACACTTTACATTCTCAATTCCCTAAGTTTATGCCATGACGTTTTTAACTTTTTCTATTCCTTAATTCTCATTCTAATTTACATCTCATACATACTTACTTTCTTTTATTTATTATCCAATTACTCAGTTCATTATACGATACACATTTAGCACACAAACATCACAATTCAGCCAGACATACAGAACAATAATCATTTATAATCATTCACAATTAATAACATAACCAGAGTTCCTGTTCTTCAAATAAACATACATGATAACATATAACACTTAGCCTGCATATTCAATTACCAGCATCAATTTATAGTTCATTTCATTTACTTTCTTACTTTATATTTAATTTAAATTAATTACCGAATGATCAGTTATAAGCACACCCACATATTCTTAGCAAGTATTATATACTAATTAGAAAATACTCCCTAAAGCAAGGTAAAGAACCCCTTACCTCGATTGACGAAAATAGAGGGATAACCTTAACTTCGGAGAGGGAGCGGCGATCCGTGAAGCTTTAGTGTCCCGAGGTGAAGAACGGGTCGACGGCGGTCAACGTCGGTGAGTCGTGGCTGGTCTGTGGCTCTTGTTTTGCGAGCTCCAAGCAACTGCAACACACGAGCACAAGCAAAGCTCCGTGGTTCCGGGTTCGGTTCAGCGGCGGCGGAGATCAGTGGTTCGCGAGCCCTCTTCCACAAAGCAGTGATGGCAGTGGGAAAGGAGGAGACCCAAGAGAGCCTGCGACAAGGAGGAGGAAGAAGAGAGCACCGCGACGACGATTTGGACCCTGGAGACGTGATTCCTTTGACGGTGATGGTGATGCGCGACCCAAATGAGAGAGAGAAACCGCGAGGCAGGAGAGGAAGAGACGTCGGAGAAGGCAAGGCTACTGGGCGGCGCGAAGACAGGGAACGGCGACGTCAGCTAATCGCAACAGGAGGGAGGACGCGTGATGATGGTGCCGCCGGTGGTTGTTATCACGGCCGAGAGAGAGAGCAAGGGACGGAGGGAGACAGCGCGAGGAAGGGACAAGGGAGAGAAGGACAAGTGGTGGTGGCTTGCTTCAGGGCGGCGTCGGCGGGATTGAAGGCGGTGGAGGCCGTGGAAGAGGGGCCAGACGCAGAAGAAGGAGAAGTATGGAAGGGGGGTGGTGCTGCCCAAGGCTAGGGCCGGCGCTTCAACAAGGAAGAAGGAGTTGGGGGGGGGGTATTCGAACCCCCTTCCTTCCTTTATTTTTTTTTTCTTTTTTTTTTTCCTTCTTATTTATTATTATTATTATTAAGGATTATTACTATTATTATTATTATTATTATTTTTCTTTATTTATTTATTGTAAATCTCAAAAAATACTAATAATAAAATGTAAGCATTTAGTAAGTACTTATACGAAATTATAAAGTTAAAAATCTTAAAATCCTTAAAACAAGTTCAACATTTAAAATGTCAAAATATATTAAAGTATAGAAAGTATGCTTTTCAAATAGTATAATTATTTTTAACATTTTAATTGAACTAATTACTTAGCCATATCAATAATCAATTAGTTAGTGCTATTTTTCTTTTTATTACTCTTATTATGTTTGGAATTAAAAATGGGGATGTTACAATTCTCCCCCACTTACAAGAATTTCGTCCCCGAAATTCGGATTACTTCGTAACGCGGAGAACCATCCAGCTAATGGGGTTCCTGTCGGTCCTATTTTCTCGCTTCCGATGTGTTTAGGTCCATTCTTCTTAGTATTATCATGTTTGTCCTCGGACACTACGTATCTCCTCTATCGCGACAGGATTCACCATTCCCTTATTATTAAAGTTTCATCTTCCATTTCTTGGGTTAGAATCCTCCCCCACTTAGCATCAACTTACCTGCTTACTCCGATGCCAGGAAGCAGGAAATCGAACATGTCGGCTCCTGATTGCCTTTCATACGATTCTTAACAAAGAGTGCAAGAATCTAACAACAACAGGAAGTAGAATCTTTGGAATTCACGAGGAATTTGTGACTTCGCTTAAAGAAAATGGCATAAGACTATGCGATCCAAAGACTTTTCGCAGAATGTAGCAGCTTTTGGCTAGAAATTTCTCGAAACCGGATCGAATAAATAAGGCTGGAACTCCAGGAACGATGGATATTCTAAGATAAGAAACAAGGAGAAGATCATAAATTCTCAATGTTTAGTAGATTGGAGCGAGAAATCTTTGATTCGTGATCAAAAATCGCTACTTCGAGGTCATGTCAAACCAAGAAGAATGAGGAGAAAGGGATCTACTTGCACGAATTGGGGCACAAATTAAGGCTTTCAGATTTACTATTAAATTCTTAAACGATTTTCGATGGTCAAAGGTTGGAGGTTGGCAGGTATTGTTTTGACGTTTGAACATTCTATTAAACACCATTTTAGACCAACGACACTCAAGACATACCTTGGGTGTATGTCAGCAATCCCTTACAACCCTCTTCACATTAGACCTTAAGGGAAGCTTGAATGAATTTGATACAGAACAAGAAAGCTAATGAAATTTGACATTTCTATCACCTTAAGACTTGCACTTCTTTCGAAGTCGTGATGGGTTGACGAGTTTGAGAAGGTTGTGGTGTTTGGCCACATATGGTTTTCTCCATACTGTATGGTGATTGGCGGGTCCAAGAGGGTCGCCAACATGACAAGAATCGGGTAGATACAGGCATTGGAGACTATAACATGATTAGATACATGTCAAGCAAGAAGATGAAGATCATCCTAAAGAATGCATTTTTTTACTAGATATTCATAGAAAAAGGCATTTCCTCCGGACTAATGGTTGATTTCGTCCATACTCCGGCACTTGTGAGTACCAACTTCGATTATTAGGGAAAGGTTCTTCGGCTAAGCGTCCAGATTTAATCAGCTAGGAGTAATGGATTCCGACTATGGTTCCTTACTCCCTCACTTGGCATTGACATACCTGGCTGTGTCAATGTCAAATAATAGGCTTGGTCAGTTCTAAGGATCGTCTATCTAACTTTTTGATGGTTCTTCGAGATTGAAGATGGCACCTGTTGAGGAGCATTGGGTCATATTGAATTTCTACGATTTGGCGAATTCTCGCGTCTACTTCTAAGTTCTCCCACTTGATGCTTGAGGCTCGAAAAGAGTGAAGATGTGAAGAAAAAACACGAAGCACTCAAGGAGAAGCTTAATGATATTTGCAAGGTGATCAAGGATGTGCTGGGTGACAAGGTCGAGAAAGGTTCATGCCCGTACAGACATCGAGGTTAGCAGCATGACTGGGTACATGTCATGCAAGAAGACAATGGAGATTATCCCAGAGTATGCACTTTCATTAAGTAATCATTAATAGATGTACTTTCTACAGAGCGATGATTGACTTGATCGATCTCGGTGAGGGTACCTCGTGCAATGGTCCAGCTTTATTCATACGAGGTAACCGAATCGAGTAGACAAAACTAGAACTCCATGAACGTCTGATATTCACCAAAGACAAACATAGGGAAAATCAAGAGTTCACCAACCTTAGTTGGTTGAAACACGAATGCACTTGGTTAGGATTGAAATCGTTGCATCAAATTTGGTTCAGAACCACGAATATCAAAATAAGAAGATGGAGGTTTGCTCGCATGAATAGAATCATTACTTACGGTTCAACGAAACACGAATAAAGCTTGGATGACACTTAGTGCCCATGGATCGAGGTAGGCCAACACTCTTAGGGGTTTACATCATTTCCAAGACTAAGGGTCAGGTTAAGCTTACTACCTGTTGGTGCTCAATTGCTAAGATCGTCTAGTCTCGGCGTGGAGACTTTATGGAATTGTCAAATTTTTTTTTTCTTTTTCTTTTTTTTTTTTGGGTGGCTGTCCAGGAATTGTGGAAAGATTTCCGATGAGTTTATGGCTAGCAACATCTGATTTGGTTCTTCATGCAATTTAGAAGGGGTTCCTAAGGCCAGCTTGGTTTTCTCCAGGATACTGCATGAAGGGTTCGAAAGGCACTGTCTGGTTGGCTCCCTTTCTCCTAAAGGTGGTACTTCTTGGGGAAATTCTATTTCGGATCGGTTTTTGTTTTAGTTAGGAGCTTCCAATGGCATCGACCATGAATAGGTGCGAAGATCGAGGTGATCAGTCCTAATCTCCCATCTATCAATAGCAACATCATTGGAGCGGTTATTGATGATATTATCACTTAACAGATGCAAGGATCAGAGTGATCGGTTCTGACCTCACATTCCATCAAACGACAACACCATCGCCGAATTCAATTAAAGTTAAACCTGTGTTCCATGGCTTAACGCTATCACTACGCTTCCAAATCTTATCACTTAGTTCCTATAATTATATGTGTTTCCCTATAAATATATAAATATATATATATATAGGAATGAGTGCTTACTCAACTAAGCATACTAACCTATATACATCTATATTTATCCATCTAATTAGTTAACATAAGACTTGACACTATCTATTGGTTACTCGCTTGTTGAGTAAACCACAGGAGTTATGAGTTCAAACTCCAAAGGCCGAGGAAAAACTGCTCTGATACCATAATGTAACACCCTCACAATTATTTAGTTAAATTAGGATTTTATAAAAAAAATAGTACTTGAAAATTTCTTTTTAAATTAAAATACTTAAGAAATATTTTTCCAGAAAATCGGACAGAGTTTCCTCTGTTTTTCGAACTTCCCAAAAATTTTCTTCTTAAAACCTGTCAGTCCAGAATTATTTAAAAACATACGATATTTAATCAAAACACACAATTAAGTCCTAATGCCCAACATAAACCAAGCAAGGGCGTACAACTATACATTCTTTTAAATTAAAAAATATCAATCTTTAACTTAATTATTACTTTAGATCACTCATAAAACAAGACCACTCCACGTGGTGGAGGGTAATCCTGCTCGGCCAAAAACTGTGAAAGTTCCAAGCTCAGTACCTGAAAAATGGTTGTAAGGGTGAGCTTTACACATGAAGTAGAAAGTAGTTCCTAACTAAACATAATGACCTACTAAGTCAAACACATTTAGCACGTAACACATATTTTCAATCATCAAACCAAGCATGCATCACACACAAACAATAATTCCCTTAGCCACTCATAAACCCATATCCTTTGCTCTTTTATCTTTTTCATGCACGGTTGATTCTCTTTTCTCTCACTCACATCATATTATCTTTCAATTTTCTCTTTATTTCTTTCTTTTATATTTTTATTGTTTTCTTCTCTTTCTTCCTTAAATTCTTTCTTTATTTCATTCTTTCTTTCTTTTTAATCTTTCTTTACTTCTTTCTTTTTATTAATTTGGCTACAGGGTCTCACGACCAGGCCCACCGACCTAACCTGCACCAAATATTTCCTTTATCATCTATCCACAGGGTCTAACAACCAGATTCATATGACCTAACCTATGTCACAGGGTCTCACGACCAGATCTTTCGACCTAACCTGCGCCATAGGGTCTCACGACCAGATCATACTATCTAACCTGCGTTGGCCACAGGGTCTTACGACCAGATCCCACGATCTAACCTGCGTTGGCCCATTCTTTTATTAATTCTTTTATCAATTGGCCACAGGGTCTTACGACCAGGTCCTCCCGACCTAACCTGTGACAAGTATCCTTTTACTATTTTCATTCTCATTCTGCTTATTTTATTTAGTTAATCTTTTCAGTTATTATCGTTTCACTTCTTTAATTTTCTTTATAATTATCCTTTTCTCTCTTGACTTTCATTATTAACTTGTTATTTTATTCGTCATTCAACATACATTTATCATGCAAACATACACACCAATTCTCACACTTTACATTCTCAATTCCCTAAGTTTATGCCATGACGTTTTTAACTTTTTCTATTCCTTAATTCTCATTCTAATTTACATCTCATACATACTTACTTTCTTTTATTTATTATCCAATTACTCAGTTCATTATACGATACACATTTAGCACACAAACATCACAATTCAGCCAGACATACAGAACAATAATCATTTATAATCATTCACAATTAATAACATAACCAGAGTTCCTGTTCTTCAAATAAACATACATGATAACATATAACACTTAGCCTGCATATTCAATTACCAGCATCAATTTATAGTTCATTTCATTTACTTTCTTACTTTATATTTAATTTAAATTAATTACCGAATGATCAGTTATAAGCACACCCACATATTCTTAGCAAGTATTATATACTAATTAGAAAATACTCCCTAAAGCAAGGTAAAGAACCCCTTACCTCGATTGACGAAAATAGAGGGATAACCTTAACTTCGGAGAGGGAGCGGCGATCCGTGAAGCTTTAGTGTCCCGAGGTGAAGAACGGGTCGACGGCGGTCAACGTCGGTGAGTCGTGGCTGGTCTGTGGCTCTTGTTTTGCGAGCTCCAAGCGACTGCAACACACGAGCACAAGCAAAGCTCCGTGGTTCCGGGTTCGGTTCAGCGGCGGCGAAGATCAGTGGTTCGCGAGCCCTCTTCCACAAAGCAGTGATGGCGGTGGGAAAGGAGGAGACCCAAGAGAGCCTGCGACAAGGAGGAGGAAGAAGAGAGCACCGCGACGGCGATTTGGACCCTGGAGACGCGATTCCTTTGACGGTGATGGTGATGCGCGACCCAAATGAGAGAGAGAAACCGCGAGGCAGGAGAGGAAGAGACGTCGGAGAAGGCAAGGCTACTGGGCGGCGCGAAGACAGGGAACGGCGGCGTCAGCTAATCGCAACAGGAGGGAGGACGCGTGATGATGGTGCCGCCGGTGGTTGTTATCACGGCCGAGAGAGAGAGCAAGGGACGGAGGGAGACAGCGCGAGGAAGGGACAAGGGAGAGAAGGACAAGTGGTGGTGGCTTGCTTCAGGGCGGCGTCGGCGGGATTGAAGGCGGTGGAGGCCGTGGAAGAGGGGCCAGACGCAGAAGAAGGAGAAGTATGGAAGGGGGGTGGTGCTGCCCAAGGCTAGGGCCGGCGCTTCAACAAGGAAGAAGGAGTTGGGGGGGGTATTCGAACCCCCTTCCTTCCTTTATTTTTTTTTTCTTTTTTTTTCCTTCTTATTTATTATTATTATTATTATTAAGGATTATTACTATTATTATTATTATTATTATTATTTTTCTTTATTTATTTATTGTAAATCTCAAAAAATACTAATAATAAAATGTAAGCATTTAGTAAGTACTTATACGAAATTATAAAGTTAAAAATCTTAAAATCCTTAAAACAAGTTCAACATTTAAAATGTCAAAATATATTAAAGTATAGAAAGTATGCTTTTCAAATAGTATAATTATTTTTAACATTTTAATTGAACTAATTACTTAGCCATATCAATAATCAATTAGTTAGTGCTATTTTTCTTTTTATTACTCTTATTATGTTTGGAATTAAAAATGGGGATGTTACACCTCCTTCATGCACACACCTAGCCGTGGCACTTCCTCATGCACCCACATGTCTTTTAATTTATTTTTTTTAATTTTCTTCTTTACTTGGTCACCAAGTCATGGCTTCATGAACACACACATGCACATACCATACACACATAGCATACATACACTTATCATACCCACACATATTCATCAATTAATCACACATACACATATTGGCACCCATTCATAAATCAAGCACATACTTAATCATAAAAGAATTACTTAATCAAACATACATATTAACATAATAAACTGTACTTATTGGTTGCACTTATAGTCCTTATTTCATTTTCTAAAATCATATTTTAATATATTAAAGATAATCCCAAAAGGAAAAATTTATTAAAAATCAAAAACCATTTTTCATGATTTATTTCTTCAAAATTCGTCCTTTACAGGTCTGAGAAAAATATTTCGCAAACCAACCCAGAAAATTATGAAAGATACATTTTTGAAAATTACATTTCGATACGATCGTTTTGATATAAAGATCGTAGAAATCGGAGTTACGGTTAAAAAGTTATGGATTTCTGAAGTTGATAAACTTAAGAAAGTCCATAAAGAAATTCACTTTTACAATAAATCACCAAAATAAAATCATTTCTCATTAAAAATCATTTTTACTAACTTCATAAAAATATTTGTTCATCAAAACTCCGTAAAATCAATTCTTTACTTCGAAATCGAATAAAATACTCATTGAAAACTCTTCGTAAAATAATTTCTTAAAACTTTCTTTAATAAATTTTTATTCGTCCTAGTCGGAAAAACGCGGGATGTTACATTCTCCCCAACTTGCAGATTTCTCGTCCTCGAGAAATGGTACGCGAAATTCCATGATCAACGAATACCGGATTCCTTGGAGTGATTCTCTCGATCTATAACAGCAGTCGTCGTCTTAGAGTCGTCGCATATACGTTATTCTTTCAAGGGTGGTCTTCTTGGGTCATTCCATCATCAGTCATAATGGAGTACTAACAGTATAGTTTTGTCAACGAGGGTTCAAAGGTTTCGAAACAAAATTCAAAAAGAATAGCATGCTTATGCCAATCAGGGCAAGGATACTACTTTCTAAGGGTCTTTCTTTCTTAATTTTGACTCCTTTCATTCTTTTAAGCCTAGGTGGGTTATCACAAACCTAAAAATTTCTTTTTACTCCCCAACTTTGACAGATCATATTCCTATACATCACATCTATCCAATAACATTTGACAGAAACTAAGGTCACAAAATTTCTCAACATCCCCTAATTCTAGCTTATCTTCCAAAACTTCCCATCACTTTGTTCAAGCCTATCTTAAATTCTGCTAACTAAACCAAATTCTCGTTCTCTAAACCATTAAAAACTTTCCAACTCAGGGATTTATCCTCCAGATTAATGGTCTTAACACCTAATGACACTCTTAACTCCACAGTTTATAGTCGTCTATGTCCATTAAAACGTCAAATCTTGGTCATTTAACCTAATTTTGGTCGTCACTTAAAGATTCTATCCGTTAATTTCACCACTCCATCTAGTTGATCTCATGGTCCTATTATAAGTTCACACTTACCCCAATCATTCACCTACTCCAACTAGAGCTTTCTAACTTCAACTCTCTCAGACTCATCCCAGATATCCACCATCTTACACCATCTACACCATTACTTGGGTTAGACTACTATCAAACTTTTTGGTTTTAATCTTTTTGTACACTCCACTATCTTACTTATGGTTCTAGGGGTACTCTTATTCTAACTATCACATCCGTTCATGCTTATTCTTTCTTCAACCATTATAACTCTTTACTTAACAACATCTCACCGTCCACCTTATAACTTAGGCATATCTAGTTGATTGGCATAAGGTGTCAGGGTCTAAGGTTTTCATGAAAGGCTTTTAGGGAAACAAACGTATTGTCAAAGCAACTCAACAACACATAAGTTTTTCATAGAAAGAAATTTCAACAAGGAAAAGAGGGTTCTAGTCGCAAAACAAAATCGCATGTCAATAACTCAGAGGTCGTTGCAAACAAAAAGAGAATTCTCAACAAAAGGGGTTTCAACAATTACGAGAGGTTCAGGTCTCAGAGAATAGAGTCTTAGTATGATTCTAGTCACTGTTCCTTGTACCATCGTAGGCAAATTCTCGACACGTTCCGAAGATAAGGAGATAGAACGATAGAAATAGAACGAACGATAGAGGTGGTATGATAGAGATGCTCGCGTCACTTCGTACCCCTATTCTCACTCATCGTACTTCTAACACTGACGCACAGACAGACACATAAACAAGCACGTAAGCCCATGCATCAGGCTACTTTGGATAACCATTGCTCTGATGCCACTCTGTAACACCCCAATTTCGTCAACTTGAACACATCATCTTTTTAACAAAATGTAGTAAAAATTTGGGAAATTTTTTTTTTTCAAGGAGACATGGACATGAGAAGCTTAAGGTTCAAAAACATTTTAGTAACTTTGTTGAAATAAAATAACGTTCTCATGTCACACATCACAAGTCAACTTCCAAACCAAGATGTTACTTAACATCACGCTTTGTAACTTAGCTTCATAAACCTCTTTTGAGAAAACATTTTTATTTCTTGTTTTATAAAACTTTATTCTTTCAAAAGTCATACTCAATAAGTTCTCAAGTGGGGTACAGAATGGTTCGACAAGGTAACCAAGTAGTTGCAAGGGATACAGTGCTCAAGGGAATTACCTATTACTATTCTTGACCCTAATCTTCTTTGCTGAAGCCCACTGCCGAAACCGCGTCGAGAAGAAAGTACAGATCCTAATACAGGGTCGACCATCTACCCGTTGCAATATCGGAGTAACCCGACACGACAACATCGTAGGAGAGATGGTCAGTATTTCCGAAGTACAACATGACCAGACAGTAGGACAATAACTAGAGGCATATAATAAAGACATAGGAACTAACAATTCTCAGGCAATGCATATGACAAGTATATTCATGTAAGCACATAGGAAACATTTATAAATAAAACCAAACATATATAAGAACCATAACTCAACCCAATTCACATCACTGTACTCGGCATCACCAGCCTTCGAACATTCGAATCTCATCATCATCTTTCTCAAGCACTTATACTCTCTTCTTCAAATCCTTATCCACAAATTCTTTATACATTCTCTCTTAGGATCTTTTATCATTATTAAATTTTATCAATTCGGTTAGCACCAATGATGAGGGGGAAACATCATTGAGCTCGCACACGTCTACATCTCCTCGGTCATCCACCCAACCCAGTCGGAAGCAAACAGGAGTACAGGACCTTTACCACGTGGGCACGACAGCTGTCACACAAACAAATGGTCCCAGACCAGGAGGCCCTGCCTCAAATCATATCAATTCAAATATCATATCAATGCGCGCTCTCAGTGGCAATCACAAATGCCCCGTTCCAGTCCCTCTCACTGTTCCTGAAATGCCATAGGGGTGACAGCACTATTCCGGTCCCGGGTGCAGAACTTACCACGGCATTAGACCCAGTCCCTACCACGTTAGTACGCCACATGTGGGATTCATTCCGCCCAGAATAGTACTCAAAGCCTCATGGCGTTTTACCGCCCTAGCTTACCCTATTGCATTCACAACCCGAATATCCTTGATATCCGGGGTACCTTCCTCTCCACTACTTCGATACGAAACTCATGTCTCACCGCGTTTGTAAATGTCTTTTAAAGTCTTTTAATGTTTTGAGTTTTAATTAAGCGGCTTAATCCTAACAGTCGGCTCGTCCTTGGTGCATCCCTTCAACGAAGCCCGACCACTAATCGAATTTCGTTCCCCCTAAATCTCAATGGCCTCATGCCTCAATCACTTTCATCTCATCATCCTGATTCTCAAAAGCTCACTCTTTCTCATCTCATCTCATCAACTTTCACGTAACTCATGCTCAACATATTCTCATCAACATCATCAACATCTTTTCCTCGTCTTTCTCAAAAATCTCTTTTCGCAAAACTTTTTCGAAAGCTTGATTTCACAAAACTTTTGCTTCACAAAACATTTTCAGAAACCTCATTTCAAAAATCCTTTCACCAAAAATTTTTCAAAAATACTATTTCCAAAAACTTGCACAAAATATTATTTTCACAAAAGCTCTTTCAAAATCTCTTTTCAAAAACCTTTTTCAAAAATCACATTTTTGGTTGAGTGTTAATGGAGGAGCAAGCTCAACTCAACATTAAGATTCTTCCCAAAAACATGAACGAGGAATCACATCTCACTCCCACATCCACGTCCTCTTCCAAATCTCAACTCTTTGTATTCCATTTCTCATACAACCTTCATTATCATTCCTCTTTCTTTCAGTCACATGTTCTTACTTTTACAATTCATTCATCTCATGACCTGTCTCTTTTTATGATTCTCATTATTACGCACAACTTTTCCAAATAGGACAAGATATACTCCACAGGATAATTCACAGAGAAATTCAATACGTAATAAAACCAATCATGCATCATATTTAACAAATAGGTAAACATCTAACACGTATATGCATCACGTATGATAATGCAGCATATAACACATGACATTGACTCTAATTACGCTTGATGGACTCAGTTTAGAACTGAGCCTAAACGTCACGCTGACTTAGGCCTACTGCATCTCTCACCTCACACTCCAACATCTGAAATCATTGCGGGTCCTTCCCAACAAGTCGGTCGTTCCGCTTCTCGACTTATACACACCTTGTACTAAGGGAGATGACACTAATGTTATAATTCTATCTTAAACAATCGTTCTACTTAATATCAAACGCGTTTTCGAAAACTCTTTTTATTTCTCGTCGGAAAATCGTAAATCGTTAAGACTTTTTCAAATCAGATTCAACTTTTGAAAATACTTTAAACATCTCAAAATCTTTTTAAAACAATTGACAAAACACTTTAAAATCATTAGTTTTGGTTGCTGGTCCGTTCTGGACAGCCATTAACCAAAACCCAAAAACATCAAAAAACTTATCTTTAATTCATGTAAGACTTTGTTATAAAGTAAACACTTAAACGATTTATTTTTCAAACTTAACATTGTGAAATGAATTAAGGGAATCAACCACTAAGTCCAAGGTTATTCAATTAAATAAATATTAAACCATTTCCAAAACCAATTGACTTTCAAAATTAATTACCCAATCAAACACAACACTTAGGTTAATTAAATAATTCATTCATGCATAACCTAAACATGTCATCAAACAACCATTAATTCAATCATTTTAAGACATCATAATCATCATACAAGGCAACCAAGTCATAGTATCAAGCAGAAAAGTTCATATTCATCAAAAACATTTAAATGAAATCCTAGTGTGATTAAAGGTGAAACACAAAAGATAAAATCCAAAACTAAATCAAATAAATTTATTTAATCTTCAAAATTTCCATAACATACTCATACATGATAAAGTTCAACATATAAAATTTTCAAGCCATTTAAACAATCCTATGCTAGGTTTCAAATTAGGTTTCACATGAAAAGCAACATGGTACTGTTGCTTGTCAGAGACAAAGATGTCATGATTAAAAATATTTGTTCAATTCCGAATTGCACGAAAATTGGTATAAGTCTTCCTTATACAGTCAAGACTATCTCATAAAATTTTCAGAATATTTGGAGCTGTGAAAGTCATACTTTTATAATTAAAATTGTCACTAAGTCCATAAAATCTGAACCAAGTAATTCACTGTTTTGCCTTTAGTAAAAATACCAAATCAACTCCAAATCTCTTCAAATTTTACAGAGAACATCTAGAGATGTCCAGGAAGCTACCATAAAATTTTCAACCCATTTGGAGTAGTACAAGTTCGAAAATTATTTTCATCTTTGAACTGAAAAACTTATTTTCTGAAAATTGTTTTCACAAAGTTGGTTCTCTTAAAAATAGGAAAGCACTTCCAAAAATCATCTAAAAATTCAGAGAGGTTCATTTTAATATACTTAGGTCAGTGACAAAATTTCAGAATTTTTGAACATACATAGATATCATTTTTCAAGGTTAAACACACACAAATTACAATTTTCAGCATAACATTTTGTCCAACAATTTTATTCCACCATTTCTTTTCATGAAAATTAAAAATACACTCATACATACAATCAACACTAAAAATCAATCCATCAATTATATTTCCTTTGAAAACCAAATTAATTTTTCATGAAAACAATTTATTTTAATTTAAATGAAACATGCATCATCATCTAGAAATAAAAACCAAACCTTTTAGAAATCAAGAATCAACTAAACTAACCTAGATCCTAACATGCTCATACTTAAAATTTATAGATCTAAAAGGGAAACATACATGCATCCACATTTAAGAGTCAAAATCAAGATTTCAAGAGAAAAATCAAAACAAACCTTAAAACTCATTCTTTTTCACTAGATCAACACATGCATGTACTTAAAAATACTAGATCTAGCTTATAAACAAACATGCATCAAGGAACCACTTTGAAAATCAATTTCATTTTCCAAAATCATGCACAAAACCGAAATTCATCAAAGAAAACAAAGATCTTTTAAACAAAATAGTTATAAGGATCGATTCACCTTTAATTCTTCTTGCATGTTCATTTTTCATTTTAAAACTTTAATCTTTGTTCATTAGCCTTGGAAAAACATAGATCAACAATAAAAATCAACATGCATGAACCAACTTTATACAAATCAACATATTTACAACAAAAACACATAGAACCGAAAATAAAAATGATGAAGATGAAAGAACATCAAACATAAAGATTAACATATTACAATTTATTTTAAGTCCTTAAAATCCATGATCAAGCAAAATCAACACATAACATCAACATGCAAGGAGAAATAAGAAATGGATTTACAAACTAAAAGAGAAAAACTAAACTATTACAAGTCTTCTTCTTGGTCTTTGGTTCCTACCATGAAAAGGGTTGATCAAGCTCCTAATTTCTTTCTTCTCCCCTCCAAGTCCTACGGTCTCTTCTCCCTCTCTCTTTCTCTATTTCTTTTCTTTTCTTTCTCTAAGAGTTTTATGAGTCTCTTAGAGATGTGTTAGTGTTGGTGTGGAGGAATGAAAAGGAATGAAATGAAGGAATGGAATGGAAGAAGGAAGGAACGAAGGAAATGAAAGTGTGAATGGAAGAATGAGAGGAAATGGACTAAGAGTGAATTTTTATTTCCTCCCTTGGGTCCTAGTTGGTTCGGCCAACACATGAAGTAAAGGGGGTATTTTGGCATTCTAATACACCTACTTGGTCCTCAAGTTTCTTATTTCTTTTCTTTTTTTTATTTTATTTCCCTTTCCTACTTAGTCAACATGCACACACATACACTACTCATGCATACACTTGTCATCTATGTTGGAAACCAACAAGCGGGCTTAGCAATTACTAGAGGGGGGGTGAATAGTAATATGGAAGCAACAGTGACTAATTTTCGGTGCAATTAAAAGATAATTGATCAAAAGCTTGTTTTTCTGAAACTGGGCAATTTACTCGAGTGAATTTAAAAACACTCGCGTGTTTTTCAGAAAACCTGAAAAACACTCGCGTGAAAATGAAGAACACTCGAGTGAAATGTTACGAAATACTCGAGTGAATTGAAAAACACTCGAATATTTTATGCAGAACAGAAAGGAACAGTTTCAGAGAAATTTAGCAAAATGATTCAATTTCTTAAAGACTAATCCAGGGCACATATAAATCAAAGTAGAAGGCAATTAAACTAAGTTAAAACAAGTTGAAAACAAGTTAATTGCAACCAATTGCTACTAGAATTATAAAAGCCCCTTTCTAGAGAACTTAGGGTTTGGTTTTACTTGAAATCTAAGAAAGCTATAAAAGAGAGAGACAACACCAATTTTATCCTGGTTCACACTCAATCTAGAGTGCTAATCCAGCCCCCCTAATCAACTTAGGAGTTTCTACTAGTGATCAAATTGTTAGAAATTACAAGGATAAATTGAGATTCCTCACTCAATCCTAACCCTTTTCAAGAGTGTACCAAACTCTTGAACTTTCTACCCCAACTTGATTTGGTGATGAAGAGTCCCTTCTTCTTAAGCTCCTTGGAACCTCCAAGAGCCCACCAAGCTAAGAATCCTCTTAGTCTTTGTGCTTGAGAACCTCCCTAAGACTTGAGAACTTGGATACCTCACCAAAGTACTTGGATACCTCACCAATATTTTCTAAACAAGCTAAAGTGTTTGAGTGTTTGAGAATTTGACAACAAATAATTCTCTTACAAATGAAGCACACTCTCTTAACTCACTAAGACAAAATAATAAAGATGAATGCTTGGTTGAGTTTAGAGAGAGAAAATGATTTTAACACTTGAGAAAGAGAGAATCAATGATATAATGTAAGCTTGTTCACTTGGATAATGGCCACTATTCAGAATATAAGTGAGGGGACAAAAAGGAAGCAAAAACCAAGTTATTCTCTCTTTTTGTCCTCTTCTAACGTTTAAAAAATTTGCTGATAGACCTAAATCACTCGAGTCTTTTTGAAAACACTCGAGTGTTTTAGTCAACTCTGATAGTGTTGCCTTTTTACTTTATCCAACGGCTATATTACTGAAAATTCATAAATCACTCGAGTGAATTGAGAATCACTCGAGTGAATTGCTCAATGTTGGAAAAATTAAGTTTTTCTAACATTGTTTTCAATTCTCTTCTCAAGTCTAATTGGTTTTAATCTCAACCTTTCATGCATGAATATCATTTGACCTTATGTGAGAATAAAAACCTAAACTACCCACTCTCATAAATAAAATACATTAAGAATGAATGAGAATGAATAATTAAACTAAACACTTGATCTTCTTTATTGTTGGGCTTGCATTCTTCAAATTAAGTCCATAATTTAATTACATTGTCATCATCAAAATTAATCCACCTTAATCGGAGACTTGATTTTACAATCTCCCCCTTTTTGATGATGACAAAATAATTAAAGCTCTAGCACTTGAGAGCTCCCCCTCAATCTAGGAACCTTTTTAACCTGTACAATCCAGAAAATGTCAAGCACAACGTAATACAATAATAATCATAATCAAGTGCTCATTGGTATCAGAGTAAGAGCATATATCATCAGAGTGTAAACAAGAAAGCGGAAAAAAATATGCTTTTTGCTCTTTAATCTCCTTTCTCCCCCTTTTTGTCATGATCAAAAATATAACATTTTGGAAACAAAGGTGGAGAATGAAGGATACCAATAAGAAAACTTTCCCTTAAGAGTAAATAAGAATCAAAATATGACTATCAAGCAATATTGAAAAATCATGAAGGAACATGAAATCCATGAAGAAAACATGATTAATGCACAAACATCATTAATCCACCATACACAAACCATAAAACATGAGTTTGAAAATAGGTACATCCAACTCCCAACAAAATTAACAAAAGTCTCAAAATAACTAAATAAAGTCATAAAGCATAAAATCTAGTGAAAAACTAGAAGAAATTTTGAGAAATTGGGGTTTTTGGGGAGTTGGGGTTTTGGAAAGGGAATGATGAATTTGATGCTCAAAAACTTGAATTTGATGTGAAATAGGAGTAGAAATGAGTTTAGAAGATGAAATAGAGTTGAAATATGACTGATAACTAAGTTTAGAAAATCGCAGCAGCATCAGACTATAACTGATGAATTCACTCGAGTGAATTTTAAAACACTCGCGTGTTTTTCAGAAAACCTGAAAAACACTCGTGTGAAAATGAATTCACTCGCGTGTTGGCCGAAAGATAGATTTTCAGAAACTTTGAATTCACTCGAGTGAAATGGGATTCACTCGAGTGTTGGCCCAAAAGACTCGAGTCTTTTATAAAAGACTCGCGTGTTTTGCATCAGACCTGCTCAAAAACTTTCCAATTAAAACTGATTTAATTTTGAATTAAAATCACTCGAGTGATTTACGAAACACTCGAGTGTTTTTATCAGATATGCAGAAAAAACTCAGTTTTGAAACACAAAAGCACAAAATCAAACACATTTAATGAAACCAATAGATAGGAGACATGATCACACACAATTAATGACACAAATTTATAACATCTTCAAGGTAATTACAAACAAGTATCACCACACACTAAAGTTAGACACACTTGGTGATTTTCAAATGGCACAAATCAATTAGTTTATACTTGACTCCTCTAAAATACCAAGTTCCCTTCTTATATGATAGAAGGTATCCCTTGGCAAAGGTTTTGTAAAAATGTCCGCTAATTGATTTGTGGTACTTACAAATTCAATTGTGCAATCACCCTTTTGAACATGATCCCTTAGGAAATGATGTCTAATTTCAATGTGTTTAGTCCTTGAGTGATATACCGGATTCTTAGTTAGATTGATGGCACTCGTGTTATCACATTTTAATGGAACACTTTCTAATTTTAAACCAAAATCCGATAATTGTTGTTTCATCCACAAGAGTTGAGCACAACAACTACCGGCGGCGATATATTCCGCTTCGGCGGTGGAAAGAGCAACACAAGCTTGCTTTTTAGAAAACCATGACACTGATGAACTTCCCAATAAATGGCAAGTACCCCTAGTGCTTTTGCGATCAAGCTTGCATCCCGCAAAGTCGGAATCCGAATAGCCAATTAAACTAAGACTAGCATCCCTAGGATACCATAATCCGGTGTTAATTGTCCCTTTAAGATATTTAAAAATATGTTTAACTGCGGATAGGTGTGATTCTTTAGGATTTGCTTGAAAACGGGCACACATGCATACACTAAACATAATATCCGGTCTAGATGCGGTAAGATATAGAAGACTACCTATCATGCCTCTATATTTACTTACATCAACCGGTTTACCTATGTCATCCTTGTCTAGGTAGCATGTTGTGCTCATGGGAGTGTATGCTTCTTTGCATTTGTCCATTCCGAATTTTCCAAGGAGATCCTTGCAATATTTTCCTTGATGCACAAAAATCCCCTCCTTGACTTGCTTGATTTGAAGTCCTAGGAAGAACTTGAGCTCCCCCATCATGGACATTTCAAATTCCTTTTTCATCAAATTAGAGAACTTTCTACACAAGGACATGTTAGTGGCACCAAAGATAATATCATCTACATATATTTGCACTAACAAAATGTCCTCTTTGGTTTTGTAGATGAATAGTGTATTATCAACCTTTCCCCTTTGAAAGCCATTTTCTAATAGAAAGGTACTTAATCGATCATACCAAGCTCTAGGAGCTTGTTCTAATCCATAAAGAGCCTTTTTCAACTTGTAAACATGGTTTGGAAACTCATGACTTTCAAAACCGGGTGGTTGCTTAACATACACTTCTTCATTTACGAAACCATTCAAGAAAGCACTCTTGACATCCATTTGATAAAGAGTAAAATTCATGATTGATGCAAAGGCAAGCAAGATTCGGATTGCCTCAAGACGTGCAACCGGAGCAAAGGTCTCATCATAATCAAAACCTTCCTCTTGGTTGTACCCTTGGGCAACAAGTCTCGCTTTGTTTCTTATAATCAAACCGGATTCATCAAGTTTATTTCTATAAATCCATTTTAAACCAATTATGGTATGATCATCGGGTATAGGCACTAATTCCCAAACATCATTTCTAATAAATTGATTTAGTTCTTCTTGCATGGCCATAACCCAATGTTCATCCATAATTGCTTCCTTAATTGAATTTGGTTCGATTTGAGAAACAAAGGAAACAAAATGACAAATGTTTTGAACTGACCTACGAGTTAATACTCCCTTTGAAAGATCTCCTATGACATTGTCAATAGGGTGAGCTTTCACCGTTTTCCAAGACGGATCAAGTTCATCTTTGACTTCTCCTTCATCCTTTGATTTTTCCATCTCTTTGTCAACATTTGAAATCTCAAGTCCATCATCATTACCCTCACATAAAACACTATCTTCTTTCGAAGACTCATTAAAAACAATGTGAATAGATTCTTCAATAGTCATAGTTCGTTTATTATAAACTCTAAAAGCTTCGCTATGAGAAGAGTAACCCAAAAATATTCCCTCATCCGATTTAGAATCAAATTTTCCAAGTTGATCTTTTCCATTGTTTAAAATGTACACTTTGCATCCAAAAACATGGAAATGGGATATATTGGGTTTTCTACCTTTGTAAAGCTCATAGGGGGTTTTCTTTATCATGGGCCTAATTAAAATTCTATTCATTACATAACAAGCCGTATTAACGGCATCGGCCCAAAAGTATTGAGGTACTTGAGAATCATTTAAGGTTCTAGCAAGTTCCTCTAGCACCCTATTTTTCCTCTCAACAACTCCATTTTGTTGTGGAGTTCTAGGTGCCGAATATTGGTGCTCAATTCCATGCTTATCACAAAATCTATCAAATTTATAGTTTTCAAATTCACCTCCATGGTCGGTTCGAATAATAATCACTTTTTGATTTACTTGGTTTTGTGCAAGTTTAATGTGGCGTTTAAAAGACTTGTAGGTCTCACTCTTAGCACTTAAAAACAATGTCCATGTAAATCTTGTAAAATCATCAACAATCACCAGGGCATAGTAGTTGCCACCAAAGCTTTTTACTTGAGAGGGTCCAAACAAGTCCATGTGAAGCATTTCCAATGGTCTTGTTGTGGACACATCATTTTTGGAACCAAAATGATTTTTAGTTTGTTTGCACTTCTTGCAAGGAGTGCAATCACCTTTAATTTGAAAATTGAGCTTTGGTAAACCAACTACTAAGTCTTTGGATTGATGTTTCTTAAGTTGATTTACATTAATGTGAGCGGTCCTACGATGCCATAACCAAGTATCACTTTCTTTGCTAATTAAACATTTTGAAACTAAAGAAGTGATATTATTCAATTCAACCATGTAAGTGTTATTAGACCTTTTTCCAACAAATTTGATAGATTCATCCTTGTCACTTTTTATGAGACAATGAGTAGAGGTAAATAACACATGGTTACCAATATCACATAATTGACTAATGCTCAAAAGATTATGTTCTAATCCTTGAACATAAAGTACATTATCAATAACCAAGTTGGAAGAATTACCAATTTTACCTATACCAAGTATTTTGCCTTTGTTGTTGTCTCCATATGTGACATGTCCTTTTTCTTTAGGAGTAAGCTCAATGAAATGTCGCTTATCTCCCGTCATGTGCCTAGAACATCCACTATCAAGTATCCAAAGTTGTTTTCCGGTTCTTAGGCACACCTACAAAACACAATCACTTGCTCATTTTGGGTACCCAAATTATGTTGGGTCCCTTTTTGTTAGTCATGGATGATTCTCCCTTCTTAATCCAAACATAAGTACCATTTTGAATTCCAAAATTTTTGATGTGGCACTTATTGTTTGTATGTCCAAATTTTCCACAATAAAAGCAAGTTGGTTTCTTTGTAAACCAACCTCTTTATTTTTCTTTTTCTTGTGGACATATCCTAGACCGGTTTTGTTTGAGTTGTGTCTAAGAGAACCAATTAACCGATCTAGGTTTTTATCACTTTTGTTAAAAGTGTTGAGTTTGATTTTCAAATCATTAACTTCATTTTCAAGCACACAACACTTTTCACAATGAGTGATGGTATATGATTGATTTGCATTCTCACAAACATGACTAGAGTTAGCAAGTTCCAAGGATGCATTTTGGAGTTTCAAATCATTAATAGATTTTTATAATTCATTGATTTCCTTTTGATACTCCAAAAGCTTCTTTCCTTTTTCCTTGTTAACTTTAGCAAGTCTTTCAAATTGTGTTAGCATCTCATTATATTCATTTAGCAAATCATCATAAGAAATAGTATGAGAGGAGGTGTAAGAATAGTTAGATGATACCTCATCCTCACTCTCATTGTCATTTCTTTCACTACTTGAGGAGGCTTCATTGTCATTCTTGGCCATGAGGCATAGCTTGGCTTCCTCATCATCCGAACTACTTGAGGATGACTTGGAATCCTTTTCCGGTTCATCAAAAACAATGTAAGCTCTCTTTCCCTTCCCATCATGGGCCTTCTTCTCATTCTTTCTCAAGTGGGTGGGACATTCCATTTTTATGTATCCTACCCCACCACACTCATGACATTTCACGCTCTCACTTGAGCTTTTGTTTCTTGGCTTGCTATCCTTGATTCTTTTGTCTTGAGGTCTCTTGTCCTTAGAGAATGATGAACTACCCTTTTTGCCTTTGAGGAATTTGTTGAACCTCTTGACAAATAAACCAATCTCTTCCTCATTTAGAGCATGATCGGAGCTTTCACTTGAAGATTCATCTTCATCCTCTTTTGACATTTTGGTTGAGGCTTTTAGAGAGATGCTCTTCTTTTTCTTGTCCGAGTCTTCATTTAAGTGAAGTCTTGATAGTTCCATCTCATGTTCTTGGAGCTTTCCAAACAAGGTGGTCAAGTCCATAGATTTTACATCCTTAGCTTCCTTGATGGCGGTCACCTTAGGTTGCCATCTCCTATCAAGACATCTCAAGACTTTGTTAGTAGTTTCACCATCTCTAAATTCCTTTCCTAAGCCAATCAATTGGTTAACGATATGTGTGAACCTTGTTTGCATATCATTGATAGACTCATTAGGGAACATATGAAAGAGCTCATATTCATGAGTTAAAGCATTTAATCTTGAGTCTCTAACTTCACTAGTTCCCTCATGAGTGATTTGCAAGGTATCCCACATTTCTTTAGCCGATTAGCATTGTGAAATCCTATGAAATTCATTTTTGGACAAAGCGGAGAAGATGATATTTTTAGCTTTTAAATCATATGAAACTTTCTTTTTATCATCTTCATTCCAACTTGTCCTAGGAATAACAATGGCTTCACCATTAATCACTCTTCTAGGAATATAAGGACCTTTTTCAATTGCATCCCAAATATCGGTGTCTATTGCTTCTACAAACACTCTCATCCTAACCTTCCAATAAGAATAATCTTCACCATTGAAGAATGGAGGTCGGTTAAGAGACATAGACCCTTCTTGTTGATTGCTAGAGCCCATTTGTTTCCAAAAGGATCTTTTTCGACAAAGCTTTTACGCTCGATCTTTCGACCGAGCTCTGATACCACTTGTTGGAAACCAACAAGCGGGCTTAGCAATTACTAGAGGGGGGTGAATAGTAATATGGAAGCAACAGTGACTAATTTTCGGTGCAATTAAAAGATAATTGATCAAAAGCTTGTTTTTCTGAAACTGGGCAATTTACTCGAGTGAATTTAAAAACACTCGCGTGTTTTTCAGAAAACCTGAAAAACACTCGCGTGAAAATGAAGAACACTCGAGTGAAATGTTACGAAATACTCGAGTGAATTGAAAAACACTCGAGTATTTTATGCAGAACAGAAAGGAACAGTTTCAGAGAAATTTAGCAAAATGATTCAATTTCTTAAAGACTAATCCAGGGCACATATAAATCAAAGTAGAAGGCAATTAAACTAAGTTAAAACAAGTTGAAAACAAGTTAATTGCAACCAATTGCTACTAGAATTATAAAAGCCCCTTTCTAGAGAACTTAGGGTTTGGTTTTACTTGAAATCTAAGAAAGCTATAAAAGAGAGAGACAACACCAATTTTATCCTGGTTCACACTCAATCTAGAGTGCTAATCCAGCCCCCCTAATCAACTTAGGAGTTTCTACTAGTGATCAAATTGTTAGAAATTACAAGGATAAATTGAGATTCCTCACTCAATCCTAACCCTTTTCAAGAGTGTACCAAACTCTTGAACTTTCTACCCCAACTTGATTTGGTGATGAAGAGTCCCTTCTTCTTAAGCTCCTTGGAACCTCCAAGAGCCCACCAAGCTAAGAATCCTCTTAGTCTTTGTGCTTGAGAACCTCCCAAGACTTGAGAACTTGGATACCTCACCAAAGTACTTGGATACCTCACCAATATTTTCTAAACAAGCTAAAGTGTTTGAGTGTTTGAGAATTTGACAACAAATAATTCTCTTACAAATGAAGCACACTCTCTTAACTCACTAAGACAAAATAATAAAGATGAATGCTTGGTTGAGTTTAGAGAGAGAAAATGATTTTAACACTTGAGAAAGAGAGAATCAATGATAGAATGTAAGCTTGTTCACTTGGATAATGGCCACTATTCAGAATATAAGTGAGGGGACAAAAAGGAAGCAAAAACCAAGTTATTCTCTCTTTTTGTCCTCTTCTAACGTTTAAAAAATTTGCTGACAGACCTAAATCACTCGAGTCTTTTTGAAAACACTCGAGTGTTTTAGTCAACTCTGATAGTGTTGCCTTTTTACTTTATCCAACGGCTATATTACTGAAAATTCATAAATCACTCGAGTGAATTGAGAATCACTCGAGTGAATTGCTCAATGTTGGAAAAATTAAGTTTTTCTAACATTGTTTTCAATTCTCTTCTCAAGTCTAATTGGTTTTAATCTCAACCTTTCATGCATGAATATCATTTGACCTTATGTGAGAATAAAAACCTAAACTACCCACTCTCATAAATAAAATACATTAAGAATGAATGAGAATGAATAATTAAACTAAACACTTGATCTTCTTTATTGTTGGGCTTGCATTCTTCAAATTAAGTCCATAATTTAATTACATTGTCATCACCAAAATTAATCCACCTTAATCGGAGACTTGATTTTACAATCTATACACCTAACACACACACACCTCCTTCATGCACACACCTAGCCGTGGCACTTCCTCATGCACCCACATGTCTTTTAATTTTTTTTTTTTAATTTTGTTCTTTACTTGGTCACCAAGTCATGGCTTCATGAACACACACATGCACATACCATACACACATAGCATACATACACTTATCATACCCACACATATTCATCAATTAATCACACATACACATATTGGCACCCATTCATAAATCAAGCACATACTTAATCATAAAAGAATTACTTAATCAAACATACATATTAACCTAATAAACTGTACTTATTGGTTGCACTTATAGCCCTTATTTCATTTTCTAAAATCATATTTTAATATATTAAAGATAATCCCAAAAGGAAAAATTTATTAAAAATCAAAAACCATTTTTCATGATTTATTTCTTCAAAATTCGTCCTTTACAGGTCTGAGAAAAATATTTCGCAAACCAACCCAGAAAATTATGAAAGATACATTTTTGAAAACTACATTTCGATACGATCGTTTTGATATAAAGATCGTAGAAATCGGAGTTACGGTTAAAAAGTTATGGATTTCTGAAGTTGATAAACTTAAGAAAGTCCATAAAGAAATTCACTTTTACAATAAATCACCAAAATAAAATCATTTCTCATTAAAAATCATTTTTACTAACTTCATAAAAATATTTGTTCATCAAAACTCCGTAAAATCAATTCTTTACTTCGAAATCAAATAAAATACTCATTGAAAACTCTTCGTAAAATAATTTCTTAAAACTTTCTTTAATAAATTTTTATTCGTCCTAGTCGGAAAAACGCGGGATGTTACATATTCCTCCCCTGTTCCACCAGCAAAACGAACCAAGGCACGGGCTAATAGGTACAATGATGCGGATTATTACTTGTCGACCGCTCGCAATGCAAGGAAGTCTCGGTTTAACGGGCGTGCCTATGGGCAAGTACGTTGGGTAAGTTTCTCTTGAACAGAGGTTTGGTTTTGTTCGTTCATTAGAAACTCAAGGCTTAAGGAGATTCCTAGAATTTAGTTATCCTATATACGATAGGCTTATCCGACAGTTTTATGCTAATTTTGCCTATAAAGGGGGTGATTATTAGTCTTGGGTAGGAGGGACACAGATTATTATTACGCCTAGCCACTTGCAAACTCTGTTTGGTTTAAGTACTAATGGAGCTTCCTTGGTTGGTGGAGGTTTAGGTTGTAACCTGTTGGCAATTCGGCAAGTGTACCGATCGCACAAGTAATAAAGAGTAAGTAAATTATCGTTCCACTCGGGGATTGCAAATTGTTTCTAATTTCTTTCACCTAATTGCAATTACTATGTATAACTTGTATGGGTTTAGAGTTTAGAGAGAGGAATGTAGAATTAAGGTATGAAACAATTCAGAAACTAAAAAGGAATTAGAAGCAAATATGGAAAAGGTTAGGAACTTGGTTTCATTGTAGGATCAAGTTATTAATTATGAAAATATGTTTTCCAATAAATCAAAAACTCCAGAAACAATAAAAGCTAGATCCCTCATGGCAATTATGTTTCTTACTAAACTTTACCCCTTAATCCCTTAAGTGAGTAAAATTTATAAAAGTTATACAATTACCCAAAAGTATTCCTACGAGTTGAATAATTATATTGTTTGGTTGAAAGGCCTAATCTTAATACTAATTTTCCAATTAAGGTTCAGATTACCAAATCAAAACATAAAGTCGCGAATTCTATGAATTGTAATTAAAACATAACCAAGCAATTGATTTGAAAGGAAAAATATTAATTCATAAATAAACAGCCAAATTAAGATCCATACAAATCAACCTTATTCCTAACAAGAGGTTCAATTATACATATTTACAGAAGAAGAAGAAGAAGAAGAAGAAGAAGAAGGAATGGAATAAACTAATCATCATAGACAATAATCAATTTACCCCCAAGAGATTTTCAATCTTCAAGTGGATCCCTCCAGCAATGTTGATCTTCAATCCTTATGCCTTGCCTCCTTGCTCTCAATTGCATAACAACCTCCCTTCTCTAATCCTAATTCTATTCTAATCTTATTTGGCTCTGAAATGTCTACCAAACCTAAATGAAAAACCTATATTTAAAGTCTAAAACTAATCCTAATTGAATTGATATGATAATATCCTATTAGAATAATCTAATCTTTAATAATCTTATCTACAAATAGAATTTATTATTAAAATCCTTCTAAATCCCGTATTTGTGTCTGACAGAAACTTCGACACTGATTTTGACCCCCAAGATGAACGAATTTGAGCAAGGCTATTTCTGGTAAAGTTGTATATCTTTTCCTTAGCTTTAAAATGATATCATGATCGCCTCATTTGGATAAGCGTAGCTCAAGTTATGATTAAAATACCGAACAACGTCACTTTCACGCACTTTGCGCGCCTGGGCGTGCAGACCAGCACGCCTGGGCACGCTATGTCTGATGCCCCATAAATTACCGCTGCAAGCGTGCAGATCCCGCGCCTGGGCGTGCTGAGGAATTTTCGACTCTGTTTCTCTCCGTTCTTGTGTCATTTTCAAGGTCTTTTTATGCTCTTTTCAGCTCCAATAATATTTTCTCCAAATAAAGCTCCGAAATACCTGAAACATACCCAAAACGGATCAGTTTTGTTAGCCGTTCCTATACTTGTCAGTGGGTGATTCAGTTCCTATACCTGAAACATACCCAAAACATACCTATAATTGGAGAGACTCTGTTCCTATACTTGTCAGTGGGTGATTCAGTTGTCAGTTCAGTTTTAGTTCGAGAAGAATCAGGCAAGGAATCCCCCATTTATTTTGTTAGCCGAGCGCTTCAAGGACCAGAACTGAGATACCAAAAGGTGGAAAAATTGGCTTTCTGTTTGGTCATCACAGCCAGACGACAGCGTCAGTACTTCCAGAGTCATCATATTAAGGTCAGAACAGCTCAACCTATCCGCCAAATTCTCCAGAAACCCGACTTAGCAGGAAGAATGGTAACCTGGGCCATTGAACTTTTCGAGTTCGACATCACTTTCGAACCAAGGAAGGCAATGAAGTCTCAGGTTCTAGCTGATTTCCTCTCCGAGTTTACTAAGCCACTGACGAGCTCAAATTTGGACTGGAGCATTTACATTGATGGGTCGAGCAACAAGCTTGGGGCAGGTGCTGGTATAATCCTGGAAAGCTCCGATGGTGTTACCCTTGAGTATTCTTTGAATTTTGAATTTCCTACTTCAAACAATCAGGCAGAATACGAAGCTGTAATGGCTGGTCTCAGGATGGCAAAGAAGGTAGGGGCCCGAGAAGTCAAGATTTTCAGTGATTCTCAGCTGGTGGTCTCTCAACTCAAAGGAGATTATCAAGCCAAAGAACCCATCCTCCAAAAGTATCTTGAGAAGGTGAAGTTCTTGTCTTCAGAGTTTGCAAGAGTTGAATTCTGTCATATTCCAAGGGAAAGCAATGGCCGAGAAGACATTCTTTCAAAACTTGCTTCAACAAAAGGCCCCGAAAATAACAAGACATTGATCCAGGAAACGGTGCACGGACCTAGCGTTGTCCTCTCCGTTTCGGTGGATCCAAATTGGACTGCTCCGATCACGAGTTACTTAGAACAAGGAACTTTGCCTACTGATCCAACCGAGGCTAAGAAGCTCATCAGGAAAGCGTCGCAATTTGCTCTGGTGGAAGGAATTTTTTTTCGCCGAGGGGTCAGTGGCCCTATGATCAGATGTTTGGATCCCACTGAAGCAAAACAAACACTTGAAGAGGTTCACGGAGGAATCAGAAGCCATCATGTTGGAGGTAAATCTTTGGCCAAAAAGATTCTAAGGGCAGGATATTACTGGTCGACCCTTCAGCAAGATGCAATTAATCATGTGAAAAGATGCGGAAAGTGTCAATTCCATAGCGATGTGTACCAGAAGCCGGCCAAGGAACTCCACTCACTTTCATCTCCCTATCCTTTCTATCAATGAGGAATGGATTTGATTGGCCAGTTCCCCACCGCACCAGGACAGCTGAAATGGGTGGTAGTTGCCATAGATTACTTTACCAAGTGGGTAGAAGCCGAGCCTCTAGCAACTATCTCATCTGCCAAAGTTCAGAAGTTTTTTGAAAGGCAGGTCATAGCTCGGTTTGGAGTTCCACAAGTTCTGGTGACTGACAACGGAACTCAGTTCGCAGCAAAGGCGTTCCAAGACTTGGTCAATGCTTTAAACATCGAGCACTATTTTTCCTCGGTTGAGCATACTCAGACCAATGGACAAGTGGAATCAGTGAATCGAACCATCATCCAGGGAATTAAGAAGAGGCTTATTGGTGCAAAGGGAAATTGGTTGGATAATCTGCATGAATTACTTTGGTCATACCGCACCACAATACAAACCTCGACGGGGGAAACTCCTTATCGGCTTACCTACGGCTGCGACGCGGTCATCCCGATGGAAAGGATCATCCCCTCATTTCGAACCATACAACAACCAAACCCCCTCAACAACACTTTACTATGTGAAGACCTCATTCTATCTGATGAAGTCAGAGATCTAGCCGCCGAGCGGGAACGACATGCCAAACTAATGCAAGCAAAAGAGTATAATCGCTCGGTAGTACCCAGGGAATTCAAAGTAGGAGACCTCGTCCTAAGAAGAGCTGACATTGGCCTGAAAAACGCTAAAGACGGGAAACTAGCTCAAAATTGGGAAGGGCCCTACCGAATAGCTTCCAAGACAGGAACAGGGGCCTACAAACTCGAAACTCTCTCTGGTACTCTCATCAATAACACTTGGAATGTGGCAAAGCTTAAAGCTTATTTCAGCTAAAGTTTTTCATCCCTATTTCAATTCTGTTTTTAGTTTCATTATTACTTTTGCTAAGTGTTCGGTCTATTTATTTTTGATAATGGTGTACGCTCAGTGAAACTCCGAGCCCATTGTATTTACTGCTTCAGTTAAATGAAAGTTCTGTTTCTGAATTCATTGTATTTACGTACTTTTCCTCATAACCGATTAGCCACCGTTTATGACGCGAACGATTATAAACAGCTCGAACAAGAGCTTATAACTCGTCAAGTACTTTAAAAGATTCCCGATTCAAACATGATTGGCATAAAATCATTTTATACATCGCGGATAGAGGAACCCACCTTGGCTAGAGTGTCGGAGTTCCGAGGTCTTAACACTTGAATTCATAACTAAAAGAATAATGAGAGAAGCAAAAAGTCATAATGGATATTATAAATATTTAAAGTGGTTACAGCAAAAGGTCCAAACCCATCTATTGGGGCAAATACATAAGTTGAAAAGCAAAAGGGTAAATCTACTCTATATCGGACAGCACTATACTTTCAGGATCAAATTTATCCTCTTCTTCTTCGTCGCCTTTGGCACCCTCGGCCCCGTCTTCTTCGGACTCCTCAGCAAAGTGGTCAGGCAGATCGTTTCCACCCATGTCTATTTCGACTCCGTTCTCACCCACGATCCAGCCATCTTTAACACCAAAGTTGGGGTCAACACCTTTGGTTACGAGGCCAGGATTCAGGATGCGAAGCTGTTCGACGGTATTGAGGAAAGAGTCTTCAACTTCATGATCCCAGTTATAAAGATTCTCTTTGGCTGCCCTTTTGTGCTTAAGAGCTTTCGCTCTCATTTTGTCTAGAGATGCTCGGAGTCCAGCGGCCTCATCCTTGGCATACTCGAGTTACTCTCGAGCCACTGCAGCATCCTCCTCGGCTTTCCGAGCCTTTTCTGTAGCCTCCCGCAGAGCTGTGGCATCCTCTGCGGCCTTCTTCAAGATTTCCTCGGCCCTCCTCATCCTCTCATTGGCCTCTTGAAGAGTTTTCTCAGCCTTCTCCTTGTCAGCCTCGGCTCTAGCCTTGGCATCTTCAGCCATTTGCTTCTCCTTTTGCAGCCCTTCCTTCTCTGCAGCCAATGTTTGAAGTCTTCTTTCAAAGGTTTCTACCTGGAGGTTTAAATAATCCTCCCGAGCGTCAGCTTCTTGTCGTTTTTTCTTCCCCTCGGTGGCCACACCAGCATAAACATCCTCACCGCGCTGATCGAGGTAGCGAAGAATGCTCGCACCCCTTAGAAGACTCTTAACCAAGGCGGAACTGTTGTTTTCCCAAACCGATGCAGGTCAGGCATCCATCACTTGTGCATCCTCAGGTGGGAAAACTGTTGCATTGAAGCCATCAGGAGTCTTCTTCGCCCACACTATTTTTGCAACAATGTCCTCCCTGCCCTCAGAGCCTTGGATCCCTTTGTGGGATTTACTAAGGTTAAGCCACTCCCCAGCTACCCCTTTTCCCTTTTCCATCCGAGGCCTCTTGGGGGGACGCTCGGGAGTACCTTCGGCACTCGGCTGAGCCTCCGCGTTAACTTCGGCCACTTCGACAACACGCTGCCCCATAACTACTTGCTGAATACCCCCGGCTGCCAAGACCCCCTCGGCAGGAGCAGTACTAGGAGTAACGGTTGGACTGTCAGTTGGTGTTGACCCGGAGGACTGGCTCCTACTCGAAGAACCAGAACCTGCCTTCATCTCAGCTAGTTGAGCCATCCTAGATGAGGCAGCAGCACTCTTCTTGGCCTTAGATACTTTTTTGCCCATTTTCTCTGCAACAAAAAGAGTATGTCAGTATTACACCGAGCAAAAAAAAATGGATACCTAGCTCGGTCTTCACTTCAGCCTTTGTTCTCTTCAAAAGTATTTGTTTTGTATCAATCTGGCCTTTTTCTTGGAGATATTCCCAAACCCGATCACATAAACGTCTCTCGGCCCTACTCAAATCCGCTTTGTAGTCAAATTGGTATAAGGAGGCTCCTCTATTATAAATATCGCCCGACCAGCTTAGCGGGAACTGAGGCACGACCTTAACTTCTTCATCTTCAACTTGCTTCATGAACCAGCATACCTCGGCTCCTGTATATTCGTACTTGAAGAAGCGAGGTTTGAAGGATTTCCAAGAGTCGGTAACCTTAGCAAAAAGGGCATGGTCTTTCCGAGCCTTCAGCGACACCCAGAGCCCTTTGGAGTTGCCAAATTGGTTTACTTGAGGGGCATATATCCAAAACAAGGCTCGTAACATCGCGACCAGACCTTCAGAATCACAAAATTGCTGGAATGCTCTGGCAAAGGCCCACCCTCTCGGATGCAGCTGACTCGGGGCTATGCCTAAATGGTTGAGGACCTCTATCTCGAAGGTGGAAAATGGCACGCGAATTCCGACCTTCGTAGCTACCTCCTCGTAGAAGTAGAAAAATTGTTGGTTTTCTGGCACTTTAAAGCATATGCGGTCGTCTATGCTCACATGCATCAAAGAAAATTCCGAGACATTCCCATCTGCGTTCGGAGGGGTCAGAATAGGTCGAAGATGGTTCAAACTATCCGTCGTAAGCAAAGAGGGCCTCGTCCCGAGTACTTCTTGATCGAAAGTTTCGTCATACTTCGCATGGTTGGGTGGTAAAGGGAATTCTTCGGGGTGGGTCTCACACCTGCGCTCCACCATATCTGGGGAAAAAGTAAAAGGCTCGGCGTTAGCATTTTTCACAGCAGGTATTTTAATTCTAAATCTAAGGCCGAGCCTTGGACCTTTTCCCCTTACCCTCATAGGTTTTCCCCAAAATTCTTTCCCTCCTGTAAAGCACTTTGGGCTGGTCCTAACCTGAGCCCGACGCTCGGCAAACCTATAAGCTAATAGCCACCTATTTTCCTCTGCGGGATCGGTGGGTACTCCGCGGTCAAAGGTTCTACCTCGAGTGGCTCGTTTATCCTTTCACCACAAGGGGGGGTAGGAGGATTCACAGTTTTATTACCAGTATTAGCAGTATCATAACCAATTTCTAAGGGAACGGATTCAGCCTCATAATCCCCAGAACCCCCAGAGGAACTAGAACTAGAATCACTGGAAGGTTCTTCGCCTAATCTCTCACAGAGTTCACGGTAAACCTCCCTCCAATATTTCCAACCCCTCATATTTGAGAAATCCTAATACCAAACCCTTTAACTATCAACCTATAACTAAAACCCCAAATCCCTGCAAAACCCAGAAAAAGCAAAACCCTCTCAAAAAGAAGAAATGACAGAATCAGAAGTAGTTATTTGAGTCAGAAGGGAAGAAAAGATTACCTGTTTTTGGTTGTTGCTTGATCTTTGTGGAAGAATTTGATTGCGATGGTTGATCGTGAATGCGTTAAGGAGATGCACAGAAATGTGTTTGGAAGAAGAGAATGAAGGTGGTTTCTGGTTTATGAAGTTGCAAATGAGTGTAAAGGGTTCGAATACCCTTCAAAACCCCTCAATTTCCCTCCTTCCACGATGCACCGATTGGGCCTAAGGCCCATTAACCCACTCATCCACCCATAGGGAAAGACGTGGCAGTTATTGGAGTTACCTTTTCAAAATTCAAAATTTGAAATGATTTGGCACAACTTCCCAAGGCACAAGTCGTACTTAAAGAACCTAAAACGTCACCTCGGACAGGCTGCATGGTTAAGGCTGGAAACAGTTGTCACACACTTCTGAACCAAGACATGATAAAGGTCAACCTTAACCACTTATTACCTCACCAGACTTTCCAAGTCTTACGAGCTGGGGGGCTTGTAGGGTCTGCCGACCATATACAGACCCGAGTCTCACCAAAGGGTTCCTCGAAGGGCACTTTGCTCGGTTTACCTGTCATGAAAGTCCTTCGCTCGGACTTGTGGGATCCAAGCATACGAGAGGGCCAGGCTCGGACTTGATGGAACCGAGCCTTACAATCGGTCCCCAATCCATCAGGCTCGGGACTCTAGGACCGAGACATACCGTCGGCTCGTGGATAAGCTTAGGCTCGCCGAGGCTTCTTATCCCTTCCGCAAATCTCTCCTAGATTTTCGCAACAGCCTAGACATGAGATCTTCAGCTGATCCTATCCAAATTCTAGAGGCATAATCATCCGATATTATCTCACAGAATCCTGGTTCAGCACAACTCTGATACAGGGCCCAAAGGGCCCATATCAGCCTCCTCCAAACCCTATAAATAGCTCATCACAGCTAGGGTTTCAGGTAAGTACTCTCATCCCTAAGTTGACACTCCACATACACACGTTGACTAGGGAGATCCTGCTTTTCCCAACTGGAACCGCAGAAATACCGTAAGTCATACATCAATACTTGATCCTCTTCTGGGCTCCTGGAAGCCATAATCTTGAGCACTTAGAGGGTTAAGGATATATAGTGATTAGGACACTACAACATGCACAAATCAAAAGGTCTTTAATTTGGTTGTAACGTGGCCATGGCTAAAAGTGTTAAGGTGGGATAAAAGAAAGAAGGGCTAAAACAAAGGGCTAAAATGCAAAACAAATTTCCCTCTAAAAATTATGAATGAGCAATGAATACTATGAGGACTCACACTCAAATCACAACTATTTCAAACTTCTTTTTTTCACTATTCTTCTTTCTATTCTCTTCCTTTCACATTTATCACCAATTACTTTCACTTTTTCTTATTCATTCCTCTCAATTTCTCATTCAAAAATTTCCAAGGTACTCACAAAGAATATTTCAATAAATGCATGGTACCAAAGAAAAATCATAATATCATTAGGCTCAAAATGGGCAACTAAGGGAACATTACCAATACAAAATAGTTGAAGGCCACAAAAACACATCCTAAGTGCCTTAATCATCTTAATGCATGCAATCAATTATCAATCTCAAAATGGTCACCGGTCAAGTTCTAGAACACAAAACTAAAGTGAACCCACTCATGAAAGAAATAGGGGTCTCACATCAAAATAATTCAATAAATCATACCCCATCAATTAGGCTCAAAATCTCACAGGCTAAAGTCAGTTCAATAATCTCAAGTTCTGAAAAATTTTGTCAAAATAACCAAATTTCAAAAATCTTTACAGCTAAACAAATAAATAACATGAATCAATGAGTCTAATCCTAAACTAAGTATATACACCTATCATCAGAAAAATAATCCTAAGTCTAGAATAATTACAAAACCTCTACCTAAGACACAAACCAACACCAAAAATGGGAGAAAAATTCAGATCTGGAAAAAAAATTTATTTTGTCCACTCCCCCAAACTTAGAGGTTGGCACTACAAGAAAAACCCTTTATTGCAAAGACAAAAGTCGTTGCTAAAAACCAAAAGTCGTTGCTAAAAATATGTTTGTCGTTGCTGGTAAAGTCGTTGCAAAAGGGTATAGCAATGACTTTCATCGTTGTTATAAAGAAAGGTTTTCAGCAACAACATGGGTCGTTGCATAAGAGATGTCGTTGCTAAACAAGGTCAGTAGAGCTATGTCCAGGTGATGTATTTTGCAACGACATTGTCGTTGCAAAACATATTTTGCTTTTGAAACAACAAAATTGTCGTTGCAATAGCCTTTTTTAATTTAAAAAAAAATATATTCGACCAAAGAAATCTTTTTTATGCTTCAAATTCTGAAATATTTTTAATAGGGTTATACAACTAAATTTATAACATACATTTGATAAAACCTCATCCAATTATTATAAGTTGTGTTTCTTACAAGATACAACATAAGAACATACAAAATAAATCGAAAAAAAAAAGACATACAAAATAAAATACAAAATCTTGAATATCCTTTGTACTCTACTCCACCTCCTCAAGCAACACCAATTATCCATCATTGCTTGATTCTTTGTATGCTTAGGACCTGAAATTGATATGTCCTGTCAAAATTTTGTTCATTTTCCATGCACCCCGAAAGAACCATAATCCATTAACCAATCAAGTTATGGTTAATATATATATATATAGATATATATATATATATATATATATATATATATATATAAACGTTGCAGAGAAAATTATAAAGCTCTAAATCTGACCATACTAAAACTTGCAATAGAACTGATAACAATTTCATGGCCAGGGTGCAAAGACTTGGACAACATACAAAACAAAGATTTAAAAATTCAAAGATCTAACTCTTAAAAAAATTAAAGAACTTGAATCTTTCAATAAATCATTAAACCAAGGATAAGATCACTTACAAAAGGAGGAGTGAAATCTTCAATCAACTCTTGCTTGGCTGCAAAAACGAATTCAAAAATCAAATCAACCAAAATCAAAAAGGTAATAGATAAAATTAGGAAGAAAGCAAAATGGGAAAATTGGCAATATAATGTGATAAAGAAAACTCAGGAGCAGATACTAATCAAACTCATGACACATGTTGAACACACAAAGTCTTCCTGTATTCTCATGACTTAACCTTGTCAGGTCTGCTACCTGAATGGAATTAATAGCATAAATATTAAAAGACTTGGTTATTTGACTGCCAATTCATGCATGCTGTAGGCATTAGAATATTTCCATTTACCTCTCTCTGAAAATAGAGTTCAAGATATCCTGTCCAATGCTGCTCCTTGATGCTAACAGAAATCACAGCAACGAAGGTAAGGATAAAGAATCAGCGAATAAAACTATGTCAAATCAATTATAAAAATTCTGCTAACATCTCATGCATATTTGAATCGAAAATTGAACTGCTACCAGCAGGAACAGATCCTTGAAGCCTATTCCTATCCAGCCGAAGTTCTTGAAGGTATCTCAAGTTTCCAAGCTCTGGAGGTAGCCTGCCAGTCAACCCATTGGACTGAAAACATATATAAACAAGAATAAAACAGAAAATAATGATCTTACTATTTGTGTCCTTGTATATGTTGCACATCTTGTTGCCAATGCGGAAGATTTGCTAAGGAAAGCCACTTATCTAATGTAGGATGGCCAAGCACAATAACAATGTCCACAATATAGGTCTGGACTCATCAAGAAAATGAACATCCCCCATCAGGGAGAAAGAAAAATGGTAATTAGATAAATTACCTAAAACCTTGTATATCTTGTCAAGTTGATCGAGCTGCACAAGAGGAATAAGGATTGTTTAACATATGACAAGGTAATACTAATATAGAGACCAAAACAACAACAATATCCTGCTACAGAATCAGAAAGCTAAGTTATGGCATCAAGTACCTGAAATACATTGTTTGCTTGTTTATAAAAAGTGAAGCTGTAATCTCTGTAACTTTAGCACAACTTGATCATGATATGACTTTAATTTCTCTTGTTCACCTTGCTCTAGATTACTCTTTGTAGGCTTGGTCATCACCAAAACACAGCAAGTGGGCCTCTTTCTTGCTCCTGCAGTTGCCAAATCCTGAAAAATGATATAAATTAATTAAAATTAATAAGAACTGTCATGTAATTTCTTCGTGACAGATATTTTCTCCTTAAGATGTTACCATTTCAGAAAATATCCACATTTTTCCTACTCTTACTCCCTCCTAATAATTATAATGAAAATGATAACATGTTGATATCTAAGTTCTAGGACAAAGCAGAATTATACAGCCATTAGTTTAGGAAAATGAATATAGATTTAGAAGTGCCAATGAGATTTTAGATTAGTCGAATTGCATCGGAACTCAAGATCTTTTTCAGTTCATGAACTCCAATGTGCTAAGATTAGTTTGTTCTATAAATCTAATATTCTAAACAATTCAATTCATTACCCACTCGGCCACTCTTAACTTGAAAAAACTCAACAAGTAAAATAATCTCACAAACCACTCTTAGTTGGTGCTTCAATATTTTATATTTTATAGTGAACAAGGGTGATTTAACAAAAAGTTCAAGTAATGAGACAATTTAAGCTCACTTTAACCCAACAATATCACATCACACCAAAAACCAAATAAGAAAAATAAGAAACCAAAACAAAAATTAATAAAAAAGAAGAACTCACAAACAATAGCTGAGAAAGAAACTTAATATACGAAACGGTTCTTATACCATCACAATAACTTTCAGAAACTTAATATAGCAAAATGCAACCAACAAATCAGGGAGTACAACAGTAGCAATTTTTTCTTAAAGACATTTTTAACATCAATCCACAATAAGAGTATCTCTATTTTTGTGCTGTTGAGAAGGATCTGCTATCAAAATGAATGACAACACAATTTTAAAATCCCCAGACACTAAGAAACAAAGTGTCAATCTTATTCTGCTTTCAAACAGTAAGAAAAAGTTCGTTATTTTGGCCAAGTAAAACTTATGTATAACTAATTGCCACCCATATCAACATTTTTTAGCATCAGATGTAATATATCCGGTTGTATAATTGATCGGCAATTGGAATTTTAACTTCCCGGTCTTACCCTTCAATAACATAACTTACTCAGTTACTCTAAACTGGGTCCAGACTCCAGATTCTGTCAATGAAAATGCATTGAAGAAGAATTGGTCCCTATACTCCATATGCAGTACATAAAATAAAAGCCTCAACTTAACCACTGTTAAGAATCTGACCATTGATTTCTAATTTAAAAAATCAATGATATAAACTTAGATTTCTAATTAATTTTTGATTGTGAGTGTCAGAGCAACGAACAAACAAATTCGTGAGTGAACTATTATAATTGAACTTGTAAAAAGGTACTTGTGTTCCTGGAATTCCTTTTCTCCTTTCTTGTTAATGAAAAATCCAAATAGGTCCAGTACCAAATTAATTACTAATAGCAAGTTCTCATTAGCAAGTTCTCTAATAATAAGATCATCATGCATTATGTTTATATAAATAAAGAGGTATTGCATTAGTAAAATTAGTACTTATAATGATAAAAATATGAAACATAAATGGTAGTTTAAAAGTAAAACAAACTTGATTCCAAGATCAATGTGTTCCTGAATACCGAATCCGAAACAACCGTGTCACTGAAGTTTCTCCTCAAGAGCTCATACTCCTTAACCTTCAACCCACTTTCAAGCAGTTGCATTGCCTTATCACCTCTCACAGTCACATAGCGAGCAATCTTCTCGTTACGTCTGATACCGAAGGATCTCACAGTGTACCTAGCTGTTCAAAAAATAAAAGAATATTAGGAGAAATTAAAATATTAAAAACAAATAACAAAAGCATAAATTTCATTTTATTTAGTATGATAGGGAAAAAGGAAAAGGTATATATATATATATATATATATATATATATATATAGAGAGAGAGAGAGAGAGAAATAAGATGATACCCTTAGAGAAGACAGGGGTTTGGCCGCTCAATTGTTCCAAGACCTTGGCGGCTCTGGTGAGACGATCGCCGCTCTCGCCGACGAAGATGTTAAGGACAAGCTTCTGGCGGATATATCATTGCAAATCTCTCAAATCTGATTAGATCCATTGACATAGGAAATTCCGACCTGAAGAAGGTCAAATTGAGTTCAAGCTCACTAGAAATCTTGTGGAAATTCGTTACAAGCGATCGTGCGACAAATCTATCCATGACAATCCTCTCTATTATAGGAGCATAGAGAGATGTAAGTACGTGAAACCGCCATATCTTAGAAAACCCAACAAGTAGTTCATCCAATCTTGTTGTCCGAATCCATCTCCTAGTCGAAAAGTAGAACCACTAATTCTTAACATCTGCTCAGTTACCCCTTGGTATCGATCTACGTAGGTATGTGGATACTAAGTAGGGGAGAACCTTATAGTCCTACCTGAAACCCATCCGAGCGATGGTAAAGAATGAGAACGACAGCAGAGCATAACTAGAACGCAAACTACCTTAGTGTATCCATAGAAACATCAAGACCGAAAACGGATGAGATGTCGGACATCCGCTGTTATCTCTTCCCACACTTTGGAAAGGTATAATAAACTTGCACAGGCCACCAATATCTCTCAAGTTGATGATGATATTATGTCGGGCATCAACCCAACCTTTAACAATGTTACCCTCACCAATGGTTGCCCAAGACCGTTATTCTTAAAAACCTTACGAAAGTCGCTAAGAAGATCATTAGGAACGGGTGGAGAACTAACCTCAAACGAGTTAGGATAAATCCGAACGAACACGGAACTGAGAAGTAGAATTAGATCTTGACCCCTATTCCCAAGTAGAAACCAATCTTAGCTTCTTTCGAAACGAAGCGGAGCTAGGAAGCGAGTAAGCTATAACGACAATGAAATAGGAATTGGATGAGTCAAGTTGAACGTCGGACCGACTCTTGCTAAATTCAAGCAAGGAAATGAAGTGCTAGGAGTTCTTCAAGTGTTGTGATTAGGAGAACTGCAACATGACAACAATGCCATTCTTAGAGTCTCAGGTCTCTATATTGTGGCCCGAATGACCAAAAACCTTGGGTTGCCCACACAGAAAAATAAACGAGAGTCTGATCAAAGAGAGTGAACATTTTAGGGAACGAGCGGGAGTTGTGGCAATTAAGTCTCTTGGACCAAGACCGAGTAGGGGAGTAAATGACGAAGAGATGCAAGGTTGTGATACATTAATTTACAAGGGTTTGTTATCTCCCTAGATTACTCGATGGAATTTCGGGGACGAAATTCAAATAAGTAGGGGAGAAATGTAACATCCCAAATTTTAAACCTAAGTGCAAGTCAATTAATAATAGTTAGAGATAATTGAGATAATAATAATAAAACCATAAATATGTATTAAAATAAGTGTTCAAGCATTAGAAAAGATAAATAATAGTAATATTGGGTTAGGAAAAGAAAGGAGCATTAAATTGAAGTTAGAAACAGGTCAGAAAAATAGATAATTTGGTATTAAAACATAACGTAGGTTAGAAAATCAAAATAAAAGATTTAGGACTCAAAACAAACTTTCCACTGTTGGATATGAAAATAAGGATTTCAGGAAGCTTGCTTCCAAATTTGAGCAAGATCCAACGGGTAACGAAGAAGTTATCTCGAATTGAAGCAGGAAGAAAATAGGAGGAAAAAAGGAAAATGAATAAATGGGGTACTGGGCAAAATACTCGAGTCTTTTCCAAAAGACTTGAGTGTTCTGGCTAGTTGGAAAATGACGCTCTCAGGCACTACTCGAGTCTTTGTGTTTTACAGATTCGAGTGTTTTACAGATTCAGAATCGGGGAAATTTGAACTCTCAGGTATACTCGAGTCTTTTGGAAAAGACTCGAGTATTTTTAAAGGAAACACTCGAGTCTTTTGGAAAACACTCGAGTGTTTTGTGCAGACAGTCTTAAAAACGTGTTTCAGCCAACAATCACATTCATAACTCAACTTCACTCTCTCTCCTAAGTCACGAACAGCTCCCCATTCTCTCTCTAGATTTCACCTCAAATCACCATTTCAATCCACAAATAAGAATTGAGAATCAATCCCCAACACATTTAAACACTTAATCTCCCTTCAATCTCTCAAATTCTTACTCTCTCAATTCATGGGTATGAGTTAGGGCCAACACCCAATCTTGGTTCTCATCTCTCAAGCTCAAGGTAAGTGGAATACAAGCTCTATTCCTCCTTTCCTTCTTAGATTTCGAATTTCTCTCCCCGATCTCTAACTAATTTTCCTTTCTATGGTTTCTAGCTCATTCTCTCTCTCCCATAGTTTTGGAACTCTCTCTCTCTCTCTACAAGGGTGAGGTAAGGGAGTGGTTATAGTGAGCATTGGTTTGTTCTAGGAAATAGGTTCAAATTAGTTCATAAGAGCTTGCTAGGATTTATATGTTATTTTGGTGTTATTAAATCCCTAGGATTATGAAGGAATAGAGTAGATTGATTTAATTAAAGAAATAAAAAGCAAACTTTGAGAATGCATAGAAATTGGTATGTATTAATGCTAAATGCTCTTTATACTAAATGTTGATTGAATTGGTGAATATGTGTTAATGCGAGTAATTGGATTAATTTGTGAATTTATTGGAATATGGGTGGATTTTACTTTTATGTGATAATGCAAATAATGTTGCCAACGATTCTAAGTGTGATATTGTTTTGAATATAAATAAATGGAATTATAAAAATGGTTAAAGTTGCAGCTATGATTGATCCTTGGGATACATCGACCCATTAGGTGCCCTGTTAGGTGACAAGTTACCCATTAGGCACAAGTTACCCAATCCAGGTGCAAGTTACCTATTAGGTCCCGTAAATCCCCCGTTAGGTGGGTGTATCCAATGGATCAATCATGCTGCACAATAATAAAAGTTTTGAAAAGAGAAAATGTGAATGTGATGGTAAAAGAGTTGAGATGTTGCTTTTAGTCCTAATGGGTGTCAACCGTGGCCTAATAGGTGGCAAGTTACCTGGATTGGGTGAAAGTCCTAGTGGGTGTGAAATGCCCTAACAGGTGCGCTAATCCCTAATGGTAAAGAAAAGATAAAATGATTTAAAAGATGATAAGATGTGTGTATGTTGTCCTCTGACCGTGAGGAGACATACGATGTTATTTGGGTATGTTAGCCTCTGATTGTAAGGTGACATACGGTGTGTGATTTCGAAAAAGGGTATGACATATGGTTATGAGTTGAAAACGGATTATATGAGCAAGTGAAGGTAATGGACATGGAAATAAAAAGATGAAAAGTGAAACAAAATGATAAGTAATGAGAAATATAAATGAAATCTGAAATGGATTGCCAAATTGTAAATGCATGATATTTGCCTGTGAATAAATTGTGCTATATGATCTAATTGGTAATTGTGTCTGACTTAGTGGGTAATTATGTCTAATGAGAAATTGCTTTCCTATTTCATGTGCAATGCTCACTCCCTTACTATCCTTTACAGGTACAGAGATTGAGATTGCACTATTACTGGCCGAGCAGGAGTGCACTCCACACCGTGGAGTGTAATTTAGTTTAGAGTGTATTATGGTCATTATATTATAATTAATCTATTTTGGGTTTTTGAAATAATCCAATCACTGTAAGCCCGAGTTTGTTATATGTCGTTGTTAGGGCTTGTAAAGTTAATTATTATATTTAGAAGTTGAAATGTTTTTCTGGATTGTACTGGTTTGATAGGTGAAAATTCTAAATTTTTAGGAAGTCCGATAAACAGAGGAAACTCTGTCGGATTTTCATTAAGATTTAAAACAAAATTTTCAAGTCCTAAGTAAAAATCAACTTAATTATTAGTAATTAAACTATATAATTGTGAGGGTGTTACAGGTACTGCGAACCCACCACTGCGCTTCCACACCGGGGCTTCTTACCGCGACGCACGCCATTAAATCGTGCGGCTTACGCAACCAATGCACCCATCCCGAGCAAACTTACTTAGCCTGACATTCGAGTACTAAATCATCTTTTTAGGTTTTGTGAACTACCCACCAGTGCGCTCCCACACCGGAGCCTCTTACCGCTACACACGCCATTAAATCGTGCGGCTTACGCAACCAATGCACCCATCCCGACCGTACTTACTCGGCCTGACATCCACAAAACGTGTCAGGTACTGCGAACCCACCACTACGCTCCCACACCGGGGCGGCTTATCGCGGCGTACGCCATTAAATCGTGCGGCTTAAGAAAAGGAAATGAGAGGGGTTCGTTGTTGTTGCATGAGGAAGTGGATGCGTGGTTGGTAGGGAAAGCTTCTCCAAGAGGCTTGGCATTTGTGTGGTGGGAAAGTGGCTCTCATGCCTTATTTTTTTTTTCTGATTTTGATCGAACCAATCGATTAGTGGACTCACTAATCGATTAGTCTGTGCAATTTTCCAATTTGAACTTGCCATTTTTAACATTTTTGGACGAACTAATCGATTAGTCTGTCAACTAATCGATTAGCCACTGCTAATTAGCTTTTCTATTTTTCTTCTATTTTCTCCCTATTTTCTTCTTGAAATCAAAACACCATAACTTCTCTGTTAACCGTCGGATCTTGCTCAAATTTAAAAGCAAGCTTCTCTACCTATTCATCTTCACATCCAGCGGTGGAATTCTTGTTTAGAGTTGTATATCTTCTATTTTTTATTTTCTCTTATAACGTATTTAAAACACCGAAAACGCCGGCTCTAACCCTCATTTCTCCCAATCTTTCACCCTCTTATCCTTTGCTAAGGCTTCCTAACTACTTCACAACATTACAAGTGGACCCATTTCATCGCCTCATTTATTCTTGAACATTATTTTATTCTTCCTTAACAGTTTATTGTTCTAATTTTACTCTTGGAATAAAAATTGAGGATGTTACAATCCAGGTTGGAAATCTAGCCTTATGGCCCTCATTGGACTTTGGTTCCTATTCGACATCATAACATCTTGGATGAGCATACGTGGAAGAAAGCAAGCATTTTTTAGTAGTGATTTCAAGCTCAAAACAAAGTTTAAACCGCAAGTTGAGGCATGACGATTCGGTAGTGTACAAGCAGTTCAGATATGAACTCGAATAATAGCTCGAGATAGCAACCCAGAATTCGAAGGACACTTTAGAAGAGATCCTCAAGCAATTGATAGAAATTTTCGAAAATTCGAGAAATCATGATTTTTCTTATGCACTTAGGGTAGTAGAATTGAACAATCAAAGTTGGTAAGCTTGGAAACTGGACTATTCAGATTTAGGAAACATCTTGTAGCTCGAAGAACACTTCGGAGCAACGACCTAAGGGTGTATGTTCCAGTCTGCTCATGTGACCATGGGTCCCACTTGGATAGTAAATTGTCACTGACCTCATAACCCTTCATGAGGGCACAAGCAAGGGACATTGTTCTCCGGAATATATAGATCGTACATAGCAAGCCTTATATGCAACTCGTATCAGAGTTATTAATAACTTGATTTATTCTTATAAGGCACAGATAATGAAACAATATGTTATTTACCCTATATTAAGGATGGATCTTACAAAATATCTCGAAAATATCATACCTCGATAATAAGGAATAATTAATCGGATTATCTATTACAGTAAATAATCAAATATATCAACATTGGAGAAGATCAACGGAGGATTATCTTCACAAATTGAAGATTTTGTAGATATAATCAACAAGCCTTGAAAAAGTCTACAAATACAGACTCAAGGGGAGGGCAAGATATACAACAATACATAATGAGAACAAAAATAATAGCCTCGTAGACATGATATGATATTCTCATCATCATACACTGGTGAATTCACCTTCATTATATGTTCATATGCATACCCAAATTGTGCAACTAATGTTGAACAGTCAATATACTCGTAAGTATACATTATATTCAGAGAGGACCTTGAATTCAAGAAATTCATGTTATTATTAATCTGATTACGATTTTTCATAATCCACTAATATTCATTTTAACTCATTATCTCTTTAGATACGTTTTATTTAATTATAAATTAATCATATATACGTGTGGATAAACATATCTTGAGCACCCATACAATAGTATTATTTATCTATTTATAATTATTTACTATATTTTGCTATCTCAGAATATATAATCCATAGTTATATTTTTAATTCTTATTTTTGTAACGCTCCTTATATATTTACCTTACTTTATAAGAAAAAGTAATTAATTTATAATAATGGACTTGTCAACGTTGAAAAATCGAAATATAAAAATTTCCTTTTAAAGCCTTTGATCATGGTACTCAAATTGAAGTCTTATAATTGAAACCGAGTTTGGTAATGGAAATAATTATTCGTTAAGTGTTTGAAATCACTCGAGATAACTTTGAGAGATTGAAACAGCTTTCGAAAACTTATAATTTCTTGATAAATAACTTAGTTAGTAGAATAGAGTTATTTCGGGAAGTTAACTTCATCAATACTTGTTTAATACCGAACTTGAATAATAAAAACAGAGTTAGCGGGAAAACATAATAAAATATTTACATTATATACACAATATATATATATATATATAACATCAGATAGGACACATGTCCATAAAAAGTCAAGTACATCAAAGTCCATGAGTACTACTAAACAAGTCCACATAGGTAAAATACATGAAAACTAGACCAACTCTCTAATATATCTCTCAAAAATATGTACAAGATATATATATATATATATATATATATATATATATATATATATAGCAAAATAGAGACGCTCCAGAGCTGGTCACTGGTCCTCTGTCCATCCATCTATCCATCTGGTCGGGTCTTCAAAAGCTATACAAAGAATCCCTAATCCATACTATCCATACCCTGCATGTACGTAAGGGTTATCCACCCTCCACTGGTCTCCAGTGGAGTGTTCAGCCAGCTCATCCCCACTCTCAGGTTCAACAGGGTTCTCCTCGACCTCATCCGATTGAGTGGTGCTCGTCTACTGGGCACTGGAACAGTTGAGGGTGTAGCCCTCATTGGACTAGTCGGATCAGGATGAAGGGTCCCCTCTCTAAAGACTCTAGAAGCAAATGGATAAGAGCAGGTAGCAGTGCGAAAACAAAATTGATAGAATCAACGAGCTGGTAAAATAAGAGGTGGTTCATGATAAGTATAAAACGAGGGTACATGCATCGTATAGACAATAGGGATACGGAACCTACGAGGACGGACTCTGGCGAAACGATTAGGGTGATAGAAGGTAATCTCTATCTCTCCCTCGTTCGTCGCCCGGTGATCCTCATACTACCACACTCCACAAGGGAGCAGTCTGATCTCTATGCAAGCGAGGTAAAAGGCCATCTCCTAATAAGGGCAGGGAGGTAAGCTATACTCATTCACTTAATCAAATGAGAATAAAGCTCTAACATTCACAGGTAAGCAATTCAACAGATAGAAATGCATATACACATGAGCACATGTCATTTCATTTTATTCTCTTTCAACATAAGTGTCATAATGCACGTTTTCTATCAACATTCTTGAGGCCTCCAATACTATTCAATCTCGGACGTCCATCCATACACCATTGTACTCCCAGAGTACATACTCACGTTCCCAGAATGTGTGTCATTAACGAACAAACTTGGCACATGATCAAAACGTCACACTCAGAGTGTACGCCCACGTTCCCAGAACGCGTACTCATCACCCTCAACAGCATTCCCTGAATGCTGCCCACATTCCCAAAATGTGTCATCAAGCTTGTCATAACATTTGGTACTCCCAGAGTACCCTCCTCATGTTCCCAGAACATGAAAACGATAACCTTGTCAACCTATTTCATCCTAACACCATGTATGTATGCAACCATTGCATAAAAAATTATTTGGTTGGCATTTATTTAATTTCCATTAATCCTCATAAGGCATTATGGCATCAATAATACATTCCATCAATTCATCAAGGAAAAATGTCATTAATACACATATCAATCTCAAAGGATAATTAAATATGAATTATTTGAGTTTAGATTAAAAGAAATGCAATTAAAATAGTATTTAAAGGAATTTTAATCTCTGATGATCGATTGTCAAGCCTTGATAATCGATTATCACATGTTATTTCAAAATCAGATTTAAGTTTTTAACCTGGTAATCGATTACCGGGGGCTGGTAATCGATTACCAGTTCTACAGAAACAGCAAAATTTGGTTTTTCAATTCCATTTTCAATCACACTTCATTCTTACCCAAACCAACGATAAACAGAACTTTTATAACATAAAATAGACATGTTCATGCATTGAACTCAGCTAGATACACATTGATTTCAATTCCATCATCAATTATGCATAAAACCACATTTTTCACAACTCAAGGTACCATAATCACATATACTCAGAATTAACATGGTTTTAGCATCAACGAAGTTCACATGCATCAAAACAAACTTGCTCAAATATGTTGCATAGCTCAGATTGGCCTCTATGCCAAAATCCCATTTTCAAACTAAGACCTTAAGCCTCATGGTGGCTCATCCTATTTTCTATGCATGTTCATTCTCATTCTAGAAAATGGTAAGTTTCCCCCTTACCTTAGGTTCGTGCTTGAACAAGATTTGAGTATAGATTTGACGTAGAACACCGTGCACCAATAGCTCCACTTCAGACCAGCACAGTTTTGACAGGGTTAGTTGAGAAGAGAAATTGGAGCATGAAATGGTCATAAGAATTGGGGAAAATAATTAATGACGAATCTATGAAACATGAACTAAAAAGGGAAACAAGTTTCAGATCAAGAGAAGGTTTGATCTTACCACAACTGAAGCTCAAAGTATGCTTCATGAATTTGAAACTGGACTTGACTAGTTGATGCACCCAACTTTGTAGACATATAACTCCTAGCACAAGGGCTCTCAAACCACGATTTTGGTACCAAATTGAAGCTCGTGGAGTGTACTTTGCAATGGTGTATAATTTGTTAGTTGTGGTTTAAACACGAAGGAGAACGAAAGGGACGAACACAGAACCAGAAAATAGAGCAAAGTCACACTTGGAGCAAATGAAGCTCGAATTCATCAACAACAATGGCTTATATAGACGAATTTGGGTTCCATGCAAAGCGACATGTAACACCCCAATTCTTATTTATAAAATAACAAGTAAAAGTCTATAATTAAAATAATGTATTTAAAAATTTCTTTTCGCAAATCAAGTTTACAATAACTTTGGGCATCCATATACAATATAGTAGCACTAAAAATAAGTTTCCTTCTTTCCAGTCTTCCGCTGCGACACTCTGATCCACAAGCTCCTTAGCATTCACCTAAAATTGATAACCACTAAGGGTGAGACCTTTTCGCATCATAGTGGATCATCATATAGTAAAAAGGTACATAATAGAAACTTAAGCGTAATAATTAAACCAAGCTATGAATTAACAAAATGCATCACACTCGCATCACATATAGTACCAAACAACATTTCCATAATCTTTTTCATTTTCCTTTCATGCACAATTACACTGTATGTCACCTCACGGTCAGAGGTCAACATACCCACATCAACATTGTATGTCTCCTCACGGTCAGAGGACAACATACCCAAATAAATATGGTATGTCTCCTCACAGTCAGAGGACAACATACCAACATTTCTTTCTTTTACTCATTTCTTTTAATTTTTGCACCACTAGGACTTTATGCACCTGCTAGGCAATTCACCACCTACTAGGGACTTTACACCTGTCAGGACTTAGACACCCATTAGGCATCACCCGTTAGGACAATGCTTATTAATTTCCATTAATATTCATTTCTCACAATTCTAGTCCACATTTTATTATCTTTTTCAAGTGGTTATGCAGTGAATTGATCCATTGGCGCACCGACGCCTAACGGGAATTTAGGACCTAATGGGCAATTAGCCTGACAGACAATTGGCCCTAGTAGGCAATTCACCACCTAGCAGGGCACCTAGTGTGTCGGTGCTTCCAAGGATCAACCACACTGCATTCCTTTTTATTTCATATCATAACTCATCCACAAATACTCAAAATCCAATAACAGCATCCACAACTAATCATAAAATCCAACAAATATTCACATGAATTCAAGTAACATCCAGTTTTCACATTTATCATCGTCACCACAAATATGCATTCAACACCCAAAACCACTCCATGAATTTCTAAATAACATACACATCATTAACGAACCATCATAATCAACTTAATCACAAATTACCTATTTAACACTTTAGCATTTAGTTACTATCCTTCACCATTAATTATTCACTTTCATCACCAAAATACCAGCATTAATCAATATATCACACCCTCAACCTTTAGTCACAATTATACACACTTAGCCTTTATTTGTCATGATAAATTCTCAGCACTCCTTAACAGCCAACAATCAACAAATATCTACAAATCAGTCGACATACTCAGGTATGTCTCAGAGCATTTAAATATAGGTCAACTCCCTAGGGTTCTTCACTTCCTATTTTAATATTATAAAAAGGGGATTATCTTAAACGATTCAAATACTATAAAATCAACCATAAACATACTAATCACCCCTAAATCAACTTTAAATCAAAACCATTTTGCTACCCACAACCCGGTCTGAATATTAAACTCAAATCCTATTATACACCTTAACTATCCCTAACCCAAAGTGTGGAAAAGAGACTCCCCTTACCTTAGAGGAAGAGAGAGAGCTCACTAGAAGCTCCATAGGTCACAGATCTACTCCTGGTCAACATGGATTCCAACTCCCTTGCTCGATCTCCACTTGGTTCTTGAGATTGGATGAGGGAGAGAAACCCCAGGAGAGAGAGAGAGGGGTTCACGAGTAAGAGAGAGAACTTGAGAGAGATCTAAATGCTTGTTCTTATGACGGAGATTGGTGGTGATGATCAAGGGTGATGATCCAATGGGTTGGAGATGATGAATGGGTTGGAACCCCAAGAGAGAGAGAGAGAGAGAGAGAGGGAACCGAATTTTAGAGAGAGAGAGAAGAGAAAGATGTATATGTGTGTAGAAAGGAGTGAAGGGTGTATGGTTTGTTTTTCTTCAATGGTGGTGGGGATTATGGTTGATTGAAGAAGAATAAAACTCTAGGGGGAGGAGGAGGAAGAAGACGTAGAAGAAGGAGGAAGAAGCTATGTTGATGTTGTTTTGTGTTGGTGTGAGTGTGTTCTAAACTCTTTTCTTTATGTTCAACTATTTGCCTATATGATTTGTGTGGCTGGGATTGTTTTACTTGGAGGGGAAGACAAAACGTGTGGTCCACACACGTCTATTTTTTTCCAGATTTACACAAGGTTAATCGATTACTTGCCCACAATAATCGATTACTCCTTTGATGCAACACTCCTAGTACTTTCACCTGAGACCCTGTAATCAATTACTGACCCCCACAGTAATCGATTACCCTTTGATGCAACATTTTTAGTGTTTCTGACAGAGGACAAGTAATCGATTAATCCATTGAAAAGTAATTGATTACTGCACAAAAACACAAGGTAATCGATTACTTCCAAGAGGTAATCGATTACCAATGCTGCAACACTTAAATGTTTTCACCAGAGGCCTTGTAATCGATTAATCCCCCACAGAGTAATCGATTATTCTAAGGAAACTCCTATTTGATAACTTCTAACTCTAAGACACTACTATTAACTCTTACCCATGGCTTACTATTGGTTATCTTCATAATTTCTAACTTAGGCTTTTCCTAATTAAACCTGGGACTAAAATTAGGGATGTTACACGACACGCATCTCCCACTACGAATCCAAGTGATTTCGTGTCGAATTTTGGGTTAAACCGCGTGATTACTCATCAAATGCAATAACCTTAGGTTCTGCAACACTATGATAATCGATTGTCAACTTGTACAAAATTTTCAAAAATTCGTATTTTTTCTTTTTCCTCCAAAAAACTTTTCAATATTGCAAATAGGTCCCAAAACAAAGACCAAACTGAAAAGCTCATATTTTCCCACAGTATTTCATAACAAAATACTTCTCATATTTTTATTTATTTAAACACACATAATTTATATAATAAAAATATGAAAAGCCAAAACTAATTATATAAAATATCATATTTAATATTTTTTCAATAAGGAATAAAATTAGGGGTGTTACAATTTTCATTATTATTGTTTTTGTTATGATTATTATTATAATAGTTATTATAGTTATCACTAATACTATGGTTGTTGGGTTGTTGCCTAATGTTATTATTATGATCATCATCGTTATCCTTATCATTATTATTATTATTATTATTATTATTATTATTATTATTATTATTATTATTATTATTATTATTATTATTATTATAGCCGATCATTATCACTATCATTTTCATTGTTATAATCATCATTATTACTATATCACTATTTTTATTATTAATATTTTTTTATAATGTTTTTACATATCCTTATACTTAGCCTTTAATAAAATAAAAATAATAATAACAATATTGCAATCATTATTCTAAAATTACGTTGAGAGTCTTCCCTTTCTTCCTCATCCCTCCTCCATCACCTCTCATCACCATAACTATTCACTTCCATTTTCCTCACATCATCATTGTCATCGTCCTTTTTCTCCTCTCTATTCCAAAAGTAATGACAAAAATAAACAATTTTCCCTTCCCATCATTTACCTTGTTGTCTTTTGCTGCCACCATATTTTCGGGCTATGAGAAACTCTCGCTAGGTCTTGCACGTAGTATTGAAGGTATTGAGGTGTTGTTATTGTCATTATGGTCAAATCTCTAGAGCCAAGATTTAAGCGTCTCTGTGAACGTTGTCTCCTTTGAATCATCGCTAGATATTTTTATCGTTTAGGAAGTGAATGTTTGTCTCATTAATGTTTTTAATTTGCTTAACTTGGAGTTGAGGTGGGAACACCGAAACCTAGCCCGCTAATTTTAGCAAATTATTTTATGTTCTTTATGACAAATTATATGATGCTTGGATATATAAATTATTAACGACGTTTTATTACATTGGTTTGAATGTATGTGTTGGATGAGCGTATTAAGAAAATAAACTTTGATGGAAAATAATGATTTTACAATATAAAGAGTTTTAGTGAGAAAAGTGTCATGTTTTCGTAAATATGTTTGTATCGTGATGAAAGACTTGTTGTTGTCTTGGTGTAGATGTTAATGACTCTCAGTGGTCATTAACGTGGACAAACGGAATGGTCAAAACGACGTCGTTTTGGCCAAAAAAAAATAAACAAAGACCGTTGAGTATCGGTCAAATTAGTTCCTGAGATTGCCGAACTGGTCAAATAAGTCTCTGATTTTATGGACCATTAACATTAGAGACTAATATGACTGAAGTATTCCTATCTTGGGGACTAATTTTGAATTTCGATAATCTCAGAGACTAATTTGATCGGTGACCACAAAGTCAGGGACCAATCTGACATATCACTCATTTTTTTTACTCCTACTGAGTTTATCCCACAAGCGTGGTGTTCTAGGTTTAAATGGAGTTGTTACAAGGGATGATGATATTACAGCTTTAAAGCTCAATGATAATAGCTAGAAGCTCTAAAACTTTTGGTTTGATCAAGTACATAGTTATATGATGATACATTATTACGTTATATTGCACAAAGATGTAAGAGATTAGTATGAGATCTTGTTGACTTTAATTGTAGCAAAGAAAATTTTATATCTATTTTATATGATCAACCTATGAAAGATGTCAATATTATAACGTTCTGTCCCTTTTTTTTAAAAAAATAATAATAATAATAATAATTCTTGCTACTAACTCTGATGAAGTTGAAAAAAGGCAGGGCATTCCACTCTGAACCTATGAATCAAAGACATCACTTCCTTATGCGCCACTGTTTCATGCACCACTAATCGTTGTGCCGCTCCACCGTCATGCCCGTAACACCAACAAATCCGAAACGACCAAAGCCACTCAAATCCGCCATTCTCCACACCATAAGCCTTGTCATTTTTGTTCGTCTATGTTGTTAATGTATATGTAGAGGCAACTTCCATTTTCCCAAATTTTATCAGAAAATGAAAAATATTTAAAAAAATGACAGGTGTGATGATTTTAATGGACTAAAAAGATAACTTATCTCCTTGTACGAGAAGAAACTTTATTCTCTAAATCAATATTGAAATATTTTGAATCAAATATTCATATAAAAATTATATTCTTCGTAATATATAGGCTTAATTATATTTTTGGTCATTTATTTTATTTTCAAGATTCACTTTGGTCTTTTATTATTTTTTTGAATAATTTTGGTCCTTTAATTTTTTAAAAATATTCAATTTGGTCCTTCCGTCAAAATAAAGTTAAATTTCACCAGAATATTCCGGAATATTCTCTCCTCTCATCAAATTGTTGCTGGATTCTGGAAAATGTGCTGAAAATCCTACCAGATTGATAGAGTACTCCCCAAGGTCCAAGGATCCAACCAAGAGGACCATGGACCAAGCCTTCCAAGAGAAGGAAAAGGTTAAGAATGACCCTTGAGAGTTGGAACCTTAAGCTTTTAAGGTTATGTTCTGAAGCTAGTAAATAAACTTTGAGTGTAATAAAGGCTAATTTGTGTAAAACCTCAAAGAACCTTTATGTTTATGCTTTATGTATGTTTTAAATGACTTATGAAAATAAAACAACATTAGGTAGTGGAAGGGCTTAGGCGTGAGCCTCAAGCTAAAGAAGGAGAAGCATCCATCAAGGATCTAGGAGCTTAACCTCTGAGCTTCCTCATAGTTTTGGAACTTGAAGAGTTCTTCATTCCATGATGAACAATCAATCTAACCTCAGAAGCATTCAACTCGTGATTAAATGAAGGAGGAGTTTCAATCAAGGCCATCATGACAATTAATGGGGAGTTACAAGACTAAAAGATCAATCATCATCATTCAATGAAGACTCATTAAGGCTTGATGGTTACAAACTTAACTTCATTAATTAGTTGCATTTAAGGTTAGAGTTTTGTTGATTATTCCCTTCATTAATGTAATTATTTCCCATTCCCCCTAGTTGCTTATTTCTCACGACCAAGACTAGTGAAAGGCCAAGCGAGTTTTCCTATATAATATAAAGCTTTTCTATGAATGAGATAGAACGTGATGTTGAGAAAACTCTCTCTTTGAGACTGTCAAAACCGTGTGAGTGAGAGCATGAGGCTTCCTCCTTGGTGATGAGAACTTGATCAAATCAAGAGTGATTCTTGTGTGGAGATCAATTTGGCATATCAACCTTTGGTTGTGAGGCGCCACCCCCTATGTTTGAATTCCTTTGGTAATTCTATGTTTGAATTCCTTTTCCTTATTTCCTTTTTGTGTTGTCTTTTGGATCTTGTTCATTGCTGCCAAGTTCTTGTTCTAAGAGTACCTTAGGATAGAAAGATCTCTTTTCATTTAGTCTTTGATTGCATCTTTTCTTGTTTCGGTTTAGAATGTTTCTAGGTTGCATCATTCTAGAATTCCAAGTATAGGTTATTCTATCTTTGATTCGTATGTCAACCCTTGGATTTTCAATCTATTTCTTTAGTTTTCTTTTGATAATCAAAACCTTAAACCATTTTGTGACTTGAGGATTGAATTAGATCCTGGCTGCCTCTTGGCACGAGGCTATCACATATTCTTGTTCTTCTTCTCGGTAGGATTTCAATCCTCTGTTAGATTTCAGTTCCCTCCTCCTTCCCCTCGGATTTCAGTCCTCTTCTTCTTTTTCTTCTTCTCTTGTTCCGACAACATTTTCTAGAATCCAGTGACAATCCGGGGAGGAGGGAATATCTAGTGAAATCTAACTTTATTCCTGATAGAAGGATCAAACTGGGATCTCTTTAAAGAAATAAATGACCAAAATGAATCTTGAAAATAAGATAAATGACCAAAAATATAATTAAGCCCAATATATATTCAGGTAAAATTCATAATGTTACAATCCCCGACTAATAAAAAATTTCCTCCCTGAAAAATTCAAGAAAGCTTGTTGAAAAAAGGAAAACACACAAAATAGACACACTAGATCTTCCACCAACAAAGGGATCTTTTCACCTTAAATTTATCTGATCTTTCTATATTCAACCTTGAGACGATGCTGCAAACAATGTTCCAATTCACTATCATTAATTATTAAAATTAATCTTGTTAATCCACTTTTAATAAGAATTAACAATGTGGAAAACTTGCGGTGTTACACATAACATAAGGCTTGAAAGACAGCCAGAGAACCAGCAAATACTTCGAAGAAAAAATAGAGCATGTAATTCCTTCCTCCCATTTAAATCGAAACTGATTCATTGATTTTTGAAAACCAAACGTATGGACTTCCCATGGTTGAAGTACTATCATAAAAGGATCCTAAATGAAAATGAACAGTAATTTCATTCATATAAGGAAATCAACATATTATAACAATTGTTCCCGAGAGCTAGCTCAGTTTGTAGAACTGCGGGACATGAAACGTTGAAACCAGTGTTCAAATCCTGATGACAACGTTAAATATTTGCTATAAAAAAAAATAAAACTTATTATAACAATTGCCATCCATACTTCAATGCAATTTATGTGATAAATACAAGCAGCAAAAGTGAAATTGCTAAAGCAGCGGAAATAAGGCCATTGTTTCCTAGCATGGAGAAAACTACAACTACTATTACATTTTAAAAGCAAATCATGATACACAACATTGCCATCGTTCACATAGCATGCTCCAAAACTACCCTTTTTGTAGATTTGGGATCTTTAGAAGTGGAACCAGTTTAGATTTGGGATCTTTAGAAGTGGAACCAGTTCCAGAAAAACTTCCAGTCTTCTTGATGCTTGATGCACTACGTGAATGGAGCAGCATGAACATTGTTTGAGCAAATCGGATAGCAGGAAAGCAAGAGAGAAATAGAATTTTTCTTATGGAAGTAATAGTTAATTGTAATGTTAGGCTCCCAAAAATGTATTTATAAACACTACAAGTATGGAAGTAATATATACACACACACACATATATATATATATATATGGGTGCGCGTGCATGTGAAGTCCATAATCCAAGGCTTCGTAATGATAAGAGTAAATAGCTGAATGCTTTGAAATAGTATTTAAAAAAAAATTGATACGCACCTAACGCTCCTCGGGAGGGAATTTTTCTTCATTGCTGCAATATTTTTAACCTCGTGACTGTAAGGAAAAAATTGAATTCACATTCAATTGTGTGTACCAGCTTCAAGATGCAAGATCAAAACACAGAATTATAATATACTACAAATTTAAATATTATTAGCAAGATCAAAACACACAATAAATGGAGTTTTAATTTGTTGTTTTCGTTAATATTTACAGCAGACAACTCAATATTATTAGCAATTCCAAGTTCAAAGCAACTTCGCATCCTTTGAATTTTGGTTCTACAACTTAAGAATATTGATATGGACAAAAAGAAAAGCTAATATATAATTAAGGGCTAAACCACTCATTTGATCCCTTACCTTATTTTTCATCATCAAATTGGTCCCTTAAATTTTTTTGGTACTCACTCCGGTTCATATGTAGTGTTCATAAAGCTTTTGTCTCATGTTTCATATGTATTCTTCTTTTACAAAACCCAATATATAATTGATGTTATTTTTTCCAACACACCCCTATTTATTACACTATCTTTTTCACTATCAATATCTTTTTCTCTTCAATAATGATTATATAGGGGCATAAGAGTCAAAACACCCTAAATTATTACATCATTTAACTATTTCTTAAAACTCGTATGTAACCTTAAAAAACACTACTTATGAAACGGAGGGAGTATCATATTGGTCCCTCATATTTCTTTTTACTATCAATTTGGTCCCTGAATCACTATTTCATCTCATGTGGAGCACGTGTCATTTCTCTCTTCAACAATGCATATGTGGACAAATATGATACTGACACGTAAGATGAACAGTGATTCATGTACCAATTTGATAGCGAAAAGAAACATGAGGGACAAATATGATACTGACACGTAGGATAACAGTGATTCATGGACCAATTTGATAGCGAAAAAAAATGAGGGACCAATATGATACCAAAAAAAACACGAGGGTGTATGCATCCTTTATAAAGATCACACATCTGATACTGCATTTATTAGTGTAGTTAGTATTATGTGAGATTATGCTTAGTAGGTCACTGCCTGACAGGTCTATATGCCAGCCGTCATTATGACAGTCTCTCCTATAAATAGGAGAATTCATTTATTGTACAGTTACCAGTTTTTAATAATATAAGTAAATTACGTTTCATTCTCTCTCTCTCTTCTTTGTTCTCTCCTCTCGATTCTCTCACTTCATCTTCACTTTCTTATATGGTAATCAGAGCTTAAGTTCTCTCCGGCATGGCAGAAACTCCACCATCTCCAACTTCTGCACATACTCAAGCTCAACAATTACGCACGGTTCATTCTTCTTCGGTCACATTTTCTCAAGCGATGACCGCGAAACTTGCTGAGAAAAATTAACTCATTTGGAAGCAACAGGTCAAAGCTGTTATCGCTTCACATCGCCTTGAAAGGTTCGTTGTTAATCCCAAAGTTCCAGTTCAATATCTCAGTAAAGATGACCGTAAAAATGACCGCTTAGAGACCAAAAACTCTTATTTCTCTTGTGGTTTTGTTTTTGACTGAAACAGTACAGATGCTCTTTACAATAGGAGTTCTTTGTTATGCATTGACCAAGTTGGTGGGTGAAGAATTATCTTGTCTTGAAGAAATAATATCAAGGCCCTGTGAGCTATCTTGGGGGTGCTCGGGTATCATGGGGTATTTAAGCTATACGAAAAGTCCTCGAAGGAAACCTATGTGGGTGACAATTGATCGTCATGAATGGTGTGGACCTCTTCGACAATGTTGTCAGTACCTGCTTCAAGACTGTCAAGCTTGCTTCTCAGCCAACTATTTTGTTAGGTGCTAGGCAGGATCAAAATGAACTGTTATAGGTTTCTGCACCAATTGTTGTGTTTCTTTGGGACCCAGGTGTAAGCCCTTGGTTGTGTTATCCTGAGATTACAGGATGTCTTTCAGCTATACATGGTCAACAAAAGCTGCAGGATGGAGTTCTAGATAAGTGGAAGTCCTTGTTTCTTGATTTTGCATTTAGTCAATTTCTTACACAACCATGTTCCATAAAGAAACATGTTCAGCATGATGGTAATGCAAAAGGGATAGCAATTAATGCAAGTAAGGAGTGTTATTTCTGGATTGGGAAGAGTGAAGTTGCAAGTGTTATGGGGAAAGGAAATATTGGCTTTTGATAGAAATCTAGAGAGAGAGAAATTCTGTAAATGGATTCTGTTATTGAATCTGAAAATGAGTTTGTTACATAATAAGGCACTCTTTCTATTTATAGAAGAGTCCTATTACATTAAGTTAAGTTGATGAGCTGTCAGCTAACGCTAAGCTAGATTAGACTAAGTCAACTAACACTAACTAACATCTATTTACAATATACTATACTATATACACTGATAGTCCCCCCAGAAACCAGACCCACCTATACAACAATTGCTAATAGTCCCACTATAACCAAAATTACCCTGGAGTCATGGTATACTGCTGTACAGTAGATGCTTGAGAGTGAATAGGTTGCTGAAAATCAGTAATGGGACAACAGCCTAGCAAGGATGCCTTTTGAGAGGTACATTGAAGATGACTAAATATGTTCAGTTTACTCTTGAGAAGGCTGAATCTAGCATTTGATAGGGGCTTAGTCAAAATATCTGCAACTTGTTGCTCACCAGGAACATGCTCAACAATGAGTTTATGATTGAGAACCTTTTCTCTAACCCAAAAAAGGTCAAGCTCAATGTGCTTAGTTCTTGAGTGAAGAACAGGGTTTTTAGAGAGCATTACAGTACTCAAGTTATCACAATAGATGACTGGAGTATGAGAGTTGAATCCTAACTCACTAAGCAAACTCTGAACCCACATAAGTTCTCCTGCAGTATTAGCCAAACTGCAGTATTTTGCTTCAGCAGTAGATCTAGCTACCCATTCTTGCTTCTTTGACCACCAAGAAATGAGATTAGAGCCAAGATAGACAGCTGACCCTGAAGTAGACTTGCGATCATCAGGATCTGATGCCCAATCAGCATCACAATAGGCAAATAGACTAAGAGGTGAGTGAGCAGAAGTTGGCTTGAGAAGAAGACCTTGATCTATAGTGCCACTATGATACCTTAGAACACGTTTTAGAGCTTTCCGATGTTCTTCCAAAGGGTGAGAAAGATACTAGCAGAGTTTATTGACAGAATAGCAAATATCAGGTCTTGTTGTTGTAACATATTGAAGTGCACCAGCCAAAGATCTATACGGTGCAGGATCATTCAGGAAGTTGCTGCCCTGTTTTGTCAACTTCAAATTGCCAACCATAGGAGTAGGCTGACTCTTCAAATCAGTAAGATGAGATCTTTCTAGAAGATCTTTGATATATTTAGATTGAGTGAGAAGTAAGTCCCCTGTATGTAGCCTCTTAATCTCAATACCCAGAAAATAATCTAAGGAACCGAGATCCTTCAATGCAAAGGCTAGATTTAGATTGGAAATGAGAATCTGAATGAGAGAAGGTGAAGTGCCAGTGATAATAATGTCATCAACATAGCAAAGAACATAAAGTCTGTGTGTAGAAGAGGTTTGGATAAAAAGAGAATGATCACATATGCATTTTCTGAATCCCAAACTCAGTAAAGTACCAGCTAGCTTATCAAACCAGGCCCTAGGTGCTTGTTTGAGACCATAAATGGCCTTATTCAGCTTGCATACAGTAGTCTTGTCCCCAATCTGAAAACCCTCTGGCTGCTGCATGTAAACCTCTTCCTCCAAAATGCCATTGAGGAAGGCATTATTAACATCAATCTGCTGAATATCCCACTTGTGAGTGAGAGCCAAAGTGAGAACAGTCCTAACAGTAACTGGTTTGACAACTGGAGAGAATGTTTCTTTATAATCAAAACCTTCACGTTGATGATAACCCTTTGCTACCACTCTTGCCTTGAGTTTGTTTATAGAACCATCTGGATTTTCCTTTATTCTGTAAACCCATTTGTAACCAATTGCAACCTTGCCTTTAGGTAGAGGAACAAGTGTCCAGGTATTGTTTCTCACGAGAGCTTGATACTCCTCTTCCATAGCCAATTTCCAACCAGGTATAGTAAGGGCAACCTTTGCTGATTTGGGTACAGTAAGAGAAGTAGGTGTTGCTGATTTAGAATCAGTATTAGCTACACAAGCTCTTGGAACAGGATTGGAACCAGTTTTGGATCTGGTAAGCATAGGGCGAGTGTTCAAAGGTTGCTGAACAGAACTGGATTCAGAAGAAGATTGAATGATAGTAGGAGAGGCAGTGGAGGGTAAAGAAGTAGAATTTGGAGAAGAAGAAGGGGAAATAGAAGGAGGAGAATCAGATACAGATGCACCAGAAACATGTTCTGGGTCTGATCTGTGAGTATTAGAAGTCTAAGCATGTATTTTGCCTGTATTCTATTTTTGTATTGTTAGTTAGTTCAGCTAATGTGTTAGTTGTCCAGCTGTAGCCAGCTAGCGTGTGCTTACTTGACAGCTGTCAAGTGAGTCACACTACCCTACTCTTCTATAAATAGATGTAATAACTCTCAATGTATTTTACCTTTTATTTTCACCAAATTCAGAAATAACAGAATAACAGAATTCTCTCTCTCTCTCTCTCTTTCTCTCATTCTCTATCTTAGTTTCTCTCTATTACATGGTATCAGTTGCAAAACCATGGCTTCTGCTCCGCCATTAAACACCATTCCGCCGCTGAATTCTTCTTCTCTCAACCTTCCTCTTCCTTCCGTCAAGCTTCATGATAAGAATTTTCTCAATTGGAAGCAATTTGTGCTTTCGGTGCTTCGTCTGAATCATATAGAATACCTTATCAACTTACCAGTTGCGCCACCGGAGTTTCTTTCAGATGAAGATCGCAAGCTCCGACGAGTGAATCCTGAGTTTCTCCGATGGGAGGAACACGATCAATCCATTTTCGCTTGGCTCCTCAACACGCTTTCAGAATCAATCCAACCTCGTGTTGTTGGATGCGATCATGCGTGGGAAGTTTGGGATGAAGTCAACAACTATTGCCAATCGCAGACTCGAGCTCGAAGTCGCCAATTGCGCGCCGAATTAAAAACCCTAACGAAAGGGGGAAAATCAATTTCTGATTATCTGATGCGAATTAAGATGATAGTTGATTCACTCATCTCTATTGGATCGCCGATTTCTGTTACAGAGCATGTTGATGTTATACTTGAGGGACTTCCAGCAGAATATCGACCTCTTATTGTTGCTGTTGAAAGCCACAGTACCGCGCCTTCGCTCACAGAATTGGAATCTCTTCTTCTCACTTATGAGTCGCGCATGGAAAGAGCTCAACAACAAACTCTGTCGGATGCTATGTCAGTTAATGTGGCAGGATCTCAAGTGCGTTCGGATTCGCGTTCGCCGGTAAATTCTCGCTATGAAAATCGCAATAATCATCACTATCGTATTGATAATGCTTCCTATCGGAATGATAACAATAGGATAGATAACTCTGATTTTCATAGTGAACGTGGTGGTTGTTTCGATAATTCTTCCTATAGAAATGATAGAAATGATAATTTTGGTTATCGTGGTGACCGTGACCGTGGTGGAGGTCGTGGCCGTGGTGGTTCACGACCTTATTGTGCCTATTGTGACAGATTTGGTCATGATTTGTCACAATGTTGGTATGCACCACATGATGCTCACATCACCTATGGACCTCCACAAGCATATGGTGTTCCATACTATCGTGCAGCACCTACTCCTTCAGCTCCACCAGGTTATGATCTTGTACCTAGAGTTGCATATAGGAACACTGTTCCTCATCAGAATCAGCAACATCATGTCTATTATCATTCACAGAATCCAGCATCACCACTTTCAGTGACTTCTTCTGTTGATTCTGGTCTTCTTCAACCACCACTGAATCCTAATCCAGTTGCTATGACTGCCACAAGAGCTCAACCAATCTGGTATCCTGATTCTGGAGCAACCAATCACCTTACCTCTGATAACACTTTGGTTCAACATCCAGTTGAACAGTTCAGCAATGAACAGATATACATGGGTAATGGTCATGGTTTATCTATTAAAGCTATTGGTTGCTCTGCCTTTAATTCACCATATTGCTCTCAAAAATCACTTAAACTAAACAAGCTTTTATTAGTTCCAACCATTTCTAAAAATCTTTTAAGTGTCAGTCAATTTGCCAAAGACAATAATTGTTTCTTTGTCTTTACAGCTAATGAATGTTTTGTGCAATGTCAGGACACTAAACAATTGTTGCTGAAAGGAGCTCTAACTCCTGATGGGCTCTATAGTTTTCATCCTACTCATATTCCATGCCATGCTTCAAATAATTCTACTGTTGCAAGTTGTAATTCCTTTGGATCTAAGTCTAGTGCTAATGTAGCTACTGTACCACTTTCTGATTCTAATAAAAGTACTACTGTGTACCCATTATGGCATTGTAGGTTAGGCCATCCTAGTGAGAATATTGTTCAGAAAGTATTGAATCATTGTAAGATACCACATTCCAATAAAACAGTCTATGACTTTTGTTCTTCTTGTTGTTATGGTAAAGCTCATAGAATTCATTCTCCTGCATCTACTACTAGTTATTCATCTCCTTTTGACTTAGTTTACATTGATGTGTGGGGACCTTCTCCTAATCTGTCCTCTAGTGGTTTCAAATATTATCTGTCCATAGTTGATGCACATACTCGTTATACTTGGCTGTTTCTCTTAAAACAGAAATCAGATTCTATTCTAATGTTCAAAACTTTTCTCACAATGGTTGGAACTCAATTTAATACAACTATGAAAGCTGTTCAAAGTGATTGGGGTGGTGAATTTAGGCCACTAACTACTTACTTACAAACCATGGGTATTAATCATAGGGTCACTTGCCCTCATACTCATCATCAAAATGGTACTGTTGAGCGGAAACATCGTCATATTGTTGAAACAGGTTTATCAATCTTGGCACATGCTCATTTACCATTAGTATATTGGGATCATGCATTCCAAACAGCTGTAAACCTCATAAACAGACTACCTAGCACTTCTATCAACAATCATGTTCCCTTTAACCTACTTTTCAAGTCTGACCCTGATTATTCTTTGCTACGTGTATTTGGTTGTGCATGTTATCCTCTGTTAAGGCCTTACAACAAAAACAAACTTGATTTTCATTCAAGTGAGTGTACTTTTCTGGGTTACTCACCCTCACACAAAGGTTACAAATGTCTCAGTTAGGAAGGTAAAATTTACATCTCTAAAGATGTAATTTTTAATGAATATAGCTTCCCCTTTTCTACTACAACAACAGACATTGATTCAGCAAAAACAACTATCAGTCCAGCAACTTCCTTCTTTCCTACAACTTCTCCTTCCAACCTCATGTCTCCCTCACATACATCTTCTGATATTGCTGTTACTTCCTCAGTTCCTACTAATACTACATCTGCAGCAGCTTCTCCTAATTTAGCTTCAGGTTCCCCTGTTTTACCACAGACTTCATCAAGTCCTCCAACTCCTACTTCTGATACTACTTCATCTTCCTCTGTTCCTCCACTTACTACATCTAGGTATAACTCAACTCACCCTATGCAAACAAGATCTAAATCTGGCATATCCAAAGCTATTGTTCCTAGGGTTCTTCTAGATCATTCTGAAGTGGAACCCACCTAAGTTAAAGCAGCTCTCTCTAATCCTGAATGGAAAGAATCTATGCAAGCTGAGTATGATGCTCTCATCAAACTCAATACCTCGACATTAGTACCTCTGCCTCCTGATAAAGAAGCTATAGGAAATAAATGGGTTTACAGAATTAAAGAAAACCCATATGGCTCAATTCATAAACGCAAATCCAGATTGGTGGCTAAAGGGTTTCATCAAAAACATGGACAGGATTACGATGAGACTTTCTCCCCTGTAGTTAAACCTGTTACTGTTAGAATTATCTTAACTTTGGCTGTTACTAACAAGTGGGATCTTCAACAACTAGATGTCAATAATGCTTTCCTAAATGGTACATTAGAAGAAGAGGTATATATGAAACAGCCACCTGGTTTTGTTCATAGTGACAAAACTCTAGTTTGCAAAGTGAACAAGGCAATATATGGGCTCAAGCAGGCTCCTAGGCAGTGGTTTGAAAATCTGAAAAATACTCTGCAGAATTTTGGTTTTAAAATTAGCAAGTGTGATAACTCTTTGTTTTTGCTAAAGACTCCAACTTATGTACTGTATGTCCTAGTTTATGTTGATGACATCATAGTCACAGGATCCTCCAAGACTCAAATAGCCACACTAATTCAGAAACTTAGTTCAGTGTATGCTTTAAAACAACTAGGCAAACTAGACTACTTTCTGGGCATTGAGGTCATACATCTTTCCAATGGCACGATTCTTCTCAATCAGTCCAAGTACATCAGAGACTTATTGGAAAGAGCAAATATGGCTACTGCTAAAGATATATCTACCCCTATGATGAGTAGTTGCAAACTCTCAAAATTTGGAGGTCAAGATGTAGCTTATCCTACTTTCTACAGGTCCATTGTTGGTGCACTGCAGTATGCTACCATTACAAGACCTGACATCACTTTTAGTGTTAACAAAGTGTGTCAGTATCTGTCCAAACCTCTTGAAGAACACTGGACAGCAGTTAAGAGGATTCTTAGATATCTAAAAGGTACAGTTTCTCATGGGCTGTTATTTCAGCCTACTGATCCTCATCTTCCTCTAAGGATTCAAGCCTTCTGTGATGCTGAATGGGCAGGGGACCAGGATGACAGAAAATCAACTTCAGGTGCTTGTATTTTCTTAGGTTCTAACCTTGTTACATGGTGGTCAAAGAAACAACATACTCTGTCCAGATCTAGCACAGAGGCAGAATATAGGAGTTTAGCTCTTGCTTCACAAGAACTCATGTGGATAGAATCTCTTTTGGCTGAACTACAGCTCTCTTATACAGTTCCTACATTATACTGTGATAATGCTAGCACTGTTGCAATGGCTCATAATCCTGTTCTACATCACAAGACTAAGCACATTGAGTTGGACTTGTTTTTTGTCCGAGAAAAGGTGCAGAAAAGGACTCTCACAGTCACTCATGTTCCTTCTAAATGGCAAACTGCTGATATTCTTACCAAGCCATTGTCTCAAGCTCGGTTCCATGAACTCAAGCCACGTCTCAGAATTGTTCAAGGGAGCTCTATTAGCTAGGCCCTTCAGTTTCAGGGGGGTGTATTAGAGTATTAGAAGTCTAAGCATGTATTTTGCTTGTATTCTATTTTTGTATTGTTAGTTAGTTCAGCTAATGTGTTAGTTGTCCAGCTGTAGCCAGCTGGTGTGTGCTTACTTGACAGTTGTCAAGTGAGTCACACTACCCTACTCTTCTATAAATAGATGTAATAACTCTCAATGTATCTTACCTTTTATTTTCACCAAATTCAGAAATAACAGAATAACAGAATTCTCTCTCTCTCTCTTTCTCTCTCATTCTCTATCTTAGTTTCTCTCTCTTACAAGAAGCAGAGGAAGAAATGTGTTTGAGAACAGTGAGAGGAGAAATAGATTCTGGAGACTTATTAGATACTGTTGGACATGTACTTTTCTGAAAAGGAAAAGTGTTTTCATCGAAAATAACATCTCTAGACACATAAACCCTCCCTGTAGATGAGAGACACTGATATCCTTTATGATTAGGTGAATAACCTAAGAAAGTACACTGTGTTGATCTAGGCTGCAATTTATTACTATTGTATGGTCTAAGACGAGGATAACAAGAACACCCAAACACTCTTAAGAAAGAGTAGTCTGGAACAGTCTTGAACAGTAGAGTATAAGGAACTTGACCATGAATAGAAGTACTAGGAAGTCTGTTTATAAGATAAACAGCACTAGTGAAAGCATAATCCCAATAAGTGACTGGGATAGAAGCTTGAGCCAAGAGAGTGAGACCCATTTCAACAATATGCCTATGTTTCCTTTCTATCACACCATTTTGATGATGAGTGTGAGGGCAAATAACTCTATGAGTTATCCCATGAACACTAAGAAAATTTGTGAAAGGTCTAAATTCACCACCCCAATCAGTTTGAACTGATTTAATTTGAGCAGAAAACTGAGTTTTAACATAGCTACAAAATTGCTGAAAACATTTTAAAGCTTCAGATTTTTGATGAAGAAGAAACAGCCAAGTATATCTAGTGCAAGAATCAACTATAGACATGTAATATTTGTAGCCAGTAGAAGAGAGTGTAGGAGCTGGTCCCCACAAATCAATGTAAAGAAGATCAAAAGGATTTGTATACACAGTAAGGGAAGGACTAGAGGGCAATTTATGTGATTTAGCTACTGCACAAGCTTCACAAAACATAGAAGAATTTTTATTGAATTGAATGGGTATATTACAAGATTGTAGAACAGATCTTACAACATTTTCATTAGCATGACCTAATCTACTGTGCCATAATGAGTATTTATTCTTGGCAACAGAAACATTGAATACAGAGAAAGTACTAGCACTAGATACATCAGAAAGTTGACTAGGTACATTTATTTGACTAATGTCAGACCCTACAGCAGTACATGTATTAACAGCAGTTGTAGATACTCCAGAACCAGCAGGAAATTTAGAGTGAGAGACTTGGGAGTTGGGCTTGAGTATGTCATGAAAAATATAGAGCCCATCAGCACCAAGTGTGCCTTCAAGTAGGATAGCATTGGAACCCTGAGATTTCACAAAACAACGATCAGCATGAAACTCAAAATAGACAGAATTGTCTTTGGCAAACCTACTAACACTCACTAAGTTTTTAGTTATGGAAGGCACAAGCAATAGATTTTTAAGATGTAGAACAGTATTAGGATAATTGGGAGAAGAAAAAGAGTTGGTTCCAATTCCTGTAATTTGTATACCTGAACCATTACCCATATAAATCTGATTTTGCCCAGGGAGAGGATTTGCAGTTCCTGTCAGATTTGAGGGATCGGCAATGAGATGATGAGTGGCACCTGAGTCTGGATACCAAAGCTGAGAGTTGTATGCCAATGGTTCCATAACCATGGCTTGAGGTTGAGGTCTAGGAGTAGCAAATGTAGGCTGTGGAGTCCATGAATTAGGTGCTGGACCAAGAATAGAAGGTGCAACAGCAGGTCTTGCAGCAGTGTATTGTTGAAAATGCATTGGCATCTGATGCATTGCCCAAGGAGGATATGGCATGTAGTAGGGAGAAGGATAAGGAACAACTGAACCAGGTGTAGGATTAGAGTTTTGTCCTTTCTGTGCTTTATAGGATTTGTTTTGAGACTTATTTGGATTGTTGGACTCAGCAGCCATGACAATATCAACCTTATTCCAGCACTGAAGTGGTTCATGACCATGTTTGTCACAGAGTTGACACTTAACTCTTCCTTTTCCAGATTTCCCTTTTGATGTGTTAGTCTTACCAATTGCCTTCTGCTTTGAGGCAGCTTGCTCATAACCATTTGAGTCACTACTCTCATTTTCAGTATCAAATGGATTGGTAGACTTAGGAGGTTGGGCAAGAGGAGTAGAAATTGGTGCTGCAGGTGTAGAAACAGAGTAAGGAACTTGTTGAGGAAACTGAGAGGGATGTGGATAGTACATCATATTCTGAGGAGCTGAATTTAGAGAAGATGAACCAGGACCATAAGTTGATGGCTGAATATGGTTCTGTGCAGCAGAGAGGTTTGAATTAGGTCCTTGAGCCAGTTGAACTGAGAAATTATCATTCACCACAGGATGAATACGTTCCAAATAGGCTTCTTGAGTGACTAAAAGAGCCTCTAAGGCACCAAGAGTAACAGGATCATCTCGAATGAGCAGAGAGGTAACAAAGGACTCATAATCTGATGGTAATCCATCTAGAACTGCTCTAACTTGTTCCCTTTGTGTAACTGTCGCACCAACTGTTAACAGAGAAAACACTAAAGCCTTGATTCTAGCCACAAATTCAGAAATGGTTTGATTACCTTTCTTAGAGGAACGCAACTCTGAGTAAAGCATTTGAGTTCTGGCCTTAAGCAGAGAGCTGAAATAGGAGTGTAATTCATCCCATATCTGATAGGAATGAACACAACCTAATACTCTAGCCTGAACTGGTTCTGATAAAGACTGTAACAGCCAAGAAGCAAGGTGTTGATCCTGCTCCTCCCAGTTGAGGTAGTTAGGGTTTACTCTATCCAAAGCATGATCCTCATTAGTGAGATGCTTAGGAGGAATTTGTGGACTAACCACAAACCTTTGAAGACGATGAGAAGCAATCACTGCTTCTACCTGTTGCTTCCAGACTAAGTAGTTCTTATCTGAAAGCTTGGCAGAAACTGAGTGAGAAAATGTCACCGGAGTGAAGAAAGTATTCACTGGTTGCGGTGGAGTATTAGGTGTGGAAGCCATGGATTGCTCAGAATCGAACAACACAAAACACACTGAAGAGAAGAGGAAGAAAACAATCGCAAGTGAGAAGAAAAGAAGAATTGAGGTGCGATTCCAGAATTGTAGAATCGCAGGGAGAAGAAAACCCTAAATTTGCGATTGGAGAAGTAAAATCGCAATTGAGAAAAGATGTGAAAAATTGATGTGATTTCAGCAACAAAAATCGCAGATGAGAAGAATGAATGATTTCAGAGAGAAAATCGCAGGTGAGAAGAAGAGAAAGTGCGATTGTTTATGCTTCTCAGGTGTGAAGCGATTGATACCATGATAAAAATCTAGAGAGAGAGAAATGAGAGAGAAATTCTGTAAATGGATTCTGTTATTGAATCTGAAAATGAGTTTGTTACATAATAAGGCACTCTTTCTATTTATAGAAGAGTCCTATTACATTAAGTTAAGTTGATGAGCTGTCAGCTTAGCTAAGCTAGATTAGACTAAGTCAACTAACACTAACTAACATCTATTTACAATATACTATACTATATACACTGATAGCTTTCAAACAACGGCCAAAACTAGTGAACTTGCTGCTGATTATAAAGAGCACATTTTTTCTTCTCTTTCACCCCTGTTGAAGCTTGCTGTGAGTAGGGAACAAGGCCAATGGGATTCTTACATCTCATTGGTAGGTTCACAAGATTGGCCTTTATGCTTCAAACTATGGGATCCCGGTGGGCACTTATTTTTAGCTTCCACAAGTTTCACCCTGTCAACAATGCACCTAGAATTCCCAATCCATCTAAAGAACTCTCTACATCCATATTTTCATACCACAGCCTTGAGGACAAGGCTGAAGTCAAGGTGGCAGCATTGATAGGACCCGTATGTTACTAGGGGTATAGTTGGAAAAAGGGAATGAAAGAAGGGTGTGAGCTGTCAAGTAGTTATTGGCTTGAGAGGAAATGGAATTGTATGAGGGGTTTATAAAAAGGGAGGTTAGGAACCTAAAGGAGGCAATTAGGAACTTATGAACGTATTCGGCATTTTGCTGGGCAGAGGTGGTTATCACCTTTGAAGGAGCTTTGCTCTTGGGGTTACAGGGGTTTTTCTCTTGTAATCATTTCTATCTTTCACATATAATACAAAAAATTCCTCACTCTAATTTCTGGGTTCCTAACACTCACACCAGCAAATAAAGGCTGAGTTATTACAAGTAGAAATATATGAACTAGTAGTATGACACAGAGGAGCAGCTGAAACATCAGAAATTCTCAGATTTGGGAAGACATATAAACCTTCGGAAGTCAAGTACCCTTTGAGGAGGACTTGATTAGTAACCTGAGATTTGACAAGGCAATGATTAGGATGAAATTCAAAGAAACAGTGATTGTCTTTTGCAAATTTACTAACACTTATGAGATTTTTAGTTATAGTTGGCACTAACAAAAGATTATTCAGGTATAAACTTTTATCTAACAGTCCCCCTCAGAAGCAAAACATAGCATCAAATCAGCAAGAAGAGTCAATGCACTGCATTTCTTCTTTTAATCTAGGTAGAGGGAAATAGCCTAGAACAGACTTGTGCTGAGCAGCAATCTGAAACTTGTCAGTCACATTCAGCTTGCTTCTTAGGAGACCAAATCTGGCTGTAGAGAGAGGTTTAGTTAGAATATCTGTCACTTGCTGTTCTCCAGGAACATGCTCAACTATTATCCTTTTGTTTAGCACCTTTTCTTTTACCCAAAACAAGTCCAGCTCAATATGTTTTGTTCTAGAGTGTAGGACAGGATTATTGGTAAGCATAACTGTGCTCAAATTATCACAGTATATATATATATAATGGGTGTTTGTGTTGTAACCCAGTTCACTCAACAAACTCTGAACCCACATCAACTCCCCTGCAGTATTAGCCAGGCTTCTATACTCTGCTTCAGCTGTAGATCTGGCAACCCATTCCTGTTTCTTTGATCACCAAGACACAAGATTAGAACCCAAGTAAACACAGGACCCTGAATGTAGACTTTCTGTCATCAGGGTCTTTCTGTCATCAGGGTCTGAGGCCCAATCTGCATCACAATAGGCAAATAAATGCAAAGGACTGTGCCCTGAAGTAGGCTTTAATAGTAACCCTTGATCTAAGGTACCTCTCAGGTATCTGAGCACCCTTTTCAATGCTTTCCAATGCTCTTCTAAAGGCTGAGAAAGAAATTGACACAATTTGTTAACACTGTAACAAATTTCTGGTCTTGTGGTTACATATTGCAAAGCTCCAGCCAAAGATTTGTATAGAGTAGGATCAGCCATGTAGTTACTTCCTTGTTTGGTAAGTTTGAGTCCTCCCACCATTGGTGTAGGCTGACTTTTCATGTCTTCTAGATGAGATCTGTCTAGAAGATCTTTAATATACTTCGATTGTGTGAGAAGTAATTCTCCAGTAGCAAGTTTCTTAATTTCAATGCCTAGGAAATAGTCAAGAGCACCAAGATCCTTGAGTGCAAAGGCTAGATTCAACTTACTAATTAACTCCTTATTCAGCATAGAAGATGTGTCAGTGATGATAATATAACAGAGCACAAATAGTTTGTGAGATGAGGTGGCATGAACAAAGAGAGAATGATCACACCTACACTTCTTGAAACCAAGTGACAGTAGTGTGCCAGCAAGCTTGTCAAACTAGGCCGTAGGAGCTTGCTTAAGGCCATAGATAGCCTTATTCAGCTTACAAACAAGAGAACTGTCATCCTGCTTGAAACCCTCTGGTTGCTGCATGTAAACCTCCTCTTCAAGGACCCATTCAAAAATGACATCAATTTGCTGAATATCCCAGCCATGAGTCAAGGCAAGAGTCACAACCACCCGAACTGTCACTGGTTTAACCACAGGAGAAAAGGTCTCACTATAACCAAACCCATGCCTCTGATGAAATCCCTGAGCCACTAAACGAGCCTTGTATTTATTGACTGTACCATCAGGATTCTCCTTGATCCTGAAAACCCACTTGCAACCTATGGCCTTCCTTCCCTTAGGCAGATAAACAAGTGTCCAAGTGACATTTTTGAGCAAGGCCTGATATTCATCTTCCATAGCAGACTTCCAACTAGGAATGCTGAGAGCAACTTTGGCTGAAGTTGGTTCAGTATGGGCAGTGCAAACAGTAGGAACCCCTGAATTGATACCAGCTTTGGACCTAGTTATCATAGGATGAGTAGTAGAGGGAACAGAAGTCTGTGGAGGAGAGGAGATAGAAGCTGAAGTAGAAGGTGAATCAGTAGTAAGAGAAATAGTAGGAGAGGCTGTGGAAGGTAAGGAAGATGAAGAAGTAGGTGTATTATCTTGACAGATAGGAGCAGAAACAGGTGAAGTGGAAGAGGTGTAAGTAGACACATGTGAAGGAGCAGTACCTGATGAATGTAAAACAGTGAGTTGAGTAGGAACACTATGAAATGAAGAAGGTGTTGGGAGCTGAGAGTCGGTAGGAGTGGCGGAAAAGGAATTTTCATAAAAAATGACATCTTTTGAGACATACATTCTACCAGAAATGCAACAAAGACAATTATAACCCCTATGACTAGGAGAATATCCCAAGAATATACATTTGGTAGATCTAGGTTGAAGCTTATTCTTAGCATAAGGTCTAAGACAAGGATAGCATATACAACCAAACACCTTAAGAAAAGTGTAATCAGGTTGAGCTTTAAACAAAACAGAATAAGGTATTTTCCCATCAATAGAGGTACTAGGCAACCTGTTTATTAGGTAAACAACACTTATAAAAGCATGATCCCAATAAAATGTGGGCAGAGAAGCATGAGCAAGCATAGTAAGACCCATTTCAACTGTGTCTGCGTTTTCGTTCACAATCACACCATTTTGGCGGTGTGTATGTGGGCAAATGACTCTGTGAGTAATGAGGTCTAAATTCAACACCCCCCCTATGCCAAATTGAGTAACTGCTTGTAGCAGATTGAACATTGTTTACAAAACAAGGTACTGAAACTGCACTACTAGGTACACAATGATATGAACAACTAGGTACATTTTTATTGGATAGACTAGAAAAACTGAGTAGCTGACAGCTGTTCTGTGTGAGAAGAAACAGAAGACTGAGACTGAGGCTAAAGTATTGCATGAAACCTATAGAACCCATCAACACCAAGTGTGCCTTCAAGTAGAATAGAGTTGGTGTCCTCAGATTTCACAAAGCAAGAGTTAGGGTGAAACTCAAAATAGACAAAATTGTCTTTAGCAGGAAATTGAGGAAACTGAGGATATGAAGGCATTGTTAGGAAGAGATGGCAGATTTTGTAGACCCTTGTTAGATTTATAGGAATGAGTCTGAGACTTAGAACTAGGTTGATTCTCATTGTTTGAAGCCATAACAATGTCCAATATGTGCCAGCACTTTAGAGCTTCATGTCCTGGCTTATCACACAGTTGACATCTCACTATTTTTGCCAGATTTCCCTTTGTAGGATCATTTGGATGATGTATTAGCACTTGCTTTCTGCCTAGCTGCAGACTGCTCATGGTCATGAGACTCACTGCTGTCAGAGTCTTATTCAAAAGGATTAGTGGACTTAAAGGGTTTTGGAGCAGATGCAATAGGCTGAACAGGAGCAGAAGGAGTATATCCAACACTTGCAGCAGATTGAGCAGGAGCCATCATGTGTTGAGTAGGAAACTGAGCAGGAAAAGACTGAACAGGAAACTGAGCAGATGGTTGATAAAACATCATACCCTGAGGGGATTGCTGAGACTCAGAAGGTTGCTGTAAAGGCACACCTTGAGAAAATCCTTGAGGAAATTGAGCAAAGGAAGAAAGTAAGGGTGTAGAGTTCTGAAACTGACCTTGAGCAAGATGCACTGAAAACGCATCATTGACCACAGGGTGAATTCGCTCTAAGTAGGCTTCATGAGCCACTAACAGAGCCTCCAAAGCACCAATTGTAACTGGAGCATATCTGATTAACAATGTTGTTACAAAAGCCTCATAATTTGAGGGCAATCCATCCAAAACAACTCTGACCTGTTCCTTTTGAGAAACAGGTTCACCAACAGCAGCCAATGAAAATGCTAAAGCCTTAATCCTAGCAACAAACTCAGTAATACTCTGAGTACCTTTCTTAGAAGATCGCAATTCAGACTGAAGCATTTGACTGCGTGCTTTGATCAATGAGCTGAAGTAACTGTGAAGTTCATCCCAAATTTGATAGGCATGAACACAGCCTAGAACCCTAGCTTGGAACGGTTCAGAAAGTGATTGTAACAACCACGAGGCAATGTGTTCGATCTCGTTCTTCCCAATTCAAATAATTAGGGTTGACTCTATCAAATTCAATATCATCATCAGTTAAGTATTTTGCAGGAATATTTTGTGTTAAAAAAAAAAGTATTTTTCAGGAATGATAGGACTCACCACAAAGCATTGGAGACGGTGAGAGGCAATCACAACCTCTACCTGTTGCTTCCACACCAGATTTGCAGAAATAGAATGCGAAAAGGTGACTGGAGTAAACACTGCACGCAATGGCGCAGGATTTGGAGAAGCGGAAGCCATGAAGAAGATCGAAGGATCGAAGAGGAAAATTTAAGACGACACGCGCGAAGAACCTGAAAGAGGATGTGAACACAGAAATCGCAAGCACTGAAATCACAACCACAACAATCGCAATCACAGAAATCGAGAACGCATGTAAATCACAAAGAGAAGTCCAGAAGAACCGCGATCCAGAATGAAGAAGACTAGTGATGAAGATGCGAAGTGAGAAGAGGAGAATCGCGATCACAGCTGAGAAGAAAAGTCGTGATGAAGGAGAAGAGGCCTAAGAGCGCGAAAAAGCTGCTGATACCATGTTAGAAGAGAGAGAATGAGAGAGAGAGAGAGAGAGATGAGAGAGAGAAGATGTAAACTGAACTCTGTTTCAATTATGGAAAGTTAGTTACATGAGAGTTGCACACACTTCTATTTATAGAAGGAGGCTAGCTTAAGTTACATGAGCTGAGCTGTCAGCTTATAGACTAAGCTATTATAATATAACTAACACTACACTTTACATAATGATATCTAACACAGATGATAAAAACTTTGATTGACCAAAGGCATTAACTGAAATTGGTTGACCGTTACCCATGTATATCTGGTCAAATGGATACTGCTCAGTGGGATGGTGATGCTCAAGTTGTGCTGAATCAGAGGTCAAGTGATGAGTGGCTCCAGAATCTGGATAGCAGTTCTGATGAGCAGCAGAGGGTCTGGTGGTTGCAGCCATAGCAAAAGGCACTGAGTGTTGGTAAGGAGGATAGTGTGGAGGTTGCTGCTCATGGGGAGAGAAACCTGGTGGAGCTGGTAATAAACCTGCTCCAGCTGCATAGTGTGCTTGTCCTCTAGGAGCATAGGATCCCTGTCTGCCTTGAACAGCATGTGGAGGCAAAGCTGGAGCTCTGTGTTGGTGATTATAACCACCACTATAACCATAGGGTACTGGAGCACCATAGGCAGAGGCAGAGATTGTCACTGATTATAGCCACTGTATGAGTTACTGTTATTATCCTCTTCATTTCTATAGTAACAGTATGAGTAGTCATGGACATAGCGTTGGCAAAGAGTGCAATAATGGTTATTGCCTCTTCCACCACGGCCACGGCCACAACGGCCACCTCCTCTGCCACCATGATTCTGATTAGAACCCTCATACTGTCTGCCACTGGATTTAGTGGTTTGGTTCTGATTCTGAGAATAGGAATTCTCTGAGGTGTGGGAATTTGTAGAGGCAAGGGATTGATTACCAGCATAAGATTCAGCAATGTTAACTGACATTGCATCAGTTAGGGTTTTCTTTGCTGCTTGGCTTAGCCTTGTTTCATATGTTAACAGAAGTGATTTGAGATCATTGATTGAAAAAGGTTCTAGATGACTCTCAATCGCAACAATAGCAGAGTTATATTCTTCAGGCAAGCCATCAAGTAACGCATCAATGTGTTCTTCTAAACTGATTGGGGATCCTACTGAAATGAGGGCATCGGTAATTGATTTTATCTTCATGAAGTACTCATCAATTGAGAGCGATCCCTTAGAAATTGCACGAAGTTCAGAACGCAATTGTCTAGACCTAGCTTTCGTCTGCGCATGACATTCAGAGAGTATTTGATCCCATAGGTGCCACGATTGCTGCGATTCTATGAATCGCGGGCACATGGAATCAGAGATTGAGTTGAGAAGCCATGAGAGAATAGTTTGATCTGTTTCTTCCCATTTCTCAAACTCTGGATTAACCCTAGCAAGCGCACGATCCTCATCGGTAAGAAATTAAGGAGGAATCACAGGAACTTCAGTAACAAATCGTTGAAGATGAGAGGCTCGAACAACAAAGACGATGAATTGCTTCCATGCGAGGAAGTTCGTCTCGGTGAGCTTAGAGGAGGCAAGAGGAAGTGATAGCGGTGGCCCAATCCGAAGTGGTTGACTTGCACCAGAGTAGCGCCAGTGTCGGAGTTAGGATCGGCGACGGTGGCAGCCATGGCTCGATGATACCATATAAAACTGAGAAAGTGAAGAGAGAGAGGAGAGAGAATCTAAGGTAGCAGAGAGAATGTAACAAACTAAAATGAATTCTGTTATTGAATGGCTGAATGATTTACATGTGTGAATTTCTATTTTTAGGCTTATAGCCTTAGTACAGCTGGCATAGTTATGCTAAAGCAAACTAAACTAACTTAGTTGAGTGACTTGATACGTGTACTCTATTATTGTGGGTGGTAGGTGCACAGTGGCGAAAGGAGAGGTGTACTCACTCCCTTTTTTTTTCCCAGAGCATAAGTTCATGCTTATTGGTACCTAAAGTTCACTCTCTTATCTAAATGAAAATCTTGGTTGGAATTGAGATCCTTATTCCTTGGAACTATCAAAAACTGTAATACAAGAAAAGTTACCTCTTCAGAAATTCTATCTTTGCCTTCTTCATTATGTTGCTCTTCACATTTGATACATTGTAACCAGGTCCATTATCTACAACAGATCCTCAAAGATGAAATAACAGAAAAGCTACAACTTGATCAAATCTAATATGTGCATAACTAAAGAACAGTAGTATATATCAAAGGGGATGAAAAATGAAATAACAGCGTTACCTCCCCAAAATCTTCTTTTACTTGACGGTGGAACTTTGGTGCATAGCCTTACTTGCCTACTCTGTTTTTCTACAGAATTACAATATGTGGTAACTATTTTAAACTAATCAGGAAGCAAAAAATATTACTAGGCAGGAATTGGTACATTGCTGATTGCTCTACAGTGTTAAATGTAAGGCTCATCAAATTAAATCAGCACTTAACAACATTATATGAATAAAACAAGCATGTTGATTACTAGGGAAGAAGAAATACAAAGGTAAAGGAAAAATATTTTGCTGAAACATACAGCAAAAGCAATAAAACTGAAAAATATAGGCCAGGGTCATACTTGCATCTTCTTTCTTGTACCGTTGCTTCATTCGATCAACTGCTTCCTTTTCAGCCTGAGCTATTTCCTTTAGCTTTGCCTGTAAGAACGTTATCTAGTAGGCTCAGCTAACAAGTGGTGTTTTATTATGGTGATGGGGTGATAAAGAAAGAAAAGATACATTCAATACACCCCTTTCATCTAAAATTATAATTGAGTCTGAAAAAAAAAAAAAACAGCAATATTAGATATATCGCAGTTTAGTATAGGCTTTAGCTTAAGAGCTGTCAGCTGTAACTAGATTAACTTAGTGGCCAAGAGGTAACGGGTTCGAATCCAGAAAACAACCTCTCCGCTTGCGGGGGTAAAGCTGCGTACATCTACCCTCCCCAGACCCACTGTAAGAGAGAGAAACTAAGATAGAGAATGAGAGAGAAAGGGAGAGAGAGAATTCTGTTATTCTGTTATTTCTGAATTTGGTGAAAATAAAAGGTAAGATACATTGAGAGTTATTACATTATTTATAGAAGAGTAGGGTAGTGTGACTCACTTGACAGCTGTCAAGTAAGCACACGCCAGCTGGCTACAGCTGGACAACTAACACATTAGCTGAACTAACTAACAATACAAAAATAGAATACAAGCAAAATACATGCTTAGACTTCTAATACTCTAATACACCCCCCTGAAACTGAAGGGCCTAGCTAATAGAGCTCCCTTGAACAATTCTGAGACGTGGCTTGAGTTCATGAAACCGAGCTTGAGACAATGGCTTGGTAAGAATATCAGCAGTTTGCCATTTAGAAGGAACATGAGTGACTGTGAGAGTCCTTTTCTGCACCTTTTCTCGGACAAAAAACAAGTCCAACTCAATGTGCTTAGTCTTGTGATGTAGAACAGGATTATGAGCCATTGCAACAGTGCTAGCATTATCACAGTATAACGTAGGAACTGTATAAGAGAGCTGTAGTTCAGCCAAAAGAGATTCTATCCACATGAGTTCTTGTGAAGCAAGAGCTAAACTCCTATATTCTGCCTCTGTGCTAGATCTGGACAGAGTATGTTGTTTCTTTGACCACCATGTAACAAGGTTAGAACCTAAGAAAATACAAGCACCTGAAGTTGATTTTCTGTCATCCTGGTCCCCTGCCCAGTCAGCATCACAGAAGGCTTGAATCCTTAGAGGAAGATGAGGATCAGTAGGCTGAAATAACAGCCCATGAGAAACTGTACTTTTAGATATCTAAGAATCCTCTTAACTGCTGTCCAGTGTTCTTCAAGAGGTTTGGACAGATACTAACACACTTTGTTAACACTAAAAGTGATGTCAGGTCTTGTAATGGTAGCATACTGCAGTGCACCAACAATGGACCTGTAGAAAGTAGGATCAGCTACATCTTGACCTCCAAATTTTGAGAGTTTGCAACTACTCATCATAGGGGTAGATATATCTTTAGCAGTAGCCATATTTGCTCTTTCCAATAAGTCTCTGATGTACTTGGACTGATTGAGAAGAATCGTGCCATTGGAAAGATGTTTGACCTCGATGCCCAGAAAGTAGTCTAGTTTGCCTAGTTGTTTTAAAGCATACACTGAACTAAGTTTCTGAATTAGTGTGGCTATTTGAGTCTTGGAGGATCCTGTGACTATGATGTCATCAACATAAACTAGGACATACAGTACATAAGTTGGAGAGTCTTTAGCAAAAACAAAGAGTTATCACACTTGCTAATTTTAAAACCAAAATTCTGCAGAGTATTTTTCAGATTTTCAAACCACTGCCTAGGAGCCTGCTTGAGCCCATATATTGCCTTATTCAGTTTGCAAACTAGAGTTTTGTCACTATGAACAAAACCAGGTGGCTGTTTCATATATACCTCTTCTTCTAATGTACCATTTAGGAAAGCATTATTGACATCTAGTTGTTGAAGATCCCACTTGTTAGTAACAGCCAAAGTTAAGATAATTCTAACAGTAACAGGTTTAACTACAGGGGAGAAAGTCTCATCGTAATCCTGTCCATGTTTTTGATGAAACCCTTTAGCCACCAATCTGGATTTGCGTTTATGAATTGAGCCATCTGGGTTTTCTTTAATTCTGTAAACCCATTTATTTCCTATAGCTTCTTTATCAGGAGGCAAAGGTACTAATGTCCAGGTATTGAGTTTGATGAGAGCATCATACTCAGCTTGCATAGATTCTTTCCATTCAGGACTAGAGAGAGCTGCTTTAACTGAGGTGGGTTCCACTTCAGAATGAGCTAGAAGAACCCTAGGAACAATAGCTTTGGATATGCCAGATTTAGATCTTGTTTGCATAGGGTGAGTTGAGTTATACCTAGATGTAGTAAGTGGAGGAACAGAGGAAGATGAAGTAGTATCAGAAGTAGGAGTTGGAGGACTTGATGAAGTCTGTGGTAAAACAGGGGAACCTGAAGCTAAATGAGGAGAAGCTGCTGCAGATGTAGTATTAGTAGGAGCTGAGGAAGTAACAGCAATATCAGAAGATGTATGTGAGGGAGACATGAGGTTGGAAGGAGAAGTTGTAGGAAAGAAGGAAGTTGCTGGACTGATAGTTGTTTTTGCTGAATCAATGTCTGTTGTTGTAGTAGAAAAGGGGAAGCTATATTCATTAAAAATTACATCTTTAGAGATGTAAATTTTACCTTCCGAACTGAGACATTTGTAACCTTTGTGTGAGGGTGAGTAACCCAGAAAAGTACACTCACTTGAATGAAAAACAAGTTTGTTTTTGTTGTAAGGCCTTAACAGAGGATAACATGCACAACCAAATACCCATAGCAAAGAAAAATAAGGGTCAGACTTGAAAAGTAGGTTAAAGGGAACATGATTGTTGATAGAAGTGCTAGGTAGTCTGTTTATGAGGTATACAGCTGTTTGGAATGCATGATCCCAATATACTAATGGTAAATGAGCATGTGCCAAGATTGATAAACCTGTTTCAACAATATGACGATGTTTCCGCTCAACAGTACCATTTTGATGATGAGTATGAGGGCAAGTGACCCTATGATTAATACCCATGGTTTGTAAGTAAGTAGTTAGTGGCCTAAATTCACCACCCCAATCACTTTGAACAGCTTTCATAGTTGTATTAAATTGAGTTCCAACCATTGTGAGAAAAGTTTTGAACATTAGAATAGAATCTGATTTCTGTTTTAACAGAAACAGCCAAGTATAACGAGTATGTGCATCAACTATGGACAGATAATATTTGAAACCACTAGAGGACAGATTAGGAGAAGGTCCCCACACATCAATGTAAACTAAGTCAAAAGGAGATGAATAACTAGTAGTAGATGCAGGAGAATGAATTCTATGAGCTTTACCATAACAACAAGAAGAACAAAAGTCATAGACTGTTTTATTGGAATGTGGTATCTTACAATGATTCAATACTTTCTGAACAATATTCTCACTAGGATGGCCTAACCTACAATGCCATAATGGGTACACAGTAGTACTTTTATTAGAATCAGAAAGTGGTACAGTAGCTACATTAGCACTAGACTTAGATCCAAAGGAATTACAACTTGCAACAGTAGAATTATTTGAAGCATGGCATGGAATATGAGTAGGATGAAAACTATAGAGCCCATCAGGAGTTAGAGCTCCTTTCAGCAACAATTGTTTAGTGTCCTGACATTGCACAAAACATTCATTAGCTGTAAAGACAAAGAAACAATTATTGTCTTTGGCAAATTGACTGACACTTAAAAGATTTTTAGAAATGGTTGGAACTAATAAAAGCTTGTTTAGTTTAAGTGATTTTTGAGAGCAATATGGTGAATTAAAGGCAGAGCAACCAATAGCTTTAATAGATAAACCATGACCATTACCCATGTATATCTGTTCATTGCTGAACTGTTCAACTGGATGTTGAACCAAAGTGTTATCAGAGGTAAGGTGATTGGTTGCTCCAGAATCAGGATACCAGATTGGTTGAGCTCTTGTGGCAGTCATAGCAACTGGATTAGGATTCAGTGGTGGTTGAAGAAGACCAGAATCAACAGAAGAAGTCACTGAAAGTGGTGATGCTGGATTCTGTGAATGATAATAGACATGATGTTGCTGATTCTGATGAGGAACAGTGTTCCTATATGCAACTCTAGGTACAAGATCATAACCTGGTGGAGCTGAAGGAGTAGGTGCTGCACGATAGTATGGAACACCATATGCTTGTGGAGGTCCATAGGTGATGTGAGCATCATGTGGTGCATACCAACATTTGACAAATCATGACCAAATCTGTCACAATAGGCACAATAAGGTCGTGAACCACCACGACCTCCACCACGGTCACGGCCACCACCACGAAAATGACCACCACCACGGCCATTACCACGGCCACCACGGTCACCACGATAACCAAAATTATCATTTCTATCATTTCTATAGGAAGAATTATCAAAACAACCACCACGTTCACTATGAAAATCAGAGTTATCTATCCTATTGTTATCATTCCGATAGGAAGCATTATCAATACGATAGTGATGATTATTGCGATTTTCATAGCGAGAATTTACCGGCGAACGCGAATCCGAACGCGCTTGAGATCCTGCCACATTAACTGACATAGCATCCGACAGAGTTTGTTGTTGAGCTCTTTCCATGCGCGACTCATAAGTGAGAAGAAGAGATTCCAATTCTGTGAGCGAAGGCGCGGTACTGTGGCTTTCAACAGCAACAATAAGAGGTCGATATTCTGCTGGAAGTCCCTCAAGTATAACATCAACATGCTCTGTAACAGAAATCGGCGATCCAATAGAGATGAGTGAATCAACTATCATCTTAATTCGCATCAGATAATCAGAAATTGATTTTCCCCCTTTCGTTAGGGTTTTTAATTCGGCGCGCAATTGGCGACTTCGAGCTCGAGTCTGCGATTGGCAATAGTTGTTGACTTCATCCCAAACTTCCCACGCATGATCGCATCCAACAACACGAGGTTGGATTGATTCTGAAAGCGTGTTGAGGAGCCAAGCGAAAACGGATTGATTGTGTTCCTCCCATCGGAGAAACTCAGGATTCACTCGTCGGAGCTCGCGATCTTCATCTGAAAGAAACTCCGGTGGCGCAACTGGTAAGTTGATAAGGTATTCTATATGATTCAGACGAAGCACCGAAAGCACAAATTGCTTCCAATTGAGAAAATTCTTATCATGAAGCTTGACGGAAGGAAGAGGAAGGTTGAGAGAAGAAGAATTCAGCGGCGGAATGGTGTTTAATGGCGGAGCAGAAGCCATGGTTTTGCAACTGATACCATGTAAGAGAGAGAAACTAAGATAGAGAATGAGAGAGAGAGAATTCTGTTATTCTGTTATTTCTGAATTTGGTGAAAATAAAAGGTAAGATACATTGAGAGTTATTACATCTATTTATAGAAGAGTAGGGTAGTGTGACTCACTTGACAGCTGTCAAGTAAGCACACGCCAGCTGGCTACAGCTGGACAACTAACACATTAGCTGAACTAACTAACAATACAAAAATAGAATACAAGCAAAATACATGCTTAGACTTCTAATACTCTAATACCCACCAGGTGGATGCCTAATGCACTGGGCCGCCCTTTTTATAATTACAAAAATGATTGATGATTGATAAACCTACAAAATCAACCTACAAATAGACCTACACCATAAAAGAAGTGACAAGTGTCACTTACTTACTATTGATTGGTTAACAAGTGACACTTGTCACTTTCTTGTGGTGTAGGCCTATTTGTAAGTTGATTTTGTAGACCTATATATCATTGCTCTCAAAATTCTTGGACAGCCATTTTTATTCTACCACAGAGTATCATCAAAGAAATAGACAAAATTGCAACCTGCGGAATGTGGCAGCAGTGGGGAAACACATATGGAATGTGGCCAACAAAAAAGACTTACTTTGGGTGCAATGGATAGATGGAATTTACCTAAAATGGAGAGATTTTTGGCAGGACATACCCCCAAATGATTCCCGCTGGCACTGGAAGAAATTAAACATGATCAAAATTCAACTTGGAGCAGGGGTTGAGGAAGGAAAGTGGAAAATGCAATCTGATGGAATTTATTCCATAGATAGTGCCTATCAATGGCCATTAGGGGAGCAGGAAAACTTAAGAACTTGCAGAATTATCTGGAACTGATTTAATGTTCCTAAACATTTAATGGTATTCTGGATGCTTATTCAAGACAGGCTGCAAATCAAAGAAAGATAGCAAAGATTTATAGAAATAGAAGACAATCAACGCAACCTGTGTGGTGAGGCAATAGAAAACCGAGACCATTTGTTTTTCAAATGCCCTTGGTCCAAAGCACTAGTGGAGCAAAATTTGCTTATGGCTAAGAATTGATCATTGGCATGATAGATATGGGAGATGGATTAGCTGGCTAACATATGTGTTCAAGGGGAAAAAGGCAAGACAAAAAAGCTAATATGGTCAAGTTACGTTGCTGCTGCATACTATACCTGGCAGGAAAGAAATAGGAGACAGTTTTAGCATAAGGCCATGTGTCATATTTAGGTTTTTCATTTCATACTTTAAAAAGAGAGATTGCAGTGAGAACCATTTATTGTCGTCCAGATGCAAATGATTGGCAGAATTTAGCTTTATACGAGAGACTAAGAGCTGAATGTTTATTGTAGTTTTGTATCTGTGATGTATATTCCGTGGGGTTTGGCAGCAACCTTGAATCCTTCCTAGAAGGTGGCAAGGAGGCTGCATCTAACTTAGTTGTGTATGCTTGTTTTTGTGGTAATAAAGTTTTTTTAAATTTACAGGAAAAAAACAAGAAAACAAATAATAAAATTACCTCGTACAACTGCATCCATTTAAATGACACTCTTTTTGCTTGCATCCTTCTAATTACTTCATTGGTGCAATTTGTGCCAAATTGCTTTTCAAAGAACCTTTTCCATAATTTATCTGTCACAGGACTGAGATCGCTTCCCTGCAAAGCACATCGAGCAGAGTAGTAAATAACCATTAGAGTCTTGTTATAACTTGTAACTTCATTCATAGTTAACAAAAGTGTATCTTACTTCGCTGGCCTTTTCCACATGCATCAACTGGTCGAGTGTGCAGTGCGGCAAGATTCGCTCGAGCAGATGCTGATCAACAGAACCAACATTTCCTAGGTACCTTACATTATCAATCACTTTTTGAACACAAAGATCAACCAAGGATGGCAACTTAAGCGCAGATGTTCCATCAATCCTCATCACAATAACACTGATGACAAAGAAAGCAATAAAACAATAAAATTTCATTAAAAAGAAAAAAAAATTAATCATCAAAAGCTAGCTCAATTCATCTAATATAATTCTAACTTTCTAGAAACATTAATTTGGGTATTAGTAAAAATGAAAATTATTAAACATGACCGCAGTGACCTTCTGAATAGATTACTTTAGTCATAACAATGAAAACAGCAGATAAATGAGATAAATCGATAGGAAATATTACAAAATTAAGCAATTCCCACGAAATCCAATCAAAAGGGGTTTGTAATAGGAAAATGAAGAAAGAAAGAAAGAAAGAAAGATCAAAACAGAATATCAATGTAAATCAAAAAAATGTCGATGGGCTTACAGATTGGATCCAAACTCCACGCGTGTGTCGTCTCAGGAGCGAAAGGCTCCCGCGATTTGTTTCCGTCAGTGTTCAAGTACGCCGTGACGACGTGGATTGGGTTACTGATATATGATCAAGAATTTAGAATTTAGCAGTTCATCTTTATAGGGTTATTCCCCTTAATATAAATGAACTGCTGTAAAAAAATGTTACAACGTAATAATCCCTTGTGAAATTTGATATACAGTGTTTATAGAGTTTTTATCTTATATTTGTTATGTTTGTTTCATATGTATTGTTCTTTTATAAAACTTAATACATGTTAATGTTATTTTTTCGACACACCTGTATTTATTAAACTCTCTTTATTCACTTCCAATATTTTTGTCTCTCTTCAATAATAATTATATAAAGATATTATAATCAAAATATATATAATTTTTATATCATTTAATATTTTTTAAAACTCACATATAACCTTAAAAGAGGAAGTAATATTTGTCCATTATTCTCCCTCGTCTATAATGTTTGTTTGAGGTATTTTGGGGAGAGATGGACAGAGAAGATAAAATGCATTTGCTTGGTTAGAAAGAGGGCAGATACTAATTTGCTCGGCTTTAAGTTTATTTTAAAATGCTCCCTTATATCAAAATCGGTAACATGTGATTTTCCATAGGTAAATGTAAATTGCAATTTGGTCCAATAATTCTGGTAATTTGGTCCAATCTAATATCCTACGTTTCAACTAAGACATAAGAATTAATTTTTTTAAACATCCTACGTCTCATCTAAGACGTATGGGTAAATTTTTTTACAGATCATACGTCGAAACTACGACGTATGTCGAAACTACGACGTATGTCGAAACTACGACGTATGAACATTTTTATTTGAAACACACTACGTCTTAGCATGGACGTAGGTATTAATTTTTTTTAAAAGCACATTGCATCTCATCTAAGACATATTGGTCAATATTTTTTTTTTATTTTTTAATTCAGATTTACTCATAATATTTTTTAATATAGATTTCTAATACATATTTATTAAAAAAAATTAACTCATACGTCTTAGTTGAGACGTAAGGCTTTTTTAAAAGAATGAGAATAAATTTAAATTTAACCCTACGTCTCAGCTAAGACGTAGGAGCTAAATATTTTAAAGACACCTTACGTCTCAGCTCAGACGTATGGATGAAATTTTTTTTAATAAGTTTTGACGTATGTATTAATTTTTTTAAAACTCCTACGTCTCAACCAAGACGTAAGTATTAATTTTTAACCCTTACGTCTCAACCAAGACGTAGTTTTTGTATATGATTTTAACACCTACGTCTAAGCTTTGACGTAGGTATTAATTTTTTTAAAAACCCCTACGTCTCAACCAAGATATAAGTATTAATTTTTAGCTCTTACGTCTCAACCAAGACGTATCTTTTGTATATCATTTTAACACCTACGTCTAAGATTTGACGTAGATATTAATTTTTTTTAAATCCCTATGTCTCAACCAAGACGTAGGTATTAATTTTTAACCCTTACGTCGCAACCAAGACGTAGCTTTTGTATATAATTTTAACACATACGTCTAAGCTTTGACGTAGGTATTAATTTTTTTAAAACCCCTACTTGTTGATTTGCTAGCAAGAGGACTAGGTCGACAAGTAATACAGATAGTAAGTGAGTATCGTTCCACTCGGGATTTGCAAATTGTTTCTAATAATTTTTCACCAATTCGTAATTATTAATGCAACTTGTTATTGAATTTCAGAAGGAGAATGAGAATTTAAAATAAAATAAAATAAAAAGATTGAGGAGATAAGATGTATAGAAAGCAATAGAAAAAGGTTAGGAACTTGGTTTCGTTGTATGATTCACTTATTTAACTATGAATTATATTTTCCTTTAATTATCCTTTAATTCATGGACAATTCCTCTCAAATAGCAATAGTTAGATCTCTCTAACATTACCCTTATTTTCTAAATACTTAATCCTTGATCTCTCAACAAATTACAATATAAGAAAATATCAAATTCAGCACAAGGGAATTACAAAGTCATATAATCATTTAATCATATCTCTATAACTAAACTGATTATACCGTTAATTGCAAGGCCTATTCAAAATCCCAACTCTCGTTGCGAATTAAGAGATCCATAACATAAATAAAAACTCAATTAACGCATGAATTAAAAACAGCAAAATACTGAATCATAAATTGAAATAAGTTACATCATACAATTTACACCATGTTCCTAACAAGAGGTTTTAGTTACACATATAGAAATAAAGAAAACAGAAGCAAAGAGAAAAGCTTATATCATAGACAATACAGGTTAACTCTCCAAGAGACCTTCAATCCTCACGCAGATCTCTCTTGTAGTGATGATCTCCAATCTTCGTGCCTTGCCTCCTTGCTCTCCATAGATGTTACTAACCTCTCTCTCTAATCCTAATTGAATTCTATGATCTCAAAACCTACTGAAAACTATTTACAAATCCTCTATTTAAAGAGTAAAACAAATCCTAAAATAAATCTTAATTAAATCTAGTAGATAAGGTCCATGTTTATCTTCTAATTTCTGACCAAGTCTAAGATATGAAGCCAAATTAGACTTCTCTTCTTCTACTTTGTTCATAATCTGGTCAAATTGGGCCTCCAACATGCACGCGCGCCCCAGGCGCACGCGACCTCGCGCCCCAGGCGCGTAGGTCTGATAATTTGTGTTTTTTCATACAGGCGCGCCTCGGGCGCACCCGTCCCCGCGCCCCAGGCGCACGGGACCTACTCCGGCTCCGTTTTGCTCCGTTCTTTTTCCATTTGCAAGATTTTTTCGTCCTCTTTTCAGGTCTATAAATATTTTATCCATTTAAGCTCCAAAAAGTACCTGAAACACTAACAAACGGATCAAAACGCTCAAAGGACCCTAAACTACTAAAAATAATTAAAATCTACTAAAAATTCATAAATTTGCTAGAGAAACAAGCCAAATACATAGTAAAAGGGAGTCTAAATCATGCTCAAATCACTATATATTGGACCCAAATCACCTACGTCTCAACCAAGATGTAAGTATTAATTTTTAGCCCTTACGTCTCAATCAAGACGTATCTTTTGTATATAATTTTAACACCTACGTCTAAGATTTGACGTAGATATTAATTTTTTTTAAACCCCTACGTCTCAACCAAGACGTAAGTATTAATTTTTAGCCATTACGTCTCAACCAAGACGTAGTTTTTGTATATAATTTTAACACCTATGTCTTGGATAAGACATAAGGCTTGATGCAAGTATGCTTCTTTACCTGTCCTTCAGTTATCCATGAATTAATCAACTCCGTCGATAGTTATCCATAAATTAATCTACTCGATTGATGATTTTTAAACATCATCCAACGGTTATAACAGGGGGGAGAATTTTAACAAAACATATTTTTCAGGGGGAGCATCGCATGCTCCACTTTCAGGGGGAACAAATTAGAATAAGCTTAAAAAGAGACATTGAGGGGAGAGGGAAAAATTGGTGGAACCTATAAAAAAAAAATTTTTTCTCCTAATTAATAGAGAGAATGGAGAGAAAACATAATAACAATAGCAAAAATACAACAATGTCATCTATCTTCTCATTTCTCTTATTTATGGGTGAGACATACCAAGGATATTGTCTTTTGACTCTTCTATTATTTTATTTCTTCTCACTTTCCTCTTCAGCCAAAGAGAGGAAGAGAAAACTTAATTTTTCTCTCTCTCCTATCTTTTTACATTTTCTCTTGAGTAATGCTATACTCAACGAATTTGTGTGTAACGAATTCTTTACGGCCAATCACGTGTGCCGTTAGCAGGAAAGAGAAAAAAAGGGCTATAAACGCAACAAACTTCTTTCTCTTAGCTTTATTCGTGAGTCGTTTCACGAAAATATATTCGTGGCAATTAGCTTTTTCCTTTTCTCTTATACCAAACAACTATCAAATCTATTCAATTTTTTTTCATTATTATTTATCTCCCTTACTTCTTTCTCCCTTACTTCTCTTTTCCTATTTTCTTCGTTTAACCAAATAGAGTGTATAAGTTTTAATTTTGCCACCCCATAACAATATAGAGTGTTAGATTACAAACCCCACTTTATATCTCCAAACCCCAATTTTAAACACGAAATTACTAGAATGTCCTAATTAAAAAAATAATAGAGTACAAACCCCAGTTTATATCCCCAAACTCCAAAACAATTTTCCGACTGCCCAGTGTCGGAAAACCATTTTCTGACTCGGAGATCTCGGAAATTTGCCAAAAATTCTGACCCATCATCTCGGAAAAAGGTGCTAGTGAGTCTTGACTGCTCTTGGTGACATTTCCGACATGAAGATCTCAGAATTTTACTTATTTTTCCAACAGCCAAGTCTCGAAATTTATCGAGAAAGAAGGAAAAATTGCCATACATCAACAAAAATTACATAAATTACATACTGTTGGTAAAATTTCTATACATCTAGAAACGAAAAATTACAGAAAAACCAGAAATTACATACTGCTGGGAATCCAGAAATTACAAGAAAAACCCAGACATTAAAGAAAATAAAAACGAAATTTGTAAAAAAAGAAATGAACCGGTGAAGAGAGATGGGGATCAAACATATTCGAAGGATCAAGGCATCACCTTGTATGCAATTTGAAAGATCAAGGCCCCAAATCGTGATGATGATGATGATGGAAGCCGTGTGGGGGAACATGAGAAGAGGTTGAGAACATGAGAAGGTGAGAAGGAGATAATGTGTGGTGGGGAGAAGTAAAGGGAGAGAGGAAGCCGTGTGGTGAGTTCATTGTGAGGGTGAAGGTTTGTTGAAGTGAAGTAGTGGGGAGATTGAAAAGAAACCATGTAGTGGAGAATGTGTGAAACGTGTGAAATGAAGGAAATGGGTGGGTGGAGGCAATCAGGTGCGAGAGAGTAGTGTGGGTGGAGTTTGGTGAGATAAGGTTGGTTTCGATTGGTTGAAAATTTGAAAGGAAGCTTTTGATTGGTTGAGCATATGAATGGAAATGAATTGATAAGCTTTTGATTGCTAATTTATTGGTTCTTGACACAAGTTTATACTTTTCTGAGAGATAGAAAAATTTCGAGAAACGAGAGTCGGAAAACGTTTTTTTTGCAGCCACCTTTTTTGTTTTAAAAACTCTAAGGGGTATTTTTGTCTTTTCATGAGCAGATTTGGGGTTTGGGGATATAAATGGGGGTTTGTAATCTACAACTCAACAATATAATGCCACCCGATAACACTATTGGCCTATTAGGATTTGGGCCATAGTATGGAATACGCAAGTCCTGGATTGATTACCTGTAAGTGAAGTTTTATTATGCCTATTGTAAAGTCTTACTGTGTTTAAAACAAGATGCATCATAAATATTTCTCGTGCTCCTCTGCTGGAACTAGAACAAGAATTAATGCTAATTGCATTTATTGATACTCACATTCTCTTATCATTATAAACTTTGCTTCTTTGATGATTATATATTATCTTCTCTAATTTTAGTTCTTATTATTTTGGTTTTCTCTTGCCTTCGAATGCTTTCTTTTAGTTATCTCGGTGTTCTAATTCATGTTAATGAGAATGTTGTTCCGGTAAACAACACCGTCTATCATGTCCAGAGAGGGACAACTATGCTTCAAAGTGCTAAGAAACTTCAGAAGAACTCTCGAAAATGGATGCGCTATATATATAGTATATATATATATACTACCTCCGTCCCTAATTATAAGGCCCTCTTGGGAGATTTCACGTCCATTAAGAAAGTGAAATAATTTAGTTAATTGTATTGGAAATGTGAACTTTTGATATGTATTTTCAAAATTACCCCTATTAATATTATTGGGAATCTAAAAAATGTTAAATAAATAGGGGTGTTTGTGGGAAAAAATAATTAATGCTCATTGAAAATTGGTAAAGAGCCTTATAAATAGGGACAAAATAAAAGTGTTAAGAGGACTTTATAATTAGGGACGGAGGGAGTATATACTAGTTTAGCTTGCCCGTGTAATGCACGGGAATGAACCAATATATTAAATTGCAAAATGTTGTTATATATGATAATTATTTGAAAATAAAAATTAAATAAATATTTTTTTAACTGAATTGCATAATTTTATTTATGAGAATTGTTAATAATTAAATTGAATCAATCGGATTTACATTTGCAAAAATTTCTCGGTAAACTACATTGATAGTGCAGTTTTCCTCGAGTTCTTCTTGATTTTCTAAGAGTATTCTCAAACCTGCTTTACTCCTGACCCTTGATAGTGCCACATATAATTTTCCATGAGTGAAAACTGGTCTCGGTAGATACAAACCAACTGTAGACAGCGTTTGGCCTTGGGACTTGTTAATTGTCATAGCGAATGATAGAACTACTGGAAATTGTCTTCTTTGAAACTTAATTGGAAGTGTTTCTGAAGTGTTCTAGACTGTAGCAGTCACTATGGTCACGGAGGAGACCTAGTGGGGTGGCTCAATCTAGGGTTTATGAATGATTCAATGAGTTATCACAGGTGTTCAGTAGGATTACCTGGGTTGCCCTAATCACAAAGTGTGTGCAGTGTGAACTTAGGGTTAAAAGACGTACCTGAGCCCTATGTAGCGTTGTACTACTTATAGGGGTGGCTGGGTGCCCTAATGGGCCAGCTAAGCTGAGGCCCAGCAAGGCCAGCCTGTTATGAGCCGTAAGAGGATATGGCTGGATAAGTTGGCTAGTCTTTATCCTGTCCTCATCGGCTTGAGTGTGTGATATACAGGTCGAGTTGGGGGAGCGAGCTCAACCCGTCTCGGTTGTGCCTATTTGTCCGAGAGACATCGATCTCGGTCCGACAGTAGTGGTGCGGGTGTAATACGATCTCGGTCAGAAAGGGTCTTGTGCCCTGTGATCTCGACCCGAGGCTTAGTCCACCACATAAGCCCCCCAGCTCGGTAAGATTATGCAAGTCTAACGACGAGTTCGATGGAGAAGGATACGTCGGAGTGGGTGACAGCTGGGTTCTTATCCCGTGTTATCACTTCGTTTGACTGAGCATATTTGATGCCTGTCTTTTCGCCTGCTCTGGATGACGCTTGATTTTCTACTTTTTAACACATGTCAGCTTCTTCGTATGCCAACGTTCAGCCATTAATGCTGCGCTGCTCGAGATATGTCAGCCTATTTGTATTGGGACACGCGTCTGGTTGCGATTGGCTTCTTTATGGGTTGGGGAGGTTAGGCCAAACCCATTAATTTAAAATGAGAGGGAAGTTTCCCCCACATAAACACGTTCTCCCTTCTCTTTCCTCTTTTCCCCTCTCTGCCTTCTCATTTAGAAACCGTTTCGCTTTCCCAAAAACCTCCCAGTTTGCACCTTCTTCCTGCTCTCTTTCTTCCCCAGTTCCTCTTTGCCACTTGCATGTGAGTTCTTCGCTGGTTTTCCTTTGCTGGCGTTGTAGTTCGTCTCGTTGTTCCTCTATTCCTCCATTACTGCAAGTTTCTCCTCTGCCTATTCTTCTACTACAGGTACATTTCTACGTTTTCTGGTTTTTGTCTTCTACTTTTCTTTCTCTTTGGCATTTTCTATATCTTGGGGTTTTTTAGGCGTTCTGACCAATTATGAGTAGTGAGTGGTTTAAGAAATGGTGTGGGATAGTTAACCTTAGTACCAGTAGTGAGGATGAGAGTGATAGTGATTCTTCTTCTTCTTCTTCTTCTTCTTCCCATTCCTCTTCTGACTCTGTTGAGATTATCTCTTATCCCCGGCTTCGCTGTATTTACCTGAGAAAATACGAGGCAGTAATGGAGGATGTTACTCCCATTGATGTCTATTACCCAATGGAAGTGGTAGACAGGAGAGAGGGCATTAGGATGTATGTTGAGGCCGAGAATAGGGTCGCCGAGGAGAAGGCAGATTATGAGAAAATGGTGAGGATTGAAGAATAAAAAAGGTTTTGGGGAGAAGGACTGAGGTTGGAAGGGGGGAGGTGCTCACCACCTGGCACCACGGCTCGAGGGTATAAGGGGGGTTTAATTTTTATTACCTGTAAATTTAATGTCGAGCTCCCCTCTTCTTCTTCAGGTGACATGGCTCCTCGAAAAGTGGTGGCAAACCCTGAATCTTAACCAGCACTGCCAGATGCACACCTATATCCATGGGTGGATCGCGAAGTGTTAGGGACTCGATCAAAGATGCGGACCGAGGAAAGTGTCAACTCGGTCAGGCGGTTTTTGTTACCCTACCCCGGGGATGAGTCCAGGACTTCGTACAGGGTGACACAGTGCTCGGAGGATGACAAAGTGTGTTCGCTATACAGATGAGAACACCTTCTACGTATATGAGGACATGATCATCACTCTCGGCATCCGTTTGCCCTTTATCGAGATGGAAACTCGGGTTTTGAACATTCTAGGCTTAGCTCCCACTTAATTGCATCTCAACTCTGGGGCTTTCCCGAGAGCCTTTCAAAGATATTGCCGAGCAAAAGCTTTAGTGTGTACAGTCAAGGTCTTCTTTTGGCTCTTTAACCCTCATGTTACCGTGAAGGAAGCTGGTAAATCCGGCAAGCTCTGGGTCTCGGTGAAGAGTCGGTCCTACTTCGAATTTTTCGCCAAATTCTCAAAATCTTGGAAAAATTTCAAGCCAAAGTTTTTCAAGTTTTAGTACGTTGGAACTGGTCGGCCGTGGTTTCGGACCGAGGATGGTCCGAGATTTCCACTTTGCTGGACTAAGGAAATTTTCCACCGACTCGCCAACCTCGGAACTGGACCTCGGTTCCACTTAAGCCAGGTGACAAATTAACTGCAAAACATTTCTTTGACGAGTTTCGAGCAAAGAAATTAGTTCAACTTGATATTCGGCGTATAATAACCTGTGCCGAAGAGTTGGTAGCCTCTGAAATTGGTAAACTCTCTTGGAAGTAATATGTGCACACATTTTTTTTTGTCGATTCTCATTGTGTCTATGTGGTTGTTTCAGGGAATTACTGGAGGGAGATAGAAGCTGCCGATACCGCCGAGCTCGAGGAACAAAGGAGAAGGGTTAAACCGAAATTAACTTCAGTTTGCGTAACAATTTCCGAGGACATAGAAACTACCAAGGAAGATATGTCGAACAAGGCGGCGAACATGTTCATGGCTGCAGCATTGAGGAAGAGGAAAAGGGCTGAGGCATCTGAAACCACTCCTCCTCCATCCACCCCCAATGTGATCGTCCTCCCCGAGCCCAGGAACTGAGGCGTCCACGGATGAGACTGAGGTTCAACTCGTCGATCCTTCTCTGAATGAAGAAATCAGGGTCCCCTCTGAGTCGGTTCCACCTAGGCCAATCTCGTCAATCGAAGTAATGGATTTGGGCAAGATGACTGCTGCCGATTGGAAGAAGACTGCAGAAGATTTGGCTGAGCATCTTCATTGCTCGGCAAGTTTGTTGACCGCTATTGCGGGTTGTTCGGAAGATGCGGAGGCTGGTTTCTCTTTAAGGGTGAAGACAAATTTGGGACGGTTGTCCGTGTTGGAAAATGGCCTTGTGAAAGCTCGACAAGAAGCGGACACGGCCAAGAAGGAGCTGGCCGAGGCGATGCGTCGGATGGAGGAGGTGAGCAAAACTCAATATGAGGTCCTGGCTAAGGTGAAGGCGGATGGTGAGGCCGAGGTAGAGAAAGTCAGGAACATGCTGAAGAAAAGGGCTTTTCAAGCACTGAAGCATAAAACCGTTGCCGCAAAGGCCGGCTTCGACCTGGAGAAGTCGGCAGATCTGCTTTTTGCGAATGCGGTTGAGCAGATGTTGTTGCTTAACAAGGACTATCGGCTTCAGTTCGTCGGCGCCAGCCCAAAATTTGGGGTTAGTGATGGTAAGTTAGTGGATTGCTCGAACGACTATGCCGAGGTGGATCTTACTCGTGATGATCTTCCTGACCCCTTGGCCGAGAAGGAGGAAACCGGGTTTGATCCTCGTACAGTTGTTCTTTCTGATATTGAAGATTAAGCGTAAGTCCCTTATGTTGGGCAGCTTCTATTACTCTTATGTTACGTTTGTCATTTTCTTGGTGGACATATAACTTTTTGTTACGCTCAACTTATGCAAGGTTTTTATTACTTATTGTTGCATATTTTGTTTATCTTGTGTAACGAGTCGAAATGATGCTCGTCATATTTTCTTTTCATTTTCCGTCGAGTTTATCTGTCTAATGCGATAGGAGAACTCGGTCCATGCACCTGAGCCAAGGTGTGGACTTCGACCCCCAACTGTGCTAGGCTCCCGAAGGGTGGGCCTGTAGAGTTGGGTGCTCCCTGTACCTTAGGAAAATTTATAAGCGTTCCTCTGAAAAGAGGTGCTGTATATAAATCGCACAGTCCCATTTAGGTGGCTAGTCTAAGATGGAAAGACATGTACATGTCGCATGTTTAAGATATAAATGACTTTCATAACTGAAACTGCAAGTTGTACTGTTTATTATGAAAAAATACTGTTAGTACATTTGCATGCAGAACTATTTATTGGAAGAAAAGAGATAACTGCAAATCAAAACTAAAAATCCCTAAACATGATGAAAAACGAGAAATAAAGAAAAGGAAAATAAAAATGAAAAGTGAAGATGATTCTCATTGATCTGCTGCTCGTTAGCTGAAGTAAGTCCTGAGCTTTGTCGCATTCCAACTATTATTGAGCTCGGCTCCACCGAGGGTTTCCAGTTTATAGGCACCCGAGCTTGTTTTGATACAACCCTGTACGGCCCTTCCCATTTGCACGCAAACTTCCCATCACGGGCGTTCTTCAAACCGATATCAGCTCTGCGCAAGACGAGGTCGCCGACTTCGAAGGATCTTGGGCTTACTGCCTTGTTGTAATGCTTGGCTTGTCGTTCCTTTGCCTTCCTTTCTCTGTCGGAAGCTTTGTCTCGAATCTCTTCACTCAATATCAGCTCTTCCTTCAGCAATATGTCATTTGTTTCTTCTGGTCTCCCCAGCATACGGAAAGTCAGAATTTTAAGCTCAATAGGGATAACGGCATCGCACCCGTACATGAGCCTGAACAGAGTTTCTCCTGTCAAGGTCTGTATGGTTGTTCTCAGCGATCAGAGGATCTCAGGAAGTAACTCGGCCCATGCCCCTTTTGCATTCAACAGCCTTTTCTTTAGTCCTTCGATGATAGCTTTGTTGGCGGACTCGGCCTGTCTGTTTGTCTGCGGGTGTTCGACCGAGGAAAAACGATGAGAGATGTGGAGGTCCTCGGCTAGGGTTCGGAAGGTATCCGCCTTGAACTGGGTCCCGTTATCGGTGATAATCGAGTGGGGGACCCCGAAGAGGGGAACGACATTTTTGATAAAGAACTTCTGGACTTTTGCTGAAGAGATTGTGGCCAGGGCTGTAACACCCCAAAATTTTAATCCCTGATTAGTAAAATGTTAATTATAAAGTTTATTTATAATTAATTGTTTTATTTTAATCTTTAATTAAAATCTATGTATATGTTGTTAGTAAATATGTGTATGTGATTTGATAATTATATTTATGTGAAAATAAATATTTTTGCACATCAGTCCCAGTTTTGGGACCTAGAAGTAATTTAGGAAAGATTTTGGAGGGAAAGAAAATAAAATAAATGTTTTTCAAAAATTGACCAAAATACTCGAGTATTGCCGAGAAGACTCAAGTATTCTGGTCAGAGTTGAACGAGTTAGTGCGTTTTGGTGAGTCACCACCAACGATTCTCCGCCGTTGACACGAAAACACCCTTCAAACACGTCTAAGGCCATCGTGTCGAGCTTTATGGTGTTGGAAACCAACAAGCGGCCTTAGCAATTACTAGAGGGGGGGTGAATAGTAATATGGAAGCAACAGTGACTAATTTTCGGTGCAATTAAAAGATAATTGATCAAAAGCTTGTTTTTCTGAAACTGGGCAATTTACTCGAGTGAATTTAAAAACACTCGCGTGTTTTTCAGAAAACCTGAAAAACACTCGCGTGAAAATGAAGAACACTCGAGTGAAATGCTACGAAATACTCGAGTGAATTGAAAAACACTCGAGTGTTTTATGCAGAACAGAAAGGAGCAGTTTCAGAGAAATTTAGCAAAATGATTCAATTTCTTAAAGACTAATCCAGGGCAGATATAAATCAAAGTAGAGGGCAATTAAACTAAGTTAAAACAAGTTGAAAACAAGTTAATTTCAACCAATTGCTACTAGAATTATAAAAGCCCCTTTCTAGAGAACTTAGGGTTTGGTTTTACGTGAAAACTAAGAAAGCTATAAAAGAGAGAGACAACACCAATTTTATCCTGGTTCACACTCAATCTAGAGTGCTAATCCAGTCCCCCTAATCAACTTAGGAGTTTCTACTAGTGATCAAATTGTTAGAAATTACAAGGATAAATTGAGATTCCTCACTCAATCCTAACCCTTTTCAAGAGTGTACCAAACTCTTGAAATTTCTACCCCAACTTGATTTGGTGATGAAGAGTCCCTTCTTCTTAAGCTCCTTGGAACCTCCAAGAGCCCACCAAGCTAAGAATCCTCTTAGTCTTTGTGCTTGAGAACCTCCCAAGGCTTGAAAACTTGGATACCTCACCAAGTACTTGGATACCTCACCAAGATTTTCTAAACAAGCTAAAGTGTTTGAGTGTTTGAGAATTTTACAACAAATAATTCTCTTACAATTGAAGCACACTCTCTTAACTCACTAAGACAAATAATAAAGATGAATGTTGGTTGAGTTTAGAGAGAGAAACTGATTTTAACACTTGAGAGAGAGAGAATCAATGAAAGAGTGTAAGCTTGTTCACTTGGATAATGACCACTATTCAGAATATAAGTTAGGGGACAAAAGGGAAGCAAAAACCAAGTTATTCTTCCTTTTTGTCCTCTTCTAACGTTTAAAAAATTTGCTGACAGACCTAAATCACTCGAGTCTTTTTGAAAACACTCGAATGTTTTAGTCAACTCTGATAGTGTTGCCCATTTACTTTATCCAACGGCTATATTTCTGAAAATTCATAAATCACTCGAGTGAATTGAGAATCACTCGAGTGAATTGGTCAATGTTGGAAAAATTAAGTTTTCTAACATTGTTTTCAATTCTCTTCTCAAGTCTTATTGGTTTTAATCTCAACCTTTCATGCATGAATATCATTTGACCTTATGTGAGAATAAAAACCTAAACTACTCACTCTCATAAATAAAATAAAATACAATAAGAATAAATGAGAATGAATAATTAAACTAAACACTTGATCTTCTTTATTGCTGGGCTTGCATTCTTCAAATTAAGTCCATAATTTAATTACATTGTCATCATCAAAATTAATCCACCTTAATCAGAGATTTGATTTTACAATCTCCCCCTTTTTGATGATGACAAAATAATTAAACCTCTAGCACTTGAGAGCTCCCCCTCAATCTAGGAACCTTTTTAACCTGTACAATCCAGAAAATGCCAAGCACAACGTAATACAATAATAATCATAATCAAGTGCTCATTGGTATCAGAGCAAGAGCATATATCATCAGAGTGAAAGTAAGAAAGCGGAAAAAATAAAAAATATGCTCTTTGCTCTTTAATCTCCTTTCTCCCCCTTTTTGTCATGATCAAAAATATAACATTTTGGAAACAAAGGTGGAGAATGAAGGATACCAATAAGAAAACTTTCCCTTAAGAGTAAATAAGAATCAAAATATGACTATGAAGCGATAAAAAAAACTTTAAAGAACATGAAAACCATGAAGAAAACATGATTAATGCATAAACATCATTAATCCACCATACACAAACCATAAAACATGAGTTTGAAGATAGGTACATCCAACTCCCAACAAAATTAACAAAAGTCTCAAAATAACGAAATAAAGTCATAAAGCATAAAATCTAGTGCAAAACTAGAAGAAATTTTGAGAAATTGGGGTTTTGGGGAGTTAGGGTTTTGGAAAGGGAATGATGAATTTGATGCTCAAAAACTTGAATTTGATGTGAAATAGGAGTAGAAATGAGTTTAGAAGATGAAATAGAGTTGAAATATGACTGATAACTGAGTTTAGAAAATCGCAGCAGCATCAGACTATAACTGATTAATTCACTCGAGTGAATTTTTGAAATATGATTCACTCGCGTGTTGGCCGAAAGATAGATTTTCAGAAACTTTGAATTCACTCGAGTGTTGGCCCAAAAGACTCGAGTCTTTTATAAAAGACTCACGTGTTTTGCATCAGACCTGCTCAAAAACTTTTCCAATTAAAACTGATTTAATTTTGAATTAAAATCACTCGAGTGATTTACGAAACACTCGAGTGTTTTTATCAGATATACAGAAAAACTCAGTTTTGAAACACAAAAGCACAAAATCAAACACATTTAATGAACCCAATAGATAGGAGACATGATCACACACAATTAAAGACACAAATTTATAACATCTTCAAGGTAATTACAAACAAGTATCACCACACACTAAAGTTAGACACACTTGATGATTTTCAAATGGCACAAATCAATTAGTTTATACTTGACTCCTCTAAAATACCAAGTTCCCTTCTTATATGATAGAAGGTATCCCTTGGCAAAGGTTTTGTAAAAATGTCCGCTAATTGATTTGTGGTACTTACAAATTCAATTGTGCAATCACCCTTTTGAACATGATCTCTTAGGAAATGATGTCTAATTTCAATGTGTTTAGTCCTTGAGTGATATACCGGATTCTTAGTTAGATTGATGGCACTCGTGTTATCGCATTTTAATGGAACACTTTCTAATTTTAAACCAAAATCCGATAATTGTTGTTTCATCCACAAGAGTTGAGCACAACAACTACCAGCGGCGATATATTCCGCTTCGGCGGTGGAAAGAGCAACACAAGCTTGCTTTTTAGAAAACCATGACACTAATGAACTTCCCAATAAATGGCAAGTACCACTAGTGCTTTTGCGATCAAGCTTGCATCCCGCAAAGTCGGAATCCGAATAGCCAACTAAACTAAGACTAGCATCCCTAGGATACCATAATCCGGTGTTAATTGTTCCTTTAAGATATTTAAAAATATGTTTAACCGCGGATAGGTGTGATTCTTTAGGATTAGCTTGAAAACGGGCACGCATGCATACACTAAACATAATATCCGGTCTAGATGCGGTAAGATATAGAAGACTACCTATCATGCCCCTATATTTACTAACATCAACCAGTTTACCTATGTCATCCTTGTCTAGGTAGCATGATGTGCTCATGGGAGTGTATGCTTCTTTGCATTTGTCCATTCCGAATTTTCCAAGGAGCTCCTTGCAATATTTTCCTTAATGCACAAAAATCCCCTCCTTGACTTGCTTGATTTGAAGTCCTAGGAAGAACTTGAGCTCCCCCATCATGGACATTTCAAATTCCTTTTTCATCAAATTAGAGAACTTTCTACACAAGGACACGTTAGTGGCACCAAAGATAATATCATCTACATATATTTGCACTAACAAAATGTCCTCTTTGGTTTTATAGATGAATAGGGTATTATCAACCTTTCCCCTTTGAAAGTCATTTTCTAATAAAAAGGTACTTAATCGATCATACCAAGCTCTAGGAGCTTGTTTTAATCCATAGAGTGTCTTTTTCAACTTATAAACATGGTTTGGAAACTCATGACTTTCAAAACCGGGTGGTTGCTTAACATACACTTCTTCATTTATGAAACCATTCAAGAAAGCACTCTTGACATCCATTTGATAAAGAGTAAAATTCATAATTGATGCAAAGGCAAGCAAGATTCGGATTGCCTCAAAACGTGCAACCGGAGCAAAGGTCTCATCATAATCAACACCTTCCTCTTGGTTGTACCCTTGGGCAACAGGTCTCGCTTTGTTTCTTATAATCAAACCGGATTCATCAAGTTTATTTCTATAAATCCATTTTAAACCAATTATGGTATGATCATCGGGTATAGGCACTAATTCCCAAACATCATTTCTAACAAATTGATTTAGCTCTTCTTGCATGGCCATAACCCAATGTTCATCCTTAATTGCTTCTTTAATTGAATTTGGTTCGATTTGAGAAACAAAGGAAACAAAGTGACAAATATTTTGAATTGACCTACTAGTTAACACTCCCTTTGAAAGATCTCCTATGACATTGTCAATAGGGTGAGCTTTCACCGTTTTCCAAGCCGGATCAAGTTCATCTTTGACTTCTCCTTCATCCTTTGATTTTTCCATCTCTTTGTCAACATTTGAAATCTCAAGTCCATCATCACTACCCTCACATAAAACACTATCTTCTTTCGAAGACTCATTAAAAACAATGTGAATAGATTCTTCAATAGTCATAGTTCGTTTATTATAAACTCTAAAAGCTTTGCTATGAGAAGAGTAACCCAAAAATATTCCCTCATCCGATTTAGAATCAAATTTTCCAAGTTGATCTTTTCCATTGTTTAAAATGTACACTTTGCATCCAAAAACATGGAAATGGGATATATTGGGTTTTCTACCTTTGTAAAGCTCATAGGGGGTTTTCTTTATCATGGGCCTAATTAAAATTCTATTCATTACATAACAAGCCGTATTAACGGCATCGACCCAAAAGTATTGAGGTACTTGAGAATCATTTAACATGGTTCTAGCAAGTTCCTCTAGCACCCTATTTTTTCCTCTCAACAACTCCATTTTGTTGTGGAGTTCTAGGTGCCGAATATTGGTGCTCAATTCCATGCTTATCACAAAATCTATCAAATTTATAGTTTTCAAATTCACCTCCATGGTCGGTTCGAATTATAATCACTTTTTGGTTTACTTGGTTTTGTGCAAGCTTAATATGGCGTTTAAAAGACTTCTAGGCATCACTCTTAGCACTAGATAGAGTTTAAATTGCATGAATTTGATTAGAGAGCCACCAAGAGGCTTTAAGGGCTTAGTTTGAATAGGGAAATTGGTTTGGAGACCAACCTGTGCTCTAAATTTGTTTTGAACAAGTTTCATATGATGCATGCAAGCTGTTTTGAACTTAAAATCACAAGTTTATTGAGTATTTTGCAATTTGGCATGATGAGTTGTGAATTTTTCAAGTTTATGCATAATCCTCTGAATCTCTACAATTTCTGTAATTTGATGTGTTCTAAGTGTTGGAACATGTTCATTATATGTTATATGAACTCTTTTGATCATTGGATTTGATTAGAAATAGTTAGAATTGAAAATGGTATGTTAAAACCAAATTTCCAGTCTGTACTGTCTGTCAAGACTCGAGTACTTGGTTCGAGACTCGAGTATTTCGTGACGCACCAGTGCGTCTGTTTGCACCAAAAATCGAGTATCAGATCCAGGACTCGAGTACTGACTGTTGCAGCAAGAGTATTTTCTGATGAACCACTCAAGTAATGCATGAACCACTCGAGTCTTCTGGGTTGATGAACGACTCGAGTATTTCATGAACTACTCGAGTATTTTTAGAAAATTTGAAACTTGACTTTTCTAAAAAAACATGAACGACTCGAGTAACTTGTGAACTACTCGAGTAAACTGGAAAGACTGAAGAATACTCGAGTATTTTTGTCCAGAAACTTAAAAATGCCATTTTTAATTCTGAATAATTCTGTTAATATTTGAGTGATAATAATCCAAGTGATCTGGGACTTAAAAGCAATTGATTGATGATGGTATGAAACTATTGGATTAATAATGTGTGATATTATTAATTGAGATATATCAATCAATTCTTTTAAGTTAAGAAATTGCATTCATCCTGGAGTTCGGGAGTTAGATCGTTATCATGTTATGATAACATGAGGAGGGCCTCTGGGAGTGCCAATTGACGGCTTTCTTGATGACATATTATTGTGGACGATGTGGCCAACGAGAGTAATATGCTGATGATATGGTTATTCCGTTAAGACGACGGGACGTTGCTCGAGGAGCACGTTATGTACCATTTCCAAGCTTGGCGTGTACATTCTAGGGTGAATGTACGAATGTTGTACACCTAGGAGTACAACGCATTGTTGAGTGCTGATATAAAGTAAAGGATGGACGTCAGAGAGTGTCATAGATTGATGGAGTTAGGATTGAGAGCTAGACTCATACATCATGCCACTCATTTAACCTAAAGCTGATAAATGTAAATAAGTATGAGCATTCTGCTTGCATCAATTATTTGCTAAGTGCTGACTGTGGTTGTTGATTATTTGATGTATGCATTCATATTTATATTGTGCATTTATTTATGCTCTATTTATTATGTGTATAGAATTGCTTATCCCTGTGCCCTTGTAGGTGATGTCACGTTACATCGCTTTCATCGAGATTCGGCCACTTCCTAGTGGCATATGGATCTACGAGGATCACCGAGCGGTATATGAGGGTGAGGTAGAGACTACCTTCTATCACCCTAACCCACTGATTCGGTTCCGTCCTCGTAGGTTTAGGATCCCCATCATATACACTATGCATGTATCATATAACACTCCAATTTGGACTTAGAATTTTCACTAAAAATTTGCGCCATTTTTTTTATAAACATTAGACATTTCCGAAATCAGTTCATTTTAATTCTTTTACAAAAAGGTTTTTATAACTTAGTTTAATTTATTTGATTACAAAAATTGATTTGATACTCAGATGTGCTTTATAAAATTCTGATATGTTTCCAAAAAGAGGTGATACCACCCAACACATTTCAAAAACTCATTTTCTCAATGTCATTTTTAGTCGATGGTTAACTTGCGGAAAAAAATTTTATTTTATGAACTTGATACATAACAAAAAGGAACTTCTTTCATTTCATTTCAAATAAATATTTATTACAACAGGAGTTACATTCAGGATAGAGTAATTATGTCCTACCCATCCAAAGATGAAATGCAAAATGAATCTACTAACTTAGACTACTAATCTTTATTTCTATCCTTCACCACCAGTCTCTGAAAGATTCCTCGGCTACCGCTTTTGCGTCCTCCTCATAATGATGCTCCATTTCACGATCATTCTCCAACTTAAGCCACCACCACTTGAAAATGCTACTTGATCTGACATCTGTGAACATTGTCCCCCAATGTCCACAGACAAAGGAAAGAAAAGAGAGAGAGTCAACGATCCGGACGAAATAATCGTCGACGGCATGGACTTACTCTAAGGGATCACATTAGGACACAAATACATACAGCTTTTAACAAAGCATTATTAACATCTCATAATTATCATGTGTTCACCATATCATAATATTACCACATTATCCTTATATTTTATCATTACCACCTTGTCATATCATCATAACTCAATACCATGGTTCCATACTCATAATCTTTCCACTAAGTCTTTTCACAACCATCAATGATTTAGGGAGGGAAATCATTGAGGTAAGGGTAGATTAGCACACACGATACATCTCCTCCTTCAATATCCAACCACGTCCTAGTTCGGAAAGCAGATGGGATGCACAGGAATCCTAACCATGCTGACATCGAAGCCAAAGGGTACGTACCAGCTGAAACCACGCAAGTTGGCCAGCAAAACAAAATACAATATCAATTCATAATTTTTCATTTCACAAAACAATGGCTTCTAGTCCCATTTGGATTCCCTCTACACCATCTAAGATTTGCTCAAGGGGGCGACAGCTCTATCCCTAGTTGTACGTGCAGTCCTCGCTACGATCAACGCCCAGCAGGTGACCTTGATCATTGTAACATCGTCCCGCCTAGGGAAGCGCTCATAGGCTTCTTGACGAGTCACCGTCATTGCCCTCCCCTATCACAATCACCACTTGGAGGGATGCACGACCTCCAAGTATACAGTATCTTTCCTCTCCACTACTTCTCTCTCAATGTAATTAGAAAGGATTTTAAGCTTAAAGTCTTTTAAATCTTTTTAGTCTTTTATTATCCTAAGTTGGTCGACATTCTAAGCCTTGCTTCTAACGGGCCTCGACCTCTAAGGGTAACAGCAAACACCTCCCTATAGTACAGTGGATTCCACAAGACATGAAACCACGACAAAGTCATTCACGTGGCCAGTCACTTAAGAGGATATAACAAAGTCATTGTGCCGCTTGCACCATCACTGTATACTAATAACGATCCTCAAATTTCACAAGATCCAAATAATCATTTCTCATAATTTCTTTTCATAATAATACTTCCAAACATTCCAAGTCCTTTTCATAGGAACAACAATTCAATATACATTGAGCATCCTTCCATAGGATATCATTATCTCAAAAATAATCCCAACATATTTGTTATCTCATCACTTATCATTTTATCATTTCCAAAATCATTAAGGCAATATACCATATACAACTTCAGGATATAGAACATGATATAACAATTATTAACCGACATATGATTAATATTGAGGAATCGTATCTTTCGTAAGGACGGCGGAAAACACACACATTTGCCATCTTACTACTCAACCTATAGATTCCTAGTTCCGACCTTTGAGATGATACGAAACGCCCTAATGCTACCTCAGTGCCATTATGTCTTAGGAATGTTGCTCTCTCACCTGAGATCCACCCTTACTCTGTTTCAACCTTTATGACAACAGCTCCAGCAGCTCGCTCACCTTTGATTCCTTTTATTTCTCTTCTCCTAGCAAGCAACTAAGACTCTAAGGATTGGAAATTCTCTTCTTCTCCAAAGAGCCACGCGGTTTTCCTTTCTTCAATGGGGGAGACTATTTTTTTTATTTTTCTCTTGTTTATTTTCTAAGTTTGCTTTGTAATGGAAAAATGAAATGAACTACTAGAATGAGGCTATTTATAGGTAAGGAGAAAATTTCAGATTCATCTAACCTACTAGGGAGAGGGGGCGTGAATCACATGGTCAAAAGGGGGGTTTTCCTAGTCTTTTACACCTAATGAATCTCTAGAAAATGAAAAATGCATTTAATTCTTTCACAAGTTCCATGCATAATTTGAATTTCAAACTACTTGAGCATAAAGAAAACTAGATTCTTCCTCCCACTTAATAATATGGACGGTGCAGTCCAGAAAATAAAATAAAAATATTTTCCAATTAATTTTGCTTATTTTCCATACATCAAAATACTCTTAAATCAAATAATTACAAAAATAATAAACTGTATTATATAAAAATAGGTACAACCATGAAAATATTTTTTAACACCCTATTTTTACTTATAAGATGTAATATTAAAAGGAAAAATTTATTGGAGGTCCAAAAATAATTTTCCCAATATTAAAACTCTAAATTCGTTTTTTATTTGGTACAGATATAGAATTTTAGAAGAACCCATAATAACATTACAAATTTTACATTTTTGAAATCTACATTTCAACACGATCGTTTTCATATAAAATTCGTAATTTTTGGACTTACGGTTTGAAAGTTATGATTTTTTGAAGTTCTAAGATAATTTCCTTCAAAAATACACTTCATAAGCTTTCAAATTAATTTATTATTCAAAAATACGAAAATTATATTTTATTTGGACGGTGTAGCCAATCAGGGATTTTAAAAATATATTTTCTATTCACATAAAAATATTTTTGGGTCAAAGAGTCATTAAATGCATTAAAACCACACTTTCACACTTAAAACTCAAAAATCTCATTCAGTACTGTAGTAGTGATAAAATTTCGAAAACTCCAAAATAAAAATCAAAACTTTACATTTTCATAATCTACACTTCGATACGATCGTTTTGACATATCATTTGTAATTTTTCGATGTACGGTTTAAAAGATATGAATTTCTGAAGATAGAACACGTTAATCCATCAAAAAGCATTTCATTTTCTAAGATCATTTAAATCAAATACTATACCTTAAAATATTTCATCTTAAGAATATAATTTAAATATATTAGAGGAACATTGGTATGCATAATATATATATATATATATATATATATATATATCACGTATATGTATAAAAATAATACGATTTTAATTAAATACAGATATCACAATTTATCAAAAATCAAATATAATATTTTAAATTCAAAAATAAATTCTCAAATAAATTGGGTAAAATTGGGGGTCTCACATACCACCCTTTTATACTTACCATGGACCACCTCCCACACGACCAGCTCGCTCGTATCACAGTTTACGATTCCGACCTACCCGCTCACACCCTTTTACTTCTAGAGTCGTTCGAGAGGAGACTCCCCCATCTGTTCCGAGGAGTCCTGTTAGGGTCACACCTTCACCAGACCCAGTACCCAGTGGTAGGGTACCTACTCCTTTGGATGAGATTGAGGAGGATCCCATCGAGGACGAGAGCGGAGGTGAGCCTGTCGTGCATTCTACCGGGAGCCAGTGGAGGGACGATGATCCTTAGGTATGTGCATAGGGTAGATGATGTGGATCAGGGATCCGGTGTGATTGCTGCTGTGGAGGAGATGCTGCTGCTGATGGTTGATGATGTCTGTTGCTACTTCTGCGAGACTACTACTACTGCTACTCATGTTTTATGATATGCTTCAGAGTCTTTTATTTTTGATATGTAGATATTGTATATATACCTTTTGAGAACTCTGGAGTGATGATCTATTTTGATGTTATACATATGTATATAGTCTTATGGACTTGTTATGGGGTTTGGAGACTTTTACTTGTGGACTATGTTTCTCACGACCTTTATATATAAAACTTATGTATATTGCAACTTGTTACATAGTCCTACTATAGTACTATTTCCGCTTACTCTAATAATGGTTTTCAAAGAGTTCGGCTACGAGATTTGAAAATGGTATCAGATCCGCAAAATGAAATATTGGATGGCATCACTTAAGTTTTCATTACATAAATGCTTTATTAAAAAAATAGATGCTATTCAAATTATGAAAGGATTTCCTTGCCATAGAAAACGTCGAATTCAATATCTTAAGTGATACTAAATCTAATCTCCAAAGATCACATATTTTGGTTTGTGCACCCGCTTCTTTTAGAAAATGAAAAGGAAAAATTTAACCTTATATTTTCTATCTTTAAACAAGTCCATATGTATTTGAGTAACAGTTAATTTATTACTCTAATAACTAATATTGGAACTGAGGGTGTCACAAGGGCTTCGGCCTCTATCCATTTGGTAAAATAGTCCACAGCAACCACCACAAATTTGAGTTGTTCAGGTGCTGTCGGAAATTTACCAATGATGTCCATGCCCCATTGATAGAAGGGCCATGGTGAGGCTAGCGAGTGCAATTCTTTCGGGGGTCTGTGGAATAGATCACTATAATGTTGACATTGGGTGCATCAGCGGACGTGATCAATGGAGTCGGCCAATAGTACCCCGCTCTGAGTATTTTCCTTGCCAAGAATTTCCCACCCATGTGGTGGATAGCGATGCCGCCGTGAACATCGTTCAAAACCATCTCGGCCTCATCTAGAGTCAAACAGCGCAACAGCGGTGAAGCAGTGCCTCTTCTGTATAATATGCTTTCAATCATCACATAATGGGCTGCTTTCTTGACGAGTTTTTAGGCTTGTAGTTGGTATGTCGAAATGGTGCCGTGCTGCAGAAAGGATTTGATGGGAGTCATCCAGTCAGGCGAAAGTGAGATGGCTAAAATGATAGTAGGCCCCGAGATCTCCTCCTGAATGACACTCTTGTTGTTCCCAGCTCCTTTGGTGCTTGCTAATTTTGAGAGGATGTCGGCCCTCTCGTTGGAACACCTTGGGATGTGGGAGATCGAGAACCTGGAAAAGCCTAAAGCCAAATCTTTAACCTTTTCAAGATATTTCTGAAGGAATGGTTCCTTTGCCTGGTACTGTCCTGAAATCTGTGAAACGACCAACTACGAGTCACTGAAAATCTGAACTTCTTCCGCTCCTACCTCCTTTGCCATTCGGAGACCTGCGAGCACGGCTTCATACTCGGCCTGATTATTCGAAGTGGTGAATTCAAATTTGAGGGAGTACTCAACGCTGAGACCCTCTGAGTTTTCCAATATTACTCCTGCTCCTGCCCCTTTCTTGTTACTAGAGCCATCCACATATATCACCCAAGAAGTCGAGTTCGAGCTTCCGATGGGCTCGGTGAACTCGGAAACAAAATCAGCCAAAGCTTGAGACTTAATCACCCTTCTCGGCTTGAAGGAGAAGTCAAACTCGGAAAGCTCCACCGACCAGGCCATCATCCTCCCAGCCAAGTCAGGTTTCTGCAAAATTTGCCTGATAGGCTGAGCAGTTCTCACTTCAATTGGGTGACCCTGGAAATACTGTCGGAGCCGTCTAGCAGCCAGAACCAAACAGAAAGCGCACTTCTCGATTTTTGAATACCTGAGTTCCGGACCTCTCAAAGCTCGACTAATAAAGTAAATCGGGAGCTCGAGCTTGGACTCCTCCCTAACTAGTGCCGAACTGATGGCCAGTTCACCTACCGAGAGATACAAGAAGAGTTTTTCCCCCGCCTGAGGACTAGACGGAACCGGGGGGGAAGCCAAGTATTCCTTCAAGGCCGAGAAAGCAACTTCACATTTTTCAACCCAATTAAATTCAGTATTTTTCCTTAAAAGTTTGTACCAAGGGAGAGCCTTCTTGGCAGCCTGAGGGAGGAACCGAGAGAGTGCAGCTAAACGACCTGTTAACTGTTGGACCTCCTTCATGTCTTTCGAGCTTTTCATGTCGAGGACGGCCCTACACTTTTCCGGGTTGGCCTTCACTGTGATTACCATGTCATCCGAACCCACAAACTTCATGGCAAGGTGAACAGTAGAAACCACTGTTCCAAAAGCTTGGAGGCAGGTCCTCCCCAGGATGGCATTGTATGCCGATGGGCAATCCACGACCAAGAATTTGATGATTTCTGTTCTCGCAGCAGGCTGACCTCCCAGGGTCATCGCAATTTGATGACGCCGAGAGGTCGTATTGCATCGCCCGTGAAACCGATTAGATTACCCTCAAACTGTTCCAAGTCTTCCTGACGCAATCTCATTCTTAAGAAAGCATGGAGAAAAAGGATGTCGGCCGAACTTCCTTGATCTATAAAAATCGGGCGACATCGAAGTTGCCAATCCTTGCCGAAATTACCATCCGGTCATTGTGTTCAGGAATGACCCCTTCCATATCCTGATCAGTGAAGCTGATGGGGATGTTCCGAGATGGTCTTTTCTGTACGGGACGGTGATGGATAGCTAAAACCTGATTGACATACCTTTTTCTTTCGGACCTGTGCTCGCCGCCCCCTACGAAACCTCGAGAGAGAGTCTGAATCCTGAGATTTTTGGGCGACTTGTCCAACTCGTCGACAGCGACGAGATTCACCTGCTGTTAATTTTCCACTCTCTTCTCAGGAGTAGAGTCTCTCCTTGTCTTCCCTCTGTCAGGACTTTGTGACCTTCTGCGTGGCCTTTTCTCAATCGCTTCCCTTATGTACCGCTGAAGCTTACCTTCACGAATCATCTCTTCTATAACATCTCGGAGCCAGGTACACTGATCTGTATTGTGCCCATACCCTCATGAAAGTCACAGTACTTGTTTCTATTCACATTTTTTTGGTTTCGTAGGTATGGGGGCCTGCTGACATGTCTGAGCTCCGTCTGCATGGTCTCTCTCCAAATCTGTGATCTCGAAGCGTTCAACGGAGTGTAAGAATTATATCTGTGGGGTGGGGGTGGGGGTGGGGGCGGTGGATGTCGTCCTTCTCACTCATCCTTCCAAGGACGACCCCGAGGAGTTCGGCGGTCCTCCTGTACGGGATCGCCTTGATTACGAGCCAGTCTGCTGGATTGACCTTTGTCAAACTCCTCCAGATTAATGAATTTGTTTGATCGTTGCCGCAACTCGGCCATATCGCGAGGCGGTTTCCCGATAAGAGCTTTACGGAAATCACCGGGGGCAAGCCCTTGAGTAAAGAGTAGGACGGCTACACCTGGTTCGAGGTTTGCAATAGAACTTGACTCGTGATGGAACCGATTAAGGTAGTCTCTTAGGGTTTCATCGGGCTTTTGTGTCACCGTAGCCAGGGTGTGGTCCGATTTTGGCTGAACGCAACTGGCGGTGTATCCGTTAAGAAAAACCCTTTTCATCTCGGCCCATGAGTTGATAGAGTTCCGCGGGAGTGAAGAATACCATCGTAGAACCGGTGCTTGGAGAGTCATGGAAAATGCCCTACACTTCATCCTGTCTCCTCCTCCATAGAAGTTCATGGCTCCTTCAAAAGAGAGGATTTGATCATTCGGATCAGTGAGACCGTTGTACCTCAGGAATATTGCTTGGTCCGAGGTAACCCTGAGGGGTTTCATAAGCCATGATGTAAGGAGTGAAGGGGTGACCAGGGTGCTCCTGTTCGGGTTCCTGGTCAGGGTTTAATGGGGGAGGTGGAGGAAGAAAGTCTGTTTCGACTCTTTGAGGCTCAACGTTTCGGTGTCGCTGAGGAGGATCGTTTCGGGCCGGAGCCACTACCGGTGCTCGTTCGGCCACACGCTCCATGGTCCTGTGTTGTAGATCGGCGATGGCTTGGCCCTGTCGTTCCATGATCCTGATCTGTTGCCGCATCATGGCCAGGATCTCATCGTCACGACATCGTGGTGACGTGTTCGTGCGATGAGATCGGTGGAAGGGGCCAACTGAGTGCCCGTGCTCCCTGTGGCAGCGATGTTGTTGGGAGGTATTTTCTGCATGGAGAGAACGCGCGGTTGGACGTCTAGCGCGCTCTTGATGATGAGGATTTTGGCTTTCCTGCCTATTTTGGTGTGAAGATTCTCCTGAAACCACAGTGTATGGGCCACTGTGGGTGTGTTGGTGGTGGTGGTGGTGGTGGAACGGGGATTGGTGTTGGCTGTGGTTGTGCTACCCTGTTCGCCTGAAGGTGGAGGCGCAAATCCTCTAGTTTATGTTGTGCTGCCTCCACCCTGCGAGGGCGGCCCCTCCTTCTACGTGGGGCTTGGTTTTTCGCTGCATCAGCCATGGTAGGTTTTGGTTTGATTGATAATTTATTCGTCCCCAAAAACGGTGCCAATGAAGTGTTCTAGACTGTAGCAGTCACTAAGGTCACAGAGGAGACCTAGTGGGGTGGCTCAATCTAGGGTTTATGAGTGATTCAATGAGTTCTCACAGGTATTCAGTAGGATTACCTGGGTTGCCCTAATCACAAAGTGTGAACTTAGGGTTAGAAGACGTACCTGAGCCCCATGTAGCGCTGTACTACTTATAGGGGTGGCTGGGTGCCCTAATGGGCCAACTAAGCTGAGGCCCAACAGGGCCAGCCTGTTATGAGCCGTAAGAGGATATGGCTGGATAAGTTGGCTAGTCTTTATCCTGTCCTTATCGGCTTGAGTGTGTGATATACAGGTCGAGTTGGGGGAGCGAGCTCAACCCGTCTCGGTTGTGCCTGTTTGTCCGAGAGACATCGATCTTGGTCCGACAGTAGTGGTGCGGGTGTAATACGATCTCGGTCAGAAAGGGTCTTGTGCCCTGTGATCTCGGCCCGAGGCTTAGTCCACCACAGTTTCATTGTTTGGAACCATCGTCATTCTATGTATAAGTACTAATTCACCAACTCTATTTCCAATTAAGATGAGACATTGAAGCACATGATTTCCCATTTTTCTTATTTGAAGCCTAGTTCCATTACATAGACCATTTGATTGGTCCACATTCCTCAGTAACATGATCGGAACTCCTTCTTTTAGTTTGGCTTGATAAATCAGATGCTGAAATATTTGGCCTAAATCCATCTTCTCCATATGGAAAAAGTAATGGATATTGTAGACCAAGGTATGAAGGGTGGTTGACATTTATCCTTTGAAGTCGTTTTGATTGTGTTTCTAGGAGAATGTCTCTATCAGCAAGCGATCCATCTATATCTCCAACAATAAGAGCAGCAACTTCTGAAGCTGTTTTCTGGTCCCAAATTTGTCTATTCTCCATGGCATGTACTGAATAGCAAGTCACTATCAGATTAGATGCAGTCAAGTATTGATCACCTTTTTAATTCTCCATGGCATGTACTGAATAGCAAATCACTATCAGATTAGATGCAGTAAAGTATTGATGACCTTTTTAATAGCATATAAGCTGAAATTAGAGAACAGTTTGTTGTTTTTAAGAAAAGGATTGTATGGTACGACTGATTGTTTTTTGTTTAATGGCTTCGATTATTTATAACTAAAATTCTAAACTTCCAATTTGAATCATTATGTTATGTTGATTAGAATCTTAATATTTCATATATAGCAAATATTTTTTTTTATTAGCTAGTTTTTAAATACTATTAATTAACAACTATATTATTAATTAACAGCTATATTCTTTTTTGTTTAATAGCAAATATTTCATATCTCAATATTTCATATACTATTAATTAACATCTAATTTTTAAATTTATAAGCAAAATTTAGAAAAGAAAAGAAAAACCTTTGACAAAATTGGGTAACTTCTGGCATATCAACATTAATATAAAGCTGGCTGTTATATGTAACATCCCGTTATTTCTAATACATCTAGCAAAATAATTAAATGATTTAATATGATGTTTTAAAGATTTTAGTCTCGGAATAAAATTCTGATTTCATCATTATATTTGAAATATGCTTTCTAGTCAAAAATAAGTATAAATTTGTTATTATACGTTTTCCAAAAATAAAGTATTACTTTTATTTAGTTTAATTAATATTTTGATAGGGAGCTCAAGTGGCAAGCCTTAGAGGCATTTTTATAAATAGTTTCTTCAGGAAAAATATGTTTAACTTAATATTTTGAGCGTCCCTGTAAATTTTCACAGTGTTCGGAGGCTGTTTTATTTTTAGCTTCTGTACTGGTTTAATATATTATCGGTTTAAGTTATATATAATAATCTTCTACTTCAAAATTTTAAATATTATATATTATCAAGTTTAATATTAAGATTTAGAAAATATATTTACTTTTGAATTTCGATAATTTTTCTTACGAAATAGCTATCCAGGTGGACCGGTAACTTTATTATTTTTTAATCAGTTTTGAGTAATTCAAAATACAATATTATTTTACCTAAACGTATTTTATTTTTACTACCATTCAACTTTTAGTTATAATCCAAAATACCTACACACATTAACCCACAAATGAAGCAAAACATAAAATAAAGTATTGTAATATTTCTTAACTACCCAGACCCAACCCCACCACCCAATACTTAAAAAAAATAGAATGAAAGCTGTAGCTTAAAGCCATCAGCTTGAAAGATAAAGAAGTAAAGATAGAAAGCGTGTGAGAAGAATGAAACACGGAGACAGAAAGTCTGAATGAAAAATAAAAGAAGGAAAGCCCCAACCCGTCGGAAGCAAATGAATAAAACTGAGAGAGATTTGGCGTGAGTGGCGGCAGAAAGTTTCCTTTCCAACTTCCCGGTCCAATAACTCAATATCCAACCGTCCAATCTCAAATCTTTCTTAGGTAATTAATATCCTCAACTCCCTCTATCCATCTACCTAATTTATTTGACGATCCGTCAATATTTTTATTATCCCTATATTTTCAAATAAAGATATGTTTTAGGGAAAAATGATATATTTTTATTATATAATGATATATATTTATTATTTTGACAAAAATGAATTTATTTGATATATATATTTTAATGTTATAATTAGTTTTATCGTATGTCCCTATTTAGATCCAACACGCTATTGACCTTGACCATGGAGCAAGTCGCGGATGTAAACGTGACTCTGTCGTTATTGTTAAGATTTCCAGGTAAGGGGAGTCTCTTTTCCACACATTGAGTTAGGGATAGTTGGGGTATATAATAGGATTTGGGTAGTTGAATTGGGTTGTGGGTAGCCAAAATAGCACCTGTTTAGAATTGGTTTAGGAAGACTGAATGTATTTTGATTTAATTTAATTATTTAATTTAATTGACATAATTTACTAAAAATCCCCTATGTATATGTTGTAAAGTAGGAAGTGAAGAACCCTAGGAAGTTGATTTACATTAAGTGCACTCTGAGACATACCTGAGTATGTCGACTGGCTTGTGATATTTGCTGCTTATCGAGAAATTGTTAAGTACACTTTGTGATAAAATGATAATACGGGCTAATAGGTGATGAAAATGACTAATGAAACATGAGTATATTACCTGAATGTTTGAATGATAAGAGTATTACAATTGTCTAGTTTAGGATGAACATGTTTATTGAAAATACATAAAAGTGATTCTAAGCGCCAGCAAATAGTATGAGTATTAGTTGGGAAAAATTATAGGAATCTATGAGTTGTTTTGGTTATTGGCGATGGAATTTGTACTTGAGGTTGAATTAATTGTTGTTATGTTTGAGTGGAAAGTAAGAGTGATATAAATATGTGAATGGTTGTTTGGGTTATATGTATGGAAGCGGATGTTTGTAAATGTTATAATTGGTTAGTTGAATTGTGTACGTTGTGATGAATGTGCTTAGTTGTTATGAATGAATTAAAGAGAAATAAGGAACTAAAAGTAAAGAGAAAAGGCTAAGACGAATTAATGATGAAAAAGGAAATAAAAGATAAACGGGCACAGGTTGGTCGTGGTGACCCTGTGGCCTAATAAAAATAAATGATAATCGGCGCAGGTTGGTCGTGGTGACCCTGTGGCATTGTAAAAGGAAACGACACAGGTTGGTCGTGGTGACCCTGTGGCCAAATAAAAATAAAAGATAAGCGGCACAGGTTGGTCGTGGTGACCCTGTGGCCTAATAAAAATAAATGATAATCGGCGCAGGTTGGTCGTGGTGACCCTGTGGCCTAGTAAAAGGTAAACGACGCAGGTTGGTCGTGTTGACCCTGTGGCCTAGTAAAAGGTAAATGGCACAGGTTGGTCGCGGTGACCCTGTGGCCTAATAAAAATAAAATATAAGTGGCACAGGTTGGTCGTGGTGACCCTGTGGCCTAATAAAAATAAATGATGATTGGCACAGGTTGGTCGTGGCGACCTTGTGGCCAAATGATAAATGTGAAAGGAAAAAGGAAAAAGAAAAAGGAAAAGATAAAGAAAAGAAAAAGAAAGAGAAAAAGAAAAAGAAAATGAAGAGAAGAAGAAAAAGAAAATTGGGTGTGTTGTTCTCTGACCGTGAGAAGACACACGTTATATGATTTAGTATGGAAATGAAAAGGTTTTTGGAAAGGAGAACGAGAAGCATTTTGTTATTCATGGCTTGGTTTGATTATTGCGCTTGAGTTTTTATTATGTGCCTTTTTACTATCTTATAATTCAATGTGTTGTGAAAAGGTCTCACCCTTAGTGGTTATCATTTTAGGTGAATGTCAAGGAACTTGAGGATCAGAGTGCCGCAACAGAAGATTTGGAAAGAAGGAAATTATATGTTGCGCTACTCATATTGTAATTGAAATACCCAATTTCATATGTAAATTTGATTTATGATAAGAAAATTTTAAGTTCTCCATTTTATTTATTAAACCTTAAAAGTGATATTTTATATAAAAACTTGGGGGTTACATTATGGTATCAGAGCAGTTCCTTCCTTTCGACCTGAGGGAAAATGATCCCAATCTCGCTGCGAACACTCTCATCTCAAGTCTCTTTTTCGGTGGTGAGACTCCTTTCAGTTGAAAATTTAATGCTAAGTGAGTGAATAATGTGCCTTGTAGGAGTGGGATGAGTTTATGTTTGCAAATGGGGATACTAATAAATGGTGTATAAAAGTGGAAAGGAAAGTGAATTCTTTGGAACCTAAGCGGATCCCTTAGGGATTCAAGGAATCACATATTGTAAGTGTTTATCCATTTGCAAACAGGAAACTTAAAAGGGTGCAAACTGATTTTTGGTCTAAGGATGAAAATTTTAAGTTTTGAGTTAAATCAAAACTGGAAGTTTCTTATAAAGGAAATCCTGCTAATTCAAACGAAGTACATAAACTTTAACTGGATGGAGAGGGCTATTACCACTGATGGAATGTAGTGTCGGAACTGGCCAATCCGATGTTGCATTTATCGGGAGGTGACGTCGTCGAAATCTAGAAGCTTATGCATTATCGTGAATTAGTAACTGATTTTCTCTGTATAAAACTTTGTTGTGTTAATTCTTGTATTGTTTGGTTGTTTTGCGATGTGCATTTGTGTGTGGTTTCAATATATGTTTGTTGAGCAAATTGGTGTCAAAGTAATTGAACAGGGATTAGATATGGAATCGCATGGAATAAATAAATTACAACCTTGAATACTAATCCGATCGAGTGACTAAGTTCATGTCGATTAGACTAGTATCTAAGAGAACCCAAAACAATGTTTAAATTAAAGTAATAGTCGAATTTCATAGCTAATCTCAATTCGAGTAACTGTGATACCAACCGGGAAAACAAGAAACGAGTACCGATCGATTGGATTCGAACCGCTGAACTATATCAATTTGAATTGCAATCATAAAAGTAACTTTTTGTCTAAGTTGGGGAAACAGTTCGAATCTCATCAAAAGGTTCTCGAAATATGTTTTCACGTGGAATGACTTAGCGTTAAAGTAGTCGGAAAGAAAGTAAAAGTGGAATCATGAAAATTAAAATAATTTATTGACTTGATACTAATCTACCCGAATGATTTAGTTCAAGTCGACTAGATTAGGATCTATGAAAAACAGCAAAAATATTTGTATTAAATTTATAGCTGATTCCATGGCTAATTCAATTCCGATGACTTTAATACTAAACGAAAGATAAGTATGGAGTTCCTATTGATTGTATTTGAACCCCGAGTATAACTATAAGATTTTATAAAAGGAAAGAGGTTTCTTTAATCGAGAAAGGGGTTGAAATTCAATCTAAAGGTTCTAGCATTATTTCAGTTTAGATTGATGTTAGTAGTTTTGCATATATAAAGTCTATGCTTAGTGGGGATGAGTTTAAACTTTTTGAAAATGTTTTCCAAAAAAAAAAATTGAAACTAAGAGCTTTTCTATTTCCATCCCCATAATTGAAAGTTCCAAACTAACTTCCACTAAGCATTGACTAAAGATGTTTTTGGGAAATTGTGTTCGGAATACAAACTGATTATGTTTGTACATGTTTGATTAATTTATGTGCTTGACTCTAGTATTTGAAAAGTGAATTTTTGTTTGATGTTTGTGAGTGGATGTTATGATAAATGCTTGTTTGATTATGTGAGTGTTTAAAATGAATTTCAAAAGTTGCACCAAACCACAATCATTCTAAATGGATCGTGAGGTCGCACGACAAATTTTCAAGAAATAGTAAGAAAAGCAAGGATTTCTAAGTGATCGAGTAGTGAATTACCTTAACTGTTTGTAACCAAGTCACACGTCGATCAAATAGGAACCTTTCTCATGCGACTCAAATCAATTCGGAATGAAAACTCAACTTTCAAACTTGAAGTCAAAAGGGAATGTAATTGTTTCCGACTTTCGAAGATGAATTAGATTAAATTTTTCCAAGTCCGAGGCATATTCCCTTTTTCCTTTGAGTTTACCAATCTTGAGTGATCTTTCACTCCTTCATCTAGGTTCTTATGAAATTAGATGGAGGTAGCTCTTCATGGTAAGGTGCATGATTAAAAGTTTTATTGAAAATTCAAGTGAAACAAATTGTTCCTTATCGAGAGAGGAACCTAATTTGCAAAAGAATGTTGTTTTTATAAATGTATCATTGTTTTCTAAGTGTTCCACTAGTATGGGATATTCCTTTTAAATTTTAAATTCTCATACCTAGTGATTATTCAAACCAAAGATTTTAAAATGTATGTGTTTGTGGTTAAGTGTCGGTTGGGAAATCAGGGTTTTTATATAAAGTGGAAAACTAAGTTTTTGGGTTTATGATATTTGGTTGGCGTGGAAAATTTGGCCTAAGCACCCTAAGGTTGAATCTTTGTTTCATGTAACATTTCAAGCCAATTAGAGCAAGTTAATGTTTTAAAAGAAGCGAATCTAACGTGCTCTGATCGGTTAGACAATTTTACACAACCTTGGGCTGAGTTTAGGTGTTGTCCCATTAAATTTTGAGGCCAATTGGAGTTTGTCTACTATTTTTTAAGTGAATTTGATGTAGGTTCACCCCGACCATTGCAAATTTTTGACAAAGTGGTCGTAGGGTCAAATATGAACCTAATGAACTCTGATTGACTTGAAAATTTACCATGATGTTCTTTTATGTGCTGGGACACTATTTTCAAATTTTCATATCATTAGACAATGGAATCGATGAAAACGTATTTTTGGTTGCAAACCTTATGAGTCCTATTCCCTGAACCCCTTTTTAACCAATTTTCAATTATATGATGATTGTGATGAATGTGTGTGTAGAGGTAAGTTTTAGTCCTAAGTTAGACAAGGATTAGCTTAGGAAGAAGTAGGGTTGAGTCATGTTTTTGTTTGAAGTATGTGATGTTGTGGATTGTTGTTGTGAATGATTGAACCTTGTATGAAACTTATATGATCTATGTCGGTTTGAATGATGTTTGTGTCTGATTAGGGCTTAAGAATAGGATAAGTGATATATTTTGGAGTTAGAGTATAATAAACCCTTGAGGGTATTAGTGTTTAGGGCCTAATAGTACCCTTTCCAAACCTTTGATGTAGAATTCCGGAGGAAACCCAGCTGATCTTATAAACCATTTTCGACTTCCTTGGGAAGCAAAATCTGAATTTTGGGAGTCCTATTAGTGGGACTCTTGAAATGTTAGCTGCAAGGAGAGTAAACCTTAGAAAACCTGTTAGAGTCTTCGCGTCGAGACTAACCAAATCAAACCATAAATTCGTACTCTTCATTGAGTGCAAGAGCTTAGTGGCATACTAATGCAGAATGGTATGCCGATTTCTAAGTGGGGGAGTAAAACCAAAGGAGGTGAGTATCGTATTTAAGAAATCCTTGTCCGGGATGGTTCTCCATTTAAGGATTTTGAACGGAATTTCGGGGACGAAATTTCAATAAGTGGGGGAGAATGGTAACATCCCATTATTTCTAATACCTCTAACAAAATAATTAAATGATTTAATATGATGTTTTAAAGATTTTAGTCTCGGAATAAAATTCTGATTTCATCATTATATTTGAAATATGTTTTCTAGTAAAAAATAAGTATAAATTTGTTATTATACGTTTTCCAAAAATAAAGTAGTACTTTTATTTAGTTTAATTAACATTTTGACAGGGAGCTCAAGTGGCAAGCCTTAGAGACATTTTTATAAATAGTTTCTTCAGAAAAATATGTTTAACTTAATATTTTGAGCGTCCCTGTAAATTTTCACAGTGTTCGGAGGCTGTTTTATTTTTAGCTTCTGTACTGGTTTAATATATTACCGGTTTAAGTTATATATAATAATCTTCTACTTCAAAATTTTAAATATTATATATTATCAAGTTTAATATTAAGATTTAGAAAATATATTTACTTTTGAATTTCGATAATTTTTCTTACGAAATAGCTATCCGGGGGGGCTGGTAACTTTATTATTTTTCAATCAGTTTTGAGTAATTCAAAATACAATATTATTTTACCTAAACGTATTTTATTTTTACTATCATTCAACTTTTAGTTATAATCCAAAATACCTATACACATTGACCCACAAATGAAGCAAAACATAAAATAAAGTATTATAATATTTCCTAACTACCCAGACCCAACCCCACCACCCAATACTTAAAAAAAAAAAATAGAATGAAAGCTGATGGCGCTGTGGCTTAAAGCCATCAGCTTGAAAGATAAAGAAGTAAAGATAGAAAGCGTGTGAGAAGAATGAAACACGGAGACAGAAAGTCTGAATGAAAAATAAAAGAAGGAAAGCCCCAACCCGTCGGAAGCAAATGAATAAAACTGAGAGAGATTTGGCGTGAGTGGCGGCAGAAAGTTTCCTTTCCAACTTTCCGGTCCAATAACTCAAGATCTAACCGTCCAATCTCAAATCTTTCTTAGGTAATTAATATCCTCAACTCCCTCTATCCATCTACCTAATTTATTTGACGATCCATCAATATTTTTATTATCCCTATATTTTCAAAAAAGATATGTTTTAGGGAAAAGTGAATATTTTTATTATATAATGATATATATTTATTATTTTGACAAAAATGAATTTATTTGATATATATATTTTAATGTTATAATTAGTTTTATCGTATGTCCCTATTTAGATCCAACACGCTATTGACCTTGACCATGGAGCAAGTCGCGGATGTAAACGTGACTCTGTCGTTATTGCTAGGATTTCCAGGTAAGGGGAGTCTCTTTTCCACACATTGAGTTAGGGATAGTTGGGGTATATAATAGGATTTGGGTAAAGTAGTTGAATTGGGTTGTGGGTAGCCAAAATAGCACCTGTTTAGAATTGGTTTAGAGAGACTGAATGTATTTTGATTTAATTTAATTATTTAATTTAATTGACATAATTTACTAAAAATCCCTTATGTATATGTTGTAAAGTAGGAAGTGAAGAATCCTAGGAAGTTGATTTACATTAAGTGCACTCTGAGACATACCTGAGTATGTCGACTGGCTTGTGATATTTGCTGCTTATCGAGAAATTGTTAAGTACACTTTGTGATAAAATGATAATACGGGCTAATAGGTGATGACAATGACTAATGAAACATGAGTATATTACCTGAATGTTTGAATGATAAGAGTATTACAATTGTCTAGTTTAGGATGAACATGTTTATTGAAAATACATAAAAGTGATTCTAAGCGCCAGCAAATAGTATGAGTATTAGTTGGGAAAAATTATAGGAATCTATGAGTTGTTTTGGTTATTGGCGATGGAATTTGTACTTGAGGTTGAATTAATTGTTGTTATGTTTGAGTGGAAAGTAAGAGTGATATAAATATGTGAATGGTTGTTTGGGTTATATGTATGGAAGCGGATGTTTGTAAATGTTATAATTGGTTAGTTGAATTGTGTACGTTGTGATGAATGTGCTTAGTTGTTATGAATGAATTAAAGAGAAATAAGGAACTAAAAGTAAAGAGAAAAGGCTAAGACGAATCAATGATGAAAAAGGAAATAAAAGATAAACGGGCACAGGTTGGTCGTGGTGACCCTGTGGCCTAATAAAAATAATTGATAATCGGCGCAGGTTGGTCGTGGTGACCCTGTGGCCTAGTAAAAGGAAACGACACAGGTTGGTCGTGGTGACCCTGTGGCCAAATAAAAATAAAAGATAAGCGGCACAGGTTGGTCGTGGTGACCCTGTGGTCTAATAAAAATAAATGATAATCGGCGCAGGTTGGTCGTGATGACCCTGTGGCCTAGTAAAAGGTAAACGGCGCAGGTTGGTCGTGGTGACCCTGTGGCCTAGTAAAAGGTAAATGGCACAGGTTGGTCGCGGTGACCCTGTGGCCTAATAAAAATAAAATATAAGTGGCACAGGTTGGTCGTGGCGACCCTGTGGCCAAATGATAAATGTGAAAGGAAAAAGGAAAAAGAAAAAGGAAAAGATAAAGAAAAGAAAAAGAAAGAGAAAAAGAAAAAGAAAATGAAGAGAAGAAGAAAAAGAAAATTGGGTGTGTTGTTCTCTGACCGTGAGAAGGCACACGTTATATGATTTAGTATGGAAATGAAAAGGTTTTTGGAAAGGAGAACGAGAAGCATTTTGTTATTCATGGCTTGGTTTGATTATTGCGCTTGAGTTTTTATTATGTGCCTTTTTACTATCTTATAATTCAATGTGTTGTGAAAAGGTCTCACCCTTAGTGGTTATCATTTTAGGTGAATGTCAAGGAACTTGAGGATCAGAGTGTCGCAGCAGAAGATTTGGAAAGAAGGAAATTATATGTTGCGCTACTCATATTGTAATTGAAATACCCAATTTCATATGTAAATTTGATTTATGAAAAGAAAATTTTAAGTTCTCCATTTTATTTATTAAACCTTAAAAGTGATATTTTATATAAAAACTTGGGGGTTACATTATATGTCGTATTCGACACACCCATTGTTCCTGTGCAAAATTCAAACATGTTAACTCTATTAAAAACATTGATTAATGACCATAAAAATAAATATATGATCTAATTTACAACATATGAATAATACATACGGTTAAAAAACTTCATTTTTCTAAATTGGACCAAAATGATATATTGGGTAGTAGGATGTTGATCAAGATATGCAACGAATTGATCTACATAAGAACCCCATAATGTACACCGGAGTTTTCCCTTGTCCCTGTCATTAATTTTAACAATTTTGTTCCAATTTTAAATAGGTTAAAACTAATAAATATTTTAGAATTAAATAATTATTTAGAACTTACTCAAGATCATCAAGTTCAAGAACAATATATTTGGTTGCTTGAAAAGGAGTCACCTCTCCTCGACCAGATAACAAACCAATAACATCTAGCAATAACATAAAATAATGTTTATTTCATGGTAATAAATATATATAAATTAACATGAAAAAAAATAAATAAATAAATTAAAACATACCAACTAAATGAGCATCCTCTTTTGTTGAGTTCAAAATGTATTCATCTGACAAAAATGAAAATCCATTTTGTGGAATACGGGGATCTTCCAAGTGAATAACAGTAGTGTATTTTGTGAAGTATAATTTGGATTCATGTTGTGTAGGCTTGAATGAAACTTCATTTTTTGCCACAGCGAATTTATGTAAATCATATACTTTTCCTTCTTCTAAAAGATGCTCAAAATTGGATAGGTCTTCAGATTTTATTGGTGACTCCTATCTGCTGGGATTGTAATGTAAAAAAAAAAAATTGTAAAAAGAAAATGAAACGAAAAATAATAATAATGTGGTAGTATTGTTCATTATTGCATTTTGACTCATTAATAATTATAATAAAAGAAAATGAAACGAAAAAAAATACCTCTTCATCAAGAAGAACTATGTCTAGAATAGATTTTTGACTTCCATTTCTAGTAAATGTTGATTTCCAGAGTCTTATTATTCGAACCCTGATTTTCCATGAAGTCTTGGCATTTGCTGTGTTAATATCTTGGATCATATGTTGATCTTCCATTTTTAATATTGGATGTAGTTTTGATTCAACTTTTAAGTTGGAAAATATTATTTATAATTGGAGAGCAAGAAGAAACCTTATTTGAATAACAATAAATTGAACTCGTGTGATCTACTATTTAAATTGATCTTATCAAGTTGATTGAAAAGTTTAAATTGATTTTATTTCGTGTACAGTTTAAAAAATGAGGGACCACCATAATAGGAGTAAGAAGATGCCTTATTTAACAATTTAAATTGATCTCATGCACGGGTAACGTATCTTATTTGAATTTTGAATTAATTTTAAATTGATTTTAAATTGATCTTATCAAGTTAGTTGCAAAGTTTTAATTGATTTTAAATTGATCTTATCAAGTTAGTTGCACAGTTTAAATTGATTCTATCTCATGCACAGTTTAAATTGGTCTTATCAAGTTGGTTTTCAAAATTGGAGAGTAAGAAGATGCATTATTTAACAGTTTAAATTGATCTCATGCACGGGTAACATATCTTATTTGAATTTTGAATTAATTTTAAATTGATTATAAATTGATCTTATCAAGTGATTTTAAATTTTAAAAACAAAAAATCATAGGAATTATTTGTTGAATTTTCAATTATTTTTAAAATATAAAATTGCCAAAATTCTATGGAAGCGCCACCTCAACAATTTTTGAATTGCAGGTGGGGTTGGTGGCGGTGGCGGTGGTTGGTTGTGAGCAGTGGTGGTTGGTTGAGAGAGAAAGTATTTAGAAAAATGAGGGAAGAGAGAGAGAGAGGGGTGAGAGTAAGGGTTTGGGGGATTTTTGATTTTTTTTAATTTAAAAATGAAAATTATTAAAATACCTTTGTGTTAAAAACTATGTCTTCTTAAAGAACAAGGGTTTTTTTGTCTACTAAAAACTGGTACACTATGCTAAAATGTACCAACTGAAAAATCACTTTACATAAATTAGCCAAACCCCATATATATATATATATATATATATATATATATATATATATATATATATATTTATATTTATGGTGTTATTTGTCAATTACTTGTTTTTTTTTTTCCAAATAACATGTAACTCAATTTCCTTAGTAAGTCATGTTTAAATTTATCAAATCATGTTAATCAATCACTTTTCATGAAAATATCAAAAATTTATGGATGATTTTTACCAATATTTAATGTCTAATATGAATGAGTAAATTTTAACTTATTAACACGCTTTTTGATCGACTTATTATTAGGTTATTGTATGTTCCTGTGCATCGCAATCGATTAAATACTTTATACTTTTTTTAAAAAAACTAATTAAACTAATTAACCCATTCTTCATCACAATCAATTACTAATTTTGACTATATAAATTTAATTAAACTAATTAAGTGTTGGTTATTGTATTTTTCCCGTGCGTGGTACGGGTTGCTTACAAGTACATTAAATGCTAGTTTTCCCTATATATCTAGAGCAATTGAGTTGTGTGTCATTCGCCTCGATTCACCATCATGAAGGAAATGCAAACTGGCATAAAAAAATTGAATATAAATAATAATAATAATAATAATAATAATAATAATAATACATGGCACGATCATATCTTTAAATAGAGTCAGCCTAAAAAATTTTGCTTCTCTACAATAGTGTTAAGCTCTTCATTCTATACAGCAACACTAAAATCACCTTTATGTGAAATGTCCTCATGAGTTTCAACAGAAGAATGCTGAGACACTTCTATTACTGCTTCAGCTGATGGCAGTTCACTTTCACTGATAAAGTGAGAGAGCTGGCAATTAACAGGATTGTCAGCTACACTGTTTTGTTGTGAGTCACTAAGTTCTGTATGATTGACAGCTACAGCAGTATCTGAAAGGTTTGAGGTGTTGATCTCATGATTTGAATCACAAATATGAGAATTATCAATCAGCATAGAACCAGATGGCTGTACATCATAAACCTCGTCAGCACCATTCGGTTCCTCAATATTTTCTTCACCAGTCACAAGGTTACCCTCTTGCTTTATATCCTCATCATCACTGTGTTTTAGTTCTTCATGGTTAACCTCTGTCGCAACACCATCGTCTGGCACATTATTTTGTTCGCCAGTTGCATAGCATAGGTCTGATTGATCAACCTCAATGTTTGCATCACAAAGCTGCAGATTCTCCTCCTCCTCATCATCATCAGCATGAATCAACTGGACAGGATTAACTGCACTATCAACAGGACATAATTCTGCATGAGCTATCTCTCTATCAATAAGAGTTAGATGTAGTTGGTCAACTCCAATGGCAGTGCCATAAAACTGAGGTTGCTCGTCCTCACTAACAGCATTATATTGAACTGCCCCATCCTTTCGCAATCGTTTGCCTGCACCTTTTCTTCTTACCCTCTCCTTTCCTCTTGCCCTTTTTCCAGCTTCGACATGGGGGCTGGATGATACCATGACTGGGCCGATTTGGTCTCTCAAACATTCATGGGCAATATATCTTATCCTAGATATGGATTCAATTTGTTGTGGATCCAGCCCTTTTGTTGAAAAGGTATCTGCTATGTGTGCAATATCCCTCAGACCAGCATTCTGCATACATTTGTTTGTTTTCTTTAAAAAGCATTTCAAACTTAATCTATAGTTCCTATAAGATATAAAACTAACTTCATGAATCATAACCTTACCGTTCTCTGGAACTCGGATGACAGAGAAATAGGCCTCCCTATGAACTTACGAGTAATTCCCAAGTACCAGTCCATGTACTCATTTTCATCGACACCATCATCCCCATCAACAATATTCCGCAGACGGTGCATCCATTCATTCAACTCTGATTCCATTTTCCCTGACAAATCAACCCCACCGTCAACTCCTCTACTCTTTCTCTCCCAACGCTCCACATCATCAGGAATTGATTGAAGCATGCCATATTGCCTTAAGCACCGATTTGGAAGATGTCTTTCAGCCTTATCAAAGCATATCAACATTGTCATTGACCTCCCAAGAATTAAAGTGCTTTTGATGTGTTCTGGAATCAACATACTGTCCAAGTTTCTGTATGGGAGCCACTCCACCTATAAATTAAAAATAGCAAAACTGAAATCTCATTTTAAAATATATGAGAATATCACCAGATCAGCATTAAACATATTGATTAAAAGATGACTTACATCGCAAGGCTTTAGGGAATCCAAAGCCTTCCGATAAAAAACTACATCACGATTTGCAGTTGGGCCACTTTGTTTTCCTTTCCATCTAAGCACAAACGGAAATCGATCATGCATCAGATCAAGATTGAGCTTTGGTCGCCCAATATTTAGGTGAAAGTAACTCCAACACTGCAAATACACAATAACAAATTAATCACCCATTTTGAAGACCAAAAATTAAGTTAGAAAGAAAAGGATGAAGATATAGGGATTAAAAGAAGAGGAGACCCTTTAAATTACCTGCAGTAGTGTTAGACAGCCACTAATGGTGCTTTGAGTTTTCAGTGAGGCATTGCCCAGTGCTCTGTACAAGAACGCTAATGCTGCTGCGCCCCAGGCATATCGCCCACATCGTTCAAAATTCTCAAATAATGGCAAATACATTACAGGAACTTTATTCCCCGTAGTTGTGGAGAATATGGTGCTACCTAAAAGATAAAGAAGATAAGCACGAGTATGCTGCTCTATCACTTTGATTGGAGCATCTTCAGGACAGCGAAAAAAGAACTCTTTCAACCAACTTAGCTTTACCATACCGCCACTAGTGTAACCAGATTCTGGTACTCTGCCAAGATACTTTTCACAAACTGAACTGCATGCAGTATATGTAATACCTATTACAGGTTCTCCATCAATTGCCAACCCAAGCAAAAGCGCAACATCTTTAAGGGTCACAGTCATTTCTCCAACATTCAAGTGAAAAGTATTTGTTTCTCTTCTCCATCTTTCAACAAGAGCAGAGATAAGTGGATTATCTAGACTAATAGCTGGGATCGACCTTAAGTATCCAAACCCAGCCTTCTCTACCAATTCAATCTGTTTAGGAGTTAGTGTCCACTGATCAAGCTTTGAAGTGTGTTCATGACACCTGAGGGCACCGCGCTCCTGTTAATGTATAAACGAGAGAACTAATATATAAATAATGAAGCATTTATAAGGTTTTTCATAATTTAAACGACAATAAAGGAAATTTTTTTAAAAAAATAACATAAAAGGCATGTCAGGTAGCAAACTGCACCTGTCCATCCCAAACTGCTGTGGAGACATGCTTGTCTTGGTCATAAAGAACTGAACCATCAATTGGACCTGGATTAGCAACATAAGGGTCCACTGCTCCCACTTCCATTAGTATGACTGATTGGCCACCATCCAAGAAACAAGCAAAATAAGAAACATGCACCAAAGACTTCAATTTTCTTGTTTCATAAATGAAGTTTATATCAATTAGAAAGAGAGGAAAGCAATGTCAGAGGACAACAAAGTCTAAAAATGAGGGGGAAAAGGAAAGAGAAATTGTTAATACATCAGAGGCACTAGACAAAATCGTACAAACCCTGAATATTAATAGCCCCGTAGCCCAAGTTACTAACCCTATGCAAACTGTTCATATATATTAAAACCAGTCAAGCAAAAAATAACTGTGCATCGTAATAGTTACATTTCAATTAGACTAATTGAAAAGATGTAGAAAAGTGAAACTTGACGAGCTGCATCTTTCAAGATATTTCTTATCTTCCACTGCCTCAAATCTTGACTACTATCACAATTAAATGATAAGATGAACTTTTACTTGTTTACCAGGGAAAATGAAGGATTTATAGTGCAGAATTTAGGGAAAATGACAAGCATCAACTTTGATCGCCAACTGTTCATGCTTCATCAAGGAAAAATTGACAGCCACTGCAGAAAATACGACATTAGCACAGTTAGTTGATATATATATATATATATATATATATATATAATACATGCATAGTTACATGTTTCACTCATTTGCGTTGAGTACAGCGTACCAAATTCAGAAATAGCTTATAACATGATGATAAGTGATAACGTTTCCCTCCTCATAACACTAATCAGCTAATAGTATATTTGGTTATGAGTCAGAAAATCAATTCTGACCCCAAAATAATGTTGGAGCAAAAGCAACTGTTAGTAGTATTGACATTCCAGAATTAATTATGAGCTAACTCATCGCAGAACCCAACATGCATTAAGTTAAGGTAGTGTTACCTACCAACTGCTAATCCATCTTCATCTTTCTATCTCATTTCAATTTTCAAAACGAAAGAAATCAATCTTGCTTGAAGGAAGCTAGCTAGCTAGCTTAACCCCAAGAATTAATTGCATTATGGGAATCACCATTTTCCTCAAAATGGAAAACACCATCAATTCAAGATTACCTATCTATCCACATCAATCAAGAAAACCCTACACCCACAATTAAAAATCTAAACTTTTAGAAAATTCGTGAGGGCCCACTGGGATTTGGACCCTAGAGAGACAAGGGAGGGAGCAGAGGAAGTGATGCATGGCGTTTTGCTTGAAATTGCGCTGCGTTTTGAATAATAAAAAAAAAATAAAAATAATAATAATAATAATAAAAAGAGTGATGAGAGAGAAAGGGGGGCTTACTGCGAAAGGAGGAGAACACGATACGACTTCCACCGTCGTCGTTGCTTGATTGAGGGTGAAACCAAAAATGGTACGTGTAAGGGGCTTGGTCCCTTTCCATCTTATTCGAGTATGGGCTTATGATGAGGCCCAATAATATTATCACCATATGAGAATGGGCTTTGATTTTTTAACCATCCCTTTTGTGTTTTTGACCCCCTTATAATTTTTTTCCAAAGTTACTCCTCCCTCTTTAAAATAAAAAATCCCTCTTTCACTTCTCTTCTACCAAAAACCTCTCTCTCACTATCTTCCACTCTCTCTTTTCCTCTCACAATGTCTCACTGTTAGGGGTGGCCACGGGCACGGGCGGGCACGGGTAGTAACTACCCGTTACCCGCTATGTAAGAGAAAAACAATACCCGTGCCCGCCCGTTACCCCTACGGGTACTCGTTCACGGGCTTCTGCGGGTATATGTAGATACCCACAAATATGACGGGTATCCACTGGTACCTATATAAAAAAATTTATAAAAAAAATTAAATGAACAAATATCTTAAACTAATCTATAATATAACATTAATTAAACATCATAATATTTAGTACTAAAGCTATCCCATTTATGCCAAATTTAATGTCTTCCAAGCCAAAGCTCTAAAGCTATCCAATACGCTTAATGCCAAATCTGTCCAAAAGTGCTTCCAGCACATTAAACATAATAAATACTAAACATATTCAAAACAAAAACTCCCATCAAAACTCCAACACATTGAACATAATAAATGTCCAAAGAAACTCCAATCAAAAAACTTTTTTCAACATTTGCCAATGATATTCAAATATTGGCATCATTTCCTCCGGCACCACTTTCATCATTTGGCTCCTACAAAATAAAGTATACAAATAAAAATTAAAAAAGACAATATTCATCAATCTAAATATATATTAAACAACACAATCAATATTAAAAGCATAGCTAGAGCACTGACTTCAATATCAACATCAACATCCTCCAATATAGTACTGCATCCAACAATGTTCAATAATGCTCTTGAAGAGCCTGAAACACAAAACAAAAAAAAAATACCTAAGCCAATGAATTAATATAAATCTCTAATTAAAAATAAAGACATGGTTACCTTTCATGCTACTCCTAAGCCAATCCTTGAGACACATCAATGCCTCTGTAGAATCCGGGCGCAAACTACTACGATGAGGAGTAAGAAATCGTCCACCAGTACTAAATGTAGATTCTGAAGCAACAGTGGTGATGGGAATTGCTAATAAATCTCTTGCAATTCTTTGCAAGGTAGGGTATTTTACCCTATTTACCTTCCACCAAGCTAAAATGTCAAACTCCTCACCATTATCAGGTAGTACTTTCTCCTCTAAATAGACATCCAATTCAGTCCTATGGTGCAATGTAGCGACATTTTGTTGAGAAACAAAACATTGAAATTTTGCCCTCCAATCTACATTTACTTCAATACCACCCACATTTGCAACAGCGGGAGTTTCAGCTGTTGATGTCTTGGCTTTATCATGTCCTTTCAAATCATATTCTCTTAACAAATCATCACATGTAGCTTTCACCTTTCCTAATTCATAATCAGATTTGGTCCCATAAATTATGGGGAAAAAAAATTCTAACCAATGAAGTTTGTATTTAGGATCTAATACAATACCAATGGCCATCAACAAACTTGTGTCTCCCCAAAACTTTTCAAATTTGGTTAGCATGGCTTCAGGTGAATGACAAAATTAGGGCAATTAAGCCACTCAACCAAAGCCAACTTAATTTCACATACTTTTGGAAAAAAAAATATTTGCAGTTGGATACAAAGAGCCAGAAAACAGCATTGTTATATCATAAAATAACCCCAATCTTTGACAAATATCACTAGCCACCTCTCAATCATCTTCACTAGGCAAACATGTGTATTGATTTTCTCTACGTGTCAATCGCTCAAAGACATCTTTGTATGGTATGGCAACATGAACCATTAAAAACGTAGAGTTCCACCTAGTTTTGCAATCAAGACCAAGTTTTTTAGAATACACAATATTTAATTGCCCGCATGTCTCTTCAAATTTCTCCTCCTTTTTGGAGTTGCTATCCAAAAACCAACACTATCTCTAACCCTTTCAATAGCACTAGAGATTATGGACAAACCATCTCTCACAATTAGATTCAATATGTGAGCACAACAGCGCATGTGAAATAGCTTACCACCCAAAATAAATGACCTAGGAGGGATCTTACACAATATGCAATCGATCATTTTATCATTTGTAGTGAAATTATCCACCGTCAGAGTGGACAGCTTTGCATCTAGATTCCAATACAACAAACATTGAAGCAAGTAATCACTAAGAACTTCGCTAGTATGAGGTGCGGGCTCGTATATGAACCTAACAATATTAAACAAAAATGTGACCATGATAGTACCATAATATTAAAGCTTACATTTAAAAATTGTGTGCATAAGTATAGTATTATTACCTTACAAGCTGATCTTGTAAGGTCCATGAATCATCGATATAATGTGCCGTCACAGCCATATAGCCTTTGTTTTGGTTACTAGCGGTCCACATATCAGTTGTAATTGCAACCCGACTATGATTCTTTGACATCAACTTCATTATCTTAACCCTCTCATCATTGTACAACTTCATGATGTCTCGCTTGACGGTGCTGCGAGAAATTCCTTTAAACGAAGGTTGCAAGGAAGCACAAAATTCCTTAAAAAGTACATGATCAACCATGGTCAGCGGGTACTCATGAAAGATTATCATATTAGCAAGTGCACGTCTTGCTACATCTTGGTTGAATGCATAAGAACCAACCAATATCGTATCACGCCCTCTTTTTGCTGTTTTGAGAACAGCTTGCCTTATATCTTGATTGTTTTTATATTTGCATGACTTCAAGTGATTACGCAAGTGTGTTGTTCCTTGCGATGGATCACCCAAAAGTTTCCTCTTACAATGAGTGCAAGTTGCTTTCCATTCTCCATTTATTTTAGACCTCGTGAAATGCTGCCAAAGATTAGACTTTTGTTTTGGAAACTCCTCTTCAATTTTAGTTGCATCTGGGCTTTCAGGTTCTTGTTGAGTTTGGGGATGTGGCTTTGATTCACCCACATTAGGAGGAACTTGATCTTTCCCATCATCCTTAGGAATGGAAGCTTGCATATTTGACATCCTACAAACCATAAACCATAATATAACATTTAATGCCAAAGCTGTCCAATAATAACATTTTCAATATGGTTAAAAAAATGTACTTTATATATTTAAGTAAGTTATTAATTTCATTCACAAGATTCTAATAAAATAACCAACCCCCTTCACTAATCCTATCATTTAATCATTACATTACATTTTCACTCAAGCTTAATTGCTTGATGCAAAATTGATTACATACTTAATTGAATTGATTACATTTGAAGGAAAACCACTTCACTAATCCTAACCTTTGATCAAATATGAATGAAAAAAGAGATACCTTGAATCCTTGAGAGAAAAAGACAATGACGGTGAGAGAGAGGGACACGAGTTTCACGGTTAAGGCAGCGGCTCTGAGAGGACTCGCGGCAGCGGCGATTCCAGCGACGACAGCAGCAGCGATTCCAGCAACGACGGCAGCGGGAGCGAGAGGACTCGGTGGCAGCAGCGATTCCACGTCCAAAGGAAGAAGACGACAGCGTCTCTGAGAGGACTCGGTGGCAACTACGATTCCAGCGACGATGAGTAGCGGCGGGAGCGACCAAACCAGCGACGAAGAGTGGCGGTGGGAGAAAGCGAACTAGCGACGAAGAGTGTGGGCTATGTGAACCAGCAAAGGACGAATTTGGAGGGAGCCGCCGCAAATCTAGGGTTGTGTCGTTGAGGAGATGAGAGAATGAGAGTGAGGGCTGTGTGACTGGCTGGCTATTGTGTTGTGTCCGTAGGTTAAGTGGTAACACATTATACATTATGGACAGCAAAGGGTAGTGTATTAGGTTAGTACTCTTTATAATTACAGGGGCAATTTATTACTTTCACAATAGCGCGTGCCCGCCAGTTCATTCACGGGTAATTTAAAAATTCGTTGACTTTGTGAGACCCACAATTTTTCCCAATTTATTTGCGAATTTATAATTGAATTTAAGAAATTATATTTGATTTTGATATCTGGATTTAATTAAAATCGTATGAATTATATAGATATATATATATATATACACGAAATATATATATACATATATACTAATGTTTTCCCTAGTATAATTAAAGGAAAGATTTTAAGGTAAAGTATTTGATTTAACTGATCTTAGAAGAATGAACTGCTTGGTGAAGGATTAGAGTATCCTATCTTCAGAAATTCATATCTTTTCAACCGTACATCGAAAAATTACAAATGATATGTCAAAACGACCGTATCGAAACGTAGATTATGAAAATTTAAAGCTTTTATTTTTATTTTAAAGTTTTCGAAATTTTATCACTGCTACAGTACTGAACGAATTTTTGAGTTTTAAGTGGGAAGGTGTGACTTTAATGCATTTAATGGCCTTTTGACTCAAGTGTATTTTATTTTGAAAAAAAAAATAATAGGAGGGAAAGAGTAGAATTTTCTGAACTTGTGGGGAATCATTCTTAAGTTAATAAGCCATAGGATTTAGAAGAGTTTCATTAATGCATGTGTGTGTTTCAAAGTGAAAATTAAAAATGCTGACTCACTATGGATAAGGGGGGACGAATTTGAGGTCTGATGGAGGGGAAAATTGGTCTTCTCTTCACCTATAAATAGACCACCACACCTCTCACAATTTCACACACATTACTTGCTATCATTCTGAGAAAAAAATTTTATTCCAAGAGGAAGGAGAGAGGAGGGTGGCGAGTGCATAGGGGAAGAGGAGGAAAATTTTCTCACCTTTGGGGAAGTCTTTTAGATTTAGGAGAAAAGGTAATTCTAAGATCTTATTTTATTTTAATTCATTTCTTCTTCTACTGTTATTATAATCCCATATTCTTTTTATAGTAGCAAGAACAAAAAGTTCTATTTCTTATTTTTATGAACTATGTATTTGTTGATAGTATTTTGTTTTTATGGTCAAATGAATAAAGGTTTAAAGGAAAGGGACAAAATGAATTGTTTAAAGGGAATAATCTCCCCTTTTCTTTGGCCTTGAGATGACCTAATTTTGGTAGCACAAAATTTAGATTCTGAAATTTCTGTGTGTTCTTATAATATAGACATTTATATTTTGTATCTGATTGAAGTATTTTAGTTCTCCTTGTTTTGATTCAAAATGAAAACTAAAGTTTATTCTGAAGAATTTTGTGTTACTGAGATCTGATGTAGCATTAAAAGAAAAGAAAAGAATTTAGTCTTTTTTTTATTGATTGGTCATGATATGTATATAAGTGGTAGTTGTTATTATTATGTTATGTGATGATTATTTGATCTCTGATGTGCTGTGGTAAAATGAAAATAGTTTTATGAAAACCCATGAAATTCTGGATTTTATGGTGTTACAAGTATAAATGATTTCTGATTAAAAATTTCACATGATTCATATTATTTGATTTGGTAAATTTAGGAGTAAGTAAGTGAAGTTTTTATCTTGTGATTGTGTAAATGTCTGACTATGAGATTAGTAAAAATTTTAGACTAGTTACTGTACAAAAGTAAATTTTCTTAAAAGTGATTAGTGTGAATTCAATGCTCCTAATTAGGTGGATTATGTTTTGATGATGACAAAATAATTAACAAATCATGCCTTGAAGATATTGCAACATCAACATCAACAAGAAGTCAAGAAAAGAAGACAAGTGCCCAATCATTCTCAATCAAATATTAATTGTAAATTTCTAATTTATGTTGAGAGTGGTTGAGAGTGGGTAGAAATAGTTAGTCTCTTCTAGGAATAAATTTTTATATGTTTATTAAGTTGAGATTGACCAAAAATTAATACTTGAGAGGAAAAATAAAATTGAAAAATATTTTTTCCCATATCTGATCAAAATACTCGAGTATTTTGATAAAGACTCGAGTATATACTCGAGTATTTATAGAAAAACTCGAGTATTTGTGCCAGGTCAGCAAATATGACCGTTAGTCTTGTTCGTGCACCAATTCACTCGTGACCGACCAAAAAGACTCGAGTATTTACCAAAAGACTCGAGTATTTTTGTCCAGTCAGCAAAAATGAACGTTGGAAAGACTCAAAAACCTAATTGAGGGCATTTGAGTATGATCCAACCCAAGAGAGCAATTCAGAACCTTATTGTAAAATTTCTCTTTGAATTTGTGCAAGAACAAACAAGACAACAAGATCACATTGATTCAAGCTTTCTTAATTTCCTCTTCTCAAGTGTTAATTCCCAAAAAGCTCAACTTCTCACTCATATTGTCATTTTATTCCAAGTTGAGTTTTAGGCCTCAATTCTTACATTGAGCTGTGCTTATTTGTGCTAATCCATTGTGAGATTAGTAATACACATACAAAAAGCTTGATTATTCAAAGTCTTGGATTGTTCCCAAGCAAACCCTAAGTGGCTTAGGGTGTTGGAAGTCTTGAGAGGTTCTCAAGCATAAGACTAGGAGGTTCCTAGCCCGGTGGAGTTTCTTGAAGGGAGTTCAAGGAAGCTTTGTGAAGAGTTCTTCAATCACCGGAATCAAATTGGGGTAGAAATCAAGAGTTTGGTACACTCTTGAAAGGGTTAGGTTGAGTGAGGCCATTCTCAAGCAATCCTTTGTAATTTCTAACAATTTGATTATTAGTAGAAACTCCTAAGTGATTAGGAGGACTGGATGTAGCTCATTGTTGGAGTGAACCAGGATAAAATTGCTTGAGTGTTGGTTTATTGCTTTTAATCTACTTTCTAGCTCAATAGACTTAAGTCATTTCAATCAATTAGGATTTATACAATTAGGTAGCAAGTTCAAGGAATCTTTGTGTTAAAAGTTATTTAGATTACTTACTATTCTGTTGGATAAGTTCCTGTTTATTATTGAATTGATTTGAGTTAAATTGCTGAATTTTCGTTTCTGGTTTTTCTGCTATCTGATAGTAAAAACTCGAGTATTTCAGAAAAGACTCGAGTTGTTCATCCTTAAAAACTCGAGTATTTCACAAAAGACTCGAGTCTTTTGTTTCTGATTCCAGAAAATTCAGTCTAAGCTCCATTCTTCAATTATCAATCGAAATATTTGGTATTAGTGCTTCAAAATACTATTCACCCCCCCTCTAGTATTTGCTTAGCCCGCTTGTTGGTTTCCAACAAGTGGTATCAGAGCTCGGTCGAAAGATCGAGTGTAACAACTTTTTCGAAAAAGATCCTTTTGGAAACTAAATGGGCTCTAGCAATAACTTTGGTGGAGAAGGAGCTTCAATAAACCGTCCTCCACTATTTAATGGTGAAGGATATGTTTATTGGAAAACTCGCATGAAAGTTTTTATTGAAGCAATTGATATGGATATTTGGGATGCAATTGAAAATGGTCCTTTCATTCCCAAAAAGAAAATAAATGATGAAATTGTTGAAATTCCAAGGAGTAGTTGGAATGATGATGAAAATAGAAAAGTCTCATTTGATTTAAAAGCTAAAAACATCATCTTTTCGGCTCTATCCCATGATGAATTTTATAGAGTTTCCCAATGTAAATCGGCAAAAGAAATGTGGGATACTTTGCAAGTCACACATGAGGGAACAAGTGAGGTTAGAGATGCAAGATTGAATTCTCTAACTCACGAATATGAATTGTTCCACATGTTGCCAAATGAAACCATTAGTGACTTGCAAAAGCGATTCTCTCACATTGTTAATCATTTGATTTCCTTGGGAAAAGTATTTCGCAATGGTGAAACTACTAACAAAATTCTAAGATGTCTTGATAGGAGTTGGCAACCCAAGGTAACCGCCATCAAGGAATCAAGAGACATAAATAGCATGGACTTAGCCACTTTGTTTGGCAAACTCCAAGAGCATGAGATGGAGCTTACAAGACTTGGGATGCATGAGGAATCGGACAAAAAGAAAAAGAGCATAGCACTCAAAGCTTCAACCAAAGCTACAAAAGAAGTTGAAGAATGCTCTACAAGTGGAGATTCCGATGGTGAACCAAATCAAGAAGAATTTGGGATGTTTGTGAAAAGATTCAACAAATTCTTCAAAGGGAAGAAAGGTGGATCTTCATCCAATTTCAAGAGAACCCAAGACTCCAAACAAAGAGAAAAGAGTACCAATGATGGAGTTAAGTGTCATGAATGTGGTGGGGTTGGTCACATAAGAATGGAATGTGCCACATTCTTGAAGAAGAATGACAAGAAGACCCAAGAGACCAAAGGGAAGCGTGCATACATTGTTTGGGATACACCGGAAAAGAGCAATGAATCATCTTCAAGTAGCTCCGGTGATGAAAATGCAAACCTTTGTCTCATGGCCAAGAACAATCATGAGTCCTCATCAAGAGCTAATCATGGCATGAGTGAAAGTGATGATGAGGTAACCTCTAGTTCTTCTTGTTCCTCTTCAAACTCCATTTCATATGATGATTTGCAAGAAGCCTACAATGAAATGTTAATTCAATTTAAAAGGCTTGCTAAAATTAATAAGGAAAAAGGAAAGAAAATTTTGGAGTTTCAACATGAAATTGATGAATTGCAAAAATCTATAAATGAGTTGAAACTTCAAAATGAATCCTTGGAACTTATTAATTCTAGTCATCAAAGTGATTGTGCAAATCATGAGGAAATTATCACTTCATGTGAGAGATGTGATGATCTTGAAAAAGAAGTGAAAGAGTTGAAAAACAAACTCACAATCTCACATAGTGATAGAAACCTCAACCGGTTGTTGAACTCTCAAAGACATAATCACAACAAAACCGGTTTAGGATATGTTCATAAAAAGGACAAAAAGTACAAGGTGGTTGGAACATTTTCTAAGAAAAATTCATCAAAGAGACCAACTTGTACTTATTGTGGAAAAGTTGGACATATCAACATTGAGTGCCACATTAAGAAGTTTGAAACGAAAAAGGGCACTTATATGTGGATTAAGAAGGGAGAAAGTCCCAACACTAACCCTAAGGGACCCAACATTGTTTGGGTACCCAAAGTGAACAAGTGATTTCATATTGTAGGTGTGCCTTCGAACGGGAAAACAATTGTGGTATCTTGATAGTGGATGTTCGAAGCACATGACGGGAGATAAGCGGCACTTCATTGAGCTTACTCCAAAGGAAAAGGGTTATGTCACTTATGGGGACAACAACAAAGGCAAAATCCTTGGTATTGGTAAAATCGGAAACTTTTCAAACTTGATTATTGATAATGTGCTCTATGTTCAAGGATTAGAACATAATCTCTTGAGCATAAGCCAATTATGTGATGTTGGTAATCATGTAGTTTTTACTTCTACCCATTGCCTCATTAAAAGTGACAAAGATGAATCAATCAAATTTGTTGGTAGAAGGTCAAATAATACTTACTTAGTTGATTTGAACAAAGTCACTTCTTTGGTCTCTACTTGTTTAGTGAGCAAAGAAAATGACACTTGGTTATGGCATCGTAGGACCGCTCATATTAATGTAAACCAATTGAAGAAAATACAATCTAAAGATCTAGTAGTTGGTTTACCAAAGCTAAATTTTTCTATTGAAGGTGTTTGTTCTCCTTGCAAGAAATGTAAACAAACTAAAAACACCTTTGGATCAAAAATGGTGATGTCCACATCAAGGCCATTAGAAATGCTTCATATGGACTTGTTTGGACCATCACAAGTAAAAAGCTTTGGTGGCAACTATTATGCATTGGTGATTGTTGATGACTTCTCTAGGTTTACTTGGACTTTATTTTTAACTACTAAGAGTGAGACCTACAAATCTTTTAAACATCATGTCAAACTTTTGCAAAACCAAGTAAATCAAAAAGTAATTATTATTCGAACCGATCATGGTGGTGAATTCGAAAACCACAAATTTGATAGATTTTGTGCTAAAAATGGTATTGAGCATCAATTCTCCGCACCAAGGACTCCGGAACAAAACGGAGTGGTAGAGCGGAAAAATAGGGTGCTAGAGGAACTTGCTAGAACCATGTTAAATGATTCTCAAGTACCTCAATATTTTTGGGCCGATGCCGTCAATACGGCTTGTTATGTTTTAAATCGTATTTTGATAAGGCCCTCTTTGGATAAAACCCCCTATGAACTTTACAAGGGAAGAAAGCCAAATATATCTCATTTTCATGTCTTCGGATGCCAAGTTTTTGTTTTAAATAATGGAAAAGAACACCTTGGCAAGTTTGATTCCAAATCCGATGAAGGCATATTTTTAGGCTATTCTTCTCATAGTAAAGCTTATAGAATTTTCAATAAAAGAACTTTAACTATTGAGGAATCAATTCATGTGGTTTTTAATGAGTCTTCAAAAAAAGATAGTGTTTTATGTGATGCTAGTGAAGATGGCATTGTCTTTTCAAAAGAAGAAAAAGAGAGAGAGAATTCAAAAGTTGATGAAGGAGAAGTAAGGGAAGAACTTCCTCCAACTTGGAAATCGGTCAAGGCACATCCTATAGACAAAGTCATAGGAGATATGTCAAAGGGAGTACTTACTCGTAGGTCTATTCAAAACATTTGCCACTATGTCTCATTTGTTTCTCAAATTGAACCCGATTCAATTAAAAAGGCCATTGAGGATGATCATTGGGTTCTTGCTATGCAAGAAGAATTAAACCAATTTGAAAGAAATGAAGTTTGGGATCTAGTCCCTAAACCCGATGATCATACCATAATTGGTACTAAATGGATTTATAGAAACAAACTTGATGAATCCGGGTTGATTATAAGAAACAAAGCTAGACTAGTAGCTCAAGGGTACAACCAAGAGGAAGGTATCGATTATGATGAGACCTTTGCTCCGGTTGCACGTCTTGAAGCAATCCGAATTTTACTTGCTTATGCTTCAATCATGAAATTCACTTTATATCAAATGGATGTTAAAAGTGCTTTCTTGAATGGGTTTATAAATGAAGAAGTGTATGTCAAACAACCCCCCGGTTTTGAAAATAGTGAATTTCCAAACCATGTTTATAAATTGAAAAAGGCACTCTATGGATTGAAACAAGCTCCTAGAGCTTGGTATGATTGATTGAGTTCCTTTCTATTAGAAAACAAGTTTCAAAGAGGGAAGGTTGATAATACATTATTTATTTATAAAACCAAGGATGACATTTTGTTAGTACAAATCTATGTTGATGATATCATTTTCGGTGCTACTAACATGTCTCTTTGTAGAAAGTTTTCAAATTTGATGAAAAAGGAATTTGAAATGTCAATGATGGGAGAACTCAAGTTCTTCCTAGGCTTACAAATAAAGCAAGTCAAGGAGAGGATATTTGTGCATCAAGGGAAATATTGCAAAGAGCTCCTTGAAAAATTCGGATTGGACAAGTGCAAGGAAGCCTACACTCCAATGAGCACATCATGCTACCTAGACAAGGATGAACAAGGTACACCGGTTGATGTTAGTAAGTATAGGGGTATGATAGGTAGTCTCCTATATCTCACTGCATCTAGACCGGATATTATGTTTAGTGTATGCATGTGTGCTAGATTTCAAGCTAATCCTAAAGAATCTCACCTATCCGCAGTTAAACATATATTTAAGTATCTAAAAGGAACAATTAACACTGGTTTGTGGTATCCTGCTGATGCCAATCTTAGTTTAGTTGGTTACTCGGATTCCGACTTCGCGGGATGCAAGCTTGATCGCAAAAGCACCAGTGGTACTTACCATTTCTTGGGAAGTTCATTGGTGTCATGGTTTTCTAAAAAGCAAGCTTGTGTCGCTCTTTCTACCGCCGAAGCGGAATATATCGCAGCCGGTAGTTGTTGTGCTCAACTGTTATGGATGAAACAACAATTATCGGATTTTGGTTTGAAACTTGAAAATATTCCGATTAGATGCGATAACACGAGTGCAATCAATTTGACTAAGAATCCGGTGTATCACTCAAGAACTAAACACATTGAAATAAGACATCATTTTTTAAGAGATCATGTACAAAAGGGTGATTGCACAATTGAATTTGTTAGTACCACAAATCAATTAGCCGACATTTTTACAAAACCTCTACCAAGGGACACCTTTTATCATATTAGGAGAGAACTTGGTATTTTAGATGAAGCTAATATAGGCTAATTGCATTGTGTGTGTCATTTTTGGAAAATCACCATATTAGTCTTACTCTAATGTGTTATTGATTCTTAGTTAAATTGTTCTTGATGATATTTGAAATTGTATATGTTAATTGTGTGTGATTCTGTACTGTATTCCAAGTTGGTAGTGAAGCATTTGTGTTTGATTTGTGTTTGGTCTTTTAAAACTGAGTTTTTACTTTCTGTTCTGTCAAAATACTCGAGTTTTTCCAAAAACACTCGAGTATTTGCGAATTTATAATTGAATTTAAGAAATTATATTTGATTTTGATATCTGGATTTAATTAAAATCGTATGAATTATATAGAGATATATATATATATATATACACGAAATATATATATACATATATACTAATGTTTTCCCTAGTATAATTAAAGGAAAGATTTTAAGGTAAAGTATTTGATTTAACTGATCTTAGAAGAATGAACTGCTTGGTGAAGGATTAGAGTATCCTATCTTCAGAAATTCATATCTTTTCAACCGTACATCGAAAAATTACAAATGATATGTCAAAACGACCGTATCGAAACGTAGATTATGAAAATTTAAAGCTTTTATTTTTATTTTAAAGTTTTCGAAATTTTATCACTGCTACAGTACTGAACGAATTTTTGAGTTTTAAGTGGGAAGGTGTGACTTTAATGCATTTAATGGCCTTTTGACTCAAGTGTATTTTATTTTGAAAAAAAAAATAATAGGAGGGAAAGAGTAGAATTTTCTGAACTTGTGGGGAATCATTCTTAAGTTAATAAGCCATAGGATTTAGAAGAGTTTCATTAATGCATGTGTGTGTTTCAAAGTGAAAATTAAAAATGCTGACTCACTATGGATAAGGGGGGACGAATTTGAGGTCTGATGGAGGGGAAAATTGGTCTTCTCTTCACCTATAAATAGACCACCACACCTCTCACAATTTTACACACATTACTTGCTATCATTCTGAGAAAAAAATTTTATTCCAAGAGGAAGGAGAGAGGAGGGTGGCGAGTGCATAGCGGAAGAGGAGGAAAATTTTCTCACCTTTGGGGAAGTCTTTTAGATTTAGGAGAAAAGGTAATTCTAAGCTCTTATTTTATTTTAATTCATTTCTTCTTCTACTGTTATTATAATCCCATATTCTTTTTATAGTAGCAAGAACAAAAAGTTCTATTTCTTATTTTTATGAACTATGTATTTGTTGATAGTATTTTGTTTTTATGGTCAAATGAATAAAGGTTTAAAGGAAAGGGACAAAATGAATTGTTTAAAGGGAATAATCTCCCCTTTTCTTTGGCCTTGAGATGACCTAATTTTGGTAGCACAAAATTTAGATTCTGAAATTTCTGTGTGTTCTTATAATATAGACATTTATATTTTGTATCTGATTGAAGTATTTTAGTTCTCCTTGTTTTGATTCAAAATGAAAACTAAAGTTTATTCTGAAGAATTTTGTGTTACTGAGATCTGATGTAGCATTAAAAGAAAAGAAAAGAATTTAGTCTTTTTTTTATTGATTGGTCATGATATGTATATAAGTGGTAGTTGTTATTATTATGTTATGTGATGATTATTTGATCTCTGATGTGCTGTGGTAAAATGAAAATAGTTTTATGAAAACCCATGAAATTCTGGATTTTATGGTGTTACAAGTATAAATGATTTCTGATTAAAAATTTCACATGATTCATATTATTTGATTTGGTAAATTTAGGAGTAAGTAAGTGAAGTTTTTATCTTGTGATTGTGTAAATGTCTGACTATGAGATTAGTAAAAATTTTAGACTAGTTACTGTACAAAAGTAAATTTTCTTAAAAGTGATTAGTGTGAATTCAATGCTCCTAATTAGGTGGATTATGTTTTGATGATGACAAAATAATTAACAAATCATGCCTTGAAGATATTGCAACATCAACATCAACAAGAAGTCAAGAAAAGAAGACAAGTGCCCAATCATTCTCAATCAAATATTAATTGTAAATTTCTAATTTATGTTGAGAGTGGTTGAGAGTGGGTAGAAATAGTTAGTCTCTTCTAGGAATAAATTTTTATATGTTTATTAAGTTGAGATTGACCAAAAATTAATACTTGAGAGGAAAAATAAAATTGAAAAATATTTTTTCCCATATCTGATCAAAATACTCGAGTATTTTGATAAAGACTCGAGTATATACTCGAGTATTTATAGAAAAACTCGAGTATTTGTGCCAGGTCAGCAAATATGACCGTTAGTCTTGTTCGTGCACCAATTCACTCGTGACCGACCAAAAAGACTCGAGTATTTACCAAAAGACTCGAGTATTTTTGTCCAGTCAGCAAAAATGAACGTTGGAAAGACTCAAAAACCTAATTGAGGGCATTTGAGTATGATCCAACCCAAGAGAGCAATTCAGAACCTTATTGTAAAATTTCTCTTTGAATTTGTGCAAGAACAAACAAGACAACAAGATCACATTGATTCAAGCTTTCTTAATTTCCTCTTCTCAAGTGTTAATTCCCAAAAAGCTCAACTTCTCACTCATATTGTCATTTTATTCCAAGTTGAGTTTTAGGCCTCAATTCTTACATTGAGCTGTGCTTATTTGTGCTAATCCATTGTGAGATTAGTAATACACATACAAAAAGCTTGATTATTCAAAGTCTTGGATTGTTCCCAAGCAAACCCTAAGTGGCTTAGGGTGTTGGAAGTCTTGAGAGGTTCTCAAGCATAAGACTAGGAGGTTCCTAGCCCGGTGGAGTTTCTTGAAGGGAGTTCAAGGAAGCTTTGTGAAGAGTTCTTCAATCACCGGAATCAAATTGGGGTAGAAATCAAGAGTTTGGTACACTCTTGAAAGGGTTAGGTTGAGTGAGGCCATTCTCAAGCAATCCTTTGTAATTTCTAACAATTTGATTATTAGTAGAAACTCCTAAGTGATTAGGAGGACTGGATGTAGCTCATTGTTGGAGTGAACCAGGATAAAATTGCTTGAGTGTTGGTTTATTGCTTTTAATCTACTTTCTAGCTCAATAGACTTAAGTCATTTCAATCAATTAGGATTTATACAATTAGGTAGCAAGTTCAAGGAATCTTTGTGTTAAAAGTTATTTAGATTACTTGCTATTCTGTTGGATAAGTTCCTGTTTATTATTGAATTGATTTGAGTTAAATTGCTGAATTTTCGTTTCTGGTTTTTCTGCTATCTGATAGTAAAAACTCGAGTATTTCAGAAAAGACTCGAGTTGTTCATCCTGAAAAACTCGAGTATTTCACAAAAGACTCGAGTCTTTTGTTTCTGATTCCAGAAAATTCAGTCTAAGCTCCATTCTTCAATTATCAATCGAAATATTTGGTATTAGTGCTTCAAAATACTATTCACCCCCTCTAGTATTTGCTTAGCCCGCTTGTTGGTTTCTAACAATTAGCCTGTGTCAAATTGATTATTTTGAGTATATGAAATTATGTGCCTAAAGTGTACATATGTGTTTGAAAAATTTAAAAAGGTACTCTTTTATCTATAGAGTTGGTCGAATTTATTGAAGAAGAAAAACAAAGATGTTTGATTTTTTTTGTAGTAGATCTTTCTGATGTGAATAAATGATTATCAGTGTGTATTAGGTATTCTAATAAAAATATATTTAGATCTAGAAATTTTCTTAATGTTGAAAAGTATTATTTTCATAATATACAAGGCTTCAAATAATAATTTTTATAGGTGTGTACTGTTTATATGAAATTGCAGTATGTACAGTAATGTTAGAATCTGTTAGTTTATTTTTTTTGGAAGTGATGCAACTGGACTTAAGGTGTCTGTCCAGCAAATCAATATGCTTTATTTTAATCATGTTTAATCATTTGATTATAGTAGTTTTTGTAAAGAGTTTTTAGGAAAAAGTGGCATGTGCTTTCAATGATCTGTTTAGGAGAAAATTCATTTTTGAGAAGTTCTGTATGTGCTGTCCAAATTGCAAAATAGTTGCATCAAGAACGAAAATCATTTTTTGAAATAATTGGTAATGTGTGCTTTATGATAGAATCCTTATTATAAGTATTTAAAATTATTAGGATATATAAAAGTGATTTTGTGAATGTACTGATACTTGAAGTGAATTTTCTGAAATCTGTTTGTAGTTGGTAGGTTAATCTAATTAATGGTAGAAAAAGTATTTTTGAACTTTGAATGCTTGAGTTTATTTTCTTATTTAGTTATATATGCTTATAACATGATTTTGTAAAGTTTGTTTTCTGCTTGGTCTTATTAAAAAGTTGCATCAAAAGAAAAATACTTTAAAGTCATGTTGTATGAGTGGTCTGAACATGGTAGTTGTTATAAGGTACTTAGGAGTAAGATTTTTAGTAAAGGAAAAATTTAGATTTATTCTTAAGGTGTTATAACTATGTTTTAAAAGTTATATTTCGATTGGAAAAGTTTTTCATGATTTAAAAGCTAAAAAGAAAAAGTGATTTTCTGATACTGTAGTACACTACACCAAAATATGGATTTAACAACGCCGATTTAACAACATTTTTTAGAACGATGTTGTTGAAAGTTCACACGGAATTATTAACAACGCCGCCTTTACTTTGTGTTGTCTATGTGAAATAAATGACAACTCTCTCTTCACCAGGTATTGTCAATATCTTTCCATTCCAGCACTTCCATACAAGACAACATTATTTTAAAAAGATGTTGTCTTTTCTCTTCACATATGACAACACCATCTTTACTGGACGTTGTTAATTTGTTACCACTCTCAATATCATAATTATATTATTTACAAAAGTTTTTTTTCAAATAATTTAAAGTAGATTTATTTAAAGTAATTACCCTCTGAAAAAAATATTTTTTATACTTTACTTTGATATATTTAATATTAAATTATTATTAATACTTCCAAATTTCTGACTTCATGATTTGTCTATATGTACTTCCTCCGTCCTTTATTATAAGATCCTTTTGTATATTTTTAAGTCTATCAAAATTGATAAATTTTATACTAAAATTGATATATTGTTCCAAAAATACCTTTTTACCAATAATTAAATTTTTCGATTTTTCTGTACTTAGTAGTATTTTTCGGTGGATCGATTCCCATAAAAAAAATAATTTAAAACAACCCAAATGAAAACCCCATCTCTCGAACTACTCTTCTCTCTTCTTCCCAAATGAAAACCCCATCCATCCCTCCACTTCCATCAAACCCAACCCCGATGCTACCTGTGACCACCACGAAGCTCGCGACCTCCATCACCGGGATCGTCCAATCGCGAGCCACCTTCTCCCAGGAATCGAATCGCCTTCGTTGGGACTCTGCTTGATGAGCACCGCCGTCTATCTTTGTGTCACCCCAATTCGAACGAGTCTCATGGAGATTGACGCCATGTCTGTTGCTGATGCTGTAATATTGGTCCAGGTCGTTTTGAACCGGTTTGGACCGATTTTGCCTTCAACTGGGTCTGAACCAAAATGGTATCGTCCTCTCAGCTGGTACCGTGATAATTTATTTTGGAATTTTATTGTTGTTTTGGAAAATAAATTATATTATGGTTTAATATTATTGGTTTTAATTATTTTTTTATTGATAATGATTTTAATTTTGATGTCATGTAAAAACAAATTCTGTTATGTCCTGTGGCCAAGGCTTTTAAGAACAATTTTTCAAGATTCTTTAGTTTTTGCCTTCTTTATAGAAGACCAGATGTTGTCTATTGAAACCTTTGACTTAGCATTCTTCTTCCTTTTCTTCTGTTTGATGAACGGGACACATGTTTGTTTGCTCAAAGATTATTACTTCACATGTTGATACGTTTCCTTGTTGCAGATATAAATGCTTCATTCAATCATCAATCTTTTAATCACGAGGGGAAGGTATGTAACATGTCTGGTTGCGTTTTCTATTCAAGGTCTGTGCCCACCTTCAATCTTGGAGGGCTTAGGAATGCATCATGGCTGAAGTGTTCTCACTACAACTGCTCTTTGATGTAGTCTTTTATTCTTGTTTATAAAACTTGACACAAGAGCATTATTGATGTGCCCCGTTATGAAATGAAAACTGCAATGCAGTTTTTTTTTCTGTTGCATACACGACTACCCCAATCAAAATAAATTATGTTTCTAATTTTGAAATCGTTTAGTCATCAGTCTTTTTAATTAATATCTGCAGGTGAAGCTGATCTGTGAATATAAAGGTGTTCTTCACAAAGTGCTACCTGAAATACGACAAGTATGCTTTCTTTATTTTGATGGCTACTTGAATAAGTACTCTGCATTTGGTCCCTCTAAATTATTGTGTTGCAATTAAGATCTAGTTGATGCATAATGTTTCTGATGGGAAGGAAACCAAGTGGGTCTGGGTGCATCCTGATAGTCTAATTGGCAATATTATTGCCCTTCAGTTTATTTGGATCTCTGTTGTGATATTTAGAATGGTATTCGCTGTCGTATTATTATTTGACAGTACATGGAAAATTCTGGTTAATGATATTGATCTACCTTGCTATATGGTTTATTGTTATTCGAGATTTCCTGCTTTTAAATAGAAAAGAGATGTTGTTTTTCTGGATGACTTTTCTTGGTCTGTAAATTAGCTTTGAGGGATGATTGGGTAATATGGATGTTTGATCAATTAGCATGTTTTCATGCATATCCAATAATGTGGAAAGCAATTTATCTAAGGTAAAAACGTAGACTGAGGAGCTATCTCTATTTTTTGGTTAGCTATGTCTGTCTGCATAATAGCCACTATTAAGTCAAAGTTGTTCCCAAACAAGCACCTCCCTCAAAACGGCATTAAACTTGAAGGCATAAAGGAAGATAAAATTGAAATTCCTTGTCAAAATTTGAACCAAGAAGAGAAGAAGCAAAAAAAGTCGAAATCTGATTCTTAAATGAAAGTAAAAGCACAAACCAAAAAAGCCGAACTAGATGGAGACATGGTCATGAATGTAAATGAGCACTTGAGAGTTTCTTTTTTTTTTTTTTGACTTTTCTTTTCAATGTCATGATGCAATGGAATTAAAAGCATTAAAAAAAAGGTTCTAATAAGAAAAGATTTTAATATCCTTAGTTATAAAACGTATACTTTAACTATTTGTGTGTGTATACTTTAACTATATAGTATCTGCATGTTGTCCTTGGATTCAAGTTCAAATATTTATGACAAAAGAACAATCATTAAATCACGAAATCATTGATCATGCATTAATGAGTTTATATACAAGATCAAAGATTTAGACATATCCTGGACCAGCCATAACCATTAAGAGTAGTATGTATATTGATGATTAATGATTTGAATGTGTCTAAGACCATTAGTCACGAGAGTCGGGCCATGCAACAATTCTTTATATTCTTCTTTATATGTTTAATAATCTTAATTTGTGGCACCCTTTTGTTTGTTTGTTTGTTGTATTGAATGAGTAATTGACATATGTTGTGTGTGTATTGTGGTTAATTTCAGGGGACGTGCAAAGAAGTTCACTTGGACAATTTGGTTTTGGATCTTCGTTAATGCCTAGGCAGGGTAAGTTTTCTAAAGTCTCCTCTTGCATTGGAACCTTTTCCAATTAAACTCAATAAATATGTTCAGTCATCGGAGAGCCTATAAAATAAATATTGTGTGTATATTAGTGATCAGCATTCATTGGTAAATGACAGGAAGCAGTTTTGCTTTTATTAAATTTTGATATTATAGTTAATCTTTCTCAATATAAGATTGTATGTGAATTGTTGCATTACTCTAAATATAAGATTGTGCCTTACTTGAATCTTAAATGTGTTTCTATGATTCTCTCATCCACAAAAGTCTTCTCTCCCAATTTCCTTGAACCCATTTTGTCATATCCCTAACTGAGGAGTCCTTATCTAACGTCAGCATAAAGTGTATTCTTCTATCCAATTGCGTGGAACAAAAAAAAAATAAAAATAGTGACTCTGGATTGGGTTGAAGTTTTGAACTTATGTTGATTTTATAATTATATAGAGAAAATTGAAGAGTATATTTCAAAGATTAAGAAAGAGAATACCTTTTTTTTACACTTCATGGTATTATTATTTCTTGAATTTTAATATTTATAGCATGCTCTTATGCTTTTCATTTAAGGATTGTTGCTTACATTTTTTTACTGTCTTGACAAACTTTAGCATATGAAGCCAATAAAAGTATGTGGTGTTCATCACTATAGATATAATTATTGTATAACTTATTTTAAACAAACGTGCAGGCAATACCGATTGCAGAACTGGAACTGAAAGTTTAACGTGCAGGCAATACCGATTGCGGAACTGGAACTGAAAGTTTGCTTTATAAAGTGGGGGATTATGGTTTTTTTATGATGATGTTGTCTCGTTTTAGCTATGCATGGAAGAAAGCTCACATGTTATGTAGTGTTGAAATTTTTATTGTAAGAGGGACTAAGAAAGCTCATATGCTATGTACTTTCTTAGTAAAACTTTGAAATTGACGTAGACTAAGGTAGTTTTTGATTTTGTTTGTGAAAAGTATGTCGTGTATGTATTTACTCTATTTGTAATGAAATTTTTATTCTAAAAAAATTATTATGTAGACCTTAATTTTTTTCTTTATAGTTATTTATTTATTTCTAATTGTTTATTATTTTTTAGAAAGTTTCACGACTAGAGGAAAAAATATTATAAAAAATTTGTGTTGATTTAGCCACAAATTCATCTGTGGTTATATATATTTTTTTTAAATTTATTTTCTTACTTAGCCACGCTTATAACTGCAACTAATATGAAGATGCAAGGCAAGGCATTAGCATTCAATTGAGTGTTTTGATGAAGACAACATGATGTGGAATTACCTACAACAAGTTACAAAGGACAATTCTATTATTCATTCTTGTATATGTATTATAATTGTTTTTATTATTTTATATGAGAGTGGGTGGTAGAATTAGGATAGAAATCTCAATTGGAACTAAAGAATTAATTATGTTTAGAATTGAGATTACATTGATAGAGAAAAATGGCTCAAGATTTTTCCTAAATAAATTGGTGAAAAATGAAAATTAATAGAAAAGGTTTTTAGCAGTGTTTAATTGATTAAGTAAACAGGTTAATCGAGTAGTACTCGATTAAGGGCTTCGTTTAATCGATTAAGTACTGATATAACTGAACTTTAAAAGGCTTTCATTTTCTACATTTCAAAGGTTACGAACCTTGATTTTCATACATCATTTTTCACACATTCTTTCAACATTCTTGAGCAAATATTCTCTCTTACATCATCTCTATCAATGTTCATGTGAATCTCAATTTGAAAATACAATTCATTCTTTTCATTCCATATTGAAGATTCATAGTTTGTGAACATTCTTTTGTGGTTGGATCAATTTGTAACAACAAGGTTACACACCTCAAGATTCAACAAGACAAGTTTTCTATTGAAGAAAATTGAAGAAGGGTTGGAGCATTACTCTTAGCAATTGGATTGGAATTGCTCGAAGCTCAAAGGATTGAACACGAAGGATTCAATCAACGAAGGAACAAAGAGGATCGACTCACAAGAACTGGGGTAGAATTGTATGAAGTGGTACCTCATACAATAAAGGGTTAGGATCGTGAGAGGAGAGGATCTTAACTATTCTTGTAAACTGATTCTTTTGTTCATAGTGTAGCAAATCACCCAAGCCAGAAGGGGTGGACTGGATGTAGCTTATCGTTTATGAGTGAACCAGGCTAAAATCACTGTGTTCTTCGTTTTGAGCTTTTTCGTATTTTCGTTTCTAAAATCAATCAAGAAATTAAAAGCAATTTAGGATTAGAATTGGGTTTTTCAATTATCTAATCTTTACATATGTGTTAATTGATTGGTAATTGATTCTCTGCGTTTTAATTCTTGATTCATTGAATTTGGGTGAAGGATTGTTTAGAATTGAATTCTGAATTTTCTGTGTTCTACAGAGTTTAATCGAGTAGTACTCGATTAAGTAAAAACAATCATTCAGGTGTACTCGATTAAGTTGCAGGATAATCGAGTAAGTTAGTGCTATTGGACAAATTTGAACTGTTTTTGATTACTTTGCAAAAATCGGATATCGTAGCTTAACTCTTCTATTCACCCCCCTCTAGAAGGTTATTTTGCCCGCTTGTTGGTTTCCAACAAGTGGTATCAGAGCTCGGTCGAATAAACCGAGTTTAAAAACTTTTTCGAAAAGATCCATTGGAAACCATGGGTTCTCTAAATCCTTTTGGAGGAGAAGGTGCTGCAATAAACCGTCCCCCTCTATTTAGCGGTGAGGGATATGCTTACTGGAAAGTAAGAATGAAAATTTTTATCCAAGCTATCGATAACGAGATTTGGAAAGCTATCGAAAAGGGTCCACACATTCCCTCCACCATAGTTGAAGGTGCTGCACAATTAACCCCTGAGGATAAGTGGACGGATGATGATAAGAAAAAGATCCAATTAGATTACAAGGTTAAGAATATCATTACGTCTACTTTGTCATATGATGAGTTCTTTAGGATATCCCAATGCTCTAGTGCAAAGGAAATGTGGGACACTTTACAAGTGACTCACGAGGGAACTAGTGAAGTTAGGAGAGCTAGATTAAATGTCTTGATGCGTGAATATGATTTATTTCAAATGTTGCCTAATGAAAGTATTATTGATTTGCAAAAGAGATTTACTCATATTATTAACCACTTGCTTGCTCTTGGTAAGACTTTCTTACCGGGAGAACTCACTAACAAAGTTTTGAGGTGTTTGGATAGAAATTGGCAACCCAAGGTCACGGCGATTATTGAATCAAAGAACTTGGATACTATGGATCTCGCTACTTTGTTTGGTAAGTTGCAAGAGCATGAGATGGAGCTCGGTCGCCTAACTTCAAATGAGGAATCCGATAGGAAGAAAAAGGGTATTGCATTGAAAGCATCATCAAGAAGTGTTGATACTCTAAATGATTCTTCCTTGGATGATGACACGGATTCCGACTTAGATGACGAGTCACTTGCATTCGTTGTGAAGAAATTCAGAAAATTCTTCAAGAAGAAAGGAAACACAAGGAGATTCAATTCAAAGGAAAGCAAGGAAACTCCACAAAGGTCAAAAACCCCTAGAGACAAGATAATATGTCATACATGTGGGAAAGCGGGTCACATCAAATATCATTGTCCTCAAAAGCCTAAAAAGTCCGATAGTGATAAGAAGAGGTCCAACAATCACAAGGCTAAGAAGGCCTACATTGTTTGGGACGAACCCGAAGATGATACTAATTCTAACACTTCGGAAGATGAAGAATCGGCTAACTTGTGTTTAATGGCTAATGATGACATTGAAGCTTCCACTAGTGACACGTCTCTTGAGCTTTCAAGATCAAAGGAGGTACATTCTAAAACCAACTCTGATATGGATTCCGATAGTGAATCTTGCTCTTCCCCTTCATATGATGCACTTTATAATGCCTATGTTGATATGCATGCCGAACTTAAAAAATTAGCTAAAATCAACATAGAGGCTAAGAAAGCCATTTTGAAGTACAATGAAAAGATTAAAGAAATGCAAACACATATTGATGAACTTGTACTTCAAAATGAGACTTTAGAACTCATTTACTCTAATGCATCATGTGATCATTGTGTTTCTAATGCTGTGATTTCCGATTGTGAAAGGTGCAAGACTTATGAAAATGAATTACATGATTTGAAAGAAAAACTTGCTACCTTTACAAAAGGAAAAAGAGATTTGAATGATTTGCTCTCTAGACAAAGAGACAATACAAATAGAACCGGTTTGGGATATACTAAACCAAAGAAGAAATCCTATAGACAAGTTGGAAGTTTTTCACAGGTTAATTTTTCTAGAAAACCTACTTGTTTCTATTGTGGTATCTTTGGTCATACTTCAAACATTTGCAAAATCAAAAAGTTTGGTATACCCAATAAGGAATTTATTTGGATTGTTAAGGGAGAGAAACCGGATATTAACCCCCAAGGACCCAAAATTGTTTGGGTACCTAAGTCTTCCATATAATTTGTTTTTGTAGGTGTGCCTTCAAACGAGAGATGATCGTTGGTATTTGGACAGCGGTTGTTCAAGGCACATGACGGGAGACAAGAGACATTTCATCGAATTTTCACCAAGAGATAAAGGTCACGTCACAAATGGTGATAACAATTGTGGAAAAATACTTGGTATAGGTAAAATCGGAAACTCATCCAATGTTATAATTGACAATGTTTTGTATGTTGAAGGTTTAGAACATAATTTACTTAGCATTAGTCAATTGTGTGATATTGGAAATAGTGTTAGTTTTACCTCTAACCATTGCATTATTAGAAGTGATAGTGATCAATCCATTAAGTTTGTTGGGAATCGGGTGAATAACACTTACTTGATTGACTTGAATGATATTACATCTTTGTTTTCAAAATGTTTTCTAAATAAAGAGAATGATGTTTGGCTATGGCATAGAAGAGTAGCTCATATCCACTTGGGTCAATTAAATAAAATTTTATCCAAGGACTTGGTAATTGGCCTTCCAAAGCTCAATTTTAAAATAGATGGAGTTTGTGCCCCTTGCAAGAAATGCAAACAAACTAAAACAACTTTTCCATCAAAGAAAGTGATTTCTTCTTCAAGGGTGCTAGAACTCATACATATGGATTTATTTGGTCCTTCACAAACAATGAGCTTTGGCGGTAATTACTATGGACTTGTAATTGTGGACGACTACTCACGTTTTACATGGACTTTGTTTTTGCCAACAAAAGATCAAACTTTTACACGTTTTAAAACTTTTGCCAAACAAGTTCAAAACAAAGTCAATCATAGTATAGTTGCTATTCGTACCGATCACGGTGGAGAATTTGAAAATCATGCATTTGATAAATTTTGTGATAAGTTTGGTGTAGAACATCAATTTTCTGCTCCTAGAACTCCTCAACAAAACGGAGTTGTTGAGCGGAAGAATAGAGTGTTAGAAGAATTAGCAAGGACTATGTTGAGTGATAGTAAAGTTCCTAAATACTTTTGGGCCGATGCAGTGAACACCGCTTGCCATGTGTTGAATAGAGTTATGATTAGGCCCTCTCTTAAGAAAACCCCCTATGAGCTTTTCAAAGGCCGAAAACCTAATATATCTTATTTTCATGTTTTTGGATGTAAATGTTTTATTTTGAATAATGGAAAACATGTTTTGGGAAAATTCGATCCAAAAGCGGATGATGGGATATTTCTAGGTTATTCGAGTCATAGTAAAGCATTTAGAGTGTTTAATAAACGAACTTTAACTATCGAGGAATCAATAAATGTTGTATTTGATGAATCTCCGGAAGGAGAGAAGGGTACTCTTGATATTTCAGGTATTGACATTTATGAAGAAGTGCCACGTGATGAAAATGAGAAAGAAAAGGAGATGGACATTCAAATTCATGGAGATGGACATGAACAAGCACATGAGGGACTTCCACCGGCATGGAAAACTAACCGAAACCATCCTTTGACGAATGTGATAGGTGATGTAGCTAAGGGCGTGGTAACCCGAAGCTCACTTCGTAATATTTGTCACTTTGTAGCTTTTGTGTCTCAAATAGAACCCAAAAATATAAATGAGGCCATACAAGACGAACATTGGGTCATGGCCATGCAAGAAGAGCTTAATCAATTTGAAAGAAATAGGGTTTGGGAGCTTGTCCCTAGACCCGACAATAGGCCCATAATAGGAACTAGGTGGGTTTATCGCAATAAGTTAGATGAGATGGGTTTTATTGTGAGAAATAAAGCTAGGTTAGTTGCTCAAGGTTATAGTCAAGAAGAGGGAATCGATTATGACGAGACTTATGCCCCTGTAGCTCGTTTAGAAGCTATTCGACTTTTGTTAGCATATGCATCTATTATGAATTTCAAGTTATACCAAATGGATGTTAAGAGTGCGTTTCTTAACGGCTTTATTCAAGAGGAGGTGTATGTATCTCAACCGCCGGGTTTTGAAAATCATGAATTTCCTAACTATGTTTTCAAATTAAAGAAGGCTCTTTATGGTCTTAAGCAAGCTCCTAGAGCTTGGTATGACCGATTGAGTACATTTTTATTAAATAAAGGATTTAAAAGAGGCGCGGTTGATAATACCCTTTTCATTGAAAAATCCGGAAATGACATCCTATTGGTTCAGATTTATGTAGATGATATAATATTTGGTGCTACTAACGATAAGCTTTGCAAGAAGTTTTCAGATTTGATGCAGAGCGAATTCGAGATGTCGATGATGGGCGAGTTGACATTCTTTCTTGGCCTTCAAATTAAGCAAATGGATGCCGGAATCTATATCCATCAAACAAAGTATTGCAAGGAGCTTTTGAAGCGTTTCGGGATGGATTTATGTAAGCACGCGTCAACACCGATGAGCAACACGTGTCATATGGACAAGGACGAAAGCGGCAAACCAATAGAGGTAACCAAGTATAGAGGAATGATTGGTAGTCTTTTATACTTGACTGCGTCGCGTCCTGACATTATGTTTAGCGTTTGTATGTGTGCACGTTATCAATCTAATCCTAACGAATCGCATCTAACTTCGGTTAAACGAATCATGAAGTGTTTAAAAGGAACAATGAATACCGGCTTGTGGTATCCACGAGATGCTTTTTTAAATCTAGTAGGGTATTCGGACTCCGATTTCCCCAGTCGCAAAGTTGATAGAAAAAGTACAAGTGGTACTTGTCACTTGATAGGTAACTCACTTGTCTCTTGGTTTTCCAAAAAGCAAAATTGCGTTGCTTTGTCGACCGCGGAAGCCGAATACATAGCGGCGGGTAGTTGTTGTGCCCAAGTTTTATGGATGAAACAACAATTGCTTGATTTTGGTGTTTGTTTATCAAAAATACCTATTCGTTGTGATAACACCTCCGCTATTAACCTAACTAAAAATCCGGTACTTCATTCTCGAACAAAACACATAGAAATAAGGCATCATTTTATTAGAGATCATATTCAAAAAGGTGATTGTGTGATTGAGTTTGTTTCAACTTCAAATCAACTAGCCGATATTTTTACAAAACCTCTTTCTAGAGATACCTTTTATCATATTAGAAGGGAGCTAGGAATTTTGGATGAATCAACCATTGGTTAGTTGTGTTTGACATTTTTTTTTTCAAACCAATCTCATAGTCCATGCCTATCTCTAAGTGATTTGTTTAGAGTTGTTTTGGTTTTGAAAATTAAAATTCATGATTCTATTAACTTTGGTTATGTGTGTTTTCTTTTGTGATTTTGTTGGTATATGCTTTGGTGTTGTGCTTGGTTGCTTATTTGCTTAATTGACAATGTGTTAAATGTGTTTGTGTCTTACTTAAAATGTGCATATAGTTTGTGCATTTGATTTCCATGAGTTGTGCATTAAAAATTGCTTTAAAAACTGCATTTTATCAGACTTTAATCGATTAAGTTGTGCCTTAATCGAGTATAAAAAATTAATCTTTCTGGAATACTCGATTAAGTTGCAGGTTAATCGATTAAGTGTCATTTTTTTTACACATGTCTTACTCAATTAAGTGGCAGTTTACTCGAGTAATACTCGATTAAGCGATTACTTAATCGAGTAGATCATGTCTGCACAGAAACATAAAAATCAGTTTTTTCAGCATTCGTTCTTCACTTTCTCTCTCAAAAACACGAAGTTCTCTTCGTTTTCAACACGGTTTCATCATCATTCATCACTTTCTACTTGATTTCTTTCAAATTCCTTCCATATTCTTCATCATATCTTCATTATACATCACTTTCATCATCAATTTCACATTATTTCTCTCAATTTCCAAAACCCCCAATTCCTCAAAACCCTAAGAGCACTATGGCCCCTCCATCAACTTTCACTGACCGTCGCAAGAAGCAGCGTGTGAATTTGGACTTGGACTCTCAATACTACTCCACGGAAATGCGCAAGCAGCGAGAAGCCGGGTTCTTGCGAAGGGAATTTGGTCACATTCGGTTCATGAATGTGAAATGGCTCTTGAATCAAAGGTTTGCATGCTCTTCTCTTTTTGTTGAGCAAGGATTGCAGAAATTTCTAGGTTTTCATTGTGACATTTATCCTAGATTAGTTCGTAAATTTTATGCAAATCTTAAGTTTGAGGATAACAAGTACAAGTCGGTAGTTAAGGGTAAATTGCTGAGGATTACTTCAAAGGACTTGAATGAATTGTTTGGTTTAAGTTTGGAAGGGACATTCTTCAATGATCCTAATAGTGAGATTTTAAATGACTGTGATGTTGCATCTGTTTTTGCCTCTACTATGAGAGAAGGTTTTTCTTGGACAAAAGGGACTAAGCATGCTGGACATATGACTCCGAACAGCAGGCTGTTACTCTATGTTATTTCATATATTTTGATGCCTAAATCAAGTCAAAATTATGCTCAAGCATCTAATGATGAGGTGCGATTGTTTTATGCGTTGAGGGAGCATATTCCTATCAACTGGTCTAAGGTTGTACTTGATCGGATGCTAATTGCTGCTGGGTCTATTGGTTCTGCTACTTTGCCTTATCCTATGCTAGTTACAAAGCTTTTGATACATTATGGTGTGGCGATAGCCGATGACGAAGAAGCCCAATCAATCACTGAACAAAATTGCATCAATTCTGCGTTGTTACATGGTTTAGGGATGGATGAGTATCCCACTGCTAAGAATTGGATGTGGAAAAGTGACATTGAGCGGTTGAAGAAGCAAAACGAGCTTGAAGAGGAAATGGCAAGGCAAATGGGTGCTGGGCCATCTAATCCGCCACCGGAGCCAACTTTCAATGTTGAAGATTTTATGAATGTTGGTGATCAAGAGCAACCTCCGCCTTATGCTGGTTTTGATTTTCAGGCGCTTCGTGATAGCCTTTCAGCAGAAATTGGTGGTCACTTTGCGCAAGTGGAGCAAAGGCAATATGCAATTGAGGAGCGTCAAAGTGAGATGATTCGAAGTGGCTTTGAGACTCTTGCGACTCGTCAGCAGGCGATGGAGGATAGGTTTTTCGGTGCTCTTGGGCGGATGTTTTCACAGCCACCACCACCACCTCAGTGATCACATGCATTTCATTATATGTTTTGCTGCATTTTGAGTTGATGTTATCTTGGTGTTATGTCTAGTTTTATCTAGTTTTTCCATTTATGGTGTTTATGTCTCTGGATATTGGGTTATGTTTCATGTTTTCTGGTTTGGTTTATGGTTCGTTTTAAAGTCCGACATGTGGACTTGGTGTTATGTTTCCGACTATGTGGTTTTATGGTTTATGTTTGGGTTATGAACTTATGTGTATGGATGCTATGGCACGTTGTGGTTTTATGATATTATGGTTTGATTATGTGCTTGTGCGTTTATTATTGCCCTTACATATATTTTTCATAGTTTGGAATGTGGATTTATTTTCTCACCTTTGGCAAGATGTATTGTTATATTTTTTGATTAATGCCAAAAGGGGGAGAAAGGTTGGATTGTTGTTTTTGTAGGTTAATCACTTTTCCTAAGTGTGCATACATTTAGGGGGAGTATGGAGATATTGGATCGTGTTTGTCATTCATCAAAAAGGGGGAGATTGAAGATGCAAGGCAAGGCATTAGCATTCAATTGAGTGTTTTGATGAAGACAACATGATGTGGAATTAGCTACAACAACAAGTTACAAAGGACAATTCTATTATTCATTCTTGTATATGTATTATAATTGTTTTTATTATTTTATATGAGAGTGGGTGGTAGAATTAGGATAGAAATCTCAATTGGAACTAAAGAATTAATTATGTTTAGAATTGAGATTGCATTGATAGAGAAAAATGGCTCAAGATTTTTCCTAAATAAATTGGTGAAAAATGAAAATTAATAGAAAAGGTTTTTAGCAGTGTTTAATTGATTAAGTAAACAGGTTAATCGAGTAGTACTCGATTAAGGGCTTCGTTTAATCGATTAAGTACTGATATAACTGAACTTTAAAAGGCTTTCATTTTCTACATTTCAGAGGTTACGAACCTTGATTTTCATACATCATTTTTCACACATTCTTTCAACATTCTTGAGCAAATATTCTCTCTTACATCATCTCTATCAATGTTCATGTGAATCTCAATTTGAAAATACAATTCATTCTTTTCATTCCATATTGAAGATTCATAGTTTGTGAACATTCTTTTGTGGTTGGATCAATTTGTAACAACAAGGTTACACACCTCAAGATTCAACAAGACAAGTTTTCTATTGAAGAAAATTGAAGAAGGGTTGGAGCATTACTCTTAGCAATTGGATTGGAATTGCTCGAAGCTCAAAGGATTGAACACGAAGGATTCAATCAACGAAGGAACAAAGAGGATCGACTCACAAGAACTGGGGTAGAATTGTATGAAGTGGTACCTCATACAATAAAGGGTTAGGATCGTGAGAGGAGAGGATCTTAACTATTCTTGTAAACTGATTCTTTTGTTCATAGTGTAGCAAATCACCCAAGCCAGAAGGGGTGGACTGGATGTAGCTCATCGTTTATGAGTGAACCAGGCTAAAATCACTGTGTTCTTCGTTTTGAGCTTTTTCGTATTTTCGTTTCTAAAATCAATCAAGAAATTAAAAGCAATTTAGGATTAGAATTGGGTTTTTCAATTATCTAATCTTTACATATGTGTTAATTGATTGGTAATTGATTCTCTGCGTTTTAATTCTTGATTCATTGAATTTCGGTGAAGGATTGTTTAGAATTGAATTCTGAATTTTCTGTGTTCTACAGAGTTTAATCGAGTAGTACTCGATTAAGTAAAAACAATCATTCAGGTGTACTCGATTAAGTTGCAGGATAATCGAGTAAGTTAGTGCTATTGGACAAATTTGAACTGTTTTTGATTACTTTGCAAAAATCGGATATCGTAGCTTAACTCTTCTATTCACCCCCCCTCTAGAAGGTTATTTTGCCCGCTTCTTGGTTTCCAACATAATAAAAAAAACTCTAGCAAAATGAATATAAGACAACGCCGTTTTAAAATGGTGTTGTCAATGCTTTAGTTTCAACAGCACCGTTTTAAAAGCGTTGTCCATGATTTAGTTTCAACAGTGCCTTGTGAAAACGGTGTTGTCAATGACTTATTTTAAACCGCGCTATTTAGAGACGGTGTTGTCAATACCTTTGTTTCAACAACGTCATATCAAGACGGTGCTGTCAATGCTTTCGTTTCAACAACGCTGTTTATTTGCATTGTCGTTCTTTTAACAACGACGGCTTTGACAATGCCCGAAATTCGTTGTTGAAAAGCCAAAATTGGCGTTGTTGATCCTTAATTCTGGTGTAGTGATAGTCTGTGTTTGATTTTCAAAAAACGGTTTTGATTTTTAAAGGAATGATTTATTTTCTAAGAGTTTATGTATTTTCAAAACATCAAGGATTTTTAAGAAAATGAATTGCCCAAAAGTTATAGCAATTTTTAATTGTTAAGTTGGTATAGGTATTTATAGAGCTATTTTTGTAAATGTGGTTTGATTAAAGGTCTGCATTTCGAAACAAATAGCGCAACTGTGAATCAAGCGGACGCGAGTTCTTAGCTGCATCTCGAGGTGAGAGAGTAGCCATCTTAAGACACAATGGCACCATGGTAACATTAGGACGATTTCGACCATCTCAAAGGTCGGAATCCTAAGTTATCTGTCAATATACGAGACGACAATTGGTTGTGGTGTGTTTAGTCGTCCTACGTTGCGACAGTAACTATTATTGATTGTCTGATTTTATTTGGTTATGATATGTTATTCTGTTTATATGGCTTTGGAAAATAATGATAAATTATGTGCTGAAGTATTGATGAAAATTGTATAATTGAGAAATGGTGATTGATGGATATGATTGAGATTATTGGATATATTGAAATAATTGTTCCTATGGAAAGGACTTGGTATAATTTGGAATTATGTTATGAAAAGAAAATATGATAAAGGTTAATGAATTTTATGAAATGGTGGAATCGTTGTTAATGTACAGTGATGGTGCAAGCGGCACAATGACTACGTTTTATTTTCCCTTTAAGTGACTGGTCACATGAATGACTTTGCCGTGGTTCATGTCTTGTGGATTCCACTGTACTATAGGGAGGTGTTTGCTGTGGTCCCTTAGAGGTCGAGGCCCGTTAGAAGCGCGGCTTAGAATGGGTCGACCAAACTTAGGTTTAATAAAAGACTTAAAAGACTTAAAAGACTCTAAGCTTAAACCCTTTCTAACTACGCGTTGAGAGTGAAGTAGTGGAGAGGAAAGACACCCTGTTTATCTATGGATACTCAGGAGTTAATTGTGATAGGGGAGGGTAAGGACGGTGACTCGTCAAGAAGCCTAAGAGCGCTTCCCTAGGCAGGACGAAGTTATAATGGTCAAGGTCACTTGCCGGGCGTTGATCGTAGCAAGGACTGCAACCGGAACTAGGGATAGAGCTGTCGCCCCCTTGAGCAAATATTAGATGGTGTAGAGGGAATCTGAACAAGGCTAAAAGTCATTGATTTTCTAACGACGATCATAGGCGGTTGGCCATATTGATGGTTCCAACATGGCGGATCTCGAATTGTTTACTATGTTTTATTTGCTGGCCCACATGCGTGGTTTCAGCTGGTACGTACCCTTTGACTTCGATGCCTGTGTGGTTAGGATTCCTGTGCGTCCCATCTGCTTTCCGAACTAGATCGTGGTTGGATATTGAAGGAGGAGATGTATCGTGTGTGCCAATCTACCCTTACCTCAATGATTTCCCTCCCTAGATCATTGATGGTTGTGAAAATACTTAGTGGAAGGTTTATGAGTATGGAATATTTAAGATAGAGTCATATGAATAAAAGTTGTAAAGAGGATAAAGTTGTAATAAGATGATATAATGATTTTTTGGAAGAGAAGTGGTCGTAATGTTATATTGTATGTGCTTGGTTCTAGTGCGATCCATGGCATAAGTCCATGCCGTCGACGAACTTGTTCGTTTGATCGCTAACTCTCTCTCCCTTCTCTTCTATGTTCTTGTTTTTCTGGTTGTGGTAAACCTTAGATGGCGGGTCACGTGCTACGATTGGTGACGATCCCTTTGGCGGGAGGACAGTGGTTTAGATCTGCTAATTCGGGAAGAATGAGTATATCTACGAAGAGGATGTAAAAGCAGCAACCGAAGAATCTTTCAAGACACTCGGGGTGAAGGATAGCAATGAAGACTAGTAGTCTAGGATAGTATAGTCTTTGTTATGTATTCCATCTCTGGATGGGTAGGACATAATTACTCTATCCCAAATGTAACCCCTGTTGTAATAAATGATTTTTTGAAATGAAATAAAAGAAGTTTCTTTTGTCATATATCATGTTCATAAAGTAATTAAACTATTTCTCCCAAGTTAACCATCGACTAAATATGACATTGAGAAAAGGAGTTTTTGGAAATGTGTTGGATGGTAACATCTCTTTTTGGAAATAGAATTTTTATGACGCGAGTCTAAGTACCAAAACATTTTTGTAAACCAAATTGTATCTATGAAAACCTTTTTGTAAAAGAATTAAACTAAATTGATTTTGATAATGTTATAAAAAAAAATGGCGCAAATTTTTAGTGAAAATTCTGAGGTCAAATTGGGGTGTTACATTTAGTGGTATCAGAGCGATGGTTGTCCTTAGTGGCCTTAAGCATAGCCTTATATGCTTTCCTTGTGTGACTCTGTTTGGTAGTTAGTATGTAGGATGAATATCCTTTGTGGCTTTAAGCATAGCCTTATATGCTTTTCTTGTATGACCCTCTGCTTGGTCTAAAACTTAAAACTTCACATGTGTAGAAGGATTCCAATGGCACGTCGACAAGCAAATGAGGAACCGATGAACGCTCAACAACAAGCTGCTATCCTGGCTCAGACAGCTGCAGTTCTGGCAGGAGTGAGGGACAACATGAATCTCATGCAACAACAGCTTCAACAGAATCAGAATGCGAATGCCGGTGGACAAGGAATCAGAGGTCTTGATGAGTTTTGCCGCAGAAATCCGAAGGAATTTACTGGAGGTTACGCAACGGAAGAGGCTGAAGCGTGGATAGCCGGTCTGGAGAGGATTTTTGGAGGAATGGTACAATGCACGGATGAACAAAAGGTTGCTTATGCTGGATATATGATGGTGGGAGAAGCGGCTGATTGGTGGCGTAATGAGAGGCAAGCTTTGGCTGACGAAGCTGGTGTGATAACTTGGAACCAATTCAAGAATCGACTTTTGGAGAAGTATTTTCTGGAGCATCTGAAGACAGCCAAGGAGATGGAATTCCTGCGATTGGAACAAGGTAACATGAGTGTTGGTGAATATGCTGCAAAATTTGAGAACTTGGCGAGGTTTATGCCTTACTATGGAGAAGCTGGAAATGAGAGGTCTAAGTGTGCAAAATTCTTGGATGGTTTGAAGCCGGAGATTAAGCAATCCCTGGAACCTTTGGAGATACAAGTGTTTACAACTCTAGTGAATAAGGGAAGTATTGTGGAAAGTGGTCTTAAGTTGAAGGACTCGGCAGGAAAGTCTGCTGCACAAGTCTCGAGTGGTGGTCCTGTGAGACACTCCCCAGGAAGTGGAAACAATGGAGCTCGAAATCAAGGTCCTTATGGGCAGGGAAACAGTAGGTCTAGTGTGTCAAGGCTTCATGGTGGTTTCAATAGGAATCATCCTCGGAACAACAATCACAACAATCAGAATCATAACAACAATCGAAACAATCAACATCGCAACAATGGTGGAAACCGAGGGAGCAATGGCGATGCTAGTGGTGACAATAGGAATGGTACTGGAGGACAAGTTACTGCACCTCCACTTTGCAACCAGTGCAACAAGAATCATTTTGGACCAAATTGCCCTTGGAACAATCCTAACTGCTTCAATTGCAACAAACCGGGACACATAGCTCGTTACTGCCGAGAACCCAAGAGAGAAGTCAATGCGGTGAATGCAACGAGACCCCTTGGACAAGGAAGAGTGTTTGCTATGGTTGGGAGTGAGAATGCTAATGCTGCTAGAAGTTCTTAGGGTCGATGTTTGTTTTTGAATGTTGTTTGAACAAAGTGGATTTATCCACTCGTCGTGTTTAGTCTTTTGTTGTTTTGTTTCCTTGACTTGTTTTGAAGGATTTTTTCCTTCTGGTACTTTGATATTTTAAGGTGGAATTTTTAAGAATGTTATGCCTTATTCTCAATAGCATGGTATTTCTCGGGGACGAGAAATCTCTAAGTTGGGGAGGATTGTGAGACCCACAATTTTTCCCAATTTATTTGCGAATTTATAATTGAATTTACGAATTTATATTTGATTTTGATATCTGGATTTAATTAAAATCGTATGAATTATATATATATATATACACGAAATATATATATATACATATATACTAATGTTTTCCCTAGTATAATTAAAGGAAAGATTTTAAGGTAAAGTATTTGATTTAACTGATCTTAGAAGAATGAACTGCTTGGTGAAGGATTAGAGTATCCTATCTTCAGAAATTCATATCTTTTCAACCGTACATCGAAAAATTACAAATGATATGTCAAAACGACCGTATCGAAACGTAGATTATGAAAATTTAAATCTTTTATTTTTATTTTAAAGTTTTCGAAATTTTATCACTGCTACAGTACTGAACGAATTTTTGAGTTTTAAGTGGGAAGGTGTGACTTTAATGCATTTAATGGCCTTTTGACTCAAGTGTATTTTATTTTGAAAAAAAATAATAGGAGGGAAAGAGTAGAATTTTCTGAACTTGTGGGGAATCATTCTTAAGTTAGTAAGCCATAGGATTTAGAAGAGTTTCATTAATGCATGTGTGTGTTTCAAAGTGAAAATTAAAAATGTTGACTCACTATGGCTAAGGGGGAACAAATTTGAGGTCTGATGGAGGGGAAAATTGGTCTTCTCTTCACCTATAAATAGACCACCACACCTCTCACAATTTCACACACATTACTTGCTATCATTCTGAGAAAAAAATTTTATTCCAAGAGGAAGGAGAGAGGAGGGTGGCGAGTGCATAGGGGAAGAGGAGGAAAATTTTCTCACCTTTGGGGAAGTCTTTTAGCTTTAGGAGGAAAGGCAATTCTAAGCTCTTATTTTATTTTAATTCATTTCTTCTTCTACTGTTATTATAATCCCTAATTCTTTTTATAGTAGCAAGAACAAAAAGTTCTATTTCTTCTTTTTATGAACTATGTATTTGTTGAGGAATTAGAGTTCTCAAATTACAAGTAAATGCCTCACAAGACTCCCTTCTTGCTAGCCTACAAGAGATACCACACTCTTGCCTTGTAATCCTATTGATCTTCTCTCTAATCTAACCTCTACCCCTTGTTGATAATCGACACAACAAGTCTTCTTTGCTTGATGGTAATCCACACACCAAGGCTTCACTTTGCTTGATTCACATCCAAGACTTTCTTCTTCTCCAATGAGATTTTCTTGATGATAATCGACACACCAAGGCTTCTTGTTTGTTGTAGTTGGCTTGCCTTCTTGCAAAGATTACAACACAATAGAAAACACAATAACACTCCTATGAATCTCAATCAATACCTATGACAATTCACAATAAGAGATTCAAAGGTTCTTGATCAAAGAATATGAAAATATGAAAGCTTTGATCTTTGAAATTGAGAGAGAATAGAATGGCTTGATTCTTTTAAAATTGATTATGAAAATGTTCTCATTAATCACAAAGATTAGGAATAGGTTTTTATAGAATACCCAAAAGTTGTAGCACTTGAAAACTGATTTTGAGAAGTGAAAATCGTATTTTAAAAAACCAGTTCAGCAGTACTTAATCGATTAAATCTTTACTTAATCGAGTACTAATCGATTAAATATGTTCTTAATCGATTAAACATGTCTGACACTTGTTTAAAACTTGTTTTCTCAAAACCAAACCTTTCCTTTAAAACCTTTAAGCCACCTATTGATTCTAGGTTAAGTTAAAACTCAAATTATGATTTAATCATGACTATGATAGAGATTCACTACCCTCTAAATAATCTACCCAAATAAAAGACCTAAGAAGCTTGAGAGGCAAAAGATAAAACAATTACAATTACACTCAAACTAAGTCTTCAAGAGCTTGTTTTCTCTCTTCTTCATTTGATGTATGTTGTTGCTTGTTGAACTTGAAACTTGATCAACACATGATAGCTTGTTCAAAACACTTTGTCATTATCAAAACATTCATCATGGAACTTACAATCTCCCACTTTTTGAAAATGACAAACCATGTTTTGAATTTGATTGAAGTTGTTGATGCTTTAACAATTTGATCACTTGGTGAGAAACTTGCTCCCCCTCAATCAATGCATTTGATATTTGAAATCCAATTGATAGAAGCTTGATTCTCCCCCTATCTTCAACAACTTAGCTCAACCTACATAAAAACAACAAAACAACCTTTCTCCACAAAAACATATCATTTCTCCAAAACATACCATTTCTCCCATTTTTTCAAAACATACTATTTCTCCCAAAATATAGTTTCTTCAAAACATACTATTTGTCCCCCTTTGGCATTATCAAAAAGTAATATGTATACCAATTGAAATATAAAAAACTAAGCCAAAATAGAGAAACAAACATTTATTTCTTCAAAGTAATATATACCAATATCAATTGAAATATAACAAGTACTATACTTTGAAATGTGATACCAATTGGCAAGAAAATATAACAATGAATTATGAACCAATAGAAATACTAAGAAGTCATAATACCAATTGAGATATCATCAATGTAAAGAAATAAGATATATTGTGATATTTCTTCAATAACAACAAAAACATGATAATCATCTAATCATCAAAATTAGTATCATTGAACTTTAGAAAAGAAATTGAGGAGATACCAATTGAGAAGATACTATAATCATCAATTTTTACCACTTTGTAGGACATTCACTTGAGATGCAAATGTAATACCAATTGAAGATGCAAATGTATGAATAACACTTGTAAGCCCTTTTCTCTTCAATCATACCTACAAAACAATTATGCTTTGCTTTTTGGTATCCAAATGGTTTTGGATCCATTTTTGTTAGTGTAGGGACTTTCACCCTTTTTCATCCAAACAAAATCTCCTTTAGGTATACCATGCACTTTAATCTAACACACATTTGAAGTATGTCCATGAGTACCACAATAGAAACATGTTGAAGAATTTGAAAAATCAACCTTTGAAAAATCAACAACATTTCTATGAGAATTACTCTTAGCATTAGTATAACCCAAACCAAACTTGTTTGAATTTTCTCTTTGAAAATTTAACAATGTGCGCAATCTAATATCACCATTTGAGAAACTTGCAAGCTTATTTTTCAAAATAGCATTTTCATCTTTAAGCAACTTGCAATTCTCACAATCAACCACAATATTCACTCTACTAGCACAATCACAAGAAGAACTAGCATATATAAGATCAAGAGTTTCATTTTCAAGATTAAGCTCATCAACTTGTTTTTGAAGTTCTAAAATCTCTTTTTGATGTTTCAAAATGAGCTTCTTCCTTTCAATGTTTTTCAAAGCTAGTTTTTCAAGTTGTTCATGCATTTCTTCATAAGCATTATATAACAATTCATATTTAGAAGAAATTTCGGATTTAGTATGACTTACATCGCTTTCCTCGCTTTGATAACTTGATTCATCATTTGAACTTTGTTCTTCATCAACTAGAGCTATAGAGTTGAGACAAGCGGCTTCTTCATCATCCGAAGAACTACTCGATGTGCTTTTCTTGTTATCTTCATCACTATCCCAAACTATGTATGCTCTTTTAGATTTAGAATTTTTCTTGTCTTTCTCCTTCTTCTTGAGATACCTAGAGCATGAGTACTTGAGATGTCCGGGTTTTCCGCATTCATGGAAAACTACACCTTCTTTTGAAGTCTTGGTCTTGTAGTGTGGGGAATCCTTCTCTTTACGTTTGTCTTTGTTCAACCTTCCTTTTCTCCTTAGAAACTTATCAAACTTCCTTAGAAAAAGTTTCATGTCTTTTTCATCAACATCCGAATTGGAATCTTCACTATCATCATCATCATCATCATCGGAACTCTCTTTCTTTTTGTATGATCTATTTGCTTTAAGAGCAAGTCCCTTTCTTTCTTTGTTCTTATCCGACTCTTCATTGATACTTAATCGTCCAAGCTCCATTTCATGTTCTTGAAGCTTTCCGAAAAGTGTTGCTAGATCCATAGCATCCAAATTCTTAGATTCAACAATAGCCGTTACTTTTGGTTGCCAATTCCTGTCTAAACATCTCAACACTTTGTTAGAAAGTTCACCTTGTAAGAAAGTCTTACCAAGAGCAAGTAAATGGTTAATAATATGAGTAAAACGCTTTTGCATATCATTTATAGATTCATTTGGAAGCATTTGAAACAATTCATAATCACACATTAAAGCATTCAATCTAGCTCTCCTAACCTCACTAGTTCCTTCATGAGTCACTTGTAAAGTGTCCCACATTTCCTTAGCACTAGAACATTGAGAAACTCTAAAGAACTCGTCATAGGATAAAGCGGAGGTAATGATATTCTTTGCTTTATAATCATATTGAACTTTCTTTCTATCATCATCCTTCCACTTATCCTCGGGGATCAATTGTTCTACACCTTCAACTAAACTAGAGGGGATATGAGGACCTTTTTCAACTACTTTCCAAATTTCACTATCTATGGCTTGGATAAAAATTTTCATTCTAACTTTCCAATATGCATAGCCTTCTCCGGCAAACAATGGAGGACGATTTATCGAAGCACCTTCACCACCAAAGGAATTCATGGAACCCATTGCGATTTTCTTAAAGGATCTTTACGAAAAAGCTCTTATGCTCGTGTCTTTCGACCGAGCTCTGATACCAATTGAAGAAACCGCAATTGGTGGTTGAAACAACTAAGGAACACTAGGAACACACCTAGAAGGGGGGGTTGAATAGGTGTAAAAGAAACCTTGAAAGATTTTCGAACGAAACAAATCGAAACAATTAAAACAAATGATTTTTGCAAAATCTACAACACTTAATCGATTAACCTGAAATTTACTCGAGTATTAATCGATTAAATATATGCTTAATCGATTAAATCTGATAGAAAACAGAAAACTCAATTTTTCATTCGAATACGAAAATCAATCAATTAACACGTAAGATCAGAGATTCAGCGAAAACAATTAACATCTATATTCTTATTGATTACCCTAGTTATGAAAATGATTTTCCCCAAGTTAATTTGAACAATAAAGAATTCAATTCAATCAATTATGAAAATCAATCTTTCTCTAGGTTTTCAACCAAGAACACAATTAAAGACTTGAATTGTAAAGAGTAAGAGTTTAGAGATACGACACAGTGATTTATCCTGGTTCACTTTCATCTGCTTGAAAGCTACATCCAGTCCCCTCTTCAACCAAGAGAGATTCTTCACTATGAGGAATTAGAGTTCTCAAATTACAAGTAAATGCCTCACAAGACTCCCTTCTTGCTAGCCTACAAGAGATACCACACCCTTGCCTTGTAATCCTATTGATCTTCTCTCTAATCTAACCTCTACCCCTTGTTGATAATCGACACAACAAGTCTTCTTTGCTTGATGATAATCCACACACCAAGGCTTCACTTTGCTTGATTCACAACCAAGACTTTCTTCTTCTCCAATGAGATTTGCTTGATGATAATCGACACACCAAGGCTTCTTGTTTGTTGTAGTTGGCTTGCCTTCTTGCAAAGATTACAACACAATAGAAAACACAATAACACTCCTAGGAATCTCAATCAATACCTATGACAATTCACAATAAGAGATTCAAAGGTTCTTGATCAAAGAATATGAAAATATGAAAGCTTTGATCTTTGAAATTGAGAGAGAATAGAATGGCTTGATTCTTGTAAAATTGATTATGAAAATGTTCTCATTGATCACAAAGATTAGGAATAGGTTTTTATAGAATACCCAAAAGTTGTAGCACTTGAAAACTGATTTTGAGAAGTGAAAATCGTATTTTAAAAAACCAGTTCAGCAGTACTTAATCGATTAAATCTTTACTTAATCGAGTACTAATCGATTAAATATGTTCTTAATCGATTAAACATGTCTGACACTTGTTTAAAACTTGTTTTCTCAAAACCAAACCTTTCCTTTAAAACCTTTAAGCCACCTATTGATTCTAGGTTAAGTGAAAACTCAAATTATGATTTAATCATGACTATGATAGAGATTCACTACCCTCTAAATAATCTACCCAAATAAAAGACCTAAGAAGCTTGAGAGGCAAAAGATAAAACAATTACAATTACACTCAAACTAAGTCTTCATGAGCTTGTTTTCTCTCTTCTTCATTTGATGTTTGTTGTTGCTTGTTGAACTTGAAACATGATCAACACATGATAGCTTGTCCAAAACACTTTGTCATTATCAAAACATTCATCATGGAACTTACATATGGAATCAGGAGCCCTAGAGAGGATCAAGAGTTAATGTGTGACTTATGGTATTTCTGCAGTTCCAGTTGGGAAAAGCAGGTTCTCCCTAGTCAACGTGTGTGTGCAGAGTGTCAACTTAGGGATCAGAGTACGTACCTGAAACCCTAGCTGTAGTGAGCTATTTATAGGGTTTGGAGGAGGCTGATATGGGCCGTCTGGGCCCTGTATCAGGGTTGAGCTGAACCAGGATTCTGTGAGATAATATTGGAGGATTATGCTCTTAGAATCCAGATAGGATCAGCTGAAGATCTCATGTCTAGGCTGTTACGAGAATCTAGGAGGGAATTGCGGAAGGGATAAGAAGACTTAGTGGGTTCGAGCTTATCCGCTAGCCGACAGTATATCTCGGCCTAAAGTCTCGAGCCTGATGGATTGTGGACCGACGATGAGGCTCGGTTCCATCAAGTACGAGCCTGGTCCTTTGGGAATGCTCGTAGTCCATGAATCCGAGCGAGGGACGTTCATGTTAAGTGAACCGAGGGAAGTGCCCTTAGAGAATTCCTTTGACAAGGCTTGAATCTGTGTCTGGTCGGCAGACCCTACAAGCCCCCCAGCTCGTAAGACTTTGAGAAGTCTGTGACGAGGTAGCAAGTGTTTAGGGTTGACCCTTTTGGATGCCTCATTCCAGGAGTGTGTGACAGCTGTAACCAGGTAGCCTATTCGAGGTGACGTTTTGGGTTCTCTAGGTACAGCGCGTGTCCTTGAGAGTTGCGCCTCTTTGTAACTACCACGTTTCATCGTGTTAGCGGCTGGGTGGAGCGAGTGGGGTAATGGGCTTTTGCTCACACAGGCCCATACGCGCATTGAAGAGGGAAACCGAAAGGTTTTTAGGGATTATTTCGAATCCCTTACTACCTTAACCCCCCATCCACTCACTTTATCGGATTTACACCAGAGACACCTTCTAGACAATTCTTCATTGCTTTCAGGATACCAGAAACCACTTCCCCTTTCAAGCTTATTCTCTCCATTTCCTCCATTACTTTCAGTTTTTCCAGAGATCCAGAATCAAAACAAGTAACTTCTCTTCTTATAACTTGATTTCACTACTTCTTTTCCTATAGCTTGGTCTAATTAGTTCTGTTTCCTTCTATTTTTTGAGGGCCTTGCGTTTCTGTTTCTAGGTTTTGCAGGGATTTGGGGTTTTTTCTGTTTCTGGGTTTTACAGGGGTTTGAGGTTTTTCAGTTATAGGTAGATAGTATAAAGAGTTCGCATTTTCTAGTCATGAGGGATTGGAGAAAGATTTACCATGAACTTTGTAGGAGATTGGGTGAAGAACCTTCTAGCGATAGCGATTCTGACTTTTCTGGGGATTTTGGGGATTCTGGGGATTCTGGGAATTTTGACACCGATGACGCATTAGACCCTTCTTCCCCCCCCCCATCAGCTAGGGATCCACCGTGACAAAACCGTTAGCCGTAGAATACCCATCGGATCCCGCTGAAGATAGCAAGTGGCTGTTGGCTTATAGGTTTGCTGAACGTAGGGCTCAGGTTAGGATTAGCCCCGAGCGCTGTACAATGGAGGAAGAGCCTTTGGGAGATCCGAGGAAAGAGGGGGGAAAAGGTCCAAGGCTCGGCCTTAACTTTAGAATTAAAACATCTGATATAAAAAATCCTAACGCCGAGCCTTTTACTTTTTCCCCAGATATGGTGGAGCGCAGGTGTGATTCCAATCCTGAAGAATATCCCTTATCGCCCAATCATGCGCAGTACGACGAAGTCTTTGATCGGGAGGTGCTTGGAACGAGGCCTTCGTTGCTGACGAGTAACAGTCTGAACCACCTTCGTCCTCTCCTAACCCCTCCGAGCGCAGATGGGAATGCGTCGGAATTTGAGTTAAGGCACGTGAACATCGACGACCGGATCTGCTTTGAAGTGCCGCAAAATCAACAATTCTTCTACTTCTACGAAGAAATAGTAACAAAGGTCGGAATCCGCATGCCCTTTTCGACTTTTGAAATCGATGTACTCAACCACTTAGGCATAGCCCCGAGTCAGCTACACCCGAGTGGATGGGAATTTGTACGAGCATTCCAAAAGTTCTGCGAGACCGAAGGTTTAGTTGCCACACTTCGCGCTTTCTTTTGGCTTTATGCCCCTCAAGTGAACAAGTTCGGCAACTCCAAAGGGCTTTGGGTGTCATTGAAAGCTCGGAAGGACGACGCACTTTTCACTAAAGTCACCGACTCTTGGAAGTCCTTCAAGCCTCTCTTTTTCGGTATGAGAACAATGGGGCTGGTGTATGCTGGTTTATGGAGCAGGTTGAGGAAGAGGGAGAAATCAAATTCGTACCTCGCTTCCCTCTGGATTGGTCGAACGGTATCTATAACCGAGGGGCCTCCTTGTATCAATTTGACTATAAGGTCGATTTGACGAGGGCCGAGAGACGGTTGTGTGACCGAGTTTGGGAATACCTCAAGGCGAATGGTCAAATTGATACCAAGAAAATATTGTTGAAGAGAACACGGGCCGAAGTGAAGGTCGAGCTGGGTATATATACATTTTTTTTGGCTCGGTCTAAAGCATATTTCCTTGTTGCAGAAAAAATGGGGAAGAAAGCATCAAAAGCTAAGAAGAGTGATGTTGCCTCGGCCAGGATGGCTCAACTGGCTGCTGTGATAGGAGAGTCGGGATCCTCGGGTAAAAGCCAAACCCCCGAACCAACTCGAACAACTAGTCCCCTTGCTGCTCCTCGTGCTATTCCTTCCGAGGCACCTCAAGCCACCAAGAGCGCTGAGCCAACAGTTCCCGTAGAAGTGCAACCAAGTACTCAGGGTACTCCTGAGCGTCCCTCCAAGAGACCTCGGATGGAGAAGGGGAAAGGATTGGCTGGCGACTGGTTTCACCTGAGCAAGCCCCACAAAGGAGTTCAAGTTACTGAGGGTATGGACGACGTCGTCGCCAAAACTGTATGGAGTAGGCATAATAAGTTAGATTCCTTCACCGCAAATCTCTTTCCTCCTGAAGACACTGAAGTCATAAGTGCCTGGGGTCCAGGCACCTGGGAAAATAATTGCGGGGCCTTGGTGAGGAGCTTCCTTAGAGGTGCAAGCATTCTCAATTTCCTCGGTCAGCGTGGTGACGACGTCTACGCTGGAGTGGCCCCCGAGGAGAAGAAGAAAAGATCAGAAGCTGATGATCGGGAGGATTATTTGCAGCTTCAAGTGGAAAGCTTTGAGAAAAAACTTCAGGTTCTGGCGGCCGAGAATGAAAGACTGCAAAAGGGAATGTAGGAATCTGACGGCGCCAAAGCTAAAGCCGAGGCTGATAAAGAAGCAGCTGAAAAGACTTGTCAAGAGGCTGAAGAGAAGTTGAGGCAATCCGAGGAAACCCTGAGAAAGGCTAAGGAGGATGCTGCTGTGGCTCAGGAGCAACTTGAATATGCTAAGGATGAGGTCACAGGGCTCCGAGCTTCCATGGACAAGATGAGAGCGAAAGCTCTTAAGCATAAGAAAGCGGCCCAGGAGAATCTGTACAACTGGAGTCACGCAGTTGAAGATTCCTTCCTTAACACAACCGAGCAGCTTCGCATCCTGAACCCCAACCTCGTGACAAAGGGCGTCGACCCCCTCTTTGCTACCAAGAATGGTCAGATTGTGGGTGAGAATGGGGTTCCTATTGACATGAGCAGCAATGATCTTCCTGACCATTTTGCCGAGGAATCCAAGGAAGAAGAGGCCGAAGGTGCCGAAGGTGAAGAAGAAGAAGAGAAATTCGACCATGACAGCGTAGCACTGTCTGATATTGAGTAGTTTTCTTCTTTTGCTTTTTTACTTTTGTATCTACCCCAATAGATGGGTTGAAATCTTGTTGCTATAACTTGTTTGGAATATTTATAATATCCGTTTTTATTTTATGCTTCTTTCTGAACTTTTTGTTAAGAATTCAAGTGTTAAGATCTCGGAACTCCAGCACTTTTGCCGAGGTGGGTTCCTCTATCCGCGATGTAAAAATGATTTTTTAAAACAAATCATGTTTGAATCGGGAATCCTTTTAAGGTACTTGACGAGTTATAAGCTCTTGTTTGAGCTGTTTATAATCGTTCGCGTCATAAACGGTGGCTAGTCGATTATGAGAAAAGGTACGTAAATACAATGAATTCAATAACAACACTTTTATTTATTCGAAGCATTAACAATAAGTACAATGGGCTCGGAGTTCCACCGAGCGTACACCATCATTAAAAATAAACAATCCTATAACAACAAGGGAAATAATAAAACGAAAACAATTGAAAACGGAATTGAAATGGATAGAAATTTCTAACTGAAATATGCTCTAAGTTTTTCCACGTTCCATGTGTTGTTGATGAGGGCACCCGAGAGAGTTTCGAGCTTGTAGGCTCCTGCTCCTGTTTTGGAAGCTACTCGGTACGGACCTTCCTAATTCTGAGCCAGTTTCCCATCCTTAGCATTTTTGAGGCCGATGTCAGCTCTTCGTAGGACGAGGTCACCTACCTCGAATTCTCTAGGTACCACTGAGCGATTATACCCTTTCGCTTGCATCAGCTTGGCATGTTTTTCCCGCTCGGCAGCTAAGTCTCTGACTTCTTCTGATAGAACTAGGTCCTCACACAGTAAAGTGTTGTTGAGGGGGTTCGGTTGTTTTAAGGCTCGGAAAATTGGGATGATCCTTTCCATCGGGATGACAGCGTCGCAACCATAAGTAAGACGATAAGGGGTTTCTCCCGTTGAAGTATGTATGGTGGTGCGGTACGACCAAAGCACTTCATGCAGATTTTCCAGCCAATTTCCCTTAGCACCGATGAGTCTTTTCTTGATACCCTGAATGATACTTCGATTCACTGATTCTACTTGTCCGTTGGTCTGAGGGTGCTCGACCGAGGAAAAATAGTGTTCAATGTTCAAAGCGTTGACCAAGTCCTGGAATGCCTTTGCCGCAAATTGAGTTCCATTGTCAGTTACTAAGACCTGTGGCACTCCAAACCGAGCTATAACCTGTCTCTCAAAGAACTTCTGAACCTTGGCCGACCAAATAGTTGCTAGTGGCTCGGCTTCGATCCACTTAGTAAAATAATCGATGGCCACTATCACCCATTTGAGCTGTCCTGGTGCGGTGGGGAACTGGCCAATCAAATCCATTCCCCATTGATAGAAGGGATAGGGTGATGAAAGTGAATGAAGTTCCTCGGCCGGCTTGTGGTAGACATCACTGTGGAACTGACATCTTTCACATCTCTTCACATGACTGATTGCATCCTGTTGTAGGGTCGGCCAGTACTATCCTGCCCTTAGAATCTTCTTGGCCAACGATTTCCCTCCGACATGATGACTTCCGATACCTCCATGGACTTCTTCCAGTGCCTGCTTTGCTTCGGCGGGGTCTAAGCAACTGAGCATAGGGCCGCTGACCCCACGGCGAAACAGAATTCCATCGATCATAGCGAATTGGGATGCCTTTCTGACAAACTTTTTGGCCTCGACTGGATTCGTCGGCAAGATTCCTTGTTCCAAGAAGTTTATGATCGGAGAGGTCCACCGAAACGGAGAGGACAACGCTAGGTCCATGCACCATTTCTTGGATCAATGTCTTGTTATTTCCAGGACCCTTTGTTGAAGCAAGTTTGGAAAGAATGTCCGCTCGGCCATTGCTTTCCCTCGGGATGTGGCAGAATTCGACCTTGGCAAACTCTGAAGATAGGAACTTCACCTTCTCGAGATACTTTTGGAGGATGGGTTCCTTAGCTTGATAATCACCTTTAATTTGCGAAACCACCAACTGAGAATCGCTGAAAATCTTCACTTCTCGGGCTCCTACTTCTTTTGCCATCCTTAATCCAGCCATAACGGCTTCATACTCGGCCTGATTATTTGACGTGGGAAAGCCGAACTTCAATGAATATTCAAGGGTAACTCCCTCAGAGTTCTCCAGGGTTATTCCCGCTCCTGCTCCGAGCTTGTTGCTTGACCCATCGACATAAATACTCCAATCCAAGTTTGAGCTCGTCAATGGTTCAGTAAACTCGGTGAGAAAATCAGCTAAGACCTGAGACTTCATTGCTTTTCGAGGTTCGAAAGTGATGTCGAACTCAGAAAGTTCGATAGCCCAAGTCACCATTCTGCCTGCCAAGTCGGGTTTTTGAAGGATATGTCGGATTGGCTGAGCAGTTCTGACCGTGATATGGTGGCTTTGGAAGTATTGATGCAGCCTCCTAGCCGTAACAACCAAACAAAACGCCAACTTTTCAACCTTCTGATACCTCAGCTCTGGTCCTTGAAGTGCTCGGCTGACGAAGTAAACAGGAGATTCTTTGCCTGATTCTTCCCGAACCAGAACCGGACTGACCACCGAATCCCCCACTGATAAGTACAGGAACAAAACCTCTCCTGCTGCCGGACTAGATAAGATTGGAGGAGAGGCTAGGTATTGCTTAAGGTAAGTAAAGGCCTTTTCGCATGCCTCGTTCCACTCGAACGTCTTTTCTTTTTCCTTCTTCAGCAGTTGGTACCATGGCAAGGCCTTCCGAGCTGACTGAGACAGAAACCTGGAGAGAGCTGCTACCCGACCTGCTAGCTGCTGTATTCCCTTGATGTCGGAAGGGCTCTTCATCTCAAGGATGGCTCGGCACTTCTCTGGGTTTGCCTCAATTCCCCGTTCGGTGAGCATGAACCCGAGGAACGAACCAGCAGGAACCCCAAAAGTGCATTTTTCTGGGTTTAACCTCATGTCAAACTGCCGAATTCTATCAAGGATAATCTTCAAATCCTTATCATGGTGCTCCTCCTTCAGACTTTTTGCAATCATATCGTCGATGTATACTTCCATTTTCGGCCCAATGAGCGGACCGAACACCTTGTTCATCATTCGCTAGTAAGTCGCCCCAGAGTTCTTCAGTCCGAACGGCATGACGTTGTAACAATATGTAGCATTTTCTGTGACGAACGAAGTCTTCACCTGATCCGGGGGATACATAGGGATCTGATTGTACCCCGAATAAGCATCCATGAAGGATAGCCTTTGATACCCTGCCGAGCTATCTACGAGTTTGTCTATGGCGTTGTATGCCGACGGTGCTTGGACAACTAGCCACTTTACCATCTCGGTTCGAGCAGACGGTTGTTCACCCATGGTCACTGGGAGATGAATGTGGCCTAAGGGAACAATGGAATGCCTCGTAAAGCCAATCAAACTGCCCTTAAATGGAGTTAGGTCAGATCTTTTCAACTTCAGCCTCTCGAACAGATCCAAGAACATAATGTCTGCTGAACTCCCCTGATTGACGAGAATCCTTTTCACTTCGTAATTACCGAGTCTAGCTGTAACTACCATTGGATCATTGTGGTCCTGAATAATATCAGCAAAGGATCATTGTGGATCAAAGTCATCGTCACTAAAACTGATGACAATGTTCTTCTTTTTGGGCTTTTGGATCGGTCGGCTAGCCACCGAAAGGATCTGTCCCACATACTTTTTTCGATCACTTCTTTTTTCCCCACCACCCGCAAATCCACCAGCAATGGTGTTGATCAGAAACGACTCTCGACCCTTATCCTGCTCGGACGGTAGGGCGGAGGCTCCCCTTGCAGGTGGTGTAGGGCTTTTATTCCTTTTTTCTTCGGTTTTGGGTGGTGAATGACTTCTTCTCCTTGAATGCTTCCGCATCGCTTCCCCGATGTATTGTTGAAGCTTCCCATCCCTAACCATCTCTTCAATTAAGTCCTTCAGCATCGTACACTGATCAGTCGTATGCCCCCATCCACCATGATGGTCGCAGTACTTCGTTCTGTCCCTCTGGGCAGCTTTTCTCAAAGTTGGAGGCCGAGTAATGTTGCGCATTTCAGTGTGCATAGTCTCTCGGAGGATTTGAATCCTCGGGATTGTAAGCTCAGTGTATACATCATACTTGCCTTTGGGAGGCAGTTTGTCTCTTTCTCCTCTCTCCCTCTTGTCCTTCCTCCCCTTACTCTCTCGGAACCGATCAGTTTGACGGGAATCATTCTGACGAGGGCGCTGTTCCTGACTCCGAGCCGCGGTACTGATTCTATGGAATTCCTCCAAATTAACAAATTTCCTAGATCTTTCCCTGAGCTCGGCCATGTCCCTTGGTGGTTCTCCAATCAGACAATCCTTGAAATCACCATCTCGCAACCCTTGAGTGAGCAAGAGGACAAATACTCCCGATTGCAGGCCTGATATGCCACTAGCTTCTTGTTGATACCGAGCCAGATAATTGCGAAGAGACTCGTCAGGTCTCTGTGCGACTCCAGCCAATGAATGGTCCGACTTGGGTTGTGACATACTGGCTGTATATCGATTCAAAAATGCTGTCCTCAGCTCGGCCCATGAGTGAATCGAGTTGGCAGGCAGGGAATTGAACCATCTCAAAGGTGCCGATCCCAGAGTCATTGAGAATGCTCGGCACTTCATGAAATCCCCTCCTCCATAAAACATCATGGAGGATTCGTAAGCCGCAATGTGGTCCATCGGATCAGTCGTCCCATTATACCGAGGGATATTCTGATGACCCACATAAGTTTGCGGGGTTTGAAATGCCATTATCTCAGCTATGAAAGGATGTCCAGGATGGGGTTCCCCAGTAACACGCCCAGGAACCAATCCCGGATTAAGGGGTGGAGGTGGAGGAAGGTTATAAGGGTTGCCGAGAGCCACGTGAGGGCCTTGCTGGGCTATTCTTGCCATGCTTTGCTGCTGAAGAGCAGCGATAGCCTGATTCTTCTTTTCAATCAAAGAAGTTTGAGTCCTCAAGATCTCCATGATTGATTCCTCTCTCCTACGGGCCGACGAAGTAGTCATGTAAGATCTACCTTGTGTTTCGGAACGTTCACCACCTTACAGTGTTCCAAAACGACCCCTAGTAAAGTGAGGGACTTCCCTGTTGGATCGCTCGGCACGGGAGTGGTCATGTCGAGCGGAACGCTCAACTCGCCGATCCTCACCAATTCGTGACCCAGCTGGGGCCCTCCGAGATTGACGTGGTCCAGAATCTGCTGTGTCATGCCATTCTGAAACATGGCCATCAGGAATAGTATGAGGGTTGGATCGTCCTCCGCCGCCTTCAACGCGAGGAGGAACTGTGACTTGTGCTTGAACAACTGGAGGGACTGGAGGAACGTTAGCCTGAACCGGAGGAACTGGCGGAGCAACCGGCTGATCCACCGGAGGAACGGGTGGGGTATTAGCATGATCGCCTCCAGTAGGTCCTCCGGAGCAATTCTGTCCCTAACGTTTCCTCTTCCCCCGCTCTTAGGCGGCCTTCCCCAGATGCGACGGCAGAGATCCCCCTGGTTATTATCATGGTTATCGCTTGCCATGAAAACAGTGGTTATGGGAATACTGGTTAGACGATCCCCACAGACGACGCCAATGTAGTGTCCTGGAACACTAGATGTCCTTAACCCTCTAAGTGCTCAAGACTATGGAATCAGGAGCCCTAGAGAGGATCAAGAGTTAATGTGTGACTTATGGTATTTCTGCAGTTCCAGTTGGGAAAAGCAGGTTCTCCCTAGTCAACGTGTGTGTGCAGAGTGTCAACTTAGGGATCAGAGTACGTACCTGAAACCCTAGCTGTAGTGAGCTATTTATAGGGTTTGGAGGAGGCTGATATGGGCCGTCTGGGCCCTGTATCAGGGTTGAGCTGAACCAGGATTCTGTGAGATAATATCGGAGGATTATGCTCTTAGAATCCGGATAGGATCAGCTAAAGATCTCATGTCTAGGCTGTTACGAGAATCTAGGAGGGAATTGCGGAAGGGATAAGAAGACTCAGTGGGTTCGAGCTTATCCGCTAGCCGACAGTATATCTCAGCCTAAAGTCTCGAGCCTGATGGATTGTGGACCGACGATGAGGCTCGGTTCCATCAAGTCCGAGCCTGGTCCTTTGGGAATGCTCGGAGTCCATGAGTCCGAGTGAGGGACGTTCATGTTAAGTGAACCGAGGGAAGTGCCCTTAGAGAATTCCTTTGACAAGCAAATATAATACACACTAAAGGCCATCAGGAGAATCTTGTCACCTTCTAGGAAGGGTTCAAAACCTCAAGATTCCTAAACTAATTTAATTCAGCATTTATTCTACTAATAAAGGTTCCATTAGACCAATTAGAAAATGAAGGAAAACAAAAATTAATTCTCAATGCTACTTCACGTTTAATCCTGGCCACAAGATGCTGAGAAGTTGAAGCAGTGTTGGAAAACACTCGTTGGTTCCTCTCTGACCATACATTGTAGATGATTGAAGCAAATAGAGTAAACATGCATTTCTTCCTCTTCTTCTCCCTGAAAGCACCCAGAAGCCAACGATTCCATCCTTGAAAACGGAATGGCCAAGAATCTAAGCAAAACCACTGGCACAGATCATCTAGCACCCCTCTTGACCACATGCAATTAAAGAAGAGATGCTCATGGGAATCATCCGCAAGCCCACACAGCACACACATTATATGAGGTAAATACAATCGGTCTTTCGTTTTTAATCTCCGGTGCATCGTTAACCATACAATGAAGCAATGTTTCGGAACTGATACATGATTCCAAACAAATTTGTGCCAGGGAACAGTAGGCAAAGGACCCAGCAGATGCAGATAAGCACTAGCAATCGTATACTCTCCAGATTGAGTAAGAGCCCAGGTATTATTAACAAAACCTGCTCTTAATTTATCTCTAATTTTCATAACCTGTTTCCAATGCCAGTTGTCATTAGATTTAGGAATGCATGTCCATAAATTAGAGTCTTTCAAGTATATCGTGTTTATCCATTTAATCCAAAGCGATTCTGAGTTACTAGCTAAATGCCAAATTTGCTTACCCACTGCTGCTGTGTTCCACAGAATAGTGTTCTTGAAATTAAGGCCTCCTTTAGATTTAGGATTACACACTGACTCTCAAGCAACACTAGCTGTGTAATGACCTTGATGATTTTTCCCCCATAGAAAGGCTCTGCATTTTTTTCCACATCTCTTAGAACAGATTTGGGGATAATAAAAATGCTTGCCCAATAAGAATGTAAGTTTAGCAAAACAGAGTTGATTAAGCAACATCTCGCCTGGTAAGATAGATTTCTGGAACTCCAAAACTTGATTCTGCTACTAACCTTATCAACTAAGGTCTGGCAAGTATTCTTAGACCACTTCCTAGCTGAGATAGGCATACCAAGATAACAAAAAGGGAAAGACCCTTTCCTAAAACCAGACAACCTAAGGAGTTCATCTTGTTTCTCATCATTAACCCCAGCCATAAAGAGATGAGATTTCTCACAATTGGCCTGCAAACCTGAACTGGCTGAGAAAGCCTGAAACCCATCCATAATGATCTTGACACTAGCAGGATGCCCTTTACAAAACAACATTAAGTCATCAGCAAAAGCTAGGCTTAGAAGCTTACTTTCCTTACACATAGGATGAAATCTGAAGTTCCTATGAGTAGCAGCCTTTTGCAACCCTCTAGTAAGAACTTCCATGGCCATAACAAAAATTAAGGGAGAGACTGGATCCCCTTGACGAATACCCCTAGATCCTTGAAATTTCTCAGAAGACTGCCCATTAATACTGATCTGGTATGTGGCTGAAGTGATACATACCATAATCCAGTTAATAAATTTCTCAGGAAATTTGAAAGCTCTAAACATATCTTCAATGAAATTCCAATCTAGAGAGTCATATGCTTTGCGAATATCTATCTTCATAAGGCACCTAGGAGATACATGTCTCCTGCCATAAAGTCTTAGCAACTCTTGAGTGATTAAAATGTTACGCACAATGCTCCTATTTTGGACAAAAGCTGTCTGGTTCTCCTGAATAATGCAAGGAAGAATAGGACTAAGTCTAGAGCAAAGCAGTTTAGAAATGCATTTGTATATCACATTACAACATGCAATAGGCCTGTAGTCAATCACAGAATTAGGACAGTCATTCTTAGGCACCATGACTAGATTAGTAGAATTAACTACTTTTAGCAGCCTTCCTGTACTAAAAAATTCCTTCACAGCCTGAACACAATCTGATCCAACAATTTCCCAAGCTGACTTAAAAAATCCAGAACCATAACCATCTGGCCCAGGGGCACTGTCAATATTGATTGAGAAAAAAGCATTCTTGATATCCTCATCAGAAAAAGGTTTAGTAACCTAAAGCTGTTGATCAGCATTCAAACACACACCTTGCTCAACAATACCTTCCTACCACTGATACCTCATCTTCCTTGTAAAGAGATTCTTGTAGTAGTCCACAAACGCCCCTGATATCTCCTTATGACCAGATCTTACATTCCCAGTCTCATCCTTGACAGAGAGGATTCTATTTTTATAAGTTCGTTGTCTGATAGCTTGGTGAAAAAATTTAGAATTTTGATCACCATGCTTCAGCCAATCAACTTTGGCCTTTTGCTTTAGAAAGGAAAGAGCTGCAGCACTAACCTCTTTATGATTATAGAACACACTCCTTTCTTCTCTCTGAAGAACAACATTTCTAGGATCATTTAATAGCTGGGCCTGAGCAATACTCAATTCCTCTCTCAATTCAGCTTCTCTCAAAACAATGTCTGCATAGCACCTTCTATTCAACTCTGAAAGCTCCTTCTTCAAAGCCTTCATTTTCCTTGTAATTTGATACATAGTAAACCCAACCACAGTATTAGACCAAACAGATCCAACAATGTGCAAAAATTCATTGTGAGAGGACCACATATTGTAGAATTTAAACCCAGTTTTCTGACTCTCATAATTCTGATTCCATTCCACTAAAGCTGGAGAATGGTCAGAGATCCCTGGCAGCAAAAAGTTTGTTTCAGCCCCTGGCCATTTCTCAATCCACAATTGATTAACAATCGCTCTATCCAGCTTGCAATAAATTCTAGCCCTTCCTTCTTGATTATTACTCCATGTGTAGAAACTGCCTTTGAATTTCATATCTTCTAATAAACAGTGATGAAGACAATTACAAAGGTCCTCACAATGAGAAACCTCAAGAGGAGTACCACCATCTTTTTCATTGACATTCAGCATAGAATTAAAGTCTCCTATTAGAAGCCAAGGTAAATCCACAAAATTATTGATACCTTTTACAATCTCCCATACTTCATTTCTTTCAACAGAGTCATTTGAGCCATAAATGAAAGTCACATAGAATTTACTATCATCACATTTTGCACTAACCAAGCAATGAGTGTATTGACCTGACCTAGCCATGACAAGAACATCAAACATGTCTTTTCTCCAAAGCACTAAAATCCTCCCAATAGGACAGATATCAGAATCAGATAAGAAACCCCATCCTGGAGCCATTTTTTGCATAACAGTAGCAACAGAATTACTTCTTAATTTATTCTCAAGAATCCCTAACAAACCTACCTTATACTTCCTACAAAAATTACTAACCTCCTTTTGTTTAGAGGGGAGGTTAAGACCTCTTATATTCCAAGCAGCTATATTATCCATGTGGTAAAAGGAGAGAAGCCTCACCCTTTTGCTGAATCTGTTTAGAATTGACTTTACTTCTAGTTTTCACTGGAGTCCAGCCATCATTCCCCTGCCCAACTATAATGCTCACACTTGTTGTATTAGGAGAGTTAGAATTGTCTATCTGCGTACAGTCATTCTGAACCTGAACTTGCCCAATACCATTAGAGACAATAGGCTGCACCTCTTCAGTTGCTAATTCTTTCACAACTTCCAAGGCTGCTTCTCTATTTTCCTGAGGGATTGAGCCTTCCTCCAGAGATCTCTTTAGCTTCAATCTATCATCTAGATCTTCAATCACCTCTCTAGTAGGTTTTTCTTTTCTACCCATTGCTTTTTAACATTCTTCCTACACATCTTGCTGCCATGGCCATACATGGAGCAGTTCCCACAAAGAACTGGTTTCCATTCATAATCAACTTTTTGGGAAACAATATTCTCTTTATCATCTTCAAAAAATATCTCATCAGGAAGGATGGCAGGGTCTACTTCAACCAAAACTCTGGCAAAGTTGATACGATTTCTATCCTGCGTCACTTTATCAACCATAATTGGCAAACCTACCAAACTGGCAATCTTACTAAGAGCAGCAGCCCCCCAGAATCTCAGGCTCAAATTAGGGAATTGAATCCATACAGGCACTTTGTCCAATTGTCCTTTGTTGAGAGGCCTACCAGTCCAGGGAGCTAAGATCATAGGTTTTTTTTGTCAAAGTGAAAAACCCCAATTTCTAGAACTATGTTCCTGGCCTCAAGGGAATTGAAACGAACCACTACAGTGCCATCATTGTTCATCAATATTTTGTCTATTCCATATTGGCCCCAAGCTTTCTTGATAAACCCACTCATTACTGAATAGGGAGGTCTTGCTCCCAGCACATAACACACAATTGCATTTTGCCAGAATTGCACCTCTTGTTCCACATCACATGCATCTATTTTACCAACCGAGATACCATCCTTCATGGTAGGTTGAAAAAAAGTCAATTTCTCCCCTGAATTCCTCAACTTGGATATGTCAAACGAGGCCCAAACTGATGCTGATCTGGCCAGATTCACAGCTGCATTATTAGGCACGCTAGTAGTAGGGTTATTCATCACAGGATTAGGAATACTAGGATTAGGATTGACAGATCTAACTCCAGCATTCTCATCTGATTTGTTTGCTTGTAAATGTGCAGATCCCTCAACAGCTTTCCCCTTGATTCTCGCCTTGATCAAGTCCAAACTATTGAGGAGTTGTTCCGCTTGCTTAGCACTCAAGTTATCTATTTGAGAAAGATCTTCCTCCTCCACCAGAGATAAGTCCAGTAGAGGATCAATAGCAGATAAAGGTTGACCAGAACTAGGTTTTCTAGAGTGAGAAGGAGGTGTTGCCGACGGCCTTCCCTTCTTCTTCGCCATGACGGCGCGGTGGCAAAACAAGGTTTACCACGAGAGAGAAGAGAGAGAAGTTTACAACTTATTATTCGGTTAATCGATTAGCTTAATAAAGGTTAATCGATTAACGCGTATAACTGTACAACACTGATTATGTTAATAAAGGTTAATCGATTAGTGAGTTAAACGTTAATCGATTAGCACGAATTAACATAGGTTAATCGATTAGTGAGTAATACGTTAATCGATTAATTACTGTTGTTTCTGAAAAATAATATTTTGTTTAAAAGCTTTTCTTTTCTACTTTGTCAAGGTTACACACTCTTTCAAAATTTTCTATAGAGAAACATACTTTCAATATTCTTTCAAGAGCTATTACTATTTTCCAATTGTGCTATCAAGATTCAACAACTTTCAATCTTCTTCACTTAGAATCAATTCAATATTCTAAGTTCTATTGAGATTCAAGTTTTTCTAGTTTTAGTATTTTGTGTTGAAGCTATTCACAACAAGAAGGTTGTCACATTCAAGCTTTCAACAAACAAGTGAAGATTCACAATTTGAAGTCTTTGAAGAATATCAAACCAAGTGGAAAAGAATTTGGTTGGAGAGCATCCTTCAACAAATTCAAGAGGACAAGATACGGATTCATTTGGGTAGATTAGCAAAGAGATTGGTACTGTAACAGCCCGATTTTCATAACATAAAATAATCATTTATTACGTAATAAGTTGCAAAAATTAGGCCATTTTTTTTAAACACAATGTTCATTGTTCATCGAATCACTTAATCGAAAATCGAGTTGTTACCAAATCATTTCGTCCATATCAAGTTATCATAAAAAGGAGTTCATCATCAAAGTAGTTAGGATCCATCATAGTTCCTTCCTACAAAACATTGGTATTTCAAAATATTACAGCCCACATCTTTTCAAAAGGAGGTATGAAATATAAAAATGGCTAATTACAATAATGGTCCATGGCTATGGCAATCCTCAATTGGAAACACAGAACGTAGACACTAAGATGGTTCCACCACTAAACAACCTCGACATATCATCCTTCGCAACTAGTCAATCATCACGTTACTTCCGCGATCCTTCATGCTGATAGTCTCGTAGATCGACATGCCCTAGATGTGCATCTCTTGCTGTCCCCGTCACCACGTCCTAGGTCTCATATTTCTAGAAGAGAGTTGCCTCGTCAAGTCCATCCGCTAGGAGCGACCTCCCAGGTCCCCTACCGAAGGGGCCATATAGAAATTACTAAATGCTGGACCATCTACCCGTTGCAATACCAGAGTAACCCGATACGACAACATGGTAGGAGAGAGGTCAGCGTTCCAGAAGTACAATAGTAACAGGACAGACTATTGATGACTCAAAGTAAAAGAAAATAGACAGAATAATTTATAAAGACGGATTCCTAATATTAACAGATAGTAAACATGTATCGGACATATATAACTGAAGACATATAGCAGCAGGTAAACATGATGTGCATATAACAGTTATTTACAGATCATAAGGCATCATTTCTTATACTATCAAAAGATTCACATAGCAGATAATCACAATGTAATGATAACATAGCAGATATCTTTAACAAGGGAAAATATTTCATCAACCTATAACACTGATCATTTCATATCTCAATAAACTTTGATATCACATCATGCTCACTCTTTGATTACTCATCTCATAAACTTCTCGATTATTATTTATTACAACAGATTCCAATGTTAGATCTCATTAAGCGTATTCCTTTCTTATCATTAAGTCTTATTATTCTAGGTCCTTCAATGATGTGGGAAAGCATCATTGAAGCTAGCACACACGTCTACATCTCCTCGGTAATCCACCCAAACCTAGTCGGAAGCTAACAGGAGTACAGGACCTTTACCACGCAGGCATTGACAGCTATCTGCTACCTCGAAGCACAATAAAAACATCATACTGGCTCATTACACAGAATATCACATTGCCTCGTTCCAGTCCCTCTCACTGTTCTCGAATTGCCATAGGGGGCGACAGTACTATTCTAGTCTCGAGTGCAGAACTCACCACGGCATAGGACCGATCTGCCCGTACCACATGTGGAATTCGTCTGCCTAGAATAGCACTCAAGGCTTCTTGACGTATCACCATCCTTGCCCTCCCCTATTGCAATCGCAACCCGAATATCTGCAGATATTCCGGGGTATCTTCCTCTCCACTACTTCGCACTCATACTCACCGCGTTAATTAATGTCTTTTAAAAGTTTTCTTATATCTTTAGTCTTTTAATGCCCTAAGGTCGACTCATCCTCGTAACATCCTTTCGATGAGTCCTAACCGCTAACAAGATTATTATTTTTCCCAAAGGAGCACAAAGTTCCACATTTCTCGATGTATCATTGCGAGCCTCGAGTCACGAACATTGCACCATCACATTTCTTTGCCATCGGCACTTCATCAATTAATTTCACATTTCTACACATGATTTGAGCTTTCACAAAGCAGAGCCACAAATCATCTTATATTTCTTTATACAATATTCTCATCAGCATTACTTTCACTTCAACTCATGATCTATTTCCCATGAATTCCATACTATCTTTATTCTCATCTTAATTTTCATAATACCCATTGTCTCACCTTAATCGTCACCATAATTCCAGAATGACACATATATCTTTCAAACATGCTTATGAATTCAAGTAGACCATATATATAAATAAATTTAAATGCATGGTAATCAGAATCATAACTTATAATCATGTAAACGCATAGTATATAGCAATTATTAGAATTTCGAACTTGATATACTCAGTTTAAGACTGAGCCTAAGTGTCACGTTGACTTAGGTCTACTGCATCTCTCACCTCTCGTTCCAACAGACACATGCACTAGATTTCCGCGGGCACTTGCTACAGACTGATGCTCAAGCCACCATCTTTAAAATACCTCGCTTTAAAACAAAATACGTTTTCATTACTAATTGATTCAGATGGGATTATTCTTTTCAAAGTAAATAAAATCTCTATTTTCTTTTGAAAGTTCTTCTTTTTGATTTTGTAAGACAGTATAATACATAATCGTTTTCTCAAAATCATTCCAACTTTTGAACATACTTTAAATACCTCAAAATTAATTAAAACAATCCACAAAACACTTTAAAACGATTTCTTTAGCTGCTGGATAGTAAAGAAACCATTTAAAATCACATTCTTAACAATTCCGAAAATACCGTAATTAATAGATTAGCTTATTTTCCTTTATTTTCTTTCACACACAATATTCTGAGGTAAGGAAATACATAATCATATAATTCATTAGACATCTCACAAACAATTCAATCAGCATATAACACACAAAGCAGAATATCCTAACTCTTAGAAATAAATGCCTAAACTGGAACATGTTAACTCATATTCACATGCAAGATCACTTTCATATGTCTTAAACACAACTTCAAACATTATTCGACTATCTCAAGGAATCCCAACACATATACATATTCAGCCACGTCACCAAAGAAAACTCACAAGATCATATTTATCAAAAGCGCTTCAAAAGAGAGTTTAATCCATCATAGAAATACACAAGAGATAAAATTCAAAACTTCATCAAATAAATTAATTTTAATCCCTAAATTTCCAGAATAATAAAACACACATTAAGGTTCATTATATAAAATTTTCAAGTAAATTAAACATCCAGAATTTAAGTTTCAGTTCAAATTTCGCACAAAACCCGAAACAGAACCGCACTGACTTGAGGCACAATTTCGTTGGTTAAAAATAGAAAATCAATTCTGAATGGCATAAAATTTGGTACAAACGTCCCTCACATAGTCAAGGTTATCTAGTAAAAATTTCAGAGCATTTGGAGTTGTTTAAGTAATACTTTTTCAATTAATTCCGCCACTAAGTCCGAAAATCCTGAACCTCTGTACTTACTGTTTTTCAAATAAAAGAAATACCAAACCAAATCCAAATCACTCCAAATTTTGCAGAGACTTACTGGAAACATTGATAAGGCTACCATAAAAATTTCAAGTCGTTTAGAGAAACATAAGTTTGAAAACTCTATTCTTCTTTAAACCGAAAAACTTGTTTTCTTAAAATAGTTTTCACAAAGTTATTTCTTGTAAAAATAGTAAACTAGTTCCAAAGATCATACCAAAATTCAGAGGCACTTTAATTAACATTATTAAAACAGTGGCTAAGTGACGAAATCATTAAACATATGAAAGGGCTATTTATCAAGATCACATCATACCAAATTTCAGCACTTAGTCAACTTAATCAAACTAAATCATTTTTATGCAAGAACAAAACAAACCAAGCCAAAATCGAATTAACCAAGTAACATAAAATTATGTGAGCAAAATAAATACAAAACCGAATTGAACTCAAAACATCGTGCATGTTCACTTTTCATTTTCTAGACTTTTAACTCAAGCATAAAGGTAATTAAAAATTAAAACTATCATGTTAGAGACAAATACCTTCAAACATAATCCTATTCTTACCTATTTACACAAACAGTAGCATATATACAAGGAGATATTGTTCAAAAACAACCTTTTTATTCATGTACATCATATATTTTTGTGATCTAAGCTTTGATTCCTATTTGCATGCTACTACAAACCATAGTTTTACCAAATAAATTAACATGCAATCATATTCCAACACAAAGATCAAAGCCTCTCTTTTTTTTCAAAGATTAAGTCTCACAAACAATAGATCACAACAAAAATACAACATGCATCAAAGTTCCAAAACAAAATCGAAGCTTTAAGTCCAAAAGCTAGAAATCGAAACATAAGGGAGCACACATAAGTCTTACTCCTTCAAATCAAACATAGATCATGACATGCATAGACTTTAGAACCATAGATCTTCATAAAAACATTACATGCATCAAGATCTAAGAACAAAAGTTCAAGCCTTCAAAATTCCAATAATAAAATGAAAATAAATATTCAAAGAAAAGATCAAAAGCTTATGTTTATACCTATTCCAAGCCAAGAATCAAGTTTAGGAGTTCCAAGAGTTGAAAATCCTCTCTCCCTTCCATCATCATCACCTCGGCTCCCTCTCACTCTAACTCTCTTATTCTATTCCTTTTTTAAGAGCTTGATCTCTCTCTTAGAAAATGTGTTTAGCTTTGGAAGTGAAATGAGAAGCAAAATGAATGGGTGTGCTACGGTTTTGGGGTTATAAGGAGCAACCAACAAATTCCTTTCCTACCCTTAAGTCAATTTGGTCAAGAGTGCAACTAGGAAGGGTAAAATTGGCATCCTCCAGGCTTGCATGGCTCAAGCCAAGCCATTGGACAAATAGAGAAGAATTAGGGCTAAGCTTGCTTCCTATTGGTTGGTCAAACTATTAACCATGCTTAACATTAATTAAACCTAGGTGCTAATGGGTTACTAGCTTAGGGTGCAAGATGTCAACAAAATTGCATGATGCATGCCAGTCACACACACCACACGGCGACACCTACACACACATGCACCACATTTCATTTTTTCCAATATATTTACCATGTAAGCACTTTAATTATTAAAACAATGTGTAACACCCCGCATTTTTCCCGTACATGCGTGAACGGAATTTGTTAAGATAAACCCTGGAATTCGGTTGTATAAGGGATTTTCAGAAAGTATTTTATGAATTTTTATAAACGGAGCGTTTTTATAAATGAAAAGTGAATGATTTTGTTGAAATGGAATGCTTTGCTAAATAGTGATTTTATTAAAAATGATCTTTGAAAATGATTTTTCCTTTTTGGATTGTAAACTTTGAAAATTTGTTTCTTTTGAACCATAACTCGGATTTTTACAAACTTTATATCAAATCGAACGTGGAGAAACTTAAATTTTGAAAATATAATTTTTGGAATTTTTTGGGTTGTTTTATAAAATGTTATTTTCAGAATTAAGAAATACGAATTTTGGAAATTTGTGTCTTAATGAAATGAATTTAATAATTTGACTTGAAGATTTATGTGATGAGTGCTTGATTTAATATGTGTGTGCTATGTGTTGCATGAATTTAATTGTGTGAATGAAATGTGTGACTTAATTACATTATTATGTGAATTAATGATTTTAAGTAAATATGGTTAGAACATAAAGATGTAAGATAAGCATGTATGGGTATGTATGTATGCATATATATGTGTGTGTGTAATACGGTTTGGAAGTAGGAATGTGTGTATGTGTGTGTTTGACCGTGTGATGCATGAGAATGAGTAAGAAAATGTAATTAGAAAATAAAAAGTAGGTGACATGTGTGTGTATGTGAGATTGCCACGGTTTGCATGTGCATGTTTGTGTGTGTATATGTGTCATGCGTGGGTGTGTGCATGTGTGCGTGTGTGTGTGCATAAGCTTAAGACTTTGGAGGCTTAGTGAGTAAGAAACCCATGGAACTAAGTGTAACCAAACCAAACTAAATTAGGAAAACTCTAACTAGAGCCAACTATCCATTGAACCTAAGTGCCCCTAGCCAACTAGCCCACTCCTCCATGTTCCCTTGACTTTGGAGACATCTAGTCATGCAAAATTATAAGGACAAAACCGCCCCTACTATTTGTGTTTCAACCGAAATAAACCAAGGGCAAAGGGGGGGATAATTCGTGGCTTATATGTGTAAAGCCTTAGTCCATTTCTACTTTCACCCATTTCATTTTTCACTCTTCCAAACACAAACACTCTAAGAGCTCATCCAAACTCTTAGAGAAAAATAGAAAAGAAATAGAGAAAGAGGGAGGAAATGGTGGTCGTGAGCCGTGGAGAGGTAGAAGAAGCAGGAGGAATTTAGGAGCTTGCTCTAGGAGTCCCTTAGATATCAAAGAGTGTCAAGATTAGAAGATCAACCCCTTCCTTGGTAGAAAACTCGAAGAACCTAAAGAAGAAATGTAATAGTTTAGTCTTCCTTTCTAGTTATGGATCCTTTTTCTTGCCTGTCTATTCTTATGATTTGTAAAGTATATTTATGTGCTATTCTTTTTGATCTTGAACTTTCATGGACTAAAATTAATTTGTAATATTGGTAACCCCATGTGTGTGATTCGGTTTATATTTCCTTGTTAGATCTAATTATTTTTCTAACTCAAACATAAAAGATCTAAAGTTTTGTGTAATATTTTGTGAAGCTTAGCATAGATCCTTCTTGCATGTGCATTTTCTTGTTTTAAACCATGACCTATGTATGTTTATGTGCTTACTCGGCAAATAGATGCGTGATCTAAGTTTGATAAATAATAAAATCAAATTATTTAGCCTTGCATGTTGAATCCTTACTAAAACCGTGAGCTATGATGATTTTTTTTTAGTTTTGCATGTTAAATTTTGTTTGTCTATATGATGATTTATGATGTGTATGTATGATTTCTTCATGAACAAATATGTTATTTAAGTTTACTTGAAAATAAAGTTGAGATCTTTGGCCTTACAAGTTGATTTATGTGCATATACTTAATGATCCAAGTTTTTAAAGCATGCATGTCATTTCTTGATGTTTAAAGTGTAATCTTAATCTATATTTGAAATTAAGTGATGAACCTAAGTCTTGTTCTTGCCTCGATAGATGATGCATGTTGATGTGGGTGAGTGATATGTTTAATATCTTGATTTCATTTGTGATTTTGATGTGTTGGGAAGTGAACAAAATCTTGCATTTTGTATGATTGGTATTCGGTCATGAGAGAAAGGAATAGGAAATTATACTTGATCCTTGTTTAAGTCACATATATGATGAGAGTAAATTAATCTAAAGGTTTGGGAGTATATGCATGAAGTGATTTAATGTGTTGATTGATTTAGGTTAAGAAAATAAATTAAGTTTTTCCTTTTTGACACTCTCGGAGTTCATTGCTTGTGCTTGCATATATATGCATCAATCTTTGTAAAATTGCACTCATATGATTCGGCCTCAGCATGTTTGTGTGATTGGAAAATTTGTTTATATGAAATGACCTTGTGAGTGATTATGTTTTCATGTACATGATGCTATGTGTGTGATTGGAATGATATGTTATTCACTTGATTTTCTTTTCGGTTTTTAGAAATAAAATAAATAAGTTTATTGAATAAATTAAAAAGGAATTTTGTGTTGAAAATCCAATGATTTAATATGACTTATATTGTTGGAAAATTATTTTCATAAAATGGCTCTTGATTATAGCTATGTCTTAGGTACATGATGTTGTATGCTTGATGAAAAAGATGTGTATGTTTTTCTTTTATCTTTTGATTTTAATTTTAAATACAAGTATGTATACAAATGATTTAATTTACTTTTGTGATGTTAAATCAATGAATTTAGTCTTAAAATTTATTGGTGATTAACAAATAAGGACTATGTGTGATTCGGTTTTGGTTAAGATAATTAAGAGACTAAACTAAACTATTTTCTTAAGCATAATTAAATTAAATTATTAAGACTAAGACTAAATTGAGTAAGTTTTGGATGACTGAAGCATGGTTTGTATTATGTGAGTTTGTATGTGTGTGTTGCTGCTGTGCTGAATTGAATTTGTTTTACCATTTTTGAATTGTGAAAGACCTATGTTGGTATTGAAATTGAAAATTCTTTATTTAAAATAGTAGTTTAAAATAACTCAAAATCATTTTGGAATTTCATTTTCCTGAATCTCCATATTTTGTTTTAAAGTATAAAGACACGAACTTTTATAAACAGGATTTTTTTTAAGAAGAAATGAATTGGTTTGATAAAAAGATTATCTTACCTGTTTTCCTGAAAGCCTTTTTACCACAAATCTAAATTGGATTTAGAAAGCTTTTTGGGCATTAACAATGTGTTTTCGAGAAAAGAATTGTTTTAACAAGCTTTCAAAATGAAAATTTATAATCCTCGCAAACCGTTCTAACGCACGGGAAAAATGTTTTGTTCGGGTGTTGGACGCGACGGGAACGTGGCAAAAGGATAGCAACAGGAAACCTTGGGTAGCTTGCGGATGTTTCGTCATCCAGGTGAGAGAGAAGCTCCCCTTAAGACTCCATGGTACTAGGCAACATATTAAGGCGTCCAATCATCTCAAAGGTTGGACCCGGTCTCGTTAAGGCGAGGAAGAGGGATAGTGAGTGATTGTTTGTTTGTTTGTGTGTCGTGGGCTATCCCTACAAGTCGCTGAGACCGAAGTGTTGTCTATAGTTATTATGTTTGTTGAAATGATGTGATGTTTACTATGCATGAACCGATGGTTAGTTTAGTATGTGAAGTGAATTAAGTAAGTTGTTAAAAGATGTTTGATTTTACCCTGAGACCTGAAATAATAATGAGATTGAAAGAGAAAAGAGAGGCGAATAAGAAATATGAGAAAGATGGAGAAAGAAATAAATGGTGCAGTATGACTAAAAAGAGAAAGTTATAAGAAACGAAGGAGACTGATAGATAAAGATGATGTGAGTAAAAGAAAAAGATGAAGAGTTGGAATTGGAAAAGAATGTGATTATGGAAGTGAGGAATGGTGAAGTAAAGATGTAATCCCTCATGCATGTTTTTGGGAAGAAGCTTAGTGTTGAGTTGAGCTTGCTCCTCCACTAACACTCACCCAAAAATATGATTTTTGAAAACAGTTTTTGAAAAGAAACTTTTGAAAAGAATTTGATAAAGTCATCTTTTTGAAAAGGTTTTGCGAAAAGAGTTTTGAGAAAGAAGAGGGAATGAGTTTTGAGAAAGTTGGAAAGAATTATGCTGAGCATGAGCTGACGAGAATGTTGATATTGAGATGAGATTGATGTGTGGCTTGAAGCCATTGTGATTTTAGGGGGAACGGATTTACGTTTAGTGGTCGGGCTTCGTTGAAGGGATGCACCAAGGACGAGCCGACTGTTAGGATACAACCGATAATTAAAACTCGCTAAAACATAAAAGATTTAAAAGACATTTATCAAACGCGGTGAGGTATGAGTGTCGTATCGAAGTAGTGGAGAGGAAGATACTATGGGTATCTGCGGATACTCAGGTGGAGATTGCAGGAGGGGAGGGCATGCATGGTGAAACGTCAAGAAGCCTCGAGTATATTTCTAGGCGGAACGAATCCCATATGTGGTGCACTAACGTGGTGGGAGTGGGTCTAATACCGTGGTAAGTTCCGCATCACGAACTAGAAATTATACTGTCGCCACCTCGATGCAAGTCTAGAGCAGTGAGAGGGACTGGAACGGGGAATTTGTGTTTGCCGCCAAGGGCGTGCATTCATTATGTGATTAAATGATATGATTTGAGGCAGAGCCTCCTGGTCTGGGACCATTTGTGTGTGACAGCTGTCGTGCCGCGTGGTAAAGGTCTTGTACTCCTGTTTGCTTCCGATTAGGTTGGGTGGATGACCGAGGAGATGTAGACGTGTGTGACTCCTTCAATGATGATGTTCCCCCATCATTGAAGCGAACCGATACGTTAAAACTTAAAGAACAAAGATGTTTCAAAGAAATGTATAATAAAATATCAAGTATTGGAAATGATTTGTAAGTCATGTATAAGAAAGGATTCTCTGAATGCGTGATGAGTTCGGAAGAATACGACGAAAGAAAGAAGGGATATGAGTGGTGAAAGTGTATAAGAAAGATTGCAAGAGAGTGATTATGAAAGCTAAGTATACGTTTGTGCTTAACGTTACGATGTTGTTATTGTCTGTGTGTTGTATATTGTCTTTCCTCAGTATTTGCCTATTGTAATTCCACATAGTCGACATAACTGTTTGGGTAGCTTACTCTCTCCTCTTCTTCTGTTCTCCATTTCTTCTGTACTTCTGCCCTTTCTCTGGAAAATTTGCACGGCTACTAGATATAAAGATATTGAGGTTCCAGATCCAGCTTGTTCGGGAGGTAGGCACATCTGCGATGAAAGGAGACGATTCGGTGGAGAAACCCTGGGGCAGCAAATGAGGACAACTCTTCTAGTGAACCGTGAGTGGAATCTATCAAGGCCGGAGTGAGATGACGAGTGTTAGAAGGTCTGACTAGAAGCTAGGAATTCCCTGGCGGAATGTATTCCGGTGTAAGTCCTTAGTTACCTTCTCTTTACCATACTGTACCCCGGCTAGAGTTTTTTTTTAACAATGAGGTTTTGAAATAAGTAAACGGGCTAGGTTTTAAATGATATTGTGAAAACGGGTTTCAAAGTGCGGTGTCTCGTGACACCTTGGTTTGGAACTTGAAAGGGATTTGCACAATATGAGAACATGATGTTTTGAATGTAATTATGTTTTGGAAACCTAAATGTTCTCATCTTGTGTAACACTTGTTTTAAAAAAAATGGCCCTCATTTTTCAAGATATTTACTCTAAGTTTTCAAGTTGTCGAATCGGGGTGTTACAGAATGGTATCAGAGCATGGTTGAACTAAGTAACCTTACACATGGACTTACATACTCTGCTGTATGTCTTTGTGTGCGAGTTAGTATTAGGATTGTGATAGACGAGAGTAGGAACGTTAAGAGTGCGTGAATGTTCTCATGGAACATGTTGGACTCATCTACAGCAAGACTTGAAGCAGAGATCAGTGACGCTATGAACTGTTGATGCGTGATTCGAATCTTCTTCTGTGGACCCTTCTTTGATGTGAACCCCTTCTTGTGTGTGATGACCCTAAACTAGGAGATCTTGTCTTGTGACTAGAACCTAACTTTTATTGTTGAAGTCTTCCTTGTGTAAACCCTATGCATTGCCAAATTGCTTTGGCATGATGTTCGAAAGGACCTTTTTCTGAAAATCTTAACCCATGATTTTTGAAGCCTTGATTATTTACAAACCCGAAGTTGCCTCTTTTGATTTTAACCCGACATTCATTCCTTTCTAAAGTCTTGATAAAAGAGTTTCGAACCCTGACCCTTGTATCCAGTCGAGTAGATATTCCTAAACCGAGGAGTAAGTGATGGAGTGTAGATTGGGTAGAGGATGTAAGGATTAAGGAGAATGAAGATGAGTTAGTAGGAATGAAGGAAGTATGAGTCTTAGATGAGTGATGAGTCATGAAAAGTGGTTAAGACTAAGAATTTTGATGACGAATTAATCAACATGATGGTTTAGATGGTGATAAGATGAGGAGGAAATTAAGGTGATGTTCAAGATTTAGAGTCGTAAGTGTCTGGATTTGGGTCGTAAAATGGATAGATATAGGTGGATAAGTGATGATATGGTAGAGTCGAAGTGATAAGGTGATGGAAATTGCGGTTAGGATCTTTAAGCGGCTGACTCAAGATTAAGTGAAAGTTGGGATTTGAGAAATTTGATGGTTTAGAATAGGGGAGAAACTGTGGAAAGTAGAAAAAGGTTTACAGTATCTAAGTATTGCCATTGAGCGCTAGAGATAAGGAGTGAGATAATACATGTTTCTTGAGGTCTAGTGGTGGATTAGAGTGAAGAGAAGATTTAATGGTAACTCTAGGAGTTCGATTAAGACAAGTATGTGGTGAGACGTACAACAATTAGAGGATAGAACGAAGTTAGGTGCTGGGAAATTTTGTAGGAATGGATCAAAGAGTGGTGAAGGATAGGAGTGTTTAGAAGCTAAGTTGGTAGTCCTAAACGCGGTATATAGAGGTATGTGTCATCTAAGTTGGGAGTAGTTGAAGATGTGAAGTTTTGGGGAATAAACCGTCTAGGCTTGAATTGATGATAAGAGTTTAGCCCTGAGTGTGATGGCGTCTTGACCCCAATTGTCCGTGACCCTGTTGTCTTTGCACACTGTTTTGATACCTTGGAATCCCCGTTCTCTTGCTACCAGTGGAACCATGTTGTTTGGAACCCATCAATTTAGTTGTTGAAAATACCCCGAGGGACTACTTTTGTAAGTAATCCGTCCGATTCATTTGAAAAGGCGACGAATAGATGGTATGTGTTCGAAGATGCGACGATTGTTGCGGTTAGAGAAGGAAAGAATTTCTTTAAGAAGTTACGCATCCCCGGATTTGACAGACTCTACACAGCATTTCTCGAGGACGAGAAATCTTCAAGTTGGGGAGAATGTAACACCCCGCATTTTTCCCGTACGTGCGTCAACGGAATTTGTTAAGATAAACCCTGGAATTCGGTTGTATAAGGGATTTTCATAAAGTATTTTATGAATTTTTATAAACGGAGCGTTTTTATAAATGAAAAGTGAATGATTTTGTTGAAATGAAATGCTTTGCTAAATAGTGATTTTATTAAAAATGATCTTTGAAAATGATTTTTCCTTTTTGGATTGTAAACTTTGAAAATTTGTATCTTTTGAACCATAACTCGGATTTTTACAAACTTTATATCAAATCGAACGTGGAGAAACGTAGATTTTGAAAATATAATTTTTGGAATTTTCTGGGTTGTTTTATAAAAAGTTATTTTCAGAATTAAGAAATACGAATTTTGGAAATTTGTGTCTTAATGAAATGAATTTAATAATTTGACTTGAAGATTTATGTGATGAGTGCTTGATTTAATATGTGTGTGTTGTGTGTTGCATGAATTTAATTGTGTGAATGAAATGTGTGACTTAATTACATTATTATGTGAATTAATGATTTTAAGTAAATATGGTTAGAACATAAAGATGTAAGATAAGCATGTATGGGTATGTATGTCTGCATATATATGTGTGTGTGTAATACGGTTTGGAAGTAGGAATGTGTGTATGTGTGTGTTTGACCGTGTGATGCATGAGAATGAGTAAGAAAATGTAATTAGAAAATAAAAAGTAGGTGATAGGTGCAAGTTACCTATTAGGTCCCGTAAATGCCCGTTGGGCGGGGGTATCCAATGGATCAATCATGCTGCACAATTATAAAAGTTTTGAAAATAGAAAATGTGAATGTGATGGTAAAAGAGTTGAGATGTTGTTTTTAGTCCTAATGGGTGTCAACCGTGGCCTAATAGGTTGAAAGTTACCTGGATTGGGTGAAAGTCCTAGTGGGTGTGAAATGCCTAACAGGTGCGCTAATCCCTAATGGTAAAGAAAAGATAAAATGATTTAAAAGATGATGAGATGTGTGTGTTGTCCTCTGACCGTGAGGAGACATACGATGGTATTTGGGAATGTTAGCCTCTGATTGTGAGGTGACATACAGTGTATGATTTTCGAAAAAGGGTACGACTTATGGTTATGAGTTGAAAACTGATAATATGAGAAATTGAAGGTAATCAAAATGGAAATACAAAGAAGAAAGGTGAAACAGAATGATAAGTAATGAGAAATATAAATGAAATCTGAAAAGGATTGCCAAATCATGAACGCATGATATTTGCTTGTGGATAAATTGTGCTATATGATTTAATTGATAGTTGTGTCTGGCTTAGTGGGTAATTATGTCTAATGAGAAACTGCTTTCCTATTTCATGTGCAATGCTCACTCCCTTACTATTCTTTACAGGTACAGAGATTGAGATTGCACAGCCCCCGGTCGAGCAGGTGCACTCTCCCTCCCAGGGAGAGTAGGGTTATGGGGATTAGATACTTTTATTTTTGACCTAAGCCTCCGTGTTATTGGAGGTGTATGAGCTGTATACGTTTTTTTGAGTGAGGCTTAGGATAGTTTCTTTTGGGCATAGTTGTTGATATGGCCTCTTGATTTACATACTTAGCATTTTTGCTGGCACTCTGACAAACTGATGCTGATGTTTTACACTTGAGCCCATGGGGCAACTATGTGATACATATATATTTATATTTGAGCCCTGCTGGCTCCTGTTGATATTATTTAAATGTGTTTATCAGGTTGAAGATTTGGAAAAGTCCGAAAAACAAACGAAACTCCGTCCGTTTGACGGTTGATTTTCATAATTTAAAAAAAGGAATTTTTAAGCTCTCATTTTAATATAAGGGGAATTAAGGGTAATTAATCATAGGGTGTTACATGTGACTCCTTCAATGATGATGTTCCCCCATCATTGAAGCGAACCGATACGTTAAAACTTAAAGAACAAAGATGTTTCAAAGAAATGTATAATAAAATATCAAGTATTGGAAATGATTTGTAAGTCATGTATAAGAAAGGATTCTCGGAATGCGTGATGAGTTCGGAAGAGTACGATGAAAGAAAGAAGGGATATGAGTGGTGCAAGTGTATAAGAAAGATTGTAAGAGAGTGATTATGAAAGCTAAGTATACGTTTGTGCTTAATGTTACGATGTTGTTATTGTCTGTGTGTTGTATATTGTCTTTCCTTAGTATTTGCCTATTGTAATTCCACATAGTCGACATAACTGTTTGGGTAGCTTACTCTCTCCTCTTCTTCTGTTCTCCATTTCTTCTGTACTTCTGCCCTTTCTCTGGAAAATTTGCATGGCTACTAGATGTAAAGAGATTGAGGTTCCAGATCCAGCTTGTTCGGGAGGTAGGCACATCTGCGATGAAAGGAGACGATTCGGTGGAGAAACCCTGGGGCAGCAAATGAGGACAACTCTTCTAGTGAACTGTGAGTGGAATCTATCAAGGCCGGAGTGAGATGACGAGTGTTAGAAGGTCTGACTAGAAGCTAGGAATTCCCTGGCGGAATGTATTCCGGTGTAAGTCCTTAGTTACCTTCTCTTTACCATACTGTACCCTGGCTAGAGTTTTCTTTAACAATGAGGTTTTGAAATAAGTAAACGGGCTAGGTTTTAAATGATTTTGTGAAAACGGGTTTCAAAGTGCGGTGTCTCGTGACACCTCGGTTTGGAACTTGAAAGGGATTTGCACAATATGAGAACATGATGTTTTGAATGTAATTATGTTTTGGAAACCTAAATGTTCTCATCTTGTGTAACACTTGTTTTAAAAAAAAAATGGCCCTCATTTTTCAAGATATTTACTCTAAGTTTTCAAGTTGCCGAATCGGGGTGTTACACAATGTAATTAATTTCATGCATCATGCTTCATACAACATTCACATACATTATGCAAGCATCAAAATACACTCATCAAATAAAACATACATTTCATTTTAAATTGACTTTATAAAATCACATAAAATAGTTTTTCCTTTTTATAAGAGTACAGACATCAAGACTAGTAAATAAAATTCCAAAATACACTTTTAAATAAAATAATTAACTGCGCTAATTGGCTATAGATACAGCCCTCATTTCATTTTATAAAATCATATTTTCATACATTAAAGAGATTCTCAAAAGGAATAGTTCATTAGAGGTCTTTAACTATTTTTAGTAATGGATATCTCCAAAATTCGTGCTTCTCAAGCCTGGAAAATAAATTTTCATAAATCAACCCATAAAATTATAAACTTTGCATTTTTAAATTCTACGTTTCAATACGATCCTTTGCATATAAAGATCGTAATTTTTCGAGTTGAAAAGATATGAGTTTTCAAATTTAATAACTCTTTAAAACCAATAAAACAATTCTTTATTCCAAAAGATAGCTATTCAAAGTAACTAAAACTATCTTTCATTAATACACCTTAAAAATATCAACATATAAGACTTCACTTGAAAATACATATTATTATTTTAACAAAATCTTAAAGTATCAAAATCATACTTTAGACAAAAATACATTTGAAATACCACTTTATCAATCAAACACTTATTTATTTTATTTCTAAAACACTCTTATTTGCAAAATATACTGTAAAATAATATTTTTATTATTTAATATATACGAGGATTTTGACGGGTGTTACAGGTACTCTCTTTGTAAGGAGTTAAGATAGGATAGCTTAGAGTGAGCTGCATCTTAACATTGTAATCTAACATTTCAAGTATCTAGTAGAAACTCTCTATCTTTGATAGAGGGGACTGGATGTAGCTTTCAAGTGGGTGAAAGTGAACCAGGATAAAATCTTGTCTTCTTGCTTTTATTTCTTCTAGCATTCATTAACCAAGAACAATTTAATTAGGTTTAATTTGGGGCTTTTTCAATTCCTTAATAATTAAACTAAATTGGCTTGGTAAATTTACCTTGTATTGCTCATTCATTCATTCATAATTTTTTGGTGCATCACGGCATTGAAATCTCCATTGAATTCCGATTAAAACTGAATTTTCATCAGATACTGTTCAGATTAATCGATTAAGATGATTGTTAATCGATTAGTTTTTAAGTTGCTTTCGGCATTACTCGAGTAACGCTTTAGTTAATCGATTAGTTTGATAGTGAGCTTCGGCGTTAATCGATTAATACTGAAGTTAATCGATTAATCAGTATATTTTTGTTAGAAAATCTATTTTCTCAAATCCATTCTCTTTGGTGATCGAAATAGTTGTATTAAGGCTTCAAAATTCTATTCACCCCCCCTCTAGACTATTTTGAGCCGCTTGTTGGTTTCCAACATGATGTGTGTTTGATATGATATGTACTTGGTTTGATATGAGAGCGTTGCTTGAAAATGATTGTGTGAATGTGATTCTTGTAAATATTTGCATGATTGTATGAATTGATGATTATTATGTCCTAAGTGAATATAATTAGAAAATACAAGATGTGTGTGCATGTGTGTGTGTTACGGTTTTGTGTGTGTGTATGGGTTTAGGATTTTGATTTTTAGGACAAAGAAATCATAGGATAAGTGGAATTTGGAGAGTTAGTGAGATAGGATTTAATAAAAAAATAAAAATTAAATTAGAGTAGTAGAGGTAATCATCCTAGAAGTGACCTAATGCCCTGTTTCACTCACCATGTCCTCTTTTGATTTAACCCTTCCCATGCAAACTTTTGGAAGCCCAAAATTACCCTTCCCTTTATGCTTGGACCGAACCAAAAACCTAAGGGCAAAGGAGGGATAATTCGTTGCCTATAAATACATGAAGTCCTAGTTCATTTCTTTTTCACCAAAGTTCATTTCCTTCCCATTTCACACAAACACATTCTAAGGGCTCATCAAACCCTTAGAAGAGAAAAGAGAGAGAGAGAGAGAGAGAGAGAGTGTGGCCGTGGGAGGAAGAAGGAAGAAGAAGGAAGAAGAAGGAGACTTAGAGCAAGATCATAGACTTTCCTTGAAGATCAAGAGTGCTAGGGGTTAAGAGATCAACTTCTTCTTGGTAGGTTATTTGAAGATCAAGAGGAAGATTATGTTAGTTAGGTTTTTCTTTTTGTTTTGTAATTTTTCTTTTCTTTCTCCTTGCATGTTTATTTCTATGGTGTGAAAGATGAGTGCAAGTGTTGTTTAAGCTTAACCATGGACTTTTAAGACTTAAAATAGTTTTTAATATGTGAAATCATGGACTTTGTGTTTCGGTTATTATTTTCTTGATGGATCTTGATGATTTCTAAACAAACTCTTAAAGATCTAAAGTATTATTTGAGATTTTTGTGAAGACTAAAATGAATCTATTTGCATGTTGGATTTTCCTCACTTAAGCCATGATTTATAGAGCTTTTATGAAAGGATTTGATAAATAATTTATGATCTAAGCTTGATTTATAATAAAGTGAAGATCTTTTAGTCTTGCATGTTGATTTTTCTTGCTTAAACCATGATCCATGTGCATTTGTGTGATTATTTGATAAACAATTATATGATCTAGTCATATTTGAGGAGAAAGTTGGGATCTTTAACCTTGCATGTTAGTTTTGTGAAGATCTTGGTTGATTTTTTTTATGTACATGTAATAACCCATGATAAATAATTAAAAAGTTAGGATCTTGAGGCTTGCATGTTAAATTTTCAAGTGAAAAGATTAAGTTTTTCTTCTATGCTTGTCACGGCCTTAATGAAATAAGTAGGGTAACAAACTTTTAAATAATTTTTAAGCATGAACATAATTTAATCTAAGTATTGATCTTGTGTATGTCTTGTTTTGTGAAGGCCATTCGGCCATGCTTGGTAAAATAGGATTGATGCTTTTTATTTTTATGGAAAGTGATGCATGTATGTGTTATGGATGGATTTAATGATTTTGAGTGCATGCATGTTATATTTTAGAAGTTTAATGTATAATCTTAATTTTGTTTAAGAAAAAATTAAGAGTTGAGTTTTAATGGAAATGTTAAGAAAAACCTTGTCATGATAATAATTTATGCATGTTGATGTGAGTGAATGATGTAATGAGATGCTTGGAAAGTTTTTCTTTGAAAAATCTACATGTCTTGATTGATTATGTGTCTCTTACATATTGAAAAGTGAACCAAAATCTTTGTCTCATGCATGATGATATTCGGCCATGAGGTAGGAGAGTAGAAAATGGTGGTTGATCATCATTTAGGTTGCATGTACACTAAGACTAGTTTAATCTAAGAACATAGAAGTGCATGCATGAAATAATTAAATTTAAAGGAAAATAAAAATGAAACTTTGAAATGATTTGTGGCTTAAATTGTTGTTTTGATAAGAAAATGAAATTGAAATGGTTAAATTTTCCTATGATGTTCACGGTTTTGGTCTTAAAAGAAATAGAATAATTTCAATATTTTATGTCTTTGATTGTGTGACATATCTTTGCAAGATTTTACTTAGATGATTCGGCCAATGTATGTTTAGATGAAATGACTATTGATAAGGACTATATTCTATGTGTGTGCTATTATATATTTGATGAAATGATGTGTTAATTTCCCTTTTCCTTTTGGTTTTTAGGAATGAAAATAAATAAATTGATTAAGCTAATTTTCATGATGTCAAGGTTTAAAGTTTATTGGTAATTAGGAAGTGTTAATCATAGGTAATTCGGTTTTGTTAAATTAATTAAGAGATTAAGTTTGAATTATTTTCTTAAGCATGATTGAGTTTGTGTATTAATGTTATAAATTAATTTAATTATTTTGGATGAGTTTAAAAGTGTCTTGCATTATGTGAGTGATGAATGTTTTGGAAATTCAATGTGTTGCTTTGTGCTAAGTGAGTGTATTTTGGAAAATCTAGATTTTAATTAGATTTATTTTTGAAATTTGTGAAAAACCTATGTTTGGATTTCAAAAGAATTAAGAAATGTTTGATTTGAAAGTATAGTTCAAGCAATTTAAACTGATTTGGAATTTTTTAAATGGTCTCCTCTGATCAGTGTTTAATAATGTCGTAAAGTTTTGGAATTTACAAAAATCAGTTTACTGTGATTCTGAAATTTTGTCCTTTTAAATTTCTGTATTCTGTTGGATGTTTAAGAATAATGATTTCATAACATGAATGTTTTAAATTAAAGTTTTTAATAATGGAAGGGAGTTTATTTTGATAAAGAGAGTACTTAAATTGTTTCAAGTTTTCTCGAAAACCGTTTTGATTATGGATTGGAATTGAATTTGAAAGCTTTGGATATTGAAAACGTGTTTTCAAAAAGGAATTGTTTCAAAGTGTTTTCAAAAACGAAGTAATGAATTTAGTAAAATCGTTTCTAACGCACGGGAAAAATGTCTTAGTTCGAGCGACGGACGCGAAGGAACGAGGTGAGGCTAACAACCGGGCAATCTTGGAGAGCTTTAGAAAGTTTCGTCATTGAGGTGAGAGAGGGGCTTTCCCTTAAGACGTCGTGGTATTTAGGTAACATATTAAGGCGTTCAATCATCTCAAAGATTGGACCCTGATCTCATTTAGCGTGGTAGTAGGATAGCAATTGTTTGTTTGCTTGGCTATCCACACGAACAACTGGGATCGGTTTATTTGTTGGTATGTTTTTGTGGAGATAGTATGATATTATGATTATGCATGAGTTGTTTGATTTCTTCGTAAACTAAATGATTTAATTACTTATTCAGTAACTGTGATAATGTTGGGAACTGTTTGATTACACCTGAATCGTGAAACGTTAGTAACGAATCTGTGAAAGTAATGAATTAAGATAAAAAGGAAAAGAAGAGCGGATAAGAATTATGAGAATGGTTGAGAAAGAGAGGCAAGTTATGATGAGAATGAAAATGTGAGAGGAACAAATAGTGATTGAATAAGAAACACGAGTTGGAATCGAGGAGAATGCCGATGATGCTGTTGAGACATGCTAACGAAGGAGGACGCGGACGATGCTGCTAATCAATAGCTGACGAGGGGGAATGCTGACGATGCTGCTGGGCAAAGCTGACGAGGAAGGACACGAATGATGCTGCGATGCTAAGATTGATAAGAGAGATGGTGATGATGCTGAAAAGCAGTACTGGTGAGAATAATGATGATGAGATTTCTGAGCAAAGAGATGTGAAGCAAGATGCTGATGAGATTCTTTGGGGAACGGATTTGAACGGTTAGCGGTCGGGACTCGTTGAAGGGATGCACTAAGGATGAGCCGACCATTAGGATTAAGCCGTTAATTAAATCTTTAAAAGACTTTAAAAGACATTAACGAATGCGGTGAGGCATGAGTGTGATGTCGAAGTAGTGGAGAGGAAGGTACCATGAATATCTGCGGATATTCAGGTGGAGATTGCATTAGAGGAGGACGATGACGGTGAAACGTCAAGAAGTCTAGAGTACTTTCTAGGCGGAACGAATCCCATATGTGGCATACGAACGTGGTAAGGACTGGGTCCAACATCGTGGTAAGTTCTGCATTCGAGACTAGAATAGTACTGTCGCCCCGTAGATTGCAAATCTTGAGAAGTGGGAGGGACTGGAACGGGGCATCTGTGAATTGCCACTGTACCCGATTTTTCTACAGTGAGCCTTGATTAATGAATATGAAATGATATGAAATGAAATTATTTGAGGCTGTACCCGAGTTTCTACAATTCTCCTGGCTTGGAGCCAATTGTTGAGACAGCTGTCGTGCCCGCATGGTAAAGGTCCTGTACTCCTGTTAGCTTCCGACTAGGTTGGGTGGTTGACCGAGGAGATGTAGACGTGTGTGCGAGCGCAATGATGAATTCCCCACATCATTGATGCTAACCGGAACGATAAAACTTAAAGGATTAAGATATTCAAAAGAAAAGTACAGTAAGAATAAAAGCGATGACTAAGGTTTATGAGTTCGGAAATATTTGATAAGTTTGGAAATAATGAGTGAGAAGAGATTTGATGAAGGTTGTGAAAGTCTTAATGAAGAGGTCTTGAGAATATTATTATGAACAATCGGATGTGTGTTTATGTTTGTATGATGATGATGATGATCATGTTGTTGTTTTAATTTGTTTAGTATTTGTTGTTTGTCTTAATATTTGCCTAATGTAATCCCACATAGTCGACATCTAAATGTTTTGGGTAGCTCACTCTCTCTTGTACTTCTATCTTGTATTGTGGAAATTTGTACGGATCGTAGATGGACAACATTGCGAGATATCAGCTTATTCGGGAGATAGGAGCATCTCCTTTGAGATTGGACAACATCACTATGTCCGCTTATGTGATGTTCTTCATAGAGGTAAAGAGGAGAAGGAAAGAGATTGCGGAGAGGTTCCTGGCCCGTGAGATGGAGGAAGATAGAGCATCGGACGACTCCATGGATGAGACCACTGAGGCGGTAGACGATGATGATCTCAATATTGAGTCCGAGGCCGACACGGAGGAGTGTCTCAGCGACGGGGATTGGTGCCCGAGCCCCGAGGACCTCTCGACAGATGATGAGGACGAGTGAGAGCTAGATCTACTAAGGCTCAGTACTAGGTGGCATGTTTAGGTAAATAAATGACTAGAGAATAGGTAATCTCCCCTGAGTAATGTACTCCACATCAAGTTCTTAGTATCATAGCTCTATCATGCTGTACCCCGAATTAAGTTTATTTTCAGTACTGATGTTTTGGAACTAAGTTAAATGGGCTATTATGTTTAAATGATGTTTTGGTGAACGAGTTTCTAGTTGCGGTGTCTTGTGACATCTCGATTTGGAACTTGAAATATTTTGATGCACGTGAGAACACGAGTTTTTAATCATGACTAAGTTTTGAAACTAAAACGTTCTCATGTTTATGTAACACTTGTTTAAAAAAAATGGCCCCAAATTTTCACTATATTTCATTTAAAGTAATTGTGGTTTCAAGTTGTCAAATCGGGGTGTTACACTATTCTTTTTTAAAATCACATTGTTGGGTGTTCAAACTCAATTAAGAATTGCTTTATTCTAATTTGTACATAACTAGTTCTTTATTTAATTTATTAAGCATTAGGTATAACATATAAACATATTTGCATTATTCATAGTTCAAGAGGCATTGAAATGCAACAACATATAATCAAAAGCACTTAATAACAACAAAACACATAATTTAAAGCATAGAACATATAAAATACAAATATACATAGAGCATATACCTAGAGTTTTCATGCTATAGTCTATATCAATTTGTTCTAACCGCCAACAAGATACCCACATATACACTTAATTATATTGTTATTCCTATAATTAAATCTTCTCTTTAATTTAGACCAAAGTACTCCCTCTTACCTTGGAAATCCTAGTCATAGAGACCGGGTCACTTTTACCTCCGTGACTTGCTCCAAGGTCTAGGTGTACAATAAGGTGTTGGATCTAAATAGGGACATATTTTAAAGCTAATTATAACATTAAAAATATATCAACTAAATTCATTTTTGTTAAAATAATAAATATATATCATTATACAATAAAGATATATCACATTTCCTCAAATCATCTCTTTATTTGAAAATATAGGGATAATAAAAATATTGACGGATCAAAGAATAAATTAGATAGATGGGTAGAGGGAGTTGAGGAGATTATATACATAAGAAAGATTTAAGATTGAACGGTTGGATCTTGAATTATTGGACCCGGAAGTTACGAAAACCTTAAAAATGGGGTTGCCTCTGTCACCCATCTTCTCTGCTTCGCACTCTTCTTTCCCTTCTCTTTCTATTTCTTTTATTTTTATTAAATATGGTAGGATGGTGTACACACAGGTACTTGGGGCATATATGTATATACTTATTATATTTTAATACTTTGTTCTACTTTGTGGATTAATGTGTGTAGGTATTTTGGATTATAACTAAAAGTTTGATGATCCTAAAGAAAAATACATTGAAGTAAAACAATTTTTGTACTTTTAGTTACTCAAAACTGATTGAAAAATAATAAAGTTACGAGTCCCTACCGGTAACTATTGCGTAAGAAAAAGTATAAAAATTCAAATGCAAATACATTTTCTCAATCCTGATGTCAAACTTGATAAAATATAATATTCAGAATCTTAAAATAATAACTCATTAAATATAACTTATACCGGTAATATATTAAATCAGTCCGGAAGCTAAAAATAAAACAGCCTCAGTATGCTATGAAAATTTACAGGGACGTTCCAAATATTAAATTAAACATATCTCTCTAAAGAAACTATTTATAAAAATACCTCTAAGATTTGTCACTTGAGCTCCCTGTCAAAATGTTAATTAAACTAGATTAAAGTACTATTTTATTTTTGAAAAAGTATGATAACAAATTTATACTTATTTCGATTAGGAAACATATTTCAAATATAATGATGAAATCAGAATTTTATTCCGAGACTCAAATCATGAAAACATCATATTAAATTATTTAATTATTTTACTAAAAGTATTAAAAAGAGCGGGATGTTACAATCTCCCCCACTTACATTCGGTTCATCCTAATCATGAGGATTGGTAATCCTATCCTAAGTAAGGAGGTGTTGAATACTTTGCGGATTGCTCTTCCACTTAGGATGCAATCTAAGGTTGGTTTCATTGGCCTTTTGCTAAAAAGGCTCTTGCTTAGGTTAGACTTCATTAATTGCAAATTTTCATCTCAGAAAGGGAAACACATTCTAATCTTAGACAAGTAATACAATAACAAGGTCAAAAAGTTCACATCTTAACACACAACATTTTATAATTTGATCATGAAATACAAACATTACAAAAGTTTTACTAACTATTTCATCACAGAACAACCATTTATAGATTTTCTAATTTCAAGAAAACAAGATTATATATATATATATATATATTTTTTTTATAAGTTTGTCTATTTGGTTTTTCAATTAGCAAATAACCATCATGCCACACAAAGAGTTCCCAATTAAAACATAACAGGAACCTACATATATCTAATTATTTGACATATAGGTAAGGAAAAAAATAGTGCTTTCAAAACTTTAATAAATAATTTTACCCAATAGAGGTTCACACCAACAATTCATAAAGAACCGAAAGAAAGAAAACATTTATTCATGCAGATCACTTTTGCATTTTAATTGAAATTTCAAATGTTATCAGACACAAATCTTTAATTAGAAACTAAAGTTTACAAATTTGTGACTTAAATTTAGTGAAAATATCTTTACTTGGGTTATCAGATTAAAAGTTGAAAAGAAAAATTTCGATAGCATGAACATATATATTCACTTAATTACTTATCCAAAATATTTCCATTACATTTCATAATTAAAAAATGAAATCTAATATTTTCAACAACTATTTGACAGATGAAGTTTAAAGTTATAATAGTATAGGTTTTCGAAATAATGAGTGATTTGAAAAGTTAAGAAATATGTGAAATCTTAAAATAACGTTTGAATGTTCTCTCTTATGAAATTGCAAAGACATGGATACCCGGTATATATAAAAAATGGAACTTTATTTTCAAGGAAGGTCATTTGATTGCTTTGAAAAAATTAAATAACTATCTATTTCGTGGTATTCGAAATTTAGGAAAAAATTGGTTTCAAAATTTCTTACTTTACCTTATCTATAGTTTTCTCAAAGAAATTAACATTAAGGTATATATTTATGCATAGCACAAAATACTTAGAATCGAAAATAGATTATCATGAAGAAATATAAATTAATGGTTTTAAAAATCAATTCGATTATTGGACATAGACCAAATTTGAGTCACCAATATACATATCACATACAATATTCTCATACAACCACAACAACAACAAATTTTACATAATTAAACACTGAAACATTCAATTCAATACCTAGCTAATCTATCTTAAATTTTGAACTATCACTGGCTAAATAAATTTAACTAGATCTTGGCTTTTTCCTAAAGAAATAAAACTTCTTGAGAGAAGTTTCCTACTATACTATTCTTAGCAACTACCTATGAGGGTTTAAAGCTTCTCACTTGATTTACTAGACCTTGGTTTAAAGAACCTCTCATTGACAAATTATGCTTCCTAAAAATTCAACTGTTTATAAAATCATTTGAAATTATATTTTACTTGAGATAGAGAAGTACTTAATTGTTGATAAATAAGTTTTTTCCAAAACTTTCAAGGTTAACAATCTTTTCAAAACATATAATACTTTCAGTTATCTATAATACTTGTATAAGTTTATAAAGTAGTTCATAGTGAATTTGAAAATCTAGTCTTAAAAACATTACTTTAGTTTGCAAAGTAATTTATTACGATTCTGGAAATTTAGTTTGAAAAGTCATAACAAGGGGGATCTTTATTTACTCCTATAAGGATTTAAATAAAGATACTTAAAGTAACTCTAGATTATCACATTCGAACTAAGAGGGATGTGCTTTTTAATCAAAAATTTATTTTGAATTACGTTGCAAAAGTTTGAGTAGTTACACTTCCCTTTGGTTTGAATTTGAAAATGGAGACTTATTCGAATGAAAGTATGACACACATTTCGGATTTCCATTTAATCGGCATATGGTTCAATTCAAAAGTATATCAAACCATTATTTGATTACCTAGGGATCCACATTTTCAATAATACATTTGAGAGACTTTGAAGTGTGCCATACTAATTAATTTAACAAAATACTAAAGTAAATCAATATACTTAAATTCATCATAAACATTAGTGTACTTTAAAATCATATTAATTTACAATATTATCTCGTTTCCAAAAAAAGATTCTAAAAATACTTTAATTCAATAAGTAGCATAAATGTTAATGCAAAATGATTAAGAAGGAGCATAGAATTTTTCATTTGAGGTAGAACCTAATGATTGACACTTGCAGAAAAATATGGAACTATGCCTAACCATTTCCGCTGCGCACTCTGATTAGAAATGCTCAAAATAAATGGGGTTTAGATGACTTATCTTATTTTTATAATTCTTAGGCATAGAGGTTTGAAAAATCATTTTGTTGAATTCAAGGACTCAATGATATCATCTATCAAAGAATGTAAATCTCAAGGTGATCAGTCTCAATTTTACATTACATTGATGATAAGATCATTTTATGTCTTACTTGAATCCTAATTATATCAAATAGTTCATCATCCATTCTAAAGGGGGCTTGATTAACCAAAAGTTTCATTTCCTTCATCACATTTAACTTACTTAATTCAAAACTAAGGATTAGTCTTCCCGTTGGGGTATCTTTTTCATTCTCTGGCCCGTTGCGAGTTTTCACTTTCCTTAGTCCCTACTTTCGGTCTCTTCCTTGATATGACAAAGTCACATTAAAATTTTGAGCTTAGCCCACTTTTTTTTTTTTTTGGTCCATGACCGGAGTGTCCACCGCCGACCGCAGTGACTAATCTCCTCGCTGGCTTGTAGGCACCTCTAATGGGTGGGACAGCTGACCCCGAGATTTAACGCTGCTGCATGCACAAGGCAAGATTCGAACACCTGACCTTGCTTAAGCGTGGATCAATCCCTACCACTGAACCACACGTTTGGGGTTTTGAGTTTAGCCCACTTTAGATTGGAGATAAATCGCTAAGATTTACTAACATATATAAACATTATTCTAATATTACTACGGACCTATTGGCTTATCAACTGCCTATACTCACCTTTCTACTGAAGTTCTAATACTTACTTAACCATTAATCAGTTACTCTCGTGTGGAGTAACTCATTCGAGATATGGAGATCCATACTCCACAGCCGAGCCATTGCTCTGTTACCATAATGTAACATCCTACATTTTTATTTCCTTTATCAAATTTAAATAGATGAAAATTTTAGGAAAAATTTGACAGAGTTTACTTTAAAATATGGACTTTTCCCCAAATTAAATTTTGTACCTGTCAGAGCCAGATAAATTTATACAAAAGATAGGGATCAATTAATATCCTTATAGGTGGTTGTGATATAAATTGAGTTCATCGAAGAGAGGATATATAAATATCCTTCACAACCACTAATATTTTTATTAGAAATCATTGTAAAGTCCTTTTACAATTAAAAGAGTACCTAAGTAAGAAAAACATTTAACAATTATATAAGTCTTTATATACTAAATTCTTTACATCACAAAATCTTAGAACGGTTGCAATATCATTGTTAGTATACTCTCTTTCAATGAGAGTATACTCTTTTCGGCATATAGGATATGAAACTCCTTCTCCATGACACCTAAAAATGACAACTTAAGAGGTGAGTAATTTGAATTTAAATCAAAAAAATCACTTAACAATAATAATAAGACATAATTAAATGCATTTACATTCACATAAACAATTTGCATTTCATCATAACGTATAACATCACATATAACTATAATTATTAAATATCAAGCATTTCCATTAGAATGAATGCAACGTCGCTCACTTCGACTTAATTCTTGAGTCCAATATCATATTCTTTCATTTTCATTTCTTTACATTTATTCTTTCTTTATTGGACTCAATTAATTAAGTCGCATATGCATATGCATGCTCTTTTTATGCATGAACTTCTTTCACTTCACTTTCTTTACTTTTCTTTGCTTTGCTTTACATCACACATTTTCCTCACATCACCCTCCACTCCGGGGAAAAACCGACCGATAGTAGTACCCCTCCAAACACATGGTTTGCACAATACTTCACCCCTTTTTAGGGGTTCATCATACAATTTGGTTTGATTACACCAAATTGGCTATAACAGGGATCACCATTGACCGGCCACGAAAAGCCAAAGTAACTGACAGAATTATTATGGTTGCGTAAAACCAATCCCCAACACGGGTTGCGAACCCGTGTCCTTTGGAAGATCAAAGTTTTCCACAATAATTCTTGGCGATTGTTTCAATGCCACAATCTAGTTACTCTTGCTTTCACGTATACGAATGTTTTTCCCCTACTCCTAACGTCCACCTTTTCTCCATGCATGCTGCAAATTCTTAAACTATTCCTAATTGAATTTAAACCCCTATTCTTTTTTAAAATCACATTGTTGGGTGTTCAAACTAAATTAAGAATTGCTTTATTCTAATTTGTACATAACTATTTCTTTATTTAATTTATTAAGCATTAGGTATAACATATAAACATATTTGCATTATTCATAGTTCAAGAGGCATTGAAATGCAACAACATATAATCAAAAGCACTTAATACACAACAAAACACATAATTCAAAGCATAGAACATATAAAATACAAATATACATAGAGCATATACCTAGAGTTTTCATGCTATAGTCTATATCAATTTGTTCTAACACCCAACAAGATACCCACATATACACTTAATTATATTGTTATTACTATAATTAAATCCTCTCTCTAATTTAGACCAAAGTACTCCCTCTTACCTTGGAAATCCTAGTCATAGAGACCGGGTCACTTTTACCTCCGTGACTTGCTCCAGGGTCTAGGTGTACAATAAGGTGTTGGATCTAAATAGGGACATATTTTAAAGCTAATTATAACATTAAAAATATATGAACTAAATTCATTTTTGTTAAAATAATAAATATATATCATTATACAATAAAGATATATCACATTTCCTCAAAACATCTCTTTATTTGAAAATATAGGGATAATAAAAATATTGACGGATCAACGAATAAATTAGATAGATGGGTAGAGGGAGTTGAGGAGATTATATACATAAGAAAGATTTAAGATTGAACGGTTGGATCTTGAATTATTGGACCCGGAAGTTATGAAAACCTTAAAAATGGGGTTGCCTCTGTCGCCCATCTTCTCTGCTTCGCACTCTTCTTTCCCTTCTCTTTCTATTTCTTTTATTTTTATTAAATATGGTAGGACGGTGTACATACAGGTACTTGGGGCATATATGTATATACTTATTATATTTTAATACTTTGTTCTCCTTTGTGGGTTAATGTGTGTAGGTATTTTGGATTATAACTAAAAGTTTGATGATCCTAAAGAAAAATACATTGAAGTAAAACAATTTTTGTACTTTTAGTTACTCAAAACTGATTGAAAAATAATAAAGTTACGAGTCCCTACCGGTAATTATTGCGTAAGAAAAAGTATAAAAATTCAAATGCAAATACATTTTCTCAATCCTGATGTCAAACTTGATAAAATATAATATTCAGAATCTTAAAATAATAACTCATTAAATATAACTTATACCGGTAATATATTAAATCAGTCCGGGAGCTAAAAATAAAACAGCCTCAGTATGCTATGAAAATTTACAGGGACGTTCCAAATATTAAATTAAACATATCTCTCTAAAGAAACTATTTATAAAAATACCTCTAAGATTTGTCACTTGAGCTCCCTGTCAAAATGTTAATTAAACTAGATTAAAGTACTATTTTATTTTTTGAAAAAGTATGATAACAAATTTATACTTATTTCGATTAGAAAACATATTTCAAATATAATGATGAAATCAGAATTTTATTCCGAGACTCAAATCTTGAAAACATCATATTAAATTATTTAATTATTTTACTAAAAGTATTAAAAAGAGCGGGATGTTACAATCTCCCCCACTTACATTCGGTTCATCCTAATCATGAGGATTGGTAATCCTATCCTAAGTAAGGAGGTGTTGAATACTTTGCGGATTGCTCTTCCACTTAGGATGCAATCTAAGGTTGGTTTCATTGGCCTTTTGCTAAAAAGGCTCTTGCTTAGGTTGGACTTCATTAATTGACAAATTTTCATCTCAGAAAGGGAAACACATTCTAATCTTAGATAAGTAATACAATAACAAGGTCAAAAAGTTCACATCTTAACACACAACATTTTATAATTTGATCATGAAATACAAACATTACAAAAGTTTTACTAACTATTTCATCACAGAACAACCATTTATAGATTTTCTAATTTCAAGAAAACAAGATTATATATATATATATATATATATATATATATATATATATTTTATAAGTTTGTCTATTTGGTTTTTCAATTAGCAAATAACCATCATGCCACACAAAGAGTTCCCAATTAAAACATAACAGGAACCTACATATATCTAATTATTTGACATATAGGTAAGGAAAAAAATAGTGCTTTCAAAACTTTAATAAATAATTTTACCCAGTAGAGGTTCACACCAACAATTCATATAGAACCGACAGAAAGAAAACATTTATTCATGCAGATCACTTTTGCATTTTAATTGAAATTTCAAATGTTATCAGACACAAATCTTTAATTAGAAACTAAAGTTTACAAATTTGTGACTTAAATTTAGTGAAAATATCTTTACTTGGGTTATCAGATTAAAAGTTGAAAAGAAAAATTTCGATAGCATGAACATATATGCATTCACTTAATTACTTATCCAAAATATTTCCATTACATTTCATAATTAAAAAATGAAATCTAATATTTTCAACAACTATTTGACAGATGAAGTTTAAAGTTATAATAGTATAGGTTTTCGAAATAATGAGTGATTTGAAAAGTTAAGAAATATGTGAAATCTTAAAATAACATTTGAATGTTCTAGCTTATGAAATTGCAAAGACATGGATACCCGGTATATATAAAAAATGGAACTTAATTTTTAAGGAAGGTCATTTGATTGCTTTGAAAAAATTAAATAACTATCTACTTCGTGGTATTCGAAATTTAGGAAAAAATTGGTTTCAAAATTTCTTACTTTACCTTATCTATAGTTTTCTCAAAGAAATTAACATTAAGGTATATATTTATGCATAGCACAAAATACTTAGAATCGAAAATAGATTATCATGAAGAAATATAAATTAATGGTTTTAAAAATCAATTCGATTATTGGACATAGACCAAATTTGAGTCACCAATATACATATCACATACAATATTCTCATACAACCACAACAACAACAAATTTTACATAATTAAACACTGAAACATTCAATTCAATACCTAGCTAATCTATCTTAAATTTTGAACTATCACTGGCTAAATAAATTTAACTAGATCTTGGCTTTTTCCTAAAGAAATAAAACTTCTTGAGAGAAGTTTCCTACTATACTATTCATAGCAACTACCTATGAGGGTTTAAAGCTTCTCACTTGATTTACTAGACCTTGGTTTAAAGAACCTCTCATTGACAAATTATGCTTCCTAAAAATTCAACTGTTTATAAAATCATTTGAAATTATATTTTACTTGAGATAGAGAAGTACTTAATTGTTGATAAATAAGTTTTGTCCAAAACTTTCAAGGTTAACAATCTTTTCAAAACATATAATACTTTCAGTTATCTATAATACTTGTATAAGTTTATAAAGTAGTTCATAGTGAATTTGAAAATCTAGTCTTAAAAACCTTACTTTAGTTTGCAAAGTAATTTATTACGATTCTGGAAATTTAGTTTGAAAAGTCATAACAAGGGGGATCTTTATTTACTCCTATAAGGATTTAAATAAAGATACTTAAAGTAACTCTAGATTATCACATTCGAACTAAGAGGGATGTGCTTTTTAATCAAAAATTTATTTTGAATTACGTTGCAAAAGTTTGAGTAGTTACACTTCCCTTTGGTTTGAATTTGAAAATGGAGACTTATTCGAATGAAAGTATGACACATATTTCGCATTTCCATTTAATCGGCATATGGTTCAATTCAAAAGTATATCAAACCATTATTTGATTACCTAGGGATCCACATTTTCAATAATACATTTGAGAGAGTTTGAAGTGTGCCATACTAATTAATTTAACAAAATACTAAAGTAAATCAATATACTTAAATTCATCATAAACATTAGTGTGCTTTAAAATCATATTAATTTATACTATTATCTCGTTTCCAAAATAAGATTCTAAAAATACTTTAATTCAATAAGTAGCATAAATGTTAATGCAAAATGATTAAGAAGGAGCATAGAATTTTTCATTTGAGGTAGAACCTAATGATTGACACTTGCAGAAAAATATGGAACTATGCCTAACCATTTCCGCTGCGCACTCTGATTAGAAATGCTCAAAATAAATGGGGTTTAGATGACTTATCTTATTTTTATAATTCTTAGGCATAGAGGTTTGAAAAATCATTTTGTTGAATTCAAGGACTCAATGATATCATCTATCAAAGAATGTAAATCTCAAGGTGATCGGTCTCAATTTTACATTAAATTGATGATAAGATCATTTTATGTCTTACTTGAATCCTAATTATATCAAATAGTTCATCATCCATTCTAAAGGGGGCTTGATTAACCAAAAGTTTCATTTCCTTCATCACATTTAACTTACTTAATTCAAAACTAAGGATTAGTCTTCTCGTTGGGGTAGCTTTTTCATTCTCTGGCCCGGTGCAAGTTTTCACTTTCCTTAGTCCCGACTTTCGGTCTCTTCCTTGATATGACAAAGTCACATTAAAATTTTGAGTTTAGCCCACTTTTTTTTTTTTTTGGTCCATGACCGGAGTGTCCACCGCCGACCGCAGTGACTAATCTCCTCGCTGACTTGTAGGCACCTCTAATGGGTGGGACAGCTGGCCCCGAGATTTAACGCTGCTGCATGCACAAGGCAGGATTCGAACACCTGACCTTGCTTAAGCGTGGATCAATCCCTACCACTGAACCACACGTTCGGGGTTTTGAGTTTATCCCACTTTAGATTGGACATAAATCGCTAAGATTTGCTAACATATATAAACATTATTCTAATATTACTACGGACCTATTGGCTTATCAACTGCCTATACTCACCTTTCTACTGAAGTTCTAATACTTACTTAACCATTAATCAGTTACTCTCGTGTGGAGTAACTCATTGGAGATATGGAGATCCATACTCCACAGCCGAGGATTGCAACCATTGCTCTGTTACCATAATGTAACATCCTACATATTTATTTCCTTTATCAAATTTAAATAGATGAAAATTTGAGGAAAAATTTGACAGAGTTTACTTTAAAATATGGACTTTTCCCCAAATTAAATTTTGTACCTGTCAGAGCCAGATAAATTTATACAAAAGATAGGGATCAATTAATATCCTTATAGGTGGTTGTGATATAAATTGAGTTCATCGAAGAGAGGATATATAAATATCCTTCACAACCACTAATATTTTTATTAGAAATCATTGTAAAGTCCTTTTACAATTAAAAGAGTACCTAAGTAAGAAAAACATTTAACAATTATATAAGTCTCTATATACTAAATTCTTTACATCACAAAATCTTAGAACGGTTGCAATATCATTGTGACCATAAGGTCACAATCGTTAGTATACTCTCTTTCAATGAGAGTATACTCTTTTCGGCATATAGGATATGAAACTCCTTCTCCATGACACCTAAAAATGACAACTTAAGAGGTGAGTAATTTGAATTTAAATCAAAGAAATCACTTAACAATAATAATAAGACATAATTAAATGCATTTACATTCACATAAACAATTTGCATTTCATCAGAACGTATAACATCACATATAACTATAATTATTAAATATCAAGCATTTCCATTAGAATGAATGCAACGTCGCTCACTTCGACTTAATTCTTGAGTCCAATATCATATTCTTTCATTTTCATTTCTTTACATTTATTCTTTCTTTATTGGACTCAATTAATTAAGTCGCATATGCATATGCATGCTCTTTTTATGCATGAACTTCTTTCACTTCACTTTCTTTACTTTTCTTTGCTTTGCTTTACATCACACATTTTCCTCACATCACCCTCCACTCCGGGGAAAAACCGACCGATAGTAGTACCCCTCCAAACACATGGTTTGCACAGTACTTCACCCCTTTTTAGGGGTTCATCATACAATTTGGTTTGATTACACCAAATTGGCTATAACAGGGATCACCATTGACCGGCCACGAAAAGCCAAAGTAACTGACAGAATTATTATGGTTGCGTAAAATCAATCCCCAACACGGGTTGCGAACCCGTGTCCTTTGGAAGATCAAAGTTTTCCACAATAATTCTTGGCGATTGTTTCAATGCCACAATCTAGTTACTCTTGCCTTCACGTATACGAATGTTTTTCCCCTACTCCTAACGTCCACCTTTTCTCCATGCATGCTGCAAATTCTTAAACTATTTCTAATTGAAATTAAACACCTATTCTTTTTTAAAATCACATTGTTGGGTGTTCAAACTCAATTAAGAATTGCTTTATTCTAATTTGTACATAACTATTTCTTTATTTAATTTATTAAGCATTAGGTATAACATATAAACATATTTGCATTATTCATAGTTCAAGAGGCATTGAAATGCAACAACATATAATCAAAAGCACTTAATACACAACAAAACACATAATTCAAAGCATAGAACATATAAAATACAAATATACATAGAGCATATACCTAGAGTTTTCATGCTATAGTCAATATCAATTTGTTCTAACACCCAACAAGATACCCACATATACACTTAATTATATTGTTATTACTATAATTAAATCCCCTCTCTAATTTAGACCAAAGTACTCCCTCTTACCTTGGAAATCCTAGTCATAGAGACCGGGTCACTTTTACCTCCGTGACTTGCTCCAGGGTCTAGGTGTACAATAAGGTGTTGGATCTAAATAGGGACATATTTTAAAGCTAATTATAACATTAAAAATATATCAACTAAATTCATTTTTGTTAAAATAATAAATATATATCATTATACAATAAAGATATATCACATTTCCTCAAAACATCTCTTTATTTGAAAATATAGGGATAATAAAAATATTGACGGATCAACGAATAAATTAGATAGATGGGTAGAGGGAGTTGAGGAGATTATATACATAAAAAAGATTTAAGATTGAACGGTTGGATCTTGAATTATTGGACCCGGAAGTTATGAAAAGCTTAAAAATGGGGTTGCCTCTGTCGCCCATCTTCTCTGCTTCGCACTCTTCTTTCCCTTCTCTTTCTATTTCTTTTATTTTTATTAAATATGGTAGGACGGTGTACATACAGGTACTTGGGGCATATATGTATATACTTATTATATTTTAATACTTTGTTCTCCTTTGTGGGTTAATGTGTGTAGGTATTTTGGATTATAACTAAAAGTTTGATGATCCTAAAGAAAAATACATTGAAGTGAAACAATTTTTGTACTTTTAGTTACTCAAAACTGATTGAAAAATAATAAAGTTACGAGTCCCTACCGGTAACTATTGCGTAAGAAAATATAAAAATTCAAATGCAAATACATTTTCTCAATCCTGATGTCAAACTTGATAAAATATAATATTCAGAATCTTAAAATAATAACTCATTAAATATAACTTATACTGGTAATATATTAAATCAATCCGGGAGCTAAAAATAAAACAGCCTCAGTATGCTATGAAAATTTACAGGGACGTTCCAAATATTAAATTAAACATATCTCTCTAAAGAAACTATTTATAAAAATACCTCTAAGATTTGTCACTTGAGCTCCCTGTCAAAATGTTAATTAAACTAAATTAAAGTACTATTTTATTTTTGAAAAAGTATGATAACAAATTTATACTTATTTCGATTAGGAAACATATTTCAAATATAATGATAAAATCAGAATTTTATTCCGAGACTCAAATCTTGAAAACATCATATTAAATTATTTAATTATTTTACTAAAAGTATTAAAAAGAGCGGGATGTTACAATCTCCCCCACTTACATTCGGTTCATCCTAATCATGAGGATTGGTAATCCTATCCTAAGTAAGGAGGTGTTGAATACTTTGCGGATTGCTCTTCCACTTAGGATGCAATCTAAGGTTGGTTTCATTGGCCTTTTGCTAAAAAGGCTCTTGCTTAGGTTGGACTTCATTAATTGACAAATTTTCATCTCAGAAAGGGAAACACATTCTAATCTTAGACAAGTAATACAATAACAAGGTCAAAAAGTTCACATCTTAACACACAACATTTTATAATTTGATCATGAAATACAAACATTACAAAAGTTTTACTAACTATTTCATCACAGAACAACCATTTATAGATTTTCTAATTTCAAGAAAACAAGATTATATATATATATATATATATATATATTTTATAAGTTTGTCTATTTGGTTTTTCAATTAGCAAATAACCATCATGCCACACAAAGAGTTCCCAATTAAAACATAACAGGAACCTACATATATCTAATTATTTGACATATAGGTAAGGAAAAAAATAGTGCTTTCAAAACTTTAATAAATAATTTTACCCAATAGAGGTTCACACCAACAATTCATATAGAACCGACAGAAAGAAAACATTTATTCATGCAGATCACTTTTGCATTTTAATTGAAATTTCAAATGTTATCAGACACGAATCTTTAATTAGAAACTAAAGTTTACAAATTTGTGACTTAAATTTAGTGAAAATATCTTTACTTGGGTTATCACATTAAAAGTTGAAAAGAAAAATTTCGATAGCATGAACATATATGCATTCACTTAATTACTTATCCAAAATATTTCCATTACATTTCATAATTAAAAAATGAAATCTAATATTTTCAATAACTATTTGACAGATGAAGTTTAAAGTTATAATAGTATAGGTTTTCGAAATAATGAGTGATTTGAAAAGTTAAGAAATATGTGAAATCTTAAAATAACATTTGAATGTTCTATCTTATGAAATTGCAAAGACATGGATACCCGGTATATATAAAAAATGGAACTTAATTTTCAAGGAAGGTCATTTGATTGCTTTGAAAAAATTAAATAACTATCTATTTCGTGGTATTCGAAATTTAGGAAAAAACTGGTTTCAAAATTTCTTACTTTACCTTATCTATAGTTTTCTCAAAGAAATTAACATTAAGGTATATATTTATGCATAGCACAAAATACTTAGAATCGAAAATAGATTATCATGAAGAAATATAAATTAATGGTTTTAAAAATCAATTCGATAATTGGACATAGACCAAATTTGAGTCACCAATATACATATCACATACAATATTCTCATACAACCACAACAACAACAAATTTTACATAATTAAACACTGAAACATTCAATTCAATACCTAGCTAATCTATCTTAAATTTTGAACTATCACTGGCTAAATAAATTTAACTAGATCTTGGCTTTTTCCTAAAGAAATAAAACTTCTTGAGAGAAGTTTCCTACTATACTATTCATAGCAACTACCTATGAGGGTTTAAAGCTTCTCACTTGATTTATTAGACCTTGGTTTAAAGAACCTCTCATTGAAAAATTATGCTTCCTAAAAATTCAACTGTTTATAAAATCATTTGAAATTATATTTTACTTGAGATAGAGAAGTACTTAATTGTTGATAAATAAGTTTTGTCCAAAACTTTCAAGGTTAACAATCTTTTCAAAACATATAATACTTTCAGTTATCTATAATACTTGTATAAGTTTATAAAGTAGTTCATAGTGAATTTGAAAATCTAGTCTTAAAAACCTTACTTTAGTTTGCAAAGTAATTTATTACGATTCTGGAAATTTAGTTTGAAAAGTCATAACAAGGGGGATCTTTATTTACTCCTATAAGGATTTAAATAAAGATACTTAAAGTAACTCTAGATTATCACATTCGAACTAAGAGGGATGTGCTTTTTAATCAAAAATTTATTTTGAATTACGTTGCAAAAGTTTGAGTAGTTACACTTCCCTTTGGTTTGAATTTGAAAATGGAGACTTATTCGAATGAAAGTATGACACACATTTCGCATTTCCATTTAATCGGCATATGGTTCAATTCAAAAGTATATCAAACCATTATTTGATTACCTAGGGATCCACATTTTCAATAATACATTTGAGAGAGTTTGAAGTGTGCCATACTAATTAATTTAACAAAATACTAAAGTAAATCAATATACTTAAATTCATCATAAACATTAGTGTGCTTTAAAATCATATTAATTTATACTATTATCTCGTTTCCAAAATAAGATTCTAAAAATACTTTAATTCAATAAGTAGCATAAATGTTAATGCAAAATGATTAAGAAGGAGCATAGAATTTTTCATTTGAGGTAGAACCTAATGATTGACACTTGCAGAAAAATATGGAACTATGCCTAACCATTTCCGCTGCGCACTCTGATTAGAAATGCTCAAAATAAATGGGGTTTAGATGACTTATCTTATTTTTATAATTCTTAGGCATAGAGGTTTGAAAAATCATTTTGTTGAATTCAAGGACTCAATGATATCATCTATCAAAGAATGTAAATCTCAAGGTGATCGGTCTCAATTTTACATTAAATTGATGATAAGATCATTTTATGTCTTACTTGAATCCTAATTATATCAAATAGTTCATCATCCATTCTAAAGGGGGCTTGATTAACCAAAAGTTTCATTTCCTTCATCACATTTAACTTACTTAATTCAAAACTAAGGATTAGTCTTCCCGTTGGGGTAGCTTTTTCATTCTCTGGCCCGTTGCGAGTTTTCACTTTCCTTAGTCCCTACTTTCGGTCTCTTCCTTGATATGACAAAGTCACATTAAAATTTTGAGTTTAGCCCACTTTTTTTTTTTTGGTCCATGACCGGAGTGTCCACCGCCGACCGCAGTGACTAATCTCCTCGCTGGCTTGTAGGCACCTCTAATGGGTGGGACAGCTGGCCCCGAGATTTAACGCTGCTGCATGCACAAGGCAGGATTCGAACACCTGACCTTGCTTAAGCGTGGATCAATCCCTACCACTGAACCACACGTTCGGGGTTTTGAGTTTATCCCACTTTATATTGGAGATAAATCGCTAAGATTTTCTAACAGATATAAACTTTATTCTAATATTACTACGGACCTATTGGCTTATCAACTGCCTATACTCACCTTTCTACTGAAGTTCTAATACTTACTTAACCATTAATCAGTTACTCTCGTGTGGAGTAACTCATTGGAGATATGGAGATCCATACTCTACAGCCGAGGATTGCAACCATTGCTCTGTTACCATAATGTAACATCCTACATTTTTATTTCCTTTATCAAATTTAAATAGATGAAAATTTGAGGAAAAATTTGACAGAGTTTACTTTAAAATATGGACTTTTCTCCAAATTAAATTTTGTACCTGTCAGAGCCAGATAAATTTATACAAAAGATAGGGATCAATTAATATCCTTATAGGTGGTTGTGATATAAATTGAGTTCATCGAAGAGAGGATATATAAATATCCTTCACAACCACTAATATTTTTATTAGAAATCATTGTAAAGTCCTTTTACAATTAAAAGAGTACCTAAGTAAGAAAAACATTTAACAATTATATAAGTCTCTATATACTAAATTCTTTACATCACAAAATCTTAGAACGGTTGCAATATCATTGTGACCATAAGGTCACAATCGTTAGTATACTCTCTTTCAATGAGAGTATACTCTTTTCGGCATATAGGATATGAAACTCCTTCTCCATGACACCTAAAAATGACAACTTAAGAGGTGAGTAATTTGAATTTAAATCAAAGAAATCACTTAACAATAATAATAAGACATAATTAAATGCATTTACATTCACATAAACAATTTCCATTTCATCATAACGTATAACATCACATATAACTATAATTATTAAATATCAAGCATTTCCATTAGAATGAATGCAACGTCGCTCACTTCGACTTAATTATTGAGTCCAATATCATATTCTTTCATTTTCATTTCTTTACATTTATTCTTTCTTTGTTGGACTCAATTAATTAAGTCGCATATGCATATGCATGCTCTTTTTATGCATGAACTTCTTTCACTTCACTTTCTTTACTTTTCTTTGCTTTGCTTTACATCACACATTTTCCTCACATCACCCTCCACTCCGGGGAAAAACCGAACGATAGTAGTACCCCTCCAAACACATGGTTTTCACAGTACTTCACCCCTTTTTAGGGGTTCATCATACAATTTGGTTTGATTACACCAAATTGGCTATAACAGGGATCACCATTGACCGGCCACGAAAAGCCAAAGTAACTGACAGAATTATTATGGTTGCGTAAAACCAATCCCCAACACGGGTTGCGAACCCGTGTCCTTTGGAAGATCAAAGTTTTCCACAATAATTCTTGGCGATTGTTTCAATACGTATACGAATGTTTTTCCCCTACTCCTAACGTCCACCTTTTCTCCATGCATGCTGCAAATTCTTAAACTATTCCTAATTGAATTTAAACACCTATTCTTTTTTAAAATCACATTGTTGGGTGTTCAAACTCAATTAAGAATTGCTTTATTCTAATTTGTACATAACTATTTCTTTATTTAATTTATTAAGCATTAGGTATAACATATAAACATATTTGCATTATTCATAGTTCAAGAGGCATTGAAATGCAACAACATATAATCAAAAGCACTTAATACACAACAAAACACATAATTCAAAGCATAGAACATATAAAATACAAATATACATAGAGCATATACCTAGAGTTTTCAAGCTATAGTCTATATCAATTTGTTCTAACACCCAACAAGATACCCACATATACACTTAATTATATTGTTATTACTATAATTAAATCCTCTCTCTAATTTAGACCAAAGAACTCCCTCTTACCTTGGAAATCCTAGTCATAGAGACCGGGTCACTTTTACCTCCGTGACTTGCTCCAGGGTCTAGGTGTACAATAAGATGTTGGATCTAAATAGGGACATATTTTAAAGCTAATTATAACATTAAAAATATATCAACTAAATTCATTTTTGTTAAAATAATAAATATATATCATTATACAATAAAGATATATCACATTTCCTCAAAACATCTCTTTATTTGAAAATATAGGGATAATAAAAATATTGACGGATCAACGAATAAATTAGATAGATGGGTAGAGGGAGTTGAGGAGATTATATACATAAGAAAGATTTAAGATTGAACGGTTGTATCTTGAATTATTGGACCCGGAAGTTATGAAAACCTTAAAAATGGGGTTGCCTCTGTCGCCCATCTTCTCTGCTTCGCACTCTTCTTTCCCTTCTCTTTCTATTTCTTTTATTTTTATTAAATATGGTAGGACGGTGTACATACAGGTACTTGGGGCATATATGTATATACTTATTATATTTTAATACTTTGTTCTCCTTTGTGGGTTAATGTGTAGGTATTTTGGATTATAACTAAAAGTTTGATGATCCTAAAGAAAAATACATTGAAGTAAAACAATTTTTGTACTTTTAGTTACTCAAAACTGATTGAAAAATAATAAAGTTACGAGTCCCTACCGCTAAGTATTGCGTAGGAAAAAGTATAAAAATTCAAATGCAAATACATTTTCTCAATCCTGATGTCAAACTTGATAAAATATAATATTCAGAATCTTAAAATAATAACTCTTAAATATAACTTATACCGGTAATATATTAAATCAGTCCGGGAGCTAAAAATAAAACAGCCTCAGTATGCTATGATAATTTACAGGGACGTTCCAAATATTAAATTAAACATAGGGAAGGAAAAAATAGTGCTTTCAAAACTTTAATAAATAATTTTACCCAATAGAGGTTCACACCAACAATTCATATAGAACCGACAGAAAGAAAACATTTATTCATGCAGATCACTTTTGCATTTTAATGGAAATTTCAAATATTATCAGACACAAATCTTTAATTAGAAACTAAAGTTTACAAATTTGTGACTTAAATTTAGTGAAAATATCTTTACTTGGGTTATCAGATTAAAAGTTGAAAAGAAAAATTTCGATAGCATGAACATATATGCATTCACTTAATTACTTATCCAAAATATTTCCATTACATTTCATAATTAAAAAATGAAATCTAATATTTTCAACAACTATTTGACAGATGAAGTTTAAAGTTATAATAGTATAGGTTTTCGAAATAACGAGTGATTTGAAAAGTTAAGAAATATGTGAAATCTTAAAATAACATTTGAATGTTCTATCTTATGAAATTGCAAAGACATGGATACCCGGTATATATAAAGAATGGAACTTAATTTTCAAGGAAGGTCATTTGATTGCTTTGAAAAAATTAAATAACTATCTATTTCGTGGTATTCGAAATTTAGGAAAAAATTGGTTTCAAAATTTCTTACTTTACCTTATCTATAGTTTTCTCAAAGAAATTAACATTAAGGCATATATTTATGCATAGCACAAAATACTTAGAATCGAAAATAGATTATCATGAAGAAATATAAATTAATGGTTTTAAAAATCAATTCGATTATTGGACATAGACCAAATTTGAGTCACCAATATACATATCACATACAATATTCTCATACAACCACAACAACAACAAATTTTACATAATTAAACACTGAAACATTCAATTCAATACCTAGCTAATCTATCTTAAATTTTGAACTATCACTGGCTAAATAAATTTAACTAGATCTTGGCTTTTTCCTAAAGAAATAAAACTTCTTGAGAGAAGTTTCCTACTATACTATTCTTAGCAACTACCTATGAGGGTTTAAAGCTTCTCACTTAATTTACTAGACCTTGGTTTAAAGAACCTCTCATTGACAAATTATGCTTCCTAAAAATTCAACTGTTTATAAAATCATTTGAAATTATATTTTACTTGAGATAGAGAAGTACTTAATTGTTGATAAATAAGTTTTGTCCAAAACTTTCAAGGTTAACAATCTTTTCAAAACATATAATACTTTCAGTTATCTATAATACTTGTATAAGTTTATAAAGTAGTTCATAGTGAATTTGAAAATCTAGTCTTAAAAACCTTACTTTAGTTTGCAAAGTAATTTATTACGATTCTGGAAATTTAGTTTGAAAAGTCATAACAAGGGGGATCTTTATTTACTCCTATAAGGATTTAAATAAAGATACTTAAAGTAACTCTAGATTATCACATTCGAACTAAGAGGGATGTGCTTTTTAATCAAAAATTTATTTTGAATTACGTTGCAAAAGTTTGAGTAGTTACACTTCCCTTTGGTTTGAATTTGAAAATGGAGACTTATTCGAATGAAAGTATGACACACATTTCGGATTTCCATTTAATCGGCATATGGTTCAATTCAAAAGTATATCAAACCATTATTTGATTACCTAGGGATCCACATTTTCAATAATACATTTGAGAGAGTTTGAAGTGTGCCATACTAATTAATTTAACAAAATACTAAAGTAAATCAATATACTTAAATTCATCATAAACATTAGTGTGCTTTAAAATCATATTAATTTATAATATTATCTCGTTTCCAAAATAAGATTCTAAAAATACTTTAATTCAATAAGTAGCATAAATGTTAATGCAAAATGATTAAGAAGGAGCATAGAATTTTTCATTTGAGGTAGAACCTAATGATTGACACTTGCAGAAAAATATGGAACTATGCCTAACCATTTCCGCTGCGCACTCTGATTAGAAATGCTCAAAATAAATGGGGTTTAGATGACTTATCTTATTTTTATAATTCTTAGGCATAGAGGTTTGAAAAATCATTTTGTTGAATTCAAGGACTCAATGATATCATCTATCAAAGAATGTAAATCTCAAGGTGATCAGTCTCAATTTTACATTACATTGATGATAAGATCATTTTATGTCTTACTTGAATCCTAATTATATCAAATAGTTCATCATCCATTCTAAAGGGGGCTTGATTAACCAAAAGTTTCACTTCCTTCATCACATTTAACTTACTTAATTCAAAACTAAGGATTAGTCTTCCCGTTGGGGTAGCTTTTTCATTCTCTGGCCCGTTGCGAGTTTTCACTTTCCTTAGTCCCTACTTTCGCTCTCTTCCTTGATATGACAAAGTCACATTAAAATTTTGAGTTTACCCCACTTTTTTTTTTTTGGTCCATGACCGGAATGTCCACCGCCGACCGCAGTGACTAATCTCCTCGCTGGCTTGTAGGCACCTCTAATGGGTGGGACAGCTGGCCCCGAGATTTAACGCTGCGAACACCTGACCTTGCTTAAGCGTGGATCAATCCCTACCACTGAACCGCACGTTCGGGGTTTTGAGTTTAGCCCACTTTAGATTGGAGATAAATCGCTAAGATTTTCTAACATATATAAACATTATTCTAATATTACTACGGACCTATTGGCTTATCAACTGCCTATACTCACCTTTCTACTGAAGTTCTAATACTTACTTAACCATTAATCAGTTACTCTCGTGTGGAGTAACTCATTGGAGATATGGAGATCCATACTCCACAGCCGAGGATTGCAACCATTGCTCTGTTACCATAATGTAACATCCTACATTTTTATTTCCTTTATCAAATTTAAATAGATGAAAATTTGAGGAAAAATTTGACAGAGTTTACTTTAAAATATGGACTTTTCCCCAAATTAAATTTTGTACCTGTCAGAGCCAGATAAATTTATACAAAAGATAGGGATCAATTAATATCCTTATAGGTGGTTGTGATATAAATTGAGTTCATCGAAGAGAGGATATATAAATATCCTTCACAACCACTAATATTTTTATTAGAAATCATTGTAAAGTCCTTTTACAATTAAAAGAGTACCTAAGTAAGAAAAACATTTAACAATTATATAAGTCTTTATATACTAAATTCTTTACATCACAAAATCTTAGAACGGTTGCAATATCATTGTGACCATAAGGTCACAATCGTTAGTATACTCTCTTTCAATGAGAGTATACTCTTTTCGGCATATAGGATATGAAACTCCTTCTCCATGACACCTAAAAATGACAACTTAAGAGGTGAGTAATTTGAATTTAAATCAAAGAAATCACTTAACAATAATAATAAGACATAATTAAATGCATTTACATTCACATAAACAATTTCCATTTCATCATAACGTATAACATCACATATAACTATAATTATTAAATATCAAGCATTTCCATTAGAATGAATGCAACGTCGCTCACTTCGACTTAATTATTGAGTCCAATATCATATTCTTTCATTTTCATTTCTTTACATTTATTCTTTCTTTGTTGGACTCAATTAATTAAGTCTCATATGCATATGCATGCTCTTTTTATGCATGAACTTCTTTCACTTCACTTTCTTTACTTTTCTTTGCTTTGCTTTACATCACACATTTTCCTCACATCACCCTCCACTTCGGGGAAAAACCGACCGATAGTAGAACCCCTCCAAACACATGGTTTGCACAGTACTTCACCCCGTTTTAGGGGTTCATCATACAATTTGGTTTGATTACACCAAATTGGCTATAACAGGGATCACCATCGAACGGCCACGAAAAGCCAAAGTAACTGACAGAATTATTATGGTTGCGTAAAACCAATCCCCAATACGGGTTGCGAACCCGTGTCCTTTGGAAGATCAAAGTTTTCCACAATAATTCTTGGCGATTGTTTCAATGGCACAATCTAGTTACTCTTGCCTTAACGTATACGAATGTTTTTCCCCTACTCCTAACGTCCACCTTTTTTCCATGCATGCTGCAAATTCTTAAACTATTCCTAATTGAATTTAAACCCCCTATTCTTTTTTAAAATCACATTGTTGGGTGTTCAAACTCAATTAAGTATTGCTTTATTCTAATTTGTACATAGCTATTTCTTTATTTAATTTATTAAGCATTAGGTATAACATATAAACATATTTGCATTATTCATAGTTCAAGAGGCATTGAAATGCAACGACATATAATCAAAAGCACTTAATACACAACAAAACACATAATTCAAATCATAGAACATATAAAATACAAATATACATAGAGCATATACCTAGAGTTTTCATGCTATAGTCTATATCAATTTGTTCTAACACCCAACAAGATACCCACATATACACTTAATTATATTGTTATTACTATAATTAAATCCTCTATCTAATTTAGACCAAAGTACTCCCTCTTACCTTGGAAATCCTAATCATAGAGACAGTGTCACTTTTACCTCAGTGACTTGCTCCAGAGTCTAGGTGTACAATAAGGTGTTAGATCTAAATAGGGACATATTTTAAAGCTAATTATAACATTAAAAATATATCAACTAAATTCATTTTTGTTAAAATAATAAATATATATCATTATACAATAAAGATATATCACATTTCCTCAAAACATCTCTTTATTTGAAAATATTGGGATAATAAAAATATTGACGGATCAACGAATAAATTAGATAGATGGGTAGAGGGATTTGAGGAGATTATATACCTAAGAAAGATTTAAGATTGAACGGTTGGATCTTGAATTATTGGACCCGGAAGTTATGAAAACCTTAAAAATGGGGTTGCCTCTTTCGCCCATCTTCTCTGCTTCGCACTCTTCTTTCCCTTCTCTTTCTATTTCTTTTATTTTTATTAAATATGGTAGGACGGTGTACATACAGGTACTTGGGGCATATATGTATATACTTATTATATTTTAATACTTTGTTCTCCTTTGTGGGTTAATGTGTGTAGGTATTTTGGATTATAACTAAAAGTTTGATGATCCTAAAGAAAAATACATTGAAGTAAAACAATTTTTGTACTTTTAGTTACTCAAAACTGATCGAAAAATAATAAAGTTACGAGTCCCTACCGGTAACTATTGCGTAAGAAAAAATATAAAAATTCAAATGTAAATACATTTTCTCAATCCTGATGTCAAACTTGATAAAATATAATATTCAGAATCTTAAAGTAATAACTCATTAAATATAACTTATATCGGTAATATATTAAATCAATCCGGGAGCTAAAAATAAAACAGCCTCAGTATGCTATGAAAATTTACAGGGACGTTCCAAATATTAAATTAAACATATCTCTCTAAAGAAACTATTTATAAAAATACCTCTAAGATTTGCCACTTGAGCTCCCTGTCAAAATGTTAATTAAACTAGATTAAAGTACTATTTTATTTTTGAAAAAGTATGATAACAAATTTATACATATTTTGATTAGGAAACATATTTCAAATATAATGATGAAATCAGAATTTTATTCCGAGACTCAAATCTTGAAAACATCATATTAAATTATTTAATTATTTTACGTATTAAAAAGAGCGGCTCCCCCACTTACGTTCGGTTCATCCTAATCATGAGGATTGGTAATCCTATCCTAAGTAAGGAGGTGTTCAATACTTTGCGAATTGATCTTCCACTTAGGATGCAATCTAAGGTTGGTTTCATTGGCCTTTTGCTAAAATGGCTCTTGCTTAGGTTGGACTTCATTAATTGACAAATTTTCATCTCAGAAAGGAAAACATATTCTAATCTTAGACAGGTAATACAATAACAAGGTCAAAAAGTTCACATCTTAACACACAACATTTTATAATTTGATCATGAAATACAAACATTACAAAAGTTATACTATTTCATCATAGAACAACCATTTATAGATTTTCTAAGTTCTAGAAAACAAGATTATATATATATATATATATATATATATATATTTAAGTATGTCTATTTGGTTTTTCAATTAGCAAATAACCATCATGCCACACAAAGAGTTCCCAATTAAAACATAACAGGAACCAACATATATCTAATTATTTGACATATAGGTAAGAAAAAAAATAGTGCTTTCAAAACTAGAACAGCTGAGAGGGACTGGAGTGGGGCATTTGTGATTGCCACTGTAGTGAGACAGTGTGCCTTGATTATGTATATGAATTGAATTGAATTGATTTGAGGCTGAGTCCTCCTGGTCTGGGACCATTTGATTGTTGAGACAGCTGTCGTGCCCGCACGGTAAAGGTCCTGTACTCCTGTTTGCTTCCGACTAGGTTTGGATGGATGACCGAGGAGATGTAGACGTGTGAGCCGTTTGCCTCAATGATGTTTTTTCCCCTAATCATTGAGTGGACTGAAATTATAAGACTTAATAAACTTAAAGATTTGAGAAGAATGGTTCAGTGATGGTATTAAATATGGAATAAGATTTGAGAATTGATGATAACAAGGTATTTATATGATGATGATGATTATGTTTGTTTATTTGATTTGTTTATTATTTATTGAATTACTTTAATAATTGCCTATCGTAAATCCACATAGTCGACATTACATGTTTTGGGTAGCTCACTCTCTCTTATATTTCTGCTTGGTATTGGAAATCTCTGTATGGTCTCTAGATGGAAAACATAGCGAAATTTCAGCTCATTCGGGAGATAGGAGCATCTCCTTTAAAGGGAGACAATATAACTATGACCGGCCGTGTCATAGTTTATGTTGAGATGAAACGAAATCGAAAGGAAATCATGGAGAGACTGCTAGCTCATTATGAGGAGGAGAAGAAAGCACGAGAAGCGGCCATGGAAAGTATTGTTAAGGAGGCTGATGAGGATGATGCTGCTGGCGACCCGAGTGTTTGATCTACTCAGATTTAGAGTTTGTTGGCGAGCGTTAGCGTAGATGACTAGAGGTTAGGTAATTCCCCTTCAGAGTTTTGTAATTCCATTGCAGTTACTTAGGATCCTGGCTCTATCATGCTGTGACCCCAACTAAATTCATATTCCGTAATGATGTTTTGGAAATAAGTAGAATGGGCAATTAATTTGAAAAGATGTTTTTGAAAAACAAGTTTCAAAGTGCGGTGTCTTGTGACATCTCGGTTTGGAACTTGAAAGGTTTATGCAATATGAGAACATAAGTCTTAAATTGTAACTATGTTTTGAAATCCAAATGTTCTCATCTTGTATAACACTTATTTAAAAAAAAAATTGGGCCAAAATTTCACTATAAACAGTTGTGGTTTTCAAGTTGCCAAATCGGGGTGTTACAATATATGCATTCACTTAATTACTTATCCAAAATATTTCCATTACATTTCATAATTAAGAAATGAAATCTAATATTTTCAACAACTATTTGACAGATGAAGTTTAAAGTTATAATAGTATAGGTTTTCGAAATAATGAGTGATTTGAAAAGTTAAGAAATATGTGAAATCTTAAAATAACATTTGAATGTTCTATCTTATGAAATTGCAAAGACATGGATACCCGGTATATATAAAAAATGGAACTTAATTTTCAAGGAAGGTCATTTGATTGCTTTGAAAAAATTAAATAACTATCTATTTCGTGGTATTCGAAATTTAGGAAAAAAATTGGTTTCAAAATTTCTTACTTTACCTTATCTATTTCGTGGTATTCAAAGTTTGATGCGTTTTGTGAAAAGTTTGGTATAGATCATCAATTTTCAGCCACTAGGACTCCGGAGCAAAACGGAGTTGTAGAAAGGAAAAATAGAGTCTTAGAGGAACTTGCACGTACTATGCTTAAGGAATCTAGAGTTCCATCTTATTTTTGGGCTGATGCGGTAAATACCGCTTGTTATGTCATAAATAGGGTTCTTATCCGTCCGCATTTGAATAAAACACCTTATGAGCTTTTAAAAGGGCGAAAGCCAAATATCTCTTATTTTCATGTCTTTGGGTGTAAGGTATTTATTTTAAATAACGGTAAGAATCCGGTCGGCAAATTTGACTCAAAAGCCGACGAAGGTATTTTCATTGGATATTCAACTCATAACAAGGCTAATCGTATTTTTAATAAAAGAACCTTAACCGTTGAAGAATCAGTTCATGTCGTGTTTGATGAATCTCCGAAAGGAGAGTGTGTTGTTTCTTGTGATGATGAGAATGTAGGTACATTTTTGGATCATGACAAGCAAATGCAACAACAAATAGTGGAGAACCAAGTTGAGAATGGAGAAATGCAAGCACATGACAAAAGACTTAGTGTGAATTCAATGCTCCTAATTAGGTGGATTATGTTTTGATGATGACAAAATAATTAACAAATCATGCCTTGAAGATATTGCAACATCAACATCAACAAGAAGTCAAGAAAAGAAGACAAGTGCCCAATCATTCTCAATCAAATATTAATTGTAAATTTCTAATTTATGTTGAGAGTGGTTGAGAGTGGGTAGAAATAGTTAGTCTCTTCTAGGAATAAATTTTTATATGTTTATTAAGTTGAGATTGACCAAAAATTAATACTTGAGAGGAAAAATAAAATTGAAAAATAATTTTTCCCATATCTGATCAAAATACTCGAGTATTTTGATAAAGACTCGAGTATATACTCGAGTATTTATAGAAAAACTCGAGTATTTGTGCCAGGTCAGCAAATATGACCGTTAGTCTGGTTCGTGCACCAATTCACTCGTGACCGACCAAAAAGACTCGAGTATTTACGAAAAGACTCGAGTATTTTTGTCCAGTCAGCAAAAATGAACGTTGGAGAGACTCAAAAACCCAATTGAGGGCATTTGAGTCTCATCCAACCCAAGAGAGCAATTCAGAACCTGATTGTAAAATTTCTCTTTGAATTTGTGCAAGAACAAACAAGACAACAAGATCATATTGATTCAAGCTTTCTTAATTTCCTCTTCTCAAGTGTTAATTCCCAAAAAGCTCAACTTCTCACTCATATTGTCATTTTATTCCAAGTTGAGTTTTAGGCCTCAATTCTTACATTGAGCTGTGCTTATTTGTGCTAATCCATTGTGAGATTAGTAATACACATACAAAAAGCTTGATTATTCAAAGTCTTGGATTGTTCCCAAGCAAACCCTAAGTGGCTTAGGGTGTTGGAAGTCTTGAGAGGTTCTCAAGCACAAGACTAGGAGGTTTCTAGCCCGGTGGAGTTTCTTGAAGGGAGTTCAAGGAAGCTTTGTGAAGAGTTCTTCAATCACCGGAATCAAATTGGGGTAGAAATCAAGAGTTTGGTACACTCTTGAAAGGGTTAGGTTGAGTGAGGCCATTCTCAAGCAATCCTTTGTAATTTCTAACAATTTGATTATTAGTAGAAACTCCTAAGTGATTAGGAGGACTGGATGTAGCTCATTGTTGGAGTGAACCAGGATAAAATTGCTTGAGTGTTGGTTTATTGCTTTTAATCTACTTTTTAGCTCAATAGACTTAAGTCATTTCAATCAATTAGGATTTATACAATTAGGTAGCAAGTTCAAGGAATCTTTGTGTTTAAAAGTTATTTAGATTGCTTGCTATTCTGTTGGATAAGTTCCTGTTTATTATTGAATTGATTTGAGTTAAATTGCTGAATTTTCGTTTCTGTTTTTTCTGCTATCTGATAGGAAAAACTCGAGTATTTCAGAAAAGACTCGAGTTGTTCATCACTGAAAAACTCGAGTATTTCACAAAAGACTCGAGTCTTTTGTGTCTGATTCCAGAAAATTCAGTCTTAGCTCCATTCTTCAATTATCAATCCAAATATTTGGTATTAGTGCTTCAAATACTATTCACCCCCCTCTAGAATTTGCTTAGCCCGCTTGTTGGTTTCCAACAAGTGGTATCAGAGCTCGTTCGAAAGATCGAGTGTAACAACTTTTTCGAAAAAGATCCTTTTGGAAACTTAATGGGCTCTAGCAATAACTTTGGTGGAGAAGGAGCTTCAATAAACCGTCCTCCACTATTTAATGGTGAAGGATATGTTTATTGGAAAACTCGCATGAAAGTTTTTATTGAAGCAATTGATATGGATATTTGGGATGCAATTGAAAATGGTCCTTTCATTCCCAAAAAGAAAATAAATGATGAAATTGTTGAAATTCCAAGGAGTAGTTGGAATGATGATGAAAAGAGAAAAGTCTCATTTGATTTAAAAGCTAAAAACATCATCTTTTCGGCTCTATCCCATGATGAATTTTATAGAGTTTCCCAATGTAAATCGGCAAAAGAAATGTGGGATACTTTGCAAGTCACACATGAGGGAACAAGTGAGGTTAGAGATGCAAGATTGAATTCTCTAACTCACGAATATGAATTGTTCCACATGTTGCCAAATGAAACCATTAGTGACTTGCAAAAGCGATTCTCTCACATTGTTAATCATTTGATTTCCTTGGGAAAAGTATTTCGCAATGGTGAAACTACTAACAAAATTCTAAGATGTCTTGATAGGAGTTGGCAACCCAAGGTAACCGCCATCAAGGAATCAAGAGACATAAATAGCATGGACTTAGCCACTTTGTTTGGCAAACTCCAAGAGCATGAGATGGAGCTTACAAGACTTGGGATGCATGAGGAATCGGACAAAAAGAAAAAGAGCATAGCACTCAAAGCTTCAACCAAAGCTACAAAAGAAGTTGAAGAATGCTCTACAAGTAGAGATTCCGATGGTGAACCAAATCAAGAAGAATTTGGGATGTTTGTGAAAAGATTCAACAAATTCTTCAAAGGGAAGAAAGGTGGATCTTCATCCAATTTCAAGAGAACCAAAGACTCCAAACAAAGAGAAAAGAGTACCAATGATGGAGTTAAGTGTCATGAATGTGGTGGGGTTGGTCACATAAGAATGGAATGTGCCACATTCTTGAAGAAGAATGACAAGAAGACCCAAGAGACCAAAGGGAAGCGTGCATACATTGTTTGGGATGCACTGGAGAAGAGCAATGAATCGTCTTCAAGTAGCTCCGGTGATGAAAATGCAAACCTTTGTCTCATGGCCAAGAACAATCATGAGTCCTCATCAAGAGCTAATCATGGCATGAGTGAAAGTGATGATGAGGTAACCTCTAGCTCTTCTTGTTCATCTTCAAACTCCATTTCATATGATGATTTGCAAGAAGCCTACAATGAAACGTTAATTCAATTTAAAAGGCTTGCTAAAATTAATAAGGAAAAAGGAAAGAAAATTTTGGAGTTTCAACATGAAATTGATGAATTGCAAAAATCTATAAATGAGTTGAAACTTCAAAATGAATCCTTGGAACTTATTAATTCTAGTCATCAAAGTGATTGTGCAAATCATGAGGAAATTATCACTTCATGTGAGAGATGTGATGAACTTGAAAAAGAAGTGAAAGAGTTGAAAAACAAACTCACAATCTCACATAGTGATAGAAACCTCAACCGGTTGTTGAACTCTCAAAGACATAATCACAACAAAACCGGTTTAGGATATGTTCATAAAAAGGACAAAAAGTACAAGGTGGTTGGAACATTTTCTAAGAAAAACTCATCAAAGAGACCAACTTGTACTTATTGTGGAAAAGTTGGACATATCAACATTGAGTGCCATATTAAGAAGTTTGAAATGAATAAGGGCACTTATATGTGGATTAAGAAGGGAGAAAGTCCCAACACTAACCCTAAGGGACCCAACATTGTTTGGGTACCCAAAGTGAACAAGTGATTTCATTTTGTAGGTGTGTCTTCGAACGGGAAAACAATTGTGGTATCTTGATAGTGGATGTTCGAAGCACATGACGGGAGATAAGCGGCACTTCATTGAGCTTACTCCAAAGGAAAAGGGTTATGTCACTTATGGGGACAACAACAAAGGCAAAATCCTTGGTATTGGTAAAATTGGAAACTCTTCAAACTTGATTATTGATAATGTGCTCTATGTTCAAGGATTAGAACATAATCTCTTGAGCATAAGCCAATTATGTGATATTGGAAATCATGTAGTTTTTACCTCTACCCATTGCCTCATTAAAAGTGACAAAGATGAATCAATCAAATTTGTTGGTAGAAGGTCAAATAATACTTACTTAGTTGATTTGAACAAAGTCACTTCTTTGGTCTCTACATGTTTAGTGAGCAAAGAAAATGACACTTGGTTATGGCATCGTAGGACCGCTCATATAAATGTAAACCAATTGAAGAAAATTCAATCTAAAGATCTAGTAGTTGGTTTACCAAAGCTAAATTTTTCTATTGAAGGTGTTTGTTCCCCTTGCAAGAAATGTAAACAAACTAAAAACACCTTTGGATCAAAAATGGTTATGTCCACATCAAGGCCATTAGAAATGCTTCATATGGACTTGTTTGGACCATCACAAATAAAAAGCTTTGGTGGCAACTATTATGCATTGGTGATTGTTGATGACTTCTCTAGGTTTACTTGGACTTTATTTTTAACTACTAAGAGTGAGACCTACAAATCTTTTAAACATCATGTCAAACTTTTGCAAAACCAAGTAAATCAAAAAGTAATTATTATTCGTACCGATCATGGTGGTGAATTCGAAAACCACAAATTTGATAGATTTTGTGCAAAAAATGGTATTGAGCATCAATTCTCCGCACCAAGGACTCCGGAACAAAACGGAGTGGTAGAGCGGAAAAATAGGGTGCTAGAGGAACTTGCTAGAACCATGTTAAATGATTCTCAAGTACCTCAATATTTTTGGGCCGATGCCGTCAATACGGCTTGTTATGTTTTAAATCGTATTTTGATAAGGCCCTCTTTGGATAAAACCCCCTATGAAATTTACAAGGGAAGAAAGCCAAATATATCTCATTTTCATGTCTTCGGATGCCAAGTTTTTGTTTTAAATAATGGAAAAGAACACATTGGCAAGTTTGATTCCAAATCCGATGAAGGCATATTTTTAGGCTATTCTTCTCATAGTAAAGCTTATAGAATTTTCAATAAAAGAACTTTAACTATTGAGGAATCAATTCATGTGGTTTTTAATGAGTCTTCAAAAGAAGATAGTGTTTTATGTGATGCTAGTGAAGATGGCATTGTCTTTTCAAAAGAAGAAAAAGAGAGAGAGAATTCAAAAGTTGATGAAGGAGAAGTAAGGGAAGAACTTCCTCCAACTTGGAAATCGGTCAAGGATCATCCTATAGACAAAGTCATAGGAGATATGTCAAAGGGAGTACTTACTCGTAGGTCTATTCAAAACATTTGCCACTATGTCTCATTTGTTTCTCAAATTGAACCCGATTCAATTAAAAAGGCCATTGAGGATGATCATTGGGTTCTTGCTATGCAAGAAGAATTAAACCAATTTGAAAGAAATGAAGTTTGGGATCTAGTCCCTAAACCCGATGATCATACCATAATTGGTACTAAATGGATTTATAGAAACAAACTTGATGAATCCGGGTTGATTATAAGAAACAAAGCTAGACTAGTAGCTCAAGGGTACAACCAAGAGGAAGGTATCGATTATGATGAGACCTTTGCTCCGGTTGCACGTCTTGAAGCAATCCGAATTTTACTTGCTTATGCTTCAATCATAAAATTCACTTTATATCAAATGGATGTTAAAAGTGCTTTCTTGAATGGGTTTATAAATGAAGAAGTGTATGTCAAACAACCCCCCGGTTTTGAAAATAGTGAATTTCCAAACCATGTTTATAAATTGAAAAAGGCACTCTATGGATTGAAACAAGCTCCTAGAGCTTGGTATGATCGATTGAGTTCCTTTCTATTAGAAAACAAGTTTCAAAGAGGGAAGGTTGATAATACATTATTTATTTATAAAACCAAGGATGACATTTTGTTAGTACAAATCTATGTTGATGATATCATTTTCGGTGCTACTAACGTGTCTCTTTGTAGAAAGTTTTCAAATTTGATGAAAAAGGAATTTGAAATGTCAATGATGGGAGAACTCAAGTTCTTCCTAGGCTTACAAATAAAGCAAGTCAAGGAGGGGATATTTGTGCATCAAGGGAAATATTGCAAAGAGCTCCTTGAAAAATTCGGATTGGACAAGTGCAAGGAAGCCTACACTCCAATGAGCACATCATGCTACCTAGACAAGGATGAACAAGGTACACCGGTTGATGTTAGTAAGTATAGGGGTATGATAGGTAGTCTCCTATATCTCACTGCATCTAGACCGGATATTATGTTTAGTGTATGCATGTGTGCTAGATTTCAAGCTAATCCTAAAGAATCTCACCTATCCGCAGTTAAACATATATTTAAGTATCTAAAAGGAACAATTAACACTGGTTTATGGTATCCTGATGATGCCAATCTTAGTCTAGTTGGTTACTCGGATTCCGACTTCGCGGGATGCAAGCTTGATCGCAAAAGCACCAGTGGTACTTGCCATTTCTTGGGAAGTTCATTGGTGTCATGGTTTTCTAAAAAGCAAGCTTGTGTCGCTCTTTCTACCGCCGAAGCGGAATATATAGCAACCGGTAGTTGTTGTGCTCAACTGTTATGGATGAAACAACAATTATCAGATTTTGGTTTGAAACTTGAAAATATTCCGATTAGATGCGATAACACGAGTGCAATCAATTTGACTAAGAATCCGGTGTATCACTCAAGAACTAAACACATTGAAATAAGACATCATTTTTTTAAGAGATCATGTACAAAAGGGTTATTGCACAATTGAATTTGTTAGTACCACAAATCAATTAGCCGACATTTTTACAAAACCTCTACCAAGGGACACCTTTTATCATATTAGGAGAGAACTTGGTATTTTAGATTAAGCTAATATAGGCTAATTGCATTGTGTGTCATTTTTGGAAAATCACCATATTAGTCTTACTCTAATGTGTTATTGATTCTTAGTTAAATTGTCCTTGATGATATTTGAAATTGTATATGTTAATTGTGTGTGATTCTGTACTGTATTCCAAGTTGGTAGTGAAGCATTTGTGTTTGATTTGTGTTTGGTCTTTCAAAACTGTGTTTTTACTTTCTGTTCTGTCAAAATACTCGAGTTTTTCCAAAAAAAACTCGAGTATATTAATTCAAAATTAAATCAGTTTTAAATTGAAAAAGTTTTTAATCAGGGTCTGATAAAAATACTCGAGTGTTTTTCAAAACACTCGAGTCTTTCGAAAACCCCAATTTTTTGAACTTTCAGAACAAACTCGAGTATTTTCCAAAAACTCGAGTATTTTGCGTTTTCCTGAAATTTGAACTTTCGGACCAAACTCGAGTTTTTCAATTTTTACTCGAGTTTTCTGGGGAAATCTGGGCTGAGTCACGATCGACTCGAGTATATTTTCAAAAACTCGAGTATATCCTAAAGAACAACTCGAGTATTTATGAATATACTCGAGTATTTTGAACTGTTTATATATACTCTCAGACTCGAGTTTTTGCGACCCTCTTCTCTCTCGGTTTTCTCATATCTCTCTCCTCAAAACTCAGATTTTCCTCAAAGTTTTGTCAAATCTTACTAGTTTTTCATCCTCTAAACTCTTCTCTCGGTTTTATTCTCCTCCAGATGCTCCAGCTCCTTCGATGTTTTGATGATGTTGACCTTTGGATTTTATCTTAGTTTTCATTCTGTTTTTATCATGTTGGTCTTTGTTACATTTTCTGTATTTTGAGAACTTGGTGTTTTGAGACTTTGGGTTTATTATTGCACCTTTGATTTGGACCTTTTATGATGTTTTTATGTTAATGAATTTGGTCTTCATTATGATGTTTGTGCAAAGCTTCAGGGGGAGCTCTTTATCGTTATTATATCTCCGTTTTATTTGCATAGTTGGTTATGGGGTTTTCCGATTATGCACCTCTCCTCCCTTGATCTTTTTCCTAAATTGTTACATCTTTTTGGCGTTTGACAAAAAGGGGGAGAGATATTATACACTTGTCTTAATATTGTTGCACCTAAAATTCTCTAATTATGGTATATACTCTGATAATTGTTAAATACTCTAATACCATAGGCTTGGTGCTAAAATTAAATTGTCATAACATCTTGCACAAGCTGAATTTTTAGATAGGTGAAAAGTATCATATAGTGAGGGGGAGTTGCATTTTCAAGTGGATTCAAGCTCAACAAATGGTACAAGTGTTAATTATTTTGTCATCACCAAAAAGGGGGAGATTGTGAACTCAATGCTCCTAATTAGGTGGATTATGTTTTGATGATGACAAAATAATTAACAAATCATGCCTTGAAGATATTGCAACATCAACATCAACAAGAAGTCAAGAAAAGAAGACAAGTGCCCAATCATTCTCAATCAAATATTAATTGTAAATTTCTAATTTATGTTGAGAGTGGTTGAGAGTGGGTAGAAATAGTTAGTCTCTTCTAGGAATAAATTTTTATATGTTTATTAAGTTGAGATTGACCAAAAATTAATACTTGAGAGGAAAAATAAAATTGAAAAATAATTTTTCCCATATCTGATCAAAATACTCGAGTATTTTGATAAAGACTCGAGTATATACTCGAGTATTTATAGAAAAACTCGAGTATTTGTGCCAGGTCAGCAAATATGACCGTTAGTCTGGTTCGTGCACCAATTCACTCGTGACCGACCAAAAAGACTCGAGTATTTACGAAAAGACTCGAGTATTTTTGTCCAGTCAGCAAAAATGAACGTTGGAGAGACTCAAAAACCCAATTGAGGGCATTTGAGTCTCATCCAACCCAAGAGAGCAATTCAGAACCTGATTGTAAAATTTCTCTTTGAATTTGTGCAAGAACAAACAAGACAACAAGATCATATTGATTCAAGCTTTCTTAATTTCCTCTTCTCAAGTGTTAATTCCCAAAAAGCTCAACTTCTCACTCATATTGTCATTTTATTCCAAGTTGAGTTTTAGGCCTCAATTCTTACATTGAGCTGTGCTTATTTGTGCTAATCCATTGTGAGATTAGTAATACACATACAAAAAGCTTGATTATTCAAAGTCTTGGATTGTTCCCAAGCAAACCCTAAGTGGCTTAGGGTGTTGGAAGTCTTGAGAGGTTCTCAAGCACAAGACTAGGAGGTTCCTAGCCCGGTGGAGTTTCTTGAAGGGAGTTCAAGGAAGCTTTGTGAAGAGTTCTTCAATCACCGGAATCAAATTGGGGTAGAAATCAAGAGTTTGGTACACTCTTGAAAGGGTTAGGTTGAGTGAGGCCATTCTCAAGCAATCCTTTGTAATTTCTAACAATTTGATTATTAGTAGAAACTCCTAAGTGATTAGGAGGACTGGATGTAGCTCATTGTTGGAGTGAACCAGGATAAAATTGCTTGAGTGTTGGTTTATTGCTTTTAATCTACTTTCTATCTCAATAGACTTAAGTCATTTCAATCAATTAGGATTTATACAATTAGGTAGCAAGTTCAAGGAATCTTTGTGTTTAAAAGTTATTTAGATTGCTTGCTATTCTGTTGGATAAGTTCCTGTTTATTATTGAATTGATTTGAGTTAAATTGCTGAATTTTCGTTTATGGTTTTTCTGCTATCTGATAGGAAAAACTCGAGTATTTCAGAAAAGACTCGAGTTGTTCATCACTGAAAAACTCGAGTATTTCACAAAAGACTCGAGTCTTTTGTGTCTGATTCCAGAAAATTCAGTCTTAGCTCCATTCTTCAATTATCAATCCAAATATTTGGTATTAGTGCTTCAAATACTATTCACCCCCCTCTATTATTTGCTTAGCCCGCTTGTTGGTTTCTAACACTTAGTACAAGTGCAACATCCCGAACTACCAATTGCTTGGAAAACGAACAAAAATCACCTGGTCTCTAATATCTTAGGTGACATTGCTAAGGGGGTGGTAACCCGAAGCACTTTGAACAACTTTTGTTATTATGTTGCTTTTGTATCACAAGTTGAACCTAAGAATATTACTGAGGCTCTTCAAGATGAACATTGGGTTATGGCCATGCAAGAAGAATTAAATCAATTTGAAAGAAACCAAGTTTGGGAGCTTGTGCCAAAACCCGATGATCGTCCTAAAATCGGTACTCGTTGGGTTTATAGGAATAAACTAGATGAGTCGGGTATTATTGTTAGGAATAAGGCTAGGTTGGTAGCTAAGGGTTATAGTCAGGAGGAAGGGATAGACTATGATGAAACGTATGCTCCCGTAGCTAGATTAGAAGCTATTAGAATTCTACTCGCTTATGCATCTATCATGAACTTTAAGTTGTATCAAATGGACGTTAAAAGTGCATTTCTTAACGGATACATTCAAGAAGAAGTGTATGTTTCACAACCTCCCGGATTTGAAAGTTTTGAACATCCAGACTATGTTTTTAAATTGAAAAAGGCTTTGTATGGTCTTAAACAAGCACCTAGAGCTTGGTATGACCGTTTAAGCAAGTTTTTAATTCAAAAAGGTTTTAAAAGGGGTGCCGTGGACAATACGCTTTTTATTGAAAGATCCGGTAAGGATATAATTTTAGTCCAAATATATGTTGATGACATTATTTTTGGTACAACTAATGAAAAATTGTGCAAGAAATTTTCTGAAATTATGCAGAGTGAGTTTGAAATGTCTATGATGGGAGAGCTTACTTTCTTCCTTGGACTACAAATTAAGCAACTTGATGATGGGATCTACATTCATCAAGGCAAGTATTGTAGAGAACTTCTTAAACGGTTTGGCATGGAGTCATGCAAGGGAGCATCAACTCCTATGGGCATCACATGTTACTTGGACAAGGATGAAGCCGGAAAACCCGTTGAGGTAACAAAATATCGTGGCATGATAGGTAGTTTACTATATTTAACTGCTTCTCGTCCTGATATTATGTTTAGTGTCTTCATGTGTGCTCGTTTTCAAGCCAATCCGAAAGAGTCACATCTAACTGCTGTTAAGAGGATTATGAAATATTTGAAAGGTACAACTAATACCTGTGACATCCCCTATTTTCCTAACAACGAAAAATAAGTTTTCATTAAAGAGAAATTTTGAGATATTGTTTTACAAATGATTTTCGATGAATATTTTTGATTTTATGGAATTTTAGTAAACAAAGGTTTTATGGAATTCAAGCAAATGATTTTGTTGAAGTTTGGAGTAATTGTATTATTTGTGATTTTATTTGAAAAACGAATTTCTTTGTGCATTTTTATGGATTTAACCTAATCGATTTAAAAGAGATTTGACTTCAAGATGGATTTTTACACTTTGAAGTTTAATTCCCTTGTGATATGATTTTATGTGTTTGGATTTTCTAAGGTCTTCAATGAATTGTATTGCTTGAGGTTTTAATTAAGATTTTGTTTTCTCAAATTGATTCATATGGTTTTATGGTTTTAAGATGGAAAATTATTTCCTCTAAGTTTCAAAGAAATCAAAGTCCAATCGTCTTGATCTAGAGTTATCCGTAGAAACCCTAATTAGTATCCCCATCGTAGATTAAAACCCTAATTGAGTTCTTAATCCTTGATTAAGAACTTAATCACTCTCTTAAAACCCTAAACCCTTAAGGTTAATGAGCTAATCTAGGGTTAATTTTCCTTAAACCTATGATTAAGTTTTTGATTAACATCTTAATCCTTGATTATGCCCTAATCATTGAGGATTAGTGGACTAAACCTAGATTAATTATCCTAATCCTACCCTAATCATGATTAGAACCCTAATTAGTGCCTTAAACCTAATTAGCTAACCTAATCTACCTAATTACCCTAATGGCCGAATGCTAGGTGCATTCCTTGGTCACCAAGTTGTTTCACTTGGTCTCCAAGTAGCCTTGCTTAGTCATCAAGCTAGGATGCCTTATAGTCAAACTAATGACATCATCCCCATGACCTATGCATGACTTAAGTAAGGAAAAAGGAAAAGAAATAGAAAAAGAAGGAGGAAAACCGTGAGGGACCTAGGAGCAAGACTTGGCCTCCAAGTTTTGTGACTTAGTCCCCAAGTATTTGCAAACAAGCCACCCATGCAAGCCCTTGATGACAAATAAGAAAAGTAGAGATAGATAGAAGAAAGGGGTCAAAACCGTGAGAGAGAGAGTGAGCTGTCATTCTTCATTCTTCACTCTTCACCATTTCTTCCCACCAACACAAACCACAACAACATACACCAATAAACACTCTCAAAACCGTGAGAGTGAGACCGAGAGAAAGTGATCAAAACCCACACACTTCGTGTAACTTCCATTCTTTCATTTCCTTCATTTCTTTTCCAAGACCAAACACAAGCACTAAGAGAAAATCAAACTCTTAGTGAAAAAAAAGAGAGAGTGGCCGAATAGAAAGAGGGAGAACCAAACCTTAGACTCTTCATAACCTAAACTAGATCAAGCCAAGAGAGTAAAGAAAAGAAAGAGAAACCATGGACCTAAAGGGAAGAGTGAGTGAGCCGTGAGGAGAGGAAAGGAAAACCAAAGAGAAATTCAAGATTTGGACTTGATTCTTTAAAGCTTTTGATTAAGTAAGAACCTTGTTTCATGATCTAAAAAGTTTTAAACCTTTTTCTTTGATTCATTTTCATTCTTCATGATTTCTTTCTAAAGCTTTGATTTGGTTTGAAAAGTGTTGATGCATGTTGGTTTTCAAGTTAGATCTAGTGATTTTCTCTACATGCATGTTGATCTTTGAACTTTATCTTGAAGTTTTGCTAAGAAAGTATTTTCTCTCATGATCCTTAGATTTCTTCTTGGTCTCTTAAAAGTATTTTTGAAAAAGAGTTTGATTTGAAGTTTTCATGAATGACTTTCCAAAGATCTAGTGTTTTTAACTTCATGCATGTCAAGATCTATGCTCGAACTATGATTTGGTGATATTAGAGTTTTAATGTGAAGATCTTTGTGGATGATTGAATTTTCTTGATAATTTTCTTTAAAGATGGTCACGGTTTGGTGTTGTTATGCATGGAAACTTGACTTTCTTTTGATTGATCCCTTGCATGTCATGATCTTAAGATTTGATGATGATATGATTGAAAGTTGATTTTCCTTATGTTTGATCTCTTGCATGTCATGATCTTGGAAATTCATTGATGTTTTAAATGAATAGAAATTTGTGAGATTGTTGTGATTTTAAGTGGTGGTCACGGTTTGTATGAGTAAATGAAAAGGATTAAGATTTTCTTAAGTTTAATTGATGGATGTGTGATTCTCATGGACTTTAAGTTAGTTTTAAGTGTTTAAAGTGAAATGAAAATTGTTTAAAGACTTAAGTGTACTCACGGTTTCATATAGGAAATGCATGCTAGGATTATGTTTTTACTTGCTTAATGAATTATATGAGATTGTTGTTGGATTTGGAGTTTGAACAATTTGACTAAGTGCTGAAATCTTAATTTATAAGTGATTTTCTTGTAAGAGACTTTGAGAAATGATAGTTATACTAATCGGATTGCCTTGAAATTTGAATATGTGGTCCTTGATGCTATTTAAATGAGTTTTGGAAAATTTGAAGGGATTTGGAATTGTTTTGGTAATTTAAATAAATTTTGGTTGTTCGGTGTTAATTATGGAAGTCTAAGGTTTTTAGTGAAAAAGATTTGAATAAATAGTACTTGTACATGTTTGATGATTCTGAAACTTGGAAACTGTTTTAAGTAGGTTAAATTGATTATCCCTGAATTTTTATATGATTTTTAGAGTTGGTTTGTTAATTGTAATGGAGTCATTTTGGTGAAAACGATTTCGGAAAAATAAGTTTTCGAGGAAAAACCTAAACCGAGTTTCCTGACCTAAACTACTCTAAATTGTTTGAAATTTTTATGGCATATCCTTAAACATGTCTTGTGACTCTCTGTAAAATTTGAGGTGATTTGGAGTTGGTTTGATATTTTTACCAATTGAGAAACAGTGAACCATTTGGTTCAGATTTTCCAGACTTAGTGATGAATTTAATTGAAAAAGTATGACTTTCACAACTCCAAATAATCTGAAATTTTTATAAGATGTTCTTGATTGTGTAAGGAAGGTTTATACCAATTTTCATGCAATTCGGAGTTGAAGCACTTTTTTTAATAATGGCATTTTGGCCTGAGGTCAGCAACAGTTCTATCTTGCTTTTCATGCGAAATCTGATCTGAAACCTAGCCTAAGGTTGTTCAAATGACTTAGAAATTTTATATGATGAACTTTGGCATATATGTGTATGTTCGGGAAATTTTGGGAATTAAAAAAGTTGATTTGGTATGGTTTTGAATTTTATCTTTTGTGCTTTTCCGTAATTGAACAAAAGCTTTATTTAAATGTTTTTGACAAACATGAATTTTGTACTTCATTTCATGACTTGACTGGATCTGTATGGTGATTATAATGTCTTGAAATAATTGAATAAGTGATTGCTTGATGGTATGTTTAGACTAGGCATGAGTGAGTTTACAAAGTTAATTGTTTACAGTGTTTCGGTCTAGGCTATTAGTTTGAAATTATGATTTGAAAAATGTGCTATGTGCTATGTGCTAAATGGTTTGTTTTAGGTGATGCATGCTAATTGAATTTATTTGTTTGAGTGTCTGGGAATTGTTATTTGACAAAAGAAGTAAAGGAAAATGAGTTATTCGACAAATTACGATGATGTAATTAACCTTCTGAAGTTGATTAATCTTGAAAAGAATTTGATTATTTGAAAAAGTATTGGGTTTACTAGTTGCTGCCCTATTTGATTTCATTGTGTATGTTTGAAAATAAATCATTTCAAATGTTCATTTTAACATGGAGTATTAAAGAGATTAAATAACGATTTTTCGGTGTTTTCGAATCTTGGTTGTGGTTGTCCGGAATGGACCAGCAACCAATCCGTTTATTTAAAGTGTTTATATGAGTATGATTCAGTTTATATGTGCCTATATGTTTCATTACTTTATTTGATTGAAAAATTGTTAATCAAGGTGTTTATTTAATTGTTTTCAAGATACTTGGTTTGTCTATGAATTTAAATTGGTTTTGGATAATGAAAAATGAACTAGGGACTTAGCATATGATGCTGTCCAGCTTTATTTAAATTTTTTTTCAATCTTGAAGATGTGTTTTGTTGGTTTTAAGTTTGAGTTTTAAATGGTACGTGATTTAAGAAAAGTTGGATTTCAAAGGTGACGATATTCGGTGTTTTCGGGATCGAGCAAGCTGTTGTCCAAGACGGACCAGAAACCGATCCATTTATTTAAAACGATTTCATTGCTTTTCTATAATGATTTCGAAGTATTTAGAGTATAGTGAAAGTTGGATTTTGATTTGAGAAAGTCTTGAAGTTTTACGATTTTTCGACAAGAAGTGAAAGGAGTTTTCGAAAACGCATTTTTGGATTATAAGTATGACGATTATTTAGATAGACTAGTAATGTTAGTGTCTCCTATCTAGTACGAGGTGCGTATAAGTCAGGAAGCTGGAGCAGCTGACAGTTGGGAGAACCCGCAACGATTTCGTACAAAGTAATTGCTGGAGTTGAGGTGAGAGAGAAGCTTCCCTAAGACACTGTGGTATTTAGGTGATCTATTAGGACACTTCGTACTCTCTCAAAGTCGGAGTAAAGGTCTATCGTAGCTAGTAGTATACCCGATAAATTGTGTGCTTGTTTGTATCGCGGTATACGAATACTCAGACCTATACCATTACATGGTATTGATTGATTGCTATATTTGCTTATGTTGAGATATATTGTCGTTATATTGTCATTGCATGAGCATAATGCACCATCCCGCGATATAATATAAGAATAGTAAAGACATAGAAAATTATAAGAAGTTCCCCAACGAATAGAGTGAAACTCTAAGGGATGGATCACGCGATGGAACCGGATGATGCTGATGCGCAGAGTATGTGGATCGAGCTGACGATGTGACTATGACGAGGATGCTTTGAACAAGGACGCAATGACTGTGGATTTCTACAAAGAGTGTTTCCACATGGTCGTAGCCATGTGTTGAGAGTGTTTCCACATGGTCGTAGCCATGTGTTGAGATGATTTCCATATGGTCGTAGCCATATGTTGAGATAGCCTCCATATGGTCGTAGCCATATGTTGAGAGCGAGTTGAGATAGGACAGAGCCTATCTATCAATGATTGATGGATATTGTAACATCCTCACTTTTAATAGTTAATTTTAGATTTTTATAAAATCAGAGTTTGAAAATTCTTTTTCGCAATTAATTTCTTATAAAAGTTTTTACGAAAATCCGGCAGAATTTCCTCTGTTTTTCGGACTTCCCAAAAATTTCCTTATGAAAACCTGTCAGTCCAGAATTAATTAAAAACATAAACACAACAGATTAAAATCCAGTTCAGATCCTAACGCCCGATTAGTACCAATCTCAGGGCATATAACTACACATATTTTAAATTACAAAATATAACAGTTTTCAATATAATTAAAATAAAAATCCGCTTGTGGTATCACAATCCCCGCTCCACGTGGTGGAGGGTTTCCGATTCGGCCCGCAACAGTGTAAGCTCCGCTTCCGTACCTGTAAAATGATATCAAGAAGGGTAGCATTACACAGAACTTAAAAAGATAAATTCTAAAAGAAGACATAGCAAATAACTAAGCCTACTTAATTATTAATATATTTTGTTCACAATTAAATCACATAAATAAACTCTTTTAGTCCTTTCTTAATGCTCACATTCTTTTAATTATGAATTCTCTTTTCATTCTTTCATTCCCATCCTCTTATCCATTTTCCTCATTAGGTAGTCCAGCCCCAGCCAGCCGTACGGTACTGAGTGCTAGCAGTTCCCTTATTCATTATTCATTTTCCTTTCTTTTTCCTTTTTAATCTTTTTAATCGACACGCCTCGACAGGCTCGCATCGATGCCGATACGCCTCGACAGGCTCGCACCGGACTTTTATCTCTTTTTAATCGACACGCCTCGACAGGCTCGCATCGATGCCGATACGCCTCGACAGGCTCGCACCGGACTTTTATCTCCTTTTAATCGACACGCCTCGACAGGCTCGCATCGATGCCGATACGCCTCGACAGGCTCGCACCGGACTTTTATCTCCTTTTAATCGACACGCCTCGACAGGCTCGCATCGATGCCGATACGCCTCGACAGGCTCGCACCGGACTTTCATCTCTTTTTATACCGACACGCCTCGACAGGCTCGTGCCATTTCTTTCTCTTTCTCTTTCTCTTTCACTTATTTCTCTTTCTTTTCTTTCTCTTTCACTTATTTCTCTTTCTTTTCTTTCTCTTTCACTTTATCCTTTTTCTTAGTCATATACCTTTTCTCTTTTTTCTGATTTATTGTATTTTCTCTTTTATTTCATTTCTTTACTTAGGGACTTGTTATCACATTGTTTATCTTTCACTATTTTCAATATCCTTCTTTCTTTTCCTTTTTATTCTTTTCTTCATTTTCTTTTTCTTGTAATTTAAATAATTCTTTTATTCTCATCTAAATCTTTTAGCCTTTATCCTTATTTATGACTTATCACATTTTCTACGTTTCTACTTCATTCTTTTTCTCTTTGTTAGTTTCCCCCAATCTTATCCAACTTTAATCAATACGGCCAAATATAATATATTCTAGTTCTTGTTATTAATTCTTAGTTTTTTCTCGGATTCCTTATCTCAATCAATTACCCAATTCATTGTTCTTATTTCATTAACTATATTAGTTTTAATTGCTCTATTCTCTTAATCTAACTTTTCAATTATTTCACTCCAACTTCCCTCATAATGTACTCTCTCTTAGTTTTCTTATCTTTTCGTAAATCCACTTATCGTTTTCCTTATTTTATTTTAAATCTTAATTCATCATTTTATTTCTATTCTCTACTTTACTCCGCGTGCATTCCTTATTCCTTATTCTAGACTCTCTTTTACCCTTTTTGTTCCTTTACCTCCCCTATAGCTTTTACTTTATAATTTCCCACATTTTGTTTTATATTAACTATTTCATTATCCTAAATACGCTCATCCATTCCGGGACTTATTCTATGCTCATACATCTTATTCCCTAAGGTGTGGTTTCTCGTACAATTTTATTTACTTTATCTCTGTCAATGGGGTACCCTAAGGTTCCTTAACATACTTTTAAATTACCCTATTCTTAGCTACCACTATATAATCCTAGAATTTACTTCTTAAGTAAAGGTAACGCGAACCCTCTTACCTCGGGCTTTTTAAATAGAACCTGGATTTTAGCTCGGCGGCGATGACGGCGTCGGTGTTGCTCCTCGTTAGCGGGGAACGATCGTGACTAAACCGAGGCAAAGCTTCAAGCTCCGAGGTTCCCGACACGAGCCCAGCACGATCACAGACCGGTAACGGCGTCGGTGCGATCCGAGGAGAGAGAGAGAAGGCTCGTGGGTGTGAGAGCAATGAATGAGGGAGAGCAATGGGGGGTTGTGGCCCGTGGTGGTTCGATCGGCGGCCACGGTGGCGGCTCCGATCGGAAAGAGAGAGAAAAGGGGAGAGAGAGAGAGACCGAAGTCAAAGGGGAAGAGGGAAAGAGAAATATGAGGGTGGTGGTGGTGGTAAGTGGTGGTGGCAGTGGCGGCCGGAGGTGGCGGCGGCTGTGAGTAGGGAGGAGAGAGAGAGAGAGTTTGTGAGGAGGGAGAGTGTGAGGGAAGGAGAGAGAGCAAGAGAGAGAGAGACCGGTTGAGGGAGAGAAGGAGGGTGGCCACGGTGGGGCGGCGGCCTTGGTGGCTGAAGGCCGTGGAGGAGGGAGGAGAGGGAGGGGCGGAGGAGAGGAGAGAGAAAGGGGGTTGGAATGGGGGTTTCAACCCCCAAAACGCATTTTTAATGTTGCAGACCACAAAATACTCGAGTGTTTATGTAAACACTCGAGTGTTTCTGTAAATACTCGAGTATTTTGACCCAAAATACTCGATTATTTCACAAAATACTCGAGTAAAATTATCAGATACTGCTAGTTTGCTTTTCTATTTTTTAGCTATTTTCTCCCAACTTCAAATAGCCATAACTTCTTCGTTCACCGTCGGATCTTGCTCAAATTTGACGAGTAACTTCCTAAAATTCATGTCTTCATATCCAACGGTGGAAATTGTGTTTGGAGTCTTAAATCTTTTATTTTGAATTTCCCAAGTTAGCAAATTTAAAACATCGAAAACACCGCTTTTAACCCCCGTTTGGTCTTCTATAAATTCGCTTTTTGATGCCAATGCTCCTTGACTCCTTCATGGCACTCGAAGAATTCCTAATCCATCATTTTAAATCCCTTTTAGGATAATCCTTATTTCCAAATCTTATCATTATTCTAATTATTATTAGAATTAAAATTCGGGATGTTACAGATATCCCGCATATGGTCGGAGCCATATGCTGATGGTGATTCTGAGTGGGTCGTAGCCCGTCAGAATGATGATTGATATTCCGACTATAGTTGTAGCTATACGTCGATGGTAATCCTGAATGGGTTGTAGCCCGTCAGAGAGATTGTGGATATCCTGCATATGGTCGGAGCCATATGTCGAGAATGATTCTGAGTGGGTCGGAGCCCTTCAGAATAGTTGTTGATGTTCTGCATATGGTCGGAGCCATATGCCGAGAATGATTCAGGATGGGTCGGAGCCCGTCAAATATAGTAGTCGAGTCCCACAAGAAGTAACCCGCATATGGTTGGTGCTATATGGCGGAGGTGACTTAGGATGGGTCGACATTAGGATAATCGAGTATAACCTTTACGACCCAAAACCTTTACCCGAAGTAGTGGAGAGGAAGACACGGTGCTTACCTGCGTGGTAATCACTTGATGATTAGGATAGGGGAAGGCAATGGCGGTGATTCGCCAAGAAGCCTAAGAGGAGTCTGTCTAGGCGGGAAAAAGCTACAGTGACCTGGGTTGACCATCCGAGGTTGGGTAGGTAGTCTGGTGTCGTAGCTGAAGTACTGCGTGTACACTAGACGGATGACTGACACCCCCTTGACTAAATCAGGATCAGAAGAGAGATGCTTGAACACGGCGGAGGTCGACACCCTTGTCATGACATTTTTTTCCCGGGAATTTTATATTATATTTTTTTGGTGTCGTCTCCCGGAGCCGGTGTGGGTAGAGATCCTGTACTTCTGATTGCTTCCGACTAGGTGGATGGATTCCGAGGAGATGTAGACTTGAAACCAAAACGATTAAGCCTGAATCCCGATACTATGGACTCGAGATACGTGAACAAAGAGACTTTGATCGTGCGAGACAAGCCGATCGAGAGACTTCGATTTTGTGAGACAAGCTGTTTAAGAAATTCGGCTTTGCGAGACGAACTGATTTAGAGACTCCCTAAGGAAAGGACAGAGTGTTAGATAATGCGACTATTGCATTTCATCCCCATGCATCTTGCATAATTACATGTGGTATTGTGGTGTTGTGAATGTGTATCGTTGTGTGCTTGTATTGTCTTAATATTTTGCCTATCGTAAACCCACACCGTCGACGATGCGTCGTTCGGAATGCTTACTCTCTTTGTCTTTCCCCCTTCCCTGTGGACTTCTGCGATGATGTCCACAGGCGACAGAGTAAGTGGATTATATTGGGAGACGGCGCTTCACGTGATGGCCTACGAAGACATGACCGAGATGGAGTCTCGAAGGAGAAGATGGTCAAGCTCGGCTCGAGGACACGATGGTTGATGATTCGACCCTTCTGAGGAGAATGCGTTGGACGGAGGTCTACTGTCATAGAATCTATGTTCAAGTATTGTACTCCCCTACCAGGTACTTAGACATCATTAGCTGCATCCACATGTGCACCCGAAAGATGTTTTATAAAGCTGGACAATCAATATTAAGTTTTCTGGGTAAACATAAAAGAGATGGGCTTTTAAATGTGTTTTGTGAAAACAAGTTTCAGAGTGCGATGTTTCGTAACATCTCGGTTTGAAACTTGAAAGGTTTTATGCAATGTGAGAACATGAGTTTAAATTGTAAACATGATTTGAAAATCTAAGTGTTCTCACCTTGTGTAACACTGTTTAAAAAAAAAAAAATTGGCCCAAATTTTCACCATATTAATTAAAGAAATTATATTTTCAAGTTGTCAAATCGGGGTGTTACATTTGTGGTATCAGAGCAATGGTTGTCTTAAGTAGCCTGTTATATGGGCTTACATGCTTTGTTTGTGTGCATTTGTTTGTGTGTTAGTGTTAGGATTACGATGAGTGAGAGTAGGAGTACAAAGTTGGGTGAACACTCGTTCTGTTTCTATCATCTCTGGAGTGTGTCGGGAGTTTGTCTACGGTGAGTGCAAAGAGCCGAGACTAGTGTCATCATGAGACCTTGTTCTATGTGACCTGAACTTTCTCTTGTTTGTGAAAGCCCTCTTTGTTGGGAACCCCTTTTGTTGCAATAACTTTTAAAATCCTGACCTGCCACCCTGTTTGTTAAAAAGCTTCTTTTGATGCGAACCCTTTTCTTGTGCTCATGATTGACAACCTTAATGACCTGGAATGTCTTTCGAAAAATGACCATGTTCTGTCAAAGCAATTTGGCAAGACTATGATTACTGATGAACCCAAAGCTTCATCCCCTGAACTTTGACAAACCAATTTTCTTCTTCAGAAACTTTGTGACAATCTTCGACCTTGACATCTTATGCCAATCAAGTAGACATTTCCCAATTATGAGGTGGATAGTGAGGTGTTGCTAAGGACGAGTTATGATGGTTGAAGGATAAGTAAGCATGAATAACGCAAGGTAAGAATACCCCTTAGAGCCATAAGAATGATAGTGGAACGTACAAGCCTGATAGCGGCCTACCTTGAGTAATAGTGTGGGCAGTGTTAAGATGGTGGATCTCTAAGATAAGTCGGAAGGATTCAGAGTTAGAAAAGCCCGAGCTGGAGTAGGTGAATGATGGGAGTGGATGTGGATCTATAATAGGACCATGAGATTGAATGGATCATGTGGTAAAATTAACGGATGGAACCCTTAAGTAACATCCTAAACTAGATTAAATGACTAAGATCTGATGTTCTAATGGACATAGATGACGGTAAGTTTTGGATTCAAGGATATTTTTAGGATTCAAATTGTTAAAATAGGAGGATGAATCCCTGAGTTGGAAGGCTTTTGATGGTTTAGAACCCGAAGGTGAGCTATAAAGGGTGTAAAAAGGGCTTAGAATGCATAAGTTATTTAAGTGAGTGCTTAAGATGAGGAGTAATAGTTACCATAGTAATTCGATGAGGGAGAAAAATTTAGTCTAGTCAGCAGAAGTTAAGGTGATACACCTATAGGCTTGAACAAAGTGATGGGAAGTTTTGTAAGATAAGCTAGAAACGGTGAGTGTTGGAATTTTTATGGTTTTAGTCCCTGTAAAATGCTATTGGATAGATATGATGTATAGGAATATGATTCATCAAAGTTGGGGAATAAGCAGAGATTTTGAGGTTTGTAGTAGCCCGCCTATGTTTAAATGGATGAGAAGAGTCAAGTTAAGAGAGAAAGACCATGAAAAGAATAGTAGTAACCTTGTAGGGATTGGCATAAGCATGCTATTCTTTCTAAATATTGTTCCAAAACCCTTGAACCCTTGAAATTTTTGTTGACAAAACTAAACCGTTAATATTCCATTGTACCTGATAATGGAATAACCCAAAGGATTACTTTTGAAAGTAATCAATTTGACTTATTCCCAAGAACCTCCAGAGAAGGATACATAATTGGCGACTCAAGGACGACGACTATTGTTAGAGGCAAAAGGAATCGCTTGCAGAGACCCGACATCCTTTGATCGTGGAGTTCCGCGTAGCATTTCTCGAGGACGAGAAATCTTCAAGTTGGGGAGAGTGTGACATCCCCTATTTTCCTAACAAAGAAAAATAAGTTTTCATTAAAGAGAAATTTTGAGATATTGTTTTACAAATGATTTTCGATGAATATTTTCGATTACGTAATCAATTTTCGATTTTATGGAATTTTAGTAAACAAAGGTTTTATGGAATTCAAGCAAATGATTTTGTTGAAGTTTGGAGTAATTGTATTGTTTGTGATTTTATTTGAAAAACGAATTTCTTTGTGCATTTTTATGGATTTAACCTAATCGATTTAAGAATCGATTTAAAAGAGATTTGACTTCAAGATGGATTTTTACACTTTGAAGTTTAATTCCCTTGTGATATGATTTTATGTGTTGGATTTTCTAAGGTCTTCAATGAATTGTATTGCTTGAGGTTTTAATTAAGATTTTGTTTTCTCAAATTGATTCATATGGTTTTATGGTTTTAAGATGAAAAATTATTTCCTCTAAGTTTCAAAGAAATCAAAGTCCAATCGTCTTGATCTAGAGTTAACCCTAGAAACCCTAATTAGTATCCCCATCGTAGATTAAAACCCTAATCGAGTTCTTAATCCTTGACTAAGAACTTAATCACTCTCTTAAAACCCTAAACCCTTAAGGTTAATGAGCTAATCTAGGGTTAATTTTCCTTAAACCTATGATTAAGTTTTTGATTAGCATCTTAATCCTTGATTAAGCCCTAATCATTGAGGATTAGTGGACTAAACCTAGATTAATTATCCTAATCCTACCCTAATCATGATTAGAACCCTAATTAGTGCCTTAAACCTAATTAGCTAACCTAATCTACCTAATTACCCTAATGGCCGAATGCTAGGTGCATTCCTTGGTCACCAAGTTGTTTCACTTGGTCTCCAAGTAGCCTTGCTTAGTCATCAAGCTAGGATGCCTTATAGTCAAACTAATGACATCATCCCCATGACCTATGCATGACTTAAGTAAGGAAAAAGGAAAAGAAATAGAAAAAGAAGGAGGAAAACCGTGAGGGACCTAGGAGCAAGACTTGGCCTCCAAGTTTTGTGACTTAGTCCCCAAGTATTTGCAAACAAGCCACCCATGCAAGCCCTTGATGACAAATAAGAAAAGTAGAGATAGATAGAAGAAAGGGGTCAAAACCGTGAGAGAGAGAGTGAGCTGTCATTCTTCATTCTTCACTCTTCACCATTTCTTCCCACCAACACAAACCACAACAACATACACCAATAAACACTCTCAAAACCGTGAGAGTGAGACCGAGAGAAAGTGATCAAAACCCACACACTTCGTGTAACTTCCATTCTTTCATTTCCTTCATTTCTTTTCCAAGACCAAACACAAGCACTAAGAGAAAATCAAACTCTTAGTGAAAAAAAAGAGAGAGTGGCCGAATAGAAAGAGGGAGAACCAAACCTTAGACTCTTCATAACCTAAACTAGATCAAGCCAAGAGAGTAAAGAAAAGAAAGAGAAACCATGGACCTAAAGGGAAGAGTGAGTGAGCCGTGAGGAGAGGAAAGGAAAACCAAAGAGAAATTCAAGATTTGGACTTGATTCTTTAAAGCTTTTGATTAAGTAAGAACCTTGTTTCATGATCTAAAAAGTTTTAAACCTTTTTCTTTGATTCATTTTCATTCTTCATGATTTCTTTCTAAAGCTTTGATTTGGTTTGAAAAGTGTTGATGCATGTTGGTTTTCAAGTTAGATCTAGTGATTTTCTCTACATGCATGTTGATCTTTGAACTTTATCTTGAAGTTTTGCTAAGAAAGTATTTTCTCTCATGATCCTTAGATTTCTTCTTGGTCTCTTAAAAGTATTTTTGAAAAAGAGTTTGATTTGAAGTTTTCATGAATGACTTTCCAAAGATCTAGTGTTTTTAACTTCATGCATGTCAAGATCTATGCTCGAACTATGATTTGGTGATATTAGAGTTTTAATGTGAAGATCTTTGTGGATGATTGAATTTTCTTGATAATTTTCTTTAAAGATGGTCACGGTTTGGTGTTGTTATGCATGGAAACTTGACTTTCTTTTGATTGATCCCTTGCATGTCATGATCTTAAGATTTGATGATGATATGATTGAAAGTTGATTTTCCTTATGTTTGATCTCTTGCATGTCATGATCTTGGAAATTCATTGATGTTTTAAATGAATAGAAATTTGTGAGATTGTTGTGATTTTAAGTGGTGGTCACGGTTTGTATGAGTAAATGAAAAGGATTAAGATTTTCTTAAGTTTAATTGATGGATGTGTGATTCTCATGGACTTTAAGTTAGTTTTAAGTGTTTAAAGTGAAATGAAAATTGTTTAAAGACTTAAGTGTACTCACGGTTTCATATAGGAAATGCATGCTAGGATTATGTTTTTACTTGCTTAATGAATTATATGAGATTGTTGTTGGATTTGGAGTTTGAACAATTTGACTAAGTGCTGAAATCTTAATTTATAAGTGATTTTCTTGTAAGAGACTTTGAGAAATGATAGTTATACTAATCGGATTGCCTTGAAATTTTAATATGTGGTCCTTGATGCTATTTAAATGAGTTTTGGAAAATTTGAAGGGATTTGGAATTGTTTTGGTAATTTAAATAAATTTTGGTTGTTCGGTGTTAATTATGGAAGTCTAAGGTTTTTAGTGAAAAAGATTTGAATAAATAGTACTTTTACATGTTTGATGATTCTGAAACTTGGAAACTGTTTTAAGTAGGTTAAATTGATTATCCCTGAATTTTTATATGATTTTTAGAGTTGGTTTGTTAATTGTAATGGAGTCATTTTGGTGAAAACGATTTCGGAAAAATAAGTTTTCGAGGAAAAACCTAAACCGAGTTTCCTGATCTAAACTACTCTAAATTGCTTGAAATTTTTATGGTAGCTCCATAAACATGTCTTGTGACACTCTGTAAAATTTGAGGTGATTTGGAGTTGGTTTGATATTTTTACCAATTGAGAAATAGTGAACCATTTGGTTCAGATTTTCCAGACTTAGTGACGAATTTAATTGAAAAAGTATGACTTGCAATCCTCCAAATAATCGGAAATTTTTATGAGATGTTCTTGATTGCGTAAGGAAGGTTTATACCAATTTTCATTCAATTCGGAGTTGAAAAACTATTTTTAATAATGGCATTTTGGCCTGAGGTCAGCAACAGTTCTATCTTGCTTTTCATGCGAAATCTGATCTGAAACCTAGCCTAAGGTTGTTCAAATGACTTAGAAATTTTATATGATGAACTTTGGCATATATGTGTATGTTCTGGAAATTTTGGGAATTAAAAAAGTTGATTTGGTATGGTTTTGAATTTTATCTTTTGTGCTTTTCCGTAATTGAACAAAAGCTTTATTTAAATGTTTTTGACAAACATGAATTTTGTACTTCATTTCATGACTTGACTGGATCTGTATGGTGATTATAATGTCTTGAAATAATCGAATAAGTGATTGCTTGATGGTATGTTTAGACTAGGCATGAGTGAGTTTACAAAGTTAATTGTTTACGGTGTTTCGGTCTAGGCTATTAGTTTGAAATTGTGATTTGAAAAATGTGCTATGTGCTATGTGCTATGTGCTATGTGCTAAATGGTTTGTTTTAGGTGATGCATGCTAATTGAATTTATTTGTTTGAGTGTCTGGGAATTGTTATTTGACAAAAGAAGTAAAGGAAAATGAGTTATTCGACAAATTACGATGATGTAATTAACGTTCTGAAGTTGATTAATCTTGAAAAGAATTTGATTATTTGAAAAAGTATTGGGTTTACTAGTTGCTGCCCTATTTGATTTCATTGTGTATGTTTGAAAATAAATCATTTCAAATGTTCATTTTAACATGGAATATTAAAGAGATTAAATAACGATTTTTCGGTGTTTTCGAATCTTGGTTGTAGTTGTCCGGAATGGACCAGCAACCAATCCGTTTATTTAAAGTGTTTATATGAGTATGATTCAGTTTATATATACCTATATGTTTCATTACTTTATTTGATTGAAAAATTGTTAATCAAGGTGTTTATTTAATTGTTTTCAAGATACTTGGTTTGTCTATGGATTTAAATTGGTTTTGGATAATGAAAAATGAACTAGGGACTTAGCATATGATGCTGTCCAGATTTATTTAATTTTTTTTTCAATCTTGAAGATGTTTTTTGTTGGTTTTAAGTTTGAGTTTTAAATGGTACGTGATTTAAGAAAAGTTGGATTTCAAAGGTGACGATATTCGGTGTTTTCGGAATCGAGCAAGCTGTTGTCCAAGACGGACCAGCAACCGATCCATTTATTTAAAACGATTTCATTGCTTTTCTATAATGATTTCGAAGTATTTAGAGTATAGTGAAAGTTGGATTTTGATTTGAGAAAGTCTTGAAGTTTTACGATTTTTCGACAAGAAGTGAAAGGAGTTTTCGAAAACGCATTTTTGGATTATAAGTATGACGATTATTTAGATAGACTAGTAACGTTAATGTCTCCTATCTAGTACGAGGTGCGTATATGTCAGGAAGCTGGAGCAGCTGACAGTTGGGAGAACCCGCAACGATTTCGTACAAAGTAATTGCTGGAGTTGAGGTGAGAGAGAAGCTTCCCTAAGACACCGTGGTATTTAGGTGATCTATTAGGACACTCCGTACTCTCTCAAAGTCGGAGTAAAGGTCTATCGTAGCTAGTAGTATACCCGATAAATTGTGTGCTTGTTTGTATCGCGGTATACGAAGACTCAGACCTATACCATTACATGGTATTGATTGATTGCTATATTTGCTTATGTTGAGATATATTGTCGTTATATTGTCATTGCATGAGCATAATGCATCATCCCGCGATATAAGATAAGAATAGTAAAGACATAGAAAATTATAAGAAGTTCCCCAACGAATAGAGTGAAACTCTAAGGGATGTATCACGCTGTGGAACCGGATGATGCTGATGCGCAGAGTATGTGGATCGAGCTGACGATGTGACTATGACGACGATGCTTTGAACAAGGACGCAATGACTGTGGATTTCTACAAAGAGTGTTTCCACATGGTCGTAGCCATGTGTTGAGAGTGTTTCCACATGGTCGTAGCCATGTGTTGAGATGATTTCCATATGGTCGTAGCCATATGTTGAGATAGCCTCCATATGGTCGTAGCCATATGTTGAGAGCGAGTTGAGATAGGACGGAGCCTATCTATCAATGATTGATGGATATCCCGCATATGGTCGGAGCCATATGCTGATGGTGATTCTGAGTGGGTCGTAGCCCGTCAGAATGATGATTGATATTCCGACTATAGTTGTAGCAATACGTCGATGGTAATCCTGAATGGGTTGTAGCCCGTCAAAGAGATTGTGGATATCCTGCATATGGTCGGAGCCATATGCCGAGAATGATTCTGAGTGGGTCGGAGCCCTTCAGAATAGTTGTTGATGTTCTGCATATGGTCAGAGCCATATGCCGAGAATGATTCAGGATGGGTCGGAGCCCGTCAAATATAGTAGTCGAGTCCCACAAGAAGTAACCCGCATATGGTTGGTGCTATATGGCGGAGGTGACTTAGGATGGGTCGACATTAGGATAATCGAGTATAACCTTTACGACCCAAAACCTTTACCCGAAGTAGTGGAGAGGAAGACACGGTGCTTACCTTCGTGGTAATCACTTGATGATTAGGATAGGGGAAGGCAATGGCGGTGATTCGTCAAGAAGCCTAAGAGGAGTCTGTCTAGGCGGGAAAAAGCTACAGTGACCTGGGTTGACCATCCGAGGTTGGGTAGGTAGTCTGGTGTCGTAGCTGAAGTACTGCGTGTACACTAGACGGATGACTGACACCCCCTTGACTAAATCAAGATCAGAAGAGGGATGCTTGAACATGGCGGAGGTCGACACCCTTGTCATAACATTTTTTTCCCGGGCATTTTATATTATATTTTTTTGGTGTGGTCTCCCGGAGCCGGTGTGGGTAGAGATCCTGTACTTCTGATTGCTTCCGACTAGGTGGATGGATTCCGAGGAGATGTAGACTTGAAACCAAAACGATTAAGCCTGAATCCCGATACTATGGACTCGAGATACGTGAACAAAGAGACTTTGATCGTGCGAGACAAGCCGATCGAGAGACTTTGATTTTGTGAGACAAGCAGTTTAAGAAATTCGGCTTTGCGAGACGAACTGATTTAGAGACTCCCTAAGGAAAGGACATAGTGTTAGATAATGCGACTATTGCATTTCATTCCCATGCATCTTGCATAATTACATGTGGTATTGTGGTGTTGTGAATGTGTATCGTTGTGTGCTTGCATTGTCTTAATATTTTGCCTATCGTAAACCCACACCGTCGACGATGCGTCGTTCGGAATGCTTACTCTCTCTGTCTTTCCCCCTTCCCTGTGGACTTCTGCGATGATGTCCACAGGCGACAGAGTAAGTGGATTATATTGGGAGACGGCGCTTCACGTGATGGCCTACGAAGACACGACCGAGATGGAGTCTCGAAGGAGAAGATGGTCAAGCTCAGCTCGAGGACACGATGATTGATGATTCGACCCTTATGAGGAGAACGCGTTGGACGGAGGTCTACTGTCATAGAATCTATGTTCAAGTATTGTACTCCCCTACCAGGTACTTAGACATCATAAGCTGCATCCACATGTGCACCCGAAAGATGTTTTATAAAGCTGGACAATCAATATTAAGTTTTCTGGGTAAACATAAAAGAGATGGGCTTTTAAATGTGTTTTGTGAAAACAAGTTTCAGAGTGCGATGTTTCGTAACATCTCGGTTTGAAACTTGAAAGGTTTTATGCAATGTGAGAACATGAGTTTAAATTGCAAACATGATTTGAAAATCTAAGTGTTCTCACCTTGTGTAACACTGTTTAAAAAAAAAAATTGGCCCAAATTTTCACCATATTAATTAAAGAAATTATATTTTCAAGTTGTCAAATCGGGGTGTTACAATACCGGTTTATGGTATCCTAGAGATGCTCTTTTAAAACTTATTGGTTATTCGGATTCCGATTTTGCGGGTTGTAAAGTTGAAAGAAAAAGTACAAGCGAAACATGCCATTTAATGGGAAGTTCACTTGTATCATGGTTTTCTAAAAAGCAAAATTATGTCGCAACCGCGGAAGCCGAATACATTGCGGCCGGAAGTTGTTGTGCTCAAATTCTTTGGACGAAACAATAACTCTCAGATTTTGGTTTAAACTTGTCAAAAATTCCTATTAAATGTGACAATACATCCGCAATCAATTTAACTAAAAACCCGGTATTGCACTCAAGGACAAAACATATTGAAATTAGGCATCACTTTCTTAGAGATCATGTTCAAAAAGGTGATTGTGTTATTGAGTTTGTTCAAACCTCTGATCAATTAGCTGACATTTTTACAAAACCATTACCAAGAGATACTTTCTATCGTATTAGAAGGGAACTTGGCATTTTTGATGAGTCAACAATTAGCTAATTGAATTTGAAGTCATTTTTTTTTAATCACCTTAAGCCTATTTCATTATGCTTTGTTATTTGAGTAGTTGTAACTTGAAAAACTTTCATAATATTCTAAATTAGTAGTTATGTGTGTATTTTTCTATAATATGTTTGCTTGTTTAATTGTGTGTGCTAATTGCTAAGTGTTAATATGTGTTTGTGTGCATGAAAATTTTTTCAAAATTTCAAAAAAAAATTTGAGTTCTGTGCAACTTTAATCGATTAGTGGCCATTTTACTCGATTAATTTTTAAACTGCTTTCGCACTTAATCGATTAATGACCTTTTAACTCGATTAATTTTTAAACTGCTTTCGCACTTAATTGATTAATGACCTTTTAACTCGATTAATTTTTAAACTGCTTTCGCACTTAATCGATTAAGGTATTTTCTACTCGATTAAGGGTCAAACTAATCGATTAAGGGCTTCACTAATCGATTAATGCGTGAATTTTATAAAAAGACGTTTTCAGCACTTTGGCTCATTTTTCTTCTTTCTTTTCTCTCTCTTCTCCGAATTTTCTCCTCTTCTCTCATGTTCGAAAATGGCATAAACACCAAAAAGGGCTACTGTAACTCAAAATTTATCACTTTTCTTCCCTAATTTCTTCCTCCTAACATCATTCCTACAAGAATCCGTCATCAATTTCACCAAAAATCAACAAAATTCAACTTTCCCCAAATTTCAGAAACCCTAACCCTAGAACCGAACCCTAACCCTCTTTTCCAGCAAATACGGCCTCCTCCTCCTCTGATCCTCCACGCAAGAAGAGCAAGCCGCACAAGGATAGGAACGATCCTTGGTTTCCACAGGCTGAGCATGATTCAAGGGCACCGAAGTTTGATAATCGGCTATTTGGGATCACAAGGTACATTAATTTCGCTTGGTTAAGAAGTAAAAGGTTTAAATTTCATGATGATCTCCTTGCTCAGAATGTTCAGAAATTCTTGGAATTTAATACACACTATTATCCTAAGTTGGTTAGGCAATTTTATCAGAATTTTACTGTTATTGATGGTGTGTACCAAAGTCAGGTTAGGGGTGTTCATTTTGTTGTTAAACCTGATGATTTGAGATTGCTGTTTGGTTTGGAAAATAAGGGAACATATTTTGGGGATAATGAATCTGTAGAACTTGAGGTTGACCCTGAAACTGTATATCAGGATGTTGTAAGTGTAACATCCCAAATTCCGGTCCATTGAAACTACGAGTTAACAAAAACTTTTTCCATAACGAGTGTGAAAACCAAAAAGTATTTTTTTCATAGAGTAATATTTCTTTTACAAAATATTCTGAGTGTAAAATACTTATATAATACAAACTCCCAAAAACCCCTTTTTACACCCAGAGCATTGGTCTTCACAACTCGATCCTTCTGCAAAAGGATTTGGATGACGAGACATCATCCTGGCTGCTTCTTCTAGACACTTCCACTCCTACAGGAGTGACTTCAGTTCTATCCTTTGAAAGAACCTACCACCAATAAACATGGTAGATGGGAGTAAGTCACTTGTCATATCGCCTAAGCAGATTATATGATTGGTCAAACACAAACATTACAGATATCATTTCAATATAATAAATGCATGCCCAAGAGTTTTATTAAACAACATTGGCTAAAACCATTAGTTTCTCATGCTATGCATGCACGTCTCTCAAATCATTTCTCCATAATCAACTCTTCCAGAAAACAACACTCTGGGATAGGCAATCGTGCGCTCGATTTTTCCACAACCTGTATAGCGGCCACACCGTTCTATACTGGAACCCCATCGACCACGATCCTAAAATGATACAAGGGGATGATCCCTGAACCATTGTCCACCAATATTTCTAGGAACTTGTCATTTCTACGGTGGCGGCCACACTGTTCCAACCGTCTCATGTAGCGGCCACACCGTACTACATGGTTTCCAATCCCGCATGCACCTCACTGAACGATTCCCTGTACACCATGCATGAGATGCGTCACACATATATTAATCATCACATCATACACATGGCGGCCACACCGTTCCATGCCTTCATATAGCGGCCACACCGTACTATATGGAATCACAAACATATGGCGGCCACACCGTTCCACATGTCTTCGTATAGCGGCCACACCGTTCCATACGATATCACATCACAATTACCACACACATGGCGGCCACACCGTTCCACATGTCTTCGTATAGCGGCCACACCGTACTATACGGAATCACATCACAATTACGACACACATGGCGGCCACACCGTTCCACATGTCTTCGTATAGCGGCCACACCGTACTATACGGAATCACATCACAATTACCACACACATGGCGGCCACACCGTTCCACATGTCTTCGTATAGCGGCCACACCGTACTATACGGAATCCCATAACACTTACCCCACATATGGCGGCCACACCGTTCCACATGTCTTCGTATAGCGGCCACACCGTACTATACGGGATCCTTTAAGCACAACGACTTCTTGCAGGAGATAGTCCATAACATATGGAAATCAGGGTGATCCCACTTATCCAAAGCTCATTATCCGAATCGGGGCAACAAGCCCTAACGCATTTGGATTGAATCCTCATAATCAACAAGCGTCACCACTCTTACAGTATCGTTAATACTCCTTAAGTCATTGTCTAATTATGTTCCAAGGTATTAGACTTACCCCACTTATCATCATGAGGTAATAATTTCTCTCTTATGTCCTATAAGCCATTGACTTCTTCTGTTCTAGGACATTGACTACCAAGTAGACATGATCAGGCTTATTAAATCCTTTATCAATATCTTACCCAGATCATGAACTACTAATCACACTCTATAACTTCAAAGTTGACATGATCATTTTTAATCTGAAGGGGACATGATGATTACTCCACCTCTTATACTGTATGAATCAACTTATCTAGAGGTCAGACTCAACTATTTGTTCATGCCCCTTATGCAATCTTCAACCATCACATATAGCACTAGACAAGCATCTAATGCAATTAAAATGCTCAAACATATTTCAATTACAAGTTTCCCTTCTAAGTGAATAACTTGATGAATGAGTCTAGCTCTCAATCCTAATTCTAGAATGAATGCAATTTATCCTTTAGACTTAAGAGAATTTGATTAATACTTTACAGGCCACCTAGGCTTATTTTCTTTATCAAAAAGGACCGTCGCCAAACGATCTATTTGTATTAATCAATTTCTCTAAGTCTTGATCCCTTGGACTATTATTAATAATTCCTTAATTTATTAAGTTAGAATTGAAAATGGTGTTTGCAGGTTCTGAACAATTTACTCAAGTAAACTTCATTACACTCGAGTGTTCTTCGATTTTTCTAGATTACTCGAGTGTCCTTAAGATTACTCGAGTGTTCATAACTTTCTAAGGATTTGGGTTTCCAATTCAACAATTTACTCGAGTAGTTCATGGGTTACTCGAGTGTTCTTGGACATTTCCAGAATACTCGAGTGACCTTGAATGACTCGAGTGTTTGACCTAAACTTGTCCTCAGGTCATGCTCGGTACTCGAGTACCAGACAAAATACTCGAGTGTTCTTGCTCAGTTTACATTGTTTTGAAAATATTTTACTCGAGTGTTTTGTCTTTTACTCGAGTGTTTCATAGCAGGAAACACTGAAACTTGGTTTTAACACACCAAATTCATTTCTACTTATTTCCAGTCCATTCCAGGGATCCACAGAGTTGTCATAACATTATTTAAACATGTTACAACACTTATTTCATATCAAAACACAGATTTGACAGAGAATCCAATAATTATGCATAAAAACCATATTTCCAACAACTTGACATGCCAAATCCAATTCTGAGTAATTCTAACTCAATCCAATGGTCAAATTAACTCTATCTACATAATTAAAACTTGCCTCAACACAGAGATCACAGCAATTCACAGAGAATCCCAATATGCTTCCATTTATGCATAAAATCACTTTTCAACAACCCAACATGACAAATTCAGTTCTAAGCAATTTTAGCATGCAAACAACCTTGACACAACTTACATACAACATATAGGACTTGCTCCATACTTGTTTAGTGCTCATAACTTGGCTTATCAAAAACCTACCATCTCATGGTCATGTTTTACCACTTTAATCAATTATAACTCAACCAAACTCATAAATTCCATTAGTTTAATATCATCAATTCACTTCAAGCAGTATTCATGTTATAAAACAAGGGACCAAGTGATTGTCTGAACCTCCAAGTCCAGCAAGCATGTCTTGGTACAATTCACATAGCATGCACAAATCAAAATTCACAATCTATAATCCTAGCAATATGAATGACTTCTCCCATTCCTTAGACAACACTTTGACAAACACAAAAACACCAAAGAACAGCAGCAGCCACACAATAGCCACCAACACCAGCTCAAATCACTTCACCCACCAAAATGCAGAACAGTGTGAGCAGAGTCCAAAACCACATTGTTTGAGGGAGTAATCGTGCACAAAAATTGGGGAAAAAGGTTAGAATCTACTCTCTGCAACATGCACGAGAGATTAAAACCAAATTGGAGTCAAGAGGGTTCATGAGCTTACCACAATTGAGGATCAAAGTGAGCTCCAAGAACCAGTTGACAGCAAACAATCCCCACTTTCGAGCTTCGATTCTTCCAACACTCAAACTCTCAGCTCACAATTTTGGTGTCTATACAAAGCTCTGGATGTGAGCTTCGTATTGGTGTATGATTTGTGTATCAATTCTCAAGAACAAGAGAGAATCAAATAAAAGAACTCAGGAACCCTAACTTCGAATTCCAAAACAAAAATGGCCAAAATGGTTGATCTTCATCAACAAGGGAGTTTAAATACTCGAATTCGTCGCGCATGCAGGTCGACACGAAGCCATGGTCGTGTCCCTGAGTCACTAACGTGTCAACTCGTGAGGTTTCTGAGTTGGTGACTCAGCCAATGCACTCACGAGTGCAACTCTGACCAGAATACTCGAGTATTCACAGAAGTACTCGAGTATTTTGGCCAGTTTTTCAAAAATATTTATTTTATTTTCTTTCCCTCCAAAACCTTTCTAAAATTATTTCTAGGTCCCAAAACAGGGACTGATGAGCAAAAACATTATCTTCACATATTAGAAATTATCTAATATTTTTATGCTTAATAAATGACTTCATAATCAAGGATTTCACAAAAATAATTAATTACAAATAAACCTTTGTAATTAATCTTCATTAATCAGGAATTAAAAATTTGGGGTGTTACAGTAAGGGATGGTGAAGTATGGGATAAGGGTACTAAAATTGTTACTTTGCTGAATGTTGATGATAGAGTTTTATTATACATCATAGCATATTGTCTTCTTCCAAAAGGTAATCAAAATTATGCTCAAGTTTAAGAGGATGACTTGAGACTTTTTTATGGAATTAAGAAACATGTTGAGATTAATTGGAATAAGATAGTATTAGCTAGGATGCATACAGCTGCCCAATCTGCATCTACACAGTATCTTCCATATCCCATGCATGTTACAAAGCTACTTAGGCATTATGGAGTTCCAATTCCTGATAGTGAACCATGTGAAAAGGATCCGGAAAAGAAATGGTGTTTGAATGCTCATCATATTAACTACATGAGGATTGGATTTCATAGACCTACTAGGATATGGTTGTGGAAATCTCAGATTAAGGCATTGGAGCAAGCTGCTCAACAAGTGCCTCCTGCTCCTCCTGCTGCACAGGCTGCTCCTCCTCCTATTGTTGATCCTATGGAAATGGATCAAGGGGCAAATCTTGAGGATTTTATTGATTTTGATAATTTGGAACAACCGTTTGATGCTCAGGCTGCTCACACTTCCCTTGTTCAGCATACAGATGAGAGATTTGATGCTATGGAGCAACGCATTGAGCTTCAGAATAGGGCTATGGAGCAACGTTTGATGGATCATTTTGCTACTTTCTTCCACCATTCTCCTCCTAACCCTTAGTCCTCATGGTTTTATGCTGATTTTCACATGATTTTCACTGCTATTTCACATGTTTTTTGCTGCACATTACTCACTCACTGCTGCTGACTCTGACTCATGGTTTTATGATTTTCTTACTGGTTTTTATGGTTGTTTTTTTTTGGACTGTAATACTTGCTGGACAGTTCTAAATTTGCTATGGTTGATGTCTCTTAGGGTCTGTGTATGGCCGAGTTTACTTTCATGTTATATTTTGATGCTACGACTTGGTATCTGGACTTAGTAATCTGCACTCTGATTATGACTATTATGTGGTATATGGACTTTATTATTATATGGTCTCGGTTATGGCCAATCTTGTTTTTTACTGCATTTTATGTCTTTCAATTGTGCTTATTATATATATACCATTGTCTAGCACTTACCTCCAACTTTTGGCAAAGATTTTTTTAAAATAAATTCAATACTTTTTAATGATGCCAAAAGGGGGAGAAATGTTTGTTGATGTTGTGCTTGTAGGATAATTTTTTAGATATTGTTCCTAAGTGTATTACATTTAGGGGGAGTATTTAAAAACTTAGTGCTTCATTGTAAAGAAGGTTTGTCATCATCAAAAAGGGGGAGTTTGTAGAGTTATGATGTTTTGATGCTAACAACCTAAAGCCAAGCAACAACATTCAACAAGGAAGAACCACTCATGAAGATTAGAATTAGATTAAGTTTATTTTATTTCTAATCAATGTAATATTTTATTTTGCATATCATGAGAGTGGGTGGTAGCTTTAGGAATCTCAATATGGGTTTTAAATACTGTTTGATTATTAAGTGAAGAAAGATTAATCTTGATAAAATAGCTCTAATTAAAGTATTGATCAAAGTATTTTTGAAAAGCTTATTTTTAATCACTTTTTACAATGGTTAATCAATTAGCTTAATAAAGGTTAACCGATTAACGCGTATAACTGTATAACACTGATTATGTTAATAAAGGTTAATCGATTAGTGAGTTAAACGTTAATCGATTAGCACGAATTAACATAGGTTAATCGATTAGTGAGTAATACGTTAATCGATTAATTACTGTTGTTTCTGAAAAATAATATTTTGTTTAAAAGCTTTTCTTTTCTACTTTGTCAAGGTTACACACTCTTTCAAAATTTTCTATAGAGAAACATACTTTCAATATTCTTTCAAGAGCTATTACTATTTTCCAATTGTGCTATCAAGATTCAACAACTTTCAATCTTCTTCACTTACAATCAACTCAATATTCTAAGTTCTATTGAGATTCAAGTTTTTCTAGTTTTAGTATTTTGTGTTGAAGCTATTCACAACAAGAAGGTTGTCACATTCAAGCTTTCAACAAACAAGTGAAGATTCAAAATTTGAAGTCTTTGAAGAATATCAAAGCAAGTGGAAAAGAATTTGGTTGGAGAGCTTCCTTCAACAAATTCAAGAGGACAAGATACGGATTCATTTGGGTAGATTAGCAAAGAGATTGGTACTCTCTTTGTAAGGGGTTAAGATAGGATAGCTTAGAGTGAGCTGCATCTTAACATTGTAATCTAACATTTGAAGTATCTAGTAGAAACTCTCTATCTTTGATAGAGGGGACTGGATGTAGCTTTCAAGTGGGTGAAAGTGAACCAGGATAAAATCTTGTCTTCTTGCTTTTATTTCTTCGAGCATTCATTAACCAAGAACAATTTAATTAGGTTTAATTTGGGGCTTTTTCAATTCATTAATAATTAAACTAAATCGGCTTGGTAAATTTACCTTGTATTGCTCATTCATTCATTCATAATTTGTTGGTGCATCACGACATTGAAATCTCCATTGAATTCCGATTAAAACTGAATTTTCATCAGATACTGTTCAGATTAATCGATTAAGACGATTGTTAATCGATTAGTTTTTAAGTTGCTTTCGGCATTAATCGAGTAACGCTTTAGTTAATCGATTAGTTTGAAAGTGAGCTTCGGCAATAACCGATTAATACTGAAGTTAATCGATTAATCAGTATATTTTTGTTAGAAAATCTATTTTCTCAAATCCATTCTCTTTGGTGATCGAAATAGTTGTATTAAGGCTTCAAAATTCTATTCACCCCCCCTCTAGACTATTTTGAGCCGCTTGTTGGTTTTCAACATGATGTGTGTTTGATATGATATGTACTTGGTTTGATATGAGAGCGTTGCTTGAAAATGATTGTGTGAATGTGATTCTTGTAAATATTTGCATGATTGTATGAATTGATGATTATTATGTCCTAAGTGAATATAATTAGAAAATACAAGATGTGTGTGCATGTGTGTGTGTGCGCTACGGTTTTGTGTGTGTGTGTGTGTATGGGTTTAGGATTTTGATTTTTAGGTCAAAGAAATCATAGGATAAGTGGAATTTGGAGAGTTAGTGAGATAGGATTTAATAGAAAAATAAAAATTAAATTAGAGTAGTAGAGGTAATCATCCTAGAAGTGACCTAATGCCCTAATTCACTCACCATGTCCCCTTTTGATTTAACCCTTCCCATGCAAACTTTTGGAAGCCCAAAATTACCCTTCCCTTTATGCTTGGACCGAACCAAAAACCTAAGGGCAAAGAAGGGATAATTCGTTGCCTATAACTACATGAAGTCCTAGTTCATTTCTTTTCCACCAAAGTTCATTTCCTTCCCATTTCACCCAAACACATTCTAAGGGCTCATCAAACCCTTAGAAGAGAAAAGAGAGAGAGAGAGAGAGTGTGTGGCCGTGGGAGGAAGAAGGAAGAAGAAGGAGACTTAGAGCAAGATCATAGACTTTCCTTGAAGATCAAGAGTGCTAGGGGTTAAGAGATCAACTTCTTCTTGGTAGGTTATTTGAAGATCAAGAGGAAGATTATGTTAGTTAGGTTTTTCTTTTTGTTTTGTAATTTTTCTTTTCTTTCTCCTTGCATGTTTATTTCTATGGTGTGAAAGATGAGTGCAAGTGTTGTTTAAGCTTAACCATGGACTTTTAAGACTTAAAATGGTTTGTAATATGTGAAATCATGGACTTTGTGTTTCGGTTATTATTTTCTTGATGGATCTTGATGATTTCTAAACAAACTCTTAAAGATCTAAAGTATTATTTGAGATTTTTGTGAAGACTAAAATGAATCTATTTGCATGTTGGATTTTCCTCACTTAAGCCATGATTTATAGAGCTTTTATGAAAGGATTTGATAAATAATTTATGATCTAAGCTTGATTTATAATAAAGTGAAGATCTTTTAGTCTTGCATGTTGATTTTTCTTGCTTAAACCATGATCCATGTGCATTTGTGTGATTATTTGATAAACAATTATATGATCTAGTCTTATTTGAGGAGAAAGTTGGGATCTTTAACCTTTCATGTTAGTTTTGTGATGATCTTGGTTGATTTTTTTTATGTACATGTAATAACCCATTATTAATAATTAAAAAGTTAGGATCTTGAGGCTTGCATGTTTAATTTTCAAGTGAAAAGATTAAGTTTTTCTTCTATGCTTGTCACGGCCTTAATGAAATAAGTAGGGTAACAAACTTTTAAATAATTTCTAAGCATGAACATAATTTAATCTAAGTATTAATCTTGTGTATGTCTTGTTTTGTGAAGGCCATTCGCCCATGCTTGGTAAAATAGGATTGATGCTTTTTATTTTTATGGAAAGTGATGCATGTATGTGTTATGGATGGATTTAATGATTTTGAGTGCATGCATGTTATATTTTAGAAGTTTAATGTATAATCTTAATTTTGTTTAAGAAAATATTAAGAGTTGAGTTTTAATGGAAATGTTAAGAAAAACCTTGTCATGATAATAATTTATGCATGTTGATGTGATTGAATGATGTAATGAGATGCTTGGAAAGATTTGCTTTGAAAAATCTACATGTCTTGATTGATTATGTGTCTCTTACATATTGAAAAGTGAACCAAAATCTTTGGGGAACGGATTTGAACGGTTAGCGGTCGGGACTCGTTGAAGGGATGCACTAAGGATGAGCCGACCATTAGGATTAAGCCGTTAATTAAATCTTTTAAAAGACTTTAAAAGACATTAACGAATGCGGTGAGGCATGAGTGTGATGTCGAAGTAGTGGAGAGGAAGGTACCATGAATATCTGCGGATATTCAGGTGGAGATTGCATTAGGGGAGGACGATGACGGTGAAACGTCAAGAAGTCTAGAGTACTTTCTAGGCGGAACGAATCCCATATGTGGCATACAAACGTGGTAAGGACTGGGTCCAACGCCGTGGTAAGTTCTGCATTCGAGACTAGAATAGTACTGTCGCCCCCTAGATTGCAAATCTTGAGCAGTGAGAGGGACTGGAACGGGGCATCTGTGAATTGCCACTGTACCCGAGTTTTCTACAGTGAGCCTTGATTAATGAATATTAAATGATATGAAATGAAATGATTTGAGGCTGTACCCGAGTTTCTACAGTTCTCCTGGCTTGGACCCAATTGTTGAGACAACTGTCGTGCCCGCGTGGTAAAGGTCCTGTACTCCTGTTAGCTTCCGACTAGGTTGGGTGGTTGACCGAGGAGATGTAGACGTGTGTGCGAGCGCAATGATGAATTCCCCACATCATTGATGCTAACCGGAACGATAAAACTTAAAGGATTAAGATATTCAAAAGAAATGTACACTAAGAATAAAAGCGATGACTAAGGTTTATGAGTTCGGAAATATTTGATAAGTTTGGAAATAATGAGTGAGAAGAGATTTGATGAAGGTTGTGAAAGTCTTAATGAAGAGGTCTTGAGAATATTATTATGAACAATCGAATGTGTGTTTATGTTTGTATGATGATGATGATGATGATGATGTTGTTGTTTTAATTTGTTTAGTATTTGTTGTTTGTCTTAATATGTAATCCCACATAGTCGACATCTAAATGTTTTGGGTAGCTCACTCTCTCTTGTACTTCTGTCTTGTATTGTGGAAATTTGTACGGATCGTAGATGGACAACATTGCGAGATATCAGCTTATTCGGGAGATAGGAGCATCTCCTTTGAGAGGGGACAACATCACTATGTCCGCTTATGTGATGTTCTTCATAGAGGTAAAGCGGAGAAGGGCAGAGATTGCGGAGAGGTTCCTGGCCCGTGAGATGGAGGAAGACAGAGCATCGGACGACTCCATGGATGAGACCACTGAGGCGGTAGACGATGATGATCTCAATATTGAGTCCGAGGCCGACACGGAGGAGTGTCTCAACGACGGGGATTGGTGCCCGAGCCCCGAGGACCTTCCAACAGATGATGAGGACGAGTGAGAGCTGGATCTACTAAGGCTCAGTACTAGGTGGCATGTTTTGGTAAATAAATGACTAGAGAATAGGTAATCTCCCCTGAGTAATGTACTCCACTTCAGGTTCTTAGTATCATAGCTCTATCATGCTGTACCCCGAATTAAGTTTATTTTCAGTACTGATGTTTTGGAACTAAGTTAAATGGGCTATTATGTTTAAATGATGTTTTGGTGAGCGAGTTTCAAGTTGCGGTGTCTTGTGGCATCTCGATTTGGAACTTGAAATATTTTGATGCACGTGAGAACACGAGCTTTTAATCATGACTAAGTTTTGAAACTAAAACGTTCTCATGTTTATGTAACACTTTTTTAAAAAAAATGGCCCCAAATTTTCACTATATTTCATTTAAAGTAATTGTGGTTTCAAGTTGCCAAATCGGGGTGTTACACTATTCTTTTTTAAAATCACATTGTTGGGTGTTCAAACTCAATTAAGAATTGCTTTATTCTAATTTGTACATAAATATTTCTTTATTTAATTTATTAAGCATTAGGTATTACATATAAACATATTTGCATTATTCATAGTTCAAGAGGCATTGAAATGCAACAACATATAATCAAAAGCACTTAATACACAACACAACACATAATTTAAAGCATAGAACATATAAAATACAAATATACATAGAGCATATACCTAGAGTTTTCATGCTATAGTTTATATCAATTTGTTCTAACACCCAACAAGATACCCACATATACACTTAATTATATTGTTATTACTATAAATAAATCCTCTCTCTAATTTAAACCAAAGTACTCCCTCTTACCTTGGAAATCCTAGTCATAGAGACAGAGTCACTTTTACCTCCGTGAACTGCTCCAGGGTCTAGGTCTACAATAAGGTGTAGGATCTAAATAGGGACATATTTTAAAACTAATTATAACATTAAAAATATATCAACTAAATTCATTTTTGTTAAAATAATAAATATATATCATTATACAATAAAGATATATCACATTTCCTCAAAACATCTCTTTATTTGAAAATATAGGGATAATAAAAATATTGACGGATCAACGAATAAATTAGATAGATGGGTAGAGGGAGTTGAGGAGATTATATACCAAAGAAAGATTTGAGATTGATTGGTTGGATCTTGAATTATTGGACCGGGAAATTATTAAAACCTTAAAAATGGGGTTGCCTCTGTCGCCCATCTTCTCTGCTTCGCACTCTTCTTTCCCTTCTCTTTCTATTTCTTTTATTTTTATTAAATATGGTAGGACGGTGTACATACAGGTACTTGAGGCATATATGTATATACTTATTATATTTTAATACTTTGTTCTTCTTTGTGGGTTAATGTGTGTAGGTATTCTGGATTATAACTAAAAGTTTGATGATCCTAAAGAAAAATACATTGAAGTAAAACTATTTTTGTACTTTTAGTTACTCAAAACTGATTGAAAAATAATAAAGTTACGAGTCCCTACCGCTAACTATTGCGTACGAAAAAGTATAAAAACTTCAAATGTAAATACATTTTCTCAATCCTGCTGTCAAACTTGATAAAATATAATATTCAGAATCTTAAAATAATAAGTCATTAAATATAACTTATACCGGTAATATATTAAATCAGTCCGGGAGCTAAAAATAAAACAGTCGTATGCTATGAAAATTTACAGGGACGTTCCAAATATTAAATTAAACATATCTCTCTAAAGAAACTATTTATAAAAATACCTCTAAAATTTGTCACTTGAGCTCCCTATCAAAATGTTAAGTAAACTAGATAAAAGTACTATTTTATTTTTGAAAAAGTATGATAACAAATTTATACTTATTTCGATTAGGAAACATATTTCAAATATAATTATGAAATCAGAATTTTATTCCGAGACTCAAATCTTGAAAACATCATATTAAATTATTTAATTATTTTACTAAAAGTATTAAGAAGAGCGGATGTTACAATCTCTCCCACTTACGTGAATTTCGTCCTCGAAATTCGGTTCATCCTAATCATGAGGATTGATAATCCTATCCTAAGTAAGGAGGTGTTGAATACTTTGCGGATTGCTCCCCCACTTAGGATGCAATCTAAGGTTGGTTTCATTGGCCTTTTGCTAAAAAGGCTCTTGCTTAGGTTGGACTTCATTAATTGACAAATTTTCATCTCAGAAAGGGAAACACATTCTAATCTTAGACAAGTAATACAATAACAAGGTCAAAAAGTTCACATCTTAACACACAACATTTTATAATTTGATCATGAAATACAAACATTACAAAAGTTTTACTAACTATTTCATCACAGAACAACCATTTTAGATTTTCTAAGTTCAACAAAACAAGATTATATATAAATATATATATATATATATATATATATATTTATAAGTTTGTCTATTTGGTTTTTCAATTAGCAAATAACCATCATGCCACACAAAGAGTTCCCAATTAAAACATAACAGAACCTACACATATCTAATTATTTGACATATAGGTAAGGAAAAAAATAGTGCTTTCAAAACTTTAATAAATAATTTTACCCAACAGAGGTTCACACCAACAATTCATATAGAACCGACAGAAAGAAAACATTTATTCATGCAGATCACTTTTGCATTTTAATGGAAATTTCAAATGTTATCAAACACAAATCTTTAATTAGAAACTAAAGTTTACAAATTTGTGACTTAAATTTAGTGAAAATAACTTTACTTGGGTTATCAGATTAAAAGTTGAAAAGAAAAATTTCAATAGCATGAATATATATGCATTCACTTAATTAATTATCCAAAATATTTCCATTACATTTCATAATTAAAAAATGAAATCTAATATTTTCAACAACTATTTGACAGATGAAGTTTAAAGTTATAATAGTATAGGTTTTCGAAATAATGAGTGATTTGAAAAGTTAAGAAATATGTGAAATCTTAAAATAACATTTGAATGTTCTATCTTACGAAATTGCAAAGACATGGATACCCGGTATATATAAAAAATGGAACTTAATTTTCAAGGAAGGTCATTTGATTGCTTTGAAAAATTAAATAACTATCTATTTCGTGGTATTCGAAATTTAGGAAAAAAATTGGTTTCAAAATTTCTTACTTTACCTTATCTATAGTTTTCTCAAAGAAATTAACATTAAGGTATATATTTATGCATAGCACAAAATACTTAGAATCGAAAATAGATTATCATGAAGAAATATAAATTAATGGTTTTAAAAATCAATTCGATTATTGGACATAGACCAAATTTGAGTCACCAATATACATATCACATACAATATTCTCATACAACCACAACAACAACAAATTTTACATAATTAAACACTGAAACATTCAATTCAATTCAATACCTAGCTAATCTATCTTAAATTTTGAACTATCACTGGCTAAATAAACTTAACTAGATCTTGGCTTTTTCCTAAAGAAATAAAACTTCTTGAGAGAAGTTTCCTACTATACTATTCTTAGCAACTACCTATGAGGGTTTAAAGCTTCTCACTTGATTTACTAGACCTTGGTTTAAAGAACCTCTCATTGACAAATTATGCTTCCTAAAAATTCAACTGTTTATAAAATCATTTGAAATTATATTTTACTTGAGATAAAGAAGTACTTAATTGTTGACAAATAAGTTTTGTCCAAAACTTTCAAGGTTAACAATCTTTTCAAAACATATAATACTTTCAGTTATCTATAATACGTGTATAAGTTTATAAAGTAGTTCATAGTGAATTTGAAAATCTAGTCTTAAAAACCTTACTTTAGTTTGCAAAGTAATTTATTACGATTCTGGAAATTTAGTTTGAAAAGTCATAACAAGGAGGATCTTTATTTACTCCTATAAGGATTTAAATAAAGATACTTAAAGTAACTCTAGATTATCACATTCGAACTAAGAGGGATGTGCTTTTTAATCAAAAATTTATTTTGAATTACGTTGCAAAAGTTTGAGTAGTTACGCTTCCCTTTAGTTTGAATTTGAAAATGGAGACTTATTCGAATGAAAGTATGACACACATTTCGGATTTCCATTTAATCGGCATATGGTTCAATTCAAAAGTATATCAAACCATTATTTGATTACCTAGGGATCCACATTTTCAATAATACATTTGAGAGACTTTGAAGTGTGCCATACTAATTAATTTAACAAAATACTAAAGTAAATCAATATACTTAAATTCATCATAAACATTAGTGTGCTTTAAAATCATATTAATTTATAATATTATCTCGTTTCCAAAATAAGATTCTAAAAATACTTTAATTCAATAAGTAGCATAAATGTTAATGCAAAATGATTAAGAAGGAGCATAGAATTTTTCATTTGAGGTAGAACCTAATGATTGACACTTGTAGAAAAATATGGAACTATGCCTAACCATTTCCGCTGCGCACTCTGATTAGAAATGCTCAAAATAAATGGGGTTTAGATGACTTATCTTATTTTTATAATTCTTAGGCATAGAGGTTTGAAAAATCATTTTGTTGAATTCAAGGACTCAATGATATCATCTATCAAAGAATGTAAATCTCAAGGTGATCAGTCTCAATTTTACGTTACATTGATGATAAGATCATTTTATGTCTTACTTGAATCCTAATTATATCAAATAGTTCATCATCCATTCTAAAGAGGGCTTGATTAACCAAAAGTTTCATTTCCTTCATCACATTTAACTTACTTAATTCAAAACTAAGGATTAGTCTTCCCGTTGGGGTAGCTTTTTCATTCTCTGGCCCGTTGCGAGTTTTCACTTTCCTTAGTCCCTACTTTCGGTCTCTTCCTTGATATGACAAAGTCACATTAAAATTTTGAGTTTAGCCCACTTTTTTTTTTTTGGTCCATGACCGGAATGTCCACCGCCGACCGCAGTGACTAATCTCCTCGCTGGCTTGTAGGCAACTCTAATGGGTGGGACAGCTGGCCCCGAGATTTAACGCTGCTGCATGCACAAGGCAGGATTCGAACACCTGACCTTGCTTAAGCGTGGATCAATCCCTACCACTGAACCACACGCTCGGGGTTTTGAGTTTAGCCCACTTTAGATTGGAGATAAATCGCTAAGATTTGCTAACAGATATAAACATTATTCTAATATTACTACGGACCTATTGGCTTATCAACTGCCTATACTCACCTTTCTACTAAAGTTCTAATACTTACTTAACCATTAATCAGTTACTCTCGTGTGGAGTAACTCATTGGAGATATGGAGATCCATACTCCACAGCCGAGGATTGCAACCATTGCTCTGTTACCATAATGTAACATCCTACATTTTTATTTCCTTTATCAAATTTAAATAGATGAAAATTTTAGGAAAAATTTGACAGAGTTTACTTTAAAATATGGACTTTTCCCCAAATTAAATTTTGTACCTGTCAGAGTCAGATAAATTTATACAAAAGATAGGGATTAATTAATATCCTTATAGGTGGTTGTGATATAAATTGAGTTCATCGAAAAGAGGATATATAAATATCCTTCACAACCACTAATATTTTTATTAGAAATCATTGTAAAGTCCTTTTACAATTAAAAGAGTACCTAAGTAAGAAAAACATTTAACAATTATATAAGTCTTTATATACTAAATTCTTTACATCACAAAATCTTAGAACGGTTGCAATATCATTCAATCGTTAGTATACTCTCTTTCAATGAGAGTATACTCTTTTCGGCATATAGTGTAACATCCCGTTATTTATAATACCTTTAGTAAAATAATTAAATGATTTAATATGATGTTTTCAATATTTGAGTGTCGTAATACGATTTTTTTATTTCATCATTATAATTGAAATATGTTTTCTAGTCAAAATAAGTATAAATTTGTTATAATATGTTTTTTAAAAAAATAAAGTAGTACTTTTATTTAGTTTAATTAACATTTTGACAGGGAGCTCAAGTGGCAAGCCTTAGAGGCATTTTTATAAATAGTTTCTTCAGAAAAATATGTTTAACTTAATATTTTGAGTTTCTCTGTAAATTTTCATATTGTTCGGAGGCTGTTTTATTTTTAGCTTCTGGATTGGTTTAATAAATTATAGGTATAAGTTATATATAATAATTTGCTATTTCAAAATTATAAATATTATTTTTCATCAAGTTTAATATCGGGATTGAGAAAATATATTTACTTTTGAATTTTTATACTTTTTTTTACCCAATAGCTATCCGGATGGACCGATAACTTTATTATTTTCTAATTAGTTTTGAGTAATTAAAAATACAATATTATTTTACTTAAATGTATTTTATTTTTGGAATTTTCAAACTTTTAATTATAATCCAAAATACTTACACACATAAACCGAAAAATGAATACTAAACAAAATATATATAATATCCTAAATCTACCCCGGTACCACGTAACCCACCCCAAATAAAAGAAAAAAATATATATAAAACGTGTGGCCTGTGAGGCCACCACGTGAAAGCAAGAAAAGGGCAACCGCATGAAGAAAAAGAAAGTGAAAGGCAAAGAAAGAAAGAGATCGTGAGTGAGCAACATACAGAAAGAAAACATAAAAGAAAGAAGGAGTTCGGGACAGAGATGGAAACTTTGTTTCCTTTCCAACTTCTCGGTCAGATTACTCAAAATCCGACCGTCCAATTTCAAATTCTTCTTAGGTATATAACCTCTTCAACTTCCTCTATCCATCTATCTAATTTATTTGACGATCCGTCAATATTTTTATTATCCCTATATTTTAAAATAAAGATATGTTTTAGGGAAAAAAGATATATTTTTATTGTATAATGATATATATTTACTATTTTGACAAAAATGAATTTATTTGATATATATATATATATATATATATATATATATTTTAATGTCATAATTAGTTTTACAATATGTCCCTATTTAGATCCAACACGTTGTTTTTGACCTTGACCCTGGAGTAAGTTGCGGATGTTAAATATGACTCTGTCATTATTGCTAGGATTTCCAGGTAAGGGGAGTCTCTTTTCCACACTTTGGGTTTGGAATAGTTAGGGTGTATAATAGGATTTATGTTTAATACTTAGACCGGGTTGTGGGTAGCAAAATGGTTTTGAATTAAAATTGATTTAGGGGTGATTAGTATGTTTATGGTTAATTTTATATTAATTAAATTGTTTATGTTAAATTCTCTTTTTATTGATATTAAAGTAGGAAGTGAAGAACCTCAGGGAGTTGACTTACATTCAATGTACTCTGGGACATACCTGAGTATGTCGATTGATTGGTGATATTGGTTGATGGTTGATAAATTGATGTGACCCTATATGTGAGTAATTAATGGCGTATGTGTATAAATATTGAAACGGGAATGTGATGTAAAAAGGAATAATAAATTGGAATTGGATATATATATATATATATATATATATATATATATATATATATATAACTTGAAATTGTTGTGTGTGAAGAATATTTGGAAATGTGAGATTTGGGTAATACTTGGTAAATGGTGGTTTGATATGTGAATTAAAGGAATGATTATGTCTGCTAAAAGTGATGAAAATGAATATTTGATATTACTTGCAATTCTCTGAGTATTTGATGAATGGTGTGAATGTTGTGCTTGACTTTTTGTGAATGAGTTCTGATCTGGAATAAAAAGGAATGCAGTGTGGTTGATCCTTGGATGTCCCGGCACACTAGGTGCCCTGCTAGGTGCCCTGCTAGGTTCCCTGCTAGGTGGTGAATTGCCTGCTAGAGCCTAATTGCCTGTCAGGCAAATTGCCCATTAGGTCCTAAATTCCCGTTAGGCGTCGGTGCGCCATTGGATCAATACACTGCATAACCACCTGAAAATGATAATAAAATGTGGACTGGAATTGAGAGAAATGGATAATTAATGGAAAGGTAATTAATTGCGTTGTCCTAACGGGTGATGCCTAATGGGTGTCTCAGTCCTGACAGGTGTAGAGTTCCTAGTAGGTGCCGAATTGCCTAGCAGGTGCGCTAATTCCTAGTGGTGCAAAAATAAAAAGAAAAAGAGAATATGGTTTGTATGTTGTCCTCTGACCGTGAGGAGACATATAATGTATATATGGTTTGTATGTTGTCCTCTGACCGTGAGGAGACATACAATGTATAAGTGGGTATGTTGGTCTCTGACCATGAGGTGACGTACAATATTGTGAATTATGGAAAGAGAATGAAATATGGGAATGTATTTAAAAATAGTTAATAAGTGAATGTGAAACATTTTGTTAATCCATGGCTTGATTTACTTATTATCCTTGAGTTTTTGTTATATACCGTTTTACTATCTTCTAATCCACTGTGTTGTGAAAAGGTCTCACCCTTATGTGGTTAACATTTTAGGTACTTGAGCAAGGAGCTTGGAGATCAGAGTGCTCAGCGGATCAGTCGAAAGAAAGGAACTCAAGTGTATTTTATTATATTGTAATTGAAAGCCCCCAACGCTATTTGTGAACTCTGATTTATAAAAGAAAATTTAAAGTCCTATGTTTCATTTTCAAACGTTTATTGTTTATTATTCATTATATTACGGGGTGTTACATTTATGGTATCAGAGCAGTTCTTTCCTTTCGACCTGAGGGAAAGTAATCTCGATCCCGCTGCGACACTCTCATCTCAAGCTTCTTGACCAGAGGTGAGACTCATACAAGTGAAAACTTTTAAATGTCAAGTGAATTTGTATATGTTTGATACTGTTGTTGAGTATATTTGAAATGAACTGAATGAGTTTATGTCTGCATTGGGAATACCGACAATTGACAATGTAAAAGAAATCATTTATGGAAACCAAAGAGAATAGAATTCTTTGGAAACTAAGCAGGATCCCTTAGTGATTCAAAGAATTGGATATTCTGAGTATGCACCCAATTGCAAACAGGAAACCTAAGTGGTATGAACACGATTAGTCGAGAGCGTAAATGTTGAGTTTTTGGACTAATCGAAAGTTAAAGTTTTATACAAAGGAAGTCTGGTTAATGTCAATGCATTCGAGCATGTAGTACAGGAACTCAATCGAATTGCGAGGGCTACTACCACCGATTAAATGTAGTGTTGGAAATGGCCAATCCGACATTATATCTAACGGGAGGTGAAGTCACCGAAATTCAAAAGTTTGTGCACTATCGTGAATTTGTAAACGATTTCCTATGTATGAAACCTTAATGCAAATGATATGCTTCTCCTTGCTTCGCTATGTTTAATTGTGTATGTTTTGAATATATGTTTTTGACAACTAGTTCGGTATCAAAGTAGTCGGATGGAGATTCGAAATGGAACCATATGGATTTTATAAATTAGAATCTCGATGCTAATCTAACCAAGTGCTTAAATTCACATTGATTGGACTAGTATCTGAGAGAGCGAAAGAGAATGCTTAAAAGTAAACTAATGGTTAATTCCATAACTAATCTCGATTCGATTAACTGTGACACCACATTTTAAGCAAGCTTTGAGTACTGACCAATCGGATTTAAACCGCTAAACCACACCAATTTGATTTGCGAATATAAGAGGACTTTTTCCTAACTTGGGGAAGCGGTTCAAACTCAATTGAAAGGTTCTCCAAATATGTTCATACGCGAAATAGTTTAGCGTTAAAGTAAGCGGACGGAAATTAGCGGTGGAAATCAGGAGAATTGAAAAAATTTCTTATCTAATTCTAATCTAAACGAGTAATTTAGTTTACATCGCTTAGATTGGAATCCACGAAGAACAATAGTAATTTTTATGTGAGATTTGTAGTTGACTCCACCACTAATTTAATTCCCATAACTTTAATACTAAACGAAAGATAAGTATGGAGTCCTATCGATTGAACCTAAAACCCAAGTGATAATAATTGGATTTTTGAATACCAAGAGATTTTTACTCAATCAGAACCAAGGGTTTAAATTCAATCGGGAGGTCTTTACACAAGTTTTGGATTAGATCCATAATAGTATCTGTGTGTATCTATATACATATGTATGTGTGGTTCCACATGTATATGTGTATACATAACACACTTGATGGTACTATTATAAATACTAGGTGTTGTGCTAAATGATCGTGGTGCATTGCATATGTTTGTTATTTCATATGTCTTGTATTCATGCAAGCTTGTGCTTAATGCTATTAAGTTATTTTCTTATTTTTATATTCAGATGGTCACCCTATAGTACTAATATTTCTTGGTTACTATCATATACAGTCGTTGCATTTGGGTGTGGATATTTTACAACCCATATTATTAAATATTTTTGCAACATGATTCCAAACTATTTCTAAAAATAATTGTGTTGTAATTTCCGTTCGATTATAAAAGGCTTTCCGATATAAGGGGAACTCCTATTTTCAGACTCAAGATTATTTTGTATATTTGAATGAATATATCTACATATGTGCATAGCTGTGTTTGTCTGAATGATGCATATGTTCGATGTTTGGGAGTGAAAAGTATTATGATTGCTTGTTTGACAATGTGAGTGTTCAAAATGAATTTCAAATGAGTGCACCGAACCACAATCACTCCAAATGGATTGTGAGGTTACACGACAAGTTTTTAAGAAAGTAATAAAGGATGCGAGGATTTCTAAATAATCGATCGGTGAATTAACTCGATTGTTTTAACCGAGTCACTCGTCGATTAAATAGGAATTCTCCACATACAAACCCAAGTCAATTTGGAATGAAACTCAATTTTCAAACTTGGAGAAAAAGGGGAATGTAATTGTTCTAAATTTTGAAAACTCACCAAACAAATTTTGTTTAAAGTAACGACATATCCCTTTTCTCTGAGTTTGACGAATTGGAACAGGATTTCACTTCCCCATCTAGATTCTTGTGAAACTAGATGGAGGTAGCTCTCTATGGTGATGTGCACGATTCAAAGTTTCATTGAATTTTCAATTAAAACTTAGTGTTCCCCTCACTAAGAGAGGAACCCGATTCCAAGAGATTTTGTTTTATAAATGCAAAGCTGTTTTTCTAAAAACATCATTAGTATGGAATCTTCTTACTAAATTCTAAATCTCCATATCTAGTGATTATTTAAATCAAAGATTTAAAAAGTAAGCGTTTCCGGTTTGGTGGTTGTCGGGAAATCAAGGTTTTTACATAAAATAGAAAACTAAATTTTTGGGTTTGGGTCACTTGATTGATTCAAAAATTTTTTGCATAAGTGCCCGAAGGTTGAGCCAATGTTTCATGTAATCTATCAAGTCAATTGGAGCAATATCTGTGTTTTAAACAAAATGAAAGTTAGCGTGCTCTGATCGGTTTGATAATTCTATTCAACCTTTGGTTAAGTCCCGGTGATGTCCCTTTAAATTTTGAGGTCATTGGAGTTTGCTTGCTATTTTCAAATGAACCCGATTTAGGTTCATTCCCAACAATTACCAAATCTTTAACCAAGTGGTCATAGGACTACGAATGAACCTAATGAACTCTGACTGACCTGAAAATTTATAATGATGTTCTTCTTTATACAGGGACACCACTTGCACAATTTTCATAACACTGGGGATCGTATTGCTGAAAATGTATTTATGATTTCAAATCATACAAGTCCTTTTTCCCCAAACCCCTTCTCGAACCGGTTTTCAAAAATGTGGTGATCGTTATGTATAAGTGTGTAGAGGTAGGGGTTAGCCCTAAGTTATGTAAAGTAGACAAGAACTAGTTTAGGAGGAAGTAGGGTTGAGCCATGTGTCTGGTTGTATTGCATGATTGCTAGGAATGTGGTATGTGTGCTCGAACATGGTATGACGTTTGTACTTGAATTATATGTTATTAGGAATTGTTGTCATGTATGCTTAAGCTTTGAATGACCTTTACATGATCTATGTTTGTTTGATTAATGAATGTGGTTGTCTAGGGCCTAGGAATAGCGGAGAGGTTGTAAGTTTTGGGGGTTAGATGATAATTAGACCCTTGAGGGCATTAGCGTGTAGAGCTTAATGGCATCCTTTTTAACCTGTGATGTAGAATTTTGAAGGGAACCCAACTGATCTTAGAAATCATTTTCGATTTCCTTGGGAAGCCAAACCTGATTTTTCAGAGTCCAAGACCCTTTGGGAATCTTTCTAGTGAGACTCTTGAAAAGTTAGCCGCAGGAAGAGTGAACCTTAGAAAAATTGATAGAATCTTAGCCTCGAGACTGACCAAATTAAACCAAAGTCGGCACTCTTCAACGAGTGCAGGAGTCTAGGGGCGCACTCATGCTGAATGGTATGCCAACTCCAAGTGGGGGAGTAGAACCAAAGTGAAGTACGTCCTATAGCTTAGAAACCTTTTTCCGGGATGGTTCTCCAGTTAAGGATTTTGAACGGAATTTCGGGGACGAAATTCCAATAAGTAGGGGAGAATTGTAACATCCCGTTTTTTATAATACCTTTAGTAAAATAATTAAATGATTTAATATGATGTTTTCAATATTTGAGTGTCGTAATACGATTTTTTATTTCATCATTATAATTGAAATATGTTTTCTAGTCAAAATAAGTATAAATTTGTTATAATATGTTTTTAAAAAAAATAAAGTAGTACTTTTATTTAGTTTAATTAACATTTTGACAGGGAGCTCAAGTGGCAAGCCTTAGAGGCATTTTTATAAATAGTTTCTTCAGAAAAATATGTTTAACTTAATATTTTGAGTTTCTCTGTAAATTTTCATATTGTTCGGAGGCTGTTTTATTTTTAGCTTCTGGACTGATTTAATAAATTATAGGTATAAGTTATATATAATAATTTGCTATTTCAAAGTTATAAATATTATTTTTCATCAAGTTTAATATCGCGATTGAGAAAATATATTTACTTTTGAATTTTTATACTTTTTCTTACTCAATAGCTATCCGGATAGACCGGTAACTTTATTATTTTCTAATTAGTTTTGAGTAATTAAAAATACAATATTATTTTACTTAAATGTATTTTATTTTTGGAATTGTCAAACTTTTAATTATAATCCAAAATACTTACGCACATTGAATACTAAACAAAATATATATAATATCCTAAATCTACCCCGGTACCACGTAACCCACCCCAAATAAAAGAAAAAAATATATATATAAAACGTGGGGCCTGTGAGGCCACCACGTGAAAGCAAGAAAAGGGCAACCGCATGAAGAAAAAGAAAGTGAAAGGCAAAGAAAGAAAGAGATCGTGAGTGAGCAACATACAGAAAGAAAACATAAAAAGAAAGAAGGAGTTCGCGACAGAGATGGAAACTTTGTTTCCTTTCCAACTTCTCGGTCAGATTACTCAAAATTCGACCGTCCAATCTCAAATTCTTCTTAGGTATATAACCTCTTCAACTTCCTCTATCTATTTACCTAATTTATTTGACGATCCGTCAATATTTTTATTATCCCTATATTTTAAAATAAAGATATGTTTTAGGGAAAAATGATATATTTTTATTGTATAATGATATATATTTACTATTTTGACAAAAATGAATTTATTTGATATATATATATATATATATATATTTTAATGTCATAATTAGTTTTACAATATGTCCCTATTTAGATCCAACACGTTGTTTTTGACCTTGATCCTGGAGCAAGTTGCGGATGTTAAACATGACTCTGTCATTATTGCTAGGATTTCCAGGTAAGGGGAGTCTTTTTTCCACACTTTGGGTTAGGGATAGTTAGGGTGTATAATAGGATTTAAGTTTAATACTTAGACCGAGTTGTGGGTAGCAAAATGGTTTTGAATTAAAATTGATTTAGGGGTGATTAGTATGTTTATGATTAATTTTATATTAATTAAATTGTTTATGTTAAATTCTCTTTTTATTGATATTAAAGTAGGAAGTGAAGAACCCTAGGGAGTTGACTTACATTCAATGTACTCTGAGACATACCTGAGTATGTCGATTGATTGGTGATATTGGTTGATGGTTGATAAATTGATGTGACCCTATATGTGAGTAATTAATGGCGTATGTGTATAAATATTGAAACGGGAATGTGATGTAAAAAGGAATAATATTGAAACGGGAATGTGATGTAAAAAGGAATAATAAATTGGAATTGGATATATATATATATATATATATATATATATATATATATAACTTGAAATTGTTGTGTGTGAAGAATGTTTGGAAATGTGAGATTTGGGTAATACTTGGTAAATGGTGGTTTGATATGTGAATTAAAGGAATGATTATGTCTGCTAAAAGTGATGAAAATGAATATTTGATATTACTTGCAATTCTCTGAGTATTTGATGAATGGTGTGAATGTTGTGCTTGACTTTTTGTGAATGAGTTCTGATCTGGAATAAAAAGGAATGCAGTGTGGTTGATCCTTGGATGTCCCGGCACACTAGGTGCCCTGCTAGGTGGTGAATTGCCTGCTAGGGCCTAATTGCCTGTCAGGCAAATTGCCCATTAGGTCCTAATAAAATGATACACTACATAACCACCTGAAAATGATAATAAAACGTGGATTGGAATTGAGAGAAATGGATAATTAATGGAAAGGTAATTAATTGCGTTGTCCCAACGGGTGATGCCTAATGGGTGTCTCAGATAGTAGGTGCCGAATTGCCTAGCAGGTGCGCTAATTCCTAGTGGTGCAAAAATAAAAAGAAAAAGAGAATATGGTTTGTATGTTGTCCTCTGACCGTGAGGAGACATACAATGTATAAGTGGGTATGTTGGCCTCTGACCGTGAGGTGACGTACAGTATTGTGAATTATGGAAAGAGAATGAAATATGGGAATGTATTTAAAAATAGTTAATAAGTGAATGTGAAACATTTTGTTAATCCATGGCTTGATTTACTTATTATCCTTGAGTTTTTGTTATATACCGTTTTACTATCTTCTAATCCACTGTGTTGTGAAAAGGTTTCATCGTTTTACTATCTTCTAATCCACTGTGTTGTGAAAATGTCTCACCCTTATGTGGTTAACATTTTAGGTACTTGAGCAAGGAGCTTGGAGATCAGAGTGCTCAGCGGATCAGTCGAAAGAAAGGAACTCAAGTGTATTTTATTATACTGTAATTGAAAGCCCCCAACGCTATTTGTGAACTCTGATTTATAAAAGAAAATTTAAAGTCCTATGTTTCATTTTCAAACGCTTATTGTTTATTATTCATTATATTACGGGGTGTTACATATAGGATATGAAACTCCTTCTCCATGACCCCTAAAAATGACAACTTAAGAGGTGAGTAATTTGAATTTAAGTCAAAGAAATCACTTAACAATAATAATAATAAGACATAATTAAATGCATTTACATTCACATAAACAATTTCCATTTCATCATAACGTATAACATCACATATAACTATAATTATTAAATATCAAGCATTTCCATTAGAATGAATGCAACGTCGCTCACTTCGACTTAATTATTGAGTCCAATATCATATTCTTTCATTTTCATTTCTTTACATTTATTCTTTCTTTATTGGACTCAATTAATTAAGTCGCATATGCATATGCATGCTCTTTTTATGCATGAACTTCTTTCACTTCACTTTTTTTACTTTTCTTTGCTTTGCTTTACATCACACATTTTCCTCACATCACCCTCCACTCCGGGGAAAAACCGACCGATAGTAGTACCCCTCCAAACACACGGTTTGCACAGTACTTCACCCCTTTTTAGGGGTTCATCATACAATTTGGTTTGATTACACCAAATTGGCTATAACAGGGATCACCATTGACCGGCCACGAAAAGCCAAAGTAACTGACAGAATTATTATGGTTGCGTAAAACCAATCCCCTACACGGGTTGCGAACCCGTGTCCTTTGGAAGATCAAAGTTTTCCACAATAATTCTTGGCGATTGTTTCAATGGCACAATCTAGTTACTCTTGCCTTCACGTATGCGAATGTTTTTCCACTACTCCTAACGTCCACCTTTTCTCCATGCATGCTGCAAATTCTTAAACTATTCCTAATTGAATTTAAACCCCCTATTCTTTTTTAAAATCACATTGTTGGGTGTTCAAACTCAATTAAGAATTGCTTTATTCTAATTTGTACATAACTATTTCTTTCTTTAATTTATTAAGCATTAGGTATAACATATAAACATATTTGCATTATTCATAGTTCAAGAGGCATTGAAATGCAACAACATATAATCAAAAGCACTTAATACACAACAAAACACATAATTCAAAGCATAGAACATATAAAATACAAATATACATAGAGCATATACCTAGAGTTTTCATGCTATAGTCTATATCAATTTGTTCTAACACCCAACAAGATACCCACATATACACTTAATTATATTGTTATTACTATAATTAAATCCTCTCTCTAATTTAGACCAAAGTACTCCCTCTTACCTTGGAAATCATAGTCATAGAGACAGGGTCACTTTTACCTCCGTGACTTGCTCCAGGGTCTAGGTGTACAATAAGGTGTTGGATCTAAATAGGGACATATTTTAAAGCTAATTATAACATTAAAAATATATCAACTAAATTCATTTTTGTTAAAATAATAAATATATATCATTATACAATAAAGATATATCACATTTCCTCAAAACATTTCTTTATTTGAAAATATAGGGATAATAAAAATATTGACGGATCAACAAATAAATTAGATAGATGGGTAGAGGGAGTCGAGGAGATTATATACCTAAGAAAGATTTAAGATTGAACGGTTGGATCTTGAATTATTGGACCCGGAAGTTATGAAAACCTTAAAAATGGGATTGCCTCTGTCGCCCATCTTCTCTGCTTCGCACTCTTCTTTCCCTTCTCTTTCTATTTCTTTTATTTTTATTAAATATGGTAGGACGGTGTACATAGAGGTACTTGGGGCATATATGTATATACTTATTATATTTTAATACTTTGTTCTCCTTTGTGAGTTAATGTGTGTAGGTATTCTGGATTATAACTAAAAGTTTGATGATCCTAAAGAAAAATACATTGAAGTAAAACAATTTTTGTATTTTTAGTTACTCAAAATTGATTGAAAAATAATAAAGTTACGAGTCCTATCGGTTACTATTGGGTAAGAAAAAGTATAAAAATTCAAATGTAAATACATTTTCTCAATCCTGATGTCAAACTTGATAAAATATAATATTCAGAATCTTAAAATAATAAGTCATTAAATAAACTTATACCGGTAATATATTAAATCAGTCCGGGAGCTAAAAATAAAACAGCCACAGTATGCTATGAAAATTTACGGGGACGTTCCAAATATTAAATTAAACATATCTCTCTAAAGAAACTATTTATAAAAATACCTCTAAGATTTGCCACTTGAGCTCCCTGTCAAAATGTTAATTAAACTAGATTAAAGTACTATTTTATTTTTGAAAAATTATGATAACAAATTTATACTTATTTCGATTAGGAAACATATTTCAAATATAATGATGAAATCAGAATTTTATTCCGAGACTCAAATCTTGAAAACATCATATTAAAGTTTTTAATTATTTTACTAAAAGTATTAAAAAGAGGGGGATGTTACAATCTCCCCCACTTACGTTCGGTTCATCCTAATCATGAGGATTGGTAATCCTATCCTAAGTAAGGAGGTGTTCAATACTTTGCGGATTGCTCTTCCACTTAGGATGCAATCTAAGGTTGGTTTCATTGGCCTTTTGCTAAAAAGGCTCTTGCTTAGGTTGGACTTCATTAATTGACAAATTTTCATCTCAGAAAGGAAAACACATTCTAATCTTAGACAGGTAATACAATAACAAGGTCAAAAAGTTCACATCTTAACACACAACATTTTATAATTTGATCATGAAATACAAACATTACAAAAGTTATACTATTTCATCATAGAACAACCATTTATAGATTTTCTAAGTTCAAGAAAACAAGATTATATAAATATATATATATATATATATTTAAGTTTGTCTATTTGGTTTTTCAATAAGCAAATAACCATCATGCCACACAAAGAGTTCCCAATTAAAACATAACAGGAACCAACATATATCTAATTATTTGACATAAGCTCCATTTCATGCTCTTGAAGCTTCCCGAATAGTGTTGCTAAATCCATTTCGTCAAGATCCTTAGACTGCATAATGGCCGTGACTTTAGGTTGCCATTCCCTGCTAAGACATCTCAAAACTTTATTAACAACTTCACCATTAGTTAGTCTTTTTCCAAGAGCAGAAAGATGATTAATGATGTGAGTAAAGCGCTTTTGCATGTCGCCTATGTTTTCATTTGGCAACATACGAAAGAGCTCGTACTCATGCATGAGAGTGTTAAGCCTAGCCCTTCTAACTTCATTCGTGCCCTCATGTGTGACTTGTAAAGTGTCCCACATTTGTTTTGCATCAGTGCATTGTGATACTCTAAAGAATTCGTCATAAGACAATGCCGAAGTGATGATGTTTTTGGCTTTTAAATCATATTGAACTTTCTTCTTATCATCATCATTCCAGCTTGCCTTTGGTTTCAAAGAGACAGTATCATTAACTTTTGTTTGAGGAATAAAAGGTCCATTCTCTATGGCATTCCAAATTTCCATATCAATAGCTTCTATAAAAAATTTCATTCGGACCTTCCAATAAGCGTAGCCCTCACCATTGAATAGTGGAGGACGATTAATGGAAGCTCCTTCACCACAAAAAGGATTAAAATTTGAGCCCATGATTTCCAAAATCGGATCTTTGCGAAAAAGCGTTTTAATGCTCGGATCTTTCGACCGAGCTCTGATACCACTTGTTGGAAACCAACAAGCGGCTCAAAATAGTCTAGAGGGGGGTGAATAGAATTTTGAAGCCTTAATACAAATATTTCGATCACCAAAGAGAATGGATTTGAGAAATTAAATTTTCTTACAAAAATATACTGATTAATCGATTAACTTCAGTATTAATCGATTAATGCCGAAGCTCACTTTCAAATTAATCGATTAACTAAAGCGTTACTCGATTAATGCCGAAAGCAACTTAAAAACTAATCGATTAACAATCGTCTTAATCGATTAATCTGAACAGTATCTGATGAAAATTCAGTTTTAATCGGAATTCAATGGAGATTTCAATGCCTTGATGCACCAACAAATTATGAATGAATGAATGAGCAATACAAGGTAAATTTACCAAGCCAATTTAGTTTAATTATTAAGGAATTGAAAAAGCCCCAAATTAAACCTAATTAAATTTTTCTTGGTTAATGAATGCTAGAAGAAATAAAAGCAAGAAGACAAGATTTTATCCTGGTTCACTTTCACCCACTTGAAAGCTACATCCAGTCCCCTCTATCAAAGATAGAGAGTTTCTACTAGATACTTCAAATGTTAGATTACAATGTTAAGATGCAGATCACTCTAAGCTATCCTATCTTAACCCCTAAATGTTAGATTACAATGTTAAGATGCAGATCACTCTAAGCTATCCTATCTTAACCCCTTACAAAGCTAATCTACCCAAATGAATCCGTATCTTGTCCTCTTGAATTTGTTGAAGGATGCTCTCCAACCAAATTCTTTTCCACTTGCTTTGATATTCTTCAAAGACTTCAAATTGTGAATCTTCACTTGTTTGTTGAAAGCTTGATTGATACAACCCCTTGTTGTGAATAGCTCCAACACAAAATACTAAAACTAGAAAAAACTTGAATCTCAATAGAACTTAGAATATTTAATTGATTGTAAGTGAAGAAGATTGAAAGTTGTTGAATCTTGATAGCACAATTGAAAATAGCAATAGCTCTTGAAAGAATATTGAAAGTATGTTTCTCTATAGAAAATTTTGAAAGAGTGTGTAACCTTGACAAAGTAGAAAAGAAAAGCTTTTAAACAAAATATTATTTTTCAGAAACAACAGTAACTAATCAATTAACGTGTTACTCACTAATCGATTAACCTATGTTAATTCGTGCTAATCGATTAACATTTAACTCACTAATCGATTAACCTTTATTAACATAATCAGTGTTGTACAGTTATACGCGTTAATCGATTAACCTTATCAAGCTAATCGATTAACCACTGTAAAAAGTGATTAAAAAATAAGCTTTTCAAAAATACTTTGATCAATATTTTAATTAGAGCTATTTTATCAAGATTAATCTTTCTTCACTTAATAATCAAACAATATTTAAAACCTATATTGAGATTCCTAAAGCTACCACCCACTCTCATGATATGCAATAAAATATTACATTGATTAGAAATAAAATAAACTTAATCTAATTCCAATCTTCATGAGTGGTGCTTCCTTGTTGAATGTTGTTGCTTGGCTTTAGGTTGTTAGCATCAAAACATCATAACTCTACAGAAACCACAGAGAAAATTATAATGATCAAGGACAAGATGAAAGTTTCTCAGGATCGTCAGAAGAGCTATGCCGACAAGCGTAGGAACCTTTAGAATTTAATGTTGGAGATCATATTTTTCTGACGGTGTCACCTACTACAGGTATTGGATGAGCAATCAATTACAGAAAGCTGACACCGAGATTCATTGGACCATATCAGATTCTAGAGAGAATCAGACCAGTAGCTTACAAGATTGCTTTGCCTCCACACTTATCCAGGTTGCATGATGTGTTCCATGTTTCACAACTTCAGAAGTATATTTATGATCCCTCCCATGTAATAGCACAGGACGAAGTACCATTAAGGGAGAATCTAACTTTCGAAGTTCAGCCCCTTCGGATTGATGATCGGCGAGTTAAGCAGTTAAGGGGCAAGGACATTCCTTTAGTGAAAGTTATATGGCATCGGAACAATGTCGAGGAGGCGACTTGGGAGAGGGAGGATAGAATGAAGGAGTTGCATCCGCAGTTGTTCTCCTCAGACGAATTTCGAGGACGAAATTCAGGTAAGTGGAAGAGAATTGTAACATCCCGAATTTTAAATCCAAGTATAACTAGAATAATAATAAGACTGGAATAATAGTAATAATAATAATAATAAGGTACGAATGAGTGTTAAAAACGTATGATAAAAAAAAACTAAGAATAAAATAATTAAATGATTTAATAGGATGTTTTCATGATTGGAGAGTCATAATAAAATTTTGATTTCATCACTATAATTGAAATATGTTTTCTAGTCAAAATAAGTATAAATTGGTTATTATGTGTTTTACAAAAATAAAAGAGTATATTTATATAATTTAATTAACATTTTGACAGGGAGCTCAAGTGACAGGCCTTAGAGGCATTTTTATAAATAGTTTCTTTAGAAGGATATGTTTAATTTAATAGTTTGAACATTCCTGTAAAATTTCATATCATTCTGAGACTATTTTAGTGTTTACTCGGTCTAATTTTAAAATGTAACCGGTTTAAGTTACATTTAATGATTTGCTATTTTAAAAATTATGAATAGCATATATTTTCAAGTTTAATATTAGGAGAATATATTTACATTTGAATTTTTATACTTTTGTTGCAATAGATATCCTTAAAATGTAAATCAAAAACAAACAAAAAAAAAAATATAAGAAAGTAGTGGCCATAAGGCCACCACGTAAAAAAAAAAGAAAGAAAGGGGAACATAAGAAAGAAGAGTAGCAGTACCCAAACAAACACAACTCATTTCCTTCTTTCCTCTTGTCTTCTTCGTGAGAACCAAATCCAAGGGCTAAGGTTTGATTTTTGTTTCATCAACTCCACCATCTTAGTGAGCTCCATCTCCACTCAATCATTAAGGAAGCATCAAGTTGAAGTGTTATTCCTCTTCCCTTTCACTAGTGGCAGCCGCCACTCTCTCCCTCTTGTCCTCATCATTCACTTCTTGAATCCCTTTCATCTATTCAAGAATTGGGTAAGTGATCAAAGACCCTTCCTTTCTTTCCCTTTTTGATAGTGAAGTGATCATCATTTTAATCATCATCACCTCTTGTTTCTCTAGTGATAGTGGTTATGACTCCATACCCTTAATTTCTCACATCATCTTGGAGAAGCAAGGAGACCCCCCAAGACCACTCTAATCTCACTCCGCGGTGGATCCCGACACCTCTCTTAACCTCTTGGCTTGGGATTAAGCTTGATTGGCATACTACCTATTCTAGGGTTCCTCTTCCGGTTAAGGTTTTCTAATCTCTACTCACTTTTGAGGTAAGGGGGTGTGTTACGGGGACGTAGGGGATGTAGTTATAGTGATTGATAGTGGTGGCTAAGAGTATCTGGTTTTATATGTTAACGAACCTTAGGGTAGTCGGTATCGGTAAATAAAATAAAAGACTTAGCTAAAAATAGGAGCCTCTACTTGATGTTTATGCTTAATATGTTTGACAGGTTGATTTAAATGTGATATTGCTATGTGTATGAGGAATTTGGTTTATGTGCTGATTATGTGATATTATTGTGTTAAGTGTTAAGTAATTAATGGAATTTTTAGGAAATTAAAAAGGGACTTAGAATATGTTTAAATTAACAGTCGAGTTATCCCAAATGTTAGTGAGTGATCTAGACGAAGGAAAGCAAATAAAGTATTAAGAGATGACAAGAAAAGATAATGTTAGAAAAGAAAGAGAACGAAAAGACAAAGAGATAAAGTGATTAAAGACTTTGGTATGTGAATGCCAAGCCATGTAAGACGTGCTATCGGGTGCAATAAGTCGCATACGCAACATGTGCAATAAGTCACGAGCGGTAGGTATGCAATGGTTGTGTAAGTAGTACGACGTAGGAGCGTGCGCAACGGTAAGTCGCCCCGCGGAGGGAGCGCTGTGGTGGGTTCGCAGTACCTAACCCCGGTTTGTGGATGCCAGGCCGTGTAAGACATGCAGCCGGGCATAGTAAGTCGCACGTGCGAACGTGTGCAGGAAGTCGCGAGCGGTGTGCATGCATTGGTTGCGTAAGCCGCACGACATATGGGCGTGTGTAGTGGTAAGTCGGCCCGCGGAGGGTGCGCAGTGGTGGGTCCACAACTCTGTAATAAGAAAGATGATAATAAGAAAAGGAAAAGTAAAAAGATGAAAACGAGAGCAGAATGAAATAGGAGTCGACATTAGTTAGTAACTGTAAAAGTATGGAGATGGTTGTGTATGTAAATAGTTGGAATATTTTGATGTTGAATTAAATGTTCTTACATGCTTATATGCTAAATGTGAGTGACTTGGTTATTTACTATGTTCATTAAAACTCATTCGCTACGTTTCATGTAATGCTCACCCTTTAACCATTTTTTACACAGGTGCCGAGCAGTTTGATGAGGAGGCCGACCAGGGGCACACTCCCTCACCCTGTGAGGGAGTGTGAGTGTCATATATAGGGCGACTTTTGAGTCATGGGCCATATTTTGAGACTTTTATGTTTTTTTGATTATGTTGGTATATGTATGTATGTATGTATTTTGTGGTACCTATTCAGTAGGGCCGGTCCAGGACTTGCCTCTTTTGATTTTGGGTATTTTGGGAGATAGCTATGCTTCCACATACTTGTTTATATTTCTGTTGATACTTACTGGGGCATATGATTTGTGATCCTGTCATGGTGCATGATGATATGATTGAAACACCGAATGTATGGTATTATCTGAGAATTTGTTATGCAGGCTAAACAGGAAAAGTAAATTTTGGGAAATGTTAAGAAAACAAAGGAAACTTTGTCCGTTTTCTAGAAAATATAATCTTAAGCATGCTATGTTAAAAAGGAAATTTTCAAGTCGCACTTTTGTATAAAAAAAATTAAATTTTAGGGTGTTACACATATCACATACAATAATCTCATACAACCACAACAACAACAAATTTTACATAATTAAACACTGAAACATTCAATTCAATACCTAGCTAATCTATCTTAAATTTTGAAGTATCACTGGCTAAATAAACTTAACTAGATCTTGGCTTTTTTCTAAAGAAATAAAACTTCTTGAGAGAAGTTTCCTACTATACTACTCTTAGCAACAACCTATGAGGGTTTAAAGCTTCTCACTTGATTTACTAGACCTTGGTTTAAAGAACCTCTCATTGACAAATTATGCTTCCTAAAAATTCAACTGTTTATAAAATCATTTGAAATTATATTTTACTTGATATAGAGAAGTACTTAATTGTTGATAAATAAGTTTTGTCCAAAACTTTCAAGATTAACAATCTTTTCAAAACATATAATACTTTTAGTTATCTATAATACTTGTATAAGTTTATAAAGTAGTTCATAGTGAATTTGAAAATCTAGTCTTAAAAACCTTACTTTAGTTTGCAAAGTAATTTATTACGATTCTGGAAATTTAGTTTGAAAAGTCATAACAAGGGGGATCTTTATTTACTCCTATAAGGATTTAAATAAAGATACTTAAAGTAACTCTAGATGATCACATTCGAACTAAGAGGGATGTGCTTTTTAATCCAAAATTTATTTTGAATTACGTTCCAAAAGTTTGAGTAGTTACACTTCCCTTTGGTTTGAATTTGAAAATGGAGATTTATTCGAATGAAAGTATGACACACATTTCGGATTTCTATTTAATCGGCATATGGTTCAATTCAAAAGTATATCAAACCATTATTTGATTACCTAGGGATCCACATTTTCAATAATACATTTGAGAGAGTTTGAAGTGTGCCATACTAATTAATTTAACAAAATACTAAAGTAAATCAATATATTTAAATTCATCATAAACATTAGTGTGCTTTAAAATAATATTAATTTATAATATTATCTCGTTTCCAAAATAAGATTCTGAAAATACTTTAATTCAATAAGTAGCATAAATGTTAATGCAAAATGATTAAGAAGGAGCATAGAATTTTTCATTTGAGGTAGAACCTAAAGATTGACACTTGCAGAGAAATATGGAACTATGCCTAACCATTTCCGCTGCGCACTCTGATTAGAAATGCTCAAAATAAATGGGGTTTAGATGACTTATCTTTTTTTTATAATACTTAGGCATAGAGGTTTGAAAAATCATTTTGTTGAATTCAAGGAATCAATGATATCATCTATCAAAGAATGTAAATCTCAAGGTGATCAGTCTTAATTTTACATTACATTGATGATAAGATCATTTTATGTCTTACTTGAATCCTAATTATATCAAATAGTTCATCATCCATTCTAAAGAGGGCTTGATTAACCAAAAGTTTCATTTCCTTCATCACATTTGGAATTAACTTACTTAATTCAAAACTAAGGATTAGTCTTCCCGTTGGGGTTTTTCATGCTCTGGCACGTTGGGAGTTTTCACTTTCCTTAGTCCTTACTTTCGGTCTCTTCCTTGATATGACAAAGTCACATTAAAATTTTGAGTTTAGCCCACTTTAGATTGGAGATAAATCGCTAAGATTTGCTAACAGATATAAACATTATTCTAATATTACTACGGACCTATTGGCTTATCAACTGCCTATACTCACCTTTCTACTGAAGTTCTAATACTTACTTAACCATTAATCAGTTACTCTCATGTGCAGTAACTCATTGGAGATATGGAGATCCATACTCCACAGCCCAGGATTGCAACCATTGCTCTGATATCATAATGTAACATCCTACATTTTTGTTTCCTTTATCAAATTTAAATAGATGAAAATTTTAGGAAAAATTTGACAGAGTTTACTTTAAAATATGGACTTTTCCCCAAATTAAATTTTGTACCTGTCAGAGCCAGATAAATTTATACAAAAGATAGGGATCAATTAGTATCCTTATAGGTGGTTGTGACATAAATTGAGTTCATCGAAGAGAGGATATATAAATATCCTTCACAACCACTAATACTTTTATTAGAAATCATTGTAAAGTCCTTTTACAATTAAAAGAGTACCTAAGTAAGAAAAACATTTAACAATTATATAAGTCTTTATATACTAAATTCTTTACATCACAAAATCTTAGAACGGTTGCAATATCATTGTGAGCATAAGGTCACAATCGTTAGTATACTCTCTTTCAATGAGAGTATACTCTTTTTGGCATATAGGATATGAAACTCCTTCTCCATGACACCTAAAAATGACAACTTAAGAGGTGAGTAATTTGAATTTAAATCAAAGAAAGCACTTAACAATAATAATAAGACATAATTAAATGCATTTACATTCACATAAACAATTTACATTTCATCATAACGTATAACATCACATATAACTATAATTATTAAATATCAAGCATTTCCATTAGAATGAATGCAACGTCGCTCACTTCGACTTAATTATTGAGTCCAATATCATATTCTTTCATTTTTTTTGTAAAGAAAAAATTGTATTACCAACGAACAAATGAAAAAAAAAATACACATCACAAGGCGATAATTTAGTTCCTAGCCACCTTCTAGGAAGGCTTCTAGGCATCTAAACTACCCCTAAAAAAATAACAAATCATCAACTAAATAATCAGGCCTACATCACAGCCCTTATTCTATTAAAAATAAAACTATTTGGGCCATTATTGCCAGCCCAATTCCTAAGAGTAATCACAAGTTTCACTGCCATCTCACTTTGAAGAAGAACCAGTGCCTGTCTTGGTTGAAGCTTCTTGTGTCGGAAAACACGACGGTTCCGCTCCATCCAGACACCATAAACACACGCTGCCACCACCGCCGTGACCATCTGCGTCCTCTGCTTGTTTCTAAACCCGTGTTGATGCCATCTAATCCAATTAGGGAATCTGCAGTATGTAATATCGACCCCAATCCAGTTCCCTGCTAATTTCAAAAGCTCCTTGCTCCACTCGCACTCGAAGAACAAGTGGCTGCATGTCTCCTCCACCCCTTCACAAAGCTCGCATAAAGGCGAAATTTGCAGAAATGGTAATCGGTCCTTCGTTTTCAAGCTCCTATGAACCATAAGCCAGAAAATGAAGTTGTGTCTCTCAATGCTCAAACGATTCCATACTTGGCGATGAAAGGGAAACAATGGCTGCTCTCCAATAAGGTATGCATACCCATCCCTGATAGAGTACTGTTGCTGATTAGTAATCAATTCTGAAAATTTTGTGTTTAGCTTGTCTCTAGCTTTTAAAATCTGCTTCCAATGCCAATTACTTGCCTGAGATGCATGAACATTTAGGAACTGATCCCTTTTTAAGTATACTGCTTGAATCCACCGAAGCCATAGAGAGATTTTGTTTGTCTGAATTTGCCATGCTTGATTCCCTATGGCAGCTAGGTTCCACAGGCTAATGTTTTGGAAACCCAATCCACCATGCTTCTTATCTCTACACACCGTATCCCAAGAAACCTGCGCCTTGGCTCTGCCACCTTGATCCTTGCCCCATAGGAATCCTCTACATACTTTCTCAATTCCTCTAATCACATCTTTAGGGATTATAAAAGTAGTGGCCCAATAAACATGCATAGTCATGAAGACCGATTGAATTAGCTGGGCACGCCCTTGAAATGACAAATTACGAGTAGTCCACATGTTCAATCTTCTAGTTATCTTGTCCACCAGCACATTACGCGTAGCCACACTCCACTTTTTTGCTGTTATAGGAAGTCCCAGATAAGTGAATGGGAATGATCCATTGCTAAACCCTGTGATGTTCACCAATCTCTGATGTAAGCCACCACTGACTCCTGCAATGTACATCTGAGATTTACTCTGATTTGCACTTAGGCCAGAACTGCTAGCAAACTCAGAAAAAGCCCTACATAGGACTCTCACACTACTTTCATTAGCCTTACAAAAAATCATTAAGTCGTCTGCAAATGCCAAGTTTATCAACCCAATTCTTTTGCACATTGGATGGAACTTGAACTCTCTATCTTTAGCAGCATAGATTAGCTTCCTTGTTAACATTTCCATCACCATAACAAAGAGAAGGAGGGACATGGGGTCTCCCTGTCTGAGTCCTCTAGTGCTAGTAAACCTGCCATGGATACTGCCATTAATCACTAGCTTGAAAGAGACTGTTTTAACCCAAACATAACCCACTTTATAAATTTTTCTGGGAACTTTAGGGCCTCCATACTTCTCTGAATAAAATCCCAGTTAACATTGTCATAAGCCTTTTTAAGGTCTACTTTCATCAAGCATCTTGGAGACACATTTTTCCTTCTATAGAGTCTAAGAAGGTCTTGGGTAATGAGCACATTATGTAGAATCGATCTGTCCTTTATAAAAGCCGCTTGGTTCTCATGAACTAGAGAAGGCAAGCACTCTTGTAATCTTTTACAAAGCAATTTGGAAATAGCCTTATATATCACATTACAACAAGCTATAGGACGATAGTCACTTACAAGATTAGGATAGTCATTCTTGGGTATTAGCACAAGCAGGGTCTGATTAGTCTCCTTAAGTAGTTTACCATTAGAGAAGAACTCTTGCACAACCTCAATAACATTAGCACCAATCACTGGCCAAGCTGCCTTATAGAAAGCAGCACCAAACCCATCAGGCCCAGGGGCCTTATCATTCCCCATTTGAGTGAAGCACTGTTTAATCTCTTCAGCCTCAAAAGGTTTTAGAAGCCTTAGCTGCTGATCAGGACATAGAGTTTTCCCTTGATTGATTTCACCCTCTGTCATACACCAAGGCCTACAACCATCAGAGAGTAGATTCTTATAAAATTCTTCAAAAGCCTGCACTATGTGTGTTGGAAACCAACAAGCGGCTCAATATAGTCTAGAGGGGGGGTGAATAGAATATTGAAGCCTTATTACAGATTTTTCGTCCACCTAAGAGAATGGTTTTATGAAAATAAATTTTCTTAAGAATTCAGTTCAGATTACTCGAGTAACTCAAGCCTTCACTCGAGTAATACGCAACCAAAAATAATTTCACTCGAGTATTCAGCAAATCACTCGAGTATTACGAAAGCAAATTTTAAATCACTCGAGTAATAGAAAACCTACTCGAGTAATATTTATAAACTGAAAGCAGATTACTCGAGTGACAAGAACTTTACTCGAGTAAACTGGGTAAAATTCAATTTAAAACTTAGTTTTCAATGGAGTTCTTCAAGAATAACAATGCTATGATGATTCAACAAATTATGAATGATTAATATGAACAATTTCAAGTAATATTAACATGCAATTTTAGATCAATTGAGTAGAATTAAGAAAACCCCAATTCTAACCTAAAAATGCAAATGTTAATGAATTAATGAAATACAAGGAATGAAAATAAAAGAGACACAAGGATTTATCCTGGTTCACTTTCACCCACTTGAAAGCTACTCCAGTCCCCTCTTAAATCAAGAGAGATTCTTCACTAGAAATCTTCAAATGTAGATTTTACAATGTTTTAAGATGCAACTAGATTCTTAGTTCTCCTATCTTAAAACCCAACTCAAAGTGTGTACCAAACACTTTGATCTAATCTACCCCTTTTGAGAATTCTAGATTTCCTTGCTAATTGATTGAAGATGCTTCCAACCAATCCTCTTTTCTTGCTTTGATTTGATCCTCAAAGTCTTCCTTGTGAGATTCTTCACTTGTGTTGAAACTTCAATAATGCAATCACAAATTGCAAATCTTCAACAACCACTAAGAACAAAATTATGATCCCAAGAATATTTGAACAATGAAAGAAATAGAGTGAAGAATGAAAAGTTCTTTGTTGAATCTTGATAGCTCTTGAAAGATGTAAAAAAAAAAATAGCTCTTGAGTTGCTTTTGAAAATCTATATAAAATTGTAAGAATGAAAGTATATCTCTTTGAAAGAGAAAATTAAGTCCTTTTAAAATTTTCCCAACACTGATTGAATTACTCGAGTAAACCAAACAACGTCACTCGAGTGAAACATGTCAGATTAAGTTACTCGAGTGATGTGTAAACCATTACTCGATTAACCTGTCAGGACATAAATTACTCGAGTGAACCAATACTCATTACTCGAGTAAACTGATCAGAATCTGAATAAAAACAAAGTTTTTCTAAAATGATTTTCACAAGCTATTTAATCAAGATTTAAAGTATCTTCACTCTTAATTAGACATTATTTAAAATCACCTAAGCTACCCACACCAATGAGATGCATTGCATAAAATAAAGATTACATTGAAATAGAATTAATAAAAATCCTAATTCTAATCTTCATGTGGTGTAGCTTGCTTGTTGCCAATGTTGTTGCTTGGAGAGAGATTGTTAGCATCAAAACATGAGAATCCTACAAACTCCTCCTTTTTGATGATGACAAACCTCCTTTCAAATTAAGCACTAAGTTTTAACATACTCCCCCTAAATGTAAAACATCTAGGCCAAATATAATAAAACTTAACCTACAAGAACAACATCAACAAAATATTCTCCCCCTTTTGGCATCATTAAAAAGATAAAATTTTTGAGAAAAGTCCTTTGCCAAAAGTTGAAGGTAAGTAGATCACAATGGTATATAAAATATATAACAATAAAGACAATACCAAAATAAACCACAATAGTGCCACAACGAATATTAACAACGAATATAAACGCACAACGAATATAGCACCATAATATCAGAGTATCACACTATGCAGCAAATCATAGCAGATAATCAAAACGAAAACTAAACAAACTAGACCATACACAAGGTCCTAAAGTCATAGTAGCAACAGAGTCAGAAACATGAAACAGAAACATAAACAGAAAATATGCAAATGAAACATGCAACAGAAATCAACAGCAAACATCATCAGCATCCACAGGTCTAGGAATCAGGTGGAGGAGGAGGAAAATGGTGAGAAAATAATCCAGACATGTAATCCATCAAACGATGCTCCATGGCAATATTCTTCACATCCTGTCTCATCTCCAACTGAGTGAATTGAGCATTGATGTGCTCAACTAATGACTCATGAGCAGCTTGTGCATCAAATGGAGTACCAAGATTATCCAAATCAATATAGTCCTCAACACGATCGGTATCCATCGGATCAGTAGAAGTAGGAGGAACAGAAGAGGATGCACCAGCCCTATCACCAAGTAAATTCCTTTTCCTAGTACCTGAAACTCTTGCAGCCTTTGCAGCTTCAGCCATTTCCTTAATTTGTGATTTCCATAACCAAGTGCGACTATCCCTATGCCAAGCAATTTTCATATAACTAATGTGCGAATCATTAAGACACCAGTTATTTTTCTTTTCCTTTTCAGCTGGCTCATCATCAGGGATTGGAACACGATAATACCTCATGATCTTGGTGACATGCATAGGATATGGCAAGAATTGGGTTGGAGGAGATTGAGCAGCAGCTTCCATACGAGCTAAAAACATTTTATTCCAATTCATCTCATACCTCTTTTTAATCCCATGAAACAAAGTAAGATCATCATCTCCCAATTGAGCATAATTTTGATTGCATTTCGGAATCAAACAATAAGAGATAATATACATGAGCACCCTATCCACAGCATGCAAAGGTGATACAGTTCTAGTAGTCCTATCACCCCAAGATTCACCAGTACGCAACAAATCAGTATAAATCTTATTAGTATCCACATCCAAATCCAGACATTTAGTATCACCAATAAAAGTTCCCTTGTTTTCTAAACCAAACATCATAGTCAAATCAGCAGGCTTTATAACAAAATGATGTCCTCTAACCATTGTTTGATACTCACCATCTAGCTTAGTAAAATTCTGATAAAATTGTCTGACAAGCCTAGGGTAATAATGAGTCTCAAATTCCAAAAACCTCTTCAAATTCTGAAATTCTAAATCCTCTACAAACGGAAATTGCTCCTTATGCAACCAAGCAAACTTAACATACCTTGTAAGACCAAAAGAGCGATTGATAAATGCCGGTTCCCGCAAATCTCGGTTGATTCCAGAAAACCAAGTATCATTACGACCTGCTCCTTGCTTTGCTTTCTTTTGAGGAGGTTGATAGTGAGAGGAAGAAGCCATTGATTCAGAAAGAGCAAATTCGGTTTTGGGGGTTAGGGTTTTGATTTGGGATTTTCGGATTTTTGGATAAAATTGGTGAAATTGATGAATGAAATGAGTAGAAATGATGATATAATGATGAAATATGGAAGAAATTTGTATGATTTGTGAGTTTTTGTGGCTGAAAGATGATGATTTGATGAAGACCCGTATGAGAGAGAAGAGAGAAAGACGAACAAGAGAGAGAAAAAGTCGTGAAAATGATGCAGATTTCAACAGTTCAGCTTTTAAAATCACGTAAGTTACTCGAGTAATGTTCATACGTCACTCGAGTGATTCGAGCAGTACTCGAGTGAAAGAGTATGTTACTCGAGTATGCCGAAAGATAAAAAGGTTTTACTCGAGTGATGGATGAACTTAATCGAGTGATACGAAAGTCATTTTAAAATTAATCGAGTGACAGACAGAATTACTCGAGTAATACGAAAGAGTTTTTAAAATTACTCGAGTGAAATTTCTGTTACTCGAGTGAACTGTCCAGAATTTCAAAAATTTCAATTTTTTTCATGCAAAATCATTTTTCATGCACAAATACATAGCAACACTTAGCATGTAGCAAGTAACACACATACAAATAAAGCAATTAGCATATTATAGAAAACATACACACATAACTACATACATAAAAAAAATTAAGAAACACTTTAATAAGATACAACAACTCAAAACACAAATCACATTGAAATAGGCTTGAAGGTGATTTCGAAAAGCATCAAATACAATTAGCTAATAGTTAATTCATCAAAAATACCAAGTTCTCTTCGAATCTTATAAAATGTGTCCCTTGGTAATGGTTTTGTAAAGATATCAGCTAATTGATCCGAAGTTTGAACAAACTCAATAACACAATCACCTTTTTGAACATGATCTCTCAAAAAGTGATGCCTAATTTCAATATGCTTTGTCCTTGAGTGTAATACTGGATTTTTAGTCAAATTAATTGCCGAAGTGTTATCACACTTTATAGGGATTTTTGTCAAATTTAAACCAAAGTCAGATAATTGTTGCTTCATCCATAAAATTTGAGCACAACAGCTACCTGCAGCTATGTATTCGGCTTCCGCGGTTGATAAAGCTACACAATTTTGCTTTTTAGAAAACCACGATACAAGTGAATTACCAATTAAATGCCATGTTCCGCTTGTACTTTTTCGCTCAACTTTACAACCGGCAAAGTCAGAGTCCGAATAACCTATAACTTTTAGAAAAGCATCCCTAGGATAATAAAGTCCAGTATTCGTTGTACCCTTTAAGTATTTCATTATTCTTTTGACAGCAGTTAGATGCGACTCTTTCGGTTTTGCTTGAAAACGTGCACACATACATACACTAAACATGATATCAGGCCTAGATGCAGTTAAGTATAACAAACTACCAATAATACCACGATACTTCGTTACCTCTACCGCTTTTCCAGCCTCATCTTGATCTAGGTAGCATGCAACGCTCATTGGTGTAGAAGCGGATTTGCACGAATCCATTCCAAAACGTTTGAGAAGCTCTCTACAATATTTACTCTGATGAATATAAATGCCATCACTAAGCTGCTTTATTTGAAGGCCAAGAAAGAATGTAAGCTCTCCCATCATCGACATTTCGAATTCACTTTGCATCAATTCTGAAAACTTCTTACACAAGTTATCGTTAGTAGCACCAAATATAATATCGTCAACATATATTTGAACCAATAAAATATCCTTACCAGAACGTTCAATAAAAAGTGTAGTGTCAACAGTGCCTCGTTTAAAACCTTTTTGTAATAAAAAATTGCTTAGTCGGTCGTACCAAGCTCTAGGAGCTTGTTTCAAACCGTACAAAGCCTTTTTCAGTTTGAAAACGTAGTCCGGATGCTCAAAACTCTCGAATCCGGGAGGTTGTGACACATAAACTTCCTCTTGAATGTATCCGTTAAGAAAGGCGCTCTTAACATCCATTTGAAACAATTTAAAATTCATAATTGAAGCAAAAGCGAGAAGAATACGAATAGCTTCTAATCTAGCAACGGGAGCATATGTCTCATCGTAATCGATTCCTTCTTCTTGACTATAACCTTGTGCTACCAACCTAGCTTTATTCCTAACAATAATACCCGATTCATCTAACTTATTCCTATAGACCCACCGAGTACCAATTTCAGGACGATCATCGGGTTTTGGCACAAGCTCCCAAACTTGATTTCTTTCAAATTGATTTAATTCTTCTTGCATGGCCATAATCCAATGATCATCTTGAAGAGCCTCTTTGATATTCTTAGGTTCTATTTGAGATACAAAGGCAACATAATAACAAAAATTATTTAAAGTGCGTCGGGTTACCACTCCCTTCGCAATGTCACCTAAGATATTAGAAATCGGATGATTTTTGTTGGACTTCCAAGCTATTGGTAATTGAGGTTGAATCTCTTGTGCTAAGTCTTTATCTTGTGCTTGCACCTCTCTATCTTCATTTTGATTCTCTTCCATTTGTTGTGGTGTTGAATTCTCATGATCCAAAAATGTACCTATATTATCATCACAAGAAACAACACAATCTCCTTCGAAGATTCATCAAATACAACATGCACGGATTCCTCAACGGTTAATGTTCTTTTATTGTAGACTCTATATGCTTTGCTATGGGTTGAATAACCTATGAATATGCCTTCGTCGGCTTTGGAGTCAAACTTGCCGACCGGTTCCTTTCCGTTATTTAAAACAAACACCTTACACCCAAAAACATGAAAATGTGAAATATTTGGCTTTCGCCCTTTTAAAAGTTCATAAGGTGTTTTATTTAAATGCGGACGAATAAGAACCCTATTAAGCACATAGCAAGCGGTGCTTACCGCATCAGCCCAAAAATATTTAGGAACATTTGATTCTATCAACATAGTACGAGCAAGTTCCACTAATATTCTATTTTTCCTTTCTACAACTCCGTTTTGCTCCGGAGTCCTAGGGGCCGAAAATTGATGATCAATACCAAACTTATCACAAAACGCATCAATCCTAGTGTTTTCAAACTCACCTCCGTGATCACTTCTAATAGACACAATTTTCAAACTTAGTTGATTTTGGATGAGTTTGGCAAATCTTTTAAAACATTTATAAACTTCACTTTTTGCGGATAAAAATAAAGTCCATGTGAATCTAGTAAAATCGTCTACTAAAACAAATCCATAGTAATTGCCACCTAAACTTTTAATTTGTGAAGGGCCAAACAAATCCATATGGATTAGCTCCAAAGGCTTTGTTGTGCTTATCACATTTTTAGGTTTAAAAGAACTTTTAACTTGCTTGCACTTTTGACAAGAGTCACAAATGCCATCAAGCTTAAAGTTTAGTTTAGGCAAACCAATCACTAAATCTTTTCGCAAAAGTTTGTTCAATTGATTCACATTCACATGAGCAATTCGTCTATGCCAAAGACGAATTTCATCATCAAAAGTTTTGAAACATTTTGAAAATAGTGAAGTTATCTCATCCAAATCAATTAAGTAAGTGTTATTAGAGCGACGACCAACAAACTTAACACTATCATCTATAGAAGACTTAATGAAGCATAATTCCGGAGTAAATGTCACATAATTGCCCATATCGCATAGTTGGCTTATACTAAGCAAGTTGTGTTCTAAGCCTTCTACGTATAGGACATTTTCTATGACAAGGTTAGATACGTTACCGATCTTCCCGACTCCTAGAATTTTGCCCTTGTTGTTGTCGCCGTATGTCACAAATCCACCACTTTTCGGAGTAAGTTCCATGAAGTGCGTTTTGTCTCCCGTCATGTGTCTCGAACAACCACTATCCAAGTACCATTTTCGCTCTTTGGTTCGAAGACACACCTACAAGAAAGATATCATTTGGTTGACTTAGGTACCCAAGTGGTCTTGGGTCCTTTGTTGTTAGCATGAGGAGAAGTCCCCTTAACAATCCAAATATATTCACCGCTTGGTATACCAAATTTCTTTATATTACATTTATTCGTGGTATGCCCAAAGATTCCACAATAATGACAAGTTGGGTTTTTAGAAATCTTATTCTTTGAAAATCCACCAACTTTGCGATAATTGCGTTTCTTAGGTTTGGTATAGCCAAGACCGGATCTATTGCTATTGTTCCTTTGAGTTGAAAGCAAATGATCTAATGAAGTATCTCCTTTCATGAGCCTTGCAAGTCGATCATTCAAATTAAAAACTTCTTTTTCCAAAGACTTGCAATTTTCACAAGATGGAGTCTCATTTGATTTTAATTCACAATTGCATGTAGAGTTTGCATAAATGAGTTCAAGAGTTTCATTTTGAAGCTTAAATTCTTCTAAATCTTTTTGAAGTTCAATTATCTTTTCATGTTGCTTCATTATGAAATTCTTTCTTTCAACATTTATTTTAGCAAGTTTCTTCAACTCTTTATGCATCTCTACATACACATTGTACAATTCATTGAATGAAGGAGAATTAGAACTTGAGCTAGCATCGGAAAGATAATCTACCTCATTGACGTTCTCACTTGATTTAATGCTCGAAGATTCCTCTTCATCAAGCTTTGTCATTAAACATAGATTTGCAAGTTCTTCATCATCCGATGAGCTAGATGTTGATTGACTCTCCACTTCATCCCATACTATGTAAGCCCTTTTTCCTTTAGATGAATTGAATTTTGAGTTGTCACCTTCCGACTTCTTAGAATAAGTTGGACAATTCGATCGATAGTGACCAAGCTTTCCACATCCATGACACTTGATGTGATCCTTGTTAGTCTTATTTCTTGGTTGTGAGTCCTTAGAATCTCTTTGTCTATTTCTATTAAAGTTCCCCTTTTTCTTAAGGAACCTACCAAGCTTTTTAACTAGCAAGCCAAGGGTCTCATCATCTATATCGGAGTCCGAGTCATCCACTTGAAAGTTTTCCTCTTGTGCCTTAAGGGATTTTGAAGTTGATTTAAGAGCTATCCCCTTTTTCTTCCTATCGGCATCTTCATTCATGGATAACCGTCCAAGCTCCATTTCATGCTCTTGAAGCTTTCCGAATAGAGTTGCTAAATCAATTTGATCCACGTCTCTAGCTTCCATAATGGCCGTCACCTTAGGTTGCCATTCCCTGCTAAGACATCTCAAAATCTTATTAACAACTTCACCATTAGTTATAACTTTTCCAAGTGCAGAAAGATGATTAATGATATGAGTGAACCGCTTTTGCATGTCACCTATATTTTCATTAGGTAACATACGAAAGAGTTCATATTCATGCATGAGTGTATTTAGCCTAGCCCTTCTAACCTCCGAAGTGCCCTCATGTGTGACTTGTAATGTGTCCCACATTTGTTTAGCATCAACACATTGAGATACTCGAAAGAACTCATCATAAGAAAGAGCGGACGTGATGATATTTTTAGCTTTTAAATCAAATGCAACTTTCTTCTTATCATCATTGTCCCAACTCGATTGTGGTTTAATTGAAACAACATCATTTACTTTCGTTTGAGGAACAAAAGGTCCATTCTCTATGGCGTTCCAAATTTCCATATCTATGGCTTGAATAAAAATTTTCATGCGGACCTTCCAATAAGCGTAACCCTCACCACTGAATAGTGGAGGACGATTAATGGAAGTTCCTTCACCACCAAAAGGATTTGAAATTGAGCCCATTGTTTCCAAGTAAAAAGGATCTTTTCGAAAAAGCTTTTTAAGGCTCGGATTTTTCGTCCGAGCTCTGATACCACTTGTTGGAAACCAACAAGCGGCTCAATATAGTCTAGAGGGGGGGTGAATAGAATATTGAAGCCTTATTACAGATTTTTCGTCCACCTAAGAGAATGGTTTTATGAAAATAAATTTTCTTAAGAATTCAGTTCAGATTACTCGAGTAACTCAAGCCTTCACTCGAGTAATACGCAACCAAAAATAATTTCACTCGAGTATTCAGCAAATCACTCGAGTATTACGAAAGCAAATTTTAAATCACTCGAGTAATAGAAAACCTACTCGAGTAATATTTATAAACTGAAAGCAGATTACTCGAGTGACAAGAACTTTACTCGAGTAAACTGGGTAAAATTCAATTTAAAACTTAGTTTTCAATGGAGTTCTTCAAGAATAACAATGCTATGATGATTCAACAAATTATGAATGATTAATATGAACAATTTCAAGTAATATTAACATGCAATTTTAGATCAATTGAGTAGAATTAAGAAAACCCCAATTCTAACCTAAAAATGCAAATGTTAATGAATTAATGAAATACAAGGAATGAAAATAAAAGAGACACAAGGATTTATCCTGGTTCACTTTCACCCACTTGAAAGCTACTCCAGTCCCCTCTTAAATCAAGAGAGATTCTTCACTAGAAATCTTCAAATGTAGATTTTACAATGTTTTAAGATGCAACTAGATTCTTAGTTCTCCTATCTTAAAACCCAACTCAAAGTGTGTACCAAACACTTTGATCTAATCTACCCCTTTTGAGAATTCTAGATTTCCTTGCTAATTGATTGAAGATGCTTCCAACCAATCCTCTTTTCTTGCTTTGATTTGATCCTCAAAGTCTTCCTTGTGAGATTCTTCACTTGTGTTGAAACTTCAATAATGCAATCACAAATTGCAAATCTTCAACAACCACTAAGAACAAAATTATGATCCCAAGAATATTTGAACAATGAAAGAAATAGAGTGAAGAATGAAAAGTTCTTTGTTGAATCTTGATAGCTCTTGAAAGATGTAAAAAAAAAATAGCTCTTGAGTTGCTTTTGAAAATCTATATAAAATTGTAAGAATGAAAGTATATCTCTTTGAAAGAGAAAATTAAGTCCTTTTAAAATTTTCCCAACACTGATTGAATTACTCGAGTAAACCAAACAACGTCACTCGAGTGAAACATGTCAGATTAAGTTACTCGAGTGATGTGTAAACCATTACTCGATTAACCTGTCAGGACATAAATTACTCGAGTGAACCAATACTCATTACTCGAGTAAACTGATCAGAATCTGAATAAAAACAAAGTTTTTCTAAAATGATTTTCACAAGCTATTTAATCAAGATTTAAAGTATCTTCACTCTTAATTAGACATTATTTAAAATCACCTAAGCTACCCACACCAATGAGATGCATTGCATAAAATAAAGATTACATTGAAATAGAATTAATAAAAATCCTAATTCTAATCTTCATGTGGTGTAGCTTGCTTGTTGCCAATGTTGTTGCTTGGAGAGAGATTGTTAGCATCAAAACATGAGAATCCTACAATGTGCTCCTGTTTTGTATGCACCCTGCCATTTCTATCTTGAATTGTCAATATTCTGTTTCTATACCTTCTTGTTCTGATAGCCTGATGAAAGAATTTAGTATTCAAATCTCCCTCACATAGCCAGTCTTGCTTTGACTTCTGCTTCAAGAAGACAACAACATCTCGGTAGACCTCATAGTGCTCCTCTCTGGCCTCTTTTTCTATTCTCTGAAGGTGAGTATTCAGTAGATCATTTTGGAGCATCTCCTGAATGACTTCCAACTTTTCTCTAGCCTGAATCTCCTTCCTGTCAATGTCTCTGTATTTCCTCTTATTAAGTTCAATCAGCCCAGGTTTAACTTTCTCCAGATTTCTCATGACTCTGTACATAGCACAGCCTTCACCCTCTAGACTCCACTTCTTATTCACAGTTTCTAGAAATTCACTATCCAGGGCAAGATGATTAAGGAACTTGAAAGTATGCCCTCTTCTGCTGACATTTGTAACACCCCTAATTTTCGTCTCCCGGATAATAGGAAATTAATAATAAAAGTTTTATTATTAATTTATATGGTTTTCCAATTTTATGTTTTGTATTTAATTAGCCGGAAATATAAAAATAAATTGAAATATTTTTATATGGCAAATAAATGCAAAATATAAGAATATTGCATTTTAGTCCCTGAATTAGGACCTAAATGTAATATTGAAAAGGTTCTTGGAGGGAAAGATTTAAAAATAGTAATTTTTAAATTTTGAACTAATCTAACCGGTTAGTAATGCCCTGTAACAGGTTAGACGATGAACCCAGAAACTGGGTTAGTGGAATTTGATGAGTAATCACTTGATTAATTCGTTTAATCGCCACGAAATAAGTTCAGTGATAATGGGAAACATGCGTCAGTGTGCATGCAAGGTTAATTTCTCTATAAAAACCCATAATTCTGATCAAATTGGGTTGTTGATGCTCTGGTTTGAGATGAATCTCTGTTTAGGGTTTCAAAATCGTCCCTACCAATTCTCTCTTGTTGTTGAGAGTTAGCTTTCGAGTGATACACAGTTGTAAAGCTTACATCAAGAGCTTTACAAAGATATAAACATTGTGAGTTGAGGTTTAGGGAGCTAGGAGAACGAAGTCTTTGAAGTGGAGGAGTTTAAAAATGTTTCTGCAACCAACTGATTCTTGGAGCTTAGTTGGAACTTCAATTTGGGTAAGTGTATGAACTCCTTTGACCTCAAATCACTTTGAATCTCTAGTGCATGTTACCTAAATCCAATCCTAATCATTTTCCCTAATTTGTTTGGCCAAAATCTATGTAGAAATCTTTGGTGTTTGGACCCTGTTGCTGAAATCGTGGGTAAAAGAGCAGACTAGGGATTTTGGTGGAATCTGTGAGTTCTCTTCAAACTCAGTGTCATTACTCATCAAACACTATCCTAAGGTATGGGAGAAGTCTACCTTATACTAGATTTAGACTAAAAATCAAGTGATTTAGGATTTGAGTTAACAAAACTCAAAAGGGCATTATGTGTTTAAAGCACAAAGGCTTGGAGGCCAAAATTCTGGCTCAATTCTGTGTGAGCAAATTTCAATTGATGCATGCAAGTTATTTAAGGTTTAAAATCTGAAATTAATTGTTGATTATGAGTTTTGAGGTATTGATTGGTGTTTGTATTGATTTCTATGCAAATTGATACCATAATCTTGATGCATGCAAATTGAATGTATTTCTGGGTATGAACATATTGCTTTTAAGGCATATGAACTCTGAGAATGTTGAAATTGGGTTAGATTTGAGAAATGAAAAGAATTATTTGTCAAAACTCTTGTTTTAGTGGACTGACCGCATAATCTAACCGGTTACTCGATAATTGTAACCGGTTAGACACTGTAAAATTTCAAAGAAAATCAGTTTATTAAATCAGTCCTGAAGTTTTAGTGGTTTTTGCTCAAATCTATACTTTAATTTCATCATAAATAATCTGAATATGAGTTGTTATAATGTCATGGTTCAGATTTGAAGGATAAGAATTAAATGCCTTAAGTTAATGAGATGAACTCAAGAGGAAACTATGTTCATTTGGAAAGAGAAAGTGATTTAGACTTTTGAATGATGAAAACAGTGATTTTTGAGGCATAAAACAATGTTAAACTTGTTTATAGATTGGGTAGAGAATTCAAGAAAAAGGGTTTTTCTGAATTACAATGGTAAACAATTCAGGTCTGTAATTCTAACCGGTTAGCCTGAAACTGTAACCGGTTAGTACCTGAATCTGAAAAATAAAAAGTTAAGTCTTTGAATACCATTGGTTATGTTTTTCCAATCTAAGTTTAAGGGCATGTTTTTGAAACAATTCAAAGGAGAATTTTGTGCCAAAGATTTTGGCTCAAATAAATCATTCAAAAGGAGAAATTGTAATATTTCTAAATCACATTAATGTAAAGATAAAACCAACCCTGATATTTGTGCATCCATATAGACTGGAAGCTTGGTTGGTAGGAACGTTTATCATATTCTGGGAATATGAGGAGGGTACTCCGGGAGTACCAAATGATAACCTACTTGATGACACATTATAGATATGTGGCCAGTGTCCGGGACCTGGTTTTTATGCGTTCTGGGAACGTATGCGTTCTGGGAACGTGGTGCACACTCCGGGAGTGATGCTTATTATCCAAGTGTGGTTCGACATTACATTCTGGGAACGAATATCGGTGTTCCGGGAACACAAGGGTGTATTGGATGGACGTCCAAAATGGACTTTTAGAGGCCTCAGTTGTGGATAGAAAAATCATACATCATGCCAATTGCATTATAAGAGATATAATGTTGAAAAATTGGTGTGCTCATATGTACTTGAATTATGATCTGTCCATGATATACTTGTGTTTGTAATTTTAGTCTTTATCCATTATGTATATGTGTATACTTACTCCCTATGCCCTGTTTAGGTGATGGCCAGATACCTAGCTTGCATCGAGATACGCCCTATCCCTAGTGGCATATGGACGAATGAGGAGCACTGTGCCACTTTTGAGGGGGAGGTTGAGATCACTCTCTACCACCCTAACCCTTTGGTGCGAGTGTGACCTCGTCGATTTAGGATCCCATTAGTCTATACTATGCATGTTCCACCCTTTTATACATATAGAGGACCACCCCCGGCTCGACCTATGCGTCGTTTTCATAGTTTTCGTTTCAGAGCTGCCACTCGTTCTCATCCTTCCTCCCATAGAGTTGTTACTGAGGAGACTCCTTCTCCTGGTCCGACTGACTATGATAGGACTGCTCCTGCAGATCCTAGACCCAGTGGTGGGGTCTCCCCACAGTCGGGCGAGGTCGAGGAGGACCCTGTGGAGGATGAGAGCGAGGAGGAGGTGCATGTTGAGCCGACTGTTTCTGCTAGAGGTGGACCCGCTGGTTCATAGGATCGTGCATAGCGTAGATGTTTTGGATCCTAGATCCTAGGGATAGAGTTGTGGAGGATCTGAGGAGCTGCTGAGGACACTGATGACTTGCTCTGGGACTTCTACTTTTGGATTTTGTCATATATTGTATATATTTGAGAGGTCTTAGAGTGAGGTTTTATTTTATGCAGCTGGTCTGTATATGTTTCACCAAACTTGCTATCTCGACTTTTTACTACTTGCTACTGACTATACTGATGGGGTTTTTATGTTATGATATATATATATATATATATATATATATGATGCCTTATTTACCTCAGCAGTGCCCCACAAGTATTATTTTTACTTCCGCGAACTCTAATTTCTATTTCAAAAGGATTCGGCAATAAGTTTATGTTTTATATACTCAAATCCAACTCGAGAGAGAAATGATATGTTTTAATAAGAATCACAAATAACGTTTTCTATGATTAAGGAAATGTTCTCTCGAGAGCCTTTTTTAAAGTAAGATATTACTAAGCCGAATTCAATTAACAAATCATGTTACAAAGGGTTTATGATCGAGCAAGTACTAACCTAAAAAGGAAAAATTTTCTAGTCCTAATTCTGATAGCAAGTATTCAACTATTTGGAAATATTAATTATTTTCAAGATACAAAAGAGAGCGTCACACCTTTGGTGGTATCAGAGCATTGGTCCTGTTCCTCATAGCCCCGATGATGCAGCTAAGTATGGTATTCAATGGTAATTGAATATGTTTTGAGTAAGTGAGTAGCATTTATGTTTCAAAGACCTTTTTAGTGACCCAAAGCCCATAGTGCAGGTCTTTCTATGGCAACCAGAAATAGAAATATTACTAACGAAATGTTAGAACGAATCACGACCGTGCTGGAAGGCATGCAACATCAGCAACGACAACAACCATCTCAAGGGCGAGCTGGTAATCCACCCGTTGGCAGTATGGCGAATCATGATGCTAAGACTCTGTCGGAGTTCAGGAAGTGTAATCCACCAAGGTTTGAAGGAGGATACAAACCTGATGAGGCGAACAAGTGGTTGTATGAGATCAACAAGATTTTTCGAACTTTGGATTGTTCTGATGAACAGAAGGTGACCTATGCAGTTTACATGCTTCATGGGGAAGCTGAAAACTGGTGGGATCACACTATTCAATTGCTGAATTTTGAAAGAAGAGCAATCAACTGGGGTGTATTTATGGAGAAATTTCTTAATAAGTACTTTCCAAAAGATTTAAGGAGGAAGAAGGAAGTAGAATTCATTCAATTGAAGCAGGGGGATATGAGTGTAGGAGAGTATGCTGCCAGATTCGAGGAGCTGATGAAATACTCTCCCTACTACTTGAATAACCCTGATGAGAGGAGTAAGTGTGTAAAGTTTGAAGGTGGGCTGAGACCGGAGTTGAAGTCTATCTTCAGTTATCAGAAGATTCAGAGTTTCCCTGCACTTGTGGATATGTGCAGAATGTATGAAGATGACAAGAAAGCGGAGTTGATTGGAAGTCAAGTGAAAGGAGTTGGACAGAGTTATGGACCACAGAGAAAGAAGAAGTTTGATTATCGGAATAATGGTCCATATTCTCAGAAGAATAAGGGTAAGGGTAAGGCTGTGACGGATAACAAGAACAAATCTCGCGATAATGCTCCATATTGCGAGAAGTGTAGACGTTATCATCATGGTCAGTTCTGCTGGTTCACAGGAGGATGTTTCAAGTGTGGAAAGCAAGGTCACTTTGCTCGTGAGTGCAAAGAATTTGCAAAGGGTGATGCAAAGGGATCTGCTGGCAAGCTTGTGGTACAAGGAAGAGTGTTTACCCTGAGTGGTAATGAAGCAACCCAAACCCCGAATCTTGTGCAAGGTAACTTTCTGCTTAATAACCAACCTTGCAAAATCATGTTTGATTCTGGAGCTACACATTCTTTTGTTTCTCCTGAATGTGTGAATAGGTTGAATCTTTTTGTTTCCCATTCACCTTGCTATCTTAGTATAGATACCTCTACTGGAATACCGATTTTCACCGCTAAAGTCTGTCTAGGGTGTAATGTAGAAATTTTGGGTCGTTTTTCCAAGGTAGATTTGGTTTGTCTCCCTAAGTTACAATTGGATGTGATCTTGGGTATGGATTGGTTGATGAAGAACCAAGTGATCATCAATTTTGAGGAAAAGACAATTCAATATAGGACCCTTGAACCTGAGGGTTATATGTGTTTGTTCTCTGCTACTGGAGAAGAAGAGTCGATGCCGATAGAGGAGATTCCGGTTGTGAGGGAATTTCCGGAAGTATTTCCTGAGGAGATACCAGGATTACCTCCGAAGCGAGAGATAGAGTTTGGGATTGATTTAGTCCCTGGAGTTGGTCCCATCTCTATTGCTCCTTATAGGATGGCACCACCGGAAATGGCAGAAATGAAGAAGCAGATAGAAGAATTGCTGCAGAAGCAGATGATCAGGCCAAGCGTTTCGCCTTGGGGAGCTCCATTACTGTTTGTAAAGAAGAAGGATGGGAGTATGAGAATGTGTGTAGATTACAGACAGTTGAATAAGGTCACTATTAAGAATAAGTATCCTTTGCCAAGGATTGATGACCTTATGGACCAAGTTAGGGGAGCTGCAGTATTCTCCAAGATTGATCTGAGATCGGGTTATCATCAGATTAGGATAAACGAGGAGGATATACCCAAGACTGCATTTCGATCTCGATATGGTCATTATGAGTATGTTGTGATGCCGTTCGGATTGACTAATGCACCTGCTATTTTCATGGATTATATGAACCGGATCTTTAGACCATATTTGGATTTATTTGTGGTGGTGTTTATTGACGACATTTTGGTCTATTCTAAGAATCCGGAAGAGCATGAAGAGCATCTCAGGATTGTGTTAAAAGTCCTGAAGGAGAAGCAATTATATGCCAAACTTACGAAATGTGAGTTTTGGTTGAATAAAGTGACGTTCTTAGGGAATGTAATCTCTAAAGAAGGAATTGCGGTGGATCCAGAAAAAGTAAGTTCGGTGTTAAGTTGGGAACAGCCTAAGACTGTGACGGAGGTGAGAAGTTTCTTAGGGCTGGCTGGATACTTCGTCGATTCATAGAAGGATTTTCCAAGATTGCATTGCCTTTGACTAAGTTGACTCGGAAGGATCAACCATTCGTGTGGGACGATCGGTGTGAAGTTAGTTTCTGTGAGTTGAAGGAAAGGTTAACATTGTCTCCTGTGTTAATCTTACCTGATCCTCATAGGAGTTTTGAAGTATACTGTGATGCATCTAAGCAAGGACTGGGTTGTGTATTGATGCAAGAAGGAAGGGTTGTGGCTTATGCATCGCGACAATTGAAGAATCATGAGGTGAATTACCCGACACACGATTTGGAATTGGCTGCGATCGTGTTTGCCTTAAAGATATGGAGACATCATCTCTATGGCACTACATTCCAAGTATTTAGTGACCATAAGAGTTTGAAATATCTGTTCGACCAGAAAGAATTGAACATGAGGCAAAGAAGATGGATGGAGTTCTTGAAAGATTATGACTTTAAACTCCACTATCATCTGGGTAAAGCAAATGTGGTTGCAGACGCTTTGAGTCGGAAAGCAATCCACATAAGTGCGATGATTGTTAAGGAAGCAGCTTTGATTGAGGAATTCAGAGACTTGAGCCTGTTGACACAAGTGGAACCAACAAGTATCAAGTTAGGGATGCTGCAGATCACAAGTGAGTTCTTGGAAAGAATTCGGGAGTTGCAACGAGCAGATGAAGAAGTGATGGAAAAGATGAGATTGGGTTCAGAAGGAAAGGAACCTGATAAGATTGGGCCGGATGGAATCCTTCGTTTTAGGACAAGGATTTGTATACCAAGAGATCAGGAGATTAGAAGACTGATTCTTGACGAAGCCCATAAAAGTCGGATGAGTATGCATCCCGGATCAACCAAAATGTATCAGGATTTGAAGAAGTTGTTTTGGTGGTCTGGATTGAAAAAAGGATGTTGCTGAATATATGGCGGCGTGTTTAATTTGTCAAAAAGCTAAGGTAGAACATCAGAAACCCGGAGGACAGTTGCAACCTTTGAGTATTCCCCAATGGAAGTGGGATAGCATCTCAATGGATTTTGTGTCTGGTTTGCCAAGGACAGCAGCAAATCATGATGCAATCTGGGTGGTTGTGGATAGGTTGACCAAGTCGGTGCATTTTATTCCGATAAATATGCGTTATTCTTTGAACAAGCTTACCCAGATCTATATCAAGGAGGTTGTTCGTCTTCACGGAGTGCCTTCAAGTATTGTGTCTGATCGAGATCCCAGATTTTCGTCGCAATTCTGGAAAAGTTTGCATGATGCTATGGGAACGAGATTGAAATTGAGTTCTGCGTATCATCCACAGACTGATGGCCAGACGGAGAGAACGATTCAGTCTTTGGAAGATGTGTTCCGGGCTTGTGCACTTGAAGAATAAGGAAGTTGGGATCAAGTGTTACCTCTTGCAGAATTCACGTACAACAACAGCTATCATGCGAGCATCGGGATGGCACCGTTTGAAGCGTTGTATGGAAGGAAGTGTCAAACCCCGCTATGTTGGTTCCAAGTGGGGGAGAATTTAATGGTTGGACAAGAAATGATTCAGCAGACATTTGAGAAGATTAAGATGGTTCAAGCAAAGATGAAAGCGGCTCAGAGTCGGCAGAAGAGTTATGCGGATAAGAGGAGAAAACCATTAGAATTTTCAGAAGGTGACCACGTATTCCTTCGGATAGTTCCGATGAAAGGAATTAGTAGAGCCTTGAGAACCCGAAAGTTTTCGCCTAAGTGTATAGGTCCATACCAAATCCTTAAGAGAGTTGGTCCTGTTGCTTATCAATTAGCTTTACCACCCTCTCTATCCAATTTGCACAACGTCTTTCACGTTTCGCAATTGAAAAAGTATGTGCATGACCCATCAGCCATTTTGAAAATTCAACCTGACAACCTAACTCTAAAGGAAAACCTTACCTTTGAGACCAGACCAGTTCAGATAGAAGATCGAGAAGTTAAGCGGCTCAGGGGAAAGGAGATACCTTTAGTTAAGTTTGTATGGGAAAACGCAGACGTATCTGAAACTACATGGGAATTAGAGGAAAAGATGCGTCAAGAGTATCCAGAGTTGTTTTTGTAAGCTAGAATTTCGGGGACGAAATTCCTTTTTAAGTGGGGGAGTAGTGTAACACCCCTAATTTTCGTCTCCCGGATAATAGGAAATTAATAATAAAAGTTTTATTATTAATTTATATGGTTTTCCAATTTTATGTTTTGTATTTAATTAGCCGGAAATATAAAAATAAATTGAAATATTTTTATATGGCAAATAAATGCAAAATATAAGAATATTGCATTTTAGTCCCTGAATTAGGACCTAAATGTAATATTGAAAAGGTTCTTGGAGGGAAAGATTTAAAAATAGTAATATTTAAATTTTGAACTAATCTAACCGGTTAGTAATGCCCTGTAACCGATTAGACGATGAACCCAGAAACTGGGTTAGTGGAATTTGATGAGTAATCACTTGATTAATTCGTTTAATCGCCACGAAATCAGTTCAGTGATAATGGGAAACACGTGTCAGTGTGCATGCAAGGTTAATTTCTCTATAAAAACCCATAATTCTGATCAAATTGGGTTGTTGATGCTCTGGTTTGAGGTGAATCTCTGTTTAGGGTTTCAAAATCGTCCCTTCCAATTCTCTCTTGTTGTTGAGAGTTAGCTTTCGAGTGATACACAGTTGTAAAGCTTACATCAAGAGCTTTACAAAGATATAAACATTGTGAGTTGAGGGTTAGGGAGCTAGGAGAACGAAGTCTTTGAAGTGGAGGAGTTTAAAACTGTTTCTGCAACCAACTGATTCTTGGAGCTTAGTTGGAACTTCAATTTGGGTAAGTGTATGAACTCCTTTGACCTCAAATCACTTCAAATCTCTAGTGCATGTTACCTAAATCCAATCCTAATCATTTTCCCTAATTTGTTTGGCCAAAATATATGTTGAAATCTTTGGTGTTTGGACCCTGTTGCTGAAATTGTGGGTAAAAGAGCAGACTAGGGATTTTGGTGGAATCTGTGAGTTCTCTTCAAACTCAGTGTCATTACTCATCAAACACTATCCTAAGGTATGGGAGAAGTCTACCTTATACTAGATTTAGACTAAAAATCAAGTGATTTAGGATTTGAGTTAACAAAACTCAAAAGGGCATTATGCGTTTAAAGCACAAAGGCTTGGAGGCCAAAATTCTGGCTCAATTCTGTGTGAGCAAATTTCAATTGATGCATGCAAGTGATTTAAGGTTTAAAATCTGAAATTAATTGTTGATTATGAGTTTTGAGGTATTGATTGGTGTTTGTATTGATTTCTGTGCAAATTGATACCATAATCTTGATGCATGCAAATTGAATGTATTTCTGGGTATGAACATATTGCTTTTAAGGCATATGAACTCTGAGAATGTTGAAATTGGGTTAGATTTGAGAAATGAAAAGAATGATTTGTCAAAACTCGTTTTAGTGGACTGACCGCATAATCTAACCGGTTACTCGATAATTGTAACCGGTTAGACACTGTAAAATTTCAAAGAAAATCAGTTTATTAAATCAGTCCTGAAGTTTTAGTGGTTTTTGCTCAAATCTATACTTTAATTTCACCAGAAATAATCTGAATATGAGTTGTTATAATGTCATGGTTCAGATTTGAAGGATAAGAATTAAATGCCTTAAGTTAATGAGATGAACTCAAGAGGAAACTATGTTCATTTGGAAAGAGAAAGTGATTTAGAGTTTTGAATGATGAAAACAATGATTTTTGAGGCATAAAACAATGTTAAACTTGTTTATAGATTGGGTAGAGAATTCAAGAAAAAGGGTTTTTCTGAATTACAATGGTAAACAGTTCAGGTTTGTAATTCTAACCGGTTAGCCTGAAACTGTAACTGGTTAGTACCTGAATCTGAAAAATAAAAAGTTATGTCTTTGAATACCATTGGTTATGTTTTTCCCAATCTAAGTTTAAGGGCATGTTTTTGAAACAATTCAAAGGAGAATTTTGTGCCAAAGATTTTGCCTCAAATAAATCATTCAAAAGGAGAAATTGTAATATTTCTAAATCACATTAATGTAAAGATAAAACCAACCCTGATATTTGTGCATCCATATAGACTGGAAGCTTGGTTGGTAGGAACGTTTATCATATTCTGGGAATATGAGGAGGGTACTCCGGGAGTACCAAATGATAACCTACTTGATGACACATTATAGATATGTGGCCAGTGTCCGGGACCTGGTTTTTATGCGTTCTGGGAACGTATGCGTTCTGGGAACGTGGTGCACACTCCGGGAGTGATGCTTATTATCCAAGTGTGGTTTGGCATTACGTTCTGGGAACGAATGTTGGTGTTCCGGGAACACAAGGGTGTATTGGATGGACGTCCAAAATGGACTTTTAGAGGCCTCAGTTGTGGATAGAAAAATCATACATCATTCCACTTGCATTATAAGAGATATAATGTTGAAAAATTGGTGTGCTCATATGTACTTGCATTATGATCTGTCCATGATATACTTGTGTTTGTAATTTTAGTCTTTATCCATTATGTATTTGTGTATACTTACTCCCTATGCCCTGTTTAGGTGATGGCCAGATACCTAGCTTGCATCGAGATACGCCCTATCCCTAGTGGCATATGGACGTATGAGGAGCACCGTGCCACTTTTGAGGGGGAGGTTGAGATCACTCTCTACCACCCTAACCCTCTGGTGCGAGTGCGACCTCGTCGATTTAGGATCCCATTAGTCTATACTATGCATGTTCCACCCTTTTATACATATAGAGGACCACCCCCGGCTCGACCTATGCGTCGTTTTCATAGTTTTCGTTTCAGAGCTGCCACTCGTTCTCATCCTTCCTCCCATAGAGTTGTTACTGAGGAGACTCCTTCTCCTGGTCCGACTGACTATGATAGGACTGCTCCTGCAGATCCTAGACCCAGTGCTGGGGTCTCCCCACAGTCGGGTGAGGTCGAGGAGGACCCTGTGGAGGATGAGAGCGAGGAGGAGGTGCATGTTGAGCCGACTATTTCTGCTAGAGGTGGACCCGCTGGTTCATAGGAGCTTGCATAGGGTAGATGTTTTGGATCCTAGATCCTAGGGATAGAGCTGTGGAGGATCTGAGGAGCTGCTGAGGACACTGATGACTTGCTCTGGGACTTCTACTTTTGGATTTTGTCATATATTGTATATATTTGAGAGGTCTTAGAGTGAGGTTTTATTTTATGCAGCTGGTGTGTATATGTTTCACCAAACTTGCTATCTCGACTTTTTACTACTTGCTACTGACTATACTGATGGGGTTTTTATGTTATGATATATATATATATATATATATATGATGCCTTATTTACCTCAGCAGTGCCCCATAAGTATTATTTTTACTTCCGCGAACTCTGATTTCTATTTCAAAAGGATTCGGCAATAAGTTTATGTTTTATATACTCAAATCCAAATCGAGAGACAAATGATATGTTTTAATAAGAATCACAAATAACGTTTTCTATGATTAAGGAAATGTTCTCTCGAGAGCCTTTTTGAAAGTAAGATATTACTAAGCCGAATTCAATTAACAAATCATGTTACAAAGGGTTTATGATCGAGCAAGTACTAACCTAAAAAGGAAAAATTTTCTAGTCCTAGTTCTGATAGCAAGTATTCAACTATTTGGAAATATTAATTATTTTCAAGATACAAAAGAGAGCGTCACAACATTAGTAGACCATTTCACAACCATAGGACTATGATCTGAAATGCCACTGTTTGTGAACTCTGTTTGCACATCTGGCCAGGCTCTGCACCATTCCATATTCACCAAAACTCTATCAAGCTTGCAAATGATTCTATCCTCACCTTCTTGTTTATTGTTCCAAGTATAGTAACATCCACCATACTTCATGTCCTCCAATTGACACTGAAAAACAAAGTCTCTGAAATCTTCAATTTGTTGTATGTCTAGCTGATGGCCTCCTAATTTCTCTTACATTCAGACAGCAGTTCAAGTCACCCATCAAAACCCACTTTTCAATCATAACCTCCCCTATCTCCTTCAGGTCCTTCCACATGTCAACTCTTCTCTCTGCATCATTATGAGCATATACAAAAGTAGCATAGAATGTTATGTTATATGGAATGTGGTTTATTTTGCAATGGACAAATTGGCTGGTATGGTTAACCACATCCACATGAAACATGTCTTTTTTCCAAACAACCCAGATTCTCCCCACTGGATGGTCCTCTAGATTAATAAAGGAACCCCAATCCTCAAACAACTTGTTCCTTAACACATCAAATGAGCTAGCTCTTTTTTATTTTCTAGTATAGCCATGACACCTATATTATAAATACTCAACAACCTCCTAACCTCTTTTTGTTTCAGGGGTTGGTTAAATCCCCTGGTATTCCATGCTCCTATATTATCCATTGATAATGAGGGCTGTAGATTCCCCCTTATTGAACTTTACCTAGGCTTTTCTTCTAGTTAATACTGGAGTCCATTGCCCTTCTTTTTGATCTTTCAAGTCCTGAATTTCCTGCTCTTTGTCAACCCTCTCTGGCTGAGTTTCTTTGACCACAGAAACCTCCTCTTCCTCTACACATTGGTCTTGTAATACCTCTTTAACTGCTTGTGTTGCTGCTTCCAAATTCTGTTCTGGGATTTTTCCTTCATCTATCTGCTTGTTGAGCCTTAGAGCATCATCCACTTTTTCTATATCCTCCCTTGAAGGCTTCCTTTTCTCAACCCATATCTTCTTGGTTTGTTTTCTGCAAGATTTGCTGTCATGGCCATACATGGAACAAGTAGCACATAGTACTGGTTTCCACTCATAGTCAATTTTCTGTGCAATGATATTCTCCTTTTCATCCTCAAAAAACACCTCATCTGGAAGGATTGAGGGATTAACCTCCACAAGCACCCTTGCATAGTTGATTCTATTTCTCTCCTTAGTCACATTGTCCACCATAATAGGGGTTCCCACAAGGCTGGCAATCTTGCTCAGTGCATTAGCACCCCAGAACTTGAGGTTTAAGTTTGGTAATTGAATCCAAACTGGTACAGAATCATAAAAGCTTTTAGACACAGGTTTCCCTGTCCATGGTGCTATTATTAGAGGCTTTTTATCAAAATGGTATATTCCAATTTCTAGGACAGCATTTCTAGCCTCCATAGTGTTAAACCTTACAACCATAGTTCCATCACCATTCATAAGTACCTTGTCAATACCATGCTGCCCCCATATCTTTCTAATATACCCATTCAGGACTGCATATGGAGGCCGTGCCCCAAGGACATAGCATACAATCGCCTGCTACCAATATTTTTCCTCACTCTCAATATCCGAGGCCACGATTTTCCCTACTGCAACCCCTTCTTTAATTTTAGGCTCCACAAAACTAAGTTTTTCACCAGCATTACGTAGTTTGGTGATGTCGAAGGAGTCCCATAACGAAGCTCTTCTTGGCTGTTCCTCATTGGTGATTAAATCCGCCTGTCTGGTGGGCGTTTTCTGTGTCATCTCCTCCTTCTGTGTCATCTCCTCCTTATTCATGCCTTCTCCTTCTTCTACGACAACCGCCTTCCCTGTAATCTTTGCTCTCAGTTCATCTAGTTTTTTCAGTATAGATCCTGCTTTCTTAGGGCTCAAGTCATCAATATCTTCAAGGTCTTCTTCGTCAAGGTTCAATAGGTCTAGGTTTTTTGGTATTGTGTTTGGGGTGGGGGATAGATGGGATGAGGGGGACTTGGGTGGACGCCCCTTCTTTCTTGCCATGGAGGCAAGCGGCGGTGATCAGAGATCAACCGCGAGTCAAGACAGGGATGCACAAAGAGTAAACCCTAGCAGAGAAAAGTCAAACCCAAGTCAAACCCTAATTTAATATGACCAAAATATTAGGGTTTGGTGGATATTCTTTCATTTTCATTTCATTACATTTATTCTTTCTTTATTGGACTCAATTAATTAAGTCGCATATGCATATGCATGCTCTTTTTATTCATGAACTTCTTTCACTTCACTTTCTTTACTTTTCTTTGCTTTGCTTTACATCACACATTTTCCTCACATCACCCTCCACTCCGGGGAAAAACCGACCGATAGTAGTACCCCTCCAAACACATGGTTTGCACAGTACTTCACCCCTTTTTAGGGGTTCATCATACAATTTGGTTTGATTACACCAAATTGGCTATAACAGAGATCACCATTGACCGGCCACGAAAAGCCAAAGTAACTGACAGAATTATTATGGTTGCGTAAAACAATCCCCAACACGGGTTGCGAACCCGTGTCCTTTGGAAGATCAAAGTTTTCCACAATAATTCTCGACGATTGTTTCAATGGCACAATCTAGTTACTCTTGCCTTCACGTTATACGAATTTTTTTCCCTACTCCTAACGTCCACCTTTTCTCCATGCATGCAGCAAATTCTTAAACTATTCCTAATTGAATTTAAACCCCCTATTCTTTTTAAAATCACATTGTTGGGTGTTCAAATTCAATTAAAAATTGCTTTATTCTAATTTGTACATAACTATTTCTTTATTTAATTTATTAAGCATTAGGTATAACATATAAACATATTTGCATTATTCATAGTTCAAGAGGCATTGAAATGCAACAACATATAATCAAAAGCACTTAATACACAACACAACACATAATTCAAAGCATAGAACATATTAAATACAAATATACATAGAGCATATACCTAAAGTTTTCATGCTATAGTTTATATCAATTTGTTCTAACACCCAACAAGATACTCACATATACACTTAATTATATTGTTATTACTATAATTAAATCCTCTCTCTAATTTAAACCAAAGTACTCCCTCTTACCTTGGAAATCCTAGTCATAGAGACAAGGTCACTTTTACATCCGTCACTTGCTCCAGGGTCTATGTCTACAATAAGGTGTTGGATCTAAATAGGGACATATTTTAAAACTAATTATAACATTAAAAATATATCAACTAAATTCATTTTTTCTAAAATAATAAATATATATCATTATACAATAAAGATATATCACATTTCCTCAAAACATCTCTTTATTTGAAAATATAGGGATAATAAAAATATTGACGGATTGTGGTGGACTCGGCCTAGCCGAGATCCTCAGAACCCTCGCTTAAGGCCTCACAGCCCTATAAGAAGCCCTCTGTGTGCTGGGCCGAGCTCAAGGCTCAATGGCCGAACTGATACTAGATACGGGCCGACCTCATACTCCTACCCAGGTCCGACTTCCCTGTTCGACACCTCCCCAAGTCCGACACTTCCCTCAGAGTCCGACACCAAGGACAGGATGACGTGTCTCACCTTATCCACAAGGACAGCTCATCCACTCATAGCTCAGTACAGGCTGGCCTTACTTGGGCCTAAAGCAGGCCCATTGGGGCAACCAGCTCCCACTATAAGTAGCTCCGTACTACATGGGGCTCAGGTACGTCCTCTAACCCTAATTGTCACCCTCACACACCAGTGATTAGGGTTACTTCTTGGCTTTCTCCTTAGCCACTTGAGGACTCCCACCAAACATCACACATAAACCCTAGACAGAGGCTCCTTTGAAGGTCTTCTTCCCTAACCCTTGGAGGACCTCACCGTCTAGGACATCACATTGGCGCCGTCTGTGGGAAGAGAAACTTCATTCCCACCCAGAAATTCTACGATGTCTGAGTTACAACCAGTTCAGAGGAGGAGGAGGGGCGTCCAAGAAGGGTGCCATCAGCTGAGGATCTGCGCCAGCACCTTGAAGCCAATAGGGCAGCAAGGTCCTCACCACCTCCACCTCCTCCCCCGCCACCCCCAGGGTCTTCCCACACCCACAGTGGACCTTACACCGTCCACACCGGAGACATTGCAAATCCAACTCAGCACCAGGGAGGAGGTCGGCGCGTGCAGCTACGCTCCGATCCCGGAGAAACCAACGTAGAACAGAACCGCCACCACGGCGAACGTGCCCTCTCTGTCACTACTACACATCGTTCTCACTCACGTCAATCTTCACTCTCTCGTGAAGCTGACGTCTTGTCCTTGATGAGACAACAGATGAGGATCATAAAGCAACAAGGTAAAGCCATCGCAAATCTTCAGCAGGTTACTAAGCAGCGTTTGGCTGAACGAGCTGTTGCTCAAGCTCCAGCACCAAACAAATTCCCACAACAAATAAGAAATTTTTTTGTGATACAAGATTCGGTTAAGTCACCGGAAAATCTCCGAGTGGAAACTATCTCGGGGGGTTTTGCCGGTGGGGGGGAGAAGAGGTCGGAATGAAAAAGGTATGTCAATCAAGTTTTAGCTGTTCACCACAAGCCTATCTGTAAGAAACCGTCTCGGAACATCCCCATCAGCTTTTCCGACCAGGATATGGAAGGCATCATCCCGGATCACAATGACCCAATGGTGATCGCGGCGATGATCAGCAACTTCGAAGTCGCCCGAGTTTTTATCGATCAAGGAAGTTCAGCCGACATTCTTTTCCTTCACACCTTTCAAGCACTGAAGCTGAGGTCAGCCGACCTCGTGGAATTTGAAGGCAATCTCATCAGCTTCACGGGTGAGGAAATTCGCCCCCTAGGAGCCATCCATCTCCCAGTGACCTTAGGCAAGCAGCCTTCGGCCCGAACGGAGATCATCAAATTTCTAGTTGTTGATTCTGAATCCCCCTACAATGTGATACTGGGACGAACCTGCTTGCAAGCTTTCGGGGCAGTGGTGTCCACAGTACATTTAGCCATGAAGTTCGTCGGTTCGGACGATAAGCTCGTTACGGTCAAAGCCGACCAGCTCAATGCCCGACTCTGCTACGACGCGAGTCTACGGGAAGTTAAAAAGAAGCAAGAGGAGCTCACTGGTCCAACTTTGGCCAAAGGGAAGGTCTTATTGGCTGAACTGGATATTCGGGCCGAGCAGGATGATCTTAGGCCTTCTCCTCAAGGGGAGTGGTTGGCAATTCAAATTGATCCTTCTGACCCCAACAGAACTATCAAAGTGGGCGCCGACCTCCCTCAGGAGATCCGGGGCGAGATCATCGACTTGTTACGAGCTAATTTGGATTTGTTTGCTTGGACATCGGCCGACATGCCGGGGATCGATCCGAACTTTATCTGTCACAAGCTTAGCGTGGATCCGATGGGAAGGCCGGTGGCCCAAAAGTTGAGACGAGTTGGGACAGAGAAAGCGAAAGTTATCCAGGAAAAGGTTTCCGAGTTGCTGGAAGCTAGGTTTGTTAAAGAAGTGCCATACGCCGAATGGGTGGCAAATACTGTTTTGGTTAAAAGGCAAACGGCAGTTGGAGGATGTGTGTGGATTACACCGACCTCAACAAAGCCTGCCCCAAGGATCAGTATCCACTGCCAATTATTGACCAACTCGTCGATAGTTCGGCAGGATACCAACTATTGTCATTTACTGATGCCTACTCGGGATACAATCAGATCCCCATGTATCCCCCAGATCAAGAGAAAACCACATTCACAACTGGAAAGGCAACTTATTGCTACACTGTCATGCCTTTCGGGTTGAAGAATGCTGGGGCAACCTATCAAAGAATGATGAACAAGGTTTTTGATGGAATCATTGGTACCACCATGGAAGTCTATATTGATGATATGATTATAAAAAGCAAGAAAAAAGAGGACCACGTCCGAGATCTTACCATGGTTCTTGAAAGGGTAAGAGCGCATAAAATGAGGCTGAATCCGGAAAAGTGCACCTTCGGAGTTCCAGCGGGTGCCTTCCTCGGATTCATGCTGTCCGAAAGGGGAATTGAGGCAAACCCCGACAAGTGCCGAGCTATATTAGAAATGAAGAGCCCTACCGATCTCAGAGGAGTGCAACAGTTGACAGGCAGGATGGCAGCACTGTCAAGGTTCCTCCCTCAGGCAGCAAAGAAGGCTTTACCCTGGTATCAACTCCTGGAAAAAGGTACAAATTTTCATTGGGATCAAAATTGAGAAACTTCCTTCCTAGCACTTAAGGAGTATCTCTCTTCTCCTCCGGTTCTCTCCAGCCCTCGGCAGGGGGAAAACCTGTTCATTTATCTTTCTGTTGGTGATTCCGCCCTCAGCTCGGTGTTGGTTCGAGATGAGGGCCGAACTGAGTTTCCTGTTTACTTCATTAGCCGAGCTCTGCGAGGTCCCGAGCTCCGGTATTTTAAGATTGAGAAATTTGCATTTTGTCTAATCTTGGCTGCACGGCGGCTACGACAATATTTCCAGAGTCACCCCATTGTCGTAAGAACCGCCCAGCCCATCAAACAAGTTCTGCAGAAGCCTGACCTCGCTAGGAGAATGATGGCATGGTCGATCAAACTGTCCGAGTTCGACATCTCCTATGAACCGAGGAAGGCAGTCAAGTCACAAGCATTGGCAGACTTTGTATCCGAGTTCACAGAGCCCCACCAAAGCTCTAGCTCGGACACTTGGGTGATATACGTTGATGGCTCGAGCAATCAAAAGGGTGCAGGAGCTGGTGTTATTCTGGAAAATGCGGAGGGTCTCAGCATCGAATATTCCCTAAAATTCGAGTTCTTAACCTCGAATAATCAGGCTGAGTATGAAGCAGTCATTGCTGGTCTCCACATGGCTAAGGAGCTCGATGCAACTGAAGTTCAAATTATGAGCGATTCCCAATTGGTGGTTTCCCAAGTTATCGGAGACTACCAAGCAAAAGAACCCATCCTGCAGAGGTACCTTGATAAAGTTAAATCCCTGGCTCTTGATTTTGCAAAATTTTCTATCACCCATATCCCCCGCTGTTCAAACTCCCGAGCCGATGTGCTTTCCAAGCTGGCAAGCACAAAAGGTGGAGGGAACAACAAAAGCCTCATCCAAGAACAAATCTCGGCCCCATGTTTAGTAATGGCTGTTTCTGTATTGCCGAACTAGATGCATCCGATAAGGTCATACCTCGAACATGGAATACTCCCAGCCGATCAGAAGGAAGCAAAGAAACTTAACAGAAAGGCGGCTGAGTATGTTATTATAGATGGAATCCTTTATAGAAGAGGAATGTCCTCCCCACTCCTCCGATGCCTCACCTCCGAGGAAGCTTAAGAAACCTTGAACGAGGTCCACGGAGGGCTGGGGAGCCACCACGTTGGGGGCAAGTCCTTGGCGAGAAAGGTATTGAGGGTTGGATATTTCTGGACGACCTTGGTAAAAGATTCCATCGACCATGTGAGGAAATGTCCTCAGTGTCAATTCTTCAGTGATGTTTATCAGAAACCCTCCGAGGAACTCCACTCTCTAGCATCCCCCTGACCCTTCAGCATGTGGGGGATGGACATCGTGGGACAGTTCCCAACAGCTCCAGGATAGCTGAAGTTCATTGTGGTAGCAATAGATTACTTCACCAAATGGATCGAGGCTGAACGGTAGCAACCATCACTTCGGCAAGAATACAGAAATTCTTCATGAAACAAGTCATTTCTCGCTTTGGACTTCCACTCACACTAATCACTGACAACGGTAGCCAGTTCGCTGCCAACAACTTCCAGCTTTTGGCTGAAAATCTTGGAATCTCTCATCGGTTCTCCTCGGTCGAGCACCCCCAAACTAATGGGCAAGCCGAGGCGGCTAACCAAGCTATTGTTGATGGCCTTAAGAAGAGAATTACTCAAGCCATAGGGGCGTGGGCCGATCTGCTACCTGAGGTCCTCTGGTCGATCAGGACCACGGTACAAACCTCAATAGGAGAGACCCCCTTTAGACTCACCTACGGCTGTGATGCCGTCATCCCCATCGAACGAAGGATTCATACCTTCCGAATGAGGGACAGGCCCGAGCAACAAAATGAAAATTTGATCAAAGAAAATTTAATACTGGTCGAAGAGATCCGAGAAGCCGCATCTATTCAGGAGAAGAAAGCAAAGGAAAGGCAAGCCAAGCAGTACAACAAAAAAGTGCAACCCAGATCTTTTGAGGTCGGAGACCTCGTCCTCCGAAGAGCAGATATTGGCCTTAAAAATCGAAGAGACGGGAAATTTGCTCAAAATTGGGAAGGCCCCTACAGAGTCATTTCAAAAACGAACTCTGGGGCATACAAGCTAGAGACTCTTGAAGGAGCCGAGCTAAAAAACTCCTGGAACGTTGCAAAACTGAGAACCTACTTCAGTTAGGTTTACCTCGGACGATCATCAGCAGTCACCAAAACCCCCAGCTAAAGTCTAAGTTTTACTTTAGTTTCTGTTAATGTTTTTGCATCTACTTCCCTTGTCACGTTCTTTTCCATTGTGATATACTCACCTTTTTTAATCCATGAAAGGCAATGTACCCACCCTTATGATTAATGAAAAAGTACAAACTTGCCCATACTCAAGTGCCACAGTTTTTTATACGTACGTACTAGCTTCTCATTTAGCACTAGCCACCTAAATGTTGCATGGTGCTATGTACAGCCAACGTCTTCTAAATAAGATCGGCTCATATGCACAGTGTACAAGGGACACCCGATAAAGTACAGCTTGCTATGAAATGTTCTCACATAACTTCACTCGGCAACCTCTTTCACATCGAGGGCGAGGACACCCACCTCGGCTAAGGGGGTAGATTCGAGATCCCTACCGTATGCACTTATGTACAGTACCTCTTTTCAGAGGAAAACTTATAAGTTACTACACTTACTGAGTCATCCGAGCTTAACCTCACTACTTATTTTCCAATCCGATCAATTCCGAATACAACAAGTAAAAGCAGGACTTGTATTCTCAAAAATAGTATTGCTTGGTTATCTAAAATGCAACAAGTCTCAAACACTTGCATTCTTTCTTAAGTTTTCTTGGTGACCACCTAACCAATCGCAGTTCGGATCCGAGGTCTAACATGCAACGAGTTGGTAAAGTAAAACTCGCGTTCGTGCAACAAGTTAAAAGTAAAGGCTTGCACAAAATTGACCTCGGACACAATGTGTATGCAAAAAGTTGAAATAAAAACTTGCATCAAAATAACATGCAACAAGTTAAACTGAAAAGGACTTGCATAAAAAGAAAATGTTGTACACAATTAGCAAAATAAACATTGCCAAATATGTTACAAAAACATAAACAAGTTGTAAGCTGCCCAGCATAAGGGACTTATGCTGCTTCATCTTCCACATCGGAAAGGACAACCGAGCTCGGGTTGAACTCCTCATCTGGTTTCTCCACCAAAGGGTTGGGAAGATTCTCCTCGGGTTGGTCGAGGTCAACCTCGGCCCCGTCTTTGTCATAGTCGACCATCTTCCCATTTTCCACCCCGAACCCTGCAGAAGCACCGATCACCCGAATTTGGAGCTCTTGATTCGGGTGAAGAATCTGCTCCATGGCATTGGCGAAGATTTTAGCTCCTCCCTTCTCAAAATCGAAGTTGGCCTCGGACGCCGCAATCTTGTGCTTAAGTGCTTGAGCAGCCCTCTTCCTCAGCATGGATCTCACCTTTTCAACTTCGGCCAGTCCTTCCTGCCGACCTTCCTCCTAGGCTGCCACCTTAGCTGCCTCCTCTGACGTCCGAGCTTCTTCCCTTATTTTGGCCACAACCTCGTCATGATTTTTCAGAAGCTCCTCCATCTGCTGGCGGTGCTTCTCTTCTAATTCAGCCAGCTTTTGGTCGGCGGAGCTCTTGCTACTCCAGAGATCAGCAACCTCGGCCGCCAGGTCGGACCGAGCCTTCTTCTTGGCAGGAGACACCCCCTCAGCCACATCATCAGAGACCTCGGCCAACACATTAAAAATGTTTGTTGACCTCTTCGAGTGATAGGCCAGCCCCTCGGCCATCTTCTTCCACTCGGCCCCCGACATCTTTATGAGAGCATCTTTGACCGAAGGCTTGGCGATGCTGGTCGGTGGTCTCGGGAGACTATTAGTTCCTCTCCTCGGACAGCCCGATGAATGTGGGGAATCTGCAATAATGACCTCGGTTCCCGGGCTTGGAGACTGAGGAGGAGGAGGGGCGATAATCACAGCAGGTGGAGTAGGATGAAGGGGACCCGAATCGGTAGAGGTTGTGTCATTTGAAACCTCGGCAGGCACGTTTTCAGTAGAACAACTCTCAGCCCTCTTCCTCTTTCGGGCCTCCAGGGATGCTTTGAGCGCTCTGGACGACATGTCCGACCAATGTTCTTCTGCAAACAAAAGAGATAACGAAAAATGAGTAAGAAAGTTGGACAAAGTGTACAAGTACAAGAGTAAAGTTAACTACCAATTTTGGCTAAGACTTCATTATCAGGGCACTTCATGAAAACTCCAATGTTGAGCTGGAATTTCCGAGCTCGATATTCGGTTTGGAAATGGTGGGCCGTCACGGCCTCGTCGGCGTCAAGTGTTGCGCCTGACCAACGCTGTGGCGTGCCGATATGGCGATTGAAGAACTCCGGGGTCCACTCCAAAGGGAACCTCGGACCCGTCTCAGATCGGAACCAAGGCAGCCCTGTTCCAACATACTTGTACTTAAAAAACTAGGCTTTAAAATGTTTCCAAGATTCGGTGAACATGCCGAATAACCCATAGTGAGCTCGGGCCTTAGCTGATACCCAAAGGCGACCAGTGACCCCGTCTTTATTGCTGACGAACGGGTTTTACATCCACAGGAAGAGCCCAACTGTACAAACCAACCCCTTGGCCCTGCAGTACTTTTGAAATGCTCGGAGAAAAGACCAAGTGTTGGGATGGAGTTGCGAAGGGGCCAGCCCGAGCTCGTTCAAGACCCTCATTTCCAGATCGGTGAACGGGAGGGTCACGCCGAGATTGTGAATCAGGTCGGCATAAAAGAAGAATGAGTTATTGTCGGTTCGAGTGCATATCCTGTCATTTGCCGAACGGGGGAGTACTTCGTAAGAAGCCCCGGTGGCATCCCCTGGGCAAGGCAGCACGGCTCTCCTTACTTCGGCAAGCTTGTCCTCGGAGTCTAAGCTAGACCGAACTCCCTTAGGTTCCACATCGACCCACTCGTACTGATCGGCATCGGTAGGTGCAGGATAAAGCTCCGGTCGGCTGATGCACTTTCTGGGCGGCATGGTACCTGTGGAAGAACAGGGGAGCTCGGTGTTAGTCCTACGGGTTACAAAGAATAACACCCCAGAAAACCCCCTCGAAGTTGTCCCGAGGGGCGAGCATCTCCCCTCTACCACAGGTACCCCCCGTTCATACATCCCCTCTTTCTCCATCCTCTCGAAGTCGGCACGCTCCCTACCGTCAACAAACTCGGCCCAGGCGTACTGCCGTATCCACTCTCTCTTCTCCTCCCAATCCCGAGGATAGATTACCTCAACGGGATCAACCTCCAGAACCCGTCTCTCATATTTCTGCCTATACTCCCTTTGGCGACGGAGCGCCTCGTCTACCTCCGTGGAGGAACAGGACGAGGAGGAAGAGCCATCCTCCTCCTCACTACTGCTAGATGACAGGGAGACTACCCCAACCCATTTCCTAAACCATTCCCTACTCATACTTCCCCAATTCACTTCTCTGGTCTTCTGAAAAACAAAGACAAAAACACAAATCAAAAACCCTCCACAAATCCTAAAACACCCCAAACCCAGGAACACCAAAAACCCCAAAGATATCCCCAAAACCAAAACTTCAATGCGCAAGGAAAAAACCCCAACATCGTGAAAACAGAAACAGAGAACAAGAATATTAAACCCCTCCCATGTAAACCGCGAAACAAATAAGGAGAGAAGAAAAAGGAAGAAGAAGAAAAAGCAAAGAAAGAGACAGTACCTTAAGATCATAAGCCTGGAAGAAAGAGATTGCAAATTCAGAACGAATCTACTGTTGAAACAGAGGAGAGGAAACCACAGCGTAGGAGGGAAGAGTTTTCGTTCGTGGAGGAGGAAGAAGAAAAATCTCAGGATTACAGAGAAGGAGAAATGATCTTCGTGTTGTGCAGATAGAGAGAGGGAGAATAATAGTGGAAGAGAGAGAAAATTGCAGTTTTGTGAAAGAGGGAGAAGAGAAACCGCCTTTTTCCCCCCACTTTCGAACTATGGGCCTGGTCCAAGGGGCCCAACCCAGCATGAGGCCATACACAATAGGACATGTGGCGCGGAATAGCTGGAATCACGAACCTCGAGCAACGTCGCAGTAATGGCGACGCTTCGTTAGGTGTAATTTATGACACGTGTCAGACCTAGAGAATGCAAGCGTCACTTCGGAGCAGGTGAAAGGACAACTCTCAGACCTGCTCCGTCATAATGAAAAGACGTCAGAGACAGCTGGATCCAGCTCTTGGCAGCTCATCGTCCGAACTCCCTAGAACCTCGGAACAAGGCTCAGATAGCCTTGACCGAGCTGGGGGGCTTATGTGGTGGACTCGGCTCTTATGTGGTGGACTTGGGAAAAGGACCTAAACCAAGACCTCGGAACAAGGCTCAGATAGCCTTGACCGAGCTGGGGGGCTTATGTGGTGGACTCGGCCTAGCCGAGATCCTCAGAACCCTCGCTTAAGGCCTCACGGCCCTATAAGAAGCCCTCTGTGTGCTGGGCTGAGCTCAAGGCTCAACGGCCGAACAGATACCAGATACGGGCCGACCTCATACTCCTACCCAGGACGACTTCCCTGTCCGACACCTCCCCAAGTCCGACACTTCCCTCAGAGTCCGACACCAAGGACAGGATGACGTGTCTCACCTTATCCACAAGGACAGCTCATCCACTCATAGCTCAGTACAGGCTGACCCTACTTGGGCCTAAAGCAGGCCCATTGGGGCAACCAGCTCCCCCTATAAGTAGCTCCGTACTACATGGGGCTCAGGTACGTCCTCTAACCCTAATTGTCACCCTCACACACCAGTGATTAAGGTTACTTCTTGGCTTTCTCCTTAGCCACTTGAGGACTCCCACCAAACATCACACATAAACCCTAGACAGAGGCTCATTTGAAGGTCTTCTTCCCTAACCCTTGGAGGACCTCACCGTCTAGGACATCACACGGATCAACGAATAAATTAGATAGATGGGTAGAGGGAGTTGAGGAGATTATATACCTAAGAAAGATTTGAGATTGAACGGTTGGATCTTGAATTATTGGACCAGAAAGTTATGAAAACCTTAAAAATGGGGTTGCCTGTGTCGCCCATCTTCTCTGCTACGCACTCTTCTTTCCCTTCTCTTTCTATTTCTATTATTTTTATTAAATATGGTGGGACGGTGTACATACAGGTACTTGGGGCATATATGTATATACTTATTATATTTTAATACTTTGTTCTCCTTTGTGGGTTAATGTGTGTAGGTATTTTGAATTATAACTAAAATTTTGATGATCCTAAAGAAAAATACATTGAAGTAAAACAATTTTTGTACTTTTAGTTACTCAAAAATGATTGAAAAAATAATAAAGTTACGAGTCCCTATCGGTAACTATTGCGTAAGAAAAAGTATAAAAATTCAAATGTAAATAGATTTTCTCAATCCTGATGTCAAACTTGATAAAATATAATATTCAGAATCTTAAAATAATAAGTCATTAAATATAACTTATACCGGTAATATATTAAATCAGTCCGGGAGCTAAAAATAAAACAGCCTCAATATGCTATGAAAATTTACAAGGACGTTCCAAATATTAAATTAAACATATCTTTCTAAAGAAACTATTTATAAAAATACCTCTAAGATTTGCCACTTGAGCTCCCTGTCAAAATGTTAATTAAACTAGATTAAAGTACTATTTTATTTTTGAAAAAGTATGATAACTAATTTATACTTATTTCGATTAGGAAACATATTTCAAACATAATGATGAAATCAGAATTTTATTCCGAAACTCAAATCTTGAAAACATCATATTAAATTATTTAATTAATTTACTAAAAGTATTAAAAAGAGAGGGATGTTACAAAGTGTGAAAGTGAAGAAAGAACTAAGGCATTAGGTATATATATAGACAAGCTATGGGCATGGGTTTACTCACTAAAAATGGGGTTTGTTGACCACATGCAAGGGTGAAATTGTCCACACCAAAATTTGCATGCAAAAGGGTCATTTCAAGGAAACACTTAGAGTAATTCATGCTTACAAAAATCAAATCAACATCATTTCATCCATCACACTTGATTTCTATTTATTTTTATTCCTATCTTAGTTTTCTTAGCTATTAAGAGTTTGACTTCCAAAAATTTATTTTCCTTAGTATGTATATATATAGGCCGAAATATACATGCACACACACATACACATTGCATTTTCATTTTCAATCATACACTACATTTAAGCATTTAAAGTATTATACTAAATGGAAATAATGTAAACTTTTTCAAGAAATCATTAATCATACCAAATTCATATAGACCCTTAATCAAACATTCACTTTATCTTAGTTTTGTTTTATAAGATTTTACAAAACAATTTTCTTTGCTTAAGAAGAAAGGCATTAATAAATATAGATAAACACCCCAAAAATGCACTTTTAGACAAAATAATTAACGGCACTCTGTGACACCCTTCCGAATTACCCAAATATAATATAGTATTTAAGCTATTATATTGGATAATATATGGACTTGTGAGTGTTAAGAAAATAATTGAAATAAAATTTTCTTTTAAAGCGGGTGCACAAATCGTCACTTGGAAATCTTGGAGAGTAAAATCTAAATCATCTCAAAATCATTGTATCGAGTTCGGCGACTTCTGAAACCTTTTCACAAATAGGGTAACATTCGTTCTTTGGAAACATCTTTGTATCATACAAATAAGTAAAGTTACCCATGCTTTGTTCGATAAGACTGATACCATCAAATAATATTTATAGCCGAGCTCTTAAATAGATTAAATTAGAGTAAGCGGAAATTATTGGACAATGCAACTGATAGTAGTATAAACATAGGTTTTATATATATAATAAGAGTCATAATACATAGCCCATAATAGAGTCTGCAAGTTCCAAAATATACAAGTCCATGAAACAGATCTACATCACAGTGTAACCACAACCCTAGAGTACTCCAAAAGTATATCTACAATATATACATAACCAAAACATAAACTCCAGGAGTAGTCACGTAGATCTGGAAGCATCAGATGTAGTAGTAGCAGTAGCAGTCTCCCAAAAGTAAAAGTAGTAGCATCATCATCATCACAGCAGCAGCAAAGTATCTTCCACAGCCTCCACAACATCGGATCCTCGGATCCTCATCATATACCCTATACACATACCTAGGGATCATCGTCCCTCCAATCACTCCCAGTAGAATGCACGACAGGCTCGCTCCCACTCTCGTCCTCCACCGGATCCTCCTCTATCTCATCCGAGGGAGAGTGTTCCCTACCACTGGGAACCGAGTCAGGTGATGGTGAAACCCTGACTGGGCTCCTCGGATCAGAAGGGGGGGTCTCCTCGCGGACGACTCTCGAGGTAAAAGGGTGAGAGCGGGTAGGTCGAAAACGAAAACTATGATAAGAGCGAGCTGATCGCGTGGGAGGTGGTCCATGGTAAGTGTAAAACGGGGGTACATGCATAGTGTATATGATGGGAATCCTAAATCTACGAGGACGGAATCGGATCAACGGGTTCGGGTGGTAGAAGGTAACCTCTACCTCTCCCTCGAACACCGCACGATGGTCCTCATAGATCCATGTGCCACTAGGAAGTGGCCGGATCTCGATGCAAGCAATGTAACGAGACATCACCTACAAGGGCATAGGGGTAAGCAATTCTATACACATAATCCACAGAGAATAAATTGTGCAATATGAGTATGTAAATATGCATCAATTAACAACAATCACATATATCACTTAGCAGTTAATTAATGCACATAGGATGCTCACACTTATTCCATTTATCACAATTAATTTAGATGAGTGGCATGATGCATGACTTTAGCTCTCAAGCCTATCTCCATCATACTATGTCACTCTCTGACGTCCATCCCTGACACCCCAGCACTCAACAGTGCGTTGTATTCCTAGGTATACAACAATTCGTACATTCACCTAGAATGTACACGACAAGCTTGGAATCCATGCCACCCGAGCATATCCCGTCATCCAAACGGACCGTCATCCAAACGGTATAACCATATCGGCATCCACTCAGCCGACCACGCCAACGACGTGTCATCAAGCAAGCGTATTGGCACTCCCAGAGGCCCTCCACATGTTTACCAAAACATGATATACGTCCTACCATCCAAACTCCAGAATGAATGCATTTTATCTTTTGGACTTAGGGGAAGTTGATTAATACTTTACAGGCCACCTAGGCTTATTTCTTTATCAAAAAGGACCGTCACCAAACGATCTATTTGTATTAATCAATTTCTCTAAGTCTTGATCCCTTGAACTATTATTAATAATTCCTTAATTAATTAAGTCAGAATTGAAAATGGTGTTTTCAGGTTCTGGGTAATTTACTCGAGTAAAATTCAGTACACTCGAGTGTTATCCAACTTTTCCAGATTACTCGAGTGTTCTTAAGATTACTCGAGTGTTCATGACTTTATGAGGATTTGGGTTTCAAATTCAATAAATTACTCGAGTAGTCCATAGGTTACTTGAGTGTTCATCCTGATTTCCAGAATACTCGAGTGACCCTGAATGACTCGAGTGGTTGGCCTTAACTTGTCCTCAGGTCATGCTCGATACTCGAGTAGTAGACACGATACTCGAGTGTTCTAACTTCATATACATTGTTTTTCAAACGTTTTACTCGAGTACCCTATATATTACTCGAGTGTTTCGCAGTAGTTTACACTGAAAACTTAGTTTTATCATACCAATTTCATTTCTACTCATTTCCAGTCCATTCCAAGGATCAACAGAGCACACATAACATAATTTGAACATGTTACAACATTCATTTCATATCAAAACACAGATTTGACAGAGGATTCAACAATTATGCATAAAATACACACTTTAACAACTCAACACCTCAAATTGCATGATAAGCACAATACTCATGAAGTAAAGTTCATTTAAGCTTGCATGCATGATTTAGAACTTGCTCAACACAGTTTTAGAGCATGGATTGGTCTCCAAACCAAAGTTCCTATTCAATCTAAGCCCTTAGAGCCTCTTGGTGGCTCTCTAACACAATTCATGGAATTTAATCTCTATCTAGTGAATATAATTACTTCCCCTTACCTCTCAGACGTGAATCAACGAAGAATTGACAAGAACAAAGCTCCAAACTTCTCAGACCAACTTCAAGCATCACATGCAGAGCATTTAGAGTGCAACACCAAAGTGGAATTGGTTTACACATGAAACAGAGAATAGAATTAGGGAAATTAGATTTTCTAGACTCTATGCCACATAATCTAACTAAGGAAACCGAATTTGAGACTCAAGGATTTGTGAGCTTACCAGAAATCAAGATCAAAGTAAGCTCCAAGCAACACTTTGACAGAACAAACTCCAACTTCTCAGCTCCAATTCTCCCAACACACTCACTCAATCCTCACGATTTTGGTGTTTATACAAAGCTCGTGATGTGAGGTTTGTATTCGTGTATAGTTTATGACTCGAATCGAAACAGAGAGGGAGAATCGATCGTTTGAACTCAGGAACCCTAACTAAAGCAACACACTCCAATTTGACCAAGAACCTCAACAATCTGGTGTTGCTGAGCTTAAATGGAGTGGGGAAACACTCATGTAGGTCGACACGACTACTATGGTGGTGGCAAGGTGATGATTTCGTGTCAACAACACGGAATCGTTGATGGTGACTCACCAAACGCACTAACTCGTGCAGATTGACCCCGAATACTCGAGTATTCAGAATAATACTCGAGTGTTTTGCCCAGATTTTGAAAAATAATTATTTTATTTACTTTCCCTCCAAAACCTTTCCTATAATTGCTTCTAGGTCCCTACCCAGGGACTAATATGCAAAATACTCATTTTAGGCATTTATTATATTTATTAAATAATTTCACACACCTAAGCTAGTCACATGAACACATATTTTAATCAAGGATTAACATAGAAACCATTAATTATAATTAAATTATAATTAACATTTCATTAATCGGGGATTAAAATTTTTGGGTGTTACACTACTCCCCCACTTACAAGGAATTTCGTCCCCGAAATTCACTCATACAAACAAGTCAGGATAATCTTGACGCATCTTATCCTCTAATTGTAACTTCCCAAACTTTACTTATATTGTAATTTATGTTATGATGGTCTTAGGGTAGAAGAAGTGAGAGCAAGAGGGAGAAAGTTAGCCAAATTAGCATGTAATCTTAGGTTTAAAACATAGGAACTTAGGAAATTAAAATAATAAGATTGGTAGCTCAAAAGATAAATTCCACCGTTGGATGTGAAGTAGGATATGCAAGGAAGTTTGCCTTAAAATTTGAGGAAGATCCAACGGGTAACGAAGAAGTTATGGCCATTCAAAGTCGGGGTGCTGAAAACGCTGCAACTTAATCGATTAAGCTGCAGCTTAATCGATTAAGTCCAGAATGTTGGAATCTTCATAATCGATTATTAATCGATTAAAGTGGGTCTGTGCAGAAAAAATTAAAAGCGTTCTCTCTTCTCTTTCTTGCCATATTCGAATCCCTCTCTCTCTTAGGGCACCAAACCTTCCATTTTCATTAATCAATCCTCACGAGGATCACTCCAAGTCCATCCACAAGTCCTTCCTATTGGAAACCAACAAGCGGCTCAATATAGTCTAGAGGGGGGGTGAATAGAATATTGAAGCCTTATTACAGATTTTTCGTCCACCTAAGAGAATGGTTTTATGAAAATAAATTTTCTTAAGAATTCAGTTCAGATTACTCGAGTAACTCAAGCCTTCACTCGAGTAATACGCAACCAAAAATAATTTCACTCGAGTATTCAGCAAATCACTCGAGTATTACGAAAGCAAATTTTAAATCACTCGAGTAATAGAAAACCTACTCGAGTAATATTTATAAACTGAAAGCAGATTACTCGAGTGACAAGAACTTTACTCGAGTAAACTGGGTAAAATTCAATTTAAAACTTAGTTTTCAATGGAGTTCTTCAAGAATAACAATGCTATGATGATTCAACAAATTATGAATGATTAATATGAACAATTTCAAGTAATATTAACATGCAATTTTAGATCAATTGAGTAGAATTAAGAAAACCCCAATTCTAACCTAAAAATGCAAATGTTAATGAATTAATGAAATACAAGGAATGAAAATAAAAGAGACACAAGGATTTATCCTGGTTCACTTTCACCCACTTGAAAGCTACTCCAGTCCCCTCTTAAATCAAGAGAGATTCTTCACTAGAAATCTTCAAATGTAGATTTTACAATGTTTTAAGATGCAACTAGATTCTTAGTTCTCCTATCTTAAAACCCAACTCAAAGTGTGTACCAAACACTTTGATCTAATCTACCCCTTTTGAGAATTCTAGATTTCCTTGCTAATTGATTGAAGATGCTTCCAACCAATCCTCTTTTCTTGCTTTGATTTGATCCTCAAAGTCTTCCTTGTGAGATTCTTCACTTGTGTTGAAACTTCAATAATGCAATCACAAATTGCAAATCTTCAACAACCACTAAGAACAAAATTATGATCCCAAGAATATTTGAACAATGAAAGAAATAGAGTGAAGAATGAAAAGTTCTTTGTTGAATCTTGATAGCTCTTGAAAGATGTAAAAAAAAATAGCTCTTGAGTTGCTTTTGAAAATCTATATAAAATTGTAAGAATGAAAGTATATCTCTTTGAAAGAGAAAATTAAGTCCTTTTAAAATTTTCCCAACACTGATTGAATTACTCGAGTAAACCAAACAACGTCACTCGAGTGAAACATGTCAGATTAAGTTACTCGAGTGATGTGTAAACCATTACTCGATTAACCTGTCAGGACATAAATTACTCGAGTGAACCAATACTCATTACTCGAGTAAACTGATCAGAATCTGAATAAAAACAAAGTTTTTCTAAAATGATTTTCACAAGCTATTTAATCAAGATTTAAAGTATCTTCACTCTTAATTAGACATTATTTAAAATCACCTAAGCTACCCACACCAATGAGATGCATTGCATAAAATAAAGATTACATTGAAATAGAATTAATAAAAATCCTAATTCTAATCTTCATGTGGTGTAGCTTGCTTGTTGCCAATGTTGTTGCTTGGAGAGAGATTGTTAGCATCAAAACATGAGAATCCTACAAACTCCCCCTTTTTGATGATGACAAACCTCCTTTCAAATTAAGCACTAAGTTTTAACATACTCCCCCTAAATGTAAAACATCTAGGCCAAATATAATAAAACTTAACCTACAAGAACAACATCAACAAAATATTCTCCCCCTTTTGGCATCATTAAAAAGATAAAATTTTTGAGAAAAGTCCTTTGCCAAAAGTTGAAGGTAAGTAGATCACAATGGTATATAAAATATATAACAATAAAGACAATACCAAAATAAACCACAATAGTGCCACAACGAATATTAACAACGAATATAAACGCACAACGAATATAGCACCATAATATCAGAGTATCACACTATGCAGCAAATCATAGCAGATAATCAAAACGAAAACTAAACAAACTAGACCATACACAAGGTCCTAAAGTCATAGTAGCAACAGAGTCAGAAACATGAAACAGAAACATAAACAGAAAATATGCAAATGAAACATGCAACAGAAATCAACAGCAAACATCATCAGCATCCACAGGTCTAGGAATCAGGTGGAGGAGGAGGAAAATGGTGAGAAAATAATCCAGACATGTAATCCATCAAACGATGCTCCATGGCAATATTCTTCACATCCTGTCTCATCTCCAACTGAGTGAATTGAGCATTGATGTGCTCAACTAATGACTCATGAGCAGCTTGTGCATCAAATGGAGTACCAAGATTATCCAAATCAATATAGTCCTCAACACGATCGGTATCCATCGGATCAGTAGAAGTAGGAGGAACAGAAGAGGATGCACCAGCCCTATCACCAAGTAAATTCCTTTTCCTAGTACCTGAAACTCTTGCAGCCTTTGCAGCTTCAGCCATTTCCTTAATTTGTGATTTCCATAACCAAGTGCGACTATCCCTATGCCAAGCAATTTTCATATAACTAATGTGCGAATCATTAAGACACCAGTTATTTTTCTTTTCCTTTTCAGCTGGCTCATCATCAGGGATTGGAACACGATAATACCTCATGATCTTGGTGACATGCATAGGATATGGCAAGAATTGGGTTGGAGGAGATTGAGCAGCAGCTTCCATACGAGCTAAAAACATTTTATTCCAATTCATCTCATACCTCTTTTTAATCCCATGAAACAAAGTAAGATCATCATCTCCCAATTGAGCATAATTTTGATTGCATTTCGGAATCAAACAATAAGAGATAATATACATGAGCACCCTATCCACAGCATGCAAAGGTGATACAGTTCTAGTAGTCCTATCACCCCAAGATTCACCAGTACGCAACAAATCAGTATAAATCTTATTAGTATCCACATCCAAATCCAGACATTCAGTATCACCAATAAAAGTTCCCTTGTTTTCTAAACCAAACATCATAGTCAAATCAGCAGGCTTTATAACAAAATGATGTCCTCTAACCATTGTTTGATACTCACCATCTAGCTTAGTAAAATTCTGATAAAATTGTCTGACAAGCCTAGGGTAATAATGAGTCTCAAATTCCAAAAACCTCTTCAAATTCTGAAATTCTAAATCCTCTACAAACGGAAATTGCTCCTTATGCAACCAAGCAAACATAACATACCTTGTAAGACCAAAAGAGCGATTGATAAATGCCGGTTCCCGCAAATCTCGGTTGATTCCAGAAAACCAAGTATCATTACGACCTGCTCCTTGCTTTGCTTTCTTTTGAGGAGGTTGATAGTGAGAGGAAGAAGCCATTGATTCAGAAAGAGCAAATTCGGTTTTGGGGGTTAGGGTTTTGATTTGGGATTTTCGGATTTTTGGATAAAATTGGTGAAATTGATGAATGAAATGAGTAGAAATGATGATATAATGATGAAATATGGAAGAAATTTGTATGATTTGTGAGTTTTTGTGGCTGAAAGATGATGATTTGATGAAGACCCGTATGAGAGAGAAGAGAGAAAGACGAACAAGAGAGAGAAAAAGTCGTGAAAATGATGCAGATTTCAACAGTTCAGCTTTTAAAATCACGTAAGTTACTCGAGTAATGTTCATACGTCACTCGAGTGATTCGAGCAGTACTCGAGTGAAAGAGTATGTTACTCGAGTATGCCGAAAGATAAAAAGGTTTTACTCGAGTGATGGATGAACTTAATCGAGTGATACGAAAGTCATTTTAAAATTAATCGAGTGACAGACAGAATTACTCGAGTAATACGAAAGAGTTTTTAAAATTACTCGAGTGAAATTTCTGTTACTCGAGTGAACTGTCTAGAATTTCAAAAATTTCAATTTTTTTCATGCAAAATCATTTTTCATGCACAAATACATAGCAACACTTAGCATGTAGCAAGTAACACACATACAAATAAAGCAATTAGCATATTATAGAAAACATACACACATAACTACATACATAAAAAAAATTAAGAAACACTTTAATAAGATACAACAACTCAAAACACAAATCACATTGAAATAGGCTTGAAGGTGATTTCGAAAAGCATCAAATACAATTAGCTAATAGTTAATTCATCAAAAATACCAAGTTCTCTTCGAATCTTATAAAATGTGTCCCTTGGTAATGGTTTTGTAAAGATATCAGCTAATTGATCCGAAGTTTGAACAAACTCAATAACACAATCACCTTTTTGAACATGATCTCTCAAAAAGTGATGCCTAATTTCAATATGCTTTGTCCTTGAGTGTAATACTGGATTTTTAGTCAAATTAATTGCCGAAGTGTTATCACACTTTATAGGGATTTTTGTCAAATTTAAACCAAAGTCAGATAATTGTTGCTTCATCCATAAAATTTGAGCACAACAGCTACCTGCAGCTATGTATTCGGCTTCCGCGGTTGATAAAGCTACACAATTTTGCTTTTTAGAAAACCACGATACAAGTGAATTACCAATTAAATGGCATGTTCCGCTTGTACTTTTTCGCTCAACTTTACAACCGGCAAAGTCAGAGTCCGAATAACCTATAACTTTTAGAAAAGCATCCCTAGGATAATAAAGTCCAGTATTCGTTGTACCCTTTAAGTATTTCATTATTCTTTTGACAGCAGTTAGATGCGACTCTTTCGGTTTTGCTTGAAAACGTGCACACATACATACACTAAACATGATATCAGGCCTAGATGCAGTTAAGTATAACAAACTACCAATAATACCACGATACTTCGTTACCTCTACCGCTTTTCCAGCCTCATCTTGATCTAGGTAGCATGCAACGCTCATTGGTGTAGAAGCGGATTTGCACGAATCCATTCCAAAACGTTTGAGAAGCTCTCTACAATATTTACTCTGATGAATATAAATGCCATCACTAAGCTGCTTTATTTGAAGGCCAAGAAAGAATGTAAGCTCTCCCATCATCGACATTTCGAATTCACTTTGCATCAATTCTGAAAACTTCATACACAAGTTATCGTTAGTAGCACCAAATATAATATCGTCAACATATATTTGAACCAATAAAATATCCTTACCAGAACGTTCAATAAAAAGTGTAGTGTCAACAGTGCCTCGTTTAAAACCTTTTTGTAATAAAAAATTGCTTAGTCGGTCGTACCAAGCTCTAGGAGCTTGTTTCAAACCGTACAAAGCCTTTTTTAGTTTGAAAACGTAGTCCGGATGCTCAAAACTCTCGAATCCGGGAGGTTGTGACACATAAACTTCCTCTTGAATGTATCCGTTAAGAAAGGCGCTCTTAACATCCATTTGAAACAATTTAAAATTCATAATTGAAGCAAAAGCGAGAAGAATACGAATAGCTTCTAATCTAGCAACGGGAGCATATGTCTCATCGTAATCGATTCCTTCTTCTTGACTATAACCTTGTGCTACCAACCTAGCTTTATTCCTAACAATAATACCCGATTCATCTAACTTATTCCTATAGACCCACCGAGTACCAATTTCAGGACGATCATCGGGTTTTGGCACAAGCTCCCAAACTTGATTTCTTTCAAATTGATTTAATTCTTCTTGCATGGCCATAATCCAATGATCATCTTGAAGAGCCTCTTTGATATTCTTAGGTTCTATTTGAGATACAAAGGCAACATAATAACAAAAATTATTTAAAGTGCGTCGGGTTACCACTCCCTTCGCAATGTCACCTAAGATATTAGAAATCGGATGATTTTTGTTGGACTTCCAAGCTATTGGTAATTGAGGTTGAATCTCTTGTGCTAAGTCTTTATCTTGTGCTTGCACCTCTCTATCTTCATTTTGATTCTCTTCCATTTGTTGTGGTGTTGAATTCTCATGATCCAAAAATGTACCTATATTATCATCACAAGAAACAACACAATCTCCTTTCGAAGATTCATCAAATACAACATGCACGGATTCCTCAACGGTTAATGTTCTTTTATTGTAGACTCTATATGCTTTGCTATGGGTTGAATAACCTATGAATATGCCTTCGTCGGCTTTGGAGTCAAACTTGCCGACCGGTTCCTTTCCGTTATTTAAAACAAACACCTTACACCCAAAAACATGAAAATGTGAAATATTTGGCTTTCGCCCTTTTAAAAGTTCATAAGGTGTTTTATTTAAATGCGGACGAATAAGAACCCTATTAAGCACATAGCAAGCGGTGCTTACCGCATCAGCCCAAAAATATTTAGGAACATTTGATTCTATCAACATAGTACGAGCAAGTTCCACTAATATTCTATTTTTCCTTTCTACAACTCCGTTTTGCTCCGGAGTCCTAGGGGCCGAAAATTGATGATCAATACCAAACTTATCACAAAACGCATCAATCCTAGTGTTTTCAAACTCACCTCCGTGATCACTTCTAATAGACACAATTTTCAAACTTAGTTGATTTTGGATGAGTTTGGCAAATCTTTTAAAACATTTATAAACTTCACTTTTTGCGGATAAAAATAAAGTCCATGTGAATCTAGTAAAATCGTCTACTAAAACAAATCCATAGTAATTGCCACCTAAACTTTTAATTTGTGAAGGGCCAAACAAATCCATATGGATTAGCTCCAAAGGCTTTGTTGTGCTTATCACATTTTTAGGTTTAAAAGAACTTTTAACTTGCTTGCACTTTTGACAAGAGTCACAAATGCCATCAAGCTTAAAGTTTAGTTTAGGCAAACCAATCACTAAATCTTTTCGCAAAAGTTTGTTCAATTGATTCACATTCACATGAGCAATTCGTCTATGCCAAAGACGAATTTCATCATCAAAAGTTTTGAAACATTTTGAAAATAGTGAAGTTATCTCATCCAAATCAATTAAGTAAGTGTTATTAGAGCGACGACCAACAAACTTAACACTATCATCTATAGAAGACTTAATGAAGCATAATTCCGGAGTAAATGTCACATAATTGCCCATATCGCATAGTTGGCTTATACTAAGCAAGTTGTGTTCTAAGCCTTCTACGTATAGGACATTTTCTATGACAAGGTTAGATACGTTACCGATCTTCCCGACTCCTAGAATTTTGCCCTTGTTGTTGTCGCCGTATGTCACAAATCCACCACTTTTCGGAGTAAGTTCCATGAAGTGCGTTTTGTCTCCCGTCATGTGTCTCGAACAACCACTATCCAAGTACCATTTTCGCTCTTTGGTTCGAAGACACACCTACAAGAAAGATATCATTTGGTTGACTTAGGTACCCAAGTGGTCTTGGGTCCTTTGTTGTTAGCATGAGGAGAAGTCCCCTTAACAATCCAAATATATTCACCGCTTGGTATACCAAATTTCTTTATATTACATTTATTCGTGGTATGCCCAAAGATTCCACAATAATGACAAGTTGGGTTTTTAGAAATCTTATTCTTTGAAAATCCACCAACTTTGCGATAATTGCGTTTCTTAGGTTTGGTATAGCCAAGACCGGATCTATTGCTATTGTTCCTTTGAGTTGAAAGCAAATGATCTAATGAAGTATCTCCTTTCATGAGCCTTGCAAGTCGATCATTCAAATTAAAAACTTCTTTTTCCAAAGACTTGCAATTTTCACAAGATGGAGTCTCATTTGATTTTAATTCACAATTGCATGTAGAGTTTGCATAAATGAGTTCAAGAGTTTCATTTTGAAGCTTAAATTCTTCTAAATCTTTTTGAAGTTCAATTATCTTTTCATGTTGCTTCATTATGAAATTCTTTCTTTCAACATTTATTTTAGCAAGTTTCTTCAACTCTTTATGCATCTCTACATACACATTGTACAATTCATTGAATGAAGGAGAATTAGAACTTGAGCTAGCATCGGAAAGATAATCTACCTCATTGACGTTCTCACTTGATTTAATGCTCGAAGATTCCTCTTCATCAAGCTTTGTCATTAAACATAGATTTGCAAGTTCTTCATCATCCGATGAGCTAGATGTTGATTGACTCTCCACTTCATCCCATACTATGTAAGCCCTTTTTCCTTTAGATGAATTGAATTTTGAGTTGTCACCTTCCGACTTCTTAGAATAAGTTGGACAATTCGATCGATAGTGACCAAGCTTTCCACATCCATGACACTTGATGTGATCCTTGTTAGTCTTATTTCTTGGTTGTGAGTCCTTAGAATCTCTTTGTCTATTTCTATTAAAGTTCCCCTTTTTCTTAAGGAACCTATCAAGCTTTTTAACTAGCAAGCCAAGGGTCTCATCATCTATATCGGAGTCCGAGTCATCCACTTGAAAGTTTTCCTCTTGTGCCTTAAGGGATTTTGAAGTTGATTTAAGAGCTATCCCCTTTTTCTTCCTATCGGCATCTTCATTCATGGATAACCGTCCAAGCTCCATTTCATGCTCTTGAAGCTTTCCGAATAGAGTTGCTAAATCAATTTGATCCACGTCTCTAGCTTCCATAATGGCCGTCACCTTAGGTTGCCATTCCCTGCTAAGACATCTCAAAATCTTATTAACAACTTCACCATTAGTTATAACTTTTCCAAGTGCAGAAAGATGATTAATGATATGAGTGAACCGCTTTTGCATGTCACCTATATTTTCATTAGGTAACATACGAAAGAGTTCATATTCATGCATGAGTGTATTTAGCCTAGCCCTTCTAACCTCCGAAGTGCCCTCATGTGTGACTTGTAATGTGTCCCACATTTGTTTAGCATCAACACATTGAGATACTCGAAAGAACTCATCATAAGAAAGAGCGGACGTGATGATATTTTTAGCTTTTAAATCAAATGCAACTTTCTTCTTATCATCATTGTCCCAACTCGATTGTGGTTTAATTGAAACAACATCATTTACTTTCGTTTGAGGAACAAAAGGTCCATTCTCTATGGCGTTCCAAATTTCCATATCTATGGCTTGAATAAAAATTTTCATGCGGACCTTCCAATAAGCGTAACCCTCACCACTGAATAGTGGAGGACGATTAATGGAAGTTCCTTCACCACCAAAAGGATTTGAAATTGAGCCCATTGTTTCCAAGTAAAAAGGATCTTTTCGAAAAAGCTTTTTAAGGCTCGGATTTTTCGTCCGAGCTCTGATACCACTTGTTGGAAACCAACAAGCGGCTCAATATAGTCTAGAGGGGGGGTGAATAGAATATTGAAGCCTTATTACAGATTTTTCGTCCACCTAAGAGAATGGTTTTATGAAAATAAATTTTCTTAAGAATTCAGTTCAGATTACTCGAGTAACTCAAGCCTTCACTCGAGTAATACGCAACCAAAAATAATTTCACTCGAGTATTCAGCAAATCACTCGAGTATTACGAAAGCAAATTTTAAATCACTCGAGTAATAGAAAACCTACTCGAGTAATATTTATAAACTGAAAGCAGATTACTCGAGTGACAAGAACTTTACTCGAGTAAACTGGGTAAAATTCAATTTAAAACTTAGTTTTCAATGGAGTTCTTCAAGAATAACAATGCTATGATGATTCAACAAATTATGAATGATTAATATGAACAATTTCAAGTAATATTAACATGCAATTTTAGATCAATTGAGTAGAATTAAGAAAACCCCAATTCTAACCTAAAAATGCAAATGTTAATGAATTAATGAAATACAAGGAATGAAAATAAAAGAGACACAAGGATTTATCCTGGTTCACTTTCACCCACTTGAAAGCTACTCCAGTCCCCTCTTAAATCAAGAGAGATTCTTCACTAGAAATCTTCAAATGTAGATTTTACAATGTTTTAAGATGCAACTAGATTCTTAGTTCTCCTATCTTAAAACCCAACTCAAAGTGTGTACCAAACACTTTGATCTAATCTACCCCTTTTGAGAATTCTAGATTTCCTTGCTAATTGATTGAAGATGCTTCCAACCAATCCTCTTTTCTTGCTTTGATTTGATCCTCAAAGTCTTCCTTGTGAGATTCTTCACTTGTGTTGAAACTTCAATAATGCAATCACAAATTGCAAATCTTCAACAACCACTAAGAACAAAATTATGATCCCAAGAATATTTGAACAATGAAAGAAATAGAGTGAAGAATGAAAAGTTCTTTGTTGAATCTTGATAGCTCTTGAAAGATGTAAAAAAAAATAGCTCTTGAGTTGCTTTTGAAAATCTATATAAAATTGTAAGAATGAAAGTATATCTCTTTGAAAGAGAAAATTAAGTCCTTTTAAAATTTTCCCAACACTGATTGAATTACTCGAGTAAACCAAACAACGTCACTCGAGTGAAACATGTCAGATTAAGTTACTCGAGTGATGTGTAAACCATTACTCGATTAACCTGTCAGGACATAAATTACTCGAGTGAACCAATACTCATTACTCGAGTAAACTGATCAGAATCTGAATAAAAACAAAGTTTTCTAAAATGATTTTCACAAGCTATTTAATCAAGATTTAAAGTATCTTCACTCTTAATTAGACATTATTTAAAATCACCTAAGCTACCCACACCAATGAGATGCATTGCATAAAATAAAGATTACATTGAAATAGAATTAATAAAAATCCTAATTCTAATCTTCATGTGGTGTAGCTTGCTTGTTGCCAATGTTGTTGCTTGGAGAGAGATTGTTAGCATCAAAACATGAGAATCCTACACTTCCTTGTTGCTCCAAGTAAGTGGTTGTTGATGTTGTTCTTCTATTTCTCTCCTTAAGAATTCGAATTTCTCTCCCTCTTCCTCTCATGGAGCTTTAGGCATCAACATAGAGAAACCATGAAGGGGGGTCACGAATTTCCCTCAATATTGTGGGTAAAAGCTTAATGTTTGTCTCTTTACTTTATGGATTTTAGGTTCCTCCCTCTCTATTGAGTTGTGGCATCTTCTCAAGTGTGCTCCAAGCACAAATTCTCCCTCTAATTCAAAGAGCTTGAGGTAAGGAGTGGGTTATAGTGAGTATTACCTTACTCTGGGGTTTAGTTTACAATATGCATATAATGGGTACTAAGAGTTATGTGTTAGTTTAGGTTGTTATAATATAGGGTAATAAATAACTAGAGCTTATGACATAGGAAAATTAATTAGATGATGATATGCTTTATTTTGAATATTTGGTATATAAGCATGTGACTTGGTGTTGTTTATAATTGAAGTGCTAATTTCGTTAAATGTTTGAGTTATGATTTTATTTTATAAACCAAGGCAAAGTATGGAAATTAAGTATGAATTAAGGATAATGGGGATGATATTAATAAAATGTTGATTTTGTGCTAATTAAATTATAAGATTTAATAGTGGTGATTTGATAATGCAAATGTGTTATGTTTTGACTAATTTTGAGTAATGTACTTGTTAAACAGTTAAGAGGTTTTCTGGAAAAATGGACTGGTTAATATGATTAAGAAGGAATGTTATTTATAAAGGATAAAAAGAAAAGTGGAAAAATATATACCCGGACGCAGTAAGACGTGAGTGCACAGGAATGCAGACGCAGTAGGTCGTGACCAGGGGAGAATGAAAAATATATACCCGGACGCAGTAAGACGTGAGTGCACTGGGGTGCAGACGCAGTAGGTCGTGACCAGGGGAGAATGAAAAATTTATACCCGGACGCAATAAGACGTGAGTGCACAGGGGTGAAGACGCAGTAGGTCGTGACCAGGGGAGAATGAAAAATATATACCCGGACGCAGTAAGACGTGAGTGCACAGGGGTGCAGACGCAGTAGGTCGTGACCAGGGGAGAATGAAAACATACCCGGACGCAGTAAGACGTGAGTGCACAGGAGTGCAGACGTAGTAGGTCGTGACCAGGGACAGATTAAAAAGAATTATGATATGATTAAAGTGGAAGGAATAAATGACTTTATGAGAATGATGTATAAGAATGAATAGGCAAGATTGACTTGACAAACCAATGGAATACTTTGATAATTGAATTGTAAAACCAATGGATATGTTGACCATGAATTGTGTTATGCAGAGTTTTATTATATTGTTATCGAATTGTTAAATGTGTTTGGCTTAGTATAGCATTATGTCATATTTGGAAACTGTTTCCCCATTTTATGTGTAATGCTCACTCCTTACTATCTCCACAGGTACTGAGGTTTGAGCTTGCAATTCTATTGGCCGAGCAGGACTACACTCCACCCCGTGGAGTGTTGTAAAATTAATTAGAAGAGAGAGTTGTTTATTATGTTAAAATTTAGTTTTCATTTGATTTGTTATATTTCATTCGTGCAAGCCCTGAACATGTTTTATTGGATTAGCAGGGCATGAAAATTAAATTAGTATGTTTATAAATATTTTCTGAACTGTACTGGTTGACAGGTTTATAAAAGTTATTTTTGGGAAAGTCCGATAAACAGAGGAGACTCTGTCGGATTTTCGTTAAGATTTAAAACGAAATTTTCAAGTCCATATTTTTATAAAACTCATTTTAATTAAATATTTGTGAGGGTGTTACACTAATTCCCAAGATGATTCTATCACATCTCCACAAACCCAGGCGACTTTGACCAGACGAATATCTTTCCTTCTAAGCTGTTTGATCCTTCGACCTTCAATGCGGACTGGCACAGCTTTGAAGGTTAGATTCTCATGAACTTCTAAGTCATCAGGTTGGATTCTAAGGACAATGGTGGGGTCATGGACATATCTCTTTAATTGAGACACATGAAATACATTATGGAGGTTAGCTAATGACGGAGGCAGGGCTAACTGATAAGCTACTGGGCCGACTCTTTTGAGGATTTGATAGGGACCAATAAACTTAGGTGATAGTTTCTGGGTTTTTAAGGCTCTACTAACACCTTTGGTTGGTACTATTCTAATAAATACATGGTCTCCTTCGGCGAATTCTAAAGGTTTCCTTCTTCTATCAACATAGCTTTTCTGCCTACTTTGAGCTGCCCTCATCTTTTCTTGTATCATCATGATCTGTTCCGTGGTCTCTTGCACAAAATCTGGTCCAACCAGAGAATTCTCCCCCACTTGAAACCAGCATAACGGCGTCTGACACTTTCTCCCATACAGGGCTTCAAATGGTGCCATTCCAATACTCGTATGGTAACTGTTGTTGTAAGTAAACTCCACGAGCGGCAACATCTGCTCCCAATTCCCTTGACCTTCCAAGACACAGACTTGTAGAATGTCCTCCAATGACTGAATAGTCCTCTCCGTTTGGCCATCAGTCTGAGGATGGTATGCAGAACTCAGTTTCAATCTTGAACCCAAGGCTCTATGCAGATCTTCCCAAAACTTCGATGTAAACCTCGGATCACGATCTAACACAATACTTGATGGTACACCGTGCAGACGAACAACTTCTTTGATGTACAACTGAGTGAGCTTTTCCAACGAGTAGCGCATATTCACAGGAATGAAATGCGCTGACTTAGTTAAACGATCCACGATCACCCAGATGGCATCATGACCAGTAGATGTCTTTGGCAATCCTGACACAAAGTCCATCGAGATACTATCCCATTTCCACACAGGAACTTCCAAGGAAAGTAAATCTCCTCCTGGCCTTTGATGTTCCACTTTCGCCTTTTGACACACCAAACAACAAGCCACATACTCAGCTACTTCTTTCTTCAAACCAGGCCACCAAAATAGCTTCTTTAAGTCCTGGTACATTTTGGTAGCTCCCGGATGCATACTCATCTTACTTTTATGCGCTTCATCCAGAATCATTCTTCTTACTTCCAAGTCAGCAGGGACACATATCCTTGTCTTAAAACGCAAAATTCCATCCTTCCCTTCTTGGAATTCCAATTCCTTGCCTTCTTCCATCCATTTCTTCTTTTCCATAAGCTTCTCATCCTTGTGTTGCAATTCCCGAATCCTTTGCTGAAACTCATTAGCAATTTGCAGCATCCCCATCTTGATACTTGTCGGCTCCACTTGCATCGTCAGACTCAAATCCCGGAACTCCTCTATCAGTACAGCTTCTCTGACCATCATTGCACTGATGTGCATTGCCTTTCTACTCAATGCATCTGCCACAACGTTGGCCTTCCCCGGATGGTAATGGAGCTCGAACTCATAGTCTTTCAAAAACTCCATCCATCGACGCTGCCTCATATTCAACTCCTTTTGATTGAAGAGGTACTTTAAACTCTTATGGTCACTGAACACCCGGAACGCAGTGCCATAGAGATAGTGCCTCCAGATCTTTAATGCAAACACCACAGCTGCCAGCTCCAAATCATGAGTTGGATAGTTCATTTCATGAACTTTTAGCTGTCTCGAGGCATAGGCGACGACTTGCCCTTCTTGCATCAAAACGCACCCAAGGCCTTGTTTCGACGCGTCACAGTACACATCAAAGCTCTTCTGTGTATCAGGCAGAATCAATACCGGAGACGATGTCAACCTTTCCTTCAGTTCCCGAAAACTCCTTTCACACTTCTCATCCCAAAGGAATGGTTGATCTTTCCGAGTCAACTTCGTCACAGGCAGTGCGATCTTCGAGAAACCTTCTATAAACCTTCTATAGTCCCCAGCCAAACCAAGAAAGCTTCTCACCTCCGTGACCGACTTTGGTTGCTCCCATTGCAAAACCGAACTCACTTTCATAGGATCCACGGCTATTCCTTTGTCTGAAATCACATGCCCCAAGAACTTAACCTCCTTCAGCCAGAACTCACATTTTGTAAGTTTGGCGTACAATTGCTTCTCCTTTAGGATGCTCAACACCATCCTCAAGTGTTCAGCATGCTCCTCCGGGCTCTTGGAATAAATAAGGATATCATATATGAACACAACCACGAATGAATCTAAATAAGGTCTAAAGATTCGATTCATGTAGTCCATAAAGATAGCTGGTGCATTAGTCAATCCGAACGGCATCACAACATACTCATAATGCCCGTATCGAGATCGAAATGCAGTCTTAGAGATATCCTCTTCTCTAATCCTGATTTGATGGTATCCTGACCTCAAATCGATCTTGGAAAATACTGAAGCTCCACGAACTTGATCTATAAGATCATCTATCCTCGGCAACGGATACTTGTTCTTGATGGTGACCTTATTCAGCTGCCGGTAGTCAATGTACATCCTCATACTACCATCTTTCTTCTTGACAAACAAAACCGGAGCACCCCAAGGTGACACACTTGGTCGGATCATCTGCTTCTGTAGTAGTTCCTCAATCTGCTTCTTCATTTCTTCCATTTCCGGTGGTGCCATTCTATAGGGAGCGATAGAAATGGGACCAGCTCCCGGAACTAGGTCGATACCGAATTCAATTTCTCTTCTTGGTGGCAGACCAGGGATCTCGTCAGCAAAAACTTCCGGAAAGTCTCTGACAATAGAGATCTCTTCCATTCTTGGACCATTTTCCTCCACCTAAGAGTTGAACAGGCACACGTAGCCGGAGGGTTTTGAATTTCTATAGGTCACTACTTTTCTATCACAATCAATGATTACTTGGTTTTGACTTAACCAGTCCATTCCCAAGATCACATCTAGTTGTGCCAAGGGTAAGCAGATCAAATCTACTTTAGAGGTTTGTCCTAACACTTCTATACAACAGTTAAGACATGCTCTAGAAACAATTACAGGAGCATTGGTAGGGATTTCTGCTTTGAGAGTATAAGGCATTTCAGACATAATCAAGCCTAACCGGTTTACACATTCATACGAAACGAATGAATGCGTTGCACCAGAGTCAAACAAAACATGACAAAACTGACCATTAAGCAAGTATTTACCTTGCACCAGATCAGAAGACCGACTTGCTTCCACACCGCTAAGGGTGAAAACTCTTCCTTGAGCCATAGGTCTATCAGCAGTTCCCCTTGAGTTGGCTTTGGCCGGTTCCTTGCAGTCCCTTGCAAAATGCCCCGACTTCCCATAGTTAAAACAACCACTTGTCCCCCAACACACACGACCATAGTGATTGCGCTTGCACTTGTCGCAGAATGGAGCTTCGCTCTGATAATTCCTTCCCTCACAACCACCAGCTTTGCCCTTGCCTTTCCCTCTTCGATCATATAGACCCTTGCCTCGATTGTTGAAAGCCTTACGTCTTTGTGGTCCATAGCCCTGATTGTCCTTCTTTTCCAAGACTTGCACCTCCTCAGCCTTTGTATCATCTTCATACATCCTACACATATCCACAAGTGCAGGAAAGCTTTGAATCCGCTGGTAGCTGAAAATCGACTTCAACTTCGGCCTCAAGCCCCCTTCAAACTTAATGCATTTACTCCTCTCATCTGGATTGTTCTGATAGTATGGAGAGTACTTCATCAGTTCCTCGAACTTAGCTGCATACTCACCCACACTCATGTTCCCTTGCTTCAGCTGCAAGAACTTCACTTCCTTCTTCCTTCTCAAGTCCTCAGGGAAATACTTTTGGAGAAACTTCTCCATGAATACTCCCCAACTTACATCCCTTCCTTCATATTGCAGAAGCTGCATCGTGTGATTCCACCAATTCTCAGCTTCATCCTCTAACATATAAGTTGCGTACGCCACCTTTTGAGCATCCGAACACTCCAACGTCCTCAGAATCTTGTCCATAGTGTGAATCCACTTATTTGCTTCTTCCGGCTTAAATCCTCTTTCGAACTTTGGCGGATTGCAACTCCTAAAATCAGCCAAAGTCTTCGCCTCAGCGTTACCCACATTACACTGATGAGGCGGGTTAACCGGTTGAGATGGTTGCTGAGACTGCTGTTGCATCGCTTCCAACACCGTGGTGATTCGTTCTAGCATTGCGTTGGTGTGATTTTGGTTTCTAGTTGCCATATTAGACCTGCGCTATGGGCTTATGGTCACATATGTTGAACTAAAGAAACTTCCATTACACTACCTATACTACGGCTCTATCTTAAACTTCTAAATTTACAATCAATTGCGTCTTGTACTCAAAAGAGACAAGATACAAACAAATCAAGGGTATTTAAACCTCAACAAGCAAAAATAATAACATTCAAAGTAATATAAATGCTTTGGAGATACCTGCTTGATGTTGATGACTACCTTTCTGAACTACTTCCACTACTACAGGATCTGACTTTTGCTTTGATACCACTCAGTGTGACACCCTTCCGAATTACCCAAATATAATATAGTATTTAAGCTATTATATTTGATAATATATGGACTTGTGAGTGTTAAGAAAATAACTGAAATAAAATTTTCTTTTAAACCGGGTGCACAAATCGTCACTTGGAAATCATGGAGAGTAAAATCTAAATCATCTCAAAATCATTGTATCGAGTTCGGCGACTTCTGAAACCTTTTCACAAATAGGGTAACATTCGTTCTTTGGAAACATCTTTGTATCATACAAATAAGTAAAGTTACCCATGCTTTGTTCGATAAGACTGATACCATCAAATAATATTTATAGCCGAGCTCTTAAATAGATTAAATCAGAGTAATCGGAAATTATTGGACTATGCAACTGATAGTAGTATAAACATAGGTTTTTTATATATAATAAGAGTCATAATACATAGCCCATAACAGAGTCTCCAAGTTCCAAAATATACAAGTCCATGAAACAGATCTACATCACAGTGTAACCACAACCCTAGAGTACTCCAAAAGTATATCTACAAAATATACATAACCAAAACATAAACTCCAGGAGTAGTCACGTAGATCTGGAAGCATCAGATGTAGTAGTAGCAGTAGCAGTCTCCCAAAAGTAAAAGTAGTAGTATCATCATCATCACAGCAGCAGCAAAGTATCTTCCACAGCCTCCACAACATCGGATCCTCGGATCCTCATCATATACCCTATACACATACCTAGGGATCATCGTCCCTCCAATCACTCCCAGTAGAATGCACGACAGGCTCGCTCCCACTCTCGTCCTCCACCGGATCCTTCTCAATCTCATCCGAGGGAGAGTGTTCCCTACCACTGGGAACCGGGTCAGGTGATGGTGAAACCCTGACTGGGCTCCTCGGATCAGAAGGGGGGGTCTCCTCGCAGACGACTCTCGAGGTAAAAGGGTGAGAGCGGGTAGGTCGAAAACGAAAACTATGATAAGAGCGAGCTGATCGCGTGGGAGGTGGTCCATGGTAAGTGTAAAACGGGGGTACATGCATAGTGTATATGATGCGAATCCTAAATCTACGAGGACGGAATCGGATCAACGGGTTCGGGTGGTAGAAGGTAACCTCTACCTCTCCCTCGAACACCGCACGATGGTCCTCATAGATCCATGTGCCACTAGGAAGTGGCCGGATCTCGATGCAAGCAATGTAACGAGACATCACCTACAAGGGCATAGGGGTATGCAATTCTATACACATAATCAATAGAGAATAAATTGTGCAATATGAGTATGTAAATATGCATCAATTAACAACAATCACATATATCACTTAGCAGTTAATTAATGCACATAGGATGCTCACACTTATTCCATTTATCACAATTAATTTAGATGAGTGGCATGATGCATGACTTTAGCTCTCAAGCCTATCTCCATCATACTATGTCACTCTCTGACGTCCATCCCTGACAACCCAGCACTCAACAGTGCGTTGTATCGCTAGGTATACAACAATTCGTACATTCACCTAGAATGTACACGACAAGCTTGGAATCCATGCCACCCGAGCATATCCCGTCATCCAAACGGACCGTCATCCAAACGGTATAACCATATCGGCATCCACTCAGCCGACCACGCCAACGACATGTCATCAAGCAAGCGTATTGGCACTCCCAGAGGCCCTCCACATGTTTACCAAAACATGATATACGTCCTACCATCCAAACTCCAGAATGAATGCATTTTATCTTTTGGACATAGGGGAAGTTGATTAATACTTTACAGGCCACCTAGGCTTATTTCTTTATCAAAAAGGACCGTCACCAAACGATCTATTTGTATTAATCAATTTCTCTAAGTCTTGATCCCTTGAACTATTATTAATAATTCCTTAATTAATTAAGTCAGAATTGAAAATGGTGTTTTCAGGTTCTGGGTAATTTACTCGAGTAAAATTCTGTACACTCAAGTGTTATCCAACTTTTCCAGATTACTTGAGTGTTCATGACTTTCTGAGGATTTGGGTTTCAAATTCAATAAATTACTCGAGTAGTCCATAGGTTACTCGAGTGTTCATCCTGATTTCCAGAATACTCGAGTGACCCTGAATGACTCGAGTGGTTGGCCTTAACTTGTCCTCAGGTCATGCTCGATACTCGAGTAGTAGACACGATACTCGAGTGTTCTAACTTCATATACATTGTTTTTCAAACGTTTTACTCGAGTACCCTGTATATTACTCGAGTGTTTCGCAGCAGTTTACACTGAAAACTTAGTTTTATCATACCAATTTCATTTCTACTCATTTCCAGTCCATTCCAAGGATCAACAGAGCACACATAACATAATTTGAACATGTTACAACATTCATTTCATATCAAAACACAGATTTGACAGAGGATTCAACAATTATGCATAAAATACACATTTTAACAACTCAACACCTCAAATTGCATAATAAGCACAATACTCATGAAGTAAAGTTCATTTAAGTTTGCATGCATGATTTAGAACTTGCTCAACACAGTTTTAGAGCATGGATTGGTCTCCAAACCAAAGTTCCTATTCAATCTAAGCCCTTAGAGCCTCTTGGTGGCTCTCTAACACAATTCATGGAATTTAATCTCTATCTAGTGAATATAATTACTTCCCCTTACCTCTCAGACGTGAATCAACCAAGAATTGACAAGAACAAAGCTCCAAACTTCTCAGACCAACTTCAAGCATCACATGCAGAGCATTTAGAGTGCAACACCAAAGTGGAATTGGTTTACACATGAAACAGAGAATAGAATTAGGGAAATTAGATTTTCTAGACTCTATGCCACATAATCTAACTAAGGAAACCGAATTTGAGACTCAAGGATTTGTGAGCTTACCAGAAATCAAGATCAAAGTAAGCTCCAAGCAACACTTTGACAAAACAAACTCCAACTTCTCAGCTCCAATTCTCCCAACACACTCACTCAATCCTCACGATTTTGGTGTTTATACAAAGCTCGTGATGTGAGGTTTGTATTCGTGTATAGTTTATGACTCGAATCGAAACAGAGAGGGAGAATCGATCGTTTGAACTCAGGAACCCTAACTAAAGCAACACACTCCAATTTGACCAAGAACCTCAACAATCTGGTGTTGCTGAGCATAAATAGAGTGGGGAAACACTCATGCAGGTCGACACGACTACTATGGTGGTGGCAAGGTGATGATTTCGTGTCAACAACACGGAATCGTTGACGGTGACTCACCAAACGCACTAACTCGTGCATATTGACCCAGAATACTCGAGTATTCAGAATAATACTCGAGTGTTTTGCCCAGATTTTGAAAAATAATTATTTTATTTACTTTCCCTCCAAAACCTTTCCTATAATTGCTTCTAGGTCCCTACCCAGGGACTAATATGCAAAATACTCATTTTAGGCATTTATTATATTTATTAAATAATTTCACACACCTAAGCTAGTCACATGAACACCTATTTTAATCAAGGATTAACATAGAAACCATTAATTATAATTAAATTATAATTAACATTTCATTAATCGGGGATTAAAATTTTGGGGTGTTACACACTCATTGACTGTAAGTACAACCCCCATTTCATTTTCTAAAATCACCTCTTCATATATAAAAGAGATTCCCAACAGGAGAAGTTTATTGGAGGTCTCTAGCTATTTTTAATAATTATTATTTTCAAAATTCGTATTTTACAGACCTGAAAAATAATTTTTCATAAATAAACCCATAAAATTATAAATGTTGCATTTTTAAATTATAAATTTCAATGCAATCGTTTTCATATAAAGATCATAATTTTCGGAGTTACGGTTAAAAAGTTATGAATTTTCAAAGTTTAATAACTCACTAAAACAATTCCTTATTCAATAAGATGACTATTTAAAATGACTAAAATTATCTTTCATGAAAACACCTTAAAAATATCAATATATAAGACTTTACTTGAAAATACTTATTATTTATTTATTTATTTATTTTTCACAAAACCTTAAAGTATAACATCAAGAAACCCCATCAAAATCATACTTTAAACAAAATATATTTGAAATGCCACTTTATCAATCAGACATTTATTTATTTTATTTTTAAAATAATCTAATTTACAAAAATATATTGTAAAATAATATTTTATTATTTAAAATATACGAGGATTTTGACGGGTGCTACACCCACTATTTAATGGTGAAGGATACGCTTATTGGAAAGTACGTATGAAAATTTTTATCCAAGCGATTGATATTGAAATTTGGAATGTAATTGAAAATGGTCCTCACATTCCTTCTAGCGTAGTAGAAGGAGTAGCTCAATTAACTCCTAAAGATAAGTGGAGTGATGATGATAAGAAGAAAGTTCAATTTGATTTAAAAGCAAAAAACATCATCACTTCCGCCTTATCTTATGATGAGTTTTTTAGAGTTTCTCAATGTAATAATGCTAAGAAAATGTGGGACACTCTTCAAGTGACTCACGAAGGTACTAGTGAAGTTAGGCGAGCTAGATTGAATGCTTTAATGCATGAGTATGAACTTTTTCGTATGCTTCCCAATGAAACTATCAATGACATTCAAAAACGTTTTACTCATATTATCAATCATTTACTTGCTCTTGGAAAAACCTTTACTAATGGTGAAATTACTAACAAGGTTTTGAGATGTTTGGATAGGCGTTGGCAACCAAATGTGACTGCTATTGTAGAATCAAAGGATTTGGATGCTATGGATCTTGCAACGCTTTTTGGCAAACTACAAGAGCATGAGATGGAGCTTGGCCGTCTAACTATGCACGAAGAATCGAATAAGAAGAAAAAGAGCATAGCACTAAAAACTTCCTCAAAAATGGTAAATGTTAAAGATGAATCTTCTCAAGAAGAAGACTCCGATTCGTTCTTAGATGATGAATCACTAGCATTCGTGGTGAAGAAATTCAGCAAATTTCTTAAGAAGAAAGGAAATTTCAAAAGATTCAAATCAAGAGAAACCAAGGATGTATCACAAAAACCTAAAACTCCTAAAGACAAAATCATTTGTCATGAATGTGGGAAGGCCGGGTGTATCAGCCCGATTTTCACTTCTAAAACCATAACCGATTTATTATTAATTTGTTGTAAAAATGAGGCCATTTTTTTTAAAGCATGATTTCCTTATTTGTTGTTGACACTTGTTTGAAAATCGAGTTGTCACTTGTAAAACTTCTCCCAATCAAACACCATCATTATATCATAACATCATTTTCATTATGAAGGAAATATAGTTCTTAACAAAGGAGTCTCACCTCCAGAAGTTTTCTAAAAGCAGTTCATCATTACAAAAGGATTACATAACCTTAATTTAAAAGTAGCTGAATTACATCCATGGTACTTCACAAAGTAATCCTCGATTGGAACTTAGATCCTAGACACACTACATCGTCTGGACACAGATCACTGGACATCACTCTTCCGCCGAACTAGCATCCGTCTCCATATCTTCACTAGCGTCCGCTTCCGCTTCGTGACCAGAGTCACTAGCGTCTTCTTCCTCCATCGGTTGAGGAATCACAACAGCCAAAGGTGCGATCACAACAGCCAAAGGTGCGGGATCACCATCATACTCGTGATGCTCCCTCGGTCCTCCATCTTGATAGTCACGAAGAGTGACTTGCCCTACGTGCACGTCCAGACTCGTCCCTCGCAGAATATGCCTTGGATCATCAATCTCCAACCGAGTATCACCTCTCCAAATCCATCCTTCAGGAACAACCTCCCATGCTCCTTCCTGAAGAGGCCACATGTGGATTGCTACATGTAACACCCCTAATTTTCGTCTCCCGAATAATAGGAAATTAATAATAAAAAGTTTTATTATTAATTTATAGTATTTTTCAAGTTTATGTTTTGTATTTAATTAGCCTTAAATATAAAAATAAGTGGAAATATTTTTATATGGCAAATAAATGCAAAATATAAGAAAATTGCATTTTGGTCCCTGGATGAGGACTAAAAGGCAATATTAGAATGGTTCTTGGATGAGTGGAGAACCACGCGTTGCCCTGCATGCTACCTCAAATTGTCTATAAATAGAGGAGTTTCTGATGAATTTAGGGTTGTTCACTTGATTTCTGGTTGAAGGGGCTGATTTAGGGTTCTGATTTTATGAGGACAATTTCTCCTTCGTTCTTGAGTGTTGAGAGACGAGTGATACACAAACACGAAGCTTATATCCAGAGCTTTGTGTTGATACCAAATTTGTGAGTTAAGAGTGAGTGTGGAAAGAGGAATCAAGCTTGGAAGCCAGGAGATTGAGTCTGAGCTCTGTGCTGTTCTGATTCTGGAAGCTGATTTCCAGACTCGATTTTGGTAAGCTTAGTTGACCTTTAAGTCTCAAACTTCTTTGATTTTCTAGTGCATGTACCCTACTTTGAATTCTGATCATTTTCCCCAATTTCTTTGGCCAATTTCTATGTCAAATTTGGTGGTTTCTGGACCCTGTTGCTGGAAACCGAATCTGAGAGCACACTTGGGGAAATTGTGAGAATCTGTGGTTTTTCTTCAAATCCAGTGATAACCTTCATCAAGATCGTCTTAGAGGTATGGGAGAAGTCTATACTATACTAGATTTAGACTAAAAATCGAATGATTTAGGATTTGAGTTCACAAAACTCAAAAGGGCATTATGTGTTTTTAAGCACAAAGGCTTGGAGGCCAAAAACTTGCTCACTGTGGTTTTGAGCAACTTTAATTTGATGCATGCAAGCTATATAAATGCTGAATTCTGTGTTTGAGTGCTTAATCTAAGTTTTGTTGTGTTAAATTGTGTTTATGTGAATTTTCATGCAATTTGATACAATAAACTTGATGCATGCAATATGAATGTGTTTTTGGGTGTAAACATGTTTATTTTAAGGCATATGAACTTTGTGCATAATGAAATTTGGTTAGATTTGAGAAAGGAAGAAATTGAGTTGTTAAAACTCTTGTTTTAATGGTCTAATTGCATAATCTAACTGGTTACACGATTTTCGTAACCGGTTAGACACTGCAGATTTTCAAAGAAAATGAGTTTATTAAACAGTCCTGAAATCTTAATCGTTTCTGCTCAAATTTAAGCTTTAATATCATTATGCATGATCTGAACTTGAGTTGTCAAAGTTCTGATTTGAAAGATCAAATTTAATGCCTTAAGTTAATGAAATAATTTCAAGAGGAAATTATGTTCATTGGAAAAGGAAATGTGATTTGGACTTTTGAATGTTGAAACAATGGTTTTTGAGGTATAAAACAGTGTTAAATGTGTTTTGGATTGGGTATAGAATTCAAGAAAAAGGGTTTTTCTGAATTGCAATGGTGAACAGTTCAGGTCTGTAATTCTAACCGGTTAGTCTGAAACTGTAACCGGTTAGTACCAGAATCTGAAAAATAAAAAGTTAAGTTTGTGAATACCATTGACTTTGTTTTACCCAATCTAGGTTAAAAAGGCATGTTTTGAGAAAAATTCAAAGGGGAATTTTTATGTCAAATGTTATACCTCAAATAAATCATTCAAAAGTAGAAATTGGAATATTTCTAAATCACATTAATTAATGTAAAGATAAAAACCAACCCTGATGTTTTTGCATACATATAGACTGGAAGTCTGGTTGGTAGGAACGTTTATCATATTCTGGGAATATGAGGAGGGTACTCCGGGAGTACCAAAGTATAACCTACTTGATGACACATTATAGATATTTGGCCAGTGTCCGGGACCTGGTTTTTATGCGTTCTGGGAACGTGGCGTTCTGGGAACGTGGTGCACACTCCGGGAGTGATGCTTTTTATCCAAGTATGGTTCGGTATTATGTTCTGGGAACTAATGTCGGTGTTCTAGGAACACAAGGGTGTACTGGATGGACGTCCAAGATGGACATTTAGAGGCCTCAGTTGTGGATAGAAAATCATACATCATGCCACCTGCATTATAAGAGTTATAATGTTGAAAAATTGGTGTGCTCATATGTATTTGCATTATGATCTGTCCATGATATATTTATGATTGTAATTTTAGTCTTTATCAATTATGTATATGTGTATACTTACTCCCTGTGCCCTGTTTAGGTGATGGCCAGATACCTAGCCTGCATCGGTATACGCCCTATCCCTAGCGGTATATGGACGTATGATGAGCACCGTGCCACTTTTGAGGGGGAGGTTGAGATCACTCTCTACCACCCTAACCCTCTGGTGCGTGTGCGACCTCGTCGATTTAGGATCCCATTAGTCTATACTATGCATGTTCCACCTTTTTATGCTTATAGAGGACCACCCCCGGCTCGACCTATGTGTCGTTTTCATAGTTTTAGATTTAGAGCTGCCACTCGTTCCCATCCTTCTTCCCATAGAGTTGTCACCGAGGAGACTCATTCTCCTGGACCGACTGATTATGCTAGGACTGCTTCTGCAGATCCTAGACCCAGTGGTGGGGTCTCTACACAGTCGGACGAGGTCGAGGAGGAACCTGTGGAGGATGAGAGCGAGGAGGAGGTGCATGTTGAGCCGACTATTTCTGCTAGAGGTGGACCCGCTGGTTCATAGCAGCCTGCATAGCATAGGTGTTTTGGATCCTAGATCCTAGGGGTAGAGCGGTGGAGGATCTGAGGAGTTGCTGAGGACACTGAAGACCTGCTCTGAGACTTCTATTTTGAGACCATGTGTTTAGTGTATATATTTTTGAGAGGTCTTAGAGTGAGGTTTTATTTTATACAGCTGGGTTGTATATGTTTCATAAACTCTTGCTATCTCGACTGATGATACTTGCTGTTACTGTACTTATGGGGTTTCATATTATGCTTTTGACACTTATATATATATATATATGATGTTTAATTTCCTCAGCAGAGCCCCAAAAGTATTATTTTTACTTCCGCGAACTCTGATTCTTATTTACAAGGGATTTGGCGATAAATTTATATTTCCTATGTTATGTGTTCAGATCTCACTCGAGAAGCAAGTGATATGTTTTCAATAATAACTATTAATAATGTTTTCTACGACTAAGGAAATGCTATCTCGAGGGTCTTTTAGAACTTAATATCGTGCTGAGCCGAATTCAAAAGAATTTATGACTAAGCAAGTACAAGTTTTAAAAAGGAAAAATTTTCTAGTCCGGATTTTTGATAGCAAGAAATAAACTATTTGGAAATATTAATTATTTTCAAGTTAAAAGAGAGCGTCACACCCTGTGGTGGTATTAGAGCATTGGTCCTGTTACTCATAGCCCCGAAGATGCAGCTAAGTATGATATTCAATGTTGATTGAATATGTTTGAGTAAGTTAGTGGTAGTATTTATATTTTAAAGACCTTTTTAGTAACCCAAAGCCCATAGTGCAGGTCTTTCTATGGCAACCAGAAATCGAAATGTTACTAATGAAATGTTAGAACGAATCACGACCGTACTGGAAGGCATGCATCAGCAGCAGAGGCATCAATCATATCAAGGGAGAGCTGGTAATCCATCTGCTGGCAACATGGCGAATTATGATGCTAAGACTCTGTCGGAGTTCAGGAAGTGCAATCCACCAAGATTTGAGGGAGGATATAGACCTGATGAGGCGAACAAGTGGTTGTATGAGATCAATAAGATCTTCCGAACTCTGGAGTGCTCTGATGAACAGAAGGTGACCTATGCAGTTTACATGCTTCATGGGGAAGCTGAAAACTGGTGGGATCACACGGTCCAATTGCTGAATTTTGAAAGGAGGGCAATCAACTGGGGAGTATTTATGGAGAAATTTCTTAATAAATATTTTCCAGAAGATTTGCGGAGGAAAAAGGAAGTGGAATTTATGCAATTGAAGCAAGGGGATATGAGTGTAGGGGAGAATGCTGCTAGATTTGAGGAGCTGATGAAGTACTCTCCCTATTACTTAAATAACCCTGATGAAAGAAGTAAATGTGTGAAGTTTGAAGGTGGGCTAAGGCCGGAGCTGAAGTCTATCTTCAGTTATCAAAGGATTCAGAGTTTCCCTGCACTTGTGGATATGTGCAGAATGTATGAAGAGATAAGAAGGCTGAGCTAATGGCAAGTCAGGTGAAGGGGGTTGGACAGAACTATGGACCATAGAGGAAGAAGAAGTTTGACCATCGGAATAATGGTCCATATTCTAAGAACAAAGGAAAGGGCAAGGCAGTGATGGATAACCGGAACAAGCCTCGTGATAATGCTCCTTATTGCGAGAAGTGCAAGCGTTATCATCATGGTCAGTTTTGTTGGTCCACAGGAGGATGTTTCAAATGTGGAAAGCAAGGTCACTTTGCCCGTGAATGCAAGGAATCTACAAAGGGGGATGCAAAGGGATCTGCTGAAAAGTCTGTGGTTCAAGGACGAGTATTTGCTCTGAGTGGTAGTGAAACAACCCAAACCCCGAATCTCGTGCAAGGTAATTTTCTGCTCAATAATCAACCTTGCAAAATCATGTTTGATTCTGGAGCTACACATTCTTTTGTTTCCCCTGAATGTGTAAGTAGGCTGAATCTTATTGTTTCTTATTCACCCTGCTATCTTAGTATAGACACCCCTACGGGTATACCGATCTACACCGCTAAAGTCTGTTTAGGGTGTGAGGTAGAAATTCTGGGTCGTTCATCCAAAGTAGACTTGGTTTGTCTTCCTAAGTTACAATTGGATGTGATCTTGGGAATGGATTGGTTGATGAAGAACCAAGTGATCATCAATTGTGAGGAAAAGACAATTCAATATAGGACCCTAGAACCGGAGGGCTATATGTGTTTATTCTCGGCCTCTGGAGAAGAAGAGTCGATGCCGATCGAAGAGATTCCAGTGGTGAGGGAATTTCCGGAAGTATTTCCTGAAGAGATACCAGGATTACCTCCGAAGCAAGAGATCGAGTTTGGGATCGACTTAGTCCCTGGAGCTGGTCCCATTTCTATTGCTCCTTATAGAATGGCACCACCAGAAATGGCAAAAATGAAGAAGCAAATCGAGGAGCTGTTGCAGAAACAAATGATCAGGCCAAGTGTTTCGCCTTGTGGAGCTCCATTATTGTTCGTAAAGAAGAAAGATGGAAGTATGAGGATGTGCGTGGATTACAGGCAGTTGAATAAGGTCACTATTAAGAATAAGTATCATTTGCCAAGGATTGATGACCTTATGGATCAAGTGAGGGGAGCTGCAGTATTCTCCAAGATTGATCTGAGATCGGGATATCATCAGATCAGGATAAAGGAGGAGGATATACCCAAGACTGCATTTCGATCGGGATACGGTCATTATGAGTATGTTGTGATGCCGTTCGGATTGACAAATGCACCTGCTATTTTCATGGATTATATGAACCGGATCTTTAGACCATATTTGGATTTGTTTGTGGTGGTATTCATTGACGATATTTTGGTCTATTCTAAAAATCCAGAAGAGCATGAAGAGCATCTCAGGATTGTGTTGAAGGTCCTGAGGGAGAAATAACTATATGCCAAACTTACGAAGTGTGAGTTTTGGTTGAATGAAGTGAAGTTTCTGGGGCATGTGATCTCTAAAGAGGGAATTGCGGTGGATCCAGCGAAAGTAAGTTCAGTGCTAAGTTGGGAACAGCCTAAGACGGTGACGGTAGTGAGAAGTTTCTTAGGGCTGGCTGGATACTATCGTCGATTCATAGAAGGATTTTCTAAGATTGCATTGCCTTTGACTAAGTTGACTCGGAAGGATCAACTGTTCGTATGGGACGATCGGTGCGAAGTTAGTTTCCGTGAGTTGAAGGAAAGGTTAACATCGTCTCCTGTGTTAATCTTACCTGATCCTCACAAGAGTTTTGAAGTTTACTGTGATGCATCTAAGCAAGGACTGGGTTGTGTATTGATGCAAGAAGGAAGAGTGGTGGCGTATGCATCGAGGCAATTGAAGAATCATGAGGTGAATTACCCGATGCACGATTTGGAGTTGGCTGCGTTCGTGTTTGCCTTAAAGATATGGAGACATCATCTCTATGACACTATATTCCAAGTATTTAGTGACCATAAGAGTTTGAGGTATCTGTTCGACCAGAAAGAGTTGAACATGAGGCAAAGAAGATGGATGGAGTTTTTGAAGGATTATGACTTTAAACTCCATTATCACCCAGGTAAAGCGAATGTGGTTGCAGACGCGTTGAGCCGGAAAGCAATCCACATAAGTGCGATGATGGTTAAGGAAGCAGCGTTGATTGAAGAATTCAGAGATTTGAGCTTGATGACACAATTGGAACCATCAAGTATCAAGTTGGGGACGTTGCAGATCACCAACGAGTTCTTGGAAAGAATTCGGGAGTTGCAACGAACAAATGAGGAATTGATGGAAAAGATGAGACTAGGTTCCGAAGGAAAGGAACCTGATTTCAAGTTTGGCAGGATGGAATCCTTCGTTTCAGGACAAGGATTTGTGTACCAAGAGATCAAGAAGTTAGGAGACTAATTCTTGATGAAGCCCATAAGAGTCGGATGAGTATGCATCCTGGATCAACCAAAATGTATCAGGACTTGAAGAAGATATTTTGGTGGACAGGATTAAAAAGGGATGTGGCAGAATATGTGGCGGCATGCTTGATTTGCCAAAAAGCGAAGGTAGAACATCAGAAACCGGGAGGACAGTTGCAACCTCTGAGAATTCCCCAGTGGAAGTGGGATAGCATCTCGATGGACTTTGTGTCTGGTTTGCCGAGGACCGCAGCAAATCATGATGCAATCTGGGTGGTTGTGGATAGGTTAACCAAGTCGGCGCATTTTATTCCGATAAATATGCGCTATTCTTTGAGCAAGCTTACCCAGATCTATATCAAGGAGATAGTTCGTCTTCACGGAGTGCCTTCGAGCATTGTGTCTGATCGAGACCCGAGGTTTTCGTCGCAATTCTGGAAGAGTTTACATGAAGCGATGGGGACAAGGTTGAAATTGAGTTCTGCGTATCATCCACAGACGGATGGCCAGATGGAGAGAACAATTCAATCTTTGGAAGATGTGTTGCGAGCGTGTGCACTTGAAGAACAAGGAAGCTGGGATCAAGTGTTACCTCTTGCAGAGTTCACATACAACAATAGCTACCATGCGAGCATTGGAATGGCACCGTTCGAGGCGTTGTATGGAAGGAGGTGTCAGACCCCGCTATGTTGGTTCCAAGTGGGGGAGAACCTAATGGTTGGACCAGAAATGATACAGCAGACATCTGAAAAGATCAAGATGGTTCAAACTAAGATGAAAGCGGCTCAGAGTCGACAGAAGAGTTATGCGGATAAGAGGAGGAAACAATTAGAGTTTTCTGAGGGCGATCATGTGTTTCTTCGAGTAGTTCCGACGAAAGGAATTAGTAGAGTTTTGAGAACCCGAAAACTTTCGCCTAAGTGTATAGGTCCATATCAGATTCTTAAGAGAGTTGGTCCGGTTGCTTATCAATTGGCTTTACCACCCTCTTTATCCAACTTGCATAACGTCTTTCATGTTTCGCAGTTAAAGAAATATGTTCATGACCCATCCGTTATTCTAAAACTCCAACCTGATGACCTAACTCTGAAAGAAAACCTGACCTTTGAGACCAGACCGGTTCAGATAGAAGATCGTGAAGTCAAGCGGCTCAGAGGGAAGGAAATACCCTTGGTCAAGGTAATTTGGGAGAATACTGACGTATCGGAAGCTACATGGGAATTAGAGGAGAAGATGCGCCAAGAGTATCCGGAGTTGTTTTTGTGATCTAGAATTTCGGGGACGAAATTCCTTTTAAGTGGGGGAGTAGTGTAACACCCCTAATTTTCGTCTCTCGAATAATAGGAAATTAATAATAAAAAGTTTTATTATAAATTTATAGTATTTTTCAAGTTTATGTTTTGTATTTAATTAGCCTTAAATATAAAAATAAGTGGAAATATTTTTATATGGCAAATAAATGCAAAATATAAGAAAATTGCATTTTGGTCCCTGGATGAGGACTAAAAGGCAATATTAGAATGGTTCTTGGAGGGAAAGATTTAAAAATAATAATTTTTAAATTTTGAACTGATCTAACCGGTTAGTAATGCCCTTTAACCGGTTAGACGATGAACTCAGAAACTGGTTTAGTGGATTTTGATGAGTAATCACTCGAATTACTCCGTAATCGCCACGATTACAGCCTTGGATGAGTGGAGAACCACGCGTTGCCCTGCATGCTACCTCAAATTGTCTATAAATAGAGGAGTTTCTGATGAATTTAGGGTTGTTCACTTGATTTCTGGTTGAAGGGGCTGATTTAGGGTTCTGATTTTGTGAGGACGATTTCTCCTTCGTTCTTGAGTGTTGAGAGACGAGTGATACACAAACACGAAGCTTACATCCAGAGCTTCGTGTTGATACCAAATTTGTGAGTTAAGAGTGAGTGTGGAAAGAGGAATCAAGCTTGGAAGCCAGGAGATTGAGTCTGAGCTCTGTGCTGTTCTGATTCTGGAAGCTGATTTCCAGACTCGATTTTGGTAAGCTTAGTTGACCTTTAAGTCTCAAAATTCTTTGATTTTCTAGTGCATGTACCCTACTTTGAATTCTGATCATTTTCCCCAATTTCTTTGGCCAATTTCTATGTCAAATTTGGTGGTTTCTGGACCCTGTTGCTGGAAACCGAATCTGAGAGCAGACTTGGGGAAATTGTGGGAATCTGTGGTTTTTCTTCAAATCTAGTGATAACCTTCATCAAGATCGTCTTAGAGGTATGGGAGAAGTCTATACTATACTAGATTTAGACTAAAAATCGAATGATTTAGGATTTGAGTTCACAAAACTCAATATGGCATTATGTGTTTTTAAGCACAAAGGCTTGGAGGCCAAAAACTTGCTCACTGTGGTTTTGAGCAACATTAATTTGATGCATGCAAGCTATATAAATGCTGAATTCTGTGTTTGAGTGCTTAATCTAAGTTTTGTTGTGTTAAATTGTGTTTATGTGAATTTTCATGCAATTTGATACAATAAACTTGATGCATGCAATATGAATGTGTTTCTGGGTGTAAACATGTTTATTTTAAGGCATATGAACTTTGTGCATAATGAAATTTGGTTAGATTTGAGAAAGGAAGAAATTGAGTTGTTAAAACTCTTGTTTTAATGGTCTGACTGCATAATCTAACCGGTTACACGATTTTCGTAACCGGTTAGACACTGTGTGACACCTTTCCGAATTACCCAAATATAATATAGTATTTAAGCTATTATATTGGATAATATATGGACTTGTGAGTGTTAAGAAAATAACTGAAATAAAATTTTCTTTTAAAGCGGGTGCACAAATCGTCACTTGGAAATCTTGGAGAGTAAAATCTAAATCATCTCAAAATCATTGTATCGAGTTCGGCGACTTCTGAAACCTTTTCACAAATAGGGTAACATTCGTTCTTTGGAAACATCTTTGTATCATACAAATAAGTAAAGTTACCCATGCTTTGTTCGATAAGACTGATACCATCAAATAATATTTATAGCCGAGCTCTTAAATAGATTAAATCAGAGTAAGAGGAAATTATTGGACTATGCAACTGATAGTAGTATAAACATAGGTTTTATATATATAATAAGAGTCATAATACATAGCCCATAACAGAGTCTCCAAGTTCCAAAATATACAAGTCCATGAAACAGATCGACATCACAGTGTAACCACAACCCTAGAGTACTCCAAAAGTATATCTACAATATATACATAACCAAAACATAAACTCCAGGAGTAGTCACGTAGATCTGGCAGCATCAGATGTAGTAGTAGCAGTAGCAGTCTCCCAAAAGTAAAAGTAGTAGCATCATCATCATCACAGCAGCAGCAAAGTATCTTCCACAGCCTCCACAACATCGGATCCTCAGATCCTCATCATATACCCTATACACATACCTAGGGATCATCGTCCCTCCAATCACTCCCAGTAGAATGCACGACAGGCTCGCTCCCACTCTCGTCCTCCACCGGATCCTCCTCGATCTCTTCCGAGGGAGAGTGTTCCCTACCACTGGGAACCGGGTCAGGTGATGGTGAAACCCTGACTGGGCTCCTCGGATCAGAAGGGGGAGTCTCCTCGCGGACGACTCTCGAGGTAAAAGGGTGAGAGCGGGTAGGTCGAAAACGAAAACTATGATAAGAGCGAGCTGGTCGCGTGGGAGGTGGTCCATGGTAAGTGTAAAATGGGGGTACATGCATAGTGTATATGATGGGAATCCTAAATCTACGAGGAAGGAATCAGATTAACGGGTTCGGGTGGTAGAAGGTAACCTCTACCTCTCCCTCGAACACCGCACGATGGTCCTCATAGATCCATGTGCCACTAGGAAGTGGCCGGATCTCGATGCAAGCATTGTAACGAGACATCACCTACAAGGGCATAGGGGTAAGCAATTCTATACACATAATCAACAGAGAATAAATTGTGCAATATGAGTATGTAAATATGCATCAATTAACAAATATCACATATATCACTTAGCAGTTAATTAATGCACATAGGATGCTCACACTTATTTCATTTATCACAATTAATTTAGATAAGTGGCATGATGCATGACTTTAGCTCTCAAGCCTATCTCCATCATACTATGTCACTCTCTGACGTCCATCCCTGACAACCCAGCACTCAACAGTGCGTTGTATTCCTAGGTATACAACAATTCGTACATTCACCTAGAATGTACACGACAAGCTTGGAATCCATGCCACCCGAGCATATCCCGTCATCCAAACGGACCGTCATCCAAACGGTATAACCATATCGATATCCACTCAGCCAACCACGCCAACGACGTGTCACCAAGCAAGCGTATTGGCACTCCCAGAGGCCCTCCACATGTTTACCAAAACATGATATATGTCCTACCATCCAAACTCCAGAATGAATGCATATTATCTTTTGGACTTAGGGGAAGTTGATTAATACTTTACAGGCCACCTAGGCTTATTTCTTTATCAAAAAGGACCGTCACCAAACGATCTATTTGTATTAATCAATTTCTCTAAGTCTTGATCCCTTGAACTATTATTAATAATTCCTTAATTAATTAAGTCAGAATTGAAAATGGCGGTTTCAGGTTCTAGGTAATTTACCCGAGTAAAATTCAGTACACTCGAGTGTTCTCCAACTTTTCCAGATTACTCGAGTGTTCATGACTTTCTGAGGATTTGGGTTTCAAAATCAATAATTTACTCGAGTAGTCCATAAGTTACTCGAGTGTTCATCCTGATTTCCAGAATACTCGAGTGACCCTGAATGACTCGAGTGGTTGGCCTTAACTTGTCCTCAGGTCATGCTCGATACTCGAGTAGTAGACACGATACTCGAGTGTTCTAACTTCATTTACATTGTTTTTCAAACGTTTTACTCGAGTACCCTGTATATTACTCGAGTGTTTCGTAGCAGTTTACACTGAAAACTTAGTTTTATCATACCAATTTCATTTCTACTCATTTCCAGTCCATTCCAAGGATCAACAGAGCACACATAACATAATTTGAACATGTTACAACATTCATTTCATATCAAAACACAGATTTGACAGAGAATCCAACAATTATGCATAAAACACACATTTTAACAACTCAACACCTCAAATTGCATAATAAGCACAATACTCATGAAGTAAAGTTCATTTAAGCTTGCATGCATGATTTAGAACTTGCTCAACACAGTTTTAGAGCATGGATTGGTCTCCAAACCAAAGTTCCTATTCAATCTAAGCCCTTAGAGCCTCTTGGTGGCTCTCTAACACAATTCATGGAATTTAATCTCTATCTAGTGAATATAATTACTTCCCCTTACCTCTCAGACGTGAATCAACCAAGAATTGACAAGAACAAAGATCCAAACTTCTCAAACCAACTTCAAGCATCACATGCAGAGCATTTAGAGTGCAACACCAAAGTGGAATTGGTTTACACATGAAACAGAGAATAGAATTGGGAAATTAGATTTTCTAGACTCTATACAACATGGACTCACTAAAGAAACTTAATTTGAGACTCAAGAATTCGTGAGCTTACCAGAATCAATGATCAAAGTAAGCTCTCAGACCAAGGCTTGACAGAAACAACTTCACTTCAACTCCTTGAATCTTCCACCACACTCACTCAATCCTCACGATTTTGGTGTTTATACAAAGATCGAGATGTGAGCTTTGTATTTGTGTATCACTCAAGCCCTAACACTCAGAACTGAAAGAGAATCGAAGGCAACAAATCTGAAACCCTAACTTCATCAACAAACCCAAACTTAGCCAAATTCTTCACAAATTCGATGTTGCTGAGCTTTTATAGACATGGAGAAGGCCCATGCAGGACGACACGACACCTTCGAGCTGTTGATGATGGAGTATTCGTGTCAAGGAGAGGGAATCGTTCATGGTGACTCATCAAACGCACTAACTCGTGCAGTTTGACCCAGAATACTCGAGTATTCAGAATAATACTCGAGTGTTTTGCCCAGATTTTGAAAAATAATTATTTTATTTACTTTCCCTCCAAAACCTTTCCTATAATTGCTTCTAGGTCCCTACCCAGGGACTAATATGCAAAAATCCTATTTTATACATTATTATATTTATTAAATTAATTCACACACATATACCAACTATATGAACACATATTTTAATCAAGGATTAATATGGAAATAATTAATTATAATTAATTTATAATTAACATTTCATTAATCGGGGATTAAAATTTTGGGGTGTTACGCACTGCAGATTTTCAAAGAAAATGAGTTTATTAAACAGTCCTGAAATCTTAATGGTTTCTGCTCAAATTTAAGCTTTAATTTCATTATGCATGATCTGAACTTGAGTTGTCAAAGTTCTGATTTGAAAGATCAAATTTAATGCCTTAAGTTAATGAAATAATTTCAAGAGGAAATTATGTTCATTGGAAAAGGAAATGTGATTTGGACTTTTGAATGTTGAAACAATGGTTTTTGAGGTATAAAACAATGTTAAATGTGTTTTGGATTGGGTATAGAATTCAAGAAAAAGGGTATTTCTGAATTGCAATGGTAAACAGTTCAGGTCTGTAATTCTAACCGGTTAGTCTGAAACTGTAACCGGTTAGTACCTGAATCTGAAAAATAAAAAGTTAAGTTTGTGAATACCATTGACTTTGTTTTACCCAATCTAGGTTAAAAAGGCATGTTTTGAGAAAAATTCAAAGGGGAATTTTTATGTCAAATGTTATACCTCAAATAAATCATTCAAAAGTAGAAATTGGAATATTTCTAAATCACATTAATTAATGTAAAGATAAAAACCAACCCTGATGTTTTTGCATACATATAGACTGGAAGTCTGGTTGGTAGGAACGTTTATCATATTCTGGGAATATGAGGAGGGTACTCCGGGAGTACCAAAGTATAACCTACTTGATGACACATTATAGATATGTGGCCAGTGTCCGGGACCTGGTTTTTATGCGTTCTGGGAACGTGGTGTTCTGGGAACGTGGTGCACACTCCGAGAGTGATGCTTTTTATCCAAGTATGGTTCGGTATTATGTTCTGGGAACTAATGTCGGTGTTCTAGGAACACAAGGGTGTACTGGATGGACATCCAAGATGGACATTTAGAGGCCTCAGTTGTGGATAGAAAATCATACATCATGCCACCTGCATTATAAGAGTTATAATGTTGAAAAATTGGTGTGCTCATATGTATTTGCATTATGATCTGTCCATGATATATTTGTGTTTTTAATTTTAGTCTTTATCAATTATGTATATGTGTATACTTACTCCCTGTGCCCTGTTTAGGTGATGGCCAGATACCTAGCCTGCATCGAGATATGCACTATCCCTAGCGGTATATGGACGTATGAGGAGCACCGTGCCACTTTTGAGGGGGAGGTTAAGATCACTCTCTACCACCCTAACCCTCTGGTGCGTGTGCGACCTCGTCGATTTAGGATCCCATTAGTCTATACTATGCATGTTCCACCTTTTTATGCTTATAGAGGACCACCCCCAGCTCGACCTATGCGTCGTTTTCATAGTTTTAGATTTAGAGCTGCCACTCGTTCCCATCCTTCTTCCCATAGAGTTGTCACCGAGGAGACTCCTTCTCCTGGTCCGACTGATTATGCTAGGACTGCTTCTGCAGATCCTAGACCCAGTGGTGGGGTCTCTACACAGTCGGGCGAGGTCAAGGAGGAACCTGTGGAGGATGAGAGCGAGGAGGAGGTGCATGTTGAGCCGACTGTTTCTGCTAGAGGTGGACCCGCTGGTTCATAGGAGCCTGCATAGCATAGGTGTTTTGGATCCTAGATCCTAGGGGTAGAGCGGTGGAGGATCTGAGGAGTTGCTGAGGACACTGAAGACCTGCTCTGAGACTTCTATTTTGAGACCATGTGTTTAGTGTATATATTTTTGAGAGGTCTTAGAGTGAGGTTTTATTTTATACAGCTGGGTTGTATATGTTTCATAAACTCTTGCTATCTCAACTGATGATACTTGTTGCTACTGTACTTATGGGGTTTCATATTATGCTTTTGACATATATATATATATATATATGATGTTTAATTTCCTCAGCAGAGCCCCAAAAGTATTATTTTTACTTCCGCGAACTCTGATTCTTATTTACAAGGGATTCGGCGATAAATTTATATTTCCTATGTTATGTGTTCAGATCCCACTCGAGAAGCAAGTGATATGTTTTCAATAATAACTATTAATAATGTTTTCTACGACTAAGGAAATGCTATCTCAAGGGTCTTTTCGAACTTAATATCGTGCTGAGCCGTATTCAAAATAATTTATGACTAAGCAAGTACAAGTTTTAAAAAGGAAAAATTTTCTAGTCCAGATTTTTGATAGCAAGAAATAAACTATTTGGAAATATTAATTATTTTCAAGTTAAAAGAGAGCGTCACACTACACGATACGCCATCTACCCGTTGCAATACCGGCAAATGCCAATACGACAACCAGGTAGGAGAGAGTCAGTGTTCCGAACACTAACGAGTTGACCGTGAGGTCTCAGGGTAGACTCAATAGAAAGAAAGAAAGATGACAAATGCCAGATGACAGAACAAGATAACCGGAGTATAGGAATAGGCAGAGTATAATAAATAACCAAAACAGAATAGCATAAACAGGTAGCACAATATAAGCATAACATCACAATCAGAAATGCATTGGTTCTACAAATAACATCTAAAGCACATATAAGCAAAGCATATCGCATCATTCGGAATCATGGCTCATTTCACTTAGTAGCACCACTCTCTCAAACATCCAAGCTCATCACAATCTTTCTTCATCTTTTTCAACATTCACTTATATTTTTATTCTTTGGATCTTAAGTTTTATCATAATTCGATTCACTCAATGAGGTGGGGAAAAAACCATAACTGAGGAAAAATGCACACGTCTACATCTCCTCGGTCTCCATCCAATCCTAGTCGGAAGCTAACAGGAGTACAGGACCTTTACCACACGAGCACGACAGCTGTCTCACAATTGGTTCCAAGCCAGGAGGACTGTAAAACTTTCGGTACAGCCTCAAATCATGTCATTCAAATCATATAATTTCATTTAATCAAGGCTCACTGTAGAAAATCTTGGGTACAGTGGCAATTCACAATGCCCCGTTCCAGTCCCTCTCACTGTTATAGACTTGCAATCAAGGGGGTGACAGTATCATTTCTAGTTAGCTGTGCAGAACTTACCACGGCTTAGGACCCAGTCCCTACCACGTTCGTATGCCACTTGTGGGATTCGTTCTGCCAAGAAATATACTCCAGGCTTCTTGACGTTCACCGTCCTTGCCCTCCCCTCATGCAATCTCCACCTGAGTATCCGCAGATACCCATAGTATCTTCCTCTCCACTACTTCGCACTCTCATACCTCACCGCTTATGTTAAGGTCTTTTAAAGTCTTTTAATGTCTTTTAGTTAACCTACGGTCGGCTTGCCCTTAGTCCATCCCTTCGACAAGACCAGACCACTAAGGGTTATATCTGTCCCCAACACTTTCACATATCTCTTATACTTTCACAAACCATTTGGCAATGATTCCATCAAACCGTTCCCGTAGGAATTCTCATAGCTTTCTCACTTTCTCTTAATCTTTCTCACTAGCCACTTGATCATTCTCCGTCTGGAATCCGCAAGCACGATCTCCGCTCCACGAGTGCAATCTCCACGTCTGGTGCATTGTTGCTCCACGAAACTATCTTGAGTCTCATCGCATATCACCTTTCCGCTTAACCTCAAGTCTTACTCTTTCTTATAATTCTCATTATAATTCATCACAACATCCAGATTTGCCAGACAGAATATAATATTTTCAACAATATAATCGCAAAGAAAACCAATACTAAGTAAAAATGAGCATGCATCAAATTTAATAAAACATATAAACGTATAGCACATAATATATCACGTAAGTCTCATTTCATCACCGTCCGAGCAACCACGTTACGGGCTCACCGCACTCTCAGTCACTCACTCACTCACCTCTTAATCCAGCAAAAGAAACGCTTTGTCCTCGGAAGTCTCTAGCTTCTCTTTGCAAGTTGTTTCCACCGTCTAGAGAATACCTCAAGGTAAATAAATACGCTTTTGTCAAAATCTACTTCAATTAAAAATCATCACTTGGTCTCTTCACTTGAAAATAGAAAATCTCTTATTTTTCTTTATTAAAATGCAATCGTTTATCAAAACAACTCTCAATCTTTTCTTGTACTTGAAATCCTTTAAGACTATTTGAAAACTCATGTGAAAACAAATTAAAGAATCAATCTATGTGGCTGTATGAAATAAGTCCAACCACCTTCTCAATTTGTAAAACATTGAAAAATCAATAATTTTCATTCCAGCTTTTGTTATATCAAATAGCACTTGAAAATCCACATTTTTCATGAATCAAAACACTTTTAAAATTGAAATACCTTATAATCAAATCTTGGACAGCAAAGAACTAAAATAAAAATCATGAAAATATTTTGGAATAATCAAATTCACTCATTCATTTTCTTTCTCAAAACCGAATTGAAAAGAAAATCATCACAACCCAATTTAAATAATTTTTTCTTAAAATGAAAACACAAAACACACTCATTTCATCAAGTCAATCACATGAAAAAGGAATCTAGCCTACTAAACCTAGTCTAGGCCGAATCATCATCATGGCAAAACAAAGTCTTTGATGCACTTTTCAACATGCAAAACCTTAAAATCAACAAATCAAGTCATGCATTTCAAACACATGGTTTTTAAAATACCACTTCCTTTTTCATTCATAAAACCGTGACCTCCTTGTCACTACAAACCAAATTTTCATTTTTATTTTCCTTGCATGTGCTTTTAAAAATCATTTGAAGCAAAAGAGAATCACATGCAAGTACCTTTTTATGAAAACAAATCATGGTCTTTTTGTTTCAAAGCTTGGCCGAATATTCATCAACAAAATCAAGAGAAAAAATTAAATCTTTAACTTTCAAACACAAATAAACTTAGATCAAAGCAAAACCATTTTTCAAAAGTTGATTTCCTTTACTTTCTCACCCAAAACCGTGACATGCAAACACAAAATCAAGACTTTTGGTTCAAAAATTCACATGCAAGCCTCAAGATCAAAACTATGGAAAGATTAAAGCAAAGATCAAACCTTTTTCAAGATAAAAACCAAAGATCAAAGCTTTATAAAAATCAAAATCAAAATCAAAATCAAAGCATTTTAACCACTTAGATCAACTTTAACAAACATCAAACTAACATGCAAGAACATAAATCAAAACAAAAATCATCATGACCTAGTTTCCTAGACATGGCTGAATGATAGAGTCCATAGTTTAGGGTTCTACAAGTTTGTTTGGCTCTTGAAAACTCAAGATCAAGGCTTAGAAATTACATACAAACATAGATCTATTAGAAAAATAAACATGCAACAACAAATGAACCTTACAAAGCTCGGAAAATGAAAACTACTCTAACACTCTAGGATCTTCGAAATACATCAAGGAAAAGAGATGATCTACAACCTTCTCCACTTGATCTTCAAGAAAAGCCTAGGTTTTTGGTCTTTATCTCCTTCCTCTTCTCCTCTAAGCTTCTCGGGCTCACTCTCTCTCTATCTCTCTCTCTAAGAGCTTAAGGAGAACTCTTAGAAGAAGTGTTTAGAATGAAATGGAAATGTGAAGGAAATTGTTGGAAATGAACTAAGGTTGTGGGCTTAAATAGACAAGCGAGTATTTCCCTTCTTGCCCTTGAAGAATTCGGTCAAGAGTGAATTGGTGAAGGGCAATTTTGGCTTTCCATAAAATTGCATGGCTTAGGTCATGTCATGAGACAAAGAGAGTAGAATTAGCCTCTAATCTTATGTCCTATTGGTTGGTCAATTTCCTTAACCACACTTTTCACTAATTTAAACCTATATGATGCTAATCTACTACTTTAGGCTTCTAGAAAAATCAAATCTGTAACACTCCTTGTATATCATCTTACTCTATAAGAAAAGTAAGAAGTTTATGAAAACTTGGACTTGTTATCGTTGGAAAAAGATCTGAAAATAATAATTTTCCCTTCCCTTGAAAATTCCTTTTCACAAACACTTGAATAGTAATGAGGTTGACTAACAAAATCAGAGTTTGCGGAAACATAGTAAAATCATCATGTTATACCCCCAAAATATATCAAGTGTAACAAATCCATTAATACCAAATAGGTGTAATTATGAAACTGAATTCCTCTTATGATACCTTTTTCCAAAATATGTAGCATATAAATTCTATTAAAATAGAAAGGTTATAGAGCTGGTCACTGGTCCTTTGTCCAAACATCCTTCTGGTCGGATCCTCGATATCTGCACCACGGGTTCCCAACACACACTTTCTATACTCTGCATGCATCTAAGGGACATCTCCCTTTACTGATTCTTGTGCAAGCTAGATGCACGATCAACACCTAATAGGGGCATGGGGGTTAGCTATACATATTCGCATAATCAAATGAGAATAAAACTAACATCCACAAGTTAACATGTAGCAAATCATGATGCATAATCATATGAGCACACCCGGTTAATCATAATAATTCTTTTAATGTAGGTGGCATGATGCATGATTTCCTTCCACAACTGAGACCTCTAAAAGTCCATCTTGGACGTCCATCCAATAAACCGTTGTGTTCCCAGAACACCGACATTCGTTCCCTGAACGTAATGCCGAACCATACTTGGATAATACGCATCACTCCCAGAGTGTGCACCACATTCCCAGAACGTGTAGCAAACCATACTTGGAATAATAAGCACCACTCCCAGAGTGTGCACCACGTTCCCAGAACGCATACGTTCCCAGAACGCATAAAAACCAGGTCCCGGACACTGGCCACATATCTATAATGTGTCATCAAGTAGGTTGCATATCATTGTGTTCCCAGAACACTAACATACGTTCCCAGAATGTATAAAACCAGGTCCCAAACACTGGCCACATATTTATAATGTGTCATCAAGTAGGTTATCATTTGGTACTCCCGGAGTACCCTCCTCATATTCCCAGAATATGATAAACGTTCCTACCAACCAAACTTCCATTCTATATGAATGCACAATCATCAAGGTTGGTTTTATCTTTAATTCCATTATTATACCAACGTGTTCCCAGAACACTAACATACATTCCCAGAACGTATTGCAAACCATACTTGGAATATAATCAAGCACCACTCCCAGAGTGTGCATCACGTTCCCAGAACGTGTCCAAGAAACCATGTCCCAGACAATGGCCACATTCCCAGAATGTGTCATCAAGTTAGTTGCATCAGTTTAGTACTCCTAGAGTACAGGGTCGTGTACCCCGAACATCCCAAACAATCCTTGCCATCCTATTTCATCACCTTTCTCTATGCATGCATCGCATACATAATTACTAAGGTTGGTCTTTCCATTAATTACTGTGATTTAGAAATATTCCAATTTCTCTTTTGAACGATTTATTTGAGGTATAGTCTTTGACACAAAATTATCTTTTGAATTATCTCAAGACATGCCCTTAAACTTAGATTGGGTAAAACAAAGTCAATGGTATTCAAAAACTTAACATTTTATTTTTCAGATTCAGGTACTAACCGGTTACAGTTCCAGGCTAACCGGTTAGTATTACAGACCTGAACTGTTTACCATTGTAATTCAGAAAACCCTTTTTCTTGAATTCCCTACCCAATCCATAAACCAGTTTAACAATGTTTATACCTCAAAACCACTGTTTATATCATTCAAAAGTCTAAATCATATTTCATTGTCCAATGAGCATAATTTCCTCTGGAAACTATCTCATTACCTTAAGGTATTAACTCTTTAACTGCAATCTGAACTATAACAGTGTAATCAACTTATTTTCAGATTGTTTTCCATAAAATTAAGGCCTAGATTTGAGTAGGATTTATAAGACCACAATGCTGATTTTGTAAACTTATTTTCTTTTGCATCTTAACAGGGTCTAACCGGTTACGAATATCGAGTAACCGGTTAGATTATGTAGTCTGACACTAAAACATGAGTTTTAACAAACCATTCACTTCACTACTCAAATCTAACCAAATTTCAACCTTTAACAGAGTTCATATACCTTAAATAAATATTTTTAAACACAGAAACATATCTATCTTGCATGCATTCAATTTGGATACACAAATTGCACATAATTGCACATATTTCACAACTTAATGCATCAATTCACATAATATCCAAGTAAGTCATGAAATCAACATCAACATAGCTTGCATGCATTCAATTAACATTGCTCAAAACATCAATTGAGCTCAAATTGGCCTCCAAGCCATTTAACCATTTCAACTTATGCCCTTTGAGTCTCTTGGTGACTCATCCTATATTCTACCACAATTTATTCTCATTCTAGCAAATAGTAAGCTTCCCCCTTACCTTAGGTTCGTGCTTGATGAATCTAATCACTGGAATTTGCCAGATCTCCCCAGAATCCACAATCTCCATTTTCAGTCCACAACAGGTTTGACAGGGTCCAAAAACCAGAAGATTTGACATAGCAATTGGCCAAAGAAGTTGGGGAAACCAATTAGGACTCAATATAGGTAACATGCACTTGAGAATCAAAAAGGTTTGAGACTTAAAGGTTAACTATGCTTACCAAAATCGAATCTGGAATTCAGCTTCCAGAACCATAACAACAGAGAACTCAGACTCAAACTCTTAGCTTCCAAGCTTGATTCCTCCACCCACACGAACACTCAACTTACAAGGTGTATATCACTGGAAAGATCTTGATTTAATCTTTCCAGAAAGGTGTGTTTCACTCTCTAACTCTCAAAGAAGAAGACGAATTGCTCAAAACGAATTTGGAACCCTAATTACCCTTCTTCAACAAGAATTGCAGCAATCAACCCTTGATTCTTCAACAATTCCACTATTTATAGACAAATTAGATGAACATGCATATGGACGCGTGTATTTCCACTCATCCCATGCGGTAATCGTGGCGAATTTTGGATTAATCAAGTGATTACTCATCAAAATCCACTAACCCAGTTTCTGAGTTCATCGTGTAACCGGTTACAAAGCCCTTCTAACCGGTTACATACTGGTAAAATTCAAAAATTAATAATTTAATTACTCTTTCTTCAAAAACCTTTTTAATATTGCAATTAGGTCCCAACCCAAGGACTAAATTACAATATTCACATTTTTGTACAAAATAACCATATAAAAATATATCTCATATTTTTATATAGTAAAAACACATAATGTACAAAAACTAAAACCTTAAAAAGCAATTATAAAATAATTGTTATAATTAATTTCTTGGTTATTTGGGAGACGAAAATTAGGGGTGTTACAAACTCCTATCATGCAGGCATATACATACATGGCCGAACACATACATGCACACACACACATATAAAATAATTTGATTTTCTTTCTCACAAAAATCATTCTTGCACAAAATCATAATTTCCTTAAAATACAAAATATCAAACACTTAATTATTTCTTCAAAAATTCAATTCAAAACTCATAATATTTTCTCATAAAAACCATTCTTTGAAATCCTTTATCTTTTGAAATCATAAAAGAAATTCAATCCAAGAAATATTCATCCAAAATACTCTTTTTAAAACACTTTCTCAAAACAATCTCTTTTTATTATTTAAAACAAATATGAGGTATTCAGACGGGGTGTTACATTCTCCCCAACTTGAAGATTTCTCGTCCCCGAGAAATGCAGTACCTGAAGCAAACAGGTGTGGGAAAGAACTTCTCATCTTGCTCTCAAGCTCCCATGTCGCATCTTCTCCATTATTCCGACTCCATACTACCTTAACTAAGGGAATATCTTTTCCTCTCAACCTCTTTACGCTACTACCATCTATCCTTAGAGGTAAAACCTCAAATGTAAGATTTTCCTTTAGTTGTATCGAATCGGGTTCAATGATGTGTGAAGGGTCATGAACATATTTTCTCAATTGAGACACATGAAAGACATTATGTAAGTTCGAAAGAAAAGGGGGTAAAGCAATTTGATAGGCTAAATAAAATTCCAGCTCTATCCGAGCAGACAAGGTTAATTGATTAACCAAATAGATAAACAGAAAGGTTAATTGATTAACCGAGCTGCTGAGAAAACAATGTTAAATTATTAACCAGATGAATAAACTGGTTAATCGGTTAACATAGATGCTTCAGTCTAAGCTTTTCGAACAACACTCAAAAACTGAGCTATCACAGTGTAAATTAAAAGTCTGATGCTTAAGCCAGCGGATAACCAGTCAAGTAAGCCGAGCAATAAGAAAGCAGTAAAGAAGTAAAACTTAACACCACAGATTTATCCTGGTTCACTCTCACCCTGAGAGCTAGTCCAGTCCCCTCTAAAAACCTTTTAGAGAGCTTTCACTAAAAATCGATTTTCTGGGTTACAAAAGGATTTACAAGAGACTACCCCTCTAAACCTATCCCGTCAGCCGAGTGTACCAAACTCGCGACAAACTACCCACAACAAATCGATGACCAGAGAACCTCTTTGGAACCTTTTCAAGCTAAAAAGCTTTCTCGATCAGAGACCAACTTTCCTCTCCAGCAAATACAACGAACAAGATTTATGAATGAGGATGGCTCCAATTCTAAACATTGTTCGAATGAGTATGAAGATGTGAAGTTCAAGAGTGAGTCGATTTTGTGAAGGGATATCACAGAGAAGAAAATGTGTTGAACTTAGAGTTTGGATTTGAAAGATTAACTCTCTAAGTTCTTGTGAAAATTTAAATGATCCTTTTCTTTTCTGTGAGTTTGATCTGCTCTGTTTTTGAAAGAGAATGAAAATATGTTGCAGCAAAAATTATTCAGCCAAAGTCTCTCTTATGTAACCGTTGAAAACACCCCTATTTATAATCTTTTGATTTCCAGAAAATAGAGAGAGAAAGAGCCGTACGGAAAGGCATTTCTCTGTTTTCCAGAAATGAGAAAAGGACGGTTGTACGGAAAAGTCATGGGGTTTTCAACGGCTACAATTTGACAGAAGAGCAGTGATGGTGACCCTTCACCAACCTTTGATTTTAACTCATTTTGAATTTCAAACTTGTTACAGTGTTGCAGTTAAAATCCTAGAACTTCTACCCAGACTCAACGGTAATAAAAGGTACGGCACAGCTGAGTAGAGTCTGAAGGTTGAAGAAGATGTGTTGTTGAAGAGTGAATAGAGATAGTCGAGCTTGAGCTTCGTTTGAGCCTGGTCTGAGATTGGTGTTGCTGAGCCTTGAACTTTTGTTCGAGTTTGGTCTGAGATTTGTGTTGCCGAGCCTTGAGCTTTCCTCGGCAACAAGACTTGAAACTTGAAGTAACAGATCTAAGCTTTGTTCTTTGCTCAGGGTGCGTGTTCAATCCGAGCTAATTTGATCTTGCTTATGTTGTGGCTTAGTTCAATATTCAGAGCCTTCTGAGTGTGTTCCGAGCTGATCAATATCTGAGCGTACTGTCTTGAAATGAGGAGCCGAGCTTTCAAATTAGATGAACTTTCGCCGTGATCAAGAGCCAAGCTCAATCCGAGCTGAAACTTCAGAAGCAGATATCCGAGCTTCTGCCTTTGGCGGAATGCATGCGTAGAACTAAGTCTGACGCTTTTGACATTGACCCCACGCCTAGCTCTAATTTACTTGACATTATCAACATCATTGATTTTCCCGAGCGCATATATTTGACATCATCAAAATCTCTTTGATTCTACAATCTCCCCCTTTTTGATGATGACAAATATTCTCTTGAAAATTAGTTGCTTTTTGTGTTCTTCCTTCGACTGTATGCTTATAAACTGATTGGACTCAGCACTGATCGGAATTTGCTCGAAAATGTACCACTTGATGTTGCTATGAAAATGCTCAGATCAGAATGTGTACTACATGTCAAAATGATCCACTTGTAGTACTTGTTGCTCGATAATGCTACCACTTGTTGAAATCATTTGTTGGAGCGCTCGTTAAGTACTCCCCCTGAGTTTATGCTCGTACACCTTTCTCCCAATTTATGCTCGCTCGCACATATCTCTCTCCATTGAGTATCTGCAACAATCGAAAACAACAGCACACCTTTCTCCCCCTTTTGGCATGATAAAAAAGGAGCCAAAGATTAAGCACAATTGCCAAAAGAGAAAAAAGTTGCTTGATACCATTTGATGGTAATAAGGCTTGAGTTATTAAACACTTTTCTCCCCCTTTAACAGAGAAAGCATGCTTCTCAACAGAGAAGATAAATGAAAGAGAAGAGAATGACGAATATTAAAGTATGAAAGTTCAAATAAAAGCGAAACCAACACCTTTCTCCTCCTTTTAAGGAAAATGAAAGCATGCGCCTCAAAAAGAGAAGATAATTTAAAGGAGAGGAAGAGGAGTTGGAGGATGTGAAATTTCAGGAATTTAAACAAATACACAATTGAATGAAACGATCGAGATTATGAAGGTGATCACTTTTATGATATACTGAAAAACCAATCTCATGCCGAGCACATGCTGAACTCGTCCGTGATGCCGAGCTTACGTCGAGCACACACTGGATTCATCCAGAATGTCGAGCTCACGCTGAATTTTATAAAGAGTTTCCCTCGGCAAAGGTTTTGTAAACACGTCGGCTAATTGATTTTGATTTGTGAAAAGTGTGGATTTCAAGTGTTAATTGATTTATAAAAAGTTAGAAAAGTTTTGGTGAACATGTGTGTGTGTGAGAATGTATTCGATTGAGAGTCAAAGGAAGAGTAAATGATTTGGCTTTATGAAAAAGAAAATGGGATTAAAATATTTGAAATGAATTAAGTTGATGTATGTGCTTTAAATTCCAATTCCCAACTTGTTTTCTTAAAGATCCTATTCGGTCATGTAATGTAAATGAGTTTAGGAAATTTAATTGCATTAAAATAAACTCATGTAACGATTTTTAAGAAGAGTTAAGTTGTTGTGTTTGGTTTGTATCTTTATAAGTATGTGAATGCCTAAGTGTTTTGTTTTAATTAAATGAATGAGTGTTTGATTTATAATTAAACTACATGATTCATTTTGTGTTGCTTGTTGTTGTGTGTTAAGTTAATGTTTGGAAAATGATTGAGTGTGTAATTGATTTTGAAAACAAATTGATTTAATTTATTTGAGATTTTTGGGATTGTGTTTATGGTTGTCCAAAGTTTGTTTCCTGATGATAATTTGAGTTTTAAAGTGTTAATCTTAAAGTAAAGAGTCCTTTAAAACGAAAAGTGTTTTTACGATGTTTTCGGAGTTGTATCCAAGTGATTTTTAATATAATTCTTTGCTGTCCAGAATCGTTTGAACTTGTTTCTTAAACCTTAAAAATGTGTTTATATAATTTAAAGAGTGGTTTTCAAGTGATAATTGATTTCAGAAAAATCCGGACTGAAAACGATAAATTTTTCGGTGTTTTCAAACGTGTCTAAGGTGCTGTCCAAAACGGACGAGCACCCAAACTAAATAGTTTAAATAACTTTTCATAATGTTTTCAAACGATTTTTGAAAGTACTTAAGGTGTTATGAACATACGAGTTGTTTGAAAGAAAATGGTTATGTTTTGAGTTTTCCGACAAGGAAAGAGAGGTGTTAAAATTACGAAACAGATTTTCCTAATACAAGTTAATAAGAAAAATGAATTTTATTTAGTACGAGGAACCTTAAAGACGAGGGGTTGGGGCAGCCGGCAGCACAAAGGATCTGAGCCGACGGTATGCATTAAAATTGCTGGACCTCAGGTGAGAGAGAAGCTTTCCTAAGACACTGTGGTAGTTAGGTGATTTATTAGGACGTTCCGTATCATCTCAAAGATCGGAACTAAGTGGATAGAGTAAGTAGTATAAGTGGCAATTGTTTGATTGTGTGGCCACTTATACGAAGGTGACGAAAACCACATCAATGTTGTGTGATGATTGTTTGTTGATAGCATGCTTTTATTTAATTATGCCTAAGAATATTTACTGTGTTGATTAAATAAGTAATATGTTGATGGACGTTTGTTACGTCCTGAATAAGGAAATAAAAATGAAGTGAATGCGTTGTGAAAGTAATAAGATGGAGGGAAAAGATACAATGAAATAAGAATAATGAATGAGAATAAGATATGTGTTGGAGAAGAAGGAAAGAGTTGAGATTGGGGAAAGAATGAAATATAATGTTGAGAACGAGCCAGAGCTGGGGAGAGTGATGTTGTTTGAGAAAGAGGTGTGATTTGAGTGGAGCTGGGCTCCTTTTGTTTTGGTTTTAGTTTGGGACAAGTGTCAAGTTGAGCTTGCTCCTCCATTAGCGCTCAGCAAAGTTGAAATTTTTGAAAAGGAGTTTTTGAAAAAAGTTCTCGAAAGGAGATCTTCAAAAAGATTTTTGAAAAGAAATTCTTTTGAAAATGTTTTTGAAAGGAGGTTTTGAGAAATATCATAAAAAGTGTTTTCAGAAAAGTCTTGAAAGGGAATTTTTGTGAAAGGCCTTCGAAGGAGATTTTTATAAATTTTGAGAAAGATTATAAAAGTAATTTTTTTAAAGTTTTTGAAGTAATTTTGTGAAAAGCCGTGAAAGTGGATTTTTAGAAACCTTGTGACAACCTGATTTCTTTTTTAAAGAAAGTTTTGAAAATAAGATGTTGAGGGAGTTTGTGAAAAGAGACTTTAAGGAAATTATGAAAGTTGATTTTGAGAAAATTTACGAGGAGAGATTTTATGAAAGAGTTGGATATTTTGTGAAAATTTATGAAATGGTGTTTGGAGATAGTTTTCGAAATTATTGTTCGAGAAAAGAGTTGGAAATGAGACGGTTGTGAGGAATGGAGAATGTTGAGAAAGATTGAGAAATGAAATTTGAGTTTATTGATGTGATCCCAGCTCTATGCTATGTGAGAAATGATGAGAGAAAGCTTGTGCAAAGTTAGTGGTCGGGACTCGTTGAAGGGTTGCACGAAGGACGGGCCGACCTTAGGATAATTAAAAAGACTAAAAGACTTTAAAAGACATGCGCGATGAGTTATGAGAGTGCGAAGTAGTGGAGAGGAAGAAACGATAAGTATCTGCGGATACTTAGGACGAGATTGCATTAGGGGAGGACGATGACGGTGAAACGTCAAGAAGTCTAGAGTATGTTTCTAGGCAGAACGAACTCCACAAGTGGCGCACTAACGTGGTGGGGACTGGGTCTAATGCCGTGGCAAGTTCTGCGGGCCCACTAGAAACATACTGTCGCCCCCTAGATTGCAAATCGAGAACAGTGAGAGGGTCTGGAGTGGGGCATTTGTTTGCCACTGCGAGGCAGTGTGCCATGTTATTATGTGATTGATATTGAGGCTGAGCCTCCTGGTCTGGGACCATTTGTGATTGACAACTGTCGTGCCCGCACGGTAAAGGTCCTGTACTCCTGTTTGCTTCCGACTAGGTTGGGGTGGATGACCGAGGAGATGTAGACGTGAGTGATAACCGAGAACGAAACGAATGCTTTGATGAGATTTGGAAGTTTTCCCCTTAACATAAAAGAGTGGAAATTGATAAGAAGGAATAAGAGAGAGGCATGGTTATAATAAGAAATGAAGAAGAGAATGTGAGAAAGTACATGAAAAGCAAAGATAAGGTAAAAAGGAAATGAGGATTATAATGATGATTAAAGAAGACAATAATGTACTTGATTGTTGTGTGTGTGCTTGTGTGTTGTATTGTATATTGTATGGTCCTTCTATCTTGCCTAGCTTAATCCCACACCGTCGACGATTCGTCGTTCGGATTGCTTACTCTCTCCTTTTCCTTGGCATATCGGTGTTGCTGATAACTCAACGGGCAGACGGAGCATCCCGTGGAGATCATCATTTTAAAAGAAGTGGAGCTGGAGCCCATCAACTACAAGAAGGAAGGGACAAAAGTGACTTCATTCTAGAGGTGCCAAGAGGGCGCAAGAGGAAAGGGAGGCTTCATCCAGTTGCCTTCATCAGAGTAGCGTAGCGAAAGCGAAAGTAGAAGACTTAGTTTAAGGTTATGAATTGTGTTTGAGTCAAGGATTACCAAGCAATGTGCTACTCATGTATTCAAGCCAGACTTTTATATTCTGTATTGAGGCCTTTTCATTTTTGAAACCTGAACAATGTAATCTTTTGGAAAACATCAGTTGATTTCGAAGTAAGTCCTTTTATGACAACGAAAGCTTTAAGAAAACAAATGTTTTAGTAACAACTCGATTTTCAGCAAAAGGACTTTTAATTACAACCAAGACTTTTTAATGTAAAAAAAAAATTGGCCTCATTTTTGGTAACTTTAATAAGTAAAAGTTAATCATTTTGGGTTTATGAAAATCGGGCTGTTACAGAATGGTATCAGAGCTATGGTAATCCTTAGTGGCCTTAAGCATGGGCTTACATGCTTTGTTTGAGTGACTCTGTGCGTTTGCTAGAATAAGGGTAGGAGCATGAGTTTAGGTTCGCATTTTTTTGGATGTGAGATTTTGTTTGTGGCATTAGGGTTGGCCGAGTTGGTCTAAGGAACTTATTCATCCTATAGCTTGAGGAGTGTAGACTAAGTACAAAGTGAACAGGACGAGACCCCCTTAACATTGATGTCTCATTAGTGATTGATGAACCGCAGTTTGTTAACCTAGACGTACCATTGCCTAAGAAGTAGTCAGTACCTTTGAGGAGAATAGGATGTTATTCTTGGATTTCCTTTTTGTTGAATTGCTTCAACAAAAACAGTTAGTATTGTTAAAAATTCGAATCTTTTGTTCATGAGCTTTACTAACCAACCATAGTCATACGGATCCCATTTAATACCCATTAGTCCAAATTATGAGATTAAGAAGTGTCGTAACTACCTAGATGGTCTAGGCTGGAACGCTTAAGGATGGATTAATGGTTTAAGTTATGTAAGAGTGTAAGATCATAGTGAATTTAGTTATAAGTTTGACCAAAGTTGGGGAGTCACAAGGAGGAAAAGAGGCGTATGTTACCGGTCCTTGGAGGAATTTTGAGAAAAACTTAAGGATTAGAATTACTCTATGCCTCAACTAGGGGTTTAGATGATTAAAGGCGATGAGTTTGATTGATGTTTAGGATGAATCTAAGGAAGAAAGTAAGGATGTTTGAGGAAGTAAGTGAGCTTAAATTATAATAGAACCCCCTTAAGATAGAGGAATGATAGACGAAACCCTTAAAGTTAGAAGGAGAACTAGATGAAAGGGGTGATTATTGTGAGTTAGTAAGAACCCGAGTTGTACAGAATAGAGAATATTTGAGGATTTTAGGTGAAATCATATGCTTTGGAGATGTGTGAATTTTTGATTGTTTGAATTTCCCTAAGTCCGTACCTATGGTCGGACTCTATGCGACGACGACCAGCTAAGGGAGCGACGTCTTCTTCGGTTAGTCCGTTGGACTTAACCCGATTCGACACACAATTAATGGTATGAGTGGAGCTTCTTCGTCTGCAAGCAACAAACCAGGAGCACTGCAAGGTGAATTAGACCAGCAAAAAGGGAATCCGATCACTAAGCGAGAGGAGAATGTTCTTATGGGAATCGCAATAATGAGCGAGTTTTGTGCCCTGCTGCCCAATCCACAACGTATTTCTTGGAGACGAGAAATCTTTAAGTTGGGGAGAATGTAACACCCCGCAAATTCCTCGTACTGAACTAAAAATACTAAAGAAATTTATTTAGAGTAAAGTATTTTTGAAAAGATATTTTCTTAAATAAATTTCCAAACTAACGTTTCCAAAGTGGTGAATGATTTTTTAAGGGATTTTTCACAAAATGATGCTATGAAATTTAATGTTGAGTTTTTGGGAGTGAGTATGTGTTTAAAATTCTTTTAATGAAATGGTGAAATTTTCAATGAGAAACTATTTTATGAAATTGTGCTTTGTTTCCTACAATTATATGCTTGATACTTTTGGTATTATTATGATACATGAATGATTTATTTTCTATGTATGCATGTGTATGTACGGTCTTGGATATATGTGTGCCTAGGAATATATAAAATTTAATTAGCAAATGAATATGATAATGTATGCATGAATGTATGTGAGTAATGTGTAAATATGTGTGAATGCATGAATATAACTATATTGGTGCCGTGTATGTATGTGAATGAGTGTAGAGTGAGCCTAGAAATTTCTTAAGCTGTAACCAAGCCCTAACCAAGTGAACTAAATCCTAACCAAGTCCTAACTAGGTGAAGTGATGAATATACATGTGTATACGTGTGAGTAATGGGTGTGTGCATGTGTATGCTTGACCGAGGGTGTGTATATGCATGAGGATGCATAGGTGTCGCCGTGTGTGTGTGTGTGTGGTGCATGCATGATGCAACTTTGTTGACTTACTTGCACCCTAGGCTAGTGGACTAGTGATCCATAGGTTTAGAATTAGTGATAAGTGTAGTTAAGAGTTTGACCAACCAATGGGATGAAGGGTTAGCCCTAATCTTTTTCCATTTATCTCATGGCTTGGTCTTAAGCCATGCAACTTTTTGTGAAGTCAAATTTGCCCCTTAAGCAACTCTTTTTGTCGAATTGTTCCAAGGGCAAGAAGGGAATTACTTAAGTGCCTTTTATGCCATTAACCGTAGAACTCCTATCCATTTCCTTCACAATTGCATTTTCCAAACCAACACACACTTTCTAAGGGTAACGTCAAACTCTTGGAGAAACATAGTGAGAGAGATTGGAACCGTGAGCTTCAAGAGGAGGAGGAGAAGGAGATCAAGCCCAAAAACCTTAGGATTTCTTGATGTTTAAGTGAAGAAGGTTGAAGATCTTCCCTATTTCTTTAGTTTACTTGAAGATCATAGGGTGTTAGTAATAGCTCTTAATTTTCCAAGCCTTGTAAGACTCATTTGTTATTGCATGTCCAATTTCCTTGTAGATCCATGTTTGTAAATACTTGATTAGCCTTGATCTTGAGTTTCAAGAGCCACCTAAACTTGTAAAACCTTAAACCATGGACATTATCATTCGGCTATGTCTAGAAAATTAGGTGTGATGATCTTTATCTTGAACTCATGCATGTTAGTTTGATATGTGTTGAAGATGATCTAAGTGGTTTGCATGCTTTGATTGTAACTTCGAATTTTCTAAGCTTTGATCTTTGGTTTCCTTTTCAAAAAGTCTTTGATTTTTTTTGTGTTGATCTTGAAAAAGGTTTGATCCTTGTCTTGATTTTTCCATGACTTTGATTTTTAAGTCTTGCATGTGATTCTTTTGCTCAAAAAGTTTTGTTTCTTGTCTTGCATGTCACGGTTTTGAGGAGAAAACAACTTTTTCAAATGGTTTTGCCTTGATCTAAATCTATGTGTGTTTCAAAGCTAAAAGATTTAAGCTTTCTTCTTGATTTCGTTATGTATTTTCGGTCAAGCCTTGAAAACAAAAGATCATGATGGTTTTCATGAAAAACTTTCTTACATGTAATTTATTTTTTGGTTTACATGATTTTTAAGTGCATGCAAAGGAAAATGAAAATGAAATTTATGTTTGAAGTGACAAAGTAGGTCACGGTTTTGAGGAAGAAAAGGAGTGGTATTTTTCTAAAAACCATGTGTTTAAATGTACATGTTTTTGACCTAATATTTCATGGTTTTTGCATAAAGAAACGTGCATCAAGGACTTTGTTTTCTCATAATAATGATTCGGCCTATACTAGATTACATAGGCTAGATTCTTGTTGCATGAGATTGTCTCCTTGAATGATTGTGTTTTATGACTTTGTTTTAAAGAGAAGTTTATTTGGATTGTGTTGTTTTGTTTTTGGTTCAATTCGGTTTTCAAAAAGGAAAAGGATCAAACGAATTTGATTGTTTTCTAAAAGTGTTTTCATGCTTTTGATTGTTAATTCTTGTTGTCCCAGATTTTATTTCCAAATATTTCAATTTTAAAAGTGTTTTTGAGTTGTGAAAAGTGTGGATTTCAAGTGTTAATTGATTTATAAAAAGTTAGAAAAGTTTTGGTGAACATGTGTGTGTGTGAGAATGTATTCGATTGAGAGTCAAAGGAAGAGTAAATGATTTGGCTTTATGAAAAAGAAAATGGGATTAAAATATTTGAAATGAATTAAGTTGATGTATGTGCTTTAAATTGCAATTCCCAACTTGTTTTCTTAAAGATTCTATTCGGTCATGTAATGTAAATGAGTTTAGGAAATTTAATTGCATTAAAATAAACTCATGTAACGATTTTTGAGAAGAGTTAAGTTGTTGTGTTTGGTTTGTATCTTTATAAGTATGTGAATGCCTAAGTGTTTTGTTTTAATTAAATGAATGAGTGTTTGATTTATAATTAAACTACATGATTCATTTTGTGTTGCTTGTTGTTGTGTGTTAAGTTAATGTTTGGAAAATGATTGAGTGTGTAATTGATTTTGAAAACAAATTGATTTAATTTATTTGAGATTTTTGGGATTGTGTTTATGGTTGTCCAAAGTTTGTTTCCTGATGAGAATTTGAGTTTTAAAGTGTTAATCTTAAAGTAAAGAGTCCTTTAAAACGAAAAGTGTTTTTACGATGTTTTCGGAGTTGTATCCAAGTGATTTTTAATATAATTCTTTGCTGTCCAGAATTGTTTGAACTTGTTTTTTAAACCTTAAAAATGTGTTTATATAATTTAAAGAGTGGTTTTCAAGTGATAATTGATTTCAGAAAAATCCGGACTGAAAACGATAAATTTTTCGCTGTTTTCAAACGTGTCTAAGGTGCTGTCCAAAACGGACGAGCACCCAAACTAAATAGTTTAAATAACTTTTCATAATGTTTTCAAACGATTTTTGAAAGTACTTAACGTGTTATGAACATACGTGTTGTTTGAAAGAAAATGGTTATGTTTTGAGTTTTCCGACAAGGAATGAGAGGTGTTTAAATTACGGAACAGATTTTCCTAATACAAGTTAATAACAAAAATGTATTTTATTTAGTACGAGGAACCTTAAAGACGAGGGGTTGGGGCAGCCGGCAGCACAAAGGATCCGAGGTGATGGTATACATTAAAATTGCTGGACCTCAGGTGAGAGAGAAGCTTTCCTAAGACACCGTGGTAGTTAGGTGATTTATTAGAACGTTCCGTATCATCTCAAAGGTCGGGGCTAAGTGGATAGAGTCAGTAGTATAAGTGGCAATTGTTTGATTGTGTGGCCACTTATACGAAGGTGATGAAAACCACATCAATGCTGTGTGATGATTGTTTGTTGATAGCATGCTTTTATTTAATTATGCCTGAGAATATTTACTGTGTTGATTAAATAAGTAATATGTTGATGGACGTTTGTTACGTCCTGAATAAGGAAATAAAAATGAAGTGAATGCGATGTGAAAGTAATAATATGGAGGGAAAAGATACAATGAAATAAGAATAATGAATGAGAATAAGATATGTGTTGGAGAAGAAGGAAAGAGTTGAGATTGGGGAAAGAATGAAATATAATGTTGAGAACGAGCCAGAGCTGGGGAGAGTGATGTTGTTTGAGAAAGAGGTGTGATTTGAGTGGAGCTGGGCTCCTTTTGTTTTGGTTTTAGTTTGGGACAAGTGTCGAGTTGAGCTTGCTCCTCCATTAGCGCTCAGCAAAGTTGAAATTTTTGAAAAGGAGTTTTTGAAAAAGGCTCTCGAAAGGAGATCTTCAAAAAGATTTTTGAAAAGAAATTCTTTTGAAAATGTTTTTGAAAGGAGGTTTTGAGAAATATCATAAAAAGTGTTTTCAGAAAAAGTCTTGAAAGGGAATTTTTGTGAAAGGCCTTGGAAGGAGATTTTTATAAATTTTGAGAAAGATTATAAAAGTATTTTTTTTAAAGTTTTTGAAGTAATTTTGTGAAAAGCCGTGAAAGTGGATTTTTAGAAACCTTGTGACAACCAGATTTCTTTTTTAAAGAAAGTTTTGAAAATAAGATGTTGAGGGAGTTTGTGAAAAGAGACTTTAAGGAAATTATGAAAGTTGATTTTGAGAAAATTTACGAGGAGAGATTTTATGAAAGAGTTGGATATTTTGTGAAAATTTATGAAATGGTGTTTGGAGATAGTTTTCGAAATTATTGTTTGAGAAAAGAGTTGGAAATGAGACGGTTGTGAGGAATGGAGAATGTTGAGAAAGATTGAGAAATGAAATTTGAGTTTATTGATATGATCCCAGCTCTGTGCTATGTGAGAAATGATGAGAGAAAGCTTGTGCAAAGTTAGTGGTCGGGACTCGTTGAAGGGTTGCACGAAGGACGGGCCGACCTTAGGATAATTAAAAAGACTAAAAGACTTTAAAAGACATGCGCGGTGAGTTATGAGAGTGCGAAGTAGTGGAGAGGAAGAAACGATAAGTATCTGCGGATACTTAGGACGAGATTGCATTAGGGGAGGACGATGACGGTGAAACGTCAAGAAGTCTAGAGTATGTTTCTAGGCAGAACGAACTCCACAAGTGGCGCACTAACGTGGTGGGGACTGGGTCTAATGTCGTGGCAAGTTCTGCGGGCCCACTAGAAACATACTGTCGCCCCCTAGATTGCAAATCGAGAACAGTGAGAGGGACTGGAGTGGGGCATTTGTTTGCCACTACGAGGCAGTGTGCCATGTTATTATGTGATTGATATTGAGGCTGAGCCTCCTGGTCTGGGACCATTTGTGATTGACAGCTGTCGTGCCCGCACGGTAAAGGTCCTGTACTCCTGTTTGCTTCCGACTAGGTTGGGTTGGATGACCGAGGAGATGTAGACGTGAGTGATAACCGAGAACGAAACGAATGCTTTGATGAGATTTGGAAGTTTTCCCCTTAACATAAAAGAGTGGAAATTGATAAGAAGGAATAAGAGAGAGGCATGGTTATAATAAGAAATGAAGAAGAGAATGTGAGAAAGTACATGAAAAGCAAAGATAAGGTAAAAAGGAAATGAGGATTATAATGATGATTAAAGAAGACAATAATGTACTTGATTGTTGTGTGTGTGCTTGTGTGTTGTATTGTATATTGTATGGTCCTTCTATCTTGCCTAGCGTAATCCCACATCGTCGACAATTCGTCGTTCGGATTGCTTACTCTCTCCTGTTCGTTGGCATATCGGTGTTGCTGATATCTCAACGGGCAGACAGAGCATCCCGTGGAGATCATCATTTTAAAAGAAGTGGAGCTAGATCCCATCAACTACAAGAAGGAAGGGACAGAAGTGACTTCATTCTAGAGGTGCCAAGAGGGCGCAAGAAGAAAGGGAGGCTTCATCCAGTTGCCTTCATCAGAGTAGCGTAGCGAAAGCGAAAGTAGCAGATTTAGTTTAAGGTTATGAATTGTGTTTGAGTCAAGGATTACCAAGCAATGTGCTACTCATGTATTCAAGCCAGACTTTTATATTCTGTATTGAGGCCTTTTCATTTTTGAAACCTGAACAATGTAATCTTTTGGAAAACATCAGTTGATTTCGAAGTAAGTCCTTTTATGACAATGAAAGCTTTAAGAAAACAAATGTTTTAGTAACAACTCGATTTTCAGCAAAAGGACTTTTAATTACAACCAAGACTTTTCAATGTAAAAAAAAAATTTGGCCTCATTTTTGGTAACTTCAATAAGTAAAAGTTAATCATTTTGGGTTTATGAAAATCGGGCTGTTACAGACTTCCTATCATGCCTCTATATTTGCTTACATCTACAGCTTTACCTGACTCATCTTTGCCAAGATAGCTCGAAGTGCTCATGGGAGTGGCAGCTTCTTTGCAGTTTTCTAAGCCGAATTTCTTGAGGAGTTCCTTGCAATATTTTCCTTGATGCTCAAAGGTTCCTCCCTCAAGTTGCTTTACTTGCAGCCCGAGGAAGAAAGTGAGTTCTCCCATCATCGACATCTCGAATTCACCTTGCATTAATTCAGAGAATTTCTTGCAAAGAGACATGTTAGTAGCACCGAAAATTATATCGTCAACGTAAACTTGTACTAACAATAGGTCCTTTTTGGATTTATAAATGAATAGAGTTGTGTCAACCTTTCCTCTTTCAAACCCTTGATCAAGTAGAAATGAGCTCAAACGATCATACCAAGCTCTTGGAGCTTGTTTCAAGCCGTAAAGAGCCTTTTTCAGTTTATAAACATGGTTTGGATATTCAAAATTTTCAAAGCCAGGAGGTTGTTTTACATAAACTTCTTCATTTATAAAGCCATTTAAGAATGCACTCTTTACATCCATTTGGTATAGGGTGAAATTCATAATAGATGCGAAAGCAAGAAAAATTCGGATTGCTTCAAGTCTAGCAACTGGAGCAAAGGTCTCATCATAGTCGATACCTTCCTCTTGGTTGTAGCCTTGAGCAACTAATCTAGCTTTGTTTCTTATAATTAAGCCTAATTAATCTGTTTTATTTCTGAAAATCCATTTCAAGCCTATTATCGTATGATCATTGGGCCGAGGAACCAATTCCCAGACATCATTTCTGATGAATTGATTCAGTTCCTCTTGCATGGCAATTGCCCAATGTTCATCTTCAATGGCTTGATCAACAGAATTAGGTGCAATTTGAGAAACAAATGAAGCGAAATTGCAAAAATTCTGAATAGAACGACGAGTTAAAACTCCCTTAGACATGTCGCCCAGCACATTTTCTATTGGATGGTCCTTGACTCTCTTCCAGGCTGGATTCAGCTCGAGATGCTCTGTTCGGCTTGGAATGAGTTCGGACTGATCATTGAGAGTTTGGCTCGGACTGAGTTCAGTTTGTTCCTTGTTTGTTCTGCTCGGAACAAGCTCGTCCCTCTGATTTCTATCTTCAGCAGTTTCATCCTTTTGAGCTCTTTCAGTTGTTGTGCTAGGATCGTGTTCTGCCATAGTTTGATCCTCTCTATCTGCACAACTAACAATGTCTCTCTGAGGAGACTCATCAAATACCACATGTACGGACTCTTCCACAGTGAAGGTCCTTTTGTTAAAAACTCTAAATGCTTTACTATGAGTAGAATAACCCAAAAATATTCCTTCATCGGCTTTAGAATCAAATTTGCCGAGATGCTCTTTTCCATTATTTAAAATGAAGACTTTGCAACCAAATGCATGAAAATGAGAAATTTTTGGTTTTCTACCCTTGTAAAGTTCATATGGAGTTTTCTTTAAAATTGGTCTGATGAGGATGCGGTTCATTACATAGCAAGCTGTGTTTACCGCATCAGCCCAGAAATAATGTGGCAAATTGTATTCATTAAGCATGGTTCGGGCTAGCTCTTCAAGTACCCGGGTTTTCCGTTCCACAACTCCGTTTTGTTCGGGAGTCCGAGGAGCAGAAAACTGATGTTCTATGCCGAGCTTGGAACAAAACTTATCAAATTTGTAGTTCTCGAACTCACCACCATGGTCTGTTCGGATTACAACGACTTTTTGGTTAGCTCGGTTCTGAAGTTGCTTGACAAGCTCTTTAAAATTTTCAAAAGTATCACTTTTTGATTTTTTAAAATGAAGTCCATGTAAATCTGGAAAAGTCATCTACAATTACTAAAGCATAGAGATTGCCACCAAAGCTTTTTACTTGTGATGGTCCAAACAAGTCCATGTGTAACATTTCCAAGGGTCGAGTTGTTGAGAACATCAACTTAGATGAAAAATCATTTTTCTTTTTGACTGGTTTGCACTTCTTGCAAGACGAGCAAACCCCCTCAATATTAAAATTCAACTTTGGTAAACCAATCACTAAGTCTTTTGATTGTAGTTTCTTTAACTGATTTACATGTATATGAGTTGTCCTTCTATGGCATAACCATGTATCACTTTCTTTTATAACCATGCAAGTAGTTATCAATGAGGTGATTTCATTCCAATCAACCAAGTAAGTGTTGTTATATCGTTTTCCAACAAATTTGACAGAGTTGTCCTCGTCACTTTTAATAATGCAATGGGTAGAGGTAAAAACAACATGATTACCAATATCACAGAGTTGACTTATGCTCAAAATACTATGTTATAGCCCTTTTACAAGTAAAACATTATTGATAACCAAGTTGGCAGAATTACTGACTTTACCTTCACCCAATATTTTACCTCGGTTGTTATCACCATAAGTGACGTAGCCCTTTTCTGAATGTGAAAGTTCAGCGAATAAATTTTTGTCCCCCGTCATGTGCTTCGAGAAGCCACTATCAAGGTACCATCTGCTCTCCTTTGCTCGGAAGCACACCTGCATCACAAAAATATTACTTCTTTGATTCGGGTACCCAAGTTATCTTAGGTCCCTCGGGGTTAGTAGTTGGATCTTTCCTTTTAACTACCCAAACAAAATTGCCCTTGGCTACACCATAACGTCGGATTTTGCATTCATTTGGTGTATGACCATGAAGACTACAGTAGGAGCAGCTCAGCTTTTTCAAACTATTAAAGTTTGTGACCTTTCCTGTAACACCCTAGTTACTTTTACCCTTTATTAATTGAGGATTTAAAACTTTCTTTTAATACTACTAGTTGATTAGGAAAAACACTTAGTTATGCTTACTTCTTATGAAAATCTCCATAAAATCGGACGGAGTTTACTTTGTTTTAGGGACATTCCCAAAATACCATTTTCTGTTAAACCTGCATAAAAATTTTCACTAGACAACAGAGGCCAGCAAGACCAAAATACAATTAAGTTCAGGTACATTATTCCAGAAAACCTTTACAACTCTTAACTTCGTTTGGTTTCCAAAATATAATACATTTCAAATTCCAAAATAAAATTCTTGACCAACAATGGTCACCCAACTAACTAAACAACACTCCACGAGGTGGAGTGTAATCCTTCCCGGCCATGCTTGCGTAAGCTCCTTCTGCACCTGTAAAAATATAGCAAGAAGGGTAGCATTACACAGAACTTAGAAAATACATTCTAGAATGATATAGAGAACAACTAAGAGATTACTACCCGTTATCACTTAGATTATATTTCCTATTTCACATTTCCTTTACTTACTAAGCCATTACATTGTTTCTAATCCTTCCAATCTTCCTTAACCTTTCCTTACCCTATCATTTCCTTCTATTATATTTTGCACTCACCTATCGGTGGGTCATAATATCAACCATTTACTCACACCCTAAGGCGGGTCCTATTCTATTTCATTATCTCATTACCTTTTATTTCCATTCTATCATATTTTGCACTCACCTATCGGTGGGTCCTATTATCATTCATTTATGCACACCCTAAGGGCGGTTCCTAATGTCATTCATTTACTACTTTACCATTTTATTCCCATCTATTACTCACTCCTTATTGGAGGGTCATGTTACTTTATTCTCGCTCCACATAGGAAGGGTCATGACAACATGATTCTCACTCCACTTAGAAAGTAAGTGGAGGGTCCTGATGATGTAATTCTCACTCCGCAAAGGGAGGGTCATGATAATATAATTCTCACTCCACTTAGGAAGGGTCATGATAGTATAATTCTCACTCCACTTAGGGAGGGTCATGATAGTATATTTCTCCTCCTTTCGGAGGGTCCTGATAATAAATTTCTCGCTCCGCTTAGGGAGGGTAATGAATACATAATTTTTCGCTCCGCATAGGGAGGGTCATGAATACATAATTTCTCGCTCCGCTTAAGGAGGGTCATGAATACATAATTTATCGCTCCGCTTAGGGAGGGTCATGAATACATAATTTCTCGCTCCGCTTAGGGAGGGTCATGAATACATAATTTCTCGCTCCGCTTAGGGAGGGTCCTAATAATATACACAATCATCTTAGGGAGGGTCATGATTATATTCATATATACATCCACATACATCTCACATTCCTACACCCATGCACATCATAATTACATAAAACACTTTTTAAGACTCATAACCAATTGATTCACTATTTAATTTTCCTTCGAATTCCATTATCCACCTATATTAATAAAAGTTCACATCTAAATTCATCATTTCCATTATTTACCCAATTCCTAAATCTGTAGCTTCACATTCATTAGTCATCATAATTAGATGTCCCTACAAATATCCCAAACAAGTTTTATTCTCTTTATTCACTTACTCCAAGTCCTATTATCATCAACTACCTTAAGGTTCAACTTCCTACCTTTACTCCCTATCCTTAATTCCCCCTATATACAAGCTAGAAAAATACCTCTAAGTAAAGGTAACACACCCCTTCTTACCTCAAATAAAGGTGGAGAGAGAGAGAGAATGTTGATTCCCAAGCCTTAGTGTAGAGAGAAAGCTTCAAAGCCATGGAGGAGAAAGAAAATGAGTCATGAAGCAAAAGCATTGAAATTAGTTAAATATTATGGGGGAAATTTGTGTACATGAAAGAAAATGAGAAGGAAAGCTTGAATCTCACATACCTTGAACTTGGAATGGTGGAAATTAAGAGTGGGTATGAAACTCCAAGGAAGAGAGAGGAGAGAAAGAAATGGCGTGAGAGAGAGAATAATAGGAGAGATTGATGAAGGAGATGATGTTTGTATGTGATGGGGATTGATTTTTAAGAGTTTATCATGGATGTATTTGATGAATTGAGGTGGGATTTAGAGAGAGAAGGAGAAGAAACTCGTGGCCCTAGGAGAGAGAAACAAAAGGAAATGAATGGGGAAGAAGACCCAACGCGTTTTATTATTTTTTTATGTTCTGTCACGTACTAACCGGTTAGTGGAATGACTAACCGGTTAGCCACTGATTCTTTTTATTTTCTTTTATTTCTTTCAGCTTCAAAGTGCCATAACTTCTTCGTTAACCGTCGGATCTTGCTCAAATTTTGATACAAGCTTCCTAAGACACTTATCTTCACATCCAACGGTTTAATTCGTGTTTAGAGTTGTAAATCTTTTATTTTGAATTTCCTAATATAGGGTGTTTAGAACACCGAAAACGCCGATTTTAGAACTTGTTTAGCCTTCTTTAAACTTCTTTTCCGATGCCAATGCTTCCTAACTCCTTCATGGCATTAAAAGGAAATCTAATTTATCACCTTAAATTATTTTATGCATAATTATTATGTCCAAGTCTTATTATTATTCTAATTACTCTTGGAACTAGAATTCGGGATGTTACAATTCTCCCCCACTTATTGGAATTTCGTCCCCGAAATTTTGTTCAATTCCTTCAATGGAGAACCATCCCCAATGCAGGGTCTTTCGACTACAATACTCACTTCCCTTTGGTTCCACTCCCCCACTTGGAATTGGCATACCACTTGCATTAGTACGCCACCAATTTCTTGCACTCTATGAAGAGTACGGACTATGGTTCAACTTGGTTAGTCTCAACGTGGAGACTCTATGAGGTTTTCAAGGTTGGTTTTTCTCGCGGCTAATCGTTTTCAAGAGTCTTGCTAGTAAGACTCCGAATGGGTCTTGGATTTCTATCACCAGGTTTAACTCTCCAAGGATGTTGGAGATGGTTTCTAGGGTCCACTGGGTTCCCTCAGGAATTTTGCAGCAAAGGTTTGGAAAGGGTACTATTCAGACTGATTTTCCTTTCTTCTATGTTGGGTTGGTTATTGTTCTACTTAGAAACTTTCAATGATATCGGCCATCAATAAATGCAAAGATTGAGGTGGTCAGTCACAATCTCACATTCACCAATGGTGACATCACTGTCGAGTTTACTGATGATATCGTCACTTAACAGTTGCAAGAGCCAGGACGACCAATCCTACTCTTACATTCTATTAAACGACCACACCATCATGGGTTTGGTTCTATTATACCCAGAGTTCTACAACTTATTAACTACTCCTAAAGCCATAATCAAACACATTCATCATTCAAGCAGTCATCATCATTTCACCTTTTTTTTTCCACATAGTCCTCATTCAAACATGCATAACAACATTGTACATCATCACATATTCAAAAATATCAAAGTGAATGCTATTCATTCATATTCGAACATTAATCATTATCTACCTCTAACCCTATTCAACTAATCCTATTATTATCCTACCAAGTTTTTCTCTCAAACTTTTACCTAGTTTCATTATAATTCTAACCTACTTGGGAATTCACTAACAACTAATTCCACTAATTCATGCATAATAGAGAATATCATACATAAACATACATAACTTCAAACATACACATATCCAATCATAATCCTAATGGGATTTCTACCTCAACTCTAACACTTGAAAACCTAACTTTACATCGGTTACTCGCTTGATGAGTAACCACTGGAGTAATGAATTCACACTCCAAGGCCGAGGAAAACTGCTCTGATACCAAACTGTAACACCCTAGTTACTTTTACCCTTAATTAATTGAGGATTTAAAACTTTCTTTTAGTACTACTAGTTGATTAGGAAAAACACTTAGTTATACTTACTTCTTATGAAAATCTCCGTAAAATCGGACGGAGTTTACATTGTTTTAGGGACATTCCCAAAATACCAGACAACAGAGGCCAGCAGGACCAAAATACAATTCAGTTCAGGTACATTATTCCAGAAAACCTTTACAACTCTTAACTTCGTTTGGTTTCCAAAATATAATACATTTCAAATTCCAAAATAAAATTCTTGACCAACAATGGTCACCCAACTTACTAAACAACACTCCACGAGGTGGAGTGTAATCCTTCCCGGCCATGCTTGCGTAAGCTCCTTCTGCACCTGTAAAAATATAGCAAGAAGGGTAGCATTACACAGAACATAGAAAATACATTCTAGAATGACATAGAGAACAACTAAGAGATTACTACCCGTTATCACTTAGATTATATTTCCTATTTCACATTTTCTTTACTTACTAAGCCATTACATTGTTTCTAATCCTTCCAATCTTCCTTAACCTTTCCTTACCCTATCATTTCCTTCTATTATATTTTGCACTCACCTATCGGTGGGTCATAATATCAACCATTTACTCACACCCTAAGGCGGGTCCTATTCTATTTCATTATCTCATTACCTTTTATTTCCATTCTATCATATTTTGCACTCACCTATCGGTGGGTCCTATTATCATTCATTTATGCACACCCTAAGGGCGGTTCCTAATGTCATTCATTTACTACTTTACCATTTTATTCCCATCTATTACTCACTCCTTATTGGAGGGTCATGTTACTTTATTCTCGCTCCACATAGGAAGGGTCATGACAACATGATTCTCACTCCACTTAGAAAGTAATTAAGTGGAGGGTCCTGATGATGTAATTCTCACTCCGCAAAGGGAGGGTCATGATAATATAATTCTCACTCCACTTAGGAAGGGTCATGATAGTATAATTCTCACTCCACTTAGGGAGGGTCATGATAGTATATTTCTCCTCCTTTCGGAGGGTCCTGATAATAAATTTCTCGCTCCGCTTAGGGAGGGTCATGAATACATAATTTCTCGCTCCGCATAGGGAGGGTCATGAATACATAATTTCTCGCTCCGCTTAAGGAGGGTCATGAATACATAATTTCTCGCTCCGCTTAGGGAGGGTTCTAATAATATACACACTCCTCTTGTAACACCCAGCTTTTAATTAAAAATATCATTTAAAAGGTTTAACACTCTGAAATGGGGAACTTAAATACAATTCATGAATACAATTTATAAACGTGTAAATTCCAAACTAAGATCAAACCCAATGTCAAACATCCTAAGTAAACATGTTCATCCTTAAATAACAATTATCATTTAAGCCCTATATTAATCCTATGAACACGAATTCTCTCATAACAAAATACTTATTCTTAAATATATACTCATATCCATTTTTCATTTTAACACCTACTAGCCAACATTATTAGATTATCACTTTAATTAACACTTAGTCGAAATATATACTCTTCTAGCACACAAACAACGAACCTGGCAATTATCAAACACAGCATATATCACAGATCAATCGACATACTCAGGTATGTCTCAGAATGCTTAAACATAAGTCAACTCCCTAGGGTTCTTTACTTCCTACCTTTACAACATGCATAAAGGGGTTTTTAGCAATTTATAACAATTAATTTAAATTATCACTTATTAACTTAAATCAAATTTCATTCATTCTTCCTAAACCAACTTTTACAGGTGCTATTTTGCTACCCACAACCCAATTCAACTACTTAGCCCAAATCCTATTATATACCCCAACTATCCCTAACTCAAAGTGTGGAAAAGAGACCCCCCTTACCTTATAGAGGGAGAGAGCCCACACAAAGCTCCAAGGACATCAATTCTACACCGGATCTACCTTGATTCCTATCCTCTTGACCGATCTCCACTCCGTTCTTCAAGATTGGAGGAGAGAGAAAGCAAACCCTTGGAAAGAGAAAGCTTGGATTCAATAGATGGAGTATTTATGTGTAGGATCTAACCCAAAAATCAAGATTAGATCCATGGGTGTGGTATGACAATGGAGTTTGGGTGCTTGGGTTTGGTTTGGTGTATGTGGGTGTTTAGAGAGAGAACCATGGAGGTGAGGGAGAAAGTAAACCACCAAAGGAAGGAAGAGAAGAAGAAAAAGAAGAAGGAGAAGAAAAGCTTGCCATGGAGGAGGATTGGAGATGATCTTTGGGGTGAGAAAAAAAAGAAAGAACCGTATGGGAGAGGAGGAGGGAGAAGGTGGGTTGAAGAAGAAGGAAAGGATGAGGGAGGAAGAGAGAAACGTATAAGTGAGGAAGAGAGAGGGAGGGTTTTTATTTTTATTGTTTTGGTTGGAGGAAATGGGTGGCTACAAATAAAAGAGAAAAGAGAAAGATTCCCTTTGAGTGGCTAAAAAGCCCTCAATGCACACCCTCTTTTCTTTTTTTTTATCAGACCCACTGATAATCGATTATCCTAGCCAGATAATCGATTACTGCTTCAGTGCAACATTTCTTAGTGTTTCTGACAGAGGGAAAATAATCGATTAATTCACCTAAAATAATCGATTACTTCTCAAGATAATCGATTACTTTCATGAGTTAATCGATTATCAAGGCTGCAACATTTAAGTGTTTTCAGCAGAGGCCTAATAATCGATTAACCCCTAAAAAATAATCGATTAAGGCCTAATAAATCTTGGAATTAAATTTTGGGATGTTACAATTCTCCCCCACTTATTGGAATTTCGTCCCCGAAATTCCGCTCAAAATCCTTAATTGGAGAACCATCCCGGAGAAGGTTTGCTAAGCTACGCAACTAACTCATCTTAGTTCTACTCCCCCACTTGGGATTGGCATATCATTCAACATGAATGTGCCACAAGGCTCTTGCACTCCTCGAAGAGTGCCGACTATGGTTTAATTTGGGTCAACCTCTAGGCTACAATTCTAACAGATTTCTAAGGTTAACTGGCTTTCCTCCGGAATCCTACTTCGAAGGTTGGACAGGGCACTTAAAAACCCTCTAAACACTATTACCCTACAGGATTGGTTATACTCCAACTTCAAATCCTACCACTTATGTCCTAAACCTAAACTCTAATCAAACACATCCATCATTCACACAAACACAAATCATGCAAGCATCATTCAAGAGTCAAACATTCATAACGGCAATCCACTACGTCTTACACCTTAAACCTAAACACGACTCAACCTGGCTTCCTTCCTAACTATTACTAGTCTAACTTAGGGCTAACATTTACCTCTACAAACACTTGCACAAACATCATCACATATTTTTAAAAGTGTTTAAAAAGGGGTTCGGGGAATAGGACTTACATAGTTTTCAACCAAAAATGCGTTTTACAAATCCAATTTTCCAAGGTTTTTGAAGAATTGTAAGATAGCGTCCCTGAACATAATATAACATTATGGTAAATTTTCAAGTCAATTCAGAGTTCATTAGATTCACCTTTGACCCTATGACCACTTTGTAAAAGATTTGTAATGGTCGGGGTGAACCTATGTCAAATCCATTTAAAATAACAAACAACTCCCATTGACTTTAAAATTTGATGGGACATCAACTATTCTTGGCCCAAGGTTGTGTAAAATTGTCAAACCGATTAGAGCACATTAACTTCGTTTTGTTTAAAATACTAGCTTGCTCCAATTGGCTTGAGATGTTACACGAAACAAAAATTCAACCTTAGGTTGCTTATATTAATTCTTCCATGTCAAACAAAATCCTAAACCCAAAAACTTAGTTTTCCCTTTATATAAAAACCCTGATTACCCAAAAGAAAACATTTAACTACAACACATAAGTCTTTAAAACCTTTGGTTTGAAAAAAAAATCACTAAGTATGGGAATTCAAAATTTAAGAAAAGATCCCATACAAGTTGAATATTTAGAAAACACTAACACATTTATAAAACAAAATTCTTTTGCAAATTAGGTTCCTCTCTTAATGAGAAACAAATGATTTCATTTGAAAATTCACTAAAACTTTTAATCATGCACCTTTCCATGATGAGCTACCTTCATCTAATTTCATAAGATCCTAGATGAAGGAGTGACAAATCACTCAAGATGAATAAACTCAAAGAAAGAGGGGATGTGCCTTGAACATGGAAAAATTTACTTTTAATTAATCTTCAAAAGTTGAGACAATTACATTCCCTTTTTACTTCAAGTTTAAAATTTGAGTTTTCATTCCGAATTGGTTTGAGTCGAATAATAAGGGTTCCTATTTGATCGATGTGAGACTTGATAACAAAGAGTCAAGTTAATTCACTACTCGATCACTTAGAAGTCCTTGATTTTCTTACTAGTTCTTGAAAATTTGTTAGGCGACCTCACGATCCATTTAGAATGATTGTGGTTCGGTGCAACTTTTAAAAATTCATTTTAAACACTCACAAGCATCAAACACAAATTTCACTTTTCACAAAGACATAACAAGCACACATATCAATCGAGCATACACAAATCAAATTTAATTTCATCAAAAACACAATTTCCAAAAACAACACTTTTAGTCAATGCTTAGTGGAAAGTAATTTGGGATTTCAATCATAAAGAGGGCAATTGAAAAGTTATTAATCCCAAATCATTTTGAAAACATTTTTGAAAGTTTAGGTTCACTTCCCCGTAAACATAGACTTTTTCCCATATACCAAATGCACTACTAATGATGTAATCAAAAGTGAGGTAAGAACTTCTACGTTGAATTTTAACCCCATCCTCGATACCTCTTTTCGTTACAAAATTTTATTATAGAAACTCGGGGTTCAAATCCAATCATTAGAAGCTTCAACTTGACTTTCTATTAATATTAAAGTCACCGAAATCGAATTAGTGGTGGAATCAACCATGAGTTCAATAAATATGTTTTTTTGTTGTTTTTATGGATTTTAGTCTAACCGACGCCGACTGAGTCATTCGGATAGATTAGAATCCAGTAGTAATTCATTTTATTCTCATGATTCCACTTCTAATTTTGTCCACTTACTTTAACACTACACCATTCCACATGTAAGCATATTTCGAGAACCCATTGGATTGAATTCAAACCACTTCTTAATTTGGACAAAAAGTTTGTTTTTATCTTTAATTCAAATTAATATGATTCAGTGGTTTGAATCCGATCTATTAGTTCCTGATGCCTATTTTCATTTGATGCCACAACCACTTGAATCAAGTTTAGTTACAGAACCGCTTAATAATTTAATATAAACATTATTTTTCGTTCTCTTGAATACTAATCAAATCAACATGACCTTAATCACTTGGTTGGATTAGTATGCGAGATTCATAATTTACTTATTCAATGCGATTCCATTTCTAATCCCGATTCAATTATTTTGACACCAAATTACTCAACAAACAAACATTAAGATCACACACAAGCACTTAGCAAAGCACTCAAGCATAAAAGAATTAACACATAAGTTTTATACACAGGAGATCCATTGCTAATTCATGATGATGCACGAACTTCTAGATTTTCGACGACATCGCCTCACGATAAATGCAACATCGGATTGGCCAGTTCCAATACTACATTTCATCTGTGGTCATAGCCTTCGCTATCTAGCTTAAGTTTATGTACTTCATTATTAATTAGCAAGATTTCCTTTGTAAGAAACTTTAACTTTTAGTTAACTCAACTTAGACTTTGCATCCCTTAAACGATAATCAATTGCACTTTTGAAGTTTTTCTACTTACAAACGTGCCATACTTATAGGATGTAGTTCTTTCAATTCCCTAAGGGATCCGGCTTAGGTTCCCAAAGAATCACATTCTATTCTCTTTTACTATCACAATTTTCACTTAAAAGTGTCTCACCTCTGGAGAAGAAACTTGATATGAGAGTGTTCGCAGCGAGATCGGGACCACTTTCCCTCAGGTCGGAAAGGAAGGAACTGCTCTGAAACCATAAATGTAACACCCAGCTTTTAATTAAAAATATCATTTAAAAGGTTTAACACTCTGAAATGGGGAACTTAAAATTTCCTTTCATTAAATCAAATTCCATTACAACATTGGGTATTTCAATTTACAATACTAGTAGCGCAACATATAGTTTTTCCTTCTTTCCATAACTTTTCCCCTGCGACACTCTCTGATCCTCAAGCTCTTCTTCATTCACCTAAAAATGTTAACCTCATAAGGGTGAGACCTTTTCACAACACAGTGAATTATAAGATAATTAAGAGCACATAATAAAAACTTAAGCATCATAATCAAATCAAGCCATGACTAACAAAATGCTTCAATTTCATTTTTCCAAAATCATTTTCCTTTCCTTTACTTTACAACCTTATACTTTGCCCGTGACCTCACATTGCCGTAGCCTAAGTGAGCACCGGGACCCTTACTTATACTTTGCCCGTGACCTCACATTGTCGTAGCTTAAGTGAGCACCGGGACACTTACTTATATTTTCCATAGACTCATATCATCATTGATCTCTATTCTTTTAGTTTGTACCACTAGGTAAATTTGGTTGCTCCTGCTAGGGCGTTTGTACACCCATTAGGGACTTTATTCACCCATCAGGACTTTTACCCACTAGGCCTCACCCGTTAGGACTGATACATATAATCTTTGTTAATACTCATTAAATTCCTTAGCATATTCAACTTACATACTTTAGTCATTTTTACATTTTCTAGTCTTTTAGTTTTCGTTGAATTGATCATTTTGGGACATTGACTCCTAACGGGGCATTTACACCTAGTGGGGCGTTTTTAGCCTGATGAGTACCTAGGCCCTAATGGGGCGTTTGTACACCTAGAAGGAACACCTAGTGTCCCAATGTCCCAATGATCAATTCAATTGTCCTCAACAACACAAACACATTCACCATAAAGCATACAATGCAATTAGCCATTTACATCAAGTAACAAAGATTTACATTCCAACACTTACCACATTCCAAATTTCATACATTACATAACAACAATTAATTCACCTCACTTAGGTTCCAGTACAATTCATCAATACAATTTATAAACGTGTAAATTCCAAACTAAGATCAAACCCAACATCAAACATCCTAAGTAAACATGTTCATCCTTAAATAACAATTATCATTTAAGCCCTGTATTAATCCTATGAACACGAATTCTCTCATAACCAAATACTTATTCTTAAACTTGACTTTCTATTAATATTAAAGTCACCGGAATCGAATTAGTGGTGGAATCAACCATGAGTTCAATAAATATGTTTTTTTTTGTTGTTTTTATGGATTTTAGTCTAACCGACGCCGACTGAGTCATTTGGATAGATTAGAATCCAGTAGTAATTCATTTTATTCTCATGATTCCACTTCTAATTTTGTCCACTTACTTAAACACTACACCATTCCACATGTAAGCATATTTCGAGAACCCATTGGATTGAATTCAAACCACTTCTTAATTTGGATAAAAAGTTTGTTTTTATCTTTAATTCAAATTAATATGATTCAGTGGTTTGAATCCGATCTATTAGTTCCCGATGCCTATTTTCATTTGATGCCACAACCACTTTAATGAAGTTTAGTTACAGAACCGCTTAATAATTTAATATAAACATTATTTTTCGTTCTCTTGAATACTAATCAAATCAACATGACCTTAATCACTTGGTTGGATTAGTATGCGAGATTCATAATTTACTTATTCAATGCGATTCCATTTCTAATCCCGATTCAATTATTTTGACACCAAATTACTCAACAAACAAACATTAAGATCACACACAAGCACTTAGCAAAGCACTCAAGCATAAAAGAATTAACACATAAGTTTTATACACAGGAGATCCATTGCTAATTCATGATGATGCACAAACTTCTAGATTTTCGACGACATCGCCTCCCGATAAATGCAACATCGGATTGGCCAGTTCCAATACTACATTTCATCTGTGGTCATAGCCTTCGCTATCTAGCTTAAGTTTATGTACTTCATTATTAATTAGCAAGATTTCCTTTGTAAGAAACTTTAACTTTTAGTTAACTCAACTTAGACTTTGCATCCCTTAAACGATAATCAATTGCACTTTTGAAGTTTTTCTACTTACAAACGTGCCATACTTATAGGATGTAGTTCTTTCAATTCCCTAAGGGATCCGGCTTAGGTTCCCAAAGAATCACATTCTATTCTCTTTTACTATCAAACATTTTCACTTAAAAGTGTCTCACCTCTAGAGAAGAAACTTGAGATGAGAGTGTTCGCAGCAATATCGGGACCACTTTCCCTCAGGTCGGAAAGGAAGGAACTGTTCTGATACCATAAATGTAACACCCAGCTTTTAATTAAAAATATCATTTAAAAGGTTTAACACTTCGAAATGGGGAACTTAAAATTTCCTTTCATTAAATCAAATTCCATTACAACATTGGGTATTTCAATTTACAATACTAGTAGCGCAACATATAGTTTTTCCTTCTTTTCGTAACTTTTCCCCTGCGACACTCTCTGATCCTCAAGCTCTTCTTCATTCACCTAAAAATGTTAACCACATAAGGGTGAGACCTTTTCACAACACAGTGAATTATAAGATAATTAAGAGCACATAATAAAAACTTAAGCATCATAATCAAATCAAGCCATGACTAACAAAATGCTTCACTTTCATTTTTCCAAAATCATTTTCCTTTCCTTTACTTTGCAACCTTATACATTGCCCGTGACCTCACATTGCCGTAGCCTAAGTGAGCATCGGGACCCTTACTTATACTTTGCCTGTGACCTCACATTGTCGTAGCTTAAGTGAGCACCGGGACACTTACTTATATTTTCCATAGACTCATATCATCATTGATCTCTATTCTTTTAGTTTGTACCACTAGGTAAATTTGGTTGCTCCTGCTAGGGCGTTTGTACACCCATTAGGGACTTTATTCACCCATCAGGACTTTTACCCACTAGGCCTCACCCGTTAGGACTGATACATATAATCTTTGCTCATACTCATTAAATTCCTTAGCATATTCAACTTACATACTTTAGTCCTTTTCACATTTTCTAGTCTTTTAGTTTTCGTTGAATTGATCATTTTGGGACAATTACTCCTAACGGGGCATTTACACCTAGTGGGGCGTTTTTAGCGTGATGAGTACCTAGGCCCTAATGGGGCGTTTGTACACCTAGAAGGAACACCTACTGTCCCAATGTCCCAATGATCAATTCAATTATCCTCAACAACACAAACACATTGATGAGCATTTTATTTCCCATTTTTCCTTGCAATATTTTACTCCTATTATTGATACTTGTTGCCTATTTGACATTGTTTAGCTTGATTTAGTGATTTAGAGTTTATTGGACTATTATTCTGAATATTGTTTAATTTGGGATTATTTAGCCTAATTAATTCTATTTCTATTTTCAGGTCATATTTGGCACAAGGGCTTTTTGGACATTTTGGGAATGAAGATTTAATTTTGGAAGAGAAGATATATGATGAAGTGAAGATTGTAATCTATCTTTGGATTAGTTGAGATTTAGTTATATCTTTTAAGATTTAGATTTTATCTATAAGATATTTTTAGATTTAATTTAGAGATAAGCTTTCCTTAGGATTTGGGCCCATGATTTAGGCCCGTTTTGTGATTTAAAAAGCCAAATTCGTGTAAACCCTTGGGAGACCTTCCATTTCACGTTTTTTTTACATTCTCTCTCATAGAGAAGGCTTAGTTTTGCTCTCCAAGCTTGTGGTGGCTGCTAGGGTTTCTCTCTCTTCCCTTTTCTACACGTTTTTGGTATTTTTCTTCATGGAAGGCTAAACTCTTAGGTTAAATCCCTTTGGTAATGTATCACATACTCTTGAGGTTTTGTTCTTAATGCTATTTCGTTTTTATTCACTGTTTTCATGCTTATTGATATGTTATGGTTCGCTTAGTTCCATTCTATAGAGATAATCCATGTGTATGAATGCTTAATTTATGCAAACTCATAAAAACTCCATGCTTTGGCTTTTAATGCTTAATTAGAGGTTTGGGTTTTGGGGTGAGAATTGAATTTTCGCTTAGTATTTAGTTCTCACGAGTTGGACAGTGAAGAGGAAAGAAATTGATCTTTTGTGACCGATGATAGAGTTGTGAACGCGAGCCAAAGGGGTTTATCCGCTTTTCCTTATCTGTTTCTTCGTTTTGATTTAATTTTGTTTTGATTTCAGTTATTCAATATTCAATATAAAAAACCCCCCCTGTTTTCTATGCATACTATGTGTTCGACCTTTTGCTTGATAAGATATTCCTTGGGAGACGACCTAGGAGTCACTTCCTAGTACTATACTTAAACTGTTTTTATTTGTATCGGGTACGGCCTCGAGCAAATTTGGCGCCGTTGCCGGGGAATATCGGTTCTTGCCAAAGGTCATTAGTAGTTAGTTAGTGTCGTAGTTAGTATAGTTATTATAGTGTGTCGTGTCTGATTTAGGGTCTAGTAGTCAATTCTGATAACTGGTTGAAGTTGCACTGTTAGCTGTTTTGCTATTTTGTTGCAATTAGTGTATTTGGTTGATTTTGTGGTTGCTAGTTCACATAGTTGTGGGTGGAATTTTTGCACGAAAATTTATATCCACACTACTTTTATCATATAAAAAGGTTTTGAGGCACCACGATCACTCAGATCATCACTGGTTGTGAGTTCCAGAAAAATTTTCCAAGTTTTAGCAGCACTTTCTTCAAATCGTCGCAACTTTTGACCCGTAACTCGGAATTTGACGAATTTTATATCAAATCGAAGGGAATTTTCTGAATAATCTGATTTTTCTCACTTTTTCAAAAAACTCCTTCGTTTGGATCCTGAAAAAGCCGTTTTACTATTTCTTTTTTATTTTACAAGTTTTATTTTCTTAGTTTTTGGTCTCTGATTTAATTGTTTGACTTGGTTCCCTTTTGAATTTTGTCCTCAAACTTTTTGTGGTATGTTTTCATGATTTTAGGGTGCTGAAAAAAATAAAGAAAAAATTTTAAAAAATAAAAAATTTTGTTGCCTATTTTGGTCATGTATATTAGTGACAGTTTTCTATGCTTAATGGTGTTCTGTTTAGTACATGACTAGGGGCAACCCAAGCTACTTTCATCCATATAACCCTGAAATTGATAGAACTTATCACAGACTAGTTAGAAAAAATAGGAACCAGTCCATAGGTAGTGAGTCTATTGAGTCTTTACATAGTGAGTCTGCTTCTTTTTCTTCTATTCCTATAAATTCTGATTCTTATTCTGATTATTCTGAAAATATGGCTCAACCTCCACCATGTGAGAGGACATTGAGGGAGCTGGCTGCACCTTATTTCACTATTGAAGATTTGTGCATCCAGTATCCCGATGACCCGTATGAGCTAAGGTCTGGACTAATTCATTTGTTGCCCAAGTTTAATGGTCTTGCAGGTGAGGATCCTCATAAACATCTCAAGCAGTTCCATATTGTCTATGCTACTATGAAACCACATGATGTGCAAGAGGATCATGTTTGTCTTAAGGCATTCCCACACTCCCTAGAGGGGCTAGCCAAGGATTGGTTGTACGATCTGGCCCCTGGTTCTATCACAGTCTGGGATGACCTGAAGAGGGCATTTTTGGAGAAATTCTTCCCTGCATGCAGAACAACAGCAATCCGAAAGGATATATCAGGCATCAGGCAACAAAGTGGAGAAAGTCTCTATGAGTATTGGGAGAGATTCAAGAGACTGTGTGCGAGCTGCCCCCACCATCAGATCTCAGAGCAGTTGCTTATTCAATATTTCTATGAAGGTCTCAACCTCATGGAGAGAAACATGCTTGATGCTGCAAGTGGTGGTGCCCTAGGAGACATGACACCTTTAGAAGCCAGAGTCAAGATTGAGAAGATGGCTTCCAATTGTCAACAATTCCATGCAAGGGGCAACAACGATGCAATCATAGTGAGAGGAGTGAATGATGTTGGCACAAGTTCTGGTAAGGTTGAGAAGCTTGAACAGAAGATAGATTCACTTATAACTTTGGTCACTCAATTGGCCATCAACCAGAAGAAGTTGTCTCTGCCTGCTAGATTATGTGGCATATGCACATCCGCTGAGCACCCCACAGATGCATGTCCTTCTGTGCAGCAGCAGCAGCCCACGACTGGTGCTGACCAACCTGAGGCATATGCCGCCAACATCTTCAACAGTAGAAACCAGCAGCCACAGAACTTTGATCTCTCTACCAACAGATACAACCCTGGTTGGAGGAACCATCCCAACCTGAGATGGTCTGATCAGCAACCTTCACAGGTTCAATTTCAGAACAATTCTAGACCACCATATGTACCTCCTCCAGTCCAGCAACAGAGACAACAACAGGCTAATTCTGCACCACCAGCTCCTAGTACTGAGCAGCAGCCTTCATTGGAAGAGCTGATGAAACAGATGACCATGCAAAATCTCCAATTCCAACAGGAAACTAGAGCATCCATTCAAAGACAAGAGGCCTCCATTCAATCTTTGACCAATCAGATGGGACAGATGGCAACAGCAATCAACACTATGCAATCTCAGAATTCTAACAAGTTGCCATCCCAAACAGTGATCAATCCAAACCAGAATGTGAATGCCATTAGTCTAAGGTCAGGGAAGCAGATTGTCACACCCACACCAGAATCTGACCTCAACAAAGATGATCTAGTTTCAACCAACAAGAAGAGCCAAATGGTCGAGGATAGTGAGCACACAAGTACCAGAAAATCCCATCCAGCTCAGCCTTCCACAAGCACAACACCTGCTGCTGCCCAACAACCACCCCCCATTCCTCTTTCTTTCCCACCAAGGGGGGTGACTCAAAGCAAGAAAATGGAAGAGATTGACAAAGAGATACTTGACACATTCAGGAAGGTGGAAGTCAACATACCCCTTCTTGATGCAATCAAGCAAATTCCAAGGTATGCAAAGTTCTTGAAGGATCTATGCACACACAAACGGAAGCTCAAGGGCAATGAGAGGATCAGCATGGGAAGAAATGTCTCTGCTCTTATAGGTAAACCCGTCCCTCATATTCCTGAAAAGTGTAAGGATCCTGGAACTTTCTCTGTGCCTTGTATCATAGGTAATACTAAATTTGAGAATGCTTTGCTAGATTTAGGAGCATCTATTAATGTTATGCCTATGTCTGTTTTCAAGTCTCTTTCACTTGGACCTCTTCAACCTACGGGTGTGGTTATTCACTTGGCAAATAGATCTACTGCCTACCCCGCAGGTTTGATAGAGGATGTCCTGGTTCGGGTTGAAGAGCTTATCTTTCCTGCTGATTTTTATATTCTTGATATGGAAGAGGACACCTCTCGTAGTGCTGTCCCTATCATATTAGGGAGACCATTTTTGAAAACAGCCCGAACCAAGATAGATGTGCATGCAGGTACACTTTCCATGAAATTTGATGACAGTGTGGTTCGATTCAATATTTTTGATGCTATGAAACATTTTTCTGATGACCACTCTGTTTTTCATGTTGACTTGATTGATGATCTGATTGATGAGCATGTTCTAGACTTTTTGCATGATTATGATTTGCCATCTTTCACTAGCTCATTTACTTGTTCTGCATGTTCTGATTCCGAAATGTGCACTGCATGCATTGAAATTGACCAGTTTTTAAATTCTGCTACTGCATCTGTTGATTCATATGATATAGATTCAGATCATGCTAACCCCATTTCTGTTTTGCATGAGTCTAATTCACTTGTTCAGGTGCAGGCGGCAGAATCCAATTCTGCTGCTCCTTTAGTTCCATCTGTGATGCAGGCACCTTTATTGGACCTGAAGCCCCTTCCTCCTCATCTCAAATATGCTTACTTGGAGGCTGAGCAGAAACTTCCAGTGATCATCTCTACCTCCCTTTCTGTTGATCAAGAGAAGCAACTGTTGGATGTGATTAGAGCAAACAAAAGGGCAATAGGATGGACTTTGGCAGACATACCTGGTATTAGCCCCTCCATGTGCATGCATCGGATTTTATTGGAGGATGGGGCTAAACCAGTGAGACAACCCCAGAGACGGTTGAACCCCCAGATTCTTGATGTGGTGAAGAAAGAGGTCACCAAGCTGCTACAAGCTGGCATTATCTACCCCATTTCAGACAGCACTTGGGTAAGCCCGGTTCAAGTAGTTCCCAAGAAGTCTGGGGTGACAGTTGTCAAAAATGAGAAGGATGAGCTGATTCCCACTAGAGTGCAGAACAGTTGGAGAGTCTGCATTGATTATAGGAAGCTCAACCAGGCGACCCGCAAGGATCACTTTCCTCTTCCCTTCATTGATCAGATGTTGGAGCGCCTGGCAGGTAAATCTCACTATTGCTTCTTAGATGGTTTCTCTGGTTATTTCCAAATCTGTATTGCACCAGAGGACCAACATAAGACTACATTTACCTGTCCTTTTGGTACATTTGCTTATAGGAAGATGCCTTTTGGCCTATGCAATGCTCCTGGCACTTTTCAAAGATGTATGATGAGTATTTTTAATGACTTACTTGAGCATTGCATAGAGGTCTTCATGGATGATTTTAGTGTATATGGTTCCTCTTTTGATGCATGTCTTGATAGTTTGTCTAAGGTGCTTAATAGGTGCATTGAGATTAACCTTGTCTTGAATTTTGAAAAATGTCATTTTATGGTAGAACAAGGCATAGTCTTAGGGCACATTATTTCGCATAAGGGCATAGAGGTTGACCCTGCTAAGCTGCATGTAATATCACATTTGCCTTACCCCTCTTGCGTGCGAGAGGTGCGTTCTTTTCTTGGCCATGCAGGTTTCTATCGCAGGTTTATTCAGAACTTTAGCAAGATAGCCCTTCCACTATCCAACTTGCTTCAAAAGGATACCGCATTTGAGTTTGGAGACCAATGCAAGAAAGCATTTGATGAGTTAAAGAGAGCACTCACCACCACTCCCATCATCCAACCACATGATTGGACCCTCCCATTTGAGCTCATGACTGATGCTTCGAATTATGCTTTGGGAGCAGTTCTCTCCCAAAGGGTTGGTAAGATGTCTCATGTGATTTATTATGCATCTAGGACTTTAGATTCAGCACAAGTTAATTACACCACAACTGAAAAAGAGCTGTTAGCCATTGTCTTTGCACTTGATAAGTTTAGATCATATCTATTAGGTTCTAAGGTTGTGGTGTATACTGATCATGCTGCTCTGAAGTATCTTTTGAAAAAGACAGATTCCAAACCTAGGTTGATTAGATGGATGTTGCTCCTCCAGGAGTTTGATCTTGAGATTCAGGATCGGAGTGGTGCACATAACCTGGTCGCAGACCACTTGAGCAGAATAGAGAGAGAGGAGGATGCATTTCCTATCCGGGATGACTTCCCGGATGAGCAGCTTTTAGTTTTGCATGTTTCACATCCCCCTCCCCTTACTCCTTGGTTTGCTGATATTGTAAATTATATAGTTGCTTTTGTTTTTCCACCCTTGGCATCCAAAGCTCAAAGAGACAAATTGAAGAGCGATGCCAAGTATTATGTATGGGATGACCCCTATTTGTGGCGTTTTTGCAGCGATTAGGTCATTCGCAGGTGCATTCCAGACCAGGAGATCCAATCGGTTCTCCAATTTTGCCATGCTTCACCAGTTGGAGGCCACCTTGGCACTCAAAGGACAGCACGAAAGGTGCTGGATTCTGGATTTTATTGGCCTACCATCTTCAAGGATGCAAGCAAAATCTGCAGCTCATGTGATCAATGTCAAAGGGCAGGAGGCACCCTATCTTGGAGGCAACAGATGCCGCAACAACCTATGTTGTTCTGTGAGGTGTTTGATGTCTGGGGTATAGATTTCATGGGCCCCTTTCCTGTTTCTTTTGGTTTTTATTATATCTTACTTGCTGTGGATTATGTATCCAAATGGGTGGAAGCTAAGGCCACCAGGACTAATGATGCTTAGGTTGTTGTAGATTTTGTCAGGACTAATATCCTTTGCAGGTTTGGCATACCTAGAGCCATAGTCAGTGATCAAGGCACACACTTCTGCAATAGATCCATGCAAGCTTTGCTCAAGAAGTATGGGGTTGTGCACAAAGTTTCTACACCATATCACCCCCAAACCAATGGGCAAGCTGAGATTTCAAACAGAGAGATCAAGCGGATTTTGGAGAAGATGGTGAAGCCTAATAGAAAGGATTGGAGCACACGATTGAGGGATGCTCTATGGGTCCATCGGACTGCTTACAAGGCACCCATAGGGATGTCACCCTATCGGGTTGTCTTTGGTAAGGCATGCCACCTGCCTGTGGAGATAGATCACCGTGCATATTGGGCTGTGAAGCAATGCAACTTAGCTCTTGATCAAGCGGGTGAGGAGAGGAAGCTGCAGTTGAGTGAGCTAGATGAGATCCGTTTGGAGGCCTATGAGAACTCCAAGTTCTACAAAAAGAAGACCAAGAAGCTTCATGATAGCTCAATTTGCAGAAAGGAGTTCTTGGTTGGTCAAAAAGTGTTGCTCTACAACTCTAGGCTTGGAATCATGAGTGGAAAGCTCCGCTCTAAATGGATTGGACCGTTTGTAGTCACCCAGGTGTTTCCTTATGGCACTGTGGAGATCAAGAGTGAGTCCACAGACAAGAGCTTCAAAGTCAATGGCCACCGACTCAAGCCTTTCCTAACCTCTCCTACTTTGGATGATGCACCTGTGGAGGAGGCCTCATTGGTCGACCCCATTTTTGACCCACCAGGATTTAGGGAGTCTTCTTTTCTCCTTCTTTACTACTTTTATTCCACTTGTCTATAGCTGTCTGATTCTGCTATTTGTTTTACATTGAGGACAATGTGTGATTTAAGTGTGGGGGGGAGAGTAGTTTAGGTTGCATATTTTTGCTTTGATTTTTTAGGTTTTGCTAAGTTTTGGGCATTTTCTTGCATGTTTTTGCTTCATTTTAGTAGAGTCTTGGTATCTTGTGTCTGAATTCATGCATTTCTGTGTGTAAAGTTGCTTTTGATAATTAAGAGGTGGTAACACTGTGATAGAATTGTCCCTTTTGTGAGGATTTGAGCCTTAATTGTGGGTGGATTGCTATATATGCCACCTAATTTTTCTTTCATGTGTGATTGCACTCTGGATTACTTGCACTCTAGAACTTGACTTGACTCTTGTTGATACTTGATATTCCCATGCACATTTTGAAATGATTTAGGCATTGTTTTTTTCTTGAATAAGCCACTAGCCATATGAGCCTACCTTGAATGAATTTATCCTTTGATAGCCCCTTTGAGCCTTTATATCCCTTTTCTTTGTTCTTTAGCTCATTACAAGCTTATGACTGAAAAAACTTGATTGTCCTAACCTTAGGGAATGTTGGAGCTTTGGAATTGTTTTGGGAATGGGTATTAAGTAAGCGAAGGTGCTTTGTTCTTCATCTCTTGTGAGTTCTGGGTTTTGCCTCTATGGTCGGTGATGTAATTATGGCTTTATCTCATTATGCCATTTTTGTTGTTTCTTCTTTTCTTTCGTTCATGAAGTTCTGCAATGTAATGCAATTCAAAAAAAAAAAAAAAGAAGAAGAAGAAGAAGAAGAAAAAAAAAAGAAAAAAAATAGAATAAAAGGTTGATTGAGGCATGGAGGATTGGAATTAGAGGTTGTTGTTATGTTTACCATTTCATTCTGGGGTGGATTGTGCTTATTTTTTTTACTTGTTCCCCATTGCTCCTCTATTCCCTGGGTTTTAGCTACATTTCCCATATTTTTATCTTACCCTGTCCTTGGCCCCATTACAACCCTGAAAAGACCTTTTGATCTTAATGTGCATGTGTGTTGATTGTTGATGTTAGAGGCTTGTCAAGCCTATGGTTGTGTTTGTTTTTCATGATGTGCCTTGAGTGTAAACACTGATTAACCTTAAACACTTGAGTGTAAACACTATTGAGTGATCCTTGTGAGTTTCTATCATCTTTGTGACTACCCTCTTGATGTCATTGGTTTTCTTTGCATATTTGAAATAATTGGATGATGTTCATGAATGCCTTGATTCTTTGGTCCTTATTTTCTTCATGTGCTCGATTTTGCCCATTTCATTGCATTTCCTAGAATTCATTGTGAAGTATGTAATCTCTTAGGTTTGCATTCATTAGTTTTAGTAATCTTGTTACATGATTCACTTTGGTGCATATTGATTTTCTCAGTCCTAATTCTTAGTTTTGCCCAGGAGTGCAAAAAGATAAGTGTGGGGGTGTTTGATGAGCATTTTATTTCCCATTTTTCCTTGCATTATTTTACTCCTATTATTGATACTTGTTGCCTATTTGACATTGTTTAGCTTGATTTAGTGATTTAGAGTTTATTGGACTATTATTCTGAATATTGTTTAATTTGGGATTATTTAGCCTAATTAATTCTATTTCTATTTTCAGGTCATATTTGGCACAAGGGCTTTTTGGACATTTTGGGAATGAAGATTTAATTTTGGAAGAGAAGATATATGATGAAGTGAAGATTGTAATCTATCTTTAGGATTAGTTGAGATTTAGTTATATCTTTTAAGATTTAGATTTTATCTATAAGATATTTTTAGATTTAATTTAGAGATAAGCTTTCCTTAGGATTTGGGCCCATGATTTAGGCCCGTTTTGTGATTTAAAAAGCCAAATTCGTGTAAACCCTCGGGAGACCTTCCATTTCACGTTTTTTTTACATTCTCTCTCATAGAGAAGGCTTAGTTTTGCTCTCCAAGCTTGTGGTGGCTGCTAGGGTTTCTCTCTCTTCCCTTTTCTACACGTTTTTGGTATTTTTCTTCATGGAAGGCTAAACTCTTAGGTTAAATCCCTTTGGTAATGTATCACATACTCTTGAGGTTTTGTTCTTAATGCTATTTCGTTTTTATTCACTGTTTTCATGCTTATTGATATGTTATGGTTCGCTTAATTCCATTCTATAGAGATAATCCATGTGTATGAATGCTTAATTTATGCAAACTCGTAAAAACTCCATGCTTTGGCTTTTAATTCTTATTTAGAGGTTTGGGTTTTGGGGTGAGAATTGAATTTTCGCTTAGTATTTAGTTCTCACGAGTTGGACAGTGAAGAGGAAAGAAATTAATCTTTTGTGACCGATGATAGAGTTGTGAACGCGAGCCAAAGGGGTTTATCCGCTTTTCCTTATCTGTTTCTTCGTTTTGATTTAATTCTGTTTTGATTTCAGTTATTCAATATTCAATATAAAAACCCCCCCCCCCCTGTTTTCTATGCATACTATGTGTTCGACCTTTTGCTTGATAAGATATTCCTTGGGAGACGACCTAGGAGTCACTTCCTAGTACTATACTTAAACTGTTTTTATTTGTATCGGGTACGGCCTCGAGCACACATTCACCATAAAGCATACAATGCAATTAGCCATTTACATCAAGTAACAAAGATTTACATTCCAACACTTACCACATTCCAATTTTCATACATTACATAACAACAATTAATTCACCTCACTTAGGTTCCAGTACAATTCATCAATACAATTTATAAACGTGTAAATTCCAAACTAAGATCAAACCCAACATCAAACATCCTAAGTAAACATGTTCATCCTTAAATAACAATTATCATTTAAGCCCTGTATTAATCCTATGAACACGAATTCTCTCATAACCAAATACTTATTCTTAAACATGACTTTCTATTAATATTAAAGTCACCGGAATCGAATTAGTGGTGGAATCAACCATGAGTTCAATAAATATGTTTTTTTGTTGTTTTTATGGATTTTAGTCTCACCGACGCCGACTGAGTCATTCGGATAGATTAGATTCCAGTAGTAATTCATTTTATTCTCATGATTCCACTTCTAATTTTGTCCACTTACTTTAACACTACACCATTCCACATGTAAGCATATTTCGAGAACCCATTGGATTGAATTCAAACCACTTCTTAATTTGGATAAAAAGTTTGTTTTTATCTTTAATTCAAATTAATATGATTCAGTGGTTTGAATCCGATCTATTAGTTCCCGATGCCTATTTTCATTTGATGCCACAACCACTTGAATCAAGTTTAGTTACAGAACCGCTTAATAATTTAATATAAACATTATTTTTCGTTCTCTTGAATACTAATCAAATCAACATGACCTTAATCACTTGGTTGGATTAGTATGCGAGATTCATAATTTACTTATTCAATGCGATTCCATTTCTAATCCCGATTCAATTATTTTGACACCAAATTACTCAACAAACAAACATTAAGATCACACACAAGCACTTAGCAAAGCACTCAAGCATAAAAGAATTAACACATAAGTTTTATACACAGGAGATCCATTGCTAATTCACGATGATGCACGAACTTCTAGATTTTCGACGACATCGCCTCCCGATAAATGCAACATCGGATTGGCCAGTTCCAATACTACATTTCATCTGTGGTCATAGCCTTCGCTATCTAGCTTAAGTTTATGTACCTCATTATTAATTAGCAAGATTTCCTTTGTAAGAAACTTTAACTATTAATTAACTCAACTTAGACTTTGCATCTCTTAAACGATAATCAATTGCACTTTTGAAGTTTTTCTACTTACAAACGTGCCATACTTATAGGATGTAGTTCTTTCAATTCCCTAAGGGATCCGGCTTAGGTTCCCAAAGAATCAAATTCTATTCTCTTTTACTATCAAACATTTTCACTTAAAAGTGTCTCACCTCTGGAGAAGAAACTTGAGATGAGAGTGTTCGCAGCGAGATCGGGACCACTTTACCTCAGGTCGGAAAGGAAGGAACTGCTCTGATACCATAAATGTAACACCCAACTTTTAATTAAAAATATCATTTAAAAGGTTTAACACTCTGAAATGGGGAACTTAAAATTTCCTTTCATTAAATCAAATTCCATTACAACATTGGGTATTTCAATTTACAATACTAGTAGCGCAACATATAGTTTTTCCTTCTTTCCGTAACTTTTCCCCTGCGACACTCTCTGATCCTCAAGCTCTTCTTCATTCACCTAAAAATGTTAACCACATAAGGGTGAGACCTTTTCACAACACAGTGAATTATAAGATAATTAAGAGCACATAATAAAAACTTAAGCATCATAATCAAATCAAGCCATGACTAACAAAATGCTTCACTTTCATTTTTCCAAAATCATTTTCCTTTCCTTTACTTTACAACCTTATACTTTGCCCGTGACCTCACATTGTCGTAGCCTAAGTGAGCACCGGGACCCTTACTTATACTTTGCCCGTGACCTCACATTGTCGTAGCTTAAGTGAGCACCGGGACACTTACTTATATTTTCCATAGACTCATATCATCATTGATCTCTGTTCTTTTAGTTTGTACCACTAGGTAAATTTGGTTGCTCCTGCTAGGGCGTTTGTACACCCATTAGGGACTTTATTCACCCATCAGGACTTTTACCCACTAGGCCTCACCCGTTAGGACTGATACATATAATCTTTGCTCATACTCATTAAATTCCTTAGCATATTCAACTTACATACTTTAGTCCTTTTCACATTTTCTAGTCTTTTAGTTTTCGTTGAATTGATCATTTTGGGACAATTACTCCTAACGGGGCATTTACACCTAGTGGGGCGTTTTTAGCCTGATGAGTACCTAGGCCCTAATGGGGCGTTTGTACACCTAGAAGGAACACCTAGTGTCCCAATGTCCCAATGATCAATTCAATTGTCCTCAACAACACAAACACATTCACCATAAAGCATACAATGCAATTAGCCATTTACATCAAGTAACAAAGATTTACATTCCAACACTTATCACATTCCAATTTGCATACATTACATAACAACAATTAATTCACCTCACTTAGGTTCCAGTACAATTCATCAATACAATTTATAAACGTGTAAATTCCAAACTAAGATCAAACCCAACATCAAACATCCTAAGTAAACATGTTCATCCTTAAATAACAATTATCATTTAAGCCCTGTATTAATCCTATGAACACGAATTCTCTCATAACCAAATACTTATTCTTAAACTTGACTTTCTATTAATTTTAAAGTCACCGGAATCGAATTAGTGGTGGAATCAACCATGAGTTCAATAAATATGTTTTTTTGTTGTTTTTATGGATTTTAGTCTAACCGACGCCGACTGAGTCATTCGGATAGATTAGAATCCAGTAGTAATTCATTTTATTCTCATGATTCCACTTCTAATTTTGTCCACTTACTTTAAAACTACACCATTCCACATGTAAGCATATTTCGAGAACCCATTGGATTGAATTCAAACCACTTCTTAATTTGGATAAAAAGTTTGTTTTTATCTTTAATTCAAATTAATATGGTTCAGTGGTTTGAATCCGATCTATTAGTTCTCGATGCCTATTTTCATTTGATGCCACAACCACTTGAATCAAGTTTAGTTACAGAACCGCTTAATAATTTAATATAAACATTATTTTTCGTTCTCTTGAATACTAATCAAATCAACATGACCTTAATCACTTGGTTGGATTAGTATGCGAGATTCATAATTTACTTATTCAATGCGATTCCATTTCTAATCCCGATTCAATTATTTTGACACCAAATTACTCAACAAACAAACATTAAGATCACACACAAGAACTTAGCAAAGCACTCAAGAATAAAAGAATTAACACATAAGTTTTATACACAGGAGATCCATTGCTAATTCACGATGATGCACGAACTTCTAGATTTTCGACGACATCGCCTCCCGATAAATGCAACATCGGATTGGCCAGTTCCAATACTACATTTCATCTGTGGTCATAGCCTTCGCTATCTAGCTTAAGTTTATGTACCTCATTATTAATTAGCAAGATTTCCTTTGTAAGAAACTTTAACTATTAATTAACTCAACTTAGACTTTGCATTTCTTAAACGATAATCAATTGCACTTTTGAAGTTTTTCTACTTACAAACGTGCCATACTTATTGGATGTAGTTCTTTCAATTCCCTAAGGGATCCGGCTTAGGTTCCCAAAGAATCACATTCTATTCTCTTTTACTATCAAACATTTTCACTTAAAAGTGTCTCACCTCTGGAGAAGAAACTTGAGATGAGAGTGTTCGCAGCGAGATCGGGACCACTTTACCTCAGGTCGGAAAGGAAGGAACTGCTCTGATACCATAAATGTAACACCCAACTTTTAATTAAAAATATCATTTAAAAGGTTTAACACTCTGAAATGGGGAACTTAAAATTTCCTTTCATTAAATCAAATTCCATTACAACATTGGGTATTTCAATTTACAATACTAGTAGCGCAACATATAGTTTTTCCTTCTTTCCGTAACTTTTCCCCTGCGACACTCTCTGATCCTCAAGCTCTTCTTCATTCACCTAAAAATGTTAACCACATAAGGGTGAGACCTTTTCACAACACAGTGAATTATAAGATAATTAAGAGCATATAATAAAAACTTAAGCATCATAATCAAATCAAGCCATGACTAACAAAAAGCTTCACTTTCATTTTTCCAAAATCATTTTCCTTTCCTTTACTTTACAACCTTATACTTTGCCCGTGACCTCACATTGTCGTAGCCTAAGTGAGCACCGGGACCCTTACTTATACTTTGCCCGTGACCTCACATTGTCGTAGCTTAAGTGAGCACCGGGACACTTACTTATATTTTCCATAGACTCATATCATCATTGATCTCTATTCTTTTAGTTTGTACCACTAGGTAAATTTGGTTGCTCCTGCTAGGGCGTTTGTACACCCATTAGGGACTTTATTCACCCATCAGGACTTTTACCCACTAGGCCTCACCCGTTAGGACTGATACATATAATCTTTGCTCATACTCATTAAATTCCTTAGCATATTCAACTTACATACTTTAGTCCTTTTCACATTTTCTAGTCTTTTAGTTTTCGTTGAATTGATCATTTTGGGACAATTACTCCTAACGGGGCATTTACACCTAGTGGGGCGTTTTTAGCCTGATGAGTACCTAGGCCCTAATGGGGCGTTTGTACACCTAGAAGGAACACCTAGTGTCCCAATGTCCCAATGATCAATTCAATTGTCCTCAACAACACAAACACATTCACCATAAAGCATACAATGCAATTAGCCATTTACATCAAGTAACAAAGATTTACATTCCAACACTTACCACATTCCAATTTGCATACATTACATAACAACAATTAATTCACCTCACTTAGGTTCCAGTACAATTCATCAATACAATTTATAAACGTGTAAATTCCAAACTAAGATCAAACCCAACATCAAACATCCTAAGTAAACATGTTCATCCTTAAATAACAATTATCATTTAAGCCCTGTATTAATCCTATGAACACGAATTCTCTCATAACCAAATACTTATTCTTAAACTTGACTTTCTATTAATTTTAAAGTCACCGGAATCGAATTAGTGGTGGAATCAACCATGAGTTCAATAAATATGTTTTTTTGTTGTTTTTATGGATTTTAGTCTAACCGACGCCGACTGAGTCATTCGGATAGATTAGAATCCAGTAGTAATTCATTTTATTCTCATGATTCCACTTCTAATTTTGTCCACTTACTTTAAAACTACACCATTCCACATGTAAGCATATTTCGAGAACCCATTGGATTGAATTCAAACCACTTCTTAATTTGGATAAAAAGTTTGTTTTTATCTTTAATTCAAATTAATATGGTTCAGTGGTTTGAATCCGATCTATTAGTTCCCGATGCCTATTTTCATTTGATGCCACAACCACTTGAATCAAGTTTAGTTACAGAACCGCTTAATAATTTAATATAAACATTATTTTTCGTTCTCTTGAATACTAATCAAATCAACATGACCTTAATCACTTGGTTGGATTAGTATGCGAGATTCATAATTTACTTATTCAATGCGATTCCATTTCAAATCCCGATTCAATTATTTTGACACCAAATTACTCAACAAACAAACATTAAGATCACACACAAGCACTTAGCAAAGCACTCAAGCATAAAAGAATTAACACATAAGTTTTATACACAGGAGATCCATTGCTAATTCACGATGATGCACGAACTTCTAGATTTTCGACGACTTCGCCTCCCGATAAATGCAACATCGGATTGGCCAGTTCCAATACTACATTTCATCTGTGGTCATAGCCTTCGCTATCTAGCTTAAGTTTATGTACTTCATTATTAATTAGCAAGATTTCCTTTGTAAGAAACTTTAACTTTTAATTAACTCAACTTAGACTTTGCATCCCTTAAACGATAATCAATTGCACTTTTGAAGTTTTTCTACTTACAAACGTGCCATACTTATAGGATGTAGTTCTTTCAATTCCCTAAGGGATCCGGCTTAGGTTCCCAAAGAATCACATTCTATTCTCTTTTACTATCAAACATTTTCACTTAAAAGTGTCTCACCTCTGGAGAAGAAACTTGAGATGAGAGTGTGCGTAGCGAGATCGGGACCACTTTACCTCAGGTCGGAAAGGAAGGAACTGCTCTGATACCATAAATGTAACACCCAGCTTTTAATTAAAAATATCATTTAAAAGGTTTAACACTCTGAAATGGGGAACTTAAAATTTCCTTTCATTAAATCAAATTCCATTACAACATTGGGTATTTCAATTTACAATACTAGTAGCGCAACATATAGTTTTTCCTTCTTTCCGTAACTTTTCCCCTGCGACACTCTCTGATCATTTTGGGACAATTACTCCTAACGGGGCATTTACACCTAGTGGGGCGTTTTTAGCCTGATGAGTACCTAGGCCCTAATGGGGCGTTTGTACACCTAGCAGGAACACCTGGTGTCCCAATGTCCCAATGATCAATTCAATTGTCCTCAACAACACAAACACATTCACCATAAAGCATACAATGCAATTAGCCATTTACATCAAGTAACAAAGATTTACATTCCAACACTTACCACATTCCAATTTTCATACATTACATAACAACAATTAATTCACCTCACTTAGGTTCCAGTACAATTCATCAATACAATTTATAAACCTGTAAATTCCAAACTAAGATCAAACCCAACATCAAACATCCTAAGTAAAAATGTTCATCCTTAAATAACAATTATCATTTAAGCCCTGTATTAATCCTATGAACACGAATTCTCTCATAACCAAATACTTATTCTTAAATATATACTCATATCCATTTTTCATTTTAACACCTACTAGCCAACATTATTAGATTATCACTTTAATTAACACTTAGTCGAAATATATACTCTTCTAGCACACAAACAACGAACCTGGCAATTATCAAACACAGCATATATCACAGATCAATCGACATACTCAGGTATGTCTCAGAATGCTTAAACATAAGTCAACTCCCTAGGGTTCTTTACTTCCTACCTTTACAACATGCATAAAGGGGTTTTTAGCAATTTATAACAATTAATTTAAATTATCACTTATTAACTTAAATCAAATTTCATTCATTCTTCCTAAACCAACTTTTACAGGTGCTATTTTGCTACCCACAACCCAATTCAACTACTTAGCCCAAATCCTATTATATACCCCAACTATCCCTAACTCAAAGTGTGGAAAAGAGACTCCCCTTACCTTATAGAGGGAGAGAGCCCACACAAAGCTCCAAGGACATCAATTCTACACCGGATCTACCTTGATTCCTATCCTCTTGACCGATCTCCACTCCGTTCTTCAAGATTGGAGGAGAGAGAAAGCGAACCCTTGGAAAGAGAAAGCTTGGATTCAATAGATGGAGTATTTATGTGTAGGATCTAACCCAAAAATCAAGATTAGATCCATGGGTGTGGTATGACAATGGAGTTTGGGTGCTTGGGTTTGGTTTGGTGTATGTGGGTGTTTAGAGAGAGAACCATGGAGGTGAGGGAGAAAGTAAACCACCAAAGGAAGGAAGAGAAGAAGAAAAAGAAGAAGGAGAAGAAAAGCTTGCCATGGAGGAGGATTGGAGATGATCTTTGGGGTGAGAAAAAAAAGAAAGAACCATATGGGAGAGGAGGAGGGAGAAGGTGGGTTGAAGAAGAAGGAAAGGATGAGGGAGGAAGAGAGAAACGTATAAGTAAGGAAGAGAGAGGGAGGGTTTTTATTTTTATTGTTTTGGTTGGAGGAAATGGGTGGCTACAAATAAAAGAGAAAAGGGAAAGATTCCCTTTGAGTGGCTCAAAAGCCCTCAACGCACACCCTCTTTTCTTTTTTTTTTGATAAGACCCACTGATAATCGATTATCCTAGCCAGATAATCGATTACTGCTTCAGTGCAACATTTCTTAGTGTTTCTGACAGAGGGAAAATAATCGATTAATTCACCTAAAATAATCGATTACTTCTCAAGATAATCGATTACTTCCATGAGTTAATCGATTATCAAGGCTGCAACATTTAAGTGTTTTCAGCAGAGGCCTAATTATCGATTAACCCCTAAAAAATAATCGATTATACTAATGAAAACTCCTTTTTGGCCAGTTCTAACTCTAAGACACTACACTAAACTCCTACCCATGAATTCCTATGGTTCCTATCATCAATTCTAGCTTGGGTTTTCCTAATAAATCTTGGAATTAAATTTTGGGATGTTACACCTCTTAGGGAGGGTCATGATTATATTCATATATACATCCACATACATCTCACATTCCTACACCCATGCACATCATAATTACATAAAACACTTTTTAAGACTCATAACCAATTGATTCACTATTTAATTTTCCTTCGAATTCCATTATCCACCTATATTAATACAAGTTCACATCTAAATTCATCATTTCCATTATTTACCCAATTCCTAAATCTATAGCTTCACATTCATTAGTCATCATAATTAGATGTCCCTACAAATATCCCAAACAAGTTTTATTCTCTTTATTCACTTACTCCAAGTCCTGTTATCATCAACTACCTTAAGGTTCAACTTCCTACCTTTACACCCTATCCTTAATTCCCCCTATATACAAGCTAGAAAAATACCCTCTAAGTAAAGGTAACACACCCCTTCTTACCTCAAATAAAGGTGGAGAGAGAGAGAAAGTTGATTCCCAAGCCTTAGTGTAGAGAGAGAAAGCTTCATAGCCATGGAGGAGAAAGAAAATGAGTCATGAAGCAAAAGCATTGAAATTAGTTAAATATTATGGGGGAAATATGTGTACATGAAAGAAAATGAGAAGGAAAGCTTGAATCTCACATACCTTGAACTTGGAATGGTGGAAATTAAGAGTGGGTATGAAACTCCAAGGAAGAGAGAGGAGAGAGAGAAATGGCGTGAGAGAGAGAATAATAGGAGAGATTGATGAAGGAGATGATGTTTGTATGTGATGGGGATTGATTTTTAAGGGTTTATCATGGATGTATTTGATGATTTGAGGTGGGATTTAGAGAGAGAAGGAGAAGAAATTTGTGGCCCTAGGAGAGAGAAACAAAAGGAAATGAATGGGGAAGAAGACCCAACGCGTTTTATTATTTTTTCTGTTCTGTCACGTACTAACCGGTTAGTGGAATGACTAACCGGTTAGCCACTGATTCTTTTTATTTTCTTTTATTTCTTTCAGCTTCAAAGTGCCATAACTTCTTCGTTAACCGTCGGATCTTGCTCAAATTTTGAGACAAGCTTCCTAAGACACTTATCTTCACATCCAACGGTGGAATTCTTGTTTAGAGTTGTAAATCTTTTATTTTGAATTTCCTAATATATGGTGTTTAGAACACCGAAAACGCCGATTTTAGAACTTGTTTAGCCTTCTTTAAACTTCTTTTCCGATGCCAATGCTTCCTAACTCCTTCATGGCATTAAAAGGAAATCTAATTTATCACCTTAAATTATTTTATGCATAATTATTATGTCCAAGTCTTATTATTATTCTAATTACTCTTGGAACTAGAATTCGGGATGTTACATTTCCGAGGTTCCTTACTGTTTTCTTGGTCTTAATGTATCCAAGTCCAGTTTTGTTTGAATAGTTTCTTTGTTCGGCTAAAAGCCGATCAAACAAGCCATCACTCTTGTTGACAGTTGCACTTTTAAATTTTAGCTCAGAAATTTCTTTTTCATATCTAGTGCAGCAGTCAAGATTTTCATTTTTCAGTTGAGTGATAGTGTTTTCTAAATACTTGTTTTTGCTTTTCAAAGTTTCAATTGATTTTTCCAATTCAAGAACTTGCTCTTTATAGTTTGAAAGATTTTGTTTAATCTTAATGAAATTTTTAGCAAGTTTCTTGAATTCGGTTTGCATTTCAAATTTTTAGCATGGTTCTTCATCTTCACACTCCGAGCACGAGTCATATACAGGAAGATCTTGCTCAGAACATGTTTGGCTTGGGCTTCTAAACACATTTTCCCTTCCTATTAAACACAAAATTGCTTTCTCTTCTTCATCGAAAGAGCTGGAGCTTGAGCTGTTGTCGTTGTTGGGTGCATCCCATACTATGTAAGCTCTCTTCTTCTTGTGGTCTTTGTTCTTCTTTATTTCTTCACCACTTTGCTTTTGCGCTCTTGGACAATATGCTCTGATGTGACCAGTTTCACCACATTCATGACATCTAACTCGGTCTTTTGAACTTGAACCTTTGTGGTGAGTGTTCTTGGCATCTCTCGCTCGGTTTCTGAAGTTCTTTTTGCCTTTGAAAAATTTGCTGAACTTCCTGACCATGAGACCAAAGTCTTCCTCATCCATGTCCGAGCTGGACTCATCCTCAGAGGATTCTTTGGTTGCCTTAATAGAAGCTTTGAGGGAAATTCCCTTCTTCTTCTTATCAGACTCTTCATGCATGGTCAGTCGGCCGAGCTCCATCTCATGCTCTTGAAGCTTGCCGAACAAAGTGGCTATGCTCATTGTGTCTAAGTCCTTAGCTTCCATGATGGCAGTGACTTTTGGCTGCCATTCTCTGCTAAGACATCTAAGCACTTTGTTAGTTATCTCGGCATTTTGAAAAGTTTTACCGAGAGCATTAAGATGGTTTATGATATGAGTAAACCGTTTCTGCAAATCATTTATATTTTCATTTGGCAGCATTCGAAATAATTCATATTCATGCATCAGAGTATTTAATCTAGCTCGCCTGACTTCACTTGTCCCTTCATGAGTAAGTTGTAGAATGTCCCACATTTCTTTTGCAGATTTGCAGCTTGACACTCTAAAAAATTCATCATAGGACAAAGCTGAGGTGATGATATTTTTGGCTTTTAAATCGAAAGCTACTTTCCTTTTATCATCATCATCCCAACTTTCCCATGGGATTTCTACAACTTCTTCATTAATTTTTCTTTTAGGGACAAATGGCCCGTTTTCAATAGATTTCCAAATTTCCATATCTATAGCTTCAATGAAAATTTTCATTCGAGCTTTCCAATAAGCATAACCCTCACCATTGAATAGTGGTGGTCTGTTTATGGAAGAGCCTTCACCTCCGAAGGGATTGTTAGCAGCCATTTGGTTTCCTCAAGGATCTTTTCGAAAAAGTTTTTACACTCGATCTTTCGACCGAGCTCTGATACCACTTGTTGGAAACCAACAAGAGGCCTAACAATCGAGTAGAGGGGGGTGAATAGGAGATTGAAGGTGATATGGCAATTTTTCGATTTCTTGAAAATAGTTTGAATTGTTGTTCCCGGTTTTAAATAAAATTCCAGCTCTATCCGAGCAGACAAGGTTAATTGATTAACCAAATAGATAAACAGAAAGGTTAATTGATTAACCGAGCTGCTGAGCAAACAATGTTAATTTATTAACCAGATGAATAAACTGGTTAATCGGTTAACATAGATGCTTCAGTCTAAGCTTTCCGAACAACACTCAAAACCGAGCTATCACAGTGTAAATTAAAAGTCTGATGCTTAAGCCAGCGGATAACCAGTCAAGTAAGCCGAGCAATAAGAAAGCAGTAAAGAAGTAAAACTTAACACCACAGATTTATCCTTGTTCACTCTCACCCTGAGAGCTAGTCCAGTCCCCTCTAAAAACCTTTTAGAGAGCTTTCACTAAAAATCGATTTTCTGGGTTACAAAAGGATTTACAAGAGACTACCCCTCTAAACCTATCCCATCAGCCGAGTGTACCAAACTCGCGACAAACTACCCACAACAAATCGATGACCAAAGAACCTCTTTGGAACCTTTTCAAGCTAAAAAGCTTTCTCGATCAGAGACCAACTTTCCTCTCCAGCAAATACAACGAACAAGATTTATGAATGAGGATGGCTCCAATTCTAAACACTCTTCGAATGAGTATGAAGATGTGAAGTTCAAGAGTGAGTCGATTTTGTGAAGGGATATCACAGAGAAGAAAATATGTTAAAATTAGAGTTTGGATTTGAAAGATTAACTCTCTAAGTTCTTGTGAAAATTTAAATGATCCTTTTCTTTTCTGTGAGTTTGATTCTGCTCTGTTTTTGAAAGAGAATGAAAATATGTTGCAGCAAAAATTGTTCAGCCAAAGTCTCTCTTATGTAACCGTTAAAAACACCCCTATTTATAATCTTTTGATTTCCAGAAAATAGAGAGAGAAAGAGCCGTACGGAAAGGCATTTCTCTGTTTTCCAGAAATGAGAAAAGGACGGTTGTACGGAAAAGTCATGGGGTTTTCAACGGCTACAATTTGACAGCAGATCAGTGATGGTGACCCTTCACCAACCTTTGATTTTAACTCATTTTGAATTTCAAACTTGTTACAGTGTTGCAGTTAAAATCCTAGAACTTCTACCCAGACTCAACGGTAATAAAAGGTATGGCACAGCTGAGCAGAGTCTGAAGGTTGAAGAAGATGTGTTGTTGAAGAGTGAACAGAGATAGTCGAGCTTGAGCTTCGTTTTAGCCTGGTCTGAGATTGGTGTTGCTGAGCCTTGAACTTTTGTTCGAGCTTGGTCTGAGATTTGTGTTGCCGAGCCTTGAGCTTTCCTCGGCAACCAGACTTGAATCTTGAAGTAACAGATCCAAGCTTTGTTCTTTGCTCAGGGTGCATGTTCAATCCGAGCTAATTTGATCTTGCTTATGCTGTGGCTTAGTTCAATATTTAGAGCCTTCTGAGTGTGTTCCGAGCTGATCAATATCTGAGCGTACTGTCTTGAAATGAGGAGCCGAGCTTTCAAACTTATATGAACTTTCGCCGTGATCAAGAGCCAAGCTCAATCCGACCTGAAACTTCAGAAGCAGATATCTGAGCTTCTGCCTTTGGCGGAATGCATGCGTAGAACTAAGTCTGACGCTTTTGACATTGACCCCACGCCTAGCTCTAATTTACTTGACATTATCAACATCATTGATTTTGCCGAGCGCATATATTTGACATCATCAAAATCTCTTTGATTCTACAGGTACATCTTCTGAGAACCAGGGTGTAAACTCAACTTACTCTTATGAGCTTCTTCCAATATCATTCCTTTCATCTCCACATTATCCGGTACACAGACACGATCCTTATACCTCAGCATTCCATCACCACCAACTTTGAATTCCACTTCTTTCCCTTTTTCCGAAAGCTCCTTCTTACCTTGAAGTTCCTCATCTTTTAGCTGAAGTTCCTTTATTCTCTCCATAAATCCACTTGAAACAGTCAGTTGTCCCAATGTCATGCTCTTCGGTCTTAACTCCACTCCTAAATTCAGATCCCGAAACTCCTCAATCAGCTCCAACTCCTTGATCATCAATGCAGAAACATGCAATGACTTCCTACTTAAGGCATCAGCAACTACATTCGCCTTTCCAGGATGATATTGTAGCTCGATATCATAATCCTTCAGAAATTCCATCCACCGTCTCTGACGCATGTTTAGCTCCTTTTGTTCAAACAAGTACTTCAAACTCTTGTGATCACTGAAGACTTCAACTCTTACACAATACAAGTAGCGTCTCCAAATCTTTAAAGCAAACACTACTGCCGCCAGCTCCAAGTCATGAGTTGGGTAGTTGAGCTCATGAATCTTTAGTTGTCGCGAAGCATAGGCTACTACTTTCCGCTCTTGCATTAACACGCATCCTAATCCTTGCTTCGAAGCATCACAGTACACACAGAAAGACTTTGTCGTATCCGGTAGAACTAACACTGGTGCGGTTGTCAACCTCTTCTTCAATTCTTGAAAATTCTCCTCGCACTTCGCCGACCATTCGAATTGTTGACCTTTCCTTGTTAGCTTCGTCAAAGGCAAAGACAAGTGAGAAAATCCTTCGATAAACCGATGGTAATACCCTGCTAGTCCTAATAAACTACGTATCTCCGTCACAGATGTCGGTGTCTTCCACTCCAGCACAACTTCCACTTTTGTAGGATCCACTGCAATTCTGTCCTTTGTGATTACGTGCCCCAAGAAATGCACTGAGTCCAACCAAAAATCGCACTTTGACAACTTAGCATAGAGCTGCTTGTCCTTCAGCATTGTCAAGACTGTCCTTAAATGCTCAGCGTGTTCCTCCTTAGTCTTGGAATAAATCAAAATATCGTCGATAAATACGACAACAAATGAGTCCAAGTAAGGATGAAAAATTCTATTCATGTAGTCCATGAATATCGCAAGAGCATTTGTTACACCGAAAGGCATAACCGGATGCTCGTAATGACCGTAACGAGTTCTGAAAGCAGTCTTGGGAATATCTTCCTACTTTACTCTTATCTGATGATATCCCGATCTAAGGTCGATCTTGGAGAATACGGTCGCTCCCTTCAATTGATCCAACAAGTCGTCAATTCTAGGCAGAGGGTACTTACTCCTGATCGTCACCTTGTTCAGTTGGCGATAATCCGTACACAAGCGCATACTACCATCCTTCTTCTTAACGAACAAAACCGGTGCTCCCCAGGGTGAAACACTAGGCCGTATCATCTTCTTTTCCAACATCTCTTCCAATTGCTTCTTCAATTCAACTAACTCTACTGGAGCCATCCTATAAGGTGCCTTAGAAATCGGTCCAGTTCCAGGGATTACGTCAATTGAGAATTCCACTTCTCGAATTGGCGGTAAACCAGGTATCTCTTCCGAATACACACATACATAATTTCATGTAAACACAAAACTTTTCCTAAATCAATTAGCTTAGCGTTATTTCACAAATTACATTCATTATTTCTATGTCACTTCATGGAGAAAGAATTCTACCTTAATTAAATTTTCACATAATCCTAAGCATACATACATACAAAACCGTACATATACATACACACATATAGAAAATAAATTTTCTTCCATATAAAATCATTCATGTATAAAATCATAATTCCCTTAAAATACCAAAAATATCAAACACATAATTATTTCCAAAACTCAACTTTAAAACTCATAACATTATTTCATGAAAAAAATCATTTCTTTAAAATCATTTACCACCTTGAAAACGTGAATAAAGAAATTTATTTAAGAAAATACCCTTTTAAAAATACTTTTCTCAAAAATAATTCTTTTTAGAGATTGAAACAGTACGAGGATTTTGAGGGGTGTTACATACTTCATGGTTCTAACTTAGTTCATTTGGTTTCTTGTCCAACAAAGTAAAATCCTAGACTTGTATACACATGCACACATACGTATAACACACACACACATACATATATACAAACCGTGGCATACACACACATACATACATGTCTTGCATTTTTATTTTCCAATCATACTTACTTAAAACATTATAATTACCAATTCATACCATAATGCAAACATCTCTTAAAGAATCACATTCATACAATCATTTTCATGCAGCACTCATTAAGCACACATTAAACCAAACACACATCACATAAAAATTCATGCCAAGACAATAAATTTATTTTCTACAAAACAAATCCTCAAAAATTCGTACTTTATAAACTCTGGAAATAAATTTTTATAAATCAACCCAGAAAATTCTAAAAATTACATTTTCAAAATCTATCTTTCGAGACGATCGTTTTTCGTATAAAGATCGTAAAAATCCGAGTTACGGTTGAAAAGATACGAATTTTTAAAGTTGACAAATCCAAATGAAAATTCATTTCTACTAAAATCATCCTTTTAATAAAACCACAACTCCTTTCTTATAGATCAAATCAACAAAATCATTCACTTCTTGTCTATAAAAATATTTTGTTTATAAAAATCCATGAAAATCAATGCTTTATCTCTTACGCGCGTAAAATACTTGTCCGAAAATCTTTTATAAAACAAAGCCTTAAGGTTCATTTTAACAAAATTCGTTTACGCACGTACGGGAAAAATGCGGGGTGTTACATTCTCCCCAACTTGAAGATTTCTCGTCCTCGAGAAATGCTGTGTAGAGTCGGTCTGATCGACGAACGCGTAGCTCCCTGAAGAAATTTCTTTCCTTTTAACTGCAGCTATTGTCGCATCTTCGAACATGCACTGTCTATACATCGTTCTTAAGAGCAAATCAAACGGATTACTCACAAAAGTAATCTCTCGAAGGACTTTCAATAACAAACAGGGTGGATTAAAAACAATGTGGTTTCATTGACAACAAAGGACTGAGGGGTTCAAAGGCATCAAGACAGTATCCAAAGATAACAGGGTTACAGACATCTGGGGTTAAGACACTACCACACTTAGGGTCACATTCTTTTCATCAATTCAAGCCTAAACGAGCCACTCATCAAAACCTCACATTTCTAACAACTCCCCAACTTAAGTGACTCATATCTCTCTATCTTTCACTCATCATCACGAACTTACCTCTAAATACTCCTATCCTTCACCACTTTTTGGTCAATCTTACAAAATTTCCCATCACTTAGCTCCATTCTATCATCTGATTATCTTATATCTTACCAAATAATTGTCCTTATCGGACTCCTGGGGTCACCATTTAAATCTTTCTCTTACTCTATCAACCACTAATCCTTAGGAAATATACACTATCTCACTTCTTATTTCGAATACATAATCACATAACTTAGACATTCGAAACCTTTTTCCCACTTTCCACGACTTTCCTCATATTCTAAACCATCAAAATTCCTTGGCTCAAAGACCTATTATACATTACCACATCAAATCCTAGCTTTTTACCTAACCTTGGGTCAACACTTAAAGATTCTATCCACAAATTTCATCATCTTATCGGTTCGACTTTACCATGCCATCACTTATTCTCCGCTATCTAACCCTTTTTCCAACTCAAATCAAAACACCTATGACTCTAAATTCTAATTATCACCTTAATTTCTTCCTCATCTTATCACGACCTAAACCATTATTTTGACCAATCCGACATCAAAGCTCTTAGTCCTAATCACTTTACACAACTCAGCACTCATCTAAGGCTCAAAAAGGGTACTTCCATTTTCTCCAAGACTCATACTTCCCTTAATCCATACCAACTAATCCTCATTCTCTTTGGTCTTTGCGACCTTTGCCTAACAACACTTCACAACTCACTTCCTAATCTAGGAATATCTACTTGACTGGTACAGGGTGTCAGGATCCAAAATTCTCACCAAAACTTTAGGAAAGGATAAATATCTGGTCAAAGTCAAAAGAGGAAACTTCGGGTTCATCAACAATCAAGGCTTTGTCAAGAACATGGTCTAAGGTTTTCAGAAAAGGCTTTTTCAAGCGTCATGCCAAAGCAATTTGGCAACGCAGAGGGTTCATACAAGAAAAGCTTCAACAAGAAAAGAAGGGTTCTAGTCACAGAACAAAACCTCATAGCTTAAGGGTCATCACAAACAAAAGGGATTCACATCAGAGAGAAGTTTAACAAAAGAAGATTCGAATCGCACATCAACATCCATGACGACACTGATCTCTGCTCCCCGTTTCCGCTGTAGACGAAAGCCGACACATTCCAGGAAAACATTCGCGTACTCTTAGCGTTCCTATTCTCATCTATCGCTATCTTAATACTAACGCACACCCCGATTTGGCAACTTGAAAACCACAGTTACTTAGATCAAATATAGTAAAAATTTGGGCCTTTTTTTTTCTTTTTTTTTACATGTAAAACATAAGCATGAGAACACTTAGACTTTCAAAACATAGTTACAATTTAAAACTCATGTTCTCATATTGCATAAAAATCTTTCAAGTTCCAAACCGAGATGTCACAAGACACCGCACTTTGAAACTTGCTCACAAAACAACAATTTAAATACACAACCCATTTACTTGTTTCAAAACATCCGTGTTGAATAAAAACTTTTGCCGGGGTACAGTATGATAGAGCTAAGGCAACTAAGAACTTACAATGGAATACATTCCTCCGGGGAATTACCTATTCTCTAGTCGTGCACACTAAGACTTGAACCTAACTCTGAGCCTTGGTAGATCGAACTCTCAATCATCTTCGTCTGTCGTAAGATCCTCAGACCTCGGGTACCGAACATCGTCATTGATACTCTCTTCCGTGTCCACCTCAAACCGCCAAGCAGAATCGTCGTCCTTTGCCACCTTTTGAGTACGTGTCTTTCCCAGAGTTGTCTTCTTTCAACGGAGATGCCCCTATCTCCCAAACCAGCCGGAATCTCGCTATACTATCCATCTATGATCATACAAAAAAATTTTCCAATGCAGAGCAGAAATATAGGAGAGAGTGAGCTACCCAAAACAGCTATGTCGACTATGTGGAATTACAATAGGTAAATATTAAGACAAGACAACAACAAACAAACCAAAACAACAACAAGATCATTATCATCATATAATTAAAACACAATCTTACTCAGCTTTTCGTAATAACTTCCTTAATATCTTTCTCTTAAAACTTCCACAACTCTTAACGATTCTTTCTTCAGCCATTATCTCAAGATCCATTAGTTATTCCATTTTCTCATACTTGTCTTATAAATTTTACTCAATACTTGATATCTTTAATGTACTTTTCAATCTCTTAAGTCTTATCGTTCCGGTTCTCTCAATGATGTGGGGAAATCATCATTGAGGAAGACACACACGTCTACATCTCCTCGGTCATCCACCCATCCTAGTCGGAAGCAAACAGGAGTACAGGACCTTTACCACGCGGGCACGACAGCTGTCTCAACAATTGGCTCCAAGCCAGGAGAACTGTAGAAATCTCGGGTATAGTCTCAAATCAATTCAATTCATTTCATATCAATTCATATCATTTCATATAATCAAGGCTCACTGTAGAAAACTCGGGTACAGTGGCAATCACAAATGCCCCGTTCCAATCCCTCTCACTGTTCAAGATTTGCAATCTAGGAGGCGACAGTACTTTCTAGTTGGCATGCGGAACTTACCACGGCATTGGACCCAGTCCCTACCACGTTCGTATGCCACATGTGGAGTTCGTTCTGCCTAGAAATGTACTCTAGACTTCTTGACGTTTCACCGTCATTGTCCTCCCCTAATGCAATCTCCACCTGAGTATCCGCAGATACCCATGGTTCCTTCCTCTCCACTACTTCGATACGACACTCATAACTCACCGCGTTTGTTAATGTCTTTTAAAGTATATTAAAGTATTTTAAAGTTTTAGAGTTTTAATTAAGGGCTTAATCCTATCGGTCGGCTCATCCTTGGTGCATCCCTTCAACGAGTCCCGACCACTAATCGCGATCCGTTCCCCAAGGAATCTCAGCAGCATCTTGCCTCATATCTCTTTCTCTTGATCTCATCAGCTATTGCTCAACAGCATCATCAGCAACTTTCTCATCATCTCTGTTCAGCAGCACCATCAGCATCTTCCTCCTTAGTTGTTGCTCATCAGCACCACTGGCATCGTTCTCCTCAGCTGTTGTTCAGCAGCATCATCAGCGTCTTTCTCCTTAGTTGTTCCTCAGCAGCACCTTCAGTAGCACCATCATCACCACACTTCCGCTCGCCTTGTCGGGTATTCCTTATCACCGTCTTAAAAATCGTCTTTTCATCTCCATTTATCTCTTTCACAACTTCATTCTCATGTTTCTTATCCGTATCTCTTTTCTCTTTTCAATCTTAATTCATTACTTTCATAATTTCATTCCCATCATTACTTATCTCTTCCTTAATAATTCTTAAAATCCTTATCCGCACTTTCTTTTCATTACTTTCACAATCTTATTATTATCATTTCTCAAACTAAGAAAATTAGTATCTCATGCATAATTATTAAAAACAGAATATCATACAATTTTAGCAAAAACATATCAATTATAGATAACAATTCAATCTCAGCGATTCGTGTGGATAGCCAAACAAATAACAAACAAACAAACAATTGCTATCCCACTACATCGCCTAACGAGATTGGGGTCCAATCTTTGAGATGATTGGACGCCTTAATATGTTACCTAAATACCACGACGTCTTAAGGGGAGCCCCTCTCTCACCTCGATGACGAAACTTCCGAAAGCTTTCCAAGACTTCCCAGTTGCTAGCCTTGCCTCGTTTCCTTTGCGTCCGTCACCCGAACTAGGACATTTTTCCCCATGCGTTAGAACGATTTCGATAAATTCTTAATTTCATTTTAAAAAAACTCTTTGAAACAATTCCTTTCTTGAAAACACGTTACCCATATCCAAGAGTTTTTAAATCCAAGTCAAATCTATAATCAAAAGGTTTTCAAGAAAACTTTGAAACAATTCTAAAATAATCTTTTCATCAAAATGATATCCATTCTTCTTAGTTTAAAACATTCTGGTTATAAAATCATTATCCGATACTGGTTAAAGAAAGCCATGTAAAAGTTTCAAATCAATTTAAGTTGTTTTAAATCATACTTTTCAAAGGAAACATTTTTCAATCCCTATGAAATCCAAACATAGATTTTTCCACCAGTAAATCACACAAACAACATTCAGAACAATTCCAACTTAATTTAAATCTTTTCCAAAACACATTCAAATAGCATAAGAACAACACATACAAATTTCAAAGCATTCACAAACATACATAATGCAAATCACATTTCACGTCACTCAAAATCATCAATTAAATTATAATCTTAATAAATTAATTCAATTACTCTTTAGAAAATAATTTAGACTTAATCTTTTAATTAACTCAACAAAACCGAATCACACATGGTTAACAATTTCTAGTCACCAATAATCATAAAACTTAAGATCATTAAATTATCATCATGAAAATTCTTTTTACATAGTTAAATTAACTCATTCACTTTCACACCTAAAACCAAGGAAAAGAAAACAACACATCACTTTCATTAAACACCTAACATCATGCACCTAGGAATATAGCTATCATCAAGGTCATTTTATAAAGAAAACTTTCCAACCATTCTAACATGTTTTAGCCGAATCATACACATAAAATTTTGCAAAGATTTAATGCACAAATAAAAACATAGAATCATGAAATCATTTTTCTTTATTTTGGGTTGAAAACCGTGAGCATCCAAGAGAAAAATCAACAACTTTAATTCATTTTCTTAACAAAAATCAAAGCAACATCTTGAGTCATAAACCACTTCAAAGTTTCACACACATTTTCTTTTAAAACTTGATTATTTCATGCATATACTTTAAAGTTCTTAGATTAAAAATAGTTTTCTCATGCATGCTGTAACACCCCTCAAAATCCTCGTATTGGTTTGATTTCTAAAAAGAATTATTTTTGAGAAAAGTATTTTTGAGAGAGTATTTTCTTAAATAAATTTCTTTATTCACGTTTTCAAAGTGGTAAATGATTTTCCAGTTATGAGTAGTGGAATTTATTTTGGGTAAATTTCTTCTAACAAGGAGTTGTTTTATAAGAAAGTGTTTTGTTTCCTGTATGTGTATGTACGGTTTTTACATGCATGAATGATTAGGATTTAATTAGTGAATGAATGTAGGTGTTAGAAGGATATGTGTATGTGCTAGGCGTGAAAATGAGTGGATGTATGTATGAATGTGTATGGTATGTGTGTGTAGAATTATGATGCAAATGCATGAATGTAAGTGTGCATGAAAGTGAATATGTGTAAGTGTGTGAGAGTGCCGTGTGTATGTGTGAGTGGAGTAGGAAACCTAGAAATTTCCTAAGTAACTAGCCAAGCAACTAAGTTGCCACCAAGTAACTAAACCCCAACCAAATTCCTAACCAAGCCCTAACTAAGTGAATGGAACACCCACAAGTCAACAACCTAGAATGACCCCTAAGCCTTATGTCTCCTATATTGTTCCCTTGAAATTTTGCTAACCTCCACCCATGCAATTTTATAGAAGGCCGAATTTACCCTCCTTTCCAAAGACCTTGGCCGAATTGCATGAAGGCTAAGATAGGAAACCATGATTTGCTTATAAATAGACTAAGCCATGAGTTCATTTCCTTCACCCCATTTTCTTTTATTCCTTCGTCCAAACACCCACACCAAAACACAAGTCTAAGAGCTCCTCAAACTCTTAGACTAAGAAGTAGAAACTAAAGAGAAAGGAGAAGAGGAAGCCGAGAGTAGGAAGAAGAAAGAAGGAGAGGAGATCAACCATAAACCTAGGAATCCTTTTGAAGATCAAGTGCTTAGAAGTGTTGAAGACCTTTTCTTTCTTGGTATAAACCGAAGACCTAGAAGTTTTAGAAGTAGTTCTTGATTTGTGATTTTGTAATTTTATTTTATTTTCTTCCCTTGCATGTTTATTTTTGGTGCCCTTATGTGTTGATGTTTTTAAAATATGGACTCTTAAAGACTCAAATTAATTTGTAATATTTGTAGTTTATGTTTGATGATTCGGTTGGTGTGTTGCATGATAGATCTTAGTGTTTTCATGTTAGATCTTGATGTTTTCTTCTAGATCTAAAGTTTAGTGCATGATCTTTGTGAGATGGAAGTAGACCTTCTTGCATGTTTAATTTTTATGCTTAAAACCGTAGATCAATGAGTGTTTATGTGTTTATTTGTTAAATAAATGTTTGATCTAAATTTTTTTTTGATTTTTGGCCTTGCATGTTGTTCAATGATGATTTATGTGACTTTGATTTCTTGCATGCCTTGATCCTTGCTCTTATTCTTATAAAGTTTTAATTTGTACTTTGATTCTTGATTTTGTTTTAGTCTTAAACCCTTGTATGTTTCGGTTTTGACTTAATCTTGATGAAAGCTATGCTCTGTGTTTTGATCTTTGATTTTGTTGAGATTTTAAGCTTTGCATGTGATTTTTGAAATGAAAGCTTTCTTATTCCCTTAAAGAGTGCCTCGGTTTTGATCCCTTTTTCACCTAAAAAGATTTTGTTCTCTATATGTATTCTTATGTTTGAACTCATAACTTGATTTACTTGATCTAAGTGTATGCATGTTAATCCTACATGAAAAGAGTATATTCTCTTTTGATGTGTGTCTCGGTTTTGGTCCCTTTTCATATGAAATGATTTTTGTTTTCTAATTGTGTTCTTATGTGCAAATTCCTAACTTGATCTACATGATTTATATGCATGCATGTGGGTTTTGAACTTTGAAAAGCTATTTTTATAATTTCTTTGAAAATAAATTGAAAGTGTTGTGTCGATCCATGAGTGTTGCATGATTTGTTAGGAAAGCCTTAGATCCATTCTTGCATGTTGAATTTAAGTGGAAAAGCTATGTGTTTCTTATTGCATGTCTCGGATTTTTAGAAGAAATTAGGAGAATAAGCTTTAAAATAATTCTCTTTGCATAAACATGATTTAATCTAAGTGTTTTTTGGTACATGTTACCTTCGGCCATGTTTAGATTAAGATCCATGCTTTTAATTGATAAGACTTTGATATATGCTCTATGTTCTTACCTGATCTTTGATGTGATTTAAGATTTAGAGAAATAAATTGAAGTATGATAAATTCCTAATGATTAAGCTTACGGTTTTGCTAAGAAACATAAGAGATAATGGCATGAAATGGTGTGTTTGAGAATGCATGAATCTTGCTTTGATGTGTGTATAGTTTCGGTCTATGCATGATAATTAGGTTAGAATTCTTTTCCATGAAAAAAAATAGAGATAATAAATGTATTTTGTAAAATGATGCTAAGCTAATTAGGTTTAAGAAAGAGTTTTGTGTTTGAATGACAATATGTGCATGTATTCGGTTGGTGTGCTTAAGTATGCCCAAATGACTTTGTTTTATAAAAGTGAAATGTTTACTTGAAAGTGAATGTTTGTTTTGGTGATTAAAATTGAATGATTGAATAATTGTTTATGTGCCTTGATTTATCAAAGTGTGTATTGGTTGTGTGTGTGTACTTGGTTTTGAAATTTATTTGGTTTGATTGATTTGAGTTTGTGAAATTATGTTTGTGATTTCTTGAGTTTTAAAGGAATTAATATTAACCTAAAGAGTATTTGAAACAAAACGAGTTTTTACAATGTTTTCGAATTTTATTTAATTGATTTTGTGAAATCATTCTTTGCTTCCCAAGTTTATTTAAAGTTGTTTTTGATTTCTAAAATTGAGTCATGAGACTCAAAGTTTGGTTTTCAAAAGGTAATTAATTTTAAGAAAACCCGGATTGAAACCGGTGAATTTTTCGGTGTTTTTGAAATCGGTTAAGGTGCTATCCAAGACGGACCAGCCACCTAACCATTTGATTTAAATTGTTTTATTCGGTATTTTCAAAATGATTTTGGAATGTTTAAAGAACTAAGAAATGTTTAAGTTATTTTAAGAAAACGATTATGTTTCTTTAACGAGGAATGGAAAAGAATTTTCCTAAGGAAGGTTTTAATGAAAATGTGTTTTAATTAATTCGAGGAACGTTACAGACGAGGGATTAAGGCAGTGACAGAAACCAAAGTCAGAGAAGAGACTGTGTTCATCAAATCGCTGGACCTCAGGTGAGAGAGTAGCTTTCATAAGACACCGTGGTAGTAGGTGTTGTATTAAGACGTTCCGTATCAGCTCAAAGATCGGAACTAAGTGGATCTGCGTCAGTAGTATGGTGGCAATTGTGTGCTTTGTGTGGCCACTCATACGAATAGGACAAAGACCACATTGTCGTGTGTGATGTGTGTTTATGTTTGTTTGCTTATGAATGTTGATATTGAATTATTCATGTGAAACAATTAATAAGAATGAAAGAGATTAGAAAATAAAAGACACCAATAAAAGTTAATCCCTTGTTTGGATTAAGACCTTACGGAATAAGGCAGCCTTACCTTGATCAGACATTGAGAGTGGAGATAAGGATAAGAGGATTGAGATGATGATTGAGATGAGCCAGTGAGATGAGATTGGAAAGGATTTATCGATGTGTTGTGAGCGAGCCAGAGCTGGGAAGGAATATTGATGTGAGATTGGAAGTGATGTGTGATGAGAGTGGAGTTTGATTCCTGATTTTTGGTTTTGCTTCTTGGACTGAGACTAGCGTTGAGTTGAGCTTGCTCCTCCACTGGTTCTCAAGAAGAGAAAGTTTTTGAGAAAAGGTTTGAAAAGAAATTTTTGAAAAAGGTTTTATGAAAATGAGATTTTTGAAAATAAGTTTTCGAAAAGGAATTTTGAAAAGGGTTCCCAACTTGAGATTTTTGGAAAGAATTTACAAAACTCGATTTTTGAAAGGGTTCCCAAAATGAGAAAAATTTTCCAAAATAGAATTTCTGAAAGAAATTGCGAAAAGAGATTTTTGAAAAAGGATTTCGAAAAGAGATTTTTTGGAAAAGAATTATGAAATGAAATTTTTAGAAAATGAGTTTTGAACTGAAGTTGTGAAAGAGCTTTCCGAAATGAAAAGTTTGAAAAGGAGTTGTGAAGTGAGATTTCTTTGAAAGCGGTGAAAAGAGATTTTGAGGAAATTGATAAAGGTTGATTGGAGAAGAGTTTTGTGATGAGATTCAAGTTGAAAATGTGATCCCGCTCTGTGCTGAGTTTGAGAAAGGAAAAGTGAGACAAAGTTAGCGGTCAAGACTCATTGAAGGGATGCACGAAGGGTGAGCTGACCATTAGGATAATTAAGATAAAAGAGTTTAAAAGATATTAACAGCGAACGCGGTGAGGTATGAGAGTTAACCCGAAGTAGTGGAGAGGAAGGAACGATAAGTATCTGCGGATACTTAGGACGAGATTGCATTAGGGGAGGACGATGACGGTGAAACGTCAAGAAGTCTAGAGTATTGTTGTAGGCAGAACGAACTCCATAAGAGGTGCACTAACGTGGTGGGGACTGGGTCTAATACCGTGGTAAGTTCTGCGCGCGCACTATAACAATATTGTCGCCCCCTAGATTGCAAATCGAGAACAGTGAGAGGGACTGGAGTGGGGAATCTTGTTTGCCACTGCGAGGCAGTGTGCCATGATTATTGTGAATTGATATTATTGAGGCTGAGCCTCCTGGTCTGGGACCATTTGTGTTGAGACAGCTGTCGTGCCCGCACGGTAAAGGTGCTGTACTCCTGTTTGCTTCCGACTAGGTGGTTGGTTGGCCGAGGAGATGTAGACTTGAGACATGAGTGCTAACTACGAAGGAAACGCGTACCTCGATGATTATTTAACTCCCCTGATCATCGATGGTTATAATTAATAAGCCTTAATAAGATAAGAGTATGATTAAGAAAAGAAAAGAATGTTAAGGGTTGATGGTGATGGTGGAAAGAGTGAAAGGAAGAGATGTGACCCTTGAAGAGGGAAAGGAAATAAGTGAGTGATTGTGATTGAAGAAGTGATTGAGAAAGTAGTTGGAAAGAAAAGATGTTTTTATAAGAATGATAATAAGATAAGAATAATGATGTCTGTGATGCTTGTTATGCTTGAGTGCTGTGTGGTGTGTGCTTTGTTTGTATTGGGTGTGCTGTCTTGATATTCCGCCTGCGGTAAACCCACAACGTCGATGATTCGTCGTTCGGAGCGCTAACTCTCTCCTGCCCGTTGGCATATCGGTGTCTCTGGTACTCCAACGTGCAGATGGATTATCACATGGAGATTTCAACCTGGATGAGGCATGGATGTGGCTGGAAACGTACCCTCGCTGGTTGGGTATGGATTGGTGATTCGCAGATCGTGATTGCGGATCCAGAGCATCGACTTTGTGGAGCAAATCTAGGACCGCTGCTGGGGCAAGTGTCTATCCAAGGATACAGAGACTATGAGGATAAGCTGCGCTATGAGGCTTCGAAGACTTCTTCTGCTCCGACTAGGATGCAGTGGGTGCCAAGAAGTGGTGGACTAGTAGCAACGGCAGTTGCTTCTTCTTCTGGAGTAAAGAAAGAACCCAAGGAGGATCGGGATCTTCATCCCATAGTCTTCATTAGGAAGAGTCGTAGGTAGGGTATTTAGTTAAGTGTTGTAAGTTTGAGTCAAGGATTATCGGAGTGAAGTACCACTTCTGTAAACACGCCCTACTTTTGTTTTGTAAACTGACCGAATCTTTGGTGTTGGTAAAAACTATGAAATCGTTTTGGAAAGATGTGGGAGTAGGTTTTACGTAACGGCCCGGTTTTCGAGAATGGAGAGTTACAGGCACCCATGACTTTTCTAATTGTAATAAGCGTTTTAAAAAAAAAAATTGGCCTCATTTTTGGCAACTTTTAAATAAACAATGATTATTTTCGGAAGGTGAAAATCGGGGCGTTGCACATGCATTCAAAATGATAATTAAACATAGCCCTCTACTTCTTTCTAGGTTGGCTGAATCTCATGATGCAAAAAGACAAGGTTTTCATTCATTTTTCAACACACACAAAATCACATGGCTACAACCAAGGCATGTAAATTTTCAAAGCAACTTTCAAAGAAACAAACTACATAATTTATTCGCATCAACATGCAAGAATATTGTTAAGACAAGATTTTCATCAAAGATTTCCAATAAAACTCAAGTTCATCATTTAATCTTAAATAAAAATCAATATTACATTTTAAACTTCTAAAAATGACATGCATGTTCTTGAAATCATTAGATCTAGCCTTAACACACACATGCATCCACTTTTTCACAAAACAAAAGCATAGATCCTAGCTAAATCAAACATGGCCGAATAGGTTGCATAAAATAAAACATGCACAAGATCAAACTTTAGGCTAAATCATGTTTATATTCGAAAATTAATTTAAAACTTGTTACTTTAATTTTTTCTTCAAAACCGAATCATACCTTAAAAGAAAAACAGGATCTTTCCATTTAAAATTAACATGCAACTCCAAAGATCTTAACTTTTCATCCGTCAAACAAAGGTAATCACATGCATACACTTAGATCAACTAAGATCATCACAAAATTAACATGCAAGACTAAAGGCTTAAACTTTTTCACAAATCAAGTTTAGATCATGGATTTATTCATCAAATCTTTTCATGAAAATATCATAAATCACGGTTTGTGTAACAGCCCGATTTTCGAAAACCAAAATGAATTGACTTTCATTTATTAATGTAGCAAAAAAAATGAGACCAAATTTTTTTTTTTTTGTTGAAGGGTTTGAAAGCATTCTTGAAGAGTTATTAACATCCTTCAACCTTCTCTTTCGAAAACCGAGTTGTTACTTAAAACCACAACTCACTTACCATGTTTTCCAAAAACATTTTATCAAGAAAACAGTTTGATTTTCAACTTATGTAACTTCATTCGTTTCATCAAAAGAACTTGAGCATAATTCATAAAAAGTGTCCTCTCATTCAATAAAGGTCGGGCATGCTTCAAAACAATTGAAGTACAGCATTGGTTCATCACTTAGGTAATCCTGATTACACATCACAAACAACCACTTAATCTAATTCTACTACTGGCTCCCTTTTCCTATCAAAGATGATTGGTTCCAGCTTCTTCTTCTTCTTTGCGGGTGCCTTTGTTCCAGAGGATGACGCGACCGCGTTCTTGGGCTCTCCTTCGGAGTTCGGTTTAAGTTCCACTCCGAATAGCTTCACTGAGTTCTCCTTCCCTTGAATCCGAGGCGGCGGTTCGGAGCCGTGACACATGTAGGATATGCTTCCCAAACACAAACTAGGTGTAGATCCACCCAACTTATGTTCCGGGTCTTCGATCACCAACTGAGCACATCCCGACCATGCCCATCCTCGACGTATAGCTTTCCATCCGCGTCCCTTATGAGGCCAAGTAACGATCTCCAAACGACGATCCATCTGCCCGTTGGGATACCAGCGACACCGATGTACCAACGAACAGGAGAGAGTAAGCGATCCGGACGCATAGCGTCGACAGTGTGGAATTACGGTAGGCAAGATAATAGGACACACACATATAACACACAACACACATATCAACAAGCAAACATACTATCCTCATTATTCACGATCCATATTTATTTCATCTTATCATCATTTCCTTCATACTTCTCTCTTGTTCCTCATCCCTTTCACAAATCTCAATATCCTTTCCACATCGTCCATTCTCAATCTCTCCCCATTGCTCACATTCCTTGAATTCTTACTCTTACAAATATAAATCTTTTCTTACAATGTGTTATCGAATTACAACCATCGATGATCAGGGGATTTCAGGGATCATCGAGGTACGCGTTTCTTTCGTAATTAGCACTCACATCTCAGGTCTACATCTCCTCGGCCAACCAGCCACCTAGTCGGAAGCAAACAGGAGTACAGGACCTTTACCACGTGGGCACGACAGCTGTCTCACACATAAATGGTCCCTGACCAAGAGGCCCAGCCTCAATATTATCAATTCATAATAATCATGGCACACTGCCTCGTAGTGGCAAAACACAATGCCTCGTTCCAGTCCCTCTCACTGTTCTCGATTTGCAATCTAGGGGGCGACAGTATTGTTATACTGCGCGCACAGAACTTACCACGGTATTAGACCCAGTCCCCACCACGTTAGTGCACCACTTATGGAGTTCGTTCTGCCTATAACAATACTCTAGACTTCTTGACGTTTCACCGTCATCGTCCTCCCCTAATGCAATCTCGTCCTAAGTATCCGTAGATACTTATCGTTCCTTCCTCTCCACTACTTCGGGTTAACTCTCATGACTCACCGCGTTCGCTGTTAATGTCTTTTAATTTCTTTTATCTTTTTTGTTACCCTAATAGTCGGCTCACCCTTCGTGCATCCCTTCAGTGAGTCCCGACCTCTAACTTTGCACAATTCTTTCTCATACCAAATCTCACATAGCTCAGAGCTGGGATCACATCAACAGATTCTCATTCTGTTTCTCAATCTTCCTTTTTACCATCCTTCTCACAATATCCTTTCATAAAACTTTCCAAAGGAAATCATTATAAAGCTTCCTTAAAAACCTTATCTCTTAAGCCTCTTCAAGAATCCCATTTCGAAAATCATTTCAAAAACTTCACTTCGTGAATCCATTTCATAAAACTCATTTCAAAAAGATTGTTTCATAAAGAATCCTTTGAAAATATTGTTTCACAACAATCCTATCTCAAAACCTTTTTCAAAAATTTGTTTCATAAAAGAATCCTTTGAAATTATTTCTCTTCTCAACTCTTAATAAGAATTCCTTTTCAAAACTCCTTTTTCTAAAACTCTTTTTCAAAAACACCATTTTGCTGAGTGCTAGTGGAGGAGCAAGCTCAACTCAACACTAGTTCCCAGTCTAAAACCAAAACCCAGGGAGCCTAGCTCCGCTAAATTCACATCTCATGTTCCAACAACAACAACACTTTCCCAGCTTTGGCTCGTTCTCAACATCATCCTCAACTTCTTTTCCAATCAACTCTTATTGCTTTTTCACTCAACCTCATATCTCTTATTATCATTCTTATTCCTTATTGTACTATCACCTCCAACCTCAACACTTTCTCAACTCTTTCATTTTACTTTCGTTCTTTTATTAGGGACACAACAGCGTCCAACACCCGTCCACTCATCATGATAATAAGCATCATAATTAAATAAATAAGTACACAACAAAGCATGCTATCACACACCACATTACACAATAATAGTGTGGTCTTTGTCACCTTCGTATAAGTGGACACACAAAGCAAACAATTGCCACTTATACTACTAACGCCAACCACAAAGTTTCGATCTTTGAGATGATACGAAACGTCCTAATAAATCACCTAGCTACCACGATGTCTAAGGGAAGCTTCTCTCTCACCTGGGGTCCAGCGATTGAATGTGTGCTCTCTTCGAATCCGTGTGCTGCCAATTGCCCCAACCTCTTTCCTCTATCATTCCTCATATTAAATAAAACATTTCACGTCATTAACTCATTTGAGAAAAACCTTTTCTTAGATTAATACTTGTCCTTTCTTTGTTGAGAAAATCAAAATCAACTACCCCTTGAAAACTTGGTTTTAGACTAAAACATTTTTAAACATAAAAAGCACGTTCAAATGGTTCGGGACAGCAAGACAGTTTTGTAAAATAAAAACTCCGAAAACATTATAAAAACGTCCCTTACCTTAAATAGCTTCTTAGCTTAAAAATCAATACTTTAAAACTCATGTTTCATCATAAAACGATTTAGGACAGCCATGAGCACAACAAGACATTCAAACAAATCACACCACATAACAACATACACCACTTAGTTTATTAAAAGCATTTAAACGATTTTGTCAAAGCAACCATGGGATTCATACTTAATTCATTTCCTCTGCATAAAGCACTTTGGCGTACAAGGATTCACAAATCCATTTTCATATCAATATTTACTTTAAACAATTTACATTCTTCTCAAAATTTACCATGCACATTTTATTCATACAATTAAATTCTCTAAACCTATTTAAATTGCTTGACCGAATAAAAGCAAGGGAAATAAACCAAACATCACAAATTAATTCACATAAGTCAACTTATTTTATTTGAGGCATTTAGGTTCTATTTTCTTTTAGTCTTAACCGAACACACATACACACGCACATGCATATTCATTCAAACACAACACTCAATTAATTTAATTCATTCCTTTCTACACAAGGAACCGATTAGAAAATGCATGTCCACAACACAATTTTTTTAGCACTATTCCTTAAGAACATATTTATTCCTTTTAAATCATTTTATTGAAAAAGATCCTAGGCTAGCTAACATATATATACCGAATATCATTATGATAAAGCAAGGTCAAATATTCATCATGCATATGCATAGATCATGGGTCAAAGCAAAGATTATTTTTTCAAAAACTTTATTTTCTTCTTTTCTTTATGAAAACCGTGAGTTGCACAAGAAAATTTAGCAAGCCAAAATTTAATTTCTTAACACAATAAAATCAAGAATTGTGTCAAATCTTTGTCCTTTAAGAAAACACATGCATGCACCTATAGATCTCTAGGTGAGACACTTTTCAACATGCATGTAAGAAAATGATGGCTCAACATGGTTCCCTACTTCTTCCTAGTCTTGACCGAATCATGACATGCAAGAAGGCAAGGTTTTATACTTTTATTTTCTACATGCCAATGCCTAAATTCATGAATCATATCATGCAAGGCATAGAAGCATCATTACACACACCAACTTTGATTCAAACTCTTGGATGTTCAAAATTATTTTTGAAGCTTGTTAGACTTGCTTTCTTGTGGAAACCGTGACACACATACAATAAATCAAGACTTTACACACAAAATTTAAGCTTCATGTTTTAAAAATAAATCATAGATCAAGACATGCAAAAGAAAATTAAGGCAAAAATACAAACTTAAACTCAAATCCCCAATTAAACCGTGAAGGATAAGTTTGAAATTAGCTTTCCCTAATCATAGAAATGGCATGAAATCACTTAGATCAAATTAAAAACATCAAGATCTAAATTTCCTATCCATGGCCGAATCATTTAGTTCTTGATTTGATGGTTTACAAGTTCACTCATTCATAAAAATACAAAATCAAAGCATAAAGAGAACATGCAAAGAAAGATAAAGATCACAATGCCACCAAAATCAACATGCATGAGGAAATCCATACAAGATATGAACTTAAACACAACTTTAAACCAAAACCGTGATGAAGAAAATTACAAGCAAGAGATCAAACACAAAATAACATGCAAGCCACTTAGGCCTCAAGATCACTTAAAAATAATTACATGCATCCAAAAAGAATTAAACCAAGTCCATTAAAGTCCTTTACCTCATGAAAATCACTTAATCAAAACTCATTCTACCTTAATTTCTAACTTAAATCTTCAATCTCCTCTTCTCTTCCCTTAATGGTTTGCCTCGGCCTCCTCCTTCTAGGGTTAGGGGTAGTTTCCTCCTTGATCTTTGAAGGCTAAGATGGTTGAGAAAGAAATTAGAGGAAGTTTTGGGCTAAGAACTTTGGGGTTTTCACTCTCTTTTCCTTCTCTTCTCCTCACGGGATTCTCTCTATCTTTCTATGAGTTTCAAGAGCTTGAGAGTGCTCTTGAAACTAAGTGTGTTGGTGTTTGTGTTGAGGTGAGAAAGAAAATGAATGAAGAAAGGAGATGTGAACCGAAGCCAACATACACACCACACGGTTTTAAGGGAAAAGGCAAGGAATGGACAATTTCCTTTTGTGCCCTCGGTTCAATGGGTGGAAGGAAGGTCAATTTGGGCCAATCCAATTGTTGCATGGCTTGGGTCTTGTTGTGGGAAACATGGAGGAAAGAAAGTCCTCCCTAGGTTCATGACTCATCTCTCCTAGTCTCTCCCTAGTATCATGACTCACACCACCCACTTTCTATTCAAATTCATTTTCTTAACTCTTAAGGAATTCACTTCTACTTGGTCTTCCTAACCTCACACATGGCCGAACTACATATGCACATACACACACATTCACATACATAATTTTATCAACACATATCATGCACTCATGCATACACACATAAGCATACACACATTTATTTTCATGTTGATCATGGCATGGATTCATGGGATAATGCATACACATTCATCCTACACACACACGGATTACATATATGTACATTCATTCATGCATCATGTATCACTCATATATGTTCATTCACATGTCTTTACACATACGTCATACACATATTCATTTTCCTTCATTCATCAAATCCTTATGCTATCCTAAGCATATACACGTATTATACATATAACACACACATGTTTAGAAAATAATTCTTGTTCATCACAAAAGGACTCATACAAAGATTGCAAACATCTTATGAAAACATCTAGCATATAGATTTCAAAACTCAATTTTCTAAACTTTGAACATTACTTTAGGAAATCATTTCTTTAAAAAAAATCATTCATTATCTTGAAAACGTGAGTTTAGGAAAATCATTTAGGAAAATACTCTTTCAAAACTCTTTTCTCAAAAACATTTCTCTTTAGTGTTTTAATTTAATATGAGGAATTTACGTGGTGTTACAGTTTGAGTAAGAAAACTTAACATGCAAAGGAAGTTTGTTTTAGGTTTCATAAAAATCTTAGTTTTCTTTAGATCTTTAAGATTTGGTTAGAAAAACATCTAGATCTAACAAGAAAATCCTCAACCGAAACATCAAACATAGAGTTGCACATATTACAAATTATTTTGAGTCCTTAAAGTCCATGATCAAAGAATAACAACACATTAACTCATCTCTCCATCCATAAAATTAGACATGAAAATAAAAAAATAAAAGAGATCTACAAGCTAAATAGGAAAATCTAAACTATTACAATCTTCCTCCTTGATCATCGATTCACCTACCAAGAAAAGGGTTGGTTCTCTAGATCTTAACACTCTTGATCTACAAAGAAGACTCTTTGATCTAGCTTGGATCTCCTTCTTCCTCTTCTCTAGACCTCACAACCCTCTCTCTTTTTTCTCTCTCTCTTTCTTTTCTTTCTCTCTAAGGGTTTGATGAGCCCTTAGAATGTGTTTGGGTGTGGAAGAATAAATGAGAAGAAGAATGGAAATGAATTAAGGAAATGAACTAACGCCACATATATTTATAGGCAAACTCACTCTTCTTGTTTTGCCCTTTAGGTTTGGTTCGGTTATGCACAAAAGGGAAGGGTAGTTTTGGGCTTCCAAAAGTTTGCATGGGTGAAGTTTATCAAAGCAAGGGGACAAGGTAGAGTAGATTAGGGTTCTAGGGGTCACTTTAGGGCTAAAGACTTGCTGGCTAATACTTAGGATTTGGTTACTAACTTAGTTACTTCATGGTTCTAACTTAGTTCATTTGGTTTCTTGTCCAACAAAGTAAAATCCTAGACTTGTATACACATGCACACATACGTATAACACACACACACATACATATATACAAACCGTGGCATACACACACATACATACATGTCTTGCATTTTTATTTTCCAATCATACTTACTTAAAACATTATAATTACTAATTCATACCATAATGCAAACATCTCTTAAAGAATCACATTCATACAATCATTTTCATGCAGCACTCATTAACACACATTAAACCAAACACACATCACATAAAAGTTCATGCCAAGACAATAAATTTATTTTCTACAAAAAAAATCCTCAAAAATTCGTACTTTATAAACTCTGGAAATAAATTTTTATAAATCAACCCAGAAAATTCTAAAAATTACATATTCAAAATCTACGTTTCGAGACGATCGTTTTCGTATAAAGATCGTAGAAATCCGAGTTACGGTTGAAAAGATACGAATTTTTAAAGTTGACAAATCCAAATGAAAATTCATTTCTACTAAAATCATCCTTTTAATAAAACCAAAACTCCTTTCTTATAGATAAAATCAACAAAATCATTCACTTATTGTCTATAAAAATATTTTGTTTATAAAAATCCATGAAAATCAATACTTTATCTCTTACGCTCGTAAAATACTTGTCCGAAAATCTTTTATAAAACAAAGCCTTAAGGTTCATTTTAACAAAATTCGTTTACGCTCGTACGGGAAAAATGAGGGATGTTACACATGAAGGAGTTAGGAAGCATTGACATCGGAAAAGAAATTTAAAGAAGGCTAAACGAGTGTTAAAATCGGCGTTTTCGATGTTCTAAACACCCTATATTAGGAAATTCAAAATAAAATATTTAAAACTCTAAACACAATTTTCACCGTTGGATGTGAAGATCAGTGTTTTAGGAAGCTTGTCTCAAAATTTGAGCAAGATCCGACGGTTAACGAAGAAGTTATGGCGTAGTCAATGTGAAGTCAACAGACTTCTATGCCAGAATCACGAATCTGGTAAAAGTATCCGGATATCAGCCAAAGTATCCGGATACTTCGTGCAGAATCAACATAAAACGTGTTTTTGGCTTCCTTCTTCATTCGCTCCCCCTTTTTTTTCTCTCTCCTAGGGCCACGAATTTCTTCTCCTTCTCTCTCTAAATCCCACCTCAAATCATCAAATACATCCATGATAAACCCTTAAAAAACAATCCCATCACATACAAACATCATCTCCTTCATCAATCTCTCCTATTATTCTCTCTCTCATCTCTCTTCCTTGCAATTTCATACCCACTCTTAATTTACACCATTCCAAGTTCAAGGTATGTGCGATTCAAGCTTTCCTTCTCATTTTCTCTCATGTACACGAATTTCCCCCATAATCTTTAACTAATTTCACTGCTTTTGCTTCATTGCTCATTTTCCCTCTCCTCCATGGCTATGAAGCATTCTCTCTCTACACCAAGGCTTGGGAATTAACCATTCTCCCTTCTCTCTCTACAAGGTTAAGGTAAGTAGGTTGTGTTACTTTAGCTTAGGAAATAGATTCTCTTTGGTTATAGTGATGGCTAGGGGTAGAGGGATGTGTAGAACACAAAACCTTAGGGTAGTTGATAATGAAAATAAATGAAGTAATTAATAGAGAATAGAAAGAAAAACTAGTTGTAATGTATGAGAATGGGTATCTATGATTATGGTTATAAAAGGAATGATTGGCTAAGTAGGTAGTAAATTAGGAAGAAATAAGAACAAGTAAGTTGACTATTCATAAGGAAAATATAAAAGAAATAAGAGTAGATAATAGAGTGAAAATAAATAGAAACTTGTTGTATGCTTGTAAAGATATGAAAATTTATGGTAGAAACGGAATATGACAATATAGGGATAATTAAGAGACAGATAAAGAAAAGGAAAGTGCTAGTGATAGACTTGTTTTAATATATATTGATGATGGATAATAAATATGGAAAATATAGAAAAATGTATGCTAAGAGAAAATGATGAATGTATGCTAGGGGAAAATGCCGAATGTATGCTAAATAAATAATGTGATTGATAAATGAATATGTTAGGAAACTCTGGAACATAGAATGGATTTAGAAGGGAGAAACACGAATGATAAATGTGTATGAAAGTGAATTAATAACGGAAAGGGTATTTGTGACTAAAATGGGGTAAGAGTGCTAAAGCTAAGAATGAAATTTAAAGGAAATTATATAATGAATGGATTAGTAATGAGTGGAATAATTGAACAATGGAACTGTATTGATAGTGTGAGAAGGACCCACCTATCTAGGTGTGAGGATATAGGGATGTGAAAAGATGAACTTATAATGTGTATGATGATGTATGTATAAAAGACCCTCCCAAGCGAGTGCGAATATGTGAATGTGTATGTATGACCCTTCCAATGGAAGTGAGAATATGTATAATCTATAAGGACCCTCCCTAAGTGAAGCGTGAAAATATATAAATGGACCCTCTATAGGGGAGCGTGTATATAAATGGACCCTCCGTAACGGAGCGTGTATATAAATGGACCCTCCATAACGTAGCGTGTATATAATGGACCCTCCATAATGGAGCGTGAATAATATACTCTCCCATAGGGATTGTGAATATGTTGAATAAATTTGAATAATGGACCCTCCCTAAGGGAGCGTGAATATGTATTTTATGGACCCTCCAAGTTGGAGTGTTTAGTATGTAAATAGGACCCGCCCTTGTGGTGTGTGATTAAATGGTAATAGGAACCACCGAAAGGTGAGCGAAAGAATAGAAAAGAATGAAAAGATTTTAAAGGCATATGGAAAGTATGAAATTGAAAAGATAAGGAAAGGTTGAGATGAATAAATGGAAAGGGGATTAGTATATGAATTGTGTATTTTGGTATAGGGTAGGACCTTGGTTTGTTACTATGCTTTTGTAGAAGCTATATTTCTAAGTTCTGTGTAATGCTACCCTTCTTGCCATTTTTTTACAGGTACGGTGTGACACCCTTTTTAATAAACCAAGTAGTTAACATAATAACTATCTATTAATTGGATAAAATATGGACTTGTGAGTATTTAGGAAACGTAGAAATAAAAATTTTCTCTTTCAAAGCGGGTGCACAAACCAAAACATGGAATTCTTGGAGAGGAAAATCTATATCATTTGAAACGTTGTGTTGAGTTCGGCATTGTTTAAAATCTTTTCACAAGCTGGATAGCATCAGTACTTTGAAATCATTTTTATATGATAGAAATTAAGCGATGCCATCCCTTCTTTCGTTTTGCAGAACTGATACCATTTATTTCTTTTATAGCTGAACTCTTCAAATAGGTTAAATTAGAGTAAGCGGAAATAATGGAACTATGAATTTTTATAGGATAAACATAATTTGCATATATATATATATAAGTCATGATGTACATAGTCCCATGGTCATATCTCCAAGATCCATACAAGTCCATAAAAGATCTACATCAAAACAAGACCATAGCCCTAGAGTTTTCAAAAGTATATCTACAATATATATACATCACAAAAATATGAAACTCTAGAGGTGGTCACATAGATCTGGCAGCAACAGTAGTAGTAGTGATAGTAGTAGCAGTCTCCAGGTAGCAAAAAGAAACAGCATCAACATCAACAACAGCAGCAGCAGTGTCTCCTCAACATCATTCCCACATCCGATCCACTGATCCTCATCATGTACCATATGCACATACCTAGGGTTCATCATCCCTCCATTGACTCCCGGTAGAATGAACGACAGGCTCGCCCCCGCTCTCGTTCTCCACAGGATCCTCCTCAATCTCATCCGATGGAGAGGGTACCCTACCACTGGGTACAGGGTCAGGAGATGGTGTAACCCTAACCAGGCTCATCGGATCAGAAGGGGAAGTCTCCTCACGGACGACTCTAGAAGAAAAAGGGTGTGAGCGGGTAGGTCGAAAACGGAAACTGTGATATGAGCGAGCTGGTCGTGTGGGAGGTGGTCCATGATATGTGTAAAAAGGTGGTACGTGCATAGTGTATATGATGGGAATCCTAAACCTACGAGGACGGAATCGAGTCAGCGGGTTCGGGTGGTAGAAGGTAACCTCTACCTCTCCCTCGAACACCGCGCGATGGTCCTCGTAGATCCATATGCCACTAGGAAGTGGCCGGATCTCGATGCAAGCGATGTAACATGACATCACCTACAAGGGCATAGGGGTAAGCAATTCTATACACATAATCAATAGAGCATAAATATATGTACAATGTGAATGTATAAATATGAAGCAATGACAACAATCACATTTAGCATTTAGCAATTACTGAATGCAAGTAGGATGCTCATACTTATTTCATTTATCAGCATTATTTTAAATGAGTGGCAAGATGTATGAACCTAGCTCTCAAGCCTATCTCCATCATTCTATAACACTCTCTGACGTCCATCCTTTACTCTGTCCAGCACTCAACAGTGCGTTGTACTCCTAGGTGTACAACATTCGTACATTCACCAAGAATGTACACGACAAGCTTGGAATACGTGCCACCCGAGCAACGTCCCGTCATCCAAACGATATAACCATATCAGAATCTCACTATGCCGACCACGTCGTCAACCAAAACGTGTCATCAAGCGAGCCATCAATTGGCACTCCCAGAGGCCCTCCTCATGTTATCAAAACATGATAAACGATCTATCATCCAAACTTCAGAATGAATGCATTATTTTTTTTTAAACTTAAAGGAAATTGGTTAATATATAATGTGCCACCCGAGCAACGTCTCGTCATCCAAACGGTATAATTATATTAATCAATTTCTTTTAAGTCCAGACCCCTTGGATTATTGTTATTTAATCATTAACCAAATGATTCGGAATTAAAGATGGTATTTTTAATATTCTGGGTAAACTACTCGAGTGTTCTTCAGAATACTCGAGTGTTCTTCAATTATTTCCACATTACTCGAGTAGTTCTCAATTACTCGAGTTGTTCATGTCTTTCTGAGGATTTGGATTTTCAGAGGCATAAAAATACTAGAGTGATTCATGAGTACTCGAGTGTTTTTCATCAATTCCAGAACACTCGAATGACTCCTGCATTACTCGAGTGGTTTGCCATAAAGTATCCCTCTGCATCAGTGATTACTCGAGTTCTGGACCTGGTACTCGAGTGTTCTAACACCAAATACACTGTTTTATTAAGATTTCACTCGAGTATCAAGCCAAGTACTCGAGTCTTTTCTTGCAGAACAGACTGGAAACTTGGTTTTAACATACCATTTTCAATTCTAACCATTCCTAGTCCAATCCAATGAACAACAGAGTTCATATAACACATATTGAACATGTTTAAACACTTACAACTCATCAATTAACAGATTTGACAGAGAATCAAGAGTTTATGCATAAAACATAAAATTTCACAACTTAACATATCAAATTGCAAAATACACAATAAACTTGTGAAATAGAGCTCAAAACAGCTTGCATGCATCATATGTGACTTGCTCAAAACAACCATAGAGCATGAATTGGTCTCCAAACCAAATTTCTTATTCAATCTAAGCCCTTAGAGTCTCTTGGTGACTCTCTAATGAAAATCATGAAATTTAAACTCTATCTAGTGCATAAAAAGACTTCCCCTTACCTCAGATTCGTGTGAGAACTGAAATTGGACAGAAAAACGAACTCCAAGCTAGTTTCCCCAAGAACCATATGACAGCAACACAGTTTTGAGTGGGTTCATAAAACCAGAGATTTTAATTGTGAAATCATGCAAAACAATTGGGGAAAATAATTACAAATCGTTCTCTGCAACATGCATAAGAGAATGGAATGAAATTGAAGTCTCGAAAGTTCTAGAGCTTACCAAAATCAATGGCCCAAGTAAGCTCCAGGAACTGAAAACAGCTTCAACTCCTTCCCTTCTCAGATTCGATTCTCACTCTATACTTGCTTTTGACTAACAATCTTTGTGTCTTTATGAAGCCCTGGATGTGAGCTTCGTAATCGTGTATCACTCGAATTCTAACACTCAAAAATGAAGAGGAATCGAGAGAAACAAATTCGGAACCCTAACCTCACAATTTCATCAACAAAGCCTTCAAATTCGTTGATGAATGGCTTAAATAGACGCTTGAAGCTTGCATGCAAATCGACACGACGGCTATGGATGTGGTTGGAGGGTGATTTCGTGTCAACAAAACGAAATCGTTGGTGGTGACTCACCAAACGCACTAACTCGTGCAACTCTGACCAGAATACTCGAGTATTCAAGATAATACTCGAGTATTTTGCCCAGTTTTTGAAAAATAATAATTTTATTTTCTTTCCCTCCAAAACCTTTCCTATAATTACCTCTAGGTCCCAGTCCAGGGACTAATATGCAAAATATTTATTTTATGCATAAATATACTTATTTCATAAATGCACACACATTTCCTAGATACATAACACAGAATTTTAATCAAGGATTAAAATAGAAATAATTAATTATAATAAATTTTATAATTCACATTTCATTAATCGGGGAATAAAATTTTGGGGTGTTACATACGGAGGCGGAGCATGCACGAGTCGTGGCCGAGCAGGGGCACACTCCACAACGTGGAGTGTGAATATTTAGGGGTGGGACCATATGTTGGTCTGAGACTTTAAATTAGACTTTTGATGTATATATATACATATATATATATATACTCTATGTATTATCTTTTGGGGATCAAACTATTTTATATCTTGTTTATTATTGTGGAAATGATGTATTTGAATGCAACATATCATATTTTTCCCTGCTGACATACTGTTGATTATATGAAAATATTATTACAAGTTTTCAAGGCAAACTCATATTTTTGGAATGTCCATAAAACAAAGTAAACTCCGTCCGATTTTACGGAGATTTTTATAAGCATTATAATTAACTAAGAGTTTTCAAAAGAAATTTTCAAGTCACTAAATCAATCGGGGTAATTAGAGTATTAATTAAGATAGGGTGTTACAAGTTGGTATCAAAGCAGTTTCCCTCGACCTCTGAAAATTAGCATTTATAGCAATTATACAGCCTTGTCATACTTTTAGCATCACACTATACTTTTAGTTACACATAGTCATTTTATTCCCATTTATACCTTTGCTAGTTCATTCCATAACTATATCATTAAAAATTCAATTATAACACATCATCACTCATGTAGTGGACATAATACTTTTATCAGACAACAATTAACATCGATCAATTCGACATACTCAGGTATGCCTCAGAGTACTTTAATATAAGTCAACTCCCTAGGGTTCTTCACTTCCTACATTACCAACATACATAAAGGGGGTTTTTAACAAATTTATGACATTAAATGAAATTATTAAATTAAATCAACATACATTCAATTCTTCTTAAACCAACTTATAACTGGTGCTATTTTGCTACCCACAACCCAATTCAACTACTTAGCCCAAATCCTATTATATATCCCAACTGTCCCTAACTCAAAGTGTGGAAAAGAGACTCCCCTTACCTTATAGAGGGAGAGAGCCCACACAAAGCTCCAAGGACACCAATTCTACACCGGATCTACCTTGATTCCTATCCTCTTGAACGATCTCCACTCCGTTCTTCAAGATTGGAGGAGAGAGAAGGAAAACCCTTGGAGAGAGAAAGCTTGGATTCAAGAGATGGAGTATTTATGTGTAGGATCTAACCCAAAAATCAAGATTAGATCCTTGGGTGTGGTATGACAATGGAGTTTGGGTGCTTGAGTTTGGTTTGGTGCATGTGGGTGTTTAGAGAGAGAACCATGGAGGTGAGGGAGAAAGTGAATCACCAAAGGAAGGAAGAGAAGAAGAAAAAGAAGAAGGAGAAGAGAAGCTTGCCATGGAGGAGGATTGAAGGATGAGCCATGGTGGATTTGGTGGTTGAGGGTGTTTGATGATGGTATGGAGAAGGAGGGGAGGGAGAACGCGTGAGAGAAGAGGGAAGAGAGAGAGAAGTCGAATGAATAAGGGGGAAGGGAAATGGGTGGTTGAAATAAGGGATAAGGGGGTGGAAATTACGTTTCTGCCCCCAGACTTTATTTTTATTTTCTGCATCAGACTTGAAATAATCGATTACTTGACCCCAAGTAATCGATTACCCTTCAATGCAACATTTCTTAGTGTTTCTGACAGAGGGCAAGTAATCGATTAAGTCACCTGAAGTAATCGATTAATTCTATGAGTTAATCGATTATCACTGCTGCAACATTTAAGTGTTTTCACCAGAGGTCTAGTAATCGATTAACCCCTACAGAGTAATCGATTACTCTAGTGAAAACTCCTATTTGGCCAATTCTAACTCTAAGACACAACACTTAACTCCTACCCATGATTTTCCTATGGTTCTTATCATAAATTCTAGCTTAGGTTTTCCTTATTAATCCTGGAATTAAATTTTGGGATGTTACAAATGCCAAGTAGAAAGTAACCAAACTCCTTGATAATGTCGTTGTTTAATAGAATGTAAGGTTAGAACCGACCACTCTGATCCTACATCTTTTAAATGATGATGCTATCAGCAAAACCGCCGATGATGTGCTGTTAATGGACGTAAGGTTGGGGTTGGTCGCCTCGATCTTTACATCTATTAACGGGCGATATCATGATAACTTTCTTAATAAAGTGGGAAGTTAACTGCGATAGGAACTCTACAAATACACACATCCATTAGTGGTATAGACACTAACCTGAATGGTGTTCTTCCCAAATTCCTTACCCCGAATCGGGTACTAAACCCCACAACGAAGCTTGAGGATAAGAGCCTCCGGCTATATTGCCAACCAATAGTAGTGTAATCAAACATAGATCCTTTTGAAATAAGGTAAAATTACATATGAATCCCTCGACGAGATAGATCCAATTAGAAGAAAAGAAGCTAGCTGCAGAGTGTTTTCCCCCGAACTCTTGGCACAGAATTGGATAGTAAAACCAAAGCCAAGCTGAAAGGATGAGAGCCTTAGGCTACCTTGTCGGTCAAGAGTAGAATAACCGAATGTAGAGCCTTTGGGGAAGACTCCATAAGAATCACTTTTAGTTTCAATGAACGACCACATTAGACTTTGGTGGCCAACCTATTGGGAATCTTCCAAGGATTTTGTGCAGACCATCACGAATTAAAACTAACGAAATCAATCTTGACGGCTACGTACGATGATCACATTAAAACCAACCAAGCTAAACCGTAGTTGTACTCCTTACAGTGTACAAGAACTTGCGAGCATATAGATACGAAGGGGTATGCCTACGCTAAGTGGGGGAGAGCTTATTTACAAAATTTCGAAGATCTTGTTGGGATAACCACAGAATGAAGTGTAGACAAGCGGGGGTGACGGAAGTAAGTACTATATTCATAAATATTGCCAATGGGATGGTTCTCCATTGAAGGAATCGAACGGAATTTCGGGGACGAAATTCCAATAAGTGGGGGAGAATTGTAACATCCCGAATTTTAATTTCCAGAATAATTAGAATAATGGGGGAATAAGGAGAAAGATAATTATGTACAAGAATCTTTAAGGTGATGGATTAGGATCCATTTGAGTGCCATGAAGGAGTTAGGAAGCATTGACATCGGAAAAGAAATTTAAAGAAGGCTAAACGAGTGTTAAAATCGACGTTTTCGGTGTTCTAAACACCCTATATTAGGAAATTCAAAATAAAATATTTACAACTTTAAACACAATTTCCACCGTTGGATGTGAAGATAAGTGTCTTAGGAAGCTTATCTCAAAATTTGAGCAAGATCTGACGGTTAACAAAGAAGTTATGGCTTAGTCAATGTGAAGTCAACAAACTCCTACGCGCAAGAATCACGAATCGGGTAAAAGTATCCGGATATCAGCCAAAGTATCCGGATACTTCGTGCAAAATCAGCATAAAACGTGTTTTTGGCTTCCTTCTTCATTCACTCCCCCTTTTGTTTCTCTCTCCTAGGGCCACAAATTTCTTCTCCTTCTCTCTCTAAATCTCACCTCAAATCATCAAATACATCCATGATAAACCCTTAAAAAACAATCCCCATCATATACAAACATCATCTCCTTCATCAATCTCTCCTATTATTCTCTATCTCACGCCATTTCTCTCTCTCCTCTCTCTTCCTTGGAATTTCATACCCACTCTTAATTTCCACCATTCCAAGTTCAAGGTGTGTGAGATTCAAGCTTTCCTTCTCATTTTGTTTCATGTACACGAATTTCCCCCATAATCTTTAACTAATTTCATGCTTTTGCTTCATGGCTCGTTTTCTCTCTCCTCCATGGCTATGAAGCTTTCTCTCTCTACACTAAGGCTTGGGAATCAAACATTCTCCCTTCTCTCTCTACAAGGTTAAGGTAAGAAGGTTGTGTTACCTTAGCTTAGGAAATAGATTCTCTTTGGTTATAGTGATGGCTAGGGGTAGAGGGATGTGTAGAATACAAAACCTTAGGGTAGTTGATAATGAAAATAAATGAAGTAATTAAAAGAGAATAAAAAGAAAAACTAGTTGTAATGTAAGAGAATGGGTATCTACGATTATGGTTAGAAAAGGAATGATTGGCGAAGTAGGTAGTAAATTAGGAATAAATAAGAACAAGTAAGTTGACTATTCATAAGGAAAATATAAAAGAAATAAGAGTAGATAATAGAGTGAAAATAAATAGAAACTTGTTGTATGCTTGTAAAGATATGGAAATTTATGGTAGAAACGGAATATGACAATATAGGGATAATTAAGAGGCAGATAAAAAAATGAAAGCGCTAGTGATAGACTTGTTTTAATATATATTGATGATGGATAATAAATATGGAAAATATAGAAAAATGTATGCTAAGAGAAAATGATGAATGTATGCTAGGGGAAAATGCTGAATGTATGCTAAATAAATAATGTGATTGATAAATGAATATGTTAGGAAACTCTGGAACATAGAATGGATTTAGAAGGGGGAAACACGAATGATAAATGTGTATGAAAGTGAATTAATAACGGAAAGGGTATTTGTGACTAAAATGGGGTAAGTGTGCTAAAGCTTAGAATGAAATTGAAAGGAAATTATATAATGAATGAATTAGTAGTGAGTGGAATAATTGAACAATGGAACTGTATTGATAGTGTGAGAAGGACCCACCTATCTAGGTGTGAGGATATAGGGATGTGAAAAGATGAACTTATAATGTGTATGATGGTGTATGTATAAAAGACCCACCCAAAGGGAGTGCGAATAGGTGAATGTGTATGTATGACCCTTCCAATGGAAGTGAGAATATGTATAATCTATAAGGACCCTCCCTAAGTGGAGCGTGAAAATATATAAAGGGACCCTCCATAGCGGAGCGTGTATATAAATGGACCCTCCATAGCAGAGCGTGTATATAAATGGACCCTCCGTAACGGAGCACGTATATAAATGGATCCTCCATAACGGAGCGTGTATATAAATGGACCCTCCATAATGGAGTGTGAATAATGGACCCTCCCATAGGGAGTGTGAATATATGTGAATATGGTGAATAAATGTGAATAATGGACCCTCCCTAAGGGAGCGTGAATATGTATGTTATGGACCCTCCAAGTTGGAGTGTGTAGTATGTAAATAGGACCCGCCCTTGTGGTGTGTGATTAAATGGTAATAGGACCCATAAAAAGGTGAGCGAAAGAATAGAAAAGAATGAAAAGATTATAAAGGCATATGGAAAGTATGAAATTGAAAAGATAAGGAAAGGTTGAGATGAATAAATGGAAAGAGGATTAGTATATGAATTGTGTATTTTGGTATAGGGTAGGACCTTGGTTTGTTACTATGCTTTTCTAGAAGCTATATTTCTAAGTTCTGTGTAATTCTACCCTTCTTGCCATTTTTTTACAGGTACAGAAGCGGAGCATGCACGAGTCGTGGCCGAGCAGGGGCAGTGAATATTTAGGGGTGGGACCATATGTTGGTCCGAGACTTTAAATTTGACTTTTGATTTATATATATACGCTATGTATTATCTTCTTGGGATCAAACTATTTTATATCTTGTTTATTATTTTGGAAATGATGTATTTGAATGCAACATATCATATTTTGCCCTGCTGGCATACTGTTGATTATATGAAAATATTATTACAGGTTTTCAAGGCAAACTCAAATTTTTGGAATGTCCATAAAACAAAGTAAACTCCGTCCGATTCTTTTACGGAGATTTTTATAAGCATTATAATTAACTAAGAGTTTTCAAAAGAAACTTTCAAGTCACTAAATCAATCGGGGTAGTTAGAGTATTAATTAAGATAGGGTGTTACAATGATGCTACGGTTTAGGTCCCTTTTTGTATTCAAAGGATTTTTGTTTTTACTTTTGATTTATGGTAATGAAACAAGAGTAATTTTTGCTATTGATAAAATAATGATTTGTTTTGTTGAAATTTTTCTATTTCTTTTATGTGTGTAATTCGGCCAAGACCAAAAGAGAGGAGAATGAATTTTGTTTTTAATGCATGTTGTGTTTTTGAGTTTCTCTATGATTCTCAAGTCCTCAAGTGTAACATCCTACTTTTTTAAACTTTTAGAAATTACTTTTAAATAACATTTATTTATGAAAATGGTTCGGGGTTTATAAAAATTTTGGCATAGTTTCCTCTTAAAATTGGACTTTTCCCCGAATAAAATTAAACCTGTCAGTCCAACACAGTTTTAAATAAAATAGAAATATAAATTTCGGTTCATTGTAAACCATTCTATGACGTACTTTAAAATTTATCAAAATAAAGGATATACATATACTTCTTCAAATATACAAAAGGCTTAAACAAAATAAAATCATTAATTACAATTACATTTACAAAAATCTATGTATTACAAAATAGGACCTATGAATGGTTGCTCCAACATCGTGACCCTTGGGTCACTTATACCAATATACTCTCTTCTATGAGTATACCGTTCTCGGCCTTGCCCTTTTTGTGCCTGAATCCTTGGTGTACCTAATATGTCCACTGTAAGGGTGAGTACTTTGAAATCTAGATCAAAGAAAACGTTTAAAAACAGTAATAAATCATAAATAAGCATATTCATGCACAAACAATATCCATAACACAATTCAATTAACAATAAACAATTATAACATTCTAACCTTATTCAAATTATAACTATGCATACTTAGAGTATAGTAATTTAATATAATACTATAATGCGCAATCACATGGTTATGCTCTGCTAACGTCACACTTAGATGATTTAATTCTCGAATCCGATATTAAACATTTCATTTCATTTTAAACACTTTAACACTTTGATAGGATTCAAGGAATTAAAACACCTATAACAATGCATTCACACTTCCCTTTTCACTTTGACACTTTTCACTTTAACTTTTAACACTTTTACACTTTTACAATTTGGGTACATTGTGCTTCACATTCTCCCCGAAGGAGGGTTCCTCACACAATGTACCTTTTAACACTTTTCCATTTTCAATAACAATATACATCCTCACATACACCCTCCACTCTGGGGAAAAACCGACCAGGAGTAAGCATTTCTCAACCGAAGTACTTCACCCCTATAGGGTTCGTCATACCGCACTTTACCCCTCTAGGGTTCGTCATGCTTGTTTGCACAGTGCTTCACCCCTCTAGGGTTCGTCACACAATTTGGATTGATTCGCCCAAATTGGCTTTAGCCGAAATCACCCTCGACTGGCCAAAACGAGCCAAAGTAATAGAATTATTGTGGTTTGCATAGAACCAACCCCCAACACGGGAAGCAAACCCGTGTCCTTTGCAGGATCAAAGTCCTCCACAATAATTCCAATATATACTCTTGCCCTCATCTATCGTAAAACGACGTGTGTTTTTCCCCTACTCCTAACGTCCACCTTTACTCCATGCATGGTCCAACACTCTAAGTATTTCTCAATTGAATTCAAAGCCCCTTATGTCCTTTAGAAAATATCATTTGTTTGGCCCGAATCCAATTGAGAAAGACTTGGCCCTATTAATGCATAACTATATGAATGTCATTTATACTTTATAAACATGTCATTTATACTTACAACAACAGTAATTACCAGTACAACAACAATTTCTAATCAATTAACATAAAGCATACACGGAGAATAGTCATTAACACTTAGGGTTTCTATCTAAAACTCTACCCCTCTACCCATCAACCTAACCAATCAATCAATACACTTATTTATAACTTTATTACTATAATTAAACCTATTCTCTAATACTAAACCCAAAGTACACCCCTTACCTCTTGAAGAGAAGAGGAGAAGGATGGGAATTTGAGGGAGCACCAACACCGACTCTAATCCAAGCTTCCTAAGTGCTTCCTCTCTTGATTCCTATGGCTCCTCAAGCTCCTTGAACCAATTTGAGACCCCACTAGACCAATTGCACACTTTGGGGTTTAGGGTTCAATTTGGGGGTTTTGTGAGAAAGAGAGGGAATTAAAAATTGAGAGAGGGGAAATGCTTGGGAAGGGTTAGGGAGTTAATTTGGGGGTTTAATTTGTTGATTATGGGTTTGAAAAGAGGGATTTTTGGAAAAAGGTTTGAAAAGAGGGATTTTGGGAAAGGTTTATCAAAAGAGATTTGCGAAATTTTATGAAATGGTGTTTTGAGAAAGTTGTGAAAAGATTGTTTTGAAAAGAGATGTTGGAATGAAATGATGGTGAGAAATGGAGTATGATGAGACAGTTGAGAATTGAGATTGGAATTGGCGATGTGATCCCAGCTCTGTGCTATGTGAGAATTGATGAGAGAAAGACTATGCAAAGTTAGTGGTCGGGACTCGTTGAAGGGTTGTACGAAGGATGGGCCGACCTTAGGATAATTAAAAGATAAAAGACTTAAAAGACATATGCGGTGAAGTACGAGAGTACGAAGTAGTGGAGAGGAAGAAACGATAAGTATCTACGGATACATAGGACGAGATTGCATTAGGGGAGGACGACGACGGTGAAACGTCAAGAAGTCTAGAGTGTATTTCTAGGCAGAACGAACTCCACATGTGGCGCACTAACGTGGTGGGGACTGGGTCTAATGCCGTGGTAAGTTCTGCGGGCCCACTAGAAACACACTGTCGCCCCCTAGATTGCAAATCGAGAACAGTGAGAGGGACTGGAGTGGGGCATCTTGTTTGCCACTGCAAGGCAGTGTGCCATGATTATTGTAAATTGATTGAGGCAGAGTCCTCCTGGTCTGGGACCATTTGTGTTGTGACAGCTGTCGTGCCCGCACGGTAAAGGTCCTGTACTCCTGTTTGCTTCCGACTAGGTTGGATGGATGACCGAGGAGATGTAGACGTGAGTGATAGCCGAGAATGAAATAAATTCCCCGACAATATCTGATGATTCCCAAAGTAAAGGAATGATATGAATTGATAAGATTGGAAAAGAAGGAATTCTGAGTTGAGGAAGAAAGAATAATTAAGAGAAGTGAAATTAAATTTAGAAAGAAATGGAAGGATAATAATAAGAACAATAAGACTGAAAATGTTGATGTTGATATCATGCTTGATTGTTGTGTGTTGTTTGTTGCATAGTGTGTTTGTATTGTCCTTCTATTTCGCCTACTGTAATCCCACACCGTCGACGATTCGTCGTTCAGATCGCTTACTCTCTCCTGTTCGTTGGCATATCGGGGCTGCTGATATTTCAACGGGCAGACGGAGCATCGCATGGAGATCATCACTTTAGAGGAGTTGGAGTTGGAGTCTAATAACAACAGGAAGGCAACAATAGAGGTGGCTTCATCTTCGGGAGCAAAAAAAGGGCGCAAGAAGAAAGGGAAGCTTCATCCGGATAGCTTCATCAGAGTAGCACAGCGGAAGCGAACGTAGCGAGTTTAGGTTAAGTTATGATGTGTGAGTTAAGGATTACCGAGCAAAGAACCATTTATGTAACCAAGCCAATTTTAAAATTATATGTTGTGAAAGTATCCTCGTATTGGAAAGATTAAGTAATGTAATCTTTTGTAAACTGTTGTAAATACTTTTAATTTATTGCAATGAATCACTTTGCTTTTCGAAACAAGTTCTTTTGTAAACATGAAGGTTTTATGCGAATAAATGCTTTAGTAACAACTCGGTTTTCGAAAAGGAGTGTTGACGAACATCAATAACTTTTCAATAACCTGAACAATGTTAAAAAGAAAAAAAAAATAAAAAATTTTGGCCTCATTTTTTGAAACTTTAGTAAGTAAAAGTGAATTATTTTGGTTTACGAAAATCGGGCTGTTACACGTTCCAGTCCATCTCACTGTTCAAGATTTGCAATCTAGGGGGTGACAGTACTATTCTAGTTCCGGGTGTAGAACTTACCACGGCATCGGATTAGCCCATCCTTACCCCTTATGGAATTCGTTCCACCTAGAAAGTACTCAAGACTTCTTGACGTTTCACCGTCATTGCCTCCCCCTAATGCAATATCCTCCTGAGTATCCCTGATACCCATGGTATCTTCTTCTCCACTACTTCGCACTCATTGCTCACCGCATTCGTCAATGTCTTTTAAAGAATTTTAGCGTTTAGTTATTACCCTATGGTCAGCTCATCCTTAGTGCATCCCTTCAACGAGTCCCGACCACTACTTTAAAACATTGCTTTTCTTTTATCACATATGACAAAGCTTGAATCACATCAGCGTCTTGCATCACATCTCGTGAGCTTTCACAATACAGTATCATTACTCATTTCAGCACTTCAACTTTACTTTCTCAGCTGAGGAGCACAGCTCAACTCATATCAACACAATCTCTTTTCTCGTGAATCTCATCAGCATTATTTCCATCAGCTATTGCTCAAAGCACCATTCTTATCAACATCATTCTCATCATCATTACATCTCAGCTCTTTCTCAACCTCAGCTTATATCTCTTTTCTTAATATCTTTTCAAGGCTGCCTTATTCAATAAGGACTTAGGCCCAACCGGGTCTTACATCTTTCTCTTGATATTTCATTACTTCCAGAACCTTTATTATCATTCATCTTTATTTTCAATTACAATTCATTACTTCTCAGTTTCATTCACATCATCTCATAATCAAGGCGTATCAAATGTTTCTCAAACAGTATCACAATTGCTTAATTGATAAATAAATCATTTCGCATACTAAGATAATCAAGTAGTTCATGTACAATTAACTAGAAAACATGGCATCATACTAAGCAGCAAGAACATATCAAGCTATAAACAACAAACCAATCTCAGCTGTTCGTGTGGATAGCCAGACCAACAAACAATTGCTATCACACTACCTCGCTTAATGAGATCGGAGTCCAATCTTTGAGATGATTGGAACATCTTAATATGTTACCTAAATATGACGGCGTCTTAGGGAAAGCCCCTCTCTCACCTCCAATTATGTAGGCCTCCAAAAGTTTTCTGAGATTTCCAAGTCGCTAGTCCCACCTCGTTTCCTTTTCGTCCGTTACCCCAACTAAAACATTTTTTCCGTGCGTTAGAAACGATTTCTGTAACGTCCCGCATTTTCCCGAGCGTGCGTAAACGATTTCGATGAAAATAAACTCTAAATTTTTGTTTTCCAAAAAAAGATTTTCTAAAGAGGATTTCTGATTTTATTAAAAAGTGAATTTCTTTATGGAATAAATTTGCATTTTTGGATTTGTGAACTTTGAAAGTGTGATCTTTTGAATTTTTGATTTGATTTACAAAATTTATTTTGAAAATTGTGAAGGACGAAATTTTTGAGAAATAATAATTTTTGGAAGTTAATGACTTTAAATAAATTTATCTTTTGGAAATCTCTCATTTGCATGGAAGTTTGATTTTTAGAGATTTTTAATTGTGTCTATTATATGTAGATAATTATTTTACTTTGAAAGAGCTTAAGTTCTCTTTACAATAAAATGTGTCTTGTAGGAAATTAAATTAATTGTCATGATGTGAAATTGATTTATAATGTATGTTCAATGTGATGTGTGTTTGTTCTAATATGTGGATGTTGCTTGAAAATAAATGCATGTGAATGTGTGTGTGTGCATGTGTTACGGTTTTGGCATGTGTGTATGACTCTTGAAAATATTGCATTAATTACATGAACTAATGATCATAGTGCTACGGTTTTGTGTGTATGTGTATATGGTTTCTAAAAATATTTGCATGATTTTAATGTCTTGAATAAATAAGAGTAGAAAATGAAAATGAAAATGCATGATGTGAGTGCATGTGTGTGTGCCACGGTGTTGGTGTGTGTGTAAGCTAGTGAGAAGGGTTGTGAAATGGATTAGAGACCAAGTGGGATCCCATGGGTAGAAAAGAGAGTTTGAAATGACTATGCATGATGAAGTCTAGCCCTAGCCTATTCACTTTGTTCCCTTTGATTGAACCCTTCCCATGCAAACTTTGAGAAACGCAAAACTACCCTCCTAATTAATGCCTTGGCCGAAACCCATTCCAAGGGCAAAGGAGGCAACTTCGGTTCCCTTATATCCACCCTTGCCTTAATTCATTTCCTTACTTTCTTTCATTTCCTTCACAAACACCACTCAAACATTTCTAAGGAACCAACACACCCTTAGAAAAGAAAAGAGAAAGGAGAAGAGAGGAGGTGGCCGTGAGAACACAAAGGAAGAGGAAGGAGACTTAGGCCAAGACTTTGAACTTTATTTGGAGATCAAGATCCTTAGAATTAGAAGACCCCTTTTCTTGGTAGGTTATAAGGAGATCAAGAAGAAAACCATGAGAGTTAGGATTTTCTTTTGGTCTTGTAATTTTTCTTTCTTCTCTTTTCATTGCATGTTTATTTTTATAGCATGAGAGGTGAGTGCAACTATGGACTTCTAATTCGGTTTGTAATATGTGAACTTATGGACTCTATGTGCTTCGGTTATGGTTTCATTACGTAGATCATGATGATTTTCTAAACAAACTTCTAAAGGATCTAACTTACTACTTGAGATCTTTATGAAAACTAAAACGAAACCCCTTGCATGTTGATTTCTTCTTCAAAACCGTGACCTATGAGGTTTTTATTGAAAAGATTTGGTAAGTAATTTATGATCTAGGTTTGATTTGTGACAAAATGAAGAATTTATGTCTTGCATGTTAAATTCTTGTACTCAATCCATGACCTATGTGCATCTATGTGAATGTTTGATAAACAATTTTATGATCTAAATTTATTTGAGAAGAAAATAGGGATTTTTAGCTTTGCATGTTGACCTTGTGATGATTTTGGTTGATCTTTGTGTGTGCATGTTTTAATCCATGATCCATTATCTTACAAGTTAGGGCTTTGAGGTTTGCATGTCAATTTTCAAGAAAAGAAATTAAGCTTTCCCTTATATATGTCTCGGTCTCGTAGAAATAAATAGGGTAATGGTCTTTAAAATGATTTTTCTTTTTATGAGCATGATTTGATTTAAAGATTTGTTTTATATTTATTGTGTTGGTGTCAAGGCCATTCGGCCATGAGTGCTAAAAGAGTTTTGGTGCTTAATCATTGGGTGCATGTATGTATTAGGAGTAGATTTAATGATTTTAAGTCTATGCATGCTATTCTTTTAGAAGATTAAGTTATAATCCAAATTTTCATTTTAGAAAAACTATGAGTTTGAGCTTTGATAAAAGTCTAAGGAAATCTCATGAGGGTTCATGCATGTTGATGTAATATGATTTACATTACTTGTCTTTAGTGTATTGAAAAGTGAGCTAAGATTCTTGTCTTATGTGTGATAACATTCGGCCTAGAGATAGGAAATAGGAAAGTGTGCTTGATAATCATTTGAGTTGCATGTAGACTAAGATTAGCCTCATTTAGGAGCATAAAGATGCATACATGAAATGATTTGTGACTTTGATTGTTGCTTTGAACTAAGGTAAGAAAAATGAAATTGAAATTGTTTAATTTTCCAATGATGCTTACGGTTTTAGTCTTGAAAAAAATAAAATGATTTCATTGTTTATGTCTTTGATGGTGTGCTATATTTTGCAAGATTTTACTTAAAATAATTCGATTAGTATATGTTTAGGTGCTTAGAATGGTTTTCTTTTGAAATGACTAATGAGAGTGATTAAATTCTATGTTTATGATTATTATATGTTTGATACAACGATGTGCTAACTTCTTTTACTCTTTTCGGTTTTAAGGGCTGGAAATAAATAAAATTAATAGAAATAATTCTCATGATGTTAATTCTATGGTTTTCAAGGTTTAGAAATTATTAGTAATTAGGAAATGTTGAGTATAGACAATTCGGTTTTGCCATGATTTAACTAAGAAATGAAATTAAATTATCTTCCTGTGCATAATTGAATTTGTGAGTTAGTGTTGTAATTCAATTAATTGTTCTCTTAAGCCTACGTGTGTTTTGCAAAAAGTGAATGATGAATGTTTTGGATTTTTACGAACTAGTTAATGTAATCCTAGAGTTTTGTCTTTAATTCTTACATTTTGATAAGTGTCTTAAAAATTATGTTTTCATAACCAGAACATTTTCAATTAAGGAAGTTTATTTGAATAAAAGAGTGTTTCTAAGTTGTTTTCAAAGTTTTTCTTAAGAACTGTTTTAATCATGAATTTGAATTGAATTTGAAAATCTTGGACAATGATAACAAGTTTTCAAAAAGAGAAATTGTTTTCAAAACGAATTCAACCAATGTACCGAACTCGTTTCTAATGCACGGGAAAATGTCTTAGTTGAGCGACGGACGAGAGGATAAGAGGCGAGGAGAGATGATCGGGAAACCTTGGAGAGCTATAGGACGTTCGTCATCGAGGTGAGAGAGGGGCTTTCCCTTAAGACGCCGTGGTAATCAGGTACATATTAAGGCGTCCAATCATCTCAAAGATTGGACTCCAATCTCATTTAGTGTAGTGGTGTATGTGATAGCACATGTTTGATTGGTTTAGCTATCCACCCGAACGACTGAGATTGGCTTATCATAAATGATGTTATGATTTCTGATTGTCCATGCTGGATTATTTGATTTTCTTATGATTCGTTTATTTGTTATATGTATGTGGTATTGTCGGGAATTATTTAATTGTGCGTAGTAATAGAGTTATGGAAGTAACAAGCTAAGAACGATAAGAAAGGAATAATGGATTTGAATAATGAGAATAAATAAAGGAGAGAGGCAAGTTATGATGAGATTGAATTGTGAGAAAAGTAGATGGTAATTGGAAATTTGGAACGAACGAGAGGAGTTGCTGAGGCTGCGAGAAGGGACACCAGTGATGCTGCTGAGTCATAATTGGCAAAGAGGACAGTGATGGCGTGCTGAGTGACAGTTGACTTGAAAGAGTGATGCTCATGTTGATGAGAGCAATGTTGCTGTGATATGAGAAAGAGAAAGATGATGCAACGATGTTGTGATGATTCAAGTGATAGTATATGAGTTTTAGGGGGATTAGATGCGAACGATTAGCGATCGGGTCTCATTGAAGGGATGCACCAAGGATGAGCCGATCATTAGGACTAAGCCGTAATTAAAATTCTTTAAAAAAAAGATTTTAAAAGACATTAACAATTGCGGTGAGGTACGAGTGTCGTATCGAAGTAGTGGAGAGGAAGGAACCATAGGTATCTACGGATACTTAGGAGGAGATTGCATTAGGGGAGGACAATGACGGTGATACGTCAAGAAGTCTAGAGTACTTTTCTAGGCGGAACAATTCCCCAAGTGGCGCACTAACGTGGTGGGGACTGGGTCCAATGCCGTGGCAAGTTCTGCTTTTGAAACTAGAATAAGTGCTGTCGCCCCCTAGATTGCAAATCGAGAACAGTGAGAGGGACTGGAACGGGGCATTGTGTTTTGCCACTGCGTGGACAGTGAGCCTTGTTAATATTGAAATGATTTGAGGACGAGATCCTCCTGGTCTGGGACCATTTATGTGTTGTGACAGCTGTCGTGCCCGCGTGGTAAAGGTCCTGTACTCCTGTTTGCTTTCGACTAGGTTGGGTGGTTGACCGAGGAGATGTAGACGTGTGTGAGCTCAATGATGTTTCCCCCTCATCATTGATGCTAATCGAATTGATAAGACTTAAATAACCAAGATGCTCCAAAGATATGTGTAATAATGATAATAATAATAATAATGATAATGCTAATACCAAGTGTTGGATAAGGTTCGAGAGTGGAGGTGGATATGAATACCCTTGAAACATTTGATGAGTATGAGAACGAGGAACGAGAGAGGATGAAAGAAAAGTATCATGGTGAAGGATGTGATTGTATTGAGCTTACCAATATTGGAATGAATAATTGGGTGATTATGTATGTGTACATCATGATAGTTATATGTGTTGTCTTGATTTACCCTATGCCATTGTTGGATTTATGTTATCCTTTATATTTATTTTGTCTTAATATTTACCTGATGTAATCCCACATAGTCGACATTGCCGTTTTGGGTTGCTCACTCTCTCTATCACCTCTATTCTGTCTTGTATAAAATTGTACGGATCATTAGATGGCCAATATGATACGGTATCAGCTGATGAGGGAGATAGGAGCTACTCCCCGAAGAGGCGCCAACAACATTATGTCTGTTTTTGAGATGTTCTACATAGAGATTCCGCGTAGAAGGGCTGAGTTAGAAGAAGAGGATGCTGCTGCGGAAGAGGAGACGAATTGTGAGGCCGATGATGCTGAGGTGGAGCTTCCTGAAGAGGCCGAGGAGGAGGATCCTGACCTTTGGTCCGAGGATGACCCCGAGGATTATCTTAGTGATGAGGACAATCACCATAAATCTCACTAACCACACTATCCTAAAACTAATCTATTGAAGACTATCGGGTGAAGTTCCTCCCTCTTCTTGCGTCCTTTCTTCGCTCTCGAAGATGATGTCCTCCTTGCTACTGTCTCCTCATTGCTAATGAATTCCGGCTCCGCTCCATTGAGAATGGTAGAGTCCCTCTGAGTCTCATACCGAATCTTTTCCTTGAAGTTCTTATAGCCTCGTACGCTGACTTGTCCCAAGTGCGGCTCCAGGATAGCTCCACTTAGTTAATGCTCCGGATCGGGAATCACGATCTGGGTGTAGCCGGTCCATACCCAGCCGCGTGGGATGCGCTTCCAACCTCTTCCATACTTATTTCACGTAGTGACCTCCATGCAATACTCCATCTGTCCGTTGAGATACCAGGAGCACCGATATGCCAACGGACAGGAGAGAGTAAGCGATCCGGACGACGCATCGTCGACGGTGTGGGATTACGATAGGCAAGATAGAAGGACCATACAAACATACCATACAACATACAACATACCAACACACAACAATCAAGCATGATATCAATATCAACATTATCAATCTTATTGTCCTTATTGTTTTCCTTCAGTTTCTTTCTAAATTTAATTTCACTTTTCTTAATTATTCTTTCTTTCTCAATCCTTTCTCCTTTACATACTCAGAATTTCTTCTTTTCCAATCTTATCAATTCATCTCATTACTTTACTTGGGGAATCATAAGATATCGTCGGGAAATTCATTCCGTTCTCGGCTATCACTCACATCTACATCTCCTCGGTCATCCACCCAACCTAGTCGGAAGCAAACAGGAGTACAGGACCTTTACCGTGCGGGCACGACAGCTGTCTCACAACAATTGGTCCCATACCAGGAGGACTACAGCCTCAAATCATATCATATCAATTCAATTCATATATAATCAAGGCACACTGTCTCAACTCACAGTCGCAAACAAGATGCCCCACTCCGGTCCCTCTCACTGTTCTAGATTTTCAATCTAGGGGACGACAGTATATTTCTAGTGGGCCTGCAGAACTTACCACGGCATTGGACCCAGTCCCTACCACGTTCGTATGCCACATGTGGAATTCGTTCTGCCTAGAAACATACTCTAGACTTCTTGACGTTTCACCGTCATCGTCCTCCCCTAATGCAATCTCCTCCTAAGTATCCGCAGATACTTATGGTTCCTTCCTCTCCACTACTTCGCACTCTCATACCTCACCGCGGATGTCTTTTAAGTCTTTTATCTTTTTAATTATCCTACGGTCGGCTCATCATTCGTGCAACCCTTCAATGAGTCCCGACCACTAACTTGGCACAATCTTTCTCTCATCATTTCTCACATAGCACAGAGCTGGGATCACATCAACAAACTCGCCTTTCATTTCTCGATCTTTCTCTCAAGATCTTATTCCATAATCTTTTCTCAAAGTGATCTTTTCAAAAATATCATTTCACAAAACTTTTTCGAAAATATTGTAACACCCTCACAAATATTTAGTTAATTTAAGATTTTATAAAAATGGTAATTGAAAATTTCTTTTTAAATTAAAATACTTAAGAATATTTTTCCGGAAAAACGGACAGAGTTTCCTCTGTTTTTCGGACTTTCCCAAAAATTCCTGCTTTGTACCTGCTTAACCTGTTTAGTCCAGCAAACTTTTAAAACATAAAATTTTTAAATATTATCCAGAAACAGATCCTAATGCCCCGAATATCGCAAATAGGGGCGTACAACTAATACATATTTTTAAATTACAAAATAGTAATTTTTAACATATCTAAAATTGCAGTCCACTCATAAATAATAAACAGATACTCCACGTAGTGGAGATTCAACCTGCTCGGCCAGAAACTGTGGAAACTCCAAGCTCAAAACCTGAAAAATGGTTGTAAGGGTGAGATTTACACATGAAGTAGAAAGTAGTTCCTAACTAAACATAATAACCTACTAAGTCAAACACATTTAGCACATAACACTTATTTTCAATCATCAAACCAAGCATGCATCACACACAAACAATAGTTCCCTTAACCGCTCTTAAACCCATATCCTTCGCTCTTTTATCTTATTCATGTACTGTTGATTCTCTTTTCTCGCACTCACGTCCTATTGTCTTTCAATATTGCATTCATTCATTATCTCTTCCTTTTATATATTTCTCGTTTGCTTCTCTTTCTTTCTTTACTTCTTTCTTTTTATTAATTTGGCTATAGGGTCTCGCGACCAGGCCCACCGACCTAACTTGCACCAAATATTTCCTTTGTCATCTATCCACAGGGTCTAACAACCAGATTCATATGACCTAACCTATGTCACAGGGTCTCACGACCAGATCTTTTGACCTAACCTGCGCCATAGGGTCTCACGACCAGATCATACTATCTAACCTGCGTTGGCCACAGGGTCTTACGACCAGATCCCACGATCTAACCTATGTTGGCCCATTCTTTTATTAATTCTTTTATCAATTGGCCACAGGGTCTTACGACCAGGTCCTCCCGACCTAACCTGTGACAAGTATCCTTTTATTATTCTTATCCTCATTTCGTTTAGCTTATTTAGTTATTCTTTTTATTTATGATCTTTTCTCTTCTTTAATTTCTTTATAATTATCCTTTTCTCTCTTGCCTTTTATTATTAATTTTTTATCTCATTCGTCATTCAACACACATTTATCATACAAACATACACAACAATTTTCACACTTTACATGTTCAATTCTCTAAGTTTAGGCCATGACTTTTTACTCTTTCTATTCCTTAGTTCTCATTCTAGTTTACATCTCATACATACTTACTTTCTTTAATTTATTATTCAATTATTTGATACACATTTAGCACACAAACATCACAATTCAGCCAGACATACAAAACAATAATCATTCACAATTAACAACCAGAGTTCATGTTCTTCAAATAAACATACATGATAACATATAGCACTTAGCCTGCATATTTAATCACAAGTATCAATTTATAGTTCAATTTATTTACATTCTTACTTTATATTTAATTTAAATTAATTACCGAATAATCAGTCACAAGCATACCCACATATTCTTAGCAAGTATTATATACTAATTAGAAAATACTCTCTAAAGCAAGGTAAAGAACCCCTTACCTCAGGGTTCTATTAGAACCTGGCATACAGCTCGGTGAGGCAATCCCGCTGCGGCTTACGTTGAACTAGTCCAATTCCACCAGCGGCAACTACGGCTTACACGACTGGGGTCGGTTTGACTCCTCGACTATGTTGGTGATGGCAATTTGGATCGAACCCGTAACCATGGCCGATGATGATAACGGCGTCAGTTTGACTCCAAAGCTCCATGAGTCTCCGGTTCAGGGCACAACAAAGTGGTTTATTCAGACCCAGTTCAAAGAGAAATTGGCTCCCATGGTTGAACCCGATCTGAACCAATCTCACAGCCACCACAGCAAGGCCAAAAGGTTGGCAGTTTGATCTTGAATCGCAGCGAACACCACAGACTGGAGGAGTTGGAGATGGTGGCTGGTCAGTGGCCCCTGCAACTGGCAGCAACAGCAGCACACGAACTAGGGGCTTGCTGCTTGCTCGTGGCGGTTGGCTTCGGCAATGTGCGGAGGGACTCGCGATTCGCGACCCACGGTGAGAGAGAGAGCTTAGGGTCGGGAGAGAGGGAAAAAGAGATTGAGGGTGGTGATGGTGTTTGGTGTGGCGGCGCCGACGGTCCTGAGTGGAGAGAGAGCGTGGGAGCGCCGGAGAGAAAGGGAAGGAGAGAGTTCAGTGGAGAGAGAGACTTAGGGCCGGCTGCATCTTACTGAAGAAGAAGTTGGGGGGAAATGCGTGCGGCTGGGGCTTGACAGGGACAGCGATTGGCGACGAACGGTGGCGGCGATTAGCGGCCCAGGGAGAACGAGAGATCATGAGGGAGGGAGAAAGAGTGGATGCGTGAAGGGGAGAGAGAGACAACTGGGCGGAGGAATAAACAGAGGGTCAAAATGAAGGAGGTGGAGGAACGGGGGAGGTGCGGTGGCCGGAATGCAAGGAAGAAGAAGAAGGTTGGAATAGGGGAGAGTTTAGGGCCGGCCAGAAATGAGGAAGAAGAAGGAGTTGTTCCTCTTTCAATAATAATTTTTTTTTTAAAATTATTATTATTGTTATTTTCCTTTTCTTTTTATTATTATTATTATTATTATTTTCTTTTATTATTATTATTATTATTACTATTAATATTACTTATGTTAGTATAGTTTTTAAAACACTAATACCATTATTTTTTATTTGTTTATTTTAAACCTCAAGAAATACTAATAATAAAATGTAAGCATCAAACAATTACCTGTATAAAATCATAAAGTTAAAAGTCTTGAAGTTCTTAAAACAAATTTAATAATAAAATATGTCGAAAGCAAATTAAAATATAGAAAGTATATTTTTCAATTAGGGTAACTATTTTAATGATTTTACTTTAATATATATATATATATATAAAATATAGTTTCGTAATTAACATAATATATTTTTATGAAACTACCCAACACCTAAATACTAAAAGGGACCTTAACTAGTTATTCCTAAACTTGATTAGTGTTATTATTATTTCAATCTATTATTATAATAATTATAATTATAATTATACTTGGGATTAAAACTCGGGATGTTACAAATATCATTTCACAAAACTTTTTCAAAGATAACGTTTCACAAACTTTCTCGAAATATCCTTTCACAGTATTTCTCAAACTGCCATTTCAAAAACTTTCACAAAATCTCTTTTCACAAAAATATTGTTTTCATAAACTTTTTCTAAAAATGTCATTTCATAAAGCTTTCTCAAAAATATTATTTCCAAAAAGATTTTCAAAAACATCCTTACAAAAAGAAGACCTTCTCAAAATATCCTCTCAAAAACATCCTCAAAACCATATTTCAAAAACTCCTTTAAAATCTCTTTTCACAAAGTCTCTAAAATCTTCTTTTAAAAAAATACTTTTCACAAATTTTTATTTCAAAACTTTTCTGAAAACATTTTGTTTACACTTCTCCTCAAAAACTTCTTTTCAAAAACCTTTTCAAAAGTTTTTTTATTTTGGTAAAGATAAAATTCATTACCACAAATAAATTCAAACACAAAAGAAAAGGTCATTTCCTAGACTAGCCACCTTCTAGGAAGGGTTCCAGTCTTAAAGAAAATGCCTAGTACAAAAAATTATACATCAATATAATTCAGAACAAATCCTATTGACTAAGGCCACATTATTCCAATTCCTAAAGTTTGGACAAAACAATTTTATCCTCCATGCTAAGTTCCTCTTCAGCTGATTTGCAATTTGCAACAAATTGGTGTCCTTATTGGCAAAGACCCTTGAGTTTCTCTCACCCCAGACACTGTACAGCACCCCTGTGAAGAGGCCACACACCACTTTCCTTCGACCTCAATCCTGAAAAGCTCGAAGAATCCACCTAGTCCATCTACTAAACTTCGTTGGCCAGAAATCCAGTCCAATCCATAAGCACATATGTTCCAGCAAAGCACGACTCCAGCTACAATCGAAGAACAGGTGATCTCGCGTCTCATTTTCATGATTACATAATCTGCATGTTTGAGGAACTTGCATAAAAATTGCTAATCGATCATTTGTTTTCACCATATTATGAGCAGCTAGCCAGGCAATGAACCTGTGTTTGGGTATGGTGATTGAGTTCCAGATAAGCTTATGCAATGGGAATTCACTTGAAGGTCCATTAAGCATCTGATACCCACTACTGATTGTGTATTCACCATTCACTTCATGCAACCATCTGCCATTGATGAATCCAGGTTTCAATTTCTCCATAACCTTTATAATTTCCTTCCAATGCCATCTGTGTTGATTGTTAGATTTATAGCTCCAGAAATCACTATCCTCTAAGTAGATCGAGCTAATCCATTTTACCCATAGAGAATCTTTTTTATCTGTTATTTGCCAAACCTGTTTCCCAATTGCAGCCTCATTCCAGACACTAATGTTTCGAATTCCTAATCCCCATCCTTCTTGCGCTTGCACACCACACTCCAAGCCACTGCAGCTGTGCTATGGCCAGCCTCATTCACACCCCACAAAAAATCCCTACACTTCCTCTCCACCTCCTTAATGACTGCTTTAGGAATAACAAATAGAGAAGCCCAATAGCAATGTAAGTTCATCAACACTGAATTAATTAGGCAGCATCTACCTTGGTAAGATAAATTCCTTGTTTTCCAAGTTCCAATTCTCTTAGTGATTCTATCCACCAGAATGTGACAGGTAGACACAGTCCACTTCTTGGCTGAGATTGGAAGGCCTAGGTATCTAAAAGGAAAAGTTCCTTTCCTATACCCAGTTAACTGAATTAGCTCCTCTTGTTTATCTTGATTCAATCCAGCCATATATAGTTGTGATTTTTCTAGACTAGCTAGGCCTGAACAATCTAAAAAGTGTCTCAATGCCTCAGATAACAACCTCACACTAGCTGGATGGCCTTTGCAAAATATCATCAGATCATCTGCACAGGCCAAGCTGACTAGTCTAGAATCCTTACATAAAGGATGATACCTGAAATTCCTGTTTCTGGCTGCTTTTTGTAAACATCTAGTCAGAACATCCATAGCCATGACAAAAATTAGTGGTGACATAGGGTCTCCCTGCCTCAACCCCCTAGCTCCTTTAAATAGACCAGAAAGCTTCCCATTAACAGAAATAGAATAGGATGCTATAGTAATGCAAGTCATAATCCAATTCCTGAACTTCTCTGGCACTCTAAAAGCTGCTAACATCTCCTCTATAAAACACCAGTCAATAGTGTCATAAGCTTTCTTTATATCAATTTTCACAGTGCATCTTGGAGAGATTCTCCTCCTACCATAAAGCCTCAGCAGCTCTTGAGTAATTAGAATGTTGTGAATGATACTCCTATCTTGCACAAAGGCAGTTTGATTTTCTTGAACTATACTAGGAAGCACCTGATTCAGCCTGCTGCATAAAAGCTTAGTGATGCACTTATAGATAGTATTGTAGGTTTCTATGTTTTGATGATATCAAACGTATTTCAAGAAACAACATTTCAACAAGGAAGCTACACTCATGAAGATTAGAATTAGGATTTATTTTAATTCTTAATCAATGTAATATTTTATTTTATGCAATGCATATCATGAGAGTGGGTAGCTTTAGGTGATCTTAATTAAGCTTATAATATTGTTTGATTAAGAGTGAAGAAAACTTAATCTTGATTAAAATAGGTCAAATTAAAGTAATTGTCAAAGTACATTTGAAAAGCATTGTTTTTAATCAATGTCTGTACTGGTTACTCGATTAGCATGATAGGCCTACTCGAGTAGCACGTGTTAACATAGGTTAATCGAGTAATGAGATAATCATTAATCGATTAGTATGTTTTAACACTGGTTAATCGAGTAGTGTGTTAATCATTACTCGAGTAACATGTACTGTTTCAGAAAAATATAAAAAGACCTCATTTGTACTTGGACAAGGTTACAAACTCTTTCATAATTTTTCATATTGAGCAATATACTTTCATTTTCAAGAGCTATTACAAAACTTTCTTTGAGAAATCAAGATTCAACAATTCTCTCTATTCTTCACTCAAGATCAATTCAATATTCTAAGTTTGATTTAGATCAAGATCTTTCTAGTTTTCAAGTGTGTGTTGAAGCTATTTGCAACAAGAGGTTGCACAATCAAGGATTCAACAAAGGTGAAGAATTTCACAAGTAAAGTCTTTGAAGGTTGTCAAAGCAAATTGGAAAGGATTTGGTTGGAAGCATCTTCAACAAATCAAAAGAAGATGGACAAGGAATTCAATTGGGTTAGAACATCAAAGAGTTTGGTACACTCTTTGAGAGGGGTTAAGATAGGATAGCTTTGTGAGAAGTTGCATCTTAACATTGTAATTCTAACAATTGAATTGTCTAGTAGAAACTCTTTATCTTTTAGATAAAGGGGACTGGAGTAGCTCTCAGTGGTAGAGAGTGAACCAGGATAAATCATCGTCTTCATTGTTTTCTTTTCAAGTTTGCATTAATTCAAGAATAATTGAATTTAGGTTAGAATTGGGGTTTTTCATATCTTTAATTAATTGACCTAAATTGGTTGGTAAATTTACTTGTAAATTGTTCTAGTATTCATTCATAATTTGTTGAATCATCAAGGCATTGCGATTCTAAGAGAATTCTCATCAAAACTAAATCTGCATCAGTTTTCTACCCAGATTACTCGATTAATCTGTTCATTAATCGATTAATTTCAATGTAGCTTGCGGTGTTACTCGAGTAACATTTGTGTTAATCGAGTAGTTCAAAAGTGACTTGCGTAAATTACTCGATTAAGCTTAGCATTAATCGATTAGTCAGTGTTTTTTTTGAAGAAAAAATTGTTTTCTCAAAACCATTCTCTACGGTGATCGAAATATTTGTACTAAGGCTTCAATACTCTATTCACCCCCCTTCTAGACTATTTTGAGCCGCTTGTTGGTTTCCAACAAGTGGTATCAGAGCTCGGACGAAAAATTCGAGCCTTAACAAGCTTTTTCGAAAAGATCCTAATTTTTGGAAACAATGGGCTCAAATTTTCCTTTTGGTGGTGAAGGAGCTTCCATTAATCGCCCCCCACTATTCAATGGTGAGGGATATGCTTATTGGAAGGTTGGAATGAAAATTTTTATAGAAGCCATTGATATAGAAATTTGGAACGCTATAGAGAATGGACCTTTTGTTCCTCAAACTAAAGTAAATGATGTTGTCTCTGCAAAACCAAAATCGAGTTGGTCGGATGATGATAAAAAGAAAGTGCAATATGATTTAAAAGCGAAAAACATCATCACGTCCGCTCTTTCATATGATGAGTTCTTTAGGGTATCCCAATGCACTGATGCAAAACAAATGTGGGACACACTACAAGTCACACATGAGGGAACGACTGAGGTTAGAAGGGCTAGGCTTAACACTCTCATGCATGAATATGAGCTCTTTCATATGTTGCCTAATGAAAATATAGGGGACATGCAAAAGTGCTTTACGCATATCATAAATCATCTTTCTGCTCTTGAAAAAATACTAACTAATGGTGAAGTTGTTAATAAAGTTTTGAGATGTCTTAGCAAGGAATGGCAACTTAAGGTGACGACCATCATGGAGGCTAAGGATCTAGACAAAATTGATTTAGCAACTCTATTCGGAAAGCTTCAAGAGCATGAAATGGAGCTTGGGAGATTATCCATGAATGAAGATGCCGATAGAAAGAAAAAGGGGATAGCTCTTAAATCAACTTCAAAATCCCTAAAGGCACATAAGGATCACTCTCAAATGGATGACTCGGACTCCGATATAGATGATGAGACTCTTGGCTTGTTAGTCAAAAAGCTTGGACGGTTCCTTAAGAAAAAGAGTAACTTCAATAGGAATAGATCAAGAGATTCTAAGGACACTCAACCAAGGAATAAGACTAACAAAGAAAACATCAAATGTCATGGGTGTGGGAAGCTTGGTCACTATAGATCAAATTGTCCAACTAACTCTAAAAAGTCCGAAGGTGACAATTGGAAGCCCAACTCATCTAAAGGAAAAAGGGCTTACATAGTGTGGGATGAACCGGAGAATCAATCATCATTTAGCTCATCGGAAGATGAAGAACTTGCAAACCTTTGTTTGATGACGAAGCTTGATGAAGAAGCATCTTCAAGCATGAAATCAAGTGAAAACTTCAATGAGGTAGATTATCTTTCCGATGCTAGCTCTAGTTCTAATTCCCCCTCCTTCAATGAACTTTATAATGTGTATGTAGAAATGCATAAAGAGTTGAAGAAACTTGCAAAAATAAATGTTGAAAGAAAGAATTTCATCTTGAAGCAACAAGAAAAAATTTTGGAATTACAAAACTCCCTAGAGGAGCTTAAGAATCAAAATGAAACACTTGAACTCATTTATGCAAATTCTACATGCAATTGTGATTTGAAAACAAATGATATCTTCTCTTGTGATAATTGCAAATCTCTAGAAAAAGAAGTTTTTAATTTGAATGATAGAATTGCAAGGCTCACAAGAGGAGACACGTGCTTAGATCATTTGCTTTCTAATCAAAGAAATAATAGTAATCGAGCTGGACTTGGTTTTACCAAACCCAAAAATCAACATTTTCACAAAGTTGGAACTTTCTCTAAAATCAATTTTTCAAAAACTCCAACTTGTCATTATTGTGGGATTTTTGGGCATACCACGAATAAATGCAACATTAAAAGGTTTGGTATACCAAGTGGAGAGTATATTTGGATTGTTAAGGGGACTTCACCCCATGCTAACATCAAAGGACCCAAGACAACTTGGGTACCTAAGTCAACCAAATGATATTGTTTTTGTAGGTGTGTCTTCGAACCAAGGAACGTAGATGGTACTTGGATAGTGGGTGTTCGAGACACATGACGGGAGACAAAACGCATTTCATTGAGCTTACTTCTAAAGGTGGTGGTCATGTGACTTACGGCGACAACAACAAGGGCAAAATTCTAGGAGTTGGTAAGATTGGTAACGTATCTAACCTTGTCATTGAAAATGTCCTATACGTAGAAGGCTTAGAACACAACTTGCTTAGTATGAGCCAACTATGCGATATGGGCAACAATGTGACTTTTAATCCGGAACTATGCTTTATTAAGAGTAGTATAGATTATAGTGTTAAGTTTGTTGGTCGTCGCTCTAATAACACTTACTTAATTGATTTGGATGAGATAACTTCGTTATTTTCAACATGTTTTAAATCTTTTGATGATGAAATTCGTCTTTGGCATCGACGAATTGCACATGTTAATGTGAATCAATTAAATAAACTTTTACGAAAACACCTAGTAATTTGTTTGCCTAAAATCAATTTCAAGCTTGATAGCATTTGCGACTCATGTCAAAAGTGCAAGCAAGTTAAAAGCTCTTTTAAACCTAAAAATGTGATAAGCACAACAAAGCCATTGGAGCTAATCCACATGGATTTGTTTGGCCCATCACAAGTTCGGAGTTTAGGTGGCAATTACTATGGATTTGTTTTAGTAGATGATTTCACTCGATTCACATGGACTTTGATTTCACTCGATGTCTCCCTTATGAAAATCAAACATGACTTCTTGATTTCTAAGCCTAGACCGAATACCTCATCACCAAAAATTGAGTTTCAACTTCAAATCTTTATCATGCATGTACATGGAACATAGATCAAGACCAAAATAAATCATTTTTCAAAAAACTCATTTCTTGATTTCTTTGTGAAACCGTGATGGTCTCTAAAGAAGATAAAAAAAAATCTTTTCACAAAAACCACATGCATGTACCTAGATCTTGTAGATCGACTCATGAAATCAAATATGATAGCACAAATTAAAGATAAAAATTACTTTATGTGAGAAAAAGTCAAAACCGTTGTAACACCCCGATTTGGAAAACTCGAAATAAACACTCATCAAATACTGATTAATTCTTTTAGGAAAACAGGGTGAATTTTTTTTTAAACGGGAACAACACTCGACTATCGAGTTTCCCAAAACAAGGTATTACTTTTAAAAATCCTTTTCTCAAAACGTTTGCGGAAATTTATGAAAGCAGTTTGATATGGATGACTTCACAAAACAAAGGCTTTTCGTATAGGAAAATATTTGACTTACTCAAAGTAGTTATCTGTCTGATTAAGACAGTCATTCAGGAAGCAGTTTTCAAAACAGACCATAAAGGTTCTTACAAAAGTGGTCACCATAGATCAGCGGTGCCATTCTTACATAACATTGTTCTTACCAAAACATTTCAAAAGAAAAGGGGTACACTTGATAAGTATATAATGCAAGGGTCCATCGGGAACCTAGTTATATCTACTAACAGAAGCTCTTTCTCGATCCACAACGTAAGTCTTCAAAAGCATTCTTTGTCGTCCATCAGTAGCCCTCTCATCGGCACATCACGATCAGTAGGTCCTCCCTCCGGGAGTAGCATCACCAGCTCCACCGTCTTTTAGAATCGAAGATTCATAGTCACATGTGCACAAGAAGTTGAGAGAGTAAGTTATCCGAATGGAATTACTCCCATCGACTTCTTGGAATTACACTAGCGACGCATACCAGAACATAACATACAATACAGATAGTACAAACAGATAATTATGCAAGATGCATGAGGATGCAATGCATTTGTCGCACTATCTAACACTTTATCCTTATCTTAAGGGAATCTCTGGATCGATCATCTCACAAAGTCGAATCTCTTTAACAGCTTATCTCGCAAGGTCGAAGTCTCTTTGTCCACATATCACGAGTCCATCACATCGGAAATTTCAGGCTTTATGGTTTTGGGTTCAGGTCTACATCTCCTCGGAATCCATCCACCTAGTTCGGAAGCAATCAGGAGTACAGGATCTCTAACCACACCGGCTTTTACTGGATGGCAAAACAAATGAATACATAAAATGCCCGGGAAATAAGCACATTCTGCCGTGTTCGAGCATCCCTCTCACTGAACAAGATTTGGTCAAGGGGGTGTCAGTCCTCTGTCTAGTGATCATGTGGTACTTCATCCACACCACTGAGTGACCAGCTCCGACCGGTTCAGCCAGGGCCCCTATGGTTTTTCCCACCTAGACAGACTTCTCAAGGCTTCTTGACGAATCACCGTCATTGCCGTCCCCTATCTCAATCATCCAGCTGAACACCACAAGGGTAATTCAGGTGTATCTTCCTCTCCACTACTTCGGGTTAGGGTTTCGAGTCGTGAGGTTATACTTGTTCGTTCAAACGTCGACCCATCCTAAGTCATCTCCGTCATACAGCTCCGACCATATGCGGAATGCTTCTGTGGGACTCGACCACTAAGTCCGACAGGCTCCGACCCATCTTAAATCATTTTCGGCATACGGCTCCGACCAGTATGCAGGATATCCACAATCTGTCTGACTGGCTACAACCCATTCAGAGTCAACCTCGCCATATAGCTACGACTATATGCGGAATATCAATCAACGTTCCGACGGGCTACGACCCATTCAGAATCACCATCAGCATACGGCTCCGACCATATGCGGGATATCCATCAATCATCGATAGATAGGCTCCGACCTATCCCAAATCATTCACACTCAACATATGGCTACGACCATATGGAGGCTATCTCAACACATGGCTACATTCATGTGGAACTATCTCAACATATGGCTACGACCATATGGAAGCTATCGGCAGTTATTGTGTCCACATCCAAAGCGTCGTCATCATCATCATAGCCTCAGCTCGATCCACGTACTCGGCGCATCAGCATCATCCGGTTCATCGCGCGTTCTATCCCTTAGAGTTTCGCTCTAGTCGTTGGGGAATTCCTTATAGTTCTCTATGTCTTTACTACTCTCGTCTTATATCGCGGATGATGCATTATGCTCATGCAATGGCATTATAAACAACAATATATCTCAGCATAAACAAATATATCAATCAATCAATACCATGTAATGGTATAGGTCTGGGTCTTCGTATACCTCGATACAAACAATCACACAATTTATCGGGTATACTACTAATTACGATAGACCTTTACTCCGACTTTGAGAGAGTACGGAGTGTCCTAGCATACTCACTAGACACCAAAGCATCTTAGGATAACTTCTCTCTCACCTGGATTCGCAGTTACCGAATCTACAAGTTCCGAACAATCTGCTTCCTTCCTCGTCTGCCCGACTTCAACTTCTTTCAAGTCCCATAAGGTAGATATGTGAGTGTTAAACTTTATTTAATGTTATTCTTAAAATCATTCTCAAAACAACTTAAGGAAATCCAAACTTTGTCTTTGTTTAAAACCGAAACACTAATTCTTTCACTCAAACTTGTCCAAAATCAAGCACTAACTCTTATACTTTGAAATCATGAGAAAATAATCAATTAAATTCATTTAAATAAAAGGTTTCTTTGCTGGTCCTTCTTGGACAGCATTGAGTTTAATTCTAAAAACACCGAAAAATCGTGTTTTTCAAAACATCTTTACCTTAGATCAAATATCCATGAAAACTCAACTTTAAAACACTTTAGAAACACTTTTAAATAGAAAATATGACTTAGAAAATTCTGGACAGCATCATGTCCTAGGTTTAAATTCATTTTTCCCTAGGTTTAAAACCAATTTAAGAGCACAAACAACCAAGAATCACGAAAACAATCAAGTAAACGCTTAGATCGACAACTTGTCAAGTCTAAACACTTAGAATTACATGAGGGCAGCAAGGATACTCAAGTGAAACAAATCAATCAAACATCCATTCATTTCAAGCATTACATGATCACAAGCCATCAAGTTAAACCTAAACACGTCCACATATTTGTTTATGCATAAATCTCAATCAAAAGGTAATCACACTTAAGAACACATGTACAACTGAATCATGCTTCATAATTCAATACATATTTTCATATCATGAACACATATACATTCATGAAGATCTAGCTCAAAAGTTAAGGTCCAAACCGTGACCTTAACTAGGTTTTCTCAAAAACATTTTCAAGGATTCAAGACTTGAGAACAACTCTAAATTCAATCAACAATTTCACATAATTCATTAAGCAAGTAAAAACATAATCCTAGCATGCATTCTACATGAAACCGTGAGCATCACATAAGTTTCTAAACAATTTAGATTTTACACTTAACACACAAAATCAACTCAAAGCTTAAGGAAATCACATATTCATCAATCAAACTTAAGAAAATCTCAATCTTTTTAATTTAGCATGTGAAACCGTGGCTACACCTAAGGATCACAACATCACATATTATTAAATTTCAAGATCATAACATGCAAAGGATCAATCAAAAGAAAACAAGCTCATACTCACAATAACAACAAAACCGTGGCCAACTTTAAGGAAAAGTTCCACCAATTTCAAGGACTTTTCACATTAAGATTCAAACAATCACACATATCATGGCTTAGGCATAGATCTAAACATGCATGTAAACAAGAATGTTAGATCTTTGAAAAATCTTTCATGAAACTTAAAATCAAGTCCTCTTCCAAAACATTTTCAAGAATTCAAAGAGAAAACTCAAGATCATGAAGAAAAACATTTTCTTAATAAAACTTTTAGAATCAAGCTTAGAAAAATAACATGCATCACACTTTTTCAAACAAAATCAAGGTTAAGAAAGAAAGAATGAAAGAGAACAAGAATCAAAGAAAGAGGTTTGAAGCTTTTAAGTTCATGAGACAAGTTCTTACTTGATTAAAAATTTTAAGAATTCAAGTCCAATTTCCTTGGTTTCTCCTCTCTCTCTCCTCACGGTTTCTCCCTCCTTTTCCTAGTCCATGGTCTTTCTCCTTCTCTTTTCACTTTCTTAGCTTGATCTAGCTTAGATCATGACGAGTCTAAGGTGTTGGTTCCTTCTTCCTCACAATTCGGTCACTCTCTCTCTCTTTTTCTTTTTCACCAAGAGTTTGATGATTTTCTTGGTGTAATGTGTTTGGTTTAGGAAGGGAAATGGAAGAATGGAAGAGAGTTTGTGTTTGATGGAGGAATGAAGAGAAATTCCTTCACTCCCTCACGGTTTTGGTGTTGTTTGTGTGTGAGTGGAAGTTGTTTGTGTTGGTGTTGAGAGAAAGAAGAAATGATGAAGGAACAAGAATAAGAAATGGAAATGAGCCTTCTCTCGATCTCTCACGGTTTTGGCCCTCCCTTTCTTATCTTCTTCTACTTTCACTTAATTGCCATCAAGGGCTTGCCTGGAGGGTTAGGTTGCAATACTTGGGGACTAAGTCACAAACTTGGAGACCAAGTTTTGCCCTTGAGTCCCTCACGGTTTTCCTTCCTTTCTCCTTCCTATTTCTTCATTTTTTTTCTTTTCTAGGTCATGTTTAAGTCATGGAGATGATGTCATTGTGTTGACTAAAAGGCATGCCACTTGGTAGCCATGCAAATAAGCTTAGTGGCTAGGCTATGCTTGTAAGCATTCGGCCATAGGGTGCTTAGGGTAGACTAGGTTAGTTTAATTAGGTTTAAGGCACTAATTAGGGTTCTAATCATGATTAGGGTAGGATTAGGATAATTAATCTAGGTTTAGTCCACTAATCCTTAGTAATTAAGGCTTAATCCAGGATTAGGGCACTAATCAAAAACTTAATCATGGGTTTAAGGAAAACTAATTCTAGATTAGTTCACTGACAAAAGGGTCTAGGGTTTTAAGAGAGTGATTAAGCTCTTAATCAAGAAATTAAGAACTCGATTAGGGTTTAATCAACGTTTAGGGCATCAATTAGGGTTTCTAGGGATAATTGGACTTTGATTCTTTGAAAATAATCTTCCATGAATTCATATAAATCAATAAAGCAAAATCTTAATCGAAACCTTAAACAATCAAGCACAAAAAGTCACACACACAACAAATCAAATTTCTGAACATAAGGATTCATTATAAAAATCAAAACTCTTTTAAATCAATCCTTTAATTAATTAGGTTAAAACAATTTTCTTAATTAGGGACTTGTAGAAGTGAGTCAAATGGGCAGATGTTACATCCTCCCCAACTTAGAAATTTCTCGTCCTCGAGAAATCACGTACCTGTATCAAACAAATGAGGGTACGAATCCCTCATGCTACTCTCACGCTCCCATGTAGCATTCTCACCATTTACAGAACTCCAAATAACCTTAACTAAAGGAATATCCTTTCCTCGAAGAGTCTTTACACTCCGACCGTCTATCCTTAAGGGCGTAGTCTCGTACGTTAGATTTTCCTTGAGTTGAATAGAGTCGGGTTTGATGATGTGAGACAGATCACTAATATATTTCCTAAGTTGTGACACATGAAAGACGTTGTGTAGGTTGGAAAACATTGGGGGTAAGGCTATTTCATAAGCTACTGGTCCTACACGTTTCAAGATTTGGTAAGGTCCTATGAATTTTGGGGTAAGTTTTCGGGTTTTAAGCACTCTGCCGATCCCAGTAGTTGGCACTACTCGCATGAACCCATGATCGCCTTCATTAAACTCGATAGGAGTTCTTCTCTGATCATAGTAACTTTTCGATCGGCTTTGAGCACTCCTCATCTTCTCCTGAATCATCTTAATCTTTTCCGTCGTTTGTTGAACCATCTCCGATCCCAATATAAGATTTTCTCCGGTTTCAAACCAGCATAACGGTGTTCTGCACTTCCTTCCATACAAAGCCTCATAAGGAGCCATCCCTATGCTTGAGTGATAGCTGTTGTTGTATGTGAATTCGATCAGTGGCAATAGAGTATCCCATTCTCCTACATGCTCCAAAACACAAGCTCTAAGAAGATCCTCTAGCGATTGAATGGTTCTTTCTGACTGTCCGTCCATCGGAGGATGATAAGCTGAACTCAACTGAAGTCTTGTTCCAAGTGCAGCATGTAGACTATTCATGAACTTCGAAACAAATCTCGGATCTCTATCTGATATGATGTTTGAAGGCACTCCATGAAGTCTCACTACCTCATTGACATATGTGGTCGCTAACTTCTCCAACGGATACTTCACATTGACAGGTAAAAAATGAGCGCTTTTGGTTAATCGATCGACAATTACCCAAATAGCGTCAAATCCTCTCCGGGTCTTAGGCAAAGCAGTTACAAAGTCCATGGAAATACTGTCCCATTTCCAACATGGAATTTCCAATGGTTGTAACGCTCCACCGGGTTTCTTGTGTTCAATGTTCGCCTTCTGACATACTAGACACCTCGACACATATTCCGCTACTTCTCTCTTCATACCAGACCACCAAAATACCTTCTTCAAGTCTTGGTACATCTTGGTTGCTCCGGGATGGATACTCAGCTTACTCTAATGAGCTTCTTCCAAAATCATTTCCCTTGTTCCTTTGTCTTGTGGCACACAAATCCGATTCTTGTATCTTAACACTCCATCAGCTCCAACTTGAAACTCAGCCTCCTTCCCTTCCGAAACCAATTGCTTCTTTGCTTGCAATTCTGGATCGTTCGATTGGCCTTCCTTGACTTGTTCCATAAACTCATTCGATACGACCAACATTCCCAAAGTCATACTTCTCGGATTCATCCTAACTTCCAGGTTCATATCTCTAAATCTCTCGATTAACTCCATTTCTTTTACCATCATCGCAGACACATGAAGAGACTTTCTACTTAAAGCGTCTGCTACCACGTTTGCTTTCCCCGGATGGTACTGTAGCTCAAAGTCGTAATCCTTCAGAAATTCCATCCATCGCCTTTGTCTCATGTTCAACTCCTTTTGATCAAAGAGATACTTAAGACTCTTATGATCACTAAATACCTCAATCCTCGCACCGTAGAGGTAATGTCGCCATATCTTTAGAGCAAAAACTACCGCAGCTAACTCCAAATCGTCAGTTGGGTAATTCTGCTCGTGAACTTTCAGTTGTCTAGAGGCGTAAGCTACGACCTTTCACTCTTGCATCAGGACGCAACCCAAACCTTGCTTCGACGCATCGCAATAAACACTGAAACTCTTCTCGGGGTTCGGCAAAACAAGCACTGGAGCTGTGGTTAACCTCCTCTTAAGCTCTTGAAAACTCTCCTCACACTTCGTTGTCCACACGAACGGTTGTCCCTTCCTTGTTAACTTCGTCATCGGCAAGGATAGTCTTGAAAATCCTTCGATAAAACGCCTATAATATCCTGCCAAACCGAGAAAACTTCGAATCTCCGTCACCGTCGTTGGCACCTTCCAGTCCAATACCGCCTTTACTTTAGCCGGATCCACAACTATTCCTTCCTCCGAGATTACATGACCCAAGAAATTTACTTCTTCCAACCAAAATTCGCACTTCGAGAGCTTCGCATATAACTGTTTCTCCCTCAAAATCTGCAGAACTATCCTCAAATGCTCCTCATGTTCCTCCTTGTTCTTGGAATAAATGAGGATATCGTCTATGAATACTACCACGAACGAATCTAAGTATGGCTGAAAGATTATGTTCATGTAGTCCATAAACACTGCAGGAGCGTTAGTCACCCCGAAATGCAGTCTTTGGTATATCATCTTCCTTTACTCGAATCTGGTGATAGCCCGATCGAAGATCGATCTTTGAAAACACCGCGGATCCTCTCAGCTGGTCCATCAGGTCATCTATTCTGGGCAGAGGATACTTGTTCTTGATCATCACCTTATTCAGCTGGCGATAGTCGACGGACAACCTCATACTACCGTCCTTCTTCTTCACTAGCAAAACTAGAGCTCCCCAAGGCGACACACTGGGTCTAATGAGTTTCTTCTCCGTCAACTCCTCGATCTGCTTTTTCAGCTCAGCTAGCTCCACTAGTTCCATTCGATAAGGCGCTCTAGAGATTGGTCCATTTCCCGGTATCACATCAATTGAAAACTCGACCGCTCGAACAGGTGGTAATCCAGGAATATCGTCAAGAAATACTTCTGGAAAGTCTCAAACTACAGGCTGTTCTTGTATATGTTTGTCCACATCGACGTCTAAAGAAGTTGAAATCATGTATACATGGGCTCCCTCTCTCAGAGAAGCCATGACTTGATTGGCAGATACGTGCTTGGGTAAAGATTCGTCAGGGTTTTCAAAAGATAGGGTCTTAGTGAAACAATTCAACTGAACATGGTTAGCGGATAACCAGTCCATTCCCAAGATAACATCGATTTGGGATAAGGGTAACGTTATCAAGTCAGTGGGAAAAGTCCTATCATCTATCACTATAGGGCACTTAGGGCAAAAAGTTGAAACTGTGACTGGTGTAACACCCTAGTTACTTTTACCCTTAATTAATTGAGGATTTGAAAATTTTTCTTTTAAACTTATAGATGATCATGAAAACTCTTAATTATTTTTGCTTATTATAAAAATCTCCGTAAAATCGGACGGAGTTTCCTTTGTTTTAGGGACATTCCCAAAATTCACTTTTCATGATTAACCTGCATAAAATTTCATTCTCATCAACAATGGGCCAGCAGGGCCAAAATACAATTCAGTTCATTTACACTATTTTTGAAAACAATTACAAATCTTAATTTCATTTGGTTCCCAACATGTATACATTTCAAATACCCAAATAAAACTATTGACCGACAACGGGTCACCCAACTAACTATGCAACACTCCACGGGGTGGAGTGTAATCCTGCCCGGCCATACTCGTGCAGGCTCCTTCTTTACTTGTAAAAATATATCAAGAAGGGTAGCATTACACAGAACTTAGAAAATACATTCTAAAATGACATAGAGAACAACTAAGAGATTACTACCCGTTATCACTTGAATTATATTTTCTATTTCAATTTCCCTTGATTCCTTAATACCCCATTATTGACCATATTCATTTCTTATTCCTTTCGGCTATTTCCTTAACCATTCTTGTTTTCTATCCTTTCTTTCTAACATTTACACACTTGTCTATCTATCCTCTTATTCTCATTAATACTAACTCCTGACGGAGGGCCTCATTCATATAATGTTCCACTCCTCTACAGAGGGGTCCTGATATTATTCACTCCATAAGAAGGGTCATAATGCTGAACATACAATTCTATAATACTCCACTCCTTACGGAGGGTCATAATAATATCCACTCCTCTACAGAGGGTCCTGAAAATATCCACTCCTTTCGGAGGGTCATGATATATCCACTCCATCACGGAGGGTCCTGAAAATATCCACTCCTTTCGGAGGGTCATGATATATCCACTCCATCACGGAGGGTCCAGAAAATATCCACTCCTTTCGGAGGGTCATGATATATCCACTCCATCACAGAGGGTCCTGAAAATATCCACTCCTTTCGGAGGGTCATGATATATCCACTCCATCACGGAGGGTCCTAAAAATATCCACTCCTTTCGGAGGGTCATGATATATCCGCTCCATCACGGAGGGTCCTGAAAATATCCACTCCTTTCGGAGGGTCATGATATATCCGCTCCATCACGGAGGGTCCTGAAAATATCCACTCCTTTCGGAGGGTCATGATATATCCACTCCATCACGGAGGGTCCTGAAAATATCCACTCCTTTCGGAGGGTCATGATATATCCACTCCATCACGGAGGGTCCTGAAAATATAATTTCCCGCTCCTCATAGGGAGGGTCATGAATGTATAATTTCCCGCTCCTCATAGGGAGGGTCATGAACGTATCCTCTCCATTTTGGAGGGTCCATATTAATACTCAATATCATATTCAATCATTCATACCATCTACTTATCTTTTTCTCTAACCATTAATCCCTGTCTTGATTTCTTTACCATTCGCCTATTTTCCTTCATATTTCTGTTAACTGCATTTTACTCGCCATCATCATTCATGTTCATTCCAATTCCGTTCTAAACATTAAAATTAATAATATATTCAACTTCCTAATCACTATATTCATCATTGACTTTCAAACCAGACCATAATCTACATCCATCATCATTATTCCCAATTTTCACATAGTTCAACCATTGTTTATTTATCCCCTATTTGTTACTCATTCACAACCTACAATTGTTCCAAGTTACCATTAAGTCCTCTTTTCCAATTAACATTATATCCAATTGTCTATCTCATCTCTAACTCTATAACTCACTCTCATTATCAACCCACAATTACTTAGACTTAGACAATTACAAACATACGCAATTAAAGTCGTATCCATTAACCATACATAAATCCTATTCTAGTCAATTTCCCTAAGGTTTCTCTTTTCTATTATATTTCCTGCCCTTAATTCCCCCTATATGCAAGCTAGAAAATACCCCCTAAGTAGAGGTAACACTTCCCTTCTTACCTCAAAACCAACAAATATTAGAGTTCCTTGAGGTGAGGGAGGTCCTATGTGATGATTCCTTAGCTTAGAATTGAGAAGTTGATGGTGACCTTGATGCTTGATCAACTTGAAATGAGAAGAGCTTGAGCCCTAGAGGAGATTTAAATACAACTTTAATGAGCTAAATAGAGTTGGAAAGGAATTAATATCATGCCTTAAGACTCTACTTACCCCAAAGTGTTGATGGAACTTGAAATCCAAGAGGGAGAAGAGAGGGACAACTCATGTGGTGTAGGAAGGAGAGGGAAGAGGTTTTCAACCCATTTCCATGAAGTTTACTTGATGGGGTTTGATGATTTTGAGTGATATGTGTAGATTGATGATGATTCGCTCTTGGATTCTTGGAGAGACAATGGAAGGGATGAGTGTTTTGTTGATGTTGTTGTGTATGTGGTGTTGTGTGTGTTAGTTTTGTTTTTGCCCAACACCAGCAGCAGCCATCGTGTGGCTGAGAAGGGCCAACTTGGCCCCCAAGTCAAAATCGGACGCACCAGATCAAATCTGGTCTGCGCCACTCGCTTGGGCGAGTTTTTACTCGCTTGGGCGAGCTTAAGCACCAGCTGGTGCTGCTGGTGCACCAGAATTGGAAATGGTGCGGTCAGGGAGAAATTTGGCGCACCAACACGCGAATCTGGTGCGGCTGGTGCGTGGTGCGACTCGCCTGAGCGAAATGGTGACTCGCCTGGGCGGGTTTTTCACTGGTTGGTGCACCAATGAATAGTGCACCGGCCTGGGCGCATGGCTGGTGCGCCTGGGCGAGAATCAGGGTTTTCAACCTTCGATTCACCGTAACTTCTTTGTTAATCGTCGGATCGGGTCCAAATTTTTAGACAAGCTTCTTAACCCCATAGACTTCACATCCAACGGTGGAATTTATTTTCTTATCATCCCATAATAAATTTCTAATTTTCTCTTTTCGGTCGATTTCTAACATCGAAAACGTCGATTTAACTCCCGATTTCGCTTAGTTAATTTCGCTCGAAGCTACAATTGCCTCCTATACAACCCCTAGGACTTATATTTACCACTCACCTGTCCACCAAAATTCGTTAAGCGATTAATCTACCCATTCCTTCCACTTTAACCCTATTAATTAATTAATTATTGCTTAGAATTAAATTTGGGATGTTACAACTGGGTCACTAGTAGGGGTAAACACAACCAAATCATATGGTAGAGAAGCTACCATCAAGTGCAACCTACTCACAACATCATCAGATATAAAAGAGTGTGTGGCACCCGAATCATACAACACATTTAAGGAAATCTCACGTATAAGACATGAACCTTGGATGAGACCATCGTGGTTTGAAGCCTCTACACCACTCATTGTAAACACCTTTCCCCTAGCTTGTGGCCTCGCAGTATTTCCAGCATTATTTCCTTTCCTTGGGTTGGGGCATTGCCTCGCATAGTGACCAGACTCTTGACAGATGAAACATACGGGTTTGGGGTTACACTCATTACCGAGGTGGCGTCTACGGCATCGGGTACAGAAGGGTGGCGATGTTTCAGAGTTCCTATCAGTAGGGTTATTACTGTAGCGGTTCCTACTCCCATTGTTGCTCCAAGTGTTGGCGTTCCTATTGCTCCGGTTGCCATTGTTGCGATTGTTGTTCCTTCGGAACCACGATCCTCTATACTGATTGTCCCTCCTTCCTCTAGATCGATCGTAAGGTCCTCGCCCGTGCTGGGTTCCTTGCCTCACATTCTGGTAATTGGGGGTGTTCCTCATCGGTCCATGGGAACTCGAGGGTACAGCAGTCTTATTGCCCACGTTCTTCGCCTTAAGTTCATCCTCATAGATTCTACATCTACTCACCAGGAGTGGAAAGCTCTCGATCCCCATATGTATAAAAGCCATCTTAATCTCAGTCTTAAGCCCATCAAGGAACTTCGCACACTTCAACTGCTCGTTTCCGGGTTGATTGTAGTGCGGCACGTACTTTACTAGTTCCTCAAACTTCGCAGCATACTCGCCGACCGACATATCTCCTTGAGTCAGATGCATAAACTCTATCTCCTTCTTCAACTTCATATCGAAAGGAAAATACTTCTCTAGGAACCTTTGCTTAAAAGAGTCCCATGTGATAGCTTGCTGTTGAACCTCCATAACTTGCCTAGTGTTCTCCCACCAATCAGATGCCTCCTTTGTTAGCATGTAGACCGCTTGTAACATCCTCACTTTTAATAGTTAATTTTAGATTTTTATAAAATCGGAGTTTGAAAATTCTTTTTCGCATTTAATTTCTTATAAAAGTTTTTACGAAAATCCGGCAGAGTTTCCTCTGTTTTTCGGACTTCGCAACAATTTCCTTATGAAAACCTGTCAGTCCAGAATTAATTAAAAACATAAACACAACAGATTAAAATCCGGTTCAGATCCTAACGCCCGATTAGTACCAATCTCAGGGCATATAACTACACATATTATAAATTACAAAATTTAGCAGTTTTAATGTAATTAAAAACAAAATCCCCTCTTGGTATCATAACCACACATTCCACGTAGTGGAGGGTTTCCAGTTCGGCCCGCAACAGTGTAAGCTCCGCTCCCGTACCTGTAAAATGATATCAAGAAGGGTAGCATTACACAGAACTTAAAAAGATAAATTCTACAAGAGACATAGCAATAAACAAAGCCTACCCTATTATTGACAACAGTTACTTATGACTTTCCATACCTCTGATTTCCAATAATTTTCCTTTATTTCTTACGTTCTTTAATTTCTTAATCTCTCTAATTGTTTCGACATTCTCTTTTCATTTCTTTTTCTTCTTCTCTTCCTTTTCTTTTTCTTTTTCTCTTTCTCTTTCCTTTCCTTATCTTTTCCCTTTTTTTTTCTTTCCTTATCTTTTCCTTTTTCTCTTTCCTTATCTTTTCCATTTTCATTTCCTTTTCCTTTATTCCTCTTTCTAATATGTGTAACCTCAATCAGAGATCTACACCTTCTTGTGTATGCAACCGCAAACAGACGATCTGCATACACCCACTATTTAGTTACGAGGTATGCAACCACAAACAGATGATCTGCATACCCCCCCCCAAAGTTTATCTACGATGTATGCAACCACAAGCAGATGGTCTGCATACACCCACTATCTATTTACGATGCATGCAACCACAAGCAGATGATCTGCATGCACCCACAATTCATTTTCCGATGTATGCAACCACAAGCAGATGATCTGCATACACCCACTATTTATTTACGATGCATGCAACCACAAGCAGATGATCTGCATGCACCCACAATTCATTTTCTGATGTATGCAACCACAAGCAGATGATCTGCATACACCCACTATTTATTTACGACGTATGCAACCACAAGCAGATGATCTGCATACGCCCACCTTTTATTTACGATATATGCAACCACAAGCATATGATCTGCATATATCCACAATCTTATTTACGATGTATGCAACCACAAGCAGATGATCTGCATACATCCTTAGCCTCTTTCCTTTTATTTTCCATCGTTCCTTGTTATTTTTCATTATTAATTTACCTCAGTCTTTTCTCTTTTACTTTTAGTTCCTAAGTTCTCTTTAACCCTTTTTACTTCTTGACCCTTCTTTTTATCTTTTTCCATTTAAGTGTTTCTCTGTACTAATGCTATTCTTCCTTTTAATTAACTCTTAGTTGAGTCATATGTTCTATATTTTTAACTCTCGTTACTAGCCCGTAGTTATCACTTGGTTTCCCTTACTTCACAATTAACTTTACTGGTTATTCCTATTTCATTACTCTATTTAATTAACTACTCTTTTTAACTTAACTTAATTCCCTCATTCGACTCCGCACATATTCCTTGTTTCACATTCTAATACCTCTTTTATCCCATTCAAATCTTCACTTACTAATTTTCTTATTATCTTTCAACTTATTAGTTCTACTCCTTTTTACCTATTATGTTTACCCCTTTTACTCTTTTACTCCCGAGTTTAGTCTTCATATCCTTAAATTCTCCCTTTTGTGACCTTGTATACTTTTCTACATTTTCGTTCAATGTCAACCAGTTAATATACTAAATATGCTCATTTGTTTCGAACCTCGTCCTACATATACGTATTCTATTCCCTAAGGTGTGGTTTCCATTAATAATTCTAATTAATCTCTTTACGTCAGGGGGGAACTACCCTACGGTCCATTAACATATTGCTCTATTCCTAGTCACCACTATAGCATCCTAGAATTTACTTCTCAAGTAGAGGTAATACGAACCCTTCTTACCTCGGGCTTTTAAAAATAGAACCTGGATTTTAGCTCGGCGACGATGATGGCGTCAGTGTTGCTCCTCGTTAGCGGGGAACGACCGTGACTAAACCGAGGCAAGGCTTCGAGCTCCGAGATTCCCGACACGAGTCCAGCATGATCACTGACCGGTAACGGCGTCGGTGCGATCCGAGGAGAGAGAGAAGGCTCGTGGGTGTGAGAGCAATGAATGAGGGAGAGCAATGGGGGGTTGTGGCCCGTGGTGGTTCAATCGGCGGCTGAGGAAACCGCAATTGGTGGTTGGAGAGACAAAGGAACCCTAGGAATACACCTAGAAGGGGGGTTGAATAGGTGTACAAGATACCTTGAAAGATTTTCGAACGAAACAAATCGAAACAATTAAAACAAATGATTTTTGCAAAAACTCTCAGGCTTAATCGATTAACCTGCAATTTACTCGAGTAGTACTCGATTAAATTTGAACTTAATCGATTTGATCTGACAGAAAACAGAAAAATCAGTTTTTCATTCGAATACGAAAATCAATCAATTAACATGCAAGATCAGAGATTCAGCGGAGATGATTAACACCTATATTCTTATTGATTATCCTAGTTATGAAAATTATTTTCCATTTATCAATTTGAACAAATAAAGATTCAATTCAATCAATTATGAAAATCAATCTTTCTAGGTTTTCAATCAAGAACGCAATCAAATGACTTGAATATAAAGAGTAAGGGTTTAGAGATACGACACAGCGATTTATCCTGGTTCACTTTCACCCACTTGAAAGCTACATCCAGTCCCCTCTTCAACCAAGAGAGATTCTTCACTATGAGGAATTAGAGTTCTCAAATTACAAGTGATTGCCTCACAAGACTTCCTTCTTGCTAGCCTACAAGAGATAACCGACACCCTTGCCTTGTAATCCTATTGATCTTCTCTCTAATCTAACCTCTACCCCTTGTTGATAATCGACACAACAAGTCTTCAATTGCTTGATGATAATCCACACACCAAGGCTTCTCCTTGCTTGATTCACAACCAAGACTTCACTTCAATTTCTTGAACTTTGCTTGATGATAATCGACACACCAAGGCTTCTTGTTTATTGTAGTGGCTTGCCTTATTGCAAAGATTACAACTCAATGAATACACATAACAATCCTAATGAATCTCAATCAATAGCTATGACATATCACACAAGAGATTCAAAGGTTCTTGATCAAAGAATATGAAAATATGAAAGCTTTGATCTTTGAAATTGAGAGAGAATAGAGTGACTTGATTCTTTGTAAAATGAATATCAAAATGATAGATTATGATCACAAAGGTTAGGAAAAGGTTTTTATAGAATACCCAAAAGTTATGGCACTTGAAAACTGATTTTGAGAAGTGAAAAACGTATTTTAAAAATCAGTTCAGTAGTGTTTAATCGATTAAATCTTGCCTTAATCGAGTACTAATCGATTAAACATGTTCTTAATCGATTAAACATGTCTGACACTTGTTTAAAACTTGTTTTCTCAAAAACCAACCTTTCCTTTAAAACCTTTAAGCCACCTATTGATTCTAGGTTAAGTGAAAACTCAAATTATGATTTAATCATGACTTATGAATGAGATTCACTACCCTCTAAACAAACTACCCAAATGAAAACCTATGAAGCTTGAGAGGCAAAAGATAAAACAAAAACAATTACACTCAAACTTAAGTCTTCATGAGCTTGTTCTCTCTTCTTCACTTGATGTTTGTTGTTGCTTGTTGAACTTGAACTTGATCATCACATGATAGCTTGTTCAAAACACTTTGTAACCTTTTGTCATTATCAAAACATTCATCATGGAACTAACAATCTCCCCCTTTTTGAAAATGACAAACCATGTTTTGAAGTTCTCCAAAAGTTCTTTGAAGTTGTTGATGCTTTAACAATTTGATTACTTGGTGAGACTCTTGCTCCCCCTCAATAAATGCTTTTGACATTTGAATCCAAATGAGATAAGCTTGATTCTCCCCCTATCTTCAACAACTTTGCTCAACCTACATAAAAACAACAAAAACAACCTTTCTCCAAACAAACATCTAAAAATCATATTATTTCTCCAACAATCATTTCTCCACCTTTGAGAAACATTCCAATCAATTCAAAACATCATATTTCTCCCCCTTTGGCATTATCAAAAAGCAATATATACCAATTGAAATATAACATCTAAGCCAAGGTAAGAAATCAATGATCATTACTTTACAACATTGATACCAATTGAACAAATACAATAGAACTATACTTTTAAATATGATATCAATTGGCAAGAGGATATAACAATGAAATATGATACCAATTGAGAACTAAAAAAAATCATAATATCACTTAACAAAGAAGATATCAATTGTAAAGAAGTAACATATATAAACAAAATTTTGATACCAATTGTGATATTTCTTTAATAACAACCAAAGCATGTCACTATATCATGATAACCATCTATGAATCTACTCAATGATACCAAATGATTTAATTAAACATTTAGAAAAGTAATACCAATTGAGAAGATACCATATGAAGTTCACAAATCTAGCAACAACATTTGTACCATATTGTAGGACTTCTTTTGATACCTATTGAAGATGCAAATATTAATAACACTTGTAAGCTCTCTTTGCTCTTCAATCATACCTACAAAACAATCATGCTTTGCTTTTTGGTATCCAAATGGTTTTGGATCCATTCTTGTTAGTGTAGGGACTTTCACCCTTTTTCATCCAAACAAAATCTCCTTTAGGTATACCATGCACTTTAACATAACACACATTTGAAGTATGTCCATGAGTACCACAATAGAAACATGTTGGTGCATTTGAAAAATCAACTTTAGAAAAATCAACAACATTTCTATGAGAATTACTCTTAGCATTAGTATAACCCAAACCAAACTTCTTTGAATTTTCTCTTTGAAAATTTAACAATGTGCGCAATCTAATATCACCACTTGTGAAACTTGCAAGCTTATTTTTCAAAATAGCATTTTCATCTTTAAGCAACTTGCAATTCTCACAATCAACCACAATATTCACTCTACTAGCACAATCACAAGAAGAACGAGCATATATAAGATCGAGAGTTTCATTTTCAAGATTAAGCTCATCAACTTGTTTTTGAAGTTCTAAAATCTCTTTTTGATGTTTCAAAATGAGCTTCTTTCTTTCAATGTTTTTCAAAGCTAGTTTTTCAAGTTGTTCATGCATTTCTTCATAAGCATTATATAACAATTCATATTTAGAAGAAATTTCGGATTTAGTATGACTTACATCGCTTTCCTCGCTTTGATAACTTGATTCATCATTTGAACTTTGTTCTTCATCATCTACTAGAGTTAACAAGTTGAGACAAGCGGCTTCTTCATTATCCGAAGAACTATTTGATGTGCTTTTCTTCTCTTCTACATCACTATCCCAAACTATGTATGCTCTTTTAGATTTAGAATTTTTCTTGTCTTTCTCCTTCTTCTTGAGATATCTAGAGCATGAATACTTGAGATGTCCGGGCTTTCCACATTCATGGCAAACTACACCTTCTTTTGAAGTTTTGGTCTTGTAGTGTGGGGAATCCTTCTCTTTACTTTTGTCCTTGTTCAACCTTCCTTTTCTCCTTAGAAACTTGTAAAATTTCCTTAGCAAAAGTTTCATATCTTTTTCATCAACATCGGAATCGGAATCTTCACTATCATCATCATCATCGGAACTTTCTTTCTTTTTGTATCCACTTTTGACTTTAAGAGCAAGTCCCTTTCTTTCTTTGTTTTTATCCGACTCTTCATTGATACTTAATCGTCCAAGCTCCATTTCATGTTCTTGAAACATTCCAAAGAGTGTTGCTAGATCCATAGCATCCAAGTTTTTAGATTCAATAATAGCCGTTACTTTTGGTTGCCAATTCCTGTCTAAACATCTAAACACTTTGTTAGAAAGTTCACCTTGTAAGAAAGTCTTACCAAGAGCAAGTAAATGGCTAATAATATGAGTAAAACGCTTTTGCATATCATTAATAGATTCATTTGGAAGCATTTGAAACAATTCATAATCACGCATTAAAGCATTCAATCTAGCTCTCCTAACCTCACTAGTTCCTTCATGAGTCACTTGTAAAGTGTCCCACATTTCCTTAGCACTAGAACATTGGGAAACCCTAAAGAACTCGTCATAGGATAAAGCGGAGGTAATGATATTCTTTGCTTTATAATCATATTGAACTTTCTTTCTATCATCATCTTTCCACTTGTCCTCGGGGATCAATTGTTCTACACCTTCAACTAAACTAGAGGGGATATGAGGACCTTTTTCAACTACTTTCCAAATTTCACTATCTATGGCTTGGATAAAGATTTTCATTTTAACTTTCCAATATGCATAGCCTTCTCCAGCAAACAATGGAGGACGATTTATTGAAGCACCTTCACCACCAAAGGGATTCATGGAACCCATTGCGATTTTCTTAAAGGATCTTTACGAAAAAGCTCTTATGCTCGTGTCTTTCGACCGAGCTCTGATACCAATTGAGGAAACCGCAATTGGTGGTTGGAGAGACAAAGGAACCCTAGGAATACACCTAGAAGGGGGGTTGAATAGGTGTACAAGATACCTTGAAAGATTTTCGAACGAAACAAATCGAAACAATTAAAACAAATGATTTTTGCAAAAACTCTCAGGCTTAATCGATTAACCTGCAATTTACTCGAGTAGTACTCGATTAAATTTGAACTTAATCGATTTGATCTGACAGAAAACAGAAAAATCAGTTTTTCATTCGAATACGAAAATCAATCAATTAACATGCAAGATCAGAGATTCAGCGGAGATGATTAACACCTATATTCTTATTGATTATCCTAGTTATGAAAATGATTTTCCCTTTATCAATTTGAACAAATAAAGATTCAATTCAATCAATTATGAAAATCAATCTTTCTAGGTTTTCAATCAAGAACGCAATCAAATGACTTGAATATAAAGAGTAAGGGTTTAGAGATACGACACAGCGATTTATCCTGGTTCACTTTCATCCACTTGAAAGCTACATCCAGTCCCCTCTTCAACCAAGAGAGATTCTTCACTATGAGGAATTAGAGTTCTCAAATTACAAGTGATTGCCTCACAAGACTTCCTTCTTGCTAGCCTACAAGAGATAACCGACACCCTTGCCTTGTAATCCTATTGATCTTCTCTCTAATCTAACCTCTACCCCTTGTTGATAATCGACACAACAAGTCTTCAATTGCTTGATGATAATCCACACACCAAGGCTTCTCCTTGCTTGATTCACAACCAAGACTTCACTTCAATTTCTTGAACTTTGCTTGATGATAATCGACACACCAAGGCTTCTTGTTTGTTGTAGTGGCTTGCCTTATTGCAAAGATTACAACTCAATGAATACACATAACAATCCTAATGAATCTCAATCAATAGCTATGACATATCACACAAGAGATTCAAAGGTTCTTGATCAAAGAATATGAAAATATGAAAGCTTTGATCTTTGAAATTGAGAGAGAATAGAGTGACTTGATTCTTTGTAAAATGAATATCAAAATGATAGATTATGATCACAAAGGTTAGGAAAAGGTTTTTATAGAATACCCAAAAGTTATGGCACTTGAAAACTGATTTTGAGAAGTGAAAAACGTATTTTAAAAATCAGTTCAGCAGTGTTTAATCGATTAAATCTTGCCTTAATCGAGTACTAATTGATTAAACATGTTCTTAATCGATTAAACATGTCTGACACTTGTTTAAAACTTTTTTTCTCAAAAACCAACCTTTCCTTTAAAACCTTTAAGCCACCTATTGATTCTAGGTTAAGTGAAAACTCAAATTATGATTTAATCATGACTTATGAATGAGATTCACTACCCTCTAAACAAACTACCCAAATGAAAACCTATGAAGCTTGAGAGGCAAAAGATAAAACAAAAACAATTACACTCAAACTTAAGTCTTCATGAGCTTGTTCTCTCTTCTTCACTTGATGTTTGTTGTTGCTTGTTGAACTTGAACTTGATCATCACATGATAGCTTGTTCAAAACACTTTGTAACCTTTTGTCATTATCAAAACATTCATCATGGAACTAACAGCGGCCACGGTGGCGGCTCCGATCGGAAAGAGAGAGAAAAGGGGAGAGAGAGAGACCGAAGTCAAAGGGGAAGAGGGAGAGAGAAATATGAGGGTGGTGGTGGTGGTAAGTGGTGGTGGCGGTGGCGGCCGGAGGTGGCGGCGGCTGTGAGTGGGGAGGAGAGAGAGAGAGAGTTTGTGAAGATGGAGAGTGTGAGGGAAGGAGAGAGAGCAAGAGAGAGAGACCGGTTAAGGGAGAGAAGGAGGGTGGCCACGGTGGGGCGGCGGCCTTGGCGGCTGAAGGCCGTGGAGGAGGGAGGAGAGGGAGGGGCGGAGGAGAGGAGAGAGAAAGGGGGTTGGAATGGGGGTTTCAACCCCCAAAACGCGTTTTTAATGTTGCAGACCACAAAATACTCGAGTGTTTCTGTAAACACTCGAGTGTTTATGTCAATAATCGAGTATTTTGACCCAAAATACTCGAGTATTTCACAAAATACTTGAGTAAAATGATCAGATACTGCTAGTTTGCTTTTCTATTTTTCAGCTATTTTCTCCCAACTTCAAATAGCCATAACTTCTTCGTTCACCGTCGGATCTTGCTCAAATTTGACGAGTAACTTCCTAAAATTCATATCTTCATATCCAACGGTGGAAATTGTGTTTGGAGTCTTAAATCTTTTATTTTGAATTTCCTAACGTCGGGTGTTTATAACACCGAAAAATCGATTTTTAACACTCGTTTGGTCTTCTTTAAATTCGCTTTTCGATGCCAATGCTCCTTGACTCCTTTATGGCACTCACAGAATTCCTAATCCATCATTGTAAATCCCTTTTGGATAATTCTTATTTCAAAATCTTATTATAATTCTAATTATTATTAGAATTAAAATCCGGGATGTTACATTTCTCTCCCACTTATTAGAATTTCGTCCCCGAAATTCCAATTGTCCCTTAAATTGGAGGAGTATCCCTTGACATAGTTTCCACTCATGTCATTTCAATTCCTTTGGTTGCAATCTTCCCTTTGAGGGAGTTCTAAGTTAACAGTTCTGCGGTGTAATTATTCACCTCAGGTATGGTTTATCTCAGTCATTCAGAAATCCGCGTAATACACAGAATCTTAATAGACTGAGACAATCATTTGCGGTGCTCCAACATAACTTCTTAAGTGAGACTCCAATTCGCGACTCCACTCTTTACGTTTTCGTTCTTACTCCTTTAAGTGAGTTTAGTGAGGTCGCCCTTCAATTCCACCTTAGCTATATCTGCATTTTACTCTGTTGGTACTTCCCTTCCGTTCGTTTAACGATTTCAAATTGGTATATAGGGATTCCTACGGGTCGATTTCACATAAGAGTCGAGGTAAGGTGTAACAGCCCGATTTTCACTCCCAAAACTTAATCAAATTATTCTTACTTAATTGCTAAAAATGAGGCCATTTTTTTTTTTAAATACAAGTTTTTTCTCATGCCACCATCCTTTTGAAAATCGAATTGTCACTTTCGAAACCACTCACATTGAAAACCATCTTTTACGAAAAGTGCGGAACTTAGTTATATTAATGAAACACAAGTCTTACATATTATAAGACATTCCAAAAGATCTTCAAAGGGTTATCACAAAATATTACAACCATGAACAAAAGATAGTTGTTTACATCATTGATTCATCACAAGGAAATCCCCGACTACGACTGGAATCCTAACACATGACAATCAATAGACACGGATCACTCTTCAGATGAACTAGCTTCAACTTCCATATCTTCACTGGGATCGGTTTCCACCTCATGCTCAGATCCACTAGCATCCTCTTCTTCCATTGGCTCAGGATTCACTGCCGCCAAAGGTACAGGATCACCGTTTAGCTCATGGTGCTCCCTTGGTCCACCATCTTGGTAATCTCTCAGAGTGACTTGTCCGACATGAACATCCATGTTTGCTCCTCTCAAAATATGACTTGGATCCTCAATCTCCAGCCGAGTGTTTCCTCTCCATACCCATCCATCAGGTACCATCTCCCATGCTCCTCCCTGAAGAGGCCACATTTGGATTGCTACATGATACGCCATCTACCCGTTGCAATACCGGCAAACGCCAATACGACAACCAGGTAGGAGAGAGTCAGCGCGCCATACATGACATGTTGACCGCAAGGTAGGAGAATAACGAGATAGAAAGACAATTAACATCAAAGACTCTTGACACATGAACATAACAAGACTCGATACCAAATTCCACTGGAAACTCATAGACATGAGCGCAATCATTCGACTTCTGATCGACACAAGGACATTCCATAAATAAATAGCATAATATAAAACGAGCGTAAAATAATCATTCCATCATCCTAATTCTCGTACCACACTGATAATCATCTATGCACTTTGCTTACATTCCCTAATACTCTTATCATGTGATCTGTAGTTATTAAGTCTTATCATTTTCATTCACTCAATGAGGTAGGGGAAATCACCATCATTGAGGAAACGTTCACTCTACATCTCCTCGGTCTCCATCCACCTAGTCGGAAGCCAACAGGAGTACAGGACCTTTACCACGCGGGCATGACAGCTGTCTCACACAAAATGGCTCCAAGCCAGGAGGTCTCAGCCTCAAATATAACATATACATATAACACAGTGCCCCGTTTCAGTCCCTCTCAACTGTTGTAGACTTGCATTCAAGGAGGTGACAGTATCATTTCTGGTTAGCTATGCGGTCCTTACCACGGCATTGGGCCCAGCCCCCACCACGTTAGTGCGCCACTTATGGAATTCGTCCCGCCTAGAAATGTACTCGAGGCTTCTTGACGAGTCACCGTCATTGCCCTCTCCTCATGCAATCTCCACCTGAATATCCGTAGATATCCATAGTATCTTCCTCTCCACTACTTCACACTCTCATATCTCACCGTGAATATAAATGTCTTAAGTGTCTTTTAATACTCTTGAGAGTCTTTTAGGAAATTAAAGTCTTTTAGTTATTAATCTATAGTCGGCTTGCCCTAAGTCCATCCCTTCGACAAGACCCGACCACTATATGTATATACATTCCCCACTTTCTCATACATAATCACTTTCGAAGCCTTTAGGCCACCAACGCAACTCATCATCGTCTCAAGAAACCATTTCACTTGGCACATCACAGCACATTCATAATCACCATCAACATTCCATAATGCTCACGTTCTCGTTCCACATACATACACATTTCATCTCGCCATCCATAATCGCATCGTACAATGCCTCTTTGTCCATCCTCACGTTCATCATTCATGAATCACTTACGATTATCATAAGGGTATCTCACTCAACTCAAGGGAGATAAAATATTAAACGAATGAAACATATGTCAAGACATAACTTAAGGAAAATTAACATAAATACATAGATACCACCATCCGGCAACATTGCCACGGCTCACTGCAATCTCACTCACCTCTAAAATCCGAACGAGATAAGCTTTGTTCCTGAAGGTCTCTAATTCCTCTTTGAGAATTATCACCTCTGTCCACTGGATAACCTCACATGGATAAATACACTTTTATTAAAAACTATTATAAATTGTTACTTGATTTCTCAAATCAAAACCCCTTTTTATTCCCTCTTTAAAACATTGTTAAAACAACTTGGATCTTTTCTAATACTTGAAAACCTTTGAAACCAATTGAAAACTTATATTAAAATAATTGACTTAGGTAGCTGTATGGAAAGTCCAGCTCCCTTAATTCAAGTTGGAATTCATTAAAAATCCATGATCTTTTACCTTAACTTTTGTAAGTCAAACAATACTTGAAATCCATGTTCTTTCATAGTTTTAAAAACATTTTCAAACTTGAAATACTTGAAAACAATTCTTGGGCAGCAAGAATTAAAGAAATCAAATCATGAAAACACTTTAAAAATCATCAAACATGTTTGGTTCATTTCCTTGCATGTAGGCCGAATTGAACCAAAACAAAGTAACATCATTCAATTAAATTTTCTTAAAACTAAATCACAAAACACAGTCATTTCATGAAAACAATTCCATGCAAAAAGGATCTAGCTTCCTCAACCAAAGGTAGGCCGAATCATCACTAGGAGAAAACAATATTTTTGATGCACTTTTCTCTTTGAAAATACTAAATCAAAACATGCATGTTTAAAACAATTGAATTAAGAATCATATAACTCTTTTTCCCTCAAAATCGTGACTAACTTGTCACTTCAAAGTATGTTTATAAATTTTATTTTTCCTTTGCATGTGCTTTAGAAATCATGAAAACCACAAGGAGAACACATGTAAGATTTTGTTCATGGGAACAATCAAGATCCTTTGACTTTTAAAGCTTGGCCGAATGAAACATTGGCCAAAATCAAAGAGAAAAGTCAAATCTTTAGCTTTGAAATACTTGTAAACTTGAATCAAAGTAAAACTTTTTAGAAAAGTTGGGTTCCCTTGTTTTCCTCATGAAAACCGTGACATACAAGTCATGGAATAAAATTTTTAAAGCAAGAAAATCACATGCAAAGCTTCTAAAAATCAAAGCCATGAAAACCGAATGCAATTATCAAATTCTTTCTCAAAACCGAATCAAAATCAAGGACTTTATGAAAATCAACTCAAATCAAAACATAGAAAGTTCAAGATGAAAACTAGAGCACGAAAATCACATAGATCATCATCATCAAGTACCAAATCAACATGCATGCACTCAATAATAAAATAAAAATCTTCATGACCTAAGTTCCTAAGCATGACCGAATGTAATGTCCATAGTTTTTGGGATTACACACTTGTAGAGTTCTTGATCAAAGCTTAACAATTACATACAAGCCTAAAACTTAGACATGCATCAACAAATAGATTTACAAAAATTAAGAACCACACTTCAAGAATCTAGGATCTTCAAGTAGACAAGAAAATAGGAAAAGTTCTTCAACCTCTTCACTAGTTCTTCGATGATCCTAAGGTTTGAGCTTGGTTTTCTTCTTCCTCTTCTCCTCGGTTGCTCACGGGTTCCTTCTCCTCTTTTGGTGTTTCTAAGTTTTCTAAGAGCTTGATGCTTCTCTTAGAAGAAGTGTTTGATTTGGAAAGTAAAATGAGAAGTAAAGGGTGTTGAGTGCTACGGTTGGGCTTTAAGAATCAACACACCACAATTCCTTTCTTGCCCTTCATGAATTTTGGTCAAGAGAGAGCCAAGAAGGGTATAGTTGTCCACCTTAAGGCTTGCATGGCTCGATTAAGCCATTGAGCTAATGAAGTAAGATTAAACTTAAGCTTGGCTCCTATTGGTTGGTCAACCCACTAACCATACTTAATACTTAAACAAATCCTAGGTGCTATGGGTTTCTAGCTTTTAGGGTTCATGAGTCAACAAATGACTCTTCATATGCACACTCCTCTCATCCTCACGGCGCCACATCTCACACACATGCACACTACTCACTCCCTCACGGCGCCACATATCACACACATGCACATTTCATTTTTTATTTTCTTTTCACACACATAAATTCACATTTAAGGAATGCATAAGGTAGAAATACTTAGGGAAATTTAATTCAAACACTCCAAAAATTCGAATGCCATATGGTTTGCTTCAAACAAAATTATTTGCTTTAAAATCTAAAATCATTAGAAATCATAAATCATGAAGTCAATTCAAATTAAAACCTAGACTCATAGGGTATTTTTCCAAAAGAAAAATCTTTTCTTAAAAGAAACTTTGTCACATAAAATCATAAAGAAAATTACAAATTAAAAACTACTCTTTTATAAAAATATTTTTATGAAAACATAAATCAGGTTTTCATCAAAACTTTTTGTGAGGCATTTGGACAGGGTGTTACATCAGGGTCTAAATTCATTTCCCAATTGTCTGATGGTTCGAGAAGGCATTGGTTGATTCTTAATTTAATTCTCGTTCCATTCTCCGCGAACCTCTTCGACAGTTAATGCGGAACGTTTGGGATGAGGCATTCATTAGCCCTACGGGTTATGGTTTGATCATCGGACATTGAGTCCGGCTCGATACAATCTTCCTTACGCTTCGTTACCGTTCTGCATTCCACCTTGTTACTCGGATAGGATCCACAATTTTCTTGTTGCTAAAATTTCATCTTCCATTCCTTGGATTGAAATCCTCCCCCACTTAGCATCGACATAGTTATATCAATGCCGAGGGAGTAGGTTCGGTCGCTATCAAAAGTTGGTCGTTCCGATTCCCAAATATATTATTTTGAGATTGGAAATGACACGGGGTTTTACTAATGGTTGGTGAATATCGAGGTAGGTTAAGTTCCTGTAGTCTTGACGAATGCTCCGGAGTGTATCCAAATCTTTTCACGAAGTATCTGAAGCTTGAAGAGAGTGAAGATGAAAAGAAGAATTATGCAAGGAGGGTTTAATGGTCTCCACAAGGTGACCAAGGATGTTTTAGGAGACAAGGTTGAGAAATTGTGAGATAAGGCCATCTCGTTGTTCTTCTGTTGGATACATTACAATTGACGAATACAAGTGGATTGTCGGCATGAAAGTGTCATGCACGCACAGGTATCGCCGGGTAATAACATGGCTGAGTACATGTCCAGCAAGAAGACAACATAGACTATTCTAAAGATTGCATCTTCATTGAAGAATCATCGAAAACTCATTTTCTACAAATTAATGATCGACTTGATTGGTCTTAATATGAATGGCTATGGATGGATATCTATCGGCTTCTCTGGCAACTTTTAAGAGTCTGAATAGATACTTAGGGAGTTTTGAGTTTCTGAATATCTAGTTTGGTTTTCAAAGGGTCTCAGGTGACCACTATAGAGTTCGCGAGGTCTATTGGGGTTCTATGTCTAATGGTGCTTACCTTAGGCGAGGGTAATATCTTAAGGCTTTCATCTCCTATGTTCTGGCATTAGGTTCGCTCCCATTGCAAGGGTTGGTTTGTCTACCTTTTCGATTAGTTAGCACGGCAAGATTTAAGACCATGTTGACTACTTGTCCGTGCTATCAAATATGTAGTACATTTTCTAAGGTATGGAAATCGCACATACTTACATCTCTCCGAGCTCTTGCATCAAATGTAAAAGTAGGTCGGTGTTTCTACCGAGCTGAGTTAAATGGAAGTAATTGAAGGTGTTGTCAGGAATTGATATGTCTAACTAATGGATGTTTATGAATTCTAACAGGTTCCTAAAGAGCGGGAGTTCGATTTGATCCTACGGGGTTGGAATTTCATATGTTGGTTGTTCTAATTAAATTGGAAATTGCAATGATATCATCGGTTAGTAAACGCAAAGACTGGGGTAGCTAATCCCAATCTCACCTCTACTAAGAGCAATATCACTGTCGGGTCTGTCGATAACATTATCCCCTAACAGATGTAAAAGTTAGAGTGATCAGTTCTAACCTTACTCTCCATTAGTGACAATATTATCAATGCGATTGGTGAGTCTCTAACTAGAATACTAGCGCTCGTCTTTTCTTTTTAAACTGAATTGGACGAGTTTGTCTTATATAACTGAATCGGGACGGAGACTTGAGGTTCTGATGTAATTTCTTACCTTAGGGACATAATATGCCTCTACACTTCTCGTCTGGATTCTCTTCGTCCTTTTCAACCATAAGATACATTCATCCTCTTTGAGTTGAGCCAGGAACCAGCATATACCCCAATGAGCTCTCCCACATCATGGGCATAGTGGTATAGCACATGAAATGCCAATCGCCTCTATTTGACTGAAGTCCATCTGAACTAAGTCCCTTAGGATTGACACAACCTTAGCTCTATTACTAGATGTGTCTCCCATAATACTAAAGTTTAGTAATGGAAACAAGTTAAGGCACGAATAGTCGGATATTCCTAGAATTAATTAAGTCCGATATCATAGGTATGTAAATATACTGACTAGCTATGGCTGGATTCGACAACAACTTTGGTCACTCGCTTGGTGAGTAAACCATAGGAGTGGTGATTTCGCACTCCAAGGCCGAGGGAAACTGCTCTGATACCATAAATGTAACATCCTCACTTTTAATAGTTAATTTTAGATTTTTATAAAATCAGAGTTTGAAAATTCTTTTTCGCATTTAATTTCTTATAAAAGTTTTTACGAAAATTCGGCAGAGTTTCCTCTGTTTTTCGAACTTCCAAACAATTTCCTTATGAAAACCTGTCAGTCCATAATTAATTAAAAACATAAACACAACAGATTAAAATCCAGTTCAGATCCTAACGCCCGATTAGTACCAATCTCAGGGCATATAACTACACATATTATAAATTACAAAATTTAGCAGTTTTAATGTAATTAAAAACAAAATCCCCTCTTGGTATCATAACCACACACTCCACGTAGTGGAGGGTTTCTAGTTCGGCCCGCAACAGTGTAAGCTCCGCTCCAGTACCTGTAAAATGATATCAAGAAGGGTAGCATTACACAGAACTTAAAAAGATAAATTCTACAAGAGACATAGCAATAAACCAAGCCTACCCTATTATTGACAACAGTTACTGATGACTTTCCATACCTCTGATTTCCAATAATTTTCCTCTATTTCTTACGTTCTTTAATTTCTTAATCTCTCTAATTGTTTCGACATTCTCTTTTCATTTCTTTTTCTTCTTCTCTTCCTTTTCTTTTTCTTTTTCTCTTTCTCTTTCCTTTCCTTATCTTTTCCTTTTTTTTTCTTTCCTTATCTTTTCATTTTTCTCTTTCCTTATCTTTTCCATTTTCATTTCCTTTTCCTTTATTCCTCTTTCTAATATGTGCAACCTCAATCAGAGATCTACACCTTCTTGTGTATGCAACCGCAAACAGACGATCTGCATACACCCACTATTTAGTTACGAGGTATGCAACCACAAACAGATGATCTGCATACCCCCCCCCCCAAAGTTTATCTACGATGTATGCAACCACAAGCAGATGATCTGCATACACTCACTATCTATTTACGATGCATGCAACCACAAGCAGATGATCTGCATGCACCCACAATTCATTTTCCGATGTATGCAACCACAAGCAGATGATCTGCATACACCCACTATTTATTTACGATGCATGCAACCACAAGCAGATGATCTGCATGCACCCACAATTCATTTTCTGATGTATGCAACCACAAGCAGATGATCTGCATACACCCACTATTTATTTACGACGTATGCAACCACAAGCAGATGATCTGCATACGCCCACCTTTTATTTACGATATTTTCAACTACAAGCAGATGATCTGCATATATCCACAATCTTATTTACGATGTATGCAACCACAAGCAGATGATCTGCATACATCCTTAGCCTCTTTCCTTTTATTTTCCATCGTTCCTTTTTATTTTTCATTATTAATTTACCTCAGTCTTTTCTCTTTTACTTTTAGTTCCTTAGTTCTCTTTAACCCTTTTTACTACTTGACCCTTCTTTTTATCCTTTTCCATTTAAGTGTTTCTCTGTACTAATGCTATTCTTCCTTTTAATTAACTCTTAGTTGAGTCATATGTTCTATATTTTTAACTCTCGTTACTAGCCCATAGTTATCACTTGGTTTCCCTTACTTCACAATTTACTTTACTGGTTATTCCTATTTCATTACTCTATTTAATTAACTACTCTTTTTAACATAACTTAATTCCCTCATTCCACTCCGCACATATTCCTTGTTTCACATTCTAATACCTCTTTTATCCCATTCAAATCTTCACTTACTAATTTTCTTATTATCTTTCAACTTATTAGTTCTACTCCTTTTTACCTATTATGTTTACCCCTTTTACTCTTTTACTCCCGAGTTTAGTCTTCATATCCTTAAATTCTCCCTTGTGTGACCTTGTATACTTTTCTACATTTTCGTTCAATGTCAACCAGTTAATATACTAAATATGCTCATTTGTTTCGAACCTCGTCCTACATATACGTATTCTATTCCCTAAGGTGTGGTTTCCATTAATAATTCTAATTAATCTCTTTACGTCAGGGGAGAACTACCCTACGGTCCATTAACATATTGCTCTATTCCTAGTCACCACTATAGCATCCTAGAATTTACTTCTCAAGTAGAGGTAATACGAACCCTTCTTACCTCGGGCTTTTTAAAATAGAACCTGGATTTTAGCTCGGCGACGATGATGGCGTCAGTGTTGCTCCTCGTTAGCGGGGAACGACCGTGACTAAACCGAGGCAAGGCTTCGAGCTCCGAGGTTCCCGACACGAGTCCAGCACGATCACGGACCGGTAACGGCGTCGGTGCGATCCGAGGAGAGAGAGAAGGCTCGTGGGTGTGAGAGCAATGAATGAGGGAGAGCAATGGGGGGTTGTGGCCCGTGGTGGTTCGATCGGCGGCCACGGTGGCGGCTCCGATCGGAAAGAGAGAGAAAAGGGGAGAGAGAGAGACCGAAGTCAAAGGGGAAGAGGGAGAGAGAAATATGAGGGTGGTGGTGGTGGTAAGTGGTGGTGGCGGTGGCGGCCGGAGGTGGCGGCGGCTGTGAGTGGGGAGGAGAGAGAGAGAGAGAGTTTGTGAGGATGGAGAGTGTGAGGGAAGGAGAGAGAGCAAGAGAGAGAGACCGGTTGAGGGAGAGAAGGAGGGTGGCCACGGTGGGGCGGCGGCCTTGGTGGCTGAAGGCCGTGGAGGAGGGAGGAGAGGGAGGGGCGGAGGAGAGGAGAGAGAAAGGGGGTTGGAATAGGGGTTTCAACCCCCAAAACGCGTTTTTAATGTTGCAGACCACAAAATACTCAAGTGTTTCTGTAAACACTCGAGTGTTTATGTCAATAATTGAGTATTTTGACCCAAAATACTCGAGTATGTCACAAAATACTCGAGTAAAATGATCAGATACTGCTAGTTTGCTTTTCTATTTTTCAGCTATTTTCTCCCAACTTCAAATAGCCATAACTTCTTCGTTCACCGTCGGATCTTGCTCAAATTTGACGAGTAACTTCCTAAAATTCATATCTTCATATCCAACGGTGGAAATTGTGTTTGGAGTCTTAAATCTTTTATTTTGATTTTCCTAACGTCGGGTGTTTATAACACCGAAAAATCGATTTTTAACACTCGTTTGGTCTTCTTTAAATTCGCTTTTCGATGCCAATGCTCCTTGACTCCTTTATGGCACTCACAGAATTCCTAATCCATCATTTTAAATCCCTTTTGGATAATTCTTATTTCAAAATCTTATTATAATTCTAATTATTATTAGAATTAAAATCCGGGATGTTACACTGCGTAGGTTACCTTCTGAGCATCGGTGCATTGCATAGCAGTGAAGATCTTCTCTAACTCCCTAATCCACTCATTAGCATTCTCTGAGGCATATCCACCAGCGAATTCGTTAGGGTTCCTCTTACAAAACTCATCTAATCCCCTATATTCCTGAGGTCCTAAGTTTTGGTTCTGGTTGTTCTGCTGGGCTTGCTGATGCATCGCGTTAAGATTCTCATTCATGCCCAGAACTGTAGCAGTCAGCTCGTTCAACATGTCCTCGGTGTTCCGAGTTGCTTCAGGAGCATGCCTACCTCTTCCTCTTCCAGACATCGCGAGCTATATTCATTAACGCACTAACGATTCAATATACCTACTAACACATCTAATCACACAACCTAAATATATCTAGAGAGCACACAACAGAGAACATGTAAGGCAATGTTCAGGCCGCATGGACAACCATTGCTCTGATACCACCAAGTGTAACACCCCGATTTGGAAAACTCGAAATAAACACTCATCAAATACTTATTAATTCTTTTAGGAAAACAGGGTGAAATTTTTTTTTTTAAACGGGAACAACACTCGACTATCGAGTTTCCCAAAACAAGGTATTACTTTTAAAAATCCTTTTCTCAAAACGTTTGCGTAAATTTCTGAAAGCAGTTTGATATGGATGACTTCACAAAACAAAGGCTTTTCGTATAGGAAAATAATTGACTTACTCAAAGTAGTTATCTGTCTAATTAAGACAGTCATTCAGGAAGCAATTTTGAAAAATGACCATAAAGGTTCTTACAAAAGTGGTCACCATAGATCAGCGGTGCCATTCTTACATAACATTGTTCTTACCAAAACATTTCAAAAGAAAAAGTGTACACTTGATAAGTATATCATGCAAGGGTCCATCGGGAACCTAGTTATATCTACTAATAGAAGCTCTTTCTCGATCCACAACGTAAGTCTTCAAAAGCATTCTTTGTCGTCCATCAGTAGCCCTCTCATCGGCACATCACGATCAGTAGGTCCTCCCTCCGGGAGTAGCATCACCAGCTCCACCGTCTTTTAGAATCGAAGATTCATAGTCACATGTGCACAAGAAGTTGAGAGAGTAAGTTATCCGAAAGGAATTACTCCCATCGACTTCTTGGAATTACACTAGCGACGCATACCAGAACATAACATACAATACAGATAGTACAAACAGATAATTATGCAAGATGCATGAGGATGCAATGCATTTGTCGCACTATCTAACACTTTATCCTTATCTTAAGGGAATCTCTGGATCGATCATCTCACAAAGTCGAATCTCTTTAACAGCTTATCTCGCAAGGTCGAAGTCTCTTTGTCCACATATCACGAGTCCATCACATCGGAAATTTCAGGCTTTATGGTTTTGGGTTCAGGTCTACATCTCCTCGGAATCCATCCACCTAGTTCGGAAGCAATCAGGAGTACAGGATCTCTAACCACACCGGCTTTTACTGGATGGCAAAACAAATGAATACATAAAATGCCCGGGAAATAAGCACATCCGGCCGTGTTCGAGCATCCCTCTCACTGAACAAGATTTGGTCAAGGGGGTGTCAGTCCTCTGTCTAGTGATCATGTGGTACTTCGTCCACACCACTGAGTGACCAGCTCCGACCGGTTCAGCCAGGTCCCCTATGGTTTTTCCCACCTAGACAGACTTCTCAAGGCTTCTTGACGAATCACCGTCATTGCCGTCCCCTATCTCAATCATCCAGCTGAACACCACAAGGGTAATTCAGGTGTATCTTCCTCTCCACTACTTCGGGTTAGGGTTTCGAGTCGTGAGGTTATACTTGTTCGTTCAAACGTCTACCCATCCTAAGTCATCTCCATCATACAGCTCCGACCATATGCGGAATGCTTCTATGGGACTCGACCACTAAGTCCGACGGGCTCCGACCCATCTTAAATCATTTTCGGCATACGGCTCCAACCAGTATGCAGGATATCCACAATCTGTCTGACGGGCTACAACCCATTCAGAGTCAACCTCTCCATATAGCTACGACTATATGCGGAATATCAATCAACGTTCTAATGGGCTACGACCCATTCAGAATCACCATCAGCATACGGCTCCGACCATATGCGGGATATCCATCAATCATCGATAGATAGGCTCCGACCTATCCCAAATCATTCACACTCAACATATGGCTATGACCATATGGAGGCTACCTCAACACATGGCTACAACCATGTGGAATTATCTCAACATATGGCTACAACCATATGGAAGCTATCGGCAGTTATTGCGTCCACATCCAAAGCATCGTCATCATCATCATAGCCTCAGCTCGATCCACGTACTCGGCGCATCAGCATCATCCGGTTCATCGCGCGTTCTATCCCTTAGAGTTTTGCTCTAGTCGTTGGGGAATTCCTTATAGTTCTCTATGTCTTTACTACTCTCGTCTTATATCGCGGATGATGCATTATGCTCATGCAATGGCATTATAAACAACAATATATCTCAGCATAAACAAATATAGCAATCAATCAATACCATGTAATGGTATAGGTCTGGGTCTTTGTATACCTCGATACAAACAATCACACAATTTATCGGGTATACTACTAACTATGATAGACCTTTACTCCGACTTTGAGAGAGTACGGAGTGTCCTAGCATACTCACTAGACACCAAAGCGTCTTAGGATAACTTCTCTCTCACCTGGATTCGCAGTTACCGAATCTACAAGTTTCGAACAATCTGCTTCCTTCCTCGTCTTCCCGACTTCAACTTCTTTCAAGTCCCATAAGGTAGATATGTGAGTGTTAGACTTTATTTAATGTTATTCTTAAAATCATTCTCAAAACAACTTAAGGAAATCCAAACTTTGTCTTTGTTTAAAACCGAAACACTAATTCTTTCACTCAAACTTGTCCAAAATCAAGCACTAACTCTTATACTTTGAAATCATGAGAAAATAATCAATTAAATTCATTTAAATAAAAGGTTTCTTTGCTGGTCCTTCTTGGACAGCATTGAGTTTAATTCTAAAAACACCGAAAAATCGTGTTTTTCAAACCATCTTTACCTTAGATCAAATATCCATTTTGTGAGTAATGTATTTCCACTATGAGTTCTTAACGACCTGGTGATGTCACGCAGTAACTCCAATTAGTTTTATTTAAAATAATATTGATGTTTTGGGATGAACTCAAATGGGCCACTTTATGTCAATAATGTTCTGGAAAACGAGTTTCGAAGCGCGGTGTCTTGTGACATCTCGATTTGGAACTTGAAAGAGTTGGTGCAACTTGAGGACACGGGTTTTATATGAAACTATGTTTTGCAAATAGAGGTGTTCCCATTTCGCATGCTACTCATTTGGAAAAAAAAAAATGGCCCCTAATTTTCACTTAAAAAGGATTATGGTTTCAAGTTGCCAAATCGGGGTGTTACAATTTCAATAAATTCATTACTTCGTTTTTGAAAACACTTTGAAACAATTCCCTTTTGGAAACACATTGCCAATATCCAAAAGATTTCAAATCCAGATCAAATCTATAATTAAAATGTTTCCCAGAAAACTTTGAAACAATTCTAAAACAATCTCTTTGTCAAAACAGAATCCATTCCACTCATTATAAACTTAATTTAAAATACTCATGTTACAAAAATCATTATCCTTAAGGATTAAACAAAATCCCAAGATATGACAAAGAAACAACACATTGAAGATCTATCATTACTACTTTCCTTTAATTAATTCGGTTAGATCTTTTGTTTGTCTCGAATCCTTACTTCATGACACATTAATTCTCCTATATTCATTTAATTATATCCAACCATTTCTATAAAAATTCAACCAATTCCAGCATCACACATAAACATTACAATCACTACAATATCATATCTCATGTTAAACAAAATACAGAAATTCGAGAAGATAAAATTCCAGGACCACATCAAATTGATTCATTTCAATCCCATACTTCACAATACTATCAGATACAGGTCAAAGAATATCATATAAAAATTTGAGATTAATTAGAGTTGTTTAAATCATACTTTTCCAATTAAACATTTCTCAATTCCTTTGAAATCTAGACATAGATTTCTCAAATGTTTCTAACATGCATAAAATAAAACTCAAGTTCATTACTTTATCTCAAACAAAATCATGATCATACTTTAAACATCCTAAAAATAACATGCATGCACCTGAAATCATCAAATCTAACCATAAGACTAACATGCATCAACTTTTCACAAAATAAAAAGCATGGATCCTATTTTTATCAAGCATGGCCGAACATACTTCACAAAAATACAACATGCACAAGATCAAGCACTTAGATCAAGAAAAAGGGTTTGACTTGGGTTTGACTTTTCTCTGCTAGGGTTTTCTTCTCTTGTGATCCCCTCCTTGCCTCGCGGTTGATCTCTGGTCACCGCTGCTTGCCACCATGGCAAAAAAGAAGGGGCGTCCGCCCAAGTCCCCCTCACCCAAACCATCACCTAACACACCGAACACAAGTTCTATCCCGAAAAACCTTGATCTCCTGAACCTTGATGAAGACGATATGGAGGACATAGAAGACTTGAGCCCCAAGAAAGCTGGGTCAATTCTGAAAAAGCTTGATGAATTGCGTGCTAAAATTAAAGGGAAGGCGATTGTTGAAGAAGAAGGAGAGGGCATGAATAATGACCTGGTAAAACTGAATACTATAACAGAAGGCACAAGCACTCAAAGTCCAGTTTCAGCATTTGTTGGTGAACAACCTAGAAGAGCATCAATATGGGACTCGTTTGATATTACTAAACTACGTAATGCAGGAGAAAAGCTGAAGTTTGTGGAGCCCACCATCAAAGAAGGGGTTTCAGTAGGGAAGATAGAGGCATCTGATATTGAGAATGAGGAAAAGTTTTGGCAGCAGGCGATCGTTTGTTATGTCCTAGGGGCCAGGCCTCCCTATGCAGTATTGAATGGATATATTAGAAAGATATGGGGGCAACATGGAATTGATAAAGTACTAATGAATGGTGATGGGACTGTGGTTGTCAGATTCAACACAATGGAAGCCAGAAATGCAGTCCTAGAAGTAGGCATTTACCACTTTGATAGAAAGCCTCTAATTATAGCACCGTGGATAGGGAAGCCAGTTTCCAAGAGTTTTCATGAGACGGTCCCAGTGTGGATTCAATTACCAGACCTAAATCTTAAGTTTTGGGGTGCCAATTCTCTAAGAAAGATAGCCAGCCTTGTGGGGACCCCTATAATGGTGGATAATGTGACTAAAGAGAGAAATAGAATCAATTATGCAAGGGTTCTGGTGGAGGTCAATCCTTCTATTCTACCAGATGAGATTTTCTTTGAGGATGAGAAGGAGAACATCTTTACTCAGAGGGTAGATTATGAATGGAAACCAATCCTATGTGCTTTATGTTCCATGTATGGCATGACAGTAAAACCTGTAGAAAACAGACCAAGAAGGTTTGGGTGGAGAAAAGGAAGCCATCCAGAGAAGATATAGAAAAGGTGGATGATGCCTTGAGGCTAAAGAAATAGATAGAGGATGGGACAATTCCAGAAGCCAACATAGAAATAGCAACTGAAGCTGTCAATGTAGCTTTAAAAGATAACTGTGTTGAGGAGGTTGAGGAGGTTACTGTGGTCAAAGAAACCCAACCAGAAAGGATGGATAAGGTTCATGAGGGGCAGAAGGAGAATGATCAAAAAGAAGGCCAATGGACTCCTGTTATGACTAGAAGAAAAGGCCAGGTAAAGGGGAATAAGAGGGATACCACAACCCTCATTATTAATGGATAGTATTGGAGCATGGAACACCAGGGGATTTAACCAACCCCTGAAACAAAAAGAGGTTAAAAGGTTGTTGAGTTTATATAATATAGGTGTTTTGGCTATTTTAGAAAATAAAATTAGATCTAGCTCTTATGATGATTTGAGGATCAAGCTGTTTGAGGGTTGGGGTTCCTTTATTAACCTAGAGGATCACCCAATAGGGAGGATATGGGTTGTGTGGAGGAATGACATGTTTCATATAGAAGTGGTAAACCATTCAAGCCAATTTGTTCACTGCAAGATATACACAGGCCTGATAATATGGTGTTTTATGCTACTTTTGTTTATGGCCATAATGATGCTGATAGAAGAGGTGACATGTGGAAGGATCTGATGAAGATAGGGGTGAGTATGATGGATAAATGGGTGCTGCTGGGTGACTTTAATTGCTGCTTAAACATTCAAGAGAAGATAGGGGGACATCAGCTGGATTATAGTCAAATTGAAGGATTTAGAGATTTTGTGTTTCATTGTCAACTGGAGGATATGAAGTATGGTGGTTGCTACTATACATGGAATAATAGACAAGAAGGGGAGGATAGAATCTTGAGTAAACTGGACAGAGTTCTGGTGAATGAGGAATGGTGTAGGGTTTGGCCAGAAGTACAAACTGAGTTTATCAATAATGGCACTTCTGACCACAGCCCTATGGTTGTGAAATGGTCCACTAATGCAATTTGTAGAAAGGGATCATTCAAGTTCCTAAATCATCTGGCTATGGATAGTGAATTTCTTGACATAGTGAAGCAGGTTTGGAGCCTAGAGGATGATGGGTATGCAATGTTCAGAATTATGAGGAATCAGAAGAGACTTAAGGCAGGGCTTGAAGAGCTTAATAATAGGAAGTACAGGGATATTGACAAGAAGGAAACCCAAGCTAGGGAAAAACTGGATATTGTGCAAGAAATGCTCCAGAATGATCCTATGAATATTCATCTTCAGAAAATGGAGAAAGAGGCTAGGAAGGATCACTATGAGGCTTACCAGGCTGCTGTTGTTTTCTTGAGGCGAAGTCCAAGCAAGATTGGCTGTGTGAGGGTGACTTGAACACCAAATATTTTCATCAAGCAATTAAAGCAAGAAGGTACAGGAATAGGATTTTGATGATAAAAGATACCAGGCAAGGGATTCATACCAATCAGGATCAGATTGTAGAAGCCTTTGAGGACTTCTATAAGTCTCTTCTATCTGATGGAGGCAGACCTTGGTGTATGACAGAAGAGGAAGTGAAGCAAGGAGCTACCTTATCTACAGGCCAACAGCTGAGGCTTCTTAGGCCTTTTGAAGCAGAGGAGATAAAGCAGTGTGTGTTTCAGATAGGGAATGACAAGGCCCCTGGCCCTGATGGCTATGAAGCTGCTTTCTATAAGGCAGTTTGGCCAGCGATTGGGGACAATGTAATAGAGGTTGTGCATGAGTTCTTTGCTACTGGAAAGATGCTTAAGGAAGCTAACCAGACTCTGCTGGTGCTTATTCCTAAGATTGACTGCCCAAATTATGTAAGTGACTACCGTCCTATAGCTTGTTGCAATGTTATGTATAAGGTTATATCAAAGCTAATTTGTGTTAGATTACAAGAATGCTTGCCCTCACTGGTGAATGAGAATCAAGCAGCTTTCATTAAGGATAGATCTATCCTAAATAATATTCTCATAACTCCATATTTGATAAGGTTGTATAGAAGGAAAAATGTGTCTCCTAGGTGTATGATGAAAGTTGACCTTAAAAAAGCCTATGACAGTGTCAATTGGGATTTCATTAAAAGAAGCATGGAGGCCCTAAACTTCCCAGGAAAATTTGTAAATTGGGTGATGGGTTTTGTCAAAACAGTTTCTTACAGGCTAGTGATTAATGGTGCTAGTCAAGGGCAGTTCAAAACCTCTAGAGGTCTGAGACAGGGAGTCCCTATGTCCCCCCTTGTCTTTGTTATATATGGTGATGGAAATGTTATCAAGGAAACTGATCTATGCTGCTAAAAATAGAGGATTCAAGTTCCATCCTATGTGCAAACGAATAGGTTTGATTAACTTGGCATTTGCAGATGACTTAATGATATTTTCTAAGGCTGAAGCAAATAGTGTGAAAATGCTATGTGATGCTTTTGGGGATTTTGCTAGAAGCTCTGGTCTTAAAAGATCTTGTGAAATCAAGATATTATGAATGATGCTTCTCCCCTCCACAAAGGCTGCTTGGTTTGGATTTATGATTTCAGGTAGCACCTTCTTCATCCTACTGCACAACAACTTAGATATACACTTATATAAAGTGTTACAGCATGAGATTGGTCTATAGTCCTTAACTGAGATAGGATTATCAGTTTTTGGAATAAGGACTAGAGAGGTTCTGTTCCAAGCTTTAAGCAATTTCCCTGTGCTTAAAAATTCTTCAATTGCTTCACAGCACTCCTCCTATACTATGTCCCAGGCTGACTTGAAGAAACCAGCCCCAAACCCATCAGGTCCAGGACTTTTGTCTATGCCAATGGACCATAAGCATTGCTTGATCTCTTCTCTTGAAAATGGTTTCACCAAATTGATCTGATCTTCCACATTCAGGATCTTGCCATTTTGTCTAATCACCTCAGTCATATTCCAAACCACCTCTTTTTCCTGAAAGAGTGATTTATAGTACTGCATAAAAACCTGCATGATTGGCTGCTGCCCCTCAATTATCTGTCCAGAGCCATCTTCAATTTTAAGTATTCTATTTCTGTATATCCTCAGTTTAATGGCCTTGTGGTAGAAGCTGGTGTTTTGATCCCCTTCACTGATCCAATCTTCCTTAGATTTCTGCCTAAGGAAAGACACAGAAGCCTTTAGAGCCTTCATGTACTCAGAGTGAATCATCCTTTCCTCCTTCTGCATGTCCTCATCTCAGGGATTGTCTCTGAGCTTAAGCTGTACCTCATCAAGATTCTTCTTCATTTGCTTCTCCCTAATGTCAATGGCCTGGAATTAAGAGTTATTAAGTGACTTCAGAGGTTCTTTCAACAATTGTAACTTCCTTGCCATTCTGTACATGGCATAACCCTCCACTTCAGTACTCCAAACATCCTCAACTATCTTCAGAAAATCTGAGGATTGAGTGCACATGTTCAGAAATTTGAAGCCTGAATATTTCTGAATTGTTTGATCTGAGAAACTCACAAAAGCTGGAGTATGATCAGAAACACTACAATTCAAGAAATTAGTTTCCACTAAAGGCAGCAATGGATCCAGTCCAGATTCACCAAATTTCTATCTAGTTTGCAGTAAATTCTGCTTCCTCCTTCCTGCCTATTACACCAAGTGAAAAAATTACCAATATATCTCATATCCTGCAAGCCACAGGATTCTACACAGTCTCTGAAATCCTCCATAGCCTCCCAATCTACCCTATTACCTCCTGCCTTATCATTAGGATTAAGGCAGCAGTTGAAATCTCCTGAGACAAGCCAAGGTCCATTAACATTGTTATGCAGCCTCACTAAATCACACCATAGTTCCCTTCTGACCTCCATACCATTAGCACCATATACAAATGTACCAAACCAAGCTGGTTCATTGATTAAAGGTTGAATTCTGCAGTGAATCATCTGACTTGTAGCTTCCAGAACATCCACAACAAACATGTCTGGTTTCCACAACAAACAAATTCTTCCAATGTGGTGAAAGTCCAAATTAGTAGTAAACTTCCAACCAGGGGCAAAATTCTGCAGAGTCTCTTCATAGTTGTTGGCTCTGAGTTTATTTTCTAAAATAGAAATCAGTCCTACATTCCTATCATGACAAAGAGTTTTGAGGTCTCTTTGTTTTTGAGGGTTATTAAACCCTCTTGTATTCCAAGTCAGAATACTATCCATTGGCCTTAGAGGCCTGACCTTGTAACATACCTCTCTTTCCAAGGCTTTGCTCATATCTCTCCTGTGCCTTGCTTCTGGTCATAATTTCCATTCTCTGATGCTTTCTGCTCTGAATTCATCTCCAAAGCACCTTGATTGCTATTCATCTCCTGATCATTCTTATTTTTCACTTTCTCAACATCAGTTGCTTGTGTTTCAGATACCACAGTTTCCCCCTCTTCAACTGATTTTTCTATAGGCTTTTCACTATCCTCAGCCTTTTGAGAATTACTTGCTTCTTCATTATTTTTCTCCACTGTCTCAGGCTTCTTTCTTTCCTTCCAAACTTGCTTAACATTTCTTCTACAAATTTTAGAATCATGCCCAAACATTGCACACTTGGCACAAATCACTGGTTTCCATTCATAAGAAACCTATTGGTGGACAATTCTACCATTGCAATCTTCAAAAATCACCTCATCTGCCAGGTTCTTAGGATCCACTTCAATCAAGACCCTTGCAAAGTTTATTCTTTGTCTATCCTTGGTGACTTTATCCACCATGATCGGAATGCCAACAAGGCTTGCAATTTTGCTCATAGCAGATTGACTCCAGAACTCCAATCCAAGTTTTGGAAATTGAATCCATACTGGCACCCTCTGCAGCTGTTCCTTCCTCTAAAACTGACTCCTCCATGGGGCCACTATCAAAGGTTTCCTGTCGAAATGGTAAATACCAATTTCGAGAACAACATTCCTAGCCTCCATTGTGTTAAACCTCACTACCATAGTGCCATCGTTATTCATAAGTACTCTGTCAATGCCATGCTGCCCCCAAATCTTCTTTATGTAGCCACTAAGCACTGAGAAAGGGGGTCTAGCCCCAAGTACATAGCAGCAAACTGCATTTTGCCAAAACTCGATTTCAGTCTCCACATCATCTCTCTCAATCTTTCCAATCAACACACCTTCCTTCCGTATTGGCTCTACGTACTGAAGTTTTTCTCCAGCGTTCCTAAGCTTAGAGATATCGAAATTTTCCCATACTGATCCAGTTGCAGGTTTTGCATGAGTCTCAGTTTGAAGTTGCACCACAGTTTCATCACGAATTACACTCTTTTCATTCAAAACAATTGTCTCCTTCTCATTAATAGCATCATCCTTCCCTACTATGCTTTTCCCCTTAATATTTGCACGTAAGATATCAATGTTACGTAATAGCAAAGCCGCTTTCTTAGGGGTTAAGCTATCGAGTTCTTCAAGGGTTTCTACATCCGAGAGTGTAATATCATCACACGTTGGACCTGGATTGTTAGCTGACTCATCATTGGTTTTCTTCTTGGCTGAGGATGAGGGTGTTTTTGGAGGCCGCCCTCTCTTTTTCGCCATGCCGGCGGCTTCCCGGTGCAATCACCATGAAGGAAGGAGAGAGAAGATAGCAAAAACCCTAACCCTTATTTTATGATCTTTTAATTCAACCGTCTTATCTCTTAGGATTAGATTTATTTTTTTTATCTCTAGTAATTTTTTTATTTTTAGTAATAGATATTTTGTTTATCTTATCTTTTAGGAACAAATTAGTTTTTTATCTTTTTAGGAGTTTGTTTTATCTTTTAGGATTAGATTAGTTTTATATCTTTTAGGAATTTGTTTTATCTTTTTAGGATTAGATTTATCTTAGGATTATTTTTAGAATAGATTTTTTTTATTTATTTTCGTTTTTTTTTATTTTCTATTTTTTAGGGATAGATTTATTTTAGGATTAGATTTATTTTAGGATTAGATTTGTTTTTGTAGGATTTGGACCCCATTAGCCCCAATTTTTTCAATATTACACCCCAGGCCCCTGTACCTCTCCAAAAATATTGTCCAGCTTTTTAGGTAGTTTTTAATTTTTATTTTGTAGTTTTAGGGTAGATTAGTTTGCTTGAGGACAAGCCAACATCTAAGTTTGGAGGAGTATATACAATATACAAAATTAAAATTTTTCAGATCCGAATTTTTCTTCCATATTGGTATTGGTTTGTGTCCTTAGCAAAAGTAATTAATTTTTCTAACCTTAGGACTTTTTCTCTTTTGATTCATGTACATACTTAGTTTAGGACTTAGACTCATTGGTATTCGACTCTATTTGATTGAACTGTAAATATGATTACGGTGACTGGGTTATTTCGACAAAGGCTTTCAAAACTTGTGATTAGTGAACTGACTTTAGCCCTGTGAGTTTTTGAGCCTTATATTGAGGGGTATGAATTTTATTGAAATATTATGATATTGAGACCCCTATTTTTTTCATGAGTGTGTTCACTTTGATATTGTCTTCTAGAACTTGACCTGTGACCATTTCAAAATTGATAATTGATAATTAATTGCATGCATTAAGATGATTAAGGCACCTAGGATGTGTTTTTGTGGCCTTCAGATGATTTGCATTGAAAATATTCCCTTAGTTGTCCATTTTGAGCCTTATAATGATATATGATTTTTCTTTGGTACCTTGCATTTATTGAAATATTCTTTGATAGTACCTTGGAAATTTTGAATGAGCAATTGAGAGGAATATAGAAAGAAAAAGTGAAAGTAATTGGTGAAAAGTGTATGAGTTCTATTTCTCTTCCGTGTGAAAAAAAAATAAAAACAAATGAATGTGAAAGGAAGAGAAAGGAAGAAGAGAATAGAAGAAAAATTTGGAAAAGAAAGGAAGAATAAAATGTTCCTGATGTGAGTGTGAGTCTTTATTGTATTCATTGCTCATTCATGGTTTTTGAGGGAAACTTGTTTTTGTAAATATTTTTGCGAGTTAACCTTTGTTTTATCCCTTCTTTCTTTTATCCCATCTGACACTTTAGCCTGGCCCCATTACAACCAAAAATAAGACCTTTTGATTTTTGCATGCATTCAATAATTTCAGTGGAGATGTTGGTCTATGGTCAAGCCTATGGTAACACATTATCATTGTTGAACTTGAGTGAATTGAAAATATGACCCTTATACACTTTTGAGAGAAACATTTGAGAGGTTTAGAGTGTTCATTAGTTCCGAGTTCTGAATGGGATTGATATGTTAACTAGTATGTAATTGTGTAAATAGTTTATGATAATATGTGTCGAAGTGATGAGTCGTAGTCTTAGATTAGGTGTGTTCATGTTGATTTAGGGAGTTTGTCTTTTGTTTAGAATTTTTATTTTACTTTTGCCTGGGACATGCAAAATGCTAAGTTTGGGGGAGTGATTTGGGTCCAATATATATAGATTTGAGCATTGATTTGACTCCCTTATACTATGTATTTGGCTTGTTTCTCTAGCAAATTTAGGACTTTTTATTAGATTTTAATTATTTTTAGTAGTTTAGGGTCCTTTGAACGTTTTGATCCGTTTGTTAGTGTTTCAGGTACTTTTTGGAGCTTAAATGGATAAAATATTTATGGACCTGAAAAGAGGACGAAAAGATCTTGCAAATGGAAAAAGAACGTGTAACACTCCTTGTATATCATCTTACTTTATAAGAAAAGTAAGAAGTTTATGAAAACTTGTACTTGTTATCGTTGGAAAAAGATCTAAAAATAATAATTTTCCCTTCCCTTGAAAATTCTTTTTCACAAACACTTGATTTGTAATGAGGTTGACTAACAAAATCAGAGTTTGCGGAAACATAGTAAATTCACCATATTACCCTCCCAAAATATATCAAGTGTAACAAGTCCATTATTATCAAATAAATATTATGATAGGACTGAATTCCTTTTATGATACCTTTTTCCAAAATATGTATCATATAAATTCTATTAAAAATAGAAATGTCATAGAGCTGGTCACTGGTCCCTTGTCCAAGCACCCTTCTGGTCGGACCCTCGATATCTGCACAACGGGTTTCCAACCCACATTTTCTACACTCTGCAAGCACCTAAGGGACATCTCCCCTTACTGATTCTTGTGCAAGCTAGATGCACGATCAACACCTAATAAGGGCATGGGGGTTAGCTATACATATTCGCATACTCAAATGAGAATAAAACTAACATCCACAAGTTAACATGTAGCAATTCATGATGCATAATCATATGAGCACACCCGGTTAATCTTAATAATTCTTTCAATGCAGGTGGCATGATGCATGATTTCCTTCCGCAACTGAGGCCTCTAACAAAGTCCATCTCGGACGTCCATCCAATACACCGTTGTGTTCCCGGAACACTGACATTCGTTCCCAGAACGTAATGCCAAACCATACTTGGATGATAAGCATTCACTCCCAGAGTGTGCATCACGTTCCCAGAACGTGTAGCAAACCATACTTGGATAAATAAGCATCACTCCCAGAGTGTGCATCAAGTTCCCAGAACGCATACGTTCCCAGAACGTATAAAACCAGGTCTCGGACACTGGCCACATATCTATAATGTGTCATCCAGTAGGTTGCTTATCAAAGTGTTCCCAGAACACCAACATACGTTCCCAGAACGTATAAAACCAGGTCCCAGACACTGGCCACATATCTATAATGTGTCATCAAGTAGGTTATAATTTGGTACTCCCGGAGTACCCTCCTCATATTCCCAGAATATGATTATCGTTCCTACCAACCAAACTTCCATTCTATATGAATGCACAATCATCAAGGTTGGTTTTATCTTTAATTCAATTATTATAACAATGTGTTCCCAGAACACTAACATACGTTCCCCGAACGTATCGCAAACCATACTTGGAATAAAATCAAGCACCACTCCCAGAGTGTGCATCACGTTCCCAGAACGTGTCCAAGAAACCATGTCCCAGACAATGGCCACATTCCCAGAATGTGTCATCAAGTTGGTTGCATTAGTTTAGTACTCCTAGAGTACAGGGTCAAGTACCCGAACATCACAAACTATCCTTGCCAACCTATTTCATTACCTTTCTCTATGCATGTATTGCATGCATAATTTACTAAGGTTGGTCTTTCCATTAATTACTGTGATTTAGAAATATTTCAATTTCTCTTTTGAATGATTTATTTGAGGTATAGTCTTTGACACAAAATTCTCCTTTGAAATATCCCAAAACATGTCATTAAACATAGATTGGGTAAAACAAAGTCAATGGTATTCAAAAACTTAACTTTTTATTTTTCAGATTCAGGTACTAACCGGTTACAGTTCGAGGCTAACCGGTTAGATTTACAAACCTGAACTGTTTACCATTGTAATTCAGAAAACCCTTTTTCTTAAATTCCCTACCCAATCCATAAACCAGTTTAACAATGTTTATACCTCAAAATCAATGTTTATATCATTCAAAAGTCTAAATCACATTTCATTGTCCAATGAGCATAATTTCCTCTTGAAACTATCTCATTACCTTAAGGTATTAACTCTCAATTTTAAATCAGAATTATTACAATAAAATCAACTTATTTTCAGATTGTTTTCCATGAAATTAAGGCCTAGATTTGACTAGGATTTATAAAACCAAAATGCTGATTTTATAAACTTATTTTCTTTTGCATTTTAACAGGGTCTAACCGGTTACGAATATCGAGTAACCGGTTAGATTATGCAGTCTAACACTAAAACATGAGTTTTAACAAACCATTCTCTTCACTACTCAAATCTAACCAAATTTCAACCCTTAACAGAGTACATATACCTTAAATAAGTGTGTTTAAACACAGAAACATATATATCTTGCATGCATTCAATTTGGATACACAAATTGCACATAATTGCACATATTTCACAACTTAATGCATCAATTGACATAATATTCAATTAAGTCATGAAATCAACATCAACATAGCTTGCATGCATCCAGATAACATTGCTCAAGACAACAATTGAGCTCAAATTGGCCTCCAAGCCATTTAACCATTTCAACTTATGCCCTTTGAGTCTCTTGGTGACTCATCCTATACTCTACCACAATTTATTCTCATTCTAGAAAATAGTAAGCTTCCCCCTTACCTTAGGTTCATGCTTGATCCAAAACATTGCAGAGATAAAGGCTCCAACACAGATTTCCATGAAATCCACAATTCTGCTCTCAGTCACGATTTCTATCAACAGGGTCCAAAGACCAGAAGATTTGACATAGCAATTGGCCAAAGAAATTGGGGAAAACAATTAGGACTCAATATAGGTAACATGCACTAGAGAATCAAAGAGATTTGAGGTTTAATGGTGGACTGTACTTACCAAAATCAAAGCTGAAACTCAGCTTCCAGAACAAGAAGAAAACATAGCTCAGACTTGATTTCCTAGCTTCCAAGGTTGATTACTCCTTCCACATGAACACTCAGCTCTCAAATCTTATATCATTGGAAAGCCCTTGATTCAAGCTTTCCAAAAGTGTGTGTTTTGCTCTCTAATACTCAAGAACCAACACGAATTTCCCAGAACGAAAAAGAAACCCTAACTGAGCCACCTTCAACACTAAAACCAGAAATCAACCCTAAATCTTCAAAATTTCCACAATTTATAGACGAATTGGGCTTGCATGCAGAGCGACGTGTGTCTCCCACCATGAATCGAGTGGGATTCGTCGCGAATTCTGGGTTAAAACGCGTGATTACTCATCAAACGCACTAGCCCAGTTTTCTGAGTTCATCGTGTAACCGGTTACACAGACCTTCTAACCGGTTACATGCTGATAAAATTCAAAAATTAATAATTTAATTACTCTTTCTTCAAAAACCTTTTTAATATTGCAATTAGGTCCCAACCCAAGGACTGAATTACAATATTCATATTTTTGTACAAAATAACCATATAAAAATATTTCCCATATTTTTATATATAAAAACACACAATGTTCAAAAACTAAAACTTTACAAACCAACATAAATCAATTATAAATTAATCGTTATAATTAATTTCTTGATTATTTGGGAGACGAAAATTAGGGGTGTTACAGAACGGAGCAAAACGGAGCTGAAGTAGGTCCCACGCGCCTGAGGCGCGGGGACGGGGGCGCCTGAGGCGCGCCTGCGTGAAAGAGAACCAATTATCAGAGTTTGCGCGCCTGGGGCGCGAGGTCGCGTGCGCCTGGGGCGCGCGTGCATGGTTGAGGCCCAATTTGACCAGATTCTGAACAAAATAGAAGAAGAGAAGTCTAATTTGGCTTCATATCTTAGATTTGGTCAGAGATTAGAAGATAAACATGGACCTTATCTACTAGATTTAATTAAGATTTATTTTAGGATTTGTTTTACTCTTTAAATAGAGGATTTGTAAATAGTTTTCAGTAGGTTTTAAGATCATAGAATTCAATTAGGATTAGAGAGAGAGGTTAGTAACATCTATTGAGAGCAAGGAGGCAAGGCACAAGGATTGAAGATCTCTTGGAGAGTTAACCTGTATTGTCTATGATATGAGGTTTTCTCTTTGCTTCTGTTTTCTTTATTTCTGTATGTGTAACTAAAACCTCTTGTTAGGAACATGGTGTAAATTGTATGATGTAATTTATTTTAATTTATGATTTAGTATTTTGCTGTTTTTAATTCATGCATTAATTGAGTTTTTATTACATAAACCCGCGCAATTTATGTTTTGGATTTCTTAATTCGCAACGGGAGTTGGGATTTTGAATAGGCCATGCAATTAATGGTATAATCAGTCCAAAATATAGGGATATAATTGGATGATTATATGGCTTTTTAATTCCCTTGTGCTGAATAGATATTTTCTTATATTGTTATTTGTTGAAGGATCAAAGATTAAATATATAGAAAATAAGGGTAATGTTAGAGACGTCTAACTATTGCTGTTTGAGAGGAATAGTCCATGAATTGAAGGATAATTAAAGGAAAATATAAATCACAGTTAAAATAAGTGAATCATACAACGAAACCAAGTTCTTAACCTTTTTCTATTGCTTTCTATACATCTTATCTCCTCAATCTTCTTATTTATTTTATTATTATTCTTCTTCTTCTTCTAAAATTCAATAACAAGTTGCATTAATAATTACGAATTGGTGAAAAGTTATTAGAAACAATTTGCAATCCCTGTGGGACGATATTCGGTCTTCCAGACTATATTACTCGTTGACCCAGTCCACTTGCTGGCACATCACATCAACAGAACAACCATGTTACGGGCTCACCACAATCTCACTCACTCACCTCTTAATCCAGCAAGAGAAATACTTTGACTTTGAGGATCTCTAGCTTCTCCTTCAGAATAGTTCCCACCGTCCACTGAATAATCTCGAGGTAAATAAATACACTTTTATCAAAAATCATTTCAATTAAAATTTATAACTTGATCTTTTAAATGGGAAATCCTTTACTTTCTTTATTCTTTTCTTAAATTACAAGTGATTATCAAAACAACTTTCAATCTTTTCTCATAATTGAAATCCTTGGAAAATCATTGGAAAACTTCACATTACACCAATAAAACAAAAGGTTTATGTGGCTGTACGGAAAAGTCCAGCCACCATTTCAAATTGAAAAACATTGAAAAATCCACAATTTTCATTCTAACTTTTTTATAAAACTCATAACACTTGAAATCTACCCTTTTTCATAACTCAAAAACATTTTTGAAAGTGAAATACTTTGAAATAATCTCTTGGACAACAAAGATAAAAGAAATCAAACTATGAAAATACATTTAGAAATAATCAAATATATTTATCCTTTTCCTTTCATGAAAACCGAATTGACCCAAAATAAAACAACACAATTCAAACAAATTTTCTTAAAACAAAGTCATAAAACACAATCATTTCAAAGAGACAATTTCATGCAAAAAGAATCTAGCCTCTAAAATCTCACATAGGCCGAATCATCACTAGAGAAAAATAAAACCTTTGACGCATTTTCTTTTTCATGCAAAAAAACCTTTAACTTGGCAAACCAAAAACATGCACTTTAAAATACATGGTTTTAGAAAATAACTTCCCCTTTTTCTTTCTCAAAACCGTGACCTACTTGTGTCACTTCAAACACCATTTCATTTTCATTTCTCCTTTTTGCATGTGCCTTAAAAATCATGGAAAATCAAAAGAAAACTTATGCAAGAAAACTTATCATGAAAAACAATCTTGATCTTTGTTTTTAAAGCTTGACCGAAAAATACATCAACAAAATCAAGAGGAAAACTTAGATCCTTAGCTTGGAAATACATAAATTTAGATCAAAACAAAAATCATTTGAAAAGAAATTTGTTTCCCTTTGTTTCTCCTCAAAACCGTTACATGCATGTAAAGGAAACAAAACTTTTGAGTTCAAAAATCACAAATCAAACTTCAAGATCAAAAGCTTTGAAAATCAAGGCAAGAAAACAAGCTATTTTTCAAGATCAAAGCCTTTTTGAAATAAAAATCAAAGATCAAAGCTTTAGAAGAATCAAAGTTGAAATCAAAGCATGAAAACCATTTAGATCAACTTTATCAAGCATCAAACTAACATGCATGGACTCAAAATGAAATAAAAATCACCACAACCTAGTTTTCTAAGCATGACCGAATGATAATGTCCATGGTTTAGGGTTCTACAAGTTTATGGAACTCTTGGAACTTAAGATCAAGGCTTTACAAGTACTTACAAACATAGATCTTCAAGGAAATTGGATATGCAACAACAAAGAACTTTACAAGACATGGAAATTAAAAACTACCACTAATACCCTATGATCTTCGAAAATGTTAAAGAAAAAGAAAGGATCTTCAACCTTCTCCACTTAGTCTTCAAGGATCCTAAAGCTTTAGGTTTGATCTTCTTCTTCCTCTCTTCTCCAAGCTCACGGGTTCTCTCTCTCTAAGTCTCTAAGAGTTTGTTGGGAGCTCTTAGGAACTATGTTTTGGTTTGGAAAAGAAATGAGAAGCAAATGGGTGGAGGTGCTACGGTTTGGGGTTATAAGGAAACAACAAGGCTTTTCCTTTCTTGCCCTTAAGAAAGTTCGGCCAAGAGTGTTGCTAGGAAGGGTAATTTTGGCATCATCAAGGCTTGCATGGCTCAAGCCAAGCCATTGGACAAATGAAGTTGGATTAGGCTTAAGCTCACTTCCTATTTGTTGGTCAAACTCCTAATCAAGCTTATCACTAAACTAAACCTAGGGCTACTTGGCTACTAACCTAGGGTGCAAATAAGTCAAAAATTTTGCATGATGCATGCCACACACACACCACACGGCGACACATATGCACACACATGCACCATAATTCATTTTTATTTTTCTTTTTCATAAAACCATCATTTTCCACGAAATACAAAAAAATCAAATATTAAATACTTAAATACTTTAAACAATTAAATCCAAAACTCAATCCAAATTCATAAGGTTTTTCCCAAAAAAATCATTTTCCTTAAAACTCTTTATCATTTGAAATCACAAAATAAATTTAATTCAAGAAATACTTTTTCAAAATACCCTTTTTGAAAACATTTTCTCAAATCGATTTCTTTACCAATTAAAAGAAATGTGAGGTATTCGGACGGGGTGTTACAATGCATATATTCACCAACCGAATTGAATCAAAGATAGAAACCAAACACATTTATATTCACCTTTCTTACATTAAACAGCTTCATTCTTTTTAAAAAAATCATCAAGTAAATTTTATTTCCTGCAATTAAACTTCCTAAATTTATTTACACTATGTGTCCGAATGAAATCAAAGAAAACAAGTCAAACATCACAATTTAAATCACATAAATCAACTTGATTTATTTTAAGCACTTAAATTCTATATTCTTTTTCACGTAACAAAATTATTTATCCTTCCTTTTACTCTTACCCGAATGCACATCACCATAGATCAAAGTTTTATTTTCAAGTCTTTCACATGCATGCACATAAAACATGAATCAAACCAAAAATCACTTTTCAAGACTCATTTCTTTTGGTCCTTCTACAAAATCGTGATGATCCTTAAGAAGATAAAATCTTTTTATTCAAAACCACATGCATGGACCTAAATCTTATAGATCAAGTCATGGAATCAATCATGATGGCACAAATCGAAGATAAAAATCATTTTGAGTAGAAAATATCAAAACCGTGACATACAAACATAAAGATCAAGACTTTTTAAAGATAAAAACCAAAGATCAAAGCATTTAAACTACTCAAATCAACTTTTACAAGCATAAAACAAACATGCAAGAACCTAAATCAAAATAAAAGCATCATGACCTACTTCCCTAGTCATGACCGAATCACAAGGTTTAAGATCTAGTGTTTTGTGTGGGTTCATTTATTCTCAAAATTCAAGATCAAAGTTTATTTAACACATGCATACACTCAAATTATCAAAGTCACCATCAAATCAACATGCAACACCACGGTCTCAACATTATTATTAAGTAAGTTTAGATCATTCACTCGTTTATCAAATAAACCCATGAATACTTCACAAATCACGGTTTTAAGCAAGAAACTTAAACATGCAAAGAGATTTTACTTTAGATCCACAAAATTTCAACAAGTCTCTAGATCTAGAAGATTTAGCTTGGAAAACTTTTAGATCTTTCATGAAAAACCTAATTGAGTTATGAAGTCCGTTGGTTAGGAGTTACAATTTATTTTTAGTCTTAAAAGTCCAAGATCAACATAAACAAAACTTTAGAAAATCAACATACAAAGAAGAAAAGAAAGAAAATTACAAGATCAAAGAAAACAAAGTTATTAAAATTTCCTATATGACTTCGAGCTACCCACCAAGGAGAGGGTTGATCTCCTAGCTTTTATGGTCTTGGAACTTCAAGGAAAATTTTAGGTTTTTGGCTTGGTTTTCTCCTCCTTCTTCCTCTCTAGCTCACGGCCTCTTCTCTCTTTCTTTAAGTGTGGAGAGCTTGATTTTGCTCTCAACAAATGTGTATGGGAAATGAAGGGAAATGAAAGAATGAAAGTGAATGAATGGAAATCACTAAGGTGTAAGTCTTATATAGGAAATTCATACATTTCCTCTTTTGCCCTTGTATGTTCGGCCATGGGTGTAAATGGGAGGGGCAATTTTGGCAACTCACTTTGTTGCATGGGTGGAGGTTATCATTTTCAAGGGGACAAGGTAGCATAGGTTAGATTTTAGGGGTCACTTTAGGCTTAATGACTAGTTGGCTATTGGTTAGGGTTTTCACTAACTTAGTTTAGTCTTGGTTACAACTTGGTTTCTTGTCCATTACTTAGGAAATTCTAGGCTTCACCCCTTCATACACACACATACGTTATACACACACACATACACATACATGCACATACACGTCACATACTCATACACATATATACACAAATCACACACTTAAACACACATTCATGCATTGTATTTTTCTACTAATCAAATTTGTAACAGCCTGATTTTCGAAAACCGAAAATAACCGACTTTTATTTATTAATGTTGTAAAAATGAGGCCAAATTTTTTTTTTACATTGTTGAAGGACTTGAAAACATATTTGAAAGGTTATTAATCTCCTTCAACCTTCTCTTTCGAAAACCGAGTTGTTACTTGGATTCCAAAACTCTTTCACCTTGTTTTCCGAAAACGTTTTATGAAGAAAACACTTTAATTTCTACTTAAACGATTTCATAAAAGAGGGTTCCTACATTTCTTAAAAGTCGGGCATGCTTCAAAATAACTGAAGTACAGTAATAGCTCATGACTTAGGTAATCCTGAATATCAAATACAAACAATCAACTTATTCTAATTCTATCACGGGCTCTTTTCTCCTATCAAAGACGACCGGACTCAGCTTCTTCTTCTCCCTTGTAGGGGTCTTTGTACCGGAAGATGATGCGGATGCATCCTTTGACTTATCTTCAGGATTCGGCTTAAGCTCTACTCCGAACAGCTTCACTGAATTCTCTTTCCCTAGACTTAGAGACGACGGTTGTGGACTATATTCCACATAAGACATACTTCCCAGACACGGGCTCGTTGTAGTTCTGCTCAACTTATGCTCCGGGTCTTCAATCGCTAATTGAGCACGTCCCGTCCAAACCCATCCACGACGTGTAGCTTTCCATCCTTGTCCCTCATGAGACCAGACTCTGACATCCAAACGACGATCCATCTGTCCGTTGGGATACCAGCAAGGCCGATGTACCAACGAACAGGAGAGAGTAAGCGATCCGGACGCGTGGCGTCGACGTTGTGGAATTACGGTAGGCAAGATAATAGGACACACAGAACATACAATACACACACATAATAACAAGAAAGCATACTATCATCTTCATCCACAATTCATATTTATTTCATCTCATTATTATTATTTCCTTCATACTCCTCCATTCTTATTTCCAATCTCTTTCATAGAATCAACATCTTTCACACGTTCCCGTTCTCAATCTCTTTCTCATCCCTTGCACTTCTCGAACTCTTATTCTTACAAATATAAATCTTTCCTTATAAAGTTTTATCGAATTATAACCATCGATGATCGGGGATCCATCTCAAGTGTACATCTCCTCGGCCATCCATCCACCTAGTCGGAAGCAAACAGGAGTACAGGACCTTTACCATGCGGGCACGACAGCTGTCACAACACAAATGGTCCCAGACCAGGAGGCTCAGCCTCAATATCAATTCACATAATAACATGGCACACTGCCTCGCAGTGGCAAACAAGATGCCCCACTCCAGTCCCTCTCACTGTTCTCGATTTGCAATCTAGGGGGCGACAGTATTGTTATAGTGCAATATTGTTATAGTGCACGCGCAGAACTTACCACGGTATTAGACCCAGTCCCCACCATGTTAGTGCACCACTTATGGAGTTCGTTCTGCCTACAACAATACTCTACACTTCTTGACGTTTTACCGTCATCGTCCTCCCCTAATGCAATCTCGTCCTAAGTATCCGCAGATACTTATCGTTCCTTCCTCTCCACTACTTTGGGTTAACTCTCATATCTCACTACGTTCGTTGTTAATGTCTTTTATAATCTTTTAATTATTTAATTAACCTAACAGTCGGCTCACCCTTAGTACATCCCTTCAGTGAGTCCCGACCACTAACTGTGCACAATCTTTCTCTCATCAAGATCACACATAGCTCAGAGCTGGGAGTTCCTCACTTGTTTCATATCTCATTTCTCAAACTTTCTTCTCAACCACACTCTCATTCTTCCAAATCTTCCTTTTTACCATCCTTCCCAAAATCTTTGATTTCACCACTTTCCAAGAACCTCATTTCTCAAACTCTCTTATCAACACTCTTTCCAAAAACCTTTTCAAAACTTTATTCTCACCAATATTCACAAAAGTATTATTTTCACAGACTTCTCTCAAAGAGATCATTTTGTAAAACTTTCTCAAAAATACAGTTCCAGAAATATCCTTTCCTAAAACCCTTTTTCCAATAGATTGTTTCATAAAAAGAATCCTTTGAAAATATTGTTTCACAAAAAACCTATCTCAAAACCCTTTTCAAAAATTTGTTTCATAAACCCTGTTCTGAAAATATTTCTCTTCCCAACTCTTTATAAAAATCCCTTCTACACAAATCCTTTCGAAAATTCCTTTTTCAAAAACTCTTTTTCAAAAACACATTTTTGCTGAGCGTTGGTGGAGGAGAAAGCTCAACTCAACACTAGTTCCCAGACTAAAACTGAAAACAAAGGAGCCCAGCTCCACTTACTTCACCTCTCATTCCAACAATTCACGTTACTCTCCCCAGCCCTGGCTCATTCTTATCATCATCAATTTCTTTTCCAATCAACTCTTATTGCTTTTTCACTCAACCTCATATCTCTTATTATCATTCTCATTCCTTATTGTACTCTCACCTCCAACCTCAACACTTTCTCAACTCTTTCATTTTACTTTCATTCTTTTATTAAGGACACAACAACATCCAACACCCGTCCACTCATCATGATAATAAGCATCATAATTAAATAAATAAATACATAGCAAAGCATGCTATCACACACCACATCAAACAATAATAGTGTGGTCTTTGTCACCTTCGTATAAGTGGGCACACAAAGCAAACAATTGCCACTTATACTACTAACTCCAACCACGAAGTTTCGATCTTTGAGATGACACGGAACGTCCTAATAAATCACCTAGCTACCACGGTGTCTTAGGAAAGCTTTCTCTCTCACCTGAGGTCCAGCTAGTGAATGTGTGCTCTCTTCGAATCCGTGTGCTGCCATCTGCCCCAACCTCCTTTCTATGTCATTCCTCATATTAAATAAAACACTTTATGTTATTAACTTATTTGAGAAAAATCTTTTCTTAGTTTGATACTTGTCCTTTCTTCATTGGGAAAACATTGAAAATATAACCAAAATCAACTATCACTTGAAAACTTGGTTCTAAATCATGTGAAAACATTTTTAAATATAAAAAGCACGTTCAAGTAATTCTGGACAGCAAACTTAGTTTTACAAAATTACTTTAATAAAACTCTGAAAATGTTATAAAAACATTCCTTACTTCAAATAACTTCTTAGCTTAACCTTAACACTTTGAAAATTCATGTTTTCATAAAACAGCTTTGGAAATCAAATCAAATTTTCTTAAAACACTTATTTCAAGACTGTTCACACATAACTAATATGCAACCACAATATAACTCCAAACAAATCACACCACATACAACAACAAGTAACACTTTACTAAATTATTAGAAGCACTTAAACAATCAGCATCAAACAACTATGTATCCACACATGATTTCTTTTCATAAAACATTCATGCACATTTCTGTCCCACAATTAAACTCCCTAAATCTATTTAAATTACTTGACCGAATAAAAGTAAAGAAAATAAATCAATCACCACACCTCAAATCACATGAATCAATCTATTTCATTTTAGGTACTTAGATCCTAGTTTCGTTTAATTCTCAACCAAATACACACAGCACCCTCATAAGCACATAGTCATGCAAACACATATTCTTCCAAGATTAATTTAATTTATTCATTTATCCCTTTTTATTTCTAAGCAAAGAACCGAATAGAGAACACATGTCCACAACACAAGTTCAAACAATTTATTTTAACACAATTCCTTAAAACACAATTATTCCTTTTAAATCTCTTCATTGAAAAGGATCCTAGGTTAGCTAACATGATTAGGCCGAATAGCATCATGGTAAAACAAGGTCAAATATTCATCATTCATGCAAAGATCATTTTCTAAAAACTTGTTTTCTTATTTTCTTGGTACCAGCCGTGAGTTGCACAAAAATTTAGCAAATGATAATTCGATTTCTTAACACAATAAAATTAAGAATTATGTCAAAGTCTTTGACTTCCAAGAAAACACATGCATGCACTTAAAAATCTCTAGGTAAGGCAATCTATAACATGTAAGTAAACATAATGATGATCTAGTATGATTCCCTATTCTACTTTAGACTTGGCCGAATGGTGATATGCAAGAAAACAAAGTTTTATAATTTATTTTCTACATGCAAACATCTAAATTCATGAATCATATAATGAAAACTTTAAAAGTATCATTCATTTTTCAACTATCAATCGAATCATCATCATCACACACAAACCTTGATTCAATTTCCTTTCATACTAGAAATTATTTCTAAAACTTATTTTCTTGTGAAAACCGTGACTTACATATGAGGAATCAAGACTTTATATTCAAATAAGATACACAAATTTCAAGCTTCATGTTTTCTTAAAAATTACTCATGGATCAAGACATGCAAAAGACAATCAAAGGAAAATCATAAACTTAAACTCAAATCTTCAAATGAACCGTAAGGAACAAGCTAGAATTTAACACAATAAATCATAAAATTACTAAGATCTAGTCAAGAGCATCAAGACCTACTTCTTCTACTCATGGCCGAATCATTTAGTCATGGATTTGGTGATTTATAAGTTTACTTGTTCATGGAAATCCAAGATCAAAACATAAAGAAAACTTGCAAAGAAAAATAAGAGTTATAATGTCACAAAATCAACATGCATGTGGGGATCAAAGCAATCTACGAACTCTAAACATAACCTCAACAAAACCGTGATGAAGAACATTTACAAATAAGAGATCAAAACTTTTTAACAACAACATTCAAGATCAAAACATAAGAAGGACATGCTTGACCTTTAAATTTCAAGATCATTCAAAGATAAGTACATGCATCACCAAAATTAAACAAAGTCCATGATAAAGTCCTTTACAACACCAAAATCGTTCAATTAAAACTCTATCTACCTTAAGTCCTAACTTAAATCTTCAATCTCCTCTTCTTCCCCTCTTGGGTTTTGCCTCGCTCTCTCTCTCTTCTAGGGTTGGGGGTAGTTTTCTCCTTGATCTTTGAGGAAGAAAGTGTGTGGAAGAAAGAAATCAATGGTGTTTGGGCTAAAAGTTTGGGGTTTGCACTCTCCTTCCTCTATTTTCCTCTCACGGCCTCACTCTCCTCCTCTAAGTCTCCAAGAGCTTGATAGTACTCTTGAGAGAAAATGTGTTTGTGTTGGTGTGGGAAAGAAAGTGAATGAAGGAAATGAAACATGAGCCAAAGGCAACACCTACACACAAACGGTTTTGAGGGCAAGAACAAGGGATGGAATTTCCCTATTTTAGCCTAGGTCCAAGGTGTGAAAGAAAAGGGAAATTCGGTCCAACCCATTTGTTGCATGGGAGAGGTCACTTCGTTGGGGACAATGGGTGAGAAAGTCTCACTAGGTTGTATGACTCATCACTCCTAATCTCTCCCTAGTATCATGACTCACGCATCCTACTCCTCCTCTTTTTCTCTATTTTAAATTTCATTTCTTAATGCATAAGGAATATCAATCCCACTTGGTTTTCTTGGTCCTCCTATGGCCGAACCTCTTACACTAGTACACACACATTCACATACAAATTTTATTTTCATGTTTATCACAATAACACATAGTATGGCATCATGGGAAAATGCACACATTTAACACATTCCTGCACACACACACACGTATGACACACATTTACACACCCACATTCATGCATCATACAATTATCATCTTTAGGATATCATATCCACACGGCATGCACATACATACATCATGTACATATTCGTGAGGCACACACACAAATGCATTTGTGCATCATATACCTCCTTCATATATATTCATTCTCCTACATTTACACATACATATATTCAAGAATTAAATTCTTATATAACCCTCATTCATTCCAAAACCGTATATACACATACGTGACCATATCATAAATATTTTTCTGAAAACATCAAGCATATAGACCTTTCAAAAACTCAATTTTTCTAAACTTTGGATATTACTTTGAGAAAATCATTAGAATCACTCCTTATCTTGAAAACATGAATTTTAAGAAAATCATTTAAGAAACACTTTCTCAAAACTTAATTCTCAAAAATAATTTCTTTAATGTTTTAAATTAATATGAGGAATTTGCGGGGTGTTACATTCTCCCCAACTTAAGGATTTCTCGTCCCCGAGAAATACACTGTAGATTGGGTAGCAGGGCACAGCATTCTCATGTTATCCTGATTCTCATAAGGGCCTTCTCCTTCCGCTTCGTGATCGTATCACTTTTTGCTGGTTTATTTCACTTGTTATGTTCCTCGTTCATTACCTTCAATAGAGAAGTCGCACTCGTACCGTCATTTGCGTGTCGAGTCGGGTTAAGTCCAATGGACTAACCGAAGAAGTTTCCACTCCTCAGCTGATCGTCGTCACAGAAAGTCCAACCATAGGTACGGACTTAGGGGAAATCAAGCAAACAAACATTCACGCATCTCCAAAAATATAGGGTTCCACCTTAAATATCCCTAAATATTCACTAATTTCTACAACTCGGGTTCCTAATACCTTACAATAATCACTCCTTCTTTATTTCTCTTTCTAGTTCTGGGGTTTTCATCTATCACTTTCTAACTAAAAAGGGTTCCGATGCACTCTAAGCTTTCTCAAATATTTTCACCTTTCTTCCTTGTGACTCCCCAACTTGGATTCAACTTATAACTATTCTATGGTGATCTTAAAGCCTTACTTCTTTTTATCTACTTCTCCCTCTACAATCACTCGAACCTAAATTATTTGGGTAGGTAGGGTATTTCCAACTCCGCAATCTGGACTAAAGGATTGTAAGTGGGATCGTAATAGGGGTTTATAAAGAAAAGGTCCAAATCTTAGCAACAAGGATGTGTTGTTGAAGCAATTCAACGAACACGAAAATCAGGGGACAACAACCTATATCCTCCAAGGTGATAACTATCTCTAGACTTGAGTCTAACAATCACCTATTGAGACATCAGGGGTATTGGGTCTTAATCTCATAATCTAATTATGGTCTACTCGTATAGGGTTAAATGGTTTCCTAAACTAATACGGTCGATACTAAGCCACCAACTAGTCTCATGTCCTAAGAGACAAAAGCTTAACCTAATACTTTAACCTTAATACTAAAAAACACACAGAGTCATACAAGCAAAGCATGCAAGCATGGGCTTAAGGCCATCGAGGATTACCATAAGCTCTGATACCATTCTGTAACAGCCCGATTTTCGAAAACCGAAAATAACCAACTTTTATTTATTAATGTTGTAAAAATGAGGCCAAATTTTTTTTTACATTGTTGAAGGACTTGAAAACATATTTGAAAGGTTATTAATCTCCTTCAACCTTCTCTTTCAAAAACCAAGTTGTTACTTAGATTCCAAAACTCTTTCACCTTGTTTTCCGAAAACGTTTTATGAAGAAAACACTTTAATTTCTACTTAAACGATTTCATAAAAGAGGGTTCTTACATTTCTTAAAAGTCGGGCATGCTTCAAAATAACTGAAGTACAGTAATAGCTCATGACTTAGGTAATCCTGAATATCAAATACAAACAATCAACTTATTCTAATTCTATCACTGGCTCTTTTCTCCTATCAAAGACGACCGGACTCAGCTTCTTCTTCTCCCTTGCAGGGGTCTTTGTACCGGAAGATGATGCGGCTGCATCCTTTGGCTTATCTTCAGGAATCGGCTTAAGCTCTACTCCGAACAGCTTCACTGAATTATCTTTCCCTAGACTTAGAGACGATGGTTGTGGACTATATTCCACATAGGGCATACTTCCCAGACACGGGCTCGCTGTAGTTCCGCTCAACTTATGCTCCGGGTCTTCAATCGCTAATTGAGCACGTCCCGTCCAAACCCATCCACGACGTGTAGCTTTGCATCCTTGTCCCTCATCAGACCAGACTCTGACATCCAAACGACGATCCATCTGTCCGTTGGGATACCAGCAAGGCTGATGTACCAACGAACAGGAGAGAGTAAGCGATCCGGACGCGTGGCGTCAACGTTGTGGAATTACGGTAGGCAAGATAATAGGACACACACAACATACAACACACACACATAATAACAAGAAAGCATACTATCATCTTCATCCACAATTCATATTTATTCCATCTCATTATTATTATTTCCTTCATACTCCTCCATTCTTATTTCCAATCTCTTTCATAGAATCAACATCTTTCACACGTTCCCGTTCTCAATCTCTTTCTCATCCCTTGCACTTCTCGAACTCTTATTCTTACAAATATAAATCTTTCCTTATAAAGTTTTATCGAATTATAACCATCGATGATCGGGGATCCATCTCAAGTGTACATCTCCTCGGCCATCCATCCACCTAGTCGGCAGCAAACAGAAGTACAGGACCTTTACCGTGCAGGCACGACAGCTGTCACAACACAAATGGTCCCAGACCAGGAGGCTCAGCCTCAATATCAATTCACATAATAACATGGCACACTGCCTCGCAGTGGCAAACAAGATGCCCCACTCCAGTCCCTCTCACTGTTCTCGATTTGCAATCTAGGGGGCGACAGTATTGTTATAGTGCAATATTGTTATAGTGCACGCGTAGAACTTACCACGGTATTAGACCCAGTCCCCACCACGTCAGTGCACCACTTATGGAGTTCGTTCTGCCTACAACAATACTCTAGACTTCTTGTCGTTTTACCGTCATCGTCCTCCCCTAATGCAATCTCGTCCTAAGTATCCGCAGATACTTATCGTTCCTTCCTCTCCCCTACTTTGGGTTAACTCTCATATCTCACTACGTTCGTTGTTAATGTCTTTTATAATCTTTTAATTATTTAATTAACCTAACAGTCGGATCACCCTTAGTACATCCCTTCAGTGAGTCCTGACCACTAACTGTGCACAATCTTTCTCTCATCAAGATCACACATAGCTCAGAGCTGGGAGTTCCTCACTTGTTTCATATCTCATTTCTCAAACTTTCTTCTCAACGACACTCTCATTCTTCCAAATCTTCCTTTTTACCATCCTTCCCAACATCTTTGATTTCATCACTTTCCAAGAACCTCATTTCTCAAACTCTCTTATCAACACTCTTTCCAAAAACCTTTTCCAAACTTTATTCTCACCAATATTCACAAAAGTATTATTTTCACAGACTTCTCTCAAAGAGATCATTTTGTAAAACTTTCTCAAAAATACAGTTCCAGAAATATCCTTTCCTAAAACCCTTTTTCCAATAGATTGTTTCATAAAAAGAATCCTTTGAAAATATTGTTTCACAAAAAACCTATCTCAAAACCCTTTTCGAAAATTTGTTTCATAAACCCTGTTCTGAAAATATTTCTCTTCCCAACTCTTTATAAAAATCCCTTTTTCACAAATCCTTTCGAAAAATTCCTTTTTCAAAAACACTTTTTCAAAAACACATTTTTGCTGAGCGTTAGTGGAGGAGCAAGCTCAACTCAACACTAGTTCCCAAACTAAAACTGAAAACAAAGGAGCCCAGCTCCACTTACTTCACCTCTCATTCCAACAATTCACGTTACTCTCCCCAGCTCTGGCTCATTCTTATCATCGGCAATTTCTTTTCCAATCAACTCTTATTGCTTTTTCACTCAACCTCATATCTCTTATTATCATTCTCATTCCTTATTGTACTCTCACCTCCAACCTCAACACTTTCTCAACTCTTTCATTTTACTTTCATTCTTTTATTAAGGACACAACAACGTCCAACACCGTCCACTCATCATGATAATAAGCATCGTAATTAAATAAATAAATACATAGCAAAGCATGCTATCACACACCACATCAAACAATAATAGTGTGGTCTTTGTCACCTTCGTATAAGTGGCCACACAAAGCAAACAATTGCCACTTATACTACTAACGCCAACCACGAAGTTCCGATCTTTGAGATGACACGGAACGTCCTAATAAATCACCTAGCTACCACGGTGTCTTAGGAAAGCTTTCTCTCTCACCTGAGGTCCAGCTAGTGAATGTGTGCTCTCTTCGAATCCGTGTGCTGCCATCTGCCCCAACCTCCTTTCTATGTCATTCCTCATATTAAATAAAACACTTTATGTTATTAACTTATTTGAGAAAAATCTTTTCTTAGTTTGATACTTGTCCTTTCTTCATTGGGAAAACATTGAAAATATAACCAAAATCAACTATCACTTGAAAACTTGGTTCTAAATCATGTGAAAACATTTTTAAATATAAAAAGCACGTTCAAGTAATTCTGGACAGCAAACTTAGTTTTACAAAATTACTTTAATAAAACTCTGAAAATGTTATAAAAACATTCCTTACTTCAAATAACTTCTTAGCTTAACGTTAACACTTTGAAAATTCATGTTTTCATAAAACAGCTTTGGAAATCAAATCAAATTTTCTTAAAACACTTATTTCAAGACTGTTCACACATAACTAATATGCAACCACAATATAACTCCAAACAAATCACACCACATACAACAACATGTAACACATTACTAAATTATTAGAAGCACTTAAACAATCAGCATCAAACAACTATGTATCCACACATGATTTCTTTTCATAAAACATTCATGCACATTTCAGTCCCACAATTAAACTCCCTAAATCTATTTAAATTACTTGGCCGAATAAAAGTAAAGAAAATAAATCAATCACCACAACTCAAATCACATGAATCAATCTATTTCATTTTAGGTACTTAGATCCTAGTTTCTTTTAATTCTCAACCAAATACACACAGCACCCTCATAAGCACATATTCATGCAAACACATATTCTTCCAAGATTAATTTAATTTATTCCTTTATCCCTTTTTATTTCTAAGCAAAGAACCGAATAGAGAACACATGTCCACAAAACAAGTTCAAACAATTTATTTTAACACAATTCCTTAAAACACAATTATTCCTTTTAAATCTCTTCATTGAAAAGGATCCTAGGTTAGCTAACATGATTAGGCCGAATAGCATCATGGTAAAACAAGGTCAAATATTCATCATTCATGCAAAGATCATTTTCTAAAAACTTGTTTTCTTATTTTCTTGGTACCAACCGTGAGTTGCACAAAAATTTAGCAAATGAAAATTCGATTTCTTAACACAATAAAATTAAGAATTATGTCAAAGTCTTTGACTTCCAAGAAAACACATGCATGCACTTAAAAATGTTTAGGTAAGGCAATCTTTAACATGTAAGTAAACATAATGATGATCTAGTATGAGTCCCTATTCTACTTTAGACTTGGCCGAATGGTGATATGCAAGAAAACAAAGTTTTATAATTTATTTTCTACATGCAAACATCTAAATTCATGAATCATATAATGAAAACTTTAAAAGTATCATTCATTTTTCAACTATCAATCGAATCATCATCATCACACACAAACCTTGATTCAATTTCTTTTCATACTAGAAATTATTTTTAAAACTTATTTTCTTGTGAAAACCGTGACTTACATATGAGGAATCAAGACTTTATATTCAAATAAGACACACAAAATTCAAGCTTCATGTTTTCTTAAAAATTACTCATGGATCAAGACATGCAAAAGACAATCAAAGCAAAATCATAAACATAAACTCAAATCTTCAAATGAACCGTAAGGAACAAGCTAGAATTTAAAACAATAAATCATAAAATTATTAAGATCAAGTCAAGAGCATCAAGACCTACTTCTTCTACTCATGGCCGAATCATCCAGTCAAGGATTTGGTGATTTATAAGTTTACTTGTTCATGGAAATCCAAGATCAAAACATAAAGAAAACTTGCAAAGAAAAATAAGAGTTATAATGTCACAAAATCAACATGCATGTGGGGATCAAAGCAATCTACGAACTCTAAACATAACCTACACAAAACCGTGATGAAGAACATTTACAAATAAGAGATCAAAACTTTTTAACAACAACATTCAAGATCAAAACATAAGAAGGACATGCTTGACCATTAAATTTCAAGATCATTCAAAAATAAGTACATGCATCACCAAAATTAAACAAAGTCCATGATAAAGTCCTTTACAACACCAAAATCGTTCAATTAAAACTCTATCTACCTTAAGTCCTAACTTAAATCTTCAATCTCCTCTTCTTCCCCTCTTGGGTTTTGCCTCGGTCTCTCTCTCTTCTAGGGTTGGGGGTAGTTTTCTCCTTGATCTTTGAGGAAGAAAGTGTGTGGACGAAAGAAATCAATGGTGTTTGGGCTAAAAGTTTGGGGTTTGCACTCTCCTTCCTCTATTTTCCTCTCACGGCCTCACTCTCCTCCTCTAAGTCTCCAAGAGCTTGATAGTACTCTTGAGAGAAAATGTGTTTGTGTTGGTGTGGGAAAGAAAGTGAATAAAGGAAATGAAACATGAGCCAAAGGCAACACCTACACACACACGATTTTGAGGGCAAGAACAAGGGATGGAATTTCCCTATTTTAGCCTTGGTCCAAGGTGTGAAAGAAAAGGGCAATTCGGTCCAACCCATTTGTTGCATGGGAGAGGTCACTTCGTTGGGGACAAGGGGTGAGAAAGTCTCACTAGGTTGTATGACTCATCACTCCTAATCTCTCCCTAGTATCATGACTCACGCCTCCTACTCCTCCTCTTTTTCTCTATTTTAAATTTCATTTCTTAATGCATAAGGAATATCAATCCCACTTGGTTTTCCTGGTCCTCCTATGGCCAAACCTCTTACACTAGTACACACACATTCACATACAAATTTTCTTTTCATGTTTATCACAATAACACATAGTATGGCATCATGGGAAAATGCATACATTTAACACATTCATGCACACACACATTTACACACCCACATTCATGCATCATACAATTATCATCTTTCGGATATCATATCCACACGGCATGCACATACATACATCATGTACATATTCGTGAGGCACACACAAAAATGCATTTGTGCATCATATACCTCCTTCATATATATTCATTCTCCTACATTTACACATACATATCTTCAAGAATTAAATTCTTATATAACCCTCATTCATTCCAAAACCGTATATACACATACGTGACCATATCATAAATATTTTTCTGAAAACATCAAGCATATAGACCTTTCAAAAACTCAATTTTTCTAAACTTTGGATATTACTTTGAGAAAATCATTGGAATCACTCCTTATCTTGAAAACATGAATTTTAAGAAAATCATTTAAGAAACAGTTTCTCAAAACTTAATTCTCAAAAATAATTTCTTTAGTGTTTTAAATTAATATGAGGAATTTGCGGGGTGTTACAAAATTTTCATGTAATCCTAAGCATAGACATACATACCAAAACCTTGTACACATACACACATATGAATAGAAAATAATTCTTTTTCATACAAAATCACAAATATTTTTATAAAAATATCAAACTCATAGATTTTCTCAAAACTCAATTTCTATACTTTTGACATTATTTCAGGAAATCATTTCTCTAAAGCCACTTATTATCTTGAAAACGTGAAATAGGAAATTTATTTAAGAAAATTTTCTTTCCAAAAACACTTTTCTCAAAAATAGGTCTCTTTAGTATTTTAATTAAATACGAGGAATTTGCGGGGTGTTACATTCTCCCCAACTTAAAGATTTCTCGTCCCCGAGAAATGCGTCGTGGATTGGGCAGCAGGACAGAATTCTTACATCACTGTGATTTTCATAAGGACACTCTCATTCTCACATCGCGGGTGTATTCCCTTTTGCTGGTCTAATTCAATCTGTCGTGCTCTTTGTTTGTTGCTTTCAGACGAAGAAGTTCCACTCGTATCATCACTTGCGAGTCGAATCGGGTTAAGTCCAACGGACTAACTGTGACACCCTTCCGAATTACCCAAATTTAATATAGTAATTTAGCTTTCATATTGGATAATGTATGGACTTGTGAGTGTTAAGAAAATAACCGAAATAAAATTTTCTTTCATAGCAGGTGCACAAATCGTCATTTGGAATTCTTGGAGAATAAACTTTAATCCATTTCAAAACATCTGTATCGAGTTCGGCGATATCTAAAACCTTTTCACAAATAGGGTAACATTCGCTCTTTGGAAACATCTTTGTATCATACAAGTAATCAAAGTTACCCATGCTTTGTTCGATAAAACTAATACCATCAAATAATATTTATAGCCGAGCTCTTAAATAGATTAAATCAGAGTAAGCGGAAGTTATAGGACTATGCAACTGATAATAATATAAACATAGATATATATATACATAAGTATGAAAAGAGTGATAAGTACATAGTCTCCATATCAAGTCTCCAAGTTCCAAAATGCAAGTCCATAATCCGATCTACATAGTAATATGACCAAAGCCGTAGAGTACTCAAAAAGTATATCTACAATATATGTACATAACCAAAACATAAACTCCAAGGGTGGTCACGTAGATCTGGCATCATCAGATGTAGTAGTAGTGATAGCAGCAGTCTCCAAGAAACATAAGTAGTAAGGTAGTAGCATCATCATCAACACAGCAGCAGCAGCAAGTCTCCTCCACAACATCCACACATCGGACCCACTGATCCTCATCACATACCATATGCATATACCTAGGGATCATCGTCCCTCCAATCACTCCCAGTAGAATGCACGACAGGCTCGCTCCCACTCTCGTCCTCCACTGGATCCTCCTCGATCTCATCCGAGGGAGAGTGTACCCTACCACTGGGTACCGGGTCAGATGATGGTGAAACCCTGACTGGGCTCCTCGGATCAGAAGTGGGAGTCTCCTCGCGGACGACTCTCGAAGTAAAAGGGTGAGAGCGGGTAGGTCGAAAACGAAAACTATGGTAAGAGCGAGCTGGTCGCGTGGGAGGTGGTCCATGGTAAGTGTAAAACGGGGGTACATGCATAGTGTATATGATGGGAATCCTAAATCTACGAGGACGGAGTCGGATCAACGGGTTCGGGTGGTAGAAAGTAATCTCTACCTCACCCTCGAACACCGCACGATGGTCCTCATAGATCCATGTGCCACTAGGAAGTGGCCGGATCTCGATGCAAGCAATGTACCGAGACATCACCTACAAGGGCATAGGGGTAAGCAATTCTATACACATAACCAATAGAGAATAAATTGTGCAATATGAATATGTAAACATGCATCAAATAACAACAATCACATATAAAACTTAGCAGTTAATGAATGCACATAGGATGCTCACACTTATTTGATTTATCATCATTAATTTAAATGAGTGGCATGATGCATGACTTTAGCTCTCAAGCCTATCTTCATCATACTATGTCACTCTTTGACGTCCATCCCTGACAACCCAGCACTCAACAGTGCGTTGTATTCCTAGGTATACAACAATTCGTACATTCACCTAGAATATACACGACAAGCTTGGTATCTCCAACCGAGTTTCTCCTCTCGATATCCAACCTTCAGGGACAACCTCCCATGCTCCTCCTTGAAGAGGCCACATGTGGATCGCTACACGATACGCCATCTACCTGTTGCAATCCCGGCAAATGCCAATACGACAACATGGTAGGAGAGAGTCAGTGTTCCGAACACTAACGGGTTGACCATGCGGTCTCAGGGTAGACTAAATATAAAGATAGGCAAATAATAGAATCGAACAATATAACCAGAACAGCATAAAATAAACATTTATCACAATGTAATCACATCATCATCATCACATATAACATGTTATACACATAGCATGTATGAATCATAGATAAACAAAGTATATCATAATGTTCCAAATATATCAAGATCACAATTCATTGCCAAATAACTCATTGCACTTGGTATCACAAATATTTCTCAATCTTTCAGAAATTCACTTATGCTTTCATTCTTGAAATCTTTCATCATTCTTAAGTCTTACCATAATCGGTTCACTCAATAAGGTGGGGAAAAACCATCACTGAGGAAAAACAGAACACACGTCTACATCTCCTCGGTCATCCATCCAACCTAGTCGGAAGCTAACAGGAGTACAGGACCTTTACCACGCGGGCACGACAGCTGTCTCAAAAATCAAATGGCTCCAAGCCAGGAGAACTGTAGAAAATCGGATACAGTCTCAAATCAATTCAATTAATAATCAAGGCTCACTATAGAAAAATCGGGTACAGTGGCAATTCACAGATGCCCCGTTCCAGTCCCTCTCACTGTGCTAGATTTGCAATCAAGGGGGTGACAGTACTATTTCTAGTTCGCGATGCAGAACTTACCACGGCTTAGGACCCAGTCCCTACCACGTTTGTATGCCACATGTGGGATTCGTTCCGCCTAGAAATATACTTCAGGCTTCTTGACGTTCACTGTCGTTGCCCTCCCCTCATGCAATCTCCACCTGAGTATCCCTGATACTCATGGTATCTTCCTCTCCACTACTTCGATATCACACTCATAGCTCACCGCTTATGTTAAAGTCTTTTAAAGTCTTTTATGTTCTTGAATTAACCTAAGGTTGGCTCGCCCTTGATTCATCCCTTCGACAAGTCCCGACCACTAAGGGTTATATCCGTTCCCCGAAACATCACATATCTCTTTCACTTTCACTAGCCACTTGGAAATCAAGCACATTAAACTGTTCCCGTAGGAAATTCTCATAATTCTCTTGCATCCTTTTTCATTCTCAATAGCCACTTGACAATCATCCTCAATCTTGAATCCTCAAGCATAATCTCAGCTTCACGAACATGATCTCTATATCATGAGCACAATCTCAGCATCATTTCTTAACTGAAACATTCTCGGATCTCATCACTTATCATCTTTCTTTAACCTTCCAATTAATCTCAAGCCTTATTCTTTTCTCATGATTCACGTCATCATGTATATCCATATCCAGATTTCCAGACAAAATAAAAATATACTCAACAGTATAAACACAGTGAGATCCAGTACGTAACAAAATTAATCATGCATTACATTCAACTAAACAGATAAACATTTAGCACAGAATACATCACATAAATCTCAATACATTCACGGTCCATATACTTGGTCTACAAGTCACCACGTTGTGGGATCACAACACTCTCACTCACCTCTTAACCTAGCAGGTGAAATGCCTTGTCCCTGATAGTCTTTCGCTTCTCCTTGCGATTGCGTTCCACCGTCTAGGAAATACCTCGTATTTAAAAATAAGTTTACATCAAAATCTTATTTCAATTGAAATACATCACTTTGTTCCTTTTTACTCAAAATTGGAAAAGCTCTTATTTTTTTCTTCATCATTCTCTTAAAATACAATCGTTTATCAAAACAATTCCAATCTTTTCTTACACTTGAAATCTCTCAAAATCATTTGAAAAACTCATAATAATAAAAATTAAATAATCGATTTATGTGGCTGTATGCAATCGGTCCAGCCACCTTTTATTTCTTCAAACACTGAAAAGTCTATAATTTTCAATCTAACTATTATTACTTCAAACGGTACTTGAAATCCACACTTTTCATTAATCAAAAACACTTTTAAAATGAAAAAACCACAAGAATAAATCTTGGACAGTAAAGAAATAAAATAAAAACCATTGAAAATACTCATTGAAGTAACCAAACTCATTCACCCATTTTCATATACAAACCGAATTGAAAGGAAACCACCACAACACAATTTTAAATATTTTAACTTAACATTAATTCACAAGACATACTCATGACTTCAAGTCACTTCATAAAAAAAAGAACCTAGCCTAATTTACATGCATAGGCCAAATCCCATCATGACAAGAACAAGGTTTTGGTTCACTTTTTCAACATGCAAACATCAAAATTCATGGATCAAATCATGCATTTTCTCACACAAGGTTTTAAAAATACCACTTCCTTTTTCAAGCACAAAACCGTGACATCATTACCACTTCAAACCAAATTTTCATTTTAATTTTTCATGCATGCACTTTAGAAATCTTTAAATCAAGAAGAAATTAACATGAATGTGCCCTTTTTCATGAAAACAAAACATGGTCTTCTAGTTCTAAGCTTGGGCCGAATATTCATCACCAAAAATCAAGATTAAATTTCAAATCTTTAACATGCATGAACATTAAACATAGATCAACTTAAGAATCATTTTTCAAAAGCTCATTTCTTTGGTTTCCTTGCTAAAACCGTGACATGCACTTAAGAAAGATAAAAACTTTTTGTTCAAAAGTCACATGCAAGGCTCAAGAACAAAACTTTTTAAAGATCAAGACAAAAATCAAAGTTTATCAAGATCAAATCAAAATCAAGACATTTCCACAACTCAAATCAATTTTTCTAAGCATAGAGTTAACATGCAATGACTTAGATTAAATCAAAAAGCATCATGACCTAGTCTCCTAGGCATGGCCGAATCACATAGTCCATGGTTTAGTGTTCTACAAGTTCATTTTGCTCTTAAAAATTCAAGATCAAAGCTTTAACAATACATGCAACCATTAATCAACCATAAAAATAGATATGCAAGAAGAGATGAAGATTACAAATCTTAGAAATAAAAACTAACTCTAATACTCCTAAGATTTTCGAAACACACCAAGAAAGAGATGATCTTCAACCTTCTCACTTTGATCTTCAAGAAACACTCTCGGATCAAGCCTTCTTCTTCTCCCTTCTCCTTCTTCTAGCTCACGGCCTCCCTCTCTCTTTCTTTCTCTCTCTCTCTCTTTTCTAAGAGCTAGATGGACTCATAGAATTATGTTTAGGAAATGAAGGGAAATGAGGAAAAATGAATGGGAATGAACTAAGGCCTAAGCCTTATATAGGCAACTCGTGAAACCTCCTTTTTGCCCTTGTAAAATTCGGTCATGTGTGTGTGTGTGAGGGGCAATTTTGGCTCTTCAAATTGTTGCATGGTTTAGGTCATGTCACCTAGACAAAGAAGTGTAAATTAAGGCACCTATCTCAAGTCCTATTGGTTGGCTTCTCTCTTAATCACACTCTTCCACTAATCTAAATTCTACATGGTCCTAATCCATCCATAAGCTCTTTGCCTATAAAAAATAAAATCCTAGACATGCACATACATAGAAAATAAATTTTTCTTATAAAATAATTCATGTTTAAAAGTCACCATACCTTTAAAGTATAAAAATACTAAACACACCATCATTTCAAAACTCAATTTCTAAAATTCTTAATATCATTCCATGAAAACCATTCCTTTAAAAATCATTCCTCACTTTGAACTCATGAAATAAGAAATCCATTCAAAGAAACACTCTTTCAAAAACACTTTCTCAAAAATAAATCTCTTTAGTGCTTAAAACAATACGAGGATTTAGATGGGTGTTACATTAGAAAAGTTTAAGTGATGAATAGAAGCGTGATATTGAAAAGAAAGAGAAATTATTAATACGAAAGTGATCGAAAAGAGATGTGAGTTAAAGTTTGAGAAAGATCTGGAGATATTGTGAAATTCAGGAGAATGCGATAAGAGCTGAGGATAATGACTGCTGTTGAGCAAGAATTGCAGAATGTAACGCTGATGAGAAATGATTTGATTTCAAGAATTGTTTGATGAGGATCATGAGCAAGGAAAACGTGAGGCGAGCTGAGGCTCTGTAGTGTGAAAGTTCCAGAGGAATACTGAGAAGATATGAATGATGTTGTTGAGAAATAGCTGATGAGAATAATGCTGTACTGTGAAAGCTCACGAGATGTGATGCATGTTATGGATGTGATTCAAGCCTTGTGCTAAGTTGAGAAAAGCGAATTATCGATTAGTGGTCGGGACTCATTGAAGGGATGCACCAAGGATGAGCCGACCTTAGGATTAAGATGTTAATTAAAATATTAAAACTCTAAAAGACTTGGATTAACGTGGTGAGTTATGAGTGCGATATCGAAGTAGTGGAGAGGAAGATACCATGGGTATCAGGGATACTCAGGTGGAGATTGCATTAGGGGAGGACGATGACGGTGAAGCGTCAAGAAGTCTTGAGTACTTTCTAGGCAGAACGAACTCCACATGTGGTATAGGAATGTGGTAGGGACTGGGTCCAAAGCCGTGGTAAGTTCTGCACTGCAGACTAGAATAGTATTGTCGCCCCCTTGATTGCAAATCTTGAACAGTGAGAGGGACTGGAGCGGGGCTATGTGATTTTGGCATTGTACCCGATTTTTCTACAATGTGCCTTGACATTATATGATTTGATTTTATTTGAGAGTGTACCCAATTTTCTACAGTTCTCCTGGCTTGGAGCCATTTGATTTGTTGAGACAGTTGTCGAGCCCGCGCGGTAAAGGTCCTGTACTCCTGTTTGCTTCCGACTAGGTTGGGTGGATTACCGAGGAGATGTAGACGTGTGTGCTAACTGTTTTGAACAATCTCCTCAATGATGATTAATTTCCCCCGCATCATTGATGGATACGAATTCATAAGACTTAAATAAGAAAAGATGAATTGTATATTATTAAGAAATGATTCCAAAAGTGAAAGAATGGTAAGGAATATGAGACCATGTGGAGATGAAAATGTATACAGATAAGAGATTCATAGAATGTGATGTGGTTATGTAAAGAGCTATGAGAAAGAGAAAGTGATGATGTCGAGAAGAATAAGTGAATTGGATGATTGATGATGAGAATAAATATGAGAATGCTCTTTCTTTATTGCTTGATTATATGATATTATTATTTCTTAATATCTTGCCTATTGTAATTCCACACTGTTGGCATCGATTGCTTGGGAATACTTACTCTCTCTAGATTTCTGTTTTGTGTGTTTGTTTGTTTATATGATGTAAACCACATAGTCTATGGATCCTGTCAAGTTTAATTTTGACATCCAGGACGAGGGAAGATGGGAAGTTAACTATAGAGGTTGGGAGTGGCGTGGAGTCACTGAGGTTCGCATCTTTGACCCTGACCATACTCTGCAAGGGACAGCGCCTGATGCTCGCACCTGTCGTTTCGTGCTTGCGGACTTGCAGACTGGTGGACCAGCTGACTATCATGGTGGGCATCCGATGCCTTTACCTGCACGGATTGATCCCGAGGCCGAGGAGCTGGAGGACTTGGATGAGGCTTTAGATGATCTACCGGATGAGGCTTTCGAGGCTATGCAAGAGGATGAACCAGAGGAAGATCCAGAAGATGATCCTGATGAGGACTTAGACTATCCGGAGGCTGAGGTGTTCGAGTTCGACCCTAGTGAGGCACCTCCTGTGGATCCTTCAGCATCAGCTTAGTGGGCCTGGTGGTATTTCTTTTATTTTATTGGAAGTGTTATGTTTCCCTGTATTTACTTAGTCATCATTGCAGTACCAACATGTAACCCCCAACTTATGTTTATGAAGCATGTCTTTATTTTATATTGATGATTAAGTTGTGAAAGTATAAGGGCTATTGCAAGTGAAGGGAAAGGAAGCAAGTTTCAAAGTGCGGTGTCTTGTGACATCTCTGCTTGGAACTTGGAGGTTAACATGAGACGTGAGAACACCAACTTTAAATATAAAAGAGTTTTGAATACTTAACGGTTCTCATGCCCATGTTACATGTTTAAAAAAAAATTTTGCCCATATTTTTACTACATTTTATGATTAAAGAAGTATATTTTCAAGTTGCCAAATCGGGGTGTTACAATATAAAGTGGGTATGATGCTTTGAAAATTGGTCTTGAAAACCTACATGTCTTGATTTTGATTGTGTGATTCTTGCATGTTGAAAAAAAAGTGAACAAAAAAAATCTTGTCTTTTTGTATGATGATATTCGGCCAATGCATGTTCAAGTAGTTGGGAAAATTTTCTTCATGAAACGACCCTTGATAATGACTATATTCCTATGTACATGATGCTATATGTTTGATGGAAGTGATGTGTTGTTTTCTTTAATATTTTTCGGTTTTTAGATGTGAAAATAAATAAGTTGATTTAGTTCATTAAAAAGGAATTTTCATGATGTTAATTCAATGATTTCAAGATTTAAAATTTATTGGTGATTAGGAAATAATGACCATGGGTAATTCGGTCTTTGTTGAATTAATTACGAGGCTTAGTTTGAATTATTTTCTTGAGAGTAATTAAGTTAGTCTATTAAGAATATAATTTGATTAATGATTTTGAATGACTTAAAATGTGACTTGCATTATGTTAGCTTGTGAATGCTTTGAAAATTTAATGTGTTGTTTTTCATGCTAATTGAGTGTGTTCTGGGAAATTTAGATTGAATTGGAATTATTTTTGAATTTTGTTTGTTAGAATTGTTGGTGAAAAATCTATGTCTGGATTACAAAGGAATTGAGAAATGTTTAATTGGAAAAGTATGATTTAAACAACTCTAATTGATCTGTAATTTTTATATGATATTCTTTGACCAGTACCTGATAGTATTGTAAAGTTTGGGATTGAAATGAATCAATTTGATGTGGTCCTGGAATTTTATCTTCTTGAATTTTTGTATTTTGTTTAACATAAGATATGATATTGTAGTGACTGTAATGTTTATGTATGATGCTGGACTTGGCTGAATTTTTATAGAAATGCTTGGATATAATTATATGAATATAGGAGAATTAATTTATGTGTCATGAAGTAAGAATTTGAGACAAACATGAGATCTAACCGAATTAATTAAAGAAAAATAGTAATGATAGATTTTCAATGTGTTGTTTCTTTGTCATATCTTGGAATTTTTTTTAATGCTTAAGGATAATGATTTTTGTAACAGATACATGAATGTTTTAAATTATGTTTATAATGAGTGGAATGGATTCTTTTTGACAAAGAGATTGTTTTAGAATTGTTTCAAAGTTTTCTTGGAAACATTTTAATTATAGATTTGACCTGGATTTGAAATCTTTTGGATATTGGCAATGTGTTTTCAAAAGGGAATTGTTTCAAAGTGTTTTCAAAAAACGAAATAATGAATTTATTGAAATCATTTCTAACGCACGGGAAAAATTTTTTAGTTCGGTGACGGACGAAAAGGAAACGAGGCAGGACTAGCGACTTGGAAATCTCGAAAAACTCTTGGAGACCTATATCATTGGAGGTGAGAGAGGGGCTTTCCCTAAGACGCCGTGGTATTTAGGTAACATATTAAGATGTTCCAATCACCTCAAAGATTGGACTCCGATCTCATTAAGCGAGGTAGTGTGATAGCAATTGTTTGTTTGACTAGCTATCCACACGAACAGCTGAGATTGGTTCGTTGTTTATAGCTTGATATGTCCTTGCTGCTGTAGTATGATGCCATGTTTTCTAGTTAATTATACATGAACTACTTGATTATCTTAGTATGCAAAATGATTTATTTATCGATTAAGCATTTGTGATACTGTTTGAGAGACGTTTGATACGCCTTGATTATGAGATTATGTGAATGAAACTGCGAAAGTAATGAATTGTGATGGAAAAGAAAGACGAATGATAATAAAGGTTGTGAAAGTGATGAAATACCAAGAGAAAGATGTAAGACCCGGTTCGGCCTAAGTCCTTATTGAATAAGGCAGCCTTGATAAGACATTGAGAAGAGAAATGATTTGATTTCGAGAATTGTTCGATGAGGATCATGAGCAAGGAAATATGGGGCGAGCTGAGGCTCTGCATTATGAAAGTTCCAGAGGAACAATGAGATGATGAGAATGATCATGGATTCCAGTTCGGAAAGTGAAAGACTTAAAGCTTAGTGCTATGATTGGGGAAAAGACGGGGTGTTACATTCTCCCCAACTTAGAGATTTCTCGTCCCCGAGAAATGCAGTACCTGGATCAAACAGGTGTGGGAAAGAACTTCTCATCTTGCTCTCAAGCCCACATGTCGCATCTTCACCATTTTTCCGACTCCATATTACCTTAACTAAGGGAATATCCTTCCCTCTTAACCTCTTGACACTACTACCATCTATCCTTAGAGGTAAAGCCTCAAATGTAAGATTTTCCTTTAATTGCACTGAATCGGGTTCAATGATGTGTGAAGGATCATGGACATATTTCCTCAATTGGGATACATGAAAAACATTGTGTAGGTTTGAAAGAAAAGGAGGTAAGGCAATTTGATAGGCTAAAGGTCCTATTCGTTTAAGAATTGGATAAGGTCCAATAAAACGAGGTGTAAGTTTTCGGGTTTTGAGCATTCTACCAATTCCAGTAGTTGGCACTACTTTCATGAATACAAAATCTCCTTCATTGAATTCCAGCAGACTTCTCCTCTTGTCCTGGTAACTCTTCTGTCTACTTTGAGCAGTCCTTATTTTTTCCTGAATTAGCTTCACCTTCTCATTCGTCTGTTGTACTACATCCGGACCTATCATCAAATGCTCACCGGTCTCGAACCAACACAATGATGTTTTGCATTTTCTACCATAGAGAGCTTCATACGGTGCCATTTCGATACTTGAATGAAAACTGTTGTTGTAGGTGAACTCAATCAAATGCATAAAAGAATCTCAATCGCCAGCACTTTCAATCACACAAGCTCTCAACAAGTCTTCCAACGTTTGGATAGTTCGCTCTGACTGTCCATCCGTTTGAGGGTGATATGCAGAACTTAAATCCAACTTGGTTCCGATTGCTGTTTGCAAACTGACCCAAAATTTCGAAGTAAAACGTGGATCTCTGTCTGATACTATACTTGAGGGTACTCCATGCAATCTTACTACTTCCTTCAAATATAGCTCAGCCAGCCTATCCACTGAATACTTCATGTTAACAGGAATAAATCGAGCCGTCTTCGTCAATCTGTCCACAATTACCCAGATAGCATCGTAACCTTTCCGAGTTCTTGGAAAACCAGAGACAAAATCCATGGTGACACAATCACATTTCCACACTGGTACTTCCAACGGGCGTCACTCACCACCAAGCTTCTTATGCTCCACCTTCGCCTTTTGACACGTCAAAACCGCGATACATACTCCGCCACTTCTCTCTTCATTCCGGGCCACCAAAATACCTTCTTGAGATCTCGATACATCTTCTGAGAACCAGGGTGTATACTCAACTTACTCTTGTGAGCTTCTTCCAATATCATTCTCTTCATCTCCAGATCGTTCGGTACACAGACACGATCCTTATACTTCAATACTCCGTCACCACTAACCTCGAATTCTACTTCTTTCCCTTTGTCCGAAAGCTCCTTTTTAGCTTGAAGTTCCTCGTCTTTCAGCTGAAGGTCCTTTATCCACTCCATGAATCCACTTGAAACGGTCAGCTACCCTAATATCATGCTCTTCGGTCTTAACTCCACTCCTAAATTCAGATCCCGAAATTCCTCAATCAGCTCCAACTCCTTGATCATCCACGCAGAAACATGCAACGACTTCCTACTCAAAGCATCAGCAACTACGTTCGCCTTTCCAGGATGATATTGCAGCTCAATATCATAATCCTCAGGAATTCCATCCACCGTCTCTGACGCATATTCAGCTCCTTCTGTTCGAATAGATACTTCAAACTCTTGTGATCGCTGAAGACTTCAACCCTTACACCGTACAAATAGTGCCTCCAAATATTTAAAGCAAACACTACTGTCGCTAGCTCCAAATCATGAGTCGGGTAGTTGAGCTCATGAATCTTCAGTTGTTGTGAAGCATAGGCCACTACTTTCCGCTCTTGCATCAGCACGCATCCTAACCCTTGTTTCGAAGCGTCACAGTACACACAGAAAGACTTTGTCGTATCCGGTAGAACTAACACTGGTGCAGTTGTCAGTCTTCTCTTCAATTCTTGAAAATTCTCCTCCCACTTCGCCGACCATTCGAATTGTTGACCTTTCCTTGTCAGCTTCGTCAAAAGCAAAGACAAACGATAAAATCCTTCGATAAACCGACGATAATACCCCGCTAATCCTAAGAAACTACGGATTTCTGTCACAGACGTGGGTGTCTTCTATCCCAATACAGCCTCCACTTTTGTAGGATCTACCGAGATTCCATCCTCCGAGATTACATGCCCCAAGAAATGCACTGAGTCCAACCAGAAGTCGCACTTTGACAACTTAGCATAAAGCTGTTTGTCCTTCAACATCGTCAAGACTGTCCTTAAATGCTCAGCGTGTTCCTCCTTAGACTTGGAATAGATCAAAATATCGTCGATAAATACGACAACAAATGAATCCAAGTAAGGATGGAAAATTCTATTCATGTAGTCCATGAATATCGCAGGAGCATTTGTTACACCAAAAGGCATAACCAGATACTCGTAATGACCATAACGAGTTCGAAAAGCAGTCTTGGGAATATCTTCCTCCTTTACTCTTATCTGATGATATCCCGATCGAAGATCAATCTTAGAAAATACAGTCGCTCCCTTCAATTGATCCAGCAAATCATCAATTCTGGGCAGAGGGTACTTGTTCTTGATTGTCACCTTGTTTAGTTGCCGGTAGTCCGTACACAAACGCATACTACCATCCTTCTTCTTGACGAATAAAACCGGTGCTCCCCAGGGTGAAACACTAGGCCTTATCATCTTCTTCTCCAGCATCTCTTCTAATTGCTTCTTCAATTCGGCTAACTTTGCCGGAGCCATCCTATACGGTGCTTTAGAAATTGGTCCAGTTCCAGGAATCACGTCAATTGAGAATTCCACTTCTCGAATTGGCAGCAAACCAGGTATCTCTTCCGGAAAAACTTCGGGAAATTCCCGAACTACGGGTAATTCATGCAGTTTCGTGTCCTTTTTAACATCCAATGAAGCCAAAAACATGTAAGCTACCGCGCCTTCCTTCAAGGGAGTTCGAATTTCCTTGGCAGACAAATGCTCAAGGTCATTGGGTTTAGGCAAAGAAGATTGGGTTTCACTAAAGACCAACGACTTTTCGGAACAGTTCAGTAGAACATGATTCCTAGTAAGCCAATCCATTCCTAATATAATATCTATTTGAGAAAGGGGTAATTGAATTAAATCAAAAAAATAAGTGTTTCCTTCTATCTCTAAGGGACAATTAGGACAATAAGTAGACACTATCACAGGTTTATCAATAGGGGTAGAAACAATCAAGTTATAGGGTAAAGCATCTACTTTAAAATTTAATCTATTCACCACATCATGAGAAATAAAGGAATGAATAGCTCCCGAATCATACAATACTAACAAGGAATTCTTATAAATGAAACATTCACCTTGGATAAGATTAGCAGCATTCGCAGCTTCAATTCCGCTCATCGTGAACACTCTCCCGGGCATAGTAGGACGATTAGCATTTCCCGAATTAGATGTTCGCTTAGGCTCCCTACAGTCTCTTGCAATATGACCAGGCTTGTCGCAGTTGAAACAGTTCGAATTCCTTGATGGACACATCGGGCCAAAATGATTACGACCACACTTGTTGCAACGAGGAGGTACATTCCCTGATCTCACTCCCCCGAAATTATTGCGATTTCCACCACTCTGATCCATACAATTCCCTCCATAGCTGCTGCCCCCACGGTTTCCACCGCGATTACCATTGCCTCCGAAGTTTCCACGCTTCCTCTAAAGCATAGATCTCTCCTTCCACTCGAACCAGAATACGGGTGCGAAGTCCTATACCTCCCTCCGGAATCTCTATGAAAAGGAAAATTAAAAACCGGTCCATGAGATGAGGAAGGCTTCACTACCCTCTCAGCCGCTCCTCTTGCTTTCAGGCCTCCTTCGTACATACGACAGCGATTCACCAAACTAGCAAAATTCTCTATTTCTAAATGAGAAAAAGCTAACTTAATCTCAGGCTTAAGACCATCCCTAAACTTAGCACACTTCGATCGCTCATTCTCCCCTCCAGCATATTGGGGTACATACTTAACTAGCTCTTCAAATTTCGAAGCATACTCATCAATCGACAAAATCCCTTGACTCAACCTTAGAAATTCCATTTCCTTCTGAGTCCTCAGATACAACGGAAAATACTTCTCAAGAAATCTCTGCTTAAAAGCCTCCCATGTCAACGCTTCTCCCAGATTCACCATCACTTGCTTAGTAACTCGCCACCATGCTGTAGCCTCCCTTGTCAACATAAACCCAGCGTAAGCCAACTTCTGCTCGTCGTTACACTGCACCATACCCCCGAATATACGCTCTGAATCCTCTATCCACTCCACAGCTGCGTCCGAAGCAAAACCTCCCGCGAACTCCTTCGGGTTGCGACGACAGAATTCATCCAATCCCTTGTAGCCTTGGGCTTCCAGATTTTGAGCTTGCTGCTGATTGTTGAAATTCTGCTGCGCCTGACGATGCAACGCTTGAAGATTATCGTTGACTCCCGTCATCACAGCTGCCATCCGAGTCATGAAATCTGCCGCATCCGGGTGATCAGCATCCTCACCAGGGTTTCGCGAACTTGAACCGGAAGGTCTTCCACGTGTAAGACTCATCTTAAAATAAAGCAGAAAGAGGTTCAACGCACGATAACACAGGATCCTAGAGTGGTTTCGCGAACTTGAACCGGAAGGTCTTCCACGTGTAAGACTCATCTTAAAATAAAGCAGAAAGAGGTTCAACGCACGATAACACAGGATCCTAGACTCTAGACACATAGAGTTACACAGAGTAAGCATATAAGATTAGGCTGAAGGCCACTGAGGATTAACCATTGCTCTGATACCAACTCTGTAACAGCCCGATTTTCACTCCCAAAACCATAATTGAATTGTTATTAATTTCTTGCAAAAATGCGGCCAAAATTTATTTATTTATTTATTTTTTTGAAAACATAAGTTCGTTAACGACTAATACCACCCTTTGAAAACCGAGTTGTCACTTTCGAAACTTCTTACTCAAAACAACATCATGGAAACAAACATCACTTTCATTGATAATAAAACAGGTGCTATAAGTACTGGAGTCTCACTCCAAAGGTTTCCAAAAACAGGCCACCATTACAAAAGATTACAAACCATAATTAAAAGTAGCTGATTACATCCTTATTACATCACAAGGTAATCTTCAGTTGGAACTCAGATCCTAGACACACTACATACACTACACACAGAGCAAGGACATCATTCTTCCGCAGAACTAGCATCGGTCTCCATACCCTCACTTGAATCCGCCTCCGCTTCGTGATTGGAATCACTAACGTCTTCTTCCTCCATCGGTTAAGGAATCACAGCCGCCAATGGTGCAGGATCACCATCGTACTCGTGATGCTCCCTTGGTCCACCATCTTGATAGTCACGAAGAGTGACTTGTCCCACGTGAACATCCAAACTCGTCCCTCGTAGAATGTGCCTTGGATCGTCGATTTCCAACCGAGTTTCACCTCTCCAAATCCAGCCATCAGGTACCATCTCCCATGCTCCTCCCTCCAGGGGCCACATATGGATTGCTACACGATACGCCATCTACCCGTTGCAATACCGGCGGATGCCAATACGACAACCAGGTAGGAGAGAGTTAGTGTGCCATACACTAACAAGTTGACCGTAAGGTCTCAGGGTAGACTCGATAGAAAGAAGAACAGACCACAACGACACTTGACCAGTATACGAAATGAGACAAGATACCAAAAGCGTAGAGAACACACAGATATACCAATTGACAGAATAGGATAGCAAAGCAAGTAACATAATAATCGAAATGAATAAGGTATGTAAACAATAGATAAACACATAAAAGGGTAAGCATAAACCACCAATCCAGAAACATGATTCTCATAACAGAACAGCATCAACTCATCAATTTTTCTCATCATTCATTTATATCTTTACTCTTTGGTTATTAAGTTTTATCATAACTCAGTTCACTCAATGAGGTAGGGGAAAAAACCATCACTGAGGAAAAACGCACTCTCTACATCTCCTCGGTCTCCATCCAATCCTAGTCGTAAGCCAACAGGAGTACAGGACCTTTACCACGCGGGCACGACAGCTGTCTCACACATAAATGGTCCCAGACCAGGAGGATCTCGTCCTCAAATCAATTCAATTTCATAATATCAAGGCTCACTGTCCATGCAGTAGCAAAACACAATGCCCCGTTCCAGTCCCTCTCACTGTTGTAGACTTGCAATCAAGGGGGTGACAGTATCATTTCTAGTTAGCTATGCGGAACTTGCCACGGCATTAGACCCAGTCCCCACCACGTTAGTGCGCCACTTGTGGGATTCGTTCCGCCTAGAAATATACTCGAGGCTTCTTGACGTTTCACCGTCCTTGCCCTCCCCTCATGCAATCTCCACCTGAGTATCCGCAGATACCCATAGTATCTTCCTCTCCACTACTTCACACTCATATACCTCACCGCGTTTATTAAGTCTTTTAATGTCCTTTAGTATCTTTAAAGTCTTTTAGCATCTTTAGTTAACCTAAGATCGACTTGCCCTTAGTCCATGCCTTCGACAAGACCCGACCACTAATGAACACATCTTTTCCCCACTTTCACACAATCAAACCATCACTTTCTCAAGCCACACGGCCACAATGCCATCACATCATTCTCATAGAAAACCACATAGCTCTTTTGCACAATCATTTCCATCTTGGAGTTCACTAGCACGATCTCGGCTCCACGAGCACAATCTCTCTATCCAGCACTTTGTTGCTCCTCAATATTTTCCTTGAATCACATCATACATTGCTCTTTCACGTATTTTCATACTTCACTTTCTCTTTCAACTTCTCATAATCGTTCATAATGACATCCAAACTTATCGCACGGAATATAACGTTTTCACAATAGAATGATAAAGGAATCAATAGTGAAATAGAACTCGACATGCATCGATTAAATGAAATATAAAACAAAATATATCGCGGAAAGACTTATGCCATCACCATCCGAGCAACTATGTTACGTTCTCACCACAATCTCACTCACCTCTTAAACCAGCAAAAGAAATACTTTGGCCTTGGAGATCTCTAGCTCCTCTTTGAGAATTGTCACCACCGTCTACTGAATAACCTCGAGGTAAATAAATACACTTTTATTAAAAATCATTTCAATTAAAAAGCACAACTCAGTCTCTTGAATAAGAAATCCTTTACTTTCTTTATCCTTTTCTTAAAGTACAAGTGTTTATCAAAACAACTCTCAACTTTTCTTATACTTGAAATCCTTTAAAAATCATTTGAAAACTCACAATAAAATAAGCAAAGAATTTATTTATGTGGCTGTATGGAAAAAGTCCAGCCACCCTTTCAAGTTGTAAAAATATTGAAAAACCAACAATTTTCATTTTAACTTTTAATACATTAAATAACACTTAAAATTCACATTTTTCACAACTCAAAAACATTTTCAAAATTGAAATACTTTGAAATAAAGTTTTGGACATCAAAGGATAAAAGAAATCAAATCATGAAATTAATCTTGAAAATAATTAAATACATTTTCCTCATTTTCTTTATCAAAACCGAATTGAACACACCAAAACAACACAATAATTTTTCTTAAAACAAAGTCATGAAACATAATCATTTCAAAGAGACAATTACATGCAAAAAGAATCTAGCCTATTCAACCTAGTGTAGACCGAATCATCACTAGAGAAAAACAAAGTCTTTGATGCACTTTTCTTTCATGCAAAAACCTTTAATTTAGCAAACCAAAAACATGCACTTTGAAAAACATGGTTTTAGAAAATAACACTCCCTTTTTCCTTCTCAAAACCGTGACCTACAAGTCCCTTCAAACACATTTTCATTTTCATTTTCCTTTGCATGTGCCTTAAAAATCATATAAATCAAAAAGAAAACACATGCAAGAAACTTCTCATGAAAAAAAACAATCATGGTCTTTGATTTTCAAAGCTTGACCGAAAAATACATCAACAAGGTCAAGTGAAAAACTTAAATCCTTAGCTTTGAAGCACATGAATTTAGATCAAAACAAAAATCATTTGGAAAGAAAATTGTTTTCCTTTGTTTCTCCTCAAAACCGTGACATGAATGTCAAGAAACAAAACTTTTGAGTTCAAAAATCACAAATCAAAACTTCAAGATCAAAGCTATTGAAAATCAAGGCAAGAAAACAATTCTTTTTCAAGATCAAAGCAATAGATCAATGTCCTTTGAAATGAAAATCAAAGATCAAAGCTTTAGAAAAATCAAAATTGAAATCAAAGCATGAAAACCATTTAGATCAACTTTATCAAGCATCAAACTAACATGCATGACCTCTAAGCAAGATAAGAATCATCATAACCTAAACGTCTAGACATAGCCGAATGATAATGTCCATGGCCGAATGGCCTAACACCAAAAATAGCACACATAAATTCAATTACTAAAGCCAAATCATGTTTGCACTTCAAGAATCATTTAAAAACTTGTTCCTTAAACTTTCTCTTCTAAACCGAGGCATGCACAAAACAAAAACATGATTTTTCTTCTTAAAATTAATATGCATGCTTTAAAAATTCGGATCATTACATATATGCACATAAATCACAAAGTCATCATCAAATCATCATGTAAAGACACAGATCTCAACTATATTTTCAAACAAACTTAAATCATATAGTTATTTATTAAGAAATTACACAAACACATCATAGATCATCATTTAAACAAGAAAATTTAACATGCAAGACTAAAAATCATCATAGCTCACGGTTTCTACAAGAAATTTCAACATGCAAGACCAAATAATTTATTTTACCATTCATTAAAATTAGATCATAAATCAATTTGTCACATAAACACATAAACACATATAGATCACGATTTGGAACAAGAAAAACATACATGCAAGGAAGATCTATGTTAAGCTTCACAAATTCTTACACAAAACTTTAGATCTTTAAGTTTGAGTTAGCAAAATATGAAGATCTAGCAAGAAAGCATAAACCGAATCACACACATAGAGTTACAATTATTACAAATTAATTTTTAGTCCATAAAAGTTCAAGATCAAGAAAGAATAGCTTACATGTTCATCTTACAAGTCACAAAAATAAACATGCAAGAAGAAAAGAAAGGGATCTACAACTAAAAAGGAAAAAGACTAAACTATTACATTTCTTCTCTTGTTCTTCGAGTTTCCTACCAAGATGGGTTGGTTCTTGAGGTTCCTAACACTTAGATCTTCAAAGGGAATGGCTTGATCTAATTGGAAATCTCCTTCTTCTTCCTTCTAAGGCTCACGGCCAACACTCCCTTTCTCTCCCTCTCTTTCTTTTCTTTTTCTCTCTAAGAAGTGAATGGATTCTTAGAGTAGTGTTTGATGTTGGAAGGGTGAAAATGAAAATGGGTGAAGGTGAAATGAATCAAGAGTTCACACACATATATAAACCCACGAGTCTCCCTCTTTTGCCCTTGGTTTATTTTCGGTTAGCACACAAATAGAAGGGGCGGTTTTGTCCTCGCAATTTTCCATGGCTAAGGGTCACTAAAGTCAAGGGGACAAAGTGGAGTGGTCTAGGTTTTAGGGGTCATGTAGGTTCTAATGGTTGGTTAGCTTGTAGTTAGGGTTTCTCCTCCCATTTAGTTTGGTTCCTTAATTTCTTTTCAAAAGTCTTAGGCTCATGCATACACACACACACACAGTTAACACACACATGCACACACACACACCACCATACATACACATACATATACATACTTACATGCACATACACAAACGTGGCACTCTCATACACACACACATGTCTTACAAATTTTTTTTTCTAAATCATTAATTTATTCCTAATCATTTTTATTTAGAATTTATTAATTCATACAATCATGCAACTAATTCTAAGAAATCATGTTCACAACCATTTCCATGCATCACATATTACACTCACATTAAATCAAGCACACATCCACAAAAATCCATGCCAAAACAACATCATAAAATACATTTTCTTAAAAATTCGTATTTCTTATATTCTTGAAAATAAATTTTTATAAATCAATCCATAAAATTCTAAAAATCACATTTTCAAATCATTTCAAACTCAACAAAATCATTCATATTTCTTATAGAAAATATTTTGTTTGGAAAAATCCATGGAAATCAGCACTTCATTTCTTTCTTATGAAAAATACTTTTTCTAAAAATCATGATTTCAAGGTTTCTTTCGTTAAAAATCGTTTGCGCACGTACGGGAAAAATGCGGGGTGTTACATCAAGACTTCGGTACTTTTGAAACTAAGAGTCGCCTAACCAAAAACTTAGGCGACATGAGAATAATTGTATCACTAATGTATGTATATTAATTTGAGACTGATAACCTCAAATATAAATACCTATTGGTAGATATAATCATCCAACCTTTAAGTTCCAGAAAATTATTTTGGATGTTTTGTGAAAGTCTAAGGGAAATGAACCATGTGTTTGGGTATAGGTAACATCATGAAATCTGATTTTTCTGAAGGTTTCATGTGATTTAAAAACGAATGGCTATTTATTTGAATCTTTGAATTGTAAAGTGTTTGTTGGGAAATTGGGGTTTTTCATATAAAGTTAAACTCATTTTTGGGCTCAGGATGCTTAAAATGTCATGGAAAAATTTTATGTGAGCATCCCAAGTTCGAATCCATGTGGTGTGTAAAAGTTCAAGCTGTTTGGAGCAAGTTAGTATTTTAAACAAATGCTTTTCACAATCAGACCCGACAATTCCGGTGTCTCCGACACTGCGAATGCAAAGGAAAAATCGAGTCTAACGTGCTCCGATCGGTTTGAAAATTTTACACAACCTTTGGCTAAGTATATCTGATGTCCCTGTAAATTTTGAGGTCATTTGGAATTTGTTTACTATTTTGAATAAATCTAATTTAGGTTCAGCCCCCGATGTTACGGTGTTTTTGACAAAGTGGTCACAGGGTTAGAACTGAACCTAACGAACTCCGATCGACCTGAAAATTTACCACGTTGTTCTTTTGTATGTAGGGACACTACCTGTAAATTTTCATAGTGTTGGGAATTGAATTGGTATCTTTCAAAAGTGCATCTTTATTTCAGCCATGTAATTTTTCATGTTTTCGGGCTTTCGGGCAAATAATGGAAATCATACCTCCCGAACTCATTTTGAACTAATTTTCTGATATGTTTCCTTTGAATACCTTCATGTGTAGTATGCCAAATTTCAAATAAAAACGAATTTATATGATATTTCGTTATATGTCTTGAATGTGCTATGTATATGCTAGTTGGGTTGTTTAGTAATAGTGAATCCTATGCTTAGATAATCGTTCTTTTCGGCCGAACAGGTTTTTCTGAATCTTCATACGTGATCCCTTCCTCCAATTAGGGTCTCATTGAATGGTTCATTTTGCTTACTCCAAGAAACTCTTCATAAAGCATATTATATAATTTACGAAAGCTTAATTTATACATATGTTTTTCTTTTTCCAAAACACTTATTTATATTTCTGCCTTGAAGGAATGTCAGCTATTTGATTTTATTGAACATAATTTTATTTGATTATGGATTTCGAAGATTCGTTGTTTTTACGCCCTCTAATCTACTATCCTGTTTTCAACCAACTTGAAAGAATACGTTTGTTGAGAATGACAATTTGCTTTATTTGTCAATGATTTACCTTTTACACTTCGGTATAGTTAGCTCTTCTTGCTTTTGGATTCCTTTTTGTTTCAGTCTCTATGATCTTAAGTTTCTGAATTGCTATTTTAGAGTTTATGTAAATGCAAGCTAGATTTGTTGACTTTTTGATTTTAATAAATTTGCTCCCTGATTTTGCATGACTTCATACACAAGTATTTAAAAATGATGAATCTTGGATTTTGAGCCATTGGTTATGTCTTTTTAACGAAAATTGTTAAATCAGTTTCAACTAATAGCGTTTCTTGCTTAACATATTTCTCATGAATTTCTTATATTAATATTTGCCAATGCTAACCTATTATCTTAGTTTTTAGTCTATCACAGGAAGTTTCCCAAAACTGTTATGCAAGGGAAAATGTTTTTGAACGCTAGCTTGACGAATTTTTGATTCTTTTCGGGTTTTAGTTTTCTCCTTGTAATTTAAACTGACATTCATTTAAGTTAATGGCACCCTATTGGTTGAGTCATGATTATTAACTTCTACTTTTGGGATTTTGATTTCTGCCTGGATTTTATTACATGTTTTAATTCTTATAGAAAAGAGATGTGTTACTCTTTTTGTTTAAAGCTCTTACAAAATTAATACTACATTCATGTGTGAGTGAATTGTGTTTTTCTTACAAAAATAATTCTCAGCAAGATTTTCAAATATTTTATCGTTTTGGGTGCTGAGCATGTTATATAAATTCAAAACATATGCATAATACTGACTATGTTTAGACCAGTTGGGTTTTTAAAAGCTCCTACCTTGTATTATATTTGATGTTGCCTCTTTGAGATTTGAATTCCTTTTACATTTTTGACAAAGAGTCAACATATTCTCCCAACAGCTATCACTTGCCAAATGATAAAATTCTTTTTCAGCTTTGAGAACTTAGATAATTTTGTTTGGAATTGACTTAACTGTAATTGCCATTTTGTACACCAAGTGATGATTTCTATATTTGACATTGTTATGAAAGATGGTCTCCTCTTCGATTGAATTTGAGAACCTTTTTACTTAACCAGTTCGAAATTCTTTTGGTTACAGTTACATTTTTATTACCACTAAGGTTTTGTTTTTCCTCTTAAATAAATATCCTCATGCTATTGGTAGTGTTGAATTTATTTGTGTTTATCTAAGTTTATTGAAATGATGCTCAAGGGTTCTTAAAATCCTAACCTTATGGTTTTCACTAATTAAATTTCGAGGACGAAATTTCTTTTTGGGGGAAGGATTGTAACATCCCTAATTTTATTCCCTAATATAATTATAAGTTTTATCAAATTAAATAATTGATTCTTGAAATCAAATTATTTGAGTGTTGGGTATTCTCATAAAAATATATTATGTTAATTGTGAAAGTATATTTAATTATATATTTTTAAAGTAGATTCATTTAAAGAAATTACGCTATTTGAAAAATATAAATTGTTATGCTTTACCTTGCTTTTGATGTATCATTAAATAAATAGTTTGTTTTAATATTCCAAATTACTAACTTTGTAATTTCCCTATATTATTAATTATTGTTTAAAGTTATATTAGAGGTATTTATTTAGATTTGATTGTGTAACACCCCTCAAAATCCTCGTACTGCTTTAATCCCTAAAAAGAATTATTTTTGAGAAAAGAATTTCGAAAAGGGTATCTTCTTAAATAAATTTCTTTATTCACGATTTCAAGGTGGTAAATGATTTTAAAGAATGATTTTCTTCATGAAATAATGTTATAAGTCTTGAAATTTATTTTGGAAAGGCGATTTATTTTCTATGAATGTGTGTTTGATTGCCTAAGATTCATGCATATGATTCTAAGATGGAAAATTATTTTCTATAAGTTTCGAGAATCAAAGTCCAAATCACCTTGATTAAGAATCGATTCCAGAAACCCTTATTAGTATCCTAATCTTTGATTAAACCCTAATCGAGTCCTTAATTCTTGATTAAGAACTTAATCACTCTCTTAAACCCTAAACCCTCAAGGTTAGTGAGCTAATCTAGAATTAGTTTTCCATAAACCTTTGTTAGAAAAGATTAAGCTTTTGATTAGTACCTTGACCCTTGATTAAGCCCTAATCTCTAAGGATTAGTGGACAAAACCTAGATTAATTTTCCTAATCCTACCCTAATCACCTATGGTCGAATGCCTAGGTGCATTCCTTGGTCACCAAGTTGTTTCACTAGGTCTCCAAGTAGCCTTGCTTAGTCACCAAGTTGCATGCCAAAAAGTCAACCCATGACATCACTAAGATGACCAAAGCATGACATAAGAGAGGAAAAAAAGAAGGGAAAGGAAGGAAGGAGCCGTGAGGGGCATGGAAACAAGACTTGGTCTCCAAGTTTTGCAACTTAGTCCCCAAGTAGTTGCAAAGAAGCCACCCATGCAAACCCTTGATGGCAAATAAGAAAAGTGAAGGAGAATAAAGAAGGGACTCAAAACCGTGTGAGGTGGAGAGTGAGTGGTTTCATTCCTTCATTCTTCATTCTTCCATCTTCATCCTTTCTTTCAACAACAACACCAACACACACACTAACAAACCGTGAGGGAGTGATCAACACACCCACATCTCTTGTTTCTATTTCTTCATTTCTTTCCCAAACTAAACACAACACTAAAGAGCTACATTAAGCTCTTGGTGAGAGTGAAAGAAGAGAGTGGCCGAATTAGAAAAGAGAAGAAGGAGAACCAAACCTCAACACTAATCTCTTCATAACCTAAGCAAGATCAACCAAGATAGTGAAGGAGAAAAGGAGAAACCATGGACTTAGGAAAAGGAGGGAGAAAACTGTGAGGATTAGGAGAGAAAACCAAAGAATTCGACTTGATTTTGAGAGCTTTTAATTAAGTACGCGTTTTTTTTCATGATCTTAAAAGTTTTAAACCTCTTTCTTTGATTCATTTTTGTTTTCACACTTTCTTTTTAAGATCTTGATTTTGTTTGAAAAAGTGATTGATGCATGTTTGTTTTTATGTTAGATCCAAAGATTTTACTACCATGCATGTTGATCTTTGAACTTGATCTTGAAGTTTTTGTTAAGAAAGTGTTTCTCTCATGATCTTGAGTTTTCCTCTTGATTCCTTGAACTTTTCGTCTCTTCTTTGATTTTCTTAAAGTATTCTTTGAAAAAACAAATTTGATTTTGGTTTTGCATGACTTGTTTTTCAAAGGATCAAGACTTGATCTTAACATGCATGAAGTTTGTTTTGTTAAAAATCAAATTTTCCTTAATGAACTTGTTAATAAAGGCCACAGTTTTGTTGAAAACCAAAGGCTACAAGTTTTGTTAATTTGTGCATGTAACGATCTATGAGTTTGTGAGTTGTTTTGGTGAATAGAAATTTTGTTTGAGTCTTGATCTTGGATGCATGTCACGGATCTGTAATGTTTTTTGTTAAAAATCAAGTTTTTATTAAGATCAAGGTGCATGCATGTGATAATCTAAGGCCTAAATGAATTTTAATGAATGAAACTATGTTAAAGTTAGGATCTTAATTCATGCATGATTCGGTTTTGTGATGATCTTCATGAAAGTTTGATTTTTTGTAAATCAAACGCTATGATCTTGAATTTGATGATGCTTTAGATGAATAAAATTTATGTGATGTTGTGATCCTTATGTAGTTAGCCACGGTTTTGCATACTTGATTGAAAAGATTAGGACTTTCTTAGGTCTAATTGATGAGTATGTGATTTCCATGAACTTTGTGTTGATCTTAAGTGTTTAATGTGAAACAAAAATTATTTAGAGGCTTGTGCATGCTCACGGTTTTATGTAGAAAGTGCATGCTAAGATTATGTTTTTACTCACTTGATGCATTATGTGAACTTGTTATGGGATTTAAAATTGTTTTAGAAGTCTTGAATCTTTGAAAGTGTTTTGAGAAAACTTAGTTAAGGTCACGGTTTGGACCTTGACTTTGGGGTTAAATTTCCTTGAATGAGTATATGTATTCATGCCATGAAACTATATGTGATTTGTGAAGTTATGATGTATTCGGTTTCAACATCATTAGGCATTTTAAGATGAAGTTTTGCTACGATGGGAAATTGATTAAGTGAAAGATTAATGAAATTATGTTTAAGTATTTATGAGATGCATGATTCGGTTGTGTATGTGTTCACAAGTGTGATTACCTTATTTGATTGAGATTTATACATGAACAAGTATGTGAGCATGTTTATGTTTAACTTGATGGCTTGTGATTATGGAATGGTTGAAACGAATAGATGTTTGTTTAAGGTCCTTAAGTAAGATAGGAATGATTCTTAGAATGCATGAGAGTGCTTAAATGATTTAATTTGTTTTGAGTAGCATGCTGTCCACATTCGGTCTTAAGTGTTTTAACTTGAGAAAGTGTTGGTTTAAGCGTTTATTTGATTGTTCTTAAGATGCTTGATTTGGTTATGGATTTGAGTTGATTGTGAATAATGCATAAATGAATTTAAACTTAGGACATGATGCTGTCCAGAATTTTCTAAGTTATATTTCTTGTTTTAAAGTGTTTTCAAAGTGTTTTAAAGTTTAGTTCTCATGGGTATTCGATCTAAGACAAAGTTGGTTTGAAAAGTGCGATTTTTCGGTGTTTTCGAACGTAATTGAGGTGCTGTCCAAAATAGACCAGCAACCAACTGAATCGATTTAAAATCATTTTATGAAATGTTTTCAAATGGTTTTAAAAGATTTACAGTACTATAGAGAATGAGAGTTGTTCCAATAAAACGATAATGTTTCAAGTTTTGTAATAAGGAACAGAAAGTTACGAGCTAAGAACAGATTTTTAATGCAAGAAAATAACATAAGTATATTTTATTTAGTACGAGGAATCTTAAAGACAAGGGATTGGGGCAGCCGGCAGCACAAGGATCCAAGGAGACGGTACGCATTTAATAGCTGGACCTCAGGTGAGAGAGAAGCTTTCCTATGACACCGTGGTAGTTAGGTGATTTATTAGGACGTTCCGTATCATCTCAAAGATCGGAACTAAGTGGTTCGGAGTCAGTAGTATAGTGGCAATTGTTTGCTTTGTGTGGCCACTTATACGAAGGTGACAAAAACCACATTGTTATTGTGTGTCGATTGTGTGTGTAGATAGCATGTTTATATTTATTTATTTGATTATGCCTGTTGGAATTTAATGCTGTTGACTGGAATGTGTAATATATCGATGGACGTCTGTTACGTCCTGAATAAGGGAATGAAATTAATGAAAGTGAAAGTAAAGTTATAAGTATGGGAAAAATAATGATAAGATACAAAGAGAAAGGAATAATGATTGGAAACAAAGTATGTGTTGGAAAAGAAAGAAAGAATTGAGATTGGGGAAAGAATGAATGATAATGTGGAGATCGAGCCAGAGCTGGGGAGAGTGATGTCGATTATGGAACATGGTGTGAATTGAGTGGAGCTGGGCTCCTTTGTTTTCGGTTTTAGACTGGGAACTAGTGTCGAGTTGAGCTTGCTCCTCCATTAGCGCTCAGCAAAGTTGAAATTTTTGAAAAGGTTTTTGAAAAGCCGTTTTGAAAAAGGGTTTTCGAAAAGAGATCTTGTGGAGAACAGTGAAAGGAAATTTTTAGAAAAGGATTTGTGAAAAGAAATTCTTTTGAAATTGTTTTTGAAAAGAGGTTTTGAGAGATATTATAAAAAGTGTTTTCAGAAGAGTTTTGAAAGGAAATTTTTGTGAAAGGTTTTGGAAGGAGATTTTTTTTAAACTTTGAGAAAACTTTTGAGGGAGAAAGATTAAGAAGAAAGAGATTTTTATGAAAAGTTTACGAAATGATGTTTTGTGACAGATTATGAAACAGTGTTTTGAAAAAGTTTGTGAGATGATTGTGAGAAATGAAGTATGTTGAGAAAGCTTGAGAAATGAGATTGGAGATTGTGATGTGATCCCAGCTCTGTGCTATGATGAGAGAAGGTTTGCGTAAAGTTAGTGGTTGGGACTCGTTGAAGGGTTGCACGAAGGACGGGCCGACCTTAGGATAATTAAAAGGATTAAAAGACTTTAAAAGACATGCGCGGTGAGGTATGACAGTGCGAAGTAGTGGAGAGGAAGAAACGATAAGTCTCTGCGGATACTTAGGACAAGATTGCATTAGGGGAGGACGATGACGGTGAAACGTCAAGAAGTCTAGAGTATGTTTCTGGGCAGAACGAACTCCACATGTGGCGCACTAACGTGGTGGGGACTGGGTCTAATGTCGTGGCAAGTTCTGCAAGCCCACTAGAAACATACTGTCGCCCCCTAGATTGCAAATCGAGAACAGTGAGAGGGACTGGAACGGGGCATTGTGTTTTGCCACTGCATGGACAGTGAGCCTTGATATTATTGAAATGATTTGAGGACGAGATCCTCCTGGTCTGGGACCATTTATGTGTTGTGACAGCTGTCTTGCCCGCGTGGTAAAGGTCTTGTACTCCTGTTTGCTTCCGATTAGGTTGGGTGGATGACCGAGGAGATGTAGACGTGAGTGATAGCCGAGAACGAAAGGAATTCCCCGATGATATCTTATGATTCCCCAAGTAAAGAATGTTATGAATTGATAAGATTGGAAAAGAAGAAGTTCTGAGTATGAAAATGAAAAAGAATAAGAAAGAATGTAAGCAGAAGTGAAATTAAGCTTGGAAAAAGAATGAAGGATGATAATAACTAAAAATAATAATGAGAATGATGATGGAAACATATTTGATTGTTGTGTGTATGTATGTTGCATGGTATTGCTTGTATAGTCCTATTATCTTGTCTATCGTAATCCCACACCGTCGATGATGCGTCGTTCGGATTGCTTACTCCCTCCTGTTCGTTGGCATATCAGTGTGGCTGGTATCTCAATGGGCAGATGGAATATTGCATGGATATCGCCATGTGGAATAAGCATGGGAGAGGTTGGGAACATACTCCAAGCGGATGGGCATGGACCGGTTACACGGAGATCGTGATTTCGGATCCGGAGCATCAACTGAGCGGAGCTAATCTGGAGCTACACTTAGGGCAAGTCAACGTACGAGGTTTTCAGAGCTATGAGGAGAAGGTCCATTGTGAGCAGCAGAGAAGCTCTATTGTAGCCGATGGGGTGGCACAAGAGTCTCACAACAATGAGGAAACCACCACACAAGCGGCATCGTCTTCGAGGGCGAGAAGAGGACGCAAGAAGGACAAGGAGCTACACCCGCTTGCTTTCAATAGGAAAGTTTAGGGATAGTATAATTAGCTTAGGCAGTTGTGAGTGTTGAGTTAAGGATTACCAATGCCATGAGCCATTATGTAATTGAGCCAAGTTTCAATTTGACTTGTGGAGTATATTCCCGTGTGCTTTTAATTCATGAGAAGTTTCTGAAAACTGTTAAGATGATTTTGAACCAAGCTCTTTATGGAAACGAATGTTGTATGGAATGAACAGTTTTAGTAACAACTCGGTTTTCAAAAAGGGTGTTGAGAACACCAAAGACTTTTCAATAATGTTTTCAAAACACATTCACAATGTTTTCAAAAAAAAAAATCTGGCCTCAATTTTTGTAACTTTGATAAGTAAAAGTAAATATTTTTGGGGGCTGTTATAGAATGGTATCAGAGCTTATGGTAATCCTTAGTGGCCTTAAGCATGGGCTTACATGCTTTGTTTGTGTTACTCTGTGTGTTTGCTAGTATAAGACTAGGAGTATAAGTTTAGGTTCTCATATTTTTAGGATGTGAGGCTTTGTTTGTAGTTTGAGGAACCTATTCATCCTGTAGTTTGAAGGAACGTAGATTAGAAAGTAGACGGTGAATAGATTCTAAGATTGAGAATCCTTAACCTTTGATGTTTCCTTAGTGTTTGATAAACTCCTAGTTGTTGGCCTAGACGTACCTTTGTTCCAACAGTGGTCAGTATCTTAAAGAAATGGGATGATGTTCTTGGAACACCTGTTTGTTGAATTGCTTCAACAAAAAAGTAGTAGTGTTAAAACTTGAACCTTTTCTTTGTGAGCCTTACTGTTCACCCGTAACCTTATTGACCCCATTTAAGACTCTTCAGTCCAAATCGTGGAGTTAAATGTGCCATAATTACCGAAATAATTTAGGCTTGAACGATTAAGGAAGGATGAATGGTTTAAATTAAGTAAGGATATAGGGTCATAGTGGATTTGGTTATAAGTATAATCAAAGTTGGGGAGTTATAAGAGGCGTACGTCACTGGTCCTTAGGGGAAATTTCGAGGAAAGTCTTAGGATTAGAATTGCCCTGTACCATAATCTGAGGTTTAGAAGGTGAACTGGATAGGCTTGGTTGATATTTAAGACGGGTCTAAGGAAGAAGAATAAGGTTGTTTAAGGAAGTGAATACACCCAAGTTATAATAGAACCCCCCTTAAGTTAGAAAAATGATCGATGAAAACATTAGAGATAGAAAGAGAGTTGAAGGAAGGAGTGATTATTGCGAGTTAGTAAGGACCCGAGTTGTAGAAAATAGCGAATATCTAAGGGTTTTAGGCTAAACCCTATGCTTTTGGAGACATGTGAAATTTTTTTTGTTTGATTTTTCCCTAAGTCCGTACCTATGGTGGGACTTTCTGTGACGACAGTCGGCTAAATGAGCGACATCATCTTCGGGCAATCTATTGGGCTTAACCCAATCCGACACGTAAGTGGTGATACGAGTGTGACTTCTTCACCTGGAAGCGACCGACGAGGAGTACGGCAAGGTACACTAGATCAGCAAACGAGAATACGATCACGAAGCGGAAGGAGAATGTTCTTATGGAAAGCAAAGTGGCGTGAGAATTTGTGCCTGCCACCCAATCCACACCGTATTTCTCGGGGACGAGAAATCTTTAAGTTGGGGAGAATGTAACACCCCTCAAAATCCTCGTACTGTTTTAATCCCTAAAAAGAATTATTTTTGAGAAAAGAATTTCGAAAAGGGTATCTTCTTAAATAAATTTCTTTATTCACGATTTCAAGGTGGTAAATGATTTTAAAGAATGATTTTCTTCATGAAATAATGTTATAAGTCTTGAAATTTATTTTGGAAAGGCGATTTATTTTCTATGAATGTGTGTTTGATTGCCTAAGATTCATGCATATGATTCTAAGATGGAAAATTATTTTCTATAAGTTTCGAGAATCAAAGTCCAAATCACCTTGATTAAGAATCGATTCCAGAAACCCTTATTAGTATCCTAATCTTTGATTAAACCCTAATCGAGTCCTTAATTCTTGATTATGAACTTAATCACTCTCTTAAACCCTAAACCCTCAAGGTTAGTGAGCTAATCTAGAATTAGTTTTCCATAAACCTTTGTTAGAAAAGATTAAGCTTTTGATTAGTACCTTGACCCTTGATTAAGCCCTAATCTCTAAGGATTAGTGGACAAAACCTATATTAATTTTCCTAATCCTACCCTAATCACCTATAGCCGAATGCCTAGGTGCATTCCTTGGTCACCAAGTTGTTTCACTAGGTCTCCAAGTAGCCTTGCTTAGTCACCAAGTTGCATGCCAAAAAATCAAACCCATGACATCACCAAGATGACCAAAGCATGACATAAGAGAGGAAAAAAAGAAGGGAAAGGAAGGAAGGAGCCGTGAGGGGCTTGGAAACAAGACTTGGTCTCCAAGTTTTGCAACTTAGTCCCCAAGTAGTTGCAAAGAAGCCACCCATGCAAACCCTTGATGGCAAATAAGAAAAGTGAAGGAGAATAAAGAAGGGACTCAAAACCGTGTGAGGTGGAGAGTGAGTGGTTTCATTCCTTCATTCTTCATTCTTCCATCTTCATCCTTTCTCTCAACAACAACACCAACACACACACTTACAAACCATGAGGGAGTGATCAACACACACACATCTCTTGTTTCTATTTCTTCATTTCTTTTCCAACCTAAACACAACACTAAAGAGCTACATTAAGCTCTTGGTGAGAGAGAAAGAAGAGAGTGGCCGAATTAGAAAAGAGAAGAAGGAGAACCAAACCTCAACACTAAACTTTTCATAACCTAAGTAAGATCAACCAAGATAGTGAAGGAGAAAAGGAGAAACCATGGACTTAGGAAAAGGAAAGAGAAAACCGTGAGGATTAGGAGAGAAAACCAAAGAATTGAACATGATTTTGAGAGCTTTTAATTAAGTAAGCATTTTGTTTCATGATCTTAAAAGTTTTAAACCTCTTTCTTTGATTCATTTTTGTTTTCACACTTTCTTTTTAAGATCTTGATTTAGTTTGAAAAAGTGATTGATGCATGTTTGTTTTTATGTTAGATCCAAAGATTTTACTACCATGTATGTTGATCTTTGAACTTGATCTTGAAGTTTTTGTTAAGAAAGTGTTTCTCTCATGATCTCGAGTTTTCCTCTTGATTCCTTGAACTTATTGTAAAATCAAGTCTCCGATTAAGGTGGATTAATTTTGATGATGACAATGTAATTAAATTATGGACTTAATTTGAAGAATGCAAGCCCAACATTAAAGAAGATCAAGTGCTTAGTTTAATTATTCATTCTCATTTATTCTTAATGTATTTTATTTATGAGAGTGGGTAGTTTAGGTTTTTATTCTCACATAAGGTCAAATAATATTCATGCATGAAAGGTTGAGATTAAAACCAATCAGACTTGAGAAGTGAATTGAAAACAATGTTAGAAAACTTAATTTTTCCAACATTGACCAATTCACTCGAGTGATTCTCAATTCACTCGAGTGATTTATGAATTTTCAGTAATATAGCCGTTGGATAAAGTAAAAAGGCAACACTATCAGAGTTGACCCAAAAACACTCGAGTGTTTCCAAAAGGACTCGAGTGATTTAGGTCTGACAGCAAATTTTTTAAACGTTAGAAGAGGACAAAAAGGAAGAATAACTTGGTTTTTCCTTCCCTTTTGTCCCCTTACTTATATTCTGAATAGTGGTCATTGTCCAAAAGAACAAGCTTACATTCTATCATTGATTTTCTCTCTCTCAAGTGTTAAAAATCATTTTCTCTCTAAACTCAACCAAGCATTCATCTTTAATGTGAAACAAAAATTATTTAGAGGCTTGTGCATGCTCACGGTTTTATGTAGAAAGTGCATGCTAAGATTATGTTTTTACTCACTTGATGCATTATGTGTGTAACATCCCCAATTTTATAAAGACATTAGGAATATTAGTTAGTAGAATTTCATAAGTGTTAGAGAATCCGTAAGTGTCAGATTCGGTTAGAAGTGTTAATTAGTATTGATATTAGTAATTATAATTGCTTAGAATTGTTTAGACTTGTTTAGAATTAGAAATTTATCTAAGTGTAAGTTGGATTGAGTTAAGAATAGGTTAGATTGTGTTTAGAGTGTAGGTTTTGGTGTTAAGTTAAGTTAGAAAGAGTTGTGAAAGCCTAAGAGTCTTAGAAGTGTGAAAGAAAGCCATTTTGCACTGAGTTAATTGAGTAATAAGGGCCTTAATCGATTAGAATTTAAGCTCCTTTCGGATCTACTCGAGTAGATAGCAGATTAATTGATTAAATTTCATTGCTCTTTCGGCCTTAATCGATTAATGGCCTTGATTAATTGATTAAGGGGTCGAATTAATCGATTAACCCCTTCAGTTAAGTTGAAAAACACGTGAATTCCAAATCATTTTCAGCAACTCCTTCTCTCTCCTCAAGCTCGAGCTCTCTTCTCCCTCTTCTCTAATCTTCTTCAAACCATCAAATTAACACCCAATCTCATGAAATTAACTTCATATAATCACTCCCTATCAATCCCCAATCATTTTCCCTCTCTCAATCTCACCTAAATTCCTCTCTCTCAAAAACCCCCAAATCAAAACCCCAAAACCCCAAAACCCTAACTCTTCTAATTCATCAAATTGAACCTCCAAATCATTCAATTGGCATTAGGAGATGTTAGAGGGGCAAGGAATAGGAGTCATGGAGCATGGATTGGAGCTTGGTGTGGAGCTCCCACAAAAACCCCAATTCTCTTTCTCTCTCCTCAAGGTAAGGGGGGTACTTTGGTCTTAATTAGGGGGAGGGCTTAATAATAGTAATAGGGCTATAATTAGATGTATTTTATATGTGTATGTTTGATTTGTATGTTGACATTGTTATGTTGGAAAACAAAAGTGTGTGTAATTGACTTAGGGTGTTTAGTAATTGATAATTAGATTGTTACTGAATTAATTGATTAAATGAATAATATGATTATGATTATTGGTGTGATATGCTATATATGTTTACTATGAGTGCATGTATGTTATGAACTTAGGATTCTGTTAGAAATAAATTGTTGTAATTGTTATGTAACTAAATGAATGAATGGCATGATTGTGAACCTATTGTTGTTGGATGTGATTGTCTCTATATATATATAAAGCATGGCCAAATCCTAAGTTAGAGACCCAACCAATTGGATATAATTATTAAAGGTTCAACTAATGAAAACCACATAAAATGAATTAGAAACACGTGCATTATGGAGTAAGGTGGACCTTAGGTGTACGGGGAAAAACATACGTCGCTTTGCGATTGATGAGGACAAGAGTAAATGTTAGGAATTATTATGGAGAACTTTGATCCTGCAAAGGATACGGGTTTGCTTCCCGTATTGGGGGTTGGTTCTATGCAAACCATAATAATTCTATTTACTTTGGTTTCTTTGGGCCAGTCGAGGGTGATTTCTGCTAAAGCCCGATTTGGACAAATCAACCCAAATCGCATGAGGGACCTTCCTAAGTGGAGGTGAAGTGTTGTGCAAGCGGGTGAGCGTGGGACCTTCCTAAGTGGAGGTGAAGCACCCAATTAGAGGTTGAGAAATGCTTACTCCTGGTCGATTTTTCCCCAGAGTGGAGGGAGGGTTGTGAGGAGGTTGTGTTGTTATCGGATAAAGTGTTAAGGTACATTGTGTGAGGAACCCTCCTGCGGGGCGAATGTGAAGCACAATGTACCCAATCGTTAAAGTGTTATTGTTATTGTAAATGGAGAAGTGCATTCATTGTTATATAATAGGTTTAATTCACTGAATCCAATGAAAGTGTTAAAGTGTATAAAGTGTATAAAGTAAAGTGGAAAGTGTTACATTGGATTCAGGAGTTAAACCATAATAGTATAAAGTGCATTTCACACTCATATGATTGAGCATCAAAGCATTTTTATGTGATGGATTGTGGATATATATATATATATATAGTATAAAGGAATAGTAAAATGTGACGGTCTAGAAATGGTGAAATTGGATAGGACAAATGAATATGAATAAACGTGTGTGGGTATGTCTAATTATACTTTATTACTGTTATTTTAAGTGTTTCCCTTGATTATTTCTCAAATTACTCATCCTTACTGTTGACCATATTAGGTACCCAATGGAGAAAGATGTCCATAGCTTCTATGCCGAGAATCACCACTCTCTTTTAAAGAGAGCATAATTGTGATTGTGACCTCATAGTCGCATCACCTTAGAAACCAAGCTAAGATGCTATTATGTAAAATATTTTTAATAAATTTAAGTTGTATTTAATTTTATATTTATTCGGAGTTGAGACTTCTTTGATTTTGTAAAAGCGACTCTATAATTATTTTTATGAAAGTATTAGTGTTTGAAGTGGATATAATAATATCCCTCTTGAATGATTTCAAAAAAAAAAAAACAACTCTATAGGTCTCTTTTCTACTTTATTAAAACTGTTCTGGACTTGACAGGTTTTAAATTTATTTGGGGAAAGTCCGAAATTCAAACGAAACTCCGCCAAAATTTTTATAGAATCCTAATTATTTTCTAATGAAATCAAAGATTTTAATTAATGTATTTTAAATTAAAAAGTCAGGATGTTACAGATGGTATCAGAGCAATGGTTGCAATCCCTCGGCTGTGGAGTATGGATTTCCTACTCCCAAAAGAGTTACTCCACATGAGAGTAACTAAGGATAGTTAGATAGGCTGCATACTCTGACACTAAGTTCATGCATCTTTAGTTGAAAATGGTATAGTTTAGCAGTGTGCAATAGTGATAGCTATAGCATAGCAACCTTAAGGTTCTACCTTCAATTTAAAAGAGGGATTGAAACTAAATTTTAATTGTTACTTTGTTATATTTAGAAGTGGACGAAAAGTAGAGACTAAGGGAAGTGAAAACTCCCAACGGGTCAGGGCATGAAATTGATACCCCAACGGGCAGAACTAAACCATAGTTTTGAAATTGAGTACCATTTCAAATATAATAAAGGGCTGCAACTTTTCTGTTTGGTGAAGTTTCAAAGTCCTCATTTGAAACGAAGATGAGTAGTTGTTTGTTCTATTTCAGATTATTTAATTGGAGCTCAGGTAGTACGAGAAGTGATATTATCTTCAATGTAATGTGAAATCGAGATTGGCCACCTCGAGATTTACATTTGTTGGAAGATAAGATCATTGCGTCCTTGAATCCAATCAAATAACTGCCAAAATTATTTTTATGTCTAGGAATAAGAAGGGTATTAGAGACCACCCAATTTTGTACACTCCGGGCATTCTTTATCAGAGTACGCAGCGGGAGTGAATAGGAGTTAACCCTTTGTAATTGTCTTTCACTTTAATCACTAAGTGTCGACTTAGTGAGACCTAAGTGCCTTTTTACATTCCTACACTATATTGGTGATAAACATACTGTAAATGATGATGTACAAATCATTTTGCATTAGATTATTTTGAGACTTTCTTTTTGAAAAAATCCAAGTATTTTTAACAAAAATAAATGTCAAGTATACTAGTATTCTAATACTTTCCAAGGCATGAAATTGATTCCAACTTTGAAAATTGATTAAGTGTCGCAACACCAGTTTTTAAGAATGTATTGTCAATAATGTGAAATCCTAACTAATTGAGTAATGGTGTAGCCTATTCTCGAATTACACCAATTGCCGATTAGATGGGAATTCACCGAATGCGACATAAGTTAGTTCGAATCAAAGTTTGAACTTCGATGTTAAAATAAAAGGAAATGTATTCATTAAGATTTGAAATCAAAGTTAGTCCGAATAATGAATGAGCATACCCCAAAGCATGTATATAACCAAGTATGTTGATGCTAAGTGGGGGAGGATTTCAATCCAAGGAATGGGAGATGGAACTTTAATAATAAGAAAACTGACGATCTTACGCAGATAGAAATAATACGTAGTATTAGAAGACAAACGTTGAAATAGGCACGACCCTAACCACAGGTGGAGTGGAAAATAAAGACCGAAGGGAAGTAAAAACCGTAGTCCGGAGTTTACCAATGGGATGATTCTCCATTTAAGGAACCGAACGGAATTTCGGGGACGAAATTCTAATAAGTGGGGGAGAAATGTAACATCCCGAATTTTAATTCTAATAATAATTAGAATAATAGTAAGCTTTGGAAGTAAGGATTATCCTATAAGGGATTTAAAATGATGGATTAGGAGTTCTTTGAGTGCCATAGAGGGTAAAGGAGCATTGGCATCAAAAAGCAAATTTAAAGAAGACCAAACGAGTGTTAAAAATTGATTTTTCGGTGTTATAAACACCCGACGTTAGGAAATTCAAAATAAAAGATATAAGGCTCCAAACACAATTTCCACCGTTGGATATGAAGATATGATTTTTAGGAAGTTACTCGTCAAATTTGAGCAAGATCCGACGGTGAACGAAGAAGTTATGGCTATTTGAAGTTGGGAGAAAATAGCTGAAAATTAGAAAAGCAAATTAGCAGTATCTGATCATTTTACTCGAGTATTTTGTGAAATACTCGAGTATTTTGGGTCCAAATACTCGAGTATTGACAGAAACACTCGAGTATTCTGCGGTCTGCAACTTTAAAAACGCATTTTGGGGGTCGTAACCCCCATTCCAATCCCTCTTTCTCTCTCTCCACACCCTTTCTCCAATCTCCCTCCCTCCTCCGCCTCCGTCCAGCACCTCCACCGCCACCCCTTGGCTCTTCCTCCTTCAACCCGCCGCCCTCTCTCTCTTTCTCCCTCTCTTTCTTTCTCTCTCCTTCCCTCACAATCCCCCTCCCTTTACCTCTCTCCACCTCCTTGCCACCCCAACCCGCCGCCACCAAGGGCCACCACCACCACCACACCGGCCACCTCCACGGTCACCACCTTCATAAACCCCATACTCGCCCTCTCCTTCCCCTTTGGCCGAGCTCCCTCTCTCTCACCGTGAGCTCTCTCTCTCTCTCCACGGACGTCACCGGCGCTGTTATCGACCCGTGAACGTGCCGGGCTCGTGTCGGGAACCTCGAGGCTCGAAGCTCTTGCCTTGGTCCAGTCGCGATCGTTCCCGCTAACGAGGAGCAACACCGACGCCGTCATCGTCACCGAGCTAAAATCCAGGTTCTATATAAAAAGCCCGAGGTAAGAGGGTTCGCGTTACCTTTACTTAAGAAGTAAATTCTAGGATGCTATAGTGGTAGCTAAGAATAGGATAATTAAAAGTATGTTAATGAACCTTAGGGTACCCCCGTTGATATAGATAAAATAAATAAAATTGTGACGAGAAACCACACCCTAGGGAATAGAATGTATGTGCGTAGAATAAAGATTGGAATGAGTGAGTGTATTTAGAATACTAAAAGAGTTAATCTAGAATGAAAATGTAGAAAAGTATAAAATAAAACCAAGGAGAATTGTTAGGGAGAACCAACGAAACGTGAGAGTAAAAGAATAAAGAATAATTGTGTTAGGCGAGGAGAGCTATTAAACTAAAAGTGAGGAAAAAGAGGAATTTAAAATGCGAATACGATAAGTATGGGCGGAGTGGACATAATTAGGAGTTGTTGGAAAAATTAGAGAAATAAGAACGAGGCAATAAACCAAATTCAATTATAAAAAGGACACAGGTAAAAGAAACTAGGGAAAAGATAATAAATCGAGATGAGAGGATGTCATGATGAAAGTTAGTTTAGAACGGTGTAATAAAATAGGGAAACCAAGTGGAGTTAATTGGGCAGTTAAATAAAATGGAATCAATGAAATATAAATAATAAGTTAAGTAAGAGTGAGGGATAAATGAAATAAAAAATAACTAAGAATTAGTAACGAGAACTAGAATATGCTATACTTGATCGTATTAATTAGAGTTGGATAAAAATTGAGGGAAACTAATAAAAAGAAAATAAAAGAAAATAAAGATTAAAAGAATTACTTAAATTATAAGAAAAAGAAAAGGAAGAGAAGAAGAAAAAGGAAAAGAAAGAAGGATATTGAAAAAAGTGAAAAATAAACAATGTGATAATAAGTCCCTAAGTAAAGAAATGAGAGAAAAGAGAAAAATACAGTAAATCAGAAAAAGAGAAAAGATATATGACTAAGTAAAAAAAAAGGGAAAAAGAGAAAGAGAAAGAAAAAGAGAAAAAGAAAGAAAAATAAAAATAAATAAAAAGAGAAAGAGAAAGAAAAAGAAAGAGAAAGAAAGGAAAGAAAAATGGAAGTCCGATGCGAGCCTGGTAAGGTGTATCGGCATCGATGCGAGCCTGAGAAGGCGTGTCGATTAAAAGGAAAAAAAAGGAAAGCCCGGTGCGAGCCTGGTAAGGCGTATCGGCATCGATGCGAGCCTGAGAAGGCGTGTCGATTAAAAGAAAAAAAAGGAAAGCCCGGTGCGAGCCTGGTAAGGTGTATCGGCATCGATGGTAAGGCGTGTCGATTAAAAGGAAAAAGAAAAGAAAATGAATAATGGAAAAGGGGAAATCCTAGCGCTCAGTACCGTACGGCTAGCTGGGGCTGGACTACCTAATGAATAATGGAAAAAGAATAAAGAATGGGAAAGAAAGAATGAAAAGGGAATCAATGATTAAAAGAATGTGAGAATAAGTAAAGAACTAAAAGAGATTAATTATATGAACAATTATGAATAAAGTATATTAATAATTATATAGGCTTAGTTATTTGCTATGTCTTCTTTTAGGATTTATCTTTTTAAGTCCTGTGTAATGCTACCCTTCTTGATATAATTTTACAGGTACGGAAGCGGAGCTTACACTGTTGCGGGCCGAACTGGAAACTCTCCACCACGTGGAGTGTATTTATGATACCCTGAGCGGATTTTATTCTTAAAACTGTTATTTTTGTAATTTAATATGCGTAGTAATTGTATGCCCCGAATTTGTACTAATTGGGCTTTAGGATCTGATCTTGTTATTGAACTATTATGTTTTAAGTTTTTAAATATTCTGGACTGACAGGTTTTAAGAAGAAAATTTTTGGGAAGTCCGAAAAACAGAGGAAACTCTGCCGAATTTTCGTAAGAAGTTTTTAGAAGTAATTAAGTTTAAAAGAAATTTTCTGACACCAATTTTATTAAAATTTAAAATTAACTAATTAAAGTGAGGATGTTACAATGTATGTAGGCCTTCGATTTGGTGGAGACATACATCGTAGATGGTGTATGTATGTAGGCCTTCGATTTGGTGGAGACATACATACACCGTAAGTAAAAGGAAAAGAGTAAGGGAAAATATAAGGGATTAAGAAAAGGATTTTGATTGAACTTGGATAATAATTAAAATGGAATTATAAAGATAAAACTGAATTAATTAAAGGGAACTAACACTTGGAGAATGACATAAATGGAAAATTTGGATAAAAATGCAAAGTGTGAAATGTGAATGGAAATGTGAATGTAGGTATGTAAGCGTAGAAGCGAAATTGAAAAAAGAATGAGAAATATAAATGGAATTGTAAAATGTGAAATTAGAACGTGAAGGGTAAATGAAGAAGAGAATGTGAAGTATAAAAGTAAGTAAGAGATGTATTTGGAATAAGTGAAAATTTGTTATTAGATGATAACTGATAATGTGTGAGAGGGTTATTCACTAGAAAGTTGATAGGAGAATGAGATTAATGAGAAAATATGGAAAAGCTAATAGGGACATAATGAACAAGAGATGAAGAAATGAGATGGTTGTTTGTGTTTGAGCATGCTGGTTTGACTAAATGGAAACATAAGTGCTGTGTGCTAATAGTGTTTGACTTGGTAGGTCATTATGTCTAGTTAGAAACTACTTTCTATTTCATGGGTAAAGCTCACCCTTGCAGCCATTTTTACAGGTTCAAAGTTTGAGCAGACACAGTTTTCGGCCGAACAGGGGTACACTCCACGATGTGGAGTGTAATTTAGTTAAGAGGGAATTATATTATTTTTATTATAATTAATTTATTTCAATTTTGAAACAATTCATTGTAAGCTTTGAGTTTTGTTTTACTTTGTTAGCAGAGCATGAAAATCAAATTAGTATCATTATAAATATTTTCTGAACTGTACTGGTTTGACAGGTGTATAAAATGTAAATTTTGGGAAATCCGAAAAACAGAGGAAACTCTGCCGGATTTTCATCAAGATTTAAAACGAAATTTTCAAGTACAAATTAAAAATCAACTTATTTAACTGTAATCAAGCTATGTAAAGGTTAGGGTGTTACATGATTCTTTTCGTGCAATGATGCCCAAACATAACGCGGTTCAATGTTCGCATCCCTGTTGATCCTAAAGTTCTTCATCGTCTAACTATATTATTAAATCAAATAGTAGTCAGTGGGATGCGCCAAAACCGACTCAATTTGAAATATCAATAGTTAAAATATTTCAAAGCAGAGTATTTCGTAAGTTTTCCAAATCACGCAATCATTTAATTATAATTCACAAAGCAAAACAACATAGAGTTTCAAATTAAGATCATTGTCTTCTCAATAATATAGTATAGCTTTTTATTGAAAATACGCTAACTTTCAAAAACTAACATAATCGTCATACATTAAAGTTGAGTAGTTTTAGCTTCAAGCCACAAAATCAAATGCCGGTACTTGACACTATTAATTCCGAATTAAAAAGAAGTGTCCACGGTTCAAAATAAGTCCAAGTCACAATTATAACTTTCAAATAATTGCACTTCTCTTCAATTTGAAATTAATGTTCAACGTTTTGACTCGAATTAATGTTATGCCGAATATCTCAGGTTCCTAATTAACTGAGGTATGGTTTAGCCTAGGGACAATCCCACTAAGCTAAACGACAGCTCACTTACTTAGGGACCCAGCAGATTTAACTAAAATACGCTTTAAACTCATCGTTCGGCATAATGGTCAACTCGGTATAATACAAATCAGAGTAACTAATCAAAATCATTATCAATAATCAATAATAGTTTAAATAGTAAAATTAAAACTTAATACTTAATTCAAATACTATTTATTTTCTAAAACAACATAAACATTCAAAAACAACTTAATGTTATAATTATCACTAATTAATATTAAAATTAGTATTACTATTAGTATCATTGTTATTATTAAAACATAACACAGAGCAATTAAAAAGGTATTAGAGATATACCCTTAAATATGGTTTTGAAGCAATAGAGGCCAGGTCAGTTCACAGGTTCACAGTCCCGGCATCCCGATCGGCGTCGATGACGAGAACGGCATGGATCTGAACCGTAAAGAGAGAGAGCGACCTTCGATCTTCGAAGCACCAGCAACCGGCCACCTTGAACACCACCGCATCCAGGCGGCGGCTCTGGCTTCTTCTCACAGTGGCGGTGGCTCCATGGTGGTTGTGATGCAACGGATCGCGACCCCGGAGGCAGCAAGTCGCAAGTCGCGACTGAGAGGGAGAACGCGCGTGGCGTGCGGCGGTGAGAGAGAGGCCGTGATCGACGACAGCACAGGCTCGGCGGCAGCGGCGGTCTTCTTGGGTGGCGATCGACACTGAAGGAGAGAACGAGAAAGAGAGAGAGACCGCAGCGGAGAGAGAGAAATGCGACAGAGAAGAGCATGGAGAGAAAGTCGCGAGCTCTGAGAAGGAAAAGAGAGAGAGAAACGGAGGGAGGAGGAAGACTTAATGTAGAAGAGGAAGAAGAAGTTATTAGGGAGAAGGGGGGGTGGCGGCTGGAACCCCCCATTGGCACAAAGAAGAGGGTTTCATACCCTAACACACAAAACACACACGCACAGATCCCTTTCTTTTTTAAATATACTTTTATTTATTTATTTATTCTTTTTTTTTTGGGTAAAATAAGAAATCTTATTACCACAGAGCCAAGGAATACATCAAAACTAAAACAAAATTAGCACTATGCCACCTTCTAGGAAGGGTTCAAAGCCACTAATTAAGCCAAGACCAAGTGACTTTTGCCACCTTCTATGAAGGGTTCAAAGAGATACTTGGTCAAAAATGATCAAAGTTCATTACAAATTCTCATAACTAAAGCCTTATTCGGCCAACTCCTAAATAAAGGGTAGCAAAATTGAAACCTATTAGCAATCTCATAACAAATCTGCTTCATAATCTGGTTTATTGATCTGACTTGATCCCTGAAAGTTCTTGCATTCCTTTCCTACCAAGCATGATAAATGACAGCAGCAAAGATTGCAGCAACACAATGTCTTCTCTTCCTGTCCTTGAAGGCATGATTTAACCATCTTGACCAGTTTGCAAATCTGTAAGGGTAATGAGATACCCCTAACCAATTCAAACATCCATCCAGCAATTCCTTAGTCCAAACACACTCAAAAAAGAGATGATCTCTGGATTCAGCTGCTGCTAAACATAAACAACAAAGATTAGGAGTGATAAACCAGTGCAAGTTATTTAGAGTAAATAAAAATTAACATATTAAAATAAAGCTAAATATTTATTTATTCTTTCTTGTAAATAAAAATCATTATTATTATTAATTTTTTTTTAAAAGTGAAACTAATACCAAGAATTAAATATTATACTACCACATATAGGGATATCATAAAGTTAATAATTGATATTACTTAAGAAGCACTTAAATATTGGTATGTCCACTTAAATATTATACTACCACTTAGTGAAGATACTTAAGGAAAATATAAAAAGTATATCCTTCAATGAGGGTGATTATTTTTAAGTGTAGGATTCTCATGTTTTGATGCTAACAATCTCTCTCCAAGCAACAACATTGGCAACAAGCAAGCTACACCACATGAAGATTAGAATTAGGATTTTTATTAATTCTATTTCAATGTAATCTTTATTTTATGCAATGCATCTCATTGGTGTGGGTAGCTTAGGTGATTTTAAGAATATTTAAATAATGTTTGATTAAGAGTGAAGATACTTTAAATCTTGATTAAATAGCTCTATTAAAAGTTTTGTGAAAATCCTTTTAGAAAAACCTTGTTTTTATCAGATTCTGATCAGTTTACTCGAGTAATGAGTATTGGATCACTCGAGTAATTTATGTCATGACAGGTTAATCGAGTAATGGTTTACACATCACTCGAGTAACTTAATCTGACATGTTTTTAATCGAGTGAAGTTATTTGGTTTACTCGAGTAATTCAATCAGTGTTTGAAAATTTTAAAAGGACTTAATTTTCTCTTTCACATATGATATACATTCATTCTTACAATTTTCTACACACTTTCAAAAAAAGCAATTCAAGAGCTATTTTACATCTTTCAAGAGCTATCAAGATTCAACAAAGAAACTTTTCATTCTTCACTCTATTTCTCTCATTGTTCAAATATTCTTGAGATCATATTTTTGTTCTTAGTGGTTGTTGAAGATTTGCAATTTGTGATTGCATCATTGAAGTTTCAACACAAGTGAAGAATCTCACAAGGAAGACTTTGAGGGTTAAATCAAAGCAAGAAAAGAGGATTGGTTGGAAGCATCTTCAATCAATTAGCAAGGAAATCTAGAATTCTCAAAAGGGGTAGATTAGATCAAAGTGTTTGGTACACACATTGAGTTGGGTTTTAAGATAGGAGAACTAAGAATCTAGTTGCATCTTAAAACATTGTAAAATCTACATTTGAAGATTTCTAGTGAAGAATCTCTCTTGGTTTAAGAGGGGACTGGAGTAGCTTTCAAGTGGGTGAAAGTGAACCAGGATAAATCCTTGTGTCTCTTTTATTTTCATTCCTTGTATTGCATTAATTCATTAACAATTGCATTTTTAGGTTAGAATTGGGGTTTTCTTAATTCTACTCAATTGATCTAAAATTGCATGTTAATATTACTTGAAATTGTTCATTTTAATCATTCAAAATTTGTTGAATCATCATAGCATTGTTATTCTTGAAGAACTCCATTGAAAACTGAGTTTTAATTGAATTTTAACCAGTTTACTCGAGTAAAGTTCTTGTCACTCGAGTAATTTGCTTTCAGTTTATGAACAATACTCGAGTAGGTTTTCTGTTACTCGAGTGATTTAAAAATAGCTTTCGTATTACTCGAGTGATTTGCTGAATACTCGAGTGAAATTATTTTTGCTTGCGTATTACTCGAGTGAAGTCTTGAGTTACTCGAGTAATCTGACTTGAATTTTTAAGAAAATTTATTTTCATAAAATCATTCTCTTAGGTTGACGAAAAATCTGTAATAAGGCTTCAATATTCTATTCACCCCCCTCTAGACTATATTGAGCTGCTTGTTGGTTTCCAACATTAAGAGCATCTAAAAATAAAATTTAGTCATCAATTCAAATAAGTGAATATATTTTTACGAATGTTATAAAGTCAAATATTTAAAAACACTAAACATAATTCCTTATTGAATATATAAAAGTTAAGTAAAGTATTCAAAATATTTAGCTTTATTTTAATATGTTAATTTTTCTTTAAAAGAGTTCACTTTAAAATATAATTAAATATTCTTTCGTAATTAACATAATGCATTTTAGGAAAATACTCAACACTTAAATGATAAATTCTAGGGAACAATTATTTAATTCAATAAAACTTATAATTTATAACGTTAAAGAAATAAGGATGTTCCAATTCCGATATTTCCTAACATTTTTGTAATACTAAAAAGGACTTTAATTTGTTATTCCTAGACTTTATTATTGTTATTATTATAATTATAATTATAATAATTATACTACGAGTTAAAATTTGGGATGTTACAATTCTCCCCCACTTAGGAGAATTTCGTCCCCGAAATTCCGGTCGGTTCAAGTGAATGGAGAACCCTCACTTAAACAGGGCATCTAACTATGATATCTACATCTTTCCGGGTTCACTCCCCCACTTAGGATGCTCCTAAGGCAATACTCTTTGGTGTTTTCCAGGTCTATTAATGTAACACCCTAATAATTACTACCCTTGATTCCCAAGTATTAAAATTGTGCACTTAAAAATTCCTTTTTAATATAATAAAATCGTCCGTCAAACGGACGGAGTTTTGCTTGTTTTTCGAACTAATCCAAAATTCAACCTGTGATGAACAACATCAAATAAACAACCAATAGCCAGCAGGGCTTCAGATTATATTTCTAAAACTTATCAAGGCCCCAAGGGCTCCAAATACATGAGAGTGCATTAATTAATCAGAGTAATAGCCGAAAATACTAAGTTTGAGTGTCGTAATCAAAACATATAACTTTTTCAAAACAAAATATACTAAGTCTCAATCAAAATATACATATTGAATTTACATCCCAATATTATAATAGACTTAGGTCCATATTATATTTTAAACCACAAACACCCTACTCTCCCTGTAAGGGAAAGTACTGCTGCTCGGCCGACGGCTGTGCCTGCTCAATCTCAGCACCTGTAAATGTAAGGGAGTGAGCATTGCACATGAATAGAAAAGCAATTTCTAGATAGACATAACCACTAACCAGGCCAAACACAATTAGCAATTTATTCACATAAATACAAATTCATCGCAAGCATACCATATTTTCCGATTCCATTATTTTATAAATGCCAATTCCCTTTTTAGTTAGTTCATTTCCATCATTTGATTCCCTTTTATTCATTTTCTCCGTTCCCAAAGAAATCCCTTTTTACTCCCTTACCTTTTTCTTATTTTTACGGTGTATGTATGTCTCCACCAAATCGAAGGCCTACATACATACACCAATCACGATTTATGTCTCCACCAAATCGAAGGCCTACATACATCGCGTTTCCATTACCATTACCTTGTCCAATTCTATCCCCTTACCTTTTTCCTAGATTTTACGGTGTATGTATGTCTCCACCAAATCGAAGGCCTACATACATACACCAATCACGATGTATGTCTCCACCAAATCGAAGGCCTACATACATCGCGTTTCCATTACCAATACCTTGTTCAATTTTATTCCCTGTTTCCTTTATTCATTTCCTTTTATTTACGGTGTATGCATGTCTCCACCAAATCGAAGGCCTACATACATACACCAATCACGATGTATGTCTCCACCAAATCGAAGGCCTACATACATCGCTTTTCCTTGACCGTTTACTTTATCTTATCCATTGTCCTTTCCTCTTTCCTTTTTATTTAGAGTGTATGTATGTCTCCACCAAATCGAAGGCCTACATACATACACCAATCACGATGTATGTCTCCACCAAATCGAAGGCCTACATACATCGCGTTTCCTTTACCATTTACCTTATTTTTATCCATTGTCCTTTTCCTTTTCCTTTTCATTTAGGGTGTATGTATGTCTCCACCAAATCGAAGGCCTACATACATACACCATCGACGATATATGTCTCCACCAAATCGAAGGCCTACATACATCGCCCCGTTTACGTTGTATTGTCTCCCTCAAATCGAAGGCCTACAATACAACCCAAATCTTTTACGATGTATCGTCTCCCCCAAATCGAAGGCCTACGATACATCACCATATTTTTTTTCAATATTAGTTGTCATTATTTTGGCCACCAATTCAGTTTAATATTTACCAAACCATTCCAAGCACAAGCATCATCCCAATTATCACCAAATAGCCACAATTCACTTTTCTAATTAACACCATTCCAATATTTAAGAAATATCAAATAGAGCACATAATCAAATCCACCACTATTCATGCACATCACTTTTCACATAGACAATTAGAGTACCAATAATAACCAACTTCACCTTTGCATATAATCATGCAACAACCACATTTATTATTTTTCACTTGTCCAAATTATTGATTTAAAATCCTAAATTAGGGGTTCATACCATTTATTTTCCTCAATTAAAAACTCAACCTCATTCTCTACTTTTTAGAATTCCATAATTAATAATTAAGCCTATTTTCAACATTTACCTTAGATCCTAAATTGGGGTTTCTAATTCCCTACCTTAACACATAAACTCCTAGCCAACCATTATATCTAAATACAAACCCTCTCCTAGAACAAGCCAATGCTCACTATATCCACCCCCTTACCTTAACCAAAGAGAGAGAAAGTGGAAGAACCCAAGCCGTAGCTCCAAGCGCTCCCAAAACCAAGGGCTCCGCACGCACGAAGATGGAGATAGTGATAATAATCTTCCCTAAGCCAAAGGAATGGAATGATAAAGAGATTATTGCCCCTTTTCCATAGAGAATTCGGATTTCCCAAAGAGGGGAAAAAGAGAGAGAGAGAGAGAGAAAATCCACATTAGAGAGAGAGAGAAACTTCAATAATCATGGATACTTACTTGGAGAGACCAAGGGAGACTTGATGGGGGACCTTGGAGTGATTCCCTTGAACTTGATGGATTTGGGATGAGAGATTGTGTGCCCTAGAGAGAGAAATTTCGTGCATTATGGCCAAAAGAACGCGTGAAACGCTTTTATTTTTCTCAGTTTTAGCAGCCCTTAATCGAGTATTACTCGATTAAAACCTCCCCCCCTTCAGGCTTAATCGATTAAGCTGCAACTTAATCGATTAAGTTGCAGGGTTTTCAGCACCCCGACTTTGAACGGCCGTAACTTCTTCGTTAACCGTTGGATCTTCCTCAAATTTTGACACAAGCTTCCTCACATATCCTACTTCACATCTAACGGTGGAATTTGTGTTTAGAGTTGTAGATCTTTTATTTTGAATTTCCTAGTATAGGGTGTTTATAACACCAAAAACATCGCTTCAAACGCTCTTTTGTTCATCTTTCAACCTCCTTTTTAATGCCAATGCTTCTTGATTCCTTTATGGCATTCCAAGAACTCCTAACCCATCATTTTAAATCCTTTTTAGAATATCCTTCGCTTCCAGATCTTATAATTGTTCTAATTACTCGTACAATTAAAATTCGGGATGTTACAATTCTCCCCCACTTGTTAGAATTTCGTCCCCGAAATTCCGTTGAGTTCCGTAATTGGAGAATCATCCCTTTAGTAAAGTTTCTGACTACGGTTTTCACTTCTCTTGGCTCTTTATTCCCCATTCCGGGTGTGATTAGGGTCATGCCTAATCCAATGCTTGTCCTCAAATACCATGTGTCACTTCTACCTAGAACGGATCGTCAGTTTTGTTATTATTAAAGTTCCATCTCCCATTTCCTTGGATTGAAATCCTCCCCCACTTGGCATTGACATACTTGATTATATCCCTGCTAGGGGGGTATGCTCATTCGTTATTCGGAATCTCGCACATAAGCTTCTCGACCGGTATCCAAAGTCAGAAGGTACACGTGGATGGTTATCCATTGGTAGGCATAGAACTATGTTGGGTTCCTACGTCTTGGTGGATTCTCACCTATGCATCTGAGACGTTTGAAACTTGAAGAGAGTGAAGATGAAAAGAAGAAACATGAAGCACTCAAGAATGAGCATCATGGTCTTTGCAAGATGACCCAGGATGGACTGGATACATGTCAAGCAAGAAGACGATGGAGATTATTCCCCACAGTATGCATTTTCAGCAGCGAGTCATCGAAGGATGTGTTTCTATGGATATGTTGCTAACTGGTTGGTCTCGGTCAACCGGGGTCCTATCAAATGCACAGGGTCTCAAAAGACTAAGATTATCACTTGCGGTGTTCCGACGTAACATCTTGATTGAGGTTCCACTTCGTGACTTCACTTTTATCCTGTTCACTTTTTACTCCTTCAAGTGAGTCTGGCAAAGTCACCCTTAAAATCAATCTTCACCGCGTTTACATTCTACTTCGATGCTACTTCCTTCCCGTTCGTTTAGTAATTTCAATTCGATATAGGAATTCCTAAAGATTTATTACACTTAAGGGTCAAAGTTAAGGTCTAGTTGTTATTTTTCAATTCGGTGTCATTTTGGAAAGGTCTTGTTTTATCTCTAGTTTAACCCTCATTCGATTCTCCTCGAAGTGTTTGGAATTATCTGTTTAGTAATCCTATGACTTACGGTATGATTACGAGTTATTGTCGCTTGGATAGGATCCGAACTGAGTCATCACGTCTCCCCCACTCATTATCAACATACCTGAGTAAGTCGAAGGCAGGGAGAAAACTGGGTTGACTCCAAGAGTTGATTAGCTGGGCTCTTCATACCTACGCATACGGCTAGGTTCTCATACTAGTTAGAAGGGTGGTTCGATCATTTAGTTGGATGTTCTCGGTGGAATATAGAACAAGAGCGTCTTGAATGGAGTTGGTTTCCGAATCAGTGTTCACGAGTCTTAGTACAGATCCTATAGGATTAGAGTTCAGTAGAACTTTCGACAGAGGCAGAATTTCTAGATGGTTTATCCGGATTTAAACTAGATGATTGCAATAATATAACATGTCAATAAACGCGAAAACCGAGGTGGTCAGTCCCAATCTCACATTTACCAACTGTACATCACTGCGTTTGTTGGATGATAGCATTATCTTTTAACAGATGCAAGAGAAAGGATGACCAATCCTGACCTTACACACTATTAGAGGACGACACTATCACCAGGTGTTTGGTTAGGTCTCTCGTTACTGTCTTATAACTAAGTAAGGGTTTTCCTACGTGTTCATTTGGATGGTACTCATAATCAGATTGAAGATGAGCCTTTCTTAGGTTTCACAACATCTAGAAATACAGGATTAGGAATTTAAAATTCCAAGAGGATTGATTTAGGATATTCTACGCTGAAACTTAATAGAGACGCAGGTTGAAAGTACCTAAAATGTTTATCTAAGTTCTTAAATCATTTCGTACCTTTTGTTGGTTTGGCCCTGATCTCCTTAAGTAGCTGTACCACAGACTTCAAGGGTGTGGATCAGGAAACTGATATTGTCGGAATGTAAGGTTGAGACGTCCAGGACGAAGTCCTGTGTCATTGAGTAGTCCCTCTGGAGCTGTGTTTGGTATGATCACCGACACACCATGAAAGATGTGACGAGACTCGCCACCGAAAATTAATACGGCTTAGGTTGCAAAGAATCAGCTGGGGAATTGATCTTACGATCAGTAACCGAGCTGTTAGCAGTAGAATGAAGAAGCTGATTTTTCATGTTGCTACAGTGTGGCAACAAAGGATTCTATTGATGCGGACATAGGCATAATTTAGTATATATCTATATAGGGCTTTATAACTATATACCTAAGTAACTACTATAGAACGTGACTCTATTTCCTGGTTACTCTCTTGGTGAGTAACCATTGGAGATGTGAATCCACACTCCAAAGGCCGAGGAAAAACTGCTCTGATACCAAAATGTAACACCCTAATAATTACTACCCTTGATTCCCGAGTATTAAAATTGTGCACTTAAAAATTCCTTTTTAATATAATAAAATCGCCCGTCAAACGGACGGAGTTTTGCTTGTTTTTCGAACTAATCCAAAATTCAACCTGTGATGAACAACATCAAATAAACAACCAATAGCCAGCAGGGCTTCAGATTATATTTCTAAAACTTATCAAGGCCCCAAGGGCTCCAAATACATGAGAGTGCATTAATTAATCAGAGTAATAGCGTAAAATACTAAGTTTGAGTGTCGTAATCAAAACATATAACTTTGTCAAAACAAAATATACTAAGTCTCAATCAAAATATACATATTGAATTTACATCCCAATATTATAATAGACTTAGGTCCATATTATATTTTAAACCCAAAACACCCTACTCTCCCTGTAAGGGAAAGTACTCCTGCTCGGCCGGGGGCTGTGCCTGCTCAATCTCAGCACCTGTAAATGTAAGGGAGTGAGCATTGCACATGAATAGAAAAGCAGTTTCTAGATAGACATTGAAGAAACCGCAATTGGTGGTTGGAGAGACTTAGGAACCCTAGGAAAACACCTAGAAGGGGGGGTTGAATAGGTGTTGAAGCTACCTTGAAAGATTTTCGAACGAAACAAATCGAAACAATCAAAACAAATGATTTTTGCAAATTCTACAGTACTTAATCGATTAACCTGCAATTTACTCGAGTAGTACTCGATTAAACTTGAACTTAATCGATTAAATATGACAGAAAACAGAAAAATCAATTTTTCATTCGAATACGAAAATCAATCAATTCACATGCAAGATCAGAGATTCAGCAGAAATGATTAACACCTATATTCTTATTGATTAACCTAGTTATGAAAATGATTTTCCCTTTATCAATTTGAACAATTAAAGATTCAATTCAATCAATTATGAAAATCAATCTTTCTAGGTTTTCAACCAAGAACGCAATCAAATGACTTGAATATAAAGAGTAAGGGTTTAGAGATACGACACAGTGATTTATCCTGGTTCACTTTCATCCACTTGAAAGCTACATCCAGTCCCCTCTTTAACCAAGAGAGATTCTTCACTATGAGGAATTAGAGTTCTCAAATTACAAGTGATTGCCTCACAAGACTCCCTTCTTGCTAGCCTACAAGAGATAACCGACACCCTTGCCTTGTAATCCTATTGATCTTCTCTCTAATCTAACCTCTACCCCTTGTTGATAATCGACACAACAAGTCTTCAATTGCTTGATGATAAACCACACACCAAGGCTTCACTTGCTTGATTCACAACCAAGACTTCTTCTTCTTCTTCAATAAGAATGCACTTGCTTGATGATAAAATCGACACACCAAGACTTCTTGTTTGTTGTAGTGGCTTGCCTTCTTGCAAAGATTACAACACAATAGAAAACACAAAACAATCCTATGAATCTCAATCAAGAGTTATGACAATTCACCATAAGAGATTCAAAGGTTCTTGATCAAAGAATATGAAAATAGAAAAGCTTTGATCTTTGAAATTGAGAGAGAATAGAGTGGCTTAATTCTTTGTAAAACTTGTATGAAAATGATTCTAATTGATCACAAATAATAGGAAAAGGTTTATATAGAATACCCAAAAGTTGTAGCACTTGAAAACTGATTTTGAGAAGTGAAAAACGTATTTTAAAAATCAGTTCAGCAGTACTTAATCGATTAAGCAAGTCGTGTACTCGAGTAGTACTCGATTAAGTTAATCACTTAATCGATTAAGTTGGTACTGCACATGTTCAAAACTTGTTTTCTCAAAATCCAACCTTTCCTTTAAAACCTTTAAGCCACCTATTGATTCTAGGTTAAGTGAAAACTCAAATTATGATTTAATCATGACTTATGAATGAGATTCACTACCCTCTATAATAATCTACCCAAATAAAAAACCTATGAAGCTTGAGAGGCAAAAGATAAAAGAAATACAAATACACTCAAACTTAGGTCTTCATGAGCTTGCTTTCTCTCTTCTTCATTTGATGTTTGTTGTTGCTTGTTGAGCTTGAAACTTGATCAACACATGTAGCTTGTTCAAAAACACTTTGTCATTATCAAAACATTCATCATGTTCATCATGGAACTAACAGACATAACCACTAACCAGGCCAAACACAATTAGCAATTTATTAACATAAATACAAATTCATCGCAAGCATACCATATTTTCCGATTCCATTATTTTATAAATGCCAATTCCCTTTTTAGTTAGTTCATTTCCATCATTTGATTCCCTTTTATTCATTTTCTCCGTTCCCAAAGAAATCCCTTTTTACTCCCTTACCTTTTTCTTATTTTTACGGTGTATGTATGTCTCCACCAAATCGAAGGCCTACATACATACACCAATCACTATTTATGTCTCCACCAAATCGAAGGCCTACATACATCGCGTTTCCATTACCATTACCTTGTCCAATTTTATCCCCTTACCTTTTTCCTAGACTTTACGGTGTATGTATGTCTCCACCAAATCGAAGGCCTACATACATACACCAATCACGATGTATGTCTCCACCAAATCAAAGGCCTACATACATCGCGTTTCCATTACCAATACCTTGTTCAATTTTATTCCCTGTTTCCTTTATTCATTTCCTTTTATTTACGGTGTATGTATGTCTCCACCAAATCGAAGGCCTACATACATACACCAATCACGATGTATGTCTCCACCAAATCGAAGGCCTACATACATCGCTTTTCCTTGACCGTGTACTTTATCTTATCCATTGTCCTTTCCTTTTTCCTTTTTATTTAGAGTGTATGTATGTCTCCACCAAATCGAAGGCCTACATACATACACCAATCACGATGTATGTCTCCACCAAATCGAAGGCCTACATACATCGCGTTTCCTTTACCGTTTACCTTATTTTTATCCATTGTCCTTTTCCTTTTCCTTTTCATTTAGGGTGTATGTATGTCTCCACCAAATCGAAGGCCTACATACATACACCATCGACGATATATGTCTCCACCAAATCGAAGGCCTACATACATCGCCCCGTTTACGTTGTATTGTCTCCCTCAAATCGAAGGCCTACAATACAACCCAAATCTTTTACGATGTATCGTCTCCCCCAAATCGAAGGCCTACGATACATCACCATATTTTTTTTCAATATTAGTTGTCATTATTTTGTCCACCTATTCAGTTTAATATTTACCAAACCATTCCAAGCACAAGCATCATCACAATTATCACCAAATAGCCACAATTCACTTTTCTAATTAACACCATTCCAATATTTAAGAAATATCAAATAGAGCACATAATCAAATCCACCACTATTCATGCACATCACTTTTCACATAGACAATTAGAGTACCAATAATAACCAACTTCACCTTTGCATATAATCATGCAACAACCACATTTATTATTTTTCACTTGTCCAAATTATTGATTTAAAATCCTAAATTAGGGGTTCATACCATTTATTTTCCTCAATTAAAAACCCAACCTCATTCTCTACTTTTTAGAATTCCATAATTAATAATTAAGCCTATTTTCAACATTTACCTTAGATCCTAAATTGGGGTTTCTAATTCCCTACCTTAACACATAAACTCCTAGCCAACCATTATATCTAAAACAAACCCTCTCCTAGAACAAGCCAATGCTCACTATATCCACCCCCTTACCTTAACCAAAGAGAGAGAAAGTGGAAGAACCCAAGCCGTAGCTCCAAGCGCTCCCAAAACCAAGGGCTCCGCACGCACGAAGATGGAGATAGTGATAATAATCTTCCCTAAGCCAAAGGAATGGAATGATAAAGAGATTATTGCCCCTTTTCCATAAAGAATTCGGATTTCCCAAAGAGGGGAAAAAGAGAGAGAGAGAGAGAGAGAAAATCCACATTAGAGAGAGAGAGAAACTTCAATAATCATGGATACATACTTGGAGTGACCAAGGGAGACTTGATGGGGGACCTTGGAGTGATTCCCTTGAAGCTTGATGGATTTGGGATGAGAGATGTGTGCCCTAGAGAGAGAAATTTCGTGCATTATGGCCAAAAGCACGCGTGAAACGCTTTTATTTTTTTCAGTTTTAGCAGCCCTTAATCGAGTATTACTCGATTAAAACCTCCCCCCCCTTCAGGCTTAATCGATTAAGCTGCAACTTAATCGATTAAGTTGCAGGGTTTTCAGCACCCCGACTTTGAACGGCCGTAACTTCTTCTTTAACCGTTGGATCTTCCTCAAATTTTGACACAAGCTTCCTCACATATCCTACTTCACATCTAACGGTGGAATTTGTGTTTAGAGTTGTAGATCTTTTATTTTGAATTTCCTAATATAGGGTGTTTATAACACCAAAAACATCGCTTCAAACGCTCTTTTGTTCATCTTTCAACCTCCTTTTTAATGCCAATGCTTCTTGATTCCTTTATGGCATTCCAAGAACTCCTAACCCATCATTTTAAATCCTTTTTAGAATATCCTTCGCTTCCAGATCTTATAATTGTTCTAATTACTCGTAGAATTAAAATTCGGGATGTTACAATTACCGACTCCATCAGCCCAAAGTTGTTTCATGCTTATACCTTCTTTCCTTAACACCAATGAGTTCGGTTGAGTTCCTGTTTAGGATTTCTAAAGTAGGACCAAGGTTCACTAATCCAAGAATTCTTGACGTTTGTTCCAACAACTATGACAAACGTAATTGTAAACAAGCACTACGTGTAGCACGAGGGTCTTAGTTAACTTGCAAGCTGAGAGATACACTTCATGCCGATATTGAACTCCGTGAGTTAGTTAAACTCTTCACAAGGCACAGAACAACTATTCTAGCAAGGAAGAATATAGGGTAAACCATCAGTGACAATTTGATTGACTCATGGGTTGTCAATTTGACAATAGCACGATAGCATTGGATAACAATGAGCGAAATTAAGATTCTCTTGGTTGTCAACACTATTCCAGGTAGGATAGGGGACTTTTCTGGCTACACATTAAAGAAGCATGATATAATAGACTCATGAAAAATATCAATTGAATCCGAGGATAAGACAAGCCAAGAGGTTATAAAAAGAATCGTTTTCAGTTTCTAACAAGGAGTAAGGCTAGAGTCCTGGGAGTTACCTCTTAGAAAATATTAAGAGGCATGGTCAAAACAAACATGATCATCCAATCATGGATCACATGAAAATGATTCCACGTTACTTGGAAGGTTTCAACCTGGCAAGCAGGTATTTAGGTTTTGCAAGGGACAATCCGAATTCTTCGATGGTCACAAGGCACATAGAATTGAAAAGAATGACCAGATAATCAAACTTGTTGGCGTGTAAGAGATTGTAAGGATTATGAACAAAGACAGATTCAGGTATCGACTTATCAAGTCATAACTGTATGTTGCCTTCAGGAACGGATATGTGATTAAAGGAAGAATTGATAACTCTCCAATTATATTTGAAACACACGAAGTCAAGCTTGTTCAAAATACAATTCCATTGTCAGGGACAATAGAGAAATTCCATTTGATATCAGAAGACCATGGGGGTATGTAGGATCGAACCCATGCGAAATACGAAAAGGCAAACTTTCGGTTTGTATTCGAGCGATCAATTGAACTGGAAATGGAGGGTATAATGTACTTAAGAAGTTGTACATTAACGAGTCTATCATCAATTAATAAAATTCATTCACAATCAACCAATATTCGCAGAAAGATGAAATCTAGAGTCAACAATTAATATCCAAGATGTCAAAATTTAAGCGAAGAAATAAAGGTTCTAGACGCTAAACCAATGTTAAGGTTCTGCACAACAGAAACAAAATCATGATTGAGGAGAGTGACACGACTTAATTCACGGTTTTAAATGTACAGAAATGCCTTTGGAATTATTTTGTCTAAATTGTCACCATTGGAATTTGTGCTCTTGATTCAATACTAAGGGTTAATCCTTCCCGTTGGGGTGGCAGCTAGCATGCCCTGGCCCGTTGGGGTCTTTCACTGCCCTTAATCTTGACCATTACACTTTTTCCAAGTATGACAATACAACAAATGGGGAAATTGGGTCTGAACACTTGGTGAAGTTTGAAACAAACACCATGAAATCAACTATAAATTAGCGATATTATTCTAAGTCCTAATTCCTAATCAAACTAACTTAGACATATAACTGTCTATTGGCTACTCACTTGGTGAGTAAACCATAGGAGTTGTGAGTCCGAACTCCAAGGCCGAGGAAAAACTGCTCTGGTAGCATAATGTAACACTCTCACAAATATTTAGTTAATTTAGGATTTTATAACAATTGGTACTTAAAAATTTATTTTTAAATTAAAATACTTAAGAATATTTTTCCGGAAAAACGGACAGAGTTTCCCCTGTTTATCGGACTTCCCAAAAATTTAGAGTTTTCACCTGTCCAACTAGTACAGTTCAGAAAATATTTATAAATATACTAATTTGATTTTCAGGCCCTACTAACAAAGTAAAACAAAACTCAGGGCTTACAACGAATTGTTTCAAAACCAAATTAAATTAATTATAATAAAAAGAATATAATTCCCTCTAAACTAAATTACACTCCACACCATGGAGTGTACTCCTGCTCGGTCGAAAACTGTGTCTGCTCAAACTTTGAACCTGTAAAAATGATTGCAAGGGTGAGCTTTACACATGAAATAGAAAGTAGTTTCTAACTAGACATAATGACCTACCAAGTCAAATACAATTAGCACATAGCACATATATTTCCATTTAGTCAAACCAGCATGTTCAAACACACACACAACAATCTCATTTCTTCATCTCTTGTTCAATATGTCCATATTAGCTTTTCCATATTTTCTCATTAATCTCATCCTCCTATCAAATTTCTAATGAATAACCCTCTCACACACATGATCAGTTATCATCTAATTACAAATTTCACCTATTCCAAACACATCACTTATTTACTTTTATATTTCACATTCTCTTCTTCATTTACCTTTCACATTCTAATTTCCCAACATACAATTCCATTTATATTTCCATTTCATTTTTAAGATGTATCTCATACCATTGTACTTCACCTCCACACCGGAAGGTACCTCATACAATATGGCCTGTGGGTACTTCACCTTCACACCGGAAGGTACCTCATACCATTGTACTTCACCTCCACACCGGAAGGTACCTCATACAATATGGCCTGTGGGTACTTCACCTTCACACCGGAAGGTACCTCATACCATTGTACTTCACCTCCACACCGGAAGGTACCTATACAATTTGGCCTGTGGGTACTTCACCTCCACACCGGAAGGTACCTCATACCATTGTACTTCACCTCCACACCGGAAGGTACCTCATACAATATGGTCTGTGGGTACTTCACCTCCACACCGGAAGGTACCTCATACCACCACATAGGTTATATATATAAAGAATAAGATTAAAGCATAACAATACACATAATTCCGAGCACATCATTCATTCATTCACTTAACTTATAAATCTATTATCATTTTACACCATATAATATACATCAAATTTTTATCCAACTATTCATACCTATTAGCACATATCATTTAACACATTTATTCTTTCACAACTAATAGCCTCACATTCCTCAGTCATACATACATACATAATGACATACCAATTAACCCCACATTTCCCATCGGAGCATACATGACAACTTATAATATTTCACATAAACATTCCACCACAATTATACTTCAGTTATTCATACAGAAAAGCATAACAAATATTATCACATATACATTCACATAGTCAAAATACACCTTAGTACATATATTTTCACCTTTAACAATTAAGCATGTCATTTCATCACAAACACCTCATTTATTCTTCTTTTTTTTGTTTACCTTTTTCCTACTTTACTCTTTAGTCTAATTAATTACCTAGGTGTTCAAACATAAGCACGCCCATATACTCTTAACAAGTATTATATACTAATCAGAAAATACTCTCTAAAGCAAGGTAAAGAACCCCTTACTTGCGTTTCCTTACCTGATTCTTTTCGTGCAATGATGCCCAAACATAACGCGGTTCAATGTTCGCATCCCTGCTGATCCTAAAGTTCTTCATCGTCTAACTATATTATTAAATCAAATAGTAGTCAATGGGATGCGCCAAAACCGACTCAATTTGAAATCTCAATAGTTAAAATATTTCAAAGCAGAGTATTTCGTAAGTTTTCCAAATCACGCAATCATTTAATTATAATTCACAAACCAAAACAACATAGAGTTTCAAATTAAGATCATTGTCTTCTCAATAATATAGCATAGCTTTTTATTGAAAATACGCTAACTTTCAAAAACTAACATAATCGTCAAAAATACATTAAAGTTGTGTAGTTTTAGCTTCAAGCCACAAAATCAAATGCCGGTACTTGACACTATTAATTCCGAATTAAAAAGAAGTGTCCACGGTTCAAAATAAGTCCAAGTCACAATTATAACTTTCAAATAATTGCACTTCTCTTCAATTTGAAATTAATGTTCAACGTTTTGACTCGAATTAATGTTATGCCGAATATCTCAGGTTCCTAATTAACTGAGGTATGGTTTAGCCTAGGGACAATCCCACTAAGCTAAACGACAGCTCACTTACTTAGGGACCCAGCAGATTTAACTAAAATACGCTTTAAACTCATCGTTCGGCATAATGGTCAACTCGGTATAATACAAATCAGAGTAACTAATCAAAATCATTATCAATAATCAATAATAGTTTAAATAGTAAAATTAAAACTTAATACTTAATTCAAATACTATTTATTTTCTAAAACAACATAAACATTCAAAAACAACTTAATGTTATAATTATCACTAATTAATATTAAAATTAGTATTACTATTAGTATCATTGTTATTATTAAAACATAACACAGAGCAATTAAAAAGGTATTAGAGATATACCCTTAAATATGGTTTTGAAGCAATAGAGGCCAGGTCAGTTCACAGGTTCACAGTCCCGGCATCCCGATCGGCGTCGATGACTAGAACGGCATGGATCTGAACCAGAAAGAGAGAGAGCGACCTTCGATCTTTGAAGCACCAGCAACCGGCCACCTTGAACACCACCGCATCCAGGCGGCGGCTCTGGCTTCTTCTCACAGTGGCGGTGGCTCCATGGTGGTTGTGATGCAACGGATCGCGACCCCGGAGGCAGCAAGTCGCAAGTCGCGACTGAGAGGGAGAACGCGCGTGGCGTGCGGCGGTGAGAGAGAGGCCGTGATCGACGACAGCACAGGCTCGGCGGCAGCGGCTGTCTTCTTGGGTGGCGATCGACACTGAAGGAGAGAACAAGAAAGAGAGAGAGACCGCAGCGGAGAGAGAGAAATGCGACAGAGAAGAGCATGGAGAGAAAGTCGCGAGCTCTGAGAAGGAAAAGAGAGAGAGAAACAGAGGGAGGAGGAAGACTTAATGTAGAAGAGGAAGAAGAAGTTATGAGGGAGAAGGGGGGTGGCGGCTGGAACCCCCCATTGGCACAAAGAAGAGGGTTTCATACCCTAACACACAAAACACACACGCACAGACACCCTTTTTTTTTTAAATATACTTTTATTTATTTATTTATTTATTTATTCTTTCTTGTAAATAAAAATCAATATTATTATTATTATTTTTTTTAAAAATTAAACTAATACCAAGAATTAAATATTATACTATCACGTATAGGGATATCATAAAGTTAATAATTGATATTACTTAAGAAGCACTTAAATATTGGTATGTCCACATTAAGGAAAATATAAAAAGTATATCCTTCAATGAGGGTGATTATTTTTAAGAGCATCTAAAAATAGAATTTAGTCATCAATTCAAATAAGTGAATATATTTTTACGAATGTTATAAAGTCAAATATTTAAAAACACTAAACATAATTCCTTATTGAATATATAAAAGTTAAGTAAAGTATTCAAAATATTTAGCTTTATTTTAATATGTTAATTTTTCTTTAAAAGAGTTCACTTTAAAATATAATTAAATATTCTTTCGTAATTAACATAATGCATTTTAGGAAAATACTCAACACTTAAATGATAAATTCTAGGGAACAATTATTTAATTCAATAAAACTTATAATTTATAACGTTAAAGAAATCAGGATGTTCCAATTCCGATATTTCCTAACATTTTTGTAATACTAAAAAGGACTTTAATTTGTTATTCCTAGACTTTATTATTTTTATTATTATAATTATAATTATAATAATTATACTACGAGTTAAAATTTGGGATGTTACACCTGGAGCATGTCTACCTCTTCCTCTTCCAAACATCGTAAGCTATATTCATTAACGCACTAACAGTTTAATACTCCTACTAATGCATCTAATCACACAACCTAAACACATCTAGAGATCACACAACAGAGAACATGATAGGCCACGTTCAGGCCACATGGACAACCATTGCTCTGATACCACCAAGTGTAACACCCCGATTTGGAAAACTCGAAACAAACAACATCAATTACTAAATAATTTGTTTATGAAAAATAAGGTGAAATTTTTTTTTCACAAGTATAAAACTCATCAGTCAAGTTTCCCAAAACAAGGTATTACGACTAAATCCATTTCTTTAAAAACACTTACTATCCCAACGTTACTAAATATAGTGAAAAGAATAGGGTTTCATATCATCTTTAGAAAGATCGTCATTGAAAACGGTTCACTGAATTTCTAAAAGTAATTTAATATTGGTGACTTCGTTTTCAGCAGATAAATAAATAAATTTCATACAGAAAACATAACCGATTTTCTTAAAAAGATTTGTCTGTCAGATCACGACAGTCCTTCATAAAATAGTTTAGAAAATAGATCATAAAGGTCCTTTCATAAGCAGTCACCATAGTTCTTTGATGCCATTCTTACATAAAGATTTACCTTCTAAAAACAGTTCAAAAGAAAAGGGGTACACTTGATATGTATATCAGCAAGGGTCCATCAAAACCTAATTATAAACTACTAAGCAGCGTCTCCTCCTCGATTCAGGGCGTTAGTCCTCAAAAGCAATTCTTCGTCGTCCAGCAGTAGCCCTCTCATCAGCGTATCACGATCAGCAAGTCCTTCTTCCAGGAGAAGCAGCACCAGCTCCGCCATCTTTTAGAACCAGAGGTTCACCATCACATGTGCACAAGAAGTTGAGAGAGTAAGTTACCCGAATGGAATTACTCCCATCGACTTCTTGGATTTACACTAGCGACGTATACCAGAACATAACAAACCATACAAACAGATAATTATGCATGATGCATGAGGATGCTATGCAATAAGCGCATTATCTAACGCTTTATATTTCTCTTAAGGGAATCTCTTGATCAGTTCATCTCGTGGGATTGGAGTCTCTTTGTCCACATTTCTCGAGTCCATAATATCGGAAATTCAGGCTTTATGATTTGGGTCTACATCTCCTCGGAATCCATCCACCTAGTCGGAAGCAATCAGGAGTACAGGATCTCTAACCACACCGGCTTTTACTGGATGGCACAATAAATGAATTTATAAAATGTCCCGGGAAACAAAGTGAGCACATCAGGCCGTGTTTGAGCATCCCTCTCACTGATCTAGACTTAGTCAAGGGGGTCTAGTGATCATGTGGTACTTCGTCCACACCACTGAGTTGCCAGCTCCGACCGGTCAAGTCAGAGCCCCTATGGTTTTTCCCACCTAGACAGACTTCTTAAGGCTTCTTGACGAATCACCGTCATGGCCATCCCCTATCTTAATCATCCAGCTGAACACCACAAGGGTAATTCAGGTGTATCTTCCTCTCCACTACTTCGGGTTAGGGTTCTAAGTCGTGAGGTTATACTCGTTTGTCCTAACGTCGACCCATCCTAAGTCATCTCCGTCATACAGCTCCGACCATATGCGGAATGCTTCTATGGGACTCGACCAATACGTTTGATGGGCACCGACCCATTCTGAAATCACTTCCAACATATGGCTCCGACCATATGCGGGATATCAATAATTATTCTGACGGGCTCCGACCCATTCAGAATCACCTTCGGCATATAGCTCCGACTATATGCGGGATATTAATAAATCTTTGATAGATAGGCTCTGACCTATCTTAAATCACTCCAACTAATAGCTATGACCATATGGGAACTGTCTTTGTGGAATTCTGCAGTCGTTGCGTCCAGGTCCAAAGGCCTCATCACCGTCCAGGCACTAGTCCATTAGCCGTATAGTCAGCTCAATCCACGTACTCGGGCGCATCAGCATCATCCGGTTCCACAGCGTGTCTAATCCGTCAATGTTCCGTTCTATACTTTGGGGGAATCTCTCTTAGTTTCTAATGTCTTTTTTATTCTTAACGTATATCGCGGGATGATGCATTATGCTCATGCAATGATAATATGAGCAACATTATATCTCAACATAAACAAATATATCAATCAATCAATAGCATGTGATAGTATAGGTCTGGAGTCTTCGTATACCACGATACAAACAAAGCATACAATTTATCGGGTATACTACTAGCTTCAATAGACCTTTACTCCGACTTTGAGAGAGTACGGAGTGTCCTAATATACTCACTAGACACCAAAGTGTCTTAGGATAACTTCTCTCTCACCTGGGTTTGCGGTTACCGATTCCACAAGTTCCGAACGATCCGCTTCCTTCCTAGTCTGCTCGACTCCAACTTCTTCTAAGTCCCGTAAGATAGACACATGAGTATTAAAACTTTATTTAAATATTGTTTTTGAACTTATTCTCAAAGTAACTTAGGAAAAATCCAAACTTTATCTTCATGTAAAACCAAAACATCAATTCTTTTGCTCAAACTTGTCCAAAATCAAACACTAACTTTTATACTTTAAATTCATGAGAAAATAATCAAATAAATCAATTTAAATCAAAAGTTTCTTTGCTGGCCTCTCTTGGACAGCAATGAATTCGACTCCGAAAACACCGAAAAATTGCACTTTTCAAACCAACTTTATCTTATATTAAATACTCATAAAAACTCAACTTCAAATCACTTTGAAAACATTTTTAAATAAGAAATACAACTTAGAAAATTCCGGACAGCATCATATTCTAAGTCTCAAATTCATTTTCCATTGTCCAAAACCAATTTAAATCCATAGACAAGCTAAGTGTCTTGAAAACAATTAAATAAACACTTTGATCAATACTTTCTCAAGTTCAAACACTTAAAACCAAATGTGGGCAGCATGATGCTCAAATAAAACAAACCACTTAAACACTTTCATGCATTCCAAAAATCATTCCTACTTTACTTAAGAATCTCAAACAAACATTTATTCATTACAAACATTACATAACCATAAGTCATCAAATTAAACTTAAACAAATATCTTCTCAACATTCTCACATAAACATTTAGACAAGTTTTCATCTAGCTTACACTTAATCATATCAAAACCGTATGCTTCATTGGTTTTTCAAAAAATTATTTCCTCAAAGAATAACTTCACAAATCAACACATAGTTTCATGATATCAACACACATATACTCAAGTAAGTTTAACTCAAAAACTAAGGTCAAAACCGTGACCTTTAACTAAGTTTCTCAAAAACTTTTCAAGAGTTTAAGACTTCTAAAAACAACTCCAAATTCAACAACAATTTCACATGATTCATTAAGCAAGTAAAAATGTAATCCTAGCATATTTTCATTCACCAAACCGTGAGCACCATCAATTCTCTAAACAATTTTTATTTCACTTCTAACACATGAAATCAACTTAAAATTCATAGAAATCACATATTCATTGATTATACTTAAGAAAATCTTCAATCTTCTTATTCAAACATGCAAACCGTTGTCATCACTTAAAAATCACAACATCACACAAATTTTCATTCATCTAAAACATCATTAAACTTCAAGATCATAACATGCATGTGATCAAACATAAGAAAAATCAAACTTTCAACCTCAACACATCAAAACCGTGACCATCCTTAAGGAAATCACTAAGAAAAATTCAATCTTTTTCAAAGATCTTTACATCAAAACACAAGTATCAAACATATAATAGTTTAAGCATTGATCTTGACATGCATGCAAACAAAAACACTAGATCTTTTGGAAAATCCTTCATGCAAAACTCAAAATCAAACTTTTTCAAAAACACTTTAAGAAATCAAGAAGAAAATGAATGGGTTCATTAGATAACTCAAGATCATGAAAGAAAATACTTTCTTAGCAAAAGTTTCAAAATCAAGTTTAGAAATCAACATGCATGTGAGTGAAAACACTAGATCTAGCTTGAAAACAAACATGCATCAACATTTTCAAATAAAAATCAAAACTTTAGAAAGAAAACATGAAAACCGAAAATGAATCAAAGAAAAGAGGTTAAGAACTTAAGATCATGAAATAAAAATGCTTACATCAACAAAAGCTTCAAAATCAAGTCCAAATCTTTGGGTTTGCTATTTGGTTCCTCTTCTTACTCCTCACGGTTCACTCCCTCTTTCCCTTAAGTCCACAGTTTCTCCTTCTCTTCTTCACTCTCTTGGTTTGTTTTCCTTTACTTAGGTTGTGATTGAGATTTGTGTTGTGTTTGGGGTTTAGTTCTTCTTCTCTTCCTCCCTCACGGATTCTCTCTCAACACTTGTTTTCTTCCTTAGTTTTAGAATGGGTGGTAATGGAGAAGTGGAAACAAGTAAAAGGGTGTGTGTAGGTGCTTGTATTCACACAAGATTTTTGGGCTTGGGTTTGGTTTCTCTCCCCCACGGTTTTCCCTTTTCTTTTTCCTTCATTCATGTCATGCTTAGGTCACTATGGTGACATCATCAACTTGGCCACTAAGTAAACAAACTTGGAGACCAAGTAAACAAGCTTGGAGACCAAGTAATGCACATGTAAGTGTGCATTTTGGGTTTGGGGGGTTTAAGGGTAGATTAGGTTAATTAATCTAGGTTTAAGGTGCTAATTAGGATCTAATCATGATTAAGGTAGGATTAGGAAAACTAAATGTGGTTTAGCTCACAAATCCTTAGAGATTAGGGCTTAATCAAGGATTAAGGCACTAATCCAAGACTTAATCCATACTAGCATAGGTTTAGGGAAAACTAATTCTAGGTTAGTTCACTAACCTTGAAGGTTTAGAGTTTAAGAGAGTGATTAAGTACTTAATCAAGGATTAGGAACTTGATTAAGGTTTAATCAAAGATTAGGGATGCAAATTAGGATTTCTAGAGATGATTCTAGATTAAGGGTATGATAAGATGATTGGACTTTGATTTTTGAAACTTAGGGTAGAAATAATTTTCCACCTTAATTACCATAAAACCGTATGCATGAATTTGAGGAGATAAAATCTTAGTCAAAACTTTAAGTAATATAATTCATTGAAAACCATAGAAAAACAAACACATGAAATCATAACACAAGTGGATTAAATTCCAAAGTGTAGAAATCCATCATGAAATCAAAAATCCTTTAACCAATTCTTAAATCAATTAGGTTAAAACAATTTCTTGATTAGGGACTTGTAGAAGAAGTGGGTCAAAAGGCAGGTGTTACAAAAATAATTCAAACTCTCAACAATATAATCATGTACCAAATCAATTCTTCTTGCTCAAAACTAAGTTCAAACCATAACTCATAAAGAAATAAAAATAACTTGAATAAAACTTGTTCCAATACCGAATGGAATCATGAAAGTCACTTTTAAGTTTTTAATCAAAGGTTTCAAGCTCCCAAGGGTTTATAATCCATAAATCTATCAATGAAACACACATGCAAAAAAAAATGAACAAACTTTGATATTTATGAGAGTAAAACCGTGAGCCTCTCACAAAATTTAGCAAACTTAAATTTCATTTCTTTAACTAAATTTATCACAATAAAATCAAGGGTCATGTCACGATCTTTATCTTTTAAACCTTTAATGATTCCATGCATGTACTTAGAAATCTTTAAATTGAATAAATTTCATCATGCATGTAACTCAAAGGATGATCAAACATGGTTTTCTACTTTCCCTAGGTTTGGCCGAATGACATCATGCAAAAAGGCAAGATCTTTGGTTTCTTTTTCACATGCAAAGATTAAAACTTCTAGATTAAATCATGTTCTTGTTTTTTTGCAAAACTTTAAAACAACATTTTCTTTCTCAAAACACTAACCGAATCATCATCATCATCATTATACAAACAAATCCTTTTTACACTAAAAATCATTTTTAATACTTGTTAATCTTACTTTCTCCTTAAAACCATGACATGCATAAAAGAAAAACCAAGACTTTGCACTCAAAATCCACATGCAAGGTTCAAGCTTCATGCTTTTTCAAAGATCATTCACAAATCATGACATGCAAGAGAAGATCAAGGCAAATACATAAACTTAAACACAAATCTTAAACAAACCGTGATGAAGAAAATTTACAAGTTAAAAATCAAAGCTTTCAAGCACAAATATTCAAGAACAAGACATAAAAATAACATGCAATCCATTTAAACTTCAAGATCACTCAAAAATAAACACAAGCATCACAAAAATTTAAGCTTAAACAAAGTCCATCATAGAGTCCTTTACAACACAAAAATTATTACACTAAAACTCTCTCTTAAATAACTACCTTAAAAAAAAATTCTAACTTCAAGCTTCAAATATCCTCTCCTTCTCCTAGGGTTTTGCTTCGGCTTCCTCTCCTTTTGGTTGATGGGTGATTTTCTTCTTGCTAAAAGAAGGAGGATGTGTGTGAAGGAAGAAATCAAAGGTATTAGGTTGAGAAGTTTGGACTCTCACTCTCACTCTCCCTTTCCTCTTTTCCTCTCTCGGCCTCACCCTCTTTCTCTATGGGTCTCAAGAGCTTGATGTTGCTCTTGGACCAAAGTGTTTAGGAATGTGAAGGAGAAATGAAAAATGAAATGAATCACTAGCCAACTACACAGACACTAACACGGTTTATATAGACAAGGGCCAAGACATGGGATTTTCCTCTTCTAACCTCGGTCCATGGTATGGGTTCAAGGGCAATTCGGTCCAACCAATTTGTTGCATGGGAAGGGTCTAATCTTGGTGAGACATGGTGGAGTGATTCAAGGGAAAAGGTCATCTCATGCATCATGACACTCACCACCCTACATTTTCCTACCAATTTCCATTTAAATTCTCACTTTCTTAATACTTAAGAAAATAAACTCTAGGAGGGACGATGATCCCTAGGTATGTGTATAGGGTATATGATGAGGATCAGAGGATCCGGTGTTGTGGAGGCTGTGGAGGATACTTTGCTGCTGCTGTGATGATGATGATGCTACAATTTGTGTTTTTGGAGACTGCTACTACTACTACCACATCTGATGCTGCCAGATCTACGTGATTACCCCTGGAATTGTATTTTGGTTATGTATATATTGTAGATATACTTTTGGAGTACTCTAGGGTTGTGGTTACACTGTTATGTAGATCTGTTTCATGGACTTGTATATTTTGGAACTTGGAGACTCTGTTATGGGCTATGTACTTATGATTTTCTTATATATATAAAACCTAAGTTTATATTACTATCAGTTGCGTAGTCCAATAATTTCCGCTTACTCTGATTTAATCTATTTAAGAGCTCGACTATAAATATTATTTGATGGTATCAGTCTTATCGAACAAAGCATGGGTAACTTTACTTACTTGTATGATATAAAGATGTTTCCAAAGAGCGAATGTTACCCTATTTGTGAAAAGGTTTTAGAGATCGCCGAACTCGATACAAATGTTTTGAAATGGTTTAGAGCTTATTCTCCAAGAATTCCGAATGACGATTTGTGCACCCGCTTTAAAAGAAAATTTTATTTCAGTTATTTTCTTAACACTCACAAGTCCATATATTATCCAATATAATAGCTTAAATACTATTTTATATTTGGGTAATTCGGAAGGGTGTCACACTGAGTGGTATCAGAGCAAAAGTCAGATCCTGTAGTAGTGGAAGTAGTTCAGAAAGGTAGTCATCAACATCAAGCAGGTATCTCCAAAGCATTTATATTACTTTGAATGTTATTATTTTTGCTTGTTGAGGTTTAAATACCCTTGATTTGTTTGTATCTTGTCTCTTTTGAGTACAAGACGCAATTGATTGTAAATTTAGAAGTTTAAGATAGAGCCATAGTATAGGTAGTGTAATGGAAGTTTCTGTAGTTCAACATATGTGACCATAAGCCCATAGCGCAGGTCTAATATGGCAACTAGAAACCAAAATCACACCAACGCGATGCTAGAACGAATCACCACGGTGTTGGAAGCGATGCAACGGCAGTCTCAGCAACCATCTCAACCGGTTAACCCGCCTCATCAGTGTAATGTGGTTTAACGCTGAGGCGAAGACTTTGGCTGATTTTAGGAGTTGCAATCCGCCAAAGTTCGAAGGAGGATTTAAGCCGGAAGAAGCAAATAAGTGGATTCACACTATGGACAAGATTCTGAGGACGTTGGAGTGTTCGGATGCTCAAAAGGTGGCGTACGCAACTTATATGTTAGAGGATGAAGCTGAGAATTGTTGGAATCACACGATGCAGCTTCTGCAATATGAAGGAAGGGATGTAAGTTGGGGAGTATTCATGGAGAAGTTTCTCCAAAAGTATTTCCCTGAGGACTTGAGAAGGAAGAAGGAAGTGGAGTTCTTGCAGATGAAGCAAGGGAACATGAGTGTGGGTGAGTACGCAGCTAAGTTCGAGGAACTGATGAAGTACTCTCCATACTATCAGAACAATCAAGATGAGAGGAGTAAATGCATTAAGTTTGAAGGGGGCTTAAGGCCGTAGTTGAAGTCGATTTTCAGCTACCAGCGGATTCAAAGCTTTCCTGCACTTGTGGATATGTGTAGGATGTATGAAGATGATACAAAGGCTGAGGAGGTGCAAGTCTTGGAAAAGAAGGACAATCAGGGCTATGGACCACAAAGACGTAAGGGTTTCAACAATCGAGGCAAGGGTCTATATGATCGTAGAGGGAAAGGCAAGGGCAAAGCTGGTGGTTCTGAGGGAAGGAATTATCGGAGCGAGGCTCCATTCTGCGACAAGTGCAAGCGCAATCACTATGGCCATGTGTGTTGGGGGACAAGTGGTTGCTTTAACTGTGGGAAGTCGGGGCATTTTGCAAGGGACTGCAAGGAACCGGCCAAAGCCAATTCAAGGGGAACTGCTGATAGACCTATGGCTCAAGGAAGAGTTTTCACCCTTAGCGGTGTGGAAGCAAGTCGGTCTTCTGATCTGGTGCAAGGTAAATACTTGCTTAGTGGTCAGTTTTGTCATGTTTTGTTTGACTCTGGTGCAACGCATTCATTCGTTTCGTATGAATGTGTAAACCAGTTAGGCTTGATTATGTCTGAAATGCCTTATACTCTTAAAGTAGAAACCCCTACCAATGCTCCTGTAATTGTTTCTAGAGCATGTCTTAACTGTTGTATAGAAGTGTTAGGACAAACCTCTAAAGTAGATTTGATCTGCTTACCCTTGGCACAACTAGATGTGATCTTGGGAATGGACTGGTTAAGTCAAAACCAAGTAATCATTGATTGTGATAGAAAAGTAGTAACCTATAGAAATTCAAAACCCTCCGGCTACGTGTGCCTGTTCAACTCTGAGGTGGAGGAAAATGGTCCAAGAATGGAAGAGATCCCTATTGTCAGAGTCTTTCCGGAAGTTTTTGCTGACGAGATCCCTGGTCTGCCACCAAGAAGAGAAATTGAATTCGGTATCGACCTAGTTCCGGGAGCTGGTCCCATTTCTATCGCTCCCTATAGAATGGCACCACCGAAAATGGCAGAAATGAAGAAGCAGATCGAGGAACTACTACAGAAGCAAATGATTCGACCAAGTGTGTCACCTTGGGGTGCTTCGGTTTTGTTTGTCAAGAAGAAAGATGGTAGTATGAGGATGTGCATTGACTACCGGCAGCTGAATAAGGTCACCATCAAGAACAAGTATCCGTTGCCGAGGATAGATGATCTTATGGATCAAGTTCGTGGAGCTTCAGTATTTTCCAAGATCGATTTGACGTCAGGATACCATCAAATCAGGATTAGAGAAGAGGATATCTCTAAGACTGCATTTCGATCCCGATACGGGCATTATGAGTATGTTGTGATGCCGTTCAGATTGACTAATGCACCAGCTATCTTTATGGACTACATGAATCGAATCTTTAGACCTTATTTAGATTCATTCGTGGTTGTGTTCATAGATGATATCCTTATTTATTCCAAGAGCCCGGAGGAGCATGCTGAACACTTGAGGATGGTGTTGAGAATCCTAAAGGAGAAGCAATTGTACGCCAAACTTACAAAATGTGAGTTCTGGCTGAAGGAGGTTAAGTTCTTGGGGCATGTGATTTCAGACAAAGGAATAGCCGTGGATCCTACGAAAGTGAGTTCGGTTTTGCAATGGGAGCAACCAAAGTCGGTCACGGAGGTGAGAAGCTTCTTGGTTTGGCTGGTTACTATAGAAGGTTTATAGAAGGTTTCTCGAAGATTGCACTGCCTTTGATGAATTTGACTCGGAAAGATCAACCATTCCTTTGGGACGAGAAGTGTGAAAGGAGTTTTCGGGAATTGAAGGAAAGGTTGACATCGTCTCCGGTATTGATTCTGCCCGATACACAGAAGAGCTTTGATGTGTACTGTGACGCGTCGAAACAAGGCCTTGGGTGCGTTTTGATGCAAGAAGGGCAAGTCGTCGCCTATGCCTCGAGACAGCTAAAAGTTCATGAAATGAACTATCCAACTCATGATTTGGAGCTGGCAGTTGTGGTGTTTGCATTAAAGATCTGGAGGCACTATCTCTATGGCACTACGTTCCGGGTGTTCAGTGACCATAAGAGTTTAAAGTACCTCTTCGATCAAAAGGAGTTGAATATGAGGCAGCGTCGATGGATGGAGTTTTTGAAAGATCATGAGTTCGAGCTCCATTACCATCCGGGGAAGGCCAATGTTGTGGTAGATGCATTGAGTAGAAAGGCAATGCACATCAGTGCAATGATGGTCAGATAAGCTGCACTGATAGAGGAGTTCCGGGATTTGAGTCTGACGATGCAAGTGGAGCCGACAAGTATCAAGATGGGGATGCTACAGATTGCTAATGAGTTTCTGCAAAGGATTCGGGAATTGCAACACAAGGATGAGAAGCTTATGGAAAAGAAGAAATGGATGGAAGAAGGCAAGGAATTGGAATTCCAAGAAGGGAAGGATGGAATTTTGCGTTTTAAGACAAGGATATGTGTCCCTGCTGACTTGGAAGTAAGAAGAATGATTCTGGATGAAGTGCATAAAAGTAAGATGAGTATGCATCCGGGAGCTACCAAAATGTACCAGGACTTAAAGAAGCTATTTTGGTGGCCTGGTTTGAAGAAAGATGTAGCTGAGTATGTGTCCTGTTGTTTGGTGTGTCAAAAGGCGAAAGTGGAACATCAAAGGCCAGGAGGAGAATTACTTTCCTTGGAAGTTCCTGTGTGGAAATGGGATAGTATCTCGATGGACTTTGTGTCAGGATTGCCAAAGACATCTACTGGTCATGATGCCATCTGGGTGATCGTGGATCGTTTAACTAAGTCAGCGCATTTCATTCCCATGAAAATGCGCTACTCGTTGGAAAAGCTCACTCAGTTGTACATCAAAGAAGTTGTTCGTCTGCACGGTGTACCATCAAGCATTGTGTCAGATCGTGATCCGAGGTTTACATCGAAGTTTTGGGAAGATCTACATAGAGCCTTGGGTTCAAGATTGAAACTGAGTTCTGCGTACCATCCTCAGACTGATGGCCAAACGGAGAGGACTATTCAGTCATTGGAGGACATTCTACGAGCCTGTGTCTTGGAAGGTCAAGGGAATTGGGAGCAGGTGTTGCCGCTCGTGGAGTTTACTTACAACAACAGTTACCATACGAGCATTGGAATGGCACCATTTGAAGCTTTGTATGGGAGAAAGTGTCAGACGCCGTTATGCTGGTTTCAAGTGGGGGAGAGTGCTCTGGTTGGACCAGATTTTGTGCAAGAGACCACAGAACAGATCAAGATGATACAAGAAAAGATGAGGGCAGCTCAAAGTAGGCAGAAAAGCTATGCTGATAGAAGAAGGAAACCTTTAGAATTCGCCGAAGGAGACCATGTATTTATTAGAATAGTACCAACCAAAGGTGTTTGTAGAGCCTTAAAAACCCAGAAAATATCACCTAAGTTTATTGGTCCCTATCAAATCCTCAAAAGAGTCGGCCCAGTAGCTTATCAGTTAGCCCTGCCTCCGTCATTAGCTAACCTCCATAATGTATTTCATGTGTCTCAATTAAAGAGATATGTCCATGACCCCACCATTGTCCTTAGAATCCAACCTGATGACTTAGAAGTTCATGAGAATCTAACCTTCAAAGCTGTGCCAGTCCGCATTGAAGATCGAAGGATCAAACAGCTTAGAAGGAAAGATATTCGTCTGGTCAAAGTCGTCTGGGTTTGTGGAGATGTGATAGAATCATCTTGGGAATTAGAGGATAAGATGCGTCAGGATTATCCTGACTTGTTTGTATGAGTGAATTTCGGGGACGAAATTCCTTGTAAGTGGGGGAGTAGTGTAACACCCCAAAATTTTAATCCCCGATTAATGAAATGTTAATTATAATTGTGACACCCTTCCGGATTACCCAAATATAATATAGTATTTATGCTTTATATTGGATAATATATGGACTTGTGAGCTAAGAAAATATGGTAAATAAAATTTTCTTTAAAGCGGGTGCACAATTCATCAAATGGAACTCTTGGAGAATAAATTCTAAAATCCTTTAAAACACTTGTATCGAGTTCGGCGATTTCTAAAACCTTTTCTCAAACAGGATAACATTAGTTCTTTAGAAATTTCTTTACATTTCACAATCAATTGAAGCTACCCATACTTTGTTCAATAAAACTGATACCGTCAATTAATACTTATAGCCGAGTTCATTCATAAGTTAAATCAGAGTAAGCGGAAATTACTGGACTATGCAACTGATATGATATAAACATAGATTTTCATATATACGAAAGAGTCATACGTACATAGTCCATGAGATAAGTCACCAAGTTCCAAAAATATAACAAGTCCATGTAAACAGATCTACATCACTATGATACTATAACCCTAGAGTAAAACATATGTACAATATATACATAATCAAAATACAACCCCAGGGATAGTCACGTAGATCCATCAGCATCAGATGCAGTAGTAGTAGCAGTAGTAGTCTCCCAAAAACATAGGTAATAAGGTAGTAGCATCATCATCACAGCAGCAGCAGCACATCTCCTCCACAGCACGGATCCAAGGGTCATCATACACCATATGCACGTACCTAGGGATCATCGTCCCTCCAGTCAATCCCAGTAGAATGCACGACAGGCTCGCTCCCACTCTCATCCTCCACCGGATCCTCCTCGATCTCATCCGAGGGAGAGTGTACCCTACCACTGGGTACCGGGTCAGGTGATGGTGAAACCCTGACGGGGCTCCTTGGATAAGAAGGGGGAGTCTCCTCGCGGACAACTCTCGAAGTAAAAGGGTGAGAGCGGGTAGGTCAAAAATGAAAACTATGGTAAGAGCGAGCTGGTCGCGTGGGAGGTGGTCCATGATAAGTATAAAACGGGGGTACATGCATAGTGTATATAATGGGAATCCTAAACCTACGAGGACGGAATCGCATCAGCGGATTAGGGTGGTAGAATGTGAACTCTACCTCCCCCTCATACACCACGCGATGGTCCTCATAGATCCATACGCCACTAGGAAGTGGCCGGATCTCGATGCAGGCAATGTAACGAGACATCACCTACAAGGGCATAGGGGTAAGCTATTCTACTCACATAATCAATAGAGAATAAATCATGCAACATATGAAAGATAATAATGCATCAATTAATAACAATCACAATTAGCATCTAGCAAGTATCAGATGCACATAGGATGCTCACACTTAATTCAGGTATATCAATTGCATTAAGTGAATGACATGATGCATGATTTTAACTCTCAACTTATCTCCACATTTTCTAAGTCACTCTCTGACGTCCATCCCTGACAACCCAGCACTCTACAGTGCGTTGTATTCCTAGGTATACAACAATTCGTACATTCACCTAGAATGTACACGTCAAGCTTGGTATCCATGCCACCCGAGCATATCCCGTCATCCAAACGGATCGTCATCCAAACGATATATCCATATCGGCACCCACAAAGCCGACCACGTCATCGACGTGTCATCAAGCAAGCGTATTGGCACTCCCAGAGGCCCTCCACATGTTTATCGAAACATGAATACGTCCTACCATCCAAACTCCAGAATGAATGCATTTTAGACTTAGGGGAAATTGATTAATACTTTACTTGCCACCTAGGCTTAATTTTCAAAATGGATCGTCACCGAACGATCTATTTGTATTTATCAATTTCTCTAAGTCTTTGATCCCTTGAATTATCCTTAATAATTCCTTAATTAATTAAGTTAGAATTGAAAATGATGTTTTCAGATTCTGGGCATTTTACTCGAGTAAAGTTCAGAATACTCGAGTGTTCTGGAGATTTTCCAGATTACTCGAGTGTTCTTAAGCTTACTCGAGTGTTCATGTCTTTCTGAGGATTTGGGTTTGAATTTCAACAATTTACTCGAGTAGTTCATGTGTTACTCGAGTGTTCTTGGACTTTTCCAGAATACTCGAGTGACTTTGAATGACTCGAGTGTTTGACCTATAACAATTCTCAGTTCATGCCCGATACTCGAGTACCAGACAAAATACTCGAGTGTTCTTATGACATTTACTTTATTTTGAACACGATTTACTCGTGTACTTTGCCATTTACTCGAGTGTTTCGCAGCTGACAGTATTGAAAACTGGTTTTAACATGCCATTTTCATTTCTACTCATTTAAGTCCATTTCAAGGATCCACAGAGTTAACATATCATTAATCAAACATGTTACAACACTTATTTCAATTCAAAACACAGAATTGACAGAGAAATCATTGATTATGCATAAAAAGGCATTTTAACAACTCAATACCTCAAATCACACAATAAGCATAATATTCATGAAACAAAGCTCATTTAAGTTCACATGCATGATAACAAACTTTCTCAATACGGATTTAGAGCATGGATTGGTCTCCAAACCAAAGTTCCTATAGAATCTAAGCCCTTAGAGCCTCTTGGTGGCTCTCTAACACATTTAATGGATTTCAAACTCTATCTAGTGAATATAATTACTTCCCCTTACCTCTCAGATGTGAATCAACAGAAAGAAATCCAAAGAAAGCTCTCCAAACCCCGAAATCCACTTGAACTTCTCATGCATGACAATTTTGAGTACCATACCAAAATGGAACTGGTTCGTACATGAAACAGAGAATTAGATTGGGGAAAATTAGATTTCTAAGCTCTATGCAACATCATCTAACTAAAGGAATTGAGTTTGAGACTCAAGAACTCAAGAGCTTACCAGAATCGATGATCACAGTGAGCTCCAGACACCAACTCAAGCAAGAACAGCTCCACTTCATGACTTCGATTCTCTCAATCCACACACTCAAACCTCACAATTTCTGTGTCTATACAAAGCTCGTGATGTGAGCTTTGTATTGGTGTATAGATTATCACTCAACTCAGCTCACAGAGGAAGAATCGAAGAACACAATTCGAAAACCCTAACTCTTCTAATCTTCAACAAGTTAATCAAAATTCTCGACCAAGGGACAATGATGCGTTTAAATAGGCCAATGGAAAGCTCATGCGTGGCGACACGACGCCTATAGCGTTGGCATGGTGGTGATTTCGTGTCACCATCACGAAATTGTTGGCTGTGACTCACCAAACGCACTAACTCGTGCAGTTTGACCCAGAATACTCGAGTATTCCAGAAAATACTCGAGTGTTTTACCCAGATTTTGAAAAATAATTATTTTATTTACTTTCCCTCAAAAACCTTTCCTATAATTGCTTCTAGGTCCCAACCCAGGGACTAATATGCAAAATATACATTTTAGGCATTTAAATTATTTATTAAATAATTTCTCACATGCAAGCTAATTACATACACACATATTTTAATCAAGGATTAATTTGAAAACTATTAATTATAATTAAATTATAATTAACATTTCATTAATCGGGGATTAAAATTTTGGGGTATTACACTACTCCCCCACTTACAAGGAATTTCGTCCCCGAAATTCAACTCATACAAACAAGTCAGGATAATCCTGACGCATCTTATCCTCTAATTCCCAAGATGCTTCTATTACATCTCCACAAACCCAGACAATTTTGACCAGATGAATATCCTTCCCTCTCAGCTGCTTGATTCTTCGATCTTCGATGCGAACTGGCACAGCTTTGAAGGTTAGGTTCTTATGAACTCCTAAGTTATCCGGTTGGATTCTAAGGACAATGGTGGGGTCATGGACATATTTCTTCAACTGAGACACATGGAACACATTGTGGAGGTTAGCTAATGATGGAGGCAGGGCTAACTAATAAGCTACTGGGCCGATTCTTTTTAGAATTTGGTAGGGACCAATGAACTTAGGTGATAATTTCTGGGTTTTCAAGGCTCTACTAACACCTTTGGTTGGTACAATCCTAATGAACACATGGTCTCCTTCGACAAACTCTAAAGGTTTCCTTCTCCTATCAGCATAGCTTTTCTGCCTACTCTGAGCCGTCTTCATCTTTGCTTGAATCATCTTGATCTGCTCCGTGGTCTCTTGCACAAAATCTGGCCCAACCAGAGAATTCTCCCCCACTTGAAACCAGCATAACGGCGTCTGACATTTCCTTCCATACAGAGCTTCAAATGGTGCCATTCCAATGCTCGTGTGGTAACTATTGTTGTAAGTGAATTCCACGAGCGGCAACATTTGTTCCCAATTCCCTTGTTCTTCCAGTGCACAAGCTCGCAGAATATCTTCCAATGACTGAATAGTCCTCTCCGTTTGACCATCAGTCTGAGGGTGATATGCAGAACTTAGCTTCAATCTTGAACCCAAGGCTCTATGCAGATCTTCCCAAAACTTTGATGTAAACCTCGGATCGCGATCAGACACAATGCTTGATGGTACTCCGTGCAGACGAACAACTTCCTTGATGTACAACTGAGTGAGCTTTTCCAATGAGTAGCGCATATTCACGGGAATGAAATGCGCTGACTTGGTCAATCGATCCACGATCACCCAGATTGCATCATGACTAGTAGACGTCCTTGGCAGTCCCGACACGAAATCCATCGAGATGCTATCCCACTTCCATACGGGAACTTCTAAAGAAAGCAACTCTCCTCCTGGCCTTTGGTGTTCTACCTTCGCCTTTTGACACACCAAACAGCACGCCACATACTCAGCTACATCCTTCTTCAGCCCCGGCCACCAAAATAATTTCTTTAAGTCCTGGTACATTTTAGTAGCTCCCGGATGCATGCTCATCTTACTCTTATGCGCTTCATCCAAAATCATCCTTCTTACTTCCAAATCATCAGGCACACAAATCCTCGTTTTAAAGCGAAGGATTTCATCCTTCCCTTCTTGAAATTCCAACTCCTTACCTTCTTGCATCCATGGGTTTATAACTTATATCACCTTCATGGCTTAAATGTATTAGTCTGCTAGTGTTATTCCGTTTTTTATTTTTATTTTTTCCATTTTAACTTGCTTGGTTCAGTTCCAGATTAATTCTATTAACTATTTAGCTTTTGATTTTGCACATAATCTCTTGGATTGTACTGATACTATTCAATGGATGGGGCGTTGTGGATTATCTTTTGGGCAATAGCTCATTTTTTCTTGTCTTTACCCACACACAAACAAAATATGACAGTGTGATACATGTTTTGGATGGGATAAATGCCTTGCCTGCTTCATGACATTAGCTCTGGACATATATTCTTGATCAAAAGCACTATACCTATTGGTTGCAAAAGATTGCATGTATAGATGTTATCCAGCTGCTCAGGGTGTCGTTCCATTTAGATAATGATCAACTTCTGTAAATTACTCCTCTCCCTTTAACCTGAAACATCTAGTGTGTGTATTATTGTTGGAACCTTGATGGTTCACGAAATGATATATTTAACTAGCAAAGTAATATAAGAGAGTACAAGAGAGTTTGTATGGATTGTCATTTCAGTTTAGTTGGCACATCAGAAATGAAAGGATGTTCCAACATGTGGTGTGTTGGTTGATGATGATAACTTTTGCTTGTTACTTACTCAAATTACACTTCTTGCATTCCTACTGAACTATCTTGACAAAATTGTTTGTGTGTTGCAGATATGTATAGCTAGCCAAGCTGATGATGATGATGCATGTTGATTCTTCTATGCATGTTGATTGATTCTTAATATCTAATTTCACTTTTTTTTTCTGCCAGAGCTTCATGTCTTGTCAAACATGAATCTTAGTAGATGTAATCTTTCTAACAATGGATGTGAAAAGTTTTCAAGTAAGATATTAAGACTTGTACATGCTTAGTATATGCTTATTGAGTTTCACTTTTTCGCACCTTAAGAATTCTTAGGGCCTCTAAATTTGTGGCATTGGCTTGTTTTTTTGCAGGACTCCAAAATTTGGAAGTATTGTACTTGGGATTTAATAACATAACATGTGCATGTTTAGCACACTTGAAAGGTAATTTGAAATATTGATCCATCCAGGAAAATTAAAATAGGATCGTCATATGGCCATTGACATGTATTCTTTAGTACACACTTAACTTCTTTGTTCAGAATATTCATGTATAGTTAATACTAATTAAGTAGTATAATAGAAAATAATAAAGTCATTTTTCTAGGGAAGAGGAAATATTTGGAAATAGTTCAATCTATCAAATATATACATATTTTTTGTTTGTTAAAGTTGTAAAATGTTGTACTTTCATTTTTCCAGGTATGAAAGGTGCACTCGATATGTTTCTATAGGTATAGTTCATGTTATTGCTTCTTTAGCTATTGTGTGATGTTGAACCGTGTATTTTCGATTTGCTTGCGTTTGTGATTTATTTTGGTGTTTTTGATTTTGTGATGCTTGCTCACAATGTGTTTTTGATTTTGTGATGCTTTCTCACTATGTGTTTTTGATTTTGTGATGCTTGCTCACAGAGGATAGCCCCATGAGGATAGCCCCATGATTAGGTGAAGATGAAGACACTTTATCTGATATTTGAAACCATTAAGAACGAAAATGGTCACTTTCAAGATTTAGGTTTTGATAGAGCATAGTGGTGTCTTTCTTCCTTGTAGATAGTGGTGTCTTTCTTCCTTGTAGATGACATCATCTAGTCAAAAAAGACTTGGAGTTTTGTATGAGTTTGGATACTGTTCCAAGGAAAGACTGTCCATAAATGTTCTTATTTTGTGTCTTGTAATAGACACAATTTACGATAATTGAATAAGTTTTTGTCTAATGTATGTGTTATAAATCTAGTAGTTATGTAAACCTATTAAAAGTACTTCAGAATTTGAAGCAAAAACAAAATTTATTTTCCGAATAACGGTTGAAAAGATATGCATTTTCAAAGCTAGCAAATTCATTTTGGTCATAAAGAAAATTCTTTTCATCAAGAAATCTCAAATGACAAAACGAAAACTCAAATAAAAATCACTTGCTTCAAATTCATAAAACATACATTTGAAAATCTTTCTTAAATTTTCAAAATTCACTTTAAATAAAACCTTATTGATTTATTTAAGTTCGGAAAAATGCGGGATGTTACACAAGGAGCCAAGATTAAGGGCTTCTTATCAAAATGAAACACACCAACCTCAAGAACCTTATTTCTGCCTTCTACTGAATTGAATCTCACGACAACAGTACCATCATCGTTCATCAGAATCTTATCTATTCCATGATGGCCCCAAGCTTTCTTCAAGAAGCCTTGCATCACCGCATATGGTGGTCTAGCTCCCAATACATAGCACACGAGCGCCTGTTGCCAATACTTTTCCTCATCTTCTACATCAGAACTCTCTATTTTACCCATAGAGACTCCTTTTTTATGTTCAGGTTGAATAAACCTTAACTTCTCGCCAGCATTTCGCAGTTTCCTGATATCAAAGGAGTCCCAAACAGAAACTCTCTTTGGTATGTTATCATCTGCATTAACCCTTACATCCTTCTGTTGTGCATGCACATCATCAATCCTTATCTCCGTGTCTACTCCTGTACTACACTTTCCAGCATCCAACCCCTTGTTAAGATCCACTGGAGTCTTCCCTTTTAATCTTGCACGTATCAGTTCTAGCCCTTGCGCCAAGGATTCAAGTTGCTTGGGTGACAAGCCATCGATCGCAGCCAGGTCTTCTTCGTCAAGCTGAGTAAGATCAAGAACCTGTGGGAGGTTTCCTTCTTGTTTGTGACATGATGTTTGTTTGTTTGCGGTGAGGGAGATTTTGGCGGCTGCCCCTCTTCTTAGCCATGGTAGCCACTACGGTGGCCAAGGAAAACCTAGGCACCGGGAGAGAAGAGGAGAAAACCTTTTTTATTTACTATAATGATAAAGTGACAATGTATTGTATTGGTTGTGAATTATTTTTTTTATTTATTTGATAAGGTTTATGGAATTTTCATAATTTCATACTTTTTCATGGTTAATCGAAATGAAATGATTTTGGTGTCAAAATGTTCATATAAAAATGTAGAATATTCTTTTCTAAGAATGATTATTTAATTTTGCTTTTTGTGAAAATTTTGCATTTTTGAGAAATTCCTAAAAAACATTAGTATTTTCATCATTTAAATAATTTAAGGTATGGTTTTGATACATTCCCTAATGTATGAGAAAATTTTATTTTTCCCTCATGCATGTATTTGCCTAAGACAGGAAAAGAGATGAGATATTTTCGTTTTGCATGCAAAGTTTAAAAATGAAATTTCAAAAAGTGTCATCATTACTCACAAAACACTAAAAAGCTATTTTTGCATGCGTAACTTCCCAATCTTCACAATTGAAAATAGTGGGCAGCTAACACCCCCGATTCCCTTGCCTAGACCCCCTTTTTAGTCTTCCAACCCCAAAGTTGTATTCTGAAACACCCCGATTTAGAAACTTGAAAATATTCTTTTTCTTAATTTCTTTTATGAAAATACGGGTAAATTTTTTTTATTGATGACATGGACATGGGTTTGTTTTCATAAAAGATTACCTTTCAAAATATTTACATTATAAAATTAAGTCATTCATGTCCCACGTCATCCATCAAATTCCAAATCGAGATGTTACCAACATCGCACTTTGGAACCCGATTTACCACGTTACACAATAATCAAAAACCCTCAAGACACCGTCTCAAATACCAAGTCTGAAATACTTCGGGAGTTACATGATATCCGAACAAGGTCATCAGAGTCTACCTGAATAGATTACATCATCAACTCAAACATAGCATAAACTAAAGAGAACTAATGATCCTCATCACTGGAAGTTGTTGCAGGCGCCTTCTCCGAATTATACTCCCACTTATCAGCATCAAAATACTCCTCTGGAGAAGATCCTTCGCTTGAGTCCTCCTCAATCCGTAGATCGACCATCTAATTGGTCGACACAGGGCCGATAAAAGTATACAACCAAGAGACAGAGAGTGAGTCAGCTTTTCCAAGCGGATAAGTCGACGGTGTGGGATTACAGCAGACAATATATCAAGATGAAATAACAAAACAACACACATATTATACACAAAGTCTTATCGTTTTCATTATCACAATTGTCATCCTCCTTGGTATTTAAACATTATTTACAAATCTTTCCTTAACCACCATCGCCATGATTTCCATGCCCAAAGGCTCACCCATTCCATGACATCTCCACAATTCCTTTCTCATCATTAAACATTATAACTCATCATACTCCCTCCGGTCTCAATTATAAGCCAAAAAAACTAATTTCACACTTATTAAGGAAGTTAGTTGAGTGTATTTAATTTTCTTGAAATGATAAAAAAAAATAGACTACTTTAGGAAACATTTATTGGGAATGAAACAAAAATTAAATGATACAACCACTTTATTGAGATATTTTAGGAATGATTGTATTGGAAATAAAAAAGGTAGTTAAATTTTGCTTATATTTGAGACCACTAATAAGATGTTTTTAGTTGCTTATAATTGAGACCGGAGGGTGTATTTTTTTTAACTTTTCATATTAAGTTTTATCGAGTGAATCCATCGATGACAAGGGGATAAGGTTACGTCATCGAGGAGAAGTTAGGACACATTTACATCTCCTCCAATCCTCCCGAGCCTAGACGGAAGCAAACGGGACGTACAAGAACCTTAACCACGCAGGTCGAACTGCTAAGAATCATCATAATCATAAACATAATCACATAATTTCATTTCACATTTCATCATCAATATCACCAGGGCCCACTACCATTCGACACCCCGCCTCGTTCAGGTTCTCTCTCACTGTTTCAAAATTGATCAAGGGGGCAACAGTACTTTTCTAGTTCTGGAGCAGAACACGCTACGATCCCCTGGGTCTTAAGCCCCGATCACATATAGACTAGTTCCGCCTAGAAAAGCTGTAACACTACTTGTATATCATCTTACTTTATAAGAAAAGTAATAAGTTTGTGATTACTTGGACTTGTTGTTGTTGGAAAAAGATCTGAAAAGAAGAATTTATGTCTTCCCTTGAAAATTTATTTTCACAAACACTTGATTGATAATGAGGGTGACTTAGTAAAATCAGAGTTTACGGAAACATAGTAAAATCAGCATATTATACTCCCAAAATATATCAAGTGTAACAAGTCCATTAATACCAAATAAGTATTATTATGAAACTGAATTCCTCTTATGATACCTCTTTCCAAAATATGTATCATATAAATTCTATTAAAAATAGAAATGTTAAAGAGCTGGTCACTGGTCCTTTGTCCAAACATCCTTCTGGTCGGATCCTCGATATCTGCACAACGGGTTCCCAACCAACATTTTCTACACTCTGCATGCACCTAAGGGACATCTCCCCTTACTGATTCTTGTGCAAGCTAGATGCACGATCAACACCTAATAAGGGCATGGGGGTTAGCTATACATATTCGCATAATCATATGAGCACACCCGGTTAATCATAATAGTTCTTTCAATGCAGGTGGCATGATGCATGATTTCCTTCCACAACTGAGGCCTCTAAAGTCCATCTTGGACGTCCATCCAATACATCCTTGTGTTCCCGGAACACCGACATTCGTTCCCAGAACGTAATGTCGAACCATACTTGGATAATAAGCATCACTCCCAGAGTGTGCACCACGTTCCCAAAACGTGTAGCAAACCATACTTGGAATAATAAGCATCACTCCCAGAGTGTGCATCACGTTCCCCGAAGGCATACGTTCCCAGAACGCATAAAAACCAGGTCCCGGACACTGGCCACATATCTATAATGTGTCATCAAGTAGGTTGCATCTCAATGTGTTCCCAGAACACTAACATACGTTCCCAGAACGTATAAAACCAGGTCCCAGACACTGGCCACATATCTATAATGTGTCATCAAGTAGGTTATAATTTGGTACTCCCGGAGTACCCTCCTCATATTCCTAGAATATGATAAACGTTCCTACCAACCCATCTTCCATTCTATATGTATGAATGCACAATCATCAAGGTTGGTTTTATCTTTAATTCTATTATTATACCAATGTGTTCCCAGAACACTAACATACATTCCCAGAACGTATCGCAAACCATACTTGGAATAAAATCAAGCACCACTCCCGGAGTGTGCATCACGTTCCCAGAACGTATCCAAGAAACCATGTCCCAGACAATGGCCACATTCCCAGAATGTGTCATCAAGTAGGTTGCATCAGTTTGGTACTCCTAGAGTAAAGGGTCATGTTCACATTAATTCCATTATTATGACTTAGAAAACACAATTTCTGAATGATATCTTGAGGTATGGCTTTACTCATAAAATTTCACCTTTGAATTTAAATTAAATATATGCTCATAGACCTGGATTGAGAGAATATAATCATTGGTATTAACAACCCTTATTCAAAAACTTAACTTTTATTTTTAAGTTTCAGGTACTAACCGGTTACATCATCACCTAACCGGTTAGAATTACAGACCTGAATATAAAACCACTGATTTTCCAAGAATCTTTTCTTAAATTCTCTACTCAATCCAATAACAAGGTCTTAGCATAACAGAATACCTCAAGTTCAACACATAATATCATTCCAAAGATCTAAGTCATAATCCAATTTCATTTATGCATAATTTCCTCTTGAAATTATCTCATTACCTTAAGGTATTAACTCTTTAAATGCAATCTGAACTATAACCATGAAATCAACTTATTTTCAGATTGTTTTCCATGAAATTAAGGCCTAGATTTGAGTAGGATTTATAAGACCACAACATTGATTTTGTAAACTTATTTTCTTTTGCATTTTAACAGTGTCTAACCGGTTACGAATATCGAGTAACCGGTTAGATTATGCAGTCTGACACTAAGACATGAGTTTTAACAAACCATTCTCTTCACTACTCAAATCTAACCAAATTTCAACCTTTAACAGAGTACATATACCTTAAATAAATATGTTTAAACACGGAAACATATCTATCTTGCATTCATTCAATTTGGATACTCAAATTGCACATAATTGCACATATTTCACAACTTAATGCATCAATTCACATAATATCCAAATAAGTCATGAAATCAACATCAACATAGCTTGCATGCATCCAGATAACATTGCTCATAACAACAATTGAGATCAAATGGGCCTCCAAGCCATTTAACCATTTCAACTTATGCCCTTTGAGTCTCTTGGTGACTCATCCTATATTCTACCACAATTTATTCTCATTCTAGCAAATAGTAAGCTTCCCCCTCACTCTTTTCCATCCCTTCAGTGAACCTCGACCTCTAATTAATTATTCACATCATCAATTTCCCATTATCGCATAAACATCACAACTCGGGGCTCGAAACCACGGCATAGAGCTCACGCGGCCAGCACCATCCTCAACCTGGAAAGCACGTCACAACAACCGTGCACATTAGGAAGTCCAGACCACAATGACATAATCATTCCTTTCTTTGCATTTTACATTTCGCTAAATCGAAACCATCCAATATTCCCATCATAACCAAATCTTGCCATTAATAGAACTCTTTTATTATTCATCATATTCTTTCATTATCCTTGCATTATTCTCATCAGTATCATTATTCCTTTTAACACTTAAACAAAGCAAGCATATTACAGAGTATGAATACTTTTGATTGCAAATAAAAGTTCAGAAGGCATATAGCATCTTATCATACCATCTCATCATCACTATATTGACAACATCAAGTAATCATCATGCAATAGAAAAACAGAGTCTTAGTCCTGCGTGTAGATGACCAAACACACACAACCAAGTGCCATCATACGACTAACTCATAGACCCCTACGTTCTAGATTTTGAGATGGCCAAGAACCTCCCAACACATTACCTACAAACCACGGTGTCTTAGGAAAGCTGCTCTCTCACCTTAAATGCTGACAGAAGCCCACACAGGTACCGTCCTCCGACACACGTCCACAGCTGACACCTTCTAATCCTCGAAATATATCACATATTAATATCACATTCCAAACCAAATATCATGTCTGTAATTAAAAACGCCCTTTGAAAACTTAGATTGAATTCCCTTGGGTAAAAACCAAAACACGAATCTTTTTCTCAAATCCATCTCAAAACTCTTTAACATTTTAAACACCTTAAAACCATCATAAAACAATTAACAATATAGTTTTAAACAAATAGATTAGTCACTGGTCCGCCTTGGACAGCTGCTCGTTTGGACCCGAAAACGCCGAAAATCTTCACTTTTTCGATTCGTCTTTTTCCTAAATCAAATACCACTTAAAAACATAAACTTTAAACCTTTTAAACACAATTTTAGAATTGAAAAACAATCTAAATGAATTCTGGACATCCATGAAGCAAGTTCTTTAAATAACATTTTCGAAATCCGAAAACACCGTAAAATCACGCCTTAGTTCACAATACACTTGGATATAAAATAAATACTTAAAACAATTTATTTTTCAAACTATAACACTTTAAATGAGAGTGGGATGATGATTTAGACGTCCTTAAAAAAATCAAGGTTAAATCACTTAAATTCAACTAGCTTTCAAAGACAAATCACTATATTAAATAGTTTAACACATATTCATTAAAAGAAACTCAAAGCAAATCACTTCAATCACATGCACTATGAACTTAACTCATTTTCCTTCACTTCCTTTAACATGCAAATAGTTCTAAACAAGCAATACATAGTCAAGCAAACAATTCATACTAAGAAAGAAATCAAGACAAGAAATCAATTTCTTTAACTCTTTCTTTAGGAAACCGAAACAAGCATCATAATCACCCAATAACCTAACTCCAATTACATGCTTTTATCAACTTAAAACAAATCATGTCTGCAAGAACACAACTTAAAATAAACAAGTTTCCATAACCACAGGTTCATTTAAACAAGAACCGGAACCCGAGAATGAACCAATTAGGGTACACAAATTCTTGACCTTAAACCAATTTAAATCACATAGCATGCAAGCTCACTTTATAAAAACATATACCAACTTCCTATAATCATTTGATCATATCCCAATATCACAATCAAAATATAAGGTCCAAGCAAGTCCAAAGAATACACAAAGCATCACATGCGTTAAAAAATGTCAATTGAGGTATTAGATCGGATACGGGAAAAACAAGAAAGACAAATTTCAAAATCACATTAAACCAAAGAATTTCAGTCCCAAATTTGGAAGAACACTAGAACATATATCAAAGTTCATTACATTAAATTTTCAAGTCATCTCAACATTCAGAACACAAATTTTCATTCAGATTGGCCATAAAAATCAAGTCAGACATGTTGTGACCTAAGATAAAAAATACAATTATCAAAAATAGTAACCTAACTCCAATTGGCACTACATTTGTTACAGAACATCTCCACACATCCAAGATCTTCTCCTAAAATTTCAGATTATTTTGAGTTGCCTAAGTCACACTCTTCTAGTTAAAACTCTCCAATTCTGCAAAAACAGAATTGACCTGTTCACTGTTTTGTATTTATTAAAAATATGAAACCAACTCCAAATCACCTCAAATTTTACACAGAGTCTCCCAATATGTGCATGGTCATACCATAAAAATTTCATGTTCATTGGAGTATCACAGGTTAAAAAATCCAGCTCACATTCAATCCGAAAAACCCGTTTGTTGAAATCGTTTTCACAAAAACAACTCTTGTAAAAATAGTAAATCAATTCTAAAAATCATATAAAAATTCAGAGAAGCTCAAATTACCCTCATCAAAACAGGAACCAAGTTTCACAATAATTGGACATGTGTAAATGTTATTTATCAAAGTCTCTTGCAACTAAAACCACTAAGTTCCACAATCAAAGCCAAACAAACAAAAATTCACTAAAAATACCAAAACAATTTCAAACAAATCAAAAATTTTCAGAATGTATTCAAATAGTTTCAAGAGAAAAATACTAAATTTTTAGAGCAATCCAACTTGTGGAAGTACTATTCATCAAAACCTCCTTTAAGAGAAAATCACCAGCTTTCACAAAAAATCCTTAACAAACAAAAATAATTTTCTTGAGGGAATGAATCATAGAACAAGAATCAAGCAATATTTAGCCATATATGACATGCTTAACAAAAAAAATCCATCTCCCAAACTCACTCACACCAAGATCGAATCATGCACAAAGAAATAAGGTGGATTTTTGCAAAACAATTTAACAAATCGACATGCATCAAGGGATAACCACAAAATCAATTTTGTTTCTTCAAGTACATACACCAACCGAAACCAAGCATAGAAATTAAAATAATTGTGTAAAATCACTATAAAACCGAATCATACATCCAAAGGAACCAAGAATCAATTAATTTTTCTAACACTCCCTAAAGCATTCAAACCAATACTTTTTCAATTAAACTCAAACACAAAATCATCTAACTAACTCTAAATCAATTATGTTAGAATTATTGATAGGATTGGCAGCCGACACCCAAGAGGGGGGGTGAATTGGGTGTTTATGAAAACATTGGAAAATATTTTCTTTAAAACTTTTTCAACAAACTTAAAGAGATTTTGCAGCGGAAAACAATATAATGATGAAAACGATTGCGCAAAAGCGAATAATATTAATACTATTATGAAAAACTAATATGCGTGGATACGAATTAAATAAGAACAACGAAAACCGTTACCGCGCTTATTATTTTAAATTCGCTTAAAATAGATTATTACGAAAATAGTTGTTATGATGCACAACAAATAAATATAACAACAGAATATAAAAGAGATAGGATAGAAGAGATTGCACCGGTGATTTTATCCTGGTTCGGCAAACCCGGCCTACTCCAGTCCCCAAGCGACCCGCTTGATCTTTTCACTAAACCAAGACGCCACGCGTCCCCAAGTACAACCAGAGCGCCCCGCAAGCTACTAGGAACCTCCTTTCGCTAGGGACCTCGATACACAACTAGGAAAACCTTTCCTAGATTTCCAGATAGCCTAACTACTAGGTGACCCACCGTTCGTCTAGCACTACCCACACACAAAGGGTTCCTCACCCTACAACCACGAACGCAGCACGTCCGCACTAGGAGATTCACTCCCTAGTCACTAAGGGTTACACACCCCTTTACAACACAGGTTAAGGTATGAGTGATCGGGTACAAGACCTATAGTGCACTCTCAATAGTGCATATACAACAATAATAGGCCACTCTAACAAATATGTGTTCTAAGCAACACAGATACAACAATTAAGCTCTATAGCAATGAAGTCAAGATAAGGTTGTTACAAGGCCAAAATAAGGTTTTGTTTTCTTAGAAAAGATGTGAACATGAAAACCAGAAGATGATGGAGAAGAAGAGAAAGAACGAGATTATCAGGAGTTCAATGTCGAAGTGTGAAATGATTTTCCAAAACAAAATAAATAGAGATAGTTTTGGAATCAAATCAAATAAATAAAATAAAATAAAAGATTTAAGAATTAAAACCAAAGATTTGAAATTTGAATTTTGAATTTGAAAATAGAATCAGAATAAAATCAAAAACGAATTTGGAAATAAAATAATTTAAGTTTTAAAATCGAAACCAAATAAAAAAGATTTAGAAAATAAAACAAAGATTTGATTCTTAAAACAAATAAGGAATATTTTCAAAAAGAAAATCAAATTCGAATTTTGAAAATAAATCAGAATCAATTAAGTAAAAACAAATCTGGAAATAAATCAAAATGATTCTGACACGTTTTCCAATAAAAGTTGAGGTAATCGATTACTTCAGGGAGGTAATCGATTATCCCTTTAAAAATAGAAACTTTGAAATTCATTTTAAAAACCAGTAATCGATTATCACATGCATGTAATCGATTACTTCACTTCTGTTTAATGTATGATGCAACTCATATAATCAATTACCACTATTCTAATAATCGATTACAGAGCCTCTGATATTTATATGATGCAACATCATGTAATCGATTATCTCAAAGCAATAATCGATTACTTTCTCTCAGGAAAATATATGATGCAACAATTTTAATCGATTACTTGAGCCAGGTAATCGATTACTCTCATAAGAAAGTAATGGACTAGCAAAGTTCACTTAATCGATTACAAGTTCTCTGATTTTTCTATGATGCAACAAAGTTAATCGATTAACTTAGGCAAGTAATCGATTATTCTCTCTTGCATACATAAAAATATTCAGAGCTTTGTAACATCAAGTACTTTCACCAAAACTAAGATAGAAAAACTGATTTTCACAAAACTTTTTTTTTCTCCTTAATTTTGAAAAAATATATTTAGAAAAAGCATATATTGGCCTTTTAACATAATATAAACCTTGACTTCATTACCTTACATGATGTCCTAAGGGAAAGGGTTAAAAGATCTTCTATTTACCTGAGCCTTCAACTTCATTTTCTTGATTCTTCAACATGAAGCTTGGACTTGAAGGATGAATATCTTGTGATTGCCCTTGATATGAACTTGAGAATCTTGAGTTTGTTATCATCAAAACCATATAGAATATTTGCACTTGAAGTCCTTGGGAAAGCTTGACTTCCAACACTCCCCCTTTTTGATGATGACAAACCTGTATTCTGAATGATCTGCATCACAAGTGTTATACAAGCAAATGTATCCTTATCCATAAAACACAAATAATACAACAAGGATACAAAAAGGATATATAACAAATTAAATGTTTCACATCCTTGCATCATTCAGCATCATTTACGAATTCTTTCTTGCATCATTCAGGAATTCTTCTCCCCCTTTTGTCAACAGCAAAAAGTGGGTTTAGAATTCTTCATTTGTTATTATTCATGAATTTTTCTTCTCCCCCTTTTGTTATCCATTAGATATTCTATGAAGCTCAGAATTCTTCTCCCCATGAGTAAGCTTGACTTCTCACTTTTCTTTCCATGGGAGTTATCACATGATCCCTTTTGTTTTGTCGACGACATTTGGTTCTCTTCCCCTTTTGTCTTCATTAAGCCCATGTCTTTTGTAAAATATCTCTCCCCTTTTGATCAAATAAACCAAATGCTAAACTCCCCCTGAAACACTGGGTAGAAGCATTAATAATAACAAGGAGATTTGTTACATACTTTTACTCCCCCTATTTTGACATCAGCATAAGGAGTTATGGGAAACAAAAAAAATTTGTCCCAATACATGGTTAAAAAGCGCATGATGTCAAGATAGAGTGAAGTAGCAATCATGTTTTCATGCAAATTTGAAAAAGTTTTTCTCCCCCTTTCTAAAACAATGATTCAACCAAGCAAGTTATAAAGGGAGATCAAATGCATCAATAAAAACACGTGTATGCTTATTATCATCACAAAAATTTGAAGACCTATATGCCATGACAATAATTATTCAAATGCAATTATGCACAAAATGTCATGTAGCACATATCATAAGTAGAAGCATCACAAAATAATTAAAATAATTAAAAGATCAGTGATACTTATAGTGATGATTGAGAGCGAGAGCTTTGGAGTTCCTTCTATTGATAAATTCATCATGTAGCATTTTGAAGGATGTCTCCTCTTGTTCGATGTGTTGAACCTTTTCCCATTCCAAGAGATCATCTTGATATTGCCGTATCACCTTCATGTATTTGAGTATTGCCCAGTTCTCTTTTCATTCGAATCCATTAACCAAGTTTGTAGAGGATGTTGCATACTGATACTTGTAGGTATACCTGCAAAACTAATTAGCACATGTATCTCTTGGTATCCAAGTTAATTGGATCCTTAGGAATTAGTAACACATGAATATAGTGTATGCTGAAAAAATAATTTATTCCAAAAAAAATTTTGTACCAACATATCGAAGAAGGAATAAATAAAATTTCAGCACCATGATAAACATGTGTAACACAAAGATAAGTGACATAAAATAGTAAAATAAATAAGAATGGTGATACTTATCGCAAGTGTTGATTTTTCACGAGTAATAGGGATTGTTTTTGCACTTGTGGAGTTATTCCTTTAAGTCTCTCATCCTTATTGAACAACATGATAAGGGCTCCACTTGTGTCTATTCAAGTCGCATTTCCCTTGATTGAGTCCATTGTCTAAATCCCATCCTTAAGTAGTGATATCAAAATTAGCACTTTCCATAGCACCTGCAAGGTCACTTGAGATAACTCCTTTTGGTATCCAAGGGCTTGGATCCTCTACGATTAGTTACACTTCCTCAAAAATATCAAGGATATTGTGAAGGCAAAATATGAATAAACAATATTAAACATATGCACTAATCATAAAAGAAATAACACCATGCTTATGTTATAAGTCCATGTCGTACCAAACATGTCCTTACAAATACAAGCATGTCCTCATATATCAATGCAATATCATCACATATAGAGTGTAATCATGTGATATAAGATAACAACAAAATTTTAACCTCACATGATGTAGCACACTATATGTAATAGGTATCTAGGACTATACCAAAAATAATCATGTGCTAAAAAGAATTTTCAAAAAGGTGTAAAGCACACATGATCTAATTCAACCAAGGAGTGATCATGATAATTAAAAATATTTTTTTAAGAAAAATTTAGCACCCATGATCCACCTTAGTATGAATAAAAATTAGAATAGTCCAAGTATACCTTTGTATAATCATTGATATAAGAGGAATAAGAGATTGATACCTTAGGTTTGTTGACCAATGAAGTTCTTTCCTTTACCCATTGCTTCACCTTTTGATTTTTGACCATATCGGATCTTCCATTTTTCTCATCTGTAGCTTTGGTGTTGGTAGGCATCTTTCTCCTTTGATCGACCCATTTAGTTCTTGTCCTCTTAGGTACCATCCTTGATAATTTCTCCTTTTCTCCTCTACTAGGTTCATGCCATTGCTTTTTGTTTGAAGTCCTCAATCTTATGATATCACCTTTTTGCACGTGAGAGGCTTTGGTTGTGAACATCTTCTTCTTTCGACCACATTGCTTATTTTTGGACCACTGACCCTTTGACTTCATTGACTTCCCCTTACGTTGTCCAATTGGTTCACCCTTTGATTTCATTTCCTGCACATTTATAACACAAGGAGAACCTTTTGGTACCCATTTCATCTTGGGTCCTTGGGGGTTAGTCATAGATTCCTTAGAGGCCTTTGGAACCCATTGCATATTATTTCTCATATTTAAATTTTTACGATAAAAGCATAAATGAGAAATATGTCCTAAACAACCACAATAATTACATGTAATAGGTTTGGATGATGATAAGATTTTTTCAAAATTATTTTCATGAAACTTGGAATTTTTAATTTCACATTGAAATATTTCATTGTCAAACACTTTGCTTGATTTTTGAATGTCAACATCATTTTCAATTTCACTTTCAAGCAAGGAATTTGAACAAATGGATTTTTCAATGTTACTATATTCAAAGAGTGCATCCTCAACTTGCTTTTCAATATCAAAACAATTTTCAAAAATAGTTGAGGAGCTATTTTCTAAAAACATCTCTTTATCAAAAATATCTCTTTATCAAAAATATCTCCATTTTTCAAAAAATCAATTTCATTTTCAATTTGAGATAATTTTTGTAAAGAGTCCAAGTTTCTATTTTCTAAAGATAACAAATCATCACTCAAATCATTATATGCAAATTGTAGAGATTTAGAACAAGGATTAATTGAAATTACCTCATGGTCCTCATGAGCCAAGTAGTCGGATGTTTTAATTTCATCTGCCATTGATTCCGCATCCGATTCACTTGATTCCTTTAGTGAGTCCATAAAGGTTTCAAAAATCCTCTCTAAGTCATCACAGTCGCTTGTTGAGTTACTCCCCACGCTTTCACTTTCATCATCAAAATCTTCGTCTAGGGAGTTGGTCCTTTCACGTTCTATAGCAACTTCTTGTTGTTCCTTCTCCTCTTTCCTGTGGACACTTACACTTTCAACAAGATCATTAGTAGCATAGTGTAGATGTAGAGAGTCCCAAATATCCTTAGAATTTTCACAATTCTCAATAATAGCAAATGCATCATGGTTCAAAGCATTTTTCAAAACATGCATAGCTTGAAAATTCAAGGAAGAAGATTTTTCATCAAAACCATTAAGAACAACATGAAATAAACGAAGGCTAATAGATTGTAAAAATATTTTCATTCTCGCACTCCAATAATGAAAATTATTTCCATCAAAAAATGGTGCATCATCGAATGTAAAACCCTCCATATTAAAACAAATAAAATATCCCAACGCTGCCAATCTACAACGGATCTTTAACTCAGGCTGTTAGGCCTTTACCAGAGCACGAAGCTTTGATACCAATTGTTAGAATTATTGATAGGATTGGCAGCCGACACCCAAGAGGGGGGTGAATTGGGTGTTTATGAAAACATTGGAAAATATTTTCTTTAAAACTTTTTCAACAAACTTAAAGAGATTTTGCAGCGCAAAACAATATAATGATGAAAACGATAGCGCAAAAGCGAATAATATTAATACTATTATGAAAAACTAATATACGCGGATACGAATTAAATAAGAACAACGAAAACCGTTACCGCGCTTATTATTTTAAATTCGCTTAAAATAGATTACTACGAAAATAGTTGTTATGATGCACAACAAATAAATATAACAACAGAATATAAAAGAGATAGGGATAGAAGAGATTGCACCAGTGATTTTATCCTGGTTCGGCAAACCCGGCCTACTCCAGTCCCCAAGCGACCCGCTTGATCTTTTCACTAAACCAAGACGCCACGCGTCCCCAAGTACAACCAGAGCGCCCCGCAAGCTACTAGGAACCTCCTTTCGCTAGGGACCTCGATACACAACTAGGAAAACCTTTCCTAGATTTCCAGATAGCCTAACTACTAGGTGACCCACCGTTCGTCTAGCACTACCCACACACAAAGGGTTCCTCACCCTACAACCACGAACGCAGCACGTCCGCACTAGGAGATTCACTCCCTAGTCACTAAGGGTTACACACCCCTTTACAACACAGGTTAAGGTATGAGTGATCGTGTAGAAGACCTATAGTGCACTCTCAATAGTGCAGATACAACAATAATAGGCCACTCTAACAAATAAGTGTTCTAAGCAACACAGATACAACAATTAAGCTCTATAGCAATGAAGTCAAGATAAGGTTGTTACAAGGCCAAAATAAGGTTTTGTTTTCTTAAGATGACGGAGAAGAAGAGAAAGAACGTGATTATCAGGAGTTCAATGTCGAAGTGTGAAATGATTTTCCAAAACAAAATAAATAGAGATAGTTTTGAAATCAAATCAAATAAATAAAATAAAATAAAAGATTTAAGAATTAAAACCAAAGATTTGAAATTTGAATTTTGAATTTGAAAATAGAATCAGAATAAAATCAAAAACGAATTTGGAAATAAAATAATTTAAGTTTTAAAATCGAAACCAAATAAAAAAGATTTAGAAAATAAAACAAAGATTTGATTCTTAAAACAAATAAGGAATATTTTCAAAAATAAAATAAAATTCGAATTTTGAAAATAAATCAGAATCAATTAAGTAAAAACAAATCTGGAAATAAATCAAAATGATTCTGACACGTTTTTCAATAAAAGTTGAGGTAATCGATTACTTCAGGGAGGTAATCGATTATCCCTTTAAATATAGAAACTTTGAAATTCATTTTAAAAACCAGTAATCGATTATCACATGCATGTAATCGATTACTTCACTTCTGTTTAATGTATGATGCAACTCATATAATCGAGTACCACTATTCTAATAATCGATTACAGAGCCTCTGATATTTATATGATGCAACATCATGTAATCGATTTCAAAGCAATAATCGATTACTTTGTCTCAGGAAAATATATGATGCAACAATTTTAATCGATTACTTGAGCCAGGTAATCGATTACTCTCATAAGAAAGTAATGGACTAGCAAAGTTCACTTAATCGATTACAAGTTCTCTGATTTTTCTATGATGCAACAAAGTTAATCGATTAACTTAGGCAAGTAATCGATTATTCTCTCTTGCATACATAAAAATATTCAGAGCTTTGTAACATCAAGTATTTTCACCAAAACTAAGATAGAAAAACTGATTTTCACAAAACTTTTTTTTTCTCCTTAATTATGAAAAAATATATTTAGAAAAAGCATATATTGGCCTTTTAACATAATATAAATCTTGACTTCATTACCTTACATGATGTCCTAAGGGAAAGGGTTAAAAGATCTTCTATTTACCTGAGCCTTCAACTTCATTTGCTTGATTCTTCAACATGAAGCTTGGACTTGAAGGATGAATATCTTGTGATTGCCCTTGATATGAACTTGAGAATCTTGAGTTTGTTATCATCAAAACCATATAGAATATTTGCACTTGAAGTCCTTGGGAAAGCTTGACTTCCAACACTCCCCCTTTTTGATGATGACAAACCTGTATTCTGAATGATCTGCATCACAAGTGTTATACAAGCAAATGTATCCTTATCCATAAAACACAAATAATACAACAAGGATACAAAAAGGATATATAACAAATTAAATGCTTCACATCCTTGCATCATTCAGCATCATTTACGAATTCTTTCTTGCATCATTCAGGAATTCTTCTCCCCCTTTTGTCAACAGCAAAAAGTGGGTTTAGAATTCTTCATTTGTTATTATTCATGAATTTTTATTCTCCCCCTTTTGTTATCCATTAGATATTCTATGAAGCTCAGAATTCTTCTCCCCATGAGTAAGCTTGACTTCTCACTTTTCTTTCCATGGGAGTTATCACATGATCCCTTTTGTTTTGTCGACGACATTTGGTTCTCTTCCCCTTTTGTCTTCATTAAGCCCATGTCTTTTGTAAAATATCTCTCCCCTTTTGATCAAATAAACCAAATGCTAAACTCCCCCTGAAACACTGGGTAGAAGCATTAATAATAACAAGGAGATTTGTTACATACTTTTACTCCCCCTATTTTGACATCAGCATAAGGAGTTATGGGAAACAAAAAAAATTTGTCCCAATACATGGTTAAAAAGCGCATGATGTCAAGATAGAGTGAAGTAGCAATCATGTTTTCATGCAAATTTGAAAAAGTTTTTCTCCCCCTTTCTAAAACAATGATTCAACCAAGCAAGTTATAAAGGGAGATCAAATGCATCAATAAAAACACGTGTATGCTTATTATCATCACAAAAATTTGAAGACCTATATGCCATGACAATAATTATTCAAATGCAATTATGCACAAAATGTCATGTAGCACATATCATAAGTAGAAGCATCACAAAATAATTAAAATAATTAAAAGATCAGTGATACTTATAGTGATGATTGAGAGCGAGAGCTTTGGAGTTCCTTCTATTGATAAATTCATCATGTAGCATTTTGAAGGATGTCTCCTCTTGTTCGATGTGTTGAACCTTTTCCCATTCCAAGAGATCATCTTGATATTGCCGTATCACCTTCATGTATTTGAGTATTGCCCAGTTCTCTTTTCATTCGAATCCATTAACCAAGTTTGTAGAGGATGTTGCATACTGATACTTGTAGGTATACCTGCAAAACTAATTAGCACATGTATCTCTTGGTATCCAAGTTAATTGGATCCTTAGGAATTAGTAACACATGAATATAGTGTATGCTGAAAAAATAATTTATTCCAAAAAAAATTTTGTACCAACATATCGAAGAAGGAATAAATAAAATTTCAGCACCATGATAAACATGTGTAACACAAAGATAAGTGACATAAAATAGTAAAATAAATAAGAATGGTGATACTTATCGCAAGTGTTGATTTTTCACGAGTAATAGGGATTGTTTTTGCACTTGTGGAGTTATTCCTTTAAGTCTCTCATCCTTATTGAACAACATGATAAGGGCTCCACTTGTGTCTATTCAAGTCGCATTTCCCTTGATTGAGTCCATTGTCTAAATCCCATCCTTAAGTAGTGATATCAAAATTAGCACTTTCCATAGCACCTGCAAAGTCACTTGAGATAACTCCTTTTGGTATCCAAGGGCTTGGATCCTCTACGATTAGTTACACTTCCTCAAAAATATCAAGGATATTGTGAAGGCAAAATATGAATAAACAATATTAAACATATGCACTAATCATAAAAGAAATAACACCATGCTTATGTTATAAGTCCATGTCGTACCAAACATGTCCTTACAAATACAAGCATGTCCTCATATATCAATGCAATATCATCACATATAGAGTGTAATCATGTGATATAAGATAACAACAAAATTTTAACCTCACATGATGTAGCACACTATATGTAATAGGTATCTAGGACTATACCAAAAATAATCATGTGCTAAAAAGAATTTTCAAAAAGGTGTAAAGCACACATGATCTAATTCAACCAAGGAGTGATCATGATAATTAAAAATATTTTTTTAAGAAAAATTTAGCACCCATGATCCACCTTAGTATGAATAAAAATTAGAATAGTCCAAGTATACCTTTGTATAATCATTGATATAAGAGGAATAAGAGATTGATACCTTAGGTTTGTTGACCAATGAAGTTCTTTCCTTTACCCATTGCTTCACCTTTTGATTTTTGACCATATCGGATCTTCCATTTTTCTCATCTGTAGCTTTGGTGTTGGTAGGCATCTTTCTCCTTTGATCGACCCATTTAGTTCTTGTCCTCTTAGGTACCATCCTTGATAATTTCTCCTTTTCTCCTCTACTAGGTTCATGCCATTGCTTTTTGTTTGAAGTCCTCAATCTTATGATATCACCTTTTTGCACGTGAGAGGCTTTGGTTGTGAACATCTTCTTCTTTCGACCACATTGCTTATTTTTGGACCATTGACCCTTTGACTTCATTGACTTCCCCTTACGTTGTCCAATTGGTTCACCCTTTGATTTCATTTCCTGCACATTTATAACACAAGGAGAACCTTTTGGTACCCATTTCATCTTGGGTCCTTGGGGGTTAGTCATAGATTCCTTAGAGGCCTTTGGAACCCATTGCATATTATTTCTCATATTTAAATTTTTACGATAAAAGCATAAATGAGAAATATGTCCTAAACAACCACAATAATTACATGTAATAGGTTTGGATGATGATAAGATTTTTTCAAAATTATTTTCATGAAACTTGGAATTTTTAATTTCACATTGAAAAATTTCATTGTTAAACACTTTGCTTGATTTTTGAATATCAACATCATTTTCAATTTCACTTTCAAGCAAGGAATTTGAACAAATGGATTTTTCAATGTTACTATATTCAAAGAGTGCATCCTCAACTTGCTTTTCAATATCAAAACAATTTTCAAAAATAGTTGAGGAGCTATTTTCTAAAAACATCTCTTTATCAAAAATATCTCCATTTTTCAAAAAATCAATTTCATTTTCAATTTGAGATAATTTTTGTAAAGAGTCCAAGTTTCTATTTTCTAAAGATAACAAATCATCACTCAAATCATTATATGCAAATTGTAGAGATTTAGAACAAGGATTAATTGAAATTACCTCATGGTCCTCATGAGCCAAGTAGTCGGATGTTTTAATTTCATCTGCCATTGATTCCGCATCCGAGTCACTTGATTCCTCTAGTGAGTCCATAAAGGTTTCAAAAATCCTCTCTAAGTCATCACAGTCGCTTGTTGAGTTACTCCCCACGCTTTCACTTTCATCATCAGAATCTTCGTCTAGGGAGTTGGTCCTTTCACGTTCTATAGCAACTTCTCGTTGTTCCTTCTCCTCTTTCCTGTGGACACTTACACTTTCAACAAGATCATTAGTAGCATAGTGTAGATGTAGAGTGTCCCAAATATCCTTAGAATTTTCACAATTCTCAATAATAGCAAATGCATCATGGTTCAAAGCATTTTTCAAAACATGCATAGCTTGAAAATTCAAGGAAGAAGAATTTTCATCAAAACCATTAAGAACAACATGAAATAAACGAAGGCTAATAGATTGTAAAAATATTTTCATTCTCGCACTCCAATAATGAAAATTATTTCCATCAAAAAATGGTGCATCATCGAATGTAAAACCCTCCATATTAAAACAAATAAAATATCCCAACGCTGCCAATCTACAACGAATCTTTAACTCAGGCTGTTAGGCCTTTACCAGAGCACGAAGCTCTGATACCAATTGTTAGAATTATTGATATGATTGGCTGCCGACACCCAAGGGGGGGTGAATTGAGTGTTTATGAAAACATTGGAAAATATTTTCTTTAAAACTTTTTCAACAAACTTAAAGAGATTTTGCAGCGGAAAACAATATAATGATGAAAACGATTGCGCAAAAGCGAATAATATTAATACTATTATGAAAAACTAATATGCGCGGATACGAATTAAATAAGAACAACGAAAACCGTTACCGCGCTTATTATTTTAAATTCGCTTAAAATAGATTATTACAAAAATAGTTGTTATGATGCACAACAAATAAATATAACAACAGAATATAAAAGAGATAGGGATAGAAGAGATTGCATCGGTGATTTTATCCTGGTTCGGCAAACCCGGCCTACTCCAGTCCCCAAGCGACCCGCTTGATCTTTTCACTAAACGAAGACGCCACGCATCCCCAAGTACAACCAGAGCGCCCTGCAAGCTACTAGGAACCTCCTTTCGCTAGGGACCTCGATACACAACTAGGAAAACCTTTCCTAGATTTCCAGATAGCCTAACTACTAGGTGACCCACCGTTCGTCTAGCACTACCCACACACAAAGGGTTCCTCACCCTACAACCACGAACGCAGCACGTCCGCACTAGGAGATTCACTCCCTAGTCACTAAGGGTTACACACCCCTTTACAACACAGGTTAAGGTATGAGTGATCGGGTACAAGACCTATAGTGCACTCTCAATAGTGCATATACAACAATAATAGGCCACTCTAACAAATATGTGTTCTAAGCAACACAGATACAACAATTAAGCTCTATAGCAATGAAGTCAAGATAAGGTTGTTACAAGGCCAAAATAAGGTTTTGTTTTCTTAGAAAAGATGTGAACATGAAAACCAGAAGATGATGGGGAAGAAGAGAAAGAACGTGATTATCAGGAGTTCAATGTCGAAGTGTGAAATGATTTTCCAAAACAAAATAAATAGAGATAGTTTTGAAATCAAATCAAATAAAAAAATAAAATAAAAGATTTAAGAATTAAAACCAAAGATTTGAAATTTGAATTTTGAATTTGAAAATAGAATTAGAATAAAATCAAAAACGAATTTGGAAATAAAATAATTTAAGTTTTAAAATCGAAACCAAATAAAAAAGATTTAGAAAATAAAACAAAGATTTGATTCTTAAAACAAATAAAGAATATTTTCAAAAATAAAATCAAATTCGAATTTTGAAAATAAATCAGAATCAATTAAGTAAAAACAAATCTGGAAATAAATCAAAATGATTCTGACACGTTTTTCAATAAAAGTTGAGGTAATCGATTACTTCAGGGAGGTAATCGATTATCCCTTTAAAAATAGAAACTTTGAAATTCATTTTAAAAACCAGTAATCGATTATCACATGCATGTAATCGATTACTTCACTTCTGTTTAATGTATGATGCAACTCATATAATCGATTACCACTATTCTAATAATCGATTGCAGAGCCTCTGATTTTTATATGATGCAACATCATGTAATCGATTATCTCAAAGCAATAATCGATTACTTTGTCTCAGGAAAATATATGATGCAACAATTTTAATCGATTACTTGAGCCAGGTAATCGATTACTCTCATAAGAAAGTAATGGATTAGCAAAGTTCACTTAATCGATTACAAGCTCTCTGATTTTTCTATGATGCAACAAAGTTAATCGATTAACTTAGGCAAGTAATCGATTATTCTCTCTTGCATACATAAAAATATTCAGAGTTTTGTAACATCAAGTATTTTCACCAAAACTAAGATAGAAAAACTGGTTTTCACAAAACTTTTTTTTTCTCCTTTATTCTGAAAAAATATATTTAGAAAAAGCTTATATTGGCCATTTAACATAATATAAACCTTGACTTCATTACCTTACATGATGTCCTAAGGGAAAGGGTTAAAAGATCTTCTATTTACTTGAGCCTTCAACTTCATTTGCTTGATTCTTCAACATGAAGCTTGGACTTTAAGGATGAATATCTTGTGATTGCACTTGATATGAACTTGAGAATCTTGAGTTTTTTATCATCAAAACCATATAGAATATTTGCACTTGAAGTCCTTGGGAAAGCTTGACTTCCAACAAATTATATAACACATTATCAATTCAAAACAAATAAGTTTTCATGCCTACATATTTAAACACATAGGGACCGAATCTATCAAAGAAAAATAAACCAAAATTTACAAATTTTAAGAACTTAAATCAACTTAACTATTTCAAAGTATCAACATGCAAATTTATTTTCATGAAACAAAAATCATGTGAGCCTTTCCTAATGCTTGGCCGAATATACACTAGCATCTAGCACACAATTTTAAATCAAACTAACACATGCATATACCCTAAATCAAAACCGTATAACACCTAAAATAAACAAACCAAGACAAAATCACTTCAACAATTTATTTTCATATGAGAACCGAAAATACACTAAGAAAATAAAAAAGATTCACAAATTAATAACATGCATCAAAACACAAAAATCATTTCCCTCTTTTCTAACCCTAGGCCGTGACATGCATGAAGAAAAAGAGAAGATTTTTGCAAACCAAATCAACACACTAACACATATACTTCATGAACAACATAAATCAACTCATATTTTTTCATTATGAACACAAATCAACTTATCAAAATGAAACAAAAATTATTTGGACAAAAATGGGGATAAAACTGTGAAGCCCTCCCTCATGGATGCATGTTCATTTTTTTTTCAAACTCAAATCCATACATAATAAAGATTATAAAATCAAGAGGAACAAAGAAAATCCACATGCATTAGCTTATGAACATCAAACAAATAAAACCCTCCATGAAAGCATGTAGAAACTGAAAAATAAAAAGAGAAAGAGAAAGAAAAATAAGCTAGAAGATGAATACCTAGATTAAGGAATGAAAATGAGCAAGAAAATCAAAGTTTCCCCTTCCTTCTTTCTTCCTTCTCCCACGGGTTCCCCCTCTTCTCTCTAGCTTCTCCCCCCCCCCCCCCCCTTTTTCTATGTTGGAGTGTGTAAGAGTGTAGGTGGCTTATGGAGTGGGGTATTTATAATGGTTGGATGGGTTGGGGTTTATTTTATATAATAGGGGGTTCAAAAATAAATTAGAGTGGGATAGTGTGAAGTGATAAAAAGGTTAGCTCCCCTATTGGTCGAAAATCTTCTTTAAGATAGGGTAATTAAATGTGGGTCTTAAATAGGGTAGTTTAAAGATAAGTTGCATTGTTAAGTTACCCTAGGGTCTTGTGCACTAATAAATGTATGTCTAACAATTCAAAATTCAAAATGCATAAAATGAATACTCTAAACCGTGTGGCATTATTGTCTTTGTTGAAAATAATATTTTTCCAATACAGCAAATAACATTTGAAAATCATATTTCAATTTTCTTAAATAATAAAACATTACCATTTCCCAAAAATAATAAATTTTCGTGGAAGCATATTTAAATACCAAACTTTACAAAAATGAATTCTACATTTCAATACGATCGTTTTGACTGTAAATTCGTTTGATTCTGATTTACTAGTCAAAAGTTATGAATTTTCAAAGTTAAATTATAACTCATCAAAATAAATTATAATTGCACCACATTTTTTTTTTGGGTAGAAAGAAAAAATTCTATTACCAACAAACCAAAAATACATCAAAGGTTCAACTCCAATCACCCTCTGCCACCTTCTAGGAAGGGTTCAGAAAAGAAAAAGGAGGAGGACAAAAAGGATTAAGAGCCACCTTCAAGGAAGGGTTCCCCTAATCACTATTACATACCAATCTCACTACAAATTCTATCTACCAAAGACTTATTTGTCCAACTTCTAAAATTAGAAAAACAAAATTTAACCCTGAAAGCAAACTCTTTTTTAATTAGAGAAAATCTATAATGAGGGGAATGAGAGCAATTAGTGAAGATTCTGGTGTTTCTTTCTATCCACGTGTGATAGATAACAGCCACACAAAGACCCCAAAGCAACCTTCTCTGACGTTTCCTTCGAATCGCAAAGAAGATCCAGCGCTTCCAATGTCTGAAGCTCGGTGGGAAGCCATGGAAATCCATCCAAGACATGCAAAGGGAGAGCAGCTCCTTGCTCCAGATACAATCAAAGAAGAGGTGCCTCATCGATTCCTCAAATGCAAGACACAAACTGCAGTGATTAGGCAAGTAGCTCCATTTCAATCTGTCTCTAGTTTGAAGTTTATCATGCATAGCTAGCCACCCAATAAATCTATGTTTAGGCACACTAACATTATTCCACACAACCTTGGACATGATCAAGGGAGTTCGATTGCCCTTAAGGAATCGATACCCTGATTTAATGGTGTAGACACCATCTGTGCTTGCTAGTCATTGATCATTCTGAAAACCACTTCTAAGCTTGTCCCTGATCTTCAATAATTGCCTCCAGTGCCAACTTTGGACATGAACCCATTCACAATCCCAAAAGGATTGCGATTTTATATAGTAAGAATGCACCCAACGAACCCAGAGGCAGTCTTGTTTCTGAGCAATACTCCAAATTTGCTTCCCTAAGGCAGCCATGTTCCAAACACCACAATCAGAGATGCCTAAACCACCAAATCTCTTTTGATTAAAAACTGTAGACCATGCTACTTTAGCTTGGTAAGGACCATCTGCAGCTGAATTCCAAATAAAAGATCTACATTTTTTCTCAATCTCATTGATCACTGATTTAGGAATTATAAATGTAGAAGTCCAGTAGATGTGAAAACTCATGAGAACTGAGTTTATGAGGCAGACTCTAGCTTGATATGATAGATGTCTAGATTGCCAGCTATTAATACTTTTCACAATTTTATCAATCAACAAATCACATGTAGCAGCATTCCACTTCCTGGAAGACAAAGGAAGACCTAGATATTTACAAGGGAAAGATCCCTCTTGAAAACCAGATAAGTCAAGAATAATCCTCCTAGTGTCTTGAGTAACCCCTGCCATATAGATATGAGACTTCTCAGGGCTCACTTGAAGACCAGACCAAGCAGAAAAGTCATTTAGAGCATTCTTAATGATTCTGATGCTGGCTGGGTGGGCTTTGCAAAAGATTAACAAATCATCAGCAAAAGCTAGGTTGATAAGCCTTAATTCCTTACAAGCAGGATGATATCTGAAATTTCTTTCACAAGCAGAGAGATTTAGGCATCTAGTCAGAATGTCCATGGCCAAGACAAAAAGGAGGGGGGCATAGGATCCCCCTGCCTAATACCTCTTGAAGGCCAGAACCTATTACCCTGATTTCCATTAATGACAATAGAATAAGAAACAGACCTTACACAAGCCATAGTCCATGAGATAAACTTTGCTAGGAACTTTAGGGCTACTAGCATAGATTCAATGAAGTTCCATTCCAAAGTATCAAAGGCCTTCTTAATATCAAGCTTAATCATACATCTAGGAGAGACTCTCCTTCTCCCGTAAAGCCTGACCAGCTCTTGAGAAAGCAAGATATTATGCAGAATGCTTCTATCCTTGATAAAGGCATTTTGATTATCTTGAACCAAGACTGGAAGAACAGAGGTAAGCCTATTACTCAAAATCTTAGCAATGCATTTGTAGAGGGTAGAGCAGCATGCAATAGGCCTGAACTGATGGACCTTTGAAGGGAAATCAATTTTAGGAACTAGCACAAGGTTAGTATGATTAATCTCTCTAAGCATTTGACTAGAGTCAAAGAAATCCTTAATGGCCTTACACATTTCCTGACCAACACAATCCCAAGCTGATTGAAAGAAACCAGACCCAAACCCATCAGGGCCTGGGGATTTATTTTTATTAATAGCAAACAAACACTGCTTTATTTCATCATCAGTTATAGGCTGAATAAGGGCAAGCTGGTGATCTCTATTTAAACAATTACCTTGATTAATGACCTCCTGAGAGAAAACATCACCTCTGCTTCTACTATGAAAAAGATTCTGATAAAACTCCTCAAACAAATCCTGAATACCCCTCTGATCTGATATTGGCTCATCATTATCATTGAGAATTCTGAGAATCCTGTTTTTATAGTTCCTCCTCCTTATAGAGTCATGAAAATATTTAGAGTTGGAGTCACCATCCTTCAACCAGTTAATCTTAGCCTTCTGCTGAAGGAATAAGTATACATCATTCTGAACCTTACTGTATTGAACAATTAGCTCCCTCGCAGCTTCTATAAGATCAGGATCCATAGGAGTTGATGAAAGCTCAATCTGAATAGCCTCAAGCTTGTCTCTTTTCCTCTCTGACATCAATCTTAGAGAAATATTTTTTGTTAAGTAAAGAAAAAGGCTTCTTAAGATCTCTAAGCCTTCTACAAATAACATACATCCTGCTTCCTTCATAATGTCTCTGCCAACCATGCCTTACAATACTGTTGAAAGAATTGTGATTTGCCCACATGTTAAAATATTTGAAAGACTGTCTCATATTCCCAGATTGACCACCCCATTCTATAAGAATAGCTGAATGATCAGAGAAGCCAGGAGTAGTAAAGTTTGCCATAGAAGTTGGCCATTCCCTGCACCATTCCAAATTCACCATAGCCCTATCAAGTTTAGAGATGATCCTGTCAGAACCAGTTTGCTTATTGCTCCATGTAAAGAAGCAACCAGTTTGATTCATTTCAATGAGCCCACATTCATCAATGCAACTCTGAAAATCACCAGCACTGGCTATGTCTAAAGGGCCACCTCCACTCTTTTCCTCCTGCTTTAAGACTGTATTGAAATCTCCTAGGACAAGCCAAGGAATATTGATAAACCTATGAATACCACTCAGAACCTGCCAAAGCTCTTTCCTCTCCTGGGAATCATTGTCAGCATAAACAAAAGTAACAAAAAAAGACTTTTGAGATTGAGTCACTGTCACAAAACAGTGAACATATTGAGAGGATCTAGCAATCACTTGAACCTCATAAAAGTCCTTTCTCCACATCACCCAAATTCTGCCAATAAAACAGACATCTAAATTAATAAAAGAGCCCCAACCATAGGCAATATTATTTTGAACTTGCTAGAAAGAATTACTTCTAAGCTTATTTTCTAAAATAGCAAAAAGGCCTACTTTATTATTTCTATACAAATCAAGAACCTGATTTTGTTTTCGAGGATGGTTCAAGCCTCGAATATCCCATGCACCAATTCTATCCATGGGGAGGATGGGAGGATTCACCTCTCTGCACCTCTAGATTCTTTTGGTGTATTTTACTTCTGGTAGTCACTGTAGTCCAGCCATCATTATCAATCTCCTTTTGTTTTCCTCTGTCCTCTACTTGTTTGTTTATGGATAACTCCCTTACAATAGCATCCACAGAAGCTATACCTACCTCAATATTTTCCTCAGGAATAGTGCCTTTATCAATACTGTCTTTTAGCTTCAAAGCATCATCAAGTTTATGTATATCTTGCTGAGTGGGTTTATTTTTGACAACCCATTGTTGTTTGACTCCCTTCTTACACATTTTAGAGTCATGTCCATAACACGAACACTTAGAGCATAAAGTAGGTTTCCATTCATAGGACACTTTTTGAGAGATTAGGTTTCCTTTATCATCCTCAAAGTGAATTTCTTCTGGTAAAATCGCAGGATTCACCTCAATTAGTACCCTGGCATAACTTATTCTGTTCTTTTCCTCAGTAACCTTGTCTGCCATAATGGGAGTACCCACCAAGCTAGAGATCTTTCCCAAAGCAGAGGAGCCCCAAAACTTCAAGTTAAGATTAGGCAATTGCACCCAAACGGGGACCTTGTCAAGGAAGTTTTTTGTAACAGGTTTTCCACTCCAAGGAGCTATGATTAGAGGCTTTTTATCAAAATGAAAAATGCCTACCTCAAGGACATTGTTCCTTCCTTCTAGAGTATTAAACCGAACAATAAGTGTGCCATCAGTGTTCATCAGAATCTTGTCTATGCCATATTGTCCCCATGCCTTTTTGATGAATCCACTCAACACAGGATAAGGTGGATTTGCACCTAAAACATAGCAAACAAGAGAGTTTTGCCAATATTTTAATTCATCTTCCACATCACTTGGGTCAATCTTCCCTATTGAGATACCATCCTTCAGTTCTGGCTTGTGAAACTTTAATTTCCCACCTGCGTTCCTTAGTTTGGAGATATCAAAATTCTCCCCAACGTTTGGAACTGCTTGTGTCATATCTGGAACTGTTAGGTCTGGATTTTTAGGATTGTTATTTTCCATACTCTCATACTGCTGATATCTTCATTGTTTGCTGTTTGTGATGCAGGGATCTCTTGCTTTTTCAATCTGGCACGTATCATCTCAATACCCTGAACCAAAGATTCTAGTTGCTTGGGGTTCAAGGCATCGATTGTTGCTAGATCATCTTCATCCAATTGAGATAAATCAAAGACCGGTTGATTTTTATCATGCACAATCGTAGAGGCAGGAGTAACAGGAGAAGGAGATTTTGGAGGTCTCCCCTTCTTTTTGGCCATGGTGGCCACACGGTGGCCAAAGGAAACCCTAAGGAAACCCTAGACACCGGAAGAGAGAAGAGGAAACCCTAGGAGAGCTCGATCATATGCTGAATTGCACCACATTTATTTTCATAGGAAAAGTCAAAAATATTAAATTACCAACAAAAGAATAAATTTAGCATTAAATGAGTTGGTTAGGGTGCCCTACATACAGTGGTCACCCTCCAACAAGAATTCAAATTTCAAAAGCCTTTTAAAGAATAATCTCTCCAAAACACAAAATTAAATGTTTTATCATTATAAAATAAATTTCATATTTCCAAATAACTATTTTGACTCATAATTATAAATCAAATGATATTTTTATATAAATTCGAAAAGAATTATCCAATCATAATTTCTCAAAAATCAATTTATTAAAATAGGAAAAATTACGAGTATTGCATATTCTCTATAAATACCCCCCAAAATACCTCTCATCATCTTTTTCCTATTTTTCACTTTCATTAACAAAAAAAAAAGAAGAGAAGAGAAAAACTTCCCCTTGAGAAAGAGAGAGGAGGTCGTGGGAACAAGAGGATGGGAGAAAAATTTTCTCTCTTACACAATCTCTGAAGAATCACTTTATTCCATCAACCTTTCAAGCTTTAGGATCTCTTTCCATCAATGAACAAATAGGAGCACTCATTCATCTCATTCTTTTTGTAACACCCCTAATTTTCGTCTCCCAAATAACCAAGAAATTAATTATAACAATTATTTTATAATTGATTTATATTAGTTTTGAAAGTTTTAGTTTTTGTACATTATGTGTTTTTATGTATAAAAATATAAGATATATTTTTATATGGTTATTTTGTACAAAAATGTGAATATTGTAATTTAGTCCTTGGGTTGGGACCTAATTGCAATATTAAAAGAGTTGTTGAAGAAAGAGTAATTAAATTATTAATTTTTGAATTTTATCAGCATGTAACCGGTTAGAAGGGCTGTGTAACCGGTTACACGATGAACTCAGAATCTGGGTTAGTGGATTTTGCTGAGTAATCACCCAATTAATCCATAAATCTCCACGAATCCCACTCAAATCACGCTGAGGAACGCGTGTCGCCTTGCATGCAAGTCTTATTTCTCTATAAAAACCCGAATTGTTGATGAATTTGGGTTGATTTTCTAATAGAAGGGTTGAAACTCTGTTTTTAGGGTTCTTGATTCGTCTGGTGCGATTCTCCTTCATTTCTGAGAGTTAGAACATGAGTGATACACGGTTACAAAGCTCACATCAAGGGCTTTGTATTGATATAAAGTTTGTGAGTTGAGAGTCCCTGAATCAAGAGAACGAAGCTTGCAAAGTAAGGGTGTTGGTGTTGTCAAACCTCAGCTTCTGGTTTTTGGAGCTGACTTTGAAGCTCGATTTTGGTAAGCACACGAACCCTTTTGGTTTCAAATCTATTCCTACCTCTAGTGCATGTTGCAGAGAACTCAATTTGACTATTTTCCCCAATTCTTAATTGGGTTTTGCATGTCAATTCCCCTGGTTTTGGTACCCTGTCCAACTCTATCTACATATAGTGGATTTAATGGAGATCTTTGTTGGAGCCTTTCTCTCTGCAATGTTTTGGATCAAGCACGAACCTAAGGTAAGGGGGAAGCTTACTATTTGCTAGAATGAGGATAAATTGTGGTAGAATATAGGATGTGTCACCAAGAGACTCAAAGGGCATAAGTTAAAATGGTTAAATGGCTTGGAGGCCAATTAGAGCTCAATTGTTGTTTTGAGCAATGTTATCTGGATGCATGCAAGCTATGTTGATGTTGATTTCATGACTTAATTGGATATTATGTGAATTGATGCATTAAGTTGTGAAATATGTGCAATTATGTGCAATTTGAGTATCCACATTGAATGCATGAAATATAGATAGGTTTCTGTGGTTGAACAAACTAGTATTAAGGTATGTAAACTCTATTTATGAATGAAATTGGTTAGATTTGAGTATGGTAGAAAATGGTATGCAAAACCTCATTTTTCAGTGTATGTTCTGCCTAATCTAACCGGTTAGTCGAAATTTGTAACCGGTTAGATACTGTCAATTTTCAAAGAAAATGAATTTCTGAAATTGGCTAAGTATCCATACCATTTGTACTCAAGTTTAAGCTAGAATTTCATACAAAGACCAATCTAAAACTATGTGTTTGAGCACTGTTTGGTTTAGATTGGAGGTGATGAGTTAATACCTTAATATCAAAGGATAATTTCAAGAGGAAATTATGCATAAATGAAAATTGGATTTTGACTTAGATCTTTTGAATGATATTATGTGTTGAACTTGAGGTATTCTGTTATGCTAAGACCTTGTTATTGGATTGAGAAGAGAATTGAAGAAAAGATTCTTTGAAAATCAGTGGTTTTATATTCAGGTTTGTAATTCTAACCGGTTAAGTGATGATGTAACCGGTTAGTACCTGAAACTTAAAAGTAAAAGTTAAGTTTTTGAATAAGGGTTGCTAATGCCGATGATTATATTCTCTCAATCCAGGTCTATGAGCATATGTTAAATTTAAATTCAAAGGTGAATTTTATGAGTAAAGCCATACCTTAAGATATCATTAAGAAGTTGTGTTTTCTAAGTCATAATAATGGAATTACTGGGAACATGACCCTGTACTCTAGGAGTACCAAACTGATGCAACCTACTTGATGACACATTCTGGGAATGTGGCCATTGTCTGGGACATGGTTTCTTGGATACGTTCTGGGAACGTGATGCACACTCCGGGAGTGGTGCTTGATTATATTCCAAGTATGGTTTGCGATACGTTCTGGGAACGTATGTTAGTGTTCTGAGAACACATTGGTATAATAGTAGAATTAAAGATAAAACCAACCTTGATGATTGTGCATTCATGCATATAGAATGGAAGATGGGTTGGTAGGAACGTTTATCATATTCTAGGAATATGAGGAGGGTACTCCGGGAGTACCAAATTATAACCTACTTGATGACACATTATAGATATGTGGCCAGTGTCTGGGACCTGGTTTTATACGTTCTGGGAACGTATGTTAGTGTTCTGGGAACACATTGAGATGCAACCTACTTGATGACACATTATAGATATGTGGCCAGTGTCCGGGACCTGGTTTTTATACGTTCTGGGAACGTATGTTAGTGTTCTGGGAACACATTGAGATGCAACCTACTTGATGACACATTATAGATATGTGGCCAGTGTCCGGGACCTGGTTTTTATGCGTTCTGGGAACATATGCGTTCTGGGAACGTGATGCACACTCTGGGAGTGATGCTTATTATTCCAAGTATGGTTTGCTACACATTCTGGGAACGTGGTGCACACTCTGGGAGTGATGCTTATTATCCAAGTATGGTTCGGCATTACGTTCTGGGAACGAATGTCGGTGTTCCGGGAACACAAGGATGTATTGGATGGACGTCCAAGATGGACTTTAGAGGCCTCAGTTGTGGAAGGAAATCATGCATTATGCCACCTGCATTGAAAGAATTATTATGATTAACCGGGTGTGCTCATATGATTATGCATCATGATTTGCTACATGTTGACTTGTGGATGTTAGTTTTATTCCCATTTGATTATGCGAATATGTATAGCTAACCCCCATGCCCTTATTAGGTGTTGATCGTGCATCTAGCTTGCACAAGAATCAGTAAGGGGAGATGTCCCTTAGGTGCATGCAGAGTGTGGAAAATGTAGGTTGGGAATCCGTTGTGCAGATATCGAGGATCCGACCAGAAGGATGTTTGGACAAAGGACCAGTGACCAGCTCTATAACATTTCTATTTTTAATAGAATTTATATGATACAAATTTTGGAAAGAGGTATCATAAGAGGAATTCAGTTTCATAATAATACTTATTTGGTATTAATGGACTTGTTACACTTGATATATTTTGGGAGTATAATATGCTGATTTTACTATTTTTTCCGCAAACTCTGATTTTACTAAGTCACCTTCATTATCAATCAAGTGTTTATGAAAATAAATTTTCAAGGGAAGGGATAAATTCTTATTTTCAGATCTTTTTCCAACAACAACAAGTCCAAGTAATCACAAACTTATTACTTTTCTTATAAAGTAAGATGATATACAAGGAGTGTTACACTTTTCAAAGGATTTTTGATTTATATTTGGAAAAGAGGATTAAAGGAACTGACTTTGTACGCGGAGCAACGAATCAGATTTCATCGGACGTTTCGGAAAATTTTAGCGAACCCTCAAGGTGAGAGAGAAGCTTTCCTAAGACACCGTGACATTTAGGTTATATATTAGGACGTCCCTGATCATCATAAAGGTCATAACTTGGTGGTCTAAACGGTTAGTAGTGTGACAACAAAATTGTAAGTGTGCGAATGGCCGATCATATGAAAGCAACAAGACCGCACGAAGTTATATGATGTTTTTATGCTTGCTAAATGTTGCTATATTTTATTGATGATTATTGTTGTACATTATATGGCTGTTATATTATCTGTCTGGCTGTGATGATAATATTGATGAAAGACTTAAGAGGCTGCAAATGATTATGAAACCTTGTTAAGAAGAAGATGCTTTTGGAAATAAAGTAATTATCTTGGCATGATGCTAAGTTGATAATAATTATTTATCTAAGAGCTTTTGGAAATGTAAAAGATACAAGAAAGATAATGTTGACCCTTAGTGGGAATAAGTCCTTAAGTAGTAAGGCATGGTTCATAAAACATCTATATGATATTTGGAATTATGATTAGTACTGTGATGATGCCTTGAGCATAATTTGATTTTAGAAATTTTCCCTGCACGGTCTGCTCGACGTGCCTCTAAGATTAAGGAGTTAAGTTGGACATGCGCTGAGCGGCGTGATTATGGTTATATTGATTCCAAAGTACTGAGAGGATATATTGATTATGGAGAATACTTTAACAAAATAATTTAAGTTCGAGTCCCGTTAGAAGCTAGGCTTAGAATGGCTCAACCAAACCCTTTTAATAAAACTTAAAAGACTTTACTAACCCTGCGAGTTGAGTGTGGAGTAGTGGAGAGGCAAGATACCCAGGGTACCTGCGGGTACTCAATCGGGGATTGTGATAGGGAGGGAAAGGAAGGTGAAACGTTAAGAAGCCATGAGTGTTTCTCTAGGCGATACAAAACTACATGTGGTTGGGGCTGCTAGACCCGCTGGACCGTAGTAAGTACTTCATAGCTAACTAGAGAAATATAGTTGCCCCTCGGACAACTCTGGAATGGTGATAGCGAACCTAAATCTAGGAAGGGTGTCAACTTATTGTACTTTTGGCCCGTCACTCGTGATCTTGTGACCTTATATTCGCAGCTGGACCCGGCATTGCGCGTTCTGACACCTAGTCCTGTGTGGTAAAGGTTCTGATATATCCCATTCACTGTTCGTTATAGGTTTCTAGAGGATATTGGAGGAGATGTAGCTGTGTGTGCTAACTATGTAACACCCCAATTTAGAACTACGATTTTCACTAAAAATTTGTGCCATTTTTTCTTTTTATAAAAACATCCATTACAAGTTATTCTTATTATTCGAAAAAGGTTTTATTAAACAAATAACTTAGTCTCTGAAATATTTTCTTAACTCATTTTCCAAAAAGAAGTGTCACGTTACCACGTCATCTATTTTGCCAATCTTAAAAAAAATACGATAGTTGTAATTGCGGAATAATAGATCATTTCATTCATTGAAAATTCGACATAAAATAAAAGAGTTTCATCTCATCTGGCCATTATCCTTGAAATAAAAGTACTGAACCAAAATATGAAAAGATAAAATAAACTTCCCATTGGGGTTACATAAGTTTCATCAGAGAGAGCTACCATCGTAGGCTGAAAACAACACAACAATCACTACTCATCATTGCTTAGATCCTCCACTGGGTCCTCCTCGGGATCTTGTTCAGGATCTTCCTCGGGGTCTTCTTCGGGATCTTCCTCCTCTCCAATATTCTCATTGGTAGGTGGAACATTCTGAGCCTCATGAAAGTTCCTAGGCCCTCCGGGCACTAAGTCCCTCAAAAGAAAACGAACCTCCACACGATCAGTAGCGACACCTCGAAGTACATGGTCCATATCCTCAAAACTCAGTCTAGTAGGCCCCTCCCATATCCAGCCGGTAGAAATCCTACTCCAGTATCCCCCCGCCAGAGAAGACATTAGCAAACTCAAAAATCGCTCCGCCATCTAATGTTCGGCATACAAGAAAAACAAGAAGAAGAGAAGAGGAGAGAGTTAGCGATCAGAACGAACAAGTCATCGACGGAATGAGCTTATTCCATGGATCACACTAGGATCAAACACATACCACATTAACCAGGCATAAACTTATTGTAACATTATCTTATCAACATATCATAATTATCATGTGTTCAGCATATCATATCGTTATCACTTCATCATTATATCATAACATAATATCATTACTCAAGTGTTCATTACTTGTAAACTTTCCACTAAGTCTTTTCATAAGATAATCATCAATGATTTAGGGAGAGAAATCATTGAGATAAGGGTAGATTAGCACACACGATACATCTCCTCCTTCAATATCCAACCACAACCTAAGTCGGAAAGAAGATGGGATGCACAGGAATCCTAACCATGCTAACATCGAAGTCAAAGGGTACGTACCGGCTGAAACCACGCTCTGTTGGCCAGCAAAACAAAACACAATATCATTTTATAATTTCACAATTTCACAAAAGCAGTGACTTCTAGTCCCATTCGGATTCCCTCTACACCATCTAATATTTTCTCAAGGGGGCGAAGCACTATCCCTAGTTCGCGTTGCAGTCCTCGCTACGATCAACGCCCAGCAGGTGACCTTGACCATTGTATCATCGTTCCGCCTTGGGAAGCGCTCTTAGGCTTTTTGACGTTTCACCGTCCTTGCCCTACCCTATCGCAATCACCACTCGAAGGAATGCATCGACCTCCAAGTATACGATATCTGTAACATCCCGAAATTTTATTCCAAGAGTAATTGGAATAATAATCGGATTTGGAAATAATATTTGTGCATAAAATATCATAAGGTGATAAATTAGGTTCCTTTGAATGCCATGAAGGAGTTAGGAAGCATTGGCATCGGAAAAGAAATTTAAAGAAGGCTAGACGATTGTTAAAAATGGTGTTTTCGGTGTTCTAAACACCCTATATTAGGAAAATTCAAAATAAAAGATTTACAGCTCCAAACACAAATTCCACCGTTGAATGTGAAGGGTAATATGTAAGGAAGCTTGCTTTCAAATTTGAACAAGATCCGACGGTTAACGAAGAAGTTATGTCGAAGTCAATGCGGAGTTAACAGAATCTCGCCCAGGCGAGTGAATTAAAAAAATTCAGCATCAGAAAGGGATAAAATCGCCCAGGCGCACCATTAGCTCGCCCAGGTGCGCCCCTATCGCACCAACTCGCTCAGCACAGTGGATGGGGGCGTTTTGGGCATTTTGCCCCCTCCAAACTCATTTTAAGCCACCCATTTCATTCTTCCTCACCAAGTTTCATTCTCCCACTTCATTCTCCTCTTCTTCTACGTGGGAAGTTTGAGAGAGAGAGTACGGCATCATCATCTTCTTCCCCATCATCAACTCCATTGATTCCAAGCTCCAAGCTCCAAGCTCCATTGCCATCATCATCAAGCTTCATTTCCCTTCATTCTTTTGTTGGTTTGGGGTTTCAAGACCATCACACCTCATCATCTCCTCTCTTAAGTTCAATTCCTCATTCCCTATCAAGCATTAAGGTAAGAGGTGATCAAAGCCCTTTCTCCTCTTCTTGGTCATAAAACCATAATCATCTCTTAGTATCATTGATATTTTATTTGCTCTTAGGAACCATGGATCCCTTTCCCTCTTGATACCACCATCACCCAAGACAATAAGGAGGAGCCATCAACTTCATCATTCATCACAAACCACAAGATCCTCACATGCCTTTTGGGTTGCTCTTGTTCGGTATCAATCTCGATTAAAGCGGTTCCGGTCCTAAAGGATTCAAAGCTAGGGTTTGTTGGTTACTCTCCCTCTTTTGAAACAGGTAAGAAGGGGGGTGTTACCTCTATTTAGGGAGTATACTCTAGATGGTATATAGTGGAGACTAAGGATAGGGATAGAATAGGATGATAAACCCTAGGGTAAAGTGATAAAAATGATTTTTAGCATATGTAGTTAGAAGAGAAGAACTTGGGATTTGTTGTAAAATATGTATTGATAATAAAAATGAAAGATGACTTCATAGGAGATTAGATAAAATAAATAAAAGGAGAATATAGGATATAAGATTGTTACTTGCTATTATTGTGATAAAAGTATAATTGTTGTGTGTCTAGAATTGGTTAAGGTTTGGTTATGAATATTGATGAGGGGATAATGTTGTTAATAAGAATGAGAAGAAGCTAAGTGAATGTTAATTAATTAAGATAAGTGGTAAATGGATAAATAATAGGGTAAATAATTAATGTATGAATAAAGGATAATAACATGGAATAGCATGACCCTCCCTATGCGGAGCGAGAAATTATGTATTCATGACCCTCCCTATGCGGAGCGAGAAATTATACATTCGTGATGTAACATCCCTGAATTTTAGTTCCCGAATAATGTTATGCTTTGCTATATTAATGCTTTGCCTTAGCTTGATGTGTTAGAGCTTAATCTTGTTTAGATAGCTAATCGTGATTAGGGCTAGCTTAACTCTAATTAATTAAGCTTAGACTTGTATGATTTTAAGTAGAGAAGGTTTAGACGTCTAATAGTTTAGTTATGAGTTAGATTAGCTTAGTTAATGAATGGCTTAAGGGTCAAGTGGATTAGATTAAACCTAATGGGCCTTGTGAGTTATGTTGGGCCATGATTGTGTGATGGGCCTTGTGTGTGAAGTGTGTGGCCGTATGGTGTATGTGTGTGGAGTGAAATTTGTGAGTTGCATGAAGAAGGTGAGTTGTCATGCTCACATTTCATGCATGTGGTCAAAGTAATAGGTGGCAACATCACATTCTCCTTCCATGCATGAAGTGTGAGGTGTCCACACCAAAACACACCCTTATGCCACCTTATCACTTAACCTTTGACCATAAGCTTTTATAAAAATGGCCATGTGTTGATGAGCATCATTTTTGCTTTCCTTTCTTCATGCCATATTCACCATCATCTTCTTCCTCTCCCTTCAAGAAGCTCACGGCCAACCTCACCACCACCATCATCCAAACATTGCCTTCCATTAAAAACCAAGAATCCTTACATATCCTAAGCCTAGATCATGAATATGCAACATGCATGTGTGATCAAGGCTAGAAAACCCAAATCCAACCCTTCCTTTTCTTAAGAACCTCACGGCCTCACCACACCATCACCCTTAATCAACCTAAACACTTACCAAACACAAGAAACCTTGGCATATTCATACTCTAGATCATGAATATGCCACTTGCTTGAAGTTGTGTTGAAGAAATTTCAACCAAGACATAAATAGACCTCACGGCCAAGACCCAAATCAAGGCATTAGGATCTTTTAGCTTGGTAGATCAAGTGGAGTCTTAGAGTTTTTAGAAGCTTGGAAACCAATTTCAAGTGTCTAAGGAGGGAGTGTTGCTCACGATTTTGGAGAAACAAAAGCCCAAAGGTTCTAAGTCATTTTAGTTTCTTCAAGAGGTAAGTGAGAGAAGCTTACACTTTTGCTAGAATAAGTCTTAAAGCTTAGAATTAGGGTGAGTCACCATGAGACTCAGGGGCACTAGTTAGATTGATTTTGGGCTTGGAGGCCGAATTGTGATGAATGATGACTTGTTATTGTTGAATGTGCAATGCTGAATTTTATGAACATACTTTGTGTTGATGAGAAACCGAATGGATTAAGTTGTTAATTGAATGCTTAGCCCCTTGAATGAACTAGGCTTAAGTGTTGATCCCAAACGGTTTTAGAACCTTAAGTCTCGGTTAAGGACTTAATTTAGTAGCCAAAGTGAGTCAGTCAACTAAGTGTTAATTAAACCTAGTTTTAGACAACTAAGTAGCACTTAGACCAAATTAAGTCTCCCTCAACCGTGATTAGTCAACTAATCCAAGATTAGTTAGACTTAATCCTAGATTAGTCAACTAATCCAAGATTAGTTAGACTTAATCCTTGATTAGTAACCTTAATCCTTGATTAGTCAACTAATCCAAGATTAGTTAGACTTAATCCTTGAGTAGTATCCTTAATCCCTGATTAGTCAACTAATCCAAGATTAGTTAGACTTAATCCCCGATTAGTAACCTTAATCCTGATTAGTCAAATAATCCAAGATTAGTTGGACTTAATCCTCGATTAGTAACCCTAATCCCCTGATTAGTTAACTAATCCACGATTAGTTGGACCTTATCCATGATTAGTCGGATTTAATCCGAGATTAGTCAATTAAGCCAGACTTAACCCATGGTTAGTGAGATCTAATCCATGATTAGTGGACTTAGTCCACGATTAAGCCAGTTAAAGTTTAGTTAAACCTAGTCTTAAGTAATTAAGACTTAGTTAACCAAAGTCCTAAGTAATTAGGACCTACTTATCCCAAGCTTTAGTCACTCAAGGTGACTTAGGTCAAGTAAACAATGGGACTTTGTCTAGATACTCAGACATTAGCTTGACCTAGACTTAGTATGACTCTGCTATGTCATCTGTATACTTAGACACTTATGTATACCTGCTGAATGGTTATGATTAGCTGATACGAATAGGTATGCATCCATGATGAACTAATGCCGAATGATTATGACATAGTGGGACTAATTATAAACTTGGAACTTGAACATGTGCATGATAACCTAGGGTTGCAAGAGTTGCATTGATATCATACATGACATGAGCTAGGTTATCAGACCAGTCCCAATCTGAGGAACACCTACGCAGGTGGAAACACCGTAAGGCGTGCCTTTCCTACGCAGGTGAACCTGTGAACTATTTCTGTAACTAAACTTGATATTTTATGAAAGCCTGCACAGGGTTCACCGTAAGTCGTGCCGTTTACGATGGTGGAAACACTGTAAGTCGTGCCATTTACGCTGGTGGAAACACTGTAAGTCGTGCCATTTACGCTGGTGGACACACTGTAAGTCGTGCCGTTTACGCTGGTGGACGCACTGTAAGACGTGCCTTTTACGCTGGTAGAAAGACTGTAAGTCGTGCCTTTTACGCTGGTGGAAACACTGTAAGTCGTGCCGCTTACGCTGGTGGAAACACTGTAAGTCGTGCTGTTTACGCTGGTGGAAACACTGTAAGTCGTGTCGTTTATGCTGGTGGACGCACTGTAAGACGTGTGTAACACCTAGGATTTATTACCCTTAAATACCCCATATTTAAAATACGAACTTAAAAATTTCTTTTTGATTTAATAAAATCACCCGTCAAACGGACGGAGTTTTGTTTGTTTTTCGGACTAATCCAAATATTGGACCTGTGAAAACATTATCAGATGAACATCCAGTAGCCAGCAGGGCTTTACTTCATATATTTGTAAATCATAGCAAGGCCCTATGGGCTCCAAGATATAACAGTGCATCAAGTATTCAGAGTAACAGCAGAAATAAAAAGCATGAATAACATACATCCAGGTTTAAAGCTTAAAAAAATAAAATCATCCTAAGCCTCATTCAAAAAGGGTAGACGCAACACATATACATCAAAACATAGGAGGCTTAGGTCCCAAAAATATGTATTAACCCCATCTAACCCTACTCTCCCTGTGAGGGAAAGTAAATCCTGCTCGGCCAAACCCTGATGTAATGCTCCAACTCAGTACCTGAAAAATGGTAAGGAGGTGAGTATTACACAATAAAATAGGGAAGCAGTTTCTATTATGCTATACTGAACTACCAAGCCAAACAAAACAAACCATATAATGCATGTAATCCAATCAAACACTCCCATTCAATTCAATTATTTTCATATCAAACCAACTACCTTTTATTATTAAACCTCAGCTCATTTCTTCATACAGTTTTAGAGTATATACATTGATTAGTTAATTAATAATCTCACTTCTCTGCATTTTTCATGCTTTTCTTTCCTCTCTTTACATTCTTGAATTCTCTTTTAATTGTGTATAGATAGATATAGTTTTTAAAGATTTAATGTGGATCCATAACCGCGTACAGTCTCCTTCGGACAACGACTTACAGCAGCGCACTATGTGCGACTTACGCGATCTATGCGTACAGTCTCCTTCGGAAAACACCTTACAAGATCTGGAATTCCACAATAGGAATGTACGTCCATCATTGCGTACAGTCTCCTTCGGACAACGACTTACAGCAGCACACTATGTGTGACTTACGCGATCTATGCGTACAGTCTCCTTCGGACAACGTCTTACAAGATCTGGAAGCGCACAATCCAAATATATCATTATTAGTTTAGGGTGTGTGTGTCCATAACCGCGTACAGTCTCCTTCGGACAACGACTTACAGCAGCACAGTATGTGTGACTTACGCGATCTATGCGTACAGTCTCCTACGGACAACGTCTTAAAAGACCTGGAACACCCACAACCATAATGTGTACCCATCATTGCGTACAGTCTCCTTCGGACAACGACTTACAGCAGCGCACTATGTGCGACTTAAGCGATCTACGTGTACAGTCTCCTACGGACAACGCCTTACAAGATCTGGGTTACACACTAAATATGCCATTAATCTTTTAGATTACATTTGAATTATTGTAAATTTGTATACCTTGTTATTAATTCATCATTTTAATAAATTTGGTGTCCCTCAGGTCAGAGGTCAACACATTTTTATTTTGTAATCATTTTAATTAGCTTATCAATTTCAACATCATATTATACTTTTTAATTTCAATAATTCCACTTGTAACCCTTCTTATGGATTTATCAATTTAAACATGTAATTATATTCTTAAAATTCCGGAGAGTCATTCATACCAATTCCAAACATCACATTTATTATCATTCATAAAGTCTAGGGCTCAACATAATATAGCAAAATAACCACCATATAACCAAGAATCATATTTACATTTAGGCACCATATTCACCACTTAATCAAATATCATAGTCTCATTTAGGTCCAACATAACATATCACTACACTCTTAAGCATAATCACAATTTAACATATTATTAACTACCCTAGGGTTCCTTTCCCTAGCTAACACATATCTCTTAGTACCCAATATATACACAATACAATCTACCCGCTAGTGTATGGTAACACAAACCTCCTTACCTTAATTGCTTAAAGATAGGGAGATTTCAACTTGCCCTAAGCTTGAGTCTTTCCCACCAAGGAGATACCAAACCACAAGATTAGGATCGAACCTAAAATGGAGAGTCATAAAAGAGAGAGGGATCATCATTTATGCCATGAATCAAGTCAAGAACCTAAGAAAAATGAAGTCTCAAGAGCCTAGTGGTGAAAACCATCATTGATGGAGGAGAGGGAGAGAGAAAACGAATTTGGAAGGGAAGGAGGGGAACCCACTCATAAACACTTACTTGGAGTTGATAACAACAAGCCTTGATGATGGAATAAGTGTCACTCTCTTGAATCTTGATCAATTTGAAGTGAAAAGAGTTTGAGCCCTAGAGGAGAGAGAGAACACGAATTTAGGGAGGAAAGGAGAGTTTTATGGCTAGCTCCTTGCTTGTTCTTGAATGGAAATGGAGGGTGAGTTATTGTGGTGGCTTGATTTTGGGTGCTTGGTGGTTGGTGGAGCTTTGGTGGTCATGGATGTAAGAGGGAGGATGGGAAAAGGATAATGGAAGAAGAGGATGAGAAGTGAGTGGTGTGTTTTCTTTTTATTTAAGAGGCCCCTTGCCATAGAGAAGGAAATCGGACGGCTGGGAAGGGCCAACATGGTGCCCAAGATGAGATCTGGTGGCTGAAAACGCTCAAGATCTGGTGCGCGCGCCTGGGCGGATCATTGGCGCGCCTGGGCGGGTTCTGGCACCAGCTGGTGCTGCTGGTGCACCTGGTGTGTGAAAATGGTGCGGTTAGGGGGGGTTTTTGGCGCGCCACACGCAAAACTGGTGCGGCTGGTGCGCATCACCGCTCGCCTGGGCGAATTGATGCCTCGCCTGGGCGGGTTTTTCACTGTCTGGTGCACGTATGAACTGTGCACCCGCCTGGGCGCATGGCTGGTGCGCCTGGGCGAGAAACTTGGTCTTCAACCTTTGATTCGCCGTAACGTTTTCGTTAACCGTTGGATCGGGTCCAAATTTTTAGATAAGCTTCTTCACCCCATAAACTTCATATCCAACGGTGGAATTGATTTTCTTAGCATCCTATAATAAATTTCTAATTTTCTCTTTTTGGTCGATTTCTAACATCTAAAACGCCGATTTAACTCCCGATTTCGCTTATATGACTTTGCCCGACGCCACAACTGCCTTCAATACAACCCCTAGTACTTATAATTACTACTCACCTATCTCCCAAAATTCTTTAAGCAATTTATTCAGTTATTTCTTGGGTATTAAACAATATTTTCATTTAAATAAAACTTAGGATGTTACAACGTGCCTTTTACGCTGGTAGAAATACTGTAAGTCGTGCCTTTTACGCTGCTGGAAACACTGTAAGTCGTGCCGTTTACGCTGGTGGAAACACTGTAAGTCGTGCCATTTACGCTGGTGGAAACACTGTAAGTCGTCCCTTTTACGCTGGTGGAAACACTGTAAGTCGTGCCGTTTACGCTGGTGGAAACACTGTAAGTCTTGCCGTTTACGCTGGCAGACGTGCCGTGTTCTTGAACACACCGTTCCTCAGATCTGGACCTGGTGGACATTGAGGCCTCAGAGTTGGAGAACATGTACATGCATCATGCCACTTATCTCGAAGATAATAATTAAACTGGTGTTTGCTCATATGTATATGCATTTTCTGCACTGGTGATTGCTGCTGTTTATCTGGCTGTGAATGTTAGGGCTTAGGCTTATTCGATAATGCGACTGTGTTAGGCTTACTCTCCTTCCCTTTTAGGTGATGGCCAGACGCCTGCCTTGTATCGAGATCTGCCCGCTCCTTGATGGTGTTTGGGAGTATCGGGATCACCGGGCTGTTTTGAGGGTGAAGTAGAGATCACTCTCTACCATCCTAATCTCGTAGTTCGCTTTCGTCCTCGTAGGTTTCGTGGGACGAAACCGGTGATCTCTGACTATGGAATAGCTGCAGTGGACCAGTGACCAGCTCTGATGATACCCTTTCTTTTTGAGTTTTATGTTTTGTAAATGTTCTTTTGGTGAGGTATTGTTAGAGTGTTTTATTTCCAATGGACTTGTAACTATTTTGTATCAGACCTTTTATGACTTATTATCTACAACTATGGTTCACTTTACGCATTTCAATATTCCGCTTGCTTTTAATAAGTTTTGAAATCTGGTATTGATCAGTTTTATTTTAAAAGCACTCGCAATTGAGGGACTAAAGGTTTCATTTATGAAAATAATATTTATTGCGAAAACCCTCGACTGCTTTCCAATTCCTTTTAACTTGTCGGATTTCAATTTTTTGATTTTACTTACCAATCAAGTGTTTTAAAAGAAAAATTTTTCCACCCTAATTTTTGGAAAACTATACAAGTCCAAATTACTCGAGCAAAACCTTTTGGAAAATAAGAGCGTCACACATGACCCTCCATAAAGGAGCGAGAAATCAAGTACATGACCCTCCCCCAATAGGGAGTGCGATATGTAACACCCTAATATTTATATAGCTTAATTACTAATAATTTGTTGGTTTTAAAATAGGACTTGAAAATTTCGTTTTAAATCTTAACGAAAATCCGACAGAGTTTCTTCTGTTTATCGGACTTCCCAAAAATTTAGAGTTTTCACCTGTCAACCCAGAACAATCCAGAAAACATTTCAACATTTCTAAATATATTAATTAACTTTACAAGCCCTATTTACGACATATAATAAACTCGGGCTTATAGTGATTAGATTATTTCAAAAACCCAAAATAGATTAATTATAAAACACTGACTAGAATACACCCTTAACTAAATTACACTCCACACCACTCCTGCTCGGCCAGGGGCTGTGCTAGCTCAAGCTTAGTACCTGAAATGATAGTAAGGAGTGAGCATACACATAAAATGGGAAAGCAATTTCTGAATATGACATAATAACTAACTAAGCCAATCACAAATATCAAATAAATCAAATAGCACACAATTGTAAACAACCAAAATCAGATTCCAGTTATAATCATTCCATATGCCTTAATTAATTCATATTCCCCTTAACACACAATTTAATAATAATTCCAAATTCCTTAATTCCATTGCTCATTTCCGTTATTCATTAGATACACTATTTCCCTTTCCTTAATTTCCAATTACCATTGCACCACTAGGAATTGATGCACCTGCTAGGCAATTCGGCACCTACTAGGGACTTTAAACCTGTCAGGACTGAGACACCCATTAGGCATCACCCGTTAGGACAATGCTGGTTAATTTAATTAATATTCATTTCCCATAAATTCCAATTCACATATTATTCATTTTCAGGTGGTTATGCAGTGGGATTGATCCTTTGGCGCACCGACGCCTAACGGGAATTTAGGACCTAATGGGAAATTGGCCTGACAGGAATTTGGCCCTATCAGGCAATTCACCACCTAGCAGGGCACCTAGTGTGCTGGCTTGCCCAAGGATCAAGTCACACTGCATTCCCTTTTATTCCATATCAAAAATTCATTTTCCAAGTAGATATATATATATATATATATATAAACCAAAATTTTCCATCATTCCAGTCCATTTTCACAAAAGTCAAACCAAGCCTCAATGATCAACACATATAAAATCAAATAGCCACAACTTCACATTCTTTACAACAATTTAACATTTATTTATAATCAATTAGCACCAAACACATATATCATCACATTTAGCACCAACTAAGCATATACTTAATCACAAACATTTATTAGAGTTACATTCACTTTTATTACTTAACCAAGGCACTCTCATTAATTAAGATCATTATTATCAATTTTATTTAGTTTCTCCCCTAGGTTTTCTAATTTCCTAACTAACACATAACTCCTAGCAATCATTATATACATACCACAAACTATTCCCCAGAGTATGGTAATACTCACTAATACCCACTCCTTACCTTGCGTTTCCATAAACCTGTTTCCTTTCATATAGTGCTGCCCAAACGTAGCGCGGTTCATTGCTTTCGCTTGGCTGATCCTAAAGCTCCTTCGTCATCTAACCGGTCATATAAATTAAATAATAATCAATATCATGCGTTTTACGGAAAAAGGATTTTAACTTGAAAACACAAGTTAGTTTTCGAAAACATTTAGTTATTCCCAAATCAGAGTAACTAATTAAAATCATCATAAATAACGATTTAATTACAAATCGACACTAAATCACAATATCACTCATTTTTCCAAAATAATATAAAACTTAACCTTTATTATCAACACTAATACCATTTATATTATCAAATAATTATTAAACATAACACAAAGCAAATAAAAAGGTAATAGGGATTTACCCTCGAAATCTGATTTAGGCAGCAACGAAGATCAAGATTAGATCGGTTCACGTGACAATTGGTCCATGCCGGTTTGACTCGAACACTGTACCTTATCGTCATCTTTATCATCCCAGGAGCCGTGCTTGTTTCCCCAACCATGGTCGGAGGTGAAGCTCGGTTCCGTGGCACCGGCGGCTCCAATCGAAGAGAGAGAAACAGGGACCGTGAGGGAGGAAGAGGGGTGGCCCGAGCTTTGTCCCTGGCGGGGGCGTGAACGGCATGGTGACAGGGACCTTCGGAATCGCGATCCAGCAGCAGCGGTGGCGATGCAACTTCACGGTAGCTGCAGCGAGGAACAGCAGCGGTGACGTCCTTGGTGGCAGCGATGCAAACCGGAAAGGGAAGAGGAGAGCAGCGTGTTGGCGGCCCAACAGCGACAGTGGAGACACCGCGACTCCAGGGAACGAGTCGCGAATCATGATTGGAGGGAGAGCACGCGTGTGAGAGAGAGCAGGAATGAGAGAGAGTGAAGGACGCACGGTGATGGCTTGCATGTTGGGTGGCGCCGGCGGGTTGAAGGCGGTGGCGAGTTCACCATTGAGAGAGAGGGAAGAAGGGACGGAGAAGAAGGGAAACAAAGGGGGGTGGCGGCTGAGCAAATGGAGTAGGAGGAGAACTTAGGGTTCCTTGGCACAAAACACATATCTCTTTTTTTTTTCTTTTTTTTATTTTACTATTATATATTTTTTTTGACAAAATTAAATAAATACTAATACAAATCAAATATCAAATAACATAGAGAGTCATAAAATTAGAATCTTGCAAGTATTGAAAATAATTCAATGAGATATATCAAAAGCAAGGTAAAGTATAAAGTGTATATTTTTCAGATAGGGTAATTTCTTTAAATGAATCTACTTTCAAATATATAATTAAGATATACTTTCGTAAATACCATAGGATATTTTTAAAAAATAATCAACGCTCTAATGATAAATTTCAAGGATTAATTATTGTTTAAAGGAAATACCAACAACAAGGTTTAAGTATCACATTAATACAAATAGGGATGCCATAAGGTTAGTACCTTGAAATTATATGAAACATTTATTTAATATTTGGTATATCTAAATCAAGGTAAAGTATGGAAAGTATATTTTTAAAATAGGATATTTACTTTAAAATATACAAATAAAAATATACTTTCCTAAATAATATAACGTACTTTACGACAATACCCAACACTTAAATAATTATATACGAGAATTAATCACTTAATTTGATAAAACTCAATTTATAATGTAAAAGAAAATCAGGATGTTACAATCCTTCCCCACAAAAAGAAATTTCGTCCTCGAAATTTGATTAGTGAAAATCATAAGGTTAGGATTTAAGAATCTTTGTTCATCATTCAAATCCATTTAGACAAACACAAACAAAACCAACACTACATATTGCAAGGGGGTCTTCTAAAATCATTTATTTAACAGGAGAAATAAAACCTTAATGGTGTTAAAAATGTAACTGTAGCAAAGTAATTTCAATCACTGGTTAAGCAAAAAGGTTCTCAAATTCAATCAAAGAGGAAATCATTTTTCATAACAATGCCAAATAGAGAAATCGTCGCTTGGTGTACAAAATAGCAACTACAGTTGAGTCAGCTCCAAACAAATCATTTAAGTTCTCAAAACTGAAAAGGAATTTTAACATTTAGCAGGTGATAGCTATTGGGAGGATATGTTGACTCTTTGTCATAATTGTAAAACAAATTCAAATCTCAAAGAGGCAACATAAAATATAATGCAAAGTAGGAGCTTTAAAAACTCAACTGGTCTAAACAAAATCAGCATTATGCATACAGTTTAAATTCGGATAACAAGTTCAGCACCTAAAATGGTACAACATTTGAAAATCTTGCTGAGAACTATTTTTTTATAAGAAAAACATAATTCCCTTACACATTCGAATGTGATATTAATTTGGTAAAAGCTTGAAGCAGAAAGAGTGGTACCTCTCTTTTCTACAAGAATTAAAACACGTAATAAAATCTATGCAGAAATCAAGATCCCCAAAAGTAGGAATTAATAATCAGGACTCAACAAATATGGTGCCATTAACTTAAATAAATGTCCGTTTAAAATACAAGGAGAAAAACTGAAACCTGCAAAGAATTAAAAATTCGTCAAGCTAACGTTCAAGAACATTTTCCCTTGCATAACAGTTTTGGGAAACTTCCTGTAATAAACTAAAAACTAAGATAATAGGTTGGCATTGGCCAATACTAATATATAAAAAAAAAATTCATGAGAAATATGTTAAGCAAGAAAAGCTATTGGTTGGAACTGATTTAACAATTTTCGTTCAAAAAGACATAACCGATGGCTCAAAATCCAAGATTCATCATTTTTAAATGCATGTGCATGCAGTCATGCAAAATCAGGGAACAAATTCATTAAAATCAAAAAGTCAACAAATCTAGCTTGCATTTTACATAAACTCTAAAATAGCAATTCAGAAAATTAAGATCATAGAGACTGAAGCAACAAAATATAAATAAGTGTTTTGGAAAAAGAGAAACATAGGTATGAATTAGGCTTTCGTAAATCATATAATCTGCTTCATGAAGACTTTCTTTAAGTAAAAAAAAATGAACCATTCAATAAGACCCTAATTGGAGGAACGGATCACGTATGAAGATTCAGAAAAACCTGTTCGGCTGAAAAGAACAATTATCTAAGCATATGATTCGCTATTACTAAACAACTCAACTAGCATATACATAGCACATTCAAGACATATAACGAAATCATATCATACTTCATATGCATGTATTCAAAGAAAACATATCCGAAAATTAGTTCAAAATGAGTTCGGGAGGTATGATTTCCATTATTTGCCCGAAAGCCCAAAATCATGAAAAATTACGTGGCTGAAATAGAAATACATTTTCAAAAAATACCAATTCAATTCCCAACACTATGAAGATTTACAGGTAGTGTCCCTACATATAAAAGAACAACGTGGTAAATATTCAGGTCGATCGGAGTTCATCAGGTTCAGTTTAAACCCTGTGACCACTTTGTCAAAAACAACGTAATATCGGGGGCTGAACCTTAATTAGATTTATTTAAAATAGTAAACAAATTCCAAATGACCTCAAAATTTACAGGGACATCAGATATACTTAGCTAAAGGTTGTGTAAAATTTTCAAACCAATCGGAGTACGTTAGACTTGATTTTTCCCTGGCATTCGCAGTGTCGGAGACACCAGAATTGTCGGGTCTGATTGTGAAAAAGCATTTGTTTAAAATACTAACTTGCTCCAAACAGCTTGAACTTTTACACACTAAATGGATTCGAACTTGGGATGCTCACATAAATTTTAATTTTTTTTCCATGACATTTTGAGCATCCTGAGCCTGAAAATGAATTTAACTTTATATGAAAAACCCCAATTTCCCAACAAACACTTAAAACCCAAAGATTCAAATAAAAAGCCAATCGTTTTCAAATCACATGCAACCTTCAGAAAAATCAGATATTACCTAGTACACAAACACATGGTTCATTTCCCTTAGACTTTCACAAAACTTTCAAAATAAATTTTTTTTTCGGAACTTAAAGGTGGAATGATTATATCTACCAATAGGTATTTATATTTGAGGTGATCAGTCTCAAATATACATACATTAGTGATACAATTATTCTCATGTCGCCTAAGTTTTTGGTTAGGCGACTCTTAGTTTCAAAAGTACCGAAGTCTTGAGTTGTGTTGTCACATTTAGAAGTGGCTCACTTGGTTCAAGACTAAAGATTAATTTCTCCCGGTGGGGTAGCAACTTAGTGCTCTAGCCCGTTGGGGTATTTCATTTCATTAATCTCGGCATTCGTCCATTTCTAAATATGAAACATTCAATTTCACAAGATTTCGGGTTTTGCTTGGTAAATCTCAAATCAATTTATTAAAAGCAACACATCAAGTCAAACACTAAGCATTTAGACACCTATCAAGTCAAATCAAACACTTAGCATGCATCACATATAATCACAACATAATTTCATTTTCATCAAACAAACTCCTAACCTATTTATTCATGAAATGGCCGAATGCATCCAAGCAAGAAATTATTATGCATGTGATCAAAATCGGAGTCAAGCTAAGCCCTCATCATGCCTCAACTCTAACACTAGTCTAGGACCAAATATTTCAATCAAAATATAACTCAGTCAAGTCCAGCAAATGCACACATCATCATTAGCACTTACAAAATGTCAATTAGTGCAATGGGCCAAATACAGACAATTTAAGGAAATGCAAATGCACAACCATTCCTATTATGACTCTAGCAATACACAAACAGATACTAGAATAAACTGCTACTAATTATAAGTTACTCGCTTGGTGAGTAAGCACAGGAGATGTGAGTCCACACTCCATAGGCTGAGGAAAACTGCTCTGATACCAAAATGTAACACCCTAATATTTATATAGCTTAATTTCTAATAATTTGTTGGTTTTAAAATAGGACTTGAAAATTTCGTTTTAAATCTTAACGAAAATCCGACAGAGTTTCTCTGTTTATCGGACTTCCCAAAAATTTAGAGTTTTCACCTGTCAACCCAGAACAATCCAGAAAACATTTCAACATTTCTGAATATATTAATTAACTTTACAAGCCCTATTTACGACATATAATAAACTCGGGCTTATAGTGATTAGATTATTTCAAAAACCCAAAATAGATTAATTATAAAACAATGACTAGAATACACGCTTAACTAAATTATACTCCACGGTGTGGAGTGCACTCCTGCTCGGCCAGGGGCTGTGCTAGCTCAAGCTTAGTACCTGAAATGATAGTAAGGAGTGAGCATACACATAAAATGGGAAAGCAGTTTCTGAATATGACATAATAACTAACTAAGCCAATCACAAATATCAAATAAATCAAATAGCACACAATTTTAAACAACCAAAATCAGATTCCAGTTATAATCATTCCATATGCCTTAATTAATTCATATTCCCCTTAACACACAATTTAACAATAATTCCAAATTCCTTAATTCCATTGCTCATTTCCGTTATTCATTAGATACACTATTTCCCTTTCCTTAATTTCCAATTACCATTGCACCACTAGGAATTGATGCACCTGCTAGGCAATTCGGCACCTACTAGGGACTTTAAACCTGTCAGGACTGAGACACCCATTAGGCATCACCCGTTAGGACAATGCTGGTTAATTTAATTAATATTCATTTCCCATAAATTCCAATTCACATATTATTCATTTTCAGGTGGTTATGCAGTGGGATTGATCCTTTGGCGCACCGACGCCTAACAGGAATTTAGGACCTAATGGGCAATTGGCCTGACAGGAATTTGGCCCTAGCAGGCAATTCACCACCTAGCAGGGCACCTAGTGTGCTGGCTTGCCCAAGGATCAAGTCACACTGCATTCCCTTTTATTCCATATCAAAAATTCATTTTCCAAGTAGATATATATATAAACCAAAATTTTCCATCATTCCAGTCCATTTTCACAAAAGTCAAACCAAGCCTCAATGATCAACACATATAAAATCAAATAGCCACAACTTCACATTCTTTACAACAATTTAACATTTATTTATAAACAATTAGCACCAAACACATATATCATCACATTTAGCACCAACTAAGCATATACTTAATCACAAACATTTATTAGAGTTACATTCACTTTTATTACTTAACCAAGGCACTCTCATTAATTAAGATCATTATTATCAATTTTATTTAGTTTCTCCCCTAGGTTTTCTAATTTCCTAACTAACACATAACTCCTAGCAATCATTATATACATACCACAAACTATTCCCCAGAGTATGGTAATACTCACTAATACCCACTCCTTACCTTGCGTTTCCATAAACCTGTTTCCTTTCATATAGTGCTGCCCAAACGTAGCGCGGTTCATTGCTTTCGCTTGGCTGATCCTAAAGCTCCTTCGTCGTCTAACCGGTCATATAAATTAAATAATAATCAATATCATGCGTTTTACGAAAAAAGGATTTTAACTTGAAAACACAAGTTAGTTTTCGAAAACATTTAGTTATTCCCAAATCAGAGTAACTAATTAAAATCATCATAAATAACGATTTAATTACAAATCGACACTAAATCACAATATCACTCATTTTTCCAAAATATTATAAAACTGAACCTTTATTATCAACACTAATACCATTTATATTATCAAATAATTATTAAACATAACACAAAGCAAATAAAAAGGTAATAGGGATTTACCCTCGAAATCTGATTTAGGCAGCAACGAAGATCAAGATTAGATCGGTTCACGTGACAATCGATCCATGCCGGTTTGACTCGAACACTGTACCTTATCGTCATCTTCATCATCCCAGGAGCCGTGCTGGTTTCCCCAACCATGGTCGGAGGTGAAGCTCGGTTCTGTGGCACCGGCGGCTCCAATCGAAGAGAGAGAAACAGGGACCGTGAGGGAGGAAGAGGGGTGGCCCGAGCTTTGTCCCTGGCGGGGGCGTGAACGGCATGGTGACAGGGACCTTCGGAATCGCGATCCAGCAGCGGCGGTGGCGATGCAACTTCACGGTAGCTGCAGCGAGGAACAGCAGCGGTGACGTCCTTGGTGGCAGCGACGCAAACCGGAAAGGGAAGAGGAGAGCGGCGTGTTGGCGGCCCAACAGCGACAGTGGAGACACCGCGACTCCGGGGAACGAGTCACGAATCGTGATTGGAGGGAGAGCACGCGTGTGAGAGAGAGCAGGAACGAGAGAGTGTGAAGGACGCACGGTGATGGCTTGCAAGTTGGGTGGCGCCGGCGGGTTGAAGGCGGTGGCGAGTTCACCACAGAGAGAGAGGGAAGAAGGGACGGAGAAGAAGGGAAACAAAGGGGGGTGGCGGCTGAGCAAATGGAGTAGGAGGAGAACTTAGGGTTCCTTGGCACAAAACACATATCTCTCTTTTTTTTTTCTTTTTTTTATTTTACTATTATATTTTTTTTTGACAAAATTAAATAAATACTAATACAAATCAAATATCAAATAACATAGAGAGTCATAAAATTAGAATCTTGCAAGTATTGAAAATAATTCAATGAGATATATCAAAAGCAAGGTAAAGTATAAAGTGTATATTTTTCAGATAGGGTAATTTCTTTAAATGAATCTACTTTCAAATATATAATTAAGATATACTTTCATAAATACCATAGGATATTTTTAAAAAATAATCAACGCTCTAATGATAAATTTCAAGGATTAATTATTGTTTAAAGGAAATACCAAAACCAAGGTTTAAGTATCACATTAATACAAATAGGGATGCCATAAGGTTAGTACCTTGAAATTATATGAAGCATTTATTTAATATTTGGTATATCTAAATCAAGGTAAAGTATGGAAAGTATATTTTTAAAATAGGATATTTACTTTAAAATATACAAATAAAAATATACTTTCCTAAATAATATAACGTACTTTACGACAATACCCAACACTTAAATAATTATATACGAGAATTAATCACTTAATTTGATAAAACTCAATTTATAATGTAAAAGAAAATGAGGATGTTACACGATATAAATGGAAATGAAATGCTAATTGAATAACAAGGAATTTTAATAAGTAAAGATGAAATTGCAAATGAGTAGAGGGAACGGTAGATAATATAGTGAGTAGAGAACAAGGAAATATGGAAAAGAAATGTGTTGTAAGATCATAAGTAAGGGTAGCTGCTTGGTTATTCTCTATGTCTGTTTAGAATGTATCTTCCTATGTTCTGTGTAATGCTACCCTTCTTGCCATTTTTTACAGGTACTGACATGGAGCATGCACAGGATATGGCCGAGCAGGATCACACTCCACTTCGTGGAGTGCGAGGATTTTAGTAGGAGACCACATATTGGTCCAGGGTTCTATTTTTGGGAAGGAACTTGCCTAGTAATGTAACCAACACTAGTTTGATCTTTTGGGGAAAACTAATATGTTTCAAAACTTGTATATATGTGGTTAAACTGATGTTATGGTGCTACTGCACTCTGTTTATATTTTGCCCTGCTGGCATATGAAATGACATAAATGAATATTTTGGGCAGGTTGCAGAAGAAACTAATTTTTGGAAAGTTAAGAAAAACAAAGGAAACTTCGTCCATTTGACGGGAGATTTTTATAAGTGAATTAAGTTTAAAAGAAAATTTTAAATTACTAATTTCAAAATAAGGGTATCTAAGGGTAAAATAACTAGGGTGTTACAGTATCTTTCCTCTCCACTACTTCTCTCTCAACGCGTAGTTAGAAAGGATTTAAGCTTAAAGTCTTTTAAATCTTTTAAGTCTTTTATTTACCTAGTTTGGTCGACCCATTCTAAGCCTCGCTTCTAACGGGCCTCGACCTCTAAGGGTAACAGCAAACACCTCCCTATGGTACAGTGGATTTCACAAGACTTGCAACCACAGTACAGTCATTCACGTGGCCAGTCACTTAAAGGGGATATACAACAAAAATCATTGTGTCGTTTGCACCATCACTGTACACTAGTATTGTTTTCGAATTTTCACAAGATTAATCATTCTCATATTTTCTTCTCATAGTAATTCTAAATATATCAAGTCCTTTTCATAGGAACAACCGTTCAAGTATATCAAATAATCTTTCATAGAATAAACCATGATTTCATAAACATATCCCAATACATTTGATACTTTATCACATGTTCTCTTATCATTTCCAAGATGATATTAAGCAGGATAACTTCAGAATATACAATACGTGTAACAGCCCGATTTTCACCACACGAAAAATAATCATCATTCATTTAAAAAGTTGTTAAAAATGAGAAAAAAAATTTTTTTAAACGTTTTGTCAAAGCCATTGGTGCATGTTAATCTCCGTCCTCGAAAACCGGGTTGTTACTTAAAAACTTTTCCCTACCTCCACTTTCAAATCTTTCAAAACGATTTCATATTCTCTCCAAAACAAAGTTCGGCCAGTTCACAAAATAAAAGTAAAGAATAGTTACAAAAGTGATACGTTGCATAGATAATCCTTGACTCAACATAGCAACAACCTAAACTAGTTACCCTACCTCTGACTCTTCCTAATGAAAACTATGGGATGAAGATCCCGATCCTCCTTCTTATGTCCTTGCTTAACTCCAGAAGATGAAGCCAACTCCGTTGCTGCTGGTCCACCATTCCTTGGCACCCACTGCATCCTAGTTGGAATAGAAGAAATCCTCTGAGCTTCACATCGCACCTTCTCCTCGTAGTGTATGTATCCTCGGACAGAAACTTGTCCCAAAAGCGGTCCTAGGTTAGCTCCGCTAAGTCGATGCTCCGGGTCTAGTATCAAGATCTGAGTGTCGCCAATCCATACCCAACCAGATGGGGTACGCTTCCAGCCACATCCATGTCTCATCCAAGTAGCAATCTCCATGCGATACTCCATCTGCCTGTTGGAGTACCAGAAGCACCGATATGCCAACGAACAAGGTACACACAACACAGCATTCAAGCATAACATCACAATTCTTTATTATTATCATATTATCTTTCTTATACAAACATCTTTTCTTTTCAAATACTTACGCAATCACTTCTTCAATCTTAATTCTCAATCCTTCACTTATTTCCTTTCCCTTTCCAAGGGTTTCATCTCTTTCCTTTCACACTTTACATCTTCATCACCAACAATTCTCATGCTTTACTTTTCTTAATTATAAATCTTTTCTTTTATCAAGTCTTATTGAATTACAACCATCGATGATCGGGGATTAAAGAGTCATCGAGGTGCGGGTCCGTTCGTAGTTAGCACTCACGTCTCAAGTCTACATCTCCTCGGCCATCCATCCACCTAGTCGGAAGCAAACAGGAGTACAGAACCTTTACCGTGCGGGCACGACAGATGTCTCACAAACAATTGGTCCCAGACCAGGAGGTCTCAGCCTCAAATCATATCATATCAATTCAATTCATATATAAACAAGGCACACTGTCTCACTCACAGTGGCAAACACGATGCCCCACTCCAGTTCCTCTCACTGTTCTAGATTTGCCATCTAGGGGGCGACAATACTTGTTCTAGCTGATCATGCAGAACTTGCCACGGCATTGGACCCAGTCCCTACCACGTTAGTACGCCACGTGAGGAGTTCGTTCTGCCTAGAAAAGTACTCTAGACTTCTTGTAGTTTCACCGTCATCGTCCTCCCCTATTATCTTCAGGTGGAGACAATGTAGGGGACATTAGGTGCTTAGGGGTCACTTAGGGGGCAAAGACTTGTTGGCTCTCCATTAGGGTTTCCATCCATTTAGTTAGGACTTGGTTAGGATTTGGTTACTTGGCTAGCACTTTAGGAAAATTCTAGGCTTCTCTCCACACTCACACACATACACGGCACACACACACACACACATATGCATATATTTACATACACATTCACATACCTATATTCATGCATATACACGTTACACCCACATACACATATCATACTAACACATACATTCTCATACACGTTACACACATACATACATGCATTTATCATCATATACTTTTCACTAATTAAATTTTTTTCACACAATCCTAAGCATTCATACATACAAAACCGCACATACATATACATACACAATATAAATCTTTTTCTTATAAAATCACTCATGTGTAAAAATCGTAATTCCTTTAAGATGCCAAAAATATCAAACACATATTTATAGAAAATAAATCACCTTTTCATAAAATAACTCTTGTTGAAAAATTTACCATTTCCTTAAAAGAATTTTGAACACATAATTATTTTCAAAAACTCAATTTTAAAATTCATAACATTATTTCATGTAAAATCATTCTTTAAAATCATTTACCACCTTGAAAACGTGAATAAAGAAATTTATTTAAGAAAATACCCTTTCAAAAATACTTTTCTCAAAAATAATTCTTTTTAGAGATTAAACCAGTACGAGGATTTTGAGGGGTGTTACATTCTCCCCAACTTAAAGATTTCTCGTCCCCGAGAAATACGTTGCGGATTGGGCAGCAGGGCACAAATTCTCACGTCACTTTGGCTCCTATAAAAACACTCTTTTCTGGCTTCGTGGTCGTATTCCATTTTGCTGATATAATTCCCGTGCCATGCTCCTCGTTTGTTGCTTTCTAACGAAGAAGTCACACTCGCACAACCGTTCGTGTGTCGAATCGGGTTATGTCACACAGACTAACCGAAGAAAGTGTCGCTCCGTCAACTGATCGTCGTCACAGCGAGCACAATCTTGGGTATAGATCCCGGGAGAATCAAGCAAAAAAAATTCACACATCTCCAAAAGCACCGGTTTTTGCCTAAAAATTCTAAGATATGCACTACCTTCTACGCTTTAAGCTCTTACTATCCTACAAACAATCACTTCTTCCTCTAATTCCCTTCTAACTCTAAGGTTTTCATCTACTATTTCTCTGTCTAAACATCTAACCATAGCACAAAGGGGGTCTAATCTTCCTCACTATTCTCTCAAATTAAGGCCAATATACACCTCCTTTCTTCCTTGTGACTCCCCAACTTTGATCAAACCTACTACTAGACTCACCAATGTCCTACATTTTAATCAATAACTACCATCCATAATCATTCAAGCTCAAACTATCTGGGTAAGGCTACAGTTTAATAGGAAGGCTGAAGAAAGAATTTGGATCCCACTGACTGCCTTTGTTGAAACCATTCAACAATCACGGGGTTCAGGAATAACATCCTATTTCCTTAAGGGTAATACCAAAAAGGTACATCGGGGTTAACAAACTTATGTCTAGGCAAAGGATATAGGATTTCAATCTTAGAATCTATCCGCTTCTATTTAATCTACTTCCTCTATGCTCCTTAGCGAACAGGTTCCTAACACAACAGGTACTAGAAATATGGATAAGTCTTACCTCTTAGAAGAACGAGAATCTAATCTCACGCTCCTATCCTTACACTAGCAAGCACACTAAGTCACACATCAAACAAACAAACAAACAAACAACAAACAAACAAACAAACAATCAAACAAAGCATGTAAGCATGGGCTTAAGGCCACAAAGGATTAACCATTGCTCTGATACCACTTCTGTAACAGCCCGATTTTCACCACCCGAAAAATAATCATCATTCATATAAAAAGTTGTTAAAAATGAGAATTTTTTTTTAAACGTTTTGGCAAAGCCATTGGTGCATGTTAATCTCCGTCCTCGAAAACCGGGTTGTTACTTAAAAACTTTTCCCTACCTGCACTTTCAAATCTTTCAAAACGATTTCATATTCTCTCCAAAACAAAGTTCGGCCAGTTCACAAAATAAAAGTAAAGCATAGTTACAAAAGTGATACTTTGCTTAGATAATCCTTGACTCAACATAGCAACAACCTAAACTAGTTACCCTACCTCTGACTCTTCCTAATGAAAACTATGGGATGAAGATCCCGATCCTCCTTCTCATGTCCTTGCTTAACTCCAGAAGATGAAGCCATCTCCGTTGCTGCTGGTCCACCATTCCTTGGCACCCACTGCATCCTAGTTGGAGTAGAAGAAATCCTCTGAGCTTCACATCGCACCTTCTCCTCGTAGTCTATGTATCCTCGGACAGAAACTTGTCCCAAAAGCGGTCCTAGGTTAGCTCCGCTAAGTCGATGCTCCGGGTCTGGTATCACGATCTGAGTGTTGCCAATTCATACCCAACCAGATGGGGTACGCTTCTAGCCACATCCATGTCTCATCCAAGTAGCAATCTCCATGCGATACTCCATCTGCCCGTTGGAGTACCAGAAGCACCGATATGCCAACGAATCGTCGATGTTGTGGATTTACGACAGGCGGGATATCAAGACAGCACACACAATACAAACAAGGCACACACAACACAACATTCAAGCATAACATCACAATTCTTTATTATTATCTTATTATCTTTCTTATATAAAATCCTTTTCTTTTCAATTACTTACGCAATCACTTCTTCAATCTCAATTCTCAATCCTTCACTTATTTCCTTTCCCTTTCCAAGGGTTTCATCTCTTTCCTTTCACACTTTACATCTTCATCACCAACAATTCTCATGCTTTACTTCTCTTAATTATAAATCTTTTCTTTGAGATTGTTTGATTATGTCTGAGTAGTGAAACCATGATAATTAAACCGTGAAAGTGATGAGATGAGGTTGAAAAGAGAAAGAGAATGCGAATGCGAAACACGAGCATAATAAAGTAAAAGATAAGCGATAAGTAAGACTAAAGAAAAGGTTGTTGGAATGATTGAGAAAAGATAAAGCATGATGCGAATGGAAAGCAAAAGAGATAATGTAAGAAAGAAAGTGGAATTTGAGTTGAAAAGACATGAAACATCTAATGTGGCGAGCGGAAGCGTGGTTGTGAAAGTGTAATGTGGTTGAATTGAGATGTGATTCATCGTTCATGTTTTTGGAAAGAAGCTTAGTGTTGAGTTGAGCTTGCTCCTCCATTAACACTCATCCAAAAATGTGATTGTTTTTGAAAATGGTTTTGAAAAGAGATTTTTGAAAAGTTTTTGTGAAAACGATATTTTGTGAAAGTTTTTGGAAATATTATCTTGTGAAAAAGTTTATGAAATGAGGTTTTTGAAAATGTTTTGTGAAATAAAGTGTTGTGAAATCGTGTTTTCGAAAAGTTTTGCGAAAAGATATTTTGAGAAAGACGAGGAAAAGAGACTGATAATGTTGATGAGGAATATGTTGAGAATGAGTCTATGAGAATCATAATGATGAGATGAGAATTTGATTTGAGGCCAAGGGCCATTGAGATTTAGGGGGAACGGTTTGCGTTTAGTGGTCGGGCTTCGTTGAAGGGATGCACCAAGGACGAGCCGACTGTTAGGATTAAGCCGCTAATTAAAACGTAAAATTTTAAAAGACTTTAAAAGACATTTATATACGCGGTGAGGTATGAGTGTCGTATCGAAGTAGTGGAGAGGAAGGAACCATAGGTATCTGCGGATACTTAGGAGGAGATTGCATGAGGGGAGGACGATGACGGTGAAACGTCAAGAAGTCTAGAGTATATTTCTAGGCGGAACAACTCCACATGTGGCGTACTAACGTGGTAGGGACTGGGTCTAATTCCGTGGCACGTTCTGCACTGCAGACTAGAAATATACTGTCGTCCCCTTGATTGCAAATCGAGAACAGTGAGAGGGACTGGAACGGGGAAATTGTGATTGCCGCTGAGAGCGTGCATTGATATTACGTGAATTATGATTATGATTTGAGGCTGGGCCTCCTGGTCTGGGACCATTTGTTTGTGTGACAGCTGTCGTGCCCGCGTGGTAAAGGTCCTGTACTCCTATTTGCTTCCGACTAGGTTGGGTGGTTGACCGAGGAGATGTAGACGTGTGTGAGCTCAATGATGTCTCCCCCTCATCATTGATGCTAACCGAATTAATAAAACATAAAAGACAAAGAAGTTTCAAAGAAAAGTACAATAGAGATATCAAGTATTGAACAAAGTTTATAAAATAGAATACGAAAGAATTGTTGGATTAAGAGATGAGTGTGGAAATTGTGATGGAAGAAGGATTGAGAAAAGTTATGAAAGTTCACGAGAAAGATTCTGAGAATGTGATTGTAAGAGCATGAATGATTTAAGTGGTTATGAATGATGGTATCGATGTGTTTAGAATATTATGATATATTTTGTTCTATGTGATTCATAGGTGTTATGTGCATTACTTGTTATGCATGATGATGACGTTTTAGTTACGATGTTTTATTATACTATCTGTCTTTCTTTATATTCAATCTACCCTGAGTCCGCATGGTCAACCCGTTGGTGTTCGGAACACTGACTCTCTCCTACCGTGTTGTCGTATTGGCAAATGCTGATATTGCAACCGGTAGATGGCGTAGTGCCAGGAAAAGGCAAGTACCCGACGACTCTCTGAGTGAGACTCCGGAGACGGTTGGAGGCGACAACTCTGCTGGTGGACCGAGAGTGTGGGCTACCAAGATGCGAAGATAAAGAGATAGTTTTGGTGTGCATGACTAGAAGCTAGGAGATTCCCTTGGCGGGATGTATGCCATTGTAAGTTCTTAGTTACCTTAGCTCTATCAAACTGTACCCCGGCATAAGTTAATTCATTACTGATGTTTGAAACTAGTAAACGGGCTTTGTTTTAAATGATGTTTTAGAAAACGAGTTTCAAAGTGCGGTGTCTTCTGACATCTCGGTTTGGAACATGAAAGGTTTACGCAATGTGAGAACATGAGTTTTAATTGTAACTATGTTTTGAAAATCCACATGTTCTCATCTTGTGTAACACTTGTTTTTTTTTTAAAAAAAATGGCCCTAATTTTCACTACTTTGAGTTTAAGTTTTCAAGTGGCCAAATCGTGGTGTTACAAAAAACACTAAGATCTATCATGAACAACACCAACCGAATCATAGATTCCATCATTTAGTTCATTACAATTTTATTTAGTTCTTAAAAATCAAGATCAAGGTAAAACATCACATGCACCTTAGATCAAACCATAAAATGAACATGCAAGAGAAGAAAAAAAGATTACAATATTATAAATCAAAAACTAATTCTAATCTTTCTAGGGTCTTCGTTTATACCAAGAAATTAGGTCTTCTAGTCTTCTAAGTACTTGATCTTCAAGGAACTCCTAGGTTTAGGGCTTGATCTCCTTCCTTCTTCCTTCTCCTACCTCACGGCCTCCTCATTCTTTCTCTCTTTCTTTATTTTCTTTGTCTTAGTCTAAGAGTTTGATGAGCTCTATAGACTTGTGTTTGGGTGTGTTTGGGCGAAAGAGTGAAATGAAAATGAAATGAGGAAAAACAACTAAGGCTCCATCTACTTATAAGCAACTCATGGTTTCCTCTTTTAGCCCTCATGAAATTCGGCCCTACAACAAATGGGAGGGGTAAATTCGGTTCTCCATATTTTTGCACGGGTGGTGTAACACTCCTTGTATATCATCTTACTCTATAAGAAAAGTAAGAAGTTTATGAAAACTTGGACTTGTTATCGTTGGAAAAAGATCTGAAAATAATAATTTTCCCTTCCCTTGAAAATTCCTTTTCACAAACACTTGATTAGTAATGAGGTTTACTAACAAAATCAGAGTTTGCGAAAACATAGTAAAATCGTCATGTTATACCCCCAAAATATATCAAGTGTAACAAGTCCATTAATACCAAATAGGTGTAATTATGAAACTGAATTCCTCTTATGATACCTTTTTCCAAAATATGTATCATATAAATTCTATTAAAATAGAAAGGTTATAGAGCAGGTCACTGGTCCTTTGTCCAAACATCCTTCTGGTGGGATCCTCGATATCTGCACAACGGGTTCCCAACCCACATTTTCTACACTCTGCATGCACCTAAGGGACATCTTCCCCTTACTGATTCTTGTGCAAGATAGATGCACGATCAACACCTAATAAGGGCATGGGGTTAGCTATACATATTCGCATAATCAAATGAGAATAAAACTAACATCCACAAGTTAACATGTAGCAAATCATGATGCATAATCATATGAGCACACCCGGTTAATCTTAATAATTCTTTCAATGCAGGTGGCATGATGCATGATTCCCTTCCACAATTGAGGCCTCTAAAAGTCCATCTTGGACGTCCATCCAATACACCGTTGTGTTCCCGGAACACCGACATTCGTTCCCAGAACGTAATGCCGAACCATACTTGGATAATACGCATCACTCCCAGAGTGTGCACCACGTTCCCAGAACGTGTAGCAAACCATACTTGGAATAATAAGCACCACTCCCAGAGTGTGCACCACGTTCCCAGAACGCATACGTTCCCAGAACGCATAAAAACCAGGTCCCGGACACTGGCCACATATCTATAATGTGTCATCAAGTAGGTTGCATATCAATGTGTTCCCAGAACACCAACATACGTTCCCAGAACGTATAAAACCAGGTCCCAGACACTGGCCACATATCTATAATGTGTCATCAAGTAGGTTATAATTTGGTACTCCCGGAGTACCCTCCTCATATTCCCAGAATATGATAAACGTTCCTACCAACCCATCTTCCATTCTATATGCATGAATGCACAATCATCAAGGTTGGTTTTATCTTTAATTCTATTATTATACCAATGTGTTCCCAGAACACTCACATACGTTCCCAGAACGTATCGCAAACCATACTTGGAATAAAATCAAGCACCACTCCCAGAGTGTGCATCACGTTCCCAAAACGTGTCCAAGAAACCATGTCCCAGACAGTGGCCACATTCCCCGAATGTGTCATCAAGTTGGTTGCATCAGTTTAGTACTCCTAGAGTACAGGGTCAAGTACCCGACATCACAAATCATCCCTACCAACCTATTTCATTACCTTTCCCTATGCATGCATTGCATACATAATTACTAAGGTTGGTCTTTCCATTAATTACTATGATTTAGAAATATTCTAATTTCTCTTTTGAATGATTTATTTGAGGTATCTTTGACACAAAATTCTCCTTTGAATTGTCTCAAAACATGCCCTTAAACTTAGATTGGGTAAAACAAAGTCAATGGTATTCAAAAACTTAACTTTTTATTTTTCAGATTCAGGTACTAACTGTGACACCCTTCCGGATTACCCAAATATAATCTAGTATTTATGCTTTATATTGGATAATATATGGACTTGTGAGCTAAGAAAATATGGTAAATAAAATTTTCTTTAATGCGGGTGCACAATTCATCTAATGGAACTCTTGGAGAATAAATTCTGAAATCCTTTAAAACACTTGTATCGAGTTCGGCGATTTCTAAAACCTTTTCTCAAACAGGATAACATTCGTTCTTTAGAAATTTCTTTACATTTTACAATCAATTGAAGCTACCCATACTTTGTTCAATAAAACTGATACCGTCATTTAATACTTATAGCCGAGTTCATTCATAAGTTAAATCAGAGTAAGCGGAAATTACTGGACTATGCAACTGATATGATATAAACATAGATTTTCATATATACGAAAGAGTCATACATACATAGTCCATGAGATAAGTCACCAAGTTCCAAAAATATAACAAGTCCATGTAAACAGATCTACATCACTATGATACTATAACCCTAGAGTAAAACATATGTACAATATATACATAATCAAAATACAACCCCAGGGATAGTCACGTAGATCCATCAGCATCAGATGCAGTAGTAGTAGCAGTAGTAGTCTCCCAAAAACATAGGTAATAAGGTAGTAGCATCATCATCACAGCAGCAGCAGCACATCTCCTCCACAGCACGGATCCAAGGGTCCACATCATACACCATATGCACGTACCTAGGGATCATCGTCCCTCCAGTCACTCCCAGTAGAATGCACGACAGGCTCGCTCCCACTCTCGTCCTCCACCGGATCCTCCTCGATCTCATCCGAGGGAGAGTGTACCCTACCACTGGGTACCGGGTCAGGTGATGGTGAAACCCTGACGGGGCTCCTCGGATAAGAAGGGGGAGTCTCCTCGCGGACAAATCTCGAAGTAAAAGGGTGAGAGCGGGTAGGTCGAAAATGAAAACTATGGTAAGAGCGAGCTGGTCGCGTGGGAGGTGGTCCATGATAAGTATAAAACGGGGGTACATGCATAGTGTATATAATGGGAATCCTAAACCTACGAGGACGGAATCGCATCAGCGAATTAGGGTGGTAGAATGTGAACTCTACCTCCCCCTCATACACCGCGCGATGGTCCTGATAGATCCATACGCCACTAGGAAGTGGCCGGATCTCGATGCAAGCAATGTAACGAGACATCACCTACAAGGGCATAGGGGTAAGCAATTCTACTCACATAATCAATAGAGAATAAATCATGCAACATATGAAAGATAATAATGCATCAATTAATAACAATCACAATTAGCATCTAGCAAGTATCAGATGCACATAGGATGCTCACACTTAATTCAGGTATATCAATTGCATTAAGTGAATGACATGATGCATGATTTTAACTCTCAACTTATCTCCACATTTTCTAAGTCACTCTCTGACGTCCATCCCTGACAACCCAGCACTCCACAGTGCGTTGTATTCCTAGGTATACAACAATTCGTACATTCACCTAGAATGTACACGTCAAGCTTGGTATCCATGCCACCCGAGCATATCCCGTCATCCAAACGGATCGTCATCCAAACGATATATCCATATCGGCACCCACAAAGCCGACCACGTCATCGACGTGTCATCAAGCAAGCGTATTGGCACTCCCAGAGGCCCTCCACATGTTTATCGAAACATGAATACGTCCTACCATCCAAACTCCAGAATGAATGCATTTTAGACTTAGGGGAAATTGATTAATACTTTACTTGCCACCTAGGCTTAATTTTCAAAATGGATCGTCACCGAACGATCTATTTGTATTTATCAATTTCTCTAAGTCTTTGATCCCTTGAATTATCCTTAATAATTCCTTAATTAATTAAGTTAGAATTGAAAATGATGTTTTCAGATTCTGGGCATTTTACTCGAGTAAAGTTCAGAATACTCGAGTGTTCTGGAGATTTTCCAGATTACTCGAGTGTTCTTAAGCTTACTCGAGTGTTCATGTCTTTCTGAGGATTTGGGTTTGAATTTCAACAATTTACTCGAGTAGTTCATGAGTTACTCGAGTGTTCTTGGACTTTTCCAGAATACTCGAGTGACTTTGAATGACTCGAGTGTTTGACCTATAACAATTCTCAGTTCATGCCCGATACTCGAGTACCAGACAAAATACTCGAGTGTTCTTATGACATTTACTTTATTTTGAACACGATTTACTCGAGTACTTTGCCATTTACTCGAGTGTTTCGCAGCTGACAGTATTGAAAACTGGTTTTAACATGCCATTTTCATTTCTACTCAATTTAAGTCCATTTCAGGGGTCCACAGAGTTAACATATCATTAATCAAACATGTTACAACACTTATTTCAATTCAAAACACAGAATTGACAGAGAAATCATTGATTATGCATAAAAAGGCATTTTAACAACTCAATACCTCAAATCACACAATAAGCATAATCTTCATGAAACAAAGCTCATTCAGGTTCACATACATGATAACAAACTTGCTCAATACGGATTTAGAGCATGGATTGGTCTCCAAACCAAAGTTCCTATAGAATCTAAGCCCTTAGAGCCTCTTGGTGGCTCTCTAACACATTTAATGGATTTCAAACTCTATCTAGTGAATATAATTACTTCCCCTTACCTCTCAGATGTGAATCAACAGAAAGAAATCCAAAGAAAGCTCTCCAAACCCAGAAATCCACTTGAACTTCTCATGCATGACAGTTTTGAGTACCATACCAAAATGGAATTGGTTCGTACATGAAACAGAGAATTAGATTGGGGAAAATTAGATTTCTAAGCTCTATGCAACATCATCTAACTAAAGGAATTGAGTTTGAGACTCAAGAACTCAAGAGCTTACCAGAATCGATGATCACAGTGAGCTCCAGACACCAACTCAAGCAAGAACAGCTCCACTTCAAGAGTTTGATTCTCTCAATCCACACACTCAAACCTCACAATTTTGGTGTCTATACAAAGCTCGTGATGTGAGCTTTGTATTGGTGTATAGATTATCACTCAACTCAGCTCACAGAGGAAGAATCGAAGAACACAATTCGAAAACCCTAACTCTTCTAATCTTCAACAAGTTAATCAAAATTCTCGACCAAGGGACAATGATGCGTTTAAATAGGCCAATGGAAAGCTCATGCGGGGCGACACGACGCCTATGACGTTGGCATGGTGGTGATTTCGTGTCACCATCACGAAATCGTTGGCTGTGACTCACCAAACGCACTAACTCGTGCAGTTTGACCCAGAATACTCGAGTATTCCAGAAAATACTCGAGTGTTTTACCCAGATTTTGAAAAATAATTATTTTATTTACTTTCCCTCCAAAACCTTTCCTATAATTGCTTCTAGGTCCCAACCCAGGGACTAATATGCAAAATATACATTTTAGGCATTTAAATTATTTATTAAATAATTTCTCACATGCAAGCTAATTACATACACACATATTTTAATCGAGGATTAATTTGAAAACTATTAATTATAATTAAATTATAATTAACATTTCATTAATCGGGGATTAAAATTTTGGGGTGTTACACTAACCGGTTACAGTTCCAGGCTAACCGGTTAGAATTACAAACCTGAACTGTTTACCATTGTAATTCAGAAAACCCTTTTTCTTGAATTCCCTACCCAATCCATAAACCAGTTTAACAATGTTTATATCTTAAAACCACTGTTTATATCATTCAAAAGTCTAAATCACATTTCATTGTCCAATGAGCATAATTTCCTCTTGAAACTATCTCATTACCTTAAGGTATTAACTCTTTAACTGCAATCTGAACTATAACAGTGTAATCAACTTATTTTCAGATTGTTTTCCATGAAATAAGGTCTAGATTTGAGTAGGATTTGTAAGACCACAATGCTGATTTTGTAAACTTATTTTCTTTTGCATTTTAACAGGGTCTAACCGGTTACGAATATCGAGTACCGGTTAGATTATGCAGTCTGACACTAAAACATGAGTTTCAACAAACCATTCTCTTCACTACTCAAATCTATCCAAATTTCAACCTTTAACAGAGTACATATACCTTAAATAAATATGTTTAAACACAGAAACATATCTATCTTGCATGCATTCAATTTGGATACACAAATTGCACATAATTGCACATATTTCACAACTTAATGCATCAATTCACATAATATCCAAGTAAGTCATGAAATCAACATCAACATAGCTTGCATGGATTCAATTAACATTGCTCAAAACATCAATTGAGCTCAAATTGGCCTCCAAGCCATTTAACCATTTCAACTTATGCCCTTTGAGTCTCTTGGTGACTCATCCTATATTCTACCACAATTTATTCTCATTCTAGCAAATAGTAAGCTTCCCCCTTACCTTAGGTTCGTGCTTGATGAATCTAATCACTGGAATTTGCCAGATCTCCCCAGAATCCACAATCTCCATTTTCAGTCCACAACAGGTTTGACAGGGTCCAAAAACCAGAAGATTTGACATAGCAATTGGCCAAAGAAGTTGGGGAAACCAATTAGGACTCAATATAGGTAACATGCACTAGAGAATCAAAAAGGTTTGAGACTTAAAGGTTAACTATGCTTACAAAAATCGAATCTGGAATTCAGCTTCCAGAACCAGAACAATAGAGAACTCAGACTCAAACTCTTAGCTTCCAAGCTTGATTCCTCCACCCACACGAACACTCAACTTACAAGGTGTATATCACTGGAAAGCTCTTGATTTAAGCTTTCCAGAAAGGTGTGTTTCACTCTCTAACTCTCAAAGAAGAAGACGAATTGCTCAGAACGAATTTGGAACCCTAATTACCCTTCTTCAACAAGAATTGCAGCAATCAACCCTTGATTCTTCAGCAATTCCACTATTTATAGACAAATTAGATGAACATGCAGATGGACGCGTGTATTTCCACTCATCCCATGCAGTAATCGTGGCGAATTTTGGATTAATCAAGTGATTACTCATCAAAATCCACTAACCCAGTTTCTGAGTTCATCGTGTAACCGGTTACAAAGCCCTTCTAACCGGTTAGATACTGGTAAAATTCAAAAATTAATAATTTAATTACTCTTTCTTCAAACACCTTTTTAATATTGCAATTAGGTCCCAACCCAAGGACTAAATTACAATATTCACATTTTTGTACAAAATAACAATATAAAAATATATCTCATATTTTTATATAGTAAAAACACATAATGTACACAAACTAAAACCTTCAAAAGCAATTATAAAATAATTGTTATAATTAATTTCTTGGTTATTTGGGAGACGAAAATTAGGGGTGTTACACTACTCCCCCACTTAAAAGGAATTTCGTCCCCGAAATTCATCTTCTGAAATTTTCCACTTTTCCAAAGTGTTTTTATACTAGAAAACTTCATCTAGCTTTCAAAAATTTGTTCTTTAGGGTCCTCCCCCACTTAAAAGAGTTTCCATATAATTCTTTTATTTCGAAACATTTCGAATAAAATATTTCAATTTAACCATAAAGATTATTTGCATAAAACTCTTAGGTGAAAGAATTTCTTTTTTAAAAAAATACTCTTTACACTTTACATAAATATTCTTCAATTAAAACACTTTCCAATAAACTTTTTGGAAAAACTTTTTGGACTGCGCACTCTGATCTCTCGAGCACGATCAAAGAAATATTTGTATGACTTCATTCCTTAATAGTTTGAGACATTAGGGTGATCAGTCCCAATATTCAAACCATTAATAACAAAATCATCCCTTTCAGATATAATCTTTCACGAGAAAGACCATACAACAGGTCTTTAAGTTAGATGAACTTAAAGATATGGTAATTATCACTATCAGACTTAGTTAGATAGTCAAGTTCTAGAGACATTTCCGTTGGGGAGACAAAGATTTGTCCTATCCCGGTGGTTGTTAATCTCTCTAGCCAAGACTGATCTTTCCCTTTCTGTAGTGTCCACAGATATTATCACATCCAACTGTGATAAGGGTTTTGATCACAGAAATATTGGAGTTGAACTTCCAACAGGATATTGATATTCTCAAACGATTAGATTAACGTAATCGAAAAACATTTGACTACGTTAATTCAGATCAAAGGAAGAGATAGGCTCGGGTTGTCTACGTTAGGATCACACTCAACTCTCATCTCAGCCGGTGAATTCTTCTTGTGCTGGATTCGTCCATTTCTTTCTCACCTTTTCCTTCATGACAATTCGGTGAATAATACTCCAGCTTCCTACAATCGGAATTGGCTATTCCCTTAGGTACATCACAACTAAACTCAAAGTGATGTGCCTCACAGTTTTCACCTCGAGATGGACAATGTTCCCTTTCCTATTTCCTCCTTAGCCATTTTTCTCCAATCGAGGATTCCTTACCCTTTATAGTTTCGTGGTAGATATTCTCCCACTTACCATTCCTCTTTCCCCCATTGGGCCTTCATTTCATCAATCTTTCCCTTATTCTGCATTCCGATACTTCACGCATGAAATTCATGTACTTCCCGTAGTTCTCACACATGCTTACCAAAATCGAGAAATTCCTTATTCCTTGATAGTTGATAGCTAACTTGGATTCGCACGTAATCTACTCTTGAAATTCGTGCCTTTGGATTTCTCATCTAGGTTGTTCTAAACAATACTTCATAATTCCCTTGCCTCCATAATATATATTCTAATTTCCATAATCCCTGACTTCAATTTCAAAGATTAAATCTCATTCATTTCTTCATAGAAATCTAACTCCTCATTTCCTGGTTGTAATTCACGAATCCGATTCAAGAATTCGTTGATTATTTGCAACATTTCCAATCTAACGCTAGATGGTTCCTCTTGTGTTACCAGACTTAGGTCTCTGAACTCTTCAATCAGAATAACCTCCTTAACCATCATTGAGCTCACAAGAATAGCCTATCAACTCAAATCGTCGGCAACTATGTTTGCTATGCCAGGATGGAGCTCAAAGCCATAATCTTTAAGAAACTCCATCCATCACCTTTATCTTACATTCAACTCTTCCTCTTCTTATTGTCATTCATACTTTCGAACTCCAAACTTGTTCATGAATTACAACCTTCTTATCTTAGTACCTATTGTCTCTTTTGCATCATTCATCTCAATTCTCTACCTTCTCCGATTTGGAGTAGCTCCTTAATTTCAATTCTCGATTAATCCACAAGTATTATGATTCAATCCTCTTAAATCAATTTAAATGATGAATCAAGGCATTAAGTTATTTTACCACCTTAAATCCTTCTTCAAATTTTAAATTAGATGGTTGACATTGAGTTTGGATTGGAGGAAGATGGTTATCGATACCAAAAGTTCCTTCACAAATTACTTAAATGTTTATTTTAGACTTTCAGCTTCTAACCGGTTACAAGAAACTCTAACCGGTTATGAAGTATAGTTTTAGAAATAAAACCAAAGGACTTTTAAAAATCACTTTCTTTACATCGTCCAATCCAACTCAAAATAGGATTTGATCATAATCTAATACCTTGATTCCAACTGAATTCATCACTGAAATGATTTAAATCATAATCTACTCACATTTTCCATAATTCCTCTTGGACTAATCATATTATGTTGGGGTATAATCCATCATCACCCCACCATAATTAAACAACATCCTATCATTCAATACCATCAGTTGATCTTTCCAAGTCAACTTGATCAAAGGCCATGCGATCTTAGAAAATCCTTAAATACTCCAGCGATAGTACCCAGCCAGCCCTAAGGACTTCTTACTTTAAAGATCACATGCCCTGCGAACTTAGCTTCGCTCAACCAAAACTCCTCTTTGGTGAGCTTAGAACATAACTACTCCTCTTGCAGGATTCTCAACACCATCCTGAGATGTTTGTCGTGCTCCTTCGGATTCTCAGGATAAACCACAAACGTATCCAAATATAATCTAAAGGTCCCGTTCTTATAATCCATAAAAAAACAGGTGCATTAGTCAATCCGAACGGCATTACTCTCTACCCATAATGCCCGTATCAAGATCAAAATGCAGTCTCAAGTGTATCCCTGCCTCGAATCCTGATTTGGGGTTAATCCAACCTCCAACCCATCTTAGAAAACACTTAGACTCCTTTAACCTGGTCCAACCAATTCTTTTAACAACTTCTCTACGTGTTTCTCTCATTTCACCATTCCCGATGACACCATATCGTAAGGGTAGTAGAGAGAGAATCAGCTTCAAGAATTAACTTGATTCCAAACTCTATCTCTTTGCTCAAGGGTGAACCTAACATCCTTTCTTGAAACCCAGATTTCTTTAACCCCCTATTTCCTTCACTGCTGCCCAGAAGCAGACACATGGGTCCATTGGATTCCAGATTCGAAACTTGGGAATTCCAATACAGGGTTGTTCTATCGTCATTAATCATGATAATTTGATCCTTCGATTCCCAAACCGTGCTTAAGATCAAATGAAATCATGACACAGGTAGATAGACAAAGTCTAATACCTTAATAGAACGATTCAGACATACCTTGGAAACCACTACAAGAAGATTTGTAGGATTCTCTGCTTAGAGATAGCCGATTGGATAAGGCATATAGCAACTTTGATCACTACCCTTATCCGAAAGGAACAAAAGAAAGGATAGCTTTAGAGTTTAACAAACTCAACAAGGTTGATCATTAAGAAGATCACTGCCCTACACTCGGTCTGAAAAGTAAATTGACTTTAACACGAGTGAGGGTAAACACTCCTCCTCAGAGTCGAGGACTCAACTACAACTCCTTAAAATTTCCTCATCACTGGTTCTATGAAAACATAATAAACCAACACTGTGGTTTTGGGTTTTCAACATATCTAAAGAGAAGCATACGACTATCATTCTTCTATTTAGACTTCATAGAACACTTCTTAATAGCAGAATAAACTACTTATCTAGAGCCATTTCCCATAACCTTAGCTCTAGTTTGTAAGTATATGAAAGCAAACTTCCCAAGAAACATTGCAGATATCGATGACCAGCGTATTGGACCACACACCCAAGGACCAAGAGTCAGGACCATTGCTCTGATACCATAAAAGTGCAACACTCCTTGTATATCATCTTTCTCTATAAGAAAAGTAAGAAGTTTATGAAAACTTGGACTTGTTATCGTTGGAAAAAGATCTGAAAATAATAATTTTCCCTTCCCTTGAAAATTCCTTTTCACAAACACTTGATTAGTAATGAGGTTGACTAACAAAATCAGAGTTTGTGGAAACATAGTAAAATCATCATGTTATACCCCCAAAATATATCAAGTGTAACAAGTCCATTAATACCAAATAGGTGTAATTATGAAACTGAATTCCTCTTATGATACCTTTTTCCAAAATATGTATCATATAAATTCTATTAAAATAGAAAGGTTATAGAGCAGGTCACTGGTCCTTTGTCCAAACATCCTTCTGGTGGGATCCTCGATATCTGCACAACGGGTTCCCAACCCACATTTTCTACACTCTGCATGCACCTAAGGGACATCTTCCCCTTACTGATTCTTGTGCAAGCTAGATGCACGATCAACACCTAATAAGGGCATGGGGGTTAGCTATACATATTCACATAATCAAATGAGAATAAAACTAACATCCACAAGTTAATATGTAGCAAATCATGATGCATAATCATATGAGCACACCCGGTTAATCTTAATAATTCTTTCAATGCAGGTGGCATGATGCATGATTTCCTTCCACAATTGAGGCCTCTAAAAGTCCATCTTGGACGTCCATCCAATACACCGTTGTGTTCCCAGAACACCGACATTCGTTCCCAGAACGTAATGCCGAACCATACTTGGATAATACGCATCACTCCCAGAGTGTGCACCATGTTCCCAGAACGTGTAGCAAACCATACTTGGAATAATAAGCACCACTCCCAGAGTATGCACCACGTTCCCAGAACGCATACGTTCCCAGAACGTATAAAACCAGGTCCCAGACACTGACCACATATCTATAATGTGTCATCAAGTAGGTTATAATTTGGTACTCCCGGAGTACCCTCCTCATATTCCCAGAATATGATAAACGTTCCTACCAACCCATCTTCCATTCTATATGCATGAATGCACAATCATCAAGGTTGGTTTTATCTTTAATTCTATTATTATACCAATGTGTTCCCAGAACACTCACATACGTTCCCAGAACGTATCACAAACCATACTTGGAATAAAATCAAGCACCACTCCCAGAGTGTGCATCACGTTCCCAGAACGTGTCCAAGAAACCATGTCCCAGACAATGGCCACATTCCCAGAATGTGTCATCAAGTTGGTTGCATCAGTTTAGTACTCCTAGAGTACAGGGTCAAGTACCCGACATCACAAATCATCCCTACCAACCTATTTCATTACCTTTCCCTATGCATGCATTGCATACATAATTACTAAGGTTGGTCTTTCCATTAATTACTGTGATTTAGAAATATTCTAATTTCTCTTTTGAATGATTTATTTGAGGTATAGTCTTTGACACAAAATTCTCCTTTGAATTGTCTCAAAACATGCCCTTAAACTTAGATTGGGTAAAACAAAGTCAATGGTATTCAAAAACTTAACTTTTTATTTTTCATATTCAGGTACTAACCGGTTACAGTTCCAGGCTAACCGGTTAGAATTACAGACCTGGACTGTTTACCATTGTAATTCAGAAAACCCTTTTTCTTGAATTCCCTACCCAATCCATAAACCAGTTTAACAATGTTTATACCTCAAAACCACTGTTTATATCATTCAAAAGTCTAAATCACATTTCATTGTCCAATGAGCATAATTTCCTCTTGAAACTATCTCATTACCTTAAGGTATTAACTCTTTAACTGCAATCTGAACTATAACAGTGTAATCAACTTATTTTCAGATTGTTTTCCATGAAATTAAGGCCTAGATTTGAGTAGGATTTGTAAGACCACAATGCTGATTTTGTAAACTTATTTTCTTTAGCATTTTAACAGGGTCTAACCGGTTACGAATATCGAGTAACCGGTTAGATTATGCAGTCTGACACTAAAACATGAGTTTCAACAAACAATTCTCTTCACTACTCAAATCTAACCAAATTTCAACCTTTAACAGAGTACATATACCTTAAATAAATATGTTTAAACACAGAAACATATCTATCTTGCATGCATTCAATTTGGATACACAAATTGCACATAATTGCACATATTTCACAACTTAATGCATCAATTCACATAATATCCAAGTAAGTCATGAAATCAACATCAACATAGCTTGCATGTATTCAATTAACATTGCTCAAAACATCAATTGAGCTCAAATTGGCCTCCAAGCCATTTAACAATTTCAACTTATGCCCTTTGAGTCTCTTGGTGACTCATCCTATATTCTACCACAATTTATTCTCATTCTAGAAAATAGTAAGCTTCCCCCTTACCTTAGGTTCGTGCTTGATGAATCTAATCACTGGAATTTGCCAGATCTCCCCAGAATCCACAATCTCCATTTTCAGTCCACAACAGGTTTGACAGGGTCCAAAAACCAGAAGATTTGACATAGCAATTGGCCAAAGAAGTTGGGGAAACCAATTAGGACTCAATATAGGTAACATGCACTAGAGAATCAAAAAGTTTTGAAACTTAAAGGTTAACTATGCTTACCAAAATCGAATCTGGAATTCAGCTTCCAGAACCAGAACAACAGAGAACTCAGACTGAAACTCTTAGCTTCCAAGCTTGATTCCTCCACCCACATGAACACTCAACTTACAAGGTGTATATCACTGGAAAGCTCTTGAATTAAGCTTTCCAGAAAGGTGTCTTTCACTCTCTAACTCTCAAAGAAGAAGACGAATTGCTCAGAACTAATTTGGAACCCTAATTACCCTTCTTCAACAAGAATTGCAGCAATCAACCCTTGATTCTTCAGCAATTCCACTATTTATAGACAAATTAGATGAACATGCAGATGGACGCGTGTATTTCCACTCATCCCATGCAGTAATCGTGGCGAATTTTGGATTAATCAAGTGATTACTCATCAAAATCCACTAACCCAGTTTCTGAGTTCATCGTGTAACCGGTTACAAAGCCCTTCTAACCGGTTACATAAAGGTAAAATTCAAAAATTAATAATTTAATTACACTTTCTTCAAAAACCTTTTTAATATTGCAATTAGGTCCCAACCCAAGGACTAAATTACAATATTCACATTTTTGTACAAAATAACCATATAAAAATATATCTCATATTTTTATATAGTAAAAACACATAATGTACAAAAACTAAAACCTTCAAAAGCAATTATAAAATAATTTTTATAATTAATTTCTTGGTTATTTGGTAGACGAAAATTAGGGGTGTTACAGGTGGAGTTTAACATTTCTAAGGAGACAATGTAGGGGACATTAGGTGCTTAGGGGTCACTTAGGGGGCAAAGACTTGTTGGCTCTCCATTAGGGTTTCCATCCATTTAGTTAGGACTTGGTTAGCATTTGGTTACTTGGCTAGCACTTTAGGAAAATTCTAGGCTTCTCTCCACACTCACACACATACACGGCACACACACACACACACATATGCATATATTCACATACACATTCACATACCTATATTCATGCATATACACGTTACACCCACATACACATATCATACTAACACATACATTCTCATACACGTTACACACATACATACATGCATTTATCATCATATACTTTTCACTAATTAAATTTTTTTCACACAATCCTAAGCATTCATACATACAAAACCGCACATACATATACATACACAAAATAAATCTTTTTCTTATAAAATCACTCATGTGTAAAAATCGTAATTCCTTTAAGATGCCAAAAATATCAAACACATATTTATAGAAAATAAATCACCTTTTCATAAAATAACTCTTGTTGAAAAATTTACCATTTCCTTAAAATAATTTTGAACACATAATTATTTTCAAAAACTCAATTTTAAAACTCATAACATTATTTCATGTAAAATCATTCTTTAAAATCATTTACCACCTTGAAAACGTGAATAAAGAAATTTATTTAAGAAAATACCCTTTCAAAAATACTTTTCTCAAAACTAATTCTTTTTAGAGATTAAACTAGTACGAGGATTTTGAGGGGTGTTACAATACGTCATATCAAAATAAAATCAGACATACAATAAAAAGTTAATGTCGCAACGTAGAACGACTAAGCACACCACAATCAATTGTCATCTCGGATCTTGACATATAACTTTGGATTCCGACTTTTGAGATGGTCGAAATCATCGTAATGTTACCATAATGTCATTATGTCTTAAGATAGCTACTCTCTCACCTTGGTGTGAAGCTAAAGGATTAGTGTCCTCTTGAATTGAATTTGCGTTACTTGATTCCGAACGAGAACCTTTTACCAAATATAACGTTATAAATAACTATATCAATTTAAAATGAGTAAACCCACTTAAGGTACATAACTTTTAACAAATACAAATTCTTTGAACAATTTGGAAATCAAAAAGACTTATATTAAAATATTCAATACTTGAAATAAACCATTCCTTTTCCAACCAAAAATCAAAACCTTCTAAAACATTATTAAATAAGGAAGTGCCACGGCATAGGTGTGAAGGTGTGTGTTGTGTATGCATGAAGGTGCCACATTTAGTGAATGCAGGTAAGTGAGTGTGTGGATGTGCTATGAGTGTTACACGTGTATGTGTGTGTAGAAATAAGCTAGGGTTGAATTTCTAGAAGCTTAAAGGTTAAGGAAGTGGAAACCAAATAGGAAACTAAGTTAGCCATCCAACTAAACTACAACCAAACCAAATTAAGCCACAAAACCCTAACTAGTTGCTAACTATCACTTAAGTCTAAAGTAACCTTAAAGTCTTAACCTAGCCTACCTTGTCCCCTTGACTTTAGTAAACCTTATCCATGCAAACAATTGGAAGCCCAAAACTACCCTTACCTCTTTCTCATGGCCGAATTACTCTTAAGGTTAGAAAAGGAAAATTCCAAGCCCTTGATTTTGCCTACATAAGCCGTGTGTATGTCTTGATTCACATTTCATTTCCTTCATTCATTTCTTCCCACCCAAACACAAGCACTTTGGTCCAAGAGCACCTTTCTTTATGGTAGGAACCGAAGATCAAGGAGGAATTTGTAATAGTTTAGATTTTTCTTTCTAAGTTATAGATCCTTTATTTTCTTCTTTGCATGTTAATTTCATGAGTTGATCTCTTTGATATTGAACTTTATGGACTAAGCGTGATTTTTAATATGGTTAATTTGTGCTTGATGTTCGGATTAAGGTTCCTCTTTGCTAGATCTAAAATTTTTAAGTGAATCTCAAGGATCTAAAGACAAACTAAAATTTTTGTGATAACTAGACTAGATCTCTTTGTATGTTTACTTCTTCTCTTCTAAACCGTGAATTGTAATAATTTGATGAATGAATTTATGATCTAAATGGCTTGCATGTTATGTGTGTGTATTGATCTTGAGTACTTGTGCTTGAAAAACTTTAATCTTTAAAGTTTTCATTTCGTCCTCACGGTTTTGCCTTTATAAGGGTCAAGCTAGCTTCATTTTGCTTTGCATGTATACATTATTGATGGATCTATAAATTTCAAGCATGTAAAAGTCTACATTTTGATTAAAAACTTGAAAATAATTTTCAAGCCCCGTTCGGTTTTGGGAACAATTTTTCTTAAATAATTTTCATTTCTTTTGTGTGTTATTATTTGAGTTTGAATAACTAAAGTGATTCCTCATTTGCATGAATTGATCAAGTGTTTGATGTTGTGAAAAAGGCCATACGGCCATGTTTAGTTAATTGAGATCTATGTCTTCATTTTTATACAAAATGCATGCATGTCAATTTTTAAGGGAAAGATCATGTTTTCTTTAATATGTGTCTCGGTCTTAAAAGAAAATTTAAAGGAATCAAGTTTTGCAATGACTTTTCAAGTGTAAACCTTAATTGGAATTAAGTGTGTAAGTATGTGCACGGTTTGTTTTTAGGACCATTCGGCCATGTCCAAAGATAGTGAAATCCATGCCTTTTTATTTTATAAAAAGGTTCATGCATGTTATTTCCATGGAGTAAAATTTAACCTTTGCTTTGTTTTGAGAAGAATGATGAACTTGTATTGTTATGTGTGAAAGGTGGTATGTTGTTTTGAAACATAGCCTTGAAACTCTTACATGATGTGCTTTGACTTTTGTGATCCATGCATGTTGGAAAATGTATGAAAACCTTGTTTCCTTGCATCATTAGATTCGACCATCCTAGGGGGAGTAGGTAGCTAGATTTTGTTCCTTATTTAGAGTACATGCATAATGAGACTAACTAAATATAAGAGTTTTTGAAAGTGTTTGCATGCCATGATTAAGCTTTGAGAGAAAAAGTATGTGAATCTTTGGAAAGCTTTGTGGTTTAACTAATTGTCTTGATTTGAGTTTTGAAAAGAAATTTAAAATTTATAATCTCCCTATTGCATGCTCACGGTTTCTAGGTTAAAATAAGGAAAATGATTTCATGAATTTGTATGCTCCTTGTGCATGAAATCTTTGCAAAACCATGTATGCATGATTCGGCCAAAGCATATATTTGAAGTTAGAAAATTGTTTTCATGAAATGACTTTTGATTATAGCTATGTCCTAGGTACATGATGTTAATGAGCATGATGTGTGTGTCTTTCTTTTATCTTTTGGGTTTTAATTTCAATATATATATATATATATGATTTAATTTGATTATGAGAAACGAATTTTTATGAATGACTTTTAGTTTTAAAATTTAATTGTAATTAGCAAATAAGGACCATGTATGATTCGGTTTTGGCTGAGATAATTAAGAGACTAATTTAAATCATTTTCTTAAATCTAATCTAGTTAATCTATTCAGATTAGAATTTAATTGATTGGTTTTGAATGATTGAGGTGTGGTTTGCCTTATGTGAGTTGTGTGTGTGTTTGGAAAATTGTGTATGCTGCTGATTGTGTTGAATTGACTTTGTTTTACTATTTGTGAACTGTATTTGTGAAAATTATATGTTTGAATTCTAAAGAAATTGAAATTGTTTTATTTAAAAATATGATTTAAAATAACTCAAATTAATTTGGAAATTTTATCTCTTTTGGTTTTGTGTCTTAAAAGATTTTCAAAATACGGTTTTGAAATCTTATTTTCTTGGATTTTTGGTGTTCTACTTTAAAGTATAAAAACACTAATTTTATAATCGGAATGTTTTCAATTAAGAAGAAATGAAGTGGTTTAATAAAAGATTATTTTAATTATTTTTCTAAAAATCTTTTTACCATAAGTCTAAATTGGATTTGGAAAGCTTTTTGGGCGTTAACAATGTGTTTCAAGAAAAGAATTGTCTTAACGAGTTTTCAAAATAAAAATTTATAATCTTCGCAAACCGTTCTAGCGCACGGGAAAAATGTCTAGTTCGGGTGTTGGACGCGACGGGAATGACGAAAAGCTAGCAACGGGAAGTCCTGAAAAGCTTTCGGATGTGTCGTCATCCAGGTGAGAGAGAAGCTCCCCTTAAGACGCCGTGGTATTAGGCAACATATTAAGACGTCCAATCATCTCAAAGGTTGGACTCGGTCTCGTTAAGGCGAGGAAGAGGGATAGCGAGTGTTTGTTTGTTTGTCTGTTGTTAAGTGTGGGCTATCCCTACAAGTCGCTGAGACCGATGTAACACCCCTAATTTTCGTCTCCCGAATAATAGGAAATTAATAATAAAAAGTTTTATTTTTAATTTATAGAATTTTCCAAGATTATGTTTTGTATTTAATTAGCCAAAAATATAAAAATAAGTTGAAATATTTTTATATGGCAAATAAATGCAAAATATAAGAATATTGCATGTTAGTCCCTGAGTGAGGGCTTAAAAGCAATATTGAAAAGGTTCTTGGAGGGAATGATTTAAAAATAATAATTTTTAAATTTTGAACTGATCTAACCGGTTAGTAATGCCCTGTAACCGGTTAGACGATGAACCCAGAAACTGGTTTAGTGGATTTTGATGAGTAATCACTTGATTAACTCCGTAATCGCCACGATTGCTGCCTGAGATTAGTGGCAACACACGCGTCGCTCTGCATGCAAGTGTAATTTGCCTATAAATTGAGGGATTTCTGAAGATTGGGGGTTGATTCTTCTTGGTTTGGTGTTGAGAAGCGGAATTAGGGTTCTGAATTTGTGGGAGCAAATTCTCCTTCATCTCTGAGTTTTATTGAACGACTGATACACATTCACAAAGCTCACATCAAGGGCTTTGTGTTGACATAGAGTTTGTGAGCTGAGAGTCTTTGTGTGAGGAGAAATCACCATTTGAAGTTGAGGTTGGGAAAACTGAGCTCAGAATTTTCTGATTCGGGAAGCTGTATTGGAGCCTTGATTTTGATCAGCTCAGGTAACCTCTAGGTCCCAAATCTTTTTCATTCGTTAGTGCATGTTTCCTAGAACAATTTCTAATTGTTTTCCCCAATTTCTTTGGTAAATCTCTTGTCAAATCCTCTGATCTTTGGATCCTGTTGGTGAAATTCGTGGCTGAGAGCAGAACTGGGGTTTGTGTGAAATCTGGGGGTTTCCTTCAATTTCTGTGTCAAGTCTTCATCAAAATCGACTTAGAGGTATGGGAGAAGTTTATACTATACTAGATTTAGACTAAAATTGAATGATTTAGGATTTGAGTTCACAAAACTCAAAAGGGCATTATGTGCAAAATGGCACAGAGGTTTGGAGGCCAAAATCCTGCTCATTGTGGTTTTGAGCAACTTTAATTTGATGCATGCAAAGTATGTTGATGCTTAATTCTGAGTTTAAGTGCTTAATCTAAGTTTTGTTGTATTAAATTGTGTTTATGTGAATTTTCATGCAATTTGATACCATAAACTTGATGCATGCAATATGAATGTGTTTCTGGGTGTAAACATGTTTATTTTAAGGCATATGAACATTGTGCATATTGAGTTTGGGTTAGATTTGAGAAAGGAAGAAAATGAGTTGTTAAAACTCTTGTTTTAATGGACTGACTGCATAATCTAACCGGTTACACGATATTCGTAACCGGTTAGACACTACAGATTTTCAAAGAAAATTAGAATCTTAATGGTTTCTGCTCAAATCTAAGCTTTAATTTCAGTATACATGGTCTGAATATGAGTTGTTATAATGCCAAGGTTCAGACTTGAAAGATTAAAGCTAATGCCTTAAGTTAATGAAATAATTTCAAGAGGAAATTATGTTCATTGGAGAATGAAATGTGATTTGGAGTTTTGAATGATGCAAACAATGGCTTTTGAGGTATAAAACAATGTTAAAGGTGTTTTGGATTGGGTAGAGAATTCAAGAAAAAGGGTTTTTCTGAATTGCAATGGTAAACAGTTCAGGTCTGTAATTCTAACCGGTTAGCCTGAAACTGTAACCGGTTAGTACCTGAATCTGAAAAATAAAAAGTTAAGTTTTTAAATACCATTGAAGTTGTATTACTCAATCTAAGTTTAACAAGGCATGTTTTGAGAAAAATTCAAAGGGGAATTTTATGCCAAAGGTTATACCTCAAATAAATCATTCAAAAGGAGAAATTGGGATATTTCTAAATCACATTAATTAATTCAAAGATAAAACCAACCCCAATGTTTGTGCATACATATAGACTGGAAGTCTGGTTGGTAGGAACGTTATCATATTCTGGGAATATGAGGAGGGTACTCCGGGAGTACCAAATTATAACCTACTTGATGACACATTATAGATATGTGGCCAGTGTCCGGGACCTGGTTTTTATGCGTTCTGGGAACGTATGCGTTCTGGGAACGTGATGCACACTCCGGGAGTGATGCTTTTTATCCAAGTATGGTTCGGCATTACGTTCTGGGAACGAATGTCGGTGTTCCGCGAACACAAGGGTGTATTGGATGGACGTCCAAGATGGACATTAAGAGGCCTCAATTGTGGATAGAAAATCATACATCATGCCACTTGCATTATAAGAGTTATAATGTTGAAAAATTGGTGTGCTCATATGTATTTGCATTATGATCTGTCCATGATATACTTGTGATTGTAATTTTAGTCTTTATCAATTATGTATATGTGTATACTTACTCCATGTGCCCTGTTTAGGTGATGGCTAGATACCTAGCCTGCATCGAGATACGCCCTATCCCTAGCGGTATATGGACGTATGAGGAGCACCGTGCCACTTTTGAGGGGGAGGTTGAGATCACTCTCTACCACCCTAACCCTCTGGTGCATGTGCGACCTCGTCGATTTAGGATCCCATTAGTCTATACTATGCATGTTCCACCTTTTTACACATATAGAGGACCACCCCCGGCTCGACCTATGCGTCGTTTTTAGACTGCCACTCGTTCCCATCCTTCTTCCCATAGAGTTGTCACCGAGGAGACTCCTTCTCCTGGTCCGACTGATTATGATAGGACTGCTTCTGCAGATCCTAGACCCAGTGGTGGGGTCTCTACACAGTCGGGCGAGGTCAAGGAGGACCCTGTGGAGGATGAGAGCGAGGAGGAGGTGCATGTTGAGCCGACTGTTTCTGCTAGAGGTGGACCCGCCGTTTCATAGGAGCCTGCATAGCATAGGTGTTTTGGATCCTAGATCCTAGGGATAGAGCGAGGGAGGATCCGAGGAGCTGCTGAGGACACTGAAGACCTGCTCTGAGACTTCTATTTTGAGACCATGTGTTTAGTGTATATATTTTTGAGAGGTCTTAGAGTGAGGTTTTATTTTATACAGCTGGGTTGTATATGTTTCATAAACTCTTGCTATCTCGACTGATGATACTTGCTGCTACTGTACTTATGGGGTTTCATATTATGCTTTTGACTTATATATATATATATGATGTTTAATTTCCTCAGCAGAGCCCCAAAAGTATTATTTTTACTTCCGCGAACTCTGATTTTTATTTACAAGGGATTCAGCGATAAATTTATATTTCCTATGTTATGTGTTCAGATCCCACTCGAGAAGCAAGTGATATGTTTTCAATAATAACTATTAATAATGTTTTCTATGACTAAGGAAATGCTATCTCGAGAGTCTTTTCGAACTTAATATCGTGCTGAGCCGAATTCAAAAGAATTTATGACCAAGCAAGTACAAGTTTTAAAAAGGAAAAAAATTTCTAGTCCTGATTTTTTATAGCAAGAAATAAACTATTTGGAAATATTAATTATTTTCAAGTTAAAAATAGAGCGTCACAACCGAAGTGTTGTCTATAGTGAATATGTTTGTTGAATGATATGATATTGACTGTGCATGAGCTGTTGGTTAGTTTAGTATGTGAAGTAATTAAGTTGTTAAAAGATGTTTGATTTTACCCTGAGACCTGAAATAATAATGAGGAAATGAGATTGAAAGAGAAAAGAGGTGCGAATAAGAGATATGAGAAGGAATTGAGAAAGAAATAGTCGGTGCATTAAGATTGATGAGAAAGTTATAAGAAACGAATGAGAAAGATGATATGAGTGAAGGAAAAAGATAAAGAGTTGAAAGAGAACGTGATTATGGAAGTGAGAAGTGGTGGAGTAGAGATGTGATCCCTCATGCATGTTTTTGGGAAGAAGCTTAGTGTTGAGTTGAGCTTGCTCCTCCACGAACACTCACCCAAAAATATGATTTTTTGAAAATAGTTTTTGAAAAGAAACTTTTGAAAAGAATTTTGTAAAGTCATCTTTTTGAAAAGGTTTTGCGAAAAGAGCTTTTTGAGAAAGAAGAGGGAATGAGTTTTGAGGAAGTTGGAAAGAATTATGCTAAGCATGAGCTATGTTGATATTGAGATGAGACTGATGTGTGGCTTGAGGCCATTGTGATTTTAGGGGGAACGGATTACGTTTAGTGGTCGGGCTTCGTTGAAGGGATGCACCAAGGACGAGCCGACTGTTAGGATTCAGCCATTAATTTAAAACGTTAAAACTATAAAAGATTTAAAAGACATTTACAATTGCGGTGAGGTATGAGTGTCGATCCGAAGTAGTGGAGAGGAAGGAACGATAAGTATCTGCGGATACTTAGGACAAGATTGCATGAGGGGAGGACGATGACGGTGAAACGTCAAGGAGTCTAGAGTATATTTCTAGGCGGAACGAATCCCACATGTGGTACACTAACGTGGTGGGGACTGGGTCTAATACCGTGGTAAGTTCCGCATCGTGAACTAGAAATTATACTGTCGCCCCCTTTGGTTGCAAATCGAGAACAGCGAGAGGGACTGGAACGGGGCATTTGTGTTTGCCGCCGAGGGCGTGCATTGACTAAATGATATGATTATGATTTGAGGCAAAGCCTCCTGGTCTGGGACCATTTATGTGTTGGAAAGTTGTCGTGCCCGCGTGGTAAAGGTCCTGTACTCCTGTTTGCTTCCGACTAGATTGGGTGGATGACCGAGGAGATGTAGACGTGTGTGACTCCTTCAATGATGATGTTTCCCCCCATCATTGAAGTGAACCGATACGCTAAAACTTAAAAGAACAAAGATGTTTCAAAGAAATGTATAATAAAATATCAAGTATTGGAAATGATTTGTAAGGCATGTATAAGAAAGGATTCTCAGAATGCGTGATGAGTTCGGAAATAGTATGATGAAAGAAAGAAGGGATATGAGTGGTGAAGTGTAAGAGAAAGATTGTAAGAAAGTGATTATGAAAGCTCAGTACACGTTTGTGCTTAACGTTATGATGTTTTGGTAAAGAAAAAATTGCATTACCAACGAACAAATGAATACACATCAAAGGCAATAATCCAGTTCTAGCCACCTTCTATGAAGGGTTCTAGTCATGGATTATCCCAAACAAATAAATATGAATCCAAACCAAGAAATAAGACAAATCAAAAAACTAAACTAGGGCTCGTATTCTATCATAAATAACTGGCCCAATATTATTGACCCAACTCCTATGCCCATTAACGAATTTTATAGCTAGCTCATTCTGGATTAAAGCAAAAGCTTGATGAGGTTGCAATGCCTCTTGTCTGAAAACCCGTTTGTTCCTTTCCATCCACACGCCATAGACACAAGCAGCCATTGTCGCCGTTACCAACCTCCTTCTGTGCTTGTTCTTGAAACCATTCTTTAGCCAACGCATCCAATTAGTCAACCTAAAGTTCCTCATTTCAACCCCAATCCAATTTCCTGCATATTGAGTGAGAGTTCTGCTCCACACACACTCAAAGAAGAGATGAGTGCATGTCTCTTCCGCATCTTCACAAAGGTCACACAGAGGCGAAATCTACAAAAATGGAAGTCTATCCTTAGTCTTCAAGCTGCCATGAGCTAGCATCCAGAAGATGAAGCTGTGCTTGGCGATGTTCATCTGATTCCAGATCTGACGATGATAAGGGAAAATTCGTTGAGCTCCAATTAGGTAATCGTATCCCTCCTTAATAGTGTAGTGTTGTTGGCTTTCCTCCAGTTCTGCAAATTTGATTCTCAGCTTGTTTCTAGCTTTAATTATTTGTTTCCAATGCCAATTGCTTGAATGAGTTGCCTGAATAGTAGAAAAAGCTTTCCCCTTTAAGTACACTGCCTGAATCCACCTAAGCCATAGAGAGATTTTGTTTGTAGTAATTTGCCATGCTTGTGCCGCTATAGCAGCTACATTCCAAATTGTTATGTTCTGGAAACCTAAGCCCCCATACTTCTTTGCTTTACACACCTTGTGCCATGCCACCTGTGCTTTAGCTCTTCCACTATGATCTTTGCCCCATAAGAACCCTCTACAAGCCTTTTCGACCTCTTTGATCACTGTTTTAGGAATGATAAATGTAGTGGTCCAGTATACATGCATTGTCATAAGAACTGACTATATCAATTGAGCTCTCCCTTGAAAGGATAGATTTCGAGACGTCCACATGTTCAATCTCCTTGTAATCTTTTCAACCAAAACTCTGCAGGTACTCACACACCATTTCTTAGCAGTAATAGGCAGCCCTAGGTAAGTGAAAGGGAATTCTCCCTTATTGAACCTAGTAATATCAATCAGTCTCTGACTCAGTTCCTCATTAATTCCAGCTGTGTAAAGCTGTGATTTACTTGTATTAGCATTTAATCCTGAGCTCTTAGCAAAATCATTGAAAGCTCTTGTCAGGAGACTAACACCCTTCACATTAGCTTTACAAAATATCATTAAGTCGTCTGCAAAGGCTAAGTTTATCAGCCCTATTCTTTTGCACATAGGGTGATAATTGAAATCCTTATCCTTAGCAGTCTTCATTAGCTTTCTGGTTAGTCTTCATTAGCTTTCTGGTTAACATTTCCATCACAATGACAAACAATAATGGTGACATTGGGTCACCCTGCCTTAGACCCCTGCTGCTATAGAACCTACTCTGCACACTACCATTTATCACAAGTCTAAATGAAACTGACTTGACACATACCATTACCCACTTAATGAATTTCTCTGGGAACTTCAAAGCCTCCATACTCTTCTTAACAAAGTCCCAGCTGACACTATCATAAGCCTTCCTTAGATCAACCTTCATCAAACACCTTGGTGACACCCTTTTCCTTCTATATAATCTGATGAGATCCTGAGTAATCAAAACATTGTGCAAAATAGACCTATCCCTTATGAAAGCTGCTTGATTATCTTGAATCACATTAGGCAAACATTCTTGCATTCTCTTACAGATCAGCTTAGAAATAGCTTTGTAGATAACATTACAACAGGCAATAGGCCGAAAATCACTTACTAGATTGGGGCAGTCCTTTTTAGGAATCATCACTAGCAAAGTTTGATTAGTCTCCCTTAACAACTTACCACTGTAGAAAAACTCTTGCACAGCCTCAATGACACTATCTCCAATAACTGGCCAAGCTGCTTTGTAAAAAGCTGCTCCATACCCATCAGGTCCAGGGGCCTTATCACTCCCCATTTCAAAGAAACATTGTTTAATTTCATCATCTTCAAAAGGTTTTAGGAGTTGTAGTTGTTGTTCAGTGTTTAAGGTTTTACCTTATTGAATTTCATTATCATTCATGCACCATTGCCTTCCACCATCAGATAGCAGTTCCTTGTAGTACTCTTCAAATGCTTGGACAATCTGATCCTGATTATTGTGGACCCCTCCATTTGCATCTTCTATCCTCAGGATTCTATTTTTGTACCTTCTGATTCTAATCGTCTGGTGAAAAAACTGTGTTCATGTCCCCCTCACACAACCAATCCTGCTTTGCCTTCTGTTTCAAAAAAACCACAGCTGCTTGGTAAACCTCATAATGATCTCTTCTAGCCTCCCTTTCTAGTTTTTTTTTTTGCTAAAAGAAAAAATTTCATTACCAAACGAAAACAAAATTACAAACTCAAACAATCCAAAAGTCATCATTAAAATTTTCCCACCTACTATGTAGGGTTGAAAATTAGAACGAAGACTAAAAAAAACCTAACTATAATTCAGCTTGAATTCTAGTATAAATAGCACTATTACATAAGTTCCTAACATTCGCAAAATAAACATGTAATCTAATGGCAATCTCCTTCTTGATAAGCTTGTAAACCTAAGGTGGAGTCCTTTATTTACCCATAAAAATCCTTCGATTTCGTCAGTCCATACATGATACAACACAGCGGTCATAGCAACACCAATAAATTTCTGGCGCTGCACACTCCTGAACCCGTGACCGAGCCAGCGAACCCAATCTAGAAAACTGACGCGCCAATTATCCACGCCCAACCGGTCACAAACCTGACCAAGTAACTCTTTGCTCCAAGGACAATGAAAAAACAAATGCTCTCGATCTTCAAAAGCACCAGCACACGCAGGACACATATAGGATCCAAATTATGTGCATACAGGAGGTTAGACTTAGTTTTGAGCCTATCTTGCACTGCAAGCCAAAAGATGAAGCAATGTTTGGGGATAGCTGCAGAATTCCAAACTATTTTGCTCCATATGACCTTCTGTTGAGAACCAATCAGAAAAGCATAACCCTTGCGGATTGTGTAGTTAGAATTTTCATTCCATGTCCCATTCAAGTATTGTATCCTGAATTTATCCCTGATCTTCATAACTTTCTTCCAGTGCCAACTATCATGGTTGCTGCATTGGTACTGCTAGAAATCCTGGTTCCTTAAGTAGATTGCATTAATCCACTTGACCCAAAGCATATCCTTCTTCATAGCTAGCTTCCAGACCTACTTCCTGATTGCAGCTTGATTTCAAACCACTGAAATTTTAAAGCCTAGACCACCACAAGCTTTTGATTTGCAACATAAGTCCCATGCTATAACAGATCTTGTCCTTCCAGCCTGATATGTGCCCCACAAAAATTGCCTACACTTCTGATCAATCTGATTGAGAACCTGCTTTGGGATGATGAATATGCTATCCCAATACACATGCATAGAGAGAAGGACTGAGTTAACCAACTGAGCTTTCCCCTGGTATGATAAGTTCCTTGTCCTCCAAGAATTAATTCTAGCAGTAATTTTATGCACAAGAATTTGACAAGTCTGGGCTGTCCATTTCTTGGCTGAGATAGGCATCCCAAGGTATTTAAAAGGGAATGAACCCTGGGCAAAACCAGTGACCTCTTTCAGTCTTTCCACATTATCTTCAGAAACACCAGCCATGAATATTTGAGATTTAGCCTGATTAGCATATAGACCAGAACATAATGAGAATTCCCTGAAAGCCTTCATCAAAATACTCACACTATGCACACTTCCATTTCAAAACATCATGATGTCATCAGCAAATGCCAAGTTAACCAACCTGAGACTTCTACACAAAGGGTGGAATCTGAATTGCCTGTTCCTGGCTGCAAATTGTAACTTCCTTGTCAAGGTTTCCATTGCTAATACAAATATCAGGGGAGACATGGGGTCACCTTGCCTCAAACCCCTGAAATTTTTCACCTTAGCAAAAGGAGAGCCATTCATAATAAGATTGAACTGAACTGTTTTTATACAAACAATAATCCATTGAATGAACTGAGTAGGAAACCTGTATAATCTGAGAATGTTTTCAATGAATGACCAGTCCAGAGAATCATATGCCTTCCTGAGGTCAACTTTGAGTAGACATCTAGGAGACACACGCCTTCTTCCATACAATCTGAGGAGTTCTTGAGTTAACAAAACATTCTGCACAATGCTTCTATCATATATGAAAGCAGTTTGATTTCCTTGAACCAAATCAGGCATGAAAAATTGCAGTCTATTTGAAATGATTTTGGCAATGCATTTATAAAGAGAATTGCAATAGGCAATTGGCCTAAAATCTGAAGCATATTTTGGACAATCTATCTTAGGTACAAGAACCAAAGATGTGTTGTTTACCTCTTTCAAAAGTTTACCTGAACGAAAGAACTCTTTAATAGCTTCATATACCTCAGAGCCAATCACAGGCCAACTAGCTCTATAGAACTCAGCAGTAAAACCATCAGGTCCAGGAGTTTTATTGCATCCCATGGACCAGAAAGCCTCTTTTATCTCCTGATCAGTTGCTGATCCATAGAGAGGACCTTTCCTTTCTCAATCTCTTCTTCAGTCATATTCCACTCACAATGAGATGCTTGGAATTTTGTAAATGAATATTCATGGGGTCATCTTGCAGCAACCCTTGAATAACATCAAGTTTGTCCCTAGCCATCCTTTCTTTTTGATCTATGTCTCTGTATTTTCTCTGATTCAGCTCAATCATCCCAGATTTTGTTTTTTCAAGGTTTCTCATAAGCTTGAACATAGCACAACCCTCTCCATCAAACCTCCACAATTGTTGAATAATGCTTAGGAATTCATTATCCAATGTGAGATGGTTCATGAACTTAAACGAATGGCTCCTTTTATTCTCAAACAATGCCCATTTTATAAGCATAGGACTATGATCAGATACACCATAATTTAGGAACTCTGTTTGAGCATCTGGCCAGCTTCTACACCACTCCATATTAACCAGGACCCTGTCAAGCTTACAAAGAATCCTGTCCTCTCCTTCATGATTATTATTCCAAGTATAGTAGCATCCACTATAATTCATATCCTCTAGTTGACAATGAATAACCATTTCTCTGAAATCTTCAGTCTGCTGCAGATCTAGAGGAATTCCACCAGCTTTCTCTTGAACATTCAAACAGCAATTAAAATCTCCCATTATGACCCATTTTTCTTGCATACTATCACCAATCTCCTGCAGCTCCTTCCACAGCTCCACTCTTCTTTCACCTTCATTATGAGCATACACATATGTAACATAAAAATCTATATTCCCTGGAATGTGGTTAACTTTACAGTGCACATATTGGCTAGTATGGCTAACCACATCCACCTCGAACATATCTCTCTTCCAAACCACCCATATTCTTCCAATGTTGTGGTCCTTTAAGTTAATAAAAGACCCCCAATCCACAAATAGTTTATTCTTTATCACATCATAAGAGTTAGCTCTTAATTTATTCTCCAGAATGGCCATAATACCTACATTATTATTATTTACCATCTTTTTAACCTCTTTTTGTTTTAGGGGTTGGTTAATCCCCCTTGTATTCCATGCTCCTATATTATCCATTAGTAATAAGGGCAGAGGATTCCCCCTTATTGAACTTTACCTGTGCTTTCCTTCTAGTTAGAACTGGGGTCCAATTACCTTCTTTCTGCTCCTTCATGCTCTGAACCACCTCTAACCCTTTCTCTTTTTCATTGTCCACCTGTGTCTCTTTAACAATGGTGTCACCTTCTCCCTCTTCACATTGTGACTGAATGACCTCATTCACTGCTTGAGTGGCACTCTCAACATTCTCTACAGGTATCAAGCCTTCTTGAATTTGTCTATTCAATTTCAAAGCCTCATCCATCTTTTCAATATCCTCCTTTGAAGGCTTCTTCTTTTCTACCCATATCTTCTTTGTTTGCTTCCTGCATGTCTTGCTATCATGGCCATACATGGAGCAGGCTGCACACAACACTGGCTTCCATTCATACTCTACTTTCTGGGTTATTACATTCTCCTTTTCGTCTTCAAAGAATACCTCCTCTGGAAAAATACTTGGATTAACTTCTACCAAAACCCTGGCATAATTTATGCGATTTCTCTCTTTAGTAACAATGTCTACCATAATAGGTGTACCCACCAGACTGGCAATCTTACTAAGTGCATTCGATCCCCAGAACTTTAGGTTTAAGTTTGGTAGTTGGATCCAAACTGGGACAGTCTCCAAAAAACTTTTAGTTACAGGTTTCCCTGTCCATGGAGCAATGATAATTGGCTTCCTGTCAAAGTGGTATATTCCAATATCCAGCACAACATTCCTACCCTCAACACTGTTAAATCTTACTACCATGGTGCCATCACCATTCATAAGCACCTTATCAATACCATGTTGTCCCCATATTTTCCTTAAATATCCATTAAGAACTGCATATGGTGGTCTAGCCCCCAGCACATAACACACTAATGCTTGCTGCCAATATTTTTCTTCGCTTTCTATGTGTGATGCATTAATTTTCCCCACTGCCATGCCTTCTTTGATTTCAGGTTTGATGAAATTCAGTTTCTCACCAGCATTACGTAATTTGGAAATATCAAACGAGTCCCAGACCGAAACTCTTTTTGATTGCTCCTCATTGCCACTGCCTTCGATCAACCTGGTAGAATTCTTGTTTGTCAGACTTTCATTGTTGTTACCTTCATCTTCAACAACGATGGCCTTTCCTTTTAACTTTGCCCATAAATCATCCAGTTTTTGCAGGATGGAAGCAGCTTTCGTAGGGCTCAAGGCATCAATGTCCTCCAGGTCATCATCATCCAGATTCTCTAATTCCAGATTTTTGGGAATAGCATTAGAAGGAGAGCGGGAAGAGGTTTGGGAGGAGGGAGACTTGGGAGGCTTGCCCTTCTTTCTTGCCATTGAGGCAAGCAACGGTGATCGGAGACCACCGCGAGGCAAGAAGGGACGCAAGAAGAGAAAAAAAACCCTAGCAGAGAGAAGTCAACCCAAGTCAAACCCTAGAAAAAAATCCCTGTATTCCAAGTTGGTAGTGAAGCTTAACGTTATGATGTTGTTATTGTCTGTGTGTTGTATATTGTCTTTCCTTAGTATTTGCCTACTGTAATTCCACATAGTCGACATAACTGTTTGGGTAGCTTACTCTCTCCTTTTCTTCTGTTCTCCTCTTCTTCTGTACTTCTGCTTCTCTTTCTTCTTTTGGAAAATATCGTACGTCAGTTAGGCGCAAGAGAGATTGAGGTTCCAGATCCAGCTTGTTCGGGAAGTAGGAACACTTCCGTGGAAAGGAGACGACTCGGTGGAGAGATCTCTGGGGTAGTAGACGAGGACAACCCTACTGGCGGACCGTGAGCGGGATCCATCAAGATGCAGAGCTAGACTAAGGATGTTAAAGTGTATGACTAGAAGCTAGGAGTATGGCACTCCACTGTAAGTTCTTGGTTACCTAGCTCTACTAAACTGTACCCCGGCAAATGATTTATTTAACACTGATGTTTGAAATTAGAAAACGGGCAATGTTATAAATGACGTTTTGAAAACAAGTTTCAAAGTGCGGTGTCTTGTGACATCTCGGTTTGGAACTTGAAAGGTATTACACAATGTGAGAACATGAGTTTTTAAATGTAACCATGATTTGGAAATCTAATTGTTCTCATCTTGTGTAACACTTGTTTAAAAAAAAAATGGCCCTAATTTTCACGGTATTTACTTTAAGTTTTCAAGTTGCCAAATCGGGGTGTTACAGAATGGTATCAGAGCTATGTTGAACTAAGTAACCTTATACATGGACATGCATACTCTGCTGTATGTCTTTGTATGTGAGTTAGTATTAGGATCGTGATAGACGAGGGTAGGAACGTTAAGAGTGCGTGAATGTTCTCATGGAGCATGTTAGATTCGTCTACAGCAAGACTTGAAGCAGAGATCAGAGACGCTATGAGCTGTTGATGCGTGATTCGAATCTTCTTTTGTGGACCCTTCTTTGATGTGAACCCCTTTTGTGTGTGATGACCCTAAACTATGAGATCTTGTCTTGTGACCAGAACCTAACTTTTATTGTTGAAGTCTTTCTAGTGTAAACCCTATGCATTGCCAAATTGCTTTGGCATGGCATTTGAAAGAACCTTTTTCTGAAACTCCTGACCATGATTTTTGATGAAACTTTGATTTTTGATGAACCTGAAATTCCTTTTGACCAGACATTTGTTCCTTCTGAAGTCTTGATAAAGAATTTTGAACCCTGACCCTTGTATCCAGTCGAGTAGATATTCCTAAACCGGGGAGTAAGTGATGGAGTGTAGATTGGGTAGAGGATGTAAGGATTAAGGAGAATGAAGATGAGTTAGTAGAAATGAAGGAAGTATGAGTCTTAGATGAGTGGTGAGTCATGAAAAGTGGTTAAGACTAAAAATTTTGATGACGAATTAATTGAGGTGATGTCCAAGACTTAGAGTCTTAAGTGTCTTGATCTGAGTTGGAGATGGATAAATAGTGTAACACCCCAATTTGGACTTAGAATTTTCACTAAAAATTTGCGCCATTTTTTTTATTATAACCATTACCAAAGTCAGTTCATTTTAATTCTTTTACAAAAGTTTTTCATAAAACAATTTGATTCATTTGGTTTTCAAAATATTTGGTTCATAAACTCGCAATATAAAATTCCTTTCCAAAAAGAGATGTCACTAACACTTTTCCAAAAAGCTCCTTTTCGTGATGCCAAAGTTATTCGATGGTTAATTTGCGGAAAAACATTTAATTATTTAATGAACATGATACATAACCAAAAAGAACTTCTTTTATTTCATTTAAAATAATCCATATTACAACTGCGGTTACATTCGGGATAGAGTAATCATGTCCTACCCATCCAAAGATGGAATACAAAACAAAAACTATCCTAGACTATTAGTCTTCATCATTTCCTCCACCGCAACTGTCTGTAATATTCTTTGATTGCTGCTTCTGCTTCCTCCTCGTATGTACGTCGTCTCGCGATCCTCTTCCGACTTGAGCAACCGCTACTCGAGATAGTACATGATCTATAATCTGTGAACATTGTTCCCCAATGTCCACAGGAAAGGGAAATAGAGAGAGTAAGCACTCCAAACGATATGATCGTCGACGGCGTGGGCTTACCAGAGGGGAATATTAAGACCACACAAACATATATACATCATTATTACCATTCCGTTTAATAAATTCCACTAATCACCAAAAGGAAGATTTTCATAAAATCACAACCGTTGTATTTAATTATCTTTAGGCTCTAAGTTATCAACCGTCGGTAATTAAAAGGAAGTACCACCACCGAGGCTCAAGAGTTTGGTAGCACACACGTTACATCTCCTCCATCATTCCAACCACATCCTAGCACAGGAACCCTAACCATGCTGGCATCGAATGTCGAAGTGTACGCACCAAAGAGTATTCAACAACCGAAGTAAAATTATTTCATCCATACAGTTTTACCAAAAATACAGCGACAGCTAGCCCCATTCGGGTTCCCTCTCACCATCCAGGATTTGCTCACGGGGGCGATAGTGCTATCTCTAGTTGATCGTGTAGTTCTTCGCTACGACATTGTCTACAACCGAGAGACAAGTCCTTGTAGTCTTGTCCCGCCTAGAGAAGCGCTCGAGGCTTCTTGACGTTTCACCGTCCTTGCCCTCCCCTATCACAATCGACACTTGAAGAAACACCGACCTCCAAGCATACCTAAGTATCCGTAGATAATCAGGGTGTCTTTCCTCTCCACTACTTCACTCTCAACGTGTAGGTTTAGGAAAGGGGTTCCTAAGTCTTTTAAGTCTTTTCTTAAACCTAAGTTTTGGTCGACCCATTCTAACCCTTGCTTCTAACGGGACTCGACCTCTAAGGGACCACAACCATATTTACTTATAGTACAGTGGATTCCACAAGACTTGAAACCACGGCACAGTCATCCACGTGGCCAGTCACTTAAGGGGATTATGTAACAAAGTTTTTTTTGTGCCACTTGCACCATCACTGTACACTAATATCGCTTACAAAATCCATTGATCATTCTCATATTTTCATAATAGTATTTCCAAAATATGCCAAATCCTTTTCATGGAACGACCGGTCGAAAAACACAAAGAACTCTTTTCATAGGAACCACCGAACATTAATTATCTTTCCATAAGATGAACCATTATTTCCAAAATATAATATACAATTCAAAAAATATTCAACATGTCATAATCAATTATCAACCAACATACAATAAATATCGAGGAATCGTGTTTTTCGTATAAATGGCGGGATACACACTCAATTGCCGTTTTACTACTCGACCGATAGATTCCTAGTTCCTACCTTTGAGATGATACGGAACGTCCTAATATTACCCTACATGCCACTATGTCTTAAGAAGGCTTCTCTCTCACCTGAGATCCACGCTTACTCTGTTTCAACCTTTATGACAACAGCTCCAGCAGCTCGCTCACCTTTGATTCCTTTTATTTCATAAACGACGAATGACATAAAATTAATATCTGGCAAGTACCTTATACTATCTCTTTACTTTGGTAAAGACAAAACCAAGAGTACTAAAAATACCTTAAAACAGAAATTCTTTTTAAAATAGAACTCCTTTTTGAGGTATCAGGTAATTTAAAATAATTCCTTTTTGGAAAACATACTTTTAACAAATACCACTTTCTTAAATAAACTTTGAAATCAAAATACTTTGTATTAGAATATACAAAATTTGAAAATTAAATCATTCCTTCTCCGAAACTCAAGGCCTCTTAAACATTACTAAATAAAATCTTTAAAACCAATCATTAAATCAAAATCACTTTTCAAAGACATACAACCATTATCATCCGCACATTTATACAAATAAAACAACACTTTATTTAAACAAATAACATCAAATCATACTTTCACAAAATCACCTTTATAATTTCTTTTTACTCTATACACTTATATTAAAGGTCCTATCATAAAAATCTTCATACTAATTCATTCCAAAACAGTTTTTATAGTTGATGCAACCAATCTAGAATTTCGGACAGCATACCCTACAAGTCTTGCAAAGTCACTTTTTCTTTTTAGCTTTTAAATTATGAAAATCATCTCCAATCATAATATAACCTTTAAAACACAATCATAACATCTTAAAAATAAACCTCAATTTTTTTCTTTACTACAGATCTCACTCTTAAGTACCCTATAACAACTACCATTTACAGGCTATTCATACAGCATGAATTTGAAGTATTTTTCTTTGATGCACATTTCAATCAATCAAGCAGTAAACAAATTTTTGCATAATCTTGTTATAAACACATATAACATATTGAGAAAATAAATTCAAGTATTCTAAGTTAAAAATACTTTTTCTCTATCGATAATGAAATTAAGTTACATACTATAAACAGTACACAGCAAAATCACTTTTAAGCATCAGTACATTCACAAAATCACTTTTACCCTTCCTTGCTAATTTTTAACTACTTATAATAAAGATCTTAGCATAAAGTACACATTACCAATTCATTTAAAAATAATTTCTATCCTTGATGCAACTATTTTAATATCTTGAACAGCATATGCACTATTTCTTAAAACTCAGTTTTCTCCTAAACGGTTTATCAGAAACACATGCCGCTTTTTCCTAAATTCTTTTTACGAATTCTATTATATTAAAATGATTAAATCTAAGTCACATAACAATAATTTCACCTGCTGTACAGACACCACAATTTGTTGCATTATCTTAAGAAAATAAAGCAAAGAAACTTAAATAATTATATACAAATTAAGCACTACTAACACATATCAAAATAATCATTTGGGGTCTTATATCTTAATAAAATAATAAATTTCCAAAATTAAAATAATTTTTCAGAATTAATTATTTTTCAGAATTAAAATAAATAAACATAATAATCATCTATTCACATCAAACAATTATTAAATCAATTAGGAAAATTATGAAACTCTATATATATTTTTTCTAAATAATTCGGCCACTGTTCAACAATTAGGAAAAATACTTTTAATTTTTAAAACACCAATACATAATATTATACCTTCCTAATAATTGTTTTAATCATCAAAAATATAAAATAGACATCTTTCATAAAAATCATTTTTTTTACGGCAACTAAACTCACAACTTAACTTAATCACATAGTCATGTCATCACACAAAACACAATTCTTATTAATCTATTTTTCCTTATTAAAATTACTCAATTACTCCTTGAATTATCAAACAAAAACACTATAAATCATTTGCAACTTTTTACTTAAAAAAAATATACCCCACGGCCAACACCATAAAAAATCCAGAATTTTATTTATTTTCATAAAACTATTATTATTTCATTCTCATATCAAAATATTAAAGATCAAATAATCATCCACTAGTTTATACTTATTAAGAAATAAGTCACATAACAATTATACACACATATAACAACAACTACTACCTAATATATATATATATATATATATATATATATATATATCACGGTCCAAAAATAAAACAAGGAAAAAGACCAATTTCTTTTCTTCAAATAATACATTAAACTTATTTAGTTTCCAGTCCTTATTCATACATTCATCTTGAATCCAAACAAAAGAAATAAAATACTTCAAACAGATACAAAATTTCTATAAAATATAAATTCCTATATTGTAAGAGAACACAAAAATTTCAGAATATTCTTTTTCCTTTTTATGATATATAATTCGGTCATCTCAAGGTTAAAGAAAAAGGGAGATCATTCTCTTTAAACAACTTCTTTTTTGTCCCTTTTCTTATCCTTATTTCATTTGACCACAAATCAAAATATTACCAACAAAAACATAGTTCATTCTAATATAAAAATAAGAATTAGAAATTTTTAGTTCTTAATATCATAAAAAAATTAGAGATTCTAATAACAGTAGAAGAAGAGATGAAATAAATTAAAATATAGACTTAGAGTTACCTCTCCTCCTAAAGCTAAAAGACTTTCCAAGGTGAGAAAATTTTCCTCCTCTTCTTACCTTCAACTCGCCACCTTCCTCTCTCTTTTCTCTTGGAATAATTTTTTTTTCTCAAAGTAACAAGTAGTGTGTGTGAAATGGTGAGAGGTGTGATAGCCTATTTATAGGTGAAGAGAAGGCAAATACTCCCCAAAAATCTGATCAGAAGTTCATCCCCCTTCCTAGTCCATGGTGAGTCATCAATTTTACTTCTTCACTTGGAACTTCACAAGCATTTAATGGGACTTTTCTAAAAACTATAGCTTCTTAACTCCAGGTTTATTCCTCACAATTTTCAGAAATTATTCTCTTCTCTCCCTCCTAATATTTGGACGGTGCACACATATAAAAATAAGGAGAAAAATTTCCATTGGCCCATTTTGAATTCACCACATAATTGACCAATCACCGAAAAGCTTTCATTTTTAATAATTCAGAAATAATTTAGAAAAATACAGAAGTTTGGACGGTGCAGCCAATGGAAGCTCAGATAATTATTTAAATTCATACATAAAAATATTTTATAGTCCAATAATTTATTTTATGCTCCAAAATAATTTTTCTAAGTTAAAAAATACAAAAAATTCGTTTTTTCCTACTGTACAGTAATTTTTCGTAGATGTTAAAATAAAAATATTATTTTCACATATTCAAATACTACATTTTAATACGATCGTTTTCATATAAATTTTATAATTTTTGGACTTACGGTTTGAAAGTTATGAATTTTTGAAACTCTAAGATCATTTCCTTCAAAAAAATGCACTTCATAAGTTTTCAAATAATTTTATAATAAAAAATAGGAAAATATATTTTATTTTGGACGGTGGTCAAATAGAAAACCTCAAAAATATTTTTGTTTTCAAAATAAAATACACTTGAGTCAAAAGGTCATTTAATGCATTAAAATCACACCTTTACACTTAAAACTCAAAAATTCGTTTAGTACTGTAGCAGTGATAAAATTTCGGAAAATCCAAAATAAAAATCAAAGCTTTACATTTTCATAATCTACGTTTCGATACGATCGTTTTGACATACTATTTGTAATTTTTTGACGTACGAATTAAAAGATATGAATTTTTGAAGTTATAGTTCTATAACCCAAAAATTTCACTTTTTGTCAAAACCTTAGTTAAAATCATTCCAATAGAATTTTTATTAATAAAAATATTTGTTAAATATTCAAAAATATTATTTCACACCAAAAATAATTTTTTTCTCATTCATTAAATAAAAATTTATAATTAGATATACATATATATATATATATATATATATTACCACCACACATATATATGTATATATATAAAATCAAAATCAACTTTTTAATAACAAATCTTATCAAATTACCCTTAAAATGAATATGACCAAATAAAATAAAGGCAAAAATAGAAATATGATAATTTAATTAAATTGGATAAAATTGCGGGTCTCACAATCCTCCCCAACTTAGAGATTTCTCGTCCCCGAGAAATACGCACAGAAACAAGCAAGGAAACACACCAGGTTATTCAGACATTCTTACTACCCTTCACTTTGTTATTTATTTCTTTTGAGAATATATCCTTCCTTCGATGTCTTCGTTGATCAACACTCTTTTACTGGTCAACCTTTGCCATAATGCCGCGCGGGAGTCGAATTGAGTCAAGTTCAAGGGTATGTAGGCAACAAACAGTAATTGTCAAAACAGTAGTTTGGTCAAACCAGAAGCATTAAAGGTAAGTGGGTATGAATTATTCATAAGGGATATTGGCATTTACATAATAGACTTGATAAGAAGAGTTTGTTATTTTCGAACTTGGTGTCAATCCAGAAGTACTTTCTTGTATGCATATCAAAACCATAATCACCAGCTGAGTTACTTCACACTTCCATACTACCTAGGCTACAAGGGTACTCATAACTACACTCTTATAATATAACACAGGGTTTACCAAACTTTTTGCTCCCCAACTTTAATCAAACTTATACTATTTATCACACCACCTTATATCCAAGTCCACCTTAAGACTATGATTACTCTTTAACTACTCGACTTTTTACTCACTACTTTCCTCCTTAGCACCACTTAGGGCCGACTCTAAACCAATACTGCCCAAAATTCCTAACTTTTCACACAACCGTACCATCACTTTGTCCCTTCAGCCACTTAAAATTCATGTGTTATGCATACAAGTGTTACTTCCTTCATAACTTTATATGGTAGGGTTATGTTTTTATCACGAAAATTCGAGAAAAGACTTTGAATTTTACTGAAATTTGGCATTTGGTTGAATAATTTAATGGAAATGTGGTCATTAGGATGGGTATTTTCTGATAAACAGGAAGTCTTTTTAGTTTGGAGGGTCAATCATCGCCAAAATGCGAAAATCAAGCTCAACAACTAGATGAAAGGGTAATTGGGTTTTCACAAGAACTGAGAATGATGTAGGGTAATGCCTTGACTCAAACTCAATTCTTCTCTGACAATCTTCATAATACTGCACCTCTTCCAATAATGGGTTTTTCCTTTGCTTCTCCCGTCGGAAGTCTCCTACCAACGAGTCACTTTGTCCTTATCCACACTTCGGAAACTCCAAATGTGGAAAAGCCAACTTCAATCCTAGCCCTTGACCTCTTTGAAATTCAGGGTTCGTGTCGTTGCTACCATTGCCTTGACTAGTCAAACTTGAAGAACATCCATGCCACTCTAATTCTATACCAACTCTAACTCTTAGTTTACTCTACGACTAAGACCATCACCACTCAGATCCAAACAAACACAACCAGAATCACACAAGGAAAGCATATAAGGCTATGCTTAAGGCCACTAAGGACAACCATCGCTCTGATACCACTAAATGTAACACCCCAATTTGGACTTAGAATTTTCACTAAAAATTTGCGCCATTTTTTTATTATAACCATTACCAAAGTCAGCTCATTTTAATTCTTTTACAAAAATTTTTCATAAAACAATTTGATTCATTTGGTTTTCAAAATATTTGGTTCATAAACTTGCAATATAAAATTCCTTTCCAAAAAGAGATGTCACTAACACTTTTCCAAAAAGCTCCTTTTCGTGATGCCAAAGTTATTCGATGGTTAATTTGCGGAAAAACATTTAATTATTTAATGAACATGATACATAACCAAAAAGAACTTCTTTTATTTCATTTAAAATAATCCATATTACAACTGCGGTTATGTTGATGTTCCGGCAAGTGGACTGGGTCAACGAGTAATATAGTCTGGAAGACCGAATATCGTCCCACAGGGATCGAAGTTGTTTCTAATAACTTTCCACCAATTCGTAATTATTAGTGCAACTTGTTATTGAAATTTAGAAGGAGAAGAATAATAATAATAAAGTAAGAAAAGAAGATTGAGGAGATAAGATGTATAGAAAGCAATAGAAAAAGGTTAGGAACTTGGTTTCATTGTATGATTCACTTATTTTAACTACGATTTATATTTTCCTTTAATTATCCTTCAATTCATGGACTATTCCTCTAAAATAGCAATAGTTAGACGTCTCTAACATTACCCTTATTTTCTATATATTTAATCCTTGATCCCTCAACAAATTACAATATAAGAAAATATCTATCCAGCACAAGGGAATTAAAAAGCCATATAATCATCCATTTATATCCCTATATTTTGGACTGATTATACCATTAATTGCATGGCCTATTCAAAATCCCAATTCTCGTTGCGAATTAAGAAATCCAAAACATAAATTGCGCGGGTTTATGTAATAAAAACTCAATTAATGCATGAATTAAAAACAGCAAAATACTAAATCATAAATTAAAATAAGTTACACCATACAATTTACACCATGTTGCTAACAAGAGGTTTTAGTTACACATATAGAAATAAAGAAAAGAGAAGCAAAGAGAAAACCTCATATCGTAGACAATACAGGCTAACTCTCCAAGTGACCTTCAATCCTTGTGCCTTGCCTCCTTGCTCTCAATAGATGTTACTAACCTCTCTCTAATCCTAATTGAATTCTATGATCTCAAAACCTACTGAAAACTATTTACAAATCCTCTATTTAAAGAGTAAAACAAATCCTAAAATAAACCTTAATTAAATCTAATAGATAAGGTCCATGTTTATCTTCTAATTTCTGATTAAATCTAAGATATGAAGCCAAATTAGACTTCTCTTCTTCTATTTTGTTCAGAATCTGGTCAAATTGGGCCTCCAACATGCACGTGCGCCCCAGGCGCACGCGATCTCGCGCCCCAGGCGCGCAGGCTCTGATGACAATTCCTTTGCACACAGGCGCGCCTCAGGCGCACCCGTCCCCGCGACTCAGGCGCGCGGGACCTACTCCGACTCCGTTTTGCTCCGTTCTTTTTCCATTTGCAAGATCTTTTCGTCCTCTTTTCAGGTCCATAAATATTTTATCCATTTAAGCTCTAAAAAGTACCTGAAACACTAACAAATGGATCAAAACGTTCAAAGGACCCTAAACTACTAAAAATAATTAAAATCTAATAAAAAGTCCTAAATTTGCTAGAGAAACAAGCCAAATACATAGTATAAGGGAGTCAAATCAATGCTCAAATCTATATATATTGGACCCAAATCACTCCCCCAAACTTAGCATTTTGCATGTCCCAGGCAAAAGTAAAATAAAAATTCTAAACAAAAGACAAACTCCCAAAATCAACATGAACACACCTAATCTAAACTACAACTCATCACTTCGGCACATATTATCATAAACTATTTACACAATTACATAGTAGTTAACGTAACAATCCCGAACTCAGAACTAGCGAACACTCTCAACCTCTCAATTGTTTCTCTCAAAAGTGTATAAGGGTCATATTTTCAATTCACTCAAGTTCAACAATGATAATGTGTTACCATAGGCTTGACCATAGACCAACATCTCCACTGAAATTATTGAATGCATGCAAAAATCAAAAGGTCTTATTTTTGGTTGTAATGGGGCCATGGCTAAAAGTGTCAGGTGGGATAAAAGAAAGAAGGGATAAAACAAAGGTTAACTCGCAAAAATATTTACAAAAACAAGTTTCCCTCAAAAACCATGAATGAGCAATGAATACAATAAAGACTCACACTCACATCAGGAACATTTTATTCTTCCTTTCTTTTCCAAATTTTTCTTCTATTCTCTTCCTTTCACATTCATTTGTTTTTATTTTTTATTTTTTATTTTTTATTTTTCCACACGGAAGAGAAATAAAACTCATACACTTTTCACCATTTACTTTCACTTTTTCTATTCATTCCTCTCAATTGCTCATTCAAAATTTCCAAGGTACTATCAAAGAATATTTCAATAAATGCAGGGTACCAAAGAAAAATCATATATCATTATAAGGCTCAAAATGGACAACTAAGGGAATATTTTCAATACAAATCATCTGAAGGCCACAAAAACACATCCTAGGTGCCTTAATAATCTTAATGCATGCAATCAATTATCAATTTTGAAATGGTCATCGGTCAAGTTCTAGAAGACAATATCAAAGTGAACACACTCATGAAAAAATAGGGGTCTCAATATCAGAATATTTCAATAAAATTCATACCCCTCAATATAAGGCTCAAAAGCTCACAGGGCTAAAGTCAGTTCACTAATCACAAGTTCTGAAAGCATTTGTCGAAATAACCCAGTCACCGTAATCATATACAACTCAATCAAATAGAGTCGAATACCAATGAGTCCAAGTCCTAAACTAAGTATGTACATGAATCAAAAGAGAAAAAGTCCTAAGGTTAGAAAAATTAATTACTTTTGCTAAGGACACAAACCAATACCAATATGGGAGAAAAATTCAGATCTGAAAAATTTTAATTTTTATTTTGTATATACTTCCCCAAACTTAGATGTTAGCTTGTCCTCAAGCAAACTAATCTACCCTAAAACTACAAAATAAAAATTAAAAACTACCTAAAAAGCTGGACAATATTTTTGTTGAGGTACAGGGGCCCGGGGTGCAATATTGAAAAAAATTGGGGCTAATGGGATCCAAATCCTACAAATACAAATCTAATCCTGAAATAAATCTATCCCTAAAAAATAGAAAATAAAAAAAACGAAAATAAATAAAAAAAAATCTATTCTAAAAAAAATCCTAAGATAAATCTAATCCTAAAAAGATAAAACAAATTCCTAAAAAGATATAAAACTAATCTAATCCTAAAACAAACTCCTAAAAAGATAAAACAAATTCCTAAAAGATATAAAACTAATCTAATCCTAAAAGATAAGATAAAAAAATATCTGTTACTAAAAAAATAAGATAAAAAAATAAATCTAATCCTAAAAGATAAGATAAAACTAATCCTAAGAGATAAAATGGTAGAATCAGAATCTGAACCCAAAACTGAACTTTTGCACCCCAAGTAGGAGTGAAATTCCCCAAACAGCCCGGCGCGCCTGAGGCGCGCGACCGCGTGCGCCTGAGGCGCGCGAGGTCTGTTCCTCTTTTTTCTTTTTTTTTTCACAAAAACTACCTAAGAATTGAAACCTACACTACTGCTTATGTACAAAACAAATCCACCAGGATCCCAAATTCTATGGGTCAAATCCCATGTGATGCAACAATAATGAGTTATGCCCACATCCCATGGGGAAGACCTTGGGTGATCTTTTCTTCCATCATCCATCATGAAGTTGTTAACTCCATTAGTCAAGAAGATTACTTTCTCATGCTTCCCATTGCCTAATAATGATTCAGATTGTTCTAGATATTTTTCATGAAAGTACTTAGGCTGAATATAATAGAAAAATTTTGAATCACAAAAGCATGAACTAGATTTAATTAAATTCTCTATTAACAACAAATTCCTCATGCAAGAGTGGTTCAATTTTTTCTATAATTTTCAAACCTTCTATTTTTATTTTTCGATCCTCTTCCTCAAACCTATCATGCACAATTTCTTTTTCAGATTTTTGCTCCTCCAAAAGGATTTGATCATTGGTCACATCCATCACAACAACTTCCTCCTCTTTTTTAGGAGAGTCAAAAATTGTTGATAATGCTTGTGACTCCTCAGATAAATATTTTGAAATTTGCTCAAGTTCTATTTCTATGTTCTCAAAACTTTTTCTGTTTTCTTCATTTATAAAATTAATTTCTTGAACACTACTACTAACTTTTTGAGCTAATTTCTCTTGGTTAATTTTCCATGACTCTTTCTCCACAGGGGGAGGAATTGGTTCAACACGAGGGAATCTAAAATTATTTTTGCAATCTTTAGCAAAATCCTCAGCTTTTTGAGCCAATCTCTCTAGAGCTATTTCCATTGGGGATTTACTAGGAGGAGGAGGCTCCACATGATAAAATTGAGAATAATATCTTTCCTTTAATTTTTCATATCATTAATCTGTTGATTCATTATCTCTATATCTATTTCCCATTGGGCCTTCCTAGGAGTTATATTTTGTGCAACATAGTATGGAGGATAAGGATAATATGCAATAAATCTATCACAATCTGAATCACTATTACAACTATAGTTATACATGAGAAAGTGCAAATTACACAAATAATTAGAAAAAGTACCGAAAAGAAATTAGAATCGAATTTCAATCCCCGGCAACGGCGCCAAAAACTTGTTGATGTTCCAGCAAGTGGACTGGGTCAACGAATAATATAGTCTGGAAGACCGAATATCGTCCCACAGGGATCGAAGTTGTTTCTAATAACTTTCCACCAATTCGTAATTATTAGTGCAACTTGTTATTGAAATTTAGAATGAGAAGAATAATAATAATAAAGTAAGAAAAGAAGATTGAGGAGATAAGATGTATAGAAAGCAATAGAAAAAGGTTAGGAACTTGGTTTCATTGTATGATTCACTTATTTTAACTACGATTTATATTTTCCTTTAATTATCCTTCAATTCATGGACTATTCCTCTAAAATAGCAATAGTTAGACGTCTCTAACATTACCCTTATTTTCTATATATTTAATCCTTGATCCCTCAACAAATTACAATATATGAAAATATCTATTCAGCACAAAGGAAATAAAAATCCATATAATCATCCAATTATATCCCTATATTTTGGACTGATTATACCATTAATTGCATGGCCTATTCAAAATCCCAACTTCCATTGCGAATTAAGAAATCCAAAACATAAATTGCGCGGGTTTATGTAATAAAAACTCAATTAATGCATGAATTAAAAACAGAAAAATACTAAATCATAAATTAAAATAAGTTACACCATGTTCCTAACAAGAGGTTTTAGTTACACATATAGAAATAAAGAAAACAGAAGCAAAGAGAAAACCTCATATCATAGACAATACAGGCTAACTCTCCAAGAGACCTTCAATCCTTGTGTCTTGCCTCCTTGGTCTCAATAGATGTTACTAACCTCTCTCTATAATCCTAATTGAATTCTATGATCTCAAAACCTACTGAAAACTATTTACAAATCCTCTATTTAAAGAGTAAAACAAATCCTAAAATAAATCTTAATTAAATCTAATAGATAAGGTCCATGTTTATCTTCTAATTTCTGATTAAATCTAAGATATGAAGCCAAATTAGACTTCTCTTCTTCTATTTTGTTCAGAATCTGGTCAAATTGGGCCTCCAACATGCACGCGCGCCCCAGGCGCGCAGGCTCTGATGACAATTCCTTTGCACACAGGCGCGCCTCAGGCGCACCCGTCCCCGCGCCTGAAGTCTTGATAAAGAATTTTGAACCCTGACCCTTGTATCCAGTCGAGTAGATATTCCTAAACCGGGGAGTAAGTGATGGAGTGTAGATTGGGTAGAGGATGTAAGGATTAAGGAGAATGAAGATGAGTTAGTAGAAATGAAGGAAGTATGAGTCTTAGATGAGTGGTGAGTCATGAAAAGTGGTTAAGACTAAGAATTTTGATGACGAATTAATCAACCTGATGGTTTAGATGGTGATAAGATGAGGAGGAAATTGAGGTGATGTCCAAGACTTAGAGTCTTAAGTGTCTTGATCTGAGTTGGAGATGGATAAATAGTGTAACACCCCAATTTGGACTTAGAATTTTCACTAAAAATTTGCGCCATTTTTTTTATTATAACCATTACCAAAGTCAGTTCATTTTAATTCTTTTACAAAAGTTTTTCATAAAACAATTTGATTCATTTGGTTTTCAAAATATTTGGTTCATAAACTCGCAATATAAAATTCCTTTCCAAAAAGAGATGTCACTAACACTTTTCCAAAAAGCTCCTTTTCGTGATGCCAAAGTTATTCGATGGTTAATTTGCGGAAAAACATTTAATTATTTAATGAACATGATACATAACCAAAAAGAACTTCTTTTATTTCATTTAAAATAATCCATATTACAACTGCGGTTACATTCGGGATAGAGTAATCATGTCCTACCCATCCAAAGATGGAATACAAAACAAAAACTATCCTAGACTATTAGTCTTCATCATTTCCTCCACCGCAACTGTCTGTAATATTCTTTGATTGCTGCTTCTACTTCCTCCTCGTATGTACGTCGTCTCGCGATCCTCTTCCGACTTGAGCAACTGCTACTCGAGATAGTACATGATCTATAATCTGTGAACATTGTTCCCCAATGTCCACAGGAAAGGGAAATAGAGAGAGTAAGCACTCCAAACGATATGATCGTCGACGGCGTGGGCTTACCAGAGGGGAATATTAAGACCACACAAACATATATACATCATTATTACCATTCCGTTTAATAAATTCCACTAATCACCAAAAGGAAGATTTTCATAAAATCACAACCGTTGTATTTAATTATCTTTAGGCTCTAAGTTATCAACCGTCGGTAATTAAAAGGAAGTACCACCACCGAGGCTCAAGAGTTTGGTAGCACACATGTTACATATCCTCCATCATTCCAACCACATCCTAGTTCGGAAAGCAGATGGGACGCACAGGAACCCTAACCATGCTGGCATCGAATGTCGAAGGGTACGCACCAAAGCGTATTCAACAACCGAAGTAAAATTATTTCATCCATACAGTTTTACCAAAAATACAGCGACAGCTAGCCCCATTCGGGTTCCCTCTCACCATCCAGGATTTGCTCAAGGGGGCGACAGTGCTATCCCTAGTTGATCGTGTAGTTCTTCGCTACGACATTGTCTACAACCGAGAGACAAGTCCTTGTAGTCTTGTCCCGCCTAGAGAAGCACTCGAGGCTTCTTGACGTTTCACCGTCCTTGCCCTCCCCTATCACAATCGACACTTGAAGAAACACCGACCTCCAAGCATACCTAAGTATCCGTAGATAATCAGGGTGTCTTTCCTCTCCACTGCTTCACTCTCAGGGTGTCTTTTAAGTCTTTTCTTAAACCTAAGTTTCGGTCGACCCATTCTAAGCCTTGCTTCTAACGGGACTCGACCTCTAAGGGACCACAACCATATTTACTTATAGTACAGTGGATTCCACAAGACTTGAAACCACGGCACAGTCATCCACGTGGCCAGTCACTTAAGGGGATTATGTAACAAAGTTATTTTTGTGCCACTTGCACCATCACTGTACACTAATATCGCTTACAAAATCCATTGATCATTCTCATATTTTCATAATAGTATTTCCATAATATGCCAAATCCTTTTCATGGAACGACCAGTCGAAAAACACAAAGAACTCTTTTCATAGGAACCACCGAACATTAATTATCTTTCCATAAGATGAACCATTATTTCCAAAATATAATATACAATTCAAAAAATATTCAACATGGCATAATCAATTATCAACCGACATACAATAAATATCTAGGAATCGTGTTTTTCGTATAAACGGCAGGATACACACTCAATTGCCGTTTTACTACTCGACCGATAGATTCCTAGTTCCGACCTTTGAGATGATACGGAACGTCCTAATATTACCCTACATGCCACTATGTCTTAAGAAGGCTTCTCTCTCACCTGAGATCCACGCTTACAACGACGAATGACATAAAATTAATATCTGCAAGTACCTTATACTATCTCTTTACTTTGGTAAAGACAAAACCAAGAGTACTAAAAATACCTTAAAACAGAAATTCTTTTTAAAATAGACTCCTTTTTGAGGCATCAGGTAATTTAAAATAATTCCTTTTTGGAAAACATACTTTTAACAAATACCACTATCTTAAATAACCTTTGAAATCAAAAGACTTTGTATTAGAATATACAACACATGAAAAGTAAATCATTCCTTCTCCGAAACTCAAGGCCTCTTAAACATTACTAAATAAAATCTTTAAAACCAATCATTAAATCAAAATCACTTTTCAAAGACATACAACCATTATCATCCGCACATTTATACACATAAAACAACACTTTATTTAAACAAATAACATCAAATCATACTTTCACAAAATCACCTTTATAATTTCTTTTTACTCTATACACTTATATTAAAGGTCCTATCATAAAAATCTACATACTAATTCATTCCAAAACAGTTTTTATAGTTGATGCAACCAATCTAGAATTTCGGACAGCATACCCTACAAGTCTTGCAAAGTCACTTTTTCTTTTTAGCTTTTAAATTATGAAAATTGTAACACCCCGCATTTTCTCATGCGTGCATGAACAAATTCGCTAAAAATAAACGTTGAATTTTGTTTTCTAAAAAGGATTTCCTAAAGAAATGATTTCTTTATGAACTAAATTGCATTTTCGATTCAAGAACTTTGGAATTGTGATCTTTTGAATTTTCTGAATTTATTTACAAATTTGTTTTGAAAATCTTGGGAGGACAAATTTTAAGACAATATGATTTTGAAAATTAGAGATTTCAATTGTCTTTTGGGAAGCCCCTTATTGTATAAAAGCTTGATTTTAAAGGTCCTTTATATATATATATACGAATATTGATTATGTGTATGTGTGCATATGATCCTTGAATTCATGGTTTTAGTGAAACTTATAAGTTAAAGGATAGAAAATAAAAATGAAATCCATGATGTGTGTGCATGTGTGTATAATGCTACGGTCCTATGTATGTGTGTATGTGTATAACCCTTGAATTTATTTGCATGATTTTAACACATGTTATAAGTGAAATAATGGAAAATAAAAATGAAACTTGCATGAGGTGTGTGTATGTGTTGCTACGGTGATGATGTGTGTGTGTGTGTTTGGGGTAGGTGTTGAATTATGGGGAAAGGAAAATCCTTGGCAAGCTTAGAACTCAACAAGTCTACCATGCAAATTTTGACTTTCTTGCACCCTAAACCTAGTAACCCATTAGCACCTAGGTTTAATTAGTGTAAAGCTTGGTTAATAGTTTGACCAACCAATAGGAAGCAAACTTAGTCCTAATTCTACTCCATTTGTCCAATGGCTTGGCTTGAGCCATGCAAGCTTTAATGATGCCAATTCTACCCTTCCTAGCAACACACTTGGCCGAACTTTCTCAAGGGCAAGAGAGGAAATTGTTGTTTGCCTTTTTATTTCCTTGAACCGTAGCACACCCACCCCATTTGCCTCACAATTCACTTCCAAAACTAAACACATTTTCTAAGAGAGACATTAAGCTCTTAGAAATAACTAGAAGCTTAGGAAGAGAAGGAGAAACCGTGAGGAACACCAAGGAAGAAGAAGGAGATCTAAACCAAGTCCCTGAACCTTCTTTGAAGACTTAGAGCCTTTGGAGTAGAAGACTCAATTTTCTTGGTAGGTTACTCGAAGATCTAAGGGAAACCATGAGAGTTAGGATTTTCTTTTGGTTTTGCAAATTTTCTTTCTTCTCTTTTCATTCCATGTTCATTTACATAGCCTAGATTTTTATGAACTTTTAAATTTGGGATGTAAATAAGTGGACTCATGGACTCTTTATGTGTTTCGGTTATGATTTCTTTAGATAGACCACAATGATTTTCTAAACAACTTCTTGAAGAATCTAAACCCTTATTTGAGATTTTCATGAAAACTAAAATGAAACCCCTTTGCATGTTGGATTTTCCCTCTTAGACCGTGACCCACAACATTTTTAGGAAAGGGTTGAATACATAATGCATGATCTAAGTGTGTTTTGTGTTGAAATGTAGATTTCAAGCCTTGCATGTTAAGTTTTGTGCTAAATCCGTGACCCATGAGATTTTTATTGAAAGGATTTGGTGAATAATTCATGATCTAAGTATGGTTTGTGATAAATAGAGGATTTCAAGTCTTGCATGATGTATTTTTGTACCCAAACCGTGACCTCTATGTGTTTATGTGAATATTTGATTAGCAATTCCATGATCTAAGATTTCTTGAGAAGCAAATAGAAATTTTTGGTCATGCATGTTGAATTGTGATGATTATTGGTTGATCTTTATAGGTGAATGTTGTAATCCATGTGTGTGCAAACTCAAATTAGGACCTTGAGGCTTTGCATGTTAAGTTTTTAAATGAAAAAGGCTATGTTCTATTTTATGTGTGCCTCGGCCTAGATGAAATAATAGGATAATGGTTTTTAAAATAATTTTCTTTTTATGAGAATGATTTGAATTAAAGATTTGTGTTATATTTGTTGTGTTGATGTGGAGGCCATTCGGCCATGGTTGATAAAGTGTGATGGTGCTTGATTTTAGGTACAAGTATACATTAGGAATAGATTTAGTAGGCCTTGAGTTCATGCATGCTATTCTTTTTAGAAGAACAAGTTATAAACCATGTTTTTATCCAAGAAAAATTTATAAGTTCAAGTTTTAATAAAACGTCTAAGGAAATCTCTTGATGGTCTATGCATGATAATGTAATGTGACTAACTTTTAATTGTCTTTAGTGCATTGAAAAGTGAACTAGGATTCTTACCCTATGCATGTAAATATTCGGTTTGAGAAGAGTGTATAGGAGAGTGTGCCTAATCATCATTTAGATTGCATATGGACTAAGATTGGTCTTATCTAGGAGCATAAAGCTACATGCATAAGATGTTTTGTGGTCTTACTTGTTTTCTTGAATTAAGCTAAGAAAAATGAAATGGAGTTTGTTGCATGATGCTCACGGTTTGGTCTTCAAACCAATAGGATGATATAATTGTTTTATGATTTTGGTGATTTGATATATTTTATAGGATTTTGTTTGAGTGATTCGGTTAATACATGTTTTAGATGCTTAGAATGATTCTCTTTTTAAATGACTTATGAAAGTGATTTTATTCCATGATTATGTTCAATGCCATGATGTGTTAATTTCTTTGTTCTTTTCGGTTTAGGGGCTAGAAGTGAGTGAAATTATTTGAATTGATTTTCATAATGATAATTCTATGGTTTGCAAGTTTAGAAATAATTAGAAACTAGGACATGTTAATTCGGTCTTGCCATGATTCAATTAAGACATTAAGTTGAATTATTTTAATATACATGATTGAGTTTGTGCGTTAGTATTGTAACCCGATTAGCTATTCCCCTTAGCTTAAGAATGTGTTGCCGTGAGTAAGTGATAAATGTTCTTGAATGTGATGAATTGATTTGTGTAATCCTAGGGTTTATCTTTTACTTCTTGTGTTCTGAAAAATCTTTTAAGGAATATATTTTCATAACCATGATGTTTTAAATTAAACTTTATAATGAAAGGAAATTATTTCTATGTTATTTCCAAACGCTTTTTCCCAAGAATTGTTTTAAACATGAGATTTAAATTGAGTTTGAAAGGCCTTAGACCATGACAACATGTTTTCAAAAGGGAAATAGTTTTCAAAACAAATCAAAAGAATATATCAGAATCGTTTCTAATGCACGAGAGAATGTCTTAGTTGAGCGAAGGATGCGAGGGCAAGAGGCAAGGAGAGCATTAGGACGTTCGTCATCGAGGTGAGAGAGGGGCATACCCTTAAGACGCCGTGGTAATTAGGTAACATATTAAGGCGTCCAATCATCTCAAAGATTGGACATCCAATCTCAATTAGCGTAGTGGTGTATGTGATAGCGTAGGTTTGATTGATTTAGCTATCCACTCGAACGACTGAGATTGGTTTATGATATGTTTTATAATTGTTCATGTGTGCTATTTAATTATTTATCTGAGAGATGTTTAATTGTTATATGATATGGTTGGAAATCGTGTATGCAAACAATAAAGACTAAGATTATAGAGTATTAATCGAAGGAATAAGAGACGAAAATGATAGATGTGAAAGAGGTAAAAGAATACTTGTAATGTAAGCGAGCAGAAGCGTGGTGACGAGGAAGGGAGTTAACAACGCTGCGAGGATAAGCTGATCCGAAAAGATGCTAATGACGCTGTTGAGTTATAGTAACAAAGAATGATATTGATCCACAGTTGATAAGGAGACAACGATGATGTGCTGAGTCACTAGTGAGCTGAGATCGTGTTGTTTATGTTGATGAGAATAAACGTCGCTGTGATTTGAGATAGATGATGATGATGCAGTGAGGCCGTGATGACCTACGTGATAGTATGAGAATTTTAGGGGGATTAGATGCGAACGATTAGCGATCGGGTTTCATTGAAGGGATGAACTAAGGATGAACCGATCATTAGGATTAAGCCGTAATTAAAACTTTTTAAAAGATTTTAAAAGACATTAATAATTGCGGTGAGGTATGAGTGTCGTTTCGAAGTAGCGGAGAGGAAGGAACGATAAGTATCTGCGGAAACTTAGGACGAGATTGCATTAGGGGAGGACGATGACGGTGATTCGTCAAGAAGTCTAGAGTACTTTTCTAGGCGGAACAATCCCACAAGTGGCACACTAACGTGGTGGGGACTGGGTCTAATGTCGTGGCACGTTATGCTTTCGAAACTAGAATAAGTACTGTCGCCCCCTAGATTGCAAATCGAGAACAGTGAGAGGGACTGGAACGGGGCAATGTGTTTTGCCACTGCGAGGCAGTGAGCCTTTATTATATGATTTAAGGACGAGATCCTCCTGGTCTGGGACCATATGTTTTGAGACAGCTGTACTCCTGTTTGCTTCCGACTAGGTTGGGTGGTGGACCGAGGAGATGTAGACGAGTGTGAGCACAATGATGTCTCCCCCTCATTATTGATGCTAATCGAGTTAATAAGACTTAAATAACCCAGATGTTCCAAAGATAAGAATAGTGATAATAAAGATATTATTGATAATGATTTTAGCCTCAAGTGATGGAAAAATTTATGTATGGTGAAGGATATGATTACTCCTGAGACATTTGATGAGTTTGAGAATGAGGAATGAGGGAGAGTTAAAGAAAAGTAACCCGGTGAAGGACGTGATTGTGTTGAGCTTGCAGATATTAGAATGAATAATTGGGTGATTATATATGTGTGCATTATGATAGTTATTTGCTTTGTCTTGATCTACCCTATGCTAATGTCAAATTTATATTTTCCTTTATATTTATTTTGTCTTAATATTTACCTAGTGTAATCCCACATAGTCGACATTGCCATTTTGGGTTGCTCACTCTCTACTCTATTGGCTATGTTTTTGTATAAAATTTTATGGAGTCTAGATGGCCAACATGGTGAAGTATTAGCAGTTGCGGGAGATCGGTGCGACTCCCCGGAAAGATAATAGCATTGTGACCACCTACCGTACGGTCTAGGAAGAAATTCCTTGTCAACGAGCGAAGTTGGAAGAAGAGGAGGAGGCAGCCGAGGAAGGAGAAGAAAGGGAGGAGTCTGAAGAGGAAGTTGCAGAGGAAGAGGAGGAGGAGGATCTTGATCTCTGGTCAGACAGGGATGATCCAGAGGATTGCTACAGTGATGGGAGTTGGGACATTACTCCAAAGGATCTATTAGCGGATGATGAGGAATGGAACCGCAAGCTCGAGAAGCTTAGGAGGGGCGAAGACTAGACGTTTAGGTAAATTCCCCTTGAGTATGTATTTCCCACTCTAAAAGTTCTTAGCAACCTAATGGTCCTGATGTAACCCCCACAAATTAATCTTTGTAATTGCCACTTTGACAAGAAATCACATGGGCTAATTTAAGTATCTAATGTTTTTGGAAATCGAGTTTCGAAGAGTAGTGTCACGTGACATTCCGGTTTGGGACTTGAAAGAGTTGGCTCAACATGAGAACATGAGTTTACTATACAATTGTGTTTTGAAAAATAGAAGTGTTCTCATCTTGTGCACTACTCACTTCCTTTAAAAAAAAAATGGCCCTAATTTTCACCCAAAACGATTAAAGCTTTCAAGTTGCCAGATCGGGGTATTACAAAAATCATCTCCAATCATAATATAACCTTTAAAACACAATCATAACATCTTAAAAATAAACCTCAATTTTTTTCTTTACTACAGATCTCACTCTTAAGTACCTTATAACAACTACCATTTACAGGCTATTCATATAGCATGAATTTGAAGTATTTTTCTTTGATGCACATTTCAATCAATCAAGCAGTAAACAAATTTTTGCATAATCATGTTATAAACACATATAACATATTGAGAAAATAAACTCAAGTATTCTAAGTTAAAAATACTTTTTCTCTATCGATAATGAAATTAAGTTACAGACTATAAACAGTACACAGCAAAATCACTTTTAAGCATCAGTATATTCACAAAATCACTTTTACCCTTCCTTGCTAATTTTTAACTACTTATAATAAAGATCTTAGCATAAAGTACACATTACCAATTCATTTAAAAATAATTTCTATCCTTGATACAACTATTTTAATATCTTGAACAGCATATACACTATTTCTTAAAACTCAGTTTTCTGCTAAACGGTTTATCAGAAACACATGCCGCTTTTTCCTAAATTCTTTTTACGAATTCTATTATATTAAAATGATTAAATCTAAGTCACATAACAATAATTTCACCTGCTGTACAGCCACCACAATTTGTTGCATTATCTTAAGAAAATAAAGCAAACAAACTTAAATAATTATATAAAAATTAAGCACTACTAACACATATCAAAATAATCATTTGGGGTCTTATATCTTAATAAAATAATAACTTTCCAGAATTAAAATAATTTTTCAGAATTAATTATTTTTCAGAATTAAAATAAATAAACACTAATAATCATCTATTCACATCAAACAATTATTAAATCAATTAGGAAAATTATCAAACTCTATATATATTTTTTCTAAATATTTCGGCCACTGTTCAACAATTAGGAAAAATACTTTTAATTTTTAAAACACCAATATGTAACATCCCCAAATTTATTAAATAGTTACAAGCATTAGTTAGTTAGAATTCGTTCATAATTAAAGTTAAGTTAGTGAATTAGTTTGATTTGATCTAAGTAATTAGGAGTTTTAAGTTAGATAATTATGAAAAAATATGAAATTTTAATGTTTTAGTGTGTATTTTATTTTTAGAGAGGTTTTGGAATGTATTAGATTGTGTAAAAAAAAAATCAGCACCGGCTAGCTAGAACCATGCACCGGTGCGCAGGAGCCATGCACCGGTGCGCAGCACCAAGGTGCAGCACCAACCGCACCAGCTGGTGCATCAGCCCAGCACCAAAAATCCCGCACCAGACGCACCAGAAAGCAGCACCGCAGCACCAGCCAGAAATCCTGGCGCACCAGAAATCAGCACGTGCGCACCAAGTGCATCAAACGCACTTGTAACATCCCAAAATTTAATTCCAAGTTAATTAGGAAAAACCTAAGCTAGAATCTATGATAAGAACCATAGGAAAAATCATGGGTAGGAGTTAAGGGTAGTGTCTTAGAGTTAGAATTGGCCAAAATAGGAGTTTTCACCAGAATAATCGATTACTTTGTAGGGATTAATCGATTACAGGGCCTCTGGTGAAAACACTTAAATGTTGCAGCATTGATAATCGATTAACTCATGGAAATAATCGATTATTTTGTGAAGTAATCGATTACTTCAAGTGACTTAATCGATTATTTCCTCTCTGCTGAATGTACTAGAAATGTTGCATTGAAGCAGTAATCGATTATCTGGCTAGGATAATCGATTACCAGTGGGTCTGATCAAAAAAAAAAGAGAGAAAGAGGGGGTACGTTGAGGGCTTCATAGCCTCACAAAAGGAATCTATCCTCTCCCTCTTTAATTCATAGCCACATGTTTTTGCCCAAACAAAATAAAACACACTCTCTCACTCTCATTTTCATTCATCACCCACCATCTCTCTCTCCCTCTCCTCCTCTCATACGTTCTCTTCCTCCTTCCCCAAGAGGAAGTTGAGCTCTTCCTCCTCCTAGACCAAGTCATCAAGAATCCTCAAGGCCATGAATCCAAGATCAAGTTTCATCTCCTTTCTCCCTTCTCCCTCTCATACGGCTCTCTCTCTTCCTCTCCTCTCTCCATTTTCGATTTTCTCTCTCCTCCACACAAAACCACCAACAACCACCCAAATCCACCATTCCCAAACCTTCACCCATGAGATTCCTCATCTCCCTCATGATTTACCCTTCAGCTTCTCCTTTGGTGGCCTCCTCTCCCTTCATGAAGCCCTTTTCTCTCTCCTAGGGCTCCTTTCTCTCTCCTCCAAATCTTGAAGAACGGAGTGGAGATCGGCCTAGAGAGTTGGATTGAAGGTAGATCCGGAGTAGATTCGAGATTTTTGGAGCTTTGTGTGGGCTCTCTCCTTCTCCAAGGTAAGGGGAGTCTCTTTTCCACACTTTGAGTTAGGGATAGTTGGGGTATATAATAGGATTTGGGCTAAGTAGTTGAATTGGGTTGTGGGTAGCAAAATAGCACCAGTTATAAGTTGGTTTAAGAAGAATGAATGTGGTTTGAATTAATTTAATAGTTTAATTTAATTGTCTTAAAATTGCTAAAAATCCCTTTATGTATGTTAATAATGTAGGAAGCGAAGAACCCTAGACTTATATTAAAGCACTCTGAGACATACCTGAGTATGTCGACTGATTTGTGGATATATGTGTTATTTTGATTTAAGGTTGGATAGTAGGTGGTGTAAATGGCCAAATAAAATTGAAATGTTATATAAGGGAAGTAAAGGGTAATTATGATGCGTAACTTGAAAAGAATTGAAATGTTATGATACGATTTGGTTATTTAAGGGTGTTTATGTCTATTGAAAATATGTATAGCTAACTTTAAGTACTAAAGGGATATTGGTTGTGAAATGATTATATGAATTGCAAATGGATAGATTGGATTATGTTATAATAAGGGAAAATGGTTATAAATGCTAACTGTAGAGTGAGACCCTAAATGTGAATAATTGGAAATATTTATGATGATGGATGATAAATGCTTATTTATGAATATATGTGTGGTTATTTGGAAATGGTAATTTTTATATATTTGTTGGAATTGGAATGTGATGATTAGGAATGGATGATAAATATTCATATTTGTGATTGTTGGTGGAATTTTGATTATGGTTTATAATTAATGGACTGGACTGTTGATTAATTTAAAATGGTAAAGGTAACTAAAGTGGACACCGATCAGTGGGGCCCGGAACACTAGGTACCCGGCTAGGTGTTCCAATTACCTGTTAGGGCCAATTACCTGCAAGGCCAATTACCCATCAGGCCAAATCGCCCTGTAGGCGCCGGGTGACCCACAGGATCAGTTTTCCACACCAATAATTGGAATAATTAATGGATTGGTAAAAGTACATAGTCCTACAGGTGATGGTCTGAATGGGTGTAAAGTCCTGGGCAGGTGTTCCAAGTCCCTAGATAGGTGTGCCAATTACCTAGCGGGTATCCAAATCCTAGTGGTGTACGGTAAAAATGGAAGTGTTTGCAGATCACTGCCTGTGGTTGCTTACACTGTGTGTGTAGATCTCTGTTTGGGGTTACACACATTAATGGAAAATGAATAATGGAAAAGTAAAAAGGGAAAGGGAAGTTTACGTAGATCTCTGTTTGAGATTACATAAACATGATGGAGTGTATGCAGATCACTGTCTGTGGTTGCATACACAGTGTGTGCAGATCACTGTTTGTGGTTGCATACACCGTGTGTAGATCTCTGTTTGGGGTTACACACGATGGTAAGGTGTAGATCTCTGGTTGAGGTTACACATAATGGAAAATGAATAAAGGAAATAAAAATGGTTTTGGTAAAGGAATTGCGGTGAATAAATAATGAACATGATAATGGAAAGGATAATGGAAAATGTAATGTGAAGCATTTTGTTATTCATAGTTTGATTTGATTATGATGCTTAAGTTTTTATTATGTGCTCTTTATTATCTTTTAATTCACTGTGTCGTGAAAAGGTCTCACCCTTATGTGGTTAACATTTTTAGGTGATTGAAGAAGAGCTTGAGGATCAGAGAGTGTCGCGGTGGGAATTATGGAAAGAAGGAATTTATATGGTTGCGCTACTCTTATTATAATTGAAATACCCAATCTCATGTGTAAAGTTGATTTATGAAAAGAAATTTTAAGTTCCCCATTTCAAAGTATTAAACCTTTTAAATGAGATTTTTAATTAAAAGTTAGGTGTTACATTTATGGTATCAGAGCAGTTCCTTCCTTTCCGACCTGAGGGAAAGTGGCCCCAATCTCGCTGCGAACACTCTTATCTCAAGTTTCTTCTCCAGAGGTGAGACCCTTTTAAGTGAAAATTTTTAATGTTTGGTGAATTGTGCAAATGTTTGATAATAAAGGAGAATAGAATGTGGTTCTTTGGGAACCTAAGAAGGATCCCTTAGGGATTCAAAGAATTACATCCTATAAGTGTGGCACGTTTGTAAGCAGAAAACTTCAAAGGTGCAAATTGATTCTTGTTTAAGGGATGCAAATTCCAAGTTGAGTTAATTAAAAGTCAAAGTTTCTTACAAAGGAAATCTTACTAATTAATAACGGAGTGCATAAACTTAAGCTGGATAGCGAGGGCTATTACCACTGATGGAATGTAGTGTCGGAAATGGCCAATCCGATGTTGCATTTGTCGGGAGGTGACGTCGTCGAAATCTAGAAGTTTGTGCATCATCGTGAATTAGTAATGGATCTCCTATGTATAAAACATAGGTGTTAATTTCTTTATGTATGTTTGCCTTGCTAAGTGCTTTATGTGTAATCTTAATGTTTGTTTGTTGAGTAATTTGGTGTCAAAGTAATTGAACCGGGATTAGAAATGGAACCGCATGGAATAAATAAATTATGAATCTCGAATGCTAATCCAACCAAGTGATGAAGTCACGTTGGTTTGATTAGTATTCAAGAAAACGAAAAATAATGTTTATACTAAAATATTAAGCGGTTGTGTAACTAAACTTGATTCAAGTGATTGAGGCATCAAAAATAGGCATCGGGAACTAATAGATCGGATTTAAACCACTTAATCATATTAATTTGAATTAAAGATAAAAACAAACTTTTTGTCCAAATTGAGAAGTGGTTTGAATTCAATCCACTGGGTTCTCGAAATATGCTTACATGGGGAGTGGTGTAGTATTAAAGTAAGCGGACAAAAATTAGAAGTGGAATCCTGAGAATCAAAATGATTTACTACCTCGATTCTAATCTATTCGAGTGACATAGTGGCACCGGTTAGATTAGACTCCATAAAAACAATAAAAACATTTTATTGAATTCGTGGTTGATTCCATCACTAATTTGGTTTCCCGTTACTTTAATATTAAGCGAAAGTTAAGCTGAAGCTTCTAATGATTGGATTTGAACCCCAAGTTATTATAATAAAATTTTGTGATGAAAAGAGGTTTATCTAATTGAGAATGGGGATAAAATTACACATAGAAGTTCTTACCTCGCTTTTGATTACATCATTGGTAGTGCATGGGTATATATGAAAAAGTCTATGTTTATGTGGAAGTAAACCTAAACTTTCGAAAATGTTTTTAAACGATTTGGGATTTATAACTGTGATTGCCTCCTTTATGTTGAAGTCCCAAATTACTTTCCACTAAGCATTGACTAAAAGTGGTTTTTGAAAATTGTGTTCTTGATGAAATTGAATTTTGTCTGTGTATGATGTAACACTCTCACTTTTATTAGTAAATTTTAGGTTTTATTAAAATCGGAGTTTGAAAATTTCTTTTTAATACTTAAATTTCTTTAGAAGGTTTTACGAAAATCCGGCAGAGTTTCCTCTGTTTTCCGGACTTCCCAAAAATTTTCTTCTAAAAACCTGTCAGTCCAGAATTGTTTAAAAACGTAAACAACAATAGTTTAATAATTATAACAGATCCTAACACCCGATGGATACAAATTTCAGGGCAAGCTACTAATTCATATATAATTCACCAAAAAGTAATTATCCAATCCAAAATAAGTAAAATACATTCCACGTAGTGGAACTTGTAATCCTGCTCGGCCAGCACTGGTGTATGCTCTACTTGTTTACCTGAAAAATATTAACATATTAACCACACAGGGGAAGCATCACACAGAACTTAAAAGAGAGATTTCTAAGCAGATATATACGACACACCAAGACCATTCAAGCCTATGCTATACTACTTAATTTATGCTCTTCTTTTCCTTTTTACCTCCCAACTGTTTCCCAATTCTTTTTCATTCCAATTGTTTACTTTTAGATAATCCCTAACCTCTAATCGTTCTTGTTCCTCATTACTTTCGCTCTTTCCTTTTTATCCCCATTTTCCATTCATATTCTTTTTAATCGACACGCCCTCACAAGCTCGCATCGATGCCGATACGCCTTCACAGGCCCGCATCGGACTTCCATCTTTCCTTTCTAATCGACATGCCCTCACAGGCTCGCATCGATGCCGATACGCCTTCTCAGGCCCGCATCGGGCTTCCACTTTTCCTTTTAATCGACACGCCCTCACAGGCTCGCATCGATGCCGATACGCCTTCTCAGGCCCGCATCGGACTTTCATTTCTCCCTTTTAATCGACACGCCCTCACAGGCTCGCATCGATGCCGATACGCCTTCTCAGGCATGCATCGGACTTTTATCTTTTACCTTTCTTTCTCTTACTTTTTCTTTCTCTTTTGCTTTTTCTTAGCCTCTTTTCTGGTTTGCTATATCATTCTCTTTTCTCTCGTTCCGTTACTTAGGAACTTATTATCACATTACTTCTTTTCCACTATTTCCAATATTTCTCTTTACTAGTTTATTCTTACTTTTATTTAACTCTACCTAGCTTGGTCATATGCTTTATATTTTAACTCTTGTTACTAACTCTTAATTAATTCCATTCCCTTTCTTTTCTTTTTCTTCTTCTCTTCCTTTGTTTCTTTTTCCTACATCACTTATATTTAATAATACCTAGCTCATGCATTTAGAACCAATTGTATTATTTCTTTTTTTTTGTTAACTCTCTCTTTCTTATTTTTCGTTTATTCCTTTCCTTTAATGGCTAATTACTCATTCACTCCATTTATTTCTATTAACCTTATTTTATCCTAATTTAGTTCTCAACTCATTCCTACACTTTCTTTATTTAATTCCGGCTCTCCATAGTGAATCTCTAATTTCTCCCTTTTCTTACTTACGCTACTCACTCGTTCTTATAATTCCGTTTATTTATCTCTTTACTCTCATTTGTTCATTTCTATTCTTTTGCCACACCCTACCGATCTAATTGATTAGTTATTCTGTTACCTATCTTTTATTCATCACTATTTGGTTTCCCTATTTACTCCATCTTTCTTTCTTCATTATTAGCGGATTACTCTAAGGTTCCTTAACAATTAACATTTCCCCCGGTCCTAGCGATAGATATAACTACCCAGAAATACACCCCTTAAGGACTAGTAATGAAATCCCTTACCTCAATCGGTGATAGTAAGGGGTAACCTTAATCTAGCGCTTTACTCCCCTACTCACGCTTTAGCTCGGCTCCCACTTGATCCTAAGCTTCCCCAATCTTCGATTTCAAGCACGGTGGGGACAATCGATCTCGATCACGGTGATGGTGTTGCTCTTCGTTAGTGAGAACGATCGCGGCCGGATCGAGGCCAAAGCTTCAAGCTTCGAGGTTCCCGATACGAGCCCGGTGCGAACACGATCGGTAACAACGCCGGTGAGATCCGGTGGAAGGAGAGAGAGAGATCCAATTGGGGAAAGAGAGAGAGGGAAAGAGAACTCAAAATCAATAGGGAAAGAGAGAGGAAGAGGTGCTCATAGTGGTGGTGGTGGGTGGTGGTTCATGGTGGATGATGGAGGGTATGGTGGTGGAGAGAGAGAATGGGTCATGAAGGTGAGAGAGAAAGAGATCAAGAGGGAGGAGAGGGAGTGGATCTATGGGGAGGAGGAAGAGCAAGGAGGTGGGGTGATGGCTCTTGGGCGGCTCCGGTGGTGGTGGTGGCTGTGGAGGAGGAGGGAGAGAGAAGGAGGGAGAAGGGGTGGAAGAAAATGGGGTTTTGGGGGGGTTTGGCGCACCATTTATGGTGCTGATACGCATCAGGTTCGTGCCCGCGCGCCTGGGCGAGGCTTCCGTGCGCCTGGGCGAGAAATTGGCTGTCTGGTGCTGTTTTGTTCCGCTGCTCGCCTGGGCGAGGACTTCTCCCACCTGGGCGAGAGTCTGTTGACTCTGAGTTGACCGTATCATAACTTCTTCGTTAACCGTCGGATCTTGCCCAAATTTGGAGACAAGCTTCTTAATCTCTTAAACTTCATATCCAACGGTGGAATTTAATTTCTTAGCATCCTATAATAAATTCCTAATTTTCTCTTTTCGGCTGATTTTTAACATTTAAAACACCGATTTAACTCCCGATTTCGCTTAGATAATTTTGCCCCTTGCTACCAATGTCTCCTACACAACCCTTAATACTTATAATTACTACTCACCTTGCTCCCAAAATTCTTTAAGCAATTAATCTACCCATTTCCTACACTTTAATTCTATTAATTCATTAATTATCGTTTGGAATTAAATTAGGGATGTTACATATGATCGATGGATATGTGTGCTTGATATGTCTATGTGCGAGGTGAAATTTGTATTTGATGTTTGTGAGTGTTTAAAATGAACTTCCAAAGCTTGCACCAAACCCCAATCATTCTAAATGGATCGTGAGGTCGCACGACAAATTTTCAAGAACTAGTAAGAAAAGCATGGATTTCTAAGTGATCGAGTAGTGAATTAACTTAACTGTTTGTAACCAAGTCACACATCGATCAAATAGGAACCCTTCTTATGCGACTCAAATCGATTCAGAATGAAAATTCAATTCTGAAACTTGAAGTAAAAAGGGAATGTAATTGTTTTAACTTTTGAAGACGAATTAAAACTAAATTTTCCAAGTCCAAGGCACATTCCCTCTTTCTTTGAGTTTGTCCATATTGGGTGATTTGTCACTCCTTCATCTAGGTTCTTATGAAATTAGATGAAGGTAGCTCTTCATGGTAAGGTGCATGATTAAAAGCTTTAGTGAATTTTCAAATGAAATAATTTGTTTCTCATTAAGAGAGGAACCTAATTTGCAAAAGAATTTTGTTTTTATGAATGTGTTATTGTTTTCTAAATGTTCCACTTGTATGGAATCCTTTTCTTAAATTTTGAATCCCCATACTTAGTGATTTTTCAAACCAAAGGTTTTAAAAGACGTATATGTTTGTAGTTAAGTGTTTATGAGAAACTAGGGTTTTTACATGAAATGAAAAACTAAGTTTTTGGGTCTCGGATTTTGTTTGAAGTGGAAAATTTGGCTTAAACACCCCAAAGTTGAAATCTTTGTTTCATGTAACACTTCAAGCCAATTGGAGCAAGTTATCATTTTTAAAACAAAATGAATTTTATGTGCTCTAATCGGTTTGACAATTTTACACAACCTTAGCATGGGCTGAGTTTAAGTGATGTCCTATCAAATTTTGAGGCCAATTAGAGTTTGTCTACTAATTTTTAAGTGATTTTGGCATAGGTTCACCCCGACCATTACAAATCTTTTACAAGTGGTCGTAGGGTCTAAAATGAACCTAATGAACTCTGATTGACTTGAGGATTTACCATAATGATCTATTATGTTCAGGGACGATGTCTTCCAATTCTTCAAAAACCTTGGGAAATTGAATTGATGAAATGCATTTTTGGTTGCAAACTATATAAGTCCTATTCCTTGAACCCCTTTTGAACTGATTTTCATGTATGTCATGATTGTGATGAATGTGTTTGTAGAGGCAAGTTTAGTCCTAAGTTAGACAAGGATTAGCTTATAAGGAAGTAGGGTGGAGTCTTGTTGTGTTTGAAATGTATGCTGAAGTGGAATGTTGTGTATATTTGAATGATACCCATATGATTTATGTTTGTTTGATTGTTGAATGTGGTTGATTAGGGTCCAGGAATAGGATATTAGTGTTAGGTTTTGGAGCTCGATTAAAGTCAGCCTAAGCGGGTATTAGTGTGTAGGGCAGAATAGAACCCTTTTTAAACCTTCGAAGTAGAATTTCGAAAGAAACCCAGTGGATCTTAGAAATCATTCCCAACTTCCTTGTGAAGCTAAACCTGAGTTTAGACTTCAAGCTCCTTTGGGAGTCTTTCTAGATGGACTCCTGAAATAGTAATCGAGAGAAGTGTAAAACCTTAGCCAATTTGATAGAGCCTCCGTCTCGAGTCAAATCATCGGAGTTGGTGCTCTTCATGGAGTGCAAGAGTCTTGTGGCACATTCATGTTGAATGGTATGCCAATCCTAAGTGGGGGAGTAGAACTAAGATAAGGAAGTTGCTTAGCTTAGAAAACCTTTCTCCGGGATGGTTCTCCAATTAAGGATTGTGAGCGGAATTTTGGGGACGAAATTCCAATAAGTGGGGGAGAATTGTAACATCCCAAAATTTAATTCCAAGTTAATTAGGAAAAACCTAAGCTAGAATCTATGATAAGAACCATAGGAAAAATCATGGGTAGGAGTTAAGGGTAGTGTCTTAGAGTTAGAATTGGCCAAAATAGGAGTTTTCACCAGAATAATCGATTACTTTGTAGGGATTAATCGATTACAGGGTCTCTGGTGAAAACACTTAAATGTTGCAGCATTGATAATCGATTAACTCATGGAAATAATCGATTATTTTGTGAAGTAATCGATTACTTCAAGTGACTTAATCGATTATTTCCTCTCTGCTGAATGTACTAGAAATGTTGCATTGAAGCAGTAATCGATTATCTGGCTAGGATAATCGATTACCAGTGGGTCTGATCAAAAAAAAAAAGAGAGAAAGAGGGGGTACGTTGAGGGCTTCATAGCCTCACAAAAGGAATCTATCCTCTCCCTCTTTAATTCATAGCCACATGTTTTTGCCCAAACAAAATAAAACACACTCTCTCATGCTCATTTTCATTCATCACCCACCATCTCTCTCTCCCTCTCCTCCTCTCATACGTTCTCTTCCTCCTTCCCCAAGAGGAAGTTGAGCTCTTCCTCCTCCTAGACCAAGTCATCAAGAATCCTCAAGGCCATGAATCCAAGATCAAGTTTCATCTCCTTTCTCCCTTCTCCCTTCTCCCTCTCATACGGCTCTCTCTCTTCCTCTCCTCTCTCCATTTTCGATTTTCTCTCTCCTCCACACAAAACCACCATCAACCACCAACAACCACCCAAATCCACCATTCCCAAACCTTCACCCATGAGATTCCTCATCTCCCTCATGATTTACCCTTCAGCTTCTCCTTTGGTGGCCTCATCTCCCTTCATGAAGCCCTTTTCTCTCTCCTAGGGCTCCTTTCTCTATCCTCCAAATCTGGAAGAACGGAGTGGAGATCGGCCTAGAGAGTTGGATTCAAGGTAGATCCGGAGTAGATTCGAGATTTTTGGAGCTTTGTGTGGGCTCTCTCCTTCTCGAAGGTAAGGGGAGTCTCTTTTCCACACTTTGAGTTAGGGATAGTTGGGGTATATAATAGGATTTGGGCTAAGTAGTTGAATTGGGTTGTGGGTAGCAAAATAGCACCAGTTATAAGTTGGTTTAAGAAGAATGAATGTAGTTTGAATTAATTTAATAATTTAATTTAATTGTCTTAAAATTGCTAAAAATCCCTTTATGTATGTTAATAATGTAGGAAGTGAAGAACCCTAGGGAGTTGACTTATATTAAAGCACTCTGAGACATACCTGAGTATGTCGACTGATTTGTGGATATATGTGTTATTTTGATTTAAGGTTGGATAATATGTGATGTAAGTGGCCAAATAAAATGGAAATGTTATATAAGGGAAGTAAAGGGTAATTATGATGCGTAACTTGAAAAGAATTGAAATGTTATGATACGATTTGGTTATTTAAGGGTGTTTATGTCTATTGAAAATATGTAGAGCTAACTTTAAGTACTAAAGGGATATTGGTTGTGAAATGATTATATGAATTGCAAATGGATAGATTGGATTATGTTATAATAAGGGAAAATGGTTATAAATGCTAACTGTAGAGTGAGACCCTAAATGTGAATAATTGGAAATATTTATGATGATGGATGATAAATGCTTATTTATGAATATATGTGTGGTTATTTGGAAATGGTAATTTTTATATATTTGTTGGAATTGGAATGTGATGATTAGGAATGGATGATAAATATGCATATTTGTGATTGTTGGTGGAATTTTGATTATGGTTTATAATTAATGGACTGGACTGTTGATTAATTGAAAATGGTAAAGGTAACTAAAGTGGAAACTGATCAGTGGGGCCCGGAACACTAGGTACCCGGCTAGGTGTTCCAATTACCTGTTAGGGCCAATTACCTACCAGGCCAATTACTCATCAGGCCAAATCGCCCTGTAGGCGCCGGGTGACCCACAGGATCAGTTTTCCACATCAATAATTGGAATAATTAATGGATTGGTAAAAGTACATAGTCCTACAGGTGATGGTCTGGATGGGTGTAAAGTCCTGGGAAGGTGTTCCAAGTCCCTAGATAGGTGTGCAAATTACCTAGCGGGTATCCAAATCCTAGTGGTGTACGGTAAAAATGGAAGTGTTTGCAGATCACTGCCTGTGGGTTCTTACACTGTGTGTGTAGATCTCTGTTTGGGGTTACACACATTAATGGAAAATGAATAATGGAAAAGTAAAAAGGGAAAGGGAAGTTTACGTAGATCTCTGTTTGAGATTACATAAACATGATGGAGTGTATGCAGATCACTGTCTGTGGTTGCATACACAGTGTGTGAAGATCACTGTTTGTGGTTGCATACACCGTGTGTAGATCTCTGTTTGGGGTTACACACGATGGTAAGGTGTAGATCTCTGGTTGAGGTTACACATAATGGAGAATGAATAAAGGAAATAAAAATGGTTTTGGTAAAGGAATTGCGGTGAATAAATAATGAACATGATAATGGAAAGGATAATGGAAAATGTAATGTGAAGCATTTTGTTATTCATAGCTTGATTTGATTATGACGCTTAAGTTTTTATTATGTGCTCTTTATTATCTTTTAATTCACTGTGTCATGAAAAGGTCTCACCCTTATGTGGTTAACATTTTTAGGTGATTGAAGAAGAGCTTGAGGATCAGAGAGTGTCGCAGTGGGAATTATGGAAAGAAGGAATTTATATGGTTGCGCTACTCTTATTATAATTGAAATACCCAATCTCATGTGTAAAGTTGATTTATGAAAAGCAATTTTAAGTTCCCCATTTCAAAGTATTAAACCTTTTAAATGAGATTTTTAATTAAAAGTTAGGTGTTACACACTCGCGCTTGAGCGCGAGTCTGGCGCTTAAGCGCGCGAGTGTTGCGACGGTTCAGTCCATAACGCGCCAACCCCTCCATCTCTCTCTAACCCGATTTCTTCCTACCCCAAACCCTAAGTTTTCTAATCTTAAAAATCAAACCAAAAGCTCCATAAATCATTACTCCCAACTTGATTCTCATCACAAATCCATGTTTTTCCTTCTCTAAATCTCCATATTCTTCTCCAATCCTCTCAAATCCACCCAAAAACCCATGAACCCTAAAATCCCAAATCATGAGCTCTTGCTATAGGAATTGGCATAGAAGCTTAAAAAGTGATAGAGAAGAAGGATTTAAAGCTTAGGGGTGGAAATTAAAGCTTGAAGTGGTGCTCTCCATAGAACCCTCTCGTTTTCTCTTTCTCTCTCTCTCTCCTAAAGGTAAGAGGAGAGGTATTTTTCTTAATTAGGGGAAGGAATTAATTATGATAATATGTATATATTGATGTGTATGTTTAAATTTTGTATGTTATATGTGAATTTAATTATGTATGAATTTGGTATTATGTTAATTGATGCACGATGATGGTAATGCTTATGTTTGGAAAATTATAATATTATGAAGAAATGAATATGATTATCATTGCCATTGAGATTATTATTATGTGTTAAATGTTAAATTAAATTGGTTGTTAACTTAGGGTTCACACTAATTAGTGATGATGTTGATGTTGGAATGGTAATTTTAAGCTTGAATGGCAGTAATTTGGATGAATAAATGTTATTGCTATTATTATTAATGTTGTATGATTGCATATCTATAATTTATAATTATGACCTATTACTCTAAGTTAGAACACCCATCTAAATTGGTATGATTAATTAAAGGATTGATTATCAAATGCATTAAAATGAATTAGAAACACGTGCATTTAAGGAGTAAGGTGGACGTTAAGAATTGGGAAAGATAACGCGATGGCCAGGTTTTATGAACTGAAGAAGCTTTGGTGAAAGTTCGTAGGACTAATGGGTGAGAGTAGATAGTGATTTGATTGTGCTTTTGAAACAATCACGGAAATTTATATAAGGGACTTTGATCACCCTAGTAGTAGACTAGTGCGATGTACGCGATCCAGAAGTACTGGTCGAATTGGTGATTGGTCCTGTGCACACTATAATAGTTCTATCGGTCACTTACCTACTTCGTGTCTACGGAGGGTGGTTCCTCCCATGTATGATGTACGCGATCGAGAAGTACAGAGGGTGCCTATATTGTATGAAGAACCAAGCGGTGAAGTACAATGTAAGTAAAGGTAGAGGAACATTGACTCCTAGTCGGTCTTTCCTAAAGTGTGGAGGGTGATGTGAGGCAAAAGTGAATGAAAGCGTAGCAAAAGCTACGACGTTAAAGTAAAAGGAAAAGAATTCCAATGATGAATGGAGAAGTTGCATTGCATTGCATTGCATTATGAATGATTATGTATTATCAACATTGAGTTGATAATTATGACGATGACTATGTATATGTAAAGTTAGAAAACGAAATGTATCCAATGTGAAAAGGAAAAAGAAAAGATGAAATGAATTATTTTAGAAGGTATATTATTATATTTATTAATCACCTAAAGCATGCATATTCGCTTATGTCTTATTATTGTTTTTATTGTTTCCTTTGATTTTGAATTAATATCTCACCCTCTTAAGTGGACATTTTAGGTACCTTGATCGGAGAAGTCATAAGGGCACGAATGCTGAGGACAAGTTCACTCTTCCTAGTGGAGTGCATATGGACCCTATGATTATGTAATCATAGCTCTGCAACCATTAGGCTTTTATCATCCTATTTTGTATAAATGTAAATCATAATTTAGTCTTAAATGTTTATTTCCTTAAATTAATATGTGGATGTCACTTGTAAAGGATATCTAAATATCCTTCTTTTGTCCAGTGATGTCCTGTAAATGTTTATCTTTTTACTGTATCTGGTTCTGACAGGTTATTTAATATTTTAAAAAGGGAAAAGTCAATATTTTAAAGTAAACTCCGTCAAATTTTTCCTAAAATTTTATGATTTAATAATTAATAATGTAATTAAAAAGTAGGATGTTACATTATGGTATCATAGCAATGGTTGCATTCCTTGACTGTGGAGTGTGGTTTTCCTACTCCTAATGTGCTGCTCCACATGAGAGTAACATAGAAAGTAGTTAGAAAATAGTCAAGTGTAGCTAGGAAATAGTTAGAACTAGCTATTAATAGTTAGATGTCTAGTATACGCATAAGTCTTGAGTAGCTGGGTATGGTTTATTGATTCAAGTAGTGGCCATGTTTCTCACCAATTTCATCTAAATTTCAGATTTAGAAAATGGCGACTCGAAGTAATCGAGTTTTGGAGAGTCTTTCAGATGTTCCGGAGAACCTCTCTCAGATTAACGCTAACCAGACCAATGTTTTGAAAAATCTGGTCCAAGTCAGTGCCAATCAAGTCAACCAAGCCAATCCACCTCGGCAGTAAGCTGACAACCCTGGGGTAGCAGAGTTTAAGGAATTAGATCCTCCTAAATTTGAAGGTGGCTTCGATCCTGAAGGAGCCCTAAGGTGGTTAAGGGAATTAGAGAAAATCTTTCAGTCCATGCCTTGCACGGATGCGGTAAAGGTTTCATTCTCAACATTTATGATGTCTAAAGAGGTCGAAGACTGGTGGGAGGACACCAAACACTTCCTTGAGGTGGAAGCAAGGCCAATTACCTGGGAACTCTTCAAGGAGAAATTTCTGGAGAAATATTTTCCTGAAGACGTGAGGCGTAGGAAAGAGTTAGAATTTCTAGAGTTGAGGCAAGGTGCTATGACCGTGGGTGAATATGCCTCCAAATTTGAAGAACTGATCAAGTTCTCACCCTATTACCAATATCACCCCGATGAAAGGTCAAAGTGCATTAAGTTTGAAAATGGTCTCCGTCCAGAGATCAAGATGGCCATTAGTTACCATAGCATTCGTAGTTTTCCTCAATTGGTGAATATGTGTCGCACCTATGAAGGAGACTTAAAAGCAAAGGAGACCCATGAGAGGAGTGTTAGACCTCACCAAGGACATAGTGAACCTACCCATAGGAAGAACAAGGAACCTTTTTCCAGCATAGATCCTTATCCAATTCCAGTGTCTGTTCCAGGAGAAACCTCAGGAGAAGTTGCCTCTGTTTTAATGAATCCTCCTCTACAGTGTCCTCGCTGTAGGAAGTATCATCCAGGCTTTTGTCGGAGAGGCATGAATAAAGGAAGGGAGATAGTCTGTTTCTTATGCCTACAACCCGGGCATGTTGTCTCCAATTGTCCCCACAACCCTGAGGTGGGAAAGAAAGGAAAGGGTGCAAAGTCTAGGGTGAACCAAACTTCTATCCAAGGAAAGGTCCCTTCTATTTCTGGAGGGAAGACAAGGAAATCTCAGAAGCCGACGTAAGGTAAGGCATAGTTAAGTAAATAGTTTTGAACCTTTTGCATAATGCATTATTTAGTGGTAAGGATTAAGTCTTAGGATATCATCATAGTCTTTTGGCATATAATATAAGTTAGTAAGGATGCATTTTCGGTTTAAGTGAAGTGAGTCCAAACTCTTTTCAAAGAGGTAACTTTGTCATACTTACAAATAAATAGAAAGTTGAAACTAAGGAAGATGAAAACTCCCAACGGGCCAGAGGATGCATTGCTACCTCAACGGGAAGGACTCTGATCCTTAGTTTTAAACTAAGTATGTTAACTCCATGTGTGACAAATGATGTAAAACCTGTTATGAAACTCAAGTACTGAAAATGATCCCATCCTCAATATAATGTAGATTCGAGATTGATCACCTCGAGATTTACATTTATTGACAGATAGTATTATCGAATTCCTTGAGTTCAATCAAACCTTATAGATGCCAAACTTCTTTATCAGAGTGCGCAGCGGAGGTAATTAGGTGTAAACCAATTTATGATGTTTCCTCCCTAAGTCTATATGTAAGATTAGCAACCTTTAAGCTCTATAGGGTATAGTTCACCATAAGTGGAATCCCACTATGGAAACCTTTCTATTTAGGATGAGAATTAAGAATTAGTTAGACTAGTTTAGCAAAATCAGGATAGGATCTAAGTTTAATTAGATAGAATGCTCAAGTTAAATCTTTGTGTGAATGGCAATTCATTATATATATATATATATATATATGATTGAAGTATATATTTGTATGTAATATTTTCAATCCAAATTATAAACACCTATCAAAGTGATTTTTCAAAAGACAACCATTATATCTATCTTTCATAATAACTCTTGTTTCTAATCACATTCACACTTTATACACCTTTTTAACATTGAATTTTTCTTTAAGAAAATCTTTGAAAAGAATTGAAGTTGTAATTTTTAAAATGTTTTCTATTAACTTGTAGTTTTAATCCAGAATATACAGATATCAAAATCTTGTTCTTCTATACTAAATAGCTTTGGTTAAAGTTTGAAATTATTTTCTTCATTATTGATTAACAATATTTTTCTAGCTAATTTATATATGTTTAAGTGCTATGTAACTACCTAGGCTACAAGGCACAAAAATCTTAATAATATAAGTATCAAATCTCTACTTTTGTAAGTAAGGTTGTAATCTAATTTTCAAATCATGATTCACTAAAATTTCTGTCAAATAAAACTTGCACCTCCTGAATGTCTATGATCAACTCATACATATCATTGATTTTTAATCATATTCCCTTACCTATTTTTCTCTTTATACTTGTACTTTCATCATTCCACAATTACCAATCCTTTTTATCATAATTAAGTCTTTCCATTATTCAAATTTTTTATTTTTGGTTCATTTCAATTTTTCCAAGTCAACACTACTTTAATATGTGTTGAATCATTTCCCTTACATGTGTATGGTTGATGTTTTTTTCTTCTTTTAAAAGTGAACTCTTAGATAAAATTTTCAAATGATACTCCTTGTGTTTTGGCTTATGTTTGATCTTGAATGGAATTTCAAATGAATAATACCTTGATGCTTTGTGTGTGTGTTAGTTATTTCTCTTAATTGTGTTTTAATTATGTTTTTGTTGTCTTAACTTCTTTTAATGATGTATGATCTATGTTTCGTTCCTCTTTAATCATGTTACTTATAGATGTCATCTGGAAATGTCATCATAATGTTAATACTATAATTATAATATATGTATCTCATTGCATGATGATATGCTATATTGAATATAAGATTATCTCCTACTATGTTTGTGATTAAATGCAATAGGTTATGTTTCCAAGGTTTGAAAATTAATTCAAAGTATTAAACCTTTTAAATGAGATTTTTAATTAAAAGTTAGGTGTTACACACTCGCGCTTGAGCGCGAGTCTGGCGCTTAAGCGCGCGACACCAGATTTAATCTGGTGTTGCTACGGTTCAGTCCATAACGCGCCAACCCCTCCATCTCTCTCTAACCCGATTTCTTCCTACCCCAAACCCTAAGTTTTCTAATCTTAAAAATAAAACCAAAAGCTCCATAAATCATCACTCCCAACTTGATTCTCATCACAAATCCATGTTTTTCCTTCTCTAAATCTCCATATTCTTCTCAAATCCTCTCAAATCCACCCAAAAACCCATGAACCCTAAAATCCCAAATCATGAGCTCTTGCTATAGGAATTGGCATAGAAGCTTAAAAAGTGATAGAGAAGAAGGATTTAAAGCTTAGGGGTGGAAATTAAAGCTTGAAGTGGTGCTCTCCATAGAACCCTCTCGTTTTCTCTTTCTCTCTCTCTCCTAAAGGTAAGAGGGGAGGTATTTTTCTTAATTAGGGGAAGGAATTAATTATGATAATATGTATATATTGATGTGTATGTTTAAATTTTGTATGTTATATTTGAATTTAATTATGTATGAATTTGGTATTATGTTAATTGATGCATGATGATGGTAATGCTTATGTTTGGAAAATTGTAATATTATGAAGAAATGAATATGATTATCATTTCCATTGAGATTATTATTCTGTGTTAAATGTTAAATTAAATTGGTTGTTAACTTAGGGTTCACACTAATTAGTGATGATGTTGATGTTGGAATGGTAATTTTAAGCTTGAATGGCAGTAATTTGGATGAATAAATGTTATTGCTATTATTATTAATGTTGTATGATTGCATATCTATAATTTATAATTATGACCTATTACTCTAAGTTAGAACACCCATCTAAATTGGTATGATTAATTAAAGGATTGATTATCAAATGCATTAAAATGAATTAGAAACACATGCATTTAAGGAGTAAGGTGGACGTTAAGAATTGGGAAAGATAACGCGATGGCCAGGTTTTATGAACTGAAGAAGCTTTGGTGAAAGTTCGTAGGACTAATGGGCGAGAGTAGATAGTGATTTGATTGTGCTTTTGAAACAATCACAGAAATTTCTATAGGGGACTTTGATCACCCTAGTAGTAGACTAGTGCGATGTACGCGATTGAGAAGTACTGGTCGAATTGGTGATTGGTCCTGTGCACACTATAGTAGTTCTATCGGTCACTTACCTACTTCGTGGATACGGAGGGTGGTTCCTCCCATGTATGATGTACGCGATCGAGAAGTACAGAGGGTGCCTATATTGTATGAAGAACCAAGCGGTGAAGTACAATGTAAGTAAAGGTAGAGGAACATTGACTCCTAGTCGGTCTTTCCTAAAGTGTGGAGGGTGATGTGAGGCAAAAGTGAATGAAAGCGTAGCTTTGACGTTAAAGTAAAAGGAAAAGAATTCCAATGATGAATGGAGAAGTTGCATTGCATTGCATTGCATTATGAATGATTATGTATTATCAACATTGAGTTGATAATTATGACGATGACTATGTATATGTAAAGTTAGAAAACGAAATGTATCCAATGTGAAAAGGAAAAAGAAAAGATGAAATGAATTATTTTAGAAGGTATATTATTATATTTATTAATCACCTAAAGCATGCATATTCGCTTATGTCTTATTATTGTTTTTATTGTTTCCTTTGATTTTGAATTAATATCTCACCCTCTTAAGTGGACATTTTAGGTACCTTGATCGGAGAAGTCATAAGGGCACGAATGCTGAGGACAAGTGCACTCCTCCTAGTGGAGTGCATATGGACCCTATGATTATGTAATCATAGCTCTGCAACCATTAGGCTTTTATCATCCTATTTTGTATAAATTTAAATCATAATTTAGTTTTAAATGTTTATTTCCTTAAATTAATATGTGGATGTCACTTGTAAAGGATATCTAAATATCCTTCTTTTGTCCAGTGATGTCCTGTAAATGTTTATCTTTTTACTGTATCTTGTTCTGACAGGTTATTTACAGATATTTTAAAAAGGGAAAAGTCAATATTTTAAAGTAAACTCCGTCAAATTTTTCCTAAAATTTTATGATTTAATAATTAATAATGTAATTAAAAAGTAGGATGTTACACAATACATAATATTATACCTTCCTAATAATTGTTTTAATCATCAAAAATATAAAACAGACATCTTTCATAAAAATCATTTTTTTTACAGCAACTAAACTCACAACTTAACTTAATCACATAGTCATGTCATCACACAAAACACAATTCTTATTAATCTATTTTTCCTTATTAAAATTACCCAATTACTCCTTGAATTATCAAACAAAAACACTATAAATCATTTGCAACTTTTTACTTTAAAAAAATCATACCCCACGACCAACACCATAAAAAATCCAGAATTTTATTTATTTTCATAAAACTATTATTATTTCATTCTCATATCAAAATATTAAAGATCAAATAATCATCCACTAGTTTATACTTATTAAGAAATAAGTCACATAACAATTATACACACATATAACAACAACTACTACCTAATATATATATATATATATATATATATATATATATCACGGTCCAAAAATAAAACAAGGAAAAAGACCAATTTCTTTTCTTCAAATAATACATTAAACTTATTTAGTTGCCATTCCTTATTCATACATTCATCTTGAATCCAAACAAAAGAAATAAAATACTTCAAACAGATACAAAATTTCTATAAAATATAAATTCCTATATTGTAAGAGAACACAAAAATTTCAGAATATTCTTTTTCCTTTTTATGATATATAATTCGGTCATCTCAAGGTTAAAGAAAAGCGGAGATCATTCTCTTTAAACAACTTCTTTTTTGTCCCTTTTCTTATCCTTATTTCATTTGACCATAAATCAAAATATTACCAACAAAAACATAGTTCATTCTAATATAAAAATAAGAATTAGAAACTTTTAGTTCTTAATATCATAAAAAAAAATTAGAGATTCTAATAACAGTAGAAGAAGAGATGAAATAAATTAAAATATAGACTTAGAGTTACCTCTCCTCCTAAAGCTAAAAGACTTTCCAAGGTGAGAAAATTTTACTCCTCTTCTTACCTTCAACTCGCCACCTTCCTCTCTCTTTTCTCTTGGAATAATTTTTTTTTCTCAAAGTAACAACAAGTAGTTGTGTGGAATGGTGAGAGGTGTGATAGCCTATTTATAGGTGAAGAGAAGGCATATACTCCCCAAAAATCTGATCAGAAGTTCATCCCCCCTCCTAGTCCATGGTGAGTCATCAACTTTACTTCTTCACTTGGAACTTCACAAGCATTAAATGGGACTTTTCTAAAAACTATAGCTTCTTAACTCAAGGTTTATTCCTCACAATTTTCAGAAAATATTCTCTTCTCTCCCTCCTAATATTTGGACGGTGCACACATATAAAAATAAGGAGAAAAATTTCCATTGGCCCATTTTGAATTCATCACATAATTGACCAATCACCTAAAAGCTTTCATTTTTAATAATTCAGAAATAATTTAGAAAAATACAGAAGTTTGGACGGTGCAGCCGATGGAAGCTCAGATAATTATTTAAATTCATACATAAAAATATTTTATAGTCCAATAATTTATTTTATGCTCCAAAATAATTTTTCTAAGTTTTTTTTGGTAAATAAAAAATATTATTAATACCAACTTGCAACTTTTACACTGAACTATCAAAAACCAATGCCACCTTCTAGGAAGGGTTCATTGGTAATAAACTAAAACAAGAACAAAGCAACTAACTAAGGCTGATTAATCGATGAACCAGCAACACATTCCTACATCCTGTAAAGTCCCTAACTCTACTCATAATTCTTGAAGCTAACTCTCTACCAAGTACCCTCCATCGAGCCTCTGGAGATTGTCTCTTCTCCTGGAAAATCCGGCGACAACGCTCAGTCCAGATCTCATACACAACCGCTGCCATGAAAGCACTCATGATATTTTGGTAAGTTCTCTCCTTCGTTCCATATTGTAGCCATTTCATCCATGCATTACTATCAAAGCTTCCAATCTGCATGCACATCCAATTAGCAACTAGAGTGAGTAACTCCTTGCTCCAAGCGCACTTAAAGAACAAGTTGTAGAGTTAACCAATAATAAATCCTACCGCTACAGGATAAACACGAGCTCTCTAATACAGGATAAGGGTGAATAACTCATCCTTCTTATCCTCTAAGAGCCATGTCAGCCCTACTAGGCCGAACAGGCCCATAAGGCACCACAACACAACTTCCCCTATAAGTATCGTCATGCTATAGGGGCTAAGGTATGTTCTCTCATCCCTACTCTCAAGAACTACGTGTGGCTTGATCCCCTTATCACTGGGGGTACGTAGGACCGGGGTCACCCTCGTCAGCTGCAACAACCACCAAAACACATCGTGGTGGATCTATTTCTCAGATCCACTACATTGGCGCCGTCTGTGGGGACGATAAACTTCGATTCCCATCCACAATAATTAATAAAGAAAAAAAAAGTATTGATGGCTGCTATTCACTGAGAAGGAACAGTACGACGGTGTGACCGGTGCCGTTAACGACACACAACGCGTTCGAGGCTGAAGAAGAAGGCCGTTCTTGATGGTGGCATCTTGATCGCTGCTGCGTCTGTGATAGCGATTGAACCACGGATCCGAGTTCTCCCTCCACCGGTGCACAGCGTTGTGGGTCTTCGATACAACCAGAACAGAGCGTGGCTGATCTCTGCAACGATCAGCAACGATCGAAGTGCTCAGCCACTACAAACACCATCTCTGAGCCGCCAATCGCCACCATGGTCAGAACCACGAACCACCTCCTCACTGTGCAAGCGTATGGATGAAGAGTGTACCGCGATCCGCTTTCTCTCTCTCCATCGGCGATCGATCGCGAGTCCTCTTCTCGCTTCGTTCTCAAAGCCACCGACATCATTGCCGTTGGCCTCGTGCGTGGCCGCGCCGTGAGTGAAATGGTTTGACAGCCAACGAACCTCCAAATCCCATCTTCCATGCCTCACGTTTCTGCAGCCCGAGAAGTCTCTCTGCTCGCGTCTCCACTGTCCCGTGGCTACCGCCACCATCGCAGACAGAGCAGCGAGCTCCCTCACTCCCACCTAGCCTCGTCGAACCTGCCTCCTTCGTTCACGACGGCCAACGGCGATGATGTCGCCTTCGCCGCATCCTCGCTGACGCTCTTCTCCGATTGGCGCCGCCGAACACAGCAGCAAGACAGCTGTTGCGCCAATCCTTCTTCTACGATCCAGTTGAATGTAGCCACCGCCGCCGCCGCTTCATTGTTGGCGTGGAACCTGCAGAAGGCACGCAGCAGCTGCTGCGTTAGGGTTCCCAAGCCCTAACGGGCTAACATGGCCCAATCCAAAACAAAAGAAAACAAAAAAAAAAAGGGCCTAATCAGGCCCTAAAAAAAAAAAGAAAAAGCCTCAACAGGCCCTTAAAAAAAAAGGGCCTCAACAGGCCCTAAAAAAAAAAAAAAGAGAAAAAGAAAAAGTGGAATGGACTATCAACACCTCTATTGGCTTAACAACTCAATACTCACGTCTAAATCAGGGAAGCTATTTCTTTTAATTCTTAAATAATTGCACAAATATTTTATTGACTCACGTGACTATTAGTTAACAGCAAAAATATTATACTTTTGCTAATTAATGTCATTACGTGTCATTTACTATTTTTTATATATAGCAATATTATGTATTCTATAAATTGCCAATATTTTTATTTAATGGTCATAAATTGTCAACCTTGGACGACAATAACTAATTAATTATTCTTTTCGTACACACATGCAAGGTACACGTATGATGGCCTGAGCAGCTGAGTGACCCATTTCAAGATTCTCATCAATGGGCAAATGGTTTTCCGAGCATCGCGAATACAATCATGTTACTCTATTGGGAACATAATGATAACGACGAGGACCCCCGCGTGAAATTTCTTTCTTTGAGCTCGTCTCCGAGTATAGAGAACCCCGTGCTCGTTTCCACGCTCTGGATACATGTGCCAAATGTGCGCGGACCTTCGACAGCGTCCCCCTTTTGGTATCATACATCCGGAATGTCAAGAACCACGCACTACTCCTCTCTCCTCGGATTTATACGACGACTGCGTAAACCTTGCATCATGTTCCCTACTAGAGACTTTCATTTCGGTTCAACTGCTTAACGAAACCCGCTTGGAAAGGATTGACAGAGGACTTCAATCTACTTGAGTCTCCTATTATGGGCCAACCGCTCGGCGAAACTCGTTTCGAAAAAATGACCAAAGGACTTTAATCCAATAGTCTTCGATCTGACATTCCTCACCTCGACGAATCAGGGAAGGACTCCTCGTTCCTATATTACTTTCCCATTTACTTGGCATTTTACGTGATTACTTTGCACACATGTTGATATTAATTTACTTGATGCAATACTTTTGACATGTGCTTCTAATGCTTGATTCCTTATAATTTCATTACATGTCAAAAATTATTTGATATTCCCTATTTATGGTTTTTTGTATACATGCTGGTACGTGGCATATTGTTAGCCAAATTTCTTTGCTGCTGAATGTTTTTAAATGTCTATCTTTCCCATCGTGATAGGATAATAATATTTGATTTACATTGCCTTTCGAACGACATTAGGCAGTTTCCGGCAATCGCACATTGTCATTTTTCATGAATTAATGCTTTTATCAATTTATTGTCATGAAATACTCTGGCATATTTATAAATGACATTCATTACAATTATTATCCTGTCTATTTGCACGATATTTATCTATTGTCTTTTCAGTCACGATATTATTATATTATTACGTGTGATATTACTAAATCATACTACCTCTATACCGATATTATACATCATATCTTTGCCAATAATTGTCATTATTGTTGTTTGATTGCTATAAATTGTCAATTTAACGACGATTACCAATTACTTTACATATGCAAGGTACAAGTATAATAGCCCACTTCTCTAAAAGGCCCATTTCGAGTAGTGACCTTTTTAAGCAAAGCCCATTCCGAGCTTCAGACCGCCAAAAGACATAACGATCGGATCGACCGAGCATGATGACCTATGATTAATTCGAGTCCGAGTATGACGACCCAACATAATTCAAGTCCTTCACACCGGTTGCCGATCAAACTTTTCTTTGGTTTGCGCACCATCGCGACCTTGCCTATTTGGTAGAACGGTCTGCAGTGCCAAAACCCAATGATCTAATTCGAATCCCAGCATCTCCGAGGAACCACACAATGCTGATTCCACACCCACAATTCGCAAAAATTCAATCTTCGCTCAACGATCGCCTACACAGATCTGAATCCGACAGTCTCTCAAAGAGGCTTGGATGAATACGATCTAATTGGCGGAAAACGACTATCACACCTTAAAGGACTTCTTAACTCGGCACAAGCCTCTTCAGGCTTTAGCGAGTAAGGGGGTTGGTTATGCAATGGAGTAAAGGTTTGCTTCAACTTTATTATTATGATGATCAACTTGCCTTTGCCCTAATTACTCGGATTCAAGAGGGGTTTAACAATTGAAGATGACTAAACAACTACGACAAGGGAAACGGTCGTCCTTGGCTTCTCTACCTATTCTTGCTTCCTCGGCTTCATTCTTTCCCTCCTCGGCATCCTCGGTCGCTTCATCATCTCTTTGTTATTATGATAATCTATCAGTTTGCCTTCTCTACTTGTTTTTGCTTCCTCGGCTTCATTCTTTCCCTTCTCGGCATCCTCGGCCGCTTCATCAGCTCGATAAACTTTCGATGACTTCCACTCGAGTGACCTTATTCGGCCATGAAGCTTACGGCTCGGCTGGTAGAATGGACTCCGACTCTTTAAAATAATCCGAGAAGAACTGTAAATCCTTGAGCAGCAGATGCTCCAGTTATATTTGGGTGCCTTCGCACCACCTCTTTAGAACCTCTCACCGAGCTTTCGGACCTATACCGAGTCCGAGGCCCACTTTGATCCCGAGCGTTTCACAGGCCTTATGAACTCGACACAAGCCTTTTCAGGCTTTACCGAGTAGGGGACTAGTATGTGATGAAGCGTATACATCGTGACATTGGCCGACCTTGAATACTGGTATTATGTGATGCATAAGTTACTCGAGATCAAATGTTGTGCCAAAGAGGACCACCACGTCCCATGAGGCACCAAATTGATCACTTACCGTCCTCATTAGGGACATATGTTAAACTCACTCACTTCGGATCATGTTCTTACGCACTTGCCCACGATCTCGGTTAGCCGGCCAGATCGACGAGGCTACAAGTGAAAACGAGGATTGCGACCCGATAGCTTGGCTTAGCCTCTCGGCTCATATCTGGCCCAATACATCGCGGATCGAGGAATACACCTCGGCTAAGGTTGTCATTCCGACAAGCAATCCCTCGTAAACGTTACGGTCCAATTGGTGATAATCTTGGCACACCTCGAACTCAAATAACAGTTCGAGTCATGCCAGCATACATTGGCACAAGCCTTTCGGCTTTCACCATGGCAAGCGCATAAAAGGATGTCTCAGTACATGACGATACATGGCTAAGGGCCTTGACTGCGAACAGTCTTATACGTCCTAATCGACCATCCACGACACTCCTCCGAATAAAAAGTTATCAGCCGCAAACAATGTTGTCACCACAAACTCTCAGAACCTCGCCACAGACTTTCAAGATTCTCGCCAACCATATACGGACCCGAGCCTCACCAAAGGGTTCCTCTAAGGGCATTTTACTCGGTTTACCTATCATAAAAGTCCTTCGCTCGGACTCATGGACTCCGAGCATACCAAAGGGCCAGGCTCGGACTTGATGGAACCGAGCTTTATGATCGGTCCCCAATCTATCAAGCTCGGTACTCTAGGACCGAGACATACAGTCGGCTTGTGGGTAAACTCAGGCTCATCGAGGCTTCTTATCCCTTCCGCGAATCTCTCCTAGATTCTCGCAACAGCCTAGACATGAGATCTTCAGCTGGTTCTAACCAGATTCTCAGAGCATAATCCTCCGATATTATCTCACAGAATCCTGGTTCAGCACAGCTCTGATACAGGGTCCAAACGGCCCATATTAGCCTCCTTCAAACCCTATAAATATCTCATCACAGCTAGGGTTTCAGGTATGTTCCCACAGAAGCTCAGCACAGGCTTTTCAAGCCTATACGAGCATGGGGGGCTTGTAGGGTTAACCAATAATAAATCCTACCGCTACAGGATAAACACGAGCTCTCTAATACAGGATAAGGGTGAATAACTCATCCTTCTTATCCTCTAAGAGCCATGTCAGCCCTACTGGGCCGAACAGGCCCATAAGGCACCACAACACAACTTCCCCTATAAGTATCGTCATGCTATAGGGGCTAAGGTATGTTCTCTCATCCCTACTCTCAAGAACTACGTGTGGCTTGATCCCCTTATCACTGGGGGTACGTAGGACCGGGGTCACCCTCGTCAGCTGCAACAACCACCAAAACACATCGTGGTGGATCTATTTCTCAGATCCACTACACAAGTGTTCATGCGATTCTGGTTGTTGCCCACACAGAGGACAGATTATTGAAATTAGGTTAAGAAATTTTCCCAATCTATCCCGAGTATTAAGTCTCTTCAATAGCATCAACCACATAATAAAACAATGTTTAGGAACCGATACAGAGTTCCAAACTATTTTGTGATACTTGAATTGTCATGCTGCCCACAAAGATACCTGTACCCTGAAGCAATCGAGTAATCTTGATTTAGCCACACCCCATTAGAAACACCAGGAACCAACCTATCTCTGACTTTAAGGATCTGTTTGAAGTGCCATCCCTGGTCCTGTCTTGGCTGAGCTTCCCAAATAGTCTCATCCTTTAAATAAATCTGATTAATCCATTTAACCCACAAAATATCTTCCTTCTTTTATAATTGCCAAACCTGTTTTCCAAGAGCAGCTTGATTCCATAATATAGAGTTCTTAAAGCCAAGACCACCAAATCTCTTCTCCTTGCACACGCTAGCCCAAGATACATTTCCAGTAGATTTATCACCCCATAAGAACTTCCTACACACCTTCTCAACACCCTTCAAGACTGCTTTAGGAATTATGAAGGCTGAGGCCCAATAAACATGCAATGTAAGCAGCACAGCATTTATAAGCACACACCTTGCCTGATAGGATAGATTCCTAGTCTTCCAGCTATACAACCTAGCAGAAACCTTATCAATAAGAACTTTGCAAGTAGCTATGGACCATTTCTTTGCTGATATTGGAAACCCCAAATATAAAGGAAATGAGCCCTCCTTGAACCCAGTACAACCCAGAATCTCTCTTCTAAACACATCCTTCACCCCTTCAAGATAGATCTGAGACTTATCCTGATTAGCATACATCCCTGAATTATGAGAAAACTCCTGCAGAGCCTGCATAATGATTCTGACACTTTTAGGATGACCCTTGCAAAAGGTCATTAGATCATCTGCAAAAATGAGACTCACAAGATTCAACTCTTTGCACAAAGGGTGAAATCTGAACCCATTCTCCTTAGTTACAGCCAATAACCTTCTTGAAAGCCCTTCCATAGCTATAACAAAAAGCATAGGAGAAATAGGATCTCCTTGCCTTATGCCACTATAGCTTCTAAATTGCTGAGAATTCTGCCCATTAACCACAATACTAAATGTCACTGTTGATATGCATTCCATTATCCAACTCACAAACTTCCTAGGAAATTTTAAAGCCTCCAGCATGTCTCTTATAAAATTCTAGTTAAGGGAGTCATAAGCCTTCCTTAAATCAATCTTAAGTAAGCATCTAGCTAACACAATCTTCCTCCTGTAGAGCCTCATAAGATCCTGCACAATAAGCACATTGTGGACTATGCTTCTCCCCTTCACAAAAGCTTCTTGATTACAATTTATAACCTTTGGCAGAACCTCTCTTAGTCTCATACAAAGCAGTTTAGAAATACACTTATACAATGTATTACAACAAGCTATTGGTCTATAGTCTTTTACTGTTGTAGCATTTTCACATTTAGGAATCATAACTAAATTAGTGCAATTCCAAGCTTTTAGAAGCTTACCTGAAGAGAAAAAATCTTCAATTGCCAAACAACAATCATCTCCAACCACATCCCATGCTGCTTGAAAAAAGCCTGAGCCATAGCCATCAGGACCAGGAGATCTGTCCTTATCTATAGACCACATACACTCCTTAATTTCCTCCCTAGAGAAAGGTTTAATCAATGCTAGATGCTCCTCTACATTAAGCACTGGACCATGCTGGCTAACTGCTTCCTCTATAGACCACCTTACATTCTTCCTTCCAAACAATCTAGTGTACTGATTCACAAACTCATCCATAATACCCCGCTGCTCCTGAACACACTGACCATCTTCCTTAACAATACTTAGAATACGATTCCTATATTGTCTGGACTTAATTGCATTGTGAAAGTAAGCTGTGTTTTGATCACCCTCTTGTATCCATTTCTCCTTTGCCTTCTGCTTCAGAATTGAAATCGAATCATTTAAAGCTTTCATGTAGTTTCCAAATAAGCTCTTATCCTTCTTATGTAATTCTGAATCCTGAGGCCTCATCCTCAATTCTGATTGATATGCATCTAACTCCTGCCTTAGTAACTGCTCCAGCTTCACTGAATGCATATACTCCCTAGAGTTAAGATTTTTTAAAGGTTGTTTCAAAACCTTTAACTTCTCCATAACCCTATATGGAGCATATCCCTTAACATTACACCCCAATTCTCCTTCACTATGCTCAAGAAATCCTGATTCTGTGCACAAACATTGAAAAATTTGAATCCCCCAACAAATCTAGGCAGAATCGTAGAGTTCTTTATCAAAGCTGGAGAGTGGTCTAAGATTCCATTATTAAGAAATTGCGTGTATAAATGAGGCCACACTGTCAGCCAATCTTCATTCACAAGATTCCTATCCAGCTTACTATAGATTCTTTGACCATCAATCTTCCTGTTACACCAAGTAAACAGATTCCCACAATATCTCATGTCTTGCAATCTACAATCCTGAACACATGTTCTAAAATCTTCCATGGCATCCCAATCCACCTGGTTCCCTCCCAACTTCTCTGATGGATCCAAGCAACAATTGAAATCCCCTGAAATTAACCAAGGAATGCTCACAGTAGCATGAATTCTCCTTAGATCATCCCATAACTCCTTTCTAAAACCTTGGTCATTAGCACCATAAACAAAAGTAGCATTCCATTGAATTGAACCAATAGGCATTGAGATTAGGCAGTGAATCATCTGGCTAGACTTTTCCAGAACATTGACCTTAAACATGTCTGGCTTCCATAAAACACAAATCCTCCCTACTGGATGATGCTCAATGTTAGAAGCATGATGCCAGCCAGGAGCAAACTTCTCTAGAGTAGCTTCAATAGAATTAGATCTCAGTTTATTTTCTAATATAGCTAACAAACCTACATTATTCAAACCACAAAGAGATTTTAGTTCTCTTTGATTTTGAGGGTTGTTAAACCCTCTAACATTCCATGTTAAGATATTATCCATTGGCCTTAGAGGCCAAGTCTCTGATCACAATCCCCTTGTTACCCTCTTGCCTCTTCTGAGCTTTACTCCTTGTTACCACAGGGATCCATGGTTCTGCACTTTCAGACTCTGAATCATCTTGCACTACCTCAACTAGTTTGCCTTTTCCTTTATCCTCCTTCCTGGTAGTATCGCACCCCTTTGAAGCAGATCTGACTTTGCCTGATTAGTTTCAGCAACAAAAGAAGAAGCTTGACCAACCTCATTTGCTTGCTGAATAACATTTTCTAAAGCCTTCTCATCATTTGCTTTTAAACAATCATCAATTTTTTCAATCTCCTCTCTAGAAGGTTTCTTTTTTTCCACCCATTTTTGAGTAACATTGGTCCTGCACATCTTGGCATCATGCCCATCTTTTGAGCACTTACCATAAAGCACAGGTTTCCACTCATAAGTCACCTTCTGATTCACCACATTCCCCTTCTCATCTTCAAAGAAAATCTCCTCAGGCAGTGTATTAGGATTAACCTCAATCAGGATTCTTGCATAGCTAAGCCTATTCCTCTCCTTTGTTACCTTATCCACCATAATTAGAGTACCAACCAAGCTAGCAATTTTGCTTAAAGCAGATTGGCTCCAGAATTTTGGGAAAAGATTAGGTAACTGAATCCAGATAGGGAATCTGTCTAGATGATCCTTCATTCCTGTTCTTCCAGTCCAAGGTCCCAGAATAATTGGCTTTTTATCAAAATGATAAATTCCAATTTCTAGTACTTCGTTCCTTGCCTCAATCGTATTAAACCTAACCACCATAGATCCTTCATTAGTCATTAGGATTTTGTCAATCCCTAAATGACCCCAAACCTTCTTTATAAATCCACTAAACATAGAGTAGGGTGGCCTAGCCCCTAAAACATAGCACACAATGGCATTTTGCCAATAAGATAATTCTGCCTCCACATCTTCCAGCACAATTTTAGTAATAGCCATTCCTTCCTTAAGCACTGGTTCAAAAAAATTGAGTTTTTTCCCTGCATTTCTCAATTTCGAAATATCGAAATTCGCCCAAACAGAGTGAATAGCATGCTCTACCTTTTCTGTTGTTTTTTCCACTGCTTCCGTCTGATCATCTTGATGTTTATTAGACTCTACACCCTTGATGTTGTCTTGATGTCTATTATTCTGTCCTTCCTTATTGATATCACTGTGTTGATGAACTGCAGGAATCTTGCTTTGTTCTTTTTGACGTAGAAGATCAATACTTTGCAACAACTCAGCAGCTTTCTTAGGGGTCAAGCTATCGATATCTTCAAGTGCCTCTTCATCAGAAAGGCTGAACTCAACCGAAGAAGAAGCCACAGCCTCTTTCTCTGCATTTGGAGATTTCTTGTTAGAGGATGATGGAGTTTTCGGGGGTCTTCCCCTCTTGCTACCCATGGAGGCTCAAGGCGAAAACCGTGAAGGAGGAGATAATTTTTCTAAGTTAAAAAATACCAAAACTTCGTTTTTTCCTACTGTACAGTACTTTTTCATAGATGTTAAAATAAAAATCTTATTTTCACATATTCAAATACTACATTTTAATACGATCGTTTTCATATAAAGTTTATAATTTTTGGACTTACGGTTTGAAAGTTATGAATTTTTGAAGCTCTAAGATCATTTCCTTCAAAAAAATGCACTTCATAAGTTTTCAAATAATTTTATAATAAAAAATACGAAAATATATTTTATTTTGGACGGTGGTCAAATAGAAAACCTCAAAAATATTTTTGTTTTCAAAATAAAATACACTTGAGTCAAAAGGTCATTTAATGCATTAAAATCACACCCATGAGTTGGTGAAATATAAGACAACCGGAAACTAGAGTGGAGCTAAGTAATGGGAAATTTTGTAAGAATTGATCAAAAGGTGATGAAGGATAGGAGTATTTCGAAGCTAAGTTGGTAATAATGAGTGCGGTATAGCGAAGTAGGCGTCATCTAAGTTGGGGAGCAGTTGGAAATGTGAGTTTTTGAGTTGTAGCTCGTCTAGGCTTGAACCAATGAAAAGGAGGTAATGTTGAGGTGTGGTGGTGTTGGACCCCAATGAAGTATAACCCTGTCATTTTGAATGCCGTTTAAAACCTTTGAACTCTCCATTCTTTTGAAAGCATATCGTTTGGAACCCATCAAGCTTGTTGTTGAAAGTACCCAAGAGATTACTTTTGTAAGTAATCCATTTGATTCACTCTTAAGAATGATGAATAGATGGTGTATATTCAACGATGCAACGATTGCTGCAGTTAAAGAAGGGAAGAATCTCCCCAGGGAGTTACGCGTCCGCGGATTTGACCAACTTTACATCGTATTTCTCGAGGACGAGAAATCCTCAAGTTGGGGAGAATGTAACACCCCGCATTTTTTCCCGTACGTGCGTGAACGAATTTTGATAAAAATAAGCCTGGAGGTCTGTTTTAAAAATGGTTCTCAGAAAAATATTTTACCTAAGAGGGAATAGAGTGATGATTTTCAAGGATTTTTATGAACAAAATGTTTTTATAAATGAAAAGTGAATGATTTTGTTATTTTAGTAAAGGACGATTTTTGAAGAAAGGAATTTAATAAATTGGCTTGAAATTTTTATGTGATGAGTTCTTGATTTAATATGTGTGTGAATGAAATGTGTGACTTAATTATAGTATGTGAACTAGTGATTTTGAGTAAATATAGTTAGAACCTAAAAATATAAGATAAGTATGTATGCGAATGTGTATGTTTATATGTGTAAATGTGTGCTGGACGTGTGATGCATGAAATTAAGTGTGTGAATATGATGCTTGCATGAATTTGAAATTATAATAGAAAATAAAAATATGAGACATGTGCATATGTGTGGGTGTGCCACGGCATAGGTGTGAAGGTGTGTGTTGTGTATGCATGAAGGTGCCACATTTAGTGAATGCATGTAAGTGAGTGTGTGGATGTGCTATGAGTGTTACACGTGTATGTGTGTGTAGAAATAAGCTAGGGTTGATTTTATAGAAGCTTAAAGGTTAAGGAAGTGGAAACCAAATAGTAAACTAAGTTAGCCATCCTACTAAACTACAACCAAACCAAATTAAGCCACAAAACCCTAACTAGTTGCTAACTATCACTTAAGCCTAAAGTAACCCTAAAGTCTTAACCTAGCCTACCTTGTCCCCTTGACTTTAGTAAACCTTATCCATGCAAACAATTGGAAGCCCAAAACTACCCTTACCTCTTTCTCATGGTCGAATTACTCTTAAGGTTAGAAAAGGAAAATTCCAAGCCCTTGATTTTGCCTACATAAGCCGTGTGTATGTCTTGATTCACATTTCATTTCCTTCATTCATTTCTTCCCACCCAAACACAAGCACTTTGGTCCAAGAGCACCTCAAGCTCTTGAGACCCTTAGAGAAAAAGAAGAGGCCGAAACATAGGGAGAAGAAGGAGAGACTTAGGAGTTTGATCAACCCTTTCATCCTTGAAGATTTAAGAGATAGGGGAATTAGAAGACCAACTTTCTTTTTGGTAGGAACCGAAGATCAAGGAGGAATTTGTAATAGTTTAGATTTTTCTTTCTAAGTTATAGATCCTTTATTTTCTTCTTTGCATGTTAATTTCATGAGTTGATCTCTTTGATCTTGAACTTTATGGACTAAGCATGATTTGTAATATGGTTAATTTGTGCTTGATGTTCGGATTAAGGTTCCTCTTTGCTAGATCTAAAATTTTTAAGTGAATCTCAAGGATCTAAAGACAAACTAAAATTTTTGTGATAACTAGACTAGATCTCTTTGTATGATTACTTCTTCTCTTCTAAACCGCGAATTGTAATAATTTTATGAATGAATTTATGATCTAAATGGCTTGCATGTTATGTGTGTGTATTGATCTTGAGTACATGTGCTTGAAAAACTTTAATCTTTAAAGTTTTCATTTCGTCCTCACGGTTTTGCCTTTATAAGGGTCAAGCTAGCTTCATTTTGCTTTGCATGTATACATTATTGATGGATCTATAAATTTCAAGCATGTAAAAGTCTACATTTTGATTAAAAAGTTGAAAATAATTTTCAAGCCCCGTTCGGTTTTGGGAATAATTTTTCTTAAATAATTTTCATTTCTTTTGTGTGTTATTATTTGAGTTTGAATAACTAAAGTGATTCCTCATTTGCATGAATTGATCAAGTGTTTGATGTTGTGAAAAAGGCCATACGGCCATGTTTAGTTAATTGAGATCTATGTCTTCATTTTTATACAAAATGCATGCATGTCAATTTTTAAGGGAAAGATCATGTTTTCTTTAATATGTGTCTCGGTCTTAAAAGAAAATTTAAAGGAATCAAGTTTTGCAATGAATTTTCAAGTGTAAACCTTAATTGGAATTAAGTGTGTAAGTATGTGCATGATTTGTTTTTAGGACCATTCGGCCATGTCCAAAGATAGTGAAATCCATGCCTTTTTATTTTATAAAAAGGTTCATGCATGTTATTTCTATGGAGTAAAATTTAACCTTTGCTTTGTTTTGAGAAGAATGATGAACTTGAATTGTTATGTGTGAAAGGTTCATGCATGTTTTCTATAATTATCGATTACTCGCTCGGTGAGTAATCACTGGAGTAGCTCATAACTCCAAAGGCCGAGGGAAACTGCTCTGATACCATAAAATGTAACACCTAAGTTTATTTACCCTTTTTATACCCTTAATTAAAAATAGCGACTTGAAAATTTCTTTTTTGACTTATGAATTGATTAGGAAAAACTCTTAGTTACTTTTAATTCATAAGAAAATCTCCCGTCAAACGGACGGAGTTTCGTTTGTTTTTAGGACTTTTCCCAAAATTCCTGTTCTCCTGCAATCTGATAAATAACACATTTTCAAATAGCAAACCAGTAGGGCTATTCACATATGTATATCAGCTAGTGCATCTTCGTGCACACATCAGAAACAAGTTTAAAACATCAGAGTTAAAAGCATCAGAGTTAGCGGAATATAAACAAGTTACGAAAACAGTTTTTCCCCAAAATAGACCCCTTTCCCAAAAGGAGTCGTCCTGGGCCCCCAAAAGCTATTTACATTTATACACAACAAAAAAAATGATTCACATCATCGGGCCCAGGACATTCTCATGTCCTACATAATAATAAGTGACCTACTCTCCCTGTGAGGGAGAGTACTCCTGCTCGGCCTGATCTTGTGCAAACTCTTCCTTAGTACCTGTGGAGATAGTAAGGAGTGAGTATTACACATAAAATGGGGAGGCAATTTCCAGATAAGACATAATGCAACACTAAGCCATGCACATATAACAGTTCCATCACACAAAATAAGAGTCAACGTGTCACAAATCATTTTCAAGTATTCATTAGTTTCTCAAATCGATTTTTATTTAACATTTTCTTAAGTCTTCCATTCCATGTATTTTAATCATATTAATTATTCTTTTCTATCTGTCCCTGGTCACGACCTACTGCGTCTGCACTCCTGTGCACTCACGACTTACTGCGCCCGGGTATGTTTCTCATTCCCCTGGTCACGACCTACTACGCTCGCACCACCGTGCGATAACGACTTACTGCGCCCGGGTATGTTTCTCAATCCCCTGGTCACGACCTACTGCGCTCGCACCACCGTGCGATAACGACTTACAGCGCCCGGGTATAATACAATCTCCCCTGGCTGAGCCTGGGTATAATTCATTTAGTTCCTTTATCATTATCAATTCTTTAGCAAATTTCCATTACTCGAAATTGATCACCACATTACCCCTTTCCACTATCCAATGATCACAAATATATTCTATAACTTAATTAGCACAATTCATCTTAATATCACAACTCAAATTATTAAACAACATAAGCATTTAATTTATCAACATCACCAAATCACAAAATGCAATATATCAACATCAAAATAAATTCCCTAAGTCATAAATTCTATTCTAACAATTATTCTATATCATATCAACCTAAACTAACACAAAAATATTAATACCCATTATATGCATATTGTAAACTAAACCCCAGAGTAAGGTAATACTCACTATAACCCACTCCTTACCTTAAATTAGCAAAGAGTAAATAGAACCTTAGTGAGCCCTAGCTCAAAACCATAGAAATTTGAACTTCCTAAGCCTAGCTTGCCACGTCAATAAGGAAATGATGAAATGATGATATACCACCCTATTTGAGAGAGCACAAGAAGAATGATCCTTGTCCTTGCCTTGGTTTGGGTTGGAAGGCTTGAACCACAATCCCTACATAACCATGAGTGCAAGAACCCTAAGAGTTTAGAACAAAATTTATGAACTAAGGAGAGTTGGGATGGAAAGGAAATCAATATCATGATATGAAGCTAACTTACCCCAATAAATGGTGGAAAAATGAAAAACCAAGAAGAATGGAAGGAGCGAGCAAATCGTGTGAGCCAAGGAGGAAGAGAAATGAAGCTTTAGCCAAAATCCATGGTGCAACTTGATGGGTTTTGGTTGATTTTGGGTTGAGGTGCCCAAGATCATGTGTTTATGGTGGTTTGGTGATGGGAGTGTGATGGAGATGCTCTTGGATCTTGAGAGAGGTTGATGAGGTGATGAGTTGATTTGGTCTTGAAACATGAAGGAATGAAGGGCTTTAAGTGACTTGTTTCCCTTGCCATGCTGTTGAAGAATCGTGTGGCTGAAATCAAAAACTTAGCCACCAAGTTGGAAATCAACGCACCAGATCTGATCTGGTGTGCGCCACGCGCCTGGGCGCGCGATCAGCACCAACACCAAGCTGGTGCATGGCTTACACGGTCAGCAGGGGTTTTGGCGCGCCAACAAGGATTCTGGTGCATGCTGGTGCGTGTGGCCGCTCGCCTGGGCGAAATGGTGCCTCGCCGGGGCGTATTTTCCACTGGTTTGGTGCACCATGAATAGTGCACCTGCCTGGGCGCATGGCTCGTGCGCCTGGGCGAAAATATGGGTTTCCAACCTTCGATTCGCCGTAACTTTTTCGTTAACCGTCGGATTGATTCCAAATTTTTAGACATGCTTCTTCACCCCACAAACTTCCTATCCAATGGTGGAATTTATTTTCTTAGCTTCCTATAATAAATTTCTAATTTTCTCTTTTCGGTCGATTTCTAACATCTAAAACGCCGATTTAACTCCCGATTTCGCTTATTTGACTTTGCCCAAAGCCACAACTGCCTTCTATACAACCCCTAGGACCTATAATCACCACTCACCTATCTACCAAAATTCATTAAGTCATTATTCCAATTTTTCTAAGGTTTTTAATTAATAATTTCATTTAAATCAAAGTTTAGGTTGTTACAAGTCTGCTCTCAGATTCGGTTTCCAGCAACAGGGTCCAGAAACCACCAAATTTGACATGGAATTTGGCCAAAGAAATTGGGGAAAATGGTTAGAATTCAAAGTAGGTAACATGCATGAGAGAATCAAAGAAGTTTGAGACTCAAAGATCAACTAAGCTTACCACAATCGAGTTTGGAAATCAGCTTCCAGAATCAGGATCCACAGAGAACTCAGCTTTCTACCTTCCACTTCCAAGCTTGATTTCTCCCTCCACACTAACTCTCAACTCACGGTGTTTAGATCTTTGTAAAGCTCTTGATGTAAGCTTCACAATCGTGTATCACTCGATTACTAACACTCAACAACGAAGACGAATTGCTCAGCACAATTCAGAAACCCTAATCACCCTCCTTCAACCAGAAATCAATTGATCAACCCCTAATTCATCAGAATTTCCACTATTTATAGACAATTGAAGGTAACATGCAGGGCGACGCGTGTTTCCCATTAACACCAGGTTGATTTCGTGGCGATTAAACGAGTAATTCAAGTGATTACTCATCAAATTCCACTAAACCAGTTTCTGAGTTCATCGTCTAACCGGTTACAGGGCATTACTAACCGGTTAGATCAGTTCAAAATTTAAAAATTATTATTTTTAAATCTTTCCCTCCAAGAACCATTCTAATATTGCCTTTTAGTCCTCATTTAGAGACCAAACTGCAATTTCCTTATATTCTGTATTTATTTGCCATATAAAAATATTTTAACTTATTTTTATATTTAAGGCTAATTAAATACAAAATATAAACTTGATAAATTCTATAAATTAATAATAAAACTTATTATTAATTTACTATTATTCGGGAGACAAAAATTAGGGATGTTACAGTTTTACTATTTGTGAACTGTATTTGTGAAAATTATATGTTTAAATTCTAAAGAAATTGAAATTTTTTTATTTAAAAATATGATTTAAAATAACTCAAATTAATTTGGAAATTTTATCTCTTTTGGTTTTGTGTCTTAAAAGATTTTCAAAATACGGTTTTGAAATCTTATTTTCTTGGATTTTTGGTGTTCTGCTTTAAAGTATAAAAACACTAATTTTATAATCGGAATGTTTTCAATTAAGAAGAAATGAAGTGTTTTAATAAAAGATTATTTTAATTATTTTTATAAAAATCTTTTTACCATAAGTCTAAATTGGATTTGGAAAGCTTTTTGGGCGTTAACAATGTGTTTCAAGAAAAGAATTGTCCTAACAATTTTTTGAAAATAAAAATTTATAATCTTCGCAAACCGTTCTAACGCACGGGAAAAATGTCTAGTTCGGGTGTCGGACGCGACGGGAATGACGAAAAGCTAGCAACGGGAAGTCCTGGAAAGCTTTCGGGTGTGTCGTCATCCAGTTGAGAGAGAAGCTCCCCTAAAGACGCCATGGTATTAGGCAACATATTAAGGCGTCCAATCATCTCAAAGGTTGGACCCGGTCTCGTCAAGGCGAGGAAGAGGGATAGCGAGTGTTTGTTTGTTTGTCTGTTGTTAAGTGTGGGCTATCCCTACAAGTCACTGAGACCGAAGTGTTGTCTATAGTGAATATGTTTGTTGAATGATATGATATTGACTATGCATGAGCTGTTGGTTAGTTTAGTATGTGAAGTAATTAAGTTGTTAAAAGATGTTACCCTGAGTCCTGAAATAATAATGAGGAAATGAGATTGAAAGAGAAAAGAGGTGCGAATAAGAGATATGAGAAGGAATTGAGAAAGAAATAGTCGGTGCATTAAGATTGATGACAAAGTTATAAGAAACGAATGAGAAAGATGATATGAGTGAAGGAAAAAGATAAAGAGTTGAAAGAGAACGTGATTATGGAAGTGAGAAGTGGTGGAGTAGAGATGTGATCCCTCATGCATGTTTTTGGGAAGAAGCTTAGTGTTGAGTTGAGCTTGCTCCTCCACTAACACTCACCCAAAAATATGATTTTTTGAAAATAGTTTTTGAAAAGAAACTTTTGAAAACAATTTTGTAAAGTCATCTTTTTGAAAAGGTTTTGCGAAAAGAGCTTTTTGAGAAAGAAGAGGGAATGAGTTTTGAGGAAGTTAGAAAGAATTATGCTGAGCATGATTGTGATTTTAGGGGGAACGGATTACGTTTAGTGGTCGGGCTTCGTTGAAGGGATGCACCAAGGACGAGCCGACTGTTAGGATTCAGCCGTTAATTTAAAACGTTAAAACTATAAAAGATTTAAAAGACATTTACAATTGCGGTGAGGTATGAGTGTCGATCCGAAGTAGTGGAGAGGAAGGAACGATAAGTATCTGCGGATACTTAGGACGAGATTGCATGAGGGGAGGACGATGACGGTGAAACGTCAAGGAGTCTATAGTATATTTCTAGGCGAAACGAATCCCACATGTGGTGCACTAATGTGGTGGGGACTGGGTCTAATACCGTGGTAAGTTCCGCATCGCGAACTAGAAATTATACTGTTGCCCCCTTGATTGCAAATCGAGAACAGTGAGAGGGACTGGAACGGGGCATTTGTGTTTGCCGCCGAGGGCGTGCATTGACTAAATGATATGATTATGATTTGAGGCAAAGCCTCCTGGTCTGGGACCATTTATGTGTTGGACAACTGTCATGCCCGCGTGGTAAAGGTCCTGTACTCCTGTTTGCTTCCGACTAGGTTGGGTGGATGACCGAGGAGATGTAGACGTGTGTGACTCCTTCAATGATGATGTTTCCCCCCATCATTGAAGTGAACCGATACGCTAAAACTTAAAAGAACAAAGATGTTTCAAAGAAATGTATAGTAAAATATCAAGTATTGGAAATGATTTGTAAGGCATGTATAAGAAAGGATTCTTAGAATGCGTGATGAGTTCGGAAATAGTATGATGAAAGAAAGAAGGGATATGAGTGGTGAAGTGTAAGAGAAAGATTGTAAGAAAGTGATTATGAAAGCTCAGTACACGTTTGTGCTTAACGTTATGATGTTGTTATTGTCTGTGTGTTGTATATTGTCTTTCTTTAGTATTTGCCTACTGTAATTCCACATAGTCGACATAACTATTTGGGTAGCTTACTCTCTCCTCTTCTTCTGTTCTCCTCTTCTTTTGTACTTCTGCTTCTCTTTCTTCTTTTGGAAAATATGGTACGTCAGTTAGACGCAAGAGAGTTTGAGGTTCCAGATCCAGCTTGTTCGGGAAGTAGGAACACTTCCGTGGAAAGGAGACGACTCGGTGGAGAGATCTCTGGGGTAGTAGACGAGGACAACCCTACTGGAGGACCGTGAGCGGGATCCATCAAGATGCAGAGCTAGACTAAGGATGTTAAAGTGTATCACTAGAAGCTAGGTCTTCCCCTCAGAGTATGGTACTCCACTGTAAGTTCTTGGTTACCTAGCTCTACTAAACTGTACCCCGGCAAATGATTTATTTAACACTGATGTTTGAAATTAGAAATGACGTTTTGAAAACAAGTTTCAAAGTGCGGTGTCTTGTGACATCTCGTTTTGGAACTTGAAAGGTATTACACAATGTGAGAACATGAGTTTTTAAAAAAATGGAAATCTAATTGTTCTCATCTTGTGTAACACTTGTTTTAAAAAAAAATGGCCGTAATTTTCACGGTATTTACTTTATGTTTTCAAGTTGCCAAATCGGGGTGTTACAATAATGACCATTTTCCCTAATTTCCATGTCGATTTCATGTTCCAAATTCCTTGATCAATCTACCCTGTGAAAAACGGTTCTGGTTTGAGGAGGAGCTTTGGGTGTTTGGTGCTCTACCTCAAATCTCTGCTCAAATCTTGTGCAAGCACGAACCTCAGGTAAGGGGGAAGCTTAATATTTGCTATAATGAGAATAAATGGTGGTAGAACATTGGATGAGTCACCAAGAGACTCAAAGGGCATAAGTTAAAATGGTTAAGTGGCTTGGAGGCCAATCTGAGCTCAATTGTTATTATGAGCAATGTTATCTAGATGCATGCAAGCTATATTGATGTTGGATTCATGACTTATTTGGATATTATGTGAATTGATGCATTAAGTTGTGAAATATGTGCAATTATGTGCAATTTGAGTATCTAAATTGAATGCATGCAAGATAGATATGTTTCTGTGCTTAAACATATTTATTTAAGGTATATGAACTCTGTTAAAGGTTGAAATTTGGTTAGATTTGAGTAGTGAAGAGAATGGTTTGTTAAAACTCATGTTTTAGTGTCAGACTGCATAATCTAACCGGTTACTCGATATTCGCAACCGGTTAGACACTGTAAAAATGCAAAAGGAAATAAGTTTACAAAATCAGTATGGTGGTCTTATAAATCCTACTCAAATCTAGGCCTTAATTTCATGGAAAACAATCTGAAAATAAGTTGATTTCACTGTTATAGTTCAGATTGTAGTTAAAGAGTTAATACCTTAATGTAATGAGATAATTTCAAGAGGAAATTATGCTCATTGGATAATGAAATGTGATTTAGACTTTTGAATGATATAAACAGTGGTTTTTGAGGTGTAAAACAATGTTAAACTTGTTTGTGGATTGGGTAGAGAATTCAAGAAAAAGGGTTTTTCTGAATTACAATGGTAAATGGTTCAGGTCTGTAATTCTAACCGGTTAGCCTGAAACTGTAACCAGTTAGTACCTGAATCTGAAAAATAAAAAGTTAAGTTTTTGAATACCATTGGTTGTGTTTTCCCAATCTAAGTTTAAGGGCATGTTTTTGAGATAATTCAAAGGAGAATTTTATGCCAAAGTTTATGCCTCAATTAAATCATTCAACAGAGAAATTGTAATATTTCTAAATCACAGTAAATAAAGTAAAGATAAAACCAACCTTGATGATTGTGCATCCATATAGAATGGAAGTTTGGTTGGTAGGAACGTTTAACATATTCTGGGAATATGAGGAGGGTACTCCGGGAGTACCAAATTTGTAACCTACTTGATGACACATTCTGGGAATGTGGCCAGTGTCTGGGACCTGGTTAAGTACGTTCTGGGAACGTATGTTAGTGTTCTGGGAACACATTGATATGCAAACTACTTGATGACACATTCTGGGAATGTGGCCAGTGTCCGGGACCTGGTTTTTATGCGTTTTGGGAACGTATGCGTTCTGGGAACATGGTGCACACTCTGGGAGTGATGCTTATTATTCCAAGTATGGTTTGCTACACGTTCTGGGAACGTGGTGCACACTCTGGGAGTGATGCTTATTTATCCAAGTATTGTTTGGCATTACGTTCTGGGAACGAATGTCAGTGTTCCGGGAACACAACGGTGTATTGGATGGACGTCCAAGATGGACTTTGTTAGAGGCCTCAATTGTGGAAGAAAATCATGCATCATGCCACCTGCATTGAAAGAATTATTATTATTAACCGGGTGTGCTCATATGGTTATGCATCATGATTTGCTACATGTTGACTTGTGGATGTTAGTTTTATTCTCATTTGATTATGCGAATATGTATAGCTAACCCCCATGCCCTTATTAGGTATTGATCGTGCATCTAGCTTGCACAAGAATCAGTAAAGGGAGATGTCCCTTAGGTGCATGCAGAGTGTAGAAAGTGTGGGTTGTGAACCCGTTGTGCAGATATCGAGTATCCGGCCAGATAAATGTTTGGACAGAGGACCAGTGACCAGCTCAATAACGTCTCTATTTTTAATAGTATTTATATGATACACATTTTGAAAGAAGTATCATAAGATGAATTTGGTTTCATAATAACATTTATTTGGTATCCATGGACTTGTTACACTTGATATATTTTGAGAGTATAATATGACTATTTTACTATGTTTCCGCAAACTCTGATTTTGTTAGTCAACTTCATTACTAATCAAGTGTTTGTAAAAAGGAATTTTCAAGGGAAGGGAAAATTCTTATTTTCAGATCTTTTTCCAACAATAACAAGTCCCAGAATTCATAAACTTATTACTTTTCTTATAAAGTAAGACGATATAAAAGGAGTGTTACATTTTTATGGTATTAGAGCAATGGTCCTGATTCTCGGTCCTTGGGTGTGTGGTCCAATACGCTGGCCATCGATATCTGCAATGTTTCTTGGGAAGTATGCTCTCATATACTTCCAAACTAGAGCTAAGGTTAGGGGTAATGGCTCTAGATAAGTAGCTTATTTTACTATTAAGAAGTGTTCTATGAAGTCTAAGTCGAAGTATGATAGTCGTATGCTTCTCTTTAGACAATTGGTAAACCTAAAACCATAGTGTTGGTCTATCAGTTCTCATAGAATCAGTGATAAGGAAATCTCAAGGAATTGTAGTTAAGTCCTTGACTCTGGAGAAGAGTATTTACCCTTACTAGTGTTAAGGTTAATCAACTTCTCAGATTGAGTGCAAGACAATCATCTTCTTAAGGATTAACCTTGTTGAGTTTGTTAAACTCTAAAGCTATCCTTTCTTTTGTTCCTTATGGATAAGGGTATTGATCAAACTTGCTCTATGTCTTACCCAATCTGCTATCTCAAAGCAGAGGATTCTACAAATCTTTTTGTAGTTGTTTCCAAGGTATTAGACTTTGTCTATCTACCTGTGTTATGATTACATTTGATCTTAAGCACGGTTTGGGAGCCGAGGGATCAAGTGATCATAATTAATGACGATAGAACAACCCTGTATTGGGATTCCCAAGTTTCGAATCTGGAATCCAATGGATCCATGTGTTGCTTCTTGGCAACAGTGAAGGAGAAAGGGGGTTAAAGAAATCTTGGTTACAAGAAATGACGTCAGGTTTACCCTTGAGTAAAGCGATAGAGTCTGGAATCAAGTTGATTCTTGACGCTGATTCTATCTTTACTACCCTTATGATATGATACCACCGGGAATGGTTAAATGGAAAAAACATGTAGAGAAGTTGTTAAAATGGTTATGGTTGGACCAGGAGTCTAAGTGTTTTCTAAAAATTGATTGGCGGTTGGAGTAACCCTAAACCAGGATTCGGGACAGGGATACACTTAAGACTGCATTTTTGATCTCGATACGGACATTATGAGTAGGAAATAATGCCGTTTTGGATTGACTAATGCACCTGTTCTTTTATGGATTATAAGAACTAGACCTTTAAATCATATTTGGATTCGCTTGTGGTTTATCCTGAGAATCCGGAAGAGCATGAGGAACATCTCAGGATTGGGTTGAGCATCCTGCAAGAGGTGTAGTTGTGCGCTAAGCTCACCAAAGATGAGCTTTGGTTGAGCGAAGTTACGTTCGCAGGTCATGTGATCTTTAAAGAAGAAATTGTGGTGGATCCAGCGAAGGTGAATTCAGTGGTGTATGTAATGTGAACAACTTCAGACTATGGTTAAATAAGAAGTTTTTAGGGCTGGCTGGATACTACCGCTGGATTAGTGATGGATTTTCTAAGATCGCATGGCCTCTGACCAAGTTGACTTGGAAAGATCAACTGTTTGTATGGAATGATAGGATGTTGTTTAATTATAGTGGGGTAGTGATGAATTAAACCCTAATATAATATGATTAGTCCAAGAGGAATTATGGAAAATGTGAGTAGACTATGATTTAAATCGTTTCAGTGATGAATTCAGTTGGAATCAGGATATTAGATTATGATTAGATCCTATTTTGAGTTGGATTGGATGATGTAAAGAAAATGGTTTTGAAAGTTCTTTGGTTTTATTTCTAAAACAATACTTCATAACAGGTTAGAGTTTCTTGTAACCGGTTTTAAATTTAAAAAAAAAAATTTAAGTCAATTGTGAAGTAACTTTTGGCATCAATAAACATCTTCCTCCAATCCAAAATCAATGTCAATTACCTAAGTAAAATTTAAGGAAGGATTTAATGTGATAAAATAACTTAATGCCTTGATTCATCATTGAAATTGATTTAAGAGGATTGAATCAAAATATTTATGGACTAATCGAGAGTTGAAATTGAGGAGCTACACCAATTGAAGAAGGTAGAGGATTTAGCTGGACGATGCAAAAGAGACGATAAGAATTAAGATAAGAAGGTTGTGATTCATGAACAGGTTTGGAGTTCGAAAATGTGAATGACAATAAGAAGAAGAGGAGTTGAATATGAGACAAAGGCGATGAATGGAATTTCTAAAAGATTATGACTTTGAGCTTCATTATCATCCTGGCAAAACAAACGTAGTTGCAAACGATTTGAGTTGAAAGGCTATTCCTGTGAGCTCAATGATGGTCAAGGAGGCTATTCTGATTGAGGAGTTCAGAGACCAAAGTCGGGCAATGCAAGTGGAACTATCTAACCTTAGATGGGGAATGTTGCCAATCACCAACGAATTCTGGAATCGGATTCGTGAATTATAACCAGAAGATAAGGAGCTGATAGGGATGAATGAGATTTAATCTTTAGAATTAAAGTCTGTGATTATGGATATTAGAAAATATTGTATGGAGGCAAGGGACTTAGGAAGTGTTGTCCAGGACAACCTAGATGAGAAATCCAAAGGCACGAATTTCCAAGAGTAGATTATGTTCGAATCCAAGTTAGCTATCAACTATCAAGGAATAAGGAATTTCTCGATGTTGGTAAGCATGTATGAGGACTATGGGAAAGTACATGAATTTCTTGCGAGAAATGTTTGAGTTCAGAATAAGAGAAAGAATGATGAAATACGGGCCCTACTGGAGAAAAAGGAAAAGTAAATGGGAGAATACCAACCACGGGAATGTCAGGGTTAAGGAATCCTCGACTGAAGCAAAGTGACTAAGGAGGAAATAGGGAAGGGAACATTTGTCCATCTCAAGGTGAAAACGGTGAGGCACATCACTTTGAGTTTAGTTGTGATGTACCTAAGGGAATAGTAATTCCGATTGTAGGAAGCTGGAGTATTATTCATCGAATTGTCTTGAAGGAAAAGGTGAGAAAGGAATGGACGAATCCAGCACGAGAAGAATTCACCAGCTGAGATGAGAGTTGAGTGTAATCCTGACGTAGACAACCCAAGCCTATCTCTTCCTTTGATCTGAGTTAAAGTAGTTAAATGTTTTCGATTATGTTAATCTAATCGTTTGAGAATATCAATATCCTGTTGGAAGTTCAACTCCAATCTTCCTGTGATCAAAACCCTTATCATAGTTGGATGTGATAATATCTGTGGACTCTACAGAAATAGAAAGATCAGTTATGGCTAGAGAGATTAACAACCACCGGGATAGGACAAATCTTTGTCTCCCCAACGGAAATGTCTCTAGAACTTGACAATCTAACTAAGTCTGATAGTGATAATTACCCTATCTTTAAGTTCATCTAACTTAAAGACCTGTCGTATGGTCTTTCTTGCGAAAGATTATATCTGAAAGGGATGATTTTGTTATTAATGATTTGAATATTAGGACTGATCACCCTAATGTCTCAAACTATTAAGGAATAAAGTCATACAAATGTTTCTTTATTCGTGCTCGAGTGATCAGAGTGCGCAACCCAAAAAGTTCTTCCAAAAAGGTATATTGGAAAGTGTTTTGTTTGAAGAATATTTATGTGAAGTATATTATTCAAAAGAGTATTTCTTTTAAAAGAATTCCTTCACATGAGAGTTTTTATGCGAAGAATTTTTAAAGTGAAAGATTTTATTAGAAATGTTTCGAAATAAAAGAACTATATCGAAACTCTTTTAAGTGGGGGAGGACCCTAAAGAACAAATTTTGGGAGCTAGATGAAGTTTTCTAGTATAAAAACACTTTGGAAAAAGTGGAAAATTTCAGAAGATGAATTTCGGGGACGAAATCCCTTTTAAGTGGGGGAGTAGTGTAACACCCCTAATTTTCGTCTCCCAAATAACCAAGAAATTAATTATACCAATTATTTTATAATTGATTTATATTAATTTTGAAGGTTTTAGTTTTTGTACAGTATGTGTTTTTATATATAAAAATATGAGATATATTTTTATATGGTTATTTTGTACAAAAATGTGAATATTGTAATTTAGTCCTTGGGTTGGAACCTAATTGCAATATTAAAAAGTTTTGTTGAAGAAAGAGTAATCAGATTATTAATTTTTGAATTTTATCAGTATGTAACCGGTTAGAAGGGCTTTGTAACCGGTTACACGATGAACTCAGAATCTAGGTTAGTGGATTTTGATGAGTAATCACCCAATTAATCCAGAAATCGCCACGAAACCAGCCTCAGATTAATGGAGAACACGCGTCGGTATGCATGTTACTCCAATTCGTCTATAAAATGCTGAATCTCTGAGGATTTGGGGTTGATTTTTGCATTTGGTGTTGAAGAGAGGCTGATTAGGGTTTCTGGTTCGTGTGGGTAAATTCTTCGTCTTCTCTGAGTGTTGATAAACGAGTGATACACTGTTACAAAGCTTGAATCAAGGGCTTTGTATTGATATAAGGTTTGTGAGTTGAGAGTTCCTGAGCTAGGAGAAATCGATTAACAAAGTTGGAGGTTCAAAACTGTCACAGTTCTGTATTGGGTTTCTGGAACTGACTTTGAGCTTCGATTTTGGTAAGCAAGAGCCTTCTCTTGTTGTAGACTTGATTTCCTTTTAAAGTTCATGTTGCATGGTTTTGATAATGACCATTTTCCCTAATTTCCATTTCCATTTCATGTTCCAAATTCCTTGATCAATCTACCCTATCAAAAACGGTTCTGGTTTGAGGAGGAGCTTTGGGTGTTTGGTGTTCTACCTCAAATCTCTGCTCAAATCTTGTGCAAGCACGAACCTCAGGTAAGGGGGAAGCTTAATATTTTCTATAATGAGAATAAATGGTGGTAGAACATTGGATGAGTCACCAAGAGACTCAAAGGGCATAAGTTAAAATGGTTAAGTGGCTTGGAGGCCAATCTGAGCTCAATTGTTGTTATGAGCAATGTTATCTAGATGCATGCAAGCTATATTGATGTTGGATTCATGACTTATTTGGATATTATGTGAATTGATGCATTAAGTTGTGAAATATGTGCAATTATGTGCAATTTGAGTATCTAAATTGAATGCATGCAAGATAGATATGTTTCTGTGCTTAAACATATTTATTTAAGGTATATGAACTCTGTTAAAGGTTGAAATTTGGTTAGATTTGAGTAGTGAAGAGAATGGTTTGTTAAAACTCATGTTTTAGTGTCAGACTGCATAATCTAACCGGTTACTCGATATTCGTAACCGGTTAGACACTGTAAAAATGCAAAAGGAAATAAGTTTACAAAATCAGTATGGTGGTCTTATAAATCCTACTCAAATCTAGGCCTCAATTTCATGGAAAACAATCTGAAAATAAGTTGATTTCACTGTTATAGTTCAGATTGTAGTTAAAGTGTTAATACCTTAATGTAATGAGATAATTTCAAGAGGAAATTATGCTCATTGGATAATGAAATGTGATTTAGACTTTTGAATGATATAAATAGTGGTTTTTGAGGTGTAAAACAATGTTAAACTTGTTTGTGGATTGGGTAGAGAATTCAAGAAAAAGGGTTTTTCTGATTTACAATGGTAAATGGTTCAGGTCTGTAATTCTAACCGATTAGCCTGAAACTGTAACCAGTTAGTACCTGAATCTGAAAAATAGAAAGTTAAGTTTTTGAATACCATTGGTTGTGTTTTCCCAATCTAAGTTTAAGGGCATGTTTTTGAGATAATTCAAAGGAGAATTTTATGCCAAAGTTTATGCCTCAATTAAATCATTCAAAAGAGAATTTGGAATATTTCTAAATCACAGTAAATAAAGTAAAGATAAAACCAACCTTGATGATTGTGCATCCATATAGAATGGAAGTTTGGTTGGTAGGAACGTTTATCATATTCTGGGAATATGCGTAGGGTACTCCGGGAGTACCAAATTTGTAACCTACTTGATGACACATTCTGGGAATGTGGCCAGTGTCTGGGACCTGGTTAAGTACGTTCTGGGAACGTATGTTAGTATTCTGGGAACACATTGATATGCAACCTACTTGATGACACATTCTAGGAATGTGGCCAGTGTCCGGGACCTGTTTTTTATGCGTTCTGGGAACGTATGCGTTCTGGGAACGTGGTGCACACTCTGGGAGTGATGCTTATTATTCCAAGTATGGTTTGCTACACGTTCTGAGAACGTGGTGCACACTCTGGGAGTGATGCTTATTTATCCAAGTATGGTTTGGCATTACGTTCTGGGAACGAATGTCAGTGTTCCGAGAACACAACGGTGTATTGGATGGACGTCCAAGATGGACTTTGTTAGAGGCCTCAGTTGTGGAAGAAAATCATGCATCATGCCACCTGCATTGAAAGAATTATTATGATTAACCGGGTGTGCTCATATGGTTATGCATCATGATTTGCTTCATGTTGACTTGTGGATGTTAGTTTTATTCTCATTTGATTATGCGAATATGTATAGCTAACCCCCATGCCCTTATTAGGTATTGATCGTGCATCTAGCTTGGACAAGAATCAGTAAAAGGAGATGTCCCTTAGGTGCATGCAGAGTGTAGAAAGTGTGGGTTGGGAACCCGTTGTGCAGATATCGAGGATTCGGCCAGATAAATGTTTGGACAGAGGACTAGTGACCAGCTCAATAACGTCTCGTTTTTAATAGTATTTATATGATTCACATTTTGAAAGAAGTATCATAAGATGAATTTAGTTTCATAATAACATTTATTTGGTATCCATGGACTTGTTACACTTGATATATTTTGAGAGTATAATATGACTATTTTACTATGTTTCCGCAAACTCTGATTTTGTTAGTCAACTTCATTACTAATCAAGTGTTTGTAAAAAGGAATTTTCAAGGGAAGGGAAAATTCTTATTTTCAGATATTTTTCCAACAATAACAAGTCCCAGCATTCATAAACTTATTACTTTTCTTATAAAGTAAGACGATATAAAAGGAGTGTTACACTTTTAATCCATACTTTATACTATACTTACACGTATACAAGTTAAGCATTGCAAACACATACAAAAATTATCATTTGGGACTTCATAGTTCAATAAAATATTATTTTTCAGAATTAAAATTTATTTTTCTGATATAAATTATTTTTCTATAAAATACATAATTATTTCATGTATACACATCAATAAACATACATATGCATCATATAACCATTTAAGCAATTAAGAAATTAGCAAAAAATATTCTTTCCTATCAAAAGTAATTTTCGGTCATACTAATAAAAATAGAAGAGTAATATTAATTTATAAACACATATATATCTTATTCATATAATTTCATACCTTCCAAAAATTTACTTTAAACATCAATTTATATAGGAAATAAGCACTTTTGAGTCAGATTACTTTTTGGACAGCACGTAACATTATAGCTTATATACATTACCAATTCATATAATCACATAAACAACAAGTCCAATTAATCACCTTTTAACCACATCAAATACCATCAAATAAAAAGAACATATATAATTTGCTATTATCATAAAAAAAAGTATAGGCCTCACGGCCTAAACAACACACACCAATAATATTATTTTTTTTGTTCATCATCACTTACTTATTATTCATGCTTTTATACTTATATTCATAATCAAAACAAAATCAAAACAACAAATACAAAGAAGATTAAAACAAAATTTCCCAAAACAGACAAATTTTTATCAATTAAAATTTCAGAATATTATCTCCTTATTTTATAAAAAAAAATTCGGTCATCAAAGGCAAAAAAAGGGGAGATCATTTTCTCTTTAAACAATTTTTTTTTGTCCCTTTTTAATCCTTATTCATTTGATCTTCAACCAAATTTCACACTAACAATCCATAATTCATCTTATATCAAAGAAGATATCAGAGATTTTAGTTTCAGAATTTCATAACCATAGAAGAGTACAAAAAGTTTATATATTTGTTTATTTAATAAAAGAATAAAGAATAAGAGCTTAAATTAAAACAAAAATTAAGTTTTTAGGATTACCTCTTCTCCTTAGCAAAGAAGAGCTTCAAAGTGAGTATGAAATTTTTCCCCTTCCTTCCCACAAGAGTGCCACGCCTAAACCTCTCTCTCTCAAAGCCTTTCTCAAAAAAATTTTCTCTCAAAAGAATTGTTTGTTGTGTGTAAAAGAATGAGGGGTCTTAGGCTCTATTTATAGGTGAAGTAGAAAATGAATCTACCCAAAAATGGGATGATATACACCCCCCCTTTCACCAGAAAATGAGTCAAGGAATTCAAATTTTTACTTTAATCAAGTCTAGGAACATGTACATGTATTAAATGTGATTTTTCCAACTCCTATAAGCTTTAAACTCAAATATTCTTCTAGGTAAATTTTCAGAAAATATCTCCTCCCTATCCTATGCATTTGGACGGCACCCCTAGTCAAGGTGGGAAGAACAAAATTTTCATTTACTCACTTTGAATCCACCTCCCTTTTATCCAATCAAATTAAAGCTTTTTACTTTAAAATTCAAAAATAAATAAGAAAATAAAAAATCTGGACGGTGAAGCCAATAGGCTTATAAATAAATATCTGAACATAAAAATAAAAATATTTTGAGGTCCAATAATTAATTCTAGGCTTTAAAATAATTTGTCCAAGCTTAAACATACAAAATTCGTACAGTTACTGCAGCAGAGAAAATTTTTCGAAGAACACCACATAAAATTAAATTTTTTACATCTTTAGAAACTACATTTCAATATGATCGTTTTGATATAAAATTTATAATTTTTTGGACTTCTGGTTTGAAAGTTATGAATTTTTGAAGTTCTATAGTTATTTCCTCGAAAATGCATTTCATAGCTTTCGAACTATCTTAAAATTCAACAAAATACTGAAATTAAATTTTATATGTACAGTGAAACCAATGAGAGATTTCTTTTTAAAATATATTTTCTATGCACATAAAATGTTTTTGGGTCAAAGAGTCATTAAATGACTTTAAATCATATTTTCAAACTTAAAATTTCAAAATTCGTACATTACAATAGCAGAGATAAAATTTCGAAGACTCCAAAATAAAAATAAAACATTGCATTTTCATAATATATATTTCGATACGATCGTTTGGACATATAATTTGTAATTTTTCGACTTACGGTTAAGAAGAAATGAATTTTTGAAGTTATAACACTATAACTTTGAAAGAATTCATTTTATTATCAACACATTATTAGTTAAAAAGCATTCTTTTTCTAAGATGGAAATATATTTGTTAAATATTTTTATGTCACAATATAACAAGAGTAAAATCAAAATTTATTAAAGGAAAAACTTATATAAATATTAAATATCACTCTTATAAAAATTTCTATTAATCTGTCCTTCAAATAAATATAAATAAATAAATAAAATAAGAAGATCATAACATAAATAAATTGGGTAAAATTGTGGGTCTCACAATCCTCCCCAACTTAGAGATTTCTCGTCCCCGAGAAATACATACCTGATTCAAACGAGGGTATGAATCCCTCATGCTATTTTCAAGCTCCCAAGTAGCATCCTCTCCATGCTCTTGACTCCATACTACCTTAAACAAAGGAATCTCTTTACCTCTCAACTTTTAAACACTGCGACCATCGATCCGAAAGGACAATGTTTCATACGTAAGATTATCCTTGAGTTGTATAGAGTCAGGCTCAACAATGTGAGATGGGTCACTAACATACTTCCTTAACTGGGATACATGAAAGACATTGTGTAGGTTTGAAAACATAGGGGGTAAGGCTATTTGGTATGCTACAGGTCCTACACGCTTTTGGATTTGATAAGGCCCTATAAAACGAGGGGTTAGTTTCTTGTTTTTGAGCACTCTGCCAATACCGGTAGTAGGTACTACCCTCATGAATACATGGCCACCTTCCTTGAATTCCAACAGAGTCCTTCTCTTGTCATGATAGCTTTTATGTCTGCTCTGTGCAGTTCTCATCTTCTCTTGAATTAATTTGATCTTGTCTGTCGTTTGTTGCACTACCTTCGGCCCTAACTGTAAGTGTTCTCCAGTCTCAAACCAACACAAGGGAGTTCTACACTTCCTTCTGTACAGAGCTTCGTAAGGTGCCATTCCTATTCTTGAATGGAAACTGTTGTTGTAAGTGAACTCGATTAATGGTAAGAAAGAATCCCAACTTCCAGCTTCTTCCAACACGCATGCTCTTAGTAAATCCTCTAAGGTTTGAATAATTCGTTCTGACTGACCATCCGTTTGTGGATGATAAGCAGAACTCATACTTAGGTTGGTTCCCATTGCAGCTTGCAAACTCTCCCAAAACTTTGCAGTAAAACGCGGGTCTTTGTAACAGCCCGATTTGCGTGAGCCGAAAATATTTACTTTTACTCATTAAAGTTACAAAAATTGAGGCCAGATTTTTTTTTTAAAACATTGTGAATGTGTTTTGAGAACATTATTGAAAAGTCCTTGGTGTTCTCAACACCCTTTTTGAAAACCGAGTTGTTACTAAAACTGTTCATTTCATACAACATTCGTTTCCATAAAAAGCCTGGTTCAAAATCATCTTAACAGTTTTCAGAAACTTCTCATGAATTAAAAGCACACGAAAATATACTCCCCAAGTCAAATTGAAACTTGGCTCAATTACATAATGGCTCATGGCATCGGTAATCCCTAACTCAACACTCACTACCACCTAAGCTAATTACACTATCCATAACTTTCCTATTGAAGGCAAGCGGGTGTAGCTCCTTGTCCTTCTTGCGTCCTCTTCTCGCCCTCAAAGACGATGCCGCTTGTGTGGTGGTTTCCTCATTGTTGTGAGAATTTTGTGCCACCCAATCGGCTACAACAGAACTTCTCTGCTGCTCGCACCGGACCTTCTCCTCGTAGCTCTGAAAACCTCGTACATTGACTTGCCCTAAATGTGGCTCAAGATTAGCTCCGCTCAGTTGATGCTCCGGATCCGGAATCACGATCTCCGTGTAACCGGTCCATGCCCATCCGCTTGGAGTATGTTTCCAACCTCTCCCATACTTATTCCACATGGCGATATCCATGCAATACTCCATCTGCCCGTTGAAATACCAGCAACACCGATATGCCAAAAAACAGAAGAGAGTAAGAGTTCCGAACGACGGATCGTCGACGGTGTGGTATTACGATAGGCAAGATAATAGGACCAAACAAACACACAATACAATACACAAGCACACAACAACCAAATAGATTATTGACATCATCATCATTATCATCTTACATTATTAGAATTATTATTATACTTTCTCATTCTTCTTTACTTTCACATCTTATAAACATTCTTTCCTTTTCTCATTCATTTCCATTTCATCACTGTACTCTCTTTTCCTCCATTCTTATCATTTCATAACCTCAGGTGATTGGGGAGTGTTAAAATACCATCAAAGTATTTATTTAAATCTCGGAGATCACTCACGTCTACATATCCTCGGTCATCCACTCAACCTAGTCGGAAGCAAACAGGAGTACAGGACCTTTACCGTGCGGGCACGACAGCTGTCACACAACAAATGGTCCCAGACCAGGATGACTCAGCCTCAAATCATAATCATATCAATTCATATACATGGCACACTGTCTCACTATAGTTAGTGCCCACTCCAGTCCCTCTCACTGTTCTCGATTTGCAATCTAGGGGGCGACAGTATATTTCTAGTGGGCCCGCAGAACTTACCACGACATTAGACCCAGTCCCCACCACGTTAGTGCGCCACATGTGGAATTCATCCTGCCTAGAAATATACTCTAGACTTCTTGACGTTTCAACGTCATCGTCCTCCCCTAATGCAATCTCCTCCTATGTATCCGTAGATACTTATGGTTCCTTCCTCTCCACTACTTCGCACTCTCATATCTCACCGCGCATGTCTTTTAAAGTCTTTTATCTTTTTAATTATCCTAAGGTCGGCCCGTCCTTCGTGCAACCCTTCAACGAGTCCCGACCGCTAACTGGGCACAATCTTTCTCTCATAAATTCTCATATAGCACAGAGCTGGGATCACATCGATAAACTCATATCTCATTTCCACAATCTTCCTCAAAGTCTCCTTCCATCAATTTCTCAAAATCATAGATCACCAATTTCTCCAAAATCTCAAACCATAAACTTTCATACTCTTTTCTCAAAACAATCTTTTCACAAACCTTTTTCGAAAATATCGTTTCACGAAATCTCCTTTCACAGACTTCCTTGAAAATACTTTTTACAATATTTCTCAAAACCTCTGTTCAAAACCTTTTCAAAAGAATTTCTCTTCACAAACCTTTTTATGAAAATGGTATTTCATAACACTTTTCTTAAAATATCATTTCAAAAGGACTTGGCCAAAATTTCCTTTTTGCAACTCTATACAGGATCTCTTTCACAAATCTTTTCAAAAATCTATTTTCAAAAATCCCTTCGAAAATTTCCTTTTAAGAATATCTTTTCGAAAATTTTTTTTCAAAAACTGCCTTTCGAAAATCTTTTCAAAAGTTACATCTTTGCTGAACGCTAATGGAGGAGCAAGCTCAACTCAACACTAGTCCCAGACTAAAACCAAAAACAAAAAGGAGCCCAGCTCCGCTCAAACCACATCTCATCTCAAACAACATCACTCTCCCCAGCTCTGGCTCGTTCTCAACATTATATTTCATTCTTTCCCCAATCTCCACTCTTTCTTTCTTCTCCAACACATATCTTATTCTCACTCATTATTCTTTTCTCATTGTATCTTTACTTTCCATATTATTACATTCACAACTCATTCACTTCATTTTTATTTCCTTATTCAGAATGTAACATGTAACACCCCGATTCGGCAACTTGAAAACTTAAACTCAAAATAGTGAAAATTAGGGCCATTTTTTTTAACAAGTGTTACACAAGATGAGAACATTTCGATTTTCAAAATACAGTTACAATTAAAACTCATGTTCTCATATTGCACAACTCTTTCAAGTTCTAAACCGAGATGTCACAAGACACCGCACCTTGAAACTTGTTTTCAAATATCATTTAAAAGTATAGCCCATTTACTTGTTTCAAAACATCAGTGTTAAATAACAACTTTTGCCGGGGTACAGTATGATAGAGCTAGGTAACTAAGAACTTACATTGGAGTACATTCTGCCAGGGGGATCACCTAGCTTCTAGTCATGAAAACCAAAACTATCTCTTTATCTTCGCATCTTGGCAGCCCACACTCTCGGTCCACCAGCAGAGTTGTCGCATCCAACCATCTCAGGAGTTTTACTCAGAGAGTCTTTGGGTACTTGCCTTTCCTGGCACTACGCCATCTACCAATTGCAATATCAGCAATTGCCGATACGACAACATGGTAGGAGAGAGTCAGTGTTCCGAACACCAACGGGTTGACCATGCGGTCTCAGGGTAGGTTGAAAATGAAAATAGACAGATAATACAACAGAATAATAAAACAACATATCTAAAACATCATCAACATACATAACATGTAATACACGTAGCATATATGAGTCACATAAAACGAAACATATCATAATGATCTAACCACATCAATACCGCCATTCTTAACCAATTAATTCATTCACGCTCTTACCATCACATTCTCAAAATCCTTCTCACGAGCTTTCACAATTTTCTCAAACCTTATTTCATCATAGTTTCCATACTTATCTCTTATTCCAAGAATTCTTTCTTATTGTTGTCTTATAAACTTTTGTTCGATACTTGATACTTCAATATACTTTTCCTTGAAACATCTTTGTCTATTAAGTTTTATTATCTCGGTTAGCCTCAATGATGAGGGGGAAACATCATTGAGCTCACACACGTCTACATCTCCTCGGTCAACCACCCAGCCTAGTCGGAAGCAAACAGGAGTACAGAACCTTTACCACGCGGGCACGACAGCTGTCACACAAACAAATGGTCCCAGACCAGGAGGACTCAGCCTCAAATCATATCATATCAATTCACATATATATCAAGGCATGCTCTCAGCGGCAATCACAAATGCCCCGTTCCAGTCCCTCTCACTGTTCTCGATTTGCAATCAAGGGGGCGACGGTATATTTCTAGTCTGCAGTGCAGAACGTGCCACGGCATTAGACCCAGTCCCTACCACGTTAGTACGCCACATGTGGAGTTGTTCCGCTAGAAATATACTCTAGACTTCTTGACGTCTCACCGTCATCGTCCTCCCCTCATGCAATCTCCTCCTAAGTATCTGTAGATACCTATGGTTCCTTCCTCTCCACTACTTCGATACGACACTTGTGGTGGACTTGGGAAAAGGACCTAAACCAAGACCTCGGAGCAAGGCTCAAATAACCTTGACCGAGCTGGGGGGCTTATGTGGTGGACTCGGCCTAGCCGAGCTCCACGTGGCCCTCACTCAGGACCTGAGGACCTTTCAGCAGGCCCTCTGTATGCTTGGCCGAGCTCAAGGCTCAACGGCCAAACAGACATCAGACACGGGCCGATATCATGCTCTCACCCCTCTGTGCTCTAGGCCGAGCTCAAGGCTCAACGGCCGAACAGACACCAGATACGGGCCGACCTCATACTCCTACCCAGGTCCGACTTCCGAGTCTGACACCGCCAAGAAATTCCGATACCAAGGACAGGATGACGTGTCTCACCTTATCCACAAGGACAGCTTATCCACTAATAGCTCATTACAGGCTGGCCCTACTTGGGCCTCAAGCAAGCCCATTAGGGCAACCAGCTCTCTCCTATATATATCCCCCTCTCCCTTGGGGCTAAGGTATGTCTCTCTAAACCTAAGAACTACGTGTGTCTTGATTCCCCTCTCATGGGATACGTAGGACCGGGGTCACCCTCGTCAGCTGCAACAACCCCCAAACACCTCATGTGGTGCCCCCGACCTCGGAACATCACATTGGCGCCGTCTGTGGGAATCGATAAACTTGGATCCCCATCCACATTCAAAAAAAAAATTATTAAAAAAAATAAATAAATAAATAAAAAGAAAAAAGAACAACAACAGGGTTTTCGGGAGTAAGGGGGGCATTTTTGATGGTGCGGGTACTGTTCATCCCCATGGTGCACAGTGATGTTTACGGTTGTCGGTTTAATGAAGTCGACGCCGTCAAGGTTGTTCTGGACCGTGCGTTCCTCTTGCAACCATGGAGTTCATGGCTTCCTCATCATACTCGAACACCAACACCCAAACCACCTTGGAGCGACGGGTCTGTAACCCCTCCGCCGCCACTCCCAGCAACGTGAAGTGCGGCCGTCTCCTTCGGTTTTCGTGGCGCAGAACAAAGATTCTCCACCGCCGCCTCTGCTGCTCTTCAACACGCATGGCGGCGCGCGTGCGACGATCTCTAGCCCCATCGAGGTGCTCCAGTCACAACAAAAATGGCACCGGTGACAAGTCCGTTTCAGATCGCGTTTTCCTGTGGTTTCCTCCGATCTTCATACCGCCGAGCCAAGGCTTGATTGAGGTGCCGCCACCACGAATATCGACGACAGAAGCTGAACCCAGATCGAGGTGCTGCACCCCAAAACCGGCACTAGGCTTGTCGCTGCGGCTCTAGTCACTGCGAGCATAGTCACGTGACGCCAACGCCGAGTTTTGCATTCAATCGCCTCTCTGATGCATCTGCTTCCATCGCCGCCGCCGTCGGTATAGGCGTTGAGGATGGTGACGGACTCCAAATCGTGCTTGCCCTTCTTGTTGATGCCTTGTTTGTTGATGATGGTGATACTGTCGCAGTGCTTCTCCTTTCCTGTTGATAAGTCTTCACGAAACCGAAGGCTTCAGAGCGTGGCTGAGCTTGCCGCCACCTCTGCCGTACAATAGCGGTACCCACTCGCGTGCAACAACTCCTCATTAGGGTTCCAAACCCTAATGGGCCAACAGGCCCAATTTAAAAAAAAAGAGTTCTGGGCTGATAAAAAAAAAAGAAGAAGAAGAAGTTCAGCAGCCCAATTCAGAAAAGAGAAAGAAAAAGAAAATGGGCCAGCAAGTCCAAACAAAAAAAAAGGGAAAACTACCTAACGGGTCAACAAGCCCAGGTATTTACAAAGTAAAATTACTAAGACCTAACGGGCCAACAAGCCCAGGTACAAAAAAAAATAATCATAGTACCACACATTACTTTTATCTCATCGGATTTACAAGATGATTTCTGAAATCTTAATCCGAGTTTACTCTTCTATCCTCGGATATTCAAGATAATTTCGGAAGATTCGCACAGTGTTTCACACTCGAGTCGACCACAGTGTCTCGCACAGTGAATTCTTCTATCCGACATGCTTCACTTCAACATACTTCAATTCGACATTCTTCAATCCGACACTCCTCTCCTCACCTGAATCAGTATTTGCCGCTTTCATATCTGTTACGTATGACCTGCTCAAATCATCTTGCTCTTATGAAGGCCGAGGTGCTACGATTGTCTCTATTTTGAACGAAGCCATCTTACGATCTCTATTCTCATCTCGGCTTGGATCTTCTTAGGGCAAACTGCTATGTTTGCCTCTATTATCTTACTGGCCCCACTTTTCATCTCGGCTTGGATCTTCTTTGGTTTTCACAGTACCACCACGACTTCTCGAAGGTGAACAATTCCAAAGGTATACATTATTTCTTAGTTCATGCTTATTTCTGAGCTCGGAGATTCTCTATTTTAAATTGCGCGGTTTATCGAAAAGGGAGGCCGAGCTACTATTATTCTCTTTATTTCATGTTTATATCTCATCTGTCGAGCTGCTATTATTCTCTCTAATTCATGTCTCTATCTGATCTGCCGAGCTGCTATTATTCTCTTTAATTCATGTTTCTATCGAGCTGTTATCATCTCGACCCTACCTTAGTGGTAGAACGGTCAATCCATGTTTCTATCGAGCTGTTATCATCTCGACCCTACCTTTGTGGTAGAACGGTCAATTCATGTTTCTACCGAGATGTTATCATCTCGACCCTACCTTTGTGGTAGAACGGTTAATTCATGTTTCTACCGAGTTGTTATCATCTCGACCCTACCTTTGTGGTAGAATGATCCCCCCTGTCACCGCACTTACATGCATTCACACATGTAAGTCGGTACTAGTGCTACAGACATTTGCGTACGTACTAGCTTCTCATTTAGCACTAGCCACCTATATGTTGCATGGCGCTATGTACGACCAACGTCTTCTAAATAAGATCGGCTCATATGCACAGTGTACAAGGGACACCCGATAAAGTACAACTTGCTGTGAAATGTTCTCACATAACTTCACTCAACAACCTCTTTCACATCGGGGCCGAGGACACCCACCTCGGCTAAGGTGGGTGGATCCGAGATCCCTATCGCATTCACTTATATACAGTACCTTTTTTCAGAGGAAAACTTATAAGTTACTGCATTGGTCAGGGGAAGTCATCCAAAGTCAAAGGTCTAGACAACCACATACTATGTGCAACAAGTTTAACCAAAATAACTTGCACTGAAAGATCACTATACTCGGCACAAGCCCTTTCGGGCTTTCCCGAGTGGGGGGCATGTGATGCAAGGGAAAGGATGCGAAGCCGATCTATATATCGACACTAGATGACTCCCGACTTTGTCTCCTAGTATGGAAAGTCACAACGTCTCCGAATTCGGCATCCACCTCTCTCATTGAGGACTTACTCTAATCCATTTCATTTCACTCCGGATCATGTTCCTACACACTTGCCCACGATCCCGCGTTTAGCCGGTCAGATCGGCGAGGCCACAAGTGGACCCTACCTTCATCCATTTCGGATCCCCCCGCGGGAACTTGGTTCGAGATGTTCCTCACCGAGCTGGTGGCGGATCCCCCCGCGGGAACTCGGTTCGAGATGAGCCTCACCGAGCGAACTCGGTTCGAGATGAGCCTCACCGAGCGAACTGAGTTCGAGATGTTCCTCGCGGAGCGAACTCGGTTCGAGATGTTCCTCACCGAGCTGGTGGCTGATCCCCCCGCGGGAACTCGGTTCGAGATGGGTCTCACCGAGCTGGGAGGTCCCCCTGAACTCGGTCTAAAACTTAAACAGTCTTTCCGAGTACATTGTGGATCGAGTGTACACCTCGGCTGAGAGCATCTTGCCGACAGCGTCCCCGGTGAACGTTACGATCCGGTTGAGGTTTTACTCTCGGCATACCTCGGTGAGAGAGGTGTAAGAATCCCTTATCGGGCTACTCTTTTACTGTCATCATCCGAGCATGAAGAACGCTATTATTGATACTCTTCCGAGCAAGAGGCCTCGGCTACGAGTATATTCCTACCTCGTCACCGACTCAACACTGATTGGACTGACGCAGAAAGGACCTTAACTCGACAGTCTTTACGACTCTTCCCGAGCTGGGGGGCTTATGTGGCGGATCAACTTCTCCTAACCCGCCTTGCTATCCTTTGATAGCCTTGAGCACATGATTGTGGACTAGTACTCAAACCCTTCCTAGAAGGTGGGGGGTACTTAGTGCTATGATGCTTAGTGCTATGCCTTCTTTCTCCTACCTCAGCTTGAGACAAAGTCTCGCCGAGCTGGGGGGCTTATGTGGTGGACTTGGGAAAAGGACCTGAACCAAGACCTCGGAGCAAGGCTCAAATAGCCTTGACCGAGCTGGGGGGCTTATGTGGTGGACTCGGCCTAGCCGAGCTCCACGTGGCCCTCACTCAGGACCTGAGGACCTTTCAGCAAGCCCTCTGTATGCTTGGCCGAGCTCAAGGCTCAACGGCCGAACAGACATCAGACACGGGCCGATATCATGCTCTCACCCCTCTGTGCTCTGGGCCGAGCTCAAGGCTCAACGGCTGAACAGACACCAGATACGGGCCGACCTCATACTCCTACCCAGGTCCGACTTCCGAGTCCGACACCGCCCAGATATTCCGACACCAAGGAGAAGATGACGTGTCTCACCTTATCCACAACGACAGCTCATCCACTCATAGCTCATTACAGGCTGGCCCTACTTGGGCCTCAAGCAAGCCCATTAGGGCAACCAGCTCTCTCCTATATATATCCCCCTCTCCCTAGGGGCTAAGTATTGTCTCTCTAAACCGTTTTCACAAAATATCGTTTTCACAAAAACTTTTCAAAAATCTCCTTTCAAAACCGTTTTTAAAAAAAAATCATATTTTTGGATGAGTGTTAATAGAGGAGCAAGCTCAACTCAACACTAAGCTTCTTTCCAAAAACATGAACGAGGAATCACATCTCCATTCAACCAAATCACACTTTCACAACCACACTTCCGCTCGCCTCATCAGATGTTTCATTTCTTTTCAACTCAAATGTCACTTTCTTTCTTACTTTATCTCTTTTGGATTCCATTCGCATCAAGCGTTCTTTTTCTCAATCATTCCAACATCCTTCTCTTTAATCTTACTTATCGCTTATTTTTCACTTAATTACGCTCATGTTTCTCATTCGCATTCTCTTTTCTCTTTTCAATCTCATCTCATCACTTTCACGGTTTCCTTATTATGGTTTCACTACTTAGACATAATCAAATAATTCCAAACAGAATTAAATATGCACAACCTATAAACATTTAGCATGTAACTAAAACAAGTAAACATTTAGAACACAGATGTCTATTGCCTAATTCGCAGTACTCTCACAACCCATCTATTCGGATTGCGAGCAACCACGTTATGGGACCACCGCACTCTCATTCACCTGGATGACGAATCATCCGAAAGCTTTCCAAGGTTCCCAGTTGCTAACCTTGCCACGTGTCCTTCGCGTCCGACACCCGAACTAAAACATTTTTCCCCGTGCGTTAGAACGTTTTCGATAAATTCTTAATTTTCGTTTTGAAAACTCTTTGGAATAATTCTTTTCTTTAAAATACATTACCAATTTCCAAAAATTCCAAAATCAAATCGGATTTCAAATAAAAAGATTTTCAAGAAAACTTTTGAAAACAAATCCATTTCTTCTTAACTCAAAAACACTTTATTTATAAAAATCATTTTCCTGAACCATTAAACAAAATTCACAACTCTAGAAAATAAAGCTTTAAACCATATTAAGTTGATTTATTAAATCTCCAAACTTCACAGTATCAGTAAACATTGATCAAAGAAGGCCATATAGAAATTTCAAATCAATTTAAATTATTTAGATCATATCCTTTTAAATAAAGTATTTTTAATTTCTTTAAATTACACAAAAACAAAGCCCACCAACAGAATCCAAAACAATTTCAATTCAGTACATTCAATTGGCACAAAACAGTATACACAAGTTTTAAAGCACACAAAGCACACATCATACAAATCATATTTTTAATCACTCAAAAATCATTAGTCATATTATAATCTTAATAAATTAATTTAATTACACTTAAGAAAATAATTTAATTTAATCCTTTTAGATTGTTTAACACAAACCGAATCACTCATTCGTAACAATTCCTTATCACAAATAAATTTTTACTAAAAACCATTGAATTAATTTTACCAAAAACCTTTTCACATAATCACATGAAACCAAAGAGAACCACACATCATGCACCTAGGAATATAGCTAACATCATGGTCATTTTATGAAAATAATTTTCCTACCAATTAACTATAGGTTTGGCCGAATTATACACACACATTTTGCAAAGATTTAAGGCACAAATAAAAACATGCAAACATGAGATCATTTTCTTTCCTTTATGAGTAAAAACCGAGAGCATGCAGTAAAGAAAATCAACAATTTTAATTTATTTTCAAGACTTTGAATCACAATTCACATGCAATTTCTCTTAAATACTTCATCATTTCATGCATGTATTTTATTTTTAAATCTTAAAGTCAATTAGCATTATCATGCATGCAACCTATATGGGGAACAAACATAGCTACCTATTTTTCCTAGGTTGACCGAAACATCATCATGAAAAAGGACATGGTTTCTCATTTTTTTTCAACATGCAAGAATCATAAAATCAATCAATTCATGTAAAACAACACATTATATTATTTATTCACATCAACCTTCACAAAATAAACTTCAAGTTCATCATTTTATAAAAAAAATCAAAGTTATACTTTAAGCTTCTAAAAATGACATGCATAAGTTTAAAATCATTTGATTTAGTCCTAAAACAAACATGCATTAACAAAACAAAACATAGAGCTTATTTTTCACACATGGCCGAATGGCCTATAAAAATTTAACACATACAAAATCAAGTACTAAATCAAACCATGCTTGAAATCATTTCAAATCTTACTTCTTTAATTATTTTCTTTAAAACCGAATTAAACATAAAACAAATACATTATCTTTTCTTTTGAAAATAACATGTATGTGCTTTTAAATCATTAGATCTAGGCTTAGAACAAACATGCATCAACTCTTTATACAATAAAAAGCATTGATCCTAATTTAATTTAGACATGGCCAAATGGTTTAAAAATAAAACTTGCACAAAAGATCAAACGCTTAATTAAAACATGCTTATGCGTGCTCAAGAATCATTTTAAAACTTGGTACTTTAATTCTTTTCTTAGAAACCGAAACATATATAAAAAGAAGACACAACCTTTTCTTGAAAAATAACATGCAAATCAAGGATTTAAATATCTTAAATCCATTAAACAAAAATAATTACATGCATGCACTTAGATCAACTAGGATCATCACAAAATTAACATGCAAAATTAAGAACTTAAACTTTTTCATAAATCAAGTTCGGATCATGACTTTATTCACCAAATAAACATGGAAATACACATAATCGATGAGGACTAGAAGGACTTAATCGAGGAGTTGGTAAGGGATGGTAAACTTCAACAATATATTGGCGAAGCATTGCGCAAACGCTCCAGGGGAAAGAGTCCATCACCACCCAAAACCGAGCAAAAAAGAACTAGAAGCCCTTCACCACCTGTAGGGGGGGCCACTACCCAACCATCCGAGAAGAAAAAGAATGACTTTCTCATTGGCACCATTGCTGGAGGATTTGCAGGAGGAGGAGAAAAGAAATGTGATCGCAAGAAGTATGTGGGACAAGTTCTTTCGGTGGCCAGCCGACCAATCCAAAAACCCAGGAAGAAAAACAGAGTCATCAGCTTTAGTGATGAGGACTTTGAGGACATATTACAAGACCATAATGACCAAATGGTAGTTACATCCAGGCTCGGCAATTACGAAGTCAGAAGGATTCTTGTTGATCAGGGCAGTTCGGCAGATATCATGTTTCTGGATCTGTTTGAGAAATTGAAGTTGAGAAGATCTGATCTCACCCCATTCAAGGGAAGCTTGATTGGCTTCACGGGACATTCAATTGTTCCCCTAGGCCACATCCATCTCCTAGTGACTATGGGGGAACCACCTTCAGCTAGGACAGAAATGGTAAAATGGCTAGTTGTCCAGGCTCCCTCGGCATACAACGCCATCTTTGGCCGAACTGCACTCCAATCTTTTGGCGCTGTTGTATCGAAGGTCCACTTGGCCATGAAATTCCCAGGGTCTGACGACAAGGTAGAAACAGTGCGGTCCGAACAGGAGTTGGCTCGGAAATGTTATAATATCAGCCTGGGCAAGTTGAAGCTTGACGATGAGAAGATCATGCAAGAGCCGCTTAACAAAGGAAGTGTCAACTTAGCAGATCTTGACGTAAGAGAAGAGGATGAAACTAGGCCGACCCCTCAAGGGGACTTCAAAAAGGTAATTTTAGGCCCCGATCCTTCTCGTTGCGTCAAGATGGGGGTTGGCCTTTCTGAGGAATTGGAAAAAGAATTGACTGAATTGCTGGTGGAAAACAAGACTTGTTTGCCTGGACCTCGGCAGATATGCCAGGAATCAATCCGAACTTCATCTGCCATAGGTTGAGCGTGTATCCTGGAGCCAAGCCAGTTTGTCAGAAGAAAAGAAGAGTCGGAGTTGAGAAGGCACAGGCAACAGATGAGAAGTTGCTAGAAGCAGGATTTGTCAGGGAGGTGGTGTACACTGATTGGTTGGCCAATCCCGTGCTAGTAAAGAAGACCAATGGGAAATGGAGGATGTGTGTGGACTACACAGACTTGAACAAAGTTTGTCCTAAGGATCAATACCCACTTCCCTGCATTGATAAACTTGTGGATAGCTCGGCGGGTTATCAAAGGCTTTCATTTATGGATGCTTATTCGGGGTACAATCAGATCCCAATGTATCCCCCAGATCAGGTGAAGACTTTGTTTATCACAGAAAAGGCTACATATTGTTACAATGTGATGCCATTTGGATTGAAAAACGCTGGGGCAACTTACCAGCGGATGATGAACAAGGTGTTCGGCCCCTTGATTGGGCCGAGAATGGAGGTATATATAGATGATATGATTGCAAAGAGCTTGAAAGAAGAAGATCACGCTAAGGATTTGAAGGTAATTTTGGGAAGGATCCGACAGTTCAACATGAGGTTGAACCCAGAAAAATGCACATTTGGAGTCCCAGCAGGGGCCTTCCTCGGATTCATGCTTACCGAGCGCGGAATTGAGGCAAATCCAGAAAAGTGCCGAGCCATTCTTGATATGAAGAGTCCGTCAGATGTCAAGGGTGTCCAACAATTAACAGGTCGGGTTGCAGCTCTATCGAGGTTTCTGTCTCAGTCAGCTAGGAAGGCCCTCCCCTGGTACAAACTGCTGAGGAAAGAAAAGGAAGAGACATTTGAATGGGACGAAACATGCGAAAAGGCCTTTACTGACCTTAAGCAGTACTTGGCATCTCCCCCAATCTTGTCAAGTCCGGTAAATGGAGAAATTCTGTTCCTTTACTTATCAGTGGGCGATTCTGTAGTAAGCTCGGTTCTGGTCCGAGAGGAATCGGGCAAAGAATCCCCCGTCTATTTCGTCAGCCGAGCTCTTCAGGGGCCAGAGTTGAGGTATCAAAAAGTGGAGAAACTTGCTTTTTGTCTGGTTATCACAGCTAGACGATTACGTCAATACTTCCAGAGCCACCATATCACTGTCAGAACAGCTCAGCCGATCCGTCAAATACTTCAGAAACCTGATCTGGCAAGAAGAATGGTGACCTGGGCCATTGAGCTTTCCGAGTTTGAAATCACTTTCGAACCAAGGAAGGCAATGAAATCTCAGGCCTTAGCTGATTTTCTCACCGAGTTTACTGAGCCATTGACGAGCTCAAACTTGGATTGGAATATTTATGTTGATGGATCCAGTAACAAACTCGGAGCTGGTGCAGGAATAATCTTGGAGAATTCCGAGGGGGTCACCCTCGAATATTCTTTGAAATTTGGATTCTCAACTTCGAACAATCAGGCGGAGTATGAAGTCGTATTGGCCGGGCTAAGAATGGCAAAAGAAGTAGGGGCCCGAGAAGTGAAAATTCTCAGTTGGTAATTTCGCAAGTCAAAGGTGAGTACCAGGCTAAAGAACCAATCCTTCAAAAGTATTTGGAGAAGGTGAAGTTCCTATCCTCAGAGTTTGCTAAGGTCGAATTCTGCCACATCCCAAGGGAGAGTAACAGCCGAGCGGATATTCTCTCCAAGCTTGCTTCGACAAAGAGTCCTGAGAATAACAGAACGTTGATCCAAGAAATGATGCATGGACCTAGCGTTGTCCTCTCTATTTCACTGGATCCGAGCTGGACTGCTCCGATAACGGGCTACTTGGAACAAGGGGTTCTTCCAAGTAATCCAACAGAGGCCAAAAAATTAGCCAGAAAAGCTTCACAGTTTGCCTTAGTCGATGGAGTCTTGTTTCGCCGAGGGATCAGCGGTCCAATGCTTAGATGTCTAGACCCTACCGAAGCAAAACAGGTTTTGGAGGAAGTTCACGGGGGCATTGGAAGTCATCATATTGGGGGGAAGTCACTGGCTAGAAAGGTTCTAAGGGCAGGATACTACTGGCCCACTCTTCAACAGGATGCGATCAACCATGTGAAGAGGTGCGACAAGTGTCAATTTCACAGTGATGTGTATCAGAAACCGGCTGAGGAACTCCATTCACTTTCATCTCCCTATCCTTTCTATCAATGGGGAATAGATCTGATTGGACAGTTCCCCACCGCTCCAGGACAGCTAAAGTGGGTGATAGTGGCCATTGACTATTTTACTAAGTGGGTGGAAGCCGAGCCTCTTGCAACCATCTCCTCGGCCAAGGTGCAGAAGTTCTTTGAAAGACAAGTTGTGGCTCGGTTTGGAGTGCCACAAGTGCTGGTGACCGACAACGGAACCCAATTCGCGGAAAAGGCGTTCCAAGACTTAGTCAATGCTCTGAGTATAAAACATTACTTTTCATTGGTCGAACACCCTCAGACTAATGGCCAAGTAGAGTCTGTAAATCGATCTATCATCCAGGGGATCAAGAAAAGACTGGAAGGAGCGAAAGGGAATTGGTTGGAAAACTTGAACGAAGTGCTTTGGTCGTATCGCACCACCATATAAACTTCAATAGGAGAGACACCATATCGGCTCACTTATGGTTGCGACGCAGTCATCCCCATTGAGAAGATCATCCCTTCATTCCGAGCTATGCAACAACCGAATCCCCTCAACAACACTTTATTGTGTGAGGATCTTGTTTTATCGGAAGAAGTCAGGGATTTAGCGGCCGAACGAGAAAAGCATGCTAAGATTATGCAAGAAAAAGGGTATAATCGCTCGGTCGTATCCAGAGAGTTCGAGGTAGGCGACCTTGTCTCGAGGAGAGCTGATATTGGTCTCAAAAATGCAAAGGACGGAAAACTGGCCCAAAGTTGGGAAGGACCACATCGAGTTGCCTCCAAGACTGGAACAGGAGCCTACAAGCTCGAAACCCTTTCGGGTGCCCTCATCAACAACACATGGAACGTGGCGAAACTTCGAGCTTATTACAGTTAGTTTTCCATTTCGTTTTCAATAGTTTTAGTTGCTTTATTACATTTTGCTTTTTGAATTCTTTTTTTATAATGGTGTACGCTCGGTGAATCTCTGAGCCCATTGTAATTTGCTTCAAATGAATAAAGTTCTCGTTATTGAATTCATTGTATCACGTACTTTTCCTCGTAACTGATTAGCCACCGATTATGACGCGAACGATTATAAACAGCTCTAACAAGAGCTTATAACTCGTCAAGTACTTTTAATAAGATTCCCGATTAAATCATGATTTCTTCAAATCATTTTATATCGCGGATAGAGGAACCCACCTCGGCTAAAGTGTTGGAGTTCCGAGGTCTTAACACTTGAATTCTTAACAAAGAGCATAAAAAGAAGCATAACACGATTACGGATATTATAAAATATTCCAAATGAAACAACAATATAAGTTTAAACCCATTCACTGGGGCAAGTACAAAAAAAAAAAACTACTCAATGTCAGACAGTACAATGCTGTCAGGATCGAATTTTTCTTCTTCCTCTTCACCCTCGGCGCCGTCGGCCTCATCTTCCTCGGATTCTTCAGCAAAATGATCAGGAAGATCTTTACTGCTCATGTCAATGGGAGCTCCGTTCGCACCAATAATTTGACTGTTCTTGGTTCCAAAGAGGGGGTCGGCGCCCTTTGTCACGAGGTTCTGATTCAGAATACGAAGCTGCTCGGCTGTATCGAGGAAAGAATCTTCAACTGCGTGACTCCAGTTGTATAGATTCTCCTGGGCCGCTTTCTTATGCTTAAGAGCTTTCGCTCTCATTTTGTCCATTGAGGCTCAGAGCCCGATAGCCTCATCCTTAGCGTATTCAAGTTGCTCCTGAGCCACAGCAGCAACCTGTTCGACTTTCTGGGCCCTCTCTTCAGCCTTTTTCAAGATTTCCTCCGACCGCTTCATCCTTCCCTCGGCCTCTTGAAGAGTCTTATTGGCTGTTTCCTTAGCAGCTTCAGCTTGAGCCTTGGCGCCTTCAGATTCCTGCATTCCTTTCTGCAGTCTCTCATTCTCGGCCGTCAGAGCTTGGAGCTTCTTCTCATAGCTTTCCACTTGAAGCTGCAAGTAATCCTCCCGATCGTCAGCCTCAGCTCGTTTCTTCTTCTCCTCGGGAGCCACCCCAGCATAGACATCATCACCACGCTGTCCAAGGTAATTGAGAATGCTTGCACCTCGGAGGAAGCTCCTCACCAAGGCCAAGCAGTTATTTTCCCAAGTGCCTGGGCCCCAGGCATCCATCACTTCGGCATCTTCAGGGGGAAAGAGAGTTGCGGCGAACGAATCCAACTTGTTGTGCCTACTCCATACAGTTTTGGCTACGGCCTCTTCCGTACCCTCGGTAATTTGAACTCCTTTGCTGGGCTTGCTCAGATGAAACCAGTCGCCAGCCAATCCTTTCCCTTTATCCATCCGCGGTCTCTTGGGAGGACGCTCAAGAGTACCTTGAGTACTTTGTTGCACTTCTTCGGTAATGGTTGGCTCAGCATTTTTGGTAACTTGAGGTACCTCGGAAGGAATTGTGCGAGGAGCTTCAAGAGGGCTGGCGGTTGGAGTTGGCTCGGGAGTTTGGCTTTTAGCCGAGGATCCCGACCCTCCTGTCACAGCAGCCAATTTAGCCATCCTAGCAGAAGCAGCGGCACTCTTCTTAGCTTTGGATGCTTTCTTTCCCATCTTTTCTGCAACAAGGAAATATACATAAAAAAAAAAGAAAAAAAAAAGAAAAAAAATAAAAATATATATATATATATATACCCAGCTCAGCCTTCACGTCGGCCCGTGTCGTCTTCAACAATATCTTTTTAGTATCGATTTGACCGTTCGCCTGGAGATATTCCCAGACTCGGTCGCACAACCTTCTCTCGGCCTTGGTCAAATCGACCTTATAGTCAAATTGGTATACGGAGGCCCCTCGGTTGTAGATACCATCCCACCAACCCAAAGGGAACCGAGGTACAACTTTGATTTCTCCTCCCTCTTCGACCTGCTCCATGAACCAGCATACATTAGGACCAGTGTACTCATATTGAAAGAAGAGAGGCTTAAAAGACTTCCAAGAGTCGGTAACTTTGGCGAAGAGCGCATGCTCTTTCCGAGCTTTAAGTGACACCCAAAGCCCTTTTGAGTTGCCGAACTTGTTCACCTGAGGGGCATATAGCCAGAAGAAAGCTCGGAGTGTGGCAACCGAATCTTCGGCATCGCAAAACTGTTGGAAGGCTCGCACAAATGCCCATCCGCTCGGATGTAGTTGACTCGGAGTTATGCCTAAATGGTTAGTACTTCGATTTCGAAGGTCGAGAACGGCATGCGGATTCCGACTTTTGTTATTATTTCTTCATAGAAATAGAAGAATTGCCAATTTTGTGGGACTGCGAAGCAGATTCGGTCATCGATGTTCACATGTCTCAGCTCAAACTCCGACGCATTCCCATTTGCTCTCGGAGGGGTAGGAAGAGGTCAGAGGTGGTTCAAACTATTACTCGTCAGCAATGAGGGCCTCGTTCCAAGCACCTCCCGATCAAAAACTTCATTGTATTGCGCGTGATTTGGCGGCAAGGTATATTCTTCGGGATTAGTGTCACACCTGCGCTCCACCATATCTGGGGAAAAGTAAAAGGCTCGGCGTTAGGATTCTTTATAGCAGATGTTTTAATTCTAAAAGTAAGGCCGAGCCTTGGACTCTTTCCCCCCTCTTTCCTAGGGTCTCCCATAGGCTCTTCTTCCACTAGACAGCGCTCGGGACTAACCCTAACCTGAGCCCTCCGTTCAGCAAACCTATAAGCCAACAGCCACTTGCTTACTTCAGCGGGATCCGAGGGGTACTCTACAGCTAATGGTTTTGTTATGGTGGATCCCTGGTTGATGGGGGGAGAGGAAGGATCTACTGCATCATCACTACTCCTAGAACCCCCAAAATCATCGTCACTGCTCCTAGAACCCCCAAAATCCCCAGAAAAATCCGAATCACTATCGCTAGAAGGCTCTTCTCCTAATCTCCTACAAAGTTCATGATAAATTCTCCTTAACTCTCTCCAACCTCTCATGATTCAGAAATTAAAACCCCTAAACACTACACTACCCAGGACAAAAAACCCCAAAATCCCTGCAAAACCCAGAAATGCGAAACCCATTCAACAAATAGAAAAAGGAAGAATCAAAAATAGAGTATTTGAGTTAGAAGAAGAAAGATTACCTGTTTCTGATTGAGTCTCTGGGAAACTGGAAGCGATGTGAAGGTAATGGTGGAAATGAGCTTAAGAGAGGAGGGAGTTTCCGGTTCCCTGAGAATAACAAAAAGTAGTGAGGGGGAGCAAGTTTGAGGGTTTGGGAGTTTCTGGAGGGGAGTTTCTGGTACGATTCTGAGAAGAGGAATGAAAAGTGAGTGGGGGGATTAAAGGATTCAAAGAAACCCCCATAAACCTTTCGGTTTCCCCACGATGCACGTATGGGCCTGGGCGTATCAAAGGCCCATTACAACGCTCATCCACACGATTGATGAAACATGGCAGTTACAAAGGTGCTTTTTCAAATTTCAAAAATGGCAATGATGTGGCACAACTCTCGAGGACACGCGCTGTACCTAGAGAACCCAAAACGTCACCTCGAACAGGCTACCTGGTTACAGCTGTTACACTCCTGGAATGAGGCATCCGCAAAGGTCAACCCTAAACACTTGCTACCTCATCACAGACTTCTCAAAGTCTTACGAGCTGGGGGGCTTGTAGGGTCTGCCGACCAGATATGGATTTAAGCCTTGTCAATAGAGTCCTCTAAGGGCACTTCCCTCGGATCGCTTAACATGGACGTCCCTCGCTCGGACTCATGGATTCCGAGCATCCCCGAAGGACCAGGCTCGGACTTGATGGAACCGAGCCTCATCATCGGTCCTCAATCCATCAGGCTTGAGACTATAGGCCGAGACATACCGTCGGCTAGCGGATAAGCTCAAACCCACCGAGGCTTCTTATCCCTTCCGCAAATCTCTCCTATATTCTCGCAACAGCCTAGACATGAGATCTTCAGCTGATCCTATCCAGATTCTAATAGCATAATCCTCCGATATTATCTCACAGAATCCTGGTTCAGCTCAACCGTGATACAGGGCCCAGACGGCCCAAATCAGCCTCCTCCAAACTCTATAAATAGCTCACTATAGCTAGGGTTTCAGGTACGTACTCTCATCCCTAAGTTGACACTCTGCACACACTTGTTGACTGGGGAGACCCTGCTTTTCCCAACTGGAACTGCAGAAACACCATAAAGTCACATATTAACACTTGATCCTCTCTTGGGCTTCTGGTTCCATAACCTTGAGCACTTAGAGGGTTAAGGACATAGTGTTCAAGGACACTACAAAAATAAAGCTTTAAACCATATTAAGCTGATTTATTAAATCTCCAAACTTCACAGTATCAGTAAACATTGATCAAAGAATGCCATATAGAAATTTCAAATCAATTTAAATTATTTAGATCATATCCTTTTAAATAAAGTATTTTTAATTTCTTTAAATTACACAAAAACAAAGCCCACCAACAGAATCCAAAACAATTTCATTTCAGTACATTCAATTGGCACAAAACAGTATACACAAGTTTTAAAGCACACAAAGCACACATCATACAAATCATATTTTTAATCACTCAAAAATCATTAGTCATATTATAATCTTAATAAATTAATTTAATTACACTTAAGAAAATAATTTAATTTAATCCTTTTAGATAGTTTAACTCAAACCGAATCACTCATTCTTAACAATTCCTTATCACAAATAAATTTTAACTAAAGACCATTGAATTAATTTTACCAAAAACATTTTCACATAATTACATGAAACCAAAGAGAACCACACATCATGCACCTAGGAATATAGCTATCATCATGGTCATTTTATGAAAATAATTTTTCTACCAATTAACTATAGGTTTGGCCGAATTATACACACACATTTTGCAAAGATTTAAGGCACAAATAAAAACATGCAAACATGAGATCATTTTCTTTCCTTTATGAGTAAAAATCGAGAGCATGCAGTAGAGAAAATCAACAATTTTAATTTATTTTCAAGACTTTGAATCATAATTCACATGCAATTTCTCTTAAATACTTAATCATTTCATGCATGTATTTTATTTTTAAATCTTAAGGTCAATTAGCATTATCATGCATGCAACCTATATGGGGAACAAACATAGCTACCTATTTTTCCTAGGTTGACCGTGTAACATCCTAAATTTAATTCTTAGTGTAAATTGTGCTTTGATAGTCTTAGGATAGAAGTAATTATGATTTAAGTTAGAAAATTGGCCAATTAGACATGCAAATTCAAGTTTAAAACATAGGACTTTGGGGAATAAGAATAACAAGATTGGTAGCTTAGAATACAAATTCCACCGTTGGATGTGAATTAGGATAGGTGAGGAAGCTTGTGTCAAAATTTGGGGAAGATCCAACGGGTAACGAAGACGTTATGGTCTTCCAAAGTATGAATGCTGCAAAACTGAGCAGCTTAATCGATTAAGCTGCAGAGTAATCGATTAAGGTCAGAAAGTTTGAAAGTGCTTAATCGATTACTAATCGATTAAAGGCTGTACTGTGAGAAAAAAATAAAAGCGATTCACACGTTCATTCTTGGCAAAATTCGAACTCTCTCTCTCTAGGGCACAAAATCTCTTATTCTAAATCCATTAAACCTCAAGGGAATCACTCCAAGGTCCATCATCAAGTCCCTCTTGGTCTCTCCAAGTAAGTACTCATGATTCTTGAAGTTCCTCTCTCTCTAATTTGGATTTTCTCTCTCTCTTTCCCCTCTTTGGGAAATCCGAATTCTCTATGGAAATGGGGCAATAATCTCATTATCATTCCATTCCTTTGGCTTAGGGAAGATTATTATCACTACCTCCATCTTCGTGCGTTCGGAGCTCTTGGTTTTGGGAGCGCTTGGAGCTACGGCTTGGGTCCTTCCACTTTCCCTCTCTTTGGTTAAGGTATGGGGGTGGTTATAGTGAGCATTGGCTTGTTCTAGGAGAGGGTTTGTGTTTAGATATAATGATTGGTTAGGAGTTTATGTGTCAGGATTGGAAATTAGAAACCCCAATTGAGAAACTAAAGAAAGTGTTGAAATTAGGCTTAATTAGTAATTATGGAACTCTAAGAATTAGAGAATAAGGTTAGGTATTAATGGAGGAAAATTAAATGGCATGAACCCCTAATTTAGGATTTTAAACCAATAATTTGGACAAGTGAAAAAGAAATGTGGTTGTTGCATGATTACATTAAAGGTGATGTTTGTTATTGTTTGTACTCTAATTGTTTATGTGAAATATGAATTGTGGCTATTTGATTATAATATGATGGTGTTTGTGCTTGGAATAATTTGGTAAACATTAAATGGAATTGGTAGACAAAATAATGATATATATATGGACAACTAACATTGGATAAGCATGGTGATGTATCGCAGGCCTTCGATTTGGGGGAGACGATACATCGTAAAATGGTGTTGTATTGTAGGCCTTCGATTTGGGGGAGACAATACAACGTAAACGGGGCGATGTATGTAGGCCTTCGATTTGGTGGAGACATACATCGTCGGTGGTGTATGTATGTAGGCCTTCGATTTGGTGGAGACATACATACACCCTAAATAAAAAGAAAAAAAAAAGAAAGGACAATGGATAAAATAAGGTAAACGGTAAAGGAAAAGCGATGTATGTAGGCCTTCGATTTGGTGGAGACATACATACACCGTAAATAAAAGGAAATGAATAAAAGAAACAGGGAATAAAAATTGGACAAGGTAAAGGTAATGGAAACGCGATGTATGTAGGCCTTCGATTTGGTGGAGACATACATCGTGATTGGTGTATGTATGTAGGCCTTCGATTTGGTGGAGACATACATACACCGTAAAAATAAGGAAAAGAGTAAGGGGATAAAATTGGACAAGGTAATGGTAATGGAAACGCGATGTATGTAGGCCTTCGATTTGGTGGAGACATACATCATGATTGGTGTATGTATGTAGGCCTTCGATTTGGTGGAGACATACATAGACCGTAAAAATAAGGAAAAGGGTAAGGGGATAAAATTGGACAAGGTAATGGTAATGGAAACGCGATTTATGTAGGCCTTCGATTTGGTGGAGACATACATACACCGTAAAAATAAGGAAAAGGGTAAGGGGATAAAATTGGACAAGGTAATGGTAATGGAAACGCGATGTATGTAGGCCTTCGATTTGGTGGAGACATACATACACCGTAAAAATAAGGAAAAGGTAAGGGTTTAAAAAGGGATTTCTTTGGGAACGGAGAAAATGAATAAAATGGAATTAAATGGTGGAAATGAACTAACTAAAAAGAGAATCGGCATTTATAAAATAATGGGATTGGAAAATGTGGTATGCTTGTGTGGATATTGTGATTTATGCGTATGAATTGCTAAGTGTGTTTGGCCTGGTTAGTTGTTATGTCTATCTAGAAACTGCTTTTCTATTCATGTGCAATGCTCACTCCCTTACTATCTTTTAGGTACAGAGATTGAGTTAGCACAGCCCCCGGCCGAGCAAGAGTTCTCTCCCTCACAGGGAAAGTAGGGTTATGGGGATTAGATATTTTTATTTTTGACTTCAGCCTCCGTATATTTGGATTTATATGAGCGATATATGCTTTTTGGGTGAGGCTTAGGCTAGTTTCTTTTGTGCAGGGTTTATGATTCTTTTTGAGCATAGTTGTTGTTATGGCCTCTTGATTTACATACTTAATATTTTGCTGGCACTTTGACACAATGATGTTTTACACTTGAGCCCGAGGGGCAACTATGTGATACTTATATATTTATCTTTGAGCCCTGCTGGCTCCTGTTGATTTCATATAAATGTGTTTATCAGGTTGAAGATTTTGGAAAGTCCGAAAAACAGACAAAACTCCGTCCGTTTGACGGGTGATTTTATTATATTAAAAAGGAATTTTTAAGTACTCATTTTTAATACTTGGTAATTAAGGGTAGAATTCATTAGGGTGTTACATTTATGGTATCAGAGCAGTTTCCCTCGGCCTTTGGAGTATGAACTCACTACTCCTATGGTTACTCACCGAGCAAGTAACCCAAGTACCTAGTTGGGTGTCTAAGTGAAGTTATAGGATATTAGTAGTTTTATTTAATTATTCTATCATTAACTGGTTTTCCTTCCATGACTCAACAGTATGGCAGGGAGACGGGCTGATAATGATAGGATTACTGCAATTCTCGAAACTCTGGTTCATTTGCAGCAGAACCAAGCCCAAGTCTAGCAGCAACAAGCTGATAATCTTGCAAACCTACAGCAGAATCAAGCCCAGAACATTGTTGTAGCTGCAGCAGCTGCTGCAGCAGCACTTCAGCCTCCTCCACAACCACCAGTGGAGACTGACTGGATGGGCCGCTTTAGAAAAAGCGATCCGCCGAAGTTTGAAGGGGGTTACAATCCCGATGGAGCTCAAAGATGGCTCCAGGAGATGGAGAAGGTGTTTCGCTCACTGCAGCCACCAGGTGACCAGTATATGCGACTAGTGGAGTATGTTCTGGTGGGTGAGGCAGAACATTGGTGGGACCAACAGAGGAGTGGTTTGGAAGCAGCTAATGATCTTATTTCATGGGATCTTTTCAAGGTCCGTTTTCTTGGGAAGTACTTTCCGAAGAATGTAAGAAGGGAGAAGGAAGTGGCTTTTCTTGAGCTGAAGCAAGGGAACCTCAGTGTTGGAGAGTATGCAGCTCAATTCGAGGACCTCATTCGCTATTCGGGCAGCTACCGGGATGCAGATGAACGCACTAAATGTATCAAGTTTGAGGCTGGTCTCCATCCAAAGATCAAAACTGTTTTTGTCTATCAAGGAATCTCTAATCTCTCTCAATTAGTGAACATGACCAGTGCTTATGAAGATTCACTCAAGCAGGAACAAGCAGAGGAGCGAAGCAGGGCATCTCAGAAATTGTCTGGTCCTATTAGGGGCAAGAGTCCTATACAGAAATCTGGCCCTTATTCTAATCCCAGACCTTCAGTCCCTGGAGGATCAGGGCAATCTGCACTATCTCTTGATCCTGTTCCTACTTGTACACATTGTGGGAGGCAACACAAGGGGGTGTGCTGGAATATGGGTCGAAGAGATGGACTTTGTTACTTGTGTGGACAGGCCGGGGAATTTGTTTCCAACTGCCCTAAAAATCCTGTGAAGAGAGAGGTCAATGTGGCTAGTGCACAGAAATCTGGTGGGAGTCAGCCAATGCAGAAGGGCAAGGTGTACACTCTAGATGGCGAAGAGGTAACAGATGATGATGAGCTGATCAGAGGTATTTGTCATGTTAATGGAAATTCTTGTGGTGTTTTATTTGATTGTGGTGCATCCCATTCATTCATTTCCATGGAATGCATGAAGAGACTAGGGTTGTCTACTATAGAAATGCCTTATAAGTTGTCAGTTTCTACCCCTACGAATTCTTCAGTTATTACTTCCCAAATATGTTTGTATTGTCCACTCCGAGTTCTTGAGCGGGAATTCAAAATCAATCTCATTTGTCTGCCTTTGACTAGATTAGATGCTATTCTGGGTATGGACTGGACGGCTCAACATCATGTTCTAATTGACTGTCGTAAGAAAGCAGTCATCTTTAATGATGCTACCCTGTCTACCATGGAAGTTGATGAAGTTTCTGATGTAAGTCAAATTCCTGTGGTCCGTGAGTTTCCGGAAGTCTTTTCTACGGAGATTCCCGGATAGCCTCCAAGAAGAGAAGTTGAGTTTAGTATTGATCTGAAGCCTGGTACAGGCCCAATTTCTATTGCACCTTACAGAATGGTGCCTCTGGAATTGGAAGAATTGAAGAAGCAATTGGAGGAGCTATTAGCAAAGGGACTTGTCAGGCCAAGTGTATCACCCTGGGGTGCTCCTATCCTCTTTGTCAAGAAAAAGGACGGTAGCCTTCGGATGTCCACTGATTACAGGCAGCTGAATGCAGTGACAGTAAGGAACAAATATCCGCTCCCTCGCATTGACGATTTATTGGATTAGTTGAGGGGTGCATCGGTGTTCTCTAAGATTGACCTCCGATCGGGATACCATCAGATCCGTATCCGTGAAGAGGACATTCCAAAAACTGCTTTTAGGATGCGTTATGGGCACTTTGAGTATGTGGTGATGCCTTTCGGATTGACCAACGCTCCTGCAATATTCATGGATTACATGAATAGGATCTTCATGCCATACTTGGATTCTTTTGTCATTGTGTTCATTGATGACATCCTGATTTATTCTAAGAGTCCGAGAGAACATGAGGAGCATTTGAGGATTGTACTGCAGGTCCTCAAAGAGAAGCAGTTGTATGCCAAGTTGTCTAAATGTAGCTTTTGGTTGGATGAGGTCCATTTTCTGGGACATGTGATTTCGGCACAGGGAGTTGCTGTGGATCCCTCCAAGGTGGAAGCGGTGTTAAAGTGGGAGAGACCCACAACAGTCACAGAAATAAGAAGCTTTTTGGGATTGGCAGGTTACTATCGGAGATTCATTGAAGGTTTCTCCAAACTGGCTCTTCCATTGACAATGTTAACCAGAAAAGATGTCCCTTATCAATGGTCGCAGCAGTGTGAGAGCAGCTTCTTGGAACTAAAGAAGAGATTGACAAGTTCACCGGTTCTAACTTTGCCGGAACCAACCCAACCCTTTGACATGTATTGTGATGCTTCAAAGCAAGGCTTGGGTTGTGTACTTATGAAACAAGGCAAAGTTGTGGCCTATGCATCCAGGCAGTTACGACAGCATGAGCAGAATTATCCGACTCATGACTTGGAATTAGCAGCTGTGGTGTTTGCCTTGAAAATCTGGAGACATTACTTGTATGGCACAAAGTTTGAGGTGTTCAGTGACCACAAGAGTCTCCGTTATCTCTTCGATCAAAAGGAGTTGAATATGAGACAGAGGAGATGGATGGAGTTCCTAAAAGATTATGATTTCCATCTTCAATACCATCCGGGTAAAGCTAATGTGGTAGCCGATGCGTTGAGTCGTAAAACTCTTCATGTTAGCAACTTGATGGTGAAGGAGATGCAGCTAATCTAGGAGTTTAGTGATCTCAACTTGAACATGCTGGTGAAAGAGAAGAGTATTGTTCTGGAAATGTTGCAAGTCACTAGTGAACTGGTGGATTTGATAAAGGAAAGGCAAGCAGATGATGAAGAGCTCCAGAAGTTGTTAGAAGGAGCAGCAAGTAAAGAGGAACCTGATTTCATCAAGGGTGTAGATGCAATCATCAGATTCAGAGGTAGAATATGTGTTCCAATGGACTTCCAGATTCGAAGAGACATATTGTGGGAAGCTCACCAAACAAAAATGAGCTTCCATCCCGGTACAACAAAAATGTATCAGAATTTGAAGAGGATCTATTGGTGGCCAGGGTTGAAGACTGATGTGGCCGACCATGTGTCTCACTGCTTGACTTGTCAGAAGGTGAAGATTGAGCACCAAAAGCCAGGTGGTCCGTTGCGATCACTTGACATCCCTGAATGGAAGTGGGATAGCATAGCCATGGACTTTGTGACACGTCTACCTAGAACTACTGCAGGTTGTGATGGTGTATGGGTTGTTGTAGACCGTTTAACAAAGTGTGCTCACTTTATTCCGATCCATAAGAACTACACACTGGAGAAGCTGACCCAGTTGTATATTCGGGACATAGTGAAGCTTCATGGTGTGCCTTCGAGTATTGTGTCTGATCGTGATCCACGGTTTCTATCTAGATTTTGGCAGAGTCTTCAGCAGGCTTTGGGTACTAAGTTGAGGTTTAGTACAGCCTATCATCCTCAAACTGATGGGCAGTCCGAGCGTACTATCCAGACTTTGGAAGATCTATTGAGGGCTTGTGTTCTAGAGCAGGCTGGTAGTTGGGAGCAGTTGTTACCGTTGATGGAGTTTACTTACAACAACAGCTTTCACTCTAGTATTGTCATGGCACCTTTTAAGGCACTCTATGGTAAAAAGTGTAGAACGCCTCTTTGCTGGTTCCAGATTGGAGAGAACTTGTTGACTGGGCCAGAGTTGGTGCAAGAAACCACAGAGAAGATCACAATGATTAAGGATAAGATGAAGACTTCTCAAGACAGGCAAAAGAGCTATGCAGATAAGCGTAGGAGACCCCTAGAGTTTGATGTGGGTGATCATGTGTTTCTTAGGGTGTCCCCTACCACTGGCATTGGTCGAGCAATCAAGTCAAAGAAGCTGACCCCGAGGTTTGTCGGACCTTATGAGATTCTGGAGAGAGTTGGACCTTTGGCGTATAGGATTGCTTTGCCTCCACACTTGTCTAGACTTCATGGTGTATTTCATGTTTCCCAGTTGAGGAAGTACATTCATGATCCCTCCCATGTGGTAGCAACTGACGATTTGCCCTTGAAGGAGAATCTTACTTTTGAGATCCTCCCGATCAGAATTGAGGACAGGCAGATTAAGCAGCTCTGAGGCAAGGAAATTCCATTGGTGAAGGTGATTTGGAACAGAAACAACGTGGAAGAGGCTACTTGGGAGCTGGAGAGCAAGATGAAGGAGTCTTATACTCAGTTGTTTCAGGACAGATGAATTTCTGGGACGAAATTCTGGTAAGTGGAAGAGGATTGTAACATCCTAAATTTAATTCTTAGTGTAAATTGTGCTTTGATAGTCTTAGGATAGAAGTAATTATGATTTAAGTTAGAAAATTGGCCAATTAGACATGCAAATTCAAGTTTAAAACATAGGACTTTGGGGAATAAGAATAACAAGATTTTTAGCTTAGAATACAAATTCCACCGTTGGATGTGAAGTAGGATAGGTGCGGAAGCTTGTGTCAAAATTTGGGGAAGATCCAACGGGTAACGAAGAAGTTATGGCCTTCCAAAGTATGAATGCTGCAAAACTGAGCAGCTTAATCGATTAAGCTGCAGAGTAATCGATTAAGGTCAGAAAGTTTGAAAGTGCTTAATCGATTACTAATCGATTAAAGGCTGTACTGTGAGAAAAAAATAAAAGCGATTCACACGTTCATTCTTGGCAAAATTCGAACTCTCTCTCTCTAGGGCACAAAATCTCTTACTCTAAATCCATTAAACCTCAAGGGAATCACTCCAAGGTCCATCATCAAGTCCCTCTTCGTCTCTCCAAGTAAGTACTCATGATTCTTGAAGTTCCTCTCTCTCTAATTTGGATTTTCTCTCTCTCTTTCCCCTCTTTGGGAAATCCGAATTCTCTATGGAAATGGGGCAATAATCTCATTATCATTCCATTCCTTTGGCTTAGGGAAGATTATTATCACTACCTCCATCTTCGTGCGTTCGGAGCTCTTGGTTTTGGGAGCGCTTGGAGCTACGGCTTGGGTCCTTCCACTTTCCCTCTCTTTGGTTAAGGTAAGGGGGTGGTTATAGTGAGCATTGGCTTGTTCTAGGAGAGGGTTTGTGTTTAGATATAATGATTGGTTAGGAGTTTATGTGTTAGGATTGGAAATTAGAAACCCCAATTGAGAAACTAAAGAAAGTGTTGAAATTAGGCTTAATTAGTAATTATGGAACTCTAAGAATTAGAGAATAAGGTTAGGTATTAATGGAGGAAAATTAAATGGCATGAACCCCTAATTTAGGATTTTAAACCAATAATTTGGACAAGTGAAAAAGAATGTGGTTGTTGCATGATTACATGAAAGGTGATGTTTGTTATTGTTTGTACTCTAATTGTTTATGTGAAATATGAATTGTGGCTATTTGATTATAATATGATGGTGTTTGTGCTTGGAATAATTTGGTAAACATTAAATGGAATTGGTAGACAAAATAATGATATATATATGGACAACTAACATTGGATAAGCATGGTGATGTATCGTAGGCCTTCGATTTGGGGGAGACGATACATCGTAAAATGGTGTTGTATTGTAGGCCTTCGATTTGGGGGAGACAATACAACGTAAACGGGGCGATGTATGTAGGCCTTCGATTTGGTGGAGACATACATCGTCGGTGGTGTATGTATGTAGGCCTTCGATTTGGTGGAGACTTACATACACCCTAAATAAAAAGGAAAAAAAAAAGAAAGGACAATGGATAAAATAAGGTAAACGGTAAAGGAAAAGCGATGTATGTAGGCCTTCGATTTGGTGGAGACATACATACACCATAAATAAAAGGAAATGAATAAAAGAAACAGGGAATAAAAATTGGACAAGGTAAAGGTAATGGAAACGCGATGTATGTAGGCCTTCGATTTGGTGGAGACATACATCGTGATTGGTGTATGTATGTAGGACTTCGATTTGGTGGAGACATACATACACCGTAAAAATAAGGAAAAGGGTAAGGGGATAAAATTGGACGAGGTAATGGTAATGGAAACGCGATTTATGTAGGCCTTCGATTTGGTGGAGACATACATACACCGTAAAAATAAGGAAAAGGGTAAGGGGATAAAATTGGACAAGGTAATGGTAATGGAAACGCGATGTATGTAGGCCTTCGATTTGGTGGAGACATACATACACCGTAAAAATAAGGATAAGGTAAGGGTTTAAAAAGGGATTTCTTTGGGAACGGAGAAAATGAATAAAAGAGAATTAAATGGTGTAAATGAACTAACTAAAAAGAGAATCGGCATTTATAAAATAATGGGATTGGAAAATGTGGTATGCTTGTGTGGATATTGTGATTTATGCGTATGAATTGCTAAGTGTGTTTGGCCTGGTTAGTTGTTATGTCTATCTAGAAACTGCTTTTCTATTCATGTGCAATGCTCACTCCCCTACTATCTTTCAGGTACAGAGATTGAGTTAGCACAGCCCCCGGCCGAGCAGGAGTGCTCTCCCTCACAGGGAAAGTAGGGTTATGGGGATTAGATATTTTTATTTTTGACTTCAGCCTCCGTATATTTGGATGTATATGAGCGATATATGCTTTTTGGGTGAGGCTTAGGCTAGTTTCTTTTGTGCAGGGTTTATGATTCTTTTTGAGCATAGTTGTTGTTATGGCCTCTTGATTTACATACTTAATATTTTGCTGGCACTCTGACACAATGATGTTTTACACTTGAGCCCAAGGGGCAACTATGCGATACTTATATATTTATCTTTGAGCCCTGCTGGCTCCTGTTGATTTCATATAAATGTGTTTATCAGGTTGAAGATTTTGGAAAGTCCGAAAAACAGACAAAACTCCGTCCGTTTGACGGGTGATTTTATTATATTAAAAAGGAATTTTTAAGTACTCATTTTTAATACTTGGTAATTAAGGGTAGAATTCATTAGGGTGTTACAGACCGAAACATCATCATGAAAAAGGACATGGTTTCTCATTTTTTTCAACATGCAAGAATCATAAAATCAATCAATTCATGTAAAACAACACATTATATTATTTATTCACATCAACCTTCACAAAATAAACTTCAAGTTCATCATTTTATAAAAAAAATCAAAGTTATACTTTAAGCTTCTAAAAATGACATGCATAAGTTAAAAATCATTTGATTTAGTCCTAAAACAAACATGCATTAACAAAACAAAACATAGAGCTTATTTTTCACACATGGCCGAATGGCCTATAAAAATTTAACACATACAAAATCAAGTACTAAATCAAACCATGCTTGAAATCATTTCAAATCTTACTTCTTTAATTATTTTCTTTAAAACCGAATTAAACATAAAACAAAAACATGATCTTTTCTTTTGAAAATAACATGTATGTACTTTTAAATCATTAGATCTAGGCTTAGAACAAACATGCATCAACTCTTTATACAATAAAAAGCATTGATCCTAATTTAATTTAGACATGGCCGAATGGTTTAAAAATAAAACTTGCACAAAAGATCAAACGCTTAATTAAAACATGCTTATGCTCAAGAATCATTTTAAAACTTGGTACTTTAATTCTTTTCTTAGAAACCGAAACATATATAAAAAGAAGACACAACCTTTTCTTGAAAAATAACATGCAAATCAAGGATTTAAATATCTTAAATCCATTAAACAAAAATAATTACATGCATGCACTTAGATCAACTAGGATCATCACAAAATTAACATGCAAAATTAAGAACTTAAACTTTTTCATAAATCAAGTTCGGATCATGACTTTATTCACCAAATAAACATGGAAATACACATAGATCATAATTTAAACAAAAAGATCTAACATGCAAGATCAAAGAATTTTACTTATAAATAAACAAGTTTAGATCATGGATTTGCTTAACAAATAATCACACAAACACACATATATCACGGTTTAAAGCAAGAAAATTAAACATGCAAGGAAATTCATTTTAGGTTTTACAAAATCTTTAATTTTTCCTTTAGATCTTTAAGATTTAGTTGGAAAAATAGTAGATCTAACAAGGAAGGCTTTAACCGAACATCAAACACACAAGCTTAACTTATTACAAATTATTTAAGTCTTTAAAGTCCAAGATCAAAGATGAGCAACACATAGAATCATCTTTAAACTTATAAAAATTAACATGCAAGGAACAAAAAGAAGTAGATCTACAACTAGAAAGGAAAAATCTATACTATTACAAGTCTTCTTCTTCTTCAAATCCTACCATGAAAGGATGAGTTCTTCTAGCTCCTAATGCTCTTGATCTACAAGAGACAAGGCTTGATTTAGTTGAAATTTCCTCTTCCTCCTCCTACATCACTCTCGGACGCCTCTCTCTCTTTCTTTCTATTTTCTTTTCTTTTCTTTCTCTAAGAGTGGAAGGAGTCTCTTAGAGTTGTATTTGTGTTTGTGTTGGTGTGGAGAAGAAACGAAGTGGGTGAAGAGAAGTGGAATGGGAAGAATGAACTAAGGCTCTACTTATTTATAAGCAAATTTATTTTCCCACTTGTGTCCTTATGGGTGGTTCGGCCATGAGCACTAGGGAGGGGCGTTTTTGGGCTTCTAATTATTTGCATGGGTGGAAGTTATCAAATGGAAGGGGACAAGGTAGGTTAGGCCAAGACTTTAGGGGTCACCTTAGGCTTAACTATTAGTTTGCATTTAGTTAGGGTTTTGCACTTGGTTTGGTTTGATTCTAACTAATTTCCCTCATGGTTATGGCTTGACTTAACCCTTAAGCATCTAGGAAATTATACCCCTAACATACACCCACACACGTGTGAATTCAATGCTCCTAATTATGTGGATTATGTTTTGATGATGACAAAATAATTAACAAATCATGCCTTGAAGATAATGCAACATCAACATCAACAAGAAGTCAAGAAAAGAAGACAAGTGCCCAATCATTCTCAATCAAATATTAATTGTAAATTTCTAATTTATGTTGAGAGTGGTTGAGAGTGGGTAGAAATAGTTAGTCTCTTCTAGGAATAAATTTTTATATGTTTATTAAGTTGAGATTGACCAAAACTTAATACTTGAGAGGAAAAATAAAATTGAAAAATAATTTTTCCCATATCTGATCAAAATACTCGAGTATTTTGAAAAAGACTCGAGTATACACTCGAGTATTTGTAGAAAAACTCGAGTATGTGTGCCAGGTCAGCAATTATGACCGTTAGTCTTGTTCGTGCACCAATTCACTCGTGACCGACCAAAAAGACTCGAGTTTTTACCAAAAGACTCGAGTATTTTTGTCCAGTCAGCAAAAATGAACGTTGGAGAAACTCAAAAACCCAATTGAGGGCATTTGAGTCTCATCCAACCCAAGAGAGCAATTCAGAACCTTATTGTAAAATTTCTCTTTGAATTTGTGCAAGAACAAACAAGACAACAACACATCATTGATTACAAGCTTTCATAATTTCCTCTTCTCAAGTGTTAATTCCCAAAAAGCTCAACTTCTCACTCATATTGTCATTTTATTCCAAGTTGAGTTTTAGGCCTCAATTCTTACATTGAGCTGTGCTTATTTGTGCTAATCCATTTTGAGATTAGTAATACACATACAAAAAGCTTGATTATTCAAAGTCTTGGATTGTTCCCAAGCAAACCCTAAGTGGCTTAGGGTGTTGGAAGTCTTGAGAGGTTCTCAAGCACAAGACTAGGAAGTTCCTAGCCCGGTGGAGTTTCTTGAAGGGAGTTCAAGGAAGCTTTGTGAAGAGTTCTTCAATCACCGGAATCAAATTGGGGTAGAAATCAAGAGTTTGGTACACTCTTGAAAGGGTTAGGTTGAGTGAGGCCATTCTCAAGCAATCCTTTGTAATTTCTAACAATTTGATTATTAGTAGAAACTCCTAAGTGATTAGGAGGACTGGATGTAGCTCATTGTTGGAGTGAACCAGGATAAAATTGCTTGAGTGTTGGTTTATTGCTTTTAATCTACTTTCTAGCTCAATAGACTTAAGTCATTTCAATCAATTAGGATTTATACAATTAGGTAGCAAGTTCAAGGAATCTTTGTGTTAAAAGTTATTTAGATTACTTGCTATTCTGTTGGATAAGTTCCTGTTTATTATTGAATTGATTTGAGTTAAATTGCTGAATTTTCGTTTCTGGTTTTTCTGCTATCTGATAGTAAAAACTCGAGTATTTCAGAAAAGACTCGAGTTGTTCATCCTGAAAAACTCGAGTATTTCACAAAAGACTCGAGTCTTTTGTTTCTGATTCCAGAAAATTCAGTCTAAGCTCCATTCTTCAATTATCAATCGAAATATTTGGTATTAGTGCTTCAAAATACTATTCACCCCCCCTCTAGTATTTGCTTAGCCCGCTTGTTGGTTTCCAACAAGTGGTATCAGAGCTCGGTCGAAAGATCGAGTGTAACAACTTTTTCGAAAAAGATCCTTTTGGAAACTTAATGGGCTCTAGCAATAACTTTGGTGGAGAAGGAGCTTCAATAAACCGTCCTCCATTATTTAATGGTGAAGGATATGTTTATTGGAAAACTCGCATGAAAGTTTTTATTGAAGCAATTGATATGGATATTTGGGATGCAATTGAAAATGGTCCTTTCATTCCCAAAAAGTAAATAAATGATGAAATTGTTGAAATTCCAAGGAGTAGTTGGAATGATGATGAAAAGAGAAAAGTCTCATTTGATTTAAAAGGTAAAAACATCATCTTTTCGGCTTTATCCCATGATGAATTTTATAGAGTTTCCCAATGTAAATCGGCAAAAGAAATGTGGGATACTTTGCAAGTCACACATGAGGGAACAAGTGAGGTTAGAGATGCAAGATTGAATTCTCTAACTCACGAATATGAATTGTTCCACATGTTGCCAAATGAATCCATTAGTGACTTGCAAAAGCGATTCTCTCACATTGTTAATCATTTGATTTCCTTGGGAAAAGTATTTCGCAATGGTGAAACTACTAACAAAATTCTAAGATGTCTTGATAGGAGTTGGCAACCCAAGGTAACCGCCATCAAGGAATCAAGAGACATAAATAGCATGGACTTAGCCACTTTGTTTGGCAAACTCCAAGAGCATGAGATGGAGCTTACAAGACTTGGGATGCATGAGGAATCGGACAAAAAGAAAAAGAGCATAGCACTCAAAGCTTCAACCAAAGCTACAAAAGAAGTTGAAGAATGCTCTACAAGTGGAGATTCCGATGGTGAACCAAATCAAGAAGAATTTGGGATGTTTGTGAAAAGATTCAACAAATTTTTCAAAGGGAAGAAAGGTGGATCTTCATCCAATTTCAAGAGAACCAAAGACTCCAAACAAAGAGAAAAGAGTACCAATGGTGGAGTTAAGTGTCATGAATGTGGAGGGGTTGGTCACATAAGAATGGAATGTGCCACATTCTTGAAGAAGAATGACAAGAAGACCCAAGAGACCAAAGGGAAGCGTGCATACATTGTTTGGGATGCACCGGAGAAGAGCAATGAATCATCTTCAAGTAGTTCCGGTGATGAAAATGCAAACCTTTGTCTCATGGCCAAGAACAATCATGAGTCCTCATCAAGAGCTAATCATGGCATGAGTGAAAGTGATGATGAGGTAACCTCTAGCTCTTCTTGTTCATCTTCAAACTCCATTTCATATGATGATTTGCAAGAAGCCTACAATGAAATGTTAATTCAATTTAAAAGGCTTGCTAAAATTAATAAGGAAAAAGGAAAGAAAATTTTGGAGTTTCAACATGAAATTGATGAATTGCAAAAATCTATAAATGAGTTGAAACTTCAAAATGAATCCTTGGAACTTATTAATTCTAGTCATCAAAGTGATTGTGCAAATCATGAGGAGATTATCACTCCATGTGAGAGATGTGATGAACTTGAAAAAGAAGTGAAAGAGTTGAAAAACAAACTCACAATCTCACATAGTGATAGAAACCTCAACCGGTTGTTGAACTCTCAAAGACATAATCACAACAAAACCGGTTTAGGATATGTTCATAAAACGAACAAAAAGTACAAGGTGGTTGGAACATTTTCTAAGAAAAATTCATCAAAGAGACCAACTTGTACTTATTGTGGAAAGGTTGGACATATCAACATTGAGTGCCACATTAAGAAGTTTGAAATGAAAAAGGGCACTTATATGTGGATTAAGAAGGGAGAAAGTCCCAACACTAACCCTAAGGGACCCAACATTGTTTGGGTACCCAAAGTGAACAAGTGATTTCATTTTGTAGGTGTGTCTTCGAACGGGAAAACAATTGTGGTATCTTGATAGTGGATGTTCGAAGCACATGACGGGAGATAAGCGGCACTTCATTGAGCTTACTCCAAAGGAAAAGGGTTATGTCACTTATGGGGACAACAACAAAGGCAAAATCCTTGGTATTGGTAAAATCGGAAACTCTTCAAACTTGATTATTGATAATGTGCTCTATGTTCAAGGATTAGAACATAATCTCTTGAGCATAAGCCAATTATGTGATGTTGGTAATCATGTAGTTTTTACCTCTACCCATTGCCTCATTAAAAGTGACAAAGATGAATCAATCAAATTTTTTGGTAGAAGGTCAAATATTACTTACTTAGTTGATTTGAACAAAGTCACTTCTTTGGTCTCTACTTGTTTAGTGAGCAAAGAAAATGACACTTGGTTATGGCATCGTAGGACCGCTCATATAAATGTAAACCAATTGAAGAAAATTCAATCTAAAGATCTAGTAGTTGGTTTACCAAAGCTAAATTTTTCTATTGAAGGTGTTTGTTCCCCTTGCAAGAAATGTAAACAAACTAAAAACACCTTTGGATCAAAAATGGTTATGTCCACATCAAGGCCATTAGAAATGCTTCATATGGACTTGTTTGGACCATCACAAATAAAAAGCTTTGGTGGCAACTATTATGCATTGGTGATTGTTGATGACTTCTCTAGGTTTACTTGGACTTTATTTTTAACTACTAAGAGTGAGACCTACAAATCTTTTAAACATCATGTCAAACTTTTGCAAAACCAAGTAAATCAAAAAGTAATTATTATTTGTACCGATCATGGTGGAGAATTTGAAAACCACAAATTTGATAGATTTTGTGCTAAAAATGGTATTGAGCACCAATTCTCCGCACCAAGAACTCCGGAACAAAACGGAGTGGTAGAGCGGAAAAATAGGGTGCTAGAGGAACTTGCTAGAACCATGTTAAATGATTCTCAAGTACCTCAATATTTTTGGGCCGATGCCGTCAATACGGCTTGTTATGTTTTAAATCGTATTTTGATAAGGCCCTCTTTGGATAAAACCCCCTATGAACTTTACAAGGGAAGAAAGCCAAATATATCTCATTTTCATGTCTTCGGATGCCAAGTTTTTGTTTTAAATAATGGAAAAGAACACCTTGGCAAGTTTGATTCCAAATCCGATGAAGGCATATTTTTAGGCTATTCTTCTCATAGTAAAGCTTATAGAATTTTCAATAAAAGAACTTTAACTATTGAGGAATCAATTCATGTGGTTTTTAATGAGTCTTCAAAAGAAGATAGTGTTTTATGTGATGCTAGTGAAGATGGCATTGTCTTTTCAAAAGAAGAAAAAGAGAGAGAGAATTCAAAAGTTGATGAAGGAGAAGTAAGGGAAGAACTTCCTCCAACTTGGAAATCGGTCAAGGCTCATCCTATAGACAAAGTCATAGGAGATATGTCAAAGGGAGTACTTACTCGTAGGTCTATTCAAAACATTTGCCACTATGTCTCATTTGTTTCTCAAATTGAACCCGATTCAATTAAAAAGGCCATTGAGGATGATCATTGGGTTCTTGCTATGCAAGAAGAATTAAACCAATTTGAAAGAAATGAAGTTTGGGATCTAGTCCCTAAACCCGATGATCATACCATAATTGGTACTAAATGGATTTATAGAAACAAACTTGATGAATCCGGGTTGATTATAAGAAACAAAGCTAGACTAGTAGCTCAAGGGTACAACCAAGAGGAAGGTATCGATTATGATGAGACCTTTGCTCCGGTTGCACGTCTTGAAGCAATCCGAATTTTACTTGCTTATGCTTCAATCATGAAATTCACTTTATATCAAATGGATGTTAAAAGTGCTTTCTTGAATGGGTTTATAAATGAAGAAGTGTATGTCAAACAACCCCCCGGTTTTGAAAATAGTGAATTTCCAAACCATGTTTATAAATTGAAAAAGGCACTCTATGGATTGAAACAAGCTCCTAGAGCTTGGTATGATCGATTGAGTTCCTTTCTATTAGAAAACAAGTTTCAAAGAGGGAAGGTTGATAATACATTATTTATTTATAAAACCAAGGATGACATTTTGTTAGTACAAATCTATGTTGATGATATCATTTTCGGTGCTACTCACGTGTCTCTTTGTAGAAAGTTTTCAAATTTGATGAAAAAGGAATTTGAAATGTCAATGATGGGAGAACTCAAGTTCTTCCTAGGCTTACAAATAAAGCAAGTCAAGGAGGGGATATTTGTGCATCAAGGGAAATATTGCAAAGAGCTCCTTGAGAAATTTGGATTGGACAAGTGCAAGGAAGCCTACACTCCAATGAGCACATCATGCTACCTAGACAAGGATGAACAAGGTACACCGGTTGATGTTAGTAAGTATAGGGGTATGATAGGTAGTCTCCTATATCTCACTGCATCTAGACCGGATATTATGTTTAGTGTATGCATGTGTGCTAGATTTCAAGCTAATCCTAAAGAATCTCACCTATCCGCAGTTAAACATATATTTAAGTATCTAAAAGGAACAATTAACACTGGTTTATGGTATCCTGCTGATGCCAATCTTAGTCTAGTTGGTTACTCGGATTCCGACTTCGCCGGATGCAAGCTTGATCGCAAAAGCACCAGTGGTACTTGCCATTTCTTGGGAAGTTCATTGGTGTCATGGTTTTCTAAAAAGCAAGCTTGTGTCGCTCTTTCTACCGCCGAAGCGGAATATATCGCAGCCGGTAGTTGTTGTGCTCAACTGTTATGGATGAAACAACAATTATCGGATTTTGGTTTGAAACTTGAAAATATTCCGATTAGATGCGATAACACGAGTGCAATCAATTTGACTAAGAATCCGGTGTATCACTCAAGAACTAAACACATTGAAATAAGACATCACTTTTTAAGAGATCATGTACAAAAGGGTGATTGCACAATTGAATTTGTCAGTACCACAAATCAATTAGCTGACATTTTTACAAAACCTCTACCAAGGGACACCTTTTATCATATTAGGAGAGAACTTGGTATTTTAGATGAAGCTAATATAGGCTAATTGCATTGTGTGTCATTTTTTTTGAAAAATCATCATATTAGTCTTACTCTAATGTGTTATTGATTCTTAGTTAAATTGTTCTTGATGATATTTGAAATTGTATGTGTTAATTGTGTGTGATTCTGTACTGTATTCCAAGTTGGTAGTGAAGCATTTGTGTTTGATTTGTGTTTGGTCTTTTAAAACTGTGTTTTTACTCTCTGTTCTGTCAAAATACTCGAGTTTTTTTTCAAAAACACTCGAGTATTTTAATTCAAAATTAAATCAGTTTTAAATTGAAAAAGTTTTTAATCAGGGTCTGATAAAAATACTCGAGTGTTTCTCAAAACACTCGAGTCTTTATTAAAATACTCGAGTGTTTTTCAAAACACTCGAGTCTTTCGAAACCCCCAATTTTTGAACTTTCAGACCAAACTCAAGTATTTTATAAAAACTCGAGTATTTTGCGTTTTCCTGAAAATTGAACTTTCAGACCAAAGTCGAGTTTTTCAATTTTTACTCGAGTTTTCTGGGGAAATCTGGGCTGAGTCATGAACGACTCGAGTATATTCTCAAACACTCGAGTATTTTGTAACGAACAACTCGAGTATTGCTGAATATACTCGAGTATTTTGGCGAGTTTATATATTCTCCAGCCCCCACAAACTCGAGTTTCACGAACCCCTTTCTCTTCTCTCTCGGTTTTCTCATATCTCTCTCCTCAAAACTCCGTTTTTACTCAAATTTTTGCCAAATCTTACTAGTTTTACATCCTCTAATCACTTTTCTACCATTATTTCAACGAATTTCAACTCTTTTCAACCTCAAATCCGTCACCCCCTTTTAAAACCCTAATTTCCAAAACTCCAATTTTCCCATCATTTCATCTATGGCTTCTTCATCTGGCAAAGGAAAGAGAGTAAGGATTGCTGACTCATCTTCCGAGGAGGAAATTTCTGACTACTATCAAGAGGATGAACGCTTGGAAAGGATGGAAGGCTTTGCCACCAGAGAATTCGGAGTAATCACATGGATCAATAGTACTTTCCTTGAGAGTAAGGGTTTCCATTTTGTTACTAACCTTAGATATCAGAAACTGATTCAATTTCTGGAATTTCATGGACCTATATATCCTAGGTTAGTTAGAACATTCTATGCAAACCTTAGGCTAAAGGACAATGTCATAGAAACAATGGTTGAGGGTGTTCGATTCAAAATTAGCGCTAAGGACCTTTTTGTTGCTTTTGGGACAACACGTCACGGGGACAATTCTCTAAAGGCCGATGCGGACGGCATTTTTCAAAGTTGTTTGCGCCCCGGTCGTGTATGGACCGAAGGAGTTAAGCATTCCTCATACATGACTGTCCAATCTAGGGTGTTGCATTATATTGTTTGTCATCAATTAGTGCCTCAAACCTCACCCAATTATGCCAAACCCACAAACAATGAACTTAGGCTTCTTAGTGCCATCCTGAACAATGAGAAGCTGAACTGGAGTCGCATAATTTTGGATAGAATGCTCCTTGCTGCTAAGTCCAAACACCCAAAAACCCTGCCCTATGCCATGCATGTTTGTTATCTGTTGAGTTACTTCAAGGTGCCTATCCCACGCAATGAAGAGAAAAAGACTCTTCATGTGAACCAGCATTGCCTCAACAAAGGCACCTTGAGTCACCAGGACATGGCATTCCATGAACCCTCTGGCCAATACTTGTACCGATCTGATATTGCTGAGCTAGAGAGGGTTGCAAATGTGGCAGCTCAACAAGGGATGGATGCCCATCAGATGGAAGAGGAAGCTGCTGCATTTGCCCAGGCTGAAGAAGGGGATCCTATTGATCAGATTAACTTTGATGACTTCGCTGGATCTCAATCTGGGTTTGACAACTCGGGCTGGAGAGAGAATGTGATCACACGTCTGGACACTTTAGATGGGAGAATGGACTCCCTTGTGCATGCTATGGACGCCCAGCGTGATGATTTTGTTAGCCTAGACACTAGGATGAGTGCAGAGTCTGCCATGTTTTATTCTCATTTGGATCAGCACTCGGCCCAGATTAATGCCCGCCTGGACCAGCAGTCAGGGGAGATGCACCGCCGGTTTGATGAGATGATGGCGGCCTTCTCTCGATTTTATCCTCCTCCAGATGCTCCAGCTCCTTCGATGTTTTGATGATGTTGACCTTTGGATTTTATCTTAGTTTTCATTCTGTTTTTATCATTTTGGTCTTTGTTACATTTTCTGTATTTTGAGAACTTGGTGTTTTGAGACTTTGGGTTTCTTATTGCACCTTTGATTTGGACCTTTTATGATGTTTTTATGTTAATGAATTTGGTCTTCATTATGATGTTTGTGCAAAGCTTCAGGGGGAGCTCTTTATCGTTATTATATCTCCGTTTTATTTGCATAGTTGGTTATGGGGTTTTCCGATTATGCACCTCTCCTCCCTTGATCTTTTTCTAAATTGTTACATCTTTTTGGCGTATGACAAAAAGGGGGAGAGATATTACACTTGTCTTGTCTTGATATTGTTGCACCTAAAATCTCTAATTATGGTATATACTCTGATAATTGTTAAATTCTCTAATACCATAGGCTTGGTGCTAACATTAAATTGTCATAACATCTTGCTCAAGCTGAATTTTTAGATAGGTGAAAAGTATCATATAGTGAGGGGGAGTTGCATCTCCAAGTGGATCAAGCTTAATAAATGGATCAAGTGTTAATTATTTTGTCATCACCAAAAAGGGGGAGATTGTGAATTCAATGCTCCTAATTATGTGGATTATGTTTTGATGATGACAAAATAATTAACAAATCATGCCTTGAAGATAATGCAACATCAACATCAACAAGAAGTCAAGAAAAGAAGACAAGTGCCCAATCATTCTCAATCAAATATTAATTGTAAATTTCTAATTTATGTTGAGAGTGGTTGAGAGTGGGTAGAAATAGTTAGTCTCTTCTAGGAATAAATTTTTATATGTTTATTAAGTTGAGATTGACCAAAAATTAATACTTGAGAGGAAAAATAAAATTGAAAAATAATTTTTCCCATATCTGATCAAAATACTCGAGTATTTTGAAAAAGACTCGAGTATACACTCGAGTATTTGTAGAAAAACTCGAGTATGTGTGCCAAGTCAGCAATTATGACCGTTAGTCTTGTTCGTGCACCAATTCACTCGTGACCGACCAAAAAGACTCGAGTTTTTACCAAAAGACTCGATTATTTTTGTCCAGTCAGCAAAAATGAACGTTGGAGAAACTCAAAAACCCAATTGAGGGCATTTGAGTCTCATCCAACCCAAGAGAGCAATTCAGAACCTTATTGTAAAATTTCTCTTTGAATTTGTGCAAGAACAAACAAGACAACAACACATCATTGATTACAAGCTTTCATAATTTCCTCTTCTCAAGTGTTAATTCCCAAAAAGCTCAACTTCTCACTCATATTGTCATTTTATTCCAAGTTGAGTTTTAGGCCTCAATTCTTACATTGAGCTGTGCTTATTTGTGCTAATCCATTGTGAGGTTAGTAATACACATACAAAAAGCTTGATTATTCAAAGTCTTGGATTGTTCCCAAGCAAACCCTAAGTGGCTTAGGGTGTTGGAAGTCTTGAGAGGTTCTCAAGCACAAGACTAGGAAGTTCCTAGCCCGGTGGAGTTTCTTGAAGGGAGTTCAAGGAAGCTTTGTGAAGAGTTCTTCAATCACCGGAATCAAATTGGGGTAGAAATCAAGAGTTTGGTACACTCTTGAAAGGGTTAGGTTGAGTGAGGCCATTCTCAAGCAATCCTTTGTAATTTCTAACAATTTGATTATTAGTAGAAACTCCTAAGTGATTAGGAGGACTGGATGTAGCTCATTGTTGGAGTGAACCAGGATAAAATTGCTTGAGTGTTGGTTTATTGCTTTTAATCTACTTTCTAGCTCAATAGACTTAAGTCATTTCAATCAATTAGGATTTATACAATTAGGTAGCAAGTTCAAGGAATCTTTGTGTTAAAAGTTATTTAGATTACTTGCTATTCTGTTGGATAAGTTCCTGTTTATTATTGAATTGATTTGAGTTAAATTGCTGAATTTTCGTTTCTGGTTTTTCTGCTATCTGATAGTAAAAACTCGAGTATTTCAGAAAAGACTCGAGTTGTTCATCCTGAAAAACTCGAGTATTTCACAAAAGACTCGAGTCTTTTGTTTCTGATTCCAGAAAATTCAGTCTAAGCTCCATTCTTCAATTATCAATCGAAATATTTGGTATTAGTGCTTCAAAATACTATTCACCCCCCCTCTAGTATTTGCTTAGCCCGCTTGTTGGTTTCCAACAACACGTACATACATACACACACATATATACATACACAATCGTATTACTCACACATGTACATACATATTTTGCATTTTTATTTTCTTAGTCACATTCATTTATAATTATCTTATTCACATAACAAAGCAATTATTTCTAACAATCACACTCATACAATTAGTCTCATGCATCATACAGTACACACAATTAAATCAAACACATTCCACATAAAGATTTCAAGCAAAATCAATAAATTTATTTTCTCCCAAGCAATTTCTCAAAAATTCGTATTTTACCATTCTAAAAAAAAAATTTTGTAAAAGAACCCATAAAAATCTGAAAATTTCATTTTTAAAATCTATGTTTCAAGACAATCGTTTTGATATAAAGATCATAAAAATCCGAGTTACGGTTAAAAAGTTACAAATTTTTCCAAGTTAACCAATCCAAAAACTTCATTTCAAACAAAAATCACTTTTTAGAAAAATCACAATCAACAAAACCACTCACTTTTCTTTTATAAAAACATTTTGTTTTATAAAATTCCTTGAAATAAATACTTTATTTCTTTCTCTCATAAAATACTTTCTGAAAATTTCTTATAAAATTGAATTTTAGGGTTTATTTTAATCAAATTCGTTCACGCACATACGGGAAAAATGTGGGGTGTTACATTCTCCCCAACTTGAAGATTTCTCGTCCTCGAGAAATGCCGTGCAGAGTCTGGCTAATTTAGGACGCGTAACTTCTTGACGAAATTCTTTCCCTTTCCAACCGTAGCCATCGTCGTATCTTTCGAACACGTACCCTCTACTTAACATTCTTAAGAGCGAATCAAACAAATTACTTGCAAAAGTAATCTCTCGAAGGACTCTCAATAACAATATGATGGGGTGAAACAATCACAATTTCATTGTCACAAAGAACCGAGGGGTTCAATGGCATCAAAACAGGGGTCAGAAACAACAGGGTTTCGTTCATTTGGGGTCAAGACATTGCCGCACCCGGGTTTAAACTCTTCTAATCAGTTCAAGCCTAAACAAGCTACTCCTCAAAACCTCACACTTTCCGACTACTCCCCAACTTGGATGACACATACCACATTTATTCTTAGGGACTTATCCTCCAAATACTCCTACCCTTCACTACTTTCTGGTCAACCTTACAAAATTTCCCATCACTTATCTTCGATCTATCCTCTCATTATCTCACTTCCCACCAAATATTGATCCTTATCAGACTCCTATAGCTACTATTTTATCCACCTTTTGCCCTAACAACCACTAATCCTCAAGAAACACACACTATCTCACCCTCTTATCTTCGACACATAATCACATAACTTAAACAATTCTAAACCCTTTTTCCACTTTTTACAGTTTTACACGTTCTAAACCATCAACTTGATTAATCCAACATCAAAACTCTCCGTCCTAACCACTTTACACCACTCACCACTCATCCAAGACTCAAAAAGGACACTTCTATTTTCTCCAAAACTCCTACACCCTTACTTCTTACGAACTACTCCCCCTTCTTCACAATCTTTACCTCACAACACTTCACAACTAACCCTCTATTCTAAAACTATCTACTTGACCAATACTAGGTGTCAGAGCCCCAAATTCTCAACACGGTTTGAGGAAAGAATAGATGTCGAGTCAAAGATTAAAAGAGTAGGCTTTAGCAATCAAGGCCTGGTCAAAATAATGGTTTAAGGTTTTCAGAAAAGGCTTTCTCAAACGTCATGCCAAAGCAATTTGGCATCGCATGAGGTTTATACAAGAAAAGTTTCAATCAAGAACAGAAAGGTTCGAGTTACATAACAAAATCTCATATCAAGAGTTCAGGGGTTATCACATACAAAAGGGTTCACATTAGAAATGAGTTCAACGAAAGAAGCTCCAAATCACGCATCAAAACTAATCTCTATTCCTCTTCTCTGCTGTAGACGAAAACTGATGTTCTTCAGGAAAACGTCAGCGTACTCCTAACACTTCTATCCTTATCGATCACTAGCTTACTACTAATACTACTAACACGCACACAGAGACACACGGCAGAGTATGTACTAACTAACACATAACCCTAACAAGCATTATATACTAACTAGACCCAACTCCCTAGAACAAGGCAAAGCTCACTGTATCCACCCCCTTACCTCTAATACTTAAGAATTAGGAGATTCCAAATGCCCAAGGCTTGAGTTTGCCCACCAAGGAGATAACAAACCAAAGGATTAGGATGGAACCTAAAATAGAGTTACAAAAGAGAGGAAATCATCATTTATGTCATGAATCAAGTCAAGAATCAAAGAAAAATGGTGCCTCCAAAGCCTAGCATTGAAAAACCACCATTGAAGGTAGAGAGAGAGAAAAAACGAATTTGAAAGGAAAGGAGAGGAATCCACAATCAAACACTTACTTGAAGATGATAATAACAATCCTTGATGATGGAATGAGTGCCACCCACTTGATTCTTGATCAAATGGAAGTGAGAGAATCTTGAACCCTAGAAGAGAGAGAGAGCACGAATTTTAGAGAGGGAAGGAAGAAATCAAAACTTAAACACTTACCTTAAGATGAGAAAGAAGAAATTACAATGATAGAGATGCAAAGATCACTTATTCTTGGTTGATTTTGAGGAAAGAAAATGGAATCCTATGGAGGAGGAGGAGGGAGTCGTGAATGAGAGAGGGAGGAAGAAGATGAGTTTGAGAGAGAGAGAGTGGATTATGAGAGTAAGAGTGAGTTTGTTTTATTGGGTTGGGAAGGGAATGAGTGGACAAGGATTAAAGCCACAAAAAGAGATTCTTTTTGTGTGGTTGAGAGTGCAATCACGTGCACTCTCATTTCCCTTTTTTTTGTGCAGACCCTAAAATAATCGATTATTATAGCCAAATAATCGATTATTTATTCAATGCAACATTTCTTAGTACATTCACCAGAGCCTAAGTAATCGATTAAAGCCCTGAAAGTAATCGATTACATCTCAGAATAATCGATTACTTCATATGAGGTAATCGATTAAAATTGCTGCAACTTTTATTGTTTCCATCAGGGACCTTGTAATCGATTACTGACCCTTTAGTAATCGATTATTGAGTGGAAAAGTTATAATTTGATGATTTTCTAACTCCAATTCATTTCCTTAAGTCCCCATACTCCTTTAGGCTTGGTTTGATACTTGATAACCTTTCCCAATTCTTGGAAGTTCATCCTAAATAGTTGGCATAATTTCCTATTATGCTGGAATCAAAAGTAGGGATGTTACATTGTAGGTACAATATGATTGAACAAAGTCTTGTTAAGGAACCAGTATTTCCATTCTGGCTTAATCGTAAACCAAGAAAAGATCAAGGGGGTGAGCTTATTTTTGGTGGTGTTGATCCTCTGCACACTTCAAAGATGTTGTTGAACAAGAGTTAGAGGTTCCGTCCTTCAAAGAGTATAACCTAAGTAAACTAAGTGAATAATATAATTCTTTATGTATTTTTTTATCTACTACTTTTTTAGGTTTTTATGGTTTTTTATATATATGTTGTGTAGATAAACAATTTGAAGTGGTTATGTTTGTAATTGTATACATATCTTTGAGTATATATATTTTTTTTAATTTAAATCAAGTTAATTTAAATGAAGTGGTTAAGTTGTGTTGCTAAAAGAAAAAAGGCATATTGAAGTTAATTCAGACCGGTTCATAAGTTTTTTCAGACCGGTTCAGCAAATTGTTTCAGACCAGTTCAGAAAATTTTTCAGACCGGTTTATGAAATTTTTCAGATCGGTTCATGAATTTGTTTTAGACCAGTTAATAAAATTTTTCAGACCGGTTCATAAATTTGTTTCAGAGCGGATAATAACCAGTCTCGTTAATGTAAACCAGACCGGTTCATAACCAGTCTCGTATAACATGGTATTTTTAGCAACATGCTCTTTTAGACCGGTTCGGAACCGCTCTGAAATATGGTTCGGAACCAGTCTGAAAAAGCTTATTTGTAGTAGTGTGTGTTCACCATATCATATCGTTATCACTTCATCATTATATCATAACTTAATATCATTACTCAAGGGTTCATTACTTGTAAACTTTCCACTAAATCTTTTCATAAGATAACCATCAATGATTTAGGGAGAGAAATCATTGAGATAAGGGTAGATTAGCACACACGATACATCTCCTCCTTCAATATCCAAACACAACCTAAGTCGGAAAGCAGATGGGATGCACAGGAATCCTAACCATGCTGACATCAAAGTCAAAGGGTACGTACCGGCTGAAACCACTCTCTGTTGGCCAGCAAAACAAAACACAATATCATTTTATAATTTCACAATTTCACAAAAGCAGTGACTTCTAGTCCCATTCGGATTCCCTCTACACCATCTAAGATTTGCTCAAGGGGGCGACAACACTATCCCTAGTTCGCGTTGCAGTCGTTGTAACATCCCTCGTTTCTTAAAAAGAATTTCATAAATTATTGAAACGTGTTGGAAAAGTCTGAGTATGAAAATTTTTCCTTGAATGTGGTACTCAAATTTAAACCATGTATTGGAACTAGATTCGGTAGAAGGAGTAATTATTTGCTGAACATTTTAGAATCCTTTTTAGATAACCTTTGTAGTACAAAATAGCTTTCGAAAATAACTTAGTCATTAGGTCATCCCACGAAATCAACTTTAACAATACTTCCTTCGTGCCGAACGATAAAATCAGAGTGAGCGGAATATATTAAAATAGTTCATTGACTTATAAAATCAGGTATATAAATTTGATATGTACCACAATTATATTAAAGTATGAAAACTAGGTTTTCTCTTCGATACATCTCTCAAAATATATACATTGTTTCCATTATCAAAAATAGAGACGTTCCAGAGCTGGTCACTGGTTCTTCATCCATTCGTTCATCTGGTTGAGTCCTCAGAGTTGTACAAAAGAGTCTCTATCCCATGATGACTTGGCACTTTATGAACTTAAGAGTCATCCCATTTCATTTAATCTCTAGGTAGTCTAGGTACCTGGTCAAAACCTATTAAGGGCAGGGGGTAAGCTTATACATTCGCATTATCAAATAAGAATAAAGTCCTAACATCCACAAGTAAGCACCCATCATGATAAAAATGCATAAACATGAGCACCCACCATTTCATTTATTTCTCTTTCCAAATAGGTGGCATGATGCATGCTTCCCATCTCTCAATTCCTGAGATTCTTCAACTAATCACTCAGATGAACGTCCTTCCATAACACCATTGTATTCCCAGAATACAAATAATACGTTATCAAACGTATGGCGTACTTGCTCGGAAGTGATAAAAATGTCACACTATCTGGTGAACGTCACGTCGCCCAAGGACGTAAACCTATCACTTATCAACATACAACGGGTGTGATAAAAAACGTCACCACATCTGATGAACGTTACGTCGCCTAAGGACGTAAACCTTATCACTTGTGATACACAACAGAGGTGATAAACAACGTCACCATGTCTGATGAACGTCACGTTGCCAAAACGTAAACCTTACCACTTGTGTGCAACACACCATTGAACCATCAAACCAACAGTATACCACATACTGCCCACATTGTCCACCTCAATGTGTCATCGAGCAAGCAGTAACACTTGGCACTCCAAGAGGCCCTCCTCATGTTCCAAGAACATGACACAACGATAACTCATCACCGTTCACTGTGCATGAATGCATGCAAGAATTCCCTTAAGATTATTCATTAATCTCATTATATACAATATGTAATGAATTCATCAATGAGATATATCAACTTCCATGCTTAGGATGATGAGACCTATCAAAGGAAGTATCACATTATTCCCTTTGAGTGTCATTAGGTTTAAATGGAAGTGGTTAGATTAAAAATGGTGTTTTCTCCACATTTTAGTAAAAAGACTCGAGTAGTAGCTTCAATACTCGAGTAGTTCTTCAATTTCATGAAACTGTGTATCAGACTGCCCAGAATACTCGAGTATTTCACAAAATACTCGAGTAATTTACAGATCAGAATACTTGAGTATTTCACAAAATACTAGAGTATTTTTCTGCCCAGAATACTCGAGTGTTTTACCAAATACTCGAGTATTTTTGACAGCAGATGCACTACAACTTGGTTTTAACATACCATTTTCAATTCTAACCAACTCTAACTTAAACCAATGATCAACAAAACTTTGTTTACACATTTAAAACTTGTCTCAACACAGAGATCGCATCAATTCACAGAAAATCATAATCATTCATCAATTATGCATGAAAATCACATATTATGCAACTTAAAGTACCAATTTCAATTCTACTCATTTTTGGCATAATTTCAGCATTGATTAAGCTCACATGCAACCAAATAAACTTGCCTTAGCATGTAGCATGCCTCAGATTGGCCTCCAAGCCATATTCCTATTTCAACCTATGCCCTTAGAGTCTCATGGTGATTCCTCCTACTTTCTAATGCAATTTACTCTTATTCTAGAAAATGGTAAGCCTCCCCCATACCTTAGGGTCGTTCTTGAACAAAAACTCCACAGAGAACAGCAACCAAATGCTCTAATCACTTCCCACTCGAACTTGCATAACAGATTCAGCAGGGGTTCAAAACCACATCAATCGACATTCGAATCATGCATAAAAATTGGGGATATTGGTTAGACTATGTTCTCTATAACATGTACTTTGAAAACCAATAAGTTTCAGACCAAAAGAGAGCTTGAGATTACCACAATTGAAGCTCAAAGTCGGCTCTCTGAATCTGAAATTCTAGTTTGGCAGATTTCAACACCTAACTTCACAGGCCCATAACTTTTCATCCAGGAACTCAAATCTCACACACTTGGTATCAAATCGAAGCTCGTTGAAAGAGCTTTCCAATGGTATCTCACTCACGATCTAACTCTCAATCACGAGAGAGAATCGAAGGAAAGAAGGTGATGGGTCTGCACAACATTCTGGTTCTTGGAAGATTTGAATCTCTATCTTACAACACTCACTACTCCTCACACACTCAGCCTTATCTCACGATTTATGACTCTTTTCGAAGCTCTGGATGTGAGCTTCAAAACGGTGTATGGTTTATGTGTTAAGACTCAGAGACGAAAACAAATTTTGCTCTGGAAGTTTAGAACCCTAAAACTTGCGATTTCTCCTTGAGAACTTATGTCTTTGGCTTATAAATCGATCCACCATCCTTAAGGAAGAAGATTGGAGGGTCATACAAGGAGGACACGCATCCATGGACGTGTTGCTGAGTTGCTATCATGTCAACTCGTGAGGTATTCGAGTGGGTGACTCACCAAACTCGTGCAATGCTATCCAGAATACTCGAGTATTTTCAAAAATACTCGAGTATTTTGACCAGTTTTCACTAAAAACTTTGTTTAATTAATTTTAACCCCAAAAGACCTTCCATTATTGTTTTTAGGTCCTTCCCAAGGACTTAATTGCAAAATTTAATATTTTATGGAAAAACCACATCATAAAATATTTTCTCATAATATATGTAGCTATACATATATTGCAAACCAAAAATCAAATATGGAACTATTATTTATTTAAAAAAAACATTTTACTAATATATTTATTCGGAAGACGAAATTAGGGGTGTTACACTACTCCCCCACTTAAAAGGAATTTCGTCCCCGAAATTCATTCTTTTAAAATTCCACATTTTCATAACAAATTGTTTTGATGTTATTATTTTGCAAAACATAATTAGGGAGAACTCTCCCCCACTTAAAAGGAATTTTCTTATAAACATATTTTCCTTATAAACTCTCTGCCCCCAAAATTTTTCAAATAAAACTTTCTCGGATAAACCTTTGCGTTTCCAACACACATCAAAATCCTTCAAAAAGGTTTGCCTTATGCTTCCTTGAAATTATTTCACAATGAAATCCTTTTATTAAAACTTTTCTAAAACCCATGTCCCCAAGTACATATTGAAACATTTGCAACAAACCTTTCAAAGAAAACTTTCTCTGCTGCGCACTTAGATCACTCAAGCATGAATAAGGAATCATTTGTATGATTTTATTCTTTAATAGTTGCGAACATTAGGGTGATCAGTCCTAATATTCAAACCATTAAAAATATAATCATTCCTTTCAGATATAACTTTTCGCAAGAAAAGTCATACGATACATCTTTAAGTTAGATGAACTTAAAGATAAGGAACTTTATCGTCGCCATCAGACTTAGTCAGATCATCAAGTTCTAGAGACATTTCCGTTGGGGAGACAAATGCTCGTCCTATCCCGGTGGTTGTTAATCTCTCTAGTCTTAACTGATCTTTCTCCTTCTGTAGCGCCCGAAGATATTTATCACATCCAACTGTGATAAGGGTTTTGATCACAGAAACTCAAGTTAAAGACCTGCTCAGATTTTCAGATCACAGAACGATTTAATTAACGCAATCGAAATCATTAATTACGTTAATCTAGATCAGAGGAAGAATAAGCTCAGATTACCTATATCTGAATCTAACTCGCATCCTAGCAGGATGGAAAACTCTTCCACTCTTGATTTGCTGGTTGACCATTCCCTTCTTGCATCTCTTCTTCAATTAATCCGGCGAATAAGACTTAATTTTTCATGCGACTAAAATCAAATATCCCTTTCAGTATATCACCATTCAGTCCATGATGATGCGCCTCACCTTCCCACCTTAAAATTGACAAATGATTTCCTTCCATTGGCTTTTCAGTTATTTTCATGCAATTGAGATTTCTTTAACCCCTTATGCATGAAATTCTGGTCCCCATAGTTAGTTCACTTATTCCTCAAGAGTTGATATCTAGTTTGGAATTCAAACATTATTCATTCCGGACTCCGCATGTTTGAACCTTCCATCAAAATTGCAATGAAATATACTTCCTAAATGTTTTGAACTTGGTAATGTTTTCCCCGAGATTCATATTACCCTACCTTATTTACAAAAATTCAATCTCCTTTCTCTAATGTTTCCAAGATTTCATCCTTGAATAATTCTCAAGTGACATGCCATTCTTTTGCTTCCAATATCAGATTTACATAGTTCCACTATGTTTTAGCTTCACCACTTAGCATATTCGTATATAACCTTTACTCACCCATTCAGCTTAATTCCATAATTAACCTTTAATTTCCAAATCATCCGTACTCCAAATTCTTGTCCCTAAAACGTCCCCTATGGAACCTAGGTTTCTTCCCTTTCGAAATCAATCTCTCATTTTTCCTTAGCTCTTCAGTTCTTTGTTGCAATTCACGAATTCGAATTAGGAATTCTATTGTGATTTTCAACCATCCCTTCTTACTTCTCGTCGGTCTACTTGTATCATCAAACTCGTATTCATTAGACTTCTTAAAACCACTTTCTTAATCCCCGTAGAGCTCACATAAATTGCCTTTCGGCCCATTGTAATTGCTTTCATCTTCTGCTTCGTCACGACGACGACAGAGTTTCCAATCACGAGCCTTTAAAATTCTGTCCGTCGGCGTTGTCCCTTGTTCAAATCCTTCTGATTGAACAATTACTTCGACTCTCCATGGTCATTAACACTTAAAGCATAGTGACACGGGAAAAAGGCCTCAAGCCCTCAGAGCAACCATGATCGTTACAAAGCTCAAGTCATGCGTCGAGTGAATCACCCTGTGTGTATTCCATCACTTTGATGCATACACATCTACCTTCCTTTCTTAAAACTACCTCTCTCCAAGTCCTGGCCTCGACACATGAAAATGCACTTCAATAGTTTTGCACGAATCGAGTAGGAGTAACACAGGAGGGAATGTTAACCTTATCTCCAATGACTGAAAATTCTTGTTGTTCTTCTTATTCCATATAAAAGGCTATTTCTTCCGGGTTACCTTGGTTAAAAAATATTTGACTTTAGAAAGTCCACTTAAACACCCCTAAAATAATTCAATCAATCCCTTCCCAAAATCACATCCAAGCGTGATAAGGGATAAGAGATCAAATTTAACTTAGTGTCGCGATCAAATATCTCGACACTATAATCTAAACAGACTTTAGAAACAAATTTGGGTAATTTCATAGGGTCTCTAATTTTAAAACAATTAGGTGAATCCAACTTCAACCTATTCACACATTTACAATAATCAAAGAATTGGGTAACTCCCGAATCGAACACAATCATGGAAAGTTGGTTTTGAAGTAAATGGTTACCTTGCGCGAGATCAGGTGATTGATTAACTTCTACTCTATTCAGGGTAAACACTTTTCCTTTGAGTCTTTGGTTTGCTAGCAATTCCGGTGTGATTACCTTTCACAGATTCTCTGCAGTAACGTGCAATATGACCCAGCTTCCCACAGTTGAAGCAAGTACTTGTTGCCCAGCAGATTCTTCCATAATGATGATGTTTACACTTCTCACAGTAAGGGGTATTGCTGCGAGTCTTAACCCCATTCCCGTCTTCAACTCTACTTTTGCCTTGTTTCTGGTTGAAATATGGATCCGTTTTCCGATGATTAAATCCTTTCTTTCTTTGTGGTCCATAACTCTGTTGGTTACTCTTTGCTTGATCAGTTGCTACTTCAGCCTTCTTGTCATCCTCATACATCTGACACATGTCAACCAACTTAGGAAAACTTTGGATCTTTTGATAACTGAAAACAGATTTCAGTTCAGGTCTCAGACCACCTTCAAATTTGATGCATTTTCTTCTCTCATCCGGATTGTTTTGACAGTATGGAGAGTACTTCATCAATTCTTCAAACTTAGCTGCGTACTCGCCCACACTCATATCTCCTTGTTTTAATTGTAGGAATTCAACTTCCTTCTTCCTTCTCAGGTCCTCTGGGAAATATTTATTGAGAAACGTTTCCATAAACATCTCCCAATTGACGTCCTTTCCCTCATAGTGTAAAAGTTGAACCGTGTGATTCCACCAATTCTCAGCCTCTCCTTCTAACATATAAACTGCATATGCCACCTTTTGAGCTTCCGTGCAGCCTAATGTTCTAAAAATCTTATCCATAGTATGAATCCACTTGTTAGCCTCCGCTGGCTTAAATCCTCCTTCAAACTTAGGTGGATTACAATTTCGAAAATCCGCTAAACTTTTAGCCTCAACATTACCGACATTACATTGATGTGGCGGATTAATTGGTTGTGGTGGTTGCTGATGTTGTTGTTGTTGTCATTGCTGCATTGATTCCAACACAGCCGTGATCCTCCCCAGCATCGCATTAGTATGATTTCGGTTTCTTGTCGTCATATCAGACATGCACTATGGACGTGTGGTCATATATGGTGGACTTAAGAAACACTCATCACACAACTTATACTAAAGTTGTAGCTTCAAACGGTACATCCAACTCGTATCTATTACTTGATCAAATTAGAATATAAATCTCATCCTGTGGATATTTTGCTTGATGCTGATAACTACCTTTCTAGAACTACTTTAGCCATTACAGGATCTGACTTTTGCTCGAACCCGACACTTCACGAGAGAATATCCGGGAGATTCTTCGTAACCATAATCTCTTTAATTCCCCTCTTCCTTTACCCCACTTATGAGAACAACACTCACACGTCTTGGGTTTCGGATTCTCGCCCCTCTATCACAATTAGTTATCACTGGATTCTTGGGTATCCAACCCAAGTCCAAGATCACACCTAATTGTGAAAAATGAGTAGACCAAGTTTACTCTGAAGAGATAGCTCAATAGAATAGCTCAAACATACGAGAGAAACAACTACAAGAAAACTTGTAGGAGTTCGATCTTGAGGTAGCAGGGTGGATCAAACACAAGAAAACACAATCGATTCTCGTCCTCACCAAGGGTTAATTAACTTCAGAGTTATAACTCTGCAAAGCAAACCACTAGGGAAAATAACCTCCTAGTACTAACTTCGGGGTTTGTTAGTTTTCATACTAGAAGAAAATACCCTCCCTAGAGGATATTAGCTCGCCTTTAGATCCTTTGGAATCACCCCTGGTTGATTCTTTGATGCCATAATGGATCAGCACTATAAGCTTAAGGTTGGAATTGACCTAAAAGAAGTACATCACTATCAGACTTCAACTTAGGCTACTTTAAACACTATAGACAGGTACTTGGTCACATACCCAGGGTCAAGGGATAGAACCTTTTACTCTAATTAGAAGTATGTAAGAGCATACTTCACAAGAAACTCTACAATTCTTGAGGACCAGCGTATTGAACCACACACCCAAGGACCAAGAGTCAGGACCATTGCTCTGATACCATAAAATGTAACATCCCTCGTTTCTTAAAAAGAATTTCATAAATTATTGAAACGTGTTGGAAAAGTCTGAGTATGAAAACTTCTCCTTGAATGTGGTACTCAAATTTTTAACCATGTATTGGAACTAGATTCGGTAGAAGGAGTAATTATTTGCTGAACATTTTAGAATCCTTTTTAGATAACCTTTTTAGTACAAAATAGCTTTCGAAAATAACTTAGTCATTAGGTCATCCCAGGAAATCAACTTTAACAATACTTCCTTCGTGCCGAACGATAAAATCAGAGTGAGCGGAATATATTAAAATAGTTCATTGACTTATAAAATCAGGTATATAAATTTGATGTGTACCACAATTATATTAAAGTATGAAAACTAGGTTTTCTCTTGGATACATCTCTCAAAATATATACATTGTTTCCATTATCAAAAATAGAGACGTTCCAGAGCTGGTCACTGGTTCTTCATCCATTCGTTCATCTGGTTGAGTCCTCAGAGTTGTACAAAAGAGTCTCTATCCCATGATGACTTGGCACTTTATGAACTTAAGAGTCATCCCATTTCATTTAATCTCTAGGTAGTCTAGGTACCTGGTCAAAACCTATTAAGGGCAGGGGGTAAGCTTATACATTCGCATTATCAAATAAGAATAAAGTCCTAACATCCACAAGTAAGCACCCATCATGATAGAAATGCATAAACATGAGCACCCGCCATTTCATTTATTTCTCTTTCCAAATAGGTGGCATGATGCATGCTTCCCATCTCTCAATTCCTGAGATTCTTCAACTAATCACTCAGATGAACGTCCTTCCATAACACCATTGTATTCCAAGAATACAAATAATACGTTATCAAACATATGGCGTACTTGCTCGGAAGTGATAAAAACGTCACACTATCTGGTGAACGTCACGTCGCCCAAGGACGTAAACCTATCACTTATCAACATACAACGGGTGTGATAAAAAACGTCACCACATCTGATGAACGTCACGTCCCCTAAGGACGTAAACCTTATCACTTGTGATACACAACAGAGGTGATAAACAATGTCACCATGTCTGATGAACGTCACGTCGCCAAAACGTAAACCTTACCACTTGTGTGCAACACACCGTTGAACCATCAAACCAACAGTATACCACATACTACCCACATTGTCCACCTCAATGTGTCATCGAGCAAGCAGTAACACTTGGCACTGCCAGAGGCCCTCCTCATGTTCCAAGAACATGACACAACGATAACTCATCACCGTTCACTGTGCATGAATGCATGCAAGAATTCCCTTAAGATTATTCATTAATCTCATTATATACAATATGTAATGAATTCATCAATGAGATATATCAACTTCCATGCTTAGGATGATGAGACCTATCAAAGGAAGTATCACATTATTCCCTTTGAGTGTCATTAGGTTTAAATGGAAGTGGTTAGATTAAAAATGGTGTTTTCTCCACATTTTAGTAAAAAGACTCGAGTAGTAGCTTCAATACTCGAGTAGTTCTTCAATTTCATGAAACTGTGTATCAGACTGCCCAGAATACTCGAGTATTTCACAAAATACTCGAGTAATTTACAGATCAGAATACTTGAGTATTTCACAAAATACTAGAGTATTTTTCAGCCCAGAATACTCGAGTGTTTTACCAAATACTCGAGTATTTTTGACAGCAGATGCACTACAACTTGGTTTTAACATATCATTTTCAATTCTAACCAACTCTAACTTAAACCAATGATCAACAAAACTTTGTTTACACATTTAAAACTTGTCTCAACACAGAGATTGCATCAATTCACAGAAAATCATAATCATTCATCAATTATGCATGAAAATCACATATTATGCAACTTAAAGTACCAATTTCAATTCTACTCATTTTTGGCATAATTTCAGCATTGATTAAGCTCACATGCAACCAAATAAACTTGCCTTAGCATGTAGCATGCCTCAGATTGGCCTCCAAGCCATATTCCTATTTCAACCTATGCCCTTAGAGTCTCATGGTGATTCCTCCTACTTTCTAATGCAATTTACTCTTACTCTAGAAAATGGTAAGCCTCCCCCATACCTTAGGGTCGTTCTTGAACAAAAACTCCACAGAGAACAGCAACCAAATGCTCTAACCACTTCCCACTCGAACTTGCATAACAGATTCAGCAGGGGTTCAAAACCACATCAATCGACATTCGAATCATGCATAAAAATTGGGGAAATTGGTTAGACTATGTTCTCTATAACATGTACTTTGAAAACCAACAAGTTTCAGAACAAAAGAGAGCTTGAGCTTACCACAATTGAAGCTCAAAGTCGGCTCTCTGAATCTGAAATTCTAGTTTGGCATATTTCAACACCTAACTTCAAAGGCCCATAACTTTTCATCCAGGAACTCAAATCTCACAAACTTGGTATCAAATCGAAGCTCGTTGAAAGATCTTTCCAATGGTATCTCACTCACGATCTAACTCTCAAGAACGAGAGATAATCGAAGGAAAGAAGGTGACGGGTCTGCACAACATTCTGGTTCTTGGCAGATTTGAATCTCTATCTTGCAACACTCACTTCTCCTCACACACTCAGCCTTATCTCACGATTTATGAGTCTTTTCGAAGCTCTGGATGTGAGCTTCGAAACGGTGTATGTTTTATCTGTTAAGACTCAGAGACGAAAACGAATTTTGCTCTGGAAGTTTAGAACCCTAAAATTGCGATTTCTCCTTGAGAACTTATGTCTTTGGCTTATAAATCGATTCACCATCCTTAAGGAAGAAGATTGGAGGGTCATACAAGGAGGACACGCATCCATGGACGTGTTGCTGAGTTGCTATCATGTCAACTCGTGAGGTATTCGAGTGGGTGACTCACCAAACGCACCAACTCGTGCAATGCTGTCCAGAATACTCGAGTATTTTCAAAAATACTCGAGTATTTTGACCAGTTTTTACTAAAAACTTTGTTTAATTAATTTTAACCCCAAAAGACCTTCCATTATTGTTTTTAGGTCCTTCGCAAGGACTTAATTGCAAATTTAATATTTTATGGAAAAACCACATCATAAAATATTTTCTCATAATATATGTAGCTATACATATATTGCAAACCAAAAATAAAATATGGAACTATTATTTATTTAAAAAAAACATTTTACTAACATATTTATTCGAAAGATGAAATTAGGGGTGTTACAGTCCTCGCTACGATCAACGCCCAGCAGGTGACCTTGACCATTGTAACATCGTTCCGCCTAGGGAAGCGCTCTTAGGCTTTTTGACGTTTCACCGTCCTTGCCCTCCCCTATTGCAATCACCACTCGAAGGAATGCATCGACCTCCAAGTATACGATATCTTTCCTCTCCACTATTTCTCTCTCAACGTGTAGTTAGAAAGGATTTAAGCTTAAAGTCTTTTAAATCTTTTAAGTCTTTTATTTACCTAGTTTGGTCGATCCATTCTAAGCCTCGCTTCTAACGGGCCTCGACCTCTAAGGGTAACAACAAACACCTCCCTATGGTACAGTGGATTCCACAAGACTTGCAACCACGGCACAGTCATCCACGTGGCCAGTCACTTAAAGGGGATATACAAAAAAAATCATTGTGCCGTTTGCACCATCACTGTACACTAGTATTGTTTTCAAATTTCCACAAGATTAATCATTCTCATATTTTATTTTCACAGTAATTCTAAATATACCAAGTCCTTTTCATAGGAACAACCGTTCAAATATATCAAATAATCTTGCATAAAATAAACCATGATTTCATAAACATATCCCAATACATTTGATACTTTATCACATGTTCTCTTATCATTTCCAAGACCATATTCAGCAGGATAACTTCAGAATATACAATACGCCATATCAAAATAAAATCAGACATTCAATATAAAGTTACTGTCGCAACGTAGAACGACTAAGCACACCACAATCAATTGTCATCTCGTATCTTGACATATAACTTTGGATTCCAACTTTTGAGATGGTCGAAATCATCCTAATGTTACCATAGTGCCATTATGTCTTAAGATAGCTACTCTCTCACCTTGGTGTGAAGCTAAAGGATTAGTGTTGTAACACCCCGATTCGGCAACTTGAAAACTTCAGTTACTTAATTTAAATATAGTGAAAATTTGGGCCTTTTTTTTACATGTAAAACATAAACATGAGAACATTTAGATTTTCAAAACATAGTTGCGATTTAAAACTCATGTTCACACGTACATAAAACCTTGTTTACAAAACATTGTTTAAATATAAAGCCCATTTATTTGTTTCAAAATATCAGTGTTGAATAAAACTTTTGCCGCGGTAGAGTATGATAGAGCTAAGGCAATCAAGAACTTACAATGGAATACATTCTTCCGGGGATTTTTCCTATCTTCTAGTTATACATGTACTAAGGCTTGAATCCTAACTCTGAAACTTGGCAACTCGAGCTCTATGTCATCTTTGTCTGTCGGAAAATCCTCGGGCCTCGGTTACCAAACCTCGTCGCTAAGACTCTCCCCCGTGTCTACCTCGGATAGTCAAGCATGGTCATCGTCCCTTGCCACTTCAGGAGTTTCTTCCACGGAGTGTCCACTTCAACGGAGATGCCCCTATCTCCCGAACAAGCCGGAATCCCGCTATACTATCCATCTAATGATCATCCAAAATTTTTCCAGTGCAAAGAATAAATATAGGAGAGAGTGAGCTACCCAAAACAGCTATGTCAACTATGTGGAATTACAATAGGCAAATATTAAGGTAAGATAATAAAACATCAAACAACAACAGCAACATGAACATTATCATCACATAATTAAAACACAATCTTATACTCAACTTTTCAAATCAACTTTCCCAATATTTTTCTCTTAAAAATTCCACCACTCTTATCAATGCTTTCCTTAACCAATATCTCAATCTTCATCAATTGTTCCAGGAATCCTTCTCATACTTGTCTTATAAATCTCACTTAATACTTGATATCTTTAATGTACTTTTCTTTTGATTTTTTTCAATCCTTTAAGTCTCATCGTCCGGTTCGCTCAATGATGTGGGGAAATCATCACTGAGGAAGACACACACGTCTACATCTCCTCGGTCATCCACCCAACCTAGTCGGAAGCAAACAGGAGTACAGGACCTTTACCACGCGGGCACAACAGCTATCTCAACAATTGGTTCCAAGCCAGGAAAACTGTAGATAACTCGGGTACAGTCTCGAATCAATTCATTTCAATATCAATTCATATTGTAACATCCCTGAATTTTAGTTCCCTAATAATGTTATGCTTTGCTATATTAATGCTTTTCCTTAGCTTGATGTGTTAGAGCTTAATCTTGTTTAGATAGCTAATCGTGATTAGGGCTAGCGTAACCTTAATTAATTAAGCTTAGACTTGTGTGATTTTAAGTAGAGAAGGTTTAGACGTCTAATAGTTTAGTTATGAGTTAGATTAGCTTAGTTAATGAATGGCTTAAGGGTCAAGTGGATTAGATTAAACCTAATGGGCCTTGTGAGTGATGTTGGGTCATGATTGGGTGATGGGCCTTGTGTGTGAAGTGTGTGGTCGTATGGTGTATGTGTGTGGAGTGAAATTTGTGAGTTGCATGAAGAAGGTGAGTTGTCATGCTCACATTTCATGCATGTGGTCAAAGTAATAGGTGGCAACATCACATTCTCCTTCCTTGCATGAAGTGTGAGGTGTCCACACCAAAACACACCCTTATGCCACCTTATCACTTAACCTTTGACCATAAGCTTTTATAAAAAGTGCCATGTGTTGATGAGCATCATTTTTTCTTTCCTTTATTCATGCCATCTTCACCATCATCTTCTTCCTCTCCCTTCAAGAAGCTCACGGCCAACCTCACCACCACCATCATCCAAACATTTCCTTCCATTAAAAACCAAGAATCCTTACATATCCTAAGCCTAGATCATGAATATGCAACATGCATGTGTGATCAAGGCTAGAAAACTCAAATCCAACCCTTCCTTTTCTTAAGAACCTCACGGCCTCACCTTCCATCACCCTTAACCAACCTAAACACTTACCAAACACAAGAAACCTTGGCATGTTCATACCCTAGATCATGAATATGCCACTTGTTTGAAGTTGTGTTGAAGAAATTTCAAACATCAAACTCCAAACCCAAATAGACCTCACGGCCAAACCTTGATCAAGGCTTTTAAGGTCTTTGGCTTGGTAGATCAAGAGGAGTCTTAGAGTCTTAGAAGCTTGGGATCAAATTTCAAGTGTCCAAGGAGGGAGTGTTGCTCACGGTTTTGGTGAGAAAGAGGGCCAAAGGTTCTAAGTTTTCTTAGTGTCTTCAAGAGGTAAGTGAGAGAAGCTTGCACTTTTGCTAGAATAAGTCTTAAAGCTTAGAATTTAGGTTGAGTCACCATGAGACTCAATGGCACTAGCTAGACTTTATTTTGGGCTTGGAGGCCGAATTGGATGAATTTTAATATGTGATTGTTTTGTGTTCTTTGTTGAATTTCGTATGATTATGTTTGTGTTGGTGTGTATTTACATATGTGATTAAGAGAAATGTTTAGACCCTTGGATGAACAAGCCTAAGGGTTGGCCGTGTAGATGTTAGTTAACTAGACAATTAAATTGTTAATCCAAATGGCTTTAGAATGTTAAGCCGTTAACCTAGAAACTAAAAACAATTTAGTCAACTAATCCAAGATTAGTTGGACTTAATCCGAACTTAGTAACCTTAATCCTTGATTAGTCAACTAATCCAAGATTAGTTGGACTTAATCCGAATTTAGTGAACGTAATTCCATGGTTAGTCAACTAATCCGAGATTAGTTGGACTTAACCCTCGGTTAGTGACTTTAAACCATGATTAGTCAACTAATCCAAGATTAGTTGGACTTAATCCTTGATTAGTGACTTTAATCCCTGATTAGTCAGCTAATCCAAGATTAGTTGGACTTAATCCTTGATTAGTGACTTTAATCCCTGATTAGTCAGCTAATCCAAGATTAGTTGGACTTAATCCTCGATTAGTGACTTTAATCCTTAATTAGTCAACTAATCCAAGATTAGTGGGACTTAAACCCTAGATTAGTGAACCTAATCCCATGATTAGTCAACTAATCCATGATTAGTTGGACTTAATTCATGATTAGTCGGATTTAATCCGAGATTTGTCAATTAAGCTAGACCTAATTCATGATTAGGGAAACCTAATCATTGGTTGGTGGACTTAGTCCATGATTAGTCAACTAAAGTTCAGTTAAACCTAGTCTTAAGTAATTAGGGCTTACTTAACCAAAGTCTTAAGTAATTAAGACTTACCGAACCCAAGTTCTAGTTACTTAAGGTATAATTAGGTCAGGTAAATGATGGGACTTTGTTCGATTACTCGGACATAAGCTTGACCTAGAACTAGTATGTCTCTGCTATGTACTTAGATACTTGTGGGTACATGTTGAATGCTTATGCTTATATGATGAGCTAGTATGAATGTGTATGTATCCATGTTGAACCAATGTCGAACGATCATGACATAGTTGGACTAATGATAAACCTGGAACTGGAACATATGCATGATAACCTAGGATTGCAAGAGTTGCATTGATATCATACATGACATGAACTAGGTTATCGGACCAGTCCCACTCTGAGGAACACCTATGCAGGTGGAAACACCGTAAGGCGTGCCTTTCCTACGCAGGTGAACCTGTGAACTGTTTCTGTAACTGAACTTGATATTTTATGAAAGCCTGCACAGGGTTCACCGTAAGTCGTGCCATTTACGCTGGTGGAAACACTGTAAGTCGTGTCGTTTACGCTGGTGGAAGCACTGTAAGTCGTGCCTTTTACGCTGGTAGAAATACTGTAAGTCGTGCCTTTTACGCTAGTGGAAACACTGTAAGTCGTGCCGTTTACGCTGGTGGAAACACTGTAAGTCGTGCCATTTACGCTGATGGAAACACTGTAAGTCGTGCCTTTTACGCTGGTGGAAACACTGTAAGTCGTGTCGTTTACGCTGGTGGAAACACTGTAAGTCGTGTCGTTTACGCTGGCAGACGTGCCGTAAGCCGTGTCGTGTTCTTGAACACACCGTTCCTCAGATCTGGACCCGGTGGACATTGAGGCCTCAGAGTTGGAGAACATGTACATGCATCATGCCACTTATCTCGAAGATAATAATTAAACTGGTGTTTGCTCGTATGTATATGCATTTTCTGCACTAGTGATTGCTGTTGTTTATCTGGCTGTGAATGTTAGGGCTTAGGCTTATTCGATAATGCGACTGTGTTAGGCTTACTCTCCTGCCCTTTTAGGTGATGGCCAAACGCCTGCCTTGTATCGAGATCCGCCCACTCCTTGATGGTGTTTGGGAGTATCGGGATCACCGGGCTGTTTTGAGGGTGAAGTAGAGATCACTCTCTACCATCCTAATCCCGTAGTTCGCTTTCGTCCTCGTAGGTTTCGTGGGACGAAACCGGTGATCTCTGACTATGGAATAGCTGCAGTGGACCAGTGACCAGCTCTGATGATACCCTTTCTTTTTGAGTTTTATGTTTTGTAAATGTTCTTTTGGTGAGGTATTGTCAGAGTGTTTTATTTCCAATGGACTTGTAACTATTTCTTATCAGACCTTTTATGACTTATTATCTACAACTATGGTTCACTTTACGCATTTCAATATTCCGCTTGCTGTTAATAAGTTTTGAAATCTGGTAATGATCAATTTTATTTTAAAAGCACTCGCAATTGAGGGACTAAAGGTTTCATTTATGAAAATAATATTTATTGCGAAAACCCTCGACATCTTTCCAATTCCTTTTAATTTGTCGGATTTCAATTCTTTGATTTTACTTACCAATCAAGTGTTTTAAAAGAAAAATTTTTCCACCCTAATTTTTGAAAACTATACAAGTCCAAATTATTCGAAATAGAAAACCTTTTGGAAAATAAGAGCGTCACACATATCATATCATATAATCAAGGCTCATTGTAGAAAACTCGGGTACAGTGGCAATCACAAATGCCCCGTTCCAGTCCCTCTCACTGTTCCCGAAATGCCATAGGGGTGACAGCACTATTCCAGTTCCGGGTGCAGAACTTACCACGACATTAGGACCCAGTCCCCACCACGTCTGGTTACCACATATGGAATTCGTTCCGCCCAGAATAGTACTCAAGGCATCATGATGTTTTACCGCCTTAGCCTACCCTATTGCATTCACAACCCGAATATCCCTGATATCCGGGGTACCTTCCTCTCCACTACTTCGATACGACACTCATATCTCACCGCGTTCATTAGAGTCTTTTAAAGTCTTTTAAAGTTTTAGAGTTTTAATTAGCGGCTTAGTCCTAACGGTCGGCTCATCCTTAGTGCATCCCTTCAATGAAGCCCGACCACTAATCGCATTTCGTTCCCCAAAGATTCTCAACAGCAGCTTGCTTCACATCTCTTTCTTGTGCATCTCATCAGCATTATTCTCATCAGCATCATCAGTATCATCTTTACTCAGCAGCATCATCAACATCTTTCTCCTTAGTTGTTGCTCGGCAGCACCAGCAGCGTCTTTTTCCTCCGTTGTTGCTCAACAGCACCGTCAGTGTCTTTCTCCTCCGTTGTTGCTCAGCAGCACCATCAGCATCGCTTTCCTCAGTTGTTGCTCACCATCCTCATCAACACCACGCTTCCGCTCGCCTTGTCGGTTATTTCTTATCACGATCTCGAAATCATCTTCTTATTCTTTCCCAATTTCAACTCAAGATTCTCTTTTCATCATTATTTATTTCTTTCACATTTTCATTCTCATCACAACTCAACTCTTTCTCAATCATTTCTCATAATCCTTATCCGTACTTCTTTTCTCTTTAGTCTTATCTTATTTCTTTCATAGTTCCATTCTTAACATCTTATGATTCCGGTGTACCAACATTTCTCAAAACAGTTTCACAAATATTTAATCAATAATCAAGTCATTTCACATAAGCAGATAATCAAGTGATTCATGCATAATTACCAACAACATAACATCATACAAACATATCAATTGTAGACAACAATTCAATCTCAGCGATTCTATGGATAGCCTGTGACACCCTTTTTCCATACAAGTAATTATTACAATAAATAAGTATTACTTGTAAAATATATGGACTTGTTATTGTATAGAAATGATGAAAATTAAAATTTCTCTTTTCAAGCGGGTGCACAAACCAAAACTTGGAATTCTTGGAGAAGAAATTCTAAACCATTTTAAATCAGTTGTATTGAGTTCGGCGATCTCTAAAACCTTTTCATAAGTGGAATAGCATTCGTATTTGAAATCGTCTTTATATGACATAAAGTAAATGAAGCTATCCTTTTCGTAGCCGAGCTCTTTTAAAAGATTAAATTAGAGTAAGCGGGAATTATAGGACTATGCAACTAGTAGAAATATAACATAGATTTTATATACATATATAAATAAAAAAGTCAGGTGATACATAGTCCAAGCAGAAGTCATGTCTCCAAGATCCATAACACAAGTCCATAACAGATCTATGCTCAAAATAAAACCATAGCCCTAGAGTACTCATAGTATATCTACAATATGTACATCTCAAAATATAGACTCTAGAGGTGGTCACATAGATCTGGCAGCATCAGTAGTAGTAGTGATAATGGCAGTAGCAGTCTCCAGGTAGCAAAAGAAACATCCACATCAACAGCAGCAGCAGAATCTCCTCCACAACATCCCCACACCGGATCCTCTGATCCTCATCATACACCTTATACACGTACCTAGGGATCATCATCCCTCCACGGACTCCCTATGGAATGAACGACAGGCTCGCCCCCGCTCTCATCCTCCACGGGATCCTCCTCGATCTCATCCGATGGAGAGTGTACCCTACCATTGGGTACGGGGTCAGGAGATGGTGTGACCCTAACTGGACTCCTCGGATCAGAAGGGGGAGTATCCTCGTGGACGACTCTCGAGGAAAAAGGGTGTGAGCGGGTAGGTCTGAAACGAAAGCTGTGATAAGAGCGAGCTGGACGTGTGGGAGGTGGTCCATGATATGTGTAAAACGGGGGTACGTGCATAGTGTATATGATGGGAATCCTAAATCTACGAGGACGAAATCGAATCAACGGGTTCGGGTGGTAGAAGGTAATCTCTACCTCTCCCTCGAACACCGCGCGATGGTCCTCATAGATCCATGTGCCACTAGGAAGTGGCCGGATCTCGATGCAAGCGATGTATCGAGACATCACCTACAAGGGCATAGGGGTAAGCAATTCTATACACATAATCAATAGAGCAGAAATGTACAATATGTAAATATGAAATAATTTAAATGAACGGCATGATGCATGAATTTTAACTCTCAACCTACCTCCGTCAATCTATGTCACTCTCTGACGTCCAACCCTGACAACCCAGCACTCATCAGTGCGTTGTATTCCTAGGTATACAACATTTCGTACATTCACCAAGAATGTACACGACAAGCTTGGAATCCGTGCCACCCGAGCACATCCCGTCATCCAAACGGACCGTCATCCAAACGGTGTAACCACGTCGGCATCCACTAAGCCGACCACGTCTTCAACGTTTCATCAAGCAAGCGTATTGGCACTCCCAGAGGCCCTCCACATGTTACCAAAACATGTTAAACGACCTACCATCCAACTCCAAAATGGATGCATTACTTAGTTAAAAAGGAATTGATTGACGTTTTATTCTTTTATTAATATCTTACGTGCCTCCCGAGCAACGTATCATTACTCAAATGAAAACATTCATAATGCCAATCAATTTCTTTTTAAGTCCCGGATCACTTGGTTTGTTGTCCTTTAAGTGTTAAAAAAATGACTTAGAATTGAAAATGGTATTTTTAAGTTTCTGACTAAAATACTCGAGTATTCTTCATAACACTCGTGTAGTTCATCAGTTTCCAGTTTTACTCGAGTAATTCATCATTATACTCGAGTTGTTCGTATATTTTCAGAAAGTTAGGTTTCAGATTTTTAAGAAAATACTCGAGTAGTTCATGAGATACTCGAGTCATTCATCAATCCAGAATACTCGAGTAGTTCGTGCATTACTCGAGTCGTTCATCAAACTTGACTCTTGTTGCATCTGTTAATACTCGAGTCCCAAGCCAGATACTCGAGTTGTGCGCCAAAATCCACACTGGTGCATCACGAAATACTCGAGTATCGAGCCATATACTCGAGTTTTATCAGACAGAACAGACTGAAAACTTGGTTTTTACATACCATTTTCATTTCTAAACATTTTAAACCTAAACCAATGATCAAAACAATTCATATACCATATATTGAACATGTAATAACACTTATCACATATCAAATTACAGATTTGTAAGAGAATCGATTGTTAATGCATAAAACATACAATTTAACAACTCAATACCTCAAATTGCAAATTAATCAACAAATTCATGAAATAGTGTTTCTTACAGCTTGCATGTATCATATAAAACTTGCTCACAACAACCATAGAGCATGAATTGGTCTCCAAACCAAATTTCCTATTCAATCTAAGCCCTTAGAGCCTCTTGGTGGCTCTCTAATGAAAATCATGGAATTTAAACTCTATCTAGTGCATAAAACAACTTCCCCTTACCTCTCAGACGTGCACCAACAGAGAATTCCAAAGAAAAAGCTCTCCAACACCAAAAATGACTTTGAGCACCACATGCAAGACAGTTTTGAGTGCAGCACCAAGATTGAATTGGTTCACACATGAAACAGAGATAAGAATTGGGGAATTTAGTTTTTCTATACTCTATGCAACATGTCCTAACTAGATAAATCGAATTTGGGACTCAATGAACACGAGAGCTTACCAAAATCAAGGCTCCAAGTAAGCTCCAGAGAAGGGTTTGACAAAGAACAGCTCCACTTCCAAGCTCCAATTCTTCCACCACACTCACTCAATCCTCACGATTCTAGTGTTTATACAAAGCTCGTGATGTGAGCTTTGTATTAGTGTATGATTTGTAGTTTAATTTGACTCAGAGAAGGAGAATCGATCGCTTGACCTCAGGAACCCTAACTCAACACTCAACTTCGAATTTGACAAAGAATCTCAACAATTTGGTGTTGATTGGCTTAAATAGACAAAGAGAGGACTTATGCATGGCGACACGACCTCCATAGACGTGGAGTGGTGATGATTTCGTGTCAACGACACGAAATCGTTGGTGATGACTCACCAAACGCACTAACGTTGAGCAACTCTGACCAGAATACTCGAGTTTTCCGAGAAATACTCGAGTATTTTGCCCCATTTTTTATAAAATAATTATTTTATTTACTTTCCCTCCAAAATCTTTCCTATAATTACCTCTAGGTCCCAACCCAGGGACTAATATGCAAAATACTTATTTCATGCATAATTATATTTATTAAACGAATCCACACACATTTCCTAACTACATAAACACAGATTTTAATCAAGGATTAGAAATAGAAATCATTAATTATAATTAATTTTATAATTAACATTTCCTTAATCGGGGATTAAAATTTTGGGGTGTTACACTACTCCCCCACTTACAAGGAATTTCGTCCCCGAAATTCAACTTATACAAACAAGTCAGGATAGTCCTGACGCATCTTATCCTCTAATTCCCAAGATGTTTCTATCACTCACCACAAACCCAGACGACTTTGACAAGACGAATATCCTTTCCTCTAAGCTGCTTGACCCTTCGGTCTTCAATGCGCACAGGCTTAGCTTCGAAGGTTAAGTTCTCATGAATTTCTAGGTCATCAGGTTGGATTCTAAGAACAATGGTGGGGTCATGGACATATCTTTTCAACTGAGACACATGAAATACATTGTGTAGGTTAGCTAGTGACGGGGGCAGGGCTAATTGATAGGCTACGGGGCCGACTCTTTTGAGAATTTGATAGGGACCAATAAACTTAGGTGATAGTTTCTGGGTTTTCAAGGCTCTACTAACACCTTTGGTTGGGACTATTCTAATGAACACATGGTCACCTTCGGCAAACTCTAAGGATTTCCTCCTTCTATCAGCATAGCTTTTCTGCCTACTTTGAGCCGTCTTCATCCTTTCTTGTATCATCTTGATCTTCTCAGTGGTTTCTTGCACAAAATCTGGTCCAACCAGAGAACTCTCCCCCACTTGAAACCAGCATAACGGTGTCTGACACTTTCTTCCATACAAAGATTCAAATGGTGTCATGCCAATGCTCGTATGATAACTATTGTTGTACGTGAATTCCACGAGCGGCAACATTCGCTCCCAACTCCCTTGGTCTTCCAAAGCACAAGCCCTCAAGATGTCCTCCAATGACTCAATAGTCCTCTCCGTTTGACCATCAGTCTGAGGGTGGTATGCAGAACTCAACTTCAATCTTGAACCCAAGGCTCTATGTAGATCTTGCCAAAGCTTTGATGTAAACCTCGAATCGCGATCTGACACGATGCTTGATGGTACCCCATGCAGACGAACAACTTCCTTGACATACAACTGAGTGAGCTTTTCCAAAGAATAGCGCATATTAACGGGAATGAAATGCGCTGACTTGGTTAAACGATCCACGATCACCCAGATTGCATCATGACCAGTAGCTGTCCTTGGCAATCCTGACACAAAATCCATCGAGATACTATCCCATTTCCACTACGGAATTTCCAAGGAAAGTAACTCTCCTCCTGGCCTTTGATGTTCCACTTTCGCCTTCTGACATACCAAACAACATGCCACGTACCTAGCCACGTCCTTCTTTAAACCAGGCCACCAAAATACCTTCTTCAAATCCTGATACATTTTGGTAGCTCCCGGATGCATACTCATTTCGCTCTTATGTGCTTCGTCCAAAATCATCCTCTTTACTTCCAGATCATTAGGAACACAAATCCTTGTTCGAAAATGAAGGATTCCATCCTTCCCCTCTTGAAACTCCAACTCCTTGCCTTCTTTCATAAGCTTCTTCTTTTCTTTGAGTCCCTCATCTATATGTTGCAATTCACGAATTCTTTGCAGAAATTCATTAGTAATCTGCAACATCCCCATCTTGATATTGGTTGGCTCCACTTGCATCGTCAGACTCATGTCTCTAAATTCCTCTATCAGTGCAGCTTCTCTAACCATCATCGTACTGATATGCATTGCCTTTCGACTCAATGCATCTGCCACAACATTTGCCTTCCCAGGGTGGTAATGGAGCTCAAACTCATAATCTTTCAAGAACTCCATCCATCGACGCTGCCTTATATTCAACTCCTTCTAATCAAAGAGATACTTTAAACTCTTATGGTCACTAAACACCCGGAACGTAGTGCCATAGAGATAGTGCCTCCAAATCTTCAATGCAAAGACAACAGCTGCCAGTTCTAGGTCATGAGTTGGATAGTTCATTTCATGAACTTTTAGCTGTCTCGAGGCGTAAGCGACGAGTTTCCCTTCTTGCATCAAAACGCTTCCAAGACCTTGTTTCGATGCGTCACAATACACCTCAGAATTCTTCTGTGGGTCAGGCAAAACCAACATAGGAGATGACGTCAACCTTTCCTTCAATTCTCGAAAACTCCTTTCACACTTCTCATCCCATATAAATGGTTGATCTTTCCGAGTCAACTTCGTTAAGGGTAACACAATCTTCGAGAAACCTTCGATAAATCTTCTATAGTAACCAGCCAAACCAAGAAAGCTTCTCACCTCTGTGACCGACTTCGGCTGTTCCCATTGCAACACTGAACTTACTTTATCCGGGTCAACCGCTATTCCTTTGCTTAAAATCACATGCCCCAAAAACTTAACCTCCTTCAGCCAGAAATCACACTTTGTAAGTTTGGCATACAGTTGCTTCTCCTTTAGAATACTCAACACTATCCTCAAGTGTTCAGCATGCTCCTCCGAGCTCTTGGAATAGATAAGGATATCGTCAAAGAACACAACCACGAATGAATCTAAATAGGGTCTAAAGATTCAATTCATGTAGTCCATGAAGATAGCTGGTGCATTAGTCAATCCGAACGGCATCACAACATACTCATAATGCCCGTATCGGGATCGAAATGCGGTCTTAGAGATATCCTCTTCTCTAATCCTGATCTGATGGTACCCCGACCTCAAATCAATCTTGGAAAATACCGAAGCCCCACGAACTTGATCCATAAGGTCATTGATCCTTGGCAATGGATACTTGTTCTTGATTGTGACCTTATTCAACTGCCGGTAGTCAATGCACATCCTCATACTACCATCTTTCTTCTTGACAAACAAAACCGGAGCACCCCAAGGTGATACACTTGGTCGAATCATCTGTTTCTTCAACAACTCCTCAATCTGCTTCTTCATTTCAGCCATCTCCGGTGGTGCCATTCTATAAGGAGCGATAGAAATGGGACCAGCTCCCGGAACTAAGTCGATGCCAAATTCAATCTCTCTTCTTGGTGGTACACCAGGGATCTCATCAGCGAATATCTCGCGAAAATCTCTGACTACGGGTATCTCCTCAATCCTCGGACCATTCTCTTCTACTTCAGTGTTGAACAGACACATGTAGCCAGAGGGTATTGGGTTTCTATAGATCACTATCTTCTTATCACAATCGATGATCACTTGGTTTCGACTTAACCAGTCCATCCCCAAGATCACATCCAATTGTGCTAAGGGCAACCAGATCAAATCTACCTTAGAGGTTTGTCCTAACACTTCTATTCAACAGTTAAGACATGCTCTAGAAACAACTACAAGAGCATTAGTAGGGGTTTCTACTTTCAGAGTATAAGGTAGTTCAGACATAGGTAAACTTAACCGATCTACACATTCATATGAAACAAATGAATGCGTAGCACCCGAATCAAACAAGACATTACAGAGCTGACCATTTAGCAAGTATTTACCTTGCACCAGATCAGAAGATCGGTTTGCTTCGACACCACTAAGAGTGAAAACCCTTCCTTGAGCCATAGGCCTATCCGCAGTCCCTCTTGAATTTGCTTTGACCGGCTCCTTGCAGTCTCTCGCAAAATGTCCCGGTTTCCCACAGTTGAAACAGCCACTTGTTCCCCAACAAACACGGCCATAATGATGGCGCTTGCACTGGTCACACAATGGAGCCTCGCTCCGAAAATTTCTTCCATCCGAACCACCAACCTTTCCCTTGCCTTTCCCTCGGCGATTGTACGGACCCTTGCCTCGGTTGTTGAAACCTTTCCGCTTCTGAGGTCCATAATTCTGATTGTCCTTTCTTTCTGAGACTTGCAACTCTTCAGCTTTCTTGTCATCTTCATACATCCTACACATGTCCACAAGTGCAGGAAAGCTTTGAATCCGTTGATAGCTGAAAATCGACTTCAACTTGGGCCTCAAACCTCCCTCAAACTTGATACACTTGCTCCTTTCGTCAGGGTTGTTCTGATAGTAGGGAGAGTACTTCATCAATTCCTCGAACTTGGCCGCATACTCACCCACACTCATACTCCCTTGTTTTAGCTGTAAGAATTCCACCTCCTTCTTCCTCCTTAGATCTTCAGGGAAGTATTTATTGAGAAACTTCTCCATAAATACACCCCAATTCACATCCCTTCCTTCATAACGCAGAAGCTGAACCGTGTGATTCCACCAATTCTCAGCTTCGTCTTCTAGCATGTAGACAGCATATGCCACCTTCTGAGCTTCTGTGCAATCCAGGGTTCTCGGAATCTTGTCTATGGTATGAATCCACTTATTAGCCTCTTCCGGTTTAAATCCTCCTTCAAACTTAGGTTGGTTACAACTTCTAAAATCAGCCAGACTTTTCGCCTCGATGTTACCCACATTACACTGGTGAGGCGGGTTAACCGGTTGAGGTGGTTGCTGAGCTTGTTGCTGCATGGTTTCCAATACCATGGTTATCCTTTCCAACATTGCATTGGTGTGATTTTGGTTTCTAGTTGCCATAATAGACCTGCGCTATGGGCTTATGGTCACATATGTTGAACTAAAGAAACTTTCATTACACCACCTATACTAAGGCTATAGCTTATAACTTTAAATCAATATTCAATTGTGTCTTGTGCTCAAAAGAGACAAGATACAAACATTCATAACAATAAATATTCCCTGCGGATACCTGCTTGATGTTGATGGCTACCTCTCTGGAGCTACTTCCACTACTACATGATCTGACTTTTGCTCTGATACCACTTAATGTGACACCCTTTTTCCATACAAGTAATTATTACAATAAATAAGTATTACTTGTAAAATATATGGACTTGTTATTGTATAGAAATGATGAAAATTAAAATTTCTCTTTTCAAGCGGGTGCACAAACCAAAACTTGGAATTCTTGGAGAAGAAATTCTAAACCATTTTAAATCAGTTGTATTGAGTTCGGCGATCTCTAAAACCTTTTCATAAGTGGAATAGCATTCGTATTTGAAATCGTCTTTATATGATAGAAAGTAAATGAAGCTATCCTTTTCGTAGCCGAGCTCTTTTAAAAGATTAAATCAGAGTAAGCGGGAATTATAGGACTATGCAACTAGTAGAAATATAACATAGACTTTATATACATATATAAATAAAAAAGTCAGGTGATACATAGTCCAAGAAGAAGTCATGTCTCCAAGATCCATAACACAAGTCCATAACAGATCTATGCTCAAAATAAAACCATAGCCCTAGAGTACTCATAGTATATCTACAATATGTACATATCAAAATATAGACTCTAGAGGTGGTCACATAGATCTGGCAGCATCAGTAGTAGTAGAGATAATGGCAGTAGCAGTCTCCAGGTAGCAAAAGAAACATCCACATCAACAGCAGCAGCAGAATCTCCTCCACAACATCCCCACACCGGATCCTCAGATCCTCATCATACACCTTATACACGTACCTAGGGATCATCATCCCTCCACTGACTCCCTGTGGAATGAACGACAGGATCGCCCCCGCTCTCATCCTCCACGGGATCCTCCTCGATCTCATCCGATGGAGAGTGTACCCTACCACTGGGTATAGGGTCAGGAGATGGTGTGACCCTGACTGGACTCCTCGGATCAGAAGGGGGAGTATCCTCGCGGACGACTCTCGAGGAAAAAGGGTGTGAGCGGGTAGGTCTGAAACAAAAGTTGTGATAAGAGCAAGCTGGACGTGTGGGAGGTGGTCCATGATATGTGTAAAACGGGGGTACGTGCATAGTGTATATGATGGGAATCCTAAATCTACGAGGACGAAATCGAATCAACGGGTTCGGGTGGTAGAAGGTAATCTCTACCTCTCCCTCGAACACCGCGCGATGGTCCTCATAGATCCATGTGCCACTAGGAAGTGGCCGGATCTCGATGCAAGCGATGTATCGAGACATCACCTACAAGGGCATAGGGGTAAGCAATTCTATACACATAATCAATAGAGCAGAAATGTACAATATGTAAATATGCAACAATAAACATCACATTTAGCACTTAGCAGTTATTGAATGCAAGTAGGATGCTCATACTTATTTCAGTTATCACAGTTAATTTAAATGAATGGCATGATGCATGAATTTTAACTCTCAACCTATCTCCGTCAATCTATGTCACTCTCTGACGTCCATCCCTAACAACCCAGCACTTATCAGTGTGTTGTATTCCTAGGTATACAACATTTCGTACATTCACCAAGAATGTAGACGACAAGCTTGGATCCGTGCCACCCGAGCACATCCTGTCATCCAAACGGTGTAACCACATCGGCATCCACTAAGCCGACCACGTCTTCAACGTGTCATCAAGCAAGCGTATTGGCACTCTCAGAGGCCTTCCACATGTTACCAAAACATGTTAAACGACCTACCATCCAACTCCAAAATGGATGCATTACTTAGTTAAAAAGGAATTGATTGACGTTTTATTCTTTTATTAATATCTTACGTGCCTCCCGAGCAACGTATCATTACTCAAATGAAAACATTCATAATGCCAATCAATTTCTTTTTAAGTCCCGGATCATTTGGTTTGTTGTCCTTTAAGTGTTAACAAAATGACTTAGAATTGAAAATGGTATTTTTAAGTTTCTGACTAAAATACTCGAGTATTCTTCATAACACTCGAGTAGTTCATCAGTTTCCAGTTTTACTCGAGTAATTCATCATTATACTCGAGTTGTTCGTATATTTTCAGAAAGTTAGGTTTCAGATTTTTAAGAAAATACTCGAGTAGTTCATGAGATACTCGAGTCATTCATCAATCCAGAATACTCGAGTAGTTCATGCATTACTCGAGTCGTTCATCAAACTTGACTCTTGTTGCATCTGTTAATACTCGAGTCCCAAGCCAGATACTCGAGTTGTGCGCCAAAATCCACACTGGTGCATCACGAAATACTCGAGTATCGAGCCATATACTCGAGTTTTATCAGACAGAACAGACTGAAAACTTGGTTTTTACATACCATTTTCATTTCTAAACATTTTTAACCTAAACCAATGATCAAAACAGTTCATATACCATATATTGAACATGTCATAACACTTATCACATATCAAATTACAGATTTGTAAGAGAATCGATTGTTAATGCATCAAACATACAATTTAAAACCTCAATACCTCAAATTGCAAATTAATCAACAAATTCATGAAATAGTGTTTCTAACAGCTTGCATGTATCATATAAAACTTGCTCACAACAACCATAGAGCATGAATTGGTCTCCAAACCAAATTTCCTATTCAATCTAAGCCCTTAGAGCCTCTTGGTGGCTCTCTAATGAAAATCATGGAATTTAAACTCTATCTAGTGCATAAAACAACTTCCCCTTACCTCTCAGACGTGCACCAACAGAGAATTCCAAAGAAAAAGCTCTCCAACACCAAAAATGACTTTGAGCACCACATGCAAGACAGTTTTGAGTGCAGCACCAAGATTGAATTGGTTCACACATGAAACAGAGATAAGAATTGGGGAATTTAGTTTTTCTATACTTTATGCAACATATCCTAACTAGAGAAATCGAATTTGGGACTCAATGAACACGGGAGCTTACCAAAATCAAGGCTCCAAGTAAGCTCCAGAGAAGGGTTTGACAAAGAACAGCTCCACTTCCAAGCTCCAATTCTTCCACCACACTCACTCAATCCTCACGATTCTAGTGTTTATACAAAGCTCGTGATGTGAGCTTTGTATTAGTGTCTGATTTGTAGTTCAATTTGACTCAGAGAAGGAGAATCGATCGCTTGAACTCAGGAACCCAACTCAACACTCAACTTCGAATTTGACAAAGAATCTCAACAATTTGGTGTTGATTGGCTTAAATAGACAAAGATAGGACTCATGCATGGCGACACGACCTCCATGGACGTGGAGTGGTGATGATTTCGTGTCAACGACACGAAATCGTTGGTGATGACTCACCAAACGCACTAACGTTGAGCAACTCTGACCAGAATACTCGAGTTTTCTGAGAAATACTCGAGTATTTTGCCCCATTTTTGATAAAATAATTATTTTATTTACTTTCCCTCCAAAATCCTTCCTATAATTACCTCTAGGTCCCAACCCAGGGACTAATATGCAAAATACTTATTTCATGCATAATTATATTTATTAAACGAATCCACACACATTTCCTAACTACATAAACACAAATTTTAATCAAGGATTAGAAATAGAAATCATTAATTATAATTAATTTTATAATTAACATTTCCTTAATCGGGGATTAAAATTTTGGGGTGTTACATAGCCCAACAAACAACAAACAAACAAACAATGGCTATCCCACTACATCGCCTAACGAGATTGGGGTCCAATCTTTGAGATGATTGGACGCCTTAATATGTTTCCTAAATACCACGACGTCTTAAGGGGAGCCCTTCTCTCACCTCGATGACGAAACTCTCGAAAGCTTTCCAAGATTTCCCAGTCGCTAGCCTTGCCTCGTGTCCTTCTCACCCGTCACCCGAACTAGAACATTTTTCCTCGTGCGTTAGAACGATTTCGATAAATTCTTAATTTCGTTTTTAAAACACTTTGAAGCAACTCCCTTTTTGAAAACACATTGCCAATATCCAAAAGCTTTTAAGTCCAAATCAAATTTCTAATAAAAAGGTTTTCAAGGAAACTTTGAAACAATACCGAAATAATCTCTTTATCAAAATAGGATTCTTTCCTCTTAGTTTAAAACATTCTGGTTATAAAAATCATTTTCCTGAATCATTAAACAAAATTCAGAACTCCAGAAAATAAAATTTCAGAACCACATCATATTGATCAAAGAAGGTCATATAAAATTTCAAATCAATCATATTTTTTTAAATAAGACCTTTTTCAATTCCTTTGAAATTCAAGTATAGATTTTTCGTCAATAAAGCTTACAAACACTATTCAAAACAATTCCAATTAGCACAAAGAACAATCACATAAAGGTTTCAAAGCATTCACAATTCATAAAATGAAGGTCATATTTTCAATCATTCAAAATCCTTAATTAAATTATAATCTTAATAGATTAACTAAATTACTCTTTAGAAAATAATTTAGACTTAATCTTCTAATTAATTTCAACAAAACCGAATCACACACATGGTTAACAATTTCTAGTCACCAATAATTATAAAAACTTAAGATCATTAAATCATCATCATGAAAATTCTTTTTACATAATCAAATCTACTTATTTATTTTTATTTCTAAAACCAAAAATATAAAAGAGAACACACATCACTTTCATCCAACACATAGCATCATACACCTAGAACATAGCCATAATCACAAGTTATTTCATGAAGACAATTTTCCAACCATTTAAACATACATTGGCCGAATTATATAAGTATAATATTGCAAGGATTTAATGCACAAATAAAGACATAAAATCATGAAATCATTTACTTTATTTTAGGGCTAAAACCGTGAACATCAAGAAAGAAAAATTAACAATTTTAATTCATTTTCAAAACAAAATCAAAGCAACAATTTAAATCATAAACTACTTCAAAGATTCACATACATTTCCTTTCAAGAACTTGATTATTTCATGCATGTACTCAAAATAATAAGCAAACATAGCCCCCTATCTTTTCTAGGTTGGCCGAATCTTGATCATGCAAAAAGACAAGGTTTGTATTCATTTTCAACGTACAAAGATCACATATTCAACATCAAGACATGTAAATCTTCAAGGCAACTTTCAAAGCAACACACCACACAACATTCACATCAACATGCAAGAATATTATCAAGACAAGATTTTTCTTATATATTTCTAACATAAAATAAACTCAAGTTCATCACTTTTTCTCAAAACCCAAAAATAAGGATTTAATTTTTTAACTTCATGAAAATATCATGCATGTTTTAGAAATCATTAGATCTAGCCTCTAAACACACATGCATCCACTTTTACAAAACAAAAAGCATTGATCCTAGTTTTATTATACATGGCCGAATGGCCTTCATTAAATCAAACATGCACAAGATTAAACACTTAGGCTAAATCATGTTTATAAACAAAAATCAATTTAAAACTTGCTTCTTTAATTTTTTCTTTGAAACCGAGACACATATTAAAGAAAAACATAATCTTTTCTTTTGAATTTAACATGCAACTTCAAAGATCTTAACTTTTCACTTCATAAATCAAAGATCATCACATGCACATACTTAAATCAAATAAGATCATCACCGATTTAACATGCAAGACTAAAAACTTTAACTTATTCACAAATCAAGTCTAGATCCTAGATTTATTTATCAAATAATCATGAAAATACCTCATAGATCACGGTTTAACAAAAAGATTTAACATGCAAAGCCAAAGATTTTACTTTATCATTAACCAAGCTTAGATCATGCATTTATTTGTCAAATAATCACACATAGATCACGGTTTTAATCAAGAAAACTCAACATGCAAGAAAGTTTATTTTAGTTTTCACAAAAATCTTAAACAACACTTTAGATCCTTAAAGTTTTAATTAGAAAACATTAAGATCCATCAAGAAAACTTTGAACCGAAAACATCAAGCATAAGATTACATATTACAAATCACTTTTAAGTCTTTAAAGTCCAAGATCAAAGATGAACAACACATAAAATCTTCTTTCCAACCATAAAATAAGACATGCAAAGAAGAAAGAGAGGTAGATCTACAAAATAAAAAGAAAAATCTAAACTATTACAATTCTTCCTCTTGATCTTCAAACCACCTACCAATGAAAGGTTGATCTCTAGCTCCTAACACTCTTGATCTACAAAGAAAACTCTTGATCTAGCTTGGATCTCCTTCTTCTTCCTCTCTAGGTCTCACGGCCACACTCTCTCTCTATCTCTATTTCTTTTTCTTTTTCTCTCTAAGGGTTTGATGAGGCCCTTAGAAGTGTGTTTGGAGTGGAAGTGAAGAAATGGGAAGAAGAATGGAAAATGAAGAGGAATTGAGAGAAATGAACTAAGGCCACTACTTATTTATAGGCCAACCGAATTTCCTTTCCTTGCCCTTAGGTTTTGGTTCGGTTATGAACAAATGGGAGGGTAATTTTGGGCTTCCAAAAAATTTGCATGGGTGGAGATTATCATATTAAGGGGACAAGGTAGGGTAGATTAGGTACTAGGGGTCACTTTAGGCTTAATGACTAGTTGGCTAATAGTTAGGATTTAGTTACTAACTTAGTTACTTATGGTTCTAACCTAGTCCATGGCTTCTTGTCCAAGAAAATAAAAATTCTAGACTTATACATTCATACATACACATACGTATCACACACATACACACATATATACATACATGCAAACCGTAGCATACACACTCATACATACATGTCTTGCATTTTTATTTTCTAATCATACTTACTTAAAATCATCAATTCACACACTAATGCAAACATCACTTAAGGAATCACACTTATACAATCATTTTCATGCATCACTCATTAAACATTCATCACACCAAGCACATATCACATAAAAATTCATACCATAATACTAATTTCATTTTTAACAAAACACATATCTTAAAATTTGTATTTCATAAACTCTGAAAATAAATTTTATAAATCCATCCAGAAAATTCTAAAATTGCATTTTCAAAATCAATGTTTCGAGACGATCGTTTTTGTATAAAGATCGTAAAAATCCGAGTTACGGTTAAAAAGATACGAATTTTCAAAGATAACAAATCCAAAAACTTCATTTCAAATAAAATCACCTTTTTTAATAAAATTCACACTCATTTCTTATGAATCAAATCAACAAAATCACTTACTTCTCGTTTATAAAAACATTTTGTTTCTAAAAATCCATGAAAATCAACACTTTATTTCCTTGTTACGTAAAATACTTTTCTGAAAAATCTCTTATTAAACAGAACCTCAAGGTTTATATCGACAATATTCGTTCACGCACGTACGGGAAAAATGCGGGGTGTTACAAGTGTCCCCTTGAATTGAATTCGTGTTACTTGATTCCGAACGAGAACCTTTTACCAAATATAACATTATAAATAACTATATCAATTTAAAATGAGTAAACCCACTTAAGGTACATAACTTTTAACAAATACAAATTCTTTGAACAATTCGGAAATCAAAAAGACTTATATTAAAATATTCAATACTTGAAATAAACCATTCCTTTTCCAAGCAAAAATCAAAACCTTCTAGACCAGCTTTGACTTTTCTCTCTTCTCTCTCTTGGTGATTAGGTTTACCCCACGGTGGTTCCGATCACCCTACGGCCGTCATGGCCAAGAAGAGGGGAAGGCCACCGAAGTCTCCCTCCAATCTTGATGCTTGTGGTTCCAAAAGCACTACTATCCAGCCTCAACTTTTCGATCTCTCACGCCTTGATGAAGAGGATTTGGAAACCATAGATTCCTTGTCTCCTAAGGAACTTGAATCATTGATGGATGGTTTGGAATTGATTTGGAAAAGACTCAAAGGCAAAGGCAATGATAATGATACTCAAGGGAGTAATAAGGAGGTTAACGTAGTTGCATCGAGCCATGCAGAAAACACCACAATAGTGCAACAAAATGTAGGAAACGTGATCATGCAGGAAACATCCAAACGTGCTTCAGTTTGGGATAATTTTGATATCAGTAAACTCCGTAACGCGGGTGAGAAATTACACTACGTCAAACCTATGATGAAGGATGGAATTTCTCTTGGTAAGATTGAGCCTGATGATATAGTCGAAGAGGAAAACTATTGGAAGCAAGCACTGGTGGGATACGTACTTGGTGCAAGGCCACCCTATGCTGTCCTTCAAGGTTTTATCAAAAAAGCGTGGGGTCAATTTGGAGTTGACAAAATTCTCATGAATGGTGATGGCACTTTTATAGTACGTTTCAACTCTGTGGATGGTAAAGTCAAAGTTTTGGAGGCAGGTGTGTTTCATTTTGATAAAAAAAACCCATCATCATGAGCCCCTGGACTGGTAGATCAATGTCTAAAGCATTTATTGAAGCAGTTCCTGTCTGGATTCAATTTCCAGGGTTGCATTTGAAATATTGGAGTGTAAAATCCTTGAGTAAAATTTCTAGCTTGCTAGGGACCCCTATAATGATAGATCAAGTTACCAAGGATAGGGACATAATTAATTTTGCACGTGTTCTTGTTGAAGTAAACCCTGCTAATCTACCAGAAGAAGTAATGTTTGAAGATGAAACTGGTTGTGTGGTGAATCATAAAATCACTTATGAATGGAAACCAGTTTGGTGTTCCAAATGCAGCATGTTTGGTCATGAAAGCTCTTCCTGCAGAAAGGCCACTAAGAAGGTTTGGATTGAAAAAAGCAAGCTGCCAAATGAAGAGCCTGTTGTAATTGAAGATCAAGATCTATATAGGCCAGTGGTGGCAGATCAAACTGATGTTATTCAGGAAAATACAACTATGAATCCAAATAATGAAACACTACCCTCTAATGCTGCAGTAAAGGCAAAGGAACCTCAGTTGTTAGAAAAGGTTACTTCTAATAAAGGTGAATCAAGTATGCCTAATGTAGTGGTTGATTTATCCAGCCAGGAAGAAGGAGAGTGGACTCCTGTATGTACAAGTAGAAAGGCCATGATGAAAAATGCTATCCAGAAGGGTGATGCAGCCCAACTGGTTTCTAATGGATAACCTAGCAAGCTGGAATATTCGAGGCATCAACCACCCTCAAAAGCAAAGAGAAGTTAAGTGGTTGATAAATGAGCATAGACTAGGTTTTATAGCCATTATTGAAAATAAACTCAGAGCCAATTCATACAATTCAGCGAAGGAGAAAGTTGTGCCAGGTTGGGGCTCCTATATTAATCTGGATCAAAATGCACTTGGGAGGATATGGATTGCTTGGAAGACTGATATTTATGACTTGACAGTAGAAGATAGCCATGCTCAGTTCATACACTGTTTCATCAAGCACAAGCACTTGCCAGTGGAGTTCTACATAACAGTTGTCTATGGTTCCAATGATGATGGTCTAAGGCAGCAGGTATGGGATTTTATTGTTGATAAAAGTGCCTCAATTGTTATTCCTTGGGCAGTTATGGGTGATTTCAATGCTATTTTACACCCAGAGGAGAAGCTTGGTGGACAAGTAACTGATTTCAGTGATGTCCAGAATTTCAGAGATTGCTTAGGAGTTGCTGAGCTCACTGACATGTACTATAAAGGTTGCTTTTTTACTTGGAGTAATAAGCAGGAGGGGTAGTGTAGCATTTTCTGCAAACTAGACAGAGTTCTTATAAATGCTAATTGGATGAATGCTTGGCCTGATTCTATAGCCAATTTTCTGCCAGAAGGGGTTTCAGATCATTCTCTAGCATTAGTAACTTGGAATTCTGCAACTCAACAGAGAAAGAGCTCTTTCAAGTTCTTTAACATGATTGCCAAAGATGCAGATTTTATTGACAGTAAGGGAAGGGTGGAATCTTGATGTTCAAGGCACTGCAATGTTCACACTAGTGAAGAAACTTAATAAATTGCAGGGTCCATTAAGGCAGCTGAATTCTCAGAAGTATGCAGGTATTGACAAAAGGGAGTTGATTTGCAGGAATGCTTTATTTAGAGCTCAAGAAGCTCTGGCTGCCGATCCCTTAAATTTCTCTCTACAAAGAGATGAAAGAAATGCAAAACCAGGAACTGAAGAAGGTTTCAGAAGTAGCTATCCTCTTCTTAAGGCAGAAAGCTAAGGAGCATTGGTTGAAGGATGGGGACCAAAACTCAGCTTATTTCCATGCAATAATTAAACAGAAAAAGTACAGGAATAGAATTCTTTCTATTCTACATGATCAGAGGACTATGCATTCAGAACCTGAGGTAATAGGGAGGGTCTTCCTTACATACTACAAGAACCTGCTGAATGGCCAATGCTCAAATTGGTGCTTGACAGATGAAATCATAAGGCAACGTAATGTGCTATCCACCTCTCAGCAATTAGCACTAATAAGCCATGTAACAGATGATGAGATAAGGCAGTGCTTTATGGATATGCATAGTGATAAATCTCCAGGCCCTGATGGGTTTGGAGCAGGTTTTTACAAAGCAGCATGGCCTGTTATCGAATCTGATTGCTTAGCTGCAGTGAAAGAATTTTTTAATTCAGGTAAATTGTTGAAGCAATTAAACCGTACTGATATTGTCTTAATCCCTAAGAAAGATTGTGCTAATTCTGTGGGTGATTATAGGCCTATTGCCTTGTGCAACACAGTGTATAAATGCATTTCTAAAGTGATTTGTAATAGAATGCAAAAGGTGCTGCCAATGCTGATTTCAGATAACCAAGCTGCCTTTGTAAGTGGCAGGAGCATTTTTCATAATATTCTCATATGCCAGGAGCTCTTGAGGCTATATAGAAGGAAAAGGATTTCCCCTGGATGCTTCCTAAAAGTTGACATTAGGAAAGCATATGATGTAACATCCCGAAATTTAATATTTAATATAATAGATTTAAATATAAATATATTTAAGAATAGGATTAAGTCATAGAGGTTGTATAGGTGTCGTGAGGGAGACAGGAAGCATGAGCCGACCATATAAGAAGATGTTGGACCTCGGACCGATCCCTGCCGAGCTAAACGAAAACAAACGCGAGATCTGGTGTCAACTTGGATTAGCCGACCACAACGAAACCTCGCAGTGTTGACCGAGAGGAGACTCGGACTGCTACTGCGTCTCCATGTCAAGCCAAAGTCTCTTTGCTTCCCCGTGATAGCGCATGATGAGTTGTTGATTCCTTGATTTTCGTACCATCCGTACGGCTGTCTCTATCAACCACTTTATGTCCTTGTCAAGTCACTGTTTATGGCTTCCTTTAGAAGCCAATAAATCCTGTCCACATGTTCTAAGCTTCTCAAAGAAGCCTCCAATGAGAGCCACACAAATAACTCCCATAAAAGAATAAAAGAAAAACCCACAAACACAATAGCACTTTCTATTCTCCTTCTCCTCCGTCTCTCTCATTCTTCTCTGAAGCTCCAACACTCAAATCCAGCGTACTCTCTTCTCACTCACGCATATCTCTCTTTTATTTCTCCTCCACCAAGACTCACCAACTGGAAACTCTTCTTCTCTCCGTTCCTTCCCCGATTCGGACGTCCTAGAGCTTTTGGTTCTTGGGTGTGCAGCTAGGAGGAAAACGATTAAAGGGGGGTTCTAAACTCAAGGAGTCGAACAAGCAGCAAAGAAACCACCCTCAAGCTCTCAAACTTCTTTCTCTCACGGATTGAGGTAAGGAGTGAGTGTTACCTCTACTTGGGTTTGGGTTGCTAGTGTGTTCATAACGGGTGCTAAGAGTGAGTGTTAGATTAGGAAGAGACATAGGATAATATTAGGGAGAAAAGATAAAAGGGTAAGAAAAACTAATAAATGAACAAGGAATATGTATTTTGGAGATAAGATGGAACATTTGTTTTCTGCTAAGTGTTTTTAATATTGTGTACTGGCTAAGTGCTTTATTTATATTGTTGTTGTTGTACAAAGGTTTATGAGTTGTGACATTCATTATTTATGTTTCATATTTAAATCTGTATGTGGCCAAGCACGAGAGGCCGAGAGTGGGTATGAGATGTGGTTAGATATAAAGAAAGAAGATATAAGTTAATGCATTAGATAATGAGAGAGATTAGTGGATAAAGGAATAGCTAAGAGGTTGAGCCGAGAGAGGTCGAGTAAAGAGATGGTTAAAGGATAAAAGAGTAATTAAAGAGAAATGGTTGTGTGGTCGGGTCATAGAAGATGCGTACTGGGTGCGTGCATTGATCGCGTCAGACGCATACTGGGTATGCGCAACTGTAAGACGGGTACTGGGTACTCGCAGTTATGACTCACACAAGGTTCCGAGCACGGAATCGGTGGGATGTGCTCCTGGTCATAGAAGACGCATACTGGGTGCGTGCATTGATCGCGTAAGATGCCGAGAGGCGCAGCTGTAAGACGGGTACTGGGTGCTCGCAGTTATGGACACTCCTTAACTCCATAGAAGAATCGACGGTAGTGCTCCTCGTCATAGAAGACGCGTACTGGGTGCGTGCATTGATTGCGTCAGACGCATACTGGGTATGTGCAGCTGTAAAACGGGTACTGGGTACTCGCAATTATGGACACTCCGGAATCCGACCCTAAATGGTGTAAGACATGCACTGGGTGTATGCAGCCGAGAAGAGTAAAAGATTGTAAACTATGTAAAAGATGACTAATGAGTAATGAGACCGAGAGAGAAAAAGGGTACACCGAGAAAGGAAAGTAACGACCGAGTAGATCACAGGTAGGAATTGAGAAATGAATATAAGGGAAATTAATCGAATAAGAGTGGTAAAAAATTTGGTAGGTAATGAGTATACTGGGCAATGATATGGACCGAGCAAAATGAGGATGTATGCATGTAATATGTGCTGTTTGATTATCTGTGATATATGCTATTTCACTATTTGTGTTTGGCTTGGTAGTTCGGTATGTCATATTAGAAACTACTTACTTAAGTTTTGTGTAATGCTCACCTCCTTACCATTTTTCAGGTACTGAGCCCGAGCAGACGCAGTCCCCGGCCGAGCAGGTTCACTCTCCCTCATAGAGTAAGTCATTGAGTCGGAGAATTAAGTTAGGCCTCGGTCAGTTGGCCGAGCTAAAACACTGCTTATGTATTTTGTATTTTGATTAATTGACTCGAAGTAACTAAGTTGTTTTCATACCTTTTGTTTGAATTAAGTCTTCCGCTAAAACTCTGACGATTCAATATTAATGAAAGAAATTATTTTTTTGACCCTTATCATAACTGTTTAATAAAAAAAAATTATGTCCTGATTTTATGTTTAAGGGTAAAATCAAATAGGGTGTTACATTTTTGGTATCAAAGCAGTTTCTCCTTGGCCTATTGGAGTTGCAAGGGACTCCCGTGGTTACTCACCAAGGGAGTAACAAATAAGTAAAGTCTAGTGTCTAAGATTAGTCAATAGAGCTTATAGATGTATATATATATATAATCATTCGATGGTTGATTGGCTTTCTCTCCATGACCAAGTAGCATGGCTGGGAGAAGAGCTGATAATGACCGAATTGCTGTTGTGTTGGAAACTCTGGTTCAACTGCAGAATAACCAAGCGCAAGTTCAGCAGAACCAGGCTGAGAATCTTGCTCAGAACATAGCTGCGGCAGCCCTTCAACCTCCACCTCCGGCTCCGGTCGAGATTGACTGGATGAGCCGGTTTAGGAAGAACGAACCGCCTCGGTTCGAAGGGGGTTACAATCTGGACGGAGCTCAGAGATGGCTCCAAGATATTGAAAAGATTTTCCGATCCCTGCAACCACCCTATGAGTACAGGGTGAGGTTAGCTGAATTTGTGCTAACTGGTGAAGTCGAGCACTGGTGGGAGCAACAGAGTCGAGGACTTGAAGCGGCTAATCAAGCCATCACTTGGGATTTGTTTCGAACTCGATTTCTCGGCAAGTATTTTCCCGAGGACGTTAGGAGGGAGAAGGAGCTCGCTTTTCTCAAACTGGAGCAGAGGAATTTAGGTGTCGGGGAATACGCCACTCAGTTCGAGGATTTGATCTGTTACTCAGGAAGTTACCGAGAGGCTGATGAATGTACCAAGTGCATCAAGTTCGAGTCTGGTCTCCGTGATGATATCCAACTCGCATTTGAGTATCAGAATGTGGCCAACCTCTCACAGTTGGTGAATATGGCTAGCCCTTATGAGAAGGGGCTGAAAAGGAAGGCCGATGGAAAGCGAAACAGGTCGGCACAGAAAACAGTGGGTCCTATTAGGGGGAAAGGAGTCGTTCAAAGATCTGCCCCCTATGTGAATCCAAACTCTAAGGTACCAGCAGTCTCAAGGAGTGGTGGTCAGATGGTGGTTGTCCCTGGCCTCTATCCAATATGTCAGCACTGTGGAAAGCAACACAAGGGAGAATGTTGGAGTCTGGATCCCAGCAGAGCAAGAGGATCTCGTTTTCGCTGTGGCAAGCCTGGCCATTTTGTAGCTCGGTGTAACGAGAATATGGTGAAGGAAGAAGTCAATGTAAAAGGGCCCAGCAGACTGGTGCTAACCGACCAATACAAAGAGGCAAAGTTTACACTATGGATGGTGAAGAGGTGACTGACGCCGATGAGCTGATCTGAGGTACTCGTCAAGTAAACAGCATTCCCTGTGCCGTGTTATTTGATTGTGGAGCCACGCATTCTTTCGTTTCCCTTGATTGTATGAACAAGCTAAAATTATCCCCAGTAGAAATGCCTTACAAATTATCCATTTCTACCCCTACCAATTCTTCTGTAATCACTTCCCAAATGTGCTTAGAGTGTCCTATCCAAGTATTAGGCCGAGAGTTTAATGTCAACCTAATTTGTTTGCCCCTAACTAGACTAGATATTATCCTCGGCATGGACTGGATGTCTCAACACCATGTTCTGCTTGATTGTCGAAAGAAGATCGTGATTTTTAGTGACTCTTCTGTTGCAGTGATAAAGGCAACAGAGGAACCGACCATAGACCAAATTCCTGTAGTCGGAGAGTTCCCAGAGGTCTTTTCGGACGAAATGCCTGGCTTACCGCCGAGAAGAGAAGTAGAGTTCAGTATAGATCTCATTCCGGGAACAGGCCCAATTTCAATTGCCCCGTACCGAATGGCACTTCCCAAGTTAGAAGAGCTTAAGAAGCAATTGGAAGAACTTTTGGCCAAAAAGCTAATCAGACCAAGCGTGTCACCTTGGGGAGCTCAAATCCTGTTCGTTAAAAAGAAAGATGGTAGCCTCAGAATGTGCACTGATTATAGAAAGCTCAACGCAGTAACCGTGAAGAATAAGTATCCCCTTCCTCGGATTGATGACCTACTGGATCAGCTTAAGGGAGCGTCGGTGTTTTCAAAGATAGACCTCCGATCGGGATACCACCAGATCCGTATCCGGGAAGAAGATATTCCGAAGACAGCTTTCAGGACAAGATACGGGCACTTTCAATATGTGGTTATGCCCTTCGGACTTACCAACGCCCCTACCATTTTTATGGACTACATGAATAGGATCTTCCGACCTTATTTAGATTCATTTGTGATAGTCTTTATCAACGATATTCTCATCTACTCTAGAAGTCCGAGTGAACATGAGAAGCATTTGAGAACGGTATTGCAGATTTTGAAGGATAAAGAACTCTATGCCAAGCTTTCTAAGTGCAGTTTTTGGCTCAAGGAGGTTCATTTCCTCAAACATGTGATATCCGAGCATGGTGTTGCGGTTGATCCCTCTAAGGTGGAAGTTGTACTCAAGTGGTAGAGACCCAACTCGGCCACCGATATCAGGAGTTTTCTTGGTCTTGCGGGATACTATAGGAGGTTCATTGAAGGGTTCTCTAAACTGGCTCTTCCATTGACCTCGTTAACCAGAAAGGATGCACCCCACCAGTGGTCCGAGGAGTGCGAACAGAGCTTCCAAGAGCTGAAGAAAAGATTGACTAGTTCACCAGTGTTGATCTTGCCAAATCCGACTAAAGCATTTGACGTATTCTGTGACGCCTCGAAGCAGGGTCTCGGTTGTGTATTGATGCAACAGGGAAAGGTGGTGGCTTATGCCTCTAGACAACTTCGGCAACACGAACAGAATTACCCCACCCATGATCTCGAATTGGATGCCGTAGTATTTGCTCTTAAGATTTGGAGGCACTACCTGTATGGCACGAAATTTGATGTGTTCAGCGACCACAAGAGTCTCGGTTATCTATTCGACCAGAGGGAATTAAATATGAGGCAGCGCCGATGGGTGGAATTCTTGAAAGACTACGACTTCAACTTGCATTATCATCTTGGAAAGGCCAACGTGGTGGCTGACGCGCTGAGCAGAAAGAGCCTTCATTTAAGTAATATGTGGTCCGAGAGATGCAGTTAATGCAGGAGTTTAGTGATCTCAACCTCGGAGTACAGAAAAAGGAAAGCAGTGTCGTGCTCGAAATGTTGCAGGTGACAAATGACTTCGTGGGTTTTATCAAAGAAAGACATGCCGCCGACCTAGAACTCCAAAAATTACTGGAAAGAGCAGGAGACCAGGATGAACCCGACTTCACAAAAGGATCCGACGGTCTCATACGGTTTCAGGACCGAGTCTGCATCCCCATGGACTTTGAAGTGCAACGCGATATAATGGAAGAGGCCCATAAAACGAAGATGAGTCTGCACCCGGGAGCTACAAAGATGTACCAGGATCTGAAGAGGTTGTTTAAGTGGCCAAAGTTGAAGGCCGACGTGGCGGATTATGTGTCTCGGTGTTTGACTTGTCAAAAAGCCAAGATCGAGCACCAGAAACTGAGAGGATTGCTCAAATCTTTGGAGATTCCACAATGGAAGTGGGACAACATTTCGATGGATTTTGTGTCAGGTCTACCAAGAACAAGATCAGGGCACGAAGCCATCTGGGTCGTCGTGGACCGACTGACGAAGTGTGCCCACTTCCTGCCGATCAGCATGAAGTACAGCCTAGAGAAGTTGACGCAACTGTACATACAAGATATTGTTAGACTCCACGGTGTTCTGAGCAGCATAGTGTCTGACCGTGATTCTCGCTTCTTATCCCGATTTTGGCAGAGTTTGCAGCAAGCCATGGGTACAAAGTTGAAGTTTAGCACAGCTTATCATCCCCAGACCGACGGACAATCCGAACGCACCATTCAAACCCTTGAGGACTTGTTGAGGACATGTGTTCTGGAGCAGTCGGAAAGTTGGGAAGCGCTTTTGCCTTTGGTCGAATTTACCTACAACAACAGCTTCCATTCAAGCATCGGAATGGCTCCTTTCGAAGCGTTGTATGGTCGGAAATGTCGAATGTCGTTGTGCTGGTTCCAAATAGGAGAAAACTTGTTAATTGGTCCCGACATTGTGCATGAAACAACCGAGAAGATCCGAATGATACAAGGAAAGATGAAAGCAGCTCAGGACCGACAGAAGAGTTACGCCGACAGGAGAAGGAAACCCTTGGACTTCAATATAGGAGATCATGTATTTCTGCGGGTGTCCCCTATAACGGGCATTGGCCGAGCTATCAAATCGAGAAAATTGACCCCTCGGTTTGTCGGACCGTATCAGATATTGGAGAAAGTCGGACCAGTAGCCTACCGAATTGCTTTACCTCCAAACCTGACTAAACTCCATGACGTATTCCACGTTTCACAGCTTAGGAAGTACATCCATGACCCCCCGCATGTAATAGAAGTGGATGAGTTACCGCTAAGGGACAATCTGACCTTCGAGATTCTTCCAGTCAGAATTGAAGATAAATAGGTCAGACGGCTTAGAGGGAAAGAAATCTCCTTGGTCAAGGTTATCTGGAATCGGAATAATGTGGAAGAGGCTACTTGGGAACTCGAAGAGAAGATGAAGTTGTCGTATCCGCAGCTGTTTAATGTCGACTGAATTTCGAGGACGAAATTCCTGTAAGTGGGAGAGGAATGTAACATCCCGAAATTTAATATTTAATATAATAGATTTAAATATAAATATATTTAAGAATAGGATTAATTAATAGAGGTTGTATAGGTGTCGTGAGGGAGACAGGAAGCGTGAGCCGACCATATAAGAAGATGTTGGACCTCGGACCGATCCCTGCCGAGCTAAATGAAAACAAGCGCGAGATCTGGTGTCAACTCGGATTAGCCGACCACAACGAAAACTCGCAGTGTTGACCGAGAGGAGACTCGGACTGCTACTGCGTCTCCATGTCAAGCCGAAGACTCTTTGCTTCCCCGTGACAGCTCATGATGATTAGTTGATTCCTTGATTTTCGTACCATCCGTACGGCTGTCTCTATCAACCACTTTATGTCCTTGTCAAGTCACTGTTTATGGCTTCCTTCAGAAGCCAATAAATCCTGTCCACATGTTCTAAGCTTCTCAAAGAAGCCTCCAATGAGATCGACACAAATAATTCCCATAAAAGAATAAAAGAAAAACCCACAAACACAACAGCACTTTCTATTCTCCTTCTCCTCCGTCTTTCTCATTCTTCTCTGAAGATCCAACACTCAAATCCAGCGTACTCTCTTCTCACTCATGCATATCTCTCTTTCATTTCTCCTCCACCAAGACTCACCAACTAGAAACTCTTCTTCTCTCCGTTTCTTCCCCGTTTCGGACGTCCTAGAGCTTTTGGTGCTTGGGTTTGCAGCTAGGAGGAAAATGATTAGGGGGGTTCTAAACTCAAGGAGTCGAACAAGCAGCAAAGAAACCACCCTCAAGCTCTCAAACTTCTTTCTCTCACGGGTTGAGGTAAGCAGTGAGTGTTACCTCTACTTGGGTTTGGGTTGCTAGTGTGTTCATAACGGGTGCTAAGAGTGAGTGTTAGATTAGGAAGAGACATAGGATAATATTAGGGAGAAAAGATAAAAGGGTAAGAAAAACTAATAAATGAACAAGGAATATGTATTTTGGAGATAAGATGGAACATTTGTTTTCTGCTAAGTGTTTTTAATACTGTGTACTGGCTAAGTGCTTTATTTATATTGTTGTTGTTGTACAAAGGTTTATGAGTTGTGTCATTCATTATTTATGTTTCATATTTAAATCTGTCTGTGGTCGAGATCGAGAGGCCGAGAGTGGGTATGAGATGTGGTTAGATATTGAAGAAAGAAGATATAAGTTAATGGATTAGATAATGAGAGAGATTAGTGGATAAAGGAATAGCTAAGAGGTTGAGCCGAGAGAGGCCGAGTAAAGAGATGGTTAAAGGATAAAAGAGTAATTAAAGAGAAATGGTTGTGTGGTCGGGTCATAGAAGACGCGTACTGGGTGTGTGCATTGATCGCGTCAGACGCATAGTAGATATGCGCAGCTGTAAGACGGGTACTGGGTACTCGCAGTTATGACTCACACAAGGTTCCGAGCACGGAATCGGTGGGATGTGCTCCTGGTCATAGAAGACGCGTACTGGGTGCGTGCATTGATCGCGTAAGACGCCGAGAGGCGCAGCTGTAATACGAGTACTGGGTGCTCGCAGTTATGGACACTCCTTAACTCCATAGAAGAATCGACGGTAGTGCTCCTAGTCATAGAAGACGAGTACTGGGTGCGTGCATTTATTGCGTCAGACGCATACTGGGTATGTGCAGCTGTAAGACGGGTATTGGGTACTCGCAGTTATGGACACTCCAGAATCCGACCCTAAATGGTGTAAGACATGCACTGGGTGTATGCAGCCGAGACGAGTAAAAGATTGTAAACTATGTAAAAGATGAATAATGAGTAATGAGACCGAGAGAGAAAAAGGGAACACCGAGAAAGGAAAGTAACGACCGAGTAGATCACAGGAAGGAATTGAGAAATGAATACAAGGGAAATTAATCGGATAAGAGTGCAAAAAATTTGGTAGGTCATGAGTATACTGGGCAATGATATGGACCGAGCAAAATGAGGATGTATGCATGTAATATGTGTTGTTTGATTATCTGTGATATATGCTATTTGACTATTTGTGTTTGGCTTGGTAGTTCGGTATGTCATATTAGAAACTGCTTACTTAAGTTCTGTGTAATGCTCACCTCCTTACCATTTTTCAGGTACTGAGCCCGAGCAGACGCAGTCCCCGACCGAGCAGGTTCACACTCCCTCACAGGGAGAGTAAGTCATTGAGTCGAAGAATTAAGTTAGGCCTCGGCCAGTTGGCCGAGCTAAAACACTGTTTATGTATTTTGTATTTTGATTAATTGACTCGATGTATCTAAGTTGTTTTGCTTTCTGTAACACCCTCAAAAATATTTAGTTATATTAAGTTTTTTTAAAAAGTGGACTTGAAAATTTTGACGAAAATCCGGCAGAGTTTCCTCTGTTTTTTGGACTTTCCCAAAATTTCCTGTTTGTACCTGTCCAGACCAGCATAGTTCAAAAGCTTAAATCATAAATATTACAATAAATGAAAACCTAATGCCCACAATTACCCAACTCTGGGCATACACTAATACACACATTTAATTATAAAAATACATTCTTAAACTTAATTAAAATTCACTCTTGGTATCATGAAAGACACCCCTCGTGGGGAGGGTTTCCTGCTCGGCCAGCACTGGTGTATGCTCCACTTGAGTACCTAAAAAATATTAACCACAAAGGGGAAGCATCACACAAAACTTAAAGAGAGATTTCTAAGCAGATATATACGACACACCAAGACCATTCAAGCCTATGCTATACTACTTAATTTATGTTCTTCTTCCTTTTTTTTTATATAAATACTTTTATTATTATTATTATTTTTATTTTCATATTATTATTAGTGTATGTTAGTATTATTTTAAAAGTACTATTAAACACATTTTTTTTAAAACATATATACTAATACACACTTTTATTTATTAATTCATTTTATTTTAAAATTCAAAATACCAATAATCAATTTAAATAATAGAATAAAAATTATGAAGTAAGAAACTTATAAATATTTCCAGTAAAATATTTTCATATGAAATATATCAAAATAAAGTAAAACACATAAAGTATATTTTTGATATAGGATAACTATTTTAAATGAATTTACTTTAGAACATAAAGGAAATGAAATATATTTTCGTAATTAACATATTGTATTTTTATAAAAATACACAACTAAATAATTGATTTTTAAGAAACGTTTATTTAAGCCCATATATCTCTTAAATATATTAGGGATTAAAATTAGGGATGTTACATTTCTCCCCCACTTATTGAAATTTCGTCCTCGAAATTCCAGTTGTCCCTTATCTCGAAGGAGTATCCCTTGTCATAGTTTCCGACCATGTCATTTTAATTCCTTCGGTTCCAATCTTCCATTCCTTGGATTGAAATCCTCCCCCACTTAGCATCGACATAGTTATATCAATGCCGAGGGAGTAGGTTCGGTCGCTATCAAAATTTGGTCGTTCCGATTCCCAAACATATTATTTTGAGATTGGAAATGACACGGGGTTTTACTAATGGTTGGTGAATATTGAGTTCGGTTAAGTTCCTGCAGTCTTGGCGAATGCTCCAGAGTGTATCCAAATCTTTTCACGAAGTATCAGAAGCATGAAGAGAGTGAAGATGAAAAGAAGAATTATGCAAGGAGGGTTTAATGGTCTCCACGAGGTGACCAAGGATGTTTTAGGTGACAAGGTTGAGAAATTGGGAGGTAAGGCCATGTCGTTGTTCTTCTGTTGGATATATTATATTTGACGAATACGAGTGGATTGTCAGCATGAAAGTGTCATGCACGCGCAGGTATCGCCGGGTAATAACGTAACTGATTACATGTCCAGCAAGAAGACAACAGAGATTATTCTAGAGATTGCATCTTCAATGAAGAATCATAGAAAATGCATTTTCTACAAATTAATAATCGATTTGATTGGTCTTAATATGAATGGCAGTGGATGGATATTTGTCGGCTTCTCTGGCAACTATTTAAGAGTCTAAATAGATACTTAGGGAGTTTTGAGTTTCTGAATATCTAGTTTGGTTTTCAAAGGGTCTCAGGTGACCACTATAGAGCTCGCGAGGTCCTATTGGGGTTCTATGTCTAATGGTGCTTACCTTAGGCGAGGGTGATATCTTAAGGCTTTCATCTCCTAAGTTTTGGCGTTAGGTTCGCTTCCGTTGCAAGGGTTGGTTTGTCTATCTTTCGATTAGTTAGCACGACAAGATTTAAGACCATGTTGACTACTTGTCCGTGCTATCAAATATGTATTAAATTTTCCAAGGTATGGAAATCGCACATACTTACATCTCTCTGAGCTCTTGCACCAAGTGAAAAAGTGAGTCGGCGTTTCTACGAGCTGAGTTAAATGGAAGCAATTGAAGGTGTTGTCAGGAATTGATATGTCTAACTAATGGATGTTTATGAATTCTAACAAGTTCCTAAGGAGCGGGAGTTCGATTTGGTCCTACGGTGTTGGAATTTCCTATGTTGGTTGTTCTAATTAAATTAGAAATTACAATGATGTCATCTGTTAGTAAACGCAAAGACTGGGGTAGCTAATCCCAATCTTGTAACATCCCGAATTTTAAACCCGAAAATAGATAAATAAATAATAATTAGAATAATTAAAATGAAAATAATAAACCACAAATAGGTATCCCAAATGAGAAATTTAGCATTAGAAGGAAATAATAATAATACTAAGCGAATTAGAGAAGAAAGGAGCGTTGAATCGAAGTTAGGATCGGGCCAGAAAAGAAATAAATCGATAATAAATATAATAATAAGGGGAAAATTAAAATAAAATATTTAAGACTTCAAACACAATTCCCACCGTTGGATATGAGGATATGATTTTTAGGAAGTTGCTCGTCAAATTTGAGCAAGATCCGACGGTGAACGAAGAAGTTATGGAGGTTTGAAATTCGGAAGAAAATAGAAGAAAAATAGAAAAATGAAACAGCAGTATCTGCTCATTTCGCTTAAGCGAAACAGCTTTAGTGGCAACATAAATCGAGTTCGCTTGAGCGAATAGATTTCGCTTAAGCGAAAATCGTTCGTGACAGTGTTGATGCCAATTCGCTTAAGCGAATGAATTTCGCTTAAGCGAAAATCGTCGGGTTGGCTTTAAATCGAGGGGAAACCCTCGTCTTCCTCACTCTCTTCCCTCTGTTTCTCTCTCCACCACCAACCCCCTTCTTCCTCCCTCCTCCACGGCCTTCAACCACCTAGGGCCACCGCCCTAAGCCACCCCACCGTGGCCACCCTCCTTCTCTCCCTCAACCGGTCTCTCTCCCTCTCTTGTTCCCTCTCCCTCCTTCCCTCACAAACACCCTCTCTCTCTCCTCCCCACTCACGGCCACCGCCTCCGGCCGCCACCACCAAGGAACCCGCCACCATCAAGACCTCTCCCTCTCCCTCTCCTTGTTTCTCTTCCCTTGACTCCGATCTCTCTCTTACCCACAAGCTCTCTCTCTCCCTCTTCACATACACACCACCACCGCCCCTCACCACCACAACCGCCACTCGCGGTGGTGACCACCACCATCACCAAACCACCATAGCCTCTCTCACACCCACGAGCTTTATCTCTCTCCACGGATCTCCCTGACGCCGTTACCGGTCCGTGATCGTGCTGGGCTCGTGTCGGGAACCTCGGAGCTCGAAGCCTTGCCTCGGTTTGGTCACGATCGTTTCCCGCTAGCGAGGAGCAACACCGACGCCGTCATCGTCACCGAGTTAAAATCCAGGTTCTATTTAAAAAGCCCGAGGTAAGAGGGTTCGCGTTACCTTTGCTTAAGAAGTAAATTCTAGGATTATATAGTGGTAGCTAGGAATAAAGTAATTAAAAGTATGTTAATGAACCTTAGGGTACCCCATTGATAGAAATAAAGTAAATAAAATTGTGACGAGAAACCACACCTTAGGGAATAAGATGTATGAGAATAGAATAAGTCCCGGAATGGATGAGCGTATTTAGGATATTGAAATAGTTAATATAAAACAAAATGTGGGAAATTATAAAGTAAAAGCTGTAGGGGAGGTAAAGAAACAAAAAAGGGTAAAAGAGAGTCTATAACAAGGAATAAGGAATGCACGCAGAGTAAAGTAGAGAATAGAAATAAAATGATGAATTAAGATTTAATATAAAATAAGGAAAACGATAAGCGGGTTCACGAAAAGATAAGAAAACTAAGAGAGAGAACATTATGCGAAAGTTGGAGTAAAATAATTGAAAAGTTAGATTAAGAGAATAGAGCAATTAAAACTAATATAGTTAATGAAATAGGAATAATGAGTTGGGTAATTGATTGAGATAAGGAAACTGAGAAATAATTAAGAACTAGTAACGAGAACTAGAATATACTATATTGGACCGTATTGATTAGAGTTGGATAAGATTGGGGGAAACTAACAAAGAGAAAAAGAATGAAGTAGAAACGTAGAAAATGTGATAAGTCATAAATAAGGATAAAGGCTAAAAGATTTAGATGAGAATAAAAGAATTATTTAAATTATAAGAAAAAGAAAATGAAGAAAAGAATAAAAAGGAAAAGAAAGAAGGACATTGAAAAGAGTGAAAAGTAAATAATGTAATAATAAATCTATAAATGAAGAAATGAGAGAAAAAGAGAAAAATACAATGAATCAAAAAAAGAGAAAAGACATATAATTAAGAAAAAGGGAAAAAGAGAAGAGAAAGAAAAAGAAAAAGAGAAAGAAAAAGAAAGAGAAAGAAAGGTAAGAAAATGGAAGTCCGATGCGAGCCTAGGAAGGCGTATCGGCATCGATGCGAGCCTGAGAAGGCGTGTCGATTAAAAAGAAAATAAAAGTCCGGTGCGAGCCTAGGAAGGCGTATCGGCATCGATGCGAGCCTAGGAAGGCGTGTCGATTAAAAGAAAAGAAAAGATGATTAAAAAGAAAATAAAAGTCCGGTGCAAGCCTGGTAAGGCGTATCGATTAAAAGGAAAAAGAATGGAAAATGGATAAAAGAATGAGAAGGAAAGAAAGAAAAGAGAACCATTAATTAAAAGAATGTGAGAATAAGTGAAGAACTAAAAGAGATTAATTATGTGAATAATTATGAATAAAGTAAGCTAATAAGTAAGTAGGCTTAGTTATTTGCTATGTCTTCTTTTAGGATTTATCTTTTTAAGTTCTGTGTAATGCTACCCTTCTTGATATCATTTTACAGGTACGGGAGCGAAGCTTACACTGTCGCAGGCCGAACTGGAAACCCTCCACTACGTGGAGTGAAATTTGTGATACCTTGAGTGGGTTTTTATTATGTATAAACTGTTGTTTTTGTAACTTACAATATGTGTAGTTATCTGCCCTGAGACTGTTACTGATCGGGCATTAGGACCTGAACTGGTTTTTGATATGTTGTGTTTATATTTTTGAACAATTCTGGACTGACAGGTTTATAAGAAGGAAAATTTTGGGAAGTCCGAAAAACAGAGGAAACTCTGCCGGATTTTCCAGAGAATTTTCATAAGTAATCAAAAGTTAAAAAGAATTTTCAAACTCTGATTTTAATAAAAACTAAAATTAACTATTAAAAGTGAGGATGTTACATTTATGGTATCAGAGAAGTTTCCCTCGGCCCTGGAGTTTGGACTCACAACTCCTATTGATTACTCACCCAGCGAGTAATCAAGTAATAGTGTCAAGTCTTAGAATAGATAAATAGATATATTTAAATAAGAGTTTTTAGTAAATTGTGGAATAACGTTCTCTTTTTCCAGAACTTAGTCACCATGCCCCGGAGACGTACACGGGATGAAAGGATGGCTGCTATACTAGAAAATCTGGTCCAAATGAATCAGAATCAGGCTGAGACAGTAGCAACAGCCGCAGCAGCAGCAGCCGCCGCACTCCACCAAACATCAGGCTCAATGGGCATCGATTGGCTAGCTAGATTCATGCAGAACGATCCGCCCAAGTTTGAAGGTGGCTACAATCCGGATGCAGCCCAGAGATGGCTCCAAGAATTGGAGAAGATTTTCCGCACGATTTCACCGCCTGCGGAGCAGATAGTTATTTTGGCGGCGTACATGCTCACTGGAGAAGCCGAATATTGGTGGGAGCGTGTACGAAGGGAAATGGAGATCGCTAACCAGGAGATTATCTGGGATGTGTTCAGAATCATGTTCCTAGGGAAGTACTTTCCGGAAGATGTCCGCCGAGAAAAAGAGCTGGCATTCCTGAATTTAACACAGGGAAGTATGTGCGTTGGAGAATATGCCGCACACTTCGAAGACCTCATCCGGTATTCTGGGAACTATAGGGATGCTGATGAAAGAACTAAGTGCATCAAGTTCGAAGTAGGACTTCGCACTGAGATCAAAGTAGCCTTTGAATTTCAAAACATAGATAATTTGGCCCAACTAGTGAATATGGCTAGTACTTATGAGAAGGGATTGAGGCGGAAGACATCCGAAGATAGGAACAGGATGATACATTGGGCTGAAGGTTCTAGCAGAGGCAATGTACCGGTTCAGGAATCCGATACACATGCCGACATCAATGCTATGGCAATGGTGCCAATGGACACAGCTCCAGATGTGAATGCCCCGAGAAACAGACCACCATGTCCACTATGTGGGAAAATCCACCGGAAACTGTGCCTAATGTTGAGGCAGCACAGAAAATAGGGTCTCTGCTATATATGCGGACTACCAGGACACATGGGGACAAACTGTCCTGGACGTATAGGTGAAGGGAGCGAATGAACTCACCCGAGGTACTTTTAGTGTTAACTATATACCAGATAATTATTTAGAATAACTATTTAAAAAAAACATTTTGCATAAGGTATACATATTCGATTTAATTTAAAAAGAAATCAATAAATGGTAATACATTAGCTAAAGTTTCACCGAACAAAATGATGGTATTGCCACTGGTAGAATGTAAGGATAGAATTGATCACTCTGATTCTTACATCTGCTAGGGGACGATAACATCAATAAACTTGACGATGATGTTGCTATTAATAGATGTGAGATTAGGACTGATCACCTTGATCTTCGCAACTATTAGTGGTCGATATCATTGACACTCTCCAATAAAAAATCAAAACAGACGAATAGGAGTCTTAAGACAATGCACCTACTTACTAGTAGTGTAGCCATGAATAGAACTCGCGAGAGAACCGAATCGAGCGAACCCGTAGTGAACGTCCTTAGACTTCATGGGAAGTCAAACTAAAAGCCCAAAACTCATCACACATTTCATCCAGAATCCGATGTGGTTATTCGCGAACAATTCGAAACTGGATGAATTAGCAGGATATCCACCCCAAGACTGACCCAAGTAAATGAGTAAATCATGCTCACCATTAGGAATTAGAATTCACTTAAGAACCTAGTTAAGTTCCCAAACGATTCCCTCAAGGGAAACAAGTAGTAGCCGTTGCACCAAGTGCCTCTGTCAAAACCAAATCAAATCGATGGTAGTTCCATAGGAAACGCACACTTAAGGATAATCTCCATTGTCTTCTTGCTTGACATGTATCCAGTACATCCTGGGTTGTCGTATGAAGACTATGAAACCCATCCTTGAGTGCTTCGTGTTTCTTCTTTTCATCTTCACTCTCTTTGAATTTCAAGCATCTTAGATGCAGCGGTGAGAATTCACCAAGACGTAGAAACCCAACATGGTTCGATGCCTACCAATGGATAACTATCCACACACCCCTTCTAACCTTGGACACCGGTCGAGAAACTTAAGTGTGAAATTCTGAATAACGAATGAGCATACCCCCCAAGTAGGGACATAATCAAGTATGTTGATGCTAAGTGGGGGAGGATTTCAATCCAAGGAATGGAAGATGGAACTTTAACAATAAGAAAATTGTAAATCCTATCCGAGTAGCAAGGTGGAATGTAGGACGGTAACGAAGCGTAAGGAAGATCGCATCGAGCCGGACTCAATGTCCGACGATCAAACCATAACCCGTAGGAACCCCTATACCAAATTGAACTCGTTATACGAACGGAAGGAAAGTACCACCGGAGTATAACGCAGATATAGCCAAAGTGGATTTGAAGGGCGACCTCACTAGACTCACTTGAATGAGTAAGAAACGAACAGGGAATAAACGGAGTCGCGAAGTGAAGTCTCACTTAAGAGGTTATGTCGGAGCACCGCAAATAATTGTCTCAGTCTCGTAAGACTCTGTGTATTGCACGGATTTCTGAGTGGCTGAGATAAACCATACATGAGGCGAACAATTATACCACAGAACCCTTACTTAGAGCTTCCTCAAAGGAAAGATTGAAACCGAAGGAATTGAAATGACATGGGTGGAAACTATGTCAAGGGATACTCCTCCAAGTTAAGGGACAACTGGAATTTCAGGGACGAAATTCAAATAAGTGGGGGAGAAATGTAACATCCCGAATTTTAAACCCGAAAATAGATAAATAAATAATAATTAGAATAATTAAAATGAAAATAATAAACCACAAATAGGTATCCCAAATGAGAAATTTAGCATTAGAAGGAAATAATAATAATACTAAGCGAATTAGAGAAGAAAGGAGCGTTGAATCGAAGTTAGGATCAGGCCAGAAAATAAATAAATCGATAATAAATATAATAATAAGGGGAAAATTAAAATAATTTTATGAGTGGAAACCTACTTTATGCTCTAAATGCTCATGCTATGGTCATGATTCCAAAATGTGTAAAAAAGGGGTTAAACAACAATGGGTGGTGAAAAACAAGCCATCACAAGAGGAGATTAACAAAATTGATGAGGCCCTGAAATTAAAAGAAAATGTGGAAAGAGGTATTGTCCCTGAAGAGAATGTTGAGGCAGGCGTAGCAGAGGCTGATAAGGTTATTAATGATCTCACAATTAATAATCAGGTTGTGATTAGGGGTAAAGGAAAAGATATTGCTGAAGAAGGCTGGACTACTGTAGTCACAAGGAGTAAAGTCAAAAATAGGGATCAGTTAGGGGAATCTTCCACTCATCCCCCTAATGGATAGTTTTGGTGCTTGGAATATTCGAGGACTGAACCACCCTCGAAAACAAAAACAGGTTCAGGAGCTATTTAGGATGAATAAGGTAGGGTTGTTTGCTATTCTTGAAAATAAGTTGAGAGATAATTCTCTTCAACAGGTTCATAATAATATTGCTAATGGGTGGAGTTCTATTCATAATTTAGATTCTTGTTCTGTTGGGAGAATTTGGGTTCTGTGGAGAAGGGATTGCTATGATGTCCAATTGGTGGCTAGATCTCACCAATATATTCATTGTTTTGTCACTATGGTCCAAACTCAGCAAGTTTTTCATGCCTCTTTTGTGTATGCTGATAATGACTATCGAGAGAGAAAGGAATTATGGCAGGTGCTCTCTGGGATTCAACAATTTATTAAAGTTCCATGGATTGTCATTGGTGATTTTAATACTTGCTTATATGAGCAAGAGAAGCCGGGGGGGAATTATCTGGACTTAAACAGTACTAGAGACTTTCAGTCTTGTATTGACTCTTGTGGGCTGTTGGATATGAGGCAATCAGGGTGTTATTTTACCTGGTCCAATAGGCAAATGGGTGCTGATAGAATTGTGTCTAAGCAAGACAGAGCTTTGGTGAACCTGGAATGGTGCAGGGTCTGGCCTAATGCTTATGCAAATTTTACTACACCTGGGTTATCAGATCATTCTGCAATCCTAGTTGATTGGGGTATAACAACATGCAACATCAAGCACACTTTCAAATATTTTAATATGTGGTCAAAGCATCAGGAATTCAAGAGCATTGTTCAACAGGTGTGGCTGAGAAAGTATTCAGGTAGTAAGATGTTTGTTTTATGCAAGAAACTCAGGGATCTTAAGAAGCCTCTATCCATCCTGAACAAGAAGTATTTTTCAAATGTTGATGAGAGAGAAACTGCATTAAGAGTTAAATTGGAGGCTATCCAGACTGAGCTATCTAGGGATCCTCTGAACCCTAAGCTAGTAGTTGATGAAAAAGATGTAAGCATACAGTATAGCAGGATCCAGACTGAGGCCTTATTGTTTTTAAAGAAAAAGGCTAAAGTTGCTTGGCTGAGGGAAGGGGATAGCAATACAAAGCTATTCCATGATGCTATAAGGAAGAGGAATTATCAGAACAGGATTCTCAGGATCATGAATGATAGAGAGGAACCTGTAATTGACCAAAAAGACATTCAGGGCCTTTTTTAGAATTTCTATCAAGACCTTTTTCAAAGTAAAAGCAGGGGTGTGACGTTTGACCAGGATGTTATTGATCAGGGGAATTGTCTGGATTTGGGCCAACAGATAGCTCTTATTCAGCCTATTACTGATGAGGAGATAAAGATTGCTCTTTTTGCTATCAATCAAAATAAATCCCCAGGGCCTGATGGCTTTGGTTCAGGGTTTTTTCAGGCTGCATGGGAGTCTATTGGTTTAGATTTTTGTGAAGCTATAAAAGAATTTTTAACATCAGGCTTCCTGCTCAGAGAAGTGAATCATACTATTCTTGTGTTGATCCCTAAAGTTGATGCTCCTACTAAGGTAACCCAATTTAGACCTATTGCTTGCTGCTCAACTCTTTACAAGTGTATCTCTAAGATTTTGAGCTCTAGACTTGCTGTTGTGCTACCTAATATTGTTCATGACAATCAAAATGCCTTTATTAAGGATAGAAGTATTTTGGATAATGTTCTCTTGTCCCAGGAGCTGCTTAGAATGTATGGCAGAAGGAGGGTGTCCCCTAGGTGTATGATGCAGCTGGACATAAAGAAGGCCTATGATACTCTTGAATGGGATTTTATTGAGGCTATGCTCCTGGCTTTCAAATTCCCATCAAAATTTATTACTTGGGTTATGGCTTGTATCAAATCTGTTTCTTTCTCTCTGGTCATTAATGGGCAACAGGGAGATAAGTTCTGGAGCACTAGGGGCATTCGCCAAGGGGATCCTATGTCCCCTTTGTTATTTGTCCTAGCTATGGAAATCTGTACTAGATGCTTATCCCTAGACTCTAATACATGGAGCTTTAGGTTTCACCCAGCTTGTAAGGATATCAAATTGGTCAGCCTTGCTTTTGCTGACGATCTGATGATTTTTTGTAAGGCTCATAAGCCTAGTGTGGAGATTGTGAAGAATTCTCTGCTTAAATTCTCAGTATGGTCAGGATTGGAGATTAATCCAGAAAAGTCTAGCATTTACATGGCAGGAATTTCTCAGGATGTGCAGGAGCAGTTAATTTCTATTACTGGTTTCCAGAGAGGTTGCTTTCCTTTCAAATATTTGGGAATTCCCCTTTCTTCTAGAAAGTGGAATGCTCACACTTGCCAAGGTTTGGTGGATAAGGTTATGAAGAGTATTAACTACTGGAAATCTAGAAATCTATCCTATCAAGCTAGAGTTTGCTTAATTAACTCTGTGCTCATGAGTTTTCACATTTATTGGGCTTCCACTTTTATTATCCCTATGGCAGTGATTAAGGAGATTGAAAGGCTTTGTAGAGGTTTCCTTTGGAATAAGTCTGATGATTCTCACTATCAAGCTAAGGTGTCCTGGTCAACAGTTTGTATGGAGAAGAGGAATGGGGGATTAGGAATTCATGATTGCAGATTGTAGAATGTTGCTGCCCTGGGCAAATAGATTTGGTGTATTGCTATGAAGAAGGACTGTATCTGGGTTCGCTGGGTACACTCTTACTACATCAAAGATCGATCTTTTTGGGATTGTTCTTGGGTTCAAGGACAGAGTTGTCATTGGAAGCAACTCTTAAAGGTCAGAGACAGATTAAAATTGGGGTATCAAAATGATAACTGGATTGGGAGCACAGATGGAGTATATACTATTAAAGAAGGGTATCGATTTCTGAAAGGAAATTTACCCCCTTTTCCTATGGCAAATATTGTGTGGAATAGAGTAAATGTTCCTAAGCATTCGTTCATATGTTGGTTATTGATGCATGGCAGATTACTTACAAGAGATAGAATGGTGTGGAGTTACATACCAAATTGTTGTTCTTTGTGCCTCGCGAATGCTGAATCGATTCCTCATTTATTTTTTGAATGCTCCTGGAGTGCAGCTTTGCTCAAATTGTGCGTTGATTGGCTTGGTCTCCGGAATTTTCCATTGAAGCTCTGTAGATGGAAGCGCTGGGTGCTGCATGCAATTCGTGGGAAGAAGATGAAGAAGCTGAGCTGGGCCATGTGTGTGGCTGTGGTTTATTACGTTTGGAAGGAAAGAAACACTAGATCGTTCTCAGATAGATCTAATTCTCTCCAACAGTCATTTTTACTTATTAAAAAAGAATTTTCAATTAGAGTAGTGTATTGTATTAGGAATTTTAAATTATGGCCTGACAGATTATTGGTCCAAAAAATATGTAATGAACTTCATTAGTTTGTGGATTAGGGGAACCCTTCATAGAAGGTGGCTTTTAATCTATGAACTTTTTGCCTTTTAGGTTTTTCTGAACCCTTCCTAGAAGGTGGCAGGAATACCTAAAAGTGTGGTTGATGTTTTTTTTTGGTTTGTGGTAATAGAATTTTTTCTTCTACCAAAAAAAATAAAGGAAATGAAATATATTTTCGTAATTAACATATTGTATTTTTATAAAAATACACAACTACATAATTGATTTTTAAGAAACGTTTATTTAAGCCCATATATCTCTTAAATATATTAGGGATTAAAATTAGGGATGTTACACTTTCATACCTTTTGTTTGAATTAAGTCTTCCGCTAAAACTCTGATGATTCAGTATTAATGAAAGAAATTATTTTTTTGACCCTTATCATAACTGTTTAATAAAAAAAAATTATGTCCTGATTTTCGGTTTAAGGGTAAAATCAAATTGGGTGTTACATATGACATGTTGGACTGGAACTTCATATCTAATGTTCTGCAGAAACTGAAATTTATACAAAAATTTCAAGGCTGGGTGATGGAATGTATCTCAACAGTGACCTTCAATCTTGTTATAAATAGCAATAGGATTGGAAGCTTCAAAAGTTCAAGAGGCATCAGACAGGGTGACCCCATGTCCCCTCTTGTCTTTGTGCTTGCCATGGAAATGCTCACAAGAATGCTGAAACAAGCTGCCACACAAGACAGTTTCAAGTTCCACCCTCAGTGTAAGTTAGTTGGTCTGATAAACCTTGCCTTTTCTGATGATCTCATGTTGTTTTGCAAAGCCCGAGCCTCAAGTGTGACCATTATGAAGACAGTGTTTGATGAGTTTTCAAAGTGTTCTGGTCTCTATGCAAATCCTCAGAAGTCTCAGACTTATTCAGCTGGAGTTCCTGGAGACTTGAAATTGCAGCTTGAGCAAATTACAGGCTTTTCTAGGGGAAGCTTCCCCTTCAGATATTTGGGAATGCCTCTGTCAGCAAGGAAATGGTTCTGCAGTACATGTTAATTGCTGGTAGATAAAATCACAGTGAGGTTGATTTCTTGGCAGACAAGAAATCTGTCTTATCAAGGGAGGTTGCAGCTTATCAATTCAGTTTTGCTCTCTTTACATGTGTATTGTTCAAATGTATTCATTATTCCTAAAACAGTGATCAAGAAAATTGAAAAGAAGTGTAGGGATTTTCTCTGGGGTCTAAGCCAATCTGGTAGACCTAAGGCAGTTGTAGCATGGGACATGGTTTGCAAACCTAAAAGGTTTGGTGGACTGGGCTTCCAAAATGTGCAAAAATGGAATCTAGCAGCTATTAGGAAGCAAGTCTGGGAATTGGCTATGAAGAAGGATCACTTATGGATTAAGTGGGTGGATTCTGTATACTTGAAACACACTGATCTTTGGAACTGTCAACCTTCAAACTCAAGCTGGCATTGGAAGCAGTTGTTAAAGTGCAGAGACAAAATGAGCCAATGGTACACAAATGGCATCTGGACTGGTACTGCAAATAACATTTATTCAGTGAAGAAGGGATACAGGCAGTTGCTTGGAATCCAAGAAACATTTCCTTTCAACAAATTGGTCTGGAATTCTGCTCCCATACCTAAACACTGCTTTATTTTGTGGTTGGCCATCAAAGACAGGTTGAGAACAAAGGATTTTATTGCTGGTTTCAGTCAAATACAGCCTAACTGCTCTTTATGTAATTTGGCAATCGAAACAAGGGATCACTTGTTCTTCAATTGCAGCTGGAGCAGAGATTTACTAGAGTTGGTTTGCAATTGGTGCTGCATAGACAGCTTCCACTATTGGTTTGATGGATGGTGCAAATGGCTAAAGTTCAGCTTTACTCACAAGAAGCACAGAAAAGTAGTGTATAGTGCAATGGCAGCCACCCTATACCATACTTGGATGGAAAGAAACTGTCGAATATTCAAGCATTCATCATTGAGACCTAGCAAAGTTTTTGTTTTACTGAGGAAGGAATTGGCTCTTAGAGTAGTTTTATGTTTCCCTGATTATAGATTATGGATGAGCAGTACTTTAGCTAATAGATTTGAATTAGAACTTTGAGATTTTACATGTAATCCTAGGTGCAAACTATGAACCCTACATAGTGGGGTAGTTTGTACTTAGTTTGGATTGTGGTTGTACTGTGATTTGTTTGGTTAATGAAATTTTTCGTTTACCCAAAAAAAAAATCAAAACCTTCTAAAACATTACTAAATAAAATCTTTAATTTAGAACTATTTATCAAATTCAAAAATCACTTTTAAATGACATTCAACAATTATCATTCAAGCACTCATACAAGTAAGACAACAATTTACTAAACATCTAGAACATTAAAGTATACATTCACAAAATCACTTACATAATTCCTTTTTAACTCTATACACTTATAATAAAAGTCCTAACATAAAATTTACATACTAATTTATTCTAAAACAATTTCTATAGTTGATGCAACTAATTTAAAATTTTGGACAACATACACTACAAGTCATAAAAATCACTTTTCTCACAAATGGTTTATCAAAAAGACATGCCACTTTTTCCTAAAGTTTCCTTACAAGTTTCATTATAAAAATATGATTAAATATGAGTTTAATAAAATATTTTTGCTTGCTAGGCAGCCACCAAAATTCAGTTGCATCACCTCTAAAAATTGAAACAAACATGTTCTATCATTCATATACAACCATATACATATCATAAGGTCTAAAAATACAATTTGGCTTACTAAAATAACAATTTCTTATTAATATTAAATTATGGACAGAAAACAAATATATTTATAAAAGTCATTCTATTTAATAAAAATACATACTTTTAATTCATACTTTATACTATACTTACACGTATACAAGTTAAGCATTGCAAACACATACAAAAATTATCATTTGGGACTTCATAGTTCAATAAAATATTATTTTTCAAAATTAAAATTTATTTTTCAGATATAAATTATTTTTCTATAAAATACATAATTATTTCATGTATACACATCAATAAACATACATATGCATCATATAACCATTTAAGCAATTAAGAAATTAGCAAAAATTATTCTTTCCTACCAAAAGTAATTTTCGGTCATACTAATAAAAATAGAAGAGTAATATTAATTTATAAACACATATATATCTTATTCATATAATTTCATACCTTCCAAAAATTTACTTTAAACATCAATTTAAATAGGAAATAAGCACTTTTGAGTCAGATTAGTTTTTGGACAGCACTTAACATTATAGCTTATATACATTACCAATTCATATAATCACATAAACAACAAGTCCAATTAATCACCTTTTAACCACATCAAATATCATCAAATAAAAAGAACATATATAATTTGCTATTATCATAAAATATATATATATATAGGCCTCACGGCCTAAACAACACACACCAACAATACAACAAAGATTAAAACAAAATTTCCCAAAACAGACAAACTTTTATCAATTGAAATTTCAGAATATTATCTCCTTATTTTATAAAAAAATTCGGTCATCAAAGGCTAAAAAGGGGAGATCATTTTCTCTTTAAACAATTTTTTTTGTCCCTTTTTAATCCTTATTCATTTGACCTTCAACCAAATTTCACACTAACAATCCATAATTCATCTTATATCAAAGAAGAGATCAGAGATTTTAGTTTCACAATTTCATAACCATAGAAGAGTACAAGAAGTTTATACATTTGTTTATTTAACAAAAGAATAAAGAATAAGAGCTTAAAATTAAAACAAAAATTAAGTTTTTAGGATTACCTCTTCTCCTTAGCAAAGAAGAGTTTCAAAGTGAGTGTGAAATTTTTCCCCTTCCTTCCCATAAGAGTGCCACGCCTAAACCTCTCTCTATCAAAGCCTTTCTCAAAAAAAATTTCTCTCAAAAAATTGTTTGTTGTGTGTAAAAGAATGAGGGGTCTTAGGCTCTATTTATAGGTGAAGTAGAAAATGAATCTACCCAAAAATAGGATGATATACACGCCCCTTTCACCAGAAAATGAGTCAAGGAATTCAAATTTTTACTTTAATCAAGTCTAGGAACATGTACATGTATTAAATGTGATTTTTCCAACTCCTATAAGCTTTAAACTCAAATATTCTTCTAGGTAAATTTTCAGAAAATATCTCCTCCCTTTCCTATGCATTTGGACGGCACCCCTAGTCAAGGTGGGAAGAACAAAATTTTCATTTACTCACTTTGAATCCATCCTCCCTTTTATCCAATCAAATTAAAGCTTTTTACTTTAAAATTCAAAAATAAATAGGAAAATAAAAAAATCTGGACGGTGCAGCCAATAGGCTTTTAAATAAATATCTGAACATAAAAATAAAAATATTTTGAGGTCCAATAATTAATTCTAGGCTTTAAAATAATTTTTCCAAGCTTAAAGATACAAAATTCGTACAGTTACTGTAACATCCCTAATTTTAATCCCTAATATATTTATAAGTTGTATTGACTTAAATAAATGTTTCTTAAAAATCAATTATTTAGTTGTGTATTTTTATAAAAATACATTATGTTAATTACGAAAATATATTTCATTTCTTTTATGTTCTAAAGTAAATTCATTTAAAATAGTTATCCTATATCAAAAATATACTTTATGTGTTTTACTTTATTTCGATATATTTTATATGGAAATATTTTATTGGAAATATTTATAAGTTTCTTACTTTATAATTTTTATTCTAGTATTTAAAATTGATTATTAGTATTTTGAGTTTTAAAATAAAAGAATAAATAAAATAAAATAAATAAATAAATAAAAGTGTGTATTAGTATATGTATTGAAAAAAAAATATGTTTATTAGTACTTTTAAAATAATAATAATAATAAATAAATAAAAAATAAAAAAAAAAGGAAAGAAGAAAAATCGTGAGTGTGTTGTTGGTGAGGGCAAAAGCCCTAGTCCTCTTTATAAGGGGGGGAATCCGCCGCCACCCTCCCCCATACTCTCTCTCTCCCCTTCGTCTCTGCCATGGCCGCCGTCGCTCTCTCTCTTCTCATGGACTCCTTCAATTGCAAGCCCTCTCCTCCTCTCCCCTGCATCTCTCTCTCGATCCTGCTCTCTCTCTCTCCCTTGGTCTGGTCGCGAAATCATGACTCCCTCCTAGCCAAGAACGAACCGCCGCCACCGCCATTAGTGGTTGTTGCTGCCGGCGCTCGAGCTCGCCACGGTTGCCATGGGAGACGTTGCCATCACCTTGGAGAAGCCACCTCTTCCTTTCGTTTTGAAGACATGGACACTGTTGCAGCTATGTGGGTGTAATCCCAACCGGTTCAGTCGTGAACCGGGTTGGATCAGAGAAGGTAGTTGATTGATGGGTTGGACCGGAGCAGCTGCTATGGTTTGGATCGTGGTGAACTGGGTCGGGGCTAAGTATGACCGAACCGGCTTTCAAAATCGTATTTGAGGGTATATTTCTAACACCTTTTTTCCTGCTCTATGTTGTATTTTAATTTTAATATTAATACTAATTTTAATGTTAGGGGTGGTGATAATATAGTGTTAAATTGTTTTAGTACGTGATTATTATTTTGAAAAATGAATTGTACTATGAATTAGTGTTTATCTTAGTTAAAGTATTATTTTTAATAATTTTAATTAGTTACTTTGATTTGAGATAATATCGAATTAAATATTATGCCAAATAAATTGTTTTAAAGAGTACTTTAGTTAAACGTGTTGGGTCCCTAAGTAAGTGAGTTGTCGTTTAGCTTAGTGGAATTGTCCCTAGGCTAAACAATACCTCAGTTAATTAGGAACCCGATATATTTGGCATAACGATAATTTGAGTTAAAGCATTGAACATTAATTTCAAATTAAGGGGAAGTGTAATTAATTGAATATTATAATTGTAACTTGGACTCATTTTTGAACTGAGGACACTTCCTTTTTTTTTGGAATTAATAGTGTCAAGTTACGCATTTGATTTTGTAACTTAAAACTAAAATTACTTTACTTTAATGTATTTCTGACGAATACGTTACTTTTGAAAGTTAGCGTACTTTTAACAAAAAGATCTAGTATTTTATTGAGAAAGCAATAGTCTTAAGCTTGAATTTCTATTTGACATTGATTTATGAATTTTAGTTAAATGATTTTGAGATTATCTTATTTCGAATTCCAAGTTAAAGTTGCATAACTTTAAACGTATTCTAACGATTATCTTAGCCTGGAGGTTAAATACTTTTCAATAAGAAACTATACTATTTTATTGAGAAAACTACAATTTTAATTTGAAACTTCATGTTAATTGTTGATATTTCAAATTGAGACGATTTTGGCGCGATAAATTGATTTCTATTTCATTTAATAATACAATCAGACGATGAAGGACTTTAGGACCAGCTAAAATGCGAGCAACAAACCATGTAATGCCGTGAGTAGAAACAGGATCTCCTCGTCGTGCCTCGAAACAGGTTCTGGTAGAACCCCAAGGTAAGGGGTTTATTTGCCGTCTCGGTGGGTGAGATACTAGTACTGTATAATCTGGCTCAAGGTTAATTGCTTATGTGTGATTAGGGAATTTAGAATTTATTTTAATGAGATAATATGCTTATATGAGATAAATGCTATTTGAAATGTGTTAAATGTTTAAATGATAAATTCTTTGAATTACATGTTAATTATATGTATGTAAGTGTCAATACCTGAGTAAAATGCTATTTGATGTCGAGGATTAGATGTGTGATAATTAAATATGAATTGTAATTGTTAACCGAATATTTAATTTATGATTGTAATTTATATGTTTGATGCGTTCAAAGAGGTAAAGTGAGTTTGGTTTGCGTAGGTGCTAAGTTAGGAAGAGAATAGAATATATAGGAAAGTTTAGAGAAGAGGAAATATGATAGTAAAAGAAAAAGGTGTTAGGCGAGGCGGACTAAAATTGAGAATGAGAGGATAAGGTGTGGTATGAGGGCGGAAATAAAGTAAAAAGAAAAGACAAAAAAATAAAAGAGAAATGAAAAGAGAATAAAGAACGAACTCGGGTATGCGAATATCGATCCTAGAAGACGTACGGCTGGTGTCATGACGATGACAGATGGACCGTATGCATCGGTTGAGCAAGACGTGCGGCCTTTGGGGATCCGTACGCATCGGTAAGTCGTATCCTCGGCAGACGGGGAACACAGTGGGGTATTCGCATCACCCATTTCCATGTTAGTGGGTACTGGGCCCTAGAAGACGTGTGGTAGGTGGAATCCGCACGCATGGGTTGAGTAAGACGTGCGGCCTTTGGGGATCCATACGCATCGGTAAGACGTATCCCTGGGGAGACTGTGGATACACAGTGGCGAGAGCCCCACGATGTGACGCTCTCTTTTAACTTGAAAATAATTAATATTTCCAAATAGTTGAATACTTGCTATCAAAATTAGGACTAGAAAATTTTTCCTTTTTAAGATTAGTACTTGCTCGTTCATAAACCCTTTTTAACAAACCATTTTTGAATTCGGCTTAGTAATATCTTAGATTCGAAAAGGCTCTCGAGATGACATTTCCTTAATTATAGAAAATATTATTCGTAGTCATTATTAAAACATACCATTTGCCTCTCGAGTTGAATTTGAATATAAAAAGAATAAACTTATCGCCGAATCCTTTCTTAATAGAAATCAGAGTTCGCAGAAGTAAAAGTAATACTTATGGGGCACTGCTGAGGTAAAGAAAACATCATATATATATATATATATATATAAGTCATAACATAACCCCATCAGTACAGTCAGTAGCAAGTGATAAAAAGTCGAGATAGCAAGTTTTGATGAAACATATACAGACCAACTGCATAAAATAAAACCTCACTCTAAGACCTCTCGAATATATACAATATATAACAAAATCCAAAAGTAGAAGTCTCAGAGCAAGTCGTCTGTGTCCTCAGCAGCTCCTCAGATCCTCCACAGCTCTATCCCTAGGATCTAGGATCCAAAAACATCTACGCTATGCAGGCTCCTATGAACCAGCGGGTCCACCTCTAGCATAAACAGTCGGCACAACGTGCACCTCCTCCTCGCTCTCATCCTCCACAGGGTCCTCCTCGACCTCGCCTGACTGTGTAGAGACCCCACCACTGGGTCTAGGATCTGCAGAAGCAGTCCTATCATAGTCAGTCGGGCCAGGAGAAGGAGTCTCCTCAGTGACAACTCTATGGGAGGAAGGATGGGAACGAGTGGTAGCTCTAAAACGAAAACTATGAAAACGACGCATAGGTCGAGCCGCGGGTGGTCCTCTACATGTATAAAAAGGTGGAACATGCATAGTATAGACTAATGGGATCCTAAATCGACGAGGTCGCACTCGCACCAGAGGGTTAGGGTGGTAGAGAGTGATCTCAACCTCCCCCTCAAAAGTGGCACGGTGCTCCTCATACGTCCATATGCCACTAGGGATAGGGCGTATCTCGATGCAAGCTAGGTATCTGGCCATCACCTAAACAGGGCACAGGGAGTAAGTATACACATATACATAATTGATAAAGACTAAAATTACAATCACAAATATATCATGGACAGATAATAATGCAAATACATATGAGCACACCAGTTTTCAACATTATAACTCTTATAATGCAAGTGGCATAATGTATGATTTTCTATCCACAATTGAGGCCTCTAAAAGTCCATCTTGGACGTCCATCCAATACACCCTTGTGTTCCCGGAACACCGACATTTGTTCCCAGAACATAATGCCGAACCATACTTGGATAATAAGCATCACTCCCGGAGTGTGCACCACGTTCCCAGAACGCATAAAAACCAGGTCCCGGACACTGGCCACATATCTATAATGTGTCATCAAGTAGGTTATAACTTGGTACTCCCGGAGTACCCTCCTCATATTCCCAGAATATGATAAACGTTCCTACCAACCAGACTTCCAGTCTATATGGATGCAAAAATATCGGGGTTGGTTTTATCTTTGCATTAATTAATGTGATTTAGAAATATTCCAATTTCTCTTTTGAATGATTTATTTGAGGCATATTCCTTGGCATAAAATTCTCCTTTGGATCATCTCAAAACATGCCCTTAAACTTAGATTGGGTAAAACAAAATCAATGGTATTCAAAAACTTAACTTTTTATTTTTCAGATTCAGCTACTAACCGGTTACAGTTTCAGGCTAACCGGTTAGAATTACAGACCTGAACTGTTTACCATTGCAATTCACTTTTTCTTGAATTCTCTACCCAATCCATAAACAAGTTAAACATTGTTTTATGCCTCAACAACCACTGTTGTATCATTCAAAAGGTCTAAATCACAATTCATTCTCCAATGAACATAATTTCCTCTTGAAATTATCTCTTTAACTTAAGGCATTAACTCTAATCTTTCAAATCTGAACCATGGCACTTTAACAACTCATGTTCAGATCATTTATAATGAAATTACAGTATAGATTTGAGCAGAATTCCCCAAGACTTCAGGACTGATTTAATAAACTGATTTTTCTTTGAAATTCTGCAGTGTCTAACCGGTTATGAATATCGAGTAACTGGTTAGATTATGCAGTCAGTCCACTAAAACAAGAGTTTTGACAATTCATTTTCTTCTTTTCTCAAATCTAACCAAATCTCAATATTCACAGAGTTCATATACCTTAAAATAAACATGTTCATACCCAGAAACACATTTAGTTTGCATGCATCAAGTTTATGGTATCAAATTGCATGAAAATTCACATAAACACAATTTAATACAACAAAACTTATAATAAGCATTCAAATTCAGAATTCAGCTTCCATATACTTTGCATGCATCAACATAAAGTTGCTCAAAACAATATTGAGCAAGAATTTGGCCTCCAAGCCTTTGTGCCATATTGCACATAATGCCCTTTTTGAGTTTTGTTAACTCAAATCCTAAATCACTTGATTTTTAGTCTAAATCTAGTATAAGGTAGACTTCTCCCATACCTCTAAGCCGATTTTGATGAGAATTAACACTGCACTTGAAGATTAATCCACAGATTCCCAAAGATTCACAGTTCTGCTTTTAGCCACGAATTCCACCAACAGGGTCCAAAAAACCAGAGGTTTTGTTATAGCAAATGGCCAAAGAAATTGGGGAAAACAATTAGGACTCAAAATAGGTAACATGCACTAGGAAATAGAAAAGATTTGAGGCTTAATGGTGGCTGTACTTACCCAAAATCGGATCTGGAACTCAGCTTCCATAACAGAAAAAAGTACAGAACTCAGTTTCCAACTCCTAGATTCCAAGCTTGATTTCTCCTTCCACACGAACCCTCAGCTCACAAACTTGGTGTTTTTACAAAGCTCAAGATGTAAGCTTTGCAATGGTGTATCACTCGTCTCTTAACACTCAACAACAAAAGAGAATCACAAGGGGTGATTCTGAAACCCTAGAACAAAGCCTTCCCCCCAAAATCAGAGCAACAACAACCCAATCCTTCAGCAATTCATCTATATATAGATCAAAAAAGGTTACATGCACACTGACGCGTGGTTTTCCACTTGATTCAGGCTGTAATCATGGCGAATTCGGGATTAATCAAGTGATTACTCATCAAAACCCACTAACCCAGTTTTTGGGTTCATCGTCTAATCGGTTACAGGGCATTACTAACCGGTTAGATTAGTACAAAATTTAAAAATTAATATTTTTTAAATCTTTCCCTCCAAGAACCTATTCAATATTACCTCTAAGTCCTCATTCAGGGACCAAAATGCAATATCCTTATATTTTGCATTTATTTGCCATATAAAAATATTTCAACCTATTTTTATATTTCAGGCTACTAAATACAAAATATAAACTTGGGAAAATTTTCTATAAATTAATAATAAAACTTTTATTATTAATTTCCTATTACTCGGGAGACGAAAATTAGGGTTGTTACACTACTCCCCCACTTAAAAGGAATTTCGTCCCCGAAATTCTAGTTTACAAAAACAACTCCTGATACTCTTAACGCATCTTCTCCTCTAATTCCCATGTTGCCTCAGACACGTCTGCATTTTCCCATACCACCTTAACCAAAGGTATTTCCTTTCTCCTGAGCTGCTTAACTTCACGATCTTCTATCTGAACTGGTCTGGTCTCAAAGGTCAGGTTTTCCTTCAAAGTTAGGTCATCAGGTTGGAGTTTTAGAATAACTGATGGGTCATGCACGTACTTCTTTAATTGCGAAACGTGAAAGATGTTGTGCAAATTAGATAAAGAGGGTGGTAAAGCCAATTGATAAGCAACAGGACCCACTCTCTTAAGGATTTGGTATGGACCTATACACTTAGGCGAAAGCTTTCGGGTTCTCAAATAATTAATATTTCCAAATAGTTGAATACTTGCTATCAAAATTAGGACTAGAAAATTTTTCCTTTTTAAGATTAGTACTTGCTCGTTCATAAACCCTTTTTAACATAAACCATTTTTGAATTCGGCTTAGTAATATCTTAGATTCGAAAAGGCTCTCGAGATGACATTTCCTTAATTATAGAAAATATTATTCGTAGTCATTATTAAAACATACCATTTGCCTCTCGAGTTGAATTTGAATATAAAAAGCATAAACTTATCGCCGAATCCTTTCTTAATAGAAATCAGAGTTCGCGGAAGTAAAAGTAATACTTATGGGGCACTGCTGAGGTAAAGAAAACATCATATATATATATATATATATAAGTCATAACATAACCCCATCAGTACAGTCAGTAGCAAGTGATAAAAAGTCGAGATAGCAAGTTTTGATGAAACATATACAAACCAGCTGCATAAAATAAAACCTCACTCTAAGACCTCTCGAATATATACAATATATAACAAAATCCAAAAGTAGAAGTCTCAGAGCAAGTCGTCTGTGTCCTCAGCAGCTCCTCAGATCCTCCAGAGCTCTATCCCTAGGATCTAGGATCCAAAAACATCTACGCTATGCAGGCTCCTATGAACCAGCGGGTCCACCTCTAGCAGAAACAGTCGGCTCAACGTGCACCTCCTCCTCGCTCTCATCCTCCACAGGGTCCTCCTCGACCTCGCCTGACTGTGTAGAGACCCCACCACTGGGTCTAGGATCTGCAGAAGCAGTCCTATCATAGTCAGTCGGACCAGGAGAAGGAGTCTCCTCAGTGACAACTCTATGGGAGGAAGGATGAGAACGAGTGGCTGCTCTAAAACGAAAACTATGAAAACGACGCATAGGTCGAGCCGCGGGTGGTCCTCTACATGTATAAAAAGGTGGAACATGCATAGTACAGACTAATGGGATCCTAAATCGACGAGGTCGCACTCGCACCAGAGGGTTAGGGTGGTAGAGAGTGATTTCAACCTCCCCCTCAAAAGTGGCACGGTGCTCCTCATACGTCCATATGCCACTAGGGATAGGGCGTATCTCGATGCAAGCTAGGTATCTGGCCATCACCTAAACAGGGCACAGGGAGTAAGTATACACATATACATAGTTGATAAAGACTAAAATTACAATCACAAATATATCATGGACAGATAATAATGCAAATACATATGAGCACACCAGTTTTCAACATTATAACTCTTATAATGCAAGTGGCATGATGTATGATTTTCTATCCACAACTGAGGCCTCTAAAAGTCCATCTTGGATGTCCATCCAATACACCCTTGTGTTCCCGGAACACCGACATTTGTTCCCAGAACATAATGCCGAACCATACTTGGATAATAAGCATCACTCCCGGAGTGTGCACCACGTTCCCAGAACGCATACGTTCCCAGAACGCATAAAAACCAGGTCCCGGACACTGGCCACATATCTATAATGTGTCATCAAGTAGGTTATAACTTGGTACTCCCGGAGTACCCTCCTCATATTCCCAGAATATGATAAACGTTCCTACCAACCAGACTTCCAGTCTATATGGATGCACAAATATCGGGGTTGGTTTTATCTTTGCATTAATTATTGTGATTTAGAAATATTCCAATTTCTCTTTTGAATGATTTATTTGAGGCGTATTCCTTGGCATAAAATTCTCCTTTGGATCATCTCAAAACATGCCCTTAAACTTAGATTGGGTAAAACAAAATCAATGGTATTCAAAAACTTAACTTTTTATTTTTCAGATTCAGGTACTAACCGGTTACAGTTTCAGGCTAACCGGTTAGAATTACAGACCTGAACTGTTTACCATTGCAATTCAGAAAAACCCTTTTTCTTGAATTCTCTTCCCAATCCATAAACAAGTTAAACATTGTTTTATGCCTCAACAACCACTGTTTTATCATTCAAAAGGTCTAAATCACAATTCATTCTCCAATGAACATAATTTCCTCTTGAAATTATCTCTTTAACTTAAGGCATTAACTCTAATCTTTCAAATCTGAACCATGGCACTTTAACAACTCATGTTCAGATCATTTATAATGAATTTACAGTATAGATTTGAGCAGAATTCCCCAAGACTTCAGGACTGATTTAATAAACTGATTTTTCTTTGAAATTCTGCAGTGTCTAACCGGTTATGAATATCGAGTAACTGGTTAGATTATGCAGTCAGTCCACTAAAACAAGAGTTTTGACAATTCATTTTCTTCTTTTCTCAAATCTAACCAAATCTCAATATTCACAGAGTTCATATACCTTAAAATAAACATGTTCATACCCAGAAACACATTTAGTTTGCATGCATCAAGTTTATGGTATCAAATTGCATGAAAATTCACATAAACACAATTTAATACAACAAAACTTATAATAAGCATTCAAATTCAGAATTCAGCTTCCATATACTTTGCATGCATCAACATAAAGTTGCTCAAAACAATATTGAGCAAGAATTTGGCCTCCAAGCCTTTGTGCCATATTGCACATAATGCCCTTTTTGAGTTTTGTTAACTCAAATCCTAAATCACTTGATTTTTAGTCTAAATCTAGTATAAGGTAGACTTCTCCCACACCTCTAAGCCGATTTTGATGAGAATTAACACTGCACTTGAAGATTAATCCACAGATTCCCAAAGATTCACAGTTCTGCTTTTAGCCACGAATTCCACCAACAGGGTCCAAAAAACCAGAGGTTTTGACATAGCAATGGTCAAAGAAATTGGGGAAAACAATTAGGACTCAAAATAGGTAACATGAACTAGGAAATAGAAAAGATTGGAGGCTTAATGGTGGCTGTACTTACCCAAAATCGGATCTGGAACTCAGCTTCCAGAACAGAAAAAAGTACAGAACTCGGTTTCCAACTCCTAGATTCCAAGCTTGATTTCTCCTTCCACACGAACCCTCAGCTCACAAACTTGGTGTTTTTACAAAGCTCAAGATGTAAGCTTTGCAATGGTGTATCACTCGTCTCTCAACACTCAACAACAAAAGAGAATCACAAGGGGTGATTCTGAAACCCTAGAACAAAGCCTCCCCCCAAAATCAGAGAAACAATAACCCAATCCTTCAGCAATTCATCTATATATAGATCAACAAAGGTTACATGCACACTGACGCGTGGTTTTCCACTTGATTCAGGCTGTAATCATGGCGAATTCGGGATTAATCAAGTGATTACTCATCAAAACCCACTAACCCAGTTTCTGGGTTCATCGTCTAACCGGTTACAGGGCATTACTAACCGGTTAGATTAGTACAAAATTTAAAAATTAATATTTTTTAAATCTTTCCCTCCAAGAACCTATTCAATATTACCTCTAAGTCCTCATTCAGGGACCAAAATGCAATATCCTTATATTTTGCATTTATTTGCCATATAAAAATATTTCAACCTATTTTTATATTTCAGGCTACTAAATACAAAATATAAACTTGGGAAAAATTTCTATATATTAATAATAAAACTTTTATTATTAATTTCCTATTACTCGGGAGACGAAAATTAGGGGTGTTACACACGACATTACGAAAGAAACAGAAAAAATAATGAAAGAGAATGAGTCGATGGGTACTGGGCCATAGAAGACGTGTGGTAGGTGGAATCCGCACGCATGGGTTGAGTAAGACGTGCGGCCTTTTGGGATCCGTACGCATCGGTAAGACGTATCCCTGGGGAGACGATGGATACGCAGTGGCGGGAGCCCCACGACATTACGAAAGAAACAGAAAAGATAATGAAAGAGAATGAGTCGATGGGTACTGGACCCTAGAAGACGTGTGGTATGTGGAATCTGCACGCATGGGTTGAGTAAGACGTTTGGTATGTGGAATCTGCACGCATGGGTTGAGTAAGACGTGCGGCCTTTGGGGATCCGTACGCATCGGTAAGACGTATCCCTGGGGAGACGGTGGATACGCAGTGGCAGGAGCCCCACGACTCCGGGGTCAATGGGTACTGGACCTTAGAAGACGTGCGGACCGCGGGAGCCGTGCGCATTGGTTGAGTAAGACGACCAGACAGAGCCTGGCGCATCGGTAAGACGTATCCCTGGGTAGACGGAGGATACGCAGTGGCAGGAGCCCCATGACGCCCTAAAACATAAAGGAAAAATAATAAAGATAAATAAATATGAAGAAATAAGAGGAAGGCAGGGGGGAGTAAAGGAGATGTGAGAGAAACGAGTAGAATAGGTGTGTGAGAGAAAGGATTAGAGAGGATAGGAGAGAAAAGTAGAGACTTGGATTAAAGTGTAGAGAGTGAGATTTTGGTGTAAATAGGTAAGTGGCGAAATAGATTAGGTAAGGACATGTGTCAGAAGGTGCTAATAATCGGAGACAATAGTGTTTGTAGTGAATAGGTGTTTGGGTGTGAGTATGACTGTATTATTTGACTAATTGCTAAATGTGTATGACTTGGCTCGTATTATGCTTTACTAGTTGTGCAATTCTCACCCTTACAACTGTTAGTTCCATGATGAACATGATGAATGTTTTGATAATGACAAAGTGTTTTTGAACAAGCTACATGTGTTGATCAAGTTTCAAGCTCAACAAGCAACAACAAACATCAAATGAAGAAGAGAGAAAGCAAGCTCATGAAGACCTAAGTTTGAGTGTATTTGTATTTCTTTTATCTTTTGCCTCTCAAGCTTCATAGGTTTTTTATTTGGGTAGATTATTATAGAGGGTAGTGAATCTCATTCATAAGTCATGATTAAATCATAATTTGAGTTTTCACTTAACCTAGAATCAATAGGTGGCTTAAAGGTTTTAAAGGAAAGGTTGGATTTTGAGAAAACAAGTTTTGAACATGTACAGTACCAACTTAATCGATTAAGTGATAACTTAATCGAGTACTACTCGAGTACACGACTTGCTTAATCGATTAAGTACTGCTGAACTGATTTTTAAAATACGATTTTCACTTCTCAAAATCAGTTTTCAAGTGCTACAACTTTTGGGTATTCTATATAAACCTTTTCCTAACCTTTGTGATCATACTCTATCATTTTTGATATTCATTTTACAAAGAATCAAGCCACTCTATTCTCTCTCAATTTCAAAGATCAAAGCTTTTCTATTTTTATATTCTTTGATCAAGAACCTTTGAATCTCTTATGGTGAATTGTCATAACTCTTGATTGAGATTCATAGGATTGTTTTGTGTTTTCTATTGTGTTGTAATCTTTGCAAGAAGGCAAGTCACTACAACAAACAAGAAGTCTTGGTGTGTCGATTTTATCATCAAGCAAGTGCATTCTTATTGAAGAAGAAGAAGAAGTCTTGGTTGTGAATCAAGCAAGGAGAAGCCTTGGTGTGTGGATTATCATCAAGCAATTGAAGACTTGTTGTGTCGATTATCAACAAGGGGTAGAGGTTAGATTAGAGAGAAGATCAATAGGATTACAAGGCAAGGGTGTCGGTTATCTCTTGTAAGCTAGCAAGAAGGGAGTCTTGTGAGGCAATCACTTGTAATTTGAGAACTCTAATTCCTCATAGTGAAGAATCTCTCTTGGTTGAAGAGGGGACTGGATGTAGCTTTCAAGTGGATGAAAGTGAACCAGGATAAATCACTGTGTCGTATCTCTAAACTCTTACTCTTTATATTCAAGTCATTTGATTGCGTTCTTGGTTGAAAACCTAGAAAGATTGATTTTCATAATTGATTGAATTGAATCTTTAATTGTTCAAATTGATAAAAGGAAAATCATTTTCATAACTAGGTTAATCAATAAGAATATAGGTGTTAATCATTTCCGCTGAATCTCTGATCTTGCATGTGAATTGATTGATTTTCGTATTCGAATGAAAAATTGATTTTTCTGTTTTCTGTCATATTTAATCGATTAAGTTCAACTTTAATCGAGTACTACTCGAGTAAATTGCAAGTTAATCGATTAAGTGCTGTAGAATTTGCAAAAATCATTTGTTTTGATTGTTTCGATTTGTTTTATTCGAAAATCTTTCAAGGTAGCTTCAACACCTATTCAACCCCCCCTTCTAGGTGTTTTCCTAGGGTTCCTAAGTCTCTCTAACCACCAATTGTGGTTTCCTCAATTGGTATCAGAGCTCGGTCGAAAGACACGAGCATAAGAGCTTTTTCGTAAAGATCCTTTAAGAAAATCGCAATGGGTTCCATGAATCCCTTTGGTGGTGAAGGTGCTTCAATAAGTCGTCCTCCATTGTTTGCCGGAGAAGGCTATGCATATTGGAAAGTTAGAATGAAAATCTTTATCCAAGCCATAGATAGTGAAATTTGGAAAGTAGTTGAAAAAGGTCCTCATATCCCCTCTAGTTTAGTTGAAGGTGTAGAACAATTGATTCCCGAGGATAAGTGGAAGGATGATGATAGAAAGAAAGTTCAATATGATTATAAAGCAAAGAATATCATCACATCCGCTTTATCCTATGACGAGTTCTTTAGAGTTTCTCAATGTTCTAGTGCTAAAGAAATGTGGGACACTTTACAAGTGACTCATGAAGGAACTAGTGAGGTTAGGAGAGCTAGATTGAATGCCTTAATGCGTGATTATGAATTGTTTCATATGCTTCCAAATGAATCTATAAATGATATGCAAAAGCGTTTTACTCACATTATAAATCATTTACTTGCTCTTGGTAAAACTTTTCTTCAAGGTGAACTTTCTAACAAAGTGTTGAGATGTTTAGACAGGAATTGGCAACCAAAAGTAACGGCTATTGTTGAATCTAAAAATTTGGATGCTATGGATCTAGCAACACTTTTCGGAAAGCTTCAAGAACATGAAATGGAGCTTGGACGATTATGTATCAATGAAGAGTCGGATAAGAACAAATCAAGGAAAGGACTTGCTCTTAGAGTCAATAGTGCATATAAAAAGAAAGATAGTTCCGATGATGATGATAGTGAAGATTCCGATTCCGATGTTGATGAAAAAGACATGAAACTTTTGTTAAAAGAGTTTGACAAGTTTCTAAGGAGAAAAGGAAGGTTGAACAAGGACAAAAGTAAAGAGAAGGATTCCCCACACTACAAGACCAAAACTTCAAAAGAAGGTGTAGTTTGCCATGAATGTGGAAAGCCCGGTCATCTCAAGTACTCATGCTCTAGGTATCTCAAGAAGAAGGAGAAAGACAAGAAAAATTCTAAATCTAAAAGAGCATACATAGTTTGCGATAGTGATGAAGATAACAAGAAAAGCACATCGAGTAGTTCATCGGATAATGAAGCCGCTTGTCTCAACTTGATAACTCTAGTAGATGATGAAGAACAAAGTTCAAATGATGAATCAAGTTATCAAAGCGAGGATAGCAATGTAAGTGAATCTAAATCCGAAATTTCTTCTAAATATGAATTGTTACATAATGCTTATGAAGAAATGTATGAACAACTTGAAAAACTAGCTTTGAAAAACATTGAAAGAAAGAAGCTCATTTTGAAACATCAAAAAGAGATTTTAGATCTTCAAAAACAAGTTGATGAGCTTAATCTTGAAAATGAAACTCTTGATCTTATATATGCTAGTTCTTCTTGTGATTGTGCTAGTAGATTGAATATTGTGGTTGATTGTGAGAATTGCAAGTTGCTTAAAAATGAAAATGCTATTTTGAAAAATAAGCTTGCAAGTTTCTCAAATGGTGATATTAGATTGCGCACATTGTTAAATTTTCAAAGAGAAAATTCAAACAAGTTTGGTTTGGGTTATACTAATGCTAAGAGTAAATCTCATAGAAATGTTGTTGATTTTTCAAATCCTCCAACATGTTTCTATTGTGGTACTCATGGACATACTTCAAATGTGTGTTATGTTAAAGTGCATGGTATATCTAAAGGAAATTTTGTTTGGATGAAAAAGGGTGAAAGTCCCTACACTAACAAAAATGGATCCAAAACCATTTGGATACCAAAAAGCAAAGAATGATTGTTTTGTAGGTTTGATTGAAGATGCAAATGAATGACACATGTTCTCAATTGGTCTCAACTATGAATGTCTATATTCACATCTTCAATTGGTATCACACTTGCATCTCAAGTGAATGTCCTACAAAGTGGTAATATTTGATATTGATATATTATCTTAATTGGTATCTTCTCAATTGATATTACTTTTCTAAATGTTTAGTTAATTCAATTTGTATCATTGAGAGATTATTAGTTGATTATTATGCTTTTGTGATTATTGATTCTTCTTTACAATTGATATCTTCTTTGTTAAGTGATATTATGATCTTTTTAGTTCTCAATTGGTATTATATTTCATTGTTATATTTTCTTACCAATTGATATCACATTTCAAAGTATAGATTTATTGTATTTGTTCAATTGGTATCAATGTTGTGAAGAAATGATCATTGATTTCTTACCTTGGCTTAGATGTTATATTTCAATTGGTATATATATTACTTTTTGATAATGCCAAAGGGGGAGAAATATGATGTTTTGAATTGAATGAAATGTTTCTCAAAGGGGGAGACATGGTATGTTTTGAAACATGGGAGAAATATAATATGATTTTTAGATGTTTGTTTGGAGAAAGGTTGTTTTGTTGTTTTTATGTAGGTTGAGCTAAGTTGTTGAAGATAGGGGGAGAATCAAGCTTCTATCTCAATTGGATTCAAGTGTTATAGCATTGATTGAGAGGGAGAAAGAGTCTTCTCAAGTGATCAAATGTTTCAAGCATCAACAACTTCAAGTGATTTCAAAACATGGGTTGTCATTTTCAAAAAGGGGGAGATTGTTAGTTCCATGATGAACATGATGAATGTTTTGATAATGACAAAGTGTTTTTGAACAAGCTACATGTGTTGATCAAGTTTCAAGCTCAACAAGCAACAACAAACATCAAATGAAGAAGAGAGAAAGCAAGCTCATGAAGACCTAAGTTTGAGTGTATTTGTATTTCTTTTATCTTTTGCCTCTCAAGCTTCATAGGTTTTTTATTTGGGTAGATTATTATAGAGGGTAGTGAATCTCATTCATAAGTCATGATTAAATCATAATTTGAGTTTTCACTTAACCTAGAATCAATAGGTGGCTTAAAGGTTTTAAAGGAAAGGTTGGATTTTGAGAAAACAAGTTTTGAACATGTACAGTACCAACTTAATCGATTAAGTGATAACTTAATCGAGTACTACTCGAGTACACGACTTGCTTAATCGATTAAGTACTGCTGAACTGATTTTTAAAATACGATTTTCACTTCTCAAAATCAGTTTTCAAGTGCTACAACTTTTGGGTATTCTATATAAACCTTTTCCTAACCTTTGTGATCATACTCTATCATTTTTTATATTCATTTTACAAAGAATCAAGCCACTCTATTCTCTCTCAATTTCAAAGATCAAAGCTTTTCTATTTTTATATTCTTTGATCAAGAACCTTTGAATCTCTTATGGTGAATTGTCATAACTCTTGATTGAGATTCATAGGATTGTTTTGTGTTTTCTATTGTGTTGTAATCTTTGCAAGAAGGCAAGTCACTACAACAAACAAGAAGTCTTGGTGTGTCGATTTTATCATCAAGCAAGTGCATTCTTATTGAAGAAGAAGAAGAAGTCTTGGTTGTGAATCAAGCAAGGAGAAGCCTTGGTGTGTGGATTATCATCAAGAAATTGAAGACTTGTTGTGTCGATTATCAACAAGGGGTAGAGGTTAGATTAGAGAGAAGATCAATAGGATTACAAGGCAAGGGTGTCGGTTATCTCTTGTAAGCTAGCAAGAAGGGAGTCTTGTGAGGCAATCACTTGTAATTTGAGAACTCTAATTCCTCATAGTGAAGAATCTCTCTTGGTTGAAGAGGGGACTGGATGTAGCTTTCAAGTGGATGAAAGTGAACCAGGATAAATCACTGTGTTGTATCTCTAAACTCTTACTCTTTATATTCAAGTCATTTGATTGCGTTCTTGGTTGAAAACCTAGAAAGATTGATTTTCATAATTGATTGAATTGAATCTTTAATCGTTCAAATTGATAAAAGGAAAATCATTTTCATAACTAGGTTAATCAATAAGAATATAGGTGTTAATCATTTCCGCTGAATCTCTGATCTTGCATGTGAATTGATTGATTTTCGTATTCGAATGAAAAATTGATTTTTCTGTTTTCTGTCATATTTAATCGATTAAGTTCAACTTTAATCGAGTACTACTCGAGTAAATTGCAGGTTAATCGATTAAGTGCTGTAGAATTTGCAAAAATCATTTGTTTTGATTGTTTCGATTTGTTTTATTCGAAAATCTTTCAAGGTAGCTTCAACACCTATTCAACCCCCCCTTCTAGGTGTTTTCCTAGGGTTCCTAAGTCTCTCTAACCACCAATTGCGGTTTCCTCAACAACCACCACAGGTACAGGTCAGGAGCATAGCTGTTATTTGGGCCGAGCAGGAGCACACTTCCCCACGGGAAATATGAGTAATTTATTTTTATTTTGTGTTGAGTCGTACCGGGCCATATTATGGAATACCCTGTATTTTTAAGAATTTATTAATAAATGTATTTTAAATCTCGGTTGTATATTTGGTGGCTCGGGCTCTTTATTTGGTTCCTCGAAAATCTAAGCACTTTCATCTTAGTACTTTATCCCCGGATATTGGGAGAATATTTAAATTATATATGTATATTTATCCTGGATGTCTGGTTATTGTTGAAACTGTTTTGAACAGGTTACAGGTCAATTATAATTTTTGGGAATGTCCATAAAACAAAGGAAACTCTGCCCAATTTTTCGAAAAAATTATAATAAGTATTTTAATTTAAAAGAAATTTTCAAATCCATATTTTCAAAATAAGTAAAATAAAATAGGTTGTTACATTTATGGTATCAAAGCAGTTGTCCTTGGCCTCGGAATTGCGAGTTACTCCAATGGTTATCTCACCAAGAGAGTAACCGAAAAGTAGTGTCAAGTTCGGTTGTAGTAAGCCAGTATGTTTATATATATATATATATATATATATATATATATATATATATATATTTGGGTGGACTTAGCCAATTCTATAGTCATCAACCGTTCGTGCCATAATTTATTTCTATTACAGAATCTTAGTACTATGACCAACGCACCTAGTGACAACGCCCCGCTTCAACTGAGATCAATCGTTTAGCTGGGGGTAGGAAGATGGAAATTGCCTTCCCAAATCGGAAACATTTGAAGACTTGATTCGGTGGACTACAAGCTACAAAGGAGTAGATTGGAAGGCGAAGTGCCTCGAATTCAAGCGGGACTGCGACTTGAAATCGGGTTACCTTGGGAAAGTCAAGGTGAGTCAAACTCGTCTCGACTGGCGAAGGTTCTAATCACCTATAAAATGGGACTGGCACTAGAGGTGAGCGATGACGAAAGGAGACACGACAATTAATTGGGGGTCCCCAAATAGAACGAGATCGCTTCACGTGTTACACCACTATGCCATAGTGAGGGAAAACCCACCGTGGTATAGACTGGTTCCTGAACCATTTTAAATAGGAAGCTTATTACTTTATGTGAGAGTAGTCGGGCCACATTACTTCAAACTACCCCAAGAAAGAAGAGAATTTGTTCGGAAGGATTTGAGCGGAGTGATTAGAGGCACATTCTGCTACTAATATGGGGAATTTTTTTTCGAAACTCAAGTCTCCATCTCTGCTAATCCTTTAAGGAGGACCTTGCTAAACTCATCTTTCCTAGAATCCAAATTCCGGACCTCTCACTAAGAGGAACTGTGAAACTTACGGAGTATGTATGTACACATATAGGCTCAATCCAAATTCGTAGGAAATCATGAAAAAATTAGAGGAAATCCCAATCAGTTAAAAGATCTCATTGAGAATGTTAACCGAAAAGACCTTGTAATAATGTTATCTTTTAATGGAATGTAAGGGTAGGATTGTTCATCCTTACTCTTGTGCCTGTTAAAGGATAATATTACCATTATCTGCGACGATGATGTACTGTTGATAGATGTGAGATTGGGACTGACCACCCCGATCTTCGCGTTTATTGACATGCTACATTATTGCAATCTTTTAGTTGAAATCAGAACAACCCACATAGGAATTCTAGTTTCATCAAAGCAAAATCTATCTTTCAGTCCATTAAGGACCTTACCAAGACCCGTGAACAGTTGGTTACAAAACCATCCTGTTTAGGGCAACTTTATTCAATACTTCCACCTGAACCAGTTAAGTAAAATCATAAACTCACCCCCTTCTCTTAATGCAAGAGCTGAGATATGGCATAGGAAATTCAAAAGTAACACCAATAATACCTACTAGAAGTCAATTTAGCCATGTACCACCTCGCCAACCAATTAAGTACTTAGCTAATAAATTCTTAGAATCAACCTAGTTTTCTCCCTGCCTTCGACTTACTCAGGTATGCTGATACTAAGTGGGGGAGACTTGATGACTCAATTCGGATCCTATCCGATTGACAAAGGTGAAGGAAAAAGGATAAGAGTGAAGTCGCGAAGTGAAGCCTCACTTAAGGTGTCATGTCGGTGCACCGCAAGTGATGACCTCAGTCTCTGAAAACTCTGTGTATTTCGTAGGACCCGATTGGCTGAGACAAACTCTGCAGGAGACAAGTAAGTATACCGACGAACCCTTAACTTAAGGATTTCTGAAATGGAAGAATGGAACCGGAGGAATCAAATGATGGAATTTCGGGGATGCTCCTCCAAGTTAAGGGAAAACTGGAATTTCGGGGACGAAATTTCAATAAGTGGGGGAGAAATGTAACAACCCTAATTTTAATCCCTAATATATTTATAAGTTGTATTGACTTAAATAAATGTTTCTTAAAAATCAATTATTTAGTTGTGTAATTTTATAAAAATACATTATGTTAATTACGAAAATATATTTCATTTCTTTTATGTTCTAAAGTAAATTCATTTAAAATAGTTATCCTATATCAAAAATATACTTTATGTGTTTTACTTTATTTCGATATATTTTATATGGAAATATTTTATTGGAAATATTTATAAGTTTCTTACTTTATAATTTTTATTCTAGTATTTAAAATTGATTATTGGTATATTGAGTTTTAAAATAAAAGAATAAATAAAATAAAATAAATAAATAAATAAAAGTGTGTATTCGTATATATGTTTAAAAAAATAAAAATAAAAATATGTTTATTAGTACTTTAAAATAATAATAATAATAATAAATAAAATAAAATAAAAAGGAAAGAAGAAAAATCGTGAGTGTGTTGTTGGTGAGGGCAAAAGCCCTAGTCCTCTTCATAAGGGGGGGGAATCCGCCGCCACCCTCCCCCATACTCTCTCTCTCCCCTTCGTCTCTGCCATGGCCGCCGTCGCTCTCTCTCTTCTCATGGACTCATTCAATTGCAAGCCCTCTCCTCCTCTCCCCTGCATCTCTCTCTCGATCCTGCTCTCTCTCTCTCCCTTGGTCTGGTCGCGAAATCACGACTCCCTCCTAGCCAAGAACGAACCGCCGCCGCCGCCATTAGTGGTTGTCGCTGCCGGCGCTCGAGCTCGCCACGGTTGCCATGGGAGACGTTGCCATCACCTTGGAGAAGCCACCTCTTCCTTTCGTTTTGAAGCCATGGACATTGTTGCTGCTATGTGGGTGTAATCCCAACCGGTTTAGCCGTGAACCGGGTTGGATCAGAGAAGGTAGTTGATTGATGGGTTGGACCGGAGCAGCTGCTATGGTTTGGATCATGGTGAACTGGGTCGAGGCTAAGTATGACCGAACCGGCTTTCAAAATCGTATTTGAGGGTATATTTCTAACACCTTTTTAACTGCTCTATGTTGTATTTTAATTTTAATATTAATACTAATTTTAATGTTAGGGGTGGTGATAATATAGTGTTAAATTGTTTTAGTACGTGATTATTATTTTGAAAAATGAATTGTACTATGAATTAGTGTTTATCTTAGTTAAAGTATTATTTTTAATAATTTTAATTAGTTACTTTGATTTGAGATAATATCGAATTAAATGTTATGCCAAATAAATTGTTTTAAAGAGTACTTTAGTTAAACGTGTTGGGTCCCTAAGTAAGTGAGCTGTCGTTTAGCTTAGTGGAATTGTCCCTAGGCTAAACAATACCTCAGTTAATTAGGAACCTTATATATTTGGCATAACGATAATTTGAGTTAAAGCGTTGAACATTAATTTCAAATTAAGGGGAAGTGTAATTAATTGAATATTATAATTGTAACTTGGACTCATTTTTGAACTGAGGACACTTACTTTTATTTTGGAATTAATAGTGTCAAGTTACGCATTTGATTTTGTAACTTAAAACTAAAATTACTTTACTTTAATGTATTTCTGACGAATACGTTACTTTTGAAAGTTAGCGTATGTAACACCCCGCAAATTCCTCATATTAATTTAAAACACTAAAGAAATTTATTTTAGAGGGACGTGTTTTGAAAAGAATATTTTCTTAAATAATTTTCTAAAATTCGAGTTTTCAAAGATAATGAAGGATTTTAAAGAAATGATTTCCTAAGGTGATGTCCGAAGTTTTAGAAATTGGGTTTAAATACTTGTGATTTATATATATATGCGGTTTTGGTATGTATGCTTAGGATTAGCACAAGATTAATTAAATGAAGAAACATGAATGTGTGAATTTATGTGCATATGTATGAGTAATGTGTGATGCATGATATAGGTATGAGCCATGTGGACATGATGCCATTAAAGTGTTAATTGTGTGCATGTCTATGTGTGTGTGAATGTGTGTATGCTTATGTATATGCTAAGTATATGCATGCTATGTGTTGATAAAAATAAAAATCATGTGTGCTTGTGTGTATGTGTGATTCGGCTATGAGAGGAGAAGAAAGACCAAGTAGAAACCACTCTCTTAAGCCTTAAGAAATGAAATTCAAAATAGAAAGTAGGAAGAGTGACTCATGGAGCCTAGGGAGAAACTAGGAGGGATTAGTCATTAACCTAAGGAGGACTTTCTTTCCTCCATGTCTCCCACGATTTGACCCAAGCCATGCAACAATTGGGCTGGACCGATTTGCCCTTCTTTCACACCTTGAACCAAGGCTAAAATGGGAAAATTCCACCCCTTATTCTTGCTCTCAAAACCGTGTGAGTGTATGTGTTGCCTTTGTCTCATATTTCATTCCTTTCATTCACTTCCTTTCCCACACCAACACAAACACATTTTCCTTCATGAGCATCATCAAGCTCTTGAAGACCTAGAAAGAAAGAGTAAACCCGTAAGGAAGAGAGGAAAGAAAGAAGAGTGAAAACCCCATAATCTTTAGCCCAAACCTCTTCAATCCTTTTTCTTAACCACCTTCTTCACCAAAGATCAAGGAGAAAACCCCATCAACCCTAGAAGAAGAGAGAACCGAGGCAAAACCAAGAAGAGAAGAAGAAGAAGAGATTAGAAGACCTAAGTTAGGATTTAAGGTAGAAAGAGTTTTGATTAAGTGGTTTTCATGTTTTAAAGGGCTTTTAATAGACTTTGTCTAATTCTTTTGTGATGCATGTAATTATTTTTAAGTGATCTTGAGATCTAAATGTTTTGCATGTTATTTTTATGCCTTGATCTTGAATATTGATGTGAAAAAGTTTTTGATCTTTTTCTTGTAATTTTCTTCATCACGGTTTTAGTTTGAAGTTGTGTTTTAAATTCTTATTTTGCTTTAATTTTCTCATGCATGTTGATTTTGTGGCTTGATGATCCTTGTCCTTCTTTGCATGTTCTTCTTATGTTTTGATCTTGGATTTTTGTGAATAAATGAACTTGTAAATCACCAAATCAAAGACTAAATGATTCGGCCATGAGTAGAAATTTTAGGCCTTGTTGTTCTACTTTGATCTAAATGATTTCATGCTACTTCTATGTTACTTTCTAGCTTACTTTCACGGTTTGTTTGAAGACTTGAGTTTAAGTCTATGTTTTCGTCATGATCTTCTTGTGCATGTCTTGATCTATGGTTGATTTTAAAGAAAACATGAAACTTGAATCTTGTATGTTTAACTTGAGTGTAAAGTCTTGATTCCTTGAGTGCATATCACGGTTTTTCAAAGAAAATAAGTTTAGCAAGCTTTAAAAATAATTTTTGTACAAAAAGAATTTGAACCAAGGTTTGTGTATGTATGACAATGATTCGGTTGATGATTAAAAGGGTAAAATGATGTTTTACATGACATGATTCATGAGTTAGGCACTTGCATGTAGAAAATAAATTATAAGACTTTGTTTCCTTGCATGACATCATTCGGTCTAGCCTAGGAAACTATACTAGATTATCATTTTACTCGCATGCATGTTGAAAAATTGCTTCACCTAGGAATCTTAAGTGCATGCATGTGTTTCCCTTAAAGGATAAAAGACCTTGACATGAATCTCAATTTTAGGGTGAAAAGAAATTAAATTTTTATTTGTTAAATTCCTTGTGTGAAGCTCACGGTTTTAATAAAGAAAATTAGAAAACAAGTCTTTGAAAATAATCTTTGCTTTGTTTCATGTTCCTTGTGCATGTTATGATGATATTTGGCCTATTCATGATTCAATAAAACGATTTATAAGGAATGGGTATATTTTAAGGAAATTAAGCTAGGACGAATTGCTTGAAGTTGTGTTGTAGACATGTGTTTTCCATTCGATTTCTTACTTAGGAATAGAAGAGATAAATAAATAAACTAAGCTTGGAGAGTATGTGTTTGAATGAATATGTGTTTATATGTGTGTGTGGTGTATTCGGTTGGGATTAAAAAGGAAATGGGATTTAATGCCTAGAATGAAATAAATTGATTCATGTGATTTAAGTTGTGATGTTTGATTTATTTGCTTTTATTCGGCCATATAGTTTAAGTAGGTTTAGGGAGCTTAACTACTTAAATAAAATGTACATGGAAATAAATGTTGATGTATTTGGTTTGAAACCTGATTTTGTTTGGTTTATGAGTACTTGCATTCCTAAATGATATTTGCACTTGTATGTGGCATGATTTGCTTGAATGTCATGATGTATGCTTGGCTGTCCTAAATTGTTTTATGATGAAAACATGAATTTTTAAAGTGCTGATTTTAAGCTAAAGAGTTATTTTAATTAAAGAAAAGTTTTTGCAATATCCTTGGAAGTTTTATTAACGTAATTTTGTAAGATTACTTTGCTGTCCAGAAGTTGGTGGACATGCTTTTCATGTTTAAAAATGTTTTCACATGATTTAGAGAAAAGTTTTAAGTGGAAATTGATTCAAGAAAAAGTCGGATCGAAAATAGTTATATTTTCAAAGCTTTCCCAGTGAAAGAAAAAGACAAGTATCAAACTAGAGAAAAGGTTTCTCAAATAAGTTAATAACGTAAAGTGTTTTATTTAATGTGAGGAATGCTATAGAAAAGGGGTTGGGTGCAGCTGGCAGTGGCAACACATGGATTCGAAGAAGAACACACAATCAACAGCTGGATCTCAGATGAGAGAGAAGCTATCCTAAGACAATGTGGTGTTTAGGTGATGTATTAGGACGTTCTGTATCATCTCAAAGATCGGAACTTAGTGCTCCATAGTCAGTAGTATAAGTGGCAATTGTTTGATTGTGTGGCCACTTATACGAAGGTGACGATGACCGTATTGTTGTTGTGTGTGGATTGTGTATTGATGCTTTATTTTATGTCTTTAATTATCTATGTCTGATGCAATATAATACTATGAACTGAAATGAGAAAAATGCTGATGGACGTCTGTACGTCCTGAATAAAGAAATAAAAAGGGTAAAGAAGGAGTTGTGAAAGTAATAAAATTGGAAGTAAAGATATGATGAGAAATGAATAATGAGGAAGAGAAAAGAGATAAGAGTTGAGATTGGGGGAAAGAATGCATGGCAATGTTGGGAATGAGCCAGAGCTGGGAAGAGTGGTACTGTTTGTTGGAGATGAGATGTGAGCTGAGCGGAGCTGGGTTCCTTGGTTTTTGGTTTTAGTCTGGGAACTAGCGTTGAGTTGAGCTTGCTCCTCCACTAGCGCTCAGCAAAATTGTGAATTTTGAAAGGGTTTCGAAAAACAGTTTTGAACAGGTTTTTGAAAAGAGGTTTTCAAAAAGGTTTTTGAAAAGGAGATCCTTGGAAGAAAATTTTAGAAAAGAGTTTGTGAACAGGAATCCTTTTAAAAGTGTTTTTCTTTTTGAGAGGAGATTTTGAGGAGTATTATGGAAGGTATTTCAGAAAAGTTTTTGAGAGGAAAGTTTTGTGAAAATGGTTTGAAATGAGATCCTTGGAGGAAGTTTACAAAGCAACATTTTTGAAGGGGTTTTGTGAAACTATCTTTGATAAGTCCTTTTGAATAATACGTTGAGAAGGTCTTCTTTTGGAGTGATATTTTGAGAAAGATTTTGTGAAACGATGTTTTGAAAAAGGTATTGCGAAAGGACTGTTTTGAGAAGAGAGTATGAAAGTGAGAGTATGTGGAGAAAGTTTGAGAAATGAAATTTGAGAATGTGATATGATCCCAGCTATGTGCTATATGAGTTATGAGAAAGAGAAAGATTGTGCAAAGTTAGTGGTCGGGACTCATTGAAGGGATGCACGAAGGGTGAGCCGACTATTAGGTTATTAAAAGATAAAAGACTTTTAAACGACATTAACAGCGAACGCGGTGAGTTATGAGAGTTAATCGAAGTAGTGGAGAGGAAGGAACGATAAGTATCTGCGGATACTTAGGACGAGATTGCATTAGGGGAGGACGATGACGGTG